>OX459050.1:2856073-5744291 GCA_949775005.1 Orthosia gothica
TTAGATTTAAACCAATATGTATTGATACAATTAAAAACGCGTTCAAAAGTCTCAATATAAAAAATACTGAAGACTTATGGGGGATATCCGTTAGGGTTCTTGGAGATATTATTGATTCAATTGCTCCTGTCCTAACAGGCATATTCAATCAATGTTTGGACAGCGGCACGTTTCCTGACTTAATGAAACACAGTAAAGTAGTACCAATTTTCAAATCAGGTTGTAAGAGTGATCCCTCTAATTATAGACCTATATCTGTGCTTCCAGCATTGAGTAAAATCTATGAAAAAATCATGCTAAATCAGATGTTGTCTCACTTCATTCAAATGGGATCCTGCATAGTCAGCAGTTTGGTTTCACGAAAGGTAGGTCGACAACGGACGCGGGAGTAAAACTCATCAGTCACATTTTGGAATCTTGGGAGAAGTCCCAGGATGCCATTGGCATTTTCTGTGATCTCTCAAAAGCGTTCGACTGCGTCGACCATAACACACTGATCTGTAAATTACACCACTACGGAATTCGAGGACAAGCTGCTGATCTTGTGCTTTCCTATTTATCAAACAGACAGCAAAAAGTAAATGTTAATGGGGCGACGTCCTCCGGGTCTCTAGTCAAGATGGGCGTGCCTCAAGGTTCAATTCTCGGCCCATTCCTCTCCTTGTTTACATTAATGACCTCCCTTTTATGATGGCCAAATTATCGGATATAATTCTATTTGCTGATGATACTTCGCTAATTTTTAAAATAGATAGGAAAGATACGGATGTCTTACAGGTCAACGAAAGTCTAATTATTCTCTCAAAATGGTTCGCAGCTAATAATCTTTTACTGAATGCGAAAAAAACTAAATGTCTTAAGTTCTCTTTACCAAATGTACCACAACGTGACCTAAATTTAAATCTTGACGGCAAAAATCTTGAAGTTGTAGCTGAAACTATTCTTAGGGATTACTATCGACTCAAAACTGCAGTGGGGCGCGCACATTAGAACTCTTTCGGGTAGGTTAAGTTCAGCTGCATATGCAGTAAGGAAAATAAGGCAGTTAACCGATGTAGCCACAGCTAGGCTGGTTTACTATGCTTATTTCCACAGTATTATGTCTTATGGCATTCTGCTGTGGGAGATCAGCAGCAGACGTTGACTCAATTTTCATATTACAAAAGAGGGCAATCCGCGCGATCTATAAAATGGGTCCTCGCGAGACCCTCAGAGAAAAATTTAAAGAGATCGATATACTGACTCTACCTTCACTTTATATTTTAGAATGTATTTTGTATGTCCGCAAAAATCGAGGGCTTTTCAAAACTAGAAGCGACTTCCATAATTTAAATACACGCAGTAAACACGAAATTGTATTACCCAAATTCAGATTAACGAAAACTAGTCTTTTCTTATAAACAGTATACGCTTTTATAACAAGTTGCCAAAGTCAGTTATAGAACTGACCGACGGAAAGTTCAAAAATCACATCAAACGTGTCCTTATTAAAAAAGCATATTATAAAGTCAAGGACTACGTTGAAGATAAAAATATTTGGTTTTAGCTCCTTCTGCACATGCGGCTTCCCTGGTAACTCATAAACGGCACAAATATGTGGATGTCTCTAACTATTCTCAATCTAATTTTTCTTCATTTAATAAGACTTTTTACAATGGTTTTCTTTTTTTTCAATCTTTATAGCCCTTTGCTAAGAATAGTTACAGCACTGATAACAACATTTGTGCCACATGTTAAATTTAGTCTTGTTATACTTTGTATAGATTATTTTACCGATTGGTTTGTAAATGTGTGAACATTGTAGGCCTTCTAGATTGTTAACATTTTATCTCGTTTTACATTTTTTTTAATCTTTTGTTTATTTATTATATAATCACTTCTTGTTTAAGTTTCTTACGACTTATTATCGGGCCTGCGTTGTCCCCCCATCTAAGTACTGCTGTAACATGGAAATATTGTAAAACCAAACAATTTTTTTAAAAGAGTAACCATGGAGTTTCTTGCCGGTTCTTCTCCATAGGAATCGACCAACCCGAACCGTGCACATTGTCGACGTTTTATAAGTGCCCATGTAGGCCTATGTGAAATAAAAATTATTGATTTTGATTTTGAAAACTCCATAGACGTGATGGATATCGACATCTTACGGTTTTTTTTTTTCTAAACGACCTGACGACCTAACTTATAAACAAGAATCCGCCAATTGCAAAATAATACAGGGCGTATTGCAGTTGAGGGAGTCTTGTGAGTGGCAAATGAAAGTATCTCACTTATCGGTTTCTTCGTACGGGTCACCGAGGAAGTCCGTTGGGAACTCGTCGGGGCGGCAGAGCTGGCAGATGTCGGGGCAGGGCTCGCCGCACAGGCCGCGACACATGTGGCCGCACGGCAGGCGGCGCGCGCACCGCTCGTCGCACGGCGCGCGGTCGCACGGCTCGCCGCAGCGACGTGAGCACGCGCCGTGCGAGCACTCACGACTGCACTTTAACTGTAATATTTGTGGCATGAGTGTCATGACCATAGATTGAAATATACTACAAGGTTAACTTAACTGTGCACCTCGCTGGAATCACAAAGTACGTAAGCGGCGCGCGGCGGCGGCGCCGCTGGAATGCAAGCTCACTCCTGCCTACCTGCGCAACGCCTCGTGCGCCAGTATCAAAGGTCGAACGTCAGAGTAACGTCACAGCGCTAGGTGACCGTATTATACCTACTTGTAAGTCACGCATCAAAATTAAGACGTCTATAGTTTAGTCTTCTTCCATCACGCTCCTTGCCATTACTCGGGGTGGGACTACCTACCATCAACTCTCAATGAATGGGATTTAATTCAGAGTTTACTTAGAAAATACAATGTTTTTTCACCTGGCACGGCGTGCATGGTTCGCCGCACAATCTCTTGCAGTGCGAGTGTATGCATTTTACTTCGCAGAGTATCTTGCACGGTGGGCAGATTTGATTACATGGCTCCTGGCATCTAAAAAGAAATACCAAGTTATCGAATAATAGAAATAAATAATAGAACCTCTGTCTGGTACAAACAGATTTCTTTTACCATAAAAATATTACTAGGAACTTGGGCCTAGGTTTTGAGAAAATGATTTAAAAAAATATGTAATTATACTGTGGTAATAGGGTCCCGTTTTTATGACACGACATGACATTGTTTTATTTCGGAGTTCCAGTGAATACCTTCCGGCTTCATCATAGGATCAGTTCGATGGTACCATTTTCATCTCACTCGTCATCATTCATTGTATACGAGTAAGGAATTTATAAATAATCAAGAATAAAATCTCACCAGTCTTGTCGTACTTTATCAATCTGTGTTTATCGAAAGGGGATTACACAAGCTCACATAGAAAGCGTTAATTAGGCCCATCTTCAAACAGGGAGTGAACTCGGATTTCGCTAACTATCGGCCCGGCCTATCGCTGTCCTGTCAGTGATTAACAAAATAGTATAAAAATAGTAATCGGTCAGGTTAGTGAATTCCTGAAACAGAATAATATATTAGCAGATGCGCAACAAGGATTAAGGCGCATAACAACAATCTGCCTAGCCTTTTCCCAGATAGTTTTTATGAGAAGATAAATGAAAGTTAGATTAGTGAATAATTGTATATGTATTTTTTGTACTGTTTTTTTTAAGTTTTTTCTATTGTTTTTTTTCTTTTTTTGTATTTTTTCTTCTATGTATTTTGTTATATCGTATTATTTTTAAATAGTTTTTATTTGTATTTATATATATTTAATTTAACCTAATTCTTCTATGTTTCGTTTGTGTTTTTTTTCTCATTGTATAACGTCTTAGGTGTGACATGTAATGTTATACATGTATACTTAAATAAAATAAATGTTGGGGTCGCTTCCAGTCTAACCGGCTTCAGCTGAGTACCAATGTTTTACATGGAGCGACTGCCTATCTGACCTCCACAACCCGGTAACTGGGTAACACGGTACCCCTTGGCTAGACTGGTGTCAGATCTCAGACTATCAAGATCTTCAAATGAAAGCCGGGACCAACGGCTTAAAGTGCTTGCCGAGGCACGGAAGAAACTTGGTATGTTGAAATGGTCACCCATCCACCGACTGACCTCGTCAAGCGTTGCTTAACACGTGACATCTCCCAACCCGCACTTGGCACGCGTGATGGATTACGGCCCATTCCCTCTCAAAAGGAGGAGGCCTGAACGCACAACGGACCAACTGGGAGTCTAAGTACGGAAAAATTTACCATCTATCCTATCTTATCCTAAGGTTAAACTTGAGTGTAAAGATAATTATGAAAAGCTTTTCAAAGTCAAAGTCAAATATATTTATTCAATTAGGCCAATAAACGGCACTTTTGAACGTCACATAAATTAAAATTTAAAATTAAAAGTAATAAAAAAAAAAAATTAAAAGTAATAAAAAAAAATGATTCTACCGTGCATTCGGAAAGTAGATTGTTATGGCGAAGAACGCACAAGAAACTCCATACTTACTCTATTTAAAAAAAAAAATATTGGTGTTTTACAATATTAACATACGTACATACATTGGTACTCAGCTGAATCCGGTAGGACTGGAAGCCGACCCCAATATAGTTGGGAAAAGGCTAGGCAGATTGATTGTACATACATTAATATATGTGAGGACGATGCACCCAGAATAGCTCTACACACAGGTATAAAGTATTAAAAAGCATTAACAGGAAAATTAATTAATTTGATAAGTAGGAACATGGTTCTCACATACTTTACAAATATTAAAAACATAGGTAAAATACCTAATTCAACAACAACGGAACAGTGTGTGAGTCAACTTCAAAAAAAAAAAAAAAAAACAAAACAATGAATACAATAACTATGAATGGGAATATAAATTAACAAATTTGATTTTGTCTACACCAAAGATTGCCCTATGGAGCAGGACCAGCATGTTTCCAAGCATTCTTATCTTGAATATAATCATCTTATTTGTAATATGCTTGTTTACAAAGGGTGCTTAACTAAAGTTTTAAATTTACTTTCATTTAGTTTTAATATATCACAAGGTATTTTGTTATAGAATTTAACACAGTACCCCATGAAAGATGATTGTACTTTAGCTAGTCTGTAAGAAGGCTGATCTAACTTTTTTTTTTTTTTTTTTTTTTGATTTATCTTTATTTCTGGTATTACAATTGTGTCTATCACTGATTTTACTAAAGAGATGTATATTTTTCCTTACATACATAATATTTTCATAAATAAATTGGCAAGAAACTGTCATAATATTAATATTTTTAAACAGTTCCCTAAGAGATTCACGGTGACTTAACTTATATATGGCTCTGACAGCTCTCTTTTGCAATATAAATATGGATTCAATGTCAGCCGCTCGACCCCACAGTAAAATACCGTTTTTTGTTGCATGTAGGGTGCATCCTGTCTATGAGAAAGTCAGATACTTGGTGGTTCTCGAGCAATTTTATAACGACCAATATAAGGTAGTTACTTAAGCACTTACAATACCAGAAGCGGCAGTTAAGGTAAGTTAGTGCACTGTTTAAAAATTATAATGATAAGAGAAACTAACAAGTCTCTGACCCCTACAATTTTCAATGACCTGGATTGGCTACGAAAAGAAAATGCGAATACGACTAAGAGAACACTTAATAATAAATTGAAATATGTACTGCTAAGGAAATTTATTTAGCCGCTAGCTGTGTTGATAATAATAATAATAAATGATTTATTTCTGTAAGTTGGTTTGAACAAACACTGTTAACATGGCAATCACATTTTTTTAACTAGATGAGGTCGGCGTTTTCTATCTGACTACTCTGAGAAGAAAGGCCGAAACAAACTCAGAGATCACAGTCGCTTTTAAAGTCCAGACATAATCTTGCTCAGATCGTGTGAAAACCATGTAGATTGGTGTCAGTAATGGTCTTTTGAGGAAAGAACCAGACAGATTGATGATAAATAACAATTAAAATTTAAAACTGTTGTCGAGCTTTGTTCCACAATCATATATATTTATTTTTGGTTTCGTAATGTATACTAAACTTGGATGATATAAACTTAATGAGCACTGTTTGTTTTTATTTTAGTAATTTTATTTTATCTGATTTTAGTGATTTTATTTTATTTGATAGTAATGATTTTATTTTATTTTATTGAATGATCTAATTTAATTTGATTTGTATTTGATTTATTTATTGGATATAAGTGATTTTCAATACTATATAAAATGTGTGTGTGTATGGTAATTATGGGTAAAATGACCAGAAAATGAATGAATTATTATAAGTAACCTTCAGATTGACATTTTATATTACTAAGTTTTAATACGAGCGCTTATCCCGCCGACAAACTGTTCCACAGTTTGGTGTGTATATTTAAACTAGCTGTTTCCCGCGGCTTCACTCCCGTGGGCCACCCCACAGGACCCGTTTTCGGGATAAAAAAATAGCTTATGTCACTCAGGAATAATGCAGCTTTCAATTGGTGAAAGAATTTTTTAAATCGGTCCAGTAGTTTCGGTGCCTATTCGGTACAAACAAAAAAATCGTTCTTCTTTATAATATTGGTATAGATGTGCAAAATTGTTTGATTCAAAATAAACGATTTATTTATTTATTATTATTTAACTGCACCATTTACTTATAAGTGTTTACCTCATCATAGTCGGTTAACTATTCGGGATACGTATCTTATACCCGTGACATACATCATGAAGGAGTTACAGTGGTCATCTGTGGTCACCAAATTAAACTTAATGACTGCAAATGATTGCATTGTTGATGAAAATAGCAAAATCATATGTATTTATGCCTATAATAGTTGAAAAGTTCCCTCGATTTTCCATGATCAGATTCTGAATAGATGACAATGGGACTACCTCGGGCGTATACCCTTTCAAACACAAAAAAAGGATTTTAAAAATCGGTGAGCGTAATAAAATAAAATAAAAAACATACAGTCGATCATAGAACCGTATCGTAAAAGTATCGCTGGCAAGGCTCATAGAGCACGTCAAACTTGAGGACTATAGGCTCACTTCCAAGTAGGAACACTGACGCGGTGAAACAGGAAATTTTGCGGTAAGAACCTTTCCGTGAATTTCCAGTGTCACCAGAACCGCTCTGCATGGATTAGTTGCCGTAAAAAGTCGCCGTAATGGCCAGACTTACTGGTGTCCGCAGTTGTTGTCCTGGTTGCACTTCTGCGTGCAGGGCTGGTGCAGGCGGCCCTGCGCGCAGCAGGCACACGATCCCGCGCACAAGTGCTTGCACGCCAGCATGGCGCCGCACGGCGTGGTGCAGTACTGCGGCAGCTGCTCAGACTCCACCTTACCTGCACAGTTAACACTGTTATCTGCATTTTACCAAACATAACTCCTGCACTGCCAAAAGAGCTAGACAGCAGCTACAGAGTACATAACCATATAACAATCCAACTTGGATCTTAAATTGAGCTGCTCAAATATGACGGTGGCGAAAAACAAAGAATATGAAATTTAGATATTGGATTCATGGATTCATGTATACTTATTGTACTTCGACACAAAGCCCCCGATTAAGTACCCGGGCACTAATACAGTTCCAGGCTGCTACTGAGAATTTCCAAGTGGAAAATTAACATAACTGGCGCACGAAGGGTTCCGTACCATTATCGCAAAAAAATCACGTTTGTTTTATGGGAGCCCCCTTAAATATGTAATTTATTCTGTTTTTAGTATTTTTTGTTATAGCGGCAATAGTAATACATCATCTGTGAAAATTTCAACTGTCTAGCTATCACGGTTCATGAGATACAGCCTGGTGACAGATAGACAGACAGACAGACGGACCACGAAGTCTTAGTAATAGGGTCCCGTTTTTACCCTTTGGGTACGGAACCCTATAAATCAACATTCTTTTATACATCGGCGCACAGTGCGGCCAGTGTGAGGTGGCTAGCGGCTACCACGTTAATCAAATTGTGAGTACATAATTATCATCCTAAATGAATGAAAAAAATATGAAGATGAATATGGCGCGTTACAGCAGAGGGCAGAGCAAGACCCAGTTCCGCGCTAGGATATTTATCGCCCAGGAATGATGATCTATACTTATAAGTAATTGTTTTTTACTGTGAAGTAGTAAAGGTACTACAGTCCCAACATACTTCTTACTAGCTAAAGGATGTTTTTTTGAGGTCTGGTTTTTAAAATGAAATAAAACATTTAAATTTTATATAAATTTAATTGCCATGGTATTGACTTTGTTTAAAATACATTTTTATGCCATTAGTGCTACTAATGCTGCTTAAACATGATTTCGGGCATATCGGGCAGTCCAATTTTCGAACACTTTATCGAGCAACTTTTGAGCAGCGACAATTCTCATTTTTGTTTGAACGGCTACGTCAATAAGCAGAATTGGCAAGTTTGGGGTAGCGGAAACCCAGAAACCTTTGGTTGAGACGCATCCATTAAAAGTCTCTGTTTGGTACGCTTTATGGGCAGGTGAAAGGCCCATATTTTTTTAAAGCTATTGCTGGTCAGAATGCTATCGTCAATGGTGAGCGCTATAGAGCCATGATTATTGACTTTGAGTGATTAGAGCTTTGGTTTCCACAAGATGGTGCAACATGCCACAAAGAGCGCGGCACCATCAATGTATTGCTGGCCACATTTGATGAGCGCATAATTACTCGTAATGGACAGGACCTGTGAACTGGCTTCCACGATCGTGTGGTCTCACATCTAAGCAGATAAACCACAGACATTGGTCCACTTGGCAGTCAACATTCGCCGCGTTATTGCCGATATACGGCCCCAGTTACTCGATAAAGTGGTCTAAAATTGGGCTGCCCGATTACGCTTCATTCTTTTTTTTTTTTTTTTTTTTTTTTTTTTTTTTTTTTTTTTTTTTTTTTTTACAAAACGTTGCCCCACACTAGGAATTTCTTCCTGTATCGTGGGTGCGTTTACAAACATATAAACTCACATACACAATCCGTGCGGGAATCGAACCCGCGACACGCAGCGCAGCAGTCAATCGCTCAACCACTGCGCCAACCGTGCGCCCATTCGAACCAGCCGTGGCGCCCATATGCCTTAAATCATGTTTAAGTACTATATGACATAAGAATATCTTTAAACTAAGCCAATACCATGGCAACTAAATTAATTGTTACGTGTTTTATTTCATATTAAAAAAACCAAACCTCTAAAAACACCCTTTATTATAAGCGTGAAAGTTTGTTACTCTTCCACGCAAAAACTATTGAACGGATGTGGATAAAACTTTTCAAAAATATAGCATATACATCAGAATAATACATAGGCTATAATTTATAAAGATATTGGAAGAAGTACTAATACCACGCAGGCGGAGCCGCGGGCAGCAGCTAGTTTTTTATATTGCTGTTTTAAAAATACCTGATTTCATTGCTTTTGGATCACCCCTAGTATTTTGGGTGTACTTGAGACTGTAAGTACACAAATTGGTCGCCAGGATATAAATAATACATACATACATAAACTCACGCCTTTTTCCTATGGGGGTAGGCAGAAACTACAGAACGCCACCTGCTACGATCCTTACATACTTTTTTTGCTTCACATACATTCATACATCTAGTCATACACACACGCCAGTTATGGGTAATGCGCACTTGGCCTTTCTGAAGAACATCACCTATAAGGTTTATGTATGTCTTTCTAGGGCGTCTCCTCCCGGCGGTTCCATTCACGTCTGCCTTGTAAATACATTTCGTTAGTCGCCTTTCATTCATCCTCTCAACATGACCAAACCATCTTACCATACTCTTTTCTATTTTAGTCACTACATCTTCTTTTAAACCACAACGTTTTCTTATTACCTCATTCCTCAATCTATCATTTAAAGTTACACCACACATACTCCGCAAGAAGCGCATTTCTACTGCATTAATCCTACTTTCATGTCTTTTTTGCCATACCCAACCTTCACTTCCATACATGTGTAGGCACCAGCACGCTGTTGTGAACGGCGAGTCGAGCTTCCGGAGACATCGACTTGCTGGTCACAACTGCATGTATAGCACCATTCACTTTATTCCCTGCATTCACTCTCCTTTCCACATCCTCTTCAATCTTTCCATCCCTTGTGAACATACTGCCCAGATATACAAACAATCAAGTTCAAAACTTCAAAATAATTTAACGAATTACCTTTAGCGAATAAAGCTGATACATTGCATGGCAGCCTGACTTTGTGACCGCAAGGAGCCAAGACCTCGTCGGACGAAGGATTAGTGCACTTCGTACGGTCACACGCCGTTCCGCATCTGTCCATGCACGGATGCCCACATGACAGTAGCCTTTTACACTTTTCATAGCAAAGTTCATGACTCGGACTTTGCTTACATTGCAATTTTATTTTATGGAGACACTCGGGTATTACTTTCTCCACCTAAAAATACAAAAGAAAACAGCTCAGTGCAAAAAAGCATCCAGAATGGTAGAACCAGCTACGGCGTAGCTTAGCACGTAGCAAGACTAACCGTATAGTCACGGGGTCCCAGCGCTAACAAATAAAATTTAGTTCCAATAAATGTCACTAGACGGCGCTATACATAGATTTGTTATTGAATTGTGTGTAAAATTTACATTTTATAAAAATAATCATAAAAATTGTATGTTCTTGTTTAATCAACTCTACTAAGCTCAAAATTATGGATTATTGGGTTCTTAATTCATTTTTAAAAGACTATTTAAACGGATCTTTTAAAATATAGATGTTATATTTAGAAGAGGTTTTAAATTTCTGAGGCATGCCACTCGATTTTTAAGTTTGTATTGTAACATATTTTTACAAAATACTATAAAAACAAATCGTCACTGTATTTAAAAAAAAAAAACACGAACCGAGAAAACCCTAATAATTGTTAGTCACTGCTAACTCCATCTATAGCCGTGGAACGGAACCGAACGCGATCGAAGCACTTATAAAAATAATCAGCTTAATCGGACGAAAAATACTAGTTATAGTTCTCGCCAAACTTCTTGACCACACTGAAGTTGGCTACAAAGACTGCGCAGTAGTAGTAAATCTCAACAAAAATAGCACCGTTTCGTGCCTTGCGCATCGGAAAGCCAATTTTAGGGTGGCCCAGAAGTAAGTAACTGTATGCTAGTATTATAATAGGGATTAAAATATGAAATTGCCGTTTTATTGTAATAGGTACTTCGAATTGACATAGAACCTTCATGGTTTGAGATTTTTGAGTGAAACTTTTTTCACATGGTACCTATGATGAAGTTCTTCATTTAAAAAATGTGCGTCATTCGATTATCGACTTTCAGTTTTTTTTTTTTTTTTATTCAGCTTAGACAAGAAAGATGGATACTTCGAAAATTCGAGTGATTTTTGAATACGAGCTCCGACTCGGAACTAAGGCGGCAGAAATAGCTCACCATATCAAAGTTGCGTTTGGAGAGGGGACTGCTAATGATCGCACTGTGCGTTTTTTTTTTTTTTTTTAATTTATTTTCTACCGCGGACATGTGTCCGCGCTCTTTTTTACCTTGTTATATTCTGTTTGTTTTTTTTTTTTCATAAAAAAAATTGCAATTGTTTGACTCCTACGTCGAACATTATTTTTAGGCTTTTGATGGAAAAGATTTTTCATTATTTTGATGGAAACTTTGATTTTAAGAACGAACCACGTGGAAGACCGCCCACGCAGGTGAATAACAATGAATTGAAAGAGATGGTGGAAGCCGGTCCGAGCCTAACTACCCAGGAATTAGTGGCATGGTTTAATGTTACCCTACCAACAATATTGACTCATTTGCGTCAAATTAATAATATTAAAAAATATGATAATGGGAGCCTCATGATTTGACTGATCTGCAGAAAGAAACGCTTGTTGTAACTCGTGTTGCCTTGTTGAATCGATACAGTATTGAAGGAATATTGGATCGAATTGTGACATGTGATGAACAGTGGATTGTTTGCGATAATCGTAAGCAAAAAATGAAATGGTCAGCCACCAGCTCTAGGTCAAACGCCGCAACAGTGTCCTAAAGCAAAGCTTACCAATAAAAAGGTAATAGTAACTGTTTGGAGGTCTCAGCATGGTGTTATTCACTATAGCTTTCTCCGATCTGGTCAAGCAATAACGGCAGATGTCTATTGTGCCGCAATCCGAACAATGATAGCAAAACTAGCAGTGAAACAGCCCCGACTCATGAATCGATCTTCACCATTATTGCTCCATGATAACGCGAGACCTCATACAGCACGAGAAACCGTTTTAACTCTACAGGAACTGCAATTAGAACCCATTCGTCACCCTCCGTATTCGCCAGACCTTGCTCCAACGGACTACCATTTTTTCGTGATTTGGACAATTTTCTACGTGATAAAAAGTTTTCTTCTCAGGCAAAAAATGTACAAAATGCTTTCACACTGTTTGTCGAATCTAGATCACCCGAGTTCTATCGCATATTGATCCCTGGGAAACTGCAGACTTTTTAGTTAATGCACCACTTTGATAATTATAATCCATTCTAAGTATCTGCGTCTGTACCTGTTTTTTAAATAAGAATCAAACATTTTTAAAGCACTATCGGTAGCAGTTCATGACCAACGGTGTCGAACGCTTCTTCACTCACAAACTTCCTGTATGTGATAATTTGGGTAACTTCTTTACGTCAGGTTTAAAATTAAAGTAATGAAGATACGTTTTAATAATTTTCTTAGATTCTGCCCAAATGTTTTAATTAATATTTTACTGTCGATAGTTAGTCATGGCAAAACTGAACGGCTACAAAATAAACAAAGTAACATACCATTTGGTTGCAATCTCCGCATGGTTCGCAACACTTCTTCTTACAGAAGTGTCCACAGGTCATGGTACGTGTGCAATTCTTGTTACAAGGAGTCTCGTCAGGTGACTTGGAACATGCTACAGTCTCCGAGTGCTTGCAATTCGATCTCTTTTTCTTAACCTAAACAGTAAAAATTCACAATATTCATGCATGAGCCATTCAAAATTACGTACATATTTTATCACAGCTTTTTCCGCCAACAGCACAGAAAATTACCTGACAGAAAAATACTTTATGCTCAGGGAATCGAACCTTGGGACATCACGATTAGAGATGCCACGAATAGTGAATTGGCCGAATACCGAATACCGAATATTCGGCAACGTTGTCGGCCGAAGCGCCGAATATTCGGCCGCCGAATATTCGGCGCGAAGTACATGCTTGGAGTGAAACTTAATTACTATTTTGCTAAGAAGTTTGTTCCTTAGTTCATTTTCAATTGTTTTTTCGTTAAAAGGCTTATAAAATGACACCGGTTAATAAAAAATCGCCCATATGGGAATATTATGAGATTTGTAGTGAAAATAATAAACTGGCCCAGTGTTTGTTATGTAGCATCAAGATCTCAAGAGGCGGAGAAGGAAAGAATGCAAGTAAGTAAAACGTTAGGTTAATTTAATAGTTTCGAAATAGTTTTATTCACTTAATACGTTTACGTGAAAATGATAGGACTGTTGAAATACACGACAGTTTCTGGAACTGCTTTGAAGAAGTCGATACAGATAATATGGGAAATGCTAATGATGAGGAGGACGTGGAGAAGAATGCTGTGGCAAACGAGTTGGATTTTTATTTGAAAACAGTTCGCCTAGATCGGAAGGCCGATCCTTACAAGTGGTGGTCAGCAAACGAAAAACAATACCCGAAATTTGAAAAAGTTTCTTTCATCAACTTTCTTCGCCTGGAAGTAGCGTTTATAGTGAGATGTTATTTTCTGAGGCTGGTAACGTTTACGATGAAAAGCGCAATCGTTTGCTACCAAAAAATGCTGAAAAGCTCGTTTTTATCCATCACAACTTACCACTGATTAATTTTAACTACTAAAATGTTGTAATTTGGAAATAAATACATAATTTTGAGTAAAATAACGTGTCTTTTTTTACATGATTTGCTATTCGGTATTCGGCCGAATAGTACGTACTATTCGGCCGAATACCGAATAGCAAAAAAGTGGCCGAATAGGCCGAATACCGAATATTTGCCGAATATTCGTGGCATCTCTAATCACGATGACTAATAGATAGGTATGAGGGTGAAATAATGACAAGAACTTAGTTTTTTTTATATTTTACAACCATTGTTTTGGTTAATCTGTTTATTTAAAATAATAATTAGTTGTCATGGGTCAACTTTGTCTTGGTCTTGAATAAAGTAAGAAAGATTGAGGAGCTACAAATTGTCTCAATTTAGCGCAGTTTTCTAGCAGTCGCCTCTTCCATCCAGCGCCCTTTTACATTAGGCGCTCCTTCCCACCCGGGTGCCTAAAGCGATGTTAATGTAGCCCTATCTCCAAGCTGCCGCTAATTACTCAGACACGACTGATTCAATCAATCTGTCTAGCCTTTTCCCAACTATATTAGAGTCAGCATCCAGTCTAACCGGATGTATTTGAGTACCAGTATTTTTCATGGAGCGACTGCCTATGTGTCCTCCTCAACCCAGGAAGTGGGGAACACGTTGACAAGAATGGTGTCAGATTTCCTGGCTTCTGACTACCCGTAACGACTGACAAATATCTTCAAATGACAGCCGGGACCAACGGCTTAACGTGCCTTCTGAATGTCACTACGTAAAGATGGTCACCTCTCCACGGACCGACCTTGGCAAGCGCTGCAACCTTAAAGATCGACCCGTGTGGCTGTTATTTTTTAATCACAAGCTTCTCCTTGAGAATATAGCCTTTTATTAGCAAGGAACGCACCTGGACGTCGCAGTCATCGCATTTCTCGTTGCAAAGCTTGCTGCATTGATGGTCCCCCTGGTCTCCAACCAGATCGGCTACGCAACCAGCTTTGGCCCGTGCGCAAGGTTTCGCACATATGTACTGAAAAAAATAAAGTCTTTAGATGTTATCCATCTATCCTACAGTGTATGTTTGGATGGATGGATGTTTGTTTCTCTTTCACTTGAAAACTAGTCAACGGATTTTGATGAAACTTTACAGTAATATAGCTTATGCATCAGAATTGTTAACGCATAGGATACTTTCACCTGATTGCGGAAGGGTACTGTTTTTTTTTTGAGCATAATTGTGTATGTATGTCTATTTATATGGCAAGCTCTAAAGCCCAAACGGCTTGACGGATTATGACATATGACTTGTCGTTTGATTCGTCTCAATAGGGAATATGCATGTCATTTTCGTGATCGCTCACAACGGGCCTCATCAGAAAGCTTACAGTCACCCAAAGGTCAATGGAGAGGGCTACGCTTGGAGTTTCCTTGCGTGATCGAATCAGAAATGTAGAGATCCGCAAGAAAACCAGTGTTAGTGACATAGTCCGAATAATTGTCAAACTTAAGTGGCAGTGGTCAGGGCACATTGCTCGCAGAACGGATGGCCGATGGGGCAGAAAAGTTCTGGAGTGGCGACCGCGAACCGGAAGACGAAGCGTTAGATGGCCTCCCACTAGGTGGACCGATGACCTGGTGAATAGGGTAGTAAAAAAGAGTAGGTCCGAACCCACTTCCCAGTTGGTGGCTGCGACCATGCCGAAAGCACCTGGCCCCCTCACGGAGGCCTGGACGACGGTGGTCAAGAAGGGCCGCCGTCGAAAGAAGAGGACGGCGCCGCCGGAAACTACTGGAGCACCCACATCGGCATCGAATAAGGCCGCGAGACCGCCTAAGTTCAGAACCCCACGCTCCGCGGCTGTAGTGATTACACTGCAGCCCGGAGCCGTCGAAAGGGGCGTCACTTACAAGGCGGTCCTGACAGAAGCGAGGGCCAAAGTCGCGTTCCCCGACCTTGGAACACCGTCCGGCTTCAAAATGAGGCCGGCGATTACGGGGGCGCGGCTGCTCGAGGTGTTGGGTGCCTCTAGCGCCGAAAAGCCGGATATTTTGGCCGCCAAGCTGCGGGAGGTCCTTAAGCCGGACGACGCCCGGGTGTCCAGGCCGATGAAGACCGCTGAGCTGCGTGTCGACGGCTTGGACGACTCAAAGACCACAGCTGAGGTCACGGCGGCCATCGCCCGAGCCGGCGGATGTCCAACCGAGGACATTCGGACGGGCGAGATCCGCGCCGACGCTACCGTGCTCGGCATGATTTGAGGTGCCCTGTGGCAGCGGCTAAAAAAGTCGCCTGACAGTGGACGACTGGTGGGGTGGGTTGCAGCGAGGGTCAAGCTGCTGCAACCCAGGGCATTGCGGTGCTATCGTTGCCTGGACATTGGGCATGTCAGGGCACGATGCACCGCCGAAACAGACCGCAGCGAGCAGTGCTATCACTGCGGTCAGCCCGGCCACAAGGCGGCCCAGTGCTCCGCGGCGGCAAACTGCAGCCTCTGTACAGCTGCAGGGAGGCCTGCTGGGCACAGAGTGAACGGAAAGGCCTGTGGCGCATCCGCTCAGCAGAAGAGGAGAAGGAGGGCCAAGGTTGGCGGGGGCTCTTTACCCCCCCGTCAACGTGGCTGCCCTTCGGCCAATGCCCGGCCTAGGAATGGCGTGGAGGGAATGGATTGCGCATAATGGCGCTCTACCATTTCCTCCAGGGTAATATCAACCACACTGCCAGACCTCAGGATCTCTTGCTCCAGAGCATGATAGAGTGGTCGATTCACGTGGCTGTGGTCGCCGAGCCGTATTTCGTCCCACCCAGAGACAACTGGGTTGGAGACCTCGACGGTTTGGTGGACATCATTGGCGGGGCTTTTGTCTACCCGTCCCGAGGTCACGGCTGGGTGGCCGCCCTCGCGGACGGCGTTGGCATAGTTAGTGGGTATTTTTCGCCCAACAAGAGTCTCGCCGACTTCGAGAGTTTCCTTGTCGAGTTGGGTGCCGTCATAGGCCGACTCCACCCTCGCCCTGTGCTGTTGCTAGGGGATCTCAATGCCAAATCTTCGGCGTGGGGATCTCCAGTAACCGATGCTAGGGGTGAGGTGCTGGAAGAGTGGGCAGTCACCACTGGCCTGGTCGTCCTAAACCGGGGCTCGGTACAAACGTCCGTGCGGCAGCGGGGCGGTTCAATAGTGGACGTCTCGTTTGCTAGCCCTGCTGTCGCGAGACGTGTCCGTGACTGGCGTGTCGCCGTGGAGGTGAAGACGTTATTGGATCACAGATATATCCGTTTCGACGTCTCCATCCAGACCGCAGGCGGCCGCAGTTCACCGGCCCCGCGAACGGGCGGTCCGCGCTGGGAGCGCAAGCTCATCGACAGGGACTTTTTGAGGAGGCCACCATTGTTCAGGCCTGGATCCGGGAGTCGGCAACGACCGGACCGGAACGTCGACGTTGAACAGGAGGCGCTGTAGTTCCGCGGGGCGTTGACGCAAATCAGCGACGCGTCCATGCCCCGGGTCCACGCACAATCAGCGAGGCGCCAGGTGTACTGGTGGTCCGCCGAGATCGCACAATTGCGTGTCGCGTGCGTAGCGGCCAGACGCCAGTACACCCGATACCGAAGGAGACGTCTGCGGGTCGCTGACGAAGAAACCGCGCGGTATGGGGTGTACTGCGCGGCGACGAAGACTCTGCGGCTGGCCATCGGCGAGGCGAAAAAGCGAGCCAGGAAGGAGATGTTGGAGACTCTAGACGGGGATCCGTGGGGGCGCCCTTATCGAGCGGTTCGAGGGAAACTTCGAGCCGCCGCGCCTCCGCTTACGGAGAGTATTCAACCCGAGCTGCTGGAGGAGGTAGTCGCAGCCCTCTTCCCGGCGACATCTCGCCACCGATGGCTTTGCCCACGGCCGTACTGTAGAGTCTACAGAGGACGACGCCATCAGCGTCCCAGACACAGGCAGAGATGGGGGCGGCCCTGATTCGACTAGGGGCCAAGAACGTGGCTCCGGGGCCCGACGGGATCCACGGCCACGTGTTAGCCCTCGCTCTGAAGGAGCTAGAGCCCTGGCTGAGAGGACTCTTTTTAGCGTGCCTTGAGCGGGGCCAGCAGGCTCAGGAAGGCGGGGCGCTCTGCGGACTCGCCGTCCGCGTACCGGCCCATAGTGCTGCTAGACGAGGTGGGTAAGCTGTTCGAGCGGATTATCGCTGCCTGCCTCGGTAGCCACTTGTACAGAGAGGGGCCGGACCTGGACGAAAGCTAGTTTGGCTTTCGGCATGGGCGCTCCACCATCCACGCGATATCGCAGGTGAGAGTCCTGGCGGAGGAAACGGTGTCCCGGGGTGGGGTGATGTTGGCGGTGTCCTTGGACATTTCCAACGCCTTCAACACCCTGCTCTGGAGTTGTGTTCGGGAGGCACTGCGGTATCATCGAGTGCCTCCCTACCTCCGCCGCATCATCGGGGCTTATTTGGCGGCGAGGTGTGTCACCTACGCGGGACGTGATGGCGTCGAAAACCAGCACCGCATAACGTGCGGTGTTCCACAGGGCTCGGTCTTGGGCCCGCCCCTGTGGAACATCGGGGACGACTGGGTGCTGAGGGGCGAACTCCAACCGGGCGTAGACTTGACGTGTTTTACCGGACGATACGCTGGTCACCGCCCGGGGGAGTTCGTACAGGGAGGCAGCGTTGCTGGCGACGGCTGCGGTCTCACAGGTGGTAAGCCGCATACGGTGCCTTGGCCTGAAGGTGGCCCTCAACAAATCGGAGGCCATGGTCTTTCATGGCCCCCGGCGGGCGCATCCACCCGATGCCCACATCGTCGTCGGGGGGGCTCGAATCGCTGTCGAGTCAACCATGAAGTATCTGGGATTGGTGCTCGACTTGCTTGCTTGCTTGCCAATCTAGGGGGCCCTGTAGGCGGCTCTACGTGGGGATCGTGCGATCGATGGCCCTGTACGGGGCCCCGTCTGGGCGGCTGACCTGACGGCCGGCAGCATCGCTGTTCTGCAAAAGCCGCAGAGAGCGATGGCCGTCAGAGTCATCAAGGGGTATCGCACGATCTCCTACGAGGCGGCTTGTGCATTGGCCGGATCCCCGCCCTGGGACCTGGAGGCTAAGGTACTCGCGTCACTATATTGGTGGCGCGAGGAAGCACGGGCGCGGGGCGAAAGGCTGATGCAGCGGTCCTGGTGGTGGAATAGCGGGACAGGCTTTCACGCCCTACCTAGCCTCATTACCATCGAGGCGGTCCGGCCAGTGCTTGAGCGCTGGCTCGGGAGTAGGCACGGCTCCCTGTCGTTTCGGGTGATGCAGGGATGTAAGGGGGTACATTCACGATCTCAGTGCCCCAAGTCAACCTCACCTGCTCGCGGTGCATCCTGCTAAATAACAAACGGGGCTCTGACGTCAACTGACAAATGGCGGTATAACCATTTTAACAAATCTTCGCAGCTAAGTGGTACAGACTGGTGATGGGCAGCAGCGTCACCAGTGCGAAAAGCTGCGATCTGCGATCGCCAACCCGCATGCCCAGCGTGGCGATTATGGGCAAACTCTCCAAATGAAAAGTCGAAATCAACCACGGCCCCCAGTTCCCGGCCGCCCTGCTGTTATACCTGATTATGGCGGCGGTCACGGAGACGGCAGGACATTCGGGGGTGCGAAGAATCACCGGGTTACGGATGGCCGCCGAACCCAACTGACCTTGGCGACGTATAATGGACGCACGTTACGGCTTGATGAACACCTCGTGCAGCTTGAAGAAGAACTCGAGAGTATAAGGTGGCACGTTCTAGGGCTGAGTGAAGTCCGAAGAGAGGGGGAGGATACAATAACACTCAAATCAGGCCACCTTATGTATTTCCGAGAGGGAGACCAGCTATCCCAAGGCGGCGTCGGATTCCTAGTAAACAAATCCATCTGTGACAACGTTGTGGAGGTCTCCAGTGTCTCGAACAGGGTAGCGTACCTCATAATTAAGCTAACCGAGAGGTATAGCCTCAAGGTTGTACAAGTCTACGCACCGACCTCGGCACACTCGGACGACGAAGTGGAGGAAATGTTTGAGGACATTTCCAAGGCCTTGCATTGCACCACTAAGACCCACTACAGCGTTCTCATGGGGGCTTTTAACGCCAAAGTGGGAGTACAGAATTGCAGTGATTCGGTAGTAGGATCCTACGGGTTTGGTAGTAGGAATCATAGGGGGCAAATGCTTGTCAACTTCCTAGAAAGAGAGGGGCTTTTCGTAATGAATTCCTTCTTTAAGAAACAGCCCCAAAGAAAGTGGACATGGCGAAGCCCCGATAACGTGACCAAAAATGAGATAGACTTCATCATAACAGATAAAAAGCACATATTCAGGGATGTCTCTGTGATCAACAGGTTTAATACCGGCAGCGATCACAGACTTGTTCGAGGCTCCCTGAATATCAATTGCAAGCTTGAGAGAACTCGTTTGATGAAGTCTAGGCTCCGCCCCAATATGCTCCAAACAATGCAAGGATCTGAAGCGTTCCAGTCAGACCTGGAGAACCGTTTCGCTGCCGTGGAAACCGCAAATAGCGTTGACCAGGCGCTTGAACAAATGGTGGAAATCCTCAGGGAGGAAGGTACGAGATTTTGTAAGATGCGGCGTACGGGCAGGAAGTCTAAACTTTCGGAGGAAACTCTGAAGCTTATGATGGAACGACGTGAAAATCCACCGGTCACTTCGTCAGAACAGCGGGCACTCAATAAACATATAAGGAAAATGGTACGACGCGACCTCCGACGAGCCAACACGCTCTCTATAGAGAAAGCGATTGAGCAAAACCGGGGGTCGAAAGTGTTTGTCCAGTCACTTGGGAGGAGCCATCTGCGAAGTTGACTACATCTAATGGGAATATCGTCGTTTCGAAGCCGGAGATTCTTTCGGAAGTTGAAAACTTCTACGGCCAATTGTACGCAACGCATGCATCTCGGCCTGATCCCGAAAATGAGGATTCTAGAGCCACCTTAACCCGCCATTTCACAGAAGACCTGACTGAGATAAGCCAAGACGAAATCGAGGCGGCTCTCAAACAGCTTAAAAATGGAAAAGCCCCGGGCGAGGAAGGGATAACTACCGAGCTACTAAAAGCGGGAGGACGTCCGGTACTGAAAGAGCTTGGGGAGCTATTCAATTCTGTCCTGTTCTCTGGGAGAACTCCAGAAGCGTGGCAAAGGAGCGTGGTCATTCTGTTCTTCAAAAAGGGTGACAAGACTCTTTTGAAAAATTATAGACTCATTTCGCTTCTTAGCCACGTATATAATTTGTTTTCGAGAGTCGTCACGAATCATCTAGCGCGAAGACTCGGCGAGTTCCAACCACCGGAGCAGGTCGGGTTCCGTTGTGGATACAGCACCATAGACCACATCCACACAGTGCGGCAAATTATACAGAAGTCCGAAGAATATAATCGGCCCCTGTGTTTTGCTTTTGTGGACTATGAGAAGGCTTTTGACTCTATCGAAACCTGGTCTGTTTTGGAGTCTATGCAGCGATGCCAAGTGGACTGGCGATACATCCAGTTGCTGAGATGTCTTTATGCAAGCGCAACAATGACCGTCCAAAGTCAGGACCGGCAAACTAAGCATATCTCACTGCGTCGAAGGGTTAGACAAGGGGACGTTATTTCCCCGAAATTGTTTAGCAACGCGGTGGAGGATATGTTTAAGACGCTGGACTGGGAAGGACGCGGCATTAATATAAACGGCAAGTACCTCTCACACCTGCGATTTGCGGATGACATCGTCATAATGGCAGAGTCACTGCATGACTTGCAGCTGATGCTGGACGGCGTAGCTGGTTCTTCTGCACGCATCGGTCTCCGGATGAACTTGGACAAAACCCAGGTTATGTTCAATTCACACGTCACTCCGGGACCGATTGTGGTCAATGGCGGTGCTCTCAAAGTTGTTCGAGAATACGCTTACCTCGGGCAAACTCTGCAGTTTGGTAAGAACAACTTTGAGAAGGAGGCTAATAGAAGAATACAGCTGGGCTTTTGGAAAACTTCGTCGAGTCTTTTCGTCACGTATCCCACAGAGCCTGAAGACCAAAGTCTTCAACCAGTGCGTCCTACCTGTTATGACCTACGGCGCCGAGACGTGGACACTCACAATACGGCTGGTTCATCGGTTCAAAGTTGCTCAGCGAGCTATGGAAAGGGCTATGCTCGGAGTCTCTCTAAGGGATCGAATCCGAAACGAGGTAATCCGGCAGAGAACCAAAGTTGTCGACATAGCTCACAGAATAAGTAAGCTGAAGTGGCAATGGGCCGGCCATATAAGTCGTAGAACCGATGACCGTTGGGGTAGACGTGTTCTTGAGTGGAGACCGCCAACTGGTAAACGTAAGGTGGGACGCCCTCAGGCTAGGTGGAGTGACGATCTTCGCGGGGCGGCTGGTAGCAGCTGGATAAGAGTTGCCGAAAATCGAAGCAAATGGCGTGCAATTGGAGAGGCCTATGTCCAGCAGTGGACTGCTATAGGCTGATGATGAGGTGCTCTCAGGGCATGGTTGCTTCGGGAAGTACCTGTGTCGCATAAACAGGGAGCTGGACGCCCGGTGTGACCACTGCGTCGACTGCCGGGAGGACACGGCGCGGCATACGCTGGCAGAGTGTGCCGCTTGGGAGGAGCCACGCCGTGGCCTCATCTCTGAAGTAGGCAGTGACCTGTCGCTGCCGGCTGTAGTCGAGTCTATGGTTGGCAGCGAGGAGTCCTGTGACGCGGTGGTATCCTTTTGCGAAACAGTAGTCTCGCAGAAGGAGGCTACGGAGAGGGAGAGGGAGATTTCATCCGCTAACCCGATCCGCAGCATACGCGCCGGGCGTCGGCGGAGGGCGGACAACGACCTCTTCCAGCCCCCCTAAATGGGTCCAGGGGCGACGGACTCGAGGACGTCCGTCGCCCCCCACATATCAGGACCCAAGGTGGTGGCGCGTAGTGTTCCACGCGCGCCCCTCTTAGACGTCGCGGGGGGAATCCAACACCTCACTCCCCCCCCAACTCGAGGTTGTGGCCCGCAGAGGCGGGCCACGACTATACACGACTAGTCGGGGGTTGCGGAAGTATCGTTGTTCCCGCGATCCCTGGTTTAGGTGTGAGACGGAACACCGGGGTGGTTTTTAGTCAGTAAGAGTCTGACAGACCCCTCCGCCCCCCAGGGCGGAGGACATCCAAAGAGGATATTTCACCACGATAAAAAAAAATAAAAAAAAGTTGGGGCGGTATTCCTCTCCAGAACAGCTGCTTAAGTTCAAGCGCAAGTTCAATCTTGCATGGAATACTGTTCTCATCTCTGGGACGGATCTGCCAAATACCAGCTTGATACACTAGAGTCGATCGAAAAACGGGCCAAGAGGCTCATCGGTAATGAATCACTGGTAAAGTCAAAGCTCCAGAGCCTTGAACATCGTCGCCGAGTTGCCAGCTGGCCAGTTCTTTATCGGTTGCATTTCGGGGAGTGTGCGATGGAATTGCATGATCTAATTTCGCCTAGCCCGTTTTATCATCGGACTACAAGACGTACGGCGATGCGCCATCGGTACATGGTGGACGTCCGGGTGGGAGACCACCGCGGGAGTCAAACGTGAGTGTTATTTGTAAGTTGTGCCGTCGTGTACTTGTCCCACTTCCCACCTGTCAGACCAGGAACCAATATATACCATAAAGAACAGACCCCTAGCTACCGCTGCTGCGCAATCGCAGTGTCGCGGGTATAGACCTGGTTGGATTCAAGAGATGTAGCGTTGCTACGGGCCCCAACGTTTCCTCTTGGCTGTGATCCGCAGGCCTGTCATCAACAGCTTGTGTTTTTTTTTTGTTTTTTTTTTCCACGAGAACTAGTTTAGCGATCGGGAGGTAAGGCTCTCTCAGCCTTCTCAATATGAATTAATTGACAAAACTAATTAAAAAACTACATAGTCTTGTCTTTTTGTGCTTTTCTTCATAAAACCCTTCCCTTACAGACCACATACATAGGAACTCTGATATACATGCAACAACCAACAACCATCTTGATATTCAAAGCTTCCTATCTTGGTAGATATCAATACTTTTATATACATTTCTGTAGCGGCATTGACGCCGCCACTTACGAACTAATGACATGACGTCACACAAATCCTGCATCGCGCAAAGTTTTCGGCGCGATTAGAACACATACAACATTCCGACAACAACCGTTGGGCAGTTGCCCGGACCAGACACAACACCCGTCTGATCGAAGGATCCTTTGTGGGACTTTACACCCTGTTCCGCATGCCTCCAAAGTTCCATTCATGATTCTAACACACGCGATCGGTCAATATGGTGACGCTTGGGGTAGGCAATTTTCAGCAGTGGACGTCTTTCGGCTGAAATGATGATGATAATGGATACAAAACTGAAACAACTCACTTTTTTATGGTTCGGGTCATCAGTCACGTGACAGTAGCGCGCGCACACATGGCCGCACTCCTCTAACCGGTACACGCACGGCGTAAAACATTTCACCTTTTTTATATCCTGGTAACAATCTTTCTGAGCCTGTAATTTAACAAATTTTACATATATAAAATGGCGTGATCGTGCACCGTTACTAGTTAGTGTGTATTATTTGTAAGAAGCGTGTTATATAGCGACAAATGTCGTATTTAAACTTATGGCACATCTAACAAATAAGGTCGACAAAAGTTTTCAATGCTAAGCGAAATTCATGGAGAAATCCAGACTTTTCCCGATTTTCAACTTGAAAAAGATATGGATCTTCGTACCTTATGTTCACAATCTGGTAATGTTACATCAACTTTGGTAAGACACTTGTTCCTCGGGTCCTTGGGGTCACGATGGCAAAATATGTCCATTACATGTCCGCACGCTAGAGTCTTCTCTACGAGTACATGGCACGGCTCGCAATCTTCGCCGCAATTTAATGGGCATACATGCCCGAGATCGCATATTTCTCTGCAACAAATAATAGCTTTATAGTTAGTATTATACACAGAACAGAAAAAACGCCTTCTTCTTCTTCGCCTTCTGTCTTTCTCTGTTCTGTGGTATTATACGTATTTACAAGGTAAAAAGGCCTAGTATAGTAGTAGTTTTTCCGAGGCACGGGAGTATCACATCGCTTACTTCCAAACTTCGGGTTTACTAAGAAATTCTTATGGGAAAAACCCGAATAGCACGAAGCCTGACCTGGGCATCGAACCCAGACGGAACCGACACTCCGCTTTTGCGCTTGTGAGACCGACGAAGCAGTTAGAAGAAGGTACCTTTCGCATTGCATAGTACACATGGTGTTGATATGCTGTAGGTCATATCCGTGGCAGTACAGTTGACACTTGTGCCCGCAGTCATACTGGTAGTTACACTTCTCAAAGCATCCGCCTTCTGGTGGTAACTTGTTGAAATCCTCTGGAGTCGAAAGCTGTAACCCAAAATGTGTGATACTTTATTAATGATTAAATTGAATAGACAATTAAATGAAATTAATGGAAAAGTATTAAAATTTTTATCATTATGATTATAATATTATAAATACTAACGTCTGTATGTATGTCTGTTACCTTTTCATGCTTTAACCGCTGAACCAATTTGGATAAAATTCGGTGGTAATAGTTTGATACCCTGGGAGGACATGGGATGGTTTCTATGCCGGAAATCATCCTTCTTGTTCTTACTGTGTCAATGGCAAATACAGTTTTAAATATTATGATTTGCACTGTTTTCAGGCACGGCAACTATTCGCTATCCTTATGGGGGTGGTAGTTTGTATGGTAATTCAATAACTTCTCAAGTAAGGCTATTCGAAGTATCAAGTAGAAGCCGAAGTGCCGTAGTTCGAAGGACGCACAACGAAGTCGCGGACAAAAGCTAGTTTTATTATAATCAACACGCATTCAATCAACCACACTTTAAGGGCTGAACTTTGATGAAAATGGACACATAGATTGTCTGTTAGGATACCTACTTTCTATCTGGTACCAACGTAATACACTCAGCATCTAAAACTAGCACCTCTCCGAAAATATAATTCAAGCCTGTCCGGCCAAAAACGCATACAATACCCCTAGTTAATATCTGGTGAAAGTATTTTTAATGACCTTTACTTTAAAAACAAATTTCATGTATGCACAATTATGCATATATATACAATTCCTCAGAGTACGAGCCGTTAAATAATATTGTTAAAATTCTGAAGGAAACTAAACGGCTGATCAAGGTCAAATGAGAGTCATTCGCCATCTAGCATTTCAAGTAAACACAATTGAACAAGTCCAGCAAGAAAAAAACCCTATACTTAATATTCGTTAACCCGTTTTATTATATGCCTTGGTAAGTAAAATAAAAACCCTTATCGAATAGAAATCGTACCTTTTTCTACTAATCTCCTTAAAAAAAAAACTTGAAATAGCTCCGTATGGTGCCGGACGTAAAGAATTTCACACTCCCATGTCTTCCCGTGGGTTTTGTAAGAGACGACTAAGGGACAAACCAGAGAATGGGCAGCAGCGTTCTCTGTGCATCTATAACAACCAACTAACTGCGATCGCCTAGTGGCCTGCCAAGCGTGGCGATTATGGCATGAATAGCACAAATAAAAAATGGCTCCAAGTGGCGGTGGCCTGCCTACCCTCGACTACGGTAGCGTACAACACGCGCACACTTTGGACCGACTCGAAGAGGAATTGAGCAGCTTACGATGGAGTATCGTACGGTTACCTGAATTCCGAAGAGACTCGAAAATCCTCAAATCTGGTAAATTGCTCTATTTTCGAGAGGGTGGTGTTGGGTTTATTATTGTCCACAAGCCCGTTGTGAATAACGTGAAGATCGAGAGTGTATCGACCAGGGTGGCGTACCTTATTCTCAGAATATCCTCGAGTTTTTTTTTTTTTTAGAACTTGGCTCCACACTAGGAATTTCTTCCTGTATCTTGGGTGCGTTTACAAACATATAAACTCACATACACAACACCCAGAGCCGGAGCAACTATCTGTGAGTGATACAAATATTTGTTTCGTGCGGTAAACGAACCCGCGACACGCAGCGCAGCAGTCAATTGCTCAATCACTGCGCCAACCGTGCGCCCATGTACAGGTCTGCGCCCCGACCTCGGCACACCCCGACGACGAGGTGTAGACCATGTATGAGGATATTTCTAGAGCCATGCATGGTTTCAAAACGCACTTTATCGTTGTCATGAGGGACTTCAACGCGAAACTGGGCAAACGAGACGATGATGAGTTGCAAGTGGGGCAATTTGGAGTTTGACAACGGAACGACCGGGGTCACCTACTGGCCAGTTTTATCGAGTAGGTGGGCCTCTTTATGATGAACTCCTTCTTCTTCAGAAAGCGTGAACACAGGCTGTGGACCTAGTATAGCCCCGATGGTGCAACAAAAAATGAGATCGACTTCATCATGTCAACCAAGAACCAAATGTTCAATGTTGTATCTGTGATCAATTCGGTGAAAACCAGGAGCGATCACTGAATGGTAAGAGGCACATTGAACATTAATATTTAGCTTGAAAGGTCTCGACTGATCAAGCCCACGCTCCGTCCAGCGCAGATTCAGGTCCAAAACCGCGAGAGCTTTCAGCTCGAACTCCAGAATCGTTTCGAGTGCCTAGGGAGCTCCGTGGACGAATACAGTGATAGGTTCGTGGAAGCTGTCCATACGGTCGGGTCTAAGTTTTCAAGAGCCGTCGTACAGATAGAAACAAAAAGCTCTCTAATCCTACTCTCAAGCTTATGAAGGAGAAGTGTGAGATGATCCTGCAGTCTTCAGATGAGCCGTGCAAATACCGGCAGCTCAATAGACAGATCTCTAAATGCTTGGCAAGAGACCTCCGCCGCTTTAATATCGAGCGTATTAAAGACGCGATTGAGCGAAATAAAGGCTCCAAGGTGTTTTTCAAGGGAACTGGCTATTGGGCAGATTTATTTATTTATTTATTTAATACTTCATGCACAAACAAGTACAGAGGCGGACTTAATGCCTTAGGCATTTTCTACCAGTCAACCTTTGGGTGATGGAGAGATAAACAGTGGTAGGTGCAATATTGAAAGTTACATGGATAATTTAAATATACATATAAACTATAAATACAATATAAATATACCATATATATTCAAAATAATAAACTAAATACATAAATATACATAAACATTAGTAGTAATAGATACATAATTGAAAAACATTAGCAGATCTAGCTCACAAAACTGAAGACCGACGATGGCAGTATCGTATCCGCCAAATCGGAGCTTCTGAGGGAGATCGAAACATTCTGTGGGCAGTTGTACACATCAATCAGCAAGCCCGTTGCGAGTCTAGCGAACGACCCAAGAGCTAGATTGACCCGACACTATACCGAAGATATCTTGGACGTCAGCCTGTACGAGATTAGAATGGCTCTGAAACAGCTTAAAAACAAGAAGGCGCCGGGTGATGACGGAACCACAGCCTAACTCCTGAAGGCGGGTGGGAAAACGGTGCTTCAGGCCCTTCAGAAGCTGTTTGATTCCGTCATACTCGAGGGTAAAACGCCACAGGCATGGTACAGGGGTATGGTGGTACTCTTCTTCAAAAAGGGCGACAATGCCCGGCTGAAGAACTATAGGCCCATCACACTTCTTAGCCATGTCTACAAGTTGTTTTCAAGAGTCATCACGAATTGTCTCACGCGCAGGTTCGACGATTACATGTCGATTGTCTATGGTCGGCAGCGAGGAGTCCTGGGACGCGGTGGTATCCTTCTGCGAAACAGTCGTCTCGCAGAAGCAGGCTGCGGAGAAGGAGAGGGAGATTTCATCTGCTAACCCGATCCGCAGCAGACGCGCCAGGCGTCGGCGGAGGGCGGACAACGCCCCTTCCAGCCCCCCTAAATGGGTCCAGGGGTGACGAACTCGGGGACGTCCGTCGCCCCCCACATATCAGGACCCGAGGTGGTGGCGTGTAGTGCACCACGCACGCCCCTCTTAGACGTCGCGGGGGGAGTCCAACACCTCACTCCCCTCCCCTCCCCAACCCGAGGTCGTGGCCCGCAGTTGCGGGCCGGCACTTGGTTTTTATTCAGTAAGAGTCTGACAGTCCCCTCCGCCCCCCCAGGGTGTAGGACATCCAATAAGGATTTTCCAACCCGGGAAAAAAAAAAAAAAAAGGTTATACATAATACCGAAGAGTATAACCTGCCTCTGTTTAGCGTTTGTGGACTACGAAAAAAAGCCTTCGATTCGATCGAGACTTGGGCTGTACCGCAGTCTCTCCAACGGTGCCAGATCGGTACATTGAGATGTTGAAAAGTTATACAAAAACACCACCATGTCAGTCCGTCTTCAGGATCAGACCTCAATACCAACCCTTCTCTAGCGCGGCGTGAGACAGGGAGACGTCATTTTCCAAAACTGTTCACTGCTGCGCTGGAGGATGTCTTCAAGATTCTGGACTAGAGGGGGCTCGGCGTCAACGTTAATGGTAAATACATCACTCTCCTTTGGTTTTCCGACGACATAGTGGTTATGGCTGCGACTATAGAGAGCCTCAGTACAATGCTCGATGACCTGAGTAGAGCTACCGGTCTTAAAATGAACATGGAGACCACTCATACAAAGGCCATGGATCGGGCTATGCTTGGCGTTTCCTTGCGTGATCATGTCAGAAATGAGGATATCCGCATGAGAACCAAAGTCACCGACATAGCCCAAATAATTGCCAAACTTAAGTGGCAGTGGGCAGGGCACATTGCCCGCAGAATGGATGGGGGCCGAAAAGTTCCGGAATGGCGACCGCGAACCGGAAGGCGATACGTTGGAAGGCCTCCCACTAGGTGGACCGATGACCTGGTTAAGGTTGCGGGAAGGCGCTGGATGCGAGACGCACGGGATCGGTCAATGTGGCGACACTTAGGGGAGGCCTATGTCCAGCAGTGGACTTTCGGCTGAAATGATGATGATAATGAATGATGATGATTAAAGAGTTTTTCAAATGGTATACCATAGTCATACCCTTACTATTGAATTATTAAGGTTTAAATTATTTTTAACGAAATTAGGAGAAAAATATGCGATTTCTATGACGCTAATTGTACATAGCATCAATAATAAAAGTTACTTTCCTGTTGTACTTTAGTAACAACTCCTTACCGTTGTAATGTGGTCAGGATGATTTTGACATTTCAGGATCAGTGTCGTTCCCAAGGAGCCATTGTTTTCTAATGTCGTTGCTATTTTGGCCCATAAGCCTGATTTTGCTGTTTTCAGCATGTTGATATTCCCGAAAATATAAAATCCTGAAAGTGATTAAACTGATAAACTTTGCGCTGTCTTTGCGTTCCAGAAACCAGACGTAAAAGGGAGCGGAATAGAAGTATATATCTATACGGGACATAATAATGCGTCATTGATTCAAAGTCAAAACGTTTATTGTGATTGCAAAATAAGGTATAGGTACAAATAATAGTAATGAATCAATAATAGGTTAGGTATTACCTATCTACTTAATAATCGGTATAAATAAAAAACAACACAACAACACCCTATGGTTTCGGAAACTTCTGAAGAGAATTCATATCATGGGTGCAGCTGCAGATACAGTATTGTATACAACTGTTCATAGTTAGGTATTAAAACACTGCTGTGATACTATTACTATTATCACATAAACCCTCATTCGTGTTTTAATACCCCTTTTTATACAACTATTAAAGTTAACTATAGATAAATCTTTATTCATTAATTACTATAACAAACCTTCTTTTGCTCGCGACAGAGCAACGCACACCCTGTTGTCTGTGGCAAGAAATCCAATTATATTTTCTTCGTTATTCCTCACAAGCGACAGAAGGATGATTTTAGATTCCTCTCCTTGATAATTGTCGACTACTGTGATTTTAACATCTGACAAGTTAGCATACTTCTGGCGTTGCTGTCAAACAGAACAGTGGTTTAGAAGACCATATCGGCGTAATCAACTAATATTAAAAAGGCGAATATTGTGTGTGTGTGTGTGGTTGTATGTTTCTTTACGCCAGAACGGCTGAACGGTACTGGGATGAAATTTGGCACAGATATAGATTACAGTCGGGCATAGCACAAATGACACCTTTTATTACGAAAATATGTTACCTCGGGATAATTTTCGACATGCAGAAGCTTGTCTATCTATATAACACATAAAAAAATCCATGCTGTACGTTAGTCTCGCTAAAACTCATTAAACTGGCTTGACTGATTTGCAGTTTTGTTTTGTTTTGTTCATTCTAATACAGAGTCGGTTTAAATATGTTAATATGGTACAAAGTTCACCAGGTCAAATCGAACACTACAATATTGAACCGCTTTAGCAGGTCTAGCACGTACTAACAATTATAAATGCATAAGTAACTATATGCCGATCTCTCTGTTTGTTTGTTCCGTTTTCAATCCTAAGCCGCTAATCAATTTTGATGAATTTTGGTACCTATTTAGGCTTAGTAGGCGTTTCGGCCGATAAGTTTCGCCCGATCCGGTCGAAACAGGAATTTCATTATTATCAATATTTTTGGGTGGTGTTTCGGCCTATACTTTTTTTTAAGCAATTTTTCTACAGTCAGAAGGAAAATCCTTAGGTAGGGTTATATTATTTAAGTAAAAGTGAGGCAATTTGTGGAAAATGATAAAGCTTAATATACCATTACAACAATCAACAGTAAACATGATAAATCACAATAATCAGTCTTATATATAAATTATGAATTGTACAAAATGGCACCTGAGGTATTCCACATACAGCACCTATCGATATTTTTCGCAGGTACCATAAGTGAAATAATTTATTATTTAAAATTTTATTTCATTATTTGCACCTACGGATTAGTAGATACGTACTAGTGTTGGCACGTTTATTTTTAGGACGACAAAAATAAAAATAAAAATTGAAATCAGTTGAGATTTTTGTAACATGATAAAAATAGAACTTCCTCTTTTGCTTTTTTAGTTACATGTTGAACATTTATACATAAACTACCAGGAGGCCAGAATTATGAAGAAGTGTTTGCGGGCCTAGAATCATAAGCGGTAGAGACTAACGGAGTACCAGGAGGTGAGAATCTAAATTCACCCGGTACTCTTTTAACATCTCGTGATTCCAGCCTCGGTAATACTTCCTCATGATTATAACCTCCTAGTACTAGTAAGTTAGTCTTTACAGGTAATGACTCCAGAAAGAAGAAAGAAAGAAAGAAATCATTTAATTTGCAATGAATGTGGGTACAAAATAAGATGTAAGCATTACAAAAAAACAGTTCCAACAACATTCTACCTTATGGCATGCAAAAGTAAAACATATTTATATCTACTCAATTATACAACTAAATAAACAATAAGAACACAACAATTCTACAGGTTTGTGGATCTTCAACCTTCCTACATAAATTAACCATCAAAAACAAAATCTTAATTATATATTTTACAAATAAATTAAATCGATTATTTTGCATACATTATCAAGGCACATAATAAAATTGAAACAATATTATAAATTATTATATCATTATATCACACATTAATCATTATTATTAATTATTTATTTTATCACTATCTACGTAAGTTCATCATTATATCATGTTACGTTATTATCATCCAAAAAATCTTGTATAGAATAATAACATTTATCTATTAGTAAGGATGTTAGCTTCTTCTTAAATATGCTTAATGACATTTCTTTGTAGGCATGAGGTATTTTATTATAGATAACGGCCACATAAATAGTAGTTTAGGTATAATTGCTTAGTTTATTCAACATTCCACGTTCATCGGCCGGAACGCCGATTTTTAAAGAATAAAAAAAAACACCTACTAAGCCTCTACTTATAGAGATTTGTTTATTTATTCAGGACCACCACCGAAAGATGTACGCGAGAATGACAAGTGCACTCCCACAATCATAGGAGGCCACAGCCTACTTTTTAGAGTATCGACTAAATGAAAAAAAAACTTTTTTGCAAAAAAAACTACAAAGTAAAAATAGTATATTATGCAACTAGTGAATAAAAGACGGATTTAAAGCGAGGGCCATAGATGAATCAAGAGCAAGTGAAGGATTCTAACGACTGAATCACGACCGTAGGGAGTGATTCATGATGATTGAATCACGAGCATAGCGAGTGATTCAAGTGTTAGAATCATGAGCGACGCGAGTGATTCATGGTCCTCGATATAAATCCGTTTTATTCAAGAGTTGCATACTATATTTTATACCATGACTTCGAGAAAAAGAAAGATTTAAGCGAAAAGCACAAGGAATATTACGAGTAATGAATGGTTTTTACCTTCAAAATTTACATAAAATGTGAAACCCTGACCCCTGAGCTAGGTAACAGCACCTGTGTTTCAGGGGTCACTGACCACCTCCGTTACGTTACATAATTATAATTAATTAAATACCTTTGCAATTAATATAAGAATTACAATCCAAACAAGTACTCAATAAATATCTTAGACTAAAATCAAAATTAATATTAAAATCCAAAATAACAAACTCAAAATTAAAATCGAAGAAGGAATTTGTGTATAGAGTATTTTTTGCGCAAGGAGGCGCAAGGAGGTTACATAGCATTGAGATGGACGTCTAATACATTGGTGTGTTCCAAATTCAAAAACCAAAACAGTGATTAAAATGCTTTTTATTCACTGTTTTCAGTGAATAAAATAAGCTTTTTAGAGGGGGAATGGTATAAATTACTTTATTTTTGGAAGTCGGTGTCTTTCTTTTTTCCCATTTTTTTGCGATATGGACACCGACTTCCAAAAATAAAGTTATTTTTCACTTTGTAGTTTTTTATTTGGAAGTCGGTAGTATTTCTTTGCAAAAAAGTTTTTTTTTTCCCTTTTTAGTTGTACTTTCCTAAAATAGGCAAGTTGTTTAGTAAGGTACCTATAACGCCAGAATAGATTACCCGAATAACATGAAACTTGAATATAACCGGTGAAATGAGAGTACTGCGTATCCCTTTCCCCTGTCTTTACATCTACTGGCGTGATGTTATGTTATGAAATGGTATAAACAATAAACAGACATGCGATTGCAGCAATCCCGAATGATTTGCCGTTATTTATTGAAGAGTTCTGTTGTATATCTCCGAAGTTCTTCATCAGATCTTCACCAAATTAAAATGGGACCAATTTCGAAACATAATCTATCAAACAAAAAAAGAATTTTCAAAATCGGTCCACAATTGACGGAGATATCGGTGAACATACATAAAAAAAAAAAAACATACCATTAGTCGAACATAGAACCTCCTCCTTTTTGGTAAGTCGGTTAAAAATAAAATATGTACCTACTCTTATTACAAGGTAAGCAAAAACAAATGAAAACTGACCGCCTGTGTACGTTTTGTGCATGAAGTATTTAAATAACTAAATAATTAAAAATAACTCTTTTATATATAATTTTGCTGTCCTTATAGATAAGTGAACCTTGGAGAAGGACAGAGGACTTTTTATCCCGGGAATACATTCCTTTGGTACAATTTCTAACATTTCATATTTTTCTTTCAAGCGGATGAAGCCGCTGCTAGGCGATAATGATAAATAAGCGCAACATTAACTCGTATTTATTCCCCAATGCTACCGCGCGACTGACCCTGCGCCTGCTCGGTGCCAGATTATCAATATTGGACCTCGAGTATTTGTATAGCGGCAACAGAAATACATCATCGGTGAAAATTTCAACTGTCTAGCTATCACGGGACATGAGAAACAGCCTGGTAACCGACGGACAGTGGAGTCTTAGTAATAGGGTCCCGTTTTACTGGTACGGAACCCTAAAAATATCGTGTTGTTTATACTTTTTTTAAAGCAAATGTTTTCTCATTGTAGGAAACATTGAACAACAAACACATAGAATAAATCTGTTAAGAGCTTGTGAAGCCGATTGCAGGATGCTAATAGAGAAATAAAAAGAAAGCATTTTTTTTTAGAAATTAAACCTTATGTACCAAATTGATGCACATGTGTCATTTTTTTTTTAAAACTTTAATCCTAGCCGTTAGGGATGGCTTTAGATCGTAACCGTTTTTCAGCACTGATCGGGAGTAAGGCCCTTAAGGTTTAGGGGAAGGTTTCTAAATGGATCGGATTTAAGAAGTAAAGAAGAACAAAAACTCCATTGCTGTTAGGTTCCATAAATTCAAACTTGGTAATAAAATAGTTACATACTATTTTCATGTAAAACATTTGGCCTGAATATGCGGCAAGAATGGTTATATCTTCAGCGGTGTACCCTTGCTGCATCAGATAATTTGCCAAAGCGAGTATCATGTCCGCTTCTTTGTGATTTGCTCTGCTGTTATTATTATTTTGTTTCTGAAAAAAGTGAGGTTTTACTAGGATTTCAACTAATTATTTTCAATTAATTAGATAACCCCCCTATTTATGAATTAAATATTTGCGTACAGTGGGTGTTGCTATTACCTGACCCACCCTAAAAGCGAACGAATTTGAACCCTCTGCTGCAATATTAAGGGTTATTAAAATTATTTCAGTTTATCAGACTAGCGCTACTCGATGAATAAATACAATAATAATAAAGATATAGACAAGGGTCGATAATTTTTAAAACCAAAAAAATAATAGTAGCATGAAACCCATTGGAAAAGGAAGAGAATATATCAAAAATTAAAGAAAAATAATTTACGGGCGATCTGAGGACGGGAAGTGGAAGTATTTAAGGGTAAAAACGGTTTATATCGATTTCCGGCAAAATTACAAGTCCTATGAAAATAAGTTAAATGGCAAAGTGGTAGGAAATAAAAAGATCTACAACTTTTTTTCACACTTTTTTCACATAACCTCAAAACTTATGTGAAAAATTCAAAAAACCACTTTTGGTTTTTTATCTTATACAAAAAAAAACACGAATTTTGGTGAAAACTTACTTTTTTATGTCCCAAACACACTGTATTTTTTTTATTTAAAATAATAATAATAATAATATCGAAAAAAGCAACCTAATTTTCAATCAAAAATTCTCACGACAAATTATCTGCTTTTTTTTAAAAGTCGGTGGGCTTTTTGTTCGTTGTAATCTCTACTTTCTGATGGTGTAAAACTGTAAACAAAAAATATGACGACTGTCCCTGCCAACGAAATGGTTTCTTTTGGCTATGTGAACAAAATCACGGCGGTAGTATAAATAACAAATTGTACGGTGCACGTACATGGGCTTTAAAATTGTTAAGTGAGTAAGGAGTTGTGCAATAATTAGGCTTGCACCTTTGCACTTACACGTGCGACCTACATTAGATTTTATGACAATCATGCAGCAGCATCAAGCAGAGCATTGATGATGCATTTGTATCAATACTTAATTTAGTGTTCTAATAGACGCGGTTTGGGTCGGACAACTTGCATTTTTATTTCTTGATTCCAGCCCGTTGGCACTCATTGACATTTTACATTACACTGACATTTGCATTGCATTTACAATAATTAATGTTAAGGTGTATTTGCATTTGCACCCTACACAAATTAAAAGGAAAACTATCACAGCTAAGTAGGCAAGTTTACAAGTTTTTAACGTTCTGTTTATGTAATACAATGTCTCTGGTGTAAATCACGTTCAAAGATTCCGTTACATAGATACAAATATACATAGACAATACATACCAAGCTAATAAAAACGCGTTAAAAAGAGGTTTCTCCTTATTTACGTTAATTGAACTTACGTTAACTCGATCGAGCACGAGTAAAAAGTCGAAAAAAGCCTGTATTTAGCTAACTTAGCAACCGACTTTGGAAAAAAAAACAATGGTTTGTTTGAAAGATTTTGATAAGCAATGGATAGATAGTACCTTGTGACGCTAAATTAGTAGTACCAACCTAGCGACAAAACAAGTAAGACAACAAAAAAAAAACATCTGCTGAAATTGCAAAAACCGTTTTTTTACATATTTATTGATAATAGTAACATGAGTAGTATCTATGCAAATAAAAAAATAATTAATAATTAATAATTTTTAATTTGTGCAATTTAAAGTTATATTTTTGTTCGGAATATTTACGCAGTTTGACATGTTATGACAAATTTGGCTGTGTTGAATTTCTGTAAAAGTAGGAGACTCCAGTATTTGCTTAGACGGTGAAATCCATGGCGCAGACTTCCTTGAAGTAGTTGGTTGACGCGAAGTGGGGCGTAAATTTATAGTCTCAGTTAATTTGTTTGAAATTTTATTTTTATTTTGGACAGAATCCTCAATGTAGGCTACATGGAGGATGGATATCCGCAACTGTGCTGGATATCCATCCTCCATGTCTTTTTAACATTGTCTAGTTCGCCCCAGAATCGGCTAACAGTATCTCTGACATTCTTCTTTAACAATGCCCAGTGTACTGTTGCCCAGTACACAGTTTGGTAAATTCAAATTTGTTGCTATTTGCTTCGGCATACCTGAGATTTTATTTTTACCGATCACTTGTTTATAGCATTTTCCCTTTTGGGAGTTGAGAAAAAGGCGATTCGTTTTTATGTCATTAGTTCTGATTTTTTTAACCCCCGCCGGAAAAAGAAGGGGTGTTATAAGTTTCGCGTGTGTTGCTGTGTATCTGTGTATCTGTGTGTCTGTCTGTGGCATCATAGCGCCTAAACGGATGAACCGATTTCGATTTAGTTTTTTTTGTTTGAAAGGTAATTTTGTCGAGAGTGTTCTTAGCTATGTTTGAATAAAATCGGTTCAGCCGTTCAAAAGTTATGGGCATTTTACTGTTGAATCGGGGTGTTTTCGCAAGATAAATGCGTCGGGGGTTTTTAAATTGTGAAATTTTACTTGTTACTATTTGTGTTAACTCATAACGAACAACAAACGTGCGCTCAATATTTGTATTTGTTTTAGTAAATTTTACGAGTAATAACTGGCCTTGATTTTCAAAGTCGTGGAGTTTAAAATGCTCCATTGAGTTTAAACTCTATCCAAGCGACGAATCACATGCGAGATGAATGACGCGATGTGGATTTCCGTTTTGTGTGATTGGTCGATTAGTTCGGTTGGATAGAGTTTAAACTCTTTGTGCACTTATGAGCGGACTCTAGTCAACAGGAATTTGAAAAATAGGTATTTGAAGAAACTATTGCCGTCGCGTCACCTCCAACCTCACCCCGTAAAGTGCGAAAGGGACAACTGCAGCTCAGGCTAATTTTACCTACAAAAACTTTGACTAAAAGACGTTTCTAATTCTGCTGTTTTCTTCATGAAAACTGGTTTGATGTAAAAAATTCTTATATCAAAATTTAGAGGAAAAGTATATCTATGCTCCTATTATTTCCTTTTTTGTTAAAAACTTATAAATTTTGTCTGAAAGTCTTCTGAACATGGCGGTAAAAACGGGCATTTTTTTCGGATATTTGGATTGTCATATTTCTTTTTGTGATTATGTTTTGGAAAAAAAGGAAATGATACAGGCACGTATTAATTAGACCTAGATTTTATGGAAAAAAATCATTGCTCTAGAGGCATTATTCACGAAGAAAACAGCAGAATGTGTTTGTATGGAGAAAGTCTCACTAGAGTCCCCTCTTAAGCAATACGGCTGCTGAGAATAACTTCTTAAAAACTAATTAATTGATTTAGTTGCAGGTTGCCTTAATATTCGGTGTTATTGGTGCGTGTAGATGACAAGAGCTTCATAATATTACAATAAAGGATGTAGAAACCCGAAATGCCTTTGTCGTCGACATTTACTTATGAATAAAATGAAAGTATCTACTAAAGAAGTGGCAAGCACCAGTGTAACACAAACTGTAAAATTGCCATCCAAATCTCAATTCAATTAAAATTTACATAGTATAAAATACTTAATTATACTACTATACAACTACTACACTACTATACTACTACTATACTATTTGTTAATATGTATGTAATTGTTTTTATTAAATTCTTTTTCCTTATATTTGTACATTTTGTGTATCTGTGTGTGCCAAATAAACAAGTTTTCTTTCTTTCTTTCTTTCTTTAATTAACAATAACTACCTATATATAATTCTATTACGCACTAATGTGTAATGTTATTACGCACGTGTGTGATATAACTCGGTTTATGGCCCTAAAAGCGATAATAAGGCTCACTTTACGACAAAGTGTGTTGAAAAAACTTTTATAATGTTATTATGTTAATGTTAACATTGGTTTTAATATAGAAAGGGTAAGTACGATTACTATTTAGGAGCCCCTCTGCGCGTGGCTCGTATTTAAATCTGCAGGGTTTAAAGTAAACTAACATGAAGGAGATGACGTCATCTCCTTCGAACCTAACCTATCTGTGTCAGGGTGCCCTGCGCTCCCGAGCTCGCTTCGCTTGCTCTTAGAATAATTCATTGATTGAATGCCCGGGCATTATTATTACATAGTGCCCTGATTAACCACTTGGTCCATGATTCGTTTCTCTAGTGCTAGTTTCAGCTAAAGCTCGGAATGACTTCTAGTTTTGACGAGGTATTTCTAGTTTTAACAAAGGCATTTAATAAAAACTAGTTTAACTAGGGAATACGATTTCTAACGAAAACCGGGTTTTTAAATAAATAAATAAATGACGTTTACAAAAAACATAATTGTAACAAAAATAACTAGTCAACATTGTTCTAAGGAACCGCTCGGGATAAAACTCTTGTATATATGTTACCTGTACGTTCAGCCGGCGACTATGGATCCCGTTGGTGATCATACGCTCAAATAGTGAAACTTCGATGTTATAGTTCTTCGCGAGCTTCATGTGAGACGCTGATGGTCGCAGCTGCTGGTGATCACCTGGAAGTTATATTGTGTTTGAGTAACAGATGTTGAATACAGGCCTGCGGATCACAAGCCAAGAGGCAAACACTGGGGCCCATGAACAAATGCTGCGACTCTTGGATCCTACAAGGTCTATAAACGCGAAACCGCGATACGCGGCAGCGGTAGCTAAGACCCCTAGCTACCGTTTTGGGATACCGATCCTCGTATAGGCGGAAAGTGATACAAGACTATGATGATACTCACATTTGTTCCCGCGGTGCCCTCCTGGTCAATTCCGTGTCTGGTCGGGGGTTATAGTGGGAAGTTATATATATGTATGAGTGTTATGTACGCCGTTCTTGTCATATGCATTGGTGCAATATTTGTTAAGACTGTTTTGTCGATTTGTAATGCATGTGATGTGGCTGTGCTATATTTCAAATAAATAACTAAATAAGGGACAACCGACGTGATCTGAGTGGGGGTTCCCGGCAGCCAGCAGACACCTAGACACGCTCTCAACAAAAACACTTCGCCGCGCGTGAAATACATACACCAACAAATGTCCGGGCGATACACAGTACCACTATACACAGTACCGGCGATACGCAGATCGCGAACACAATTTCGGATAATGATCGGTTAGTTATTTACCAATTTCTACAAAACCAAATCAAGACCGACATTTTTCCATCCCACGATATCAATCACATTTTTACAAGTAAGTGTCAACTGTCAACTCAACCAAAACTGTCAATATAGATGACAGCAAGGTGACACAGTGTTGCAACAAAATAACAAAAAGCAAGAACGAAACCTTAATTGGTTTCGAACAGCGGACATTATGATAAATATATTGATCCTACTTGCTGTAAGGAGTGATATGAAAGAAAAGAAAGTCAGTGATAGCGTGACGGTAGACAGGACGCTATGGAAGAATGAAACGAGATGATGATGTCTGCCTACTACTATTATAAATTCAAAAGTTTCAGAGAATAGATGGATGTTTGTCTTTCAACCAGAAACTAGTGATCAGATTTTGATGAAAGGTTACAGAAATATAAAATATAACTACATCAGAATAACAAATTGCCTATATTTTCTAAAGATGTTGTGTTGTTGCATACTATACCGCGGGTGGCAGCTAGATAATAATAATACCATTTGATTACTTACCAATGAGAATAACATGTTGGCAATCCTTTGTCAGTGAGGTTATTATGTGCTGTTCCAGAACTTCTGCGGCTTCTTCCACGATCACTGTAAAAACAAAGAATAACCAAGCACCTTTTATGTTGCCGTAGATATGGGAACACTTATCTAACGGTCATAATACCTATTCAAAGATTTGAACTAGCTCTTTGACTCACATTTACAATTCATTTTAAGACCGCAATGAGATCCTGAGGTAGACCGGCCAACGTTCGGTCTACCAAAACATGCATCTGAAGAGCGTTTGCGAACTTCATTCAATCGGAATCCAAGAAATATCGGTCTGAAGTAGGGGAGATTGGGTAACAGTGGATCGCGGGGTACAGTGGATAATTCACTATAACTCAGTATGTGTTACACTCACGTATACGCACAAACGTGTTCTTGCCGCTCGTCCACACCCCTCTCCTACAAACTAGTCACCGGCGATCGAAGCGGGAAGATGTAATTGCACACTCCGTTCCTTCCGTTTCCGGTAGGTAACGAAACAATTTTTTTACGATGTTTTCAATTTTGTTTTATTTCTAAATGAATAAGAAATGTAGATGTTTTTGTTTTGTCGTATGCTTATTAAATCCTAAATCTGTTGTATCTATGTTGTTTTTTCCTTGAGATAAATAGTTTTTTTTTTTTGTTTTTTTTTCCATAACGGCCAATGGGTCAGACTGAATCATTTCGTATTATTAGTAATCATTCGTATAGGCAGATTGAAGTTTATAAATAATAACATATATACAATTAAAGATTCTAAAAAAAAAACAAGCCTACATACAAATACAAAGGAGAGAGGGAAAAGGCCTCATTGTACATCAAAAAATCGTCCACATCGATGTCAATGGGAAACGTGCCCAGAACGCTGGCAGCATTGTAATAATAAAAATAAACAGTACAAATGAAGAAGTAAGCGCGTCCTTGCTCCCGTACACTGCCTATCCTACCCTGCCTATCTACCTTATCTTTTCTACGCTGCCCTAACCTACCTACCTATCTACTCTACTTACCTATTCTACCCTGCCTACCTACCCTACCTACAAACCTACCCTACCTACATACCTACCCTACCTACATTTTTTTTTCTATCTAATAACCTTCCCCTAGCAATAACAAACAGAACAAAAAAAGAATTAGCGGAATCGGTAAAGCTGTTTTCAAGTTATAGCATGGCCAGGAGAAATAGGGTTTCATTTTTATATACCCATATAGACAAAGCGTGTGCGGGAATATAAGGGGTTTGCTGAATGAAAACTGCAGGAATACTCAGTGCAAGAAAAAAATACTATAATCAACAATCAACAAACAAACAATTTTTTTTAAACGTTGCTCCACACTAGGAATTTGTTCCTGTATCGTGGGTGCGTTTACAAACATATAAACTCACATACACAACACCCAGAGCCGGAACAACTATCTGTAGGTCATACAAATATTTGTTCCGTGCGGGAATCGAACCCGCGACACGTAGCGCAGCAGTCAATCGCTCAACTACTCCGCCAACAGTGCGCCCGAGGCGAGTGCGAGGTGTTAACTACACGGGTTAAGTACAGCAAGCGAAATATGAACAAAAAGAATACGTTTGCGCATTGCAATTAGATGTAATTGCTCATTAAGTGAGTTGCTGCCATGCTGTGATGATCAGGCGCTCCAACAAAGCTTATTCTAATACTATTTGAAAGTAAAAGTCTGTCTAATAGGACAAATATAAAGTAATAATATGGAAATTGCTGTCTTTTACTGATTTTAATTAAATAGATCCAGTCTGCCCCACTCGATTCACTGTCACACCCATGCATTGATCCAAAGTGACCCATGCCCGGGTCAAACTGGATCATTTCCCAATACTAATATTATAAAGAGGTAAAGTTTGTGAGTTTGTGACGTTGTAAGGGGTAATCTCCGGATCTACAGAACCGATTTTAATTATTCTGTCATCAGTAGAAAGCTACATTATTCCTGAGTGTCATAGGCTATAATCTATTTAAAAAAAATAGAGATCCTTAAGAAAATTACAATAATGTAACCCAAGGTAGCAAAATGTTGCCTATAAAAATCATTCTTTAGCGTGCGCTGTGAAAACTATTGATAATAGATAAAAATTAGTTAGTAGGTAGGGTAGGCAGGGTAGGTGAGGTTGGGAGCCGTCACGAGGTTCTTGTCATGGGGTACCGCTATATCAACAATCATTGCGCGTCGCTCTAGTCGGTCTATCACCACTATGTCAGGCTTATTGGCAACAATAGTCTTGTCAGTGATGAAAGACCAATCCCAATACAACATTGACAGTGACATTGCCATCCACAAGATTGTATGTAAGGGCAAATTGCTGATGGATAATCCTGGCTACAAGGTTGTGTCTATGCAAATAGTCTCCGTTAGCCAGACTAGAACAACCGGAGATAATGTGACGGATTGACTCCCTCGGCCGGTGACATGCCCGACAGATGTCAACTGTGCCGTCCTTCACAAAGTACTTCCAGTAGTTGTTCGTCATCATAACTTCGTCCGTAATCGCAAAGACTAAACCTACGGTTTTCCGAAAAGTTCACCAAATCGCAGCCAGGACACGGTAAAAGCGTCCGTGAAGCTCCTTGCTCTGCCATACCTCCCTACGGTCATTAGTATCTAATACTATAGGTTTGCGACAGTTCTCGTTAGACAAGGAGAGCGGGGTAAGTCCCTTGTCCACTGCTACTACATCTCGATGCATACCCACGTCGACGGCCTGGCAGTATTCCCTAAGACTTCATACCTCGTGGCTGTGCAGAGTCTTAGCTTTTAAAACTTTCGCGGGATATACGTGGGACACTCAGAAAGTTTTGCGAAACTAAAAAAAATTGTTCTATACGTACATAATATATTTTTATTAAATCTTTTCAAAGTACTTTCCACCAGCCTCTATACAAAGATTCATGCGCCTAAACCAGTTTTCAAAACACTTTTTCCAGTCCGCCGCAGACACCTCGTTTACAGCCTGCTCGAACGCAGCCAGCGCATCTTCCGGCGACGAAAATTGTATCCCTTTGAGCTGATTTTTTATTTTTGGGAATAAAAAGAAGTCACACGGTGCTAGATCAGGGCTGTAAGGAGGGTGACCCAGGAGTTTGACTGGCGTGCTGTCCAGGAAGTCCCTCGTTTTGAGTGCGGTGTGCGCAGGTGCATTGTCGTGGTGGAGCAGTAGCCCGCGGAGCCCTGTGTTTGGTCGCTTGTTGCTTATAACAGAGAAAACTTCTGGCAAACATTTGGTAGTATACCATTCGGCATTAATGCTTCTTTGATCCCGTAAGGGAATTGATACCAAGTGGCCAGTCAAATTAAAAAAGCTAGCGATCAAAATCTTACCCCCGCTTCTAGATCGCTTCACTTTGGTAGGCGTTGGCTCATTTTGAAACACCCAAACAGTCGACTGGCGCTTGGTTTCTGGGTCGTATTGATAAATCCAGGACTCATCACCTGTAACGATGTCGTAAACACGCCGAGACGAGCCTGCTTCAAATTTGTTAAGCATATCACGGCACCATTCCACCCGGGCCTGCTTCTGAGCATCGGTGAGGTTGTGCGGCACCCAGCGTGATACTATCCTCCTCACGCGAAGATGGCTGTGTAGAATCTCGTGAACGCTTCCCGATCCAATCTTCAATATGTTTTGAATCTCCTGATATGTAATTCGCCTATTGTCTTGGATTAAATTTTTCACTGCTAGCACGTTTTCTTCGGTAACAGCCGTCAAAGGGTGACCGCTTCTTTCGTCATCCCCCAAAGTTGGTCGACCGCGCTTGACTTGGAAGGGCCTTCATCCATGAATGCCATTTGAAGTCTATCGTACGATTCATCCGGTTTCAGGCGACACTTGAAATCGTATAAAATCATAGCTCTAAAATGTTCCCGGCGCAGATCCATATTTCAGTGAGACACAATACTTTGAATTAACTCGCAAAAAATGTGGAGGGAAATTTTGAAATTGGAACTTACTTATTTTTACTTATAAATAATCATATTTTTGAAAAACATTATAACTGGCCAGTCTCCCATATATAAAAACTTTTTTTCGCAATACTTTCTGAGGGGCCTGGTACAGTCTCATAACCGATGATCGTGGGTGATGCATACGATTTGCGGTAAGCAATGTGCGGACTCTCCTATCCAGGGCGTCAAGTTCTGTCTGAGTCCATTTGAGTATGCCGAAAGAATACATCAATACCGGCAAGACAATGACCCAGCCGTTGAACCATGGCGTTTCTTGCCGGTTCTTCTCCATAGGAAACGACCAACCCGAACCGTGCACCTTTTGTCAACGTTTTATAAGTGCCCATGTAGGCCTATATAAAAAATAAATGATTTTTGAATTGAATGCGTGCACCTTGTTCCCGCTTGATAAAAGATTATTTAGTACTTTTTTCAGGCGGCCAAAGAAGCGCTCCTTCAACGACTGTTTCACGTCAGTAGCATTGATGCCTAGTGCTTCCGACATACCTAAATACTTGTAAGTTTCGGTTGAGGAAAGGGATCGAAGGTGTATGGAATCCGAGAGTGGTATTCCCACGGCTTTCATAATTTCCCCTCGCTTTACATGCATGTCTGCACATTTGTCCACACCAAATTCCATCCTGATGGCGTCACTAAAGGTTTTTGTAACCTCCAGTAGCTTCATCAGTTGCAAGTTGTTGGAGGCAAAGAACTTCAATTCATCCATGTAAAGGAGGTGAGATATGACCTGACCTGCTCTTCTCAATCGATAGCCCAGGCCCGAACTCTCCAGCAGTGTACTAAGAGGGTTCAGAGCTAAACAAAACCACAGTGGACTCAGACTATCGCCCTGAAATATTCCACGCTTGATCCTTATAGGTTCGCTGTCTCTCTCAATCTGTTGAAATCCTGGATAGCGAAGGAATGTCCTCAACTGCCCCATACACGACATCAGGAAGGTGCGTAGAGTTGCATAAACTTTATACAACTCCAGCACACTCATGAGCCATGTATGTGGCACTGAGTCATAGGCCTTCTTGTAGTCTATCCAACATGTCACAAGATCCCTTCGGAAACGGCGAAACTGTTGGCTTATGGCAATGTCTATAAGGAGCAGCTCCTTATTACCGCGGGACCCGTTGCTACATCCATTCTGAGAAGCAGACATGATTGAATTTGTATCAATGTGTTAATTAATTCAAACTCTCAGAATGGATGTAAAAACTATATAGACCGTCGGTAAACATGTTATCGGACTATAATTTTTAGGCTCCGCAGTACTATCTGTTTTGTGGAGCAGGTGGGTTATTCCTGTCGTTAGGAACTGGGGCAGTGACCCTGACTCTAAGGCAGACAGGAACTGAGTTGCCAAACGAGCGTGCGACCTTGTGCAGTCCGTCCGGCCCTGGAGATTTCCAGCTAGGCAACGGACGGACTGCACGAGCTATTATTATTATTTAGTCATAAACTTCGGAGTAGCATTACGTTAATAAAAAAGGGATCCACGGTTACCCACTCTCCATTTGAAATTCGTTTTCGACTGAACGGAACATTACCAAGTTAATAGATTTTCCAATTTACCTTGCTATTCATGCAAGTAAAACAAGCTAGCTAATAACGACTTACCTATTTTAGGTGCGATAGCCTGCAGCAGTTTCCGCATCCTCGCGGCTCCACTAGTGGTCATGCCTACGACTTTGACGCGCTTGTTCCTCAATAGTTGCAAGTCCATCATCATTCTAGCTTCGTCATATGCTGTAAGTGATGGGGCTACCGAAGCCTGATAGAAAAGACTCGGTTAATTACTAATTATTACAATAAAAAAAGAAACCTTGAAAAATTTAATAAGGTAAAGGTGAGTAAACTTGCCATACTATAAATTGCATTAAAACATTATGTAAATAGACAAAAATAAGATTTCTGGCATCTTTGACATCCATTTTATTTTTTGTTGCTCTTATGGGGTTTTTATATACTTATCAGGCAACATTACTCGTACATATTAAACTTGATGAACATAATCCTATTGAAAATACTACAATAGCATGCATTTCTTTTCACAGTTTTGTCTTTAATTACTACTCTTTTCCTGGGCTATTATTAGAACAAGCTGACCCCCGCGGCTTCGCCCCCGTCATCTCGCTACTTACCTACCTACCCTACCCACCATAACTACCCTATCTACCTACCCTACCTATCATAACTACCCTACCCACCTACCTTATCTACCCTACTCTACCTAACCTACCGTATCTACCCTACCCTACCTACCCTACTCTACCCTGCCCTACCTACCCTACTCTACCTACCCTACCCTACCTACCCTACCCTATCTACCCTACCCTACCTACCCCACCCTACCTACCCTACCCTATCTACACTACACTACCTACCCTATCTACCCTACACTACCTACCCTACCTACCCTCTACCCTACCCTACCTACCTACCAATTTATTGCACTATTTATTTGAATAAGAAAAAATGCTAAAAAGCTGCTATTGTGAGTCAATCTTAAAAGATAGACATATGCTGTCGCGGGCTTTTTTTTAAATCTTTTAAAGAGAAACAATTCCATCATACATGATATTTGCGTGACTTAAACCGTTTACGCAGCGCACGCAAAGGAAGCTCTCAAAAAGGAATATTTTGCCCGTTTTTGCAACATTTTTCATTTATACTCCGCTCCTATTGGTCATAGCGTGATGTTATATGGCCTATAACCTTCCTTGAAAAATGGACAATCCAACAAAAAAAATATTTTTCAATTCCAACCAGTGGGTCCTGAGATTAGCGGCGCGTTCAAACAAACAAACAAACTCTTCAGCTTTATAATATTAGTATAGATAGGAAGGAGTTTCCTGTCTCTGAAGACCTCTAATCCCCATGTTAGTGGACATCTATTTTATTTAATATGGTTTTTAACACTTTAAAAACATTAAGTACGAATGGTTAATGCCTGCCTATTACATAAAGTTTTTACAAATATTTATGTATACGTATAACATAGTTAGCTTATTTAAAGTAGGTAGGTACCTGCAAATTGGCAATTTCTTTTCTTACTGCATCGATTTTGGGTCGTATCCATGTGAAATACATACACCATCGATTTTGCACAGAAATCAACGAAAAATCAGTAGAAGAATCTACATTTAGACGAACGTTACGGTTCCTATAATTCACCATATCCTAAAACATATGAAAAATCTCTCTTAAAAATAACGTTAGTTAGGTACCATCTTAATTACTACGGGAGCATAAGCTCCCAATCATAAGGACACAAGGTCACTAGCTGGGACACTAGCTCTGTGAGATGGAACGGGCACCACGCGACGTCAGCGTTAGTGCATGTGCACAGGCCTTTGTTTTTTTTTTTTCTAGAACATGACGGTTTCTTCGACAGTTTTGTGAGAGAGTGCTTGCTGGTTTATATGAACGACTCGTAAGTCAGGGCAAGAAAATTAAAAATGCAAAGGGCCTACATAGAAAAGCAACTACTTACCTTAAATAAGTTGATTCGAGCGTCAAGTTTCTGTATTGCTTGTTGCAACTGTTGTCTCTCGTTAAAATCGCCACTTTCTTTATAAATTGACACAAGATTTTTGATATCAGCCCTTGCATTAGATACTAAAAACGATTTTTCTGTTAAAAAATCCAAATTTCTTTGGTCGAGTGGTGCTTCTTCGTCATCCAAAATAATTTCTGTTCGTTTTTCATCAACGTCTTCTTCGCTGTTTAACAAAATATCATAATCTAAAAGACAATCAGCAAAATCGCGTTCGTATTCTGATTTGTAGCCCAGCACAGCTTCAAACAACCAATATTGCAAAGGATCTCTCACTTTAACTCCTTTATTTTTGTAAAAAATGTCTAGATTTTGAAGATCCGCAGTATCAATATCGACAGTAACACCGTGGACCCTTGGAAAGGGGTAACTAAGAACCCCGTTATTTAAAATATCAAAAGTCTTCAGAGCATACTGTAGATCAAATAATGTATCGCTCAACATATTTCTTTGGTTGACGAAAAAACTATGAGTCGCCTTAAGACTGGGTGAAAGTTTCTTACGGCGTCGTAAGTTTGACAAGTTAAACTTGTCCATAGCTTTGTTACGAGATTGCCCCCCGATGCGAACTATAGATTGAGTGATTTGAGATATTGCATCAAGAAACTGATCTAAAGCATGATTTGTGTAACATATAATGAGCATAAGGCAGTGTCCTGAACGTGATGTAACATTCTGTAACAATGTTTTTGCAACTTTCATGCCAATGAAAGTTTTTCCTGTGCCAGGTGGTCCTTGTATGACGGCAAACTCGTGAGTGAGTGCCAAGCGATACGCTTCATACTGACTTTCGTTGAATTTGAACTCTTCTGTCTTTGGCCATGTGTCAGGTTGTAACACTTTGAATTTTAGATTTTTGTGTTCTGTATCTGTGATAGATGGAAATGGAATGGATCTGGGAAGGATTATCATCTCATCCGAGAAATCGCTACCCCATTCTTCGAAGTCACTATCTAAATATGTTGTATCAAGTAAACGGCGTGCTTCCTCTATTTCTATCTCTATCAATTTGTTATCCTTATAAATACCGAACTCTGTATCAGCAGATAAATAAGCGGGATGTGTTGAGGAAGCCTGAAAAAGTAAGGTAATTGAGAATATGAGAGTTGGTACAGGTACTCTATCTATTCCATCACAAAAATTAATTTCATCAAATCGGTGAATATCTAGTATTTATTTACTCACTTAAAAAACTACCTTGAATACTCACATCAACTTTGACAATATATTGCTGCATCGCCAAATGTTGCGGAAAAGAAGGTTCTTGTAGAACTTTTAATACATGATAATAAGGTTCAAAATAAACTTCACTTTCTATCATGGTATACGTATCATCGTTAAAGATACTATTATCCAAGTCAGTGTCAATTATTGAAACTGGTATCTGAAAACAAAAATAAAATTAGATTTGACTTATCAGTGATATATTATGTAACGTTGCACACTCACAGGCTGCAGTGTAGGTAGCTTTCCTAATGCAGAAAACAGAATGTCATAGAATTGGGTTGCTGAACGAACTTTTTTTTGTAATAATTGAAAGATAATAGTTTTATTACTATTTTTTTTAGTTTGTTTGTTTCGCTATAATTACAGATTAATATCAAATTGAAACAGTTTGGCTGCATTGAAAACGCTCTTTTCGAGGACATGCATTGTAAATATTTTTTGTATCTAGTACCGAAAACACGCAGATAGTTACTGAACAAACCAGAGCCCGTTGTGACGTCACGACGCTCATTTCTACTCGTTGTAGCACAATGCTGATACAGATACAGTGTTTTGACTTTACGCCTTACGGTGCCTTTCCACCAGAGATATGCTATGCTACGTTTCTATGGATGCGTTTGATATCCACCAATCATATTCATTGGTCTATATAGCATAGCACAGGTGGAAACGGATTCTTCTAAGCTATGTTTTTTATATGGATGGATGCATGGTCTGGATGCGTGCTATGAATGGTCGCCTCTCCCCTCACCGCTCCGCCGCCACGCCTTCCCTACTATCGATACATCGCATAGCTCGAACTGCGCATCTTCCTCACACGCTACTCGTGGTGGCGCATCATATCTTAGCATCAGTGGAAACGGTCACATAGTTTCGTAGCTTAGCTTTCAAATCCTCGCAGCATAGCTGCATAGCACATCGCAAGTGGAAAGGCACCCTTAACCAATTCAATCTTGTTATTATCGTCAATATATTGATTGATGGATATCAAATATATTGATCAAAAATTTCGAACCTTAAACGTTACCGTGCTTGCTTCGTCCAATTATGTACAAATACTACAAAAATCTCCCCATTATTATGTTATTCGCACAATAGCCAAGTACCTAGCAAATCTGTTTGTTTTGAGAAATGTCCTATGTCTGACTAGGTTCCAATTAGAATTTCAATTCCAATACCACCTACCCATATGTTAAAACGATTACATTATGACAATTATTTTTCTAAATATTGTTGGAGTGGTGGAGTTTTAGGTGATGTTAATAAATTTAGGTTTGTAGTTATATTAAGTAACTTTATTATTATAATAGGAAACTATAACTAATTTATTGTTTATAGCGTAAGAGGCCATGACAGTAAGTGAGTAAAACAAGTGAACGATAGAAGACTATAGGAGGCGCTGTGTGTAGCATTACAAAATCAAGATTATAATATTTACCACAGATTACAACACGCCTCCTTAAATTTATAAACTTGATCTTTTACATATACAATACTGTTATAAACAAAAACCTATATACTAAGACAATCTTAACCCTAACCTGTTTCTCAAAAAATTGGTTTTATCTAAACTTTTAGTTAACATGTCTGCTAAGTTAAATTTTGTATCAATTTTTACAATATCAATTATACCTTTTTCATAGTTTTCATTTATATAATGATACTGCACTTCGATGTGCTTTGAATTCTTTGTAAAATTTCCATATTTAGCAATCGAAATTGCACCTGTATTATCTTCATACAATTTTATTGGTTTATCAAATTTCACACTGAACGATTCAATTAATAAGTTTCAAATGAAAAGTATTTCTGTCACTGCCTCTGACATAGCAGTATATTCTGCAAAGGTTGAACACTTAGTTACTGTACTTTGCTTATGTGTTTTCCAAAAAACTAAGTTTTCAAATAATCTAATTACAAATCCTGTTGTAGATTTTCTATCTACATTATCTCCTGCATAGTCAGAGTCTACCATACAATCTAATATTTCAGTGTTTACATTATCATAGTATGTTATCTTTAAATCCTTAGTCTTATACAAATATTTTAGGATTCTCATTGCATATTTGTAATGTGTTTGGTCATAACAATTTTGGTATCGACTTAAGTAATTTACACTGAATGCTATATCTGGTCTGGTGCCAGTACTTATATACAATAATTCACCTATTATATTTCTATACTTTAAGCTATCATCTATTTCTCTAGCTTGTTCTAATTTTAAGTTTGTTTCCATTGGAGTATCAAATAACTTAGTATTTTCTAGATTATATTTTACAGCCAGAGATTCAATATATTTTGTTTGACTCAAAGACATTCTTTTTCTATCATCACTATAATCAATATCTATGCCAATATAGCTTTTAATTTTTCCCATATCTTTCATTGCAAATCTTTCCATTAAACTAGTTTTTACCTTTTTTACTTTATCTTCATCTTTACAACAAATTAGAAGATCATCAACGAATATTAGTATATATATTGAATCTTTGCCTGTACTATTAACATATAAGCAGTAATCATAGTTACTTCTAACAAAATTCAGTTTTTCAATAAATTTGTTGAAACAATCATACCATACTCTAGGGCTTTCTCTGAGACCATAGAGTGCCTTTCGCAACTTGTAAACTTTATTATCTTCAGTTTCATACCCTTTAGGTTGATTTATAAAAACTTCTGACTTTACATAACCATTTAGAAACGCTGTCTCAACATCCATTTGTTCTATAAATAAATTATTTTTGCAACTGTATGATAATAAAATTTTCAATGTTTGCATCTTACCTACTGGTGAATAAACATTTTCAAGATATTCTTTTTGTTGAAATCCTCGTACAACTAATCTAGCTTTGTAAGCATTATTACTTTTCTTTTTAAAGACCCACTTGACATCAATTACTTTTTTATCTTTTGGTCGTTCAACAATTTGCCATGTGTTATTTTTGTTTAAGCTATTTATTTCTGAATCCATGGCTATCTGCCATTGTTTATAATCTTGGGAGTTCATTGCCTCCTCAAATGTATTAGGTACATTTGCATCAATGTAATTTACATAAATAAAGTGTGATACTGGGTTACCATATCTAGAAACTGGACTTATCTTTCTTTTTGACTTTCTTTCTATTACAAGTTTGTCCCTATTGTTACTTAAATTATCATCATTAACAAGATGTTGCACAGGATTATCAGAACTAATATCATTTGCATCTACATAGTCTTCAGCAATGTCAGTTTTAATTATTTCATTGTTTATCTTTGATGTTTTGTTGTTTTGCAAATCCCTATCCTTCTCATCATCAAGTTTTTCTAAACAAATTAATTGAGTATTTTCATCGATTACCTGTACATGTCTAGCATTAATTATTCTGTTATTTAACAAAACTCTATAACCATTTTCATTATAACCTACTAAAACACCCAGTTGGGCTTTATCGTCCCATTTACATTTTCTCAAAGCTTCTGGAACCCTGACATATACTCTACTTCCATAAATTTTTAGATGTTCTACATTAGGTTTAACACCAAAAAATATTTCATAAGGAGTTTTAAGCTCTACTGTATTAGCAATTGTTCGATTTTTTAAGTATGCTGCGGTTTTTATAACTTCAGGCCAATACCTTCTGTGAATTTTAGCTTCTCTCATTAAGCATCGGCCTATATCCATAGCAGATCTGTTATACCTTTCCGCTACTCCATTTAATTCATGGACATAGGGTGGACATGGTAATAACTCTATTCCCTTTTGTCTAATGAAATTATAAATATCTCGATTTAAATATTCTTTGCCATTATCGCACTGTAATTTCTTTACTTTTTTATTAAACTTATTCTCTACCAAATTAACAAACTCTATAAAACAATTTGCAGTCTCAGATTTACTTTTAATACAAAAAATTTTGGTACATTTACTATAATCGTCAATAAAAGTCAAAAAATATTTTTCTCCACCATAACCAGTTGTGCTGTGTGGACCGTTTAAATCAGTATGAATCAACTCTAAAATATCATTTGTCTTGGTTCTATTATTTTGGAAAGGTACATTAGCCATTTTACTTTCAATACAATTAGAACATTTCATTTCAGTCCTTTCAATCTTATCTGGCAAACCTTCTACTAATTTATTGTTTATCAACTTATGTAAATATTGAAAATTTACATGACCAAGTGCCCTATGCCATTTCTCTTTATCAGTTAATTTTATTGTATTCATGTACATTTTATTATTATCAATTTTTGAAACAAAACTTTTGATACAATACAAATTGTCTATTTTGTTAGCAAAAACTATTAATTCTCTTGATTGAGTATAAATCTTTGCATATTCATTTCTTGCTACTATTGTGCAGGTTTTGGTTATTTTTGAAAAACTTGACAAATTTTGCTTAATACCTTCTACAAAATAAACATTTTTTAAATCAATATGTTTTTCATTGTAATAATTTTTGAAATAAATTTTGACAGTGCCTATTTTGGTTGCTTTTAGCACTTTACCATCTGGCAGTTTCACATCAATGGGAATTTTTAAGTCTACATAATTATGGAAAAATGTATCATTCTTTATAATATGATCTGTACACCCACTATCTAACAACCAACTAATTTCACTATTATTATCATCATATTCCCCTTCGCTACACCCCATTACCTGATTTGCTTCATGTGTACATACTTGAGTTGTCCATGACTCTGTTGCAGGGCCGTCTCGCTGGGTGCTCGACGACTCACCTCTTGGATGACCTCTGCCTCGTCCACGACCTCGGTGAAATACGCCTCTGTTGTAACCTCTCTGTAGTCCTTGCTCGCGTTGACTGGTTGGAAATCTTCCTTGGTAGCTTTGTTGTCTTTGGCCGTTTTTCTGAGCATGCCAACAGTCCTTCTTGAGATGGCCGATCTTTCCACAGTTAAAACATTGTGCTTGAGTTTTTGTTGCGAACGTGCTCATATCACTTTTCTTATCTGTGTCACTAGTAGTCATATTCTTCTCTTTTATTTTAGACTTAACATAATCTACTGTTCTTTGTTCTTCTGGAATGACATCAATGAAATCTCCAATATAACTATAACTCGGAGGTAAAGCTCTGAGCAAGTATCTCATCTTCTCAGGTTCATCTATTTTACCGCCAGCCGATTTAAAATCGTTCGTTGTTTTCTCAAAATCAACAAAAAACTCTTCTATTGTATTGTAATTGTTTAATTTAATTTCTTCAATTTTTCCTCTACATATTATTTGCATAGCAGTAGACTGTGTTAGATACATTTTGTCAAACTTTTTCATCATTTCATATGCTGTTTTACATTCACCAATATATTCTAATTGTTTGTCTGAAATTGTGCTCATTATAATAGTCCTTGCTTTTAAATCCATTTTCTTCCAGTTAGCCTCTTGAGTTTCAGATTTAGAAGGCATCATGCAAATGGCGGGTTCGTTGCATTCTTTGTATTCTAGTAAAGTTACTAACCTTAATTTCCAGCTAGAATAATTTACACCATCAAAAATGGGTATCGTTATGTCTTCTATCCTTGCTTGTTTAGCCATTTTAGGTGAGATAGCGTTTATTTGTGTATTCCTAATTTAACTCGATGCGTAAAACACTTTCCACGTGGCCTTTTCTTGAACTCACTGTTTCGTTTCACATATTAACCACCTAACCACGCTCTGCTACCATGTTGGAGTGGTGGAGTTTTAGGTGATGTTAATAAATTTAGGTTTGTAGTTATATTAAGTAACTTTATTATTATAATAGGAAACTATAACTAATTTATTGTTTATAGCGTAAGAGGCCATGACAGTAAGTGAGTAAAACAAGTGAACGATAGAAGACTATAGGAGGCGCTGTGTGTAGCATTACAAAATCAAGATTATAATATTTACCACAGATTACAACAAATATACCTAGTAAAAAGCAATAACAAACACCAGTTCACTAACACGTAATACTTACACACATCACATCACATCATCAGCCTATTAATGTTGCCACTGCTTTGCTGTTGGAAATACTCATGACGACTACTTTAATGATGTTCAAAACTTCCAAATCGTTCATCAGTTATCATCAGGTACATTATCGAAAGATGAACGTCAGATTTTGTACCGCATACTTTTTTTGTTGTTCGGTTATAGAATTTGTACCACTTATTAAGGCAACTAAGCCATTTATTTTTATGTAAGTTAACTATTTTTAGAACTTCGGATTAATTAATAATATCAGTAAAAATATTTTAATAAATAAACGTAATAAAATCTTACATTAAACGCAGTTATTTTTTAGAAGTTGCCTTGTTTAAAATAACACAAATATTGAAATGATAATTAATTAATTAGAAATACAAATAACACTAAATATAATCAAACTCATCGTTATCAAACTGTTGCAATCCGCTGCTGGACATAGGTATCTTTTAATGCCCTGAGTAGGTACAATCCTCATCTCAATCTACCTACTTAATGGTAAGTAAAACACTACAAAGATAGCAAAAAACAATTTAGAGCATTTACTTTACACATTATGTAACAATATGTAACATTTACCTATATGTAACATTGGTACACTAGTACATAACCTTAAAACTTAAAACTAGTTATAACTTTTACGTCCCAAGTTCTAAAAATCTAAGAATTTAAAAAAGGGATTATCTATCATATAAACTACCAATTAAGACAAAAAATATCCCAAAACAAGAAAGTTTATTAGCGGTACGGAATTCCCATACAAACCTGCCGTTCTCCTTTGCCTTTATGAATCCTTTATCACACATGACTAAATATTTGCTGTTCTAAATAATACTATCGCACTAATTTTCGGATATTTTTTGTCTATTCACGTGTAGTTGATACTGTACTATCGTGAAATTCCTTGAGCATTATGTCGTCACCAACATGGCGACCAATAGTGGCCCATTCGTGGTCACGTGGTTGTTTTAAAAAAAAAACGATTTTCAATTGCTTACAATAAATTGAAAAAAGAATATTTATGAGTTTTTTGCAAAGAATTTTGTTTATGGTGTGTAAAGTTTTAAAATACATAAAAAGATCTTAATTTTATTTTATTTTAACAACCCATTTGTATGATCCTAAGCCATTACCCACCTTGCCAGTTGATAGTAGATTTACATCGCGGTCTAGAATAGTTGCAGCCATAAAAGTGGTACAATGGTCTTTTGTGAATAACACTAAAGAACCAAAAATAAATCTTTTGTTGTGTGCCCAATTGATTCTATGGAAGTTCTTGTGATTTTTCAAATCGATCTGTACGATGGCTCCGACTTTCAAGTTGTCGACATAAGGACAGACAAACCTTACATTATGAAATATCCTAAAAAGAAAAACAAATACTTAGTTTAGTTGACATCCAATGAAAAGAATATGGTTTTTACCACCAATGAAACAATTTTAATACGAACTTACCGAACGTGATCGTATTGCTTTTTATTAGGATCTGCCAAAAATTGATCTGTAAAAAATGCCTTGTTATTAATATCTGCATAGCTACATACATTAATATTGGGGTCGGCCTCCAGTCTAACAAATTTCAGCTTAATAGCGAGCAAGGAGCGAGTTATCTGACTTCCACGACCCAGTAAATTAGTATCATGATACCTCTTGTCAAGACTGCTTGTTCGCCGGGCGAAATTTTCACAAACAGTCTTTATCACAGTGATACCCAAAGTTTTCTATATCCCCACAAAAGTTGGGGTCTATGAGATATAAATAGGGTCCATAATAGAGGATTCAATTATAACACTTTAATTTCGACTTGCCATGACCATTCATAATACCAATATTTATTGCTATTGTTACAATATAAGGCAACGCCATCTAGTGACGAGAGGAAGAACTAGTAGTAGCTGGTAGCGTCAAATAGCGTAACTAATCTTCTCGAAAGTTCTCCTCTAATATCTGTCCCCCCCGATTATTCTGGAAGTTTCTCGACGTGTCTAGAACAGTATGGAATGTTCCAGAAACATCTTCCGTCATATATAAAGGGCGGTCGTCTTCGTCATGGGAAGTTTTCGTTTTGGAAGCGATACGAAGAGATCAAAGCGAAAATAGTGTAAAGTAAGAAAATCGTTTAAGAAGTATTTGAGTAATAAAGAGTGATTAATTAAAGTCTGCTGTTTGAATAATTGATTCCTGAACCCCAGCTCGTAATACTGTGAAGTTTTTACACTTAACTTTAATACAATTCGAATTAGAAATACTATTTCAAAGTTTATCTAATAATCAAGTAAGTAGCACAACAAAACAAAGCAAATTCGAATTTGATGGATTTACATCAAAACCGAAAAAAAAACATGGCAAGCCCCTACGAGACAAAATAGAAAGGGAGACTTCTGTTTTAAAATATCTACTCACTTAAGCCATCTCTGATTGGTCCAAAGCAGTCTTCTCGGAGCAGCCTGAACTGAACGTCCAAGTAGTGTTCCACGTCACTGTATCCCCCCTCGACAATGTTAGGTCGCAGGAATGGCATGGACACCAGTAAGTCATCTTCAGTTGGCACCACGCTAAGGTCACGGAAGCATTCTGGAGGCTGTTGCATTTGCTCGTCGTGAATGTCTACTCTCAGTCGTTTTCCATCCGGCTACCATGAAAAAAAATGAAAAGATTAGATAAACGTAAATACTCTGCAGATTTAGCCAGGGTTTATACAGCAGCTCAGGCAATATACTATACGTTTTTGCAGTATAATGCTGAACTCAAACAGTAATAAATTCCTTCTGATACTCTTCTTGAATATTTTAAGTAGAATATCTTTCGACTTATTGGCACGTGGAGCCAACAGACATTCGATGGATTTATGGCTATTCGAAATTGTAGTGCATTGATGCTATGAATTTCGCAATTCGGATGTTCGATCTGATGACTTCAGGGAATTAGCCATCGGGCATATGGCATTCGAAATAGAGCAGCAAATCTGTTTTTAATACTGTTACAAGATAAGGCAACGCCATCTAGTGACGAGAGGAAGAATAAGTGGTAGCTAGTACAGCCATCTAGTATCGAATAACGGAACTAATCTTTTCGAAAGCCCGTGTCGAATTGAACTTTGGAAGTTTCTCGTCGCTTCGGGAACAATGGGTTCGAAAATCGAATATACCTACTGGAAAGTTAAGTAATTAAATGTCCATCCTGTTACAAAATCCGAAAATAAAATTATGTGATATTTATTTTTCAGTTTTGCAACTACCATATTCTAAATTCTATAGCAATTAATTTTTGTGATGGTTTCATTGACGAATAAAGTAAGAACTAACAAGAAAATTTTGGCGTAAGTTCAAAATACGCTTAGTGGATGTGGAATACTAAAATTATTGTTGGAAACACTGCTGTACACAATGCCGCAATGGTACAACAAACACGCAACCGACTTATCCTCCATTGAAACCAAATATGACAAAAATAATACGGTTAAAGGTAAACATAGGTTGGTACCTGATATCTTTCGCTATATGTTGCCAACTTCTGACGTGTATCATCCAATTTTAAGACATTCGCTTCGGATAGAGCAAATCCATGGTTTTCCTTCAAACTTTCTAGACATGTCTTCGTTATGCTGTCTATAAGTGCCCTACATGTCCTATGAGCTATCGCTGGAGCTGTGTCAACTAAATCCGCACAAAATGTTAAAAAGCTGTTCCAAAATTCACTTTGATCATTCCAATACAAAGTATTTGCATTCAAACGCCGTCTAGTATCGGGCTCGGCACAAGACAGATCCATTAAATAATTCTTCAAGTAATTTATAAAATTGGAATTGCAAACATCTAAAAGCAATTTCAATTTCAATTCTACAAAAGGCGTTTGAGTTACTTTCGATAATATTCTGATAAGTAATACATAATAATCGAGTTGGTTTGTGTGGGATGTATTTACAACATTCATAAACCCTGCTCGTTTTTCGTTTATTTTCAGTAGCACATCATTTGCTTCCGCTTCTGATATGTCTTCCAAGTCTTTTAACTGAAGGAACCTAATCCTCTCGTTGTCACGGTCTGACCTCATGTTTCCTCTGCCCCGTCTCATACCACCACGTCCACGCTGCGATTCGTTACTATGATAACGCATACCAGGGTTTTGATGTCGAGCTGGATGTAAAAAAGCAATGTATTGACAAAGTTAAATTACATACGAAGGAACAATTAAAATATTCGTGTCACAATATTAAATACATACCACTATTGTATCTGTTATCTTCATGAAGATTTTGTCGATATTGTCTCATTGAATTGTTTTCTCCATTAAAATGTTGCCGATTTCGGTTATTTTGTCTCATCGGAATGTTTACTTCATGAACATTTTGTCGGATCTGGCTTGTTTGCCTTTGCATGTTGACAGGTGTAAGTCGGCTGCGGTTTCTGTTCATGTCATTAGAAAATCGCCGAACATTGTCATTATTCATTCTATCTCGATTTGCATTTCTGTTCTTCCAAGAGGGTCCTGAAAAAGATTATATAAGAATAACCACCAGTTTTTTGTTGTTTCAGTAGAATGAAAAAAGAAGAATAGCTAGACCTTAATCAGCTTCCTCTTAATAAGCGTTAGCAGCCCTTTTCTAGCTAATTATGTAACTTCAAAGAATGGCGCACGCGAGCTTTGCTTGCATTAAGACGGTACCCTGACCAAAAAATCGGCATGAGATATGAGCATTCCTATTGGTCTAGCGGCACTGGTGGCGCATGAATTACAGTAGTGAATACGCCCAGATTTTAGAATAAAATCTTTATAAAATCGAATTTTGGTCTTTTGAAAAAAATATACTATAAAAATGTTCGTTATTAAATTGTCTATCCATTAGTGTTAGTACAAAAAATAATTAATGAACACTTTACGAGGAGATGCATGCTATAAATAATTATTTCTCGTTTTTATGTTTTTTTTATTTATTTATTTATCACCAATTATAACATCTTTTTTGGAAGGAGATTAGTAAAATATATACAACATTATAAAAAAACGAAATCTACCATTTTAGAATGAATATTATGTAGAAATGTAATGTATTTTTATTAATTGATATTTTTTTTTAAATAACGAGTAGATAGCTCCTAAAAACAGCACGAAAAACGGCTAGCGCGGAGTTTTGCTCGGGGTACCGCCTTAATTGCTTTATGTGTTCAAAAAACCGATTATTCGACAGCGTAAAAGACGCAACGGCAAAGAATACTGTTGAGTTGATCAAATGAAAGGGAGCGTACGTGCTTCGAGCTGTCTAAACAGTTATGCGATTAGGGTGCAGGGCCAGGCCTGTTATTATGTTAACTGAGGTCCTCGCAGCTCAAAATGATCTTTTTCATTCGTGATGCTCAGCTGGCATGTTATGGATATAGAATTTCGAACCTATTTTTTTATTTTTAAACGAAAAAAAGAAAAATAAATAAAAAAAAGTTTCCATAAGGGAAGGGAAGTTCAATTTACATAAGGGTTTTTTAGTGTTTGGAGCCTCCTTTTAAGCAAATAATGCCTGTGTTAGTAGACTCCGCTCTTTCAATATATAGCAATAATTAATAACAATGTCATTACAAGTAGTTAGTTAAAAATAACAAATAATTACTTAAGATGATGTTGAGAGTATTTCTCGAGTGTGGAAATCTGTGCGTAGTCACTCGGGGTGTTAGTGTATGTGAGGGTGGATGTGAGAGTGTAGTGAGGGTGTGTGTAAGTGTGTGTGTGAAAGTGTATGTGATAAATAATATTAAACTTACCGGTTTCGGGTACGGGTACGGATATCAAATTATTCAGGATAATCCGTTAGTATTGAATAGTTTCGGTGGTTACGGGTATTAGATTTAATACCAATTGTAAAATTAAAACACATAGTTTATAATTTGCTTTATTTCTAATTTATCTTTTGGTACTAGTAGCATTGTAAGTAATGCGCGAAGCTAGCGTGTCTCGGCCGAGCAGATAAACCTGTCAGAGAGTGTGCCCTTATCCGAAACTTTTATTTCGGATTTGATAACGGATAAATAAAAATGTTTCGGATATCCGATAGTTTCGGTTGTGGTTACGGAACTATGTAACATCCCTGGTCCTGGTGCTCAGTATAGTATCTAACTACCTATCTAATTGTTCAGTAAACTTTTTACACGACTGCCCAAAAAAACGGCTAAGAGCGTGTCGGAATTCACACATTTAGGGTTCCGTTCCAGACAGATTTTAAATATTATATATTGGTATTTATTACTAAAATATACGTACCTAACTAGCTGACCCTCCGGGGCTTCGCTACCAAATAATTCAAGGATTTATCGATTAAATTGCTTACCTGGTTCAGGACCTTCGTCCTCCATTTTTGTTTTTATCTGAAAAACAAGTTTTTATATTAATAATTGCATTGTAACAATAAACAAAAGTGATTGAAAGATTTCAGCTCAAATACATAGCGGCAAAAGTGTCAAATTTAACTTGGAGTTCATCAAAAATAATTCAACACTATATATATATAGCCTTCTCTCTCTAACCATTAATTATGAAGTTTATTATTTGAACCCTTGTCAACACTTGAAACTGAAATGCTAGCTGGTCACGGTACTACGTATATTCTATAGGGACCACACGTCCTACACACACCTTTCCGATATTTAAAACAAAGGGTAATTAAATTGTTATAATTCAAACCATAAAACCATTATTTTCTTTGGTGTCCACCTTATTAAGGCGGTACCCCGAGCAAAACGCCGCGCAAGCCGTTTTTTGTGCTGTTTTTAGGAGCTATCTACTCGTTATTTAAAAAGAAATATCAATTAATAAAAATACATTAAATTTCTACATAATATTGATTCTAAAATGGTAGATTTAGTTTTTTTTTAAATGTTTTTAATATTTCACTAATCTACTTCCAAAAAAACATAAAAATAAGAAATAATTATTGATATTATGCATCTCCTCGTAAAGTGTTCATTGATTATTTTTTGTACTAACACTAATGGATAGACAATTTAATAACGAACATTTTTGTAGAATTATTTTTTTCAAAAGACCAAAATTCGATTTTATAAAGATTTTATTCTAAAATCTGGGCGTATTCACTACTGTAATTCATGCGCCACCAGTGCCGCTAGACCAATAGGAACGCTCATATCTCATGCCGATTTTTTGGTCAGGGTACCGTCTTAACCCCAACAGTAGGTTCCATAATTTTGCTGTCTAAGTACCTACCTAACAATAATTTACATCATGCTCTATGCAAATTGCGTGAGTATCGTCGTAACGGGGAATCGATGTATGTACTCCTGTAGGTAGTTAAGGTACCTAATAGGTACATATTTAAGCACTTCATATTTACCATTAAATTATAAGAAGGTAGATACACAATCTGAATTACATACACTACGTTTTCGCCTTTCGGTTTTATATTGGTTGCATTTCGGGGAGTGTGTGTTGGAATTGCTTGAACTGTTATTTCTCCTAGCCCGTTCCATCATCGGACTACAAGACGAACGGCGATGCGTCATCGATAAATGGTAGACATCCCACCCATACGCACCAAACGTTTTGGGAATACTTTTATTATGCGAACAGCAAAAGAGTGGAATTCCCTGCCGGAGTATGTATTTCCCGATAGCTACAACCTGGGAGTCTTTAAGTCAAGAGTGAATAGGTTACTTCTAGGCAAGCGTGCTTCACCGTCGACCACATCATCGCATACCATCAGGTGTGATAGTGGTCAAACGCAATCCTATTAAGAATAAAAAAATTAAATAAAAAAAAATGTTTACACAAAGTATGTGATTGTAACTTTGTATTCAGTTAGATTAAACATACTGCCCTTTTAAAGACTGACGTAACGGAAATGTTGATTATTGTTGCAAACTTTAGTGCGTATAAAAATACATTGACAAAGCATAACAAAAAATAATATAGTACAACGCTCTATTGTTGTAAGATTCGGACGCGGCTTTACCGGCGTTACCTATACTGCCACTTAAACTAAGTTAAGGGCAGGAAGTCTAAATTTTACATTTCTTTGATTAATTATTAAACAAACAAATAGTGATAGATTAAATGCAAAAAAATATATATTGTAGTTGACTAAATGTAGGTACTTTTACCCGACTGCCGAAGGAGGGTAATGTGTTTATCAGTCTATGTATGTATGTATGTTTGTTCCTATATGGCGTTCCAGAGACCAAACGCGTTGGTCCGATTTTGATGATTCATACGTCAATCGATTCGTCTCCCTGCGAGTGTCATAGGCTACATTAAAATTGGACAATAGAAAAATGGCGGATTTTGGGCGCCATATTGTGGGGGCCCAAAATAAAGAATTTTAAGAGGTGATTTCAAAAATATATATCACTTATATGTTTAAATGTATCTAATTGGAAAAAAACTAACTAAAAAGTTATAAATAAAAAAAGTTAAATCAAAAAATCAAAAAACCCGACTGCTTCAAAAGCAAACTAAAAAGTCGTAAACAAGGTAAAAAATCATGCTGTGCAGGCGGAGGATCCACCAGATTTTGGTCAGACAGCCCGCGGATATGTAGGTATCCTTGGAGGATGCATAGCATGGATTTTTACCTTGTTTATGACTTTTTAGTTTGCTTTTGAAGCAGTCGGGTTTTTTGATTTTTTGATTTAATCATTTCTTAGATTCAAGACATTTTAACGAAAGCTTTGCGCGAACAAAAAAAAACTGAAATGGACTCTAAAACGATGTTTTTTTGATAATTTTCTTATTTTTCTAGAAGATTATGAAAGATTTACTACCTAAAACACTAAAAAAAGTTAACTACCTATAGAACTTAATTCTCAGGGTAGAATTTATAAAGTAATTTAATTGATTTAATAATAAAATTATATACAACACAGCGGCCACCGTACTGCTCTACAGCAGTCACCCGCAAGGCTTCGACGAGGCAGAATCTATGCCAGTTTTGCTCGTGCTCGAGTGCCCACGAATCTATCGACCGATTTATTATGACACCACAGTGTAACAGAATCAGTAGGTTAGAAAGGCTTTTTAACAGACTTCAAAGAAAACCTAAATATTCGTCATGGTTGTATTTTATTTTGGTTTTTTGGGTTATTAGTCATAATAAAAATAATAATTGCGAATATTAATCAAAATAAAGTAAATACGGGATCAAAATCAAAATATAAGATGGCCGACCACAATTTCTAAAATCTTCATCAATTGGGTCAAAATGGAATTCCAAGATGGCGTGAGTTTCAAAAATTTCGGTCACCGCCATCTTGGAATTTTATTTTGACCACAAATTGAAAACCTTGAAAATGACACCCATGGCGAAAGTCTCAAAAATTTCGTTCGGCGTCATCCTACATTTTCATTTTGATCACATATTCACAATTCATCATCATCATCATATCAGCCGAAAGACGTCCACTGCTGGACATAGGCCTCCCCCAAGTGTAGCCACATTGACCGGTCCCGTGCGTCCCGCATCCAGCGAATCCCCGCAACATTCACCAGGTCATCGGTCCACCTGGTGGGAGGCCTTCCAACGCATCATCTTCCGGTTCGCGGTCGCCACTCCAGAACTTTTCTGCCCCGTTCTGCGAGCAATGTGCCCAGCCCACTGCGACTTAAGTTTGGCAATTCTTCGGGCTATGTCGGTAACCCTGGTTCTCTTGCGGATCTCTACATTTCTGATTCGATCACGCAAGGATACTCCGAGCATTGCCCTCTCCATTGCCCTTTGCGTGACTGTAAGCTTTCTGATGAGGCCCATTGTGAGCGACCACGTCTCAGAGCCATAGGTCATCACTGGCAACACACACTGGTCATAGACCTTCGTCTTGAGACACTGTGGTAAGTTGGACGAGAAGACACCGCGCAATTTCCCGAACGCTGCCCAGCCGAGTCGGATTCGACGGTTGACCTCTTTCTCGAAGTTGGCCCTACCCAACTGGATCGTTTGTCCCAGGTAGACATAATCTTCCACAACTTCGAGTGTATAGTCTCCAACCTTGATAGCAATTACCCACCCCAAAAACTATGAAAATGACATCCATGACGAAAGTTTCAAAAATTTCGGGCGGCGCTGTCTTGGAATTTTATTTTGACCACAAATTCGCATTTAGCGACCCCAAAAACCACGAAAATGACACCCATGACGAAAATTTTGGCAATTTCGATCGGTGCCATCTTGGATTTTGATTCAACAACAGTAAAAATACATTTTTTGCATGAATGTGTCTAATTAGTCCGTCAGTTTATGTTTTCAAAAACATAAATAGTTAGATAGTCAAAATAATTGAATAAGTAACATAAAATTTATAGCATTTTTTTTTAACTATAAGTACTTACTTTAAGTTATTATTTATATATTACGCATTGTAACTCTCCTATTTTATTAACTTTTAAAAGCAATAGTAAAATACACCTTCTCTACACACCTTTACTCTGAGATTTTTGTCGGCTTTATGCACACGCGAGCGCGCCGCTCACTTCGCAGCAGCTTCATGGTAACAGTTGCGCGTTAAATACCTACTTCGCCGGAACAAGCAAGCCTTGTATAGGGTTTATAATAAACTTTTATCTAACTTCATTCTGTCATTCATACTCCACTCATAACCAACAGCCTAATTGCATCAGTGAATTCTGCAAAGAATATTTGTATAGGTAAGGGTACTTTCGTATTGCGTAATACACTCAAAAGGGGAATGCAATTACATTGTGAATTCAACTCATAATTATGGTGGAGGACTCGCCCTCCCTTTCTATTTTTTTTATTTTATATGACATACCTCACCTACACATATTTAGATTCACTTGTAACAATAATGAAAGACAGTAGGTACCGTATTACACAAGAAAAAAATGTAAACAAAAAAAAACAAAAATCACGACTGCTTAAAAAGCGAACTAAAAAGACGTAAACAAGATTTTTAAGCATTCGGACTTTTTGTTTTTTTATTCAACTTTTTTTATTTATAACTTTTTAGTTATTTTTTGTTTTGAGTTAGGTACATTTAAACATATAAGTGTTGTATATTTTTAATTACCCCTTAAAACCCTTTATTTTGATACCCCAAACGATGGGTATGGCAGAAAAAAAAATTACCCCTCAATATTGCGTCCAAAAGCCGCCATTTAATTTAATTTTCCAATTATAATGTAGCCAGTGACATTCGCAGGGTTAAGACGAATAGATTGACGTAAGAATCATCAAAATCAGCCAACGCGTTTGGTCTCTAGAACGCCATATAGGAACAAACATACATACATAGACTGATAAATACATTACCCTCCTTCGGCAGTCGGGTAATTAGTGGCTGGAAGAAGCACTTCTAGTCAAATACGAGACTATTGCATGAAATACCAATAAACCCCTAACCCTAACCACTGTGCCTAGAAGGATTCAATTCTGCACAAGGGTATCGGCGCGGATTATGAGCGCTGACCTTGAATGCACAGACGTCGATTTTTGGGTCCGAGTGGCGGGGGGCGTGAGGTGCAATGGGGGAACTGGGGAAGCGGCCGGCGCCGTCTGGTCAATCACTAATCACTGATTAGTAATCAGTCGTCCTTCCCCCGTCTCGCCGCGCTCATACGTCTCGTGTCCCCTAGGTACAGTCGCGCATAATTGTGTTAAATATGAAGTTCCGTTCCATAGCTTTTTAACACTATGGAACGGAACTTCTTATTTAAAATAGTTTAGTTCTTTTCGTTGCCGATGAAAGATGCCGAAAAAGAAAGTGTTAACGAGGCAAGCACAAAAAATTATTTACGATGTGAATTGTTTTATAAAAAAGAAACAGATGAAGTCGTTGATGGTTTAAAACTGGTGAAAAATGCAATAACAACAGGAGCGAATATTTAATTGCAGAAAAACTATTAAATTTAGTGACATATTATTTATTAATATGATGATAGGCCTAAACCACACTGTGTTAAAATTAGCTATTTAAATATCCAATATTCACAAAATATTAACTACGTACAAACAAATAATTAGCTCAAATCGCTCTTAGTAATATTATGCGTGACTGTACACATGCGCATAACACCTCACGTGACAACTTTAGCCGTGCCACGGTAATGGCCGAGCACTCTTCTCTTCTCTTCTCGGACCCTGAATACCTGGTCACTTCACCATTCCGTGTCAATAAGTTCGATATTTTGGGAACCCTAACTCCTTAACAGTTATTACACCACCCTAAATTAGAGTTTAGGGTGGTGTAATAATAATAGGGCCCTGAATACCGTGTAGTGTAATAAGCCCTTTAATACGCGCAGATACCTTGTACTAATGGGGTTATATACCTACCTAGATCATGGGATAAAACTTCAATGTATGAAAATTCGCTCAACGGTCGTTATTAGGAAACTATTCTTTTTCTGTTCTTTTACACCTGGTTCAGGTGTCGCGGCCGTTGAGGGGGTATGTTGATGGTAAATTATGTTTCAAAATAAATGCTTTAATAAATCATTACAAAATTAAATATAATTCCGAAAAGTTGTAAGGCTGTCTTATATTGTTTTCAGAATAATGCATCAGTCTACATAATTATAGTCATAGGCACTCTACGCGCAAATTTAAACAACCACCACGTAGATCTGCGTCTTCCAGAAGTTTCTTATTATGTACAAAGAATAACTAAGTAAATGTAAATCACTGACAATTAACCATAAAAAAGACCATGAAATTGTATATGGAAAAAAAAAACACCTTATTGAGTACCTAGGTAGGTAACAAACAGCAATAAGTTATCTGCTCAATACAAAGAATTCCTATAGATACGCTATACCAACATAACACAGGTATAAATAAAATTGCCTACCAGAGGGGTTTTATCAAGTTTCACGTAGTCAGAATCTCAAAACAGAAAGTTCACTAAAACCACTTACCTACGCGTCAAGGCCGGTTTCAGGTAAAGGTTCCAAAGGATAAAACGTGGGCTCAGAGTCAGGCGACTGGCACCACGAATAACTCACAGAACTGAACTCACTGCAGTCTGTACATTGGGCAAACAAAATATACTGTCGTCTGTCGTCGTGTCGATTATTCTAAAAATAGCACACACAGTTCGTCAGTTACCGGTTAACCCCCTGCATAGGCTATCAAGAGAATAATGTTGCCAGGTTCAGTGCTTGCTTGCGGCATTACATTTTGTGTGCGTTTCGACGGCACGGCCACGGCGTTTTTTTTTTTTAAAAACTATGCCAAGATTATGTAAAAATTTTGTAGAAGATGATTCCCAAAACCATAAATTTGTCAAAGTTATGGTTAAAAAGTTTTAAGGGTTTGAACGTGGCCGCGCCATTGAAACGCGGCGAACCGCGCGGCCACGGAGATCTTTAAACTAAGCGTTGCAGAGACCTGAAATTTGAGTACATAGCAGAATGAATTTGTAAAAAAATTATAAAAATATAGAAAAAAATCCTAGGTATATATTTTAGGAGCTGTAACACTAAAACTCCATGGTCGCGCCATTGAAACGGTGATAAACACGATATCGCCGATATCTCGCTGAAAAAGCATCGCAGAGGCCTGAAATTTTTTGTAATACCTAGATTTGAATTTGTCAAAACATGTAAAAATATAGAAAAAATCCTAGATATAAATGTAAATGTTTTCGTATCATAACGTTTCATTTTAATTTAATTTAGAATCCTTGAGATATAATTTCTAATACTTGCAGCATTGATGTATTAAAAGTAGGTAGATACGGGACTGCTCACAGCGCTTGGTCCTACTAATCTAAGTGATTGCCCGCAGCGGGCACTCAGTCGCGCACGGTACATGGTTGATCCCACAGCTTAATAATTTCAGTGTTTTTATATTTTTCTGCAATAAATACGCATCAAAATGACTTCTTGTGTAGCTAAACAGTGTTTAAATAATACCAGAAAGAAAAATAAGTCACACGGGATCACTTACCACTAGTAAGTACAGTCAAAAATGTTAATTTGTTGAAAATTACAATAATATTTAATGTTTTTTCGCCATATTTGTGAGAGCGAGATAGATATTACAAAAATGCGTGAGAGACACGATACGCACATATTGCAATGTAATTTCATTCATTTAGCATTCGGACAACATTCGGCGGCTAACGCGACTTCGCTCGCACTACAGCGCCGTCTCCTATCTCTGTCCTTGTCTATCGGTAACTGTAGGTTTGGGACTGGTGACATAGATGTGTGAGTTTCGATGCATGTAGTCGTGCGCCAAGCCCAGGTTTTCTGATCACGAAGTTAGCGCGTAACGTATCTTCCTACTTTTAATACATCAATGACTTGCAGGGGGAAAGTTTTCTGTAAACAATAAGTCATGGTCACCCTATCGGAACATTCAAAACGTATTGAAGGTTTAAAAATTATGAAAAAAAAACATTTTTGCCTATTATCGGTAATTCTACATATTAATAGGTGTTGTTTACGAAAAAAGATCTCGCTAATACATTATTTCTTCGATAGATAACCACAACTTTTTTCTACGCAATATCGTACTACAGCTCCTGAAATATAAACCTAGGATTTATTTGTGTATTTTTACATGTTTTGACAAATTCAAATCTAGGTTTTACAATAAAATTCAGACGTCTTCGATGCTTTTTCACGGAGATATCGACGATAACGTGTTTTTCACAGTTTCAATGGCGCGGCCATAGGGTTTTGGTCTTACAGCTCCTGAAATATAAACCTAGGATATTTTTGTGAATTTTTACAAGTTTTAACAAATTCAAATCTAGGTATTACAAAAAACTTCAGACCTCTGCGATGCTTTTTCAGCGAGATATCGGCGATAACATGTTTTTCACCGTTTCAATGGCGCGGCCATGGAGTTTTAGTGCTACAACTCCTAAAATATAAACCGAGGATTTTTTTCTATATTTTAACATGTTTTGACAAATTCAAATATAGGTATTACAAAAAACTTCAGACCTCTGCGATGCTTTTTCAGCGAGATATCGGCGATATCGTGTTTTTTACCGTTTCAATGGCGCGGCCATGGAGTTTTAGTGTTACAGCTCCTAAAATATATACCTAGGATTTTTTTCTATATTTTTACAATTTTTTTACATATTCATTCTGTTATGTACTCAAATTTCAGGTATCTGCAACGCTTAGTTTTAAAGATCTCCGTGGCCGCGCGGTTCGCCACGTTTCAATGGCGCGGCCACGTTCAAACCCTTAAAACTTTTTAACCATAACTTTGACAAATTTATGGTTTTGGGAATCATCTTCTACAAATTTTTACATAATCTTGGCATAGTTTTTTTTTAAAAAAAACGCCGTGGCCGCGCCGTCGAAACGCACACTTCTGCTTAACCGGGCGATCCTATGGAGACAAAATTAAGCCTCCAGCCCGGCACAAAAAGCAAACCTAAGCGACCACGCTGAGGGCTACCCTCCTGTGGGGTCAAACCTTGGCTCAGGGCGTCGCGCGTCGCTGGAGAGACAGTTAGGGCTGGATCTAAATAAAGTGTTTCTACCATCCGTTCGGCAAAAGCCTACGTGAAGAAGAACGGAAAAGAAACCCCAATTTATTAACTAACTAGAATTTAACTACGGCACAGCATTACGCGGGCTGGCTTGCATATCATGACGGGGACGTCGCGGCAGCCACAAAATGGCGCCCAAAATCCGCCATTTTTTACCCGACTGCCAAAGGAGGGTAATGTGTTTAACAGTCTATGTATGTATGTATGTGAGTATGTATGTATGTATGTTTGTTCCTATATGGCGTTCCAGAGACCAAACGCGTTGGCCGATTTTGATGATTCATACGTCAATCGATTCGTCTTAACCCTGCGAGTGTCATAGGCTACATTACAATTGGACAATAGAAAAATGGCGGATTTGGGTGCCAAATTGTAAGGGCCCAAATTAAACAAACAATTTAAACCCATCGTGTGGGGTATCAAAATAAAGGGTTTTAAGAGGTGATTTCAAAATTATATAACACTTATATGTTTAAATGTATCTAATTCGAAAAAAAACTAACTAACACCAGATTTTGGTTAGCCTGCCCGTGAATATGTACTGCACAGCATGATTTTTGCCTTGTTTACGACTTTTTAGTTCGCTTTTGAAGCAGTCGGGTTTTTTGATTTTTTGAATTAAGTTTTTTTATTTCTTATCCAATTTGAACGTAGCCAGTGACACTCGCAGGGTTAAGACGAATCGATTGACGTAAGAATCATCAAAATCGGCCAACGGGTTTGGTCTCTAGAAGGCCATATAGGAACATACATACATTTATTTATTTATTTATTTATTCAAAATTATGTAAGTAACACCTTAACAGCTATATCGCCAATGCGATGTTACTACTACAAAGATATTAGAATTATAGAAAAACAATAAAAAATACCATTAAATACAATTAAAAATACAATTAAAAATTACAATTAAAAATCCATTAAAATACAATCAATCATACAATTATTAATACAATCAAAATTCAATTATCATACAATTAAACACAATAAAATACAATTAAAATACCATTATAATCCAACTAAAAATTTAATTAAAATCAGTTTTCAAAATTTATACATACATACATAGACTGATAAACACATTCCCCTCCTTCGGCAGTCGGGTAAAAAGAAAATAAGGAAGCCATGGAGTTTTACGGACCAATCTCAATAAGTAGTAGGTTTTCTAAAATTTTTGAAAAATTTATATGTAAAGAATTAAGTGCATATTTAGAAAAAAAATATGTACTAGTCAACGAGCAAAAAGGATTCAGAGCAAACCATACTATAAACATGGCTATTTATGATTTCCTACATAAGGTTATGACTTAAGGTAAATGTTGATAAGAAAATGCCCGTCAGCACAATATTCTGTGATATGACCCAGCCGTTCGATTATGTCCGGCATTATATTTTGGTGGATTAACTGTAGGCATACGGTATTAGAGGCAATGTTCAAAAACTAATCAAATCGTATCCTGATAATAGAAAGCAGGTTACGGAGATAACGTCAATAAAAGTAAAGACTAAGCGTGACGAAGTGTTTCACTCACATGAACGAGTAGTCCCCTAGGGAAGTGTATTGGGCCTTCCTTTATTCACAATTTATATAAATGTGCGACTCTGGAATACTCTTCCACACTCTATACGAGATAGCCCTTCATTGGAGGTTTTCAGGAGACGAATTAGGGAATATTTCCTGTCAACATGACTCATTTATTTATGTATTAACGATTGTAATATTTTAGTTTTATATTGTAAAGATATGTATTATGTTTATGCATTGTGTGTTGCACACGTATTTGTTTAGTTTATTTAGTGAGTAAGTATTTAATATTGTTAAGATTTTTTTTTTAATAAGATTTTGTTGTGCACATGGATGTACTATCCTCAAATGTCATATTTCTACGAAACTGAGGTTTGCTGTTAGAGAACCCAACTATGGGTTAAGCTCGCCTTTGTACATAAATTGTCCTATTGTATTTGTATGTTTAATGTTTTTTGTACAATAAAGAATAAGAACAATAAAGAATAAGAACGACCTACCTTAGTACGTAGATCATCCAGTAACACTCGTTGCTGATGACAGCACCATCACAATTCAATGTAATACAAAAGATAGCTATACTAATGACATTAAATAATAATAATCTGAAAATTAATCTTAATAAAACTAACGTAATTCATTTTAATCAACGCACATCAGCTATGGCTGTTCTTGTGGTCCAATATAATAATAAAATTGTTACAGAAGTTGACACTACTCAATTCCTTGGGGTAATGATTGACAAAAGACTAAACTGGAAAGAACACATTGAACAACTAAGCAAAAAAAATAGTAATTCTATACATGCTCTATTCAAATTAGTTCCAGTGCTTAACCGCTGCTTACAGCTTAACATGGTTTAGTTTCTTCACATTTAAGATATGGGATCATCTTTTGGGGTAATTCAACTGACAAAGATTTACCTTTCAAAGCCAGAAAACGGTGCATTATGACTATGTTTAGATTGGACTCAACTGAAAGTTGTAAGCCTTACTTTAAAAAATATAAAATATTGACTCTGCCATATATATTAGAAATTGACATGTTTGTTAAATTTAATTGAAACTTATTTCCACGGCAATCAGAAGTGGTCAATCTTATCAGATGTGACAATACAATTATCTGTTTACATCGATCGAAAACCGCATTTATGCACAAAAGTGTTTTCTGCATGGCTCCTAAAATACACAACAAACTTCCAAAAAGTTGAAAGGAAGAGAATGCCTTTACATTAAAAAAGAAAAACTCCCGCCAAAACTCCTTGGACTATTTTATATGGAGTTTTGACGGGAACGTGATGGCATCTATGTTGATTCTCTGTAAATTTTTCCTAAAATTGAGTTTAATTGAATATTAATAGTGTAAAAAGGGTGGTGTTTACATTGGACTAAAAACTAAAGAAAATTTAACTTCTGAACTTGACACTGGCTAAATGCCCAAAACGTGGGAAGGAATAAAAAAAAACTGACATTTTCATCTGTCTGTCTAATTTATTTTCTTAAGCCATAGACATAACATACCATCGATTAGATATTCTTAAAGCTGGTTTTACATTATAATTTTTATAATTAGGGCAGCGGCAGACTGCCCCCTCTGAACACCGTTTTTTATTCGTTCTGGTCTTGATTTCTTAATTGAGATTTGAATTTGTAGAAGTTATGACAGAACGAGGAAAAAATGGGCGTCAGCTTTTTAGTTTGGGATTCTGAGTGAACGCCGAAAGTCGGTTGACTTCTTAGTACTACTAAGTGTATAATGGTATCTGAAAACTCCTGGAAAACTCTCTTAAACTGTAATATTCAGCTTGTGAAAGAGTGATATAAATCTCTAAAAACTATAAATAAATCGCATTTGGTCTCATAAGTGTACTTTTACTGCTTATAATAATCGATGTGCCAGTCCGGTCGAGAGAGAGAGAGCAGAGCTGCATCAATGAAGTCTACAGCAACGCGCGTGACCATAGCGCGCCCACCGGCAGCACGCGCAGATTCTGAACCTGCCTGCCTTCCTGTCTGCTTGACTACTAGCTTATCTGGCTACCTGCCTGTTTTGCCTGCTTGCCCATCGAGGTACCTGTTCACCATCTGCCTACCTCGAGCATACCGCGACTTTTTGAATAGTTCCTGTCCGTCCTGCTGCCTGCCTAGCTGTCGACCACAAGCAACCAACGACGTGTGAAGCCAGCCCTAAGCATTTCTATTCTCAATATCCTTTTTCTTAGTTTTTAATTTATAATCCCTCTTATTTTTATTAACATGGCTTACGTTTAGCTCGACTGAGCTATACGTAACGTTACACATTCTAGAATGATTATTTTGGTATGATTTATTAACAAGACATTTTTTTCTCTGATTTTCTAGAATGGTAATTTAGACTTGCATTAATTTATTGACATTTGTACATATTTTATTTTCACAGATTTTGTACCGCATACTTTTTCTGTTGTTCGGTTATAGAATTTGTACCACTTATTATGTCAACTACGCCATTTATTTGCATGTAAGTTTACTATTTTTAAAACTTCGGATTAAATAATAACATCAATCTAAAGATTTTAATATATAAACGATATAAAATCGTACGCTAAACGCAGTTATGTTATTAGAAATTGCCTTACGTAAAATAACACAAATATTGAATTGATAATCAATTACTTAGAAATAGAAATAACATTAAATATAATCAAATTCATCATTATCAAACTGTTGCAGTCGGCTGCTGGATATAGGTATCTCCTAATGCCCTGAGCAGGTACGATCCGCACCTCAATTTACCTACTTAATGGTAAGTAAAACACTACAAAGATAGCAACAAATAATTTACATAACACATAATGCAACATTTACCTATATGTAACAATCTACATTGGTACACTAGTACATAACCTTAAAAAATAAAACTGGTTATAACATTTACGTCCCAAGTTTAAAAAATCTAAGAATTTAAAAAGGGATTATCTATCATATTAACTACCGAATAAAACAAAAAATATCCCAAAACACGAAATTTCTATTAGCGGTACGAAACTCCCATACAAGCCTGCCGTTCTCCTTTGATAATCTAGAATCATTATTTTGAACTGTATTCTATACCAATATTTGCATGCCATTGCCCTAGGCAAACACTACGTTCCATGATCTTTTTAACCCCCGCTGGAAAAAGAGGGGTGTTATAAGTTTCACGTGTGTTGCTGTGTATCTGTCTGTGGCATCATAGCGCCTAAACGGATGAACCGATTTCGATTTTTGAAATTTGAAAGGTAATTTTGTCGAGAGTGTTCGTAGCTATGTTTGAATAAAATCGGTTCAGCCGTTCAAAAGTTATGGGCGTTTTACTGTTTGAATAGGGGTATTTTCGGAAGATAAATGTGTCGGGGGTTTTTTAAATTTTGAAATTCTACTTGTTATTTCAACAACTCTTCATGCTGGCAATTTGTCATGTATGTATAATACTCATGTTTGAGCAAATAAACAAGGATTTGATTTGAAAAGAAAAAAAATACTGTAAAGTAAAAATGAAATAAAACACTATTAAACATCCAATAAAAACGCTTTATTGATTAAAGAGCAGTACTTATTACATATCGATACCTCAGTTCCAAAGTGTAACAATTCAGAAAAAGGTTCTTAGGAGATAATTAGAAAATTATACGACTAGTGATACTTTTACTAGTGTATTTTTTAAACATTCTTATATTAATCTGAAATGTAATATTATTATGAACGGTCTTATGATACTAGGAATTTGAAAACATTCTCAGTTCCAAAAGGAAACAACTTAAGCTTAACTGTATGAAACGAAAATATTCTAGACTTATGATCTAGAATATTTTCTATTCCTAGGTGTAACAATTAAACTGCATTCACTTATCGACTTGTTTCTCTTTGGAAATGGAGGGTAATCGTCTATGGAAGAATTTTTCATACTTGTCTCAAAGTTACTGAATTTCAGAATTGTTACTCTTTAGAACTGAGGTATCGATATCTGTTATACGGAGGATATCCTGCAATAGAATCTTAATATTTTTCAAGCTAAAGCTGCTAAAATGTCTTATTTATGCAGCTTTAACTTTATTATATTATATTTACTAAACAAAGTAAAACATCATTTGAAGATTTTAACTATAGAACCAATTTTTATCCATCGATACATTTTTACATTTCAAATTTTAATCCGACTAATTTAAAGCTCTAAATACGAAAACTGATTTTAAAACCAAATACAACGAAAATCAAACAAAATTGGCCAGTAGCATCTCTCTATAGGTACAGTATTCGCCTATCTTATTAGCCGCCCTGAAGCTGGCTACACTGCCTGCGCAGTAGAAAATCTCATACTCAAACAGCAGCGCGCCACGCCATGCCATGCACATCGGAAAGCTAACTTCAAGGTGGCCAAGAAGATTGGAGAGTACTGTAAATTACCACTTTTATATTTTAAACTTATCTGTCCAAAACCCAATTGCACGAAAAACTTGACAGTTACTTTCGTAGCCTAAAGTGACAGCTGCCCATGACCTTATTTTTTTTTAATGTTGCAGGCGCGGAGCATAATGTCGCAGGTCAATCATAATAAATAAATAAATTCATCGAATCGGTGTGACATGACTCCTCGATTTAATTTTAATAATTGGTGTAAATAAATGTTTTATGAATATAAACATAAAATATTTAGGTTAAAATTTCGATTATGGGCCGTTGAGTTTTGGCGCGGGGAGGGTGGATGGGGAAAGGGGGGAGGTTTGGCTATCCCCCAGTACCATCCCCACCAGTCGGAGCCCCATGGTTATGGAGATATCAATGGTTAAAGTTTAAAATTACTATTTAAGAAACAAAGTCGACGGAGCCCAGCATGCGCGGGGCTCCTATTTATGTCTGCAAGGTCTAAAGTAACGCTTCGCTCGGTCTTGGACTAATTCGCATATTTCACGAAAAACTTAAACAAAAAACATAAAATTTCCGAGTCTTGAAAATTTGTAAAAAGCTTTCTATTTATGAGTACTACCTACAAAATAAATATGAACTTCCTCCATCAACGGCCCATAATGGAAATTTTTGCCAAAAAAAGGCGATCGATTAAGTGAAGTCTGACATAAATGAGTAAAAACCATTGAGATAGAAAATATATAGTATGTCTACGGTAGAAACTAAATAGGCCGCCAGTATAAAATAACACCAAAGCTAGTACCTACTGGTTATAAACACAATAAAAAAAAATTGTTAATTCAATTCATCAAATCACATTAAAATAATTTTGGCTTGTTACTTTGCCGCTGTCGCCAATATATTTATATAAAAAGCAAAATTTCATCTTATTGATGCAATGCAAACTTATTGACTAAATACTTTGATTGCACAGAGTACATTGAGGCAGAGTCGAACCGAAGCGACGCGTTAGTCTAAAAAGGTAGATACCACATAGTACAGTGCGACATAAAAGAGTAGAAATTAAATGAGGGCGCAACAATCGCTCATATAGCAACCCAGTTAGTTATACTTGAATCGTATTATTTATTTATTGGGTATAAATAATGAGTACATATATTAAATAAGTATGTTTATTAAATATTTTATATGTAGTAGTAATAATACAACAACTTCACAAAAAATAAGATTTTTTATAATCAATTGCTTTCAATATAAATTCGTCCTTTGGGGGACGACCCTTCCTGTGTTTTGCTGGTGTTGAGAATTTCCCACCGTTTGCAATGCCGTGTTGCACGATTCTGCGCACTGTGCTTACAGAAACACCTAAAACAACCAAAGAAAAGAAAAACGCGGTAAATAAACGTGAATATATTTTAAAATTGTTTCTTTCCATTTAGTCAATTGCGTCAACAAATATGGTATAGCAAAAAAAAAATTCCAAAAAATAACTTAACTTTTTGCTGCCTTAGTATCAACGTTGTAAGTCGCACTATAACTACAACGCTCTTTGTGTATCTTAGCATAACCTCAAAAATGGTAGACAAATAATTTATAAATGACAAGCTGACCCCCGTGGCTTCGCTTCCCGACAAAATTATAGCCTATGTTACTCGGGAATAATGTAGCTTTCCATAGGTGAAAGAATTTTTAAAATCGGTCGAGTAGTTTCGGAGCCTATTCGGTACAAACAAACAAACAAAAAAATCTTTCCTCTTTATAATATTGGTATAGATATGTGGTTCGAAAATTTTGCATCCTGAATGTAATAATCGTTTGTAATTAACGTTTAGTGCAACTTTCAATAGTTACTTACCAGTCAAATCTGCTGTACGATGGTAAACATCTTCTAAGTTAGATAGAAGCTTCCCAGCTTGGAATTCGGCTATACACCGCATATAAACTTTGTAAACTATATCACGGGCATCTCCACGAATTACCTTTTTCATGTTTTTCCACTGTTTTTCTGTCCACACGCAGAAATATCATACAAAAACCTAAATTCGTACGAAAATCGAAACCGATCGAGAAGAATTGACAGTTCAAGTACTCATTTTAGATGTTGCCAGAAAATGAAAACTTTTAGTTCCCAAATATTTAACTTCTACTCTTTTATGTCGCACTGTATTTCACCTCACCACACCGCCACCGTATCTCCATCACGTACAAGATAAAAAACATGCGTAAGCGCGCGAAGTCGAGCAAGTGTGTGGAAATTCGCACACATACGAGAGAATTTGTTGGACGCGTCGCTTCGCTTAGAAACTGTCTGAATGAGCTTTGACCTGAGATTTAAATGATGAAACGATTTTGTCCGTAGATACTTAAATGTGATTGTAGGTAAAATCGTAAAAAAATAAATATGGCAATCTATTTCGGTTTATTACCTCTATCGGTGTTGCCTAAAATAGTGTTGGGTGTTAGGCAGTAAAAAACAAAGTCAACACGGAAAGGTTAAAAACAATAAGTGAGAGAGAAATTACTTATTAGGATACGTGTTGTTGATAAACATCTACTGATGAATATAAAAATTAGCTTGCAATTCCTACAAACTAAAAACAACCTACTTTGGTTTTAAACATACCTATATCTAAAGTATATCGTCAAGAGCAAAATTGCCCATGTTGGCCTGCTCCGACCACGCTGCAAATCTAGATCCGTCCATTTCTGGAGCATGGCTGTTCCCAGCAGAGAGCGTATGGTGCTGTCCACCTATAACTGCCCCACAACCATCCTCCGGACATCGACCCAGAGCCATCGCGCCGCCGCACTCACCGATGCAATAGCGATGACCATTCGGACATTTATACCAGTGGCCGGCTTTTAAACCAATAGCTTTGACGATCATGTCGCGCTCGTACTTAGAGATGGGTCCGATTGCTTTAATCACTTGTTGCAACTGCTTAAGAGACTCTAAAGCCCGGTCTTCATTAAATACAGACAGCGAGAACACGACACCTTTTGTAGTTTCGACTTGTCGTGTTACTTTAGGTTCACCTTTTATACTAATCGCGAGATGAAGCAGTTTAGAAAGTTGCACTATAACATTTAAGCGTTTAATCTCGTTGCCGACATCTTTTTGTTGTTGTTCGCTTATTTTGATAGGGATCCTGGACTTTGGCTTAATCTTAAGCACCCCGAGTAGTATTTTGATATGCTTCTGCAGTTCATCTTTTAATGTTGTTACTGATGGTGTCTGTGTTCGGTATGTTTTCCAACATTCTACGATCATTTCAAATATATTCAAGTACACGCATTCCATTTCTACTTGCAAGAGTGACACTTTTTTTTGTGCTTTTAAAAGTGATGTAAAAATTAAAAACATAGCTTTCATGTAATCTGAAAATAAAAATAAAAATTACTTGGAGCGTTCGTGGTGCAAAACACAATTTTATTTAGGTATAGCATGCCTCAAACTGGGCAGCACCCAGACAGGCCGACTGCTCGACTCGGTTATGCGCCAAAGAGCTAGCGGGATCAAGGTTTCAGAAGAAGTTAAAAGCTAGAAAATTTTATCATATAAATCAATCAATCTGCCTAGCCTTTTTCCAACTATATTGGGGTCGGCTTCCAGTCTAACCGGATTCAGCTAAGTACCAGTGTTTTACATGGAGCGACTGCCTATCTAACCTCCACAACCCAGTTACTGGGTAACACGGTACCCCTTGGCAAGACTGGAGTCAGATCTCGAGCTTCTGACTACCCGTAACGACTGTCAAAGATCTTCAAATGACAGCCGGAACCAACGGCTTAACGTGCTTTCCGAGGCACGGAGGCAACTCGGTATGTTGAAATGGTCACCCATCCACGGACCGAACTCGTCAAGCGTTGCTTAACCTTGATGATCGATCAGTGCGGCTGTTATTATTTAGCCACGAGCTATATGTACATATAAATAATTAATAATAAAAATTAATTCAAAAAATACATACCCTCTAAGTACATTCCATATTCTTCTGAAAATCTGTCCACTTCGCGGCGTAGTTCTGTCAATTTCATTTGTATCTCCTTCTCAGTTCCGTATACTTTGAGTTTTATAGGGTTGATATCATCCTGGAACATTTTATTCACGGTATCTTTGTACCTGTTGGTATTAATTATCGCTTTACGACAGAAAGGACATTTCCGTATTTGAATGTTTTCTTGGTCTCCCATCATTAGGGAGTCCATGCTATCAACCTCCAAAACGTGATCACAATCTTGAAGTATAATAAACCTGAAATTACAAGGTTACTTGAATAAAAATGTTGAAATACTTATGGGTATTAGGTACCTATATCCTTCAATCATTCTTTAGCAGGCAGTAGCAGCTAGCTAGTTTTTTTAGGGTTCCGTACCCAAAGGGTAAAAACGGGACCCTATTACTGAGACTTCGCGGTCCGTCTGTCTGTCTGTCTGTCGGTCTGTCACCAGGCTGTATCTCATGAACCGTAATAGCTAGACAGTTGAAATTTTCACAGATGATGTATTTCTGTTGCCGCTATAACAACAAATAATAAAAACAGAATAAAATAAATATTTAAGTGGGGCTCCCATACAACAAACGTGTTTTTTCTGCCGTTTTTTGCAATAATGGTACGGAACCCTTCGTGCGCGAGTCCAACTCGCACTTGGCCGGTTTTTTATTATTGATTTACTTGTGTTTGACCACTATCTCACCTGATGGTAAGCGATGATGTGGTCAACAGTGAAGCACGCTTGCTTTAATTTTATTTTAACCAGGGTTAAGACAAAAATTAACTAGTCACAATACTCGTAAAAATACGTATATATGTATACGTATACGCATTTTTGTAGTTTAACGTCATACCATAGTTATACCATACACCATAGTTGCCTTAAATGACGTATGACGTTGAACTACAAAAAATGCGTATACGTATATGCATAAAAATGTTACCGAAACTGTCACCCGCACCATGCTACAGCGCAAAGAGTGAAGTCTGCCCTTAAAACTAAAATATATGGTCAAATAAAATTGACTAGCGAAACTCCACAAACATAATGATTCACTTATCTTTATACAAGAACCCCTTAACTGCAATACAATACAGGATGTATTTACTGCAGTTGAGAGGTAAAAGGAGGTCAAAAGAAGGTGTCTCACTTATCGGTTTCTTCGTACTGGTCACCGAGGAAGTCCGTGGGGAACTCGTCGGGGCGGCAGAGCTGGCAGATGTCGGGGCAGGGCTCGCCGCACAGGCCGCGACACATGTGGCCGCACGGCAGGCGGCGCGCGCACCGCTCGTCGCACGGCGCGCGGTCGCACGGCTCGCCGCAGCGACGTGAGCACGCGCCGTGCGAGCACTCACGACTGCACTTTTCCTGTAATGTTTACATAAGTGTCATGACCGTAGATCGAAATATACTACACGGTCAATTTAACTGTGCACCGTGTGTGTGATGGAATGCGACCCCACTCCCGATTAACCGCACGGTGCCCCGCGTTCTCGTCGTGCGCTAATAGCGAAAAAGGGAACGTCAGCGTGACGTCATAGCGCCAGGTGCACAGTTTAACTTAAGGCGGTACCCCGAGCAAAACGCCGCGCAAGCCGTTTTTCGTGCTGTTTTTAAGAGCTATCTACTCATTATTGTTCATTAATTATTTTTTGTACTAACACTAATGGATAGACAATTTAATAACGAACATTTTTGTAGTATTTTTTTTTTCAAAAGGCCAAAATTCGATTTTATAAAGATATTATTCTAAAATCTGGGCGTATTCACTATTGCAATTCATGCGCCACCAGTGCCGCTAGACCAATAGAAATGCTCATATCTCATGCCGATTTTTTAGTCAGGGTACCGTCTTAACTGGGCACCTGGCGCTGTGACCTGACCGTGTAGTAATATCGTCTCATACCCTGTGACTGCGGTGCCCCTGTGCAGTATATGACACACATGCTGGACTGCTCCAAGAGTCCATACACCTACATTTTGGAGAACCGAATAAACGCCACTGGCGCTGCAATTGGCGTGGCCACCTACTACTGGGTGTAAAATATTTAAAGAGTTTTCCATCGACTGACGGTCTTCCGGTGATATGAAATACATTTTTTTATAATTCATGATTTTATCGTAATTCATGGAGACACCGCGCCGCGGTGCGGTAGTCTCGACGGATACGGAAATTGACAGTTTTATAATGCAATGATGATTGACTGCTTAGATCCTCGAAGGTATGGCATAATGATTTGCAATTTTGTGGCTTCTTGTAACAATTCCGCGCAATTTTAACAATAATATAATATTATTAATAGAATATTGCAATTTTCATGGACAACTCATGCTTGACCAAAACTTGACTATGGAAAACTGTTCTCTCAAAAAATCACCTAAGGCTTACACAGTTTTCTGATATCTCCTATGGATTCCGATTTCCCCATATTTCCGTACTGACCCAGTCAAATAATTAGAATTTATTTATTTGTAAGAGTGTAGTTTTACATAGTATGGTGTTAATATTTTTGTTATAGTTCTATACATTCTACAACGAAATATATGGTGTACAAATATTTGATTGTCGTTCTTAACTAAGTACATATTTAATTTTAAGATTTGCGATTTACAGTAGGTCTAATATGAATTAGTATTATTAAAATTAGGTAATTGTTACGTTAAAATGTCAAAATTAAGTTCATGTAATCTTGGATTTTCACAAAATTCCATATATTCGTCAATGCCATAAAAGCAATTATCTAATAGCCAACTTGTCAGCTTTTTCTTGAAAATGGGGATGGGAAGTTCCTTAAATGCATGTGGTAACTTGTTATAAACCTGAATGGCATTAACATATAAATTCCTCCTAAATATTTGCAATCTATATTGAGGTACATTTAATTAATATTTGTACTTATTTCTAGCAGAGGCCTGCTTGCGACTGACTTCTGATTGCATGCTAAAATAGTGCGGATATTGTTTTACAAGCATACATAGTTATTTGATATATATGCGGGGTAAAGGTTATATGTGTAGTTTTTTAAATAAAGGTTTACAGCTGTCCAAAAACCAGACGCCAGATATTGCCCTAACACACTTCTTTTTTTCCCGAAATGCCATTACAATTTGAACTGAATTGCCCCATATTATCAGACCATATGATAGCACAAACGATACGTATCCATGATATGCAGTCACTGCTGCGTCTATGGACACCGTTGTTCGTAAACGTTTTATTGCGTATACGAATTTGTCTAGCTTATCGCAAACGTAATTGATGTGCGACTTCCAGTTACAGTTCTACCCAAGAATTTTGTGGTTGGTTTGTACAAACACTTACATGTAACATATTTTTTTTTAAACTAGATGAGGTCGGCGTTTCCTATCTGACTACTCTGACAAGAAAGGCCGAAACAAACTCAGAGGTCACAGTCTCTTTTAAAGACCTGACAAAATCTTGGTTAGATCATGTGAAGACCAAGTAGACTGATGTCTGAAATGGTCTTTTGAGGAAAGAACCAGCCAGATTAAGTAGACTTGTCCAGTCAGTGCACGCACCGAGCAGCTCAACTCAGAATTTAAGGAGCTCAACGATTCGACGAACAATACCAAAGAAAGGACATTCGGGTAGGTCGCATAAACTACTCAAACTGCCAGACCATGATTAAAAACTAAGATCAATTAAAATTAAAAACAAAATAATGATCCACATAGTCTTCACATTCACAATAATTAAAATAAAATAATATAATACTTTAAAAAGTAAATATTCTTGTCATTGCAAGAAAACAAATATTTTTATTTTTATAAAATATAACAAAATTCATGGTGCAAAATATAAAAAAAAACTAAATTTATTTAATTGGAGCAGCTCACTCCCAAGCCGTTTTATCCTCAACGTAATCTTTAATGCTATAAAACGCTTTTTGGCACAACTTACGTTTAATGAATGATTTGAATTTATTATGACTTAGATTTTGTACGTAGCTTGGAAGCTTATTATAAAAGCGTACACATTTACATCTAAACGAGCCACCTATTTTCTTGAGCCTTGTTGTAGGTACAACAAATTTGTGTTTGTTCCTAGTATTTATATTATGGATATCACTGTATTTTTTCAATAATTTTATATTTTTACGGGCATATAAAAGATTTTCATAAACATACTGAGAAGGCACAGTCATTACATTAATCTCCTTAAATTTCTCTCTGAGAGAGTGTCTCGGGCTTAATTTATAAATTGATCGAACAGCTCTTTTCTGCAAAACAAAGATAGTCTGGATGTCGGCGGGATTTCCCCACAACAGAATACCGTACGTCATTACACTATGAAAATAGCTAAAGTATACTAAACGGGCTAAATCTTTTGCTGATTTAGAACCCCGTCTAAAATTTTGTTAAATATATTTTAAACACAGCCATCGCCGAGTTACACATGTACTAATATGTAATAGATTAACATTTTTTTTTGTTGTAATTTACGCATCGAGACTTCCATAGTTTTATTTTATTTTATTTGGAACAACAAACAATTACATAATAAAGCATAAATACATAAGACTTAAAATTAACAATTATGTAATCTACAGCGTTATTCACAGCATACAAGCAAAAAATTTATAACACGCTTCAAAGAAAAATTCAAAGTAATAAGAATACCAATTCAAAAAAATCTGGTGTATCTTCCGCCTGCACAGCATGATTTTTTCCTTGTTTGCGACTTTTTAGTTCGCTTTTGAAGCAGTCGGGTTTTTTGATTTTTTTAATTAAGTTTTTTTATTTATAACTTTTTAGTTAGTTTTTTCGAATTAGATACATTTAAACATATAAGTGTTATATATTTTTGAAATCAACTCTTAAAACCCTTTATTTTGATACCCCACACGATGGGTTTGGAAGAAAAAAAAATTTGGGCCCCCACAATATGGCACCCAAAATCCGCCATTTTTCTATTATCCAATTTTAATGTAGCCTATGACACTCGCAGGGTTAAGACGCATCGATTGACGTACGAATCATCAAAATCGGCCAACACGTTTGGTCTCTGGAACGCCACATAGGAACAAACATACATACATACATACATAGACTGATAAACACATTACCCTCCTTCGGCAGTCGGGTAAAAAGACAGTGATTTTAAGCCCTGAATAACAAGTATGTCCATAGAATCCAATAACACGTACATGTGCAATGAATACAAAACATATTGACCTACAATAATCTAAGGTGAAAACAATAATCCTATCTTTCCAACCAATTAACGTGTTCTGTCTAATTCCTTGATCGCATTGCGAGTCGAATTTCGGAATTTTCCACGTGTTGCACAGAATAAATCGATTTCAAGAAAGTGTTTATTATAATTGTCAACAAGACGCCGCAATGGTGCTCGAACACCAGCATTTGTTCTACGTGCTCTTACAGCAAACAACGGTTGCTTGCGCACTGCACGCAAATGTATTCTCCTGGGAACTAAATAACAAATTCTGTCACAAATATCGGAACAGTCATACGTATTTCTGCAGAAGTTGTACAGGAGCACGGTCTCCAGAAACATACGACGGCCCGTAAGGCTTAGAAGATTATATTTTCTCAGTAAATCGACATAAGACGCAGAAGAGTGAAAGCATCTGTAAGTCATAGATCTTAAAAATTTCTTTTGTACCATTTCTAAGCAGTTAGAATATTTCATGTATAGGGGATTCCACACCGCAACTGCATACTCCAACTGAGATCTAATTAAGGTCTTGTATAGATAGAGGTAAGTCTGAGGGCGCACGAATTCAGTGGCTGATCGCATAACAAATCCGTACATGCGCCAAGCCTTGTTAATAATTGTATTGATGTGTACATCAAGATGAAGTTTGTCGTCAAAAATGATACCCAGATCGCGAACCATGGCAACTCTTTTTAAAGTGACATCATTTAGAGAGTACTGGTAACTAAGAATGTTTTTGTTTTTGGTAATGCTCAAATAACAACATTTAGGCACGCTTAGTTTTAGTTTATTACTCACGCAGTATTCAGACAGTCTATTTAAGTCACCTTGCAAAGCAACACAATCGCTAGGGTTTTTAATTGGCCTAAATATTTTTAAGTCATCTGCGTATAAAAGAAAATTAGAATTTTGGAAACATTTGCATATATCGTTAATGAATAATATAAAGAGAAGGGGTCCCAAAATTGATCCCTGAGGAACACCTGATGTCACGGCTATAGAAGATGACTGATAACCATTTATCACAACACGCTGCGTCCTGTTGGAAACATACCATGAAAACCACCTCAACAGGTTCCCACGTATGCCATTAAACGCAATCTTTCTCAATAGCAGCTCGTGGTCGACCTTATCGAACGCCTTCTGGAAATCGGTATAGACTGAATCCACCTGAATACCAGCATCCATATCATTAAAAATGTATTCTGAATATGCTACTAGATTAGTTACCGTAGATCTATTTTTAACAAAACCGTGTTGTTGTGGAGCAATAATATTATGAAGCAACGGATAAAGTACACTATGTACAAGCTTTTCAAAGATTTTCGATAAGGTCGACAATATTGATATCGGGCGATAGTTCTCGACGTCATCTGAAGGGCCTGACTTAAGCACCGGTGTTACGTTAGCTCGCTTCGAAGCATCAGGAAATATTCCTTGTGATAGGGATCGATTAAAAATGATTTGTAGGGGCACGCATATATTGCTGGCAGTATTTCTGAGAAATATTGCAGGAAGTGCATCGGGACCAGGGCCCTTTGAAATATCCAAAGTTTCCAGGTGTCTCAGAACCTGTTGAACTGAGAATTGAATATTGTCCACAATATTACAGCACTCCGCAAAATCTGTGTTTGAGCAAAAATCATTTGACAAGGAGGAAGGTTCATAGACAGACTTAAAATACACAGAGAAGAGATTGCAGATTTCATTAGGGTTGTTCGAAGATTGATTTTTAAAACGCACGGTAGAGGGAATTCCTTTAGCTGTCTTTCGATTCTCGACGAATTTCCAAAAATAATTTACATTTTGTATAATACTGTCCTCAACCGTATTGATATACCGGTCATAACAATGCCTGCACTCAACACGAAATCGGGATCTGAAAAGCGAAAACTGTTCGTAATCTGATAAAGAACAATGGCAGGTGCCCATACATTTTTTTAGCTGAGATTAAATTCCTACGTCTTTAAATGAAAAATATCTGGTTTAACTCAGGGTGATGTTCTGAATTAGTTTGTGCAAGAATTTTTGTTCGAAAATGTCGAGAATAATAGATATTCAGTCATAAACTTTTGTAGGTTATGTCTGGGTAACTTTTAATAATGTGTTTAATAGGTAATATTATTCAATTTCGTGGAAGTAAAAGGGGAATATCGCATTAGCATTTCCCTTACCTAGTTATTTCAGCATGAAATGTATAATATACTCTTTGGAATGAGTATATTTATTTAAACTAAGCGACTTTGACGTTTATCAAAAGGTCGTCGTCCTCGTCAACAACCAAGCTATATTTTTTAAACTTAGATACTAGTCTTTTTGCCAATCATTAATTAAAAGTAATTCATTTATTTCTACTGCACTACAATATTCTTACCTACTTGCGAGGAACATCTATACTTAGACATAAACTGTATTGTTAACTGATTTACTGCAATAAATACATTAATTATATTATTAATTAATATAGTTACTACTTGTCACTTAGTAGATAAAATATATAATGGCAACACTAAGCTAAAGAAATTAACTAAAAAATCAAATAACTTTTTATTTATTATGATTTTTTTTATCCGTTTTGAACCAGCCCAATAATATATTTAAAAAATGTAGACAATTAATAGAACGTCTTTCGTATATAACTCACTTTCAGACGCTCAAATTTAAGTCAGCTAAAATCTCGCCATTGTTCTTTCCATATTGTTTCCACTTTATCCAGGCTCTACACTTGTTCCTAAATATATGTATGAGAGCCGGTGAGAACCAAACTGGGAATCTCGACGACTTTACTGTTGTTAAAGGTATATGCGTTTTGATAACATTAAAAATTAGATTATAGAAAACGTCCAGTGACTCCTCAACAGAGCAGTTACGTAGAGAGGAGTCCCAGTTTATTTCCGATAAATCTTGGTTAATAGCGTCATAATTAGCTTTAAAATAATTAAATCTTTTAATTGTATTACGTTTCATATTACCATTTCGTGTCTGTAAAGGAATTAATACATAAAACGGGGGGTGATATTGATCAGGGGGTAATAAAATGTCATTAGTTTCGCACAATGTGCAGTCACCGTTACTGATAAAGAGATCGAGTATATTATTACGTGTGTTTTTATGTGTGTTGTACTGGATAGCGTTATGCGAGTACAGAAAATTGCTTACAATTCCACTCACAGGGGCGTTATTTCCGCAGACTTGACCAAAGGTGGAGTGGTTACTGGCGTTGGTATCCCATTCAAGAGCAGGTAAATTGAAATCACCGATCAGGTAGAAGTGTTCGACGTCAGTATTTTTAATGTAGGCATCCAACATTTGAAAGTAGGCATCATAGACAGATTCCGGCGTTTTTGGTGGAACATAGGCTGCACTAATTATATGTATTTTACCAATGTTTTTACCGGGTATCTGAATAATAACATATTCAATGTTGGAATATAGATTTGGGACAGGTTTGATTCCAACCGCTCGCAACGACTTGAGGATTGCGACCAGTGTTCCAACCCCTTCCCTCTTACCAGTGGCTTCACGGTCGCGGTCGCACCTATGCACAGTATTGTGATCATCAATGAATTCGGCGTCAGATATCTCCGGCGTTAGCCAGGTTTCCGTTAGGACAATAACGTCGTAGCAGTTAGCCAATATATTTACGTATAATTCTCTCCCCTACAGTTCTGATAGTAAACAGTAAGAGATAGATCATCCATTACTGAAGAAAAAGCTACTAATAAATATGACAATGTAAAACATCAATAAAGCTTGCCCAACTGCGAGTAAATTGAGCAACACGACAGCGATGCAATATGAGCAATATAGTGGCACATTAAACAAATGCTTGAGAATACAGATATAAAACAATAATAACTTAGATGATAGTTGCAGTTTGATAAGCATTAAGTAAAAAAGCAGGTGTAAACAGAGCAATCAACGTGACGTGAGTGAAAGAATTATTATTATTATTATATTCGAGTTCTTTGTTTTGCTTCTCTTTTAAGAGAGTATACGACCATACACAAGGGCCGGAGCCAAGTGTGTAGGGGGGAATTTAAATTGGCGGGTTGAATTTTGCCAACGTCTTGCGTAGATTTGATGGCGAATGCTCGCGCTCCTTCCTTTTCTCTGACAAGGATGGTGCCGTTCTTGACCCACACTAACTTGAAGCCATGTTTGGCGGCTGCATTACGACATTCCCGAAACAACTGCTTATTTTTCAGGGTCAAATGCTCATGAACGTAAATTGGTAATTTTGACTTTGAGAAGCCAAGTAAATCTGCGTTCAGGTTCTTAAATAATCTGCAGGCGCTGAGCATGTTGTCTCTGAGTATTCGGGAAGTAAATTTTATAATGATATTTTTGGGTCTATCGTTTTGTTCATGAGCATGAGGGACGCGATGTATGGCGACTAGATCTTTCTGTGTTATTTTAAAATTGATTTTCGTTCCGATGTTTTCGATTAGAGTAACTAGGTTTTCTACTCGCCTCTCAGGTATGTTACACAATTCAATATTGCAACTTCGAGCGCTTTGTTCCATGTAGTCTATCTTAGCCAGTAGACCAGCCAGTCATTTGCAAATCCTCCATATTTTTATTGTGTCTTTTTAAATCAGCGACTTGCTCTTGAATGTCCGTTTGCTCGTCCATGGTATGTTGAACGGACTTACGTATTTCGACTAGTTCTTCTGTCAGAGCATAATGCTTCTCGTCCTGTTTTTTTATGCTTTGTTTGATAGACAGCTGTTCCGAACGGAGAAAACTTACATCGCTTTTGATAGCAGTGGTGACTTCCGTTAGAGCGGCTAATTCTGTTGTTATACTAGCAACGCTGTTGGAAATTATCGATAATCTGCCATCCATGTCACGTCGCCACTCACTCAGAGTATTTTTCAGATCAAGTGATAATGCACTAATCGCCTCAGAAAATTCCGACTCAGGCTGTTTACGTTTACGATTATATAGCTCATCACTCGCTGCAGCTCGCTCGCTGCGCTCTATTCAAATGAGTATCTGAAGAAGATTTGATTTTAGTATCAGGTGAACCCAACATGTTTATTTAAAATATGTTGTGATAAACTTGTCACCACTTATCTTGTTATATCCAATATGCGACGCAAAGAGTAAAATAATATATAATATGGGAGATGCGACGAGTGTAAATACTGGAGCTTAGACGAGCTTCATAAACGAGTCGTCAAATGTCAAAAACAAGTTTCTTCCAACACATGAACAAAGCGTCACTGGCCGATGTGGCGCGCTGTTATCGCTCTTACGCGGTCCGCGTAACCGCGATGTTCCCGTGCACTAGCCACGAATGTTCGTAGAATCACTCAATGATTTGCACTTTAGTCAATGATTAAGATTGTTTATTTAAGAGGCAGGTTTGCGAGCGTGAGAACTTATTTTAGAACCCACACATCGACATTTTCACTAACACATTTGCATCACACATTGTAGTGTACACGCACCCAAGAACAAGTGAAAAATTATGCGGCGCGACGGGCATGATATAGCTTCAATGCGCGTTCGCTTCTGAAGGATTTGTAAGCTTGTCTCAAAAACGCGCAATGTATTAGCTATTGATTCACCGCTCCGCACGGCACGCGTGCCCATAGTATTATAGTCGTGAATAAAGGGTGGGGTCACAATGTAATCGGTTGTGTAGTTTGATTGTTAGAAAAAATAATTACTATTTATGTAATACAACATTTAAATTATTATTATGATAAGTACAAAAAATAATGCTTGATTGAATGATGTTCTCTAATTTATTTATTTTATTGCTTAGATCTAGAACCTTTTTTAGGGTTCCGTGGCCAAATGGCAAACAAAAAACGGAACCTTTATATATTCGTCATGTCTGTCTGTCTGTCCGTCCGTATCTCACAGCCACTTTTTCCCGAAACTATAAGAACTATGCTGTTGAAACTTGATAAGTAGATGTATTCTGCGAACCGCATTAAGATTTTCACACAAAAATAGAAAAAAAAACAATAAATTTTGGGGCCCATACTTGAAACTGAAACAAAATTTGTTTTTTTTTCATCAAACCCATACGTGTGGGGTATCTATAGGTCTTCAAAAATGATGTTGAGGTTTCTATTATATTTTTTTCTAAACTGAATAGTTTGCGCGAGAGACACTTCCAAAGTGGTAAAATGTGTCCCCCCCCCTGTAACTTCTAAAATAACAGAATGATAAAACTAAAAAAAAACATATGATGTACATTAATTACCAAGTAAACTTCCACTGAAAATTGGTTTGAACGAGATCTAGTAAGTAGTTTTTTTTTAATACGTCATAAATCGTAAACCGCAATTTACCAAGTACCCTTCGTGCGCGAGTCCGACTCGCACTTGGCCGGTTTTTTCAACTCATGATGGCTTATAAATATGCTAGGTATTTTGTGTATGATTTTATTGTACAAGTAGGTTTGTGGCTGCTTAATGTTAAATGCCACAACGCACGTTGCACAACGAGCTGCGTAAGATTGTCTAGTTGAGAAATTAATTAGTTTTCCTCCTACGAACTTTGCAACAACAATTTTAAAAACCTCTGCTATATTACTATTGACTTTATAAATTAAGCTTTTAGCATTGTTGACTAATCTTGAGACAAGTTTCATTACGGCAATAAAAAAGGTGTAAGCTTTCATTACCGGCAATTTTTTTTATCAGTGCCAATTTCACCATTTATATTTGTTGAATTCAGTTGCTTGCAATAGTATGGCTTACAAGACACATGATTACCAAAAACATGATTTGGTCCATTTTATCTTATTGCTTGAATAGTGCTACAGTCATGTCACGACACTCGCGACCCACCCTTATGCCTATTGTGTATGTGTGCGTAGACGTTTTGCGAACTCGGCTCGGAAAAAAAAACGGACGTGCTCTCACCTTGGAGTCTAAGACGGCACTGAAAATTTTTCGCGCGCGTGGTCGATTATAAAACAAATTACTGGAGCGTAACTCTCCATACTAAAATGTATGGGGAATAGAAAACAATTTGTGTAGAAAAAATAACAATGTTGAAAGGTGGATTACTATCATTTGGTGTGACTTATTAGATAAATAAAACGGTGAACGTCATATTCATACTTTCGTGTCATATCTATAGAGATTTATAAAAAATCTTCTAGAATTATGACAATAGTGCAAATAGAAAAGGTCGATTTAGATGTTTTTGAGAGATTTCAACAATTTTTTTTTAGAAATTTAGTATGGTTTTACAAATATCTCGCGGTGAAACTGTTGGCACATCTGTTAAGGTTCTTCATATTTTTTTTTGTGTAATTCAGCGCGGTGAATCTTTAGAAATAATGAAAACTGTAAGTGCCTTTTTAGGTGTTTCTTAAGGACTCGCCTCTTAACACTTTTTAGAGTTGTTTATTTGTAAAACTTGCACATATGTATCAGTACAATGTATTTATAAGTCTCTATTTGTAAGTTTTGGAGCAGTTAAATAATTTTAAAGATTTATCAATTATGAGAACAGTAAACTTCAAACTGTATACTTTGATGCGCGTTTACGAAGTTTAGTCTTCTTCTTTCATCTCGCCACTTCCCGTTACTCGGAGTCGGACTATCTGCCATCAACTCTCAATAAATAGAAATAGATTCGTGGTTTACTTAGAAAATACAATGTTATTCACCTGGCATGGCGTGCATGGTTCGCCGCACAACCTCTTGCAGTGCGAGTGTATGCATTTTACTTCGCAGGGCATCTTGCACGGTGGGCAGATTTGATTACATGGCTCCTGGCATCTTAACAAACATATCAAGTTATCGAAAAATAGTGCAACTCACCAGCACAAACACATCACTCCTACATTCATAACCTACTTAGCCTGCCTAAGTAGGTTATGAATGTAGGATGGATAGGATAGCCGAGCAAAGGTCTTAAAAGCGCCGCGTTGCCGTGTATAACGCTTCGCTTACGTCGGCGGAGTGATTTGACTCGAAAACGTAAGCGTTGCGTACTTCACGGCGCTTAGGCCCTTCTTTCCGTAAATTTCAGTAACACCGGCGCCACTCGGCACGGATTATTTCCCTTAGAAACGTCGCCTTACAGGCCAGACTTACTGGTGTCCGCAGATGTTGTCCTGGTTGCACTTCTGCGTGCAGGGCTTGTGCAGGCGGCCTTGCGTGCAGCTGGCACACGATCCCGCGCATAGGTGCTTGCACGCCAGCATGGCGCCGCATGGCGTGGTGCAGTACTGCGGCAGCTGCTCGGACTTCACCTCACCTGCACAGTTAACACAGTTAAGTGCAATTAGCCAATCATACCCCCTGCACCGCCAAAAGAGCTAGACAGTAGCGTCAGAGTGGTTCGCGGATCATCATTAACGAAGCCAAAACATCGCAAAAAAAATAATAACTACAGTGTACAGAATCATATATAATAGTCCGATTTGGATCTTAAATTGAGCTGGTGAAATATGAAGTTGCGAATAGAGAATCAATAAGTTTAGATAATGGATTCGTGGATACACGTACCATATGTACGTCAACACAGAGCCATGTCAGACTTTATAATAAATAAGCAACACCCTGACGCCGCTAGTTAGGATTTATTCCGCGGGCACTAATCCATATTCTGGGCTGCTACTCGAAATTTCCTAGTGGGAAATTAACAAAAACCAAACTTATTTCATACACACTGGGGTCGGTGTGCGGTGGCCGGTGGCTAGCGGCTACCATGTAAATACTACATAAATATAGCAAATGAATAAGGCGCGTTACAGCAGAAGGCAGAGATCCTACAGGCACTAATGGCCTACTCCACCTTCACACTTGAAACACACTTATAGTATCTTATGTAGCAGTTGAATCATTAGAGGAGTATGGAGTAATTCACCTATAACAAATCAATACTTATAACACTCACTAATATTAAATAGGAAATTGTCAGAATGTGCCTCATTTAGAACTACCCACAAAGACTTCCATGAGTTCCATGTGAGATGTCTCAACGGGTATGGAGTGGCATTTGGAGGAGCACAGTCCACTGATGTTTTCTAAGTGTCAACGTGAACATGTACAGTAGATTTATTTTTCAAGCAGGGTTTCTAATTAACGACTCTTACCAAATGTTTCTTCACTTTTCAACCGACTATAAAAAGGAGGAGGTTCTCAATACCACTATATGTTTGTTACGCGATTAGTCCACTACTTATGATCCGATTTTGTTTTTTTTCCATTTTTCAAATTTAAATGGGATACCTATTGTTTTCCGTTTTTTCGACACCGACTTCGGAAAAGAAAGGTTTTTTCGCTTAGTTTTAGCTTACATCATCAGATCAGTTCGATGGTACCATTTTCATAAGTACCATTTATTTATAAGTATTCGCTTCATCATAGTCGGTTAACTATTCGAGATATCTTACACCCGTGACATACTTAGCAATAAGGAGTTCCAGTGGCAATCTGTGGTCTTTGTCATCAGTTCCACTTCACCAAATGGTACTTTCTGAGTTCAAATTATTGCATTGTTTATGAAAATACCTAAATCGCTATCTAAGCATAAATAGCCTGTAACATTTGAGTTCCTTCGATTTCTCCAGGATCCCATCATCAGATCCTGACCTGATGACCAAGGGACCACCTGGTAAGTATACCCTTTCACACAAATGAAGAAAATCCAAATCGGTCCAGGCGTCTCTGAGTAATCGGGGCACAAACATAAAAAAGCCGACGAATTGAGAACTTCCTCCTTTTTTTGCAATCGGCTAAAAATAACTTCGTCTTTTCGGCAATCGGTGTCAAAAAAGAAAAATATAGGTAACAAAGACACCGACTTCCGAAAAGATTTTTCGTTTTGTAGTGTTTTGCTTTGGAAGTAGGTTAATTTTTTTTGTTAAAATGTTTTTTTGTGTAATTACTTACTGTGTCTACACACAATCAAATGAATTTATCTACCAGAAATTAAATATAATCTATATACATACCTACATACATAAACTCACGCCTTTTTCCCATGGGGGTAGGCAGAAACCACAGAACGCCACCTGCTACGATCCTTACATACTTCTAATCTATATGTAATTACTTAATTGATTTTTACCGTGCGTAAAGGCACTACAGTCTCAAAATACATTTTTTTGAATTGCTGTTTGAATAATACCAAATGTCATTGAAATTGAAAGTTTGAAACTGTAAATATACACATTGTTCGGCAGGATAGCTAAGTATACAAATTAAAGTTCGCAATAAATTTAACGAATTACCTTGAGCGAATAAAGCTGATATATTGCATGGGAGCCGAACTTTGTGACCGCAAGGAGACAAGACCTCGCCAGACGAAGGCTTGGTGCACTTCGTACGGTCACACGCCACTCCGCATCTGTCCAAGCACGGATGCCCACATGACAGCAGTCGTGTACACTTTTCATAGCAGAGTTCATGACTCGGGCTTAGCTTACATTGCAATTTTATTATATGGAGACACTCGAGTATTACTTTCTCGACCTAAAAATAAAAAAAATTGTTAAAAATCAACTCATTGCCAAAAAGCATTCAAATGGTAGGACGTTATTATTTCATATATATTTAATTATTCACTGCTACGGCGTAGCTCGGTTCGTAGCCAAACGAACCGTAGCGCAGACGTAGGCCGCGGCTAGATTTTGTACCCGATGCCGTTGGTACAATAATCCCCAATCTTTTTGGCCGGTCAAACAGCACGCGCCGTGCCATGCGCATAAGAAAGCCTACATTCAGCCACAGTAATGGGGATTACTGTACCTTAAAGTTAAGGCACACTGATACAGAGTCGAAGCTTCAATCTATAAGTGTACGTAGCATATTGACCCCTGTGTCCGCAACAAAACTCATACATTCCGATCAAGGTAAAAAAATAAAACCAGAGACGCGCCTTTTTTATCTATATATGATGGCAATATGCTTTGTACATTTTTATGTTGTTGTAGACCTAGTCTAAGAGCGCTGGCAACAGACACCAGCGTCGTTAAATAACGTGAATAATCTAGTTTTAAAGACGTTATTGTTTTCGGTTTGGCTGTCTATTGATTACCGAACACCAAGCAAACTTCCTGTCTGTGGATGTTTAGGTATCTCCCTTATGTGAGGCTTGAAATCAAAGTAATCATATCTTATTTTGATTTCAACACTATTGTTTTAGTTTTGTCTTAGATTCCGCCGTATCCCAGTAGTTCCATTCTCTAGTTCTGGGCAAATGTTACAATGAATATTTTTTCTTCCAACTACGTAGTAATGTTATCATTAATCACTACAAAACTGACCACAAAGGACGAATTTTTTGCTTAGAACCAAAACAGTGCAGAAATGTTATATGAAATCTCATTGTTGCACTGTTTTTCATTATTGCACTGTTTTGTATTTCTTTTCTATACTAATATTATAAAGCCGAAGAGTAGGTAGGGTAGGTAGAGTAGGCTAGGCAAGGTAAGCAGGGTAGGCAGGGTAGACTAGGCAGGCTAGGCAGGGTAGGCAGGCAGGATAGGCTAGGCAGGGTAGGCAGGGCAGACAGGATAGGCTAGACAGGGTAGGCAGGATAGGCTAGGCAGAGTAGGCTAGGCAGGGTAGGCAAGGGAGGCAAGGCAGTCAGGGTAGGCTAGGCAAGGTAGGCTGGATAGGCTAGGCAGGGTAGGCAGAGTACGCAGGGTAGGCTAGGCAAGGTTGGCTGGATAGGCCAGGCAGGGTAGGCAGGGTAGGCAAGTTAGGCAAGGTAGGCAGGGTAGGCTAGGCAGGGTAGGCTGAGTAGGTAGGGTAGGCTAGGTAGGGTAGGCAGGGTAGGCAAGGCATGGTAGGCAGGGTAGCGTGATAGGCTAGGCAGGGTAGGCTAGGCAGGGTAGGCTAGGCAGGGTAGGCATTGTAGGCAGGGTAGGCATTCTAGGCAGGGTAGGCATTCTAGGCAGGTTAGGCAAGGTAGGCCGGGTAGGCTAGTCAGGGTAGGCATTGTAGGCAGGGTTGACAGGATAGGCTAGGCAGGGTAGGCAGAGTAGGCAGGGTAGGCTAGGCAGGGTAGGCAGGGTAGGAAGGATAGGCTAGGCAGGGTAGGTAGGGAAGGCAGGGTAGGCAGAGTAGGCAAGGTATGCAGGGTGGGCAAGGTAAGTAGTGGTAGGTAGATACTCATAGGTAGCTAGTTGACGGGAGCGAAGCCGCGGGGGTCAGCTAGTTTCGATATAAATTTACTACAGTAACATTAAGTTTAATATAAAATGTATTCAGTAGATCAAAAAGATACTGGCTGAAAATAAAAATCGGCTGTATATAAAACCAATTAGGTGAAAAAAAATATGCCCGCATTTTGTACCATTGTAAAACTTTGATAGGTACGTACTTCATATTTAGCAAGAAAAGTATAAAAAATGGAAAGAGATGAGAGGTAGATTGGTAGTTGGAAGAAAAGTAGATTACGCACCTCGCTAAAGTGAGTAATTAAGGATGCCCTAGTCGACGGCACGAACTATTTAGTGCGCGGGGTTCAAATGCGTGCTATCTCATCCGACAACACGTGATAAAGATATAGATGCTGTGATGAGCAGTAAGAAGCTTAGTTCACGTACGAATAAGCACTTTTGCAAGTTCGTAGCGAAATGGATGATAATTTAGGACGAAAACGAGCGCGCGAAATTTTATAAACAGACCTTTGGGAGTCTAGATATCATGAAAAAACTACTAAATGTATATTTATAAAATAACATTATTTGCATTGATGAATTACTAATCTATCCCTGTATGGAGGCCGTTTTGTAATTTTCCTTCTTCTTATGGTATTTATTTCCGCCCAAAGATGCGTTAAAATTAGTGTTGAAATATGGAACTTTCGACGCTCATAACTTTCAAATATATTATTTTTTTACATTTTGGTTTCCATACAGGACTAGATAATGATGAGACAAATTGATATCAATTTTTATTTTGAACGTAAATTGTCAAACAGTGGAGTAATCTCTAGACTACGTTTGTATGGAAGAATTTTCGGCTAGTGTAACCTTAATGCGCTCGTGTTAATTTAGTGCCCTCGCGTGCGCTCAGGCACCAACATAACACTCATGAATCAATAATTCTCTTTGCGCTCGTTGCAACAATCTACTATTAGTCTCGATTGTTAGCCATGGCATGCAAAATTTAACTGCTACAAAATAAGCAAAGTAACATACCATTTGGTTGCAATCTCCGCATGGTTCGCAACACTTCTTCTTACAGAAATGTCCACAGGTCATTGTACGCGTGCATTTCTTGTTACAAGGAGTCTCATCAGGTGACTTGGAACATGCTACAGTCTCCGTGTGCTTGCAATTCGATCTCTTTTTCTTAACCTAAACAGTAAAAATACACAATATACATGAACCTTTTTCATCACGGCTTTTTCCGCCAGCAGCACAAGATTTCCTGGCAGATTTCCGCACATCAAAATACTTTGTTCTCAGGGCATCAAACCCTGGGACATAAGACTAAGTAGGTATGAGGATGAAATAATGTCAAGAACTTATAGGAAAACGATTGATATTTAACTACCATGGTTCTCGTTTATCTATTTAAGTACAATAAATAATTTAATTTGTCATAGTTCAACTTTATCTTGGTCTTGAGTCTTGAATAAAGTAAGAAAGTTTGAGGAGCTACAAATTCTCTCGTAGCGTAGTTTGCTATTAGGCGCCCCTTCCCATCTAGAGCCTCTTTGCATTAGGCACTCCTTCTCACCCGGGCACCTAGAGCAACGCTAATGTAGCCCTGCCTCCAAGCCACCGCTAGTTATTCAGACGTCAATCAATCTGCCTAGCCTTTTCCCACCTTTATTGGGGTCGGCTTCCAGTCTTACCGTATGCAGCCGAGTACCAGTGTTTTACATGGAGCGACTGCCTATCTGACCTCCTCAACCTAGTAATTGGGTAACACGATACTCCTTGGCAAGACTGGAGTCAGATTACCTGGCTTCTAACTACCCGTAACGACTGTCAAAGATCTTCAAATGACAGCTGGGACCAACGGTTTAACGTGCCTTCCAAGGCACGGAGGAATCTCGCTACGTAAAGATAGTCACTATTCTACGGACCGACCTCGGCAAGCGCTGAAAACTTGAAGATCGGCCCGTGCGGCTGTTAATTTTAACCACAATTTTATACCACGAGCTCCTCCGTGAGAATATAACATTCTATTAGCAAAATACGCACCTGGACGTTGCAGTCATCGCATTTCTCGTTGCAAAGCTTCCTGCATTGATGGTCCCCCCGGTCTCCTACCAGGTCGGCTACGCAACCAGCTTTAGCTCGTGCGCAAGGTTTGACGCACTTGTACTGAAAAATTTATTCTTAAGATGTTAACCTGATATCCTATAAGTGTGGATGGATGGATGCTTGTTACTCTTTAACGAAAAAAACTTTAATATAGCCTATGCATCAGAATAACACATAGTGAAACAACTCACTTTCTCATGGTTCGGATCATCGGTCACGTGACAGTTGCGCCCGCACACATGGCCGCACTCCTCTAACCGGTACACGCACGGTGTCAAACACCTCACCTTTTTTATATCTTGGTAACAATCTTTCTGTGCCTGTAATTTTATTTATATAAAATAGCGTGATCAAACACTGATACTAGTTAGTGCGTATAATTTATAATATTATGCGACAAAAGTCATACTTTAACGGGTTATTGGACGATTCGCAGGAGATACGGGCGAATGACAATAACATCTAGTCAGCCCCAGTCAACCTCACCTGCACGCTCTGGAAGTTTGTACATACAAGCAACCAGGGACGACAACCTTCCAGCTGTCCTGGTGCTCCCTGCTAGATAACAAACGAGGCAATGGCGACCGAGCTGTGGCAGTATAACCACTCTCCTGCTTGGGTAACAAACTAATAAGAAGAGGTGTCAGCAGCCTGTGGGCCCTAATAGCCTCAAAAAACGACTGATGCAGAAGGCAATGCGAAACCACTGCATTATCTTCCCAAGAAACCTATAAAAATGACAAATAAAGAGAGGGCGATGGCATGCGACCCGGCTAACACCTGGCGCCATGTCGATTCCAGGTCGCATGGTGTGAAGTATGCTACTGGTTCCACTGTAGTGACTCATCAGGCTAAGTTACAGGATGCTACTGGTGACAACAACGCATCGTCCTGAACTAACCGCCCACAACTGCGGAAGAGGATCAGGATTGAGACATGGAATGTCCGGGGCAGCCTCATCAAAACACTCAACGACAAAGGTTATTTCACTGTCGGCTACGCGGATGATATAACAATAATAATAAATGGAACCCATGAAAACACCCTATGCAATCTCATGCGTCAAGCCCTAAAACTGGTAGAGAAATGGTGCAGTGAGCACCAACTCTCAGTGAACCCCACAAAAACGGAACTAATCCTCTTCACAAAAAAGAGGAAACCAATGACAATGCAACTACCAAAATTCTTTGGAACAACCCTAAGCCTTTCAACTGAAACCAAATACCTGGGAATCTATTTGGACAAACAATTGAACTGGGCGAAACACATGAACTATATCACCACAAAAGCCAGCATATCCCTGTGGCAGTGTAAAAGACTGCTGGGCAGGAATTGGGGGATCAGCCCCATGGTCACCCACTGGCTATACACCACAGTCATCCGACCAATCATTACATACGGCTCGTTGGTCTGGTGGCCCAGGACAGACCTCAGTACAGCACAAAAAGATCTAGAAAAACTGCAGCGGTTTGCTTGCATTGCAATAACTAGCAGTATGAGAACTACGCCCACGGCCGCCCTACAGGCAATGCTGGGATTGCCACCTCTGCATCTTATCGTGCGGGAGGAGGCAGCCCTGGCTGCTTTTAGACTCCATCTATCAGGTACCCTAAATAAAGACTCCAGAGTTAAGCACACATGCATTAAGGAGGACGCGATCAAGCGAAAACCTATGTTAGCGTCACCATGCGACAAAGCCCCAAAAACACACCACTTTCATAGGCACTACAACATAATACTTACAGAAGAACGATGTGACTACTCAGGCTCGAAAGAGATGAGAGTATACACCGACGGATCGAAGACGAACTTCGGTACCGGAGTCGGAGTCTTCTCACACGACCTAAATATAAATATATCCAGACCGCTAGGAAGGTTCAACACCGTCTATCAGGCGGAGTGTGTGGGCATTATACTAGCGGTCCATGCCTTAGAAGCCAGGAGGGTTACGGACACTCGCATACGCATACTCTCCGACAGCGCTTCAGTCCTCCAATCTTTACGGAAAAAATATATTACATCAAAACTAATACTAGAATGCCACAACGCACTAGAACAAATAACTGTATCTAGTCGTAACACGATAACACTGCAATGGATAAAGGGACACAGTGGATCGCTGGGTAATGACGCGGCTGACGAGCTTGCGAGACGCGGATCTAGCACGGCGGTCTATGGACCCGAGCCTGTTGTACCCATCCCCTTCAACCAAATACGCAGGTGGCTACAGGAATTCACCCAGACACAGGCAGAGAACTGGTGGACCTCGGCACCAGGCTGTAGGCAGTCCAAAGAAGCTCTGCCCTCTTTGGATAGTAGACTTACCAGACGTTTACTACGCCTGGACAGGAATAGCCTGCGCCTGTTGACGGGGACCATCACAGGACACTGCTCACTTAACAAACACTTCCACACAATAGGCATAACGGACAGTCCTCTGTGCAGGGCATGCATGGAGACTGAGGAAACCGTCACGCACGTTCTCTTCGAATGCACAGGGGTCACCAATATAAGAACACAAACCCTCGGGTCGCCCAGAACTTACACGGACGTTCTAGGAAAACCAGGAGCCCTAATCAGCTTCTGGAGGGAGGTGGGCTGGCTGGAATAATCCACCCAACGGCCGCCATGGCCCACGCACAATGGTCCAGCTGAAGGACTAAGTGCGGAAACCAAACCCCCATAACATAGAACATAGAACATGTCCGGGGCATGCCTCAACATGCATGTTCAACCCGGGAAAGTGGAGATCATAGGCAATGAGCAAAAGTGTTACCACCTGGATATTCTAGGGATTACAGAAACCCACATGAGAGGCTCAGGTTTCTATGCCACCGCTTCTGGACATACAACGCAATTTTGGTGGTATGAAACGACTAGCAGTAAGAACGGAAATAAATCTAGCTCAGAATTCTAGTAAAGTTATTTGGAAAACTATAAATAGTAAAAGGAATCCTAAAAAAAATGTAAATGACGATTTGATACTTATGGATAATAATAAAATAGTTCATAATCCGTCAGAAGTAACTAATATTCTATTGGAAAAGTTCCGTAGTAGTTCGAATTTTAACATGAGTGACATTAATACAGCAAAAGAGTATCTACAAAATCATGGGATCAGAGTAGAAGAAGATATGGTCTTTGAACCTGTAACACCTATCGAAGTTTTCGAACTAGTAAAGATTATGGATAGTAAAAGGTCTTTTGGCCATGATGAAATTCCTATGACTATCATAAAAGAAAACATTGATGTATTAGCTAGCCCTTTGGCCGATACAATAAACGAATATGTAAATAAAGGTGTTTTTCCTGAGCAATTTAAATTAGCTAGAGTACTACCTATACACAAGAAAAGCGCTAAAACAGATCCAGGGAATTATAGGCCTATTTCTTTGTTGCCGGTATGTTCTAAAATATTTGAAAAAATTATGAAACTGAGGCTTGTTTGTCATTTAAGTAAACATAAAATTATAACCGACCATCAATTTGGTTATCAAAATAATGTAGGAACAATAGATGCTATTGACATGCTAATTGATGGTGTGGTGGATAAGTTGAATGCTAAACTAAAAGTAGCAGGACTTTTCCTCGACCTTAGTTCTGCGTTCGATACGGTGGAACATGGCATTCTTCTTAATAAGTTAGATTTCTATGGCATTAGGGGAAATGTTTTGAGTTTGTTTAGATCCTATTTACATAATAGAATGCAGTATGTGGAAATTAAAACTGTTCAAAAAGATGGGCATGAAAAACTACACAAATCAGACACAGTTATAATAAATAAAGGCGTACCACAAGGATCAGTTCTAGGCCCTATCTTCTTTATAATATTTATAAATGATCTGATAGCTTACATGAAAAGTATTTCAGATGATACTAAACTTATAGTTTTTGCTGATGACACGAGCGCTATTATAGCTAGCGACAATATAGAAAATTTAGAAAAGAAGATAAATTTTATCCTATGTGCTCTTGAGAAGTGGTTCACTATGAATGATCTCAAACTAAATTTAAAAAAGACGCAATGTATATTATTTAAATCAACCACGAAGAACAACGATACTGTCAAAGTTCATTTATTAGGGAATAAAGTAGATATTGTAGACAATGTAAAATTTTTAGGGGTACAAATAGATGCAGTTTTAAATTGGAAGATGGAATTGAAAGTGGTCGCTAACACTATGAGTAGTGCTTGCTATGCTCTCAGGAGTCTTAGAGATGAATTAACCATTGCTCACCTCAGAATGGTATATTTTGCACTCATAGAGTCTAGACTTAGATATAGCATAAAGTTCTAGGGCAACAGCTACCAATACAATATTAATACTGCTTTCGTTATGCAGAAAAGAGCCTTGAGAACTATGCTTCGCATTGAACAAACGGAGTCTTGTAGAGATCATTTTAAGAAACTTCACATACTCACAGTACCATGCCTCTATATTCTGCTCCTGCTTAGTCATTTTATCAAAAATATCCATAAATTTGAGACAGAAGAACAGAGACATATCAGAATAAAAACGCGAAGAAGGGATCTACCTAATTTCATACAGCCTAAACTTAATGTCGTTAAACATGCCTCAAGAGTGCAATCTGTGAATATGTACAATAAATTGCCGGTAGAATTTAAAAACTCTATGAATCCAAATGAATTCAAGAGAAAATTAAAGTCATTGTTGTTGAATAAATGTTATTACAGCATAGAAGAGTTTCTCAAAGATAAAAGTAGTTCGAACTATTAAGTGATAATATTTTAGTGACTTTGGATTATTATATCCAGCATTCTATCATGACATTCTATCTTAATTAATTTTATTGACATACATTTCTTGAAATTAGGTTATATTGATTTTGAATTGATGTTGGGTTGGATTGTTGGGTATAATTATTACTATATTAAGACTGATAATGTTGGGACCAATATGGAATGAGGTGTTGGTTTTTTGCCTGGCTTTGTGATGATTGTTAAAGTGTTGTGTTATATCTATTGTTAAAACCACTGTTCGACACAAATGTAAATTTGTTGAAGAATAAATAAAAATAAATAAATAGAACGCTGACAATCTTTGCCAGGATGCCAGCCATATTGATTGGTCTCCACATTTACTTTTCCGGACCAGAGAGCGCAAGTAAATATGGAATGGGCGTCCGTGTGTTTCCACTTATCAACAAGTCTGTCCTCGGATACAATCCAGTAAGTGACCGGATAATGACTATGCGAATTAACACAAAACCATGTCGCATGAACCTGGTCGTAGTGTATGCACCGACTTCTCAGTCATCTGAAACAGAGATCGAGGGTTTTTATAGACAGCTAGAGGACACTATTAAAAGCTGCCCCAGAAGAGACATCACTCTTTTGATGGGAAACCTGACCGCAAAGATCGGTTCAACAAATCGGGAGGACCATCTAAGAGAAGTAGTAGGGAAGTATGATCTTGGGAATAGGAATGATAGAGGTGAGATGTGGCTGCAATTTTGCGCGGAGAACTCTCTTACTATCATGAACACCTGTTTCCAGAACCACCCAAGACGCCTCTACACTAGGGTGATGCCAGGAGGTCGCTTCAGAAATCATATAGACTATATTGCAGTCGCAAAGCGATCCTGCATAACCAACACCAAGACATACCTTGCTTGGTGCCGAAAGCGGAAGTAATCACAAGCTTTTGGTGGCAGAAGCGACCATCAAACTGAAGAAGTGTCGGAGAACCATAGTCAAGCAGCAAAATCGACCCTCCCAGGCTCTGCTTTTAAATAAAATTTCAGCAGTAAAGCCGTAAAGTTTGAAGTGGATCCCAGCGCTGACGTAGACACAAACTGCTACCAACGAGTCCTAAGTTACTTTGGACACATCACCCGGAGACAACCAGACAACCTGGAAACACTGGTTGTATAGGGCAAGGTGGATGGAAAAAGACCACGCGGACGTTCACCTACTCGCTGGTCTGACCGGATCAGGGCCATTACGGGACTCACGGTGACCACTGCTATGAGAAGAGCTGAAGACAGGGCGGCTTGGAAGCTGCTCGTCGTTGACGCCGTCAAAGCTTTTCAAGACAGCCACGACCTTGAAATGACCCCAGGAATGAAGACAACGAATAAGAAGAGAAGCCGATTCGCACGAATTTAACTCGCTCGAAACGTGCGAATCGACCCCTTTTAATTTTTTTTTCTGTGGCGATTCGCCCGAAGTAAATTTATCGGTGTGCGAATCAACCACTCCAAAATTATGTAGTACTAGTAGGCAATTGGCACAAATTTTCTTTTAGAGAACAAAAAAAAAGGTGCAGCCGTGCTCACCCGTCTCGGAAATAATATGAAGAATTAATCGAAGTCAATAGATATTTTACTAGAAACTAGGAAAACAATGCATTAAATAAGTAATTACCACTTAAACGTGGAGATATGCACGTTATAAATATGATAAACTGGCGACAAAACAATAAGAGGGAGACAACTATATTCGCTACTAAAAAAATTAAAGAGAAAGCTCTATACGCTAAAATAACTACTATGTACTTACATAAGAACCAGCCCCTCCTAGCCAACTTACAAACGTTTCGTATCGAATATCTGTATACAATCGTTAACGCCTTCTATTTGTATGGTCTGTGGTATGGTCTGACCACGCGACTTAACGTTCATATGTGTCTTTCCCATACATTGATGCGTTTTCTACTAGCGCTATCGATTGTTATCTCGGCTACAGGTGCAGGAGATTATAACCATGAGGAAGGCTGGAATCATGAGCGATAAAAAGAGTACTGGGTGATTTTCGATTCTGAAGTCCTAGTACTCCGTTAGTCTGTACCACTTATGATTCGAGCAATGCAAATACTTCTTAATGATTCTGGTTTCCAGGTGGTTCGCCTCCTGGTAGTAGTAGTTATTCTTTACCGGTAATGATTCCAACCCCGCAAATACTAAGACTTCTTCATGATTCTAGCCTCCTGGTAGTTTAGGTATAAATGCTTATAATGTCAACATCTACTGCGACAACAACTACTATAATATGTTATGCGTATCTCTCCGATGAATTTAATCGAATCTTTGATTTTGATGTCTTAAAAAATAAACGTCCCAACACTAGTAAGTACCTACTAATACGTAGGTGCCCAATGTGGAATACGTCCTCAAATCATATAGTAGTTATTTTAATTAAAAAAAAATATTTATTTGCGTCTCATTTCATATTAATAACAATATTTAACCCTTAATACTTCTGTCCTTGAGTGTACTTTATCTTAACGGTATCGCATAAAACACAATGTGTGTGCCAATTGCCTGCTAAATAATTTTGGAGTGGTCGATTCGCACACCGATAAATTAAATTTGTGCGAAAGGCCACAGAAAAAATAATATTTTTAAAATAATTATATTAATAAAAAAAAAAAACGTAATTTTCGGGCGAGTTAAATTCGTCCTAATTGTCCAATAACCCGTCAATTCGCACATATTCTTAAGAATAAGGTTGTCTTCTTAATGCATAGCGGATTTCATGGAGAAAGACAGACTAAATATTTATGACGGCATTTCCAGTTTTCGATCTTGAAAAGGCTATGAATCTACGTACCATATGTTCACAATCTGGTAATGTAACATCAACTTTAGTAAGACACTTGTTCCTCGGGTCCTCGGGGTCACGATGGCAAAATATGTTCATTTCATGTCCGCACGGTAGAGGCTTCTCTACGAGTACCCGGCACGGCTTGCAATCTACGCAGCATTTTAATGGGCATACATGCCCGAGATCGCATATTTCTCTGCAACAAATAATAGCTTTATAGTTAGTATTATTTCGACAAGGTAGAAAAGCCTAGCCCTAGAGTATCAAAGCATAGCTGTGCAATTTCTAACGTGCTTTCCAAGGTACGGAAGTATCATATCGCTTTCTTCCAAACTTCGGGATCACTAAGAAATTCTCAAAGGAAAAAACCAAATAGCACGTTGCCCGACCAGTTCTAAAGTTAAAAACGTTTCGTATCGAATCTCTTTCAACAATCGTTAACGCCTTCTATTTGTATGGTGACTTAACGTTCAGATGCATCATTTCCATACATTGATTCGTATTCTACTAGCGTTATCGATTGTAGATTTTCAACTTGGCTACAGGTGCTGAACCCAGGAGCCCACGCTCCACAGTTGCATTTGCGAGACCGACAGAGCAGTTAGAAGAAGGTACCTTTCGCATTGCATAGTACACTTGGTGTTGATATGCTGTCGATCATATCCGTGGCAATACAGTTGACACTTGTGGCCGCAGTGATACTGGTAGTTACACTTCTCAAAGCATCCGCCTTCGGGTGGTAACTTGTCAAAATCCTCTGGAGTCGAAATCTGTAATCCAATAATGTGTAATGATAAAATAGAATGGAAAATGAAATTAAATTAATGGAAAAGATATAATCCATATATTATAAATGCGAGAGTAACTCGTGTCTGTCTGTTACCTTTTCATACTTAAGCGGCTAAAACCTTAAATTGCTTAAACCTTAACTCATAATTTTATCTTAAAATTTTCATGCCAAATTATGGCGAAATGTGCCGTGCTAATAATTTATTTATATCATCTTTTGTACCACATTTAATGCAATTAAATGGCTTTGATTTTGACTTGGCTTTAGTTGAAATTCGCTATGGAAATAGAATAGTTTGAGACCCCGGGAGGACTTAGGATGATTTTCATCCTGGCAATTATCCTTAAGGGGATTACAAAGGTGTGGTAGTTGGTATAGTGAATCAATAATATTTCAAGTACCTAAGACATTTGTCATTTATCATTTATCATTTATCATTTACGCAGATGAAGTCGCAGGCAAAAGCTATTTCTGTTATAAAAAGTACATCTTTAGATTAGTTATGATGTTGGTTACTCAATGACGCTTACAGGGTTGAACTTGGATGAAAATGGGCACATAGATTGACAGTGACGACGGTTAAAACATATTTAGGATACTTTCTATCCGGGTACATTATATATTGGATCTAGCATCTAGTGTCCGACGCCCGTAGGATGCCAATCGGACAGTAAGCAACAATTAATGTTACTCTGAGTTAAGTTACTTATAGTATCTACTTAAGAACCTACTACTATGCTAGTATTATATTCATTATCTGTGCTACTACCTACCGTTGTTATCTGGTCAGGATGATTTTGACATTTCAGAATCAGTGTTCTTCCCAAGGAGCCATTATTTTCTAATGTCGTTGCTATTTTGGTCCATAAGCCTGATTTTGCTGTTTTCAGCATGTTGATATTGCCGAAAATATAAAATCCTGAAAGTGATCAAACTGATTAACTATGCGCTCTTCTGTAATACTCAGAAGTAGGTATATCCGTTCCAAAAAGCAGGCTTAAGAGGAAACGGAAGGGAAGTTTATAAATTATGTGTCATTGGTTGAAACTTAAAAGGTTAACTGCGATTGCAAATTATGTGTAAGTACAAATAATAGTGGTGAATGTATAATAGGTTAAGTACCTACTTAATAATCGGATATACAGGGTGTCCCAGAAATCGACGTCAAGCCGTAAATGGGTGATAGACCAAGTTATAACAGTTCTCAGAAAAATACGAAAAAAAATCTATCTCATGTTTTTAAAAAATTATGTTCACTTTAAAAATTTACAAAAAAAATCAATCCCTGTAATGGTTCTTTAACTCCAATTGCTACAAATCCCATAATTTATAATTTTTTTTTATTATTATGTAATCTTGAATAATGCTTGTGTAGATTTTTGCCTAAAATTTAAAGCCAACTCCTCCTACTTAGAAGAAAATTAAACTTTTTCAAAACCAAATTATTCAAATTTACTATTTCGCCCAACTTTAACTGACTGTACTGAAAAAAAAATGTACTACGCTAATTTGGCAAGTAACATGAAAAATTGGCGCATTTAATAAGGATTCAAAAATGGTGTAACACTTGCTAGATTACGTTTTCAATAATTGGTCAAATTTTTTTTTGTAAATAGTATCGGTTTTTACCCAAAATGTCCATACTTCCTTAAAATGACTTTAGCTTACCTAAAGCTTTGCTAAACTCCGTTTCTAGTTCGATAGAGACGGAGAGAGTCATTTTACGAAGTGTGAGCGAGATAAGAAATCGAAATTTTACGTAATTTAAGAGCAAAGTTATGATAGTGACTCAACCTTTTTACTTTAAGTCAGGACCAGATTTCTCATCTTAGAAAAAAAAAACAAATTATCAGATTTTTTTATTTTTTATTACAATAAATGTTCAAACTGCCTTCCTTCGACGGCAATGCAAGCACGACATCTACTTAAAAAAGATCTGGTTATTTTCCGGGCAAATCTTCCCCTGTTTACAAAGACAACGGCTTCCGTTATTCTTTCCCGCAGCTCGGCTAAATTCTCTATTGTTTTTGAGTACACTTTCTCTTTTACCGCTCCCCAGTAAAAAAAATCTAGGGGATTTAAATCAGGCGAACGGGGTGGCCACAAGATTGTCCCACCGCGCCCTATCCACCTGAGCGGGTATTCTTCATCAAGATGTTCTCTTACTAAACGGGCATAATGCGCTGGGCAGCCATCTTGCTGGAACCACATTTCCCTGTAAACGTTCAGTGGCACGTCTTCTAATAAATCTGGTAAAGTATTTTGAAGAAAATCCAAATAAACTGCGCCATTCAAAATCTCTGGCAGCTCAAAAGGTCCAATTAAATTGCCATTTAGTATCCCGGTCCACATGTTTACTTTAAATCGATACTGTGACTTATCTTGCCTCATCAAATTTGGATTTTCTACATGCCACTCGTGCAAATTGTGCAAATTCATGTAGCCATCTTTTTTAAATGTTGACTCATCGGTCCATAAAATCTTCTCTAAGAATCGAGGGTCTTCTCTGTGCCTTTCTAGCATCCTTTGGCAAAACGCAACTCTGGGAGCGTAATCCCGTGGCAGTAATGATTGTACTCGCTGTACATGATACGGGTGGATCTGAGACTATTTACAAAAAAAAAACTTGACCAATTATTGAAAACGTAATCTAGCAAGTGTTACACCATTTTTGAATCCTTATTAAATGCGCCAATTTTTCATGTTACTTGCCAAACTAGCGTAGTACATTTTTTTTTCAGTACAGTCAGTTAAAGTTGGGCGAAATAGTAAATTTGAATAATTTGGTTTTGAAAAAGTTTAATTTTCTTCCAAGTTGGAGGAGTTGGCTTTGAATTTTAGGCAAAAATCTACACAAGCATTATTCAAGATTACATAATAATAAAAAAATTAGATAAATTATGGGATTTGTAGCAATTGGAGTTAAAGAACCATTACAGGGATTGATTTTTTTAGTAAATTATTAAAGTGACCATAAATTTTTAAAAACATGAGATAGATTTTTTTTCGTATTTTTCTGAGAACTGTTATAACTTGGTCTATCACCCATTTACGGCTTGACGTCGATGTATAATACTTAATGAAACATTTAAAGGTAACTATATATAGATCTTTATTCGTTAATTACTATAACAAACCTTCTTTCGCTCGCGACAGTGCAACGCACACCCTGTTGTCTGTGCCAAGAAATCCAATTATATTTCCTTCGTTATTCCTCACAAGCGACAAAAGGATGATTTTAGATTCCTCTCCTTGATAATTGTCGACTACTGTGATTTTAACATGTTGCAAGCTAGCATACTTCTGGCGTTCCTGTCAAACGAAGCTGTGGTTTAGAAGACTATAAAATGCACACTATGTAGGCAGGTATATTATAAGTTGGGGGATTACATCGCTGATAAAAATGCTTGGCTCAATGCTAGTCCAGCTCCACAATCACTAGATTGCAAAAACAAGTGATAAGCGGAACATTATTGTATTGAACTATTGTTGGACCTGCTGAAGACTGTATGAATATATTTTTATTGTTTATACAATTTTTTTCTAGTGTCTTTGTACCGGTACGTACGTATATATATATGGAGTGCTATTCTGGGTGCATCGTCCTCACATATATGAATTTATTAATGTATGTTGTAGCGTTGTGAGATCTCAACTGAAAATAGTCGAATGATACTAATATCAAAATTAGTCGGTCAATAGTCACATCTCTAAAAACACGGCACAACTCTAACCTTCCGGAGTACTGTCACTCGGTCATTTGGATTCCGGTGGCTTAGCTAATTACATATTTTCTATCCTCACGATTCTGGTGCCCCGATTTAGGGTGAGTTTCTCATTAGTTTAATTATTGAACCTTATTCCTTGCGCCAGGCGACCAATATCGATTCCATCACCTATTTAATATCAGTTTTGCACTGTCATGTTGGACGCGTGGCTAAGGGTCGCCTGGGGACAAAGGAAATTGCAATGAGCATGTGTTTCTACTGCATTGAATTGTGTCTCCGTGTTATATTGTAAGTGATCACGTTTACTTATGTTATTAAATGCTAGCGTGTTCATACTTAACCTAACTTTGCATCTGTCAATGTGCTTGCTATCTTTGCAAGTTTCTTATCTGTAAACCGCTGCGATGTGCTGAGCTTTCACCTACAATGTTCCCATACCGTTCCTTGGCCTAAAATGGGGACGAAGCTGGTACATCGCATGCGGCTTGCTGCTTTTTGCACCGCATCTAACATGCGCACCCTATGGTGCTTTCAGGGCTCTTTGTACGGGCTGAGGCTTGCCTTTCTCCCACGGCTGTACGCTGCCAACTACCTGCACGCTGCCAACTACCTGCACGCTACCTACGCCCACCGCCAGGTCCTTTTACCTGACACCTGCGGCTTACCGCCGTGCCAGCCTACGCACGCTGCCCGGTCTTGCCTGCCTACCTGCGGCCTGCCGTCGCGCGAGCCGGTGCCAGCGCAGCCTACCCTGCGCACCCCAAGCTGCTTCGGTCCCGGCGACCAATCGCTGTGCCGGTGCTGACCGGTCCCCGCGTCTACCACGTGCTGCCAAGGGACGGTACCCCCTCACTATTTTATCCGCGTGACGGCGTTTGTACAGAACTGAGTGGCGCTAGAACCCTCGACCTAGCTGTTATATTTAACTTTAAATATATGTATTAAATTACAAGCTGTTTCTCTAACTACCTCCTAACTACCAGTTAGCGGCCTGCGCAGCTTACCTAGCGCAGACCTAGCCGTTACAATGTACCGTAAATATTGTAAAACAATTTTTTTTAGTATGGAGTTTCTTGTCCGTTCTTCTCCATAACAAGCTACTTTTCCGAATGGACGGTAGAATCAAATTTTATTATCTACTTGTAAATTTCAATTGCTGACGTCCAAAAGTGCCGTTTATTGGCCTAGTTAAAATAAATAAATTTGACTTTGACTTATACAAATAATCTATCTATAAAATTAGGTACCTAATATAAAAAGCCATGAAAAAACCCAAAACGACTTGACTGTTTTATTTTTCTTTTGTTCATTCTAATTCAGTAACAGTTTTAATGTATAATAATAATAATTTCTTTGCATAGGCACAACCTTGTAGCCAGGATTATCCATCAGCAACTTGCTCTGAAATACACTCTTGTGGCATCGGAGGTGCCGTACTACAGGTATGTGCCCGACCCAGTTCTCGAGAATGGCAATATCACATTGTACTGGGATCGGTCCATCATCACTGACAGGACTATTGTAGCCAATAAGCCTGATATAGTGGTGGTGGACCGAATCGAGAGGCGTGCAATGATTGTTGACATTACCGTCCCGCATGACGGAAACCTCGTGAAGGCCGAGAAAGATAAGCAAATCAAGTATCTTGACTTGGCTCGCGAGGTTGTCGACATGTGGGAAGTGGATACAGCGATCATTGTACCGATAGTCGTGTCAGCCAATGGCTTAATAGCCACGAGCCTCGACCAACACCTTAGGAGGCTCTCGTTAGGCGGCTGGGTCAAGGGCCTGATCCAGAAAGCAGTATTGCTGGACACGGCTCGTATTGTTAGGAGGTTCCTCTCTCTGGAGCCCTGACCGCCGGTAGCTTGGACCCTGTTCCCGATACCGGTGGGCCTCTATTTTTTATATTTTTAAATGTTTTTTTTTTTGTAATTTAATTTATAAAATATTTAAAAATGTAAAGAATAAGAAAAGAAAGTGAATAAAGGAGATTATAATAAATATTATAAAGTGGAAAGATTTTTTTGTTTGTTTGTACCGAATAGGCTCCGAAACTACTGGACCGATTTTAAAAATTCTTTCACCTATGGAAAGCTAATTTATTCCCGAGTAACATAGGCTATAATTTTTTGAAATTTGAATTGACGGGTGCGAAGCCGCGGAGGTCAGCTAGTGTATAATAATATAATAGTGGTTCAATAAAAAATGGAAAATAATAATAAAATGTTAATAAGGTAAAAATTTCACCAGTAAAGATAAATATCGAATGGTTCTAGCAGTTCTAGCACGAATTACCCATGCATACTAACAGTTATAAATGCGGAAGTAACTATCTGCCGTGAATAAGTATAAGTGGACCTTGGAGAAAAACAGAGGACATTTTAACCCGAGAGCACGTTTCTTAGGTATAATTTCTGACATTCAAGCGGACGAAGCCGCTGCTGATAAATAAACATTCCCCAATGCTACGTGCGACTGGCTCTGCACCCGCTCAAAGCTAGAATATCAATATTGGATCTCCTTTAGGACAGTTTTGTTACGAAAATATTTTTAATTTACAAAAGCTAGAAATTCTAACCATCAATATTACACTGTGTAAAATATTTTTAAACATCCAAGACGTTTCAGGAGAAGTCGCGAAAAAATATCATGTCGTTAATTATTTTTTTAAAGCAAAAAGTTTTAGTAGGTTAAAAAAAACATATACAGTACCAAATGATGAAGTTCATGTGACTTTAATAAAACATTTTTCGAAACTTTAATCTTAGCCGTTAATGAGGAGTAAGGCTTTAGAAATCTAAGAAGTGAAGAAATTAAAAAAAAAACATAGCTGTTAGGTTCTACCGGTCATCTGTCCATTCATCCGAATCGGATTAAAACAATGGTAATTTCTATTGTGTCTAGAAATTGACACTTGAAGGTTTAATTCACACTTGGTAATACATACTTTTCTCATGTAAAACATTTGGCCTGAATATGCGGCAAGAATGGTTATGTCGTCAGCGGTGTACCCTTGCTGCATCAGATAATTCGCCAAAGCGAGTGTCATGTCCGCTTCTTTGTGATTTGCTTTGCTGTTATTATCATTTTGTTTCTGAAAAAAAGTGGGGTTTTATTCGGTTATTTTCTTTAATAATTTAAGAATTAGTTCCCCTATTTTTTTTATTTTTTTTTTTTATTATCTTTTTATTTGTTAAACTGTACTTTAGCCAGAAAACCTGTAAAAATTTGGCATTAGTCACACGTCCTTAACTCCAAATAAGTATTAAATTTAGAAAGAGTCATCGCTGGAATATACTTTAGCAAATTGTGGTACTCATTAGTTAAGTGTAGGTAGTTCGACCTATACTGTACTGTAGGTATGTACAGTCAATAGAACACCTACTGTATAAATGAGATGATTGAATTGAAAACAATAGGCATTCTAACTCGTACTGTTAATGTAACTATAACTGTGGCTAACTTACACATCTGCCTACCCTTTCGAGGTAGACATTACGATAATAAGTTCAAGCATACCTCTTCTCTGTAGTCATGGGTAAAGAAATATAGGTTTTTTTCAACCCCAGGAACGTTTGGAAAGGCTTCGACAGACGGGTGGTTCCCCAGGTCAGGGTATATGTGTGGAGAGATGAGCGCAGCGATCTCTGGACGCATGCGGTGCTGTAATGGGAGAAAAGACGTTGAGAATTTACTTATTTGAGGCCGCAGTGCGAGTTTTTACCCGACTGCAAAGAAAGGGTTATATTTTTCGCGTTATTATTATTACCTCAAATCTTTCAAACCACTACACGGATTTATATAATTAACATCGCTAGACAGGTATTGAACGCCCAAGTGTTTTTATGATAAGATATAAAAAAAAAACATGGTGGATCTTGAGGCGCCATATTATTGTGGGGGTCCCAATTTATTTCTTCTTCCAAACCCATCAAGTGGTAGTGGTGTTGGTTTTCAGTGGTGATTACAAAAATATATACCACTTATATATTTAAAAATAATTCGATAAAAAGATGTAAATATGGTAAAAGATATACATATATACTTTTGTACCTATTGGAATGGACAGTGATTGCCTGGACATAAAATTGGGTTGTCATTGGTGTAATAACAATACCAACAACACAACAACGTTACTCCATGATAGGAATTTCTCCTGTATCGTGACTGGGTGCGTTTACAAACATTTAAAGTCACATATACACACAGCCAGACCTGGAACAATTATCTATAAGCCATAAAAATATTTGCGGGTATCGAATCCGCGACACGCAGCGCAGCTGCCGAACGCTCTACCACTAAGCCACCTGACATTTTTTGCATCAGTAGTACTACTAGCAATGTAATGCAACAGAATAAATACCTATAAAGGTCTATCTACACATATCAGGTCCGTGTCCGGGACGTGGACGGACCGTGCCCCGTCAGGGGCTCAAAAAAATATCGGTAGTGTACATTTTATATGAACTCGTTCACACACGTCCGTGCACGGGACAGTGACGGAGCTACAATGCCTGGGCCCGGCCCTGTCACGTCCCGGGCACGGCCCTGATATGTGTCGATAGACCTTAATAGTACAAGTTACAATAGGTCGGTTCGGCCGGCAAAAAAACGTATCAAAAAGTGCGCGCGCCCCTATCCAGAATGATCCGAAACCTTCATATCCGATTCGATTACGGTTACGGATAGATTGTTATTTCGGATATCCGATAGTTTCGGATACGGTTACTATACTTTCAGGCCCCCTAAATGGGTCCAGGGGCGACGGATTCGGGGACGTCCGTCGCCCCCACATATTAGGACCAGAGGTGGTGGCGCGTAGTGTTCCACGCGCGCCCCTCTTAGACGTCACGGGGAGAGTCCAACACCTCACTCCCCCCCCAACCCGAGGTCGTGGCCTGCAGAGGTGGGCCGGCACTAGCCGGGGGTTGCGGAAGTATCGTTGTTCCCGCGATCTCCGGTATAGGTGTGAAACGGAACACCGGGGTGGTTTTCAGTCAATAAGAGTCTGACAGACCCCTCCGCACCTCAGGACATCCAATGAGGATTTGCCACCCCGAAACAAAAAAATAAATAATCGTAGATAGCCTAGTCAACCCCTGTCTCTGTTCCCTTGCAATCAACTGTTACGGTAGGGTGTGTCTACCCCTACGTACCAGACTCTTGGTACAAGGGAGAAGGGTGGCCCACCTTTTGTGGGTTCACCGGTACCCTAGGACCCCTGTCACCCAATAAGATTGGTGACAGGATAACTAGCTTAGGGATCACTCAGGTACACACCTCCCAGACTTACCTGACTGGGAGGGTAGGCTTTCACACATCCCCGGGCCCACCCACCCGGGGCAGATCCCCATATCTTGTGGCGATGTCGTCAGCAGTGCTTGAGTCAGTGGTCAAGAACCAAGTACTGAGTCCCTCCTTGCCCGCTTCGAGCCCGGCTAAAGCCCCTGGACCTAGAATGGCCCTCATGTCATGCAAAGTTCGGGACTCGCCACGGTCGCCCTCCCCACCTGTCAGGCCTATTACAAGGCCTAGGTCGTCCACCCTTTCCCAGGGTAAGGCACAGACCGCTAGGATAGACTCACGTCTCCCTGAAAGAGATCGCAGCCCTCTAAAACCCGAGTCACCGGCCATCGCGTCGTGCCAAACCCACGCCCATCATGGAGAGATCCTCCGTCCCCTAGATTCGAAGCCAAGGTCAATGAGCGTCTAGCTTCTCAATTTTCCAAGCCCAAGTCCAAATCTAAGTGTAAGTCTAAATCATGGGCAGATGATGACTATGACTCTCCTATGGAGATGGCAACAGCCCTCAGCACTGATGACGAGTGGGAAGTATTTGCTGACAAAAATGATTCATGCCGATTGCTGATTTGCTGATTTTGCTGATTGCTGCCCCAGTAGACCAGACATCCCCCCGATCTTATCTTTATAAATGTTTTATCCTGTAATTATTTAAGTGGTGTACAATAAAGTATATAATAAATAAATAAATAAGTCAGAGGATTATGATACCATATCCTCCTCCTCCAATGATGACTCCTTTTACAATCTGGAGGCAAGAGGAAAAAGAGGAAGAGTCTCTCTAATCTTTTGCCGCCATCGCCTTTTTGGCCTTGGAAGCGTCCAAGGCCAAAAAGGCGATGGCGAAAACCTCTCCTCAGCCAGTTCTGCCACCGGCCTCGCCTGACAGGCAACCCTCGCCCGCCCCCGTTAATGCTTTTCAGCAGGTTAACCGCTCCCCCAGCCCCATGGTAATAACTTCCGCTAAAAAGCTTCCTCCCCCTCCACCTATTTACGCGCGTATTCCATATTTAAGGCCCTCAGGGCCGTGCTCTGGATGCAGAAACCCAGAATGCAGGCCCTCTCTCCCCCGCTTCATGCAGTGCCATCTTTTCGAGGTACGAAAGCATCACTAGGGAACTTGATAGACTTGACTACAAAGACGGTCAATGGGTTCGTAATTAGTACGAACACTCTGATACACAAAGAACACAATAACGACCGTATTTGTTCCGTCCTCGCCGCCGAGGCCCGTCACGACGTCCCTGTCAATTTATGAAGCCAGCCCGCGTATTGCTGTGCCATAGTTAAAGTTTAGTTAGATTTTAATTGGAGTTTCTTGTCCGTTCTTCTCCACGTAGGCTTTTCCGAACGGATGGTAGAATCATTTTATTAGATCGAGCTTAGTTGTCCCCCCAGCGTGTTCTTCCTGGAGATCAGGTCCTAGGGGTCGCCACTGTCCACTAGTTCGCCACAAAGATGCCCTACAGATTGTATCTCTCTTAGTCTGGCCCCTCACCCTAGGCCTGTTGCAGCCCGGCGAGCATGGCCTACTGTGACATCGCTTAAGTCACACTTTTAATCACAGTTTGGGCGATAAACTCATTTTGTCATAAATGCTAGCATGGCGGCATGAGATATTTTCTTGACTTGTGGCATAACTTCTTGACGTTTATTTTTTTCTTTTTCGGCAATTTTCAAATTTTATTGCAGTTTCGGTTTAACCTTGGCCATAAAAACCATTTATGTTCTGAGAAGCATAGCCCTACGACGCACTGTTTCCGAATTATGGGCCTCCGTATCTTATTTTATTTTGCATAAAACGCTCTATATTTCTAAAATGATATCTCGAAAACGGTATGTCCTAGGCAAAAAATAACCAAAATTTAGCCCCCCCCTTTGCTACCCCCATGTTAGCAGCATCCCAACATGATATATAAGTTTTTTTTTTTTTTTTACTTTGCTTGTTTTTCGACTTGAACTACGGTCACGACAAGTTATGATAGAATATGTCATGTCTTACAATTTGTCTTAAATGCTAGCACGGGACAACTATGTGACATAGTGTGCAGTCGCGACTTGCTTTTCTTGTTGTTGACTTCATAGTGCGACATAATTTGAATAGACGACCAAATAAAATAATACGTAAAAAAGTATGCCGTTTATACAGCCAAACAACTTTTTAATTTTGTTGGGAATAAATTAATATTTGACCCACGACCATAGACTTATGCACACTTTATTTTTCTTTGTTTGTTTGATAACATATTAAGTGTTTGTTAGAAAGATTTACTAAAAAATATAATAGCTTGGACCAATACCGGTGGGCCCCTATTTTTTATATTTTAAATGTTTTTTGGGGATTTTATTTAAGAAACATTTAAAAATGTAGAAAGTAAGAAGAATATAGTATAAAAGAAAATAATAATAAAAAAAATAATTAATCAAAATATTAAAAAAAAATACAATTATGAAAAAGTAATAATATACAATTAATTAATAATCCTGAAACATTTCAATTAATTAATAAGCATTGATCACCATACACACAAAATGAATTTATTGCCATTTGGTGCAGTAATTAGAAGGCAAATATATTTATTTTCAAATGTAAAATTTTATCACCACCTCCGAACGAAAGTGATAAATTTTTCTAAATCATCTGTGAAAATGTGACATTTGTGACAAAATGGGTGCGCCCGTATTAGCAATTAAGACCCGATGAGTCCCAAACAAACGTCAGGAAATTTTCTCACGCCGCCGGTGCTATTATTTAGGACAAAATGGCGTTATCGCCCAAACTGCGATGAAATGTGTGACTCAAGCCATGTCACAGTAGGCCGTGCTCGCCGGGAAGCAACAAGAAAGGCATGTTGCGCCTTTAAAATATGTTACATGTTTGACCCGTGCTAGCATTTAAGACAAATTGTAAGACATGACATAATTTATCATGTCTTGTCACAAATGTCTTGGGTACGCCCATGCTCGCTAGGCAGCAAAGTACCTAGAGTTCATTGGAAGACGCAAGATCCACCACGACGTCAACGTCAAGATACTGTGGTGGGGTAATTATTATTATTATATTCTTGGCCGCCCTGAAGTTGGCTTCAATGGGGAGTCATAGGAAATCTCATACAATAACAGCATCGCGCCGTGCTTTGCGCATCGGAAAACCAACTTCAGGGCGGCCAAGAAGTTTGTTTGTTTTAATTATTAGTTACCCTTTGCTTGTTAAATCTGGTGTACATTAAAAAATAGCGTATAAAAAAAAAAAAAAATACCTGTAACAACACATATGAGTCAACATCGTTGAATGGAAACGCTCGAGAAAATGCTCTAATGTATATGTTACCTGTACGTTCAGCCGGCGACTGTGGATGCCGTTGGTGATCATGCGCTCGAATAGTGACACTTCCATGTTATAGTGCTTCGCGAGCTTTATGTGCGACGCTGATGGTCGCAGCTGCTGGTGATCACCTGTAAGCCAAATTATTTTTAAGATACGGACATAATGATAAATAAGTTGTCATATTAATACTGGTTATCTTAGGTACTTCTATAATAAAGGCAAAGGTTTGAGAGAATGGATTGATGTTTGTTTCTCTTTCACCCAAAAACTACTGTTCAGATTTTGATAAAACGTTACAGTAATAAATCTTGTATATCAGGTTAACACAATGGCCAATAATTTCTTAAGATGTCTTTACTTATTCAACGCGAGCGTAGCCGCGAGCTGCAGCTAGTTTAAAATAATAACCCCACCATTTGATTACTTACCAATGAGAATGAAATGTTGGCAATCCTTTGTCAGTGAGGTTATTATGTGCTGTTCCAGCACTTCCGCGGCTTCTTCTACGATCACTGCAAGAACAAATAATAACTAAGGATCTTTGACATTTTCCGTATGGCAACACTTATCTAACGACCATAATACCTTTATGGAGGTATGCGCAACTGTGAAGGCCTCGAACCTCCATTGAAAAGGAAGGATCCTCCGACCAGACGGGTGTTCTGTCTAGTCCGGGCAACTGCCCGTTTTGTTGGACTGATGTATAGTTGTTTCTGTTCAAATCGCGCAGAAAACTCTGGTTGCGCGATGCTGGATTTTGTGTGACGTTTGGTCATTAGTTCTTATGTGGCGGACTGGCAGCATAGATGCACATATAAATTATAATACTAGCATACAGATGCCTCATCCCATAAAAAGAAGAAACCGTGGCGATTTAACTATAATAGTGACAATCTAAGAAGTCCGATGGCGTCTTTGAAGAATCCACATCGCGTCTTTCATCTCGCATATGATTTGTCGATTGATGGCGGTCAAACCAATGGGTTTGACCGCCATCAATAATTGCGCAATTAGGCTACAGAATGCCTACTTAATAAGTTTAATTTCATCGTCACATCACAAAAGGCATACAACAGAGATACCGCAAAAGTTAAGAATGGTCACGTATTCCTTTAAAATTCGTATAAACTGCATTTTTTTTTTCACAGAAACAACATATCTAACTATGAATATTTCACAATAATTGCATACGTGTCAGATATATTTTACTAAATATCTTACTATTTATAAATATTATTTAGTCAATTTGATAGGATTTCTAATGTTTAATGTTATATATAACATGTAGAAATGTGGCATCAGTCACCATTATTTTAAAAGCGAAATTAAGTATTTTCAGTTTTCTGTTATAGAACATTCAATTCAAATATGTTTATATATGTCTTTGTAAATAATCCTTCCATTGTGCATCAACTCGGGATTTGGCCATTTGAGCGATATATTTTTTTTCAATTAATGTCATATATTTTACACTTTCAAATAAACTTTTCATGAAAACAAAATTCTGAACCATTATTGTTCCCCCTCCATAGGAATGAACTTACTGATTTCAAACGTCCTTGACGTCTATAGGTCCTCCAAAATCAAGTACGTCTTGTATCCGGCCTCATACCGTAACTAGATTCATCGGAAAAGCAAACACAATGCCAGTCTTCTTCCTCCCAATTTCTGTGTTCGCGATCTCATTGTAAACGGGCCCTACGATATACTAGGTGTAACTCTCAGCGGCCTTCGGGAACGTAGACCCACTTCAAGTAAACGATTTCGGATGGTTTGGTCGCTTATCAGCAAGCCTGAAGAGCTGTGGAGCCTCATCATAGCGGTCATGCACTATTTTGGATGTACCGGTCCTGTCTGCGAGTGGTGATGCGAGATAGTCCTCCATGTTACTCGGCCTCGCTGCCTGTGATACGATAGCGTGTCCAGAGGCGTATTATGACGCTCTGTATTGTGCCAAGAGCGACAGTACGTTGCCTGGAACCAGCTTGCAAAGTTCCAGCTCTCATCATCTCTTCTCGTGTCAAATGATGTCGTCGCTCCATATCGATGCATTTTTTTTTTTCAGTTCCGATGCAGAAATTGTAATGGTTTTGTAAAAACCCTATTACACACTTTTATAGGAATACAGATTTAAAGTTGATTTTCTAAATTTAATCAAAATTTAAAGAAGATTCTTTATTAAAATAGTGAAATTCACTAAAAAGAATCAATAACGATGGAAAAAAGTTACAATAAAAATCCTCAATTGCGGCGACACTCTAAAACGTACTTGATCCCTATCCCTAGACACTTTTGATTTGTGTAAAAGGGTTTACTCGGTTCGAAACTATTTTTTTCGATAAATTTAATTTCATTGTACCAAAACCTCTAACAATACAAATTTAATAAATCGAGTGGTATGCCTCAGAAATTTAAAACCGCGCCATCTATTGAAATCAATTTCAAATGGTCCGTTCAAATAATCTTTGAAATGTGAATTAAGAGCCCAATATTCCATTATTTTGTACTTGGGAGAGTTGATTAAACAAGAACATACAATTTTTATGATGAATTCTAGAAAATGATAATTTTACACACAATTCAAATACAAATCGAAGCATATCGCGCCATCTAGTGATATTTATTTAAATAATATTGCCGCTAAACCTATTCAAAGATTTGAGCTAAGTCTTTGGCTTACATATACGGTTAATTTTAAGAAGACCCCAATGTGATCCTGAGATAAACCGGGCTGCATTCGGTCTACCAAAACATGCATCTGAAGAGAGTTTGCGAACTTCATTCAATCCGAATCCGAGAAATGTCGGTCCGAAGTATTCCTAGACCCGTAGATTCGAGATCCGGACTCCGTTCAGATTCTAAACATTTCCAAGTCGGGTAGAACTCGAATTCGGTTTCGGATCGGATGCAGTGCGCAAGCATTCGACAAAATTAGCTTGCTATTAAAGCAAGTAAAATCAACCTATCTAATAAAGACATACCTATTTTAGGTGCGATAGCCTGCAGCAGTTTCCGCATCCTCGCGGCTCCACTAGTGGTCATTCCCACGACTTTGACGCGGTTGTTTTTCAATAGTTGCAAGTCCATCATCATTCTAGCTTCATCATACGCTGTAAGTGATGGTGCTACCGATCCCTGGCATAAAAGACTAGGTTAATTACAAATAATTATTTAATTTTATTTATTTAACGATAGGTTTGCATTTGACCACTATCTCGCCTGATGGTAAGCGATGATGTGGTCGACATAATAAGTAAACGTAGCTGAGATGTAGTAAAAAAATAACATAGGTAGGTAAATAAGTTGAAGTTGCACAATTTAATAATATACCTACGTTAAAGGCAAGTAAACTTGCGTTAGTATAAATTGCAGTAAAACCAAAACATTATGAGAATTAAGCAAAAAACTGATTTTTGGGACCTATTATTTGTTTGCTCTCTCATAGAGTTGTTATGAACTTTTCAGGCAACATTACTGCTAGCATAATTCTAGAGAAAGTTCTAAATTAGAATGTTTTCGACAGGTTTCATTTTAATCACAGCTATTTTCCTGGGCTATTCTTAGTACATAGAGAGGATGTTCCTGTATCTGAAGCCCTCTAATCCCCATGTTGGTGGAGACCTTTTTTCATTATACACGGTTTAAAAATATTAGGACATTATAAAGAAAATGCCTACCTATAGGTATTACGAAAAGTTTTTGCAAATAAAAAAATAAAAAATGTTTATTTGACACAAAGGTTGGTAACATGATGATGCTAACTCCCAAACTAGGCCTGGGCCTGTATTTTGAGTAAATATTGTGCATAATTTGGTTAGCTTATTTAAAGTAGGTACTTACTTGCAAATTGGCAATTTCATCTTTTACTACATTGATTTTGGGTCGTATCCATGTGAAATACATACACCAGCGATTTTCCACTGGTATCAACGAAAAATTTGTATAAGCATGTACATTTAGACGGACGTCACGGTTACGAGAATTCGCCATATCCTAAAACATGCGAAAGAAACATCTTAAAAAAAACATTAGGTGCCATCTCAATTACAACGGGATCATATTATAAGCGCCCCAATCATAAGGTGCCTTTGCTGGGACACAATAGGTGCATGTCACATGCATTCGTTTTTTTTTTTCTAGGACATGCTGGTTTCTCCAGTTTCGAGAGTGTTTATTATTTTAGTTTAGTTTAGTTCATATGCACGACTCGTAAGTCAGGGCTGGAAAATTAAAAATACAAAGCAAGTGCCTACAAATAAAGCAAGTACTTACATTAAATAAGTTTACTCGAGCGTCAAGTTCCTGTATTGCTTGTTGCAACTGTTGTTTCTCGTTAAAATCACTACTTTCTTTATAACGCAACACTAACTTTTTGATATCCGCCTTTGTATTAGACACTAAAAACGATGCTCTGTTTCCTACCAAACCATCCAAAACTTTTTGGTCGTGTGATGCTTTTTCGTCATCCAAAATCATTTCTGTTCGTTTTTCATCAACGTCTTCTTCGCTGTTTAACAAATTATCATAATCTAATAAACAATCACCAAAATCTCTGTCGTATTCTGATTCGTAGCCCAGGACAGCTTCAAACAACCAATATAGTAAAGGATCTTCTACTTTAATTCCCTTATTTTTGTAAAAATTGTCTAGATGTTGAAGATCTGGAATGTTAGTATCACCGTCGTCCCTGAGGAAGGGGTAGCTAAGAACCCCGTTATTTAAAATATCAAGAGTCTTAAGAGCCAGCTGCAGATCTTGTATTGAATTTCTCAACTGGTTTTTTTGGTCGATGAAAAAACTATAAGTCGCTCTAAGACTAGGTGAAAGAGTCTGTCGTCGTAAGTTTGACAAGTTAAACTTGTCCATAGCTTTGTTACGAGATTGCCCCCCGATGCGAACTATAGATTGAGTGATTTGAGATATTGCTTCAAGAAACTGATCTAAAGCATGATTTGTATAACATATAATGAGCATGAGGCAGTGTCCTTCTGATTTAACATTCTGTAATAATGTTTTGGCCACTTTGATGCCGATGAAAGTTTTTCCTGTGCCAGGTGGTCCTTGTATGACGGCAAACTCGTGAGTGAGTGCCAAGCGATACGCATCATACTGACTTTCGTTGAATTTGAGCTCTTCTGTCGTTGGCCATGTGTCAGGTTGTAACACTTTAAATTTTAGATTTTTGTGTTCTCCATCTGTCATTTCATCTCTACCCAGTTCCTCGACGTCACTATCTAAATCTGCTGTATCAAGGTGACGGCGTGCTTCCTCTATTTCTTTCAATTTATTATCCTCATAAATAACAAACTCTGTGTCAGCAGATAAATAAGCGGGATGTGTCGAGGCAGCCTGAAAAAGCAAGGTATAATTATAATTATGTACCCAGGTGTTCTATTTATTCCGTACTAGATATTCCGTGAATATCTAGTATTTTTCTACCATACCTACAAAAAGACCTTGAATACTCACATCAACTTGGACAATATATTGCTGCATCGCCAAATGTTGCGGAAAAGAAGGTTCTTGTAGAACTTTTAATACATGATAATAAGGTTCAAAATAAACTTCGCTTTCTATCATAGTATAAGTATCATCGTTAAAGATACTATTATCCAAATCAGTGTCAATTACTGAAACTGGTATCTGAAAACAAAAATTGAAATTAGATTTGACTTATTCAGTGATATATTAAGTAACATTCACAGGCTGCAATGTACCTATACCTAATGCAGAAAAAAGAATGTCATAGAATTGTATGATCCTAAGCCACTTAGCCACCTACCTTGCCAGTTGATAGTAGATTAACATCTCGGTGTAGAATAGTTGCAGCTATAAAAGTGGTACAATGGTCTTTTGTGAATAACACTAAAGAACCAAAAATAAATCTTTTGTTATGTGCCCAATTTATTCTATGGAAATTCTTGTGGTTTTTCAAATCGATCTGTGCGATGGCTCCGACTTTCAAGTTGTCGACATAAGGACAGAGAAACCTTACATTATGAAATATCCTAAAAAAAAAAACGAATACTTAGTTTAGTTTAGACATCCAAAGAAAAAATTATGGTTTTTACCACCAATGAGACCATCGAAACACGAACTTACCGAACGTGATCATATTTCCTTTTATTAGGATCTGCCAAAAATTGATCTGTGAAAAATGCCTTATTATTAATATCTGCCTAGGTACATTAATATTTTAATTTTAGTGTCGGCTTCTAATCTAATTTCATATAAATACCAATATTTTAAATGGAGCGACTGTTTATCTGACTTCCACAACCCAGTAACTGAGTATCACGATACCCCTTGTAAGGGGAACGCGCACCTATCCGCGCCGCAGGAGCTGCACGCGCCGCAGTCATCGCATTTTATAAATCTTTATATGAACTCGTATGCGCGCCGCACGAGCCGCATTTCAGTAAAATGCTGTAGGTATGCGGATTCTACCAGCGCGTGCGGATGACGTCATCAGATTCGACGCGATCAATGCTCGCGGCGAGTGCGATGCGGGCGCCGCGGAGACGTCATCCGTATCCGTATAGAAAATATTGTTCAAGATGTACAGAAGTGGATACGATGTGTGCGGCGCGTGCGGCACGGATAGGTGCGCGTTCACCTGTAGATTGAATTGTTATCTGAAGACTGCTTGTTGCTACGTTCGCCGGGCGAAAGTTTCACAAACAATCTTGATCACAGTGATACCCAAAGTTGCCTATATCTGACGGTTTGACGACAAAAAATTGGGGTCCTTGAGAAGAAGTAAATGGAGGTCAACGATACTGATTTTATTTAAGAGATTATTTTTTTGGTTTATCATGAGCATTCTTGCTATTTTCACACTTCCTACACTTCACTACAGTGAGATAGAATTTGCTTTTTCGAGTAGTAGGTAGCACAACACTAGCTCCCAAAAACAAATTTGAAATTGATGGAATTGCATAAAACTATTATAGGTAAAGGGGTTTACCAGGATTTACCCAAAACCGAAAAACATTGCAAGTGGACAAAAAAAAACTGGGGAAGTCCGATTTAAAATATATACTCACTTAAGCCATCTCTGAATGGTCCAAAGCAGTCTTCTCGGAGCAGCCTGAACTGAACGTCCAAGTAGTGCTCCACGTCACTGTATCCCCCCGCGACAATGTTAGGTCGCAGGAATGGCTTGGACCCCAGTAAGTCATCTTTAGTTGGCACTACGCTGAGCTCTCGGAAGCATTCTGGAGGCTGTTGCATTTGCTCGTCGTGAATGCCTACGGTCATTTGTTTTCCATCCGGCTATCATGAAACAAAATTAAAAAGATCAGATAAACGTAAATACTGTGCAGATTTAGCCAGGGTCACTGATAATATAATACTTCATGCCGTGGTTGAGACGGCATTGTGCTGTACGTTTTTGCAAAAAAAATATTAAATGAAACGGCTATAACCCGTGCTAGTACTGTAAAAACGTGCGGTATAATGCCAAGTGACGTGCTAAACGTGTAACAGAGCCTAAGTATGATAGTATCAGTCGATGTTATACCGATATCGTCCACTGAAGTTCAGCAAATTAAAACAGTCTCAAAAATGCTCTAAAGTACACAGGTACAGTTAACACCCAATGGACTGATATTTGTATTTTCATCTAAGTAATAAAATGTTACTATATTTCTTATTCTAGTTAATAAAGGTATGCATAGGTTGGTACCTTATATCTTTCGCTATACATTTTCAACTTCTGACGTATTTCATCCAATTTCAGGACATTCGTTTCGGATAGAGCAAATCCATGGTTTTCCTTCAAACCTTCTAGACATGTCTTTGTTATGCTGTCAATAAGCGCCCTACATTTCATATGAGCTATCGCTGGAGCTGTTTCAACTAAATCCGCACAAAATGTTATAAAGCTGTTCCAAAATCCAATTTGATCATTCCAATATAAATTATTTGCATTCCAACTCCGACTAGTATCGGCATAAGGCAGATCCATTAAATAATTCTTTAAGTAATTAATAAACTCAGAATTACACACATCTAAAAGCAATTTAGATTTCAGTTCTACAAAAGGCGACTGAGTTACTTTCGATAATATTTTGATAAGTAACACATAATAATCGAGTTTGTCTGTGTTGGGTGTATTTAGAACATTCATGAACCCTTCTCGTTTTTCATTTAGTTTCTGTAGCACATCCTTTTCTTCCGCTTGTGATATTTCTTCTAAGGCTTTAAAGCCAAGGAATCTAATCCTCTCGTTGTCACGGCCTGACCTCATGTTTCCTCTGCCCCCTCTCATACCACCACGTCCACGCTGCGATTCATTATTATTATAGCGCATTCCAGGATTTTGATGCAGAGCTGGATCTAAAAAAAATATTTATTGACTAAGTTCAATTACGTACGAAGGAACAATTAAAATATTAATGTCACAATATTAAATACATACCACTATTGTATCTGTTATCTTCATGAAGATTTTGTTGATGTTGTCTCATTTGATTGTAGTCTCCATTAAAATGTTGTCGATTTTGGTTATTTTGTCTCATCGGAAATTTTACTTGATGAATATTTTGTCGGGTTTGACTGGTATGTCTTACCGCTCTGTTTACTTCATTCAGATTAAGTCGGGTTTGGCTAGTATGCCTCACCGGTCTGTGTCTCCCTGGTCCGTTTACTTCATGAACATTTTGTCCGATCTGGCTTGTTTGCCTTTGGATGTTGGCAGGTGTAAGTCGGATGTGGTTTCTGTTCATGCCATTAGAAAATCGCCGAACATTGCCATTATTAATTCCAACTCGATTTGCATTTCTGTTCCTCCAGGACGGTCCTGAAAAAGATTACATAAGAATAACAACCAGTTTTTTGTTGTTTCAGTTAAATGAATAAAAGAATATACGATAGCTAGAATATAAGATAGCAGCTGCCTCATAATACGTGTTAGCAGCCCTATTTGAGCTAGATATACCTAGGTAAAGGTAGATTGATATAGGTAGGGCAGATGCCCAGCAACCTAATTGTGTAACTTCAACGAAAGAAGCGAAGACACGAAGCGCGGGCTTTGCTTGCATTCATTGCTTTACATGTTCAAAAATCTGATTATTCGACAGTGTAAACACGTACCCTCTTATTAATAAACGCAGAATAAAGTTATACCAAGTTTAAACCTATGAAAATATATGGGTATTTCTTTGTTATTCCCTGTATAACTTTATTCCGTGTTTATCAATAAGACGGGTAAAGAATACCGTTGACTTGTTACAATGAAAGGGAGTGTATGTGTTTCGAGCTGTCAAATTATTTACGCATAGGGTGACGGCTTATTAACCGAGGTACTCGGAGCTTTGCTAAAAGTTGACAAAAACTGTTACGGCTATTAATTTTCTAAATAAGTAAAAGTAAAACACAAATAGGAAATAATTTGCTTTATTTCTAAGTTTTCGTTTGTTACTAGCAATGTCGGCACAGAATAAATATTAAATACCTATAAAATAGTACAATTTAAAAGAAGGCTGCAAGTGTCGGCTCGGCCGGGCAGAAAAACCTGTCAGAAAGTGCGCCCCTATCCAAAATTATTCGAATATTTTATATCCGTCACCTATCTAACTGTACAGTTATATTTTACTAAGATACTAGAAATAATTTAGTGATAGTACTGACAGTTGATCGCACATAAGTGGTAATAAAACCTGTATTCGCTGGCCTCGTATTTTATTGAAACTTCGTATAATACGATTCAAGCTTAATGGCGGTTAGGAATATAAGACGTGTCGATGCGATAAAGCAGTCATATGAATAGGCACGCAAGAGGACACCGTGGAGGTTCAGTGGGTTGGAGTTCCACGTAACTGCACTATCTCTCCGTGGTAGTGAAGTATGCATGAGCAATACTCTACGCAAAAATAAAGAAAAACATGACTGGCTCTAGGTCAAAGTGTTACCACTGACGTGCAGTTGACGGTACTACATTAAGTGCTCAAATTGATACATAGCATAACTTGTATTGTAGGTCTTCTAATGATATTTGTAGTTTGTTAATGATAGTTAAGTGTTTTTTGGCTTCTATCTTTTTTTAAAGTTATATTCGTTACTAATGTAAATACAATTAGAAAAATAAAAAAACTTGATAGCAAAAACATTAAACCGACTTCCAAAGCAATTTTTTTTTGTTTTGTTTTCTTTTGCAATCTATTCCTAAAACATGTAGCAAACGGTTAAGAATGTAATATTTGGCTTGGAAGGCAGGCAGTCCAGTGACATACGCTTTTATTATATTTTTAAAAACTAATAAGCAACAATTTTTACAAAATTAATAAGCAAAAATTCCCGATCATTAAAGAGTTCCAGTGGCCATTTGATACTATCTGAGTGCAAATACTTGACATGTTGATGAAAATACAAAAATCGCTACATGTTTGCCTATAATATTTGAGGAGTTCCCTCGATTGCCATGGGATGCCATCGTCAGATTCTGACTTGGTGACAATGGGACCACCTCGCAAGTAAACCCTATCAAATGCAAAAAGAATTTTCAAAGTCGGTTAACAATTGACGGAAAAATCGGTCAACATATATTTAAAAAAAACATGCAGCCGAACATTTCAAAGGAAGTTGATGAAATTTTCTACAAAACGTTTTTTATTTGAAAACTCTGACTTCTATTGATTAGGAGAAATTTGCAATTTCAAAAGTGTGGTACTAAGTTTTTAAGGCGTATTAAGTGTAGTATTTGGTAAACCCGAACCGGATGGAACTCAGATCTCGGATTCGGATAAAGACGGGATGCAGTGCGTAAACACCCTTAGGAGTTCCATCCGAATTGGTAATGTCCGAATTGGTAATGTACTGATTTCAGACCGACGGAGTTCGGAGTCAGTGCGTAACCTCTCCTACAAGAAGTAGGTACCACGGCTACTTCGGACCGAAATTTCTCGGATTCGGATTGGATGCAGTGCGAGGCTATAGTTATTTATGATACAAGTGCGGAAGGTAGGTGATTTCCGATGAGTGGCATTTTTATTCACGAGCGAGCGAAGCGAGTGAGTGGATAAATCGACACAAGTCGGAAATCATCTTACGTACGTGTATCATACAATATTTTACTATGCATTGTGCGAGGAAATAAACAAAATTAATAAAATGAAATTAATAACATGGCGGGCTTATTCAAGCGCGTTCAACATATCCACAGATTAACTAATAGTTCCTCGGGCATATCTACTGCGCATGTGCGAATTGCTTTCACATCGTAACGCAATAAGGCACGAGCAAAATATACGTTCTGCCAAACATATTTAATGAATATTTAAAATTAATTTATTGATCAAAAACTAAATCTAGAGTAATTAAAAACGCCTAAAATAAAGTATTAGTTTTATTTTACCTTTTATATGAATGATAATCTGTACATAAGTAATTTTTAAAACTTTTCTCAAATAATAAAAACTCTATGCGTCGGGCTGACGTTGGAGTTAAAAATTAAAAAAGTACAGGAAAGTAAAAAGCACTAGTGAAAAAAAGTGACACTTTCCGCACAGTTTGGCTGCTTGGAAAACCGCTCTTTTCGAGGACATGCATTGTAAAATTATTACCAAAATATTTTTCTATGTCATGTTTATGTTTTATACCTACTTTAACATATTTTTATAAATACCGAATTTGTAGAGTTAAAATTTTGGCAAACTTAATTTTAAGTGAAAGTTGATTCTCAAAGATTTTTCTTTTTAAAATAATCATTTAATATGACACTGAACAATTTAGTTCTTTAATAAAATAAATCAATTATTCGTTTTTAGTCAATTAATTGATTCTTTATTCCTTTCTTTCTATTGTGAATTCATTAATTATAATATAATATCCTTATAGTAAAAGCGTAGGTGGCGAAAATGGAGAGAAGGAAATGATAGAATCTTCTGGGCTCTTCAAAATCAATTGCCATATTTTTTGATTTTTGAAATTATTTATCATTTACTTATTTCCGAATACCAATATATCGTTAAATATATTATATTGTTTAATTTAATAACCAAACTCAAAAAATCCAATAGATTATCTAGTTGTTTAAATATTTTTATTCCAAAATTTCAGAAATTGGCATTGTTTAAGCCAGTTAGTTGAGTTAAAATCAAACCTAACTAGTGACAAAAATACAGTATTTTTCGTACTATATTATTTTTCTCTATTATATACCTAGTACAAGGTCCCCGGCTGTCATTTCAAGATCTTTGAAAGTCTTTACGGGTAGTCAGAAGCTTGAGATCTGACACCAGTCTTGCCAAGGGGTACCGTGTGTTACCCAGTTACTGGGTTGTGGAGGTCAGATAGGCAGTCGTTCCATGTAAAACACTGGTACTCAGCTGAATCCGGTTAGACTGGAAGCCGCCACCAATATAGTTGGGAAAAGGCTGGGCATACCTAGTACAAATGACGAAAATATAGTACGATACTATATAATATAGTACGGGTGGCAATGTGGTGTTTCAATTATAGGAGATAAGGAGGCCACAAGTCGTGGCCGTGGCTATAATTGAAAGAGTAGGTAAGTACACTAATCATTACTTAATTTCTTAAAACATATCACGTTTGTTGTATGGAAGCCCCAGTTCAATATTTATTTTATTCCGTTTTAAGTATTGTTTGTTATAGAGGCAACAGAAATACATAATACCATCTGTGAAAAAATCAACTGTCTAGCTATCACGGTTCATGAGATATAGCCTGGTGACTGACAGACGGACGGACAGTTGAGTCTTAGTAATAGGGTCCCGTTTTTACCCTTTGGGTACGGAACCCTAAAAATAAACAATCATTTTTTTCATTTCATTTGCAATGTATCTGACATGGACCAAGTGAAAAATCAAGGCACTACGCCGGGCAATATGAATCAAGTCAAGTCAAATCGGCCAATGTAATGAATACTGATTTAAACTTCATTATTTGTCACATTGTCTGCCTAGCGAGCATGGGCGTACCCAAGACATTTGTGACATGACATGATAAATTATGTCATATCTTACAATTTGTCTTAAATGCTAGCACGGGTCAAACATGTGACATATTTTAAAGGCGCAACATGCCTTTCTTGTTGCTGCCCGGCGAGCACGGCCTACTGTGACATGGCTTGAGTCACACATTTCATCGCAGTTTGGGCGATAACGCCATTTTGTCCTAAATAATAGCACCGGCCGGCGGCGTGAGAAAATTTCCTGACGTTTGTTTGGGACTCATCGGGTCTTAATTGCTAATACGGGCGCACCCATTTTGTCACAAATGTCACATTTTGACAGATGATTTAGAAAAATGTATCACTTTCGTTCGGAGGTGGTGATAAAATATATTTGCCTTCTAATTACGGCACCAAATGGCAATAAATTCATTTTGTGTGTATGGTGAATTGGTGATCAATGCTTATTAATTAATTGAAATGTTACAGGATTATTAATTAATTTTATATTATTACTTTTTCATAATTGTATTTTTTTTTATTGTTGTTCTTATTTTAATTATGATTATTTTTTTTATAATTATTTTCTTTTATAACACATTCTTCTTGCTTTCTACATTTTTAAATGTTTCTTAAATAAAATCCCCAAAAAACATTTAAAATATAAAAAATAGGGGCCCACCGGTATTGGTCCAAGCTATTATATTTTTTAGTAATTATTAAAATTTTCCCAATAAATATATCTTTCTAACAAACACTTAATATGATATCAAACAATCAAAGAAAAATAAAGTGTGCATAAGTCTATGGTCGTGGGTCAAACATTAATTTATTCCCAACAAAATTAAAAAGTTGTTTAGCTGTATAAACGGCATACGTTTTGTCGTCTATTCAAATTATGTCGCACTATGAAGTCAACAACAAGAAAAGCAAGTCGTGCCTGTAAATTATGTCACAGGGTTGTCCCGTGCTAGCATTTAAGACAAATTGTAAGACATGACATATTTTATCATAACTTGTCATGACCGAGTCGAAAACCAAGCAATGTAAAAAAAAAAAAAATCGTAATTCATGTTGGGATGCTGCTAACATGGGGGTAGCAAAGGGGGGGGGCTAAATTTTGGTTATTTTTGGCCTAGGACATACCGTTTTCGAGATATCATTTTGGAAATATGCAAAATAAAATATGATACGGAGGCCCATAATTCGGCAACAGTGCGTCGTAGGGCTATGCTTCTCAGAACATAAATGGTTTTTATGGCCAAGGTTAAACCGAAACTACAATAAAATTGGAAAATTTCCGAAAAAGAAAAAAATAAACGTCAAGAAGTTATACCACAAGTCAAGAAAATATTTCACGCCGCCGTGCTAGCATTTAAGACAAAATGAGTTTATCGCCCAAACTGTGATTAAAAGTGTGACTTAAGCGATGTCACAGTAGGCCATGCTCGCCGGGCTGGTGATTATGAATTTCGACAGGTTACTGGAACAACTTGCGACCCACGGATGCCCCCCAAGTTAAAGGGGAAAATCTACGAGTCCGTGATTAGACCTGTGGTCCTTTATAGATCAGAATTTTGGGCTGTGAAAAAGATGGATGAAAAGAGATTGCATGTAGCAGAGATGAGAATGATGAGATGGATCTGCGGCGTGACAAGAATGGATAAAGTGAGAAATGAGTATGTATGTGTGTTGATAGTGGTGCCAGTGACAGAAAAGTTGAAAGAAAACCGTTTGTCCTGGTATGGTCATGTGATGAGGAGGAATAAAACTCATGTTACTAAAAGAGTTATGAATGTAAATGTGGATGGATGGTGAGGGACGGGACGGCCAAAGAAAAGATTGATGGACTGTGTGGGGAGTCATATGAAAGAAAAGGGACTCGGTGATAGCGTGACAGAAGACAGGACGCTATGGAAGAGGAAAACGTGTTGCGCCGATTCCAAGTATAACATGGGACAAGGGCAGGAAGATGATGGGCTGTTGGGTAATTCGGTAATTACTCCATGAGTGAGCGAAGCGAGCTAGGGCACTTAGGACACCCAAATACTTTAGACCCAGACTTTTTTTTTTTTGAGTATTATATTCTTTTCTATTCTATTTTTTCAAATTGTCTGGGCATTATGAATGATGCCGTATTAATCACTAGGTCCATAACATATCTAATGGTAAGCAGTAAGATCATTATGAGACCCATGTACCTACCTACTTTTGGGGAAAGCACGACACAGATTCGAGTGGAACTGTCCTGTGCCGAACAAACATGTGTCAGTCAGTATCGTGTGCCTCAATTCGGAACTGGTTCCCCTAGTCGACGGCACGAACTATTTTGTGCGCGGGGTAAAATTCATGCTATCTCATCCGACAACACTTGCGGAAGAGATAGATGCTGTGATGAGCAGTAAAAAGCTAGTTCGCGTACGAATTACTTCTTTTGCAATTTGTAGCAAAATGGATGATGAGGAAATCGAGCGCGCATAATTTTATAATCAGACCTTTGGGAGTCTAGATATCATGAAAAAACTACGTATTGTATATTCGCAAAATAAAATTATTTGCATTGTTGAACTACTAATTCATCCCTGTATGGAGGCTGTTTTGCAATTTTCCTTTTTCTCATGGTATTTATTTCCGGCCAAAGATGCGTTAAAATTAGTGTTGAAATAGGGAACTTTCGACGCTCATAACTTTCAAACACTTTGTTTTTACTTTGTTGTTTCCATACAGGGCTAGATAATGATGAGACAAATTGATATCATGTTTTTATTTTGTACGGACATCGTCAAAATGTGGAGTAATCGCCAGACTACGTATGTATGGAAGAATGATCGACTAGTGCAGGGATGGCGAACCTTTATTAGAAAACGTGCCATTTAAATTATATTTTTTTTTATGTGACAATGAAGTGCCACCAAAGAATTTTGTCTTTGTCTTAATTGCCAAAAAATAAAACTCGAAATGCTATGAATTAATCAATTATTTATTTGCACCCAGAAATTCTTACAGCAATCCTAATATTTATTTACAGTTTTATGTTGTAATTAAATAAAAGTACGATTTGGTGTCATTTCTGCTGTTGCAAATTACCTAGATGCTAAATAACCACATTTTAGCGTGCCCAAAATATTTTGTCGTGTGCCACCACAGGCACGCGTGCCATAGGTTCGCCATCCCTGGACTAGTGTAACCTTAACAACAATATTATAGTGAATAGGCAGGCAGGGACTATGTCTGGGCTGCGCGTGAATTTACATGTATCCCAGGACTCGTGAATCATGTTGTCGGTATGTGCGTGGTGTATTAGTGAATAGGATCCAGACATTACCCTCTGTCGTCCATCCTTAGACGGAAGGTATCTATAAGGAATTCTCCACAATAAAAGGGTGCCAACGCAACAAGGTGTTTACACCGACTGCAGTTTACCTGGTTCATAACAATAATGCCAAACCAAACCAAAGCGATGTCCTCATCTAGGTACCTACTTGTAGCAAATATTACACAATGCACTCCTTGTGAATTCACCCAGAGAATATAACATAATAGGTCCGTCTTTATAATGTACCAGTAGCGGTCATTGACCTACCAACATAATTTTCAAGTAAAAAACAGCATACAGTTCTTTAATCGGATAATTGCCTCCCGAGTGTATCGATTCGATACTTATCGCTGTTATCAACATATTTTACGAACCTATAAAGATAGTCATGATGTGACTGTCTGTCACGTACGTTCTCCTAATTAGTAAAAACCGGCCAAGTGCGAGTCGGACTCGCGCACGAAGGGTTCCGTACCATTAACGCAAAAAACGGCAAAATAATCACGGTTGTTGTATGGGAGCCCCACTTAAATATTACTTATTTTATTCTGTTTTTAGTATTTTTTGTTATAGCGGCAACAGAAATACATCATCTGTGAATATTAAAACATTCTAGCTAACACGGTTCATGAGATACAGCCTGGTGACAGACGGACCGTGGAGTCTTAGTAATAGGGTCCCGCAGCCTAATTGTGTAAGTGAATTCGGCAAAGGAAACAATCTGTTTATTGCCCAAAAACACACACATACACAAAAAAACACACATACACAAAAAAGTTGAATCTTTATTCAACTTTTTTGTGTATTGGTGTGTTTTTGGGAAAGAACCAGATTGTTTCCTTTGCCGAATTCACTTACACAATTAGGCTGCCGTTTTTACACTTTGGGTACCCTAAAAAGTAACGTTCTATTATACGAGTATTCATTTAAAACTCCACAAAGCATCAGGCGTCGTCCAAATTGGCTATATATTGTACGACTAACATTAACATTCGAAACGGGATATTTACCATGTTTTCAAAAGAAGACAAAGACTGAAAAACAAAACAAGCTGTTCGTTGAGAGTTTCCGAAATTTCGGTTATTTTTGTTTTTCAGTCTTTGTCTTCTTTTGAAAACATGGTAAATATCCCGTTTCGAATGTTAATGTTAGCGTTAGTGACCATGACAGTTTAAAAACTTATATATGTATATTGTACGAGTAAGTAAGCGATGCAATTAAATCGCGCGATAAAAAGGTTTTCCTATGCTCGCGCGTTGAGTGCAAGCTTCAATTTGGATTAGGTAGGGTACTCTAAAAAAATGTGTGTTTAATCTCGTCGTGAGACGAAATCGCATCGTTTGCTCGTACTATCGTAGCAAGTTAGGACGACGCCTCAGGCCCTTCACTAATAAATAATGATTAGCGATCGAAGGTCAGACCGAAAGAAACAAAAAACTAGGGACAAGTGAACTGGCACTTGTCCCTAGTTTTTTTGTTTGTCGTCTCGACAAAAGTATCTCGAAAAATTTCTAAAGAAACGAATAAAATCTTTATACTTAAAAAACTGTCAGAGCAATATTGAGAAACTGTACAAAAAAACTAGACTTCACTCATTTAGGGTTCCGTACCAAAACGAAAAATTATGTTGATTGTAATAAGAAAAATGAAGGAATTACAAAGAAAAATCTGATTATCAATATATTGGTATTTGTTAGTAAAATATACGTATTAATAAACATTATCACCAAACTTCAAGTTCACAGGTCAATGAGAAATTAAAAATTCTACGGTACAAAATTTTGTAAAAAAAAGGTGACTTTGGTGGCTACTCATTCCTTTGTTATCGAATATTTTTAAAAACAAAAAATATAGTATGTATCTACTCAACGACCTCTAAACAACGATACCCCATTCATGGGGTAGCAAAATAATTTTTCACGGTCCTCCTTTAGCTATAAGGAGGGGCTCTCTTAAAATATAAAAAAAAGATTTTTGCCAATTTGCATGGCTTTGGGTCAACAAGATGCTTATACTGAGAAAATTTGAAGGCTGTAGCTCCAACCGTTTGGGTGTAAAACCCGTCTGACAGTCGACGGAGAGACGGACAGACATACGGACGACATACGACAGCAATAGGGTTTCGTTTGGACCCTTCGGGTACGGAACCCTAAACAGTTACTTCAAAAGCACAAGTTGCACAAGTTTGGGAAACTAATGCCCGTTTTAACTAACACCGCGGACATTATTATTGCCTAAGCGCGCTGTTGGATTTTCAACGCTCGACTCAGTGTTAGGATATCAAAATCCAACGATACAATAATAATTTATTACGGTTGGACCGCTCTCAAACGTGGGTACCTACTGCACACAGAGGTTATCTATGCGCTGCTGTCGCTGCTGACGCTATCGTCAAAGGGGAAGTCCCGCCGGTGCCGTCGAGTAAGGCCGAACAATCGATGCTTTGAGCTTTCATTTTGCTTTGCCCGCCATACGAGTTTACGATTTATCCTTAGGGCAGTAACTGACCTTCTGTATAGTCCTCGCCAAACTTCTGGGCCACCCTGAAGTTGGTTTACGCAATTCGCGAGGTACGAAACGGTACTGTTTTTAACCGACGTTCCAAAAAAGAGGAGGTTATCAATTCGATTGTATTTTTTTTTTTATGTTTGTTACCTCAGAACTTTTTACTGGGTGAACCGATTTCGATGATTCTTTTTTAGGGTTCCGTACCCAAAGGGTAAAAACGGAACCCTATTACTGAGACTCCGCGGTCCGTCTGTCTGTCTGTCTGTCTGTCTGTCTGTCTGTCTGTCACCAGGCTGTATCTCATGAACCGTGATAGCTAGACAGTTGAAATTTTCACTGGTGATGTATATCTGTTGCCGCTACAACAACAAATACTAAAAACAAAATAAAATAAATATTTAAGGAGGGCTCCCATACAAAAAACGTGATTTTTTTGCCGTTTTTTACGAAAATGGTACGGAACCCTTCGTGCGCGAGTCCGACTCGCACTTAGCCGGTTTTTTTATTTGAAAGATGGTGCTTGTCATGTGGTCCCATTTAAATTTCATCAAGATCTGATGAAGAATTTTGGAGATATACATCAGAACTCTTCAATAAATGACTGCAAATCACTCGGGATAGCTGCAATCGCATGTCTGTTTATTGTTTTTACCATTATATAACATAACATCACACTAGTATGCTCTAAAGAGGGTAGGCAAGTGTGAACAGTTAACCCTGGTATACTCTCATTCCACCGGTTTTGTTTAAGTTTCATATTATTGGGATAATCAATTCTTGCTTCACTTTGGGCATTAAAGGTACCTAGCCTATAGAACTGGTCCATTATGTACCACAACTAAAAAGTGAAAAATAAAATAAAACTTTTTACAAAAAATACAACCGACTTCCAAATAAAAACACTACAAAGTGAAAAATAAATTCAATTTCGGAAGTCGGTGTCAAAAAACGAAGAAACGAAAACAGGAACACCGACTTCCGAAATTGAATTTATTTTTCACTTTGTAGTGTTTTTATTTGGAAGTCGGTTGTATTTTTTGTAAAAAGTTTTATTTTTGTATGAGATTTACTACTTCGCAGCTATTGTAGCCAACTTCAGGACGGCCATGAAGTTTGGCGAGAACTATAACTGATTTGAAAATGATCATGAATTAATTTTCAACAGCCAATCACAGCAGATAACTCGTGCTTGACAATTTGTCACATTAATTCTGCGATAATTTAGAGGTAAGAAACTCGGCCGAAGCGCCCGAAAAAAAAAGTTTTGTAACTTGTATTGTTTTGTATAACGCAGACAAAAAAACGACAATCGCTGCAAATCCAACGAGCGTATTTATAGGACATTTTAACTAACTCAAAAACAAATTAATTAATAAAATTTTGATCTGCGGTTTTTTTTTATGTCAAGAAATGATAAGAATTGTGCTTAAAACTATTAAATATTGGGTAGTGCGGGTGATTCAAGTGTGCATTGATTCCGGCCTAGTGATAAAAAAAACATTATAACATTTTGTCTACACATTAACAAAAACATCCTAAGTGACTAATTGCCTATTTAATTTAAAAAACACTAACACTAAATGAATATATAAAAAAAACACTTCATTAAAAGGAAATTAAATTGGTTATTGGTTTTGGTTATCCTCCCTCGTTAGTTATCAAGAGACAAAACCGCATATTTTTTATTTATATTGGTAAAAATATAATGTCGCCCAAGTTTGATATTTTGAGAGGATATTGCTTTTAGTTTTGGTATGGGTTTCCACTCGTCGGGTTCCCGCATCGTCGAGGCGGGGGGGCTCAGAAGCCGTGGCTTGGTTCCGCACGGTGAAGCGACTCGCACCTCGAGTCTCGAGGCGTCGCACGCTCGCACGCAATACTTCTTCGGTAGACGAGATGGTTGAAGACTTTTCTTTTGTGCTTCCTGCTCCACTTTAAAATGCGCCTCGCAGTGTCACGCGCTATGTTTATTGCGGCGCTAGTCTGCACAGTGCAGAACAACTAACCTCTTCAACCGTCGTAGTGTTTCAGTGTGAGCTGGCCCTAACTAGCTGGTATTCGGCTTTTTGGAAAGGGAGGAACCGTCATCATCATTTCAGCCGAAAGACGGCCATTACAGCTAAACATAGGCCTCCCCCAAGTGTTGCCAAATCGACAGTTCCTATGCGTCTCGTGTAGTATTATATTATCTGTGGCGTCTCGCATCCACCGCAAAACCGTATTATTAATTCGTCGGTCTTTGAAACTTCATATCTAGTCGCATTCTCTAGTCATGCAATAAAATAATAAAATTGATTTTTATCTTTCGAATTATATGATAAAAAAATACCTAAATAATTCAAGGATTTATCGATTAAATTGCTTACCCGGATCAGGAACGTCGTCATCCATTTTTGCCTGGAAAACAAGATTTTATATTTATAATTGCATTGTAACAAGAAACAAAAGTGAGTGCAAGATTTTAGCTTTATCACATAGCGGGAAGTGTGTCAAACAAAGGACGGGACGGGGTATCGTGTCTGCGATTTCAATACTATCCCAAAATTGGATTTTGTGTTTTCTTCCATCCGTGTCCTTTACCTACTTTATATGTACAGACAACAACAGATCAGGTTCCTTCACTTGTACATTTGTATGCACCTTATTGCATTGAAATAATAGTTCATTTCAAGAACAGAAACATCGTTCGTTAAATCTCGTGAACCCCGAAAAACTAATAAAAAAAGTAAAATCAAAAAATCAATAAACCCGACTGCTTCAAAAGCGAACTAAAAAGTCGTAAACAAGGAAAAAATCATGCTGTGCATTTGGAGGATACATATTCGCGGGATGGCTGACCAAAATCTGGTGTATCCTCCGCCTTTTTGGTGCCCCACGATATGGCGCCCAAAATCCTCCATTTTTATATTGTCCAATTTTAATGTAGCTTATGACACTCGCAGGGTTAAGACGAATCGATTGACGTATGAATCATCAAAATCGGCCAACGCGTTTGGTCTCTGGAACGCCATATAGGAACAAACATACATACATACATACATAGACTAATAAACACATTACCCTCCTTCGGCAGTCGGGTAAAAATAGAGTAGGTGCCAGAATTTTGTTGTACAAGTACCTAAAAATAATTTGTATCACGAATATGCAAATGGCGTGTGTATCGTTACGGGGAATCGATGCATGTACTCCTGTCGGTAAGAAGAGCGATAGTTACAAAAGTACACCCACTTCATAATTTATTGTCATTAAATTATAAGTAGGTAGACACAAAATCGGAATAACACTTCGTTTACACAAAGTATGCGATTATAACTCTGCATTCGATTAGATAAAACACGCTTCCCTTTTAATGAATGACGTAACGGAAATGTTGATTAGTGCTAAAAACATATTTCTATAAATACATTGACAAGGCATAACAAAAGTAAACATAATTTACAAGGATCTATTGTTGCAAGGTTCGGGTGCGGTTTTATTATGTATACTGGCGCTAAAACTAAGTACCCTTTACTATTAAACTTCCATCTAACTTTATTCTGTCATTCATACTTTATTAATAACTATAAGGTTTGTAGGAGGTAGAATCAAACTGAATAGCGGCTCAGAAAGACGGCACACTCATCGATTCGCTTCATAATAGCAAAGGCATGTGAAAGCAGGGGTAAGAGATGGGGTAATGTTCAGCGAAAATCACAGCCGTCATAAGTTTTAACGGATTTGATAGTATACATCAATCTACCTAGCCTTTTCCCAACTATGTTGGGGTCGGCTTCCAATCTAACCGGATTCAGCTGAGTACTAGTGTTTTACATGGACCGACTGCCTATCTGACCTCTACAACCCAGTAACTGGGTAATACGATACCCCATAGCTAGACTGGTGTCAGATCTCAAGCTTCTGACTACTCATAACGACTGTCAAAGATCTTCAAATGACAGTCGGGACCAACGGCTTAACGTGCTTTCCGAGGCACGGAGGATACTCGGTATGTTGAAATGGTCACCCATCCACGGACCGACCTCGTCAAGCGTTGCTTAACCTTGAAGATCGACCGTGCGGCTCTTATTATTTGGCCACGAGCTCCTCAATAAATACATATACGTATAATGAATATTCAATAGGTACCTACTCTGAATTATGTACACACAGTTTCACTTAGTTGCAACAATATTGAAAACTAATTGGTACAGCTATGATAATAGTCACAGCGGATCTTTGTGTCTCTGAAGTTAGGCTCTGCTAACCATTGCGCAAGAAACGATTTGTCGAGTATACTGCATAGAGTTAGCGAGATAGGACGATGCGACAAACGTAAGCGAGTGAAAGAGGCAAATAAACAAACCGTCAATCCTATCTTCACCTTCAACATTGCCACAAAAAAAATAGCTACTGCGCAGGGTCTTACAGCCAACTTCAGAGACACAAATATCCGCTGTGACTACTGTCACAGATAACATAATACTGCTACTGTACAACATTAGTCAGCATTAAGTATTTGTTTACATTAGGTACTGATAGCTTATCGTAAACAATTAGTGGCTGGATTGCTGGAAGAAGCACTTCTAGTTAGACAGGAAACTATTGCATGAAACATTATTTGATTATAAATCTAAAATTAATTCAATGACAGACAAAGAAACTGAATGAGCTACAAATTTTATAACAAAAGTGAGCACTAAGGATGGACTTTTGAAATTTTAGCCCTAATGGGGTTATACAAGATCAGGAGGAAAAACTTTAATTTAAGTACGGGAATTCGCCATTTATGTATGGAAAATTAAATCGGGCACTTGCACAATATGGCTTGTTTCAAAATTTTCAAAATAAACATCATGCTTTAGTTAGTCAATCATTAGTTAACATCCTGAAAAATTTATAGGCACTCTAGCAAAATTAAAAGCGCGTATCAACCCTCACATTGTAATGCATTTTCTAGAAGTTTCTTTTATACAAAGGATTACTAATTAAATGTAAATAACTGACAATTAACCACAAAATTGACCACGATTTAAAAATAGCATGAAGATAACTATGGCAAATGGTAGGCCTATAACTGAATAGGTAACATACGCAATAAATTACCAACCTACTCAATCAATACAAGGAGGCCCCTGCTATACTTATTAAACCTAGGTACAAAACAAAATTTCCTACAGAGTGGTTTCATCAAGTCTCACGTAATCAAAACAGAAAGTTCGATTTGATGGTCGACATTACAAAAATATAACACTAAAATCACTTACCTACACGTCAGATCCCTGGTTAAAGGTTCCAAAAGATAAACCGTAAGAACAAGAATACTGTAGAGTCAGGCGAAGGCGACTGACACCACAAACAACTCACTGTCCAATGGTAAAATATCAAAGTGTGTAGAATACTCCTTGCTTAGTCACCAGTTGTCGACGTCCAAGCTACGTTTAGGGAAGTAACATGCTATATGCGAAAGTCGAAACAAAAATTTCGACCCCAGCTACGCGACGGCGAAAAACGAACCGAAATTTTATTCTCATATTATTGCTGTGCCCACGGCTTCGCTCCCGTCAACTGCCTTCCCCATTTACTTTCAGCTTCAACTTTTGATAGAGTACCTACAAGATAGAGAAACAAAAACTAAATAATACTTCAAGTTACGCACATTTTTATGTATAAAATTTATATGCATTGGTTTCGTATATTTTAAGTGATGCATGCTCAAATTAACAGACAAACTGACGAACAGACAAAAATGCTTGAAATGGGTTCTGTTGATTATCCGTTTATAAAACGACTCCGAATCTATTTACTGTTTGGGCTGGCTGAGGACAAGCTGGTATACCGGCCGTTCAAAATAATATGGGGCGTTTGCACATGAATAATGTCAATTTTAATTTTAAAGCGATTGATACAGAAAATAATAGTTTAAATTCACTTCAAGTTTCGAATTTCAAACAACAAATGCGAAATCTAAAGCATTTTCGACATCGGTCACATCACTATTCTAAAAATAGGACAATGCACTTAACGATCGCCATTTGTCGGTTATCCCCCTACATAGGCTATCAAGATAATAATGTTGCCAGGTTCAGTGCGTGCGGTAATACATTTTTGGTTTTGGCTACATTTCTCCCTATTTTTTTTTTCTTAAAAATTCGTTGCCCCACACTAGGAATTTCTTCCTGTATCGTGGGTGCGTTTACAAACATATAAACTCATATACACAATACCCAGAGCCGGAACAAATATCTGCAGGTCATACAAATATTTGTTCCGTGTGGGAATCGAACCAGCGACTCGCAGCGCAGCAGTCAACCGCTCAACCACTACGCCAACCGTGTACCCATCTATTTTGTTATGGTCAGGCAGCGGCAGCCAGCGGACTGGAACTTTCTACTACTCATACCTCGCTGTAAAGATGGGCGTCGGGAAAGTACCCAAATGGAAAATATCCGGGTAAATTCACATTCGGGAAAATAACGGCTTTTTACTCGGGAAAATACCCAAATGAGGGGTATTTATTTTTATTTCTGTATTTTCACCAATTCTGAAAATTTAATTTTTTGTTTGGAAAAGTATGATCCCGAATTGGTCCCATTTGGTGAAGATCTGATGAAGAACTTCGGAGTAGTCAATGGAAGTCTTCAATAAATGAATGCAAATTTTTCGAGATTGCTGCAATCCCATGTCTGTATATTGTTTACACCATTTCAACATAACATCACACCGCAACGCTATGAAGGGGTACGCAAATGTGGGTAGTTCACCCTGGTATACTCTAATGTTCTAATTCTATCTATTCGTGCATAATTTTTTGTATAAGAACCGATCTTGATGATACTTTTTGTGTTGGGTTTAGTTAGCTTTATAGCTCCATAGTTATTTCATTTGCATGGGTCCTTGAACTTCCAAAATATACCCGTAAACTCCCCTTGTTGAACCTTTAGTAGTAAATGCATATCACAGATTACTGTTATGTAGCTAGTATTGACTGAGTTATTCAATACCAAAGCAATGAAGGTATTTAACTATGGTCTGGAATCTGGATTGGACTTGTATTACGAAGACACACACGTAACTCCATGTTCTTTTATGACATTATGGGTATTAGATCAATCCTAAGGTAGAACTTACCCACTTTTTAATTATTTACCACAATTAAAAAGTGAATAATTAAAATCCCTTTTGCTAAAAAAAATTAACTGACTTCCAAATCGGTGTTCCTGGATTTGTTTCTTATTTTTTTACTTCAGAAATTAAAGTTATTTTGCACTTTGTTGTGTTTTTATTTGGAAGTCGGCTGTATATTTTGCAAACAATATTTTTATACTATAAAGAATTCGTTGGACACAGCCCCATACTTATCAGTCATATCACCAGCGTGTCTCTGGTATATAATGGTAATCTTTGTCTCTGTTAGAACGCACGTACGGTACAACCATACAATCAGTGACTAATTGACGGTGTCTGGACTGATACCACCGTTACTGTGTATGAAACAAAAAGGGTATTTTCTACATTTTTTATATTTTCACGAATATAATTTATTTAGTTTCGGAATATACTTTTGCTTTTATTTGTATGGCAATAAAGAATGACTGGTTGACGGACACTGGTAAGGTAATGTCACATGTCACAAATGTCAAACACCTAACCTGGCATGGCACACAAAACTTGAACAGAACAAATTGTCTTGGTGGATTTTGTGACTATTTATTAATTCAAGAAACAATAACAATGGAAAGCCAAGATTCTGATGAAAACCATCAAGCTACAGGCCCTGTTGATAATGCTTGGGCTATGAAAATACCGAAATTTACTCCCGAAGATAACCCACATGGTCTTTTAGAAGAAAGTAAGTTTGCAACGCTGTTTCCCAAGTACAGGGAACAGTACTTAAAAGAATGCTGGCCGCTAGTGCAAAAGGTACTGAAAGAACACCACATCGTCGCCGAACTTGACCTCATCGAAGGCAGTTTAACCGTCAAAACAACCAGAAAAACATGGGATCCTTACATCATAATTAAAGCCAGAGATTTGATGAAACTATTGTCACGAAGTGTCCCGTTTGAACAAGCTGTGCGAGTTCTAGAAGATGAGATAGGTTGTGACATCATAAAGATAAATTCATTTGTTAGCAAAAAAGAGACATTTTTGAAGAGACGACAGCGTTTAATTGGTCCTAATGGAGTGACTCTTAAATCTATAGAACTATTAACTGAGTGTTATGTGTTAGTGCAAGGAAACACAGTTTCAGCTGTGGGTCCATACAAAGGTCTGGTGCAAGTGAGGCGAATTGTTGAAGACACAATGAAAAATATTCATCCAATGTATAATATTAAAAGCCTAATGATCAAGAGAGAACTCATGAAAGACTCGAAACTGAAAAATGAGAGTTGGGATAGATTTCTGCCATCATTTAAAAGTAAAAATGTCCCAAGGAAGCAACCTAAAAAGAAAGTTGACAAGAAGCCATACACACCGTTCCCACCGCCACAACAAGAGAGTAAAATTGACCGTGAACTTGCTACTGGTGAATACTTCCTCAAGGATGGACAGAAGAGGGCTAAGAATCAACATGAAAAGGAAGAAAAGCAAGCACAAGTTAAACGTGCCAAGCATGAACAGAGACAGAAAGACTTTATACCTCCTGAGGAGAAGGCAACTACTGTTAAGGATCCCTCTGAAACAACAGTTGATATTAACGTATTTAAATCTAAAATGAAAAAGCTTTCCAAACAACAAAAGGGATTAAAATAAAAAATTACGAAACCTATCATAATTAACTTTTTAAGTTAGATTAGGTTTCGGTTAGGTTAGGTTTAAGTATTATATATATTTTTATTTAATATAGGAGACTATTATTTGATTTGTTTGCTAAGAAATAAATAAATCATTGAATATACTATCTTATCTTTTTATTTTCATTAGTTTTAGTTCTGGGACTAAATTATTTTTTGCAATATACTTCTTTCCGTTCATGTAGGGTTGTAGTACTTCAGGTATGTAAATTTTCCCTTTGGGATCTTGATGTGTTTCTAGTAAAGCTATTAACATTCTTGGTACAGCACATGCGGTTCCATTCAATGTGTGAGCATAGCTTGTTTCACCATCATGAATATATTTGATGTGCAGTCTTCTTGATTGGTAATCTGTGCAGTTGCTACAACTTGATATTTCACCATAGTTCTTACGACCTGGCATCCATGCTTCTATGTCATACTTCCTGTAAAATAAAAGTACAATTGAAATTGTTATCAATATTTCTCACATTCAATCCTATTATTTTCCACGTGAAAAGTGTTACATTATCACAAGGGAACATTTTACCAGGATAAAAAGTGCAATAGCCTATGTGCTGTTCTAGACTATAATTTATATCAGATCCGTTCAGCCTTGATTGACAAACAACATCATCAAAACTTTTGAAATGATAATATAAGTAGGATTTTTCTATCAATTTTGTCACTAACCTATTCCCTACATGTAAATACATACCTGTAAGCTGGAGCACCTAGTTCATGTGGTGGCATGTCAAGTATTTTCATATGCAATCCTAAAGGTGAAAACAATTCTTCCTGCATTGTTCTCACATATTCAAGCATAGTTTCCGACTGACTTGGAGTAGCAACTACAAACATTTCTACTTTGGTAAATTGATGAACTCTGTGGGTTAATGAAGTACAATCAGCAATTGGAAGCAAAAAATCAGAAATTTGTCTTACATTACTTTTATTAATTTAACTAAGAAAATATTTTTTAGTTAACAGCTTTATAAATAGAACAATCATTTGCAATTTTTATTTGTTATGCAATTGCTTTTCCACAGCTGGGCACAGGCCTTCCCCAAGTCCTTACAGACTGTGTGGCTGCGGAGGTGAAGTGCAAAACTTACCGAAACAGTACGACATTGGGGTTGGTTTTCAAGGTGCCACAACACTAAGTTCTGAGTTTTTTTTCGCTCAGTGAGTGTTTTCGATCTTTGAGCCTAAGCCTATAATACATAATAATACACCTTTATATATTAATTTTGCTGCATTACAGGTAAATTTTCTATTACCTGTAAATTCCTCTCTCTTCAATAACATTAGAAGTTTCTGCCCTAAAGCATCTGCTCACTGCAGCCAATTTCATGGGTAAGTCCTGTTCCTTGTGCTGTGTATTCATCAACAGTCCAGCTAAGGACATTTCTGCTGTACCCGACAGATACATATCTGGACCATGGTGAACTGGGTCTAAGGAATATATCTAGAAATGGTATACAAATAATTATTATTATTTGTAATTTCAATTATAATTGCAATAAAATTGTACCTACTATGGTTTGATCAAAGATACACATTCAAGACAATTTCTTTATTTTTTATTTATCAATAGGCTCGCGTTTGACCACTATCTCACTTGATGGTAAGTGATGGATGTGGTCGACGGTGAAATTTATTTAAAATTATTTCTAAACATTTGTACAAGGGCTATTGAAATATATGTAGCTTTCAGTAGTTGAGAATCAAGTTTTGCTGAAATTAAAGTACCTATAAAGTGTAGCACACCATGAAGTCACACAATATTTCAATGCACTGTATCTTTGCCATTTTTTGAATATGTGGCAAAAAAAAAAAAATTGTCCAATATTTTTAATTAATGATGGGTTAAAAAGTATTTTTTACTCAACATCTCTATTGTGCAACAAACAAATTTTCTTATACAATGTGTAACAGAAAAAATGCTAAACCTGAAAAGGTGCTCTGCTTATCACCATTCAAGTTTATTTCATAATGAAGGGTAAAATGACACCACTACTGGTTTTAAGTTTATTTTGTTACATTGTGTATAGACATTCTGTTCAAAGCAAGTTACCTGTGTTCGATCACTGTTAATTTTCATTCCACAGCTCTCCAAAACTTGACTTGGTAATAAATCTGGCACAGAAACGAGCCGAAAGTTTTCTTGAAGGAGTTTGTTAATAGTGTATTTAATTAATGCTTCTTCTAGCTCAGCTAGTTCCCCTAAGAAGTAATAGCTCTTGTGACCACATGTGTGTCCTAGTTTATCTGTTCTCAATAAATTTAGCCGCCTTGTTATGTCACTGAATTCTAGAGGTGCATGTTCTTGAAAATCTCTTTTTTTATTTATTTCTCGCACAACTTGTGGGTCTAAACTTTCTACCACAGAAGGATGTGTTTTATTAGGTAAAAAACTCAATTCTTTGTACAAACTGTCCCGTACAGTTTGATATGAAGCATCTGCTACTGGAGTTGCTTTAAAATTTTTATACATATTCATAACACGATTTACATCACCCACACCTTTTCTTATTTTTATATTCTTATCAATTTCTACTGCATTTGCAGCATTGCAATAATAATTTAAATCAATATCCGGCGCAAGTACTGAACTCCACCTTACAAACTTTGATTTGGTTATAACATGCTGTCTAAGTATAGAGTAAAATATCATTTTATATATTTAGAAAATAAATTCTTCAACCGCAGGTACAGTAACAGTTCAGGCAACCCAATTAAAGGAGACACCAACCTATTTTTTTTACTAAGTAGGCTCTAAAATTACAAACCACAACAAGACAACAACAAATGGAATTCTGATCTGTCATCTGCTGTGATTGTCTGTGATTTTCTGTTCTATTCTATGACAACTGCTGTCAGTAGCAGTGCTGCCAACTCGCAAAAATGCGCTGTTGGCTCTTTAGAAAAGCGCTAGAACACGCTAAATTGTCACTGTCAAAAAACGCAGCTTTTTTGTTTAATCAAATTATGTCATTTACAAGAGTTACACACATTATAGTACTTGTTTAGTAATCTATACTTCTATATACTATAATACTATACTATAATATTATAAAGCTGAAGAGTTTGTTTGTTTGTTTGAACGCGCTAATCTCAGGAACTACTAGTTGGAATGGAAAAATTCTTTTTGTGTTGGATAGTCAATTTATCGAGGAAGGTTATAGGCTATATAACATCACGCTACGACCAATAGGAGCCGAGCATAAATGAAAAATATTGCAAAAACGGGCAAAGATATTCCTTTTTGAGAGCTTCCATTGCGTGCGCTGCGTAAACGGTTGAAGTTACGCAAATATCATGTATGATGGAAATGTTTCTCTTTAAAAGTTCTACAAAAAAGTCCGCGACAGCATATGTCTATCTTTTAAGATTGACTCACAATAGCAACTTTTATGTTCTAAATTTTAATTAGATCGCCGCTGCCGGTAGAAACAAAAGTTGGTTACATTCGTATAGTAGTTCAACGAGTTGGTAGGTAGGTAGGGTAGGGTAGGGTAGGGTAGGTTAGGGTAGGGTAGGGTAGTGTAGGATCGGGTAGGGTAGGATAGTGTAGGGTAGAGTAGGGTAGGTAGGGTAGGGTAGGTAGGGTAGGGTAGGGTAGTGTAGGGTCGGGTAGGGTAGAGTAGGGTAGGGTCGGGTAGGGTAGGGTAGGTAGGGTAGATAAATGTTTGGTCTTTTTATGGCAAAACAAAGTTTGCTGGGTCAGCTAGTAATAAAATAAAGTAGTGACGTTTTAGTGTAATTAATTTATAAAATAAAGGGATTTAATTAATTCATCATCGTCTGATTCTACTACAATTGCTTCTGAGGCTGAAATAAGGTTGGTCTTGATCAGTTTTGGACTTGAATTTATATTTATCTGTGGATAAAATTTTCCTCAACACGTCGTTGGGAAGTTGAAAGTTTGCGCAGTTACTTTTTTTTTAAAGAAAGTAAAGAGTTCAAAAAGCGCTAGATTTAGCGCTAGGCGCTAATACGCGTTATTGAACAAAAAAAGCGCTAGATCTGGCGCTGAAAGCGCTAAGTTGGCAGCACTGGTCAGTAGTGTCGGCCAGAGAGTTTGTAAGTACTAAACCAGTTTAAAATAGTAATCTTTGGTACAAAGATAACGTCTGGTGTCGGCAAAGATTTATTATAGCTGTCAATGTCAGCTGATAAAGGAGAACCAATGAGGTAGGAAAAACTAAGGGGAACGCACATTCTAGAATCCGCGCCGGAGGAGCCGCAGTCATAGCATTTTCTCAAGGCCCCAGCGCAATCACAGAGTACTTATTAAGCGCAATCCGCGCCGAACGCGCCCCAAGCATCGTATCCACTTCAGAGACCTTAGTGCGAGTTTTTTTACGTATAACGATATCTTATGTCAAAACGTCAAAAAAAAACCGGCCAAGTGCGAGTCGGACTCGCAGACGAAGGGTTCCTGGTAAATTGAAAGGTACTTGGTAAATTGCGGTTTACGATTTATGACGTATTAAAAAAAAACTACTTATCAGATCTCGTTCAAACCAATTTTCGGTGGTAGTTTACATGGTAATGTACATCATATATTTTTTTTAGTTTTATCATTCTCCCATTTTAGAAGTTACAGGGGGGGGGGACACACATTTTACCACTTTGGAAGTGTCTCTCGCGCAAACTATTCAGTTTAGAAAAAAATTATATTAGAAACCTCAATATCATTTTTGAAGACTTATCCTTATATACCCCACACGTATGGGTTTGATGGTTTTTTTTTTTAGTTTCAGTTTCATGTATGGGGACCCCCAAAATTTATTGTTTTTTTTCTATTTTTGAGTGAAAATCTGAATGCGGTTCACAGAATACATCTACTTACCAAGTTACAACAGCATAGTTCTTATAGTTTCGGAAAAAAGTGGCTGTGACATACGGACGGACAGACAGACAGACATGACGAATCTATAAGGGTTCCGTTTTTTGCCATTTGGCTACGGAACCCTAAAAACCGGCCAAGTGCGAGTCGGACTCGCGCACGAAGGGTTCCGGACCCCTACTCAAATATTTACATAATTCTGATTTTAGTATTTGTTGTTATAGCGGCAACAGAAATACATCATCTGTGAAAATTTCAAATGTCTAGCTATCACCACAAAGTACGTAAGCGGCGGCGTGCCGCAGACAGAGGGGCCACTCTCACTTTGACATTTCGGTTTTACAGGGAATATTGGGCAATATTGGACCGAGCTCAGTCGCGGCTGTCATGATTGCTTTGTGCGGGCGTTTGTCACGTCATTCATACATTAAGTACTGTAACGAGGTTGGTTGCATTGGATGGGTTACATTTATTACCTTTGTTACAGACCGAATTTACTTTTTTGTTTTTAATTCTTTCTTTCAATTATTTTTAAGTTATAAAGGTAATTAATCTTTCAAGATGACAAATTAGAAATTCATCATCTAGGATTATAATAAACTAGCTGACCCAGCAAACTTTGTTTTGCCATAAAATGACCAAACATTTATCTACCCTACCTACCCTACCTTACACTACCTACCCTACCCTACCCTGCACTACCCTACCCTACGCTACCCTACCCTACCCGACCCTACACTACCCTACACTACCCTACCCTACACTACCCTACCCTACCCGACCCTACACTACCCTACCCTACCCTACACTACCTGCCCTGTACAATAAATGCCTAGAACTGGCACACTTCCCGGAGATATGGAAAGAGGCAACGGTGGTAGTCCTCCGAAAACCGGGCAAAGAAAATTACTTGAACCCCAAGTCCTATAGACCGATAGGTCTCCTACCGGTCTTGGGGAAGGTCCTGGAGAGGATGGTAGTGGCGAGGATCAAGTGGCATCTGGTGCCACGGTTTAGTACTCGCCAGTTTGGCTTTATGCCACAGAGAAGCACCGAGGACGCCCTCTGTACTCTAATAAAGCACGTACAGGACAAGTTGCGGCTGAAGAAGCTAATTGTCCTGGTGTCATTGGATATAGAGGGCGCCTTCGACAGCGCATGGTGGCCGGCAATAAAAGTCAGGCTGGCTGAGGAAAAGTGCCCCGTGAACACTAGAAGGCTCATTGACAGCTACCTAGACAGCAGAAAAGTTCGAGTGAGGTATGCCGGGGAGGAGTGCACAAGAGAGACAAACAAGGGCTGTGTCCAGGGGTCAATTGGCGGTCCCGTTCTGTGGAACCTTCTATTGGATCCGCTGCTGAAGGACCTAGAGAATATGGGATTTTTCGCGCAAGCTTTTGCAGACGATATAGTGTTGGTTGTCGAGGGTGACACAGCGGCTGAAGTCTCCCGAAGTACCAATGCAGCCCTCGCCCATGTTCAGAGTTGGGGTGTCAGAAATAAGCTTCGGTTTGCACCACACAAAACCTGTGCGATGCTTATAACCAATAGACTTAAGTACGACACTCCAATTCTGAGCATGGCCGGGGTCGACATTGGTATGGTAAGGAGCATGAAGCTGCTGGGTCTTACAATCGATGATAAATTAACTTTTAATGAGCACACTAAAAATATTTGTAAGAAGGCATCGGAAGTATACAAGCGGCTTGCGCGAGCAGCCAGAGTTAGCTGGGGTCTCAATAGGGAAGTTATTAAAATAATTTACAATGCAACTATAGAACCGATAGTCACGTACGCGGCTGGAGCCTGGGCTCCCGCTACAAAGAAGTTGGGGATACGAAGGATGCTAGGCTCTGTCCAACGAGGATTCGTCCAGAAGCTCTGCAAGTCTTACCGCACCGTCTCACTGAACTCGGCACTGGTACTGGCCGGGATACTGCCTCTAGACCTCCGCATACAAGAGGCAGCTGCCCTGTATGAGGCAAGGAGAGGGTCATCCCGGTTCGTGCCAGGAGACCGGGACATTGAGGGTATGGTAAGATTTGCAGAGACGTCTCACCCTGCCAAACAAATGGCTTTGGAGTTCATGTGCCTGGCAGACCAAGAGCTCGTGGACGGCCAGAATGTGCAGGCAGTGCGAATATTCACTGACGGCAGCAAGATTGAGGGGAAGGTCGGAGCCGCATTATCCTTATGGGATAATGAAGGTGAAGTCCAGAACCTCAAGCTTAGCCTTGCCGCGTACTGCACTGTCTACCAGGCGGAACTTCTGGCCATTTGTAAGGCAACGGACGTAATCCTCAAGCGCAAAGAGACGAGCTATGGCCTGTACAGTGACTCAATGGCAGCATTGCAGACACTGACAGGTCATGGCTCTCTCCATCCTCTGGCGGTCCGCGCAAGAGCGAATATCGCTCTGGCATTGGCCCAAGAAAAAGCTGTGTCTCTTTACTGGGTCAAGGCCCACGCGGGCTTGCCAGGGAACGAGCGTGCGGACGAGCTGGCGAAGAAGGCAGCATTGTCGTCACGGAGGAAGCCGGACTACGACCAGTGTCCGGTTTCATACATCAAGCGTCAAATCCGTTTGGATTCGCTTGATGAGTGGAACCGGAGATATGTGTCGGGCGAGACGGCCTCGGTGACGAAAATGTTCCTTCCTAACGCAGTTGCAGCCTACCGTATTATACAAAAGGTGAAGCCAACAGGCGTTCTCACGCAGGTCTTAACGGGGCACGGTGGGTTCTCAGAATACTTGAATCGTTTCAAGTGTAAGGAGAACCCATCGTGCTCCTGTGACCCCAACATAGCGGAATCTGTCCCGCATATTGTTCTGGACTGTCCGATTTACGCCAAAGAGCGCTACAATCTGGAGCAAGAGTTGGGCGTCAATCTGCGAAGGGAAAGCGTACCGGAAATTATGTCGGGGAAAAATAGAAACATTTTTACAGCCTACTGTGTCAATATTGCCCAAAAAGTAATAGATAAAAATAAGACTTGATTAAAAACTATGTTTCTTATTATATTGTGTATATAGTCATGTAAACATAGGAAATAAGTGCAAATAAATTTTAAGTAAGATAAGCAGTAGTTAAGAAAATAGCATGTAGAGATCTATGGAATAAGTGTATTAATAAATAAGTAAGTTAATAAGTAAATATAGAGTAAGAAAATGTGCACCTAATTTAGTTTGTTTTAGATTTATGGATCATGTATAATAGTGAAAAATGTAAAATAAAAAAAAACCCTAGTATGATAAATTATTTACCCCAGATTTTTTAAATAAAGATATAAAATAGAATAGTAATTGGCTCACGTGGGAGTCCCACCCACAGAATAAATGGAGAAGGATATAAGAAAGACAAAGTATGAAGCATGAAATTACGAGAGGCATTACAAGCGAGAACTAGTATGGATGAGGAATAGATATAGAATAGGCGCCAATGTAGTTGGTGGAAATAGTCGGGAAAAAAAAAAAAAAAATACCCTACACTACCCTACCCTACCCTACCCTAACCTAACCTACCCTACCCTACCCTGCCCTACCCTACCCTACCCTAACCTACCCTACCCTACCATCAACTGGAGTTGAAGTAGTAAGGGAAACCTCGAAGGGCTGTGTCCAGGGATCAATTGGAGGGCCGATGCTCTGGAACACCCTTCTGGACCCCTTACTAAAAGGGCTGGTAGATCGGAAACACTACTGCCAAGCCTTCGCTGATGATGTGGTGCTAGTATTCGATGGCGATACAGCGATCGAGATTGAGCGGAAGGCCAATGACGCCCTCGCCCATGTTTATCAGTGGGGTGTCAGCAATAAGTTGAAATTCGCACCGCATAAGACCAATGCGATGGTAATCACGCGGAAACTGAAGTTCGACACCCCACGGCTCAGCATGGGAGGGGTAGCCATTGGCATGACGCAGGAAATCAAGATCCTGGGGCTAACAATCGACAACAAGCTTACGTTTAACAAGCACGTCGCCAACGTTTGTCAGAAGGCGACGGACTTTTATAAGCAGTTGTCGAGGGCTGCGAAGGTCAGCTGGGGCCTCCACCCCGACGTAATCCGCACCATGTACACGGCAGTGGTGGAACCGGTAATAATGTACGCGGCAGGTGCATGGGCACCTGCAGCCACAAAACAGTGCGTCACAAAGAGGTTAAATGCGGTCCAGCGGGGATTTGCACAGAAATTGTGCAAGTCCTATCGCACCGTTTCACTAAACTCGGCACTAGTGTTGGCCGGGATACTTCCCTCGACCTCCGAATACGAGAGGCAGCTGCCCTATATGAGGCAAGGAGGGGGTCGCCCCGGTCGGCACTGGGAGATGGGGACGTCGAGCGACGCGCCGCATTTGCCTCTACACCCCACCCGGTGGAGCATATGAGCCTGCAGTTCATATGCCTGGCAGATCAGGACCAACTTGCAGACCACTGCTCACAAGCAGTGCAGATTTATACGGACGGCAGCAAAATCGATGGCAAGGTGGGGGCGGCATTGTCTTTTTGGAGCAATGGCGCCGAAACCGGATGCCAGAAGATTAAACTGTCGTCCTACTGCACGGTCTACCAGGCCGAACTGCTGGCCATATGCAAAGCCACGCGGGAGATCGCCAAGAAAAAGACTGAACTTTTGGTATTTTTAGTGACTCGCGATCGGCACTGGAAACGGTCAAAAACCACCGCTCTCTTCATCCCCTTGCAGTCGAGGCCCGGGAGAACCTGAGGCAGTGCAGCATCCAAAACAAGCATGTTGCTCTGTTTTGGATCAAGGCGCACGCGGGACTGGAGGGGAACGAGAGAGCCGACCAGTTGGCAAAAGAAGCGGCATTAAAACTTAAAAAGAAATCAGACTACGACCAGCGCCCGGTTTCATTCGTCAAGCGACAAATCCGTCAGGATTCGCTCGTCGAGTGGAACCGGAGATACTCAATGGGTGATACAGCCGCCACCACAAAACTATTCTTTCCGGACGCCGTGGAAGCCTACAAAATAGTAAGAAAAATAAGACCAACAGGGCTATTAACCCAAGTTTTGACGGGGCATGGTGGGTTTTCAGAATACCTGAATAGATTCGGGTGTAAGGAAAGCCCATCATGCACATGTGACGATGACGTAGGCGAAACGGCGATCCACGTAATTACGGACTGCCCGGTATATGCCCTAGACAGATACAACACCGAACAGCAGCTAGGGATACAGATCACACAAGGGAACCTTCATGAACTCATCAGTAGGAAAATATACAGAGAAACATTCAAAGCATACTGCCTAACAGTAGCACAAAAGACAGTCAGCAAAAATAAATAAGCTTAACATCAATGCTCGAAAACTTACATTGTTATGTAAGTCTGGAAGCGTACAGAGCAGTATACATCAGAAACCAACTGAATCTAGCTACTGCTAAAATATTTTTGCTGTAAAATATGTTTTAATCATAAGTTATTTTAATTAGTATAAATGTAAATTTAAGAAACTCGTCAAGAGACTGAGTAGCATGTTAATAGTTCATAAGAAATTGTATATATTTGACCTTTAATAAAACGAGTCCCCAAGGTCTCGGACCATGTCCGGGGAACCTCCCTAGTTCGCAGAGCGCCGAGTGGTAGGCGCCGTCTTCAATTACCTACCCCCTACCCTACCCTACCTACCTACCAACTCGTTGAACTATTTATTTGAATAAGAAAGCTCCGTTTTTTTGCCATTTGGCTACGGAACCCTAAAAACCGGCCAAGTGCGAGTCGGACTCGCGCACGAAGGGTTCCGTACCAGTATCGCAAAAAACGGCAAATGTGTCACGTTTCTTTTAAGGGACCCCTACTCAAATATTTACATAATTCTGATTTTAGTATTTGTTGTTATAGCGGCAACAGAAATACATCATCTGTGAAAATTTCAAATGTCTAGCTATCACCACAAAGTACGTAAGCGGCGGCGCGCCGCAGACAGAGGGGCCACTCTCACTTTGACATTTCGGTTTTACAGGGAATATTGGGCAATATTGGACCGAGCTCAGTCGCGGCTGTCATGATTGCTTTGTGCGGGCGTTTGTCACGTCATTCATACATTAAGTACTGTAACGAGGTTGGTTGCATTGGATGGGTTACATTTATTACCTTTGTTACAGACCGAATTTACTTTTTTGTTTTTAATTCTTTCTTTCAATTATTTTTAAGTTATAAAGGTCATTAATCTTTCAAGATGACAAATTAGAAATTCATCATCTAGGATTATAATAAACTAGCTGACCCAGCAAACTTTGTTTTGCCATAAAAAGACCAAACATTTATCTACCCTACCTACCCTACCTTACACTACCTACCCTACCCTACCCTGCACTACCCTACCCTACGCTACCCTACCCTACCCGACCCTACACTACCCTACACTACCCTACTCTACCCTACCCTACACTACCCTACCCTACCCGACCCTACACTACACTACCCTACCCTACCCTACCCTACCCTACACTACCCTACACTACCCTACCCTACCCTACCCTACCCTACCCTGCCCTACCCTACCCTACCCTAACCTTCCCTACCCTACCTACCTACCAACTCGTTGAACTATTTATTTGAATAAGAAATAAAATACTGCTATACGAATGTAACCAACTTTTGTTTCTGCCGGCAGCGGCGATCTAATTAAAATTTATAACATAAAAGTTGCTATTGTGAGTCAATCTTAAAAGATATATATGCTGTCGCGGACTTTTTTGTAGAACTTTTAAAGAGGAACATTTCCATCATACATGATATTTGCGTAACTTAAACCGTTTACGCAGCGCACGCAATGGAAGCTCTCAAAAAGGAATATCTTTGCCCATTTTTGCAATATTTTTCATTTATGCTCGGCTCCTATTGGTCGTAGCGTGATGTTATATAGCCTATAAGCTTCCTCGATAAATGGACTATCCAACACAGAAAGAATTTTTCAATTCCAACCAGTAGTGCCTGAGATTAGCGCGTTCAAACAAACAAACAAACAAACAAACTCTTCAGCTTTATAATATTAAGTATAGATAAGTATAGATTACTAGCTGACCCGGCAAACTTTGTTTTGCAGCCATAAAAAAAAATTGTTTTTTTGTGCCATACAAAAACCAAACATTTATCTACCCTACCTTACACTATCTACCCTACCCTACCCTACACTACCCTACCCGAGAAAATTTAAAAAAAAGCTCCAATAAGGCGCACTTTACAAAATAAAAATAGAGTCTGGCAAACGAAAGTAGAGACTGTATTAGCGCGGCAAATTTAAAAAATCTGGGCATATACATCGGCTTATAAATAATTCTAAAGTATCAAATTAGGTTATTCCAAGTAACCTAATTTGATACTTTAGAATTAATAATAAATAATTCTAAAGTATCAAATTAGGTTATTCCAAGTATTTCATACTAGTTTTGGGGTTGCTATGCCGAGATTTTTTAAATTTGCCGCGCTTTTCCAGTCTCTACTTTCGTTTGCCAGACTCTAATCATTTGTAACGCCTGAATCCGCCTGATTAACCGACCATAGATGATAGATCCACTGACAATTTCGATCTAGCTGGTCTAAAATCTAAAATGTCACTGTCAGTGACATTTTGTCAAACTGACACAACTAACTGTCAACAAGCGGCCTGCGGCAGATCTGATCATCTGACTGAGTTGGTTTTGGCGCCTTTTTTACTTGTGATCTTGTTTTGTGTGTTCAAAGTAATATTATTATTATTTTAAATATACATTAAATTAAAGAATCATGAAATATTGTTAGCTATAAAATATTTATTAGTTCACTGTCATAAGGGAATAGGTATTTGCTAAACATGCCTGTTCAAAGTCGTAAAAACTTGAAGAAGGATGTTGAGGAAAGCGTTTCATCTGTGGGCAAAACGAAGTCACCTCAGATGTAAGTATATAGTTATGATCAATGACACCCTATCAGCTAAGAAATTAGTTGTATAGAACTATTTTATTGGCTCTGGGTGTTTTAATGATGATTTGAAGAACCTAAAAGAGAAATTGACCATTTATCAAGTTCTTTTCCTCTTTGTGTCTAATAAATTGTATCTTTAATATCCATCTGGTCAATAAACAGACAAGGCATCAATTTATTGAAAAATAAATATTTAGCTAAGTCAAGGTACAAAACTTGTAAGTTTTATCTTGTTCATTCCTCCCTAATTGTGATGAAATTGCATAAAAGGATTCTGGCCTTGAAACTCTTCTATGACAATGAAATCCGTTTCTCTAAGGGTCTGCAAACCCATTTTAAGATAGCAATACAATTAAGAACCTAATTTACTACACTCGTCAGTGACAGAATTTGAATACACGCTGCAGGATTTAAATTTATATCTGTCTTTCTATTAAGTGTGTATTTAAAAAAGTTGTATATTGTATAGCTATTTAAAAAAATGTGCACGTCACTGTGCACAGGCCCTAAAACTAAGCAAATCTAATGAGTAACCATGAACAGTTAACTTAACAAAAATCACCAACCACAACACAATAACAATAATGATTTTGAATCTTATGAGTTGCCTACTGTGAAACAAATGGTGAAACGGGAGTCGGAGCTTAGGAGTATGGTTATGTTAGAGATTACAACAGAATGTGTGTTTTGTTAGAAGTTTATTTGCTGTCCTATTGTATTTGTATCTGTTTGTTTATTATACAATAAAAATTACAAATGAACAATTCCAATTTCAGGTCCAAAAGGAGGTCACCACGTAATGGAAACCAGTCACCACACACTGGAAATCAATTAAAAATCACCAGCATGTTTGCTTCTAAAAGGAATAGGAGTCCTGACGGAAATGAAATTATACAGCCGGTAAATTGATAATAAAAAAAGGAATAAAATAATCTAACATTTCCATGGGGGTAGGCAGAAACTATAGAACACCAACAACTATGATACACGCTATGATCACAACATACTCCTTTTGCTACATTTACTTTCATAATACGTAGTCATTCATGCACGCTGGTTATGAGTACCTTCCCTCTCTAATAAGATCTGTGTATGTATTTCTAGGGCGTACCCTTCTAGCATTTCAACTAACATATAGACCTCACCCAACTTCTTGGCCACTTGAAGTTGGCTAAAATGGCTGCGTTAGTAAATCTCATACGAAAATAGCACCGATCCATGCCTTGCGCATTGGGAAAGCCAACTACAGCGCAGCCCAGAAGTTTGGCGAGCACTATAACTACATTAAGTACCCTAACAGTGATATATCTAAATAATTAGTTTATGCTACTGATCTACAAAATATTATCATTAATAGCATATATTAGTCTGTTTACTGCAGTAGGTATAAATCAGTCATTTTATGCAATCTTACTGTAAAATAGTGTTCACTACATATTTTTTTGCTATTCTTTTTTTTTAGAAAAAACTTAAATATGAGGAAGAAGAAGCTGAAGATAAAAAAATAAATGGCAAAACTAGTGCAAACAATAGTAGTGAAAACTTAGAAGTTGAAGTAGAGAATAGAAGTACAGGCAAGGAAGGGATCAAAATAGAAGCGAAAGATGTTGAACTTAAAAACACAGAAGCACGTGGTTCAAAAGACGAAGAAATAAACAAATTAGAAGACACTGTAGGTGAAACTAAACTAGACACTATAAAAAAGGATGTAATTGAAATTGGTGACAAAATAGATGATCAAGACCAAGAACAAAACAGTTCTACAGAAGATCTGAAAGAAAATGGTAAAAATGAAAACAATAATGAAGTAGTAAGCTACAAAAAAGTTATGCCTGACAATGAAAAGTGTGACATTTGTGGTCAATTTTTGAACAATTCTGATATAATATTCTATCACGGACATCCACAGAATGCTGTTGAAGAGTATATAGCATTGACCAATGAAAAACTTGTTCTAGCATCAGGTCAGTATTTATCCTAATTTTTTTACGTTAATTAGAGAGAATAATGCAGACACTATGATTTTCACTAACCTGTCTTGAGCAAGCATGGTTATTAATGCTTGTGCCTTCTCAGTATGAGAATGGTATTATTATTATAATGATTTTATTGCTATTCAATATCATTATAAGTACAAAAATCTAAAATCTCTTGCTGAAATGAACTTAATTTTATACTAGCTTTCCCCTCGGTTTCGCTTCCCTCAACTGCCTACCCTACCCTACTTACCCTCCTATCTACCCTACTTACCTTCCTACCTACCCTACTTACCTTCCTACCTACCCTACTTACCTTTCTACCTACCCTACTTACCTTCCTATCTACCCTACTTACCTTCCTACCTACCCTACTTACTTTTCTACCTACCCTACTTACCTTTCTACCTACCCTACTTACCTTTCTACCTACCCTACTTACCTTTCTGCCTACCCTACTTACCTTTCTACCTACCCTACTTTTCTTCCTACCTACCCTACTTACCTTTATACCTACCCTACTTACCTTTCTACCTACCCTACTTACCTTTCTACCTACCCTACTTACCTTTCTACCTACCCTACTTACCTTTCTACCTACCCTACTTACCTTCTTGCCTACCCTATCTTCATACCAATTTTTTTCTAGGGTCATTATGAAGGGGAAAATGATTTTGAATGCACAACGCCATCTGACGGATATGGAGTTCAACTGTCCGAGTATTGTGTGCGTGTGTTGTGATAATTTTACTTCTTGAACACTTTAAATTCATCTAACTTTTGATAGAGTGGACCAATTGCGATGAAACAAAAATTAAGTTATTCTTCAAGTTACGCACATTTTTTATGTATCTTCATTGCAAAATCAACATTGCAAAAATAAAAGCTATCTACATTGGTTTCGTACATTTTACGTAATGCGTGCACTAATAAACAGACAAACAGACGAAATTTCCAAAAATGCTGCAAATGGGTTCTGTTGGTTATTCTTTATTTAACGCCTTGGCTATTTTTTTATTTTATTTTCGTTGTACTAAGACGACTTTTATACAGATTTTTTATATGTTAAGATTATTTTTTATTTTATTACTCCTTAACAGCACGTATTTTTCAGGTGATGATGGGGATATAATGGAACGCCCGCAGACCAATATAACCAGTTTTACTATATTTGATGAACAGGGTCATCTTTGTCCTATTGATGGAGGGCTTGTTGAAAATGATGTGCGTCTCTACATGTCTGGGTATTTGAAGTCCATATGTTCAGATTCAGCTGAGATTGATGATGAATCTGTGCCTGTGAAAGATGTAGGTCCTATCATTGAATGGTGAGTTTTATTTAAACAAATGTTTCTTGTACTTACTAAAACTTAAAAATAATGAAAGCTTTTAAGACATTTTTATTCACAAGCATTACCTACATAAAAATTCTCCTGCTTCAGGTATATACATGGCTTTGATGGTGGCGACAGAAACTGTATCACCTTATCAACAGAATTTGGAGAATATAATTTATTAAAACCAAGTGAACAATACACACCTCTCATGAACAATCTCTATGAAAAGATATGGCTCAGCAAAGTTGTAGTAGAGTATTTAGAAGAATATGATTATCTCCAGCCATCATATGAAGACTTGCTAGAGCTGATCAGAGAGTCAACAATTCCTGAACTAAATGATGCGAGAATGACTGAAGAAATCCTTCACAAGCATGCTCAGTTTGTATGTGATCAGGTAGTGAGCTTGGAAGCTGATGAAGACGATGAACCACTAATTACATTGCCATGCATGAGAGAGTTAATTAAATTAATGGGTATCAAATTCGGCAAGCGTAAATTCCGCGCTAAAATAGATTACAAAAAGGTTGATAAAAAAGCTTGGACTAAGGCTACAACCACTCCCCTGGTGAGGAAAACATTTGAAAGCTTTTTCACTAATCAGTTGGACAAAACAAATCATGAGTTGGTGCTGAGAAGGAAAAGGTGTGGTGTGTGTGAAGCTTGTCAACTGCCTGACTGTGGCGAATGTAATGCTTGCCGTGCAATGGCTAAGTTTGGTGGCCATGGGCGTACTAAGAAGGCTTGTGTAAGAAGATTCTGTCCCAACATGGCAGTAGAGCAAGCTGAAGATTCAGACCCAGACGACGAAGAAGAATACCAACAGAGGGCTGAGAAGAAGCAACACGACAAGCTAGAGGACACAGCGCCGGTCAAGCTAACTGGCTCAAATAACAGAAAAATTAAATGGGTCGGCGAACCCACGAAAGTCGACTCCACCAAAGCTTATTACGATAAAGTTGAAATTGACGGCTCTGAACTTTGCAATGGCGACTTTGTAATGGTTGAAACTTCTCAACCCAATGTTCCTGCTTTGGTTGCTAGAGTCGTATACATGTGGAAAGAAACGATTAATACTAAATCTGGTTATTTTCATGCAGAGGTATTCATTAGGGCCTCTGACACTGTTCTGGGTGAGGTAAGTGATCCCAGAGAAGTATTTTTAGGAGACAGATGTTGCCATGGCGCTCCACTTTCTTCAATATTAAGAAAAGCTTGTGTTGAAAAGGGCGAAATCCCAGCCGATTGGTTCAAATTAGGTGGTAAGGAAGTAGATGACAAACATTTCGATGATGATGGTAAAACCTATTTTTACAATAAATACTATGAAAGGTTCACTGCAAGATTCGAAGATTTACCAGGGGATCCAGCTTGCCCTAATCCATTGAGGCAACACAGATTTTGTCCATCTTGTGAAAGAAAATCTAAAAGAGATGCTAAAAACATACCCAAAGTTTCTGGTAAATTGATGGAAAAATCTAGTATTGTGACTGAATCTACTAGAACAGAATGGTCATTAGTGAGGTGGCAAGATTATGACTACAAGAAAGGTTGTGGCGTATTCCTAAAGCCAGGAACATTCAAGTTAAAGAACTCTCTCGCTAGTGCGAACAACAGCATCAAACCAAAACTAGAGAAAGTTGATGAGGACATTTACCCTGAATATTATAGAAAGAGTGACAATAATTTGCGAGGGTCAAATGTAGATACTGGGGAACCATTCTGTATTGGTTATATTGCAGCTGTTACTGCCATAGGAGAAGGACCTCTGATTGCCCCTCAGGATATTTATTTAAAAGTCAATGTTCTTTATAGACCTGAAAATACAACCAATAAGTTTCCTCAGCATGAAGACGTTAATGTAGTTTACTGGAGCGAAGAGATTCGTGATGTGCCTTTCTCTGCAGTAGTAGGAGCATGTCATTTAATTTATGAACAAAATGTTCCACAACAATATTCTCTGATCGAGTGGCTGGAGCGAGACCCAAGTAGATTTTACTTTAGAATGGCTTTTGATAAAACTTCAGGTCAGATTATAGATGTTCCTCACCATGCTATAAGTGTAGGACGCACTGAACGGGTCAAAGACAAGGGTAAAGGAAAGGGGAAATCCAGCAAACCTTTGGAAACAAATGAAAATAAACTGGAACATATTTCGGTACGACCTTTAAGAACTCTGGATGTATTTGCTGGCTGTGGTGGACTATCAGAAGGCTTGCACCAGGCTGGCTTGGCGGAGTGCCGCTGGGCGATAGAGAATGTGGAAGCTGCCGCACATGCGTATGCACTCAACAATAAGAACTGCATCGTATTCAATGAAGACTGTAACGCGTTACTAAAGGAAGCGATGTCCGGGGCCACCCACAGTGTTGGCGGACTACGCCTCCCGATGCAGGGCGAAGTAGAACTGTTAGTCGGTGGACCGCCATGCCAGGGCTTCTCCGGAATGAACAGGTTCAATTCGAGAGAGTATTCGAACTTCAAAAACTCTTTAGTAGCATCATACTTATCTTACTGTGATTATTATCGACCAAAATATTTCATACTTGAAAATGTAAGAAATTTTGTAGCATTCAAAAAAGGGATGGTTTTGAAACTAACATTGAGGGCATTGCTCGCTATGGGCTATCAGTGCACATTCGGAATTCTTCAGGCCGGCAATTATGGGGTTCCGCAGACGAGAAGAAGGCTTATTATTTTGGCAGCAGCACCTGGGTATAAGTTACCATTCTATCCGGAACCCACGCACGTGTTTAGTAGACGAGCTTGTTCTCTGACTACCACAATAGATGGCAAACGCTTTGCCACAAATATTCATTGGGGTGAGTCTGCTCCCAGAAGAACATGTTCCATCCGAGATGCTATGAGTGATCTACCACGAATTTGCAATGGTGCTAACAAAATTGAAATCGAATATGGTTCAATGCCAGAGAGTCATTTCCAACGACTAGTGAGAAGCAAAGATGAGAATGCAAAACTACGAGATCACATTTGCAAAAACATGGCGCCATTAATTCAAGCCAGGATGTGCAGAGTTCCTACTACGCCTGGTTCTGATTGGAGGGACCTGCCTAACATATCAGTGGCGTTGACAGATGGAACTAAATGCAAGGTATGAAAACTTATTATGTCCTATTGTGTTGGTATTTAGACAAGCCGAAATTGCATCTTTGTATTAGAATATATTTTTGATTCATGTCAGAGCTGTCTTGGATTAGGTAAAGTTTAAACAGCTTCACTTCAAGTAAGGCATATGTGTAGCAAGATGAAACTGATGGGACATTTGTGTGTATTCAGGTGCTGCAGTACAGATACGACGACAAGCGCGCGGGCCGCTCGGCGCGCGGCGCTCTGCGCGGCGTGTGCGCGTGCGCGGCGGCCGGCGCCTGCTCGCCCGCCGACAAGCAGGAGAACACGCTCATCCCCTGGTGCCTGCCGCACACCGGCAACCGACACAACAACTGGGCGGGACTCTATGGTAATACCACCCTCTTTGTTGCTAAATTGTGTTCCTCTGCTGGACAAAAGCTGGTATGGAAGGAGGAAAGGGAGCTTTCCTCCTTCCATACCAGGGGGGAGGGGGTCTCGGATCAAGTTAGAGCCGCGAAGATCGTGGCCGCGGTCGACCTCGACGGCCTCCCTGAGACATCCACTGAGGCAAGCTGAAAATAAAAATATTAATGAAAGGCGAGTAAAAAAAAGTGTCGAAGTATGACGAATTTACAATAGAAAATACAACCTTATGTACTCACTGTTTAGGTCGAGTCTGCTGGGACGGCTACTTCAGCACTACGGTGACGGACCCCGAGCCGATGGGCAAGCAAGGCCGAGTGCTGCACCCCGAACAAAACCGTGTCGTGTCGGTCCGAGAGTGCGCGAGGTCGCAGGGCTTCCCGGACACCTACGTATTCGCCGGCTCGGTACAAGACAAACACCGACAGGTAACATAGATATGTTCATTTATTACCCAGTTCATGAGTATGAAAAACAAGATACAGAGAACGCAATTTTTACCCGACTGCCGAAGGAGGGTAATGTTTATCAGTCTATGTATGTATGTATGTAAGTATGTATGTATGTATGTTTGTTCCTATGTGGCGTTCCAGAGACCAAACGCGTTGGCCGATTTTGAAGATTCGTACGTCAATCGATGCGTCTTAACTCTGCGAGTGTCATAGGCTACATTAAAATTGGATAATAGAAAAATGGCGGATTTTGGGTGCCATATTGTGGGGGCCCAAATTTTTTTTTTCTTCCAAACCCATCGTGTGGGGTATCAAAATAAAGGGTTTTAAGAGGTGATTTCAAAAATATATAACACTTATATGTTTAAATGTATCTAATTCAAAAAAACTAACTAAAAAGTTATAAATAAAAAAACCTAATTAAAAAGATCAAAAAACCCGACTGCTTCAAAAGCGAACTAAAAAGTCGTAAACAAGGAATAAATCATGCTGTGCAGGCGGAGGATACACCAGATTTTGGTCAGCCAGCCGGCGAATATGTATCCTCCGACTGCACAGCATGATTTATTCCTTGTATACGACTTTTTAGTTCGCTTTTGAAGCAGTCGGGTTTTTTGATCTTTTTAATTATGTCAAGTGAAGTTAGCATTTCGTCAACACGTACAATTTTTATAAGAACACTAGTTGACCCGGCAAACTTTGTTTTGCCATAAAAACACCACACATTTATCTACCCTACCCTACCCTACACTACCCTACACTACCCTATCCTACACTACTCTACCCAACCCTACCCTACGCTACCCTACCCTACCTACCTACACTACACTACTCTACCTACCTACCCTACCCTACCCTACCTACCTACCTACACTACACTACTCTACCTACCTACCCTACCTACCTACCCTACCCTACCCTACCTACCTACCTACACTACACTACTCTACCTACCTACCCTACCTACCTACCCTACCTACCTACCCTACCCGACCCTACACTACCCTACCCTACGCTACACTACCCTATCCTACACTACTCTACCCAACACTACCCTACACTACCCTACCCTACACTACCCTACCCTACCCTACGCTACCCTACCCTACCTACCTACCTACCTACACTACACTACTCTACCTACCTACCCTATCCAACCAAACTTTTTTTTTTTTTTTGCTTTTAAACCTTCCCTGTATTCTGTCGAACATAACAAAAAAAGAATTATTCAAATCGGTCCAGCCGTTCTCGAGTTTTAGCGAGACTAACGAACAGCAATTGATTTTTATATATATAGATGAGCGACCAGGCCGTGGCGGCCAGGCGCATTTCATATTTGTCTGACTACCCAGTTGCAATCGCATCTACCGCACCTTAAGAGGAAACGGGGGTGGTCTTTTCTCCATACAAACGCTCTCGTCTGTTTTCTCTCTGGTTTATGAACTTAAAGCAATGATTTTTTACAGTGAAATAAATATCAACTTCTTCTATGTCGCTATGTTTTCCTTTTTGGTGATATATTATCCGTATAAGTACTAGAACCCTCTCAAAATGCTCAAAATTGTCTGTATTGAGTCGCTGTCTTCAGAGCCCTAGTGTACAAATTTGACAACTATTAATGAAAAAAGGAAAACATAGGGACATAGTAAATATCCTTCTTATTCAGTTTATGAAATATCTTCTAAATCGGTCCAATATTGGAGGAGGAAACAGACGAGAGCCAAACCTCGAATTATGACTTTTTACTTAAGAAAATTTGTCGAATCTGCAGTTGTCCTTATCGCACGAATTTGTGGGCGGGGTGAGACGCAAGGGGTCTGCATAATACGTACACAGACGGAAAGGTGATGCGTAGTAGTTGAAAATAATATCGATATACTAGTGTTGCAAAAAGTTATCGATAAACACATTTATATTGTTTACATGTGCTGTTCGTGAGAAATACAAATAGAAGTATTATAAAGTATTGGATACAAAATAAAATAAAGTGCATGTCTACAAATGTTTATTACAAAAAGTTTTCAATACAAAACAGTAAATTGTATATCGGATAGGTATCCGCAATCTCTAGATCGCCTACTGGGTACATCAGCGAAATTAAACTTATTTCAACGTCAGCCGCACGGGTCAATCGATCAGGTTAAGCTTTGCTTGCCGTGATTGGTCCGTGGATGGGTGACCATCTTTACATACCAAGACCCGTCCGTGTCTCGCCAAGCACGTTAAGCCGTTGGTCCCGGCTGTTATTTTCGGCTTTGACAGCCCGAAAGTCTGACCCGTTTTACCAATGGGTTGCATATTACCCAGTAACTGGTTGTGGAGGTCAGATAGGCAGTCGATCCATCAAAATACTGGTATTCAGCTGCATCCGACTCTAACGTAGATGGGAAAAGGCTCGGCGGATTATGACGACGTGCTTTCTCTCACTGGTTTATTCTTTGGTATCCAACCGTCAATTTTTCAAATCAAATCAAATAGCGAACTTACTAATAATGGTTCCATTTTTATACCATAATGCATCGTCCCTCTTAATATTTTGAAAAATAAAAGCTTTTGGGACTACCTAATTAAAATAACAGAAATCTCGTTATGTGTAGTTGGCCTTGTACTTGGTAGAAGTTATTGTGATTCTGTTTTAATTGTAACATTTTGCCTTTAAACATACATAAATCTATTTCATCATCATCATCGTCGTCATATCAGCCACTGCTGGACATAGGCCTCCCCCAAGGGTCACCACATTGATCGGTCCCGTGCATCCAGCGGATCCCCGGAACCTTCACCAAGTCATCGGTCCACCTGGTGGGATGCCTTCCAATGCAACGTCTTCTGGTTCGCGGTCGCCACTCCAGATCCTTTCTGCCCCATTGGCCATCCGTTCTGCGAGCAATGTGTCCTCCCCACTTAAATGTGGCAATTCTCGGGCTTGCCAAATTCTATTGCTCGGGCTATGTCGGTAACCCTGGTTCTCTTGCGGATTTCTACATTTCTGATTCGACCACGCAAGGAAACTTCATGCATAGCCCTCTCCATTGCCCTTTGAGTGACTGTAAGCTTTCTGCTGAGGCCCATAGTAAGCGACCATGTCTCAGAGCCATATGTCTGGCAACACACACTGGTCATAGACTTTCGTCTTGAGACACTGTGGTAAGTTGGACGAGAAGATACCGCAACTTCCCGAACACTGCCCAGCCAAGTCGGATTCGACGGTTGACCACTTTCTCGAAGTTGGCCCTACCCAACTGGATCGTTTGTCCTAGGTAGACATAGTCAGCCACAACTTCGAGTGTAGAGTATCCGACCTTGATTGGAGTGAGTCTAACATGGACATTCAACATCACCTTGGTTTTGTGCATGTTCATCCTAAGACCCATTCTTTAGGAAGCTCTACTGAGGTCATCGAGCATTGTACTGAGGTCCTCCATAGTCTCAGCCATGACCACTATATCGTCGGCAAACCGAAGGTGAGTGATGTATTCGCCATTGACATTTATGCCTAGCCCTTTCCGGTCCAGAACCCTCAAGACATCCTCCAGTGCTGCGGTGAACAGTTTTGGAGATATTACGTCTCCCTGTCTCACACGTCGCTGCATAAGGACGGGTTCCGAGGTCTGATTCTGAAGTCGAACTGACAAGGTAGCGTTTTTATACAAACATTTCAACACTTCAATGTACCGGTAGTCAATTTGGTACCGTTGGAGAGACTGCAGTACAGCCCAAGTATCGATCGAATCAAAGGCTTTCTCGTATTCCACAAACGCTAAACAGAGAGGCAGGTTGTACTCTTCGGTCTTCAGTATAACCTGCCGCGTATGTGTGTGGTCTACGGAGACGATTAGTGATGACCCTTGAAAACAGCTCTAAATCCATTTATTTTTGATGAATTCCGTCTGCAGGTGATATACTTGCAATTTCATAAGGGCAGTTTACCTCTATTATTGAGTCTTCACCTACCAGACCATCCGGGCTTGCCGCTAAAAAGGGTTTGTTTTCATCGATAAACATTCCACACTGTAATACCTGTAGCCGATCGCTTCAGGTTCCTTTTCCTTGCCATAATTGGTAGCCACGGTTCCTTTAAATTTGTTATATATTAACATTTCTCATATTTTGCGAACCGATGTTTTCGGTCGCATCTTACATATTCGCCCAAAATTCGATGCCGTAAGCCTCTTTAGTCTTTCAATTTCCCATAAGCTATTATCGCTTTGGCCCCCACTATTTTTCTTTGAACATCCTTAGTTGAGAGCAATCTTTCAAGAAATTTATTTTTCTTTTAATTTGTATAAATCCAAAGGCAGGAAGAAGATATTTTTTCCAACTCTAAGCGACCGTAGTTTTAACAGGTTATGTAGTTCTTTTTATTTTGCTCGTTCCGTCTTTGGGATACGTCAGTTTCCTTTTTCGGTAAATCTCTGTGATTTTTTTCGAACGCTGCTTTTGTTCTATTTTTTTTTTGTATATTGGCCCGGGCTGTAGCCCTGTATTTTTTTTGAATGCGTCCATGAATAGCCCTTCGTTATTCCATGAAGTTACTACTCCATAACATCTTGTCTGATGTGATATGAGCCACTTCCTGCAAAGTTAATTCTTTTTCCGCCAATAAATTTAGCAATTACATTATTAAATTGCACTACAGTATTATTAGTCACGTCCAAAAAAATATTTTCTGCGTTTGCTGTTAAGAATAACATATATTGTTGGATATCTGTCCACAATCCACAACAACAAAAGTAACGAGTGACTGGGGCGCTTACAAGAAATGCGCGAGCCGCGGCCGGTAGCGTTTTAGAGGCACGCACACATTGTCAACTTACTCACACATGGATAAGGCGGCCGGGCGCCACGCGCTCGCAGTTCGCAGAGCGACAGCGATAGTTTTTTCAAATACCTATTTTTCAAAAGTCTATCCGCCCGTATTTCCTCTTAATTGCGTATCTGTTTTGACTCCACGGAGCAAAGAAGTGTGCTCCCTTTCGTTTTAATAACTCAACAGGTTTTTTGCAACATTGCTTGTGTTTTACGCTGTCGAGTAGACGGATTTTTAAATATATAATAATAAAATAATAAAAAATAATAATTATACAATGGGGGCTACCGCGTATGTATTCGCCGCTAGGGGCGCTGGTGTAGCGTAAGGTCTCCGATATGTCAAACTCCACTGTTTGTGTTGAGTAAATTATTGTTGTGAATATTTTGCGATACCTCAAATTAGTTATGGCTAATATGGGTTACGGGTCAATTAATGTAAGTGTTCTAAGGTATTTAATATGATTTAAAAGTAAACTTGGTTTTCACGCCCATAGTGGGTAGGTACGTAACAAACTTTGACAGCTATACTTCTGGACAACGTTCCAAGTTTGAACTGACGTTAATTAGTTCATCCTCATTAGGGTGCAGGTCTCATGCTTTCATTTTGTTTACAGGTCGGTAATGCCGTGCCCCCACCCTTGGGCGCTGCTTTGGGCAGACAAATAAAGATGGCTTTAGCTGCCAGTTTAGCCACTTAAGATAAGATTGCAAGATACATAAATTTAATGTGACCTTTTTCGTAATATAATGTTAAAGTAATGAAATGCACCTTTGTTTCCATTTATAGTTTTTATACAATCATGACTTATGTTACTGTTTTTTGTTACTATAATAATGACGAACATATTAAATAATAAAATATATTTAAGTATCTAAATTGTTTTATTTTTTCAACGCATGTTTTGTTTTTCTTTTAACATTTTTCACTAAAATACTTAGTTCAACATCTTCTTTAGATTTCTTAGGCTTTTGGACCTCAGGTGGAGTATCTGCGGGTCTACGCTTCACCTTCTCTTGAATAAGGTTATCCATATTCTTTGTTTCTTTGAAATTAGGATTACTTGGAACAATGTTGTAAAGCTGCTTGTTATACACCGCCGAAAACCGGTCATCATTGACATCTATTTCAAACTTAGGCAGGGGTTGTTCGTCGATAGCTTTTAATTTCCTTTTCCTTCTAGACTTTTTGTTACTCTCTGAATCTTGAATTTTCTTCAGACTGAAGTGTGCTTTGCCATCGCCGTCATCCAAGAGTAACTCTAATTCGGCTTTCTTCTTTTCTTCATCTGAATCTATGTCACTGTCTTTATTTTGCTTCTTTTGGTCTTTATTTTTGATGCCTGCTTTAGATTTTTTGAATTCTGGTTTATTGAATTCTTCAGCAAAGTATGGGTCATTCATATCAATGTCGGAAGGCACGTCTGACACACTGCCGTCTTCTAAATCTGATTCATCTTCATTTTTATCCCTTTTCTCTTTATTTTTCAATTTCTTTTGTTTCTTCTTTTCTTTACGTTTCTGTAACAACTTTTCGAAAGGCGTCAACTCTTTCGTTTCTGGAAATAAATAAAAGGTATTTTTTAAAACGAACATAGTGGGATTTGACTAAATAAAAAACCTAAACACTTGGATTTTGTTATGTCCTCATACCTTCATTTATTTTCTTCTTGACTAACTGCTCTGCTTTGTCTTTGATGCCCATTCCCCAACTTATTTCCATTTCCATGTCTTTATTGCTCTTCTTGTCGTCCTTTTTCTCGATATCTTCAAGCAATTTCTTATATTTTAGTATAGGATCTTCATCATCATTGTCTGACTGGGCTTCAATGTCTTCAGTTTGACCATCATCTACAAAACAAATAAACAGTTATAGGTACAATTTATTATCAAGGAGATATTGATTATCATCATTCTCGGTCCTTGGCTCAGATTCTTCCGCCCTTATTGGTAAACATTAATATTTAAGTAGGAACTAATACATTAAAGAATATAGATAGTATAAGATACTTAAATGTGAAAGTTTCACGCATAAACTACTGATTGGATTTTCTTGAAACTTTATCAGTGATATAGTTTATACATCAGAATGACACAGGCTCTAATTAATAAAGATATGAAGTACTAATTCCACGCACATGACAGATAGTAATAAAAAAAATACAATTATTATTAACAAAACATTACCATCACTTTCACTACTAGATGCCAGATATTCTTTTAGATCCAAATCATCGATTTTTCCGTCAAGAGCGCCTTTGATAGTTTCAGTTCGGTTCGGGTTAGTGGCATCCCATGTGAGTTCAACCTTAGCATGCTGCAGCGCGGTTGTTGTAAACAATCGAGGTTTGTATTTTGTCAAGTCGGGAAGCTTCGTGCACTCCTCGCGGGGCTCCTGAATTGATAAAAATAGTATATTATAGCAACTAGTGAATAAAGGACGGATTTAATGCGAGGGCCATAGATGAATCACGAAGAAGTGAAGGATTCTAAGAACTGAATCACGACCGTCGGTATCCTGAGCGACGGAGTTTGAAAGTCGAGTATTCTTTGCATAAGGAGTTTGCATCGAGGATTTTATGCGCAAAGAAGTTGTATAAATGATTTTATTTCTGTAAGTTGGTTTTTTACAAACTCTTTTACATGTCGATCATATTTTTTAAAACTAGATGAGGTCGGCGTTTCCTATCTGACTACTCTGAGAAGAAAGGCCGAAACAAACTCAGAGGTCACAGTCTCTTTTAAAGTCTTGACAAAATCTTGGTTAGATCATGTGAAGACCATGTAGACAGATGTCTGAAATGGTCTTTTGAGGAAAGAACCAGCCAGATTGAGTGGACCTGTCCAGTCAGTGCACGCATTTGTCAATAACCGAGCAGCTCAACTCAGAATTTAAGGAGCTCAACGATTCGACGAACAATACCAAAGAAAGGACATTCGGGTAGGCCGCATAAACAACTCAAACTGCCAGACCATGATTAAAACCGGCCAAGTGCGAGTCGGACTCGCGCACGAAGGGTTCCGTACCATTATCGTAACAAACGGCAAAAGAATCACGTTTGTTGTATGGGAGCCCCCCTTAAATATTTATTTTATTTTGTTTTTAGTAATTGTTGTTGTAGCGGCAACAGATATACATCACCTGTCTAGCTATCACGGTTCATGAGATACAGCCTGGTGACAGACAGACGGACCGAGGAGTCTCAGTAATAGGGTCCCGTTTTTACCCTTTGGGTACGGAACCCTAAAAACTAAGATAAAATAAAAAACAAAAAAAAAAGATCCACATAGTCTTCACATTCACAATAATTAAAATAAAATAATATAATAGCAATGAGATGGAGGTCGAATATATATTGGTGTGTTCTAAATTCAAACACCAAAACAGTGATAAATGCTTTTTATTCACTGTTTTCAGTGAATAAAATAAGCTTTTTAGAGGCGGAATGGTATAAAATATGTTCTTCGATTAGTTATTATAATAATATTAGCCTAAAAACATACAGTTCACACTTTTAAAGTGTGAATTGGACGATATTAAGCTCACAGAAAGTATTAGCGTTTTATGGAACATTTTTTTTAATGATTGATAGACTCGCGCTTGACCACTATCTCACCCGAACCTTAAGTGAAAAACTCGTAATAAAATAATAATTAAGTTTATACTTTGTTAGAAAGTTCATATTTAACACAAAATAGTCCATACCTGGTCAAAAGTAACATCGTCGGGAATAAACCTCATGTCAAGCCGAGTCGCGCTACTTTCGTACTCCATGCCGTCACATTCGCTATACAGTTTGTCAGCCGTGGACACCGAGTCGCATTCTACCACTGCGTAGAAATACTTCAATCTGTTTAGCTGATATCGGCGTAGCTTCTCCATATGATAAGATGAACCTGAAAGTTTTTGGATAAATAGATAAATATAAAAAAATATGATCACATTTATTTCTACCAGAGAAATTACTATTTTGTAGAATTATCCCAAACAAAACAACAACCATTCAATTTGGGATGGTAACAGTCTAACAGATGGTTGATGTTTTTTTAGGGTTCCGTACCCAAAGGGTAAAAACGGGACCCTATTACCAAGACTCCGCAGTCCGTCTGTCTGTCTGTCTGTAACCAGACTGTATCTTATGAACCGTGATAGCTAGACACTTGACAGATGATGTATTTCTGTTGCCGCTATAACGACAAATACTAAAAACAGCATAAAATCAATATTGTGGAGCTCCCATACAACAAACGCGATTTTTTTTCCGTTTTTTTGTGATAATGGTACGGAACCCTTCGTGCGCGACTCCGACTCGCACTTGGCCGGTATTTTACATTCACCAAAATAAGTCCGAACTGAATTAAAATGGAGTCCTATTTGATCTAATACCGAAGTGTTTTTCATTTTTGTCAGTTTTAGTACAAATCTTAGTTACGTTGACGGCGTTGACGCCCATTAGTATGGTTAATGAAAAATTGCAGGCTTTTATAGAAACAAACCTTCCTCATTGCCACCATCTTCTGTTATATCTTCAAGCTTATCCTCGGTTAATTCAATAGGTCCACGTACTTCCTCCTCCTTCATCCTTTGTAAGCCATACTCAGATGGATAAATCTGAAACATTGATTTTAATTTAAGTTTCTAAAATTAAAAGTTTATATTTTCAGCCTATGCATTTAATGCGAAGTCTGCTTACTTATTTTTTGTACAGATATAATTATACAGATATGTATTATGATGAATTTTAGGTTTTTTGTAATATTTTGTGGCTTACCGTGATTTTCTTAATAACACCGCCTGCTGGTAAAAATGAGTTCAATAAAACCATGAGGTCTGTCGCTTTTATGTTGTCCCAGTCCATGTTGCATATAGCAATTCTGAAAGTAGAAAGTGTTGAAATGTTTACTTAATAAATCAAAAAATTTCTTTTGAATTCACAATTGAGAATTTGCGCCCAAACTACGTGGTGTATATGGTTTGGATGTATAAATCTTTGGCAAGTAACAATAATTGCAACTTAATTTAGAAGTCTACTAAACTAATTAAAAAGCTTGCTGATTAAATTTGTGCCCCATAAAAATTTGGGCTCCAGTTATAAGACACAAATTATGCACCTCTTAGTTGACTCTTCTGTTGTTTCTGCATCAGCGTCAAGTTCGCCCCACTCATGTTCCAATTCACTGTCTTCTTCTGCCTCACTGCTTTCCTCATCTGAAGAGCTGTCAGTCTGTATAACTCCTGTAAAAATGAGTATATAAAATATCAAACACACTTGAGTAATTTATATTTAGAAATACAGTCAAAACCATTTACAATAACATTGAAGGGATTGTGAAAATGCTGTCAATATAGCAGATAGTCATTACAAACATATTATATATTTATTCCATCGTAATTCCTTACAAGAATTTATAAAAACCATGTCACTAAGATGTCTGTTTCCAAACACATTCAACCTGAATCTCTTCAAAGTAAGAGTGAACAGGCTTCTTCTGCCCGGCGAGCATGGCCTACTGTGACATCGCTTAAGTCACACTTTTAATCACAGTTTGGGCGATAAACTCATTTTGTCTTAAATGCTAGCACGGCGGCGTGAGATATTTTCTTGACTTGTGGCATAACTTCTTGACGTTTATTTTTTTCTTTTTCGGAAATTTTCCAATTTTATTGCAGTTTCGGTTTAACCTTGGCCATAAAAACCATTTATGTTCTGAGAAGCATAGCCCTACGACGCACTGTTTCCGAATTATGGGCCTCCGTGTCTTATTTTATTTTGCATAAAACGCTCTATATTTCCAAAATGATATCTCGAAAACGGTATGTCCTAGGCAAAAAATAAGCAAAATTTACCCCCCCCTCCCCCCCCTTTCCTACCCCCACGTTAGCAGCATCCCAACATGAATTATATATTTTTTTTTTTTTTTATACTTTGCTTGTTTTTCGACTTGAACTACGGTTATGACAAGTTATGATAAAATATGTCATGTCTTACAATTTGTCTTAAATGCTAGCACGGGACAACCATGTGACATAGTTTGCAGTCGCGACATGCTTTTCTTGTTGTTGACTTCATAGTGCGACATAATTTGAATAGACAACCAAATAAAATAATACGTAAAAAGGTGCCGTTCATACAGCTAAACAACTTTTTAATTTTGTTGGGAATAAATTAATATTTGACCCACGACCATAGACTTATGCACACTTTATTTTTCTTTGTTTGTTTGATAACATATTAAGTGTTTGTTAGAAAGATATAGTTATTGTGAAAATTTTAATAATTACTAAAAAAATATAATAGCTTGGACCAATACCGGTGGGCCCCTATTTTTTATATTTTAAATGTTTTTTTTGGGATAATAATAAAAAAAATATGAACAACAATCAAAAAAATTACAATTATGAAAAAGTAATAATATAAAATTAATTAATAATCCTGTAACATTTCAATTTATTAATAAGCATTGATCACCATACACACAAAATGAATTTATTGCCATTTGGTGCAGTAATTAGAAGGCAAATATATTTATTTTCAACTGTAAAATTTTATCACCACCTTCGAACGAAAGTGATAAACTTTTCTAAATCATCTGTCAAAATGTGACATTTGTGACAAAGTGAGTGCGCTCGTATTAGCAATTAAGACCCGATGAGTCCCAAACAAACGTCAGGAAATTTTCTCACGCCGTCGGTGCTATTATTTAGGACAAAATAGCGTTATCGCCCAAACTGCGATGATATGTGTGACTCAAGCCATGTCACAGTAGGCCGTAGGCAGCAACAAGAAAGGCATGTTGCGCCTTTAAAATATGTCACATGTTTGACCCGTGCTAGCATTTAAGACAAATTGTAAGACATGACATAATTTATCATGTCTTGTCACAAATGTCTTGGGTACGCCCATGCTCGCTAGGCTGGGTAAGCTCACTCCATCGTTGACTCTGTCTCTGTCACCTCTGACCTAGACTAGAGTCAAGAGCAAACTAATCTCAAATAATAAAAAAACTTACCTTCACCACGGGCATAATCAATATCCAAATCTAACAACCGCTTCTTAACTTTTTTCTGTAGCTTTCCACGAATTAATTTATCATTAATTAAGACTGGATTTTCATCATCTTTTTCATCATCACTGGATGGTTGTTTAACGAAGCGACCCGGCACAGACTCGACCTCAGATCCATCACTTTTATCTTCTACATGCGATTTCTCTTCGTCTTCATCCGAACCACTTCCCTCAGACTCATCTACCTCGTAGTACTTCCGCAAATTCTCCGTAGAAGTTTCATTAATAGGCCGCCCACGTTTATCCACTGTGTATTTCACTTTAAATGTTTTATCTTCGAACATAGACTGAAATCGTTTGTCTATCTTAACTTTTCTCTCATGTTTAGGAATTTGACGATATTTTGGATCGTTAAGATATTTCGTGAAACGATTATCTTTTAGTATGTCACCCATGATCGAAGGATTACAATAATAATAATCTTATTTTACAAAATTACCACTATGTTTATAACCTGTAGGTTTCGAGGTTATATTTCGGAAAACATCACATGAACACACTCACTCACTGTCACATTCATTCACAGCATGACAGCAGCGATCAGCCGATCACTTCACGCACGTTTAAGGCATTAGCAAAATATATCGATATTTCCATACAATTATAGATATATATCGTCGATATTTTTAATCGCGATATATCGATATTCAATATTTATTTTAGAGTATCGAATTCGCATTAATTTCGTTTTTTAGGGTGCCGTACCCAAAGGGTAAAAACGGGACCCGAAAAAAAAGTTGATATTTTTTTTTTTATCGATGTATCGCGTGAAATTATATCGGCTATAAATATCGATATATCGAATCAAAAATATCGATATTTTTTCGACAAGCCTACTCCTGTAGTCCTGCCTGTCCTGTCTGTCACTGTCAGCGTCAGTGGACTACTACCACTACTGGAGTCTGATTAAACAGAACTTCAATATTTTATCAAATAGAATTGAATTAAAAGGCAATCGCTCTAAATTTATATCAACATCATGAATAGCATTGGAGAAGAATGTACTGAGCTAAAGAAAAAATATGACGATTGCTTCAACAGTTGGTTTTCTGAAAGATTTCTAAAAGGTGACCACGATGATTCCGTCTGTGCCGGAATTTTCAAAGTTTATCAGGATTGCGTAAAGGTAATTGTATTATTTGTTGTATTCCCCAGGTTTTAGTCGTACGTTGCAGATTCCACTTCACAAAATTGCAATTAAACCTCATTTATTACATGTGACAACATGGGGTTGTTATCAGTTTGATAAGAAGTTCGATTCTATTAAAGGTATAATTAGCCGAGTTTTTGAATTAAGTTTTTATACTCACTGCATCTAGTTAATTTCCACATCTTATGACAGTATGAAGTGTCATTTTTTTTTTAAAGCTGATGCAATATTTTAAATTGTACCCAATTGATATACCTACATTAAATCAAAATTATTTTATTTTTTGTACATCTGTTTCTATGTTTATTCGGCAGAAATAAAACGGCTGCAATTTACAATGAGCTTTAATTTTTTCGAATATAATCAGGAGTTAAAAAATAATAAGTGGTATCTTGTTCTATTCTTTCAGAATGCTATGAAGCAGCAGAACATAGATTTCAAAGAAATCGACAAGGATGTTCTAGGTACAGATGGCGAGCACAAAGCTCCCCCATCAGGCAGTAGTTGACAAAACTTCATTCTGGGTGCATTGCAACTTGCTACATGCCACATGACGCACTCTTGGAAGGAACAACACGTACCAGTAGAATACAAAAGCAAATCTAATATTGATAAGCTTAATATTGTCAATATAATGTACAGTACCCGGACTTAAATATGGCACAGTGAATTTAACAACATGTCATATTTAGGCCTAGCTAAGGTTTAAGTCACAATCTTATTGATGTTCCTGCTTAATGAAATGATCTAAATGTTGTTACTTAGTGCTCAAAGTATTTTGCAATATGTTGTAAGTATAAGAAGGCATATTTTTGCCATGCATTTGATTAGTTCAAATCTGGATGATAGTAGGTTAGTATTAGAGATGAAACGGATAGCTGTTTGGCTGGATACTGGATATTCAGGCAACCTTGTTGCCGGAACATTGCTGTTTAGTGCATTGCAACAACCGAGCTTGCATACGTTGCGCAAGAACTATCGGGCTGATTGGGTCAAATTCGGGTATTTTCGTTCATGAGCGAAGTTAGCAAATATTTCATTGACTTGTTGCATTGTTTGCGAAGGATCATTTGATGTTTTATTAGTATTATTCTTATTCTTTATTGTACACAAAACATACAAATACAATAGGACAATATATGTACAAAGGCGAGCTTAACCCATAGTTGGGTTCTCTAACAGCAAACCTCAGTAGTATTTTTATATTTCTATGATTTAAAGTTTTTAATGATTTCTAAATCTGATAATAATAATAATAATTTTTATCCAGTTACTGGGTTGTGGAGGTCAGATAGGCAGTCGCTCCATGTAAAGCACTGGTACTCAGCTGAATCCGGTAAGACTGGAAGCCGACCCCAATAACAATTGGGAAAAGGCTAGGCAGATGATGAATGATTTCTAAATCTGGCCTTGTTTATACAGACAAGTGAAACCACGTGTAACCTCTTAATGCAAAGAAATTAGTATTCATTCACCATAATTTGCCCTTAGTGCATTAAGAGTACTAATTATTTTTCTAAGTTATAGAATGAACATTTTGTGATCATTGATCGTATTTGTTATGTGATAAAGATAAAGTATATAAATTAAATCACTTATCTGGCTGGATAGGCGCTTGTTATATCCGTTTCATCTCTAGTTAGTTCAATAGCAGTAGGTAAAATACGCGCTTGGTCGTGGAGTTGCGGAAACCAGCCCGTTTTAACCTTTTTTTTTTTGTTCCGGGGTTGAAAATCCTCATTGGATGTCCTCCGCCCTGGGGGGAACGGAGGGGTCTGTCAGTCTCTTACTAACTAAAAACCACCCTGGTGTTCAGTCTCACACCTAAACCGGGAATCTCGGGAACAACGATACTTCCGCAACCCCCGGCTAGAGCACGTTTTAACCTAACGTAACCTAGTAGTAGGTAGATAATATTGTGTCCGTTATGCTAGCGTACACCAGAACTGCAACGAGTTCAATGAACAATTTCTGTTCATAGTACAGGTACAGATATGCTCAAAGGTGCTTTGTCAAGTTTTTTTTAATAGAGAACTAAAACTGAAACGTGATGAAGTACTGAACTAGGAGTATGTACACTTCATTGTAGATATAGTTCTGAGTGAAAATTAAATAATTGGAAATGAAAATGGAAATGAAAATGAAAATAATGCTATATTTCTGTTTTTAATTTCACAAATAATTCATTTTGTTCGCGACAGTACGTCAGTATATTTGTTCCTAGAACTTAACATAGGTTTTTTTGCTTATTCCCCTGCGAATTCGCATAAAGTATTTACACTAATAGAGGCAGAATTTCACGCACTATTTATATATATAGCATTCATTACAAGAAAAGTTCCCTTTCTATAAGAACTACTATGTGTACGCTGCCATGACGCCAGCTCCGAATGTCATTGAAAAGTCTTGTTCAATATCTCTGTTCCTACAAGAGCAATCGTTATGAAATTTTGCATAGCGGGAGAAGTATTAGAACAGTATTTTTGTGTCCAAATCTGTTGCTTTACAATTAGCCGTTTTCGAGTACGGCCATGTGTACGCTAGCTTGATCGTGACGCTAGCGTACATAGTGAAAATGGTGTTTATTTCCTAAACTAAAGAGGAAGATTTTTTTTTATTTTTACAGTAATTAGGCAGTATTTACACAGAGTTTTTTGGCATAGAAACTAACTCGTTGCAGTTCTGGTGTACGCTAGCATAACGGACACGATAATATTATGTTGATTAATTATTTAAGAGAAATAATAGTTTAAAAAAATTTAACCTTTTTTTATTATACCTCGCCTTTAAACCTATCTTTGTAGCTTTATTATTTGGCTACTGTAAGGACTCTAACTGAAAATGACATTTTGATTTTCAACATGCATTATGTCCTTAGATGTTATTATCAAAAGATCCTTGCAGAGCTACTAGGAAGATACATAAATAAAAGACTACAGATAGTCTCAAAAGTTATTATAAAAATTTGTTTATCATTAAGTAAACTTATTATACAGAATTATTTAAAATTAAATTAGTTGCCATGCTTATTATCTCTGGCTTGTGTCTCTGGGTCTGTACACATAGCCTCGGCTCTTCATTTCTCTTATAACACCAGCTGGTAACCTTCCCGAAACTGATATTGCATAGACTCCTTTAGTAAATCGATCTGAAAACAAGAATATTATGTTGAGTACACAACAACTATGGAAATCCAACCTGCTACAATCCTGAATACTCCTTTTGCATGTGCATAACTCCAGCTTCCTCATAAGTGTTAAAATAATTCTATCTATGCCAATATTTCAGGCATAATAGCAGCAATCAAAGTACCAAGTCTTTATTTAGCTGCCACGAAAACTTCGCTAATATGTGTCGTTTAGTGTGAGTCAGCTGGAGTGACGTCACCCCAGCTTCCTCATTCAATACAGGCAAACTAGTGATGTTAGGGTTTTGGACTACAGTCAAAAAAATAAGGCATAATATCAGCACATGGAAGGAAAGAACTGAACGATAATACTTAAAAAGTGTTGAAACTATGATAGAAAAACGTGTGTGTAAGCTGATGTGACGTCACCCCAGCTGCCATGTCATATCTTCTGAACAAAAGAAGATACGATTATGTATTATAGCTCAAAAATTAAGGAATAATAGCTGCCATTGGCAGCAAAATTTTCAAATCTGTAGTCAAAATACTCCATAAGTTATTAAACCGACAGATATGTGTAAGCTGGAGTGACGGCACCCCAGCTGCTCATATCATATCTTTCGAACAAAAGAAGATATGATTATGCATTATAGCTTAAAACATAAGAAATAATAGCTGCCATAGGCAGCAAAAATTTCAAATCTCTAGTCCTTGTAGTTTCCACGTAGTAAACAAAAGAATGGTTTCCGCGCCAAAAAGATCAAATTATTACTTCGGAGGAGGTACGGAGCGGTGCTGCCGTTCTGTGCGCTATATTATCAGTTTGAAGTAGTTTAAACTAGGTTATAGACTGGGAGTCGAATACACACTTGAATCGTAGGTACTATGTAAGTATTCAGGTTTTTATAGTCATATTTACGGCCAGACAATCGTGCTTGTTTGTTCAATATCTCTGTTCCTACAAGAGCAATCGTTATGAAATTTTGCATAGCGGGAGAAGTATTAGAACAGTATTTTTGTGTCCAAATCTGTTGCTTTACAATTAGCCGTTTTCGAGTACGGCCATGTGTACGCTAGCTTGATCGTGACGCTAGCGTACATAGTGAAAATGGTGTTTATTTCCTAAACTAAAGAGGAAGATTTTTTTTTATTTTTACAGTAATTAGGCAGTATTTACACAGAGTTTTTTGGCATAGAAACTAACTCGTTGCAGTTCTGGTGTACGCTAGCATAACGGACACGATAATATTATGTTGATTAATTATTTAAGAGAAATAATAGTTTAAAAAAATTTAACCTTTTTTTATTATACCTCGCCTTTAAACCTATCTTTGTAGCTTTATTATTTGGCTACTGTAAGGACTCTAACTGAAAATGACATTTTGATTTTCAACATGCATTATGTCCTTAGATGTTATTATCAAAAGATCCTTGCAGAGCTACTAGGAAGATACATAAATAAAAGACTACAGATAGTCTCAAAAGTTATTATAAAAATTTGTTTATCATTAAGTAAACTTATTATACAGAATTATTTAAAATTAAATTAGTTGCCATGCTTATTATCTCTGGCTTGTGTCTCTGGGTCTGTACACATAGCCTCGGCTCTTCATTTCTCTTATAACACCAGCTGGTAACCTTCCCGAAACTGATATTGCATAGACTCCTTTAGTAAATCGATCTGAAAACAAGAATATTATGTTGAGTACACAACAACTATGGAAATCCAACCTGCTACAATCCTGAATACTCCTTTTGCATGTGCATAACTCCAGCTTCCTCATAAGTGTTAAAATAATTCTATCTATGCCAATATTTCAGGCATAATAGCAGCAATCAAAGTACCAAGTCTTTATTTAGCTGCCACGAAAACTTCGCTAATATGTGTCGTTTAGTGTGAGTCAGCTGGAGTGACGTCACCCCAGCTTCCTCATTCAATACAGGCAAACTAGTGATGTTAGGGTTTTGGACTACAGTCAAAAAAATAAGGCATAATATCAGCACATGGAAGGAAAGAACTGAACGATAATACTTAAAAAGTGTTGAAACTATGATAGAAAAACGTGTGTGTAAGCTGATGTGACGTCACCCCAGCTGCCATGTCATATCTTCTGAACAAAAGAAGATACGATTATGTATTATAGCTCAAAAATTAAGGAATAATAGCTGCCATTGGCAGCAAAATTTTCAAATCTGTAGTCAAAATACTCCATAAGTTATTAAACCGACAGATATGTGTAAGCTGGAGTGACGGCACCCCAGCTGCTCATATCATATCTTTCGAACAAAAGAAGATATGATTATGCATTATAGCTTAAAACATAAGAAATAATAGCTGCCATAGGCAGCAAAAATTTCAAATCTCTAGTCCTTGTAGTTTCCACGTAGTAAACAAAAGAATGGTTTCCGCGCCAAAAAGATCAAATTATTACTTCGGAGGAGGTACGGAGCGGTGCTGCCGTTCTGTGCGCTATATTATCAGTTTGAAGTAGTTTAAACTAGGTTATAGACTGGGAGTCGAATACACACTTGAATCGTAGGTACTATGTAAGTATTCAGGTTTTTATAGTCATATTTACGGCCAGACAATCGTGCTTGACTTGTAAAGTGCTGTGTAAAAGGCGCCTCTTCAATAGCAAAGCAGCATAACTAAATATAATTCTGTAACAATATGTAGATATGTATAATATGTAACGGTTTTACTTATAGCATAGCGCTGTTGTAGCGCACAGAACGGAAGCGCCGCTCCGTACCTCCTCCGAAGTAATAATTTGATCTTTTTGGCGCGGCAACCATTCTTTTGTTTACTACGTGGAAACTACAAGGACTAGAGATTTGAAATTTTTGCTGCCTATGGCAGCTATTATTTCTTATGTTTTAAGCTATAATGCATAATCATATCTTCTTTTGTTCGGAAGATATGATATGAGCAGCTGGGGTGCCGTCACTCCAGCTTACACATATCTGTCGGTTTAATAACTTATGGAGTATTTTGACTACAGATTTGAAAATTTTGCTGCCAATGGCAGCTATTATTCCTTAATTTTTGAGCTATAATACATAATCGTATCTTCTTTTGTTCAGAAGATATGACATGGCAGCTGGGGTGACGTCACATCAGCTTACACACACGTTTTTTTATCATAGTTTCAACACTTTTTAAGTATTATCGTTCAGTTCTTTCCTTCCATGTGCTGATATTATGCCTTATTTTTTTGACTGTAGTCCAAAACCCTAACATCACTAGTTTGCCTGTATTGAATGAGGAAGCTGGGGTGACGTCACTCCAGCTGACTCATACTAAACGACACATATTAGCGAAGTTTTTGTGGCAGCTAAATAAAGACTTGGAACTTTGATTGCTGCTATTATGCCTGAAATATTGACATAGATAGAATTATTCTAACACTTATGAGGAAGCTGGAGTTATGCACATCCTTTTGCTTAGGTTGGGTTAGGTTTATTTTAGGTTCCCCCCCGGAGGGTTCCCGCATTGTCGAGGCGGGGGGGCTCAGTAGCCGTGGCTTGGACAACCACGGTGAAGCGAAGAGGAACCCGAGGAGGGGCCGCTCGTCAGGACTTTTGCCGATAAGCCGACAACGTAGCGGCCAACATGTAGGTTGCGTTGTTGCCTAGGCGACATCGCAACTGAGGCGGGCCGCGATGTGGTATGGAAGGCATCGCGGCTGAGGGTTGGAGGCCGCGGCGGGAGAGGAGTGCCGGTATTACGGTGCGCCGCTCGCCCTACCCTCCGCGGCCTGCACGGGGTCGCCACGCCACCGTCTGATGGCGGACGCGGTGGGGCCGCAGGGGAGGAGGAGTGTCGGTATAGCGTTGGCCGCTCTCCCTATCCCCTGCGGCCGAAAAGTGGTAGGTGGCGGGGCCACTGTCCTGACCCGTCACAGGGGGACCAAGGGTGCCATACACGGGGTCGTCTGGCGCCCATGTGCTGGTTTGGTCCCCGGGGTGGTCACGGCGTACAGTGTGTTCTGGTGCGCCGGTGATGGGGGGTTAACCTCAGAGGAGGGTCCGGAGACGGACAGCCGCGGCGGGTTCGCGGATGTATGCTAACGCGTTCCCGTGTTCCCGCCATAAGCGGCACAGGAGGACACCGTGGAGTTTTAGTGGGTTAGAGTCCCACATAACTGCGCTATATCCCCGTGGTAGCGCAGTATGCATGAGCATTTCTCCACGTAAAAAAAAAAAACTTAATTCAAAAAATCAAAAAACCCGACTGCTTCAAAAGCGAACTAAAAAGTCGTAAACAAGGAAAAAATCATGCTGTGCAGTCGGAGGATACATATTCGCGGGCTGGCTGACCAAAATCTGGTGTATCCTCCGCCTGCACAGCATGATGTTTTCCTTGTTTACGACTTTTTAGTTCGCTTTTGAAGCAGTCGGGTTTTTTGAGTTAAGTTTTCATTATCACAATATAATATATACACAATCACCTCTTAAAACCCTTTATTTTGATACCCCAGACGATGGGTTTGGAAGAAAAAAAAAATTTGGGCCCCCACAATATGGCACCCAAAATCCGCCATTTTTCTATTATCCAATTTTAATGTAGCCTATGACACTCGCACGGTTAAGACGCATCGATTGACGTATGAATCATCAAAATCGGCCAACGCGTTTGGTCTCTGGAACGCCATATAGGAACAAACATACATACATACATAGACTGATAAACACATTACCCTTCTTCGACAGTCGGGTAAAAAAAAAAGGTTATTTTAGGTTAGGTCGATCTTCCAAGGTTAAGAAACGCTTGCCGAGGTCGGTCCGTGGATGGGTCACCATTTCAACATACCGAGTTTCCTCCGTGCCTCTGAAAGCACGTTAAGCCGTTGGTCCCGGCTGTCATTTGAAGATCTTTGACAGTCGTTACGGATAGTCAGAAGCCTATCTGACACCAAACTTGCCAAGAGGTATCGTGTTACTCAGGTACTGGGTTGTGGAGGTCAGATAGGCAGTCGCTCCATGTAAAACACTGGTGCTCAGCTGAATCCGGTAAGACTGGAAGCCGACCCCAACAATAATTGGGAAAAAGGCTAGGCAAATGACTTTCACACATCTTCATTCATTGGTTCATACACGCATGCCAGTATTAGTCATAATAGTATTGCTAAAATAGCAGATCCACCACCCTGTGACCCAGATACGGACTTTAGCTTCTGAATAGTTGTTTGGGATTTTCCAAAAAATGGCTGAGGAGAACACTACTACTACCATGCACCAATCAGGTCACTTATAGCATACTGCCTGCCAGCCCTTGTGCACCTATTATTTGTATTCAATCAGCAGCTAGGAACGAATTAAATATTCACATTCAATGGTCCACCCTAAGGAGTAAGTACCACAATCAAAGCTCTTAAGTTAAGATTCAACACTTACTTATGCGTTGCCACTTGCACACCCAACTATCCTCGGGACTCATAACTGCAATCATTCTGAAAAATTACAATTCATTAATAACTTGATACTACTCCGCTTTTTGGAGACCGAAAATAAAGAAAGTACCCCATACGATACCCTAACTACACGTGGTCCCCGGGTAGTGGTAGGCTTCCGGCCGAAGGCTTGCGCCCACCCACCGGGCAAAGACGTACCGCCAAGATGCCTAGCCATGTTCCGGTGCGATGATCGGTGTAGCCACTTCAGGAGATGGGTCGAGATGGCGGCTACATTGCAGGCAGACCAGCCAGACGCGCGTGGTTGGACGTAACGGGACTGGTCGGGCTCAAGACTGGTCGCGGAGGGTAGCGGGATCCGAGGCACAGTGCACCGCTGGCCGACCGCAGGTAGTTGGGGGCCCAAGTAGTATGCCAGCCCCACACGAAAGACTGCCCCGCCAACTGACAAATAATCCCGGAATGCACCATCGTGCTGGTTGACGACCAGAAAAGGTAGGGCCCGATGGACATTCCCGGGGGGGCTCGGGCGTCCCCGCAGTCTCTAGACTAGTCCCCCAATAATGTCGTCCTTTCAGTGCGTGTCTCTAGGTTAGTAGCGTGGCACCACATCTCACTTTCTCTTCATCTTTAAGGTGAGACTTCAATTGCAAAGCGAAAAATTAAAAAAAGTTCAAATTTGAACAGCGGCCTCACGCCCCACTCAAAGTGCACCTCACTAACATCAGAGGTCTGCACTCGAAACTCATAGCAGTCCATCATCATCTAGAGACTGATAAGCCGGCTCTCTTTTTCCTTTCGGAGATGCTGATCAGATGTCCGTCAGACGTATCGTACCTAACATACCTAAGGTTTACCTTGGAGCTAAGCGCGGGTGTATGCATGTACACCCGAGACGACATCTGTTATCGGCGTCTCCGAAATCTTGAGGACTCCAGTTTCTCTGTGCTGTGGGCTATGGTGGACACGGGCCTAAATAAAATTATCTACGCCTGTGTCTATCGCTCGCATAGCGGAGATTCACACCACCACCAGCGGACCAGGCTCACAGAGTAACTTACCATTTCATACCATTAAAAACACGATTGTTTTATGGGAGCCCCACTTAAATATTTATTTTATGCTGTTTTTAGTATTTTGTTGTTATAGCGGCAACAGAAATACATCATCTGTGAAAATAATAACTGTCTAGCTATCACGGTTCATCAGATACAGCCTGGTGACAGACGGATAGTGGAGTCTTAGTAATAGGGACCCGTTTTTATCCTTTGGGTACGGAACCCTAAGAAGTAGCTTTTTTATAATGAGGAATAGAAGAAGTGACAACATGACTCAGAAAACCAGAGTTAAGGGCAAAAATTAAATTATGCTAACCCATAATCCAGGTACCCAAGATTGCCTAGTTTGGGGATTATACGTGGGACACTCAGAAAGTTTTGCGAAACTAAAAAAAATTGTTCTATACGTACATATATTTTTATTAAATCTTTTCAAAGTACTTTCCACCAGCCTCTATACAAAGATTCATGCGCCTAAACCAGTTTTCAAAACACTTTTTCCAGTCCGCCGCAGACACCTCGTTTACAGCCTGCTCGAACGCAGCCAGCGCATCTTCCAGCGACGAAAATTGTATCCCTTTGAGCTGATTTTTTATTTTTGGGAATAAAAAGAAGTCACACGGTGCTAGATCAGGGCTGTAAGGAGGGTGACCCAGGAGTTTGACTGGCGTGCTGTCCAGGAAGTCCCTCGTTTTGAGTGCGGTGTGCGCAGGTGCATTGTCGTGGTGGAGCAGTAGCCCGCGGAGCCCTGTGTTTGGTCGCTTGTTGCTTATAACAGAGAAAACTTCTGGCAAACATTTGGTAGTATACCATTCGGCATTAATGCTTCTTTGATCCCGTAAGGGAATTGATACCAAGTGGCCAGTCAAATTAAAAAAGCTAGCGATCAAAATCTTACCCCCGCTTCTAGATCGCTTCACTTTGGTAGGCGTTGGCTCATTTTGAAACACCCAAACAGTCGACTGGCGCTTGGTTTCTGGGTCGTATTGATAAATCCAGGACTCATCACCTGTAACGATGTCGTAAACACGCCGAGACGAGCCTGCTTCAAATTTGTTAAGCATATCACGGCACCATTCCACCCGGGCCTGCTTCTGAGCATCGGTGAGGTTGTGCGGCACCCAGCGTGATACTATCCTTCTCACGCGAAGATGGCTGTGTAGAATCTCGTGAACGCTTCCCGATCCAATCTTCAATATGTGTTGAATCTCCTGATATGTAATTCGCCTATTGTCTTGGATTAAATTTTTCACTGCTAGCACGTTTTCTTCGGTAACAGCCGTCAAAGGGCGACCGCTTCTTTCGTCATCCCCCAAAGTTGGTCGACCGCGCTTGAATTCGTTATACCAACGATACACGGTTGCCTTGGAAGGGCCTTCATCCATGAATGCCATTTGAAGTCTATCGTACGATTCATCCGGTTTCAGGCGACACTTGAAATCGTATAAAATCATAGCTCTAAAATGTTCCCGGCGCAGATCCATATTTCAGTGAGACACAATACTTTGAATTAACTCGCAAAAAATGTGGAGGGAAATTTTGAAATTGGAACTTACTTATTTTTACTTATAAATAATCATATTTTCGAAAAACATTATAACTGGCCAGTCTCCCATATATAAAAACTTTTTTTCGCAATACTTTCTGAGGGGCCTGGTATAATTTAAATGAATAGCTGGACATGATATAGAAACTAAACTTTTTACTATAAACTGTCTATTGACTGTCTATGTAAATTAGGCAGGTAAATGAAAAAGCTTATGAACTTACCCATCAAAGTTATTACTTGTGCAGTCATAAACATTGTCTTTATTGTTCTTCATACGGAGAAACTCATCGCAGTTGTCACAGCCGTCGTACTCAAACTGGTCGAATGTCTGGAAGATGATTTGACAAAATCAAAAAAGAGTAGGGTACTTCACTTGTTTGTGCAATTGTAAGTTACTAGATAGTAGTGGTAGTGACTCCCTTTTCCGCACTTGGACTACCATTTGGTCCATTGTGCTTTTGGACGGAGCTATGATAGCCATTGCTGGGGGCAAAAGCTTCCTGCGATCTTCACAGGCTTTACGGAGCGACCTTACTGTTCCGAGGATTTCTTCGCGTTAAGATGCCACAACCTCGCATTCCAGGATTACGTGGGCAGCTGATTCTTCGGCATTAAATCAGCCCCTGCAAAGTGGGCTATCCGTGTCGCCTATGTTGAATAGATGTTTGTTTAGAAGGGTACCTATGACCCGTAATTTTCCCTAAAATTATTTTTAGGTTATTTCTACTCAGGCTTGAGGACTTTTCTAGTTAGATGCGGGTGTACGTTTGGCAAAGCCATTTTTGACTGTCTACAGTCTGTTGCCCGTGACCATCTGTTATTATGTAGTTCTGTTGATCTTTGGCGAATCCACGCACGAAATTGCGAGAAAGGCAAGGGGAGAAGTAGGGTACCTAGGTAATAACGTGGTGCGCACGAGATTGTGTATGTCTGTGTGGGGGAAAGTGGGGATGGCAAAGTGAACGTGTGAGTGAGACAGATGATGACAGAGTGTAGTGTACACTAGGTAGGGGCCTAGCACTAACATCTCGGAGCCCCTCTTTGCAAGTAGATCTGCGGCATCATTGCCTAGGGATCCACTGGGCCCCTTGATGCACTGGAGGGTGATTCGATTGGATTTCGATATACTCTCTCAGGTGGCACTCCAAGATAAGTTTGTTGTTAGTTAGTTTTCTAGCACAGCCATACTATCAGATAGGGATCTGATACCGTAATTCTGGATGCCTTAATGCTTTACGGTTGTTGTGGTTTGTGTTAAGGCGACACATTCAAATTGAAATATCAAACTGTGTATGCCAAGCGCTATGTGAAAGTAAATGTTGATGTCAAGTGAGTGTACGACAGCAACTGAACTGTTTTTTGTTTTAGAGCCATCTGTGTAGATTTGTACTTCATTGGCTCCTGACTGATCCCTTTCTTCCTCTATTGTTTGTGTATTATAGTTTTTGTTGACCATAGGTTAATAAACATGGATGAACATGGCTTGATAAACTTGAGCGGCTTCAAAATTTTCATATTTGGTTTGTGCAAATATGACCATGTTTCCAAATTCTGGGTAAAGCTCAAGTGGCAGCCAATTCACTTTCGCCGGAATGCTTATATTCTTTCTCTTTTGTACAATGTGCTTTTTACTCCTTCCACCCCTTTTTACCTCAAGGATTGTTTTCAGTTTATCTTCGATTTCGACATGAAATTTCTTAGGTCATCAAAAAACTTGCAACTTAAAATGCCTATGCATTCCACTACATTCATTAACTGTCCAGACAGCTCATTTTTGGAATGCATTGCCTGACCCAATAAAATGTGCTCAGTCATTGCCTGTCTTTAAAAAACTTATAAAGGGACATTACCTGTCTCTTTGATCCTGTCCTTGTTTAAGCTGTATTGTTTTCTTGTTTGTATATTTAGATGTATATGTATCTACATAGATTGTTTTAAGTAACTAATTGTACTCAGTAATACTAATAGTATGCTTTGAAATTTGCACCAAGTGCAACCCTATATCGTGTCCAGGCTGTCTCTATCCATTCAAGGTTGCCTGGAAGAGATTGCAGGATGCGATAAGGTTGTATGTATGTTTTAATTTTAATGTTTTTTTTTAATTGTTTTATCTTAGTGTACAATAAAGTAAATAGGTTGTTTTTGTGTTCTGTCACATGGGGCAGCAATGAGAGGTTGATACTCAATCGCCTGGTCCAGGATTTTAGCATGTGGACTAGTGAGGTTTTTGCCCCATATGCCTAGAAGCTTTAGCCTGATGGCAGCTAGCGCCGCCTTTTGCTGTATGTACAGGTCCAGGGCTATCTCCATGGCTGCTGTTAAGTTACTAGGTAAGTAACAGGCTGGTATTATTAGGATCAGAAGGCTGTCTTACGGGTGGAGTAAAGAGCAAACAAATACCAAATACCTTTATCAAAGAGCACACTAAACAAGCTCGCAGTCCTCGCAGATCTTTTGGCACGGTCTCCAACGACATTATAAAAATCGCGTTTTCAAATTGTCGGTATCTAAATTCGTAGTTTTTTGTTTGTGTACGAAACTAATTATTCATCTAAAATTTATAAGGCTTGAAAGCTTTAAATAAAAACTAATATCTCTATTGAAAAGCTGATTAACGGCATAGAAAGTAAAGTAACTCTGCTTTTTTGACACAATTGACAGTAGTAAGAGTGACACTGACAGAACTACACGAGTGCTGCCAACTTGTCTAAGCAAAAACGCGTTGTTAGCTCTTTATAAATGCGTTAAGGTGGAAACATACTATTGAAACCCCACCCGACGCCACGCCACCCGACGTGTCGACACCCGACGCGTACCGTGCACATATACAACATCCCACGTGATGCTACAACACGCCTCGCTAGTATCATAGCCAGTAAAGTAATTTTGTACCAGCCCAAGTACTTGACTACTTCATTGAGACTATGATAGGCGTTTCGACAAATAAGTTTTAAGAAATTGCGTTAAGTTAATAAGTTAATATAGCATAAACATAAAAATTACCATCACCGAGTTTGCACCCTATAAATGACCGTGCTGATGAGACTTTACTTTAGATAAGGGGAAATTACCCTAAGTTGGCACCACTGATCATGCTCCCGACTGACTGACGCGTGGCGTCGGATGTAAACTAGAAACACACTGTGTGCGAAGCGTCGGGTGGCGTGTGTTCCCCCTCTCCCGGCAACACGCTGATCCAAACCGACTGCGTGTTAACGCGTGGGAATGCGTCTGATCACATGGCGTGTTTTCTATGTGTTTTTGGCCATACTAAATGTATGGGATTGATAAGTACTTCAATGCGTCAGAAAGCATCGGGTGGCGTGGCGTCGCGTGGGGTTTCAATAGTATGTTTCCACCTTTAGAAAGCGCTAAATTGTCGCAGTCAAAAAATTGCTGTATTCGGCGCCAAATTTAAACAAAACGCCCATTAATTTGAGATAAGGGATGTATAAACGTTTGTTGTTGTTATTTTTTTTTTTTAAGGGCACATCCATTTTTATTATCGTCTCACTGCACAACTCGTAAAACTGACTCAGAATAACTGTCGGCAAGTTATAAATTACTGTGGAACAATAGAACGTGAACGAAGTTAGCTACAACATAAACAAAAAGGAAAAAGTGCTGCCAACTCGAGGCATCCCCAACTCATAGACTAACGGGCCGTGGCACGGTCGGGCGAGGCAGCGCGTGCGTTTGTCTCGGCCGAAGCACGTCCTGACCGTCCAAGGATTTGCCACAAGCGGCATCCTCGCGAGGCTGCTCGCTCATTTAGTACGCGGATATTCGTTCCGTATTACGCACATCACATAATAAATAATAGTAGATGTGCATATCATAATATGATTTCAAAAAGCGCTAGATTTAGTGCTAGGTGCTAGAACGCGCTATTGAACAAAAAATCGCTAGATCTGGCGCTGAAAGCGCTTAGTTGGCAACACTGAGTGACAGAAAACAGTGACATTTCATGCACTCACCCGTAGACAGATTGGTTTCTCTGTCTACGCACTCACCCCTCTAAGTCACCCCACAGACTACCTAAAGATACTACGAGTCACCTACTCGCCGCGTTCCGAGTCAGATTCACGTCAAAATTATTGCTATAGCGCGAAAGCTGTTTCGACATTAGGACAAACTTAAGATGACGCGACATTTAATTTCTTTTCTTGATTTGGGTTGGATTGCGGCTACTAACATTGAAGGGCAATTCAATTAATTAAAAAGCTAGCTTTTTGCTCTCGTCACAAATTTTCCCTTGTTTTACAGATCAAACAACTTCTGTCTATGTGCCACTGTTTAGGCATAGAGATTGCACTGGCTTGGATGGATCCCTAGTCATTCTGGAATCGTTGGTAACGAGAATGCGGACTCGATTGCCAAGTCGGCTACCCAGAATGGGATCGAATCACGTTCTTCTTTTGCCCACGGGACTAGCGCTATCTTGCTAAACCAGAGATGATGAAATGTTGGCATACCCATTGGCAAAAGACTCGTTTATTGAAGAGATTTTTTTTGGCTCTATCTAAGGCTCTATCCAAACATACATTTAAAAAAAAGTAGCAGTAGTAGTAGCAGTGGTATATATAAATAACATTAATAAATAAATTCCTTCTAAATGTTGGTTCAAAATAAATAAGCAAGCCAAAAAAGCAAGCTAAGGCATTCAGTCCGCCTTTGTACCTTTGTGCATGAAGTCTAAATAAATATCTTCATAGATAGATTGATCTCTGTCTTTGCGACAGCTGTCAGTATCAATACCGGTACATCGTATACGTACGTCAGTTTGACATATGACGCAGAGATCAAGCTATCTAAAGGCGGAACCACACATACGACGGAACCACACTTACGTGGCGTGGCGTGTCGTGGCGCCTTCTGACGCAGTTGATTGGGTACAAAAAACGTTGCGTTATGACGTAGTTTGGAACAGAGTCGTTTGATTGGTGGGTTCTGCGCCACGCCACGCCACGACATGTAAGTGTGGTTCCGACTTTACGTGTGGTGGCATGGCGTGGCGCGGGATCCACCAATCAAACGACTCTGTTTCAGCCTACACGAGTTTTGTAGCCAATCAACTGCGTCAAGGGTGCCACGCCACGACACGTAAGTGTGGTTCCGTCTTAAAGAATTATAGCCATTTATAGCTATAATTTAAACCTGCGTTATATTCAGTGTTGCCAGTGGCAGATAGTTAAATATTACACGAGACATCTCAAAAAGTTAAATTTTCATGGGAAGAGTTACATTACCTTAATTTTATGTGGGATACTACAGTAGGCCGCGTGCCCACGGCAAGAAAAATTGCCAGATCTTTGCAAGAATTCGTGCCGTTTCTACACACGACTAGTTTATACTGCGTCGGCGCTGCACAAGACAACAATCTTGTCTGCACCAGACTCGACGCAATATGTAGGGGGCGGGGGGCGATGTGTACACTGCACATGATAACGAAAAATATTAAGAAAATATTGTATTTGCTTACTTCAAAGTAACAGCCAATCTAATGTACAGAGGAATACTTTCACGCATTTCATTACACTGTTTTATTTTATTTTCTATAGCAGCCAGTAATTTATCAAACAAAGTGATTTTCATACGAAAATACAGGACGAACTTTTCCTCATACTGTCGCAGTTCAAAGTAGAAGTTAGAAAACTCATGTTTTTGACTTAAAATAGGATGCACACAGTATTTTCTCTTGGAGTTAGTTTTCTTTTTAATTTTTTTATACATATAATAGGCAATCGTCAAGGCGTCAGGCAGCTGTATGTCCTTCAGTCAATGCTCCGTAAGCATACTCGTCCGACCTCAGAGCCAACTTGCAGAATTAAATACACGTTTTTTTTCTCAGGAGTCGCATAGAACTTCGTTTGCCAAAAGACACTATTACGTATGCCACCAGCACGAAACTTTACAACCAGCTTAATAAATTGCTAAAAATTTACCCCGATACTAAATATCAGTTCAAATCTAAGTTACAGACATATCTTCTAAAACTAACTTAACGCAATACTGAGGATCTAGTTATATAAATGAATAGTGGAGGTTTATTAAAAAAGTTAAATTATTATAATTACATATTATACTATCGCATAAGCTCTTACACTCACAGTTACACACACTCTTTCTCAAACATACACAGTATACACTCACTCTCAAACACACGCACACACATAATCTCCAGACAAATACACTAGTTACAGACACTACACATTCATTTAATGTTTTTTTTATTTGTTTTTTAAATATTATTTTGTTTCTCTTGAACTTGCCCTAATGGATTATTGTGTATAAAGTGTGTCCTATTTTTCTGTAAGCATATCACTCTGAAGGGACACTGGCTTCTACGATACAGGTACATAAATCTAGTTTAGAAGTCAGGGTTTTCCACTCTGGAGCACTGGCTTAAGCAATTTTTAAATCAAAATAATGTAATGCATTTATGGAGAAATAAAGAATAGTATTATTATTTATTATAATCACATTTTTTTTTTGGTTGGTAGTTAACATTATTTCCCACAATAACACGACACGATGTACACCCTACAATGTCTCAACCATGACTGAACGAAACAATTCGTACCGTGTACATAATAGATTTTTTCTTGTCTGCAACAGAAACGACAGGATTTTATTCGCGCGAATTTTTGTCCGCGTACTGAATCTCACTAACATGCACTGCGGATACAATTCCGCGTTATTTTTGTTTCTTCCTACCCGTTTGCGTTGGATTCTGTGGCGGTATTATTTCCGCGCGAATTTTTTACCGCAATGCGTGCGCGTGCTTTATACAATTCCATAAGTCGCAGAAAGGCGGCAAAAATTATGTATATATTATTATAGAGTACCAAATCCAAGTAAATTTGATAAATTTATGAGTAGATTAGAGATATTATTACGTGTTCTAATAAAAAAAAAACATTTAAAAATCTTGTTCTGGCGGTGATTTTAATACAGATATATTGAAGAATTTCTTAATGATTATTCGCTAACTGATTGACATACACTCTGATTGACATAATTATTGTGATCCTCTCATTGACTTATTTTATTTTATTTATTATTGACATTTTTTAAATTTAATATGTATTGTAATTCCAATGATCTGACATTTAATTTTGTTATACTTGTTATTATTTGGAATTGTAAAACTTTGCATGCCCGTTATGGTAAAATATGGAGAACTTTATTATAAAAACACCTATGTACTCTACCCATGTTTGCAAAGAAATAAATGATTTTGTTTTTTTTTTTGATTTTGAAGAAAAACAAACAGTCTACAATTTGTTAAATTATTATTAAATTTTAATTTAAAATTATCTATACGTCAACCTACTCGTTTAAAGAGCGAGACATGCATCGACAATTGTGTGCATAATTTGAAGAGGTGTCGTAAAGCTATGGTTTTGGAACTAGCTTTGCCTGACCATACGGCGCAACTACTCAATTGCCCGATTACCACCGCAAGCACTAGAATTATATTTTAAATTATTGCAAATACATTTAATGATTACTATATAGATAAAATTAAACCTATGACTAGCTTGGGAACCACAGTCACTAAACATATTTTAGCTAGAAAAGACTCAATGTTCATGGCCCCAAGTCTAGCATTGGATATATTAAAAATTATCGCGGCCTTAAAAACCCGAACAGTGTAGGATTCGATGGTATATGTACAAAAATTGTTAAGACTGTAGCTTATGAAATTTGTAATTGCGCTAAAAAAACGATTGTAAAACCACTATTTTAGAAACAGGTAGATAATGGAATTGTACAGGCCAATACCAATAATTTCAAAAAATATCGAAACATATATTTACAGGAAGGGAACTTAATACCTATTTTGAATAAAATCATATATTCCTTGATGAACAGGAAGGATTTATGGAGACAAAAACAATTAACTTGGTCATATACGACTTCTTGCATACTGTAATGACAAACATGGAAAAAAAAACATCAGTTTGTGCCATTTTCTGCGACAAGACACAGGCATTTGATATTATTAAATAAACTTGATGCATATGGTATAAGAGGACACATATTTAATCTAATACAATCATACCTACATGACAGAAAACAGGTAACGCAAATTAATAGAATAAATATGAGCTCCAAACGTGAAGAGATTTTCACGTCATACGAGCGTACCGTCCCTCATGGAGTTCCGCAAGGCAGTGTACTCTGTGTACTTGGACCACCCCTGTTTACACTCTATATTAATGACTTATATCCATTAAACATCCCATGACACTGTTTGCGGATGACAGTGCGATAACTCTACCATGCCATAAGAATACAAACGAAACGGACATAAAAATACATTAATTGAAGCGGTTACGTGGCTGAATAATAATAATTTGAAAATTAAAATAAATAAATCTTTGATTGCTAATTTGCACTTTAGCCAACGATCCTCAATGATTCTCTAGACTTGACATCGAATATAACAATAATAAAATACAGACAGCTAATAATAGAACAACATATTTAGACCTAACAATCGAATTTGAATGCGCATATTGAGGCTCTAGCCAAAATAATAAGCGGTAGTGCATATGCGTTTTAAACATTACCACGTTCTCTAATTATAGAAGCGCTTTTAACGGCCTACTATGGTTTAGTTGCGAATTCGTCATTTGTTATGGTGTTATCTTCTGGGGTAACTCAACCCCACAGGGATATAACCAACCTCACTTTTATTTAAGATCTTGCATGCATGTATTATTTTAATTCTGAATGTAAACACATGTTTCAGCCAATTAAATTTCTTATTCTTACACTATTTTCATAGCTCAATTTTGTATTTTATGAAAATCGGCACGTTTACCCACTCTCCCCTCTCCCTCTACCTACGTCAAACTTTTGATTAAGATACTGAAACATGAATGCACATGACCGACTTGCATGTTCATATACATTATCATATCATTCACAACCATAACCTAACTTCGTAGTTTGTAGGGCCTACGCTGTTATCAGCAAATATTGTAAGTACTTAATTGTTTTCTACACATTTCGATAAGAGCCATTGCTCAAGGGTTATTATTCGATTAGTGTATAAGATCTGTGAATGAAGAGGTGATAGGTCAGAGAGCCCTCAACATTGACGTCATTCCGCAGCTGCGCCGGCGCGGGCGACGCGTAGATATCGCCCGCCGCGCCGTGGAAATCCAATACTGCGTAGTAATTTCAACGAAGAAATAGATTTCAAATTTTAATGAGGTATCTACCGTAATGCGCATTGATGCGCAGTTCATCATAGACTCTGATTTGCGTTTGTTATAAATTAGCTGCTGTCAGTGGCTTTACCCGCGTGAAAAGTGTTTTCTTATCCCAAGCAGTGCTGCCAACTTAGCGCTCTCAGCGCCAGATCTAGCGCTTTTTTTGTTCAATAGCGCGTTTTAGCGCCTAGCGCTAAATCTAGCGCTTTTTGAAACTCTATACTTTCCATTAAAAATATTAACTGCGCAAACTATCAACTTCCCAACGACGTGTTGAGAAAATTTTCATCCACAGTTAAATATAAATTAAAGTCCAAAACTGATCAATACCAACCTTATTTGGCAGAAGCAATTGTGGTAGAATCAGAAGATGATGAATTAATTTAATCCCTTTATTTTATAAAATAATTACATAAACACATTACTAATTTATTTTATTATTTCTAAACAAGTATTATAATGTAATCAAAATATGTCATTTTTATGAGTTAACTCTTCTAAATGACATATTTTGATTAAATAAAAAAAAACAAAATGCGTTTATACATTTCTAGTCTCAAATTATTGGGCGTTTGGTTTGAATTAGGCGCCGAATTTGATCGATTTTTGGAGTATTTTTTTGACTGCGACAATTTAGCGCGTTCTAGCGCTTTTTAAAGAGCAAATAGCGCTTTTTTGCTTAAACGAGTTGGCAGCACTGATCCCAAGGGAACATTATACCGGCAGCAGTATTGCGTAAGTGCGCAAAGAGTTTAAACGCTATTTAACCGACCAAATCGACCAATCACATGCGGGATGAATGATGCGATGTAGATTTCCTTCTTGTGTGATTGGTCGATTTGGTCGGTTGGATAGCGATCAAACTCTTTGCGCACTTACGCAATACGGTTGCGGGACAGTGATGTCTCATCCCATACAAAGAAACCGCACTTTACTGATTATACCGATTATTTTTTGCACTTCGATCGCGTTCGGTTCCGTTCCACGGATATAGATGGTGATATATGTATCGCCGTGGAACGGAACCGAACGCGATCGATTTACAAAAACTAATCGGTATAATCAGATGAAAAACGCTAGTTACGTCGGCACGGTTTCTTTGTATAGGATGAGGCATCTGTATGCTAGTATTATATTATCTGTGACCGGGATGAAAAGTAGCCTATGTGCTATTCTAGACTATAATCTCTCTCTGTACCAAATTTCATCCAGATCCGTCCACCTGTTCTGGCGTGATTGAGTAACAAACATACATACATCCATCCAAACTTTCTTATTTATACAATTACTAGCTTCTGCCAGCGGCTTCGCCCGCGTGAATGTCGAAAATTATTCCGAGGGAACATATTCCCGGGATAAAAAGTGTCATGTATGCTATTCTAGACTATAATCTATCTCTGTGCTAAATTTCATCCAGATCCGTTCAGTAGTGCGTGAAACAGTAACAAACATACAAACACACTTACAGACTCGCAAACTATCGCCTTTATAATATTAGTGTGATAGTAAGAAGAAGTAAGTAGGATAAAATGTATCAAACAAAGTGTTTGTTTCCATTGATAATAACACAGTTTGAGTCATATGTTTTGATAATCTAGCTTCAAACTTCAAACTCTAAGTAGAGGATTCTAGTTTCCGAGGGGACAATAGAATGCATATTTAGCAAGAAGGATTATTGTTTCATATAATTTATAGGCACATGAGTTACCTACATGGTGGCTGTATATCGGCCGCCAATGAAGCGTGTGAGCTAAGAGATAAGAATATAAAAAACTAAACAACACTTTCATAAATTTATCAATATGTGGTCGTGGGTTATGGGTCGTGGGTGGCGAGGGTGGCGGTGGGGGGTATGGGGGAGAACGGATTTAACATATTTCCGGCCCCGACTGTCAACCTCACCTGCACGCGCGGACAACACATCATCCGCGGCGGTATTCCTTTACCGTGGTCCCCCTGCTAGATAACAGACGAGGCAATGGCGACCGAGCAGTGGCGGTATAACCACATTCCTGACCAGAGGTCAGAAGAGGCTACAGGGGCCTTGGGGTTCAAATAATCCCTAAAAGAACTGGTGCAGAAGGCAACGGGAAACCACTGCAGCTAATCACCCGAGAAAATCGTTATGGAAGTAGACACAAGAGAATCACGATTGCCATGCGAACCGCCTAGCCAGCGGCGCCGCGCCGCGTCCGGGGCGAGCGGTGGGAAATGGACTACCGGCCATGATGGAGTAGGAGACCAGGCTCCACGTGGAAATAATGCTACTGGAAACTCCGTCAAGTTGCGAAAAATCCAGAAGATAGGCACGTGGAATGTTCGCGGGTTGCTAAAACCCGGTAAACTTGATATCGTGGAGAGGGAGGTCACCAGATGTGGTTTATCCATTTGCGGGCTAACCGAAACGCATTGGAGAAACAACGGGCATTTCTTTACCGACGCCCATGCCGTTTACTTTTCCAGTAGCGACGACAGTAGCCAAAACGGAGTAGCGATTCTTATTCCTGAGCATCAAAACAACAGTGTGATAGGGTATGAGGCAGTTAGCGACCGCATTATGTCTATGAAGCTTAAAGCGTCACCTGTAAACTTAAATCTAATACAGGCATATGCCCCCACCAGTGAAGCTCTTCCCCTCGTCCTGGAGGGTTTTTACCAAGATTTACAGGCAACAATTGCCAAAATCCCCAATAGAGAGTTACTTATAATAATGGGTGATTTCAACTCAAAAATTGGTGCAAACTCTGCCCAGTACAGCAAATGTGTGGAAAACTTCTGACTTGGGGTACGCAACGAAAGAGGTGAAAGATTCATGCAGTTCGCAGACGAGAACAACATGGTAGTGGTGAACAGTCTATTCCAACACCATCCTCGTAGACTGTTCACCTGGACGTCACCTGGAGGTAGAACCAAAAACCAGATCGACTACATACTGATAAGATCACGTTGGCGCACCTCTATCCTCAATGGCCACACGCTTCCTGGGGCCGATTGTGGTTCCGATCATGAACTCGTTATCGTAAAGATGAGGTTGAAGCTCAAAGCTGCCCGATCCTCCAAGAAGACAAGACGGATTGAAGTAGCAGATAACGAAAAATTCACGACAGCCATTGAGCGCACACCTCTGCACAAGAAAGGCTCAACGAAGAAATGTAACAATTACCGCCTTATTGCTCTGATATCACACGCTAGCAAAATATTGCTGCATATTCTCAACGAGCGCCTGAAGGCCTACCTCTCTAAGAAGATCGCTCCGGAACAGGCCGGTTTTGTGAAGGGGAAAGGCACTCGGGAACAAATTCTCATTTTACGCCAGATCATGGAGAAGTCAAGAGAATTTAATAAGCCCATATTCATTTGCTTTGTTGATTTCTCCAAAGCATTCGACTCGGTGAGATGGCCGGTGTTATGGAAGACCCTGTTAGATATGGGCACACCAAAACATCTCGTACACCTTTTAAGAAGGCTCTACGAAGAGGGCACAGCTTCAGTGCGCACGGATGATGTCCTATCAGGTGACTTCCATCCTAGTGCCGGTGTACGCCAGGGGTGCATAATATCACCGCTCTTATTCAACGTGTACACAGAGCTAATAATGCGCATCACTTTGGAAGACTGGACAGACGGTGTAACAATTGGTGGATGCAGGATTGCGAACTTGCGTTACACGGATTACACCACTTTGTTTGCATCCAGTTCGCAACACTTGGAAGAGCTTCTGTCAAGGATGGAACGCAAAATTGCAGCAAAACCAAGGTGATGATTGTTGACCGTGCCAGAAATAATTCGCCTCAAGTGACTCAAATCGCGAAATGCAACGTGGTCCAATCTTATATTTATCTTGGGGCTCAGATTTCAAACAGTGGCGGATGCATCGATGAGATCAAACGGCGTATGGGCATTACGAGGACGGCGATGGACAAGATGCGCAAAATATGGAGAAACAGGAGTATAACAAAATCCACGAAGACCAGGCTCGTGAGAACACTTATATTCCCCATATTTCTATACGCGGCTGAAACGTGGACCTTGCGAGATGTGGAAAGACAGAAAATAGACGCTCTGGAAATGTGGTGCTGGAGAAGAATGCTTGGGGTTTCGTGGACCGAGTTTCGCACAAACGTCTCGATACTTCAAGAACTCGGTATTAAGCAGCGTCTGTTCTCAACAGTACAATCTCGCATCCTTACATTCTTCGGACACGTATCTCGGCGTGGTGATCAGTCCATAGAACGCCTTGTCGTCCAAGAAAGGGGAGGGCACTAGACCGCGCGGAAGGTCACCTACGCGTTGGACTGACCAGATCAAGTCTGCCGTAGGAGATTCACTCAATGAGTGCAGCAGGATGACCTCTAATAGGCAGCGGTGGCGAAACGTCGTGAAGCGCATCACATCTGCTTTCTAATATTACGACTACATAGCGATCACGACCGCTCTGTCAAGAGTGTACCGGATAAGAAGAAGGAAGGTCGTGGGTTACAGAAGCCCGTCAATCAAATTGTATCTTGTGTATGCAGGCACAAGTACTATCCTGGCTGCGAAGCTGGTGATGTCGCGACTGCCGAGGAGTTGACCCCGAGGCTAGAAGACCCGCAGGTTTCAGATGCAGGACCGCTAGATGACGCGGCAGCCGTCCTCGATCGTTCCGGACGGTTGAACACAATTAGTCCAACACTTCCACTCTGAAACTTGAATAGAAGGCTGTCGGAAATTAATTACGCTATGTTGCATAGGCGCTAGGAGGATTATTTTGAAGGCATCTTCAGTCTCAGGAGCGAGCTTCAAAATGATGAACGCGAGTTGCCATGCATATTGGGTACGTAATGGTTTTCTGCTGCCAACTCATCCAGAAATGGAAGTAACTTTACGGACTTACCTAATAAGAATATTAGTAATTCGCCTCGGAAAAGATTTCTTCTCAGTTTCAGGATTCAGAACATTGACGTATTAAAAAGAGGAAGATACGGGACTGCTCACAGCGCTTGGTCCTACTAATCTAAGTGAATGCCCGTAGCGGGTACTCAGTCGCGCACGGCACATTGTTGCTCTTTAGTTTCAGTGTTTTTATGTTTTTTTTTTGCAATAAATACGCATCAAAATGACTTCTTGTGTAGCTAAACAGTGTTTAAATAATACCAGGAAGAAAAATAAGTCACACGGGATCACTTACCACTCGTAAGTACAGTTAAAAAGGTTAATTTGTTGAAAATTACAATAATATTTAATGTTTGCTTCGCCATATTTGTGAGAGCGAGATAGATATTACAAACATGCGTGAGAGACACGATACGCACATATTGCAATGTCATTTCATTCATCATAGTAAAAATTCGGTGATTCGGCCAACATTCGGCAGCTAACGCGATTTCGCTTGCACTACAGCGCCGTCTCATATCTCTGTCCTTGTCTATCGGTAACTGTAGGTTTGGGACTGTTGATGACACTGAACACAGATGTGTGAGTTTCGGTGCATGTAGTCCTGCGCCGAGCCCAGGTTTTCTGATCGCCATGTTAGCGCGCAACGTATCTTCCTCTTTTTAATACATCAATGACTCAGAAGTTCAAAATGAAGATTACAAGAGCGAGCGAAGTGATCTCGATTTTGGCAATAGGAACAGATGTAACTCGCTATTCTTATGTAGAAAGCCGAAGCAAGAGAATGTAGGATGCAAGAGTGAGCGAAGAGACCACAAAAATATTAGCACCCCGCCTCGCCTAGTTATGATAAGGACTCGAAGTATTATTAGGGTCTTTTGTTTTTTTTTTATTGCTGAGTCGAGCTTAAAAAACTAAACTAAACTTAGAGTGGACCTGTTTGTCCCTTTGCTACTGTCGGCGCCCATGTTATGTTGGTAGCGGAAGGTACCTACAGGGAGTACAAGGTGTTCCGTGTCAACATCATCATCAGCCTTTTCATGTTCCCACTGCTAGGACGCAGGCCTCCTCTCCGTCCTTGGGAGAGGGAATAGGCCGTAACCGACCATACAGGCCCATTGCGGGTAGGTGGAAGTCATTTGTCTTCGATATTTGGTTCTAGGACATTATTATTATTTATTTATATTCACATAATGGTAAACTATAAACTAAGCCTCACAAAACCGTAGTAGGTAATGGTTTGACTGTGGGTTCGGTGACTCTCTATTCAGTCATTCTTAAATTTCGTACTTTTAGCTAATTCAATATCTGTTTAATTTATTTAAAGCTGTTTTTATTCGTTCCACTCCTTACATATCGGCCGGCAGACTGTTCATGGTTCAATAGATATGGTATTCGTTTTTTTAGGGTTCTGTCACCAAAGTAATTAGTGACTCTGGGTACTTTGAATCTGCCAGGAGACATAGATCGTGTGTTATGGTTGTTGATTACGTGAGTTAAGTTATGCTCTTCTCACGAAGTTTTTTTTTCCTTTACCGTTTTGAGAGCAGAGAGAGAGAGTTTTAGTGATGAAATATTGTACATAAACTATAGACCCTGCGTTGGGTTCGAATCCTCGACCTACTACTTGTACTCGCAAGTAGCGGCCGTTGTTACCACTGGGCTACCACTGCTCTCATCGTGTCAAAACATTTGTTTAAAAATATACCTACCTTAAAATTCATCAACATCGAAAGTCTGTCTGCCTCATGCAGAATTCATGATTTCAAAATAGGTCGAATTGGAAAGAAAACAAAATATTATGGACAGCAGGATGTTGCTATAAATATATCAGTCATATATTTTAAAATATGTATTTGTATTGTAATACACACAGAACAGATCTTTTATCTGTTCTGTGGTAATACATATTGAACGTGTGTCGTTTAAAAGTTAAATCATGCTTTGAACTTTCAAATTATCTTGTTTACGCGAACGTATCGGGTTATTTCTAATAGTAGGTAGGTGTATCTGGAAAATTCGTTTCGAATGAGTTTTATTAGCCTTTATTTGCGTGGAGAAATGCTCATGCATGGTATCTTAATTGATTTAGACGCTCGTTAACTTGGTTTAGTGACTGAGTGACTGTGGGATTTTTAACCTCTGTGCAACACCTGTTAGGACAAATCTCTGAAGAGACCGCAAGAGCGCCTCGCCTGTGCCTCGTGCCGGTACACGGCAGGACGTGATCGCTGTGTCACCGTCTTTCCTGGAGTCACTTGGTTGGACAGAGTCCCCAGTCTGAACCTAGATACCTACCTGCCTACGACTCCACTTTCAGGCTAGTAAAATTTCAAAAATTTTTAAAAAACCCCCGACACATTTATCTTGCGAAAACACCCCGATTCAAACAGTAAAACACCCATAACTTTTGAACGGCTTAACCGATTTTATTCAAACAAAGCTAAGAACACTCTCGCCAAATTCACCTTTCAAACAAAAAAAACTAAATCAAAATCGGTTCACCCGTTTAGACGCTATGATGCCACAGAAAGACACACAGATACACGTGAAACTTATAACACCGGCGGGGGTTAAAAACAAGTTTTTAAGTACAAATGTTAAAATACGTTAAAGGTTTTTGTCAGCCCAGGCACCGAAGGACATTGAAGTAGTTTTATGAACACTAAAATAAGATTTTATTTGTGCCATTACTACGGGTGGGGCCGATAGCTCTAAACTCCACGAGGTAGGTAGTAACTTTCCAGGGAGTACAAATTGTGAATTCTTTTGCAGCCGAACGGTTTAACAAGGGTTTAACCTTCAGTCAACCTAAGCCCCTAGTAACCTTAGCTGAGGGCACTTTGTCGTGAAGTACTTTAAACGTAGCTAACTCGTGTGGTAATGTAAAAATAGTGTCTAGCTAGCTGGTGAGATGTGTGTCAGTGGCGTCAGGGACGGTATGGCATCCGAGTTCTGCAAGCCTGAAAAAATATCTCAATTTAATCTTGAGTTTTTTTTTAATGAAATCCCAAACAAGGTCAAAATATGTAAGATGCAAGAGAAAGCGAAACGAGCTCGAAACTTTGAGTTGAACGTAGGGTACGTTCACCTCACAGACAATCAACTATTGAGTTGTTGTTAGATTAACAACAACTCAATAGTTATTATTATAATAGTTGCGTTGGAAGGCCTCCCACTAGGTGGACCGATGACCTGGTGAAGGTTGCAGGGATCCGCTGGGTGCGAGACGCACGGGACCGGTCAATATGGCGACACTTAGGGGAGGCCTATGTCCAGCAGTGGACGTCTTTCGGCTGAAATGATGATGATGATGACAGCTCAATATGGCATAATTAGACAGTTTCTAGATTTTGGTTGATTTCCGGTCTCGATAAAACTAAATCTATCAAATCTAATATACATATTTATTGTATATATGTAATATAATCTGAATCTCTGCAAGGGGTCCAATGATTTTCATGAAATTTAGTATGCAGGGCCTTTCGGGGGCGATAAATCGATCTGGCAAGGTTTAATTTTTAGAAAACGTCGTTTTCTCTATTTTCACCAGAGCAGAGCTCGGTCGCCCAGGAACTTAGTATTAAGTATATTATCTGTGAATAAATCAAACATCTCAAAGTATACGTATGAGCATTGCTCTCACTTTTACTCCCTCTTTTAACGCGCGTAATGCTGAATACATTTGCGTCATCTATGTAGTTCATTGTTATTATTATATTTGATGATGTAGTTAGATTTTTGTCGTTTACCTCAATTCAGGGGCGGACCGTGAATTTATGGGGCCCTGGGCTTACACAACTGTAGGGCCTATTAGTAATCCCTAAACTGGCTAATAACACAGTTTTCTTTTTTAACAGACTTCCCAAAAATGAGAAGGTTCTCAATTCGGATGTTTTTTTATTACGTACTTAGGTATGGCGGTGGTCAACAGAGAGAGGCAGTAGATGTATGTTCGAAACGCTTTAATCACAAAGGCTTAATTAACACTATACACGGTACTTAACAACTAACCATAAAACTACTTAAAGCTAATTAAAACTAAGAGGGCGCCCAGGAGGGTTTTAGGGCAAGAAGTTGGACGCTAGGAACCCTTCCAGTCCTTGGCACGGCCGGCTAGCGTGAATCCTCGCCAGGAATACAGTAACAATGTTGGTTGTTGAATAAATAAATTGTACATACAGTGACTTGCATTCGTTGAAAATTTCCACAGTTCACCAACAATCAAAGGGCGTGACGGTAGGCTAGAACAATGTTAACACATTATAAGTATGATTGACTACCGTTAAATGACCTAGTCAAGGCAGCATTATTGCCTGGAACAAAATGCAACTCACCCCTTTGTTGTTGAAATTAGCACACACAATAAAATCTTGTATATATCTTATAACTTTATAATTTCGACATGTCGGTATACTTATAAAATTTTGTTCACGGAGCGACACAGGCCTGTCTCCGATCAGTATTTGCGCTGTTATGTGTCCTTCAAACTCACGGCCGCTGTTGTAACTAGATTTTAAATAATACTATTTAGAATTTTTATGAGTTCAAAAAGACTATAATGTGGCGACCGGGTTCGAACGTGCGACTCATGACACCGCAGTCTGCAACCATATTGTGATGCCACTTTAGCTACTTACAATCATTTCTAAATTTAGGTTCACGTCATCCCCAGTGGAATGACGTCATTACAATTTGATTTTGGATTTCCAAAATTCGTTTTTTGTTTGAAAGGGTATACTCTCGAGGTGGTCCTATTGTTACCAAATCAGAATCTGATGATGGGATCCCATGGAAATCGAGGGTATTCCTCAAATATTTTAGGCATACATGTAGCAATTTTGATATTTTCAATAACATGGCAAGCATTTGCACTCAGATAGTATAATTTGGTGAAGTGGAATTGATGAAGAAGATCACAGATGGTCACAGGAACTCTTTAATAAGTATGTCATGGGTATAAGGTATCTCGAATAGTTGAAGCAAATACATGTAAATAAATGGTAGGTACTGATAAAATTGGTACCATCGAACAGGTCTGATAAGGAAGCCGGAAGGTAGGCACTGGAACTCCGAAATAAAACAATGTATCCTAGTCGTGTTTGGGCTTATTGGAATTGAAATGAGATGTACTTTGGCTATAAATAAACTAATAAGCGAAAAATAACTTTGTTCGACGCACGGGCTACTGGGCCTCAAGTGCGGTCTCTGGTCAATACTGGAACTTTTGAAACTGTTTGTCTCAGTCTCCGAATGTGGCGATGCCAATCTGGTCAGGTTTAATGCTACCAAAAACCAGGCGTGTCTTTTTCCGCTAAAAAGAGCCAAATCCACCCGGCTTCGTCTTTCCAACGTGTAACCGTGTCGACAACGGACCATCTTGAGGTTCTTGGCGTTACGTTGACATCGACTTCTTAATTTTGGCCCTTACATTAAGACAAAGGCTCAGCTGGCTGCCAAAAACTTTGGGATCTTTGCAAAGGTTAGACGGTACTTTACGCCAGAACAGCTGCTCAACTTGTATCAAGCGCAAGTACGATAATACATGGAGTATTGTTTTCATCTCTAGGATGGATCAGCCAAATACCAGTTAGATACACAAGAGTCGGCGGGTCAAGAAGTCCATCCGCAGTGAGGCACTGGTCGAGTCAAAGCTCCAGAGAGCCTTGAACATCGCGGCAGAGTTGCCAGCTTGTCCATTTTTATCGGTTACATTTCCAGCCCATAGAATCCGATCAAAACTGGTTTTTACGACCGAAACCCAATTTCGGCAACAGTATCAGTTTCGGCCGAAACCGAGGAAGTGCTTCATGTTTTGAGGAAAAAATTAAGAAAACGTTATTATAATCAGTCAGTCTTTATTTTTTTTATCTTTAAATCACAAAGAGCAGTCCTCGACATTTTCACATAATTATTGGTATGATAATCTACAACCAATAAAATATTTAGATAGTTAGGTTAAACTTGATTATACTATAATTTATGTATTATTATGCTGTAATGAATTATTTTTTGATGTTTATTACCTATTCTTATGCTATATCACGTAATAAAACTTACCGAATAAAATAAATCGCACGAAAACTCACAACAAACAAAACGAACTGCAAACACAAGCCAGTCACGACATGAGTAGGTACGTGGAAGCGGCAAAATGTCTTCGTCGCTTACTCGCTTGGATGGAATTTAACGCACCGAACATGACCGATCACAGCACAACAACTCCCGAATGCAGTTTCAGTTTCGGTCGTAGTTTCGGCAGGTTTTCCGCCGAAACCGAAATTAGTTTTTTGACGAAACTCGACCGAAACCGAAATTGAACTTTCGGAAACTGCCAGCCCCATGATTATTGTAATCAATCAATCAATCAAAAATATTTATTTGCTAGAATATGGTACATAAGGTAAGGTGGTGGTGGTGATGTATATGTTTAAATCGAGCGGATTTTTGTAATTAGTTTGTGGCGGTACCTATGGTATGTAAAGTAAATGCCACTACAGATAAATCCTAGTCATCAAAATCACATTGAGAGGTAATGTATTGTTAGCTTAGCTAGTAGTTAGAGTGGTCTTGTGACTTGTTAGGTAGAAACAGAAATAATATGATAATGCGGTTGCGGTCACAGGCCGCCGCCCTGCAGTCTGGGATCGTTTTACAGACACGTGAACCGCTCGACTTAGATCAAACCTGAGTCAAAGTTCCGAGCCTTGAACATCAACGCCGAGTTGCCAGCTTGTCGGTTTTTTATCGGATGCATTTCGGTGAGTGGCGATGGAATTGCATGATCTAATTCTGCCATGTGCATAACTCCAGCTTCCTCATAAGTGTTAGAATAATTCTGTCTATGTCAATATTTCAGGCATAATAGCAGCAATCAAAGTACCAAGTCTTTATTTAGCTGCCACAAAAACTTCGCTAATATGTGTCGTTTAGTATGAGTCAGCTGGAGCGACGTCACCCCAGCTTCCTCATTCAATACAGGCAAACTAGTGATGTTAGGGTTTTGGACTATAGTCAAAAAAATAAGGCATAATAGCTGCACATGGAAGGAAAGAACTGAACGATAATACTTAAAAAGTGTTGAAACTATGATAAAAAAACATGTGTGTAAGCTGATGTGACGTCACCCCAGCTGCCATGTCATATCTTCTGAACAAAAGAAGATACGATTATGCATTATAGCTTAAAATATAAGAAATAATAGCTGCCATAGGCAGCAAAATTTTCAAATCTCTTGTCCTTGTAGTTTCCACGTAGTAAACAAAATAATGGTTTCCGCGCCAAAAGGATCAAATTTTTACTTCGGAGGAGGTACGGAGCGGCGCTGCCGTTCTGTGCGCTATATTATCAGTTTGAAGTAGTTTAAACTAGGTTATAGACTGGGAGCCGACTACACACTTGAATCGTAGGTACTATGTAAGTATTCAGGTTTTTATAGTCATATTTACGCCCAGACAATCGTGCTTAACTTGTAAAGTGCTGTGTAAAAGGCGCCTCTTCAATAGCAAAGCAGCTTAACTAAATATAATTCTGTAACAATATGTAGATATGTATAATATGTAACGGTTTTACTTATAGCTTAGCGCTGTTGTAGCGCACAGAACGGCAGCGCCGCTCCGTATCTCCTCCGAAGTAATAATTTGATCTTTTCGCGCGGAAACCATTTTTTTGTTTACTACGTGGAAACTACAAGGACTAGAGATTTGAAAATTTTGCTGCCTATGTCAGCTATTATTTCTTATGTTTTAAGCTATAATGCATAATCATATCTTCATTTGTTCGGAAGATATGATATGAGCAGTTGGGGTGCCGTCACTCCAGCTTACACATATCTGTCGGTTTAATAACTTATGGAGTATTTTGACTACAGATTTGAAAATTTTGCTGCCAATCGCAGCTATTATTCCTTAATTTTTGAGCTATAATACAAAATCGTATCTTCTTTTGTTCAGAAGATATGACATGGCAGCTGGGGTGACGTCACATCAGCTTACACACATGTTTTTTTATCATAGTTTCAACACTTTTTAAGTATTATCGTTCAGTTCTTTCCTTCCATGTGCAGCTATTATGCCTTATTTTTTTGACTATAGTCCAAAACCCTAACATCACTAGTTTGCCTGTATTGAATGAGGAAGCTGGGGTGACGTCACTCCAGCTGACTCATACTAAACGACACATATTAGCGAAGTTTTCGTGGCAGCTAAATAAAGACTTGGTACTTTGATTGCTGATATTAAACCTGAAATATTGGCATAGATAGAATTATTCTAACACTTATGAGGAAGCTGGAGTTATGCACATAATTCTGCCTAGCCCGTTTCACTATCGGACTACAAGAGGTACGGTACGGATATGCCATCGTTACATGGTGGACATGTCACCCATAGAAATTAAACGTTTTGGAAATACTTTTATTATGCGTACAGCTCGGGGTATGTAAGTCAAGAGTGAATAGGTTACTACTAGGCAAGCGTACTACACCGTCGACTACATCATCGCTTCGCTTACCATCATATTAGATAGTGGTCAAGCGCAAGCCTACCTATAATAAAAAACCTTTGGTCTGTCATAAGTTTATATTTTACAAGTCGATAAAAAAAATAATAATAAAAAAAAGAAAAGTACAGTAACTGGGATTTCCTTGTAAAGCTTCGCGTTCATGGCATTCATTTAGTCGAACGGCAAAATTTCCAATGACGGTTCGGCAGGTCAACTCCGTGATGGCTGCGATTTCAGTAAAACAAACTTATACCTTCTTTTGAGACACCGTGTATTACGAGTATACACTTAATACTACTTGTACTATTATTTATTATGTGCTAACAACTGAGAACTGCCTCGCTGGTCGAGTGGTAGCAAGTGCTACTCCTCAGCATGAGATCTTGGGCTCAATGCCCGGGTCGAGCAAAAATTTTATTGGGTTTCTCAGTAGCAGCCTGAAGTATAGACTGGTGCCCTATTGATGGCATTGCTCACCTCCTACTACATACATGGGTCATAAAAACATTTGCAGCCTAATTGCGCAAATGAGTTCAGCATGGTACAGGGTTTGACCGCCATCAACCGACCAACTTGCAGTCACAGCCGTAACGACTGGCCATGGGACTTTTAACGAGCATCTTTTGTCTTCGGGATCACGGACACCCCACTGTGCAGAGCATGCATGGGGGAGGAAGAGACAGCAGCACCAGTATCGCTGGTTACAGGGCCAAATACCTCGGTGACCCAAGTACCAAATAGACAGATGTTAGGTAAATTACAGTTCCATTATGTCCTGACTAGTAGGCATACAATAATTAAGTCAACATGCAAAATAATCATAGGTATCACATATAAAGCAAATCTTACAAAAAAATAATTAGATGCGTGGTGACTCATTGTAGTAGTTAAGTACTAATTATTAAGAAAATCTTGGATCGTATAGTAAGCTTAGTCAATTAAAAAATTACGTAATTTATATTTGAATAGTGGCAGTTCCTTAGTGTTTAAAATGTCCACAGGTATCCTATTGTAACACCAAGGCGATGCTAGCTTTTCTCGAGGAGCTGGGTTGGATCGAGTGAGGAAGACGAATTCCGCCCGACCGCAAAATACGCGCTTAGACGTGGAGTTGTGGAAACCAAACTTATCAATCGACCAATCACATACACGGAAATCCACGTCGCCTCTTTCACCTCGCATGCGATTAGTCAATTGATGGCGGTCAAACCCTGAGTCTTGCCGAATTCACTTGTGCAATTAGGCTGCTGGTGAAATGTGGGCTGGTACACCCACATTTTTAAGGTTCCGTACCCAAAGGGTAAAAACGGGACCCTATTACTAAGACTCCGCGGTCCGTCTGTCTGTCTGTCTGTCTGTCACCAGGCTGTATCTCATGAACCGTGATAGCTAGACAGTTGAAAATTTCACAGATGATGTATTTCTATTGCCGCTGTAACAACAAATACATAAAAACAGAATAAAATAAATATTTAAGTGGGGCTCCCATACAACAAACGTGATTTTTTTTGCCGTTTTTTGCGATAATGGTATAGAACCCTTCGTGCGCGAGTCCGACTCGCACTTGGCCGGTTTTTAATTTCGTTGACTAAACTGACATTTGTTGCCACATTATCATTACATAAAACGTATCTTAAGTATCCTGAGTGATCGAAAGTTGATCGAAAATCGATGTATGTGGTGTTCGAATAATTACACTACACGCTTGCAACATTAAACAAGTAAAATTTCAAAATTTAAAAAACCCCCGACACATTTATCTTGCGAAAACACCCCGATTCAAACAGTAAAACGCCGATAACTTTTAAACGGCTGAACCGATTTTATTCAAACATAGTACGACTAACTGAAATAAATTTAAATCGGTTCATTCGTTTAGGCGCTGTGATGCCACAGACAGACACACAGATACACAGCAACACACGTGAAACTTATAACACCCCTCTTTTTCCGGCGGGGGTTAAAAAGGTCATTAGCAGCTGTCAGTTAGTCTACCAACGAAATTAAAAATCGCAAATTTATTAATCATTGGTCAAATTCGAAGATATCCACCCACCCGCACTGGGCCCGCATGGTGGAGTGTGAGACGGCAGTCCCTGGAGAAGGCCTGTGTCCCAGCAGTGGGAAAATTAAAAGCTGATAATGATGATGAACCACTCTTCTAAAAATAATCGTTTTTTTTTAACCAAACCTGAGTAGATATGGTTTGTTGGTTAACATTCCAATCGTGCTAGCTTGTTTCTGAATTTCGTAAGAATATAGGTGTGAAATAAAATATTTTGATTTTAAAAATTAAGTGGGGAGAGCAGTGGCGGCCTAGTTGTAACGGCCCTGGCTTACGTGTCATAGGTCGTGGGTTCCAACCCAGATAGGCACTTTACTTTGTGTAAATTATTGCATCACCACTGCTCTAAAAACGGCGAACGAAAACATCGTGAGGAAACCGGCAAGTCCTAGAACCAAAAATTCGAAGACATGTGACATCCACCAAGCCGCAGTGGCCCCGCGTGATGGATGGTGCCCAGTCCCTCTCAAGTCCTGTTTCCCAGCAGTGCGAACATTAAAAGTCTGATGATGATGATGAAGTGGGGCAAGTCCTTACCAACCAACTAATTTTATTAATTCAAAATATGTATTTGATAATGGACAAACCACTATCAAACTCGAGTATCTACTCAGGCATCAATGTCCGTTATCATTATCTCAAAGTTGTAAAACCCAGTATGAATCGCGTATCAGTTTTAAGAACTCAAACATATTGTATTACGTCGAAAAGAGATAAAAATACAACCCGTATTTTTATCTTTTTTAGACGTAGTACAATGTGTAACGATTTTCCTCTTATGTTTCTGGGAATAACAATATTAAATGCGCAGTCAACGTGTTCGACTCACACGCACTTCGGCGTCCAGACACCTAAATAACATTATGTAAGCGATAATTATATCGTCTGAAATTGTTGATCTTCCCTTGATCGAGCGTTGAACCCCGGCTTTCGGTGTGACCTGCCAAGCCAAGTGTTTCTGGGTCGTCTGTGATGTATTTGCCAGACAGAAACTACGGGCAGACACCGGTGAGACGCTATTTGGAGTCACGTGAATATATTATGTCAGGGAAAACTGTGTGTTGTTTTTATTATTTATAAATATCGTCTATAGTTTTCAAGGGTGTTTTCCGTGTGCTCTAGATTATTTGTCACTTGCGTAAACTGGAATGTTTCTTTGCCAATATTGCACAATTTGCGTCAGTTTTACTACAGATTACAGATTTTGTTTAATACGAAGACAGCGACAATGCCGTCTAAGGGCTTTAGCGAACTTACTCGTACCTATTCGATTCGTTTTTGTTTTTTTTTATTATTACAAGCTTAATTTTATCTTGCTTTAGGGTTCCGTACCTGTAGTGTTCAAACGGAGCCCTATTGCTGTCACTCAGGTGTCCGTCTGTCTGTCTGTCGTCTGTCATACAGGTTTTACAGCCAAACAGTTGGAGCTAAAGTCTTAAAAGTACAGTATAAGTATCTTGTTGACCCAAAACCATACAAATCGTCCTAAAAATATTTTCAAAGATTTGATGTTCGAGTAGCATATCGTTGTTATATTGGAAAACAAAGGAATGAGAACACATTTTGATTATTATTTGATTACATTTTGATCAGAAGATTTTTTTTACTTCCCATTGACCTCTCATTCCCATCAACTTCAAATTTGGTGATAATGTTTATTATTACGTTTCAAATTTTTCTTTGAAATTTCTTATTTTTTTCTATTAAAAGTATTAAAACCAACTTGTTTTTAACCGACAATAAAAGGAGGATGTTCTCAATTCGACTGTATTTTTTATGTTTTTTATTTCAGAACTTTTTACTAGGTGAAACGAATCTGATTTTTTTTTATTGGAAAGCTGTTGCATTCTCATGTGGTCTAATTTGATCAAGGTCTGGCGAGTAGTATTTAAGTTATCGATTATAATAGGTATTTTCATGGTTCTTTAAGGTATCAAAACTAAAAAGCGAAAAATAACAAACTTTTCAAAAAAAAAAAAATTACCGACTTCCAAAACAAAACACTACAAAGCGAAAAATAACTTTTCTGAAGTCGGTGTCAAAAACGGAAGAAAATAGGTCTATTTTTTTGTTAAAACGCTTTTTTTATAATCATTCTGCCTAACCTATTCTAAAATGTTCAGCTTTTAGCCTGAGGGTTAGGCAGAAACTACAGAGCACCACCTACTACGATCCTTACATACTCCTTTGCTTCACTTACGTTTAAATTGTACAATATCTAGTCATACACACACCGGTTATGATTACTGCACACCTGGCCTTTCTGAAGAACACCAACAATAAGATCTCGAATCATCAAATCAACATTAGAAACAAAACAAAACGTTTTGGAAACACTTTTATTATGCGTACAGCTAAGGAGTGAAATTCCCTGCCGGAGTCTGTGTTTTCCGACAGCTACAATCTAGGAGGCTTTAAGTCAAGAGTGAATAGGTTATTTCTAGGCAAGCGTGTTTCACCTTCTACCACATCATCGCTTACCATCAGGTAAGATAGTGGTCAAAAGCGAGCGTATACAAAAAAACTGGCCAAGTGCGAGTCGGACTCGCGCACGAAGGGTTCCGTACCATTATAGCAAAAAACGGCAAAAAAAACACGTTTTTTGTATGCGAACCCCCTTAAATATTTATTTTATTCGGTTTTTAGTATTTGTTGTTATAGCGGCAACAGAAATACATCATCTGTGAAAATTTCAACTGTCTAGCTATCACGGTTCACGAGATACAGCCTGGTGACAGACAGACAGACAGACAGACAGACAGACAGACAGACAGACAGACAGACGGACCGCGGAGTCTTAGTAATAGGGTTCCGTTTTTACCCTTTGGGTACGGAACCCTAAAAAAAGAACATTACGGAAACTGCAATAGTTATTTGTTATACAAGAGTGCAAAGTTGCTTTTTAACCGCGTGTTCAATTTTGATGACCGAGCAAGCGAAGGATTCTAAAATTGAATCACGAGCGCAGCGAGTGATTCAAAATTAGAACCCTGAGCGTTAGCGAGGGAATCAAAAGAGCACGAGGTGAAAAATCTTTGCACTCGAGTGCAACACGTAACTTTTCATTCCACCTCAGCGAGGAAATGACTAAATGCAAAAAAAAAAGTTTACAATCACAAGATAGGTACACTTTTATTTCAGTTTAGGTATTAATTACTACATTATGACAGGTAAGTATTACAGAATAATCTTTAAATTATAACAAAATATTACTAAGGTATAATTAAGAAAATTTTAAAGTAACGTTGCTACAGTTATTGTTGAGGGAGAAAGCTCATTTGCGCATTATTAACAGTTTCAGTCAATTCTGTTGGCGTCAAACAAACTTCCTCGTCGCTAGAATCACTCATTTTAGTTTTTTCACTTGTTTTCAAGTTTCTTGTTTTTAATATAAGGTTTAACAATGACGTGAAAAAATGCCGCGTAAAGAACCGCGTACAAAGCAAATTGAAAAAAGAACACCAAGAAGGTTCCGAGTCTGAGTTTTTAACAAATTAAAAAAAAGTTGTATGATATATTCGGCACCATAGAGGTAGCAGTAAATAGGTTTAATGTTTTTTTTAATTCACAAACTTAGTGTACACGATGTTCTAAATTCAATTTACTTTATCCTCTAGTGAATAAAAACGGCTTTTCCACTCAGATATTGAAGATTAAAAATACTCTTTCCGAGATGGTGGGATGAAAAATAAATTATAGGTGTCTGTAGGGTATTGCGGAACCTTGACGTGAACGCCCTGATGGGATACCAGCAATTGTGCTCAGAACTTGTGCACCTAAACTGTCTCCGTACTTGACATGCCTATATCGCCTTTCTTTAGACGCTTTAAAAGTACCGAATGCTTGGAAGTAAGCTAACGTTCAGCCTGTGCCCAAAAATGGCAGTCCGGCTGACCCGGCCAACTATAGACCCATCTCAGTAACGTCCATCCTCTGTAAGACTATGGAACAGATGCTCAACTGTAAGCTCTTGGCATACCTAGCTAGAAGTTAACGACATCCTCAGTGACTGCCAATAAGACTGCCGCCAAAATCGATCAACTAGGGATCTTTTAGCGTAAGCCATCGAAAGGCACGGAGGAGCGCTTGCCGTCTCCCTAGGCATCTCGAAGGCTTTTGACAGGGTCTGTCACGAAAGCCTCATTGGTAAGCTTCCTTCATTCGGTCTGCCCAATGGTTTGTGTGTATGGAATTCCCGAGGGATCGGCCCATCTGTGTTGTTGTCCGATGGTAGCTGCTCGTCTCGAAAACTGGATATTAATGCTGGGTTTCCTCAGGGGTCGGTGGCGGGGCCCTCAACAATTTTTTTTTAGCCCCACATAAACGATTTGCTTAAACCTTTGGGTATGCAGACGACAGCACTGTTGCTGAGAGGTAAGTGTCTGACGCACGGGCTACTGGGCCTCAGATCCGGTCTTACCGGTATGCCATGGTTGAGCGCTTGAACCTTTCCTTGATGGCAGTCTCCGAATGGGGCGATGTCGGCACTTCCGGTCGACCTTGAAGTACAGCGACGTGCTGCAATGAACTTTTCCGCACGCGAGACCACGGACGCGGGTTTTTAACGCGGAGTGATCGTGAGAAAATCTCTAGATTATTTAAACCACCTATTGACGTCTGGGAGGAACTTTTATCCGAATGGAAATGTAGGTGGGATAATGCCATCAAGGTCCTCCACCAATTCTTTCCATCCATTTGCGTGCGGCTGGCCAGGACGTGGCTGTGGATCATTATGTTGCCCAATTTCTCACAGGGCATGGTAACGTTAATATTATGTTGAATAATGTACAGGCTGCATCAGGAGTTGTTTACTGTACGGACCTTGTGGAAACTAGAACAAATTTCCGTGCGTTCAAGCGTTTTTGCCATACCTATTACTGAAATCAAACATGTTAGGACCCATTAATATTAATCCTAATTTTTATCCATGGTGCTAGGCAACTTGGCTTATCCCAGGTGTGAACGACCCTTTGTGCCTATTGGCCTTGTTTGTTCTGTCTCCTGCTTGATATGGAGGGAAGTGGAAATTTATATTTTTTCCTACTCCTCCGTTATTCTTTTCTGATTAGACCGTTAAATTCATTCTTCGGGTTCATTCGTTGAGCTTCATTGCCTCAGCGCTTTTCTGGTGGTCACCACTGTTGATTCTGGCTTTCAGGAGTTGCAGTGGTTTGGGAATAGTGCGATGGGATTGTCCCAATTAAAAAATAGTCGGTTTCAATGCTGCTAGGAGTAGGACCCAGGCGTGTCTTTATTCCGCAATGAAATAAAAATGAAAAGAAAAATATAAAATGTAAATCAAAACATTAAAAAAATATAAAATCTATACTTAAAGAAAACCATAAATCGAAAGCACAATTTGGGTAAATACGCGAAAAACTTAATAGGTAAAGTTTCTAAAAAGTCTTATTCATTTTTTCACCGAAAATAGATTCGCGGAACATAGGCGACGTAGCCTTGTTGTGTTTACGCGCACTGATTACACCCGAAATTGTACTGAGCTCAATTTCACTAGGTCCCGATTGCTCATTTACACTGATTCGCGGAACATTGATTACACTAGCACTCTGAAGCTGCTGATGAGTCGAGCGAGCGGGCAGAGCCAAGCTGCGAACACGCCGAAGGCGCCGCCACACGTGAACGGCTCCTGCCGCGGACAGGGCGAACACCACTAAATATATCACCGCTGGTTGACTCAAAGCTCCAGAGCCTTGAGCACCGACGACGAGTTGCCAGCCTGTCGGTTTTCTATCGGTTACGTTTCGGGAAGTGTGCGATGGAACTACACAATTTGATTCCGCCTAGCCCTTTCCATCATTGGACTACAAGACGAACGGCAATGCGCCATCGGTACATGGTGGATATCCCACCCATACGCACAAAGCGTTTTGAAAATACTCTCATTGTGCGTACAGCTAAGGAGTGGAATTCCCTACCGGCGTGTTTGTTTCCTGATAGCTAGGGTCTTCAAGTCAAGAGTGAATAGGTTACTTCTAGGCAAGCGTGCTTCACCTTCGACCACATCATCACTTAACATCAGGCGAGATAGTGATTAAACGTGAGCCTATAACAATAAAAATAAAAAATACAGCTTTCACTCGTCTCGTCCGAGACGCATATTGGATCTTGTCGAAATAAATGCTCTGATTGCTATTTAAAGGTGCTGTTTTGTAATCACAAATAGATGCTGTTATGATTAACATCAAAAACATGAGAGCGATGTAAATAAAATTGCCGATTTTTGCCCCTGCGACGACGTTTTGATCTATTTTTCGATGTCTCTTTCTCATTTGATAGCGAAGGTTGATCGGTACTCTCTATTATTTTTCTCTGCATTGTTTTCAGGTTGTTGATCTACGCCGTGGACTGGCAACAAGGACAGTTTTGTGATTGGCCTCTTGATTACCCTATTTTTGGTTTTTACCGATACCGGTCCTTGCCGTGGTGTAGCTCTATGATTCTGCCGAGGGCCCACTTCCCAGGTGCTCGCTGCTGCCGCCACTTGCTACGTGGTGATAACTGACATAGGTACTGGGTTTGCTACCGTTTCTAGATGTCATCAAAAATCTTCTCTTACCGTCTCATATGATGGTAAGTGTGGGACCACTCGATAAAAAGTGCGACGGAGTTTTGTAATCCATGTCCACCGGATCTTCGCTGATGGCGCAAAGAGGTCTCGTATTAAGGCAGGCTTCCAACTGTGCTAGTACTGTGGAATACTCCTCATACGTCAGTTTCTGCTCACCCACAACTCTCTTGATGTGGTGTTTGAGACTTTTGACAGCCGCTTCCCAGAGCCCTCCAGCACTCGGCCAGGAAGGTGCGTTAAAGTGCCATTGTATTTGCATATCTGTGATTGCTCTGTAGAACTTGGTACTTGCTCGTAAAGTTGAGTCAAGTTGATGTACTCTTCACGCAAGGCCTTGTTGGATCCGACGAAGTTTGTCCCATTATCATTATAGATATGGATTGGAGCTCCTCTGCGGGCTGTCATCTTCCTTAATGCTGCCAGGAAGGCCTTTAGAATAGCCTTTGATCATCTTGATGCCACGACCTTTATTCGGTTTGACGTCCACATAGCCGGTGAAGTCGACCCCAGTATGATTGAATGGCCGCGAAGGATTACTTCGTGACTCAGGTAAGTCTCCCATTATTTGTGTATTATTTACAGGATTATGCTTTCCGCATGTGACGCAGTTATGTATACGTTTTTTGACAGCATGGTTACCGCCAATAATCCAGAACTCCTGTCTTAACCCCGCCAGTGTTAGGCGAGCTCCACCTTGGAAGGTCATCTTGATCAATCAGTCGATCGGTAAGTAATCCGCTGTAAGGAATGATTATTGGATGTTGCATGTTTTTGCCTATCCTTGCATTGCTTATCCTGCCACCAACCCTCAGCAATCCGTTTTCATCTAGATACGAATTTAAGTTAAATAGCTTGCATTTAGAGTCTACATTGCTATGCTTTTGAAGGCTTTTGATCTCCTCCGTAAACTCATGTTGCTGTACAGTGTACATGCTTGATTAAAATGTGCTTCGCTCTTCTTACCTCAAGGATTGTAGGAAAAGACGGCTTTGGTTGCGTTTTTGATGATAAACGTAATATCCTCGCAAGTATACGAGTCGATTTCGCAAAGCTGCTGTACTTGCTCAGTATTGTGTCGATGAAGTCATATGATTGTTGTTGCGAGGACGTGACTTGTTGTGCGAATGCTATATCTCTCATTTCTTCGCATGTGTATTAGTCAGGGTTTTCCTTTGGCTGATTTTCATCGAATGAGAGTCCATGCCACCAATACTGGCGCAATCAGCTGGGTTATCTGCGGACTTAACATAGCGCCACCTGTTTGATGGTATGATATCGGTCACTTGATTGACTCTACTGGCAACGAAACGCTTCCAGCGACTAACATCACCTTGCAGCCATCCCAGTACAGCTGTTGATTCTGTTGCTTTGCTGACGTCATTGAGTAACTTCACCTTATTCGACGACCATTTGCGGAGGTTGAAACCTCCTGATTAACGAAGATCTATTAAATCTTTCTGCAGCTGCATTGCTTCTTGCAGAGTATGATGACCACTCAAAATATCGTCCATTTAGAAGGCTTCTTCTAAGACCTTCGCTGCTGCTACGTACTTGTGGCGTTCATAATTTGCTAACTGCTTAAGCGTCATTATTGCTAAAAATGGAGCTGCTTTTGTACCATACTAGCTGACCCCAGCGCCTTCGCTCCCGTCAAAATTAAAGTCTATGTTACTCGGGAATAATGTAGATTTCCATAGGTGAAAGAATTTTTTAAATCGGTCCTGTAGTTACGGAGTGTATTCGGTACAAACAAACAAACAAAAAAATCATTCCTCTTTATAATATTGGTATAGATGTGACGGTCAATATGAGCCCGTATTCACGAAGAATTTGATCTGGAGAGTCACGCCAAACTATTTTTGATACTTCTAATCAAATACAATTCAAATACAAATGTGGCTAAAAATATGCCGAAACATTTTTCCAGGTCAGCAGTTTAAGCGAATTCGTATTGCCTCTATTTTAAAATCAAAGAAAACAAATATGTTTGTGTATTAGGTCCTCTGTACATTAAATCGTTCAAACTCTTCCCCGACGATGTTTTCGCCGAAGCGTTGGAAACGACCCGCCACGCAGTTGACGTGGAATCCGATTTAATGACACAATGATGAGGTTAATAGCAGCTGACTTGATTTTTGTCGTATGTATTTTCTTGGATGTGGTGACCATTAATTCGATATAATGTATGAATGATCTATAGGACGTTTTAATGTTGACGTTATTCGAAAACTTCTATTCAAGTTGATAAAATTGTCCAATGGCCTTGTGTTTTGACTTCCCTAATTTTTCTTCAATGTTGGCTTTCATAGGTAATCTTACGAAGTAACGACCATCTTCTCTTCTTGACATATCTGCCTTGTAACGCTGTACGCACTGATGATCTTCATCTGATAACTCGTTTTGACTGTCGTTAGCAACATCTTCGATTGCCCAGAACCTCTGAATATCATCAATGTTGTTTAGGATAACACTACATTGATATGATATTACGTTCCCACTTACAATCCAGACAAGGCGTGTTTGCTGCGCCACTACCTGGGTATTGCCTTCCTTGATGAGGCCATTCATAATGACCGATGAGTAAACATCTGCTCCAAGCAGTATGTCGTCTAGACGACTAAGGTTGTATTCAGGATTCGCTAGATTCACCTGTTCTAGACAAGCCCATGATGGCTTTTGGAAAGAGCGATTTGGCAAATTATAAAACAGAGTTGACATAATAAGTACCTCGGTAGAAAAGTGAAGTCTGTTTACACTGCTAATGCTTCAATTTGTATAACTCCCTTGCAGTTATTTTCCTTGGCACCAACTTCCATTACAACTCCCTTGCATGCTCGTCGAGGAAGTCCCAACCACTGAGCCGCGTTCTCAGTGATCAGTGATACTTGGGATCCCTGATCTATTAAGGCTAGCATAGGGTAGTATACCCCATTAACCCCATAACCTTGATTTGAGCTGTTGCCAACAGGGTCTCTGATACTAACATTAACATTCGAAACGGGATATTACCATGTTTACTGTTTGTTGCGAGTTTCCGATATACACAGCACCGAAATATCGACAACTCGCAACAGTTTCAAAACTTTCTCCGATATAATATCTGGATTCGACACGTGTGTGACGTTTTTGCATTCCTTTAAATTCGAATCGCTTGCGTCAGACTGTTTGTGACTGACGTCGAGTTACTCGAACCCGAGAAGGTATCATGTAACAAAGTGTTATGATCACCTTGACATTCACGACATCTTTTGTCGGAAATACATGCTTTGCCATTATAATCATAAAGACAGTTTCTGCATAAATTCAGTTTATTTGTCTTGCGTTTACAATCCGATGATGAATAAATTTTTATCTGATTTCTTACCATCTTGCTTGCGCTGTGAAGCTTCCAATGACGTAAACTTGTTCTCTAGGAATCCCATGAATTGACTAAATATTGGCAAATCTCGTGGGTTTTTCAGAAAGTCCGTGTAGTCAGAGTGGATCTGCTGATCCATTTTCAATGCTAGTACATGAACTATAAATGGATCCCACGATTCTACTTCAACTCCAAGGTTTTTAATCGCATTCAGACACTCGTTAGTGGTGTCATACATTTTCTGGTTTTGTGAAGCTGACTGATGTTGCATAGTTGGTAATAATAAAAGAATATTGAGATGAGAACTGAATATTAATTAACTTAGTGTCATTGTATCTGGCCTTTCCTTTCCATTTTCTATGTTATTTTTGCCAATTCTGTAGATCGTGTTTACATCCCTATCTTCAAAAGTAATATTTAAATCATCTTTGAATTTCTTCTTAATGATTTCGATGAGATTGCCAGTCGATTTTTCGGTTTCTTTTACTCCATATAAAATTAGGTTGTTGATTCTTTTATGTTTTTCAAGATTGTATATTATCTTTTCCTTTAATTTCTCGTTTTCTGACCTTAATTCCTGCATTTCTAGTCCAAAAGGAACGAATTTTTCATCAATTCGTGTCATAATGTCATCGGTTTGTTTTGACATTTCTATTTTCATTTGGTCAAAAAATGATTGAAGGTTATCCATTTTTGCTATTGTCCCTTGCGTGGAATGGAACGTAGTATTGTGAACGCAGCTTGAAATGATGAGATCACTGGACTGCGAAAGCTCCAAAATCGGCCTTGAAATGAATGTAAATAAAACTAAGATATTAACGAACAATCGCGAACTCCCGATAGTGATAAAAGGTAACAATATAGCATATGTCAGCGAATACATCTAATTGGGGAAGCAAATCTCATTCAAAACGTCAAGCAACGAAGAAGAAGTAACAAGAAGAATCAACGCAACTTGGAAGAAATTCTGGGCATCCTAAAGGGGAACTACAGCTTGCACATGAAAAGGACAATATTTGACACATGCCTATTACCCTGTTTGTTGTATGGTTGCCAAACTTGGACTTTTACAAATAAAATAAAACAAAAAATCAAATGCAGTCAAACAGCTATGGAAAGGAGCATGTTAAAAATTAGAAGAATACATAAAATTAAGAGGGAAAAAATTCGTCAAAAAACTAAACTCACCGATGCTCTCAGGCATGCACTCAAACTTAAGTGGAGATGGGCCGGACACATTTCACGATACCTAGACAGAAGATGGACCATTGAAGCCACACGTTGGAAAGGTCCAATGGGGAAAAGAAATGTTGGTCGACAATTAAGACGGTGGGCTGATGACATAACACACGTCGCAGGGAACGACTGGATAAAGTTAGGCAAGGACAGGGAGTCATGGAAAAGGATGGAGGAGGCCTTTACCCAAAAAGGGGTCCAAACCTCATAAATAATACTAACATTAATTATAAGTAACCTTTCTTTAAGTAACAACTTACTAACGAACATTGTAATTTATATCAAAAGTGAGATTTGGAATAAATGGCTTTATTATTATTATTTATTCACTTTCTTTTCTTATTCTTTACATTTTTAAATATTTTATAAATTAAATTACAAAAAAAAAAAAAAAACATTTAAAAATATAAAAAATAGAGGCCCACCGGTATCGGGAACAGGGTCCAAGCTACCGGCGGTCAGGGCTCCAGAGAGAGGAACCTCCTAACAATACGAGCCGTGTCCAGCAATACTGCTTTCTGGATCAGGCCCTTGACCCAGCCGCCTAACGAGAGCCTCCTAAGGTGTTGGTCGAGGCTCGTGGCTATTAAGCCATTGGCTGACACGACTATCGGTACAATGATCGCTGTATCCACTTCCCACATGTCGACAACCTCGCGAGCCAAGTCAAGATACTTGATTTGCTTATCTTTCTCGGCCTTCACGAGGTTTCCGTCATGCGGGACGGTAATGTCAACAATCATTGCACGCCTCTCGATTCGGTCCACCACCACTATATCAGGCTTATTGGCTACAATAGTCCTGTCAGTGATGATGGACCGATCCCAGTACAATGTGATATTGCCATTCTCGAGAACTGGGTCGGGCACATACCTGTAGTACGGCACCTCCGATGCCACAAGAGTGTATTTCAGAGCAAGTTGCTGATGGATAATCCTGGCTACAAGGTTGTGCCTATGCAAATATTCTTCGTTAGCTAGACGAGAACAACCAGAGATAATGTGTCGGATCGATTCACCCGGACGGTGACATGCCCGACAGATGTCAACCGTGCCATCCTTCACAATAAATCTCCGGTAGTTATTCGTCATGATAACTTCATCCATAATTGCACATACAAAACCTTCAGTTTCCCCAAAGAGGTCACCGAAACGCAGCCAGGCTACGGACGCTGACTGATCTACATCGGACCCATGAAGGGCCCGGAAAAAGCGTCCGTGAAGCTCCTTACTCTGCCATACCGCCCTGCGGTCGTTAGTGTCAAGCACTACAGGTTTGCGCCAGTTCTCATTCGCCAAGGAGAGCGGGGTGAGTCCCTTGTCCACTGCTACTACATCTCGATGCATACCCACGTCTGTGTTTAGAAAATATTCCCTGAGATTGCATATCTCGCGGTTGTGAAGGTTTTTGGCATTTAAAAAGCCTCGGCCTCCACACTTCCGCGGGATATACAATCTCATGACCGACGATCGTGGGTGATGCATTCGATTTGCAGTCAGCAATGTACGGACCCGCCTATCCAGGGCGTCGAGTTCCGTTTGAGTCCATTTGAGTATGCCGAAAGAGTACATCAATACCGGCATGACCCAACCGTTGAAGGCGCGCACCTTGTTTCCGCCCGAAAGAAGGCTATTGAGTACCTTCTTCAGGCGGCCAAAGAAGCGTTCTCTCAACGATTGCTTCATGTCAGTAGTGCTGATACCTAACGCTTCCGACATACCCAAATACTTATAGGTTTCGTTTGGAGAGAGGGATCTCAGGCTTATGGAATCCGCGAGTTGAATTCCCACGGATTCCAAAATCTTCCCTCGCTTTACATGCATGACCGCACATTTGTCCACACCAAACTCCATCCTGATGGCGCTACTAAAAGTTTCAGTTACCTTCAGTAGCTCCATCAACTGAAGATTGCTGGGGGCAAAGAGCTTCAGGTCATCCATGTAAAGGAGGTGAGATATAACCTGACCACCTCTCTTCAACCGATAGCCTAGGCCTGAATTCTCCAGCAGCATGCTTAGCGGATTCAGGGCCAGGCAAAACCAAAGTGGGCTCAAACTATCGCCCTGAAATATACCTCGCTCGATCCTTACAGGTTCGCTATTCCTCTGGATATTTCGACATCCTGGATAGCGAAGGACTGTGCTCCACTGCCCCATACACGATATCAGGAAGGTGCGTAGAGTTGTATCTATTTTATACAATTCTAGCACCCTCATGAGCCATGTATGAGGCACCGAGTCATAGGCCTTCTTATAATCTATCCAACATGTCGACAGATCCTTTCGGGAACGCCGAACCTGTTGGCTAATGGCCATATCTAAAAGGAGTAGCTCCTTAGTACCGCGGGACCCGTTCCTACATCCATTCTGAGAGACCGACATGATCGAGTTATCGTCGACGTGTTTATTAATTTTAACTCTCAAAATGGATGTAAGAACCTTATAGACCGTTGGTAAACATGTAATAGGTCTATAATTTTTGGGTTCCGCGGTGCTACCAGACTTGTGGAGCAGGTGGGTTATTCCTGTTGTAAGGAACTTGGGTAGCGAACCAGACTCTAAGGCTGCCTGGTACTGAGATGCCAAACGAGCGTGCGACCTTTGTAGTCACTTTACCCAGAAGTTGTGCAGCCCGTCCGGCCCTGGAGATTTCCAGTTTGGCAACGGACGGACTGCACGGGCTACATCTTGGGGGCTGATCGTGATAGCCCCCATTTCTTGTATTGCATCGCACGCTCGTTCGACCTCCCGAGTCCATTCACCTTCGGTGTGACTGACAGGCACCGACCAGATGCTGCGCCAGAATGAACACATGGCATCATCATCCGGCAGGCGCGTATCAGTCACACCTTGGTTGGGTCGCTCCCAAGCCCGATAAACCCACCTTTCATTACTTTGGAATGTGCGATTCTGGGTGTATCGCTCCACTCTCCGCCTATACCTACGAATACGGTTTGCCCATGCAAACACTTTTTGTTTCAGGAAGTCGATGCGCTCTGTGACACGGGATATATAGTCTCGGGGGCTGACATCAGTCCCCGAAAATGCCCGTCTCACAAAGCGCATCACTCTTGGGCGATTATTGCCCTCCCTGAAACAAATTAGTTTGCCGATGAGTGCTCTGGCCCCACCAATACGACGTTCGATCCTGCACTGCCAAGCCGGTACGGCTGGTTTCGGTCGTGTAGCTCTGTCATCTACAAATTTGACGTGAGCTACACGACATGCCGCTACAGCCGCGCAGTACATGATCGAATGTGTATCAGTGAGGTCTTCGCAGTCATCAAAATAGTTTGACAACTGCGAATCCAGAACAGCCACCAGCGCCCTATTTTTGTTATGCATGGGCAAACGAGGTAATCGTGGCCTAAGTTCGGGTGGCATGTAGCGATACTCCCGAATAGCACACTCCAAAGCAATCCTCAACTCCTCATTGCACTGAGTACTTACGTTTGTAACCCTGTCACTACTCTCCTCGTCAGCGTGGTTGGACTGTGGTAGCACGACAGCCTGCGACGATGGGGCAGTGACACGGTTACCCATTTCCGTTCGGAGGCGATCAAGTACAGTATCATCCAACATACGATTACGCTGGATGACCCGCACCTGATCCGAAAGTCGTTGGGCTGAAACGTTGACGGCTGGCTCAAGCACCTGAAACAAAGAGAGCATCCGGACACGGTACGCGGTCAGGTTGTTTCCTCCCTCTGTAGCCCCAAAGTATGCGCGCATGACATTTTCGTTAATGGATTGCGTCCATTTCATGCGCTGCACACTCCCGCCGGGTGCTGGGACCCTATCAGAGACCGGTAAGCCTCGAGGTCCTAAGCGGTCCGGCGGCCGGCGTACTCCCCGTCGACGCGCAGGTGGTGGTGTCGTCGGCGGAGAAAAATACTCGTCGCTCGAGCTCGACGCAACTGCCACGGCCGGTGTCACAGCACTCACGGTGGGGCTGGTTGCCGGCGGCGGCGAGGCGGAGCTGGGCGACGAGGCCGGAGGTGGTAGGCGTGTGTTATTGGATCGGGCCTGGCTTCTTGTCAGCATTTCTGCTTAAGTTGACATTATGTTGTTTGCTTCATTTTGAAAAATTGTTACTGGGTTTGTTTGTTTCTTGTTTTTTTATACACATACGGGTAATACATTGTTGAAATTGTTTTTATTCGGATCTTATGTGGAAATTACAATGATTTCATAGCATTAAATTCATAAAAATAAGGAATGAAAAATTTTCAGTTGTCACGCTTGACAAGTCAGGCCACAGTTAGAAGTTATTATTATTATTATTATCATTGTATCTGTGGTTAAATATGTCCCAACAGACCTTTTAGTTCTCCGTGCTAATATGCAAGTGTTGAATAAGTCTCTCCGGTTATCCCCTCAGCTTTGCTTTCAAAAACTGCATTTTCTGTACGCAGGCGTGTAGAATGGTTATTGTGTATTCATGCCATGAATAAGTCTTTAAATGCTACCCATTGATGATAGTTTCCGTTAAATGCTGGAATGTCCATCGTTGGGGTACTTTTCTAACGGTGAGAGACAGACCACCTCTTACTGTTGATAGATTTCTTAATGTGAAGAAAAAGTTGTTCGTATTTGACGAACGACTTCGAACAACTCGCTATCAATCTCGCAATGTAACGACTCTATTGTTAACCATCTTGATTGAACAGTCTGTTAATATCTTCGAACTCCCATTTCTCAGATATTTTATCTAAATCTATGATAGCAATTGTACGCGAGAATGCCTTAAAATGCTTTTCTGTTTACGCAGCATCTCTTCCAGCTTACTGCTGTTACCTTGCGAAGTGTAAAAAACCGGAGACTTGGCCCTAACCTTGCTGGTTGATTGCTGTTGCTTGTCTCCTGTATCTTGATCTGTAGATCCTCTCCCGTGCCATTGACTCTCCGCTTCAGCTGCTTGCAATGTCGGCTGCAGAGTAGTCGGTGCTTCGAAAATCTTGAGATCGGTCATGGTGACCTTGTACTGCAGAATATACACACGTGCCGCGCTGTACAACTTCCTAGTTTTCTGATAATAATTTTCTGAAAAATAGCTGTAGCCCCGCTCTTCAGATTCTTCTAACTGAATATGATTAGACTGGAACTCTTCTCAATATTTTTTGAGAAGCTCTAAATGGTTGGTGACGTAAATAGAGGTTTTCCTTTCAGCTCCATGCTTTTTAAAATTGCGCAAATGCTGTTCTATGCCCTGCATAATCTGTTTCTGATTTTCGAGTAGGCCCTCCATCTCGGAGATGCTGATGTAGCTGCCGTGATAAAAAGCTTGATAAAATGATGAAAGAAATTTATGACATTTCTATGAATGGGTAACAGCGGTACCCCTTGGCTAGACTGGTGTCAGATCTCAAGTTTCTGACTACTCGTAACGACTGTCAAAGATCTTCAAATGACAGCCGGGACCAACGGCTTAACGTGCTTGCCGAGGCACGGAGGAAACTCGGTATGTTGAAATGGTCACCCATCCACGGACCGACCTTGTCAAGCGTTGCTTAACCTTGAAGATCGACGCGTGCGGCTGTTATTATTTAGCCACGAGCTCCTCAAGATGTGATAGTTTATAATGATAGATTTATTAATATAATGTTATAGCTAATTGATTAGCATGAGTTTAGGATATATCAAACTGCTACGATATTATGATAGTAAGTACACGTGGCGAAGACCGAACGTGAACTAAAGTAAATTGCGCACGCGGTACAAAACCGTAAAATGATATGAATTTTACGGGTGGATTGTAATGTGTGTGATAATGTTTATTATTACCTACGTATATTTTACCAACAAGTATATTGATAAATCAGATTATTGAAATTCACTCTTTTTTTTCCTTTTACAACCAACTTGAATTTGCGGTTTGGTAAATGTACGAAGTCCGACACGCATTTGGCCGGTTTTTTATTGGCAGTGCACAAATGCGAGGTAAACCGCGGTGTCTTCAACGGTTGGATATACTGCCGTATGTGTAGACGTTAACGGACATAACTCAGAGTAACGCCCTCATACTCTGGCTCTGGCCGTTGCTGTGCGACAATTCTTAGAACAGTCGACATGCTTATCGGATTCGAACGGTTTATGATGGCTTACTAAGATACAATATTATAGTTTGATGCCTATATATGACGGTGCTTCCGCAGTAACAGTATAAGAATATAATTTAAAAAAATAAAAGGTATGTAAATTAATCTAGGTAGGTGAAAGACTAACCCCCAGTTTCCCAGCTCAAAATTATCGGAGAATTAATGTGACAAATTGTCAAACATGCGTTTTCTGATGTGATTGGCTGTTGAAAACTCATTCAACCAATCACAGCAAATAACGCGTGCTTGACAATTTGTCACATTAATTCTCCGATAATTTTAAGCTGGGAAACTGGGGGTAACACTCTTCAAATGACAAACTAGGATGATAATAAGCTCAAAGCAAAAGTCTAAAATGTCCACGTGTATATAAGTTCCCTGCATTTTGACTCTTCGACAATCGTTTTTGCTGACAGAATTTCACTTTGTTAGAGCTTTGAATCCACGCCTCATGGTGAATCAAGTTTTAAAATGTAGAGCCTGCTTGGGTAAGATTAAACGCAGTCTAGACATCTGCTATCTTTTACAACAGTCGAAACTTCGAAAGGGGTACAGAAGGTATCTGTAGCGCATCAGACATCAGCATCACACTCTAATGAAGGTTATTTTATTAAATTTGAACTCTTCCTTCTTCCGTGTGCCACATGGATATGATTTTTATGGCGACAGTCAAAAATTTAGTATACTTCTGGGATACTGAAGTTACTCGCAGTGCATACAGAAAGCGTTTGTCTCCCTCTAAGGAGAACACAAACGTCATTATGAACCCATGACCTCGTATTCATCGGGGAATAATGGTTATACATCAATAATATGGTAAGTGGTCTTAAAATATCTGGTCTCGGCTTCAACTCAGCTTTGTCTCCGCGGTCACGTTGACTTATCTACGCACCAATGTTCGCCTGTTGATTTACGTTCCCGAGAGTTTTAAAAATCGCACATGCAAAATACCCTTTTTTCATCATCATCCCCGACCCTCGTACCCTTAGATTACACAAGTAAAATTCCAAAATTTAAAAAACCCCCGACACATTTTTTTTTCGTGCAACATAATTTATCTAGTACATAGTAGATACGCTTCGATCGGTAATCTATTGAACACGTAATTATGACACGATATCTTGCGAAAACACCCCGATTCAAACAGTAAAACGCCCATAACTTTTGAACGGCTGAACCGATTTTATTCAAACATAGCTAAGAACACTCTCACGATTAAGTCACCTTTTAAACAAAAAAAACTAAATCAAAATCGGTTCACCCGTTTGGACGCTATGATGCCACATACAGATACACAGATACACAGATACACAGATACACAGATACACAGACACACAGATACACAGCAATACACGTGAAACTTATAACACCCCTCTTTTTCCGGCGGGGGTTAATTAAAAATATATAAAAAAAAGATTATAGTAATGAAAAAAATAGGCAAGGCATTTGGAATATACAGGTGACTTTTTATGTTTATGAAATAATTGTTTCAGGAGGTGATAGTACCTATCTATAAATTTGTAAAAAAAATATATATATAAAAAAAAACGATGGCTATATTTATGTCCGGGTTCCACAGATGAATGAAATCACAGATATTTTAAACATGAAGGCAAAGTAAAATGTTATTTTAGCTTAAGCGGTGACTCACACTTCGAACTTTCGAAGATGGCCGACAATCACACAGACGGTTGTAAATCACCAGTTTTACAGTCTTATTGTTGTTGAGGACCGGTCTCACCTCGTAATGTTGACTTTTTTGTGGAGTCGTAAAACTTGGATTTGTTTGGGTGCGATTTTGAAAGACTGCGGCGGAGTTGAGCGCGGCACCTGGCAGTAATCCAGGCCCTATTAACGATCGGCGGCGACACAGAGTAAGCGCAAAGCGTTGAGAGAATTGGGTGCGTGTACATCGGTGTTCGCACAGGAGGAACAATTCGTTTATTTCTTAACTAGCTGTTGCCCCCGACTTCGTTCGCATGGATTTCATGCAGTATGGGCTGAATAAAACAGCACATTATTATTTTTGTTCAAAATTTTATTATTGTAAAACCAGGCGGTATCTTTGAAATGAGGGTTTACGTGGATTGACCGTCAATTTCTACAGTTTCGGCTGTCATTTGAAGATTTCGTTTCGTTTTCGTTGCAAATAGTCAGAAGCTTTAAAGTTTGATAAGCAGTCATACTCGTACCAAGGAATATATCGTGTTGGATATGCAGCCACTCCACGTAAATTTCTGTATAGTTAGATAGGTCGTGGCTGGACGACAAGTCTGACCAGTACGTGTTGCTTAAGGAACTAAAAACTTGAAAGCTCACAATAGGGCTCATGAGTAGACTAATAGTCTAAAGTATACCTGCGTGATCGAATCAGAAATTAAGAGATGCGCAGTAATACCAAGGTAGGTAACCCATATAGCCCGAAAAATTGCCAAACTGTAGTGGTCGTGGGCAGGGACATTGTATTCATCATCATTTTAGCCGAAAGACGTCCACTGCTGGACATATGCCTCCCCCAAACGTCGCCACATTGATCGGTCCTGTGCGTCGTATCCACCAGACTGGCGCAGCCTTGACCAGGTCGTCCACCTAGTGTATGCTTATAGTAAATGACATGCCATAAAAATAGAAAACATAGACCTATTAGTAAGTACATTAAACTAAATAAAAACATTGGAAATACAACTGAAATGTTATTATGGAAAATATTAAGCGCAATTCCTCTCTCCTAGACACTCACTGTATCTAGAATGTTGCTGTGCCCGATAGGGTCCACAATTGTTTCTGTAACTTATATTTACCACCTGTGTTATGGATGCAATAAATTGAATTTGAATTTTAGTGGGAGGCCTTGCAACGCTACGTCTTCCGGTTCGCGGTCACCACTCCAGAACTTTTCGGCGCCAAACGCCATCCGTTCTGCGAGCCATGTGCCCGGCCCTTCTTCGGGCTATGTCGGTAACCTCAGTTCTCTTGCGGATGTCTTCGTTTCTGATTCAATTACGCAAGGAAACTCCGAGCATAGCTATTCAATTCTCGTCCAACTTACCACAGTGTCACAAAACGAAAGATATGACCATGTCTGTTGCCAGTGATGATTTATGGAACCGAAGCGTTGTCGCTCACAATGAGCCTCATCAGAAATCATCATCGTTGGCCGATTTTGATGATTCTTACGCTAATCGATTCTTCTTAACCTTGCGAGTGTGACAGGCTACATTAAAATTGGAAAATAGTAAAATGGCGGCCTATTGTGGGGACCCAAATTTCTTTTCAGCTACAAAAAAAATTGTCATAGGTACCCGTCGTGTGGCGTATTAAAATAAAGGGCTTTAAGGTGATTTAAAAAATATATTACACTTATATGTTTAAATCGTGTATTGCCCATGGTCCACCCGCTTAGTTCACCTAGGTGGACTATGGGAAATTATTTTTGCCCATGGTTCACCAGAGAGTCCATATGTTTTTATCGTAGCATTACGAAAGAATAATAGTGATATTAAATGTTAAAGCCAGCGTGAAAATTTTGCAATCTATATAGCTGTACCTCGTTATACGTTAGACATTAAAAATAAATAACTGAATTAATTATATAGGCTTGCCTTTTATTTATTTAATAACAATTGATTGCTGTACTAACAGTTTGCACCAATGCGTACAGCAAGCCAACAACATAAACACTTATAAACTAAATAACCGCCACCGTCAAACATTGTTTTTTTTTACCGGACTGCCGAATGAGGATAATGTGTTTACCAGTCCATGTATGTATGTTTGTTCCTATGTGGCGTTCTAGAGACCAAACGCGTCCATTTTGATGATTCTTACGTCAATCGATTCGTCTTAACCTTGCGAGTGTCACTACAAGCTACATTAAAATTGGAAAATGGCGGATTTTGGGCGCCAATTCTTGATGAGACTTTCGCCCCGGCATTTCGCCTCCTCGCGCCACTCCCATATTTGCGCGAGGACTTTTGCCTCATGATTTCATGGCGTCAATCCAGCAAGGAGGTTCGCCGCCTCACCGGAGACCGTGCGGTATCCCCGGACCAGCCGGATGGCCATAACGCGTTCCACCGGCGGGCTGGTCATCGCCTCAGGGAACGCGCCCATACCGGTAACCCGTAAAGGGCCATGGACCGCACGACCCCCGTGTAGAGCCTCCGGGAGGAGGCGTTTGGGCCGTGGCCCGCTCCATTCTGAGAGCCTAACGTCAGAAAAGCCCCACGAAATTCTACCGGCAGTCGAGGACAAGTTCCAGGTACAGAGTCAGTGACCTGGCTGCGATTTGGTGACCTTTTCGAGGAAACCGAAAGTTTTGTCTTTGCGATTATGGACGAAGTTATGATGAAATACATTGTGAAGGACGGCACGATTGACATCTGTCGGGCATATCTTCGGCCGGGAGAATCCATTCGTTAAATTATCGCCGGTTGTTCTAGTCTAGCTATCGGATACTATTTGCAAAGACACAACCTAGTAGCAAGGATTATCCATCAGCAACTTGCTCTTAAATACAATCTTGTGAAATCGGAAGTGCCTTACTATAAGTATGAGCCCGACCCAGTTCTCGAAAATGGCAATGTCACGTTGTATTGTGATCGGTCTATCATCACTGACAGGACTATTGTTGCCAATAACCCTGAAAAAGTGGTGATAGACCGACTAGAGCGTCGCGCAATGATTGTTGATATAGCGGTCCCCCATGACGAGAACCTCGTGAAGGGTGGCGAGATAAGAAAAGTAAGTAAATTGATCTGGCTCGCGAAGTTATCGACATGTGGGATGTGAATACAGCAATCATTGTGGCGATAGTCGTGACACCCAATGGCATAATAGACCAAGAGCCTCGACGTACATTCGATGAGGCTCTCGTTGGGCAGCTGGATCAAGGACTTGATCCAGAAAGCGGTACTCCTGGACACAGCGCGTATCGTTAGGGGGTTCCTCTCTCAGGAGCCCTGACCACCGGTAGCTTGGACCCTGTTCCCGATACTGGTGGGCTACTTATTTATTATATTTCAAAATATTTTTTTATTTTATGTATGTGTTTTATAAAAATATTTAAATGGAAATGTAATAAATAAGAAAACATTTAAATAAAGGATAATAAGATGACGACGAGAAGATTATCTCAAGTAGCTCCTTCTTGAATTTTCTTCTTCATCGTATCGATGATTCCACAATTATATAAGTTTTGACCAGAACTCATTACAAATTAATGAATGTTGAATGTCCCATAAATAAACAGTGTTCTACGGGAAAAAAATATTTCCCGTGGTCCACCCAGGTGAGCTATGGGCAAAAATAATTGCCCGTGGTACACCCAGGTGAACTATGGGCAAAAATAATTTCCCACAGTCCACCTAGGTGGACTAAGCGGGTGGACCATGGGCAACAAACGGTTTAAATGTACTTAATTGGAAAAAAAATGTTAATTAAAAAGTTATAAATAAAAAAGTTAATTCAGAAAATCAAAAAACTCGACTGCTTAAGAAGCGAACTAAAAAGACGTAAATGAAACGGATAAATAAAAACCGGGCAGAGGTTTGTTCAGATCTTGTATTCACAATCGAAAGAGACCAATAAAATGACAGGCAATCGCTTATATTAACACATCCCCGCTGCTTGACATGGCTTGACTGGAGGGGGGCTTCAATATGGCGGCTAGCTTCGGCGGGCTCGGCGGGCATTGGTCGGATGCAAGTAGGCTGACGTCACATCCGTTACATTCGGCCATCCTGGAAATATTGCTCCCGCAATGGAAGCAAAAACATTCATTAGCTTTCAAATAAATCAATTAGGGCTTCAGTGTCAGTACTATTGTTACTGTCCGTTATAGATGCTTTACTTATATATGGTCTTAGCGCATTTATACCGACTAAGCATCCGTGAGCTTTTGTAACCACGCATACTTTTTATGCCCTTAATCCAGTTTCTATAATTACACACTTTACATAAATGCATTTTCAATATGGACTTGACTGTTTCTTGCAAACTAGGCTACCGCATTTAATGCAAATAAGTTATGGCTATAGAAAATAAGTTATGGCTATGTAAAATAAAATATGGCTATGGAAATTAAGTTATGGCTACGACAAATAACTAATGGCTTAGGCAAATAAGTAATGGCTTAGGCAAATAAGTTGTCTTTGAAAGGCTTGTTACTATATTATGACCTGCACTAATTGTAGTCTGGAGACTACAATAAAAACTTCCCTTTTGTACACATGATCACTTGCGTTATCAGAAGCTTTATTTTTTTATTCAACATTTGATATTCAAAAGTGCCGCTTAATGGGATGGCTTGGCTGGCTTGGCCTGGCATGGCCGGTTTGGCTGGCATGACCTGGCTTGGTCGGTTTGGCTGGCATGACCTGGCTTGGTCGGTTTGGCTGGCATGACCTGGCTTGGTCGGTTTGGCTGACATGACCTGGCTTGGTCGGTTTGGCTGGCATGACCTGGCTTGGTCGGTTTGGCTGGCATGACCTGGCTTGGTCGGTTTGGCTGGCATGACCTGGCTTGGTCGGTTTGGCTGACATGACCTGGCTTGGTCGGTTTGGCTGGCTTGGCTGCTTTGGCATAACTAGGCGTCACAAGGCGTAACTAGGCTTTACTAGCCGTAATATTAATTTTATTTAATACTTCATGCACACAAACGTACAGAGGCGGCCTTAATGCCCAAGGCATTTTCTACCAGTCGACCTTTGAGTGATCAGAGACAAATAGTGGTAGGTGCAATAATCAAAGTTAAACATAATACCTAAGGTAGGTTTATTCAAATGCAAATACTAGGCATTACTAGGCGTAATACTGGGCTTTACTAGGCTTTACTAGGCGTAATACTGGGCTGTACTAGGCTTTACTAGGCGTAATACTGGGCTTTACTAGGCTTTACTAGGCGTAATACTAGGCTTTACTAGGAGTAATACTAGGCGTAATACTAGGCATTACTAGGCGTAATACTGGGCATTACTAGGCGTGATACTGGGCTTACTAGGCGTAATACTGGGCTTTACTAGGCTTGACTTGACTTGACTTTACTAGCCTAGACTTGACTTGACTTTACTAGGCTAGACTTGACTTGACTAGGCTAGACTTGACTTGACTTTACTAGGCTAGGCTAGACTTGACTTTACTAGGCTAGACTTGACTTGACTTGACTTTACTAGGCTAGACTTGACTTTACTAGGCTAGACTTGATTTGACTTTACTAGGCTAGACTTGACTTGACTTTACTAGGCTAGACTTGACTTGACTTTACTAGGCTAGACTTGACTTGGCTTTACTTGACTTGGCTTTACTTGACTTGGCTTTACTTGACTTGGCTTTACTTGACTTGGCTTTACTTGACTTGGCTTTACTTGACTTGGCTTTACTTGACTTGGCTTTACTTGACTTGGCTTTACTTGACTTGGCTTTACTTGACTTGGCTTTACTTGACTTGGCTTTACTTTACTATAATCATTAGCCCGTCAAGTATTATGAATGGTTTGATTTCTACGTTTAAAGTAACCAGTAGCATGTGGACAAGCAATATCATTTAATATGTACCTAAACTGTTTAACATTACCAAACTTTTTTTTAATGTCTGCTCATGAAGGCCTTAATATGGTACCTCACACCATGATTGGGCAACCAAAAAGGCAAAATATATTTTCATTCAACATAGTGACCAAAGTCATTATGATGCATTTGCACTACATTATCTATCTACCTAACTTACACTCATCCGTATGTATCTGTAGGAATCGCGGGGTCATACAAGCCAACACAGGCTTAGAACATGAAATATTTTGCAATTATTGTTCAAAACTAATCCATTAACGGGTACACAATCAACGCGAAATTTGGAATAAACTTCATAATATAACTGCACTATTCGTTAAATTTACGTACCCACATGATACACATTACCTACTAGGCAAATTAAACTTGAATCTGCCAACCCGGCTGTATGCTGCTGGCGGCAATTAGACCTGACCATTTAAGAAAATTGATTTTTCTAAACTAGTGCATTTACAAGAATTCATATTTTTAACTTTCAGTATTAAGTCCCTTCTTGTTAAACATTTTATAAAATTATAACACCAGAATTTATCTCAGTTAAGGGTAGAAGAAAATCTTCTAAAAATGCCAACTTTGTTTTGGGTATCGACAGATCTACCAACAGTTTCTGCTACTATATTAATTAATCTCGGTTTGCTAAACTAAATGGAACCCTGGTATACTTAAAGTGACCTTGGCTAGTTCTAAAATCTGTTTTGTGAGCGTCATCTGGATTAATTTCTAATTGATTGTAGCTTTGGACCATATTGATACGTAAAAGTTAAAGTTATCTTTGCCAGCTAACTCAGAAACTTGATATTCTATATAAGGTAAGGAAAATATTAATTTTGCAGTGACATTCAAAGCGCGGTAATCAACACAGAGGCACAAAGTATGTAAGTGGCGGTGTTCTATTTTGTTTTTACTGATAGACTAAGTGTCTATGGCGTGGCTAGAATAAGAGTTCATTATAGTACCTCAGATCAGGCAACAGTAAATAAGCACATACATGAAGTCACGCCTTTTTCCCACGAGGGTAGACAAACTACAGAACGCCATCTGCTACTATCCTTATAACTCTTGTTTCGTTTACGTAAAAACAGTCATACACGCACATACACGGATGCTGGTTATGCAAACTAGTTTTATCCTTAATAATGAAAATATGGCGACGAGTAAAACTAAGTGGCTATGGCCTGGATAGAATTAGAGTTATCGATATTGCGAATATGGAAATGAGAAAGACAACGCACCTGGCTAACTGGCTGTGGCTTCTGGCAGACTGGCTGTGGCTCCTGCCAGACTGGCTGTGGTGCCTGGCAGACTGGCTGTGGTTTCTGGCAGACTGACTGTGGTTCCTGGCAGACTGACTGTGACTCCTGGCAGCTCTCGGCCCTTGTTAGGACCTCTCCTTGCAGTCACACGCAGCACATGTTGAATACTTTGATGCAGTCTTGCTCGGCGTGCAGTTGGGTCGATGGCAGAGTGTAGAAAACGCAGTGAAGCTCGTAGTGTCGTTCCGGCCGTGAATAACACATACTTCTTCGATTTTTCTACAGAGTCAAGGTGATCTTGCGGTTGTGGCGTGGATGTGTTATTAAACGAAGATTATTTTTTGTTCATACCACTTCTGAGTGAAACGGATAAATAAAAACCGGGCAGAGGTTTGTTCAGATCTTGTATTCACAATCGAAAGAGACCAATAAAATGACAGGCAATCGCTTATATTAACACATCCCCGCTGCTTGACATGGCTTGACTGGAGGGGGGCTTCAATATGGCGGCTAGCTTCGGCGGGCTCGGCGGGCATTGGTCGGATGCAAGTAGGCTGACGTCACATCCGTTACATAAACATGAAGAAAATCATGCAGTGCAGTCGCAGAATACATCTCGATTTGGTCAGCCAGCTCGCGTATCCTCCGACTGAACAGCATAATTTTCTTCTTGTTTACGTCTTTTTTTTTTAGTGGTAGGGTTTTTTGATTTTTTGAATTACCTAACTTTTTTATTTATAACTTTTTAGTTATCTATTAACTTTTTTTATTAAAATTCGCCTTATTTTGGTCAAGCCCGAAATGTCTTCGTCAAATCAGGTGCGGCTAGGCTCAAAATGAGCCTGTGTCCTTTTTGGAAATCTGAAGGAGGGCTCTTAGCTGATACTTTTCACCGACTTCAAAAAAGAGTTCCAGTGAGATTCATCTATATGTATATTTTGTGTTATGTTTAGCAATATCTTCGCCAGTTGTTAAACATGGGAATGCAGCATAGAGCAACACGGACCACCGGCTTACTCCGGTCCGCCGGTGGTCCGTGTTGCTCTATGGAATGCAGCAATCGCGAAAGATTTGCTGTCATTTATTGAAGACTTTCATGATCTCCGACGGTCTTTATCTGATCATTACAAATTTTAAACGGTATTTAAACCTTAGAAAAAATATTCCAAACTGAAAAAAACATCAAAATCAGTTAATGTGTACGATGCCATAACATCACACTGTTAATATCAGAAGGGCTACACAGATGTGTACATTCACAGATATCATATCTATCTGTACATCTGTACCTACAGTATCTATAGGTACCTAAATTTGCCCATTTATGGTCAACTTCCATGTTGTGTACAACTTACATATTTTGGTAATTTTTACTGAATCTGACTATATTATTATTATTTTCACCACCTTATTTTATTAATTGTATAATTATGTGTTTCTTTTATTTGTTTAATTTTTGCATGCCAAATTTTGGGCAGAATGTATGGCTCAACTGTTCTAACAACCCAACATCTTATTTTGTATACCTTCATTCCTGCAAATAAAGAATTTGATTTGATTTGATCTATACGGGTACAACTTCATTGATACCTTTATGAACGTATTTTAATTATTTTTTGCGATGGTTTCAGTGTAGCTCCTTAAGGTTGTCTAATTTAATTTCACTTGGGTCGTGGACGAGGTCGGTTCGCGGATGGGTGACCCAAGTCTTTTATTTCCTACGTAAGAAGATTTCACCTCTCAACACATTGCAGCCTTCAAAGGACTCTTGAAATCTGAACTACAGGGCGTCAACGCGCTTGGGCAGGAGACTTACAACCTTCCGTATAAGAGATCCAAGTGATCACGTCCACCCGGTACACTGTTCAACCATCATAAAAAATTGCGTGATAATATGTAGCGTGTATACGGTAGGTAGACCATTAGGTAATATTTTGCAATAATTTTCTTGTGTTATTACAAACTTGCGCTAAATATTAGTAGAAAACGGACATAAGATTATTATAATATTGTTTATCCCCCATAGTAATAAGCGGTAAGTTGACCAGCCCTATACAGAAAATTTTGCAATATCTCTGTTTGCTATCCCGCGCTAACATTTAGCAGAAAACAGACATAATGCAACATTGCTTAACCCCCATTGCAAATAGCGTGATAATGTGTAGCCTATATGTTGGCCTGACCTCTAAGAATGGTTTGTGCAAAATTTAAACAAAATCTGTTATGTAGTGTCGGCGATTAGCGTGAATAGACAGACAATAGTTATTTATACTACAAGTGCGGAAGGTGGGTGATTTCCGATGAGTGGCATTTATTCACGAGCGAGCGAAGAGAGTGAGTGGATAAATCGACACGAGTCGGAAATCATCTTATGTACGTGTATCATACAACATTTTACTATGCATTGTGCGAGGAAATAAATAAATTAATAAAATGAAATTAATAAAATGGCGGGCTTATTCAAGCGCGTTCAGCATATCCACAGATTAACTAATAGTTCCTCGGCCATATTTACTGCGCATGTGCAAATGGCTGTCACATCGTAACGCAATAAGGCACGAGCAAAATATACGTTCTGCCAAACATATTTAATGAATATTTAATAGTAGATTATTAACCAAGGGGATAAAGCAGTGTCTTCTGTCGCGGGTGACGATTTAAATCGTGAGCGTAACGAAGCACTCGAGGTTTACTCCCGAGCGTAGCGAGGGTGTTAAAAACTTAAATCACGAGCGAAGCGAGGGATTTAAGACGATTCCTGAGTGTAGCGAGGGATTTAAGTTCACCCAAGACTAAGACAGCTTTATCACCGAGGGAAATACTCTACTTTTCGTACCATTTGCGAAAAAATTAACACAATAATAATATGAGATAAGCATTTATTAAAAATAATGATAATTAAAAGTAAAATAATTTAAAATAAAGTTAACGTTTATGTATGTGAAGAAAACAAAAACGCGGCAAATTCCTAGACTAATATTTTTTTGTCACAAAAGCAAAGGCATCCAGCTCATACGGCCTCGTCGGTTTTCGTAATTTTTTTTAATAATCATAACTGCATAATAAATGCGTATTCCTTTTTCAAAAAGATGTATAATGCTTTATATACAAACTCAATGGTGTAAACACAGATATAGTTTAGTATAAATTTCGGTATATAAGTATTCCAAATTTAAATCACATTCTCACCCTAGAGGATGAATGAAATTCAGTACAATTTTCTTTCCCTGTTTTTAACAGATTAAAAATGACTATTGTTATGTTTGCTTTTTGTGGCATAGAATGTCATTTTTTTGAGCAAGTGGTACGAAAAATTAATTTATTGATCAAAATCTACATCTAGAGAAATTAAAAACGCCTAAAATGTAGTATTCGTTTTATTTTACCTTTTATATGAATGATAATCTGTACATAACTAATTTTTAAAACTTTTCTCAAATAATAAATAGTAGATTATTAACCAAGGGGATAAAGCAGTGTCTTCTGTCACGGGTGATGATTTAAATCGCGAGCGTAACGAAGCACTCGAGGTTTACTCCCGAGCGTAGCGAGGGTGTTAAAAACTTAAATCACGAGCGAAGCGAGGGATTTAAGACGAGTCCTGAGTGTAGCGAGGGATTTAAGTTCACCCAAGACTAAGACAGCTTTATCACCGAGGAAAATACTCTACTTTTCGTACCATTTGCGAAAAAATTAATACAATAATAATATGAGATAAGCATTTATTAAAAATAATGACAATTAAAAGTAAAATAAACTTAACATTTATGTATTTGAAGAAAACAAAAACGCGGCAAATTCCTAGACTAATATTTTTTGTCGGAAAAGCAAAGGCATTAAGCTCATCGTCGGTTTTCGTAATTTTATTTAATAATCATAACTGCATAATAAATGCGTATTCCTTTTTCAAAAAGATGTATAATGCTTTATATACAAACTCAATGGTGTAAACACAGATTTAGTTCAGTATAAATTTCGGTAAGTATTCCAAATTTAAATCACATTCTCTCCCTAGAGGATGAATGAAATTCAGTACAATTTTCTTTCCCTGTTTTTAACAGATTAAAAATGACTATTGTTATGTTCGCTTTTTGTGGCATAGGATGTCACTTTTTTGAGCAAGTGGTAAGAAAAACTCTATACGTCGGGCTGACGTTGGAGTAAAAAATAAAAAAAAATACAGGAAAGTAAAAAGCACTAGTGAAAAAAGTGACACTTTCCGCACAGTTTGGCTGCTTGGAAAACCGCTCTTTTCGAGGACATGCATTGTAAAAATAATATAAATGCTTTTTTTGTGTTCTTTAACTCCTTTTTTTATCGCCCCGACATTTTTTTTGGAACTTTTGTTCAATGTACACAAATTACGGTTCCTAATGTTTTATTATATGTAGGTTTAGATGACTCAGAAATATTTAACTGTCCTACAAGGGAAGTCATGACCTGTGTAAAATTTTGACTTCTGACCTATACCTAGCTATCCTGCAACTAGCGGCGAGACGCGCGGTGGCACCGTGCTCGCGTGCTCTCGCGCACGTGTGCTGCTATTTGCGGTCTTCTTCTGATCTTTAATTAACTATGTCTATGTGCGTGTCCTCTTTGATTGTAATACCTATTATTAGTAAACATTGAGTGGGCGAGAAATGCGCCGTTAGATAACGATTAATCGGAATAGATCTAGGTCATTTCTGAATCAAGTGCATGTGACTTCAATGTTTTCATAACCTCTATTCCGGCTGGGGAGTACACACAAAGATTAGCGAACGCAATTCATGAATACACGATCATTTATTGCGTTTGTGGCATTTGCAAATCGATCAACTATCCATTGTAGTCATCAAAATCTTTAACTACGCTTTCCGTGAGGATTTCTTGTTCTCATTAATGAGGCGTTATCATTTTCAGCTTTAGGTCACGAGGCACCGCACGACACGATTTGCGCTCACGATTTTTAACACACGACACACTGCATACAGTCTGTCGTACGTTCGTTTGTTCACTAGACACGATTCTGCAACAACACTGCAGTGCACTTGTATTGTTTTATAGGAGTGTGAGTGACGAACCAAGTGTGAACCGTGCGGTACGGTGTGTCGTGTCGTCACCAAGCACACACCGGTTTTGTTCAGCCGCTAAATAGTCACCGTAAAAAAACCGCGACGACATAGCGGCATCGACGACATAGCCGCAAAACCGTATGAAAATCGTGTCGCGTGTGGTGCGGTCTCGTGCAATGAACAAACGGTCCATACAAATATATGGAGCTCTGAATCGTGACCACAGCGTTGTCATGTGTCGCGTGGTGAGCGAACGGCCTTATATATTAACTCGTTAACGATATGATTAGGTTAAACACTGATTAACAGATTCTAAATTCAAGGTCCTTCTAAATTCAAATTCTCCATCAAAATTGATTTAGGAATCTGCTTCTTAGTGTTCAACCTATCCATAGACAGCTCTAAGTTTCAAAAGCTATTAATAAGTTTAGTCATGTGTCAGCACCGGTAAGGTATGCACTCCATTGCACTCTATGACATCACTGGCACGGCACCTGAATGCATGCAAGGTGTTCTTAGAATAGATTAACACGGGGAGTGAGATTTTCCATGGTCGGTGACGATCAAGTTCTGACATTTACATCTACCTTATCTCTACCTTATCACTTACGTATAGGTAGTAATTAATAAACGACATTCAAATCGTTGGGTAGGTCAGTTATCATTTCAAATGTACATAATATATATGTAGGTAAAATTGTACCTAGCGTACCTACGCATTTTCTATTTCGAATCTCGTATCCCCGGCTACAGTGTATGGACCTCTAGTAAAAGATTGATGTGGCGACGCTTGGGGAGGCCTCGCCTATATCCAGCATTTTGACATCCTTCGGCGGATATGACATACCTAGAGATAGAATGAAAGATAGAAACTGCAAAATTAACATAAATTCAACAAAAATGACAAAGAAAAGCTTAAATCAATCTACAAAACTACCATCAAAGATATTAGAAGATGCTACAATACCAACAGAATGAATATTAGAGTCTAATACAAAGACACCTTGAAAAATCTAGATCCGCCAAAAAAGCTATCAAAGAACGAAATAGGACAAAGACTTGGATACCATCTCTTCAGCCCGGCTCTAATAATATTAAAGCCCGAATGGAAGTCATTAATGCAGCTAATACGGAGTTCTACAAAAAACTGTACAGCCTGACAGATTCACTAAAGCAAATAAGTGTCGATAGCCAATGCATGGCGACCTCACTTAGTCCAGAGTTCGCAAAGCCTGAAATATTAAAACAAATGATGGAGCTTATATCAGAAATATGTCCCGCGGTATCACAAATGAGCACATCAAGCTTGCAAGGACTCTACTACTGGTGACAATTTCAATTAGTCTGAAATTGTCTTGCTGTATAAAAGGGCGACCTGGCCGACATAGGGCATTACCGCCCAATAAGCCCTATGCCTTGCCTTTACAAGTTATTTGCCTCCTGCTTGCTAGAAAGTATAACCTAAGACATAGACGCACACCAGCTGATAGAACAAGCCGGTTTCAGAAACAGTTTCAGCACAATGGAACATAATTATCCAAGTAGTCGACCAAGTGATTGAGAAATATCTGGCATTTCGCCTTGTATGTAGCGTTATATAATATCCTTAAAAACGTATATAATATCCTCACATATATGAAAACAGTACAAGTAGAGTCAAACTAGATAGAGTAGGGGGAATAAAATAAACATAAATAGGGGTCTGACTGAGACAAGGCGACCCGCGGGCTTATTACGTAAGTAACAGCAAGTAGCAATCATTGTACAATTATTGCGCGATCAATTTAGTGACCTGGCTACTGAGGCCTTTAAGTAAAGTCTTTTTGTTTTGACAGTCACTTTTAACAGAAGCTATTTTATCTGTCCGATGATTTGTAAAATGTATCGTTTGATGAATTAACCAGCTTATGAAAGAGAAACACTTCGGCTGAGGCTGTTTTTTTACAATAGTCAATTTGATTACTATTTAGCTCCAATATTCCGATAAATTTATATTCGCAGATGTAAAGTATTTGTGTAAAGTAAATATGGCAGTGACAATTAGATATTTGCATTTTATTAACATATGTGTCAATGTGTAAAATCAATTAAAATTTCTTCGAATTGTCGATTGTTTTAAGAAATCGAATCGATAACGCATTAGAACATCACTTAGTAGACTACATTATCTCGTATTTGAGCTATGAAACGTAAAAAAGATTTTCCAAATTTAATTTAGTCATTGGCAGAATGGCTTTTATTATTATTATTATATAGTCGACATCGGTGTATGCCATATAAAAAAAAAAAATATAATAGAAGATACTTATTGCGGACTTATCACATTCTCATGTGTTTGTACGTATTTAGTAGTAAACATATAAGCTTCGCTGAGGTAGCCAACACTACAGTATAAAAAAATCCTCCACTTTACCGTGATCACTTCTGTTTCAATGATTCAACAAATAGTCCAGTTGCGTAGACTTTAGAGACTCAAAACAACACCAATTTGTCATTTACATTTATAATATTCACTAGGAATTTGTTATTTCAATATTTATTCTTATATTATTATTCTAATTTGCGGATAATTAAAGTAGCCACAAAATAACATATACTGTACCTACTCAGCCATCAGCGAGCGATTGGCAATCGACCAACAACAAGGGAAAAAGTAATTGCAATTTGACAGCCACATTTGCTCGCCGATCGCTGTCGCTCTGCTGTCAAAAACCATACGTAATACGAAATTATCGCGATCACCTTGCGATAAATGCACATTTCAGTTAACAGATTTTTATTGTTAGCTGTGCTGTCGTAAAATTATTATGGTGTGGCTATAGCTCACATATAATGCGGATTCGCGATGGAAGAGCAATTATTTCGCAAAAATAAGCCTTCCAATTTTTGACGTAAAGCGATATTTGTGCGATGATTGTACAATCTCTGCGCAAATATTGTTAATTGCTGTTTCATACGTAATAAGCCTGCCGAACTCCCCAAAAATTTTCATAGCTGTCTTACCATCTTTTTCTAATTTTCTTTTATTTATTTATTTACAACAATAAGTACAACATCTTACAGTATGCCAAGACGATGTTATGCCACAGAATAAATAATGTCATACACTATATTAAAACATAAAAAATAACAATAAGAACAAAAAAAAAAAAAAACAATTAAAATTTTTATCCTTATTATATCCTGCAATGCACCTTTGTGCTCCTGGCACAAATTTCGGCAATATATGGAACACATCTTCCGATGGCATATTTTTTATAATACGCACCTTTACCGTGGCACGGCCCTTGACAAAGGGGCAAACTTTAATAAATTTGTCCTAGCCCATGGCACATTTAACAAAGTGGGGCGGCGGCGCGCACCCACATACCCGCCCGGGACATAAACGATAATGAAAAATTTACCATGGTCTACGCCGTAAACGTGATTTTTCTAAGTCATCTCATAAAGAAAGAAACAAACTCTCAAGTTCGCCGATGACGTCATTCTATTCTCGAAATCAACACAGAAACTAGAAAACATGATAAACGACCTATACCATGCCAGTACAAAAATTAGAAATGAACCCTGACAAAACGAAAGCCATGACTAACCACCAGAAGACCCCCACCTCATCCCGAATTCGTAGATGTATACGTCTATCTCCTTTGTCGCCCGTATTACTACCAATCTTACTACCAGTAGTAATAATGGTAATTTGATTCCCTTTCTTACTGCTGCGGTAGTAAGTTGTAAGAAGGGTAATTATAATTTTCCCTTGTTACCACCAATCTTCTTCTTCTTCTTCTTTTCGAGTGAGGTGGCCACCTCTGGTAAGCTGCCTCTGGGAACCCCACAGGCCTCTGACTTGGCTATTTGAGACTTACTTTAACTATAAGTCCAGGTTTCCTCACGATGTTTTCCTTCACCGTTGCCTGTGATGTCCAAGATAAACTTAAAAAGTACATATGAATTTGAAAAAGTCACATTGGTACTTGCCCGGATTTGAACCCACATCCTCAAGCATGACAGGCGAGATCTTAGCCACTGGGCCACCACGTCATGCTACTACCAATGTTACTACCAATGATAATCCATACTAATATTATAAATGTGAAAGTAACTCTGTCTGTCTGTCTGTCTGTCTGTTACCTTTTCACGCTTAAACCGCTGCACCGATTTAGATGAAAGTTGGTATGAAGATAGTTTAAGACCTGGGAAAGGACATAGGCTATATAGGTAGGGTAGGGTAGGGTAGGGTATGGTAGTGTAGGGTAGAGTATTGTAGGGTAGTGTAGGGTCGGGTAGGTTAGGGTAGGGTAGGGTAGTGTAGGGTAGGGTAGTGTAGGGTAGGGTAGTGTAGGGTAGGGTAGTGTAGGGTAGTGTAGGGTCGGGTAGGGTAGGGTAGAGTAGGGTAGGGTAGGGTAGGGTAGTGTAGGGTAGGGTAGGGTAGGGTAGGTTAGAGTATGGTAGGGTAGTGTAGGGTAGGGTAGGGTAGGGTAGGGTAGATAAATGTTTGGTCTTTTTATGGCAAAACAAAGTTTGCCGGGTCAGCTAGTAATAAATAATTATAAATAATCTGGCGACATATTGCAAGAAGGCCTATTCTATTCTAATATTTCAGGGCGACAGACTGGGTGAGTCCTCTGTGGTTTTGCTTAGCCCTGAACCCTCTGAGTACACTGCTGAAGGGTTCGGGCCTGGGCTATCGATTGAGAAGAGGGTCAGGTCATATCACATCTCCTTTACATGGATGACCTGAAGCTCTTTGCCCCCAACATTTTGCAACTGATGAAGCGTCTGAAGGTAACAGAAAACTTCAGTGACGCCATCAGGGCGGCATTTGGTGTGGACAAATGTGCAGTCAAGCATGTAAAGCGAGGGGAGATTATGGAAACCGTGGGAATACAAATCTTGGATTCCAAGCACCTTTGATCCCTTTCCTCAACCGAAACTTACAAGTATTTGGGTATCTCGAAAACACTAGGCATCAATGCTACTGACGTGAAACAGTCGTCGCTTCTTTGGTCGCCTGAAAAAAGTACTAAACAGTATTTTATCAGGCGGGAACAAGGTGCGCGCCATCAACGGCTGGGTCTCTGGTCTTGATGTTCTCTCTCAGACAGAACTTGACGCCCTGGATAGGAAAGTCCACACATTGATTACCGCAAAAAAAAACAAAACAACTGATCCACTAAACCTTCCAAACCTGTACCTATATTTGTCTCCATATTTAACAGTAGTCCTGCACCAACCGGTAATTGTCCTTGGGTGCACTTACGTAGTGCATACAGGGATAATCATCGGTTGGTGACACATATCATGATACATATCTAACAAGGCCCCTGCGAGCTAGCTTCGACCCCTGGCACGCCTTTTAAAGATCCGGGGACCCCAGAGTACCGAAATTGTTAAACAAATATAAAATAATATGAATAATAATAATAGTGATAGTATGTCGTTTTTGAAGCGAATAAACACTTTCTTTTTTTCTATCATTGGTAGTAACAAGGGCAAACCGTTATTACCCGTCTAACAACTTACGACTGTAGTCGTAAGAAAGGGAACCAAATTACCAGTATTACTACTGGTAGTAAGATTGGTAGTAACACGGGCGACAAAGGGTCTATCTTGGCAAACAGATCTCTTTTGGCAAAGGAAGAAGTAGATAGAAGAGTAGCGATCACCTGAAAGCAGTACTGGGCTCGGCTCATATATACATTTTCAAATAGCAGAGGGGTGATTCTTTGAAACATGTTTTTTACTGAAGAACACGTCAATATTATATCCAATTTGAACATCAATTACAGGCTATCGAGGCCTAATGTATTTAATTGGGATTACTTAATATCAAGCAGTAATTAGACTGCAGAAAACAGTCAAAACTAATTAATCTGGTGTGTCCCCAATGTCCCCATGCCGCTTTTTATTGAATTTTTCAAATATTATACAATTACAGGCTATCGAGGCCTAATGTATTTAATTGGGATTACTTAATATCAAGCAGTAATTAGACTGCAGAAAACAGTCAAAACTAATTAATCTGGTGTGTCCCCAATGTCCCCATGCCGCTTTTTATTGAATTTTTCAAATATTATACAATTACAGGCTATCGAGGCCTAATGTATTTAATTGGGATTACTTAATATCAAGCAGTAATTAGACTGCAGAAAACAGTCAAAACTAATTAATCTGGTGTGTCCCCAATGTCCCCATGCCGCTTTTTATTGAATTTTTCAAATATTATACAATTATAGGCTATCGAGGCCTAATGTATTTAATTGGGATTACTTAATATCAAGCAGTAATTAGACTGCAGAAAACAGTCAAAACTAACTAATCTGGTGTGTCCCCAATGTCCCCATGCCGCTTTTTATTGAATTTTTCAAATATTATACAATTACAGGCTATCGAGGCCTAATGTATTTAATTGGTATTACTTAATATCTAGCAGTAATTAGACTGCAGAAAACAGTCAAAACTAATTAATCTGGTGTGTCCCCAATGTCCCCATGCCGCTTTTTATTGAATTTTTCAAATATTATACAATTATAGGCTATCGAGGCCTAATGTATTTAATTGGGATTACTTAATATCAAGCAGTAATTAGACTGCAGAAAACAGTCAAAACTAATTAATCTGGTGTGTCCCCAATGTCCCCATGCCGCTTTTTATTGAATTTTTCAAATATTATACAATTACAGGCTATCGAGGCCTAATGTATTTAATTGGGATTACTTAATATCTAGCAGTAATTAGACTGCAGAAAACAGTCAAAACTAATTAATCTGTCTTCTTTTATGGATTCTGTGTATGTAGCTACGTTTTGTAACTAAATCAAAGTCTGTACTAAGGTTGTTTATTCATGATAATTATACCTATGATTCCATCCGTTCATAAATATAGGAGCAAGATTCGATTTTCTTTCAATTCCTAAGTTGTCTGGCTCTCATTAGTCTAGTTTTATCTGGCTCTTATGACCAGATGAATTTGAAAGGGGCATACGAATTAGGTTTGATCCAAATACGGATGATCTCATAAGACCAGATTAATTTTGCTTTAACAGATGAATTAGGTTAAATGAAAAAGTAAGTAATTATTTTTATTAAAAGGGATAGAAACTTTGTGGCATAGACGTTCGCCGCCATTTTGATTATTTTTGTGTAGTTTATTAGTAGTTTTTATAATAGGTCTAAGCAATATTTACTCCAACTGTCGCTTGAATTCCAATATTTTTAATGATAAATGATTTTATTTCTGTAAGTTGGTTTGTACAAACACTTTTACATGTCGATCATATTTTTTAAAACTAGATGAGGTCGGCGTTTCCTATCTGACTACTCTGAGAAGAAAGGCCGAAACAAACTCAGAGGTCACAGTCTCTTTTAAAGTCTTGACAAAAACTTGGTTATATCATGTGAAGACCATGTAGACATATGTCTGAAATGGTCTTTTGAGGAAAGAACCAGCCAGATTGAGTGGACCTGTCCAGTCAGTGCACGCATTTGTCAATAACCGAGCAGCTCAACTCAGAATTTACGGAGCTCAACGATTCGACGAACAATACCAAAGAAAGGACATTCGGGTAGGCCGCATAAACTACTCAAACTGCCAGACCATGAGTAAAAACTAAGTTATAATAAAAAACAGAAATCCACATAGTCTTCACATTCACAATAATAAAAATAAAATAATATAATACTTTAAAAAGTAAATATTCTTGTCATTGCAAGAAAACCAAAAAAATATCAAAATTAAAAACAAAATTCACGGTGCAAAATATAAAAAATCAAAATTAATTGGAGCAGCTCAATCCCAAGCCTTTTTGTCCTCAACGTAATCTTTAATAGTATAAAACGCTTTCTGACACAACTTACGTTTAATGAATGATTTGAATTTATTAAGACTTAGATCTTGTACGTGGCTTGGAAGCTTATTATAAAAGCGTACACATTGACATCTAAACGAGCCACTTATCTTCTTGAGCCTTGTTGTAGGTACTACAAATTTGTGTTTGTTCCTAGTATTTATGTTATGGATATCACTGTATTTTTTAAACAATTTTATATTTTTATGAGCATATAAAAGATTTTCATAAATATACTGAGAGGGCACAGTCATTACATTAATCTCCTTAAATTTCTCTCTGAGAGAGTGCCTCGGGCTTAATTTATATATTGATCGAACAGCTCTTTTCTGCAAAACAAAGATATTCTGGATGTCGGCGGCATTTCCCCACAACAGAATACCGTACGACATTACACTATGAAAATAGCTAAAGTATACTAAACGGGCTGTCTCTATGTCAGTTAAATTACGAATTTTTCTAACAGCATATGCTGCGGAGCTTAGCTTCTTTGACAATTTATCTATATGTGGGCCCCACTGAAGCTTAGCATCCAAAGTTAAGCCTAAAAATACTGTGCTATTCTCAGGATTCAATTCTTCGCCCTTTATCAACACATCAGTTTTCACCTGCCTAACGTGAGGTAGGGTAAACTTAATGCATTTGTTTTTTTTTATCATTAAGGAGTAAATTGTTAACATTGAACCAGTGAACTACTTTTGAGATCGCGCTATTTACTTCGTCAGTAACCAGCTGCTGCCGTTTAAGTTTAAACAAAAGTGAAGTATCATCTACAAACAACACTATGTCATGGTTATCCTTTATGAGGTAAGGCAAGTCATTAATATAAATAAGAAACAAGAAAGGACCAAGAATCGAGCCCTGCGGGACTCCCATTTTTACTATAGATCCGGGTGATCTTTTTCCATTAACGTCAACAGTCTGAATCCTATTACTCAAGTAAGAAGTAAGAAGATCCAGAGCGCTGTTTTGTTATAGATTATCGAAATGGCCAAACCTAAGAAGCAAACAAGAGAAGAAATACTAAGAAAAAAAAGACTCGCGGAGCAAAGGAGATATGCAAGAATTCAAAATAATGAAAAATCGACAAAACTACATACGTAGAAAAAATTAAAAAAAAAAACAACTACCAATAAATGAAATGAATCCTAGACAACAGAGATTACAGAGTTACCTGAGGAAAAAAACAAGAAAACAGAACAGCGGCCCTGCTTGAAGAAAACACTCCACCTCAAAATCCCAGCATTCTATCGGATACTGAACCTATAAAGAACCCATGAAAGTATTAATGATCAACCTTTACGATTCCAGTTTCAAACAGAGAACAGCAGCCTAATTGTGTAAGTAAATTCGGCAAAGGAAACAAACTGTTTCTTTCCCAATACGACTTTTCGCAATACAAAAAGTCGTTTTTGGGAAAGAAACAGATAGTTTCCTTTGCTGAATTCACTTACACAATTAGGCTGCGGGAGTCACCCGTACCAGGACCATCTAGAATTTTGCGTAGCATTTCTAGACAGAGCAGAGAAGTCTCCACTGATTTAGGATCAAATACACTGAATACCAAAATCAATCTCCTTCCTGTTCTTAGGTAGCCTGTTATCAAGAATTTGATAATTCTGTCGATATAGCGTACTGGCAGTGGGAGACTAAACAAAACATCATTCAAGGTACGAAAAGAAAAGTAAGAATTACTAAAAAAATCAAAAAGTAGAAGAACCAAAGAGATGTATTGAAAAATTTGAATCTACACTTAATGAGTATTTCATGCATTGTGGTAATATCGTTGCCCAACAAAAGGCTTTTAAACATTTGGTGAATGTATTGTGCACGTTGATTTTAGTGAAAATTATGCAGTCAAGTGTAATGAGGAAATACAGTCGTATCATTTTGGTGGTAGTCGTAAATTATTAACTTTACACACTTCGGTATTATATTTTCTAGACGATGAGAAGACACAACATGTACAATCTTTTTGTACGGTAAGTGAATGCCTTCGTCATGACATTTCAGCTATATGGGCTCATATTGTACCAATCTTAGAATATCTAGGTGAAACAAAGACATACATTCACACTATACATTTTATTTCTGATTCTCCATCTAGTCAGTATCGGTATTAAAAAATTATTTTATCTAATTTCTTCTTTACACATATACCTGAGTTCCATCCAAACCATAACTTGGAACTACAGCAAATCTGGTCATGGGAAGGGCGCTCCTGATGGGGTAGGTACTGTTATGAAGAGGACTGCGGATCGTGCTGTTTCCTAAGGACAAGATATAAAAGATCTGGATGATGTTTTAAATGTAATGGAGCAAAACTTAAAGAAAGGTGAAATTGAAAACTGTTTCAGAATATAATATCAGTGTAGAGGACTTTCTTTTCCCCCAAAACGTTAAAAGTTTTCCAGGTTCAATGAAAATGCACCAGATAGTATGGAATTTCGATTCCACTACTTTAGCTGTTCGCAAACTGAGCTGTACAGATAATGCTTGTCTGTATCAAGCTGTCATTTGCGACTATGGCATGAAACATCTCGGTTTGTATGAGTTGGAAGACGCAGGAAAGCAAAACTTATCGGTCACAACGCTTGCTCATTCAAAAAGACAATTTAGAGAAATCGGTTAATCTTTTTGAGCAACACGTATAGAACAAAGCAACATCTCTTCAAAAAAAAACAAAAACACACGAAAGAGTAATAAAAAAGATTACACGAATCAAGCAATTGAAGACGAAATGATGAAATTGTTTTTAAAATACCAAATAAACCAGCAAGAAATAGTAAATATACACGCAATTAATTAGGCATAAGCAATAGTATAGATAAAGAAGTTGTTATAACTAAAGAAACCAAACCAAATGCAGAAGTAAGCGTGCCATTAATCGAAGATGCTGTTTCGATAATATCTCAGATATAACATATTAATTATTTTTTTTAGGAAATGTTAATCCATTCCATATTTGTTAGACTCTAGTGATGAAGAGAACCTCGATATTTTTTAATATAATTATAATAGTTAGGGATATATTTAGTTATCGTCATACATTTAATTTTATATGATCTCATGTTTATGGTAGTTCCGTTAACGTGGCCCAAAATATACATTTTTAAGGGCTACATTAACGGATCCCCTTAAAGTTCCTATTGCTAATTATTTAATTTAAAGGTATGGATTTGATGCTCATAAATATTACGTTTAATTTACGATTATCAATAATTATTATTACGATTATCTATTTTAGTCAAAACGTAGATGTGACTGTTATTATTTCCATAATTGTTCGTTAATTTAGAATAAAGTTGATTAAAGAAAAATTGTTATTCTCATTTATCTGCATGATTCTAATTAATATGGTGCAATGTCTCATTCCTCTGCCTTGTTCATCATTAATCTGGTTGATCAATTAATCAGCACAGTCCAAATCCTGAACTACTGTCGAAATCGAAAACTTCAGTCGATAGAAAACAATCAAAAATCAGTCGGTGTCTTTTGTACCCATTGTTTTCCGTTATTCGACACCGACTTCGGAAAAGAAAGTTATTTCTCGTTTTGTAGTAATTTGTTTTGGAAGTTGGTTTGATTTTTTGTTAAATAGTTTTTTTATTTTCCTCTTTTTAGTTTTGGTAGGTACCTCAAATTAACATGAACATTATTTAAAGCCAAAGTACATCTCATGCCGATGCCAATAAGCCCAAACACGACTAGGATCAATGATTTTATGTCAATGACTAGGATACATTGTTTTATTACGGAGTTCCAGTGGCCATTGTGGTCTTCTTCGTCAGTTCCACTTCACCAAATTATACTTTCTGAGTGCAAATGTTTGCACTATTGATGAAAATACCAAAATCGCTATATATATGCCTATAATATTTGAGGAGTTCCCTCGATTTCTCTAGGATCCCATCATCAGACCCTGGTTCTCTTTACCACCCTTGGGATATCTTCTTTCAACAAAAAAATAATCATCAAAATCGGTTCATGAACAAAAAGTTGTCCGTGAACACACATACAAATAATATATATACGGTCGAATTGAGAAAGCTCCTCCTTTTTGAGAAGTCGGTTAAAAATGGTCGGGACCGCGTGGCACAAGAATGAGAGGCCGCGCGAGGCGGGAGAGGAGTGCCGGTATTATGCTAGATGGGCAGAAGAAATAGCGGCGGTGGAGCGCTGTGAGTGTGAGTATAAAAAGTGGCATTCCTTGGAGGAGCCTTTTGTCCGAAAAGAGTCCATACAAACTTAAAAACCGGCCAAGTGCGAGTCGGACTCGCGCACGAAGGGTTCCGTACTTGGTAAATTGCGGCTAACGATTTATGACGTATTAAAAAAAAACTGCTTACTAGATCTCGTTCAAACCAATTTTCGCTGGTAGTTTACATAGTAATGTACATCATATATTTTTTTTAGTTTTATCATTCTCTTATTTTAGAAGTTACAGGGGGGGGGACACACATTTTACCACTTTGGCAGAGTCTCTCGCGCAAACTATTCAGTTTAGAAAAAAATGATATTAGAAACCTCAATATCATTTTTGAAGACCTATCCATAGATACTCCACACGTATGGGTCTGATGAAAAAATATATTTTTAGTTTTAGTTTCAAGTGGGAACCCCCAAATTTTTTTGTTTTATTTTTATTTTTGTGTGAAAATCTTAATGCGGTTCACAGAATACATCTACTTACCAAGTTTCAACAGCATAGTTCTTATAGTTTCGGAATAAAGTGGCTGTGACATACGGACGGACAGACAGACAGACAGACAGACAGACATGACGAATCTATAAGGGTTCCGTTTTTTGCCATTTGGCTACGGAACCCTAAAAATGGATCCTTGAATCGCCTTAGGTACATTATTATTGTACATAAAATAATATTTTTATTTTATCTCCATATAAGTTTTATAATCCATTCAGTTCTCCCACCAAAATGGATAGTATAGTTTTTATTATATTATTTAATCACTTCTGCCGAGCGAGAAAAGCCTCTGTGATAGGCTTGAGTGACGCATTTGGTCACAGTTTTTGCGTCCAAACTGTGATAAAAATGTGTGACTCAAGCCTGTCACAGTAGGCTGTGCTCGCCCGGCTGGGATCTCCTATTTTTCTTCCATTTCCCCCTGTAAGCAGCTTCTCCTCACTGCTCGAGAACATCTCAAGGATCTTTTCGCGCACGTTGCGATTTTGTTGTTGCGCATGTGTTTTGCCTTACCCAAGGTTACATATCTCTTGCGGACCGCCCCTACCTGGCTATATCCTGAGGATGTATGCTCTTTTGACTGTGCTGTGAAATCAACGGTTGAGTCAATCCTGAATGTGTCCTTTAATGATGCGCAGTGGAAGCAGGGGGCTCCTCCTCCCCCTCGGTGGGTTCCCGCATTGTCGAGGCGGGGGGGCTCAGTAACCGTGGCATGGTCACCCACGGTGAAGTGAAGAGGAACGCGAGGAGGGGCCGCTCGTCAGGGCTTTTGCCGATTAAGCCAACGACGTAGCGGCCAACTAGTAGGTTGCGGTGCCGCTTGGTAACAGGCGATATCGCAACTGAGGCGGGCCGCGATGTCTTATGGAGCGTCCCAGGTCCCATACGATGTCGCGGCTGAGGGTTGGAGGCCGCGGCGGGAGAGGAGTGCCGGTATTGCGGTGCGCCGCTCTCCCTATCCCCTGCGGCCGACAAATGGTAGGTGGCGGGGCCATTGACCTTGACCCGTCACGGGGGACCAAGGGTGCCATACACGGGATCGTCTGGCACCCATGTGCTGGTTTGGTCCCTGGGGTGGTCACGGCGTACAGTGTGTTCTGGTGCGCCGGTGATGGGGCGTACTCCCCCGAGGAGGGTCCGGTGATGGACAGCCGCGGCGGGTTCGCGGTGAGTGCTAACGTGTGCCCGTGTTCCCGCCATAAGCGGCACAGGAGGACACCGTGGAGTTTTAGTGGGTTAGAGTCCCACATAACTGCACTATCTCCCCGTGGTAGTGCAGTATGAATGAGCATTTGTCCACGCAAAAAAAAGGGGACAGCTTTCTTGGCGTCGACACATGGGGTGGCTGACCTCGTCTCTGTAATCCTGGATTTCAATAGTGACGGGGCAAACATACCATTTATGTTGGATGCCGGGTCCGCTTGGTCTGTCCTTAGCAAGGTGGCAGCAAGTACTGACGCAACACATGATCAGCGCGCGTAGGACGACGTCACGTCTAGATCCAGGAACGGATGTTGACGGGTTCCTTGGGGGGCCTATTTAGCTAGACTCAGGGCTGTATCGCAGCCGTAATCGAGGGAATGGTTGAACGCGCTTCCGTCGCCTCACCTGCGCACGTTGCTTGATGACGACTCTTTGTGTGTGGCGGTGGCCCTTCGCTTGGTCTGCAAGGTGTACCACGTCACCATGCGCTCAATGATAATGTGCGGAGGGCATTGGTGTCGGCAGATGTCTCCTGCGTACTGGAGCCTCCAGGTCTATGTAGGACAGACGGCAGGAGGCCGTATGGGCTGACCTGGTGCCTGGGAAGAACGGCAAGTGCTTAATATGGGACGCAACTTCCGTCAGCACTGTTGCCGCCAGCCACCATGGTCGTACTGTCCTCTCACTGTCAGCAGCGGCAAAAGATGCCGCTGAGGGGAAGAGGGTGAAGTACGCACCGTTGGTAAAACGTTATCATTTTGTGTCCATTGCCGTTAAGACCATGGGCGGTTGGGGCACAGAGGCCAAGAAGCTCATTAGTGAGATCGGGCACAAGCGCCGTGATAAAACGGGTGACCCCCGCTCCGGTTCATTCTTGGTGCAAAGGTCAGCCATTGACATCCACGGTGGCAATGCAGCAAGCGTTATGGGCACCTTTGCACCGGGAACAGTTAGGGGCTGGTACTTTGGTTAGTTATAAGACGTGTCGTTGTGGCTATGATTTGATTGAATTGTTGTTTAACTTCAAACGAATCTTTAAAAAAAATATATATATGTGCACTTTTATATAATTATTATTAAATAACAATTTACAATTATTCCTAAATTAACAATTAATTGTACGGCTTATGATAAACTAATTGTAATTGTTTGCATGGAATTAAATAAAGCTTTTTTATTTTATTTTTATATTAATTTAGGGAGGAACTAAAATTGTCCGTTTGAGTAGATAGGAGCTGATAGAATTTGGAAGAGAATAGTAGCCAATATAATTGCCCCAAATTACGTCATGTCAATTCAGAGGCAGTCCCTAAACGTTAACCAATAGAATTACACTAAATTCACGTCATGTGAGTCAGTAGAATTCGATTGGTTGATGTTGAATGATGTTTAGGGTCATAGTTTTTTTCTGTTGATCTTATTCAGTGTCGTCACTGGTTTGCGGAGTTCCGGCTCGCGTCGCGTCCTCTTTTGTTATCATTTATCTTGACGCTGACCTAACCTACGATCCAGAATCATTAAGTTCGCGTTAGTTTTATCTACGTAACTAAAGTATCATCTTGAATAAATAATCTTGATTTATTCTACGTCTGGGTTTGTCCATCCGAACCCGATTGGTAGCAGTATAGCCGTAGAGATATAGATTCTTTGTATAAAACTCAGATTTCTATGGTGACATTTTCTTTTCGTCTTTGAAAGTTTGCATTATTATTATTAATTCATTTATGGCGACAGGACATTTATAAAATAACTTAAACCTAAACATATATAATCATGGTATTACTTACAATATAAACTTATACCTATGTTAGTAACACAATAACAATACAACAACAACAGCAACACAACAATAATACCAACAACATTGAGACTGCGACGCGATTTAGGTTTTGCTAATGATTTTTCTTAGCCTGGACACAGATAATATAATACTAGCAAAGCCTGGGTTTATTGATCCGATGTTGACGAACAATAGCTGAACGTAGTTTCTTTTGTATTTGATTAATAGGATCTAAGTAATAAGTTCGTATATGTCATGGTGGCCTAGTGGTTAAGTACTCGCCTCTCGTGCTTGAGGTCGTAGGTTCAAATCCGGGCAAGTACCAATGTGACTTTTTTAAATTCATATAAAATATTCTCTAAGTTTATCTTGGTCATCACAGGCAGCGGTGAAGGAAAACATCGTGAGGAGTCGAGCAGCCAAATTGCGCAAGTGAATTTGGTAAGGCGAAGGGTTTGACCGCTATCAAATCGACCAATCACGTGCGAGAAAAAATAAAGAAAGAAAAAGAAAAAAGAAGTCAAAGTCAAATATATTTATTCAATAAGGCCAATAAACGGCACTTTTGAACGTCACATAAATTAAAATTAAAATTTAAAAGTAATAAAAAAAAAAAAAAAAGATTCTAGCGTGCATTCGGCAAGTAGATTGTTATGGAGAAGAACGCACAAGAAACTCCATAGAACGCACAAGAAAGTCCATAGTAATAAGGTCATTAATGTTTATGTAGGTATGTAATTATTGATGTTACCCTTAGTACCTAATAAATATACTTTATTATTAGTTCCCTAACCCGTAATTCGGCGTTGCCAAGTTTTGTTACGTTTTACGTTACTTTTGACCTTATCATGTAACTTTGTAACTTTTACGTTACTTCTAGGACTTAAGGTTACACTAGTCGAAAATTCTTCCATACAAACGTAGTCTAGAGATTACTCTACTGTTTGACGATGTACGTTCAAAATTTAAATGATATCAATTTGTCTTATCATTATCTAGTCCTGTATGGAAACAAAAATGTAAAAAAAAATATATTTGAAAGTTATGAGCGTCGAAAGTTCCATATTTCAACACTAATTTTAACGCATCTTTGGGCGGAAATAAATACCATAAGAAGAAGGAAAATTGCAAAACGGCCTCCATACAGGGATAGAGTAGTAATTCAGCAATGCAAATAATGTTATTTTATAAATACACATTTCGTTGTTTTTTCATGATATCTGGTCAAGGCAAAAGGCAAAGGTCTGTTTATAAAATTTCGCGCGCTCGTTTTCGTCCTAAATCATCATCCACTACGATACAAATTTGCAAAAGTGCTAATTCGTACGCGAACTAGCTTCTTACTGCTCATCACAGAACCTTTTGTTTTCGCACGTGTTGTCGGATAAGATAGCATGCATTTTAACCCCGCGCACCAAATAGTTCGTGCCATCGACTAGTTCAACCTCAATGAAAAATATTGAAATAATTTCCAGCAAACAAAAAATAATCGTGAAGCCGTACGCATCTAAGAAAGTTTTCGTTCATCATGTTGTCGCACATGACTTTGTGACATACAAATTGACATATTGCATATTCATTCATTCACTCACTCACTCACGTGCATTTCTAAATCTTCCATCCCGCGTACTCCGGCGACCGAGTGAACGTATTACTGTCGTTTTCAACATAAAATAAGGTAATGTAACTTTTCTCATGAAAATGTAACTTTTGAGATGTCTCATGTATTACTAGACTATCTGCCACTGGCAACATTGCCGTGATTATGTAGGAGTAGTGATGACCACTTCAATCATCAAATCTACTGTAGGTCTTTAGGTATAGGTAATAAACATAGAATTTACTTAAGGCCATTAGGAATACAATCTCACGATAGGTAAATACAAGAACAAGTATCTATTCAGAATTAATAAGGTATTCATTTCTTAGGTCTCTGTGGTTTCAATCAAAGTAAACCTAATTTTTGTCGAATATTATTTATTTTTTGTTATGTAGGTATTCATTTCATCTAATTTGCTTCAGATATCATTTTATTTATCAAGAATTCTAGGAACTGTTGAGTTGATTGACCCTTAAGTATATTATTATTTCTTTACACGTGTTTCAATGAAGTATGTTTAGTTTTCCATTTTCCTTTTGAGTTTTTTGTCTCATCTCAAATAACCACCATGTATACGCAATATAATAAAAATAAATGTTAATTCTCGGCACGCTATTCACACACTATTCATGGGTTACTTAAGACCTAATAAAAATATATATATTATAAAAAATAAATAAACCGACTTCCAAAAAAACACTGCAAAGCGAAAAATAACTTTCTTTTCCGAAGTCGGTGTCTTTGGTACCTATTGTTTTCCGTGTTTCGACACCGACTTCGGAAATAAAATATTGTTCGCTTTGCAGTGTTTTTTTTTGGAAGTCGGTTTGTTTTTTTGTTTATAAGTTTTTTATTTATCTCTTTTTAGTTTTGAAAGGTACCTCCAATTACCATAAAAAAATCATATATAGCCAAAGTACATCACATGACGATTCCAATAAGCCCATACACGACAAGCGACATTATTTTCTACACCATTAGCAGAGTCGTCTCAATCACCTTTGTATTAATTTATATATGTATATATATAATCGTATATATTATAGTAAATATATATGTATGTTTATTTTAGCTACAATATATATATTGTTATTCAATTTTATTTCAATAATTATTTTAATTTTTATGCACCTGCCATGTTATCTCTCCACCATCCTTGGTTGACTGGTAGAGAATGCCTCAGGCATTAAGTCCGCCTATGTACTTGTATGTTGCATGAAGTTTTAAATAAATAAATACACGACTAGGATACATGTTTTATTTCGGAGTTCCAGTGCCTACCTGCCGGCTTCATCATCAGATCAGTTCGATGGTACCATTTTCATCAGTATTATTTATTTATAAGTATTTGCTTCATTATAGTCGTTTAGCTCTGACTCTGATCTTATACCCCATGACACACTTAGCATTAAGGAGTTCTATTGGCCATCTGTGGCCTTCTTCACCAGTTCCACTTTACCAAATGATACTTTCTGAGTGCAAATGATTGCATTGTTGATGAAAATACCATAATCGCTATATGTATGCCTATAATATTTGAGGAGTTCCCTCGATTTCCCCAAGATGCCATCATCAGATCCTGACCTGTTGACTATGAGACCAACTGAGAAGTATACCCTTTCAAACAAAAGAAGAATTTTTCAAATCGGTCTAGGCGTCTGAGAAATATGGGAAAACCACAAAAAAAAATCCGACGAATGAAAAACCTCCTGCTTTTTTTGAAGTCGATTAATAAATACGTATCCATGTAGAATGTTAAAGAACATACCCACCATAACTTTCGAGCTCGCTCATGGATCCTACGTTTTTTTAAACCCGACGGAAAGAGAGGGGTGTTATAAGTATGGCGTGTGTACCTCTGTGTGTGGTGTGCTAAATGGATGAACTGATTTTGATTTAGTTTTTTTTGTTTGATAGTTGGCTTTATCGAGAGTGTTCTTAGTTATGGTTAATGTAAATCGGTTCAGCCGTTCAAAAGTTATGGGTGTTTTACTGTTTGAATCGGGGTATTTACACACGATATCTTAAGGCGGTACCCCGAGCAAAACGCCGCGCAAGCCGTTTTTTGTGCTGTTTTTAAGAGCTATCTACTCGTTATTTAAATAGAAATATCAATTAATAAAAATACATTAAATTTCTACATAATATTGATTCTAAAATGGTAGATTTAGTTTTTTTTTAAATGTTGTATATATTTCACTAATCTACTTCCAAAAAAACATAAAAATGAGAAATAATTATTGATATTATGCATCTCCTCGTAAAGTGTTCATTGATTATTTTTAGTACTAACACTAATGGATAGACAATTTAATAACGAACATTTTTGTAGAATTATTTTTTTCAAAAGACCAAAATTCGATTTTATAAAGATTTTATTCTAAAATCCGGGCGTATTCACTACTGTAATTCATGCGCCACCAGTGCCGCTAGACCAATAGGAACGCTCATATCTCATGCCGATTTTTTGGTCAGGGTACCGTCTTAATGTGTCATAATTACATGTTTTATAGATTGTTGATCGAAGCGTGTTTATAATTATGTAATTAAAAAGTACGAAACAAAAAAAAATTGTTTTGGTTTTGGAAATTTTTAATTTTTACTTGTTTTTCTTGCATTAGTATTTCTGCTTAAGTCGACAAAGTAACTGATAGTGATAAGTATACCTATTTTAAATGCTACTGTATATATTAAAAAAAATAACATTTTTGGTTAAGAGTTTTTGAAAAAGTTTAAGTAGGTGAAGTATATAAAAAAAATACAGTTTTTTGTACTTGTCAATCATGGATGAAAATAACGGTGATGACGCGTCAAGGGCTCCACGGCGATCATTTTTCTTCTCTCGCCAATACGCTGTTCTGCTAGCACATCCTAGTTCAAAATCTCCACTTTTTTGGGATCAAATGCAGCTAGGTATTGCCAGCATTCTAGAGAAAAATCCGTACCTGTACTGTTGTTTCATTTCAGCCGGACGACGTCCACTTGTGGCGACGCCGCTGGACATAGGCATCCCCTAGGCGTCGCCACATTGACTGATCCCGTGCGTACGCATCCAGCGCATTCCTGCAACCTTAACCAGGTCATCGGTCAACCTAGTGGAAGGCCTTCCAACGCATCGTCTTCCGGTTCGAGGTCGCCATTCAAGTACTTTTCGGCCCCATCGGCCATCCTTTATGCGAGCAATGTGCCCTGCCGACTGCCACTTAAGTTCTCCTCCAGATATCCTCATTTCTGATGTGATCACACAAGGAAACTCCGAGCAAAGCCCTCTCCTTTGTCCTTTGGGTGACTTTAAGCTTTCTGATAAGGCTCATTGTGAGCGACCACGTCTCGATCCCATAGGTGATCACTGACCACACACACTGTCATAGACTTTTGTCTTGAGACACTGCGGTAAATTAGATGAGAAGATACAGTGCAACTGCCTGAACGTCGCCCAGCTCAGTTGGATTCGATGGTTGATCTCTTTCTCGAAGTAAGAACAACCCAACTGGACCGTTTGGCCCAGTAGGACATAATCGTCTACAACTTCGAGTAGAACCTTGATAGGAGTGGGTGTAACATGGGCATTCAACATCACTCTTTCGGAAGCTCTACTGAGTCATCGAGCATTGTATTGAAGCTCTCCATGGTCTCAGCCATGACCACTATGTCGTCGGCAAACCGAAGGTGAGTGATTTACTCGCCTAACGTTGATGCCTAGACCCCTCCAGTCTAGAACCTTAAAAACATCCTCCAGCGCAGCAGTGAACAGTGCCGGCGAAATGACGTCTCCCTGTCTCACACCGCGCTGGAGAAGGACAGGTTTCGAGGTCTGACCCTGCAGACGGACTAACATGGTGGCGTTGTTGTACAAACACTTTAAAATCTCAATGTACCGGTAACCGATCTGGCACCATCGGAGAGACTGCAGTACAGCCCAGCAACCGCTTTCTCGTAGTCCACAAACGCTAAGCAAAGAGACAGGTTATACTCTTCGGTTTTCTGTATAACCTGCCGCAGCATATGTATGTGGTCTACGGTGCTAAAGCCTTTTTCGGCTTGTTTGGGAGACATCATTGAACATTTTCGTTGACATGATGAAGTCTATCTCCTTTTCAGATTGCGATTAAACTATTAAATTTGTGTTTTTTCAGTGATATCCCGAATTGTGCCCGAATGAAACGTGGTGCAGTGCAGTGACTAATTGTTGGAACTAATGCACCACTCGCGTGCCTCCGAGCAGCCTATACTCGGTCCCACTCTCCGCACCCAGTTTCGCAGATATTTGCTGTGCGCTCAATACCGTGTGTCCTAAATTGCGCTTTATTTCTATGCATTTTGTATGAAATTTGAATGGAATAGGAAGCTGCCCGTGCCATGTCCGCGCCCGACGCCATTTCTGTGTAGCCTGCGCCTTACCCACTGCAATCAGTTACCCCGAATGACTCTAATTTTAAGATCTAGGGCTTATTGTTTATTAACTAGATTGAAACTATGACTAATTTCAATGAGCAGATAGAAGTTATGTAAAATATATTTCTTTCTTTCTTTTTTTTTTTTTTTAAAAACGTTACCCCACACTAGGAATTTCTTCCTGTATCGTGGGTGCGTTTACAAACATATAAACTCACATACACAAACACCCAGAGCCGGAACAACTATCTTGTAGGTCATACAAATATTTGTTCCGTGCGGGAATCGACCCCGCGACACGCAGCGCAGCAGTCAATCGCTCAACCACTGCGCCAACCGTGCGCCCTTTCTCTTCCTTCCTCGAAAGGAAAAAAGGAACCCTTATAGAATCATTTCGTTTTCATTCTGTCTGTCTGTCCGTGTAACAACACATTTTCCTCTAGAATACCTGGGGCTATCAAGTTGAAATTAAAATCCTATATTCAGGTCTGCAATCCCTTGGAGCTGTAAAAAAATAAAACTTCTTAATCAACGCAATCAAAAGTTTATGTCGCATATTTGACTAATCGCGAGGGAATCGAACCCTTAAGGATTCTTCCCGTTGCCTTAGAATGATGAAGTTTGGCAAGAAGTAATGTCTTATAGCACAAGTAAAGAAAAAATTACGAAAGTCGTAAATTTGTACCTACATAATAAAAACTAGTAAACAGACCACGACCTATGTCGATGTATTTATGAGGACCACACTTTTCCAACGGCAAAGTAAATTTTCCCTAAATCCATTTTAAATTTTTCACTGGAGCAATGGTTGGGAATTCCACTCCTTAGCTGTACGCATAATGAAAGTATTTCCAAAACGTTTAGTGCGTATGGGTGGGATGTCCACCATGTACCGATAGCGCATCGCCGTACGTCTTGTAGTCCGATGATGAAACGGGCTTGGCATACTCCTCGAAATGCAACCGATAAAAAACCGACAAGCTGGCAACTCAGCGACGATGTTCAAGGCTCTGGAGCTTTGACTTAACCAGTGCCTCATTGCCGATGAGCCTCTTGGCCCGCTTTTCGATCGACTCTAGTGCATCAAGCTGGTATTTGGCAGATCCGTCCCAGAGATGAAAACAGTACTCCATGCATGATCGAACTTGCGCTTGATACAAGCTGAGCAGCTGTTCTGGCGACCTTCTAAACTTTGCAACGATCTCCAGCTTTTTGGCAGCCAGCTGAGCCTTGGCCTCAATGTATGGGCCAAAATTGAGAGTCGATGTCAAAGTAACGCCAAGAAGCTCAAGATGGTCAGTTATTGACACGGTCACATCTCGGAAAGTTGGAGCCGGGTGAAATTGGCTCATTGCTTATATACTTCAGAAATCTTACCTAATTATTTTGGTGAATGTAGCTGCTTGTACGGAACCCCTGGTGCGCGAGTCCACCTCGCACTTGGTCGGTTTAAAAAAAAATAACTTCGACGGTAAAGTGCAACATTGTAAGAGACGAGTTAATACGTGATACCAAACACGATCAGAGATAATGACCGTTTTAACAGAATAATTATGTATATCGGCGTCTCAATAGCTCATTTAAATGTCATACGCTCGCAAGGGGTCCCGACCACATACCCAAGCAAGCTTTTTTGGACTGGTACTGGTCACAGTCCCGTCAAACTTCCCGTCCCGTCACTGGCGACGCACCGTGTGAATCGGAATACCGTGGAGCGAGGTGAAGCGTGAAGCTCAAACCGGTCGCGATGGAGGACTTTCCAATCTAGGGGATAAAGGACATTCAGTCAAGAAAGTCATACCAATTTTTTTGCGCTCTTATTCAATTAATGATTCCTGATTTTTCGCATAGACTAGCGACTCCGTTTCCATAGTGAGATGCCCAATTATTTTTTATCCAGACCCGTTCAGTAGATTTTGTAAGAAAAAGGGAGAAAGAGTAACAAACATACAAACACACTGACAAACTTTCGCCTTTATAATTTTAGTGTGAAGTGTGATTATTATAAATTAGTTCTGGAAAGAACTTTTTAACGGTAAAAATGTGAATTTGAAAAGTCTATATAATAAATTTTCGTCACGTCCGCTGCAGTTACTAGTTACCTACCACACCTTAGTATGGTAATCACCAAACTTCTTGGCCGCCCTGAAGTTGGCAGTAGTTTTTGGTAGATATTGATAATTATGTTCTCTATATTGTAGTACATTATTAACCAACTCCAAAAAGGAGGTGATTCTATGTTTCACTTTGTTTGTTTTTTTTTTGTATGTTCACCGATTTCTCTGTCAATTGTGAACGGATTTAAAAAAAATATTTTTTTGTTTGAAACAGTATGTTCCTAAATTTGTCCTATTTTAATTTGGTGAAGATCTGATGAAGAACATCGGAGATATACAACAGAACTCTTTAATAAATGACGGCAAATCTCTCGGGATTGCTGCAATCGCATGTCTGTTTATTGTTTATAGTTATACCATTTCATAACATAACATACTCAATACTCAATACTTTATTGCATTTCATATGTATTACATAGATGGTATAGACATGGTAAAATATCAATATGGACCCCGTCGGGCACAGCAAAAATTAGGAGAGAGGAAGAGGGCTATACAAGTACAGTACAATAGATTTCACAGCGCATGCGATGTAAGAAGTTTTTTGTAATATTGCAAAAACTACTGGACCGATTTAAAAATTCCTTCACCAATGGGGTGCTACATTATCACTGAGTAACATATGCTATATTGTTAATCGAGTTAAAATAGGGATACTACAAAAGCTTCAATAATGTAAACAATTAAACATTCCTCATGAATGAATCTGTCTTTTGGTGAAAACCGCATGAAAATTCGTTCATTAGTTGTTGAATTTATCTAGAACAAACAGGCAGACAGACGCGGCGGGGGATTTTTTTTTTATAATATGTAGTGATATTAATTGTATTTTTCGAAGGGCAATCTAATAAATAGGTAGGGTCATGTGCCCAACAATGAAACACAAAAACTTTAAAGTCTCGTTCACATTTTGTTATTAATTAGGCAATTTCCAAATTCATGTGGAATCAATCAGCAAAAAAATAAAAACAAACATAATATAGGAAATGTTTCATTGTGTCTAGGGCATGCAGTATCGTAAGGTTCTCAAATCCGGAACTGAGTTTCAATACTGGAGGTCTGATTCCGGAATTCCGGAACTGGTTCATTTTAAAGTTTTCTTTCAAATCAAACATAATTTATAATTGTATCAGTCTTGTAATAATTTTTTGTAACAAATTAAACATATTTGGTCATCTTTCTTCCTTATTACACAAATTAAACATTTTAAACCGTAATATCAACAAGGCTTATCTTCTTTTTCGAGTCGCTGGCACAGCAGTCTTTCAAATTTGTTTGGCCCAAAACTTAGCCACTTCCACGGCGTCATCTGTGGTAGCCACATAGATCACACTGGTTACATTTTTTGGGGCACAGAGGACAGGACAGTAGGTGCAACATGGTTTGCGATTTAGCACCACATGCACACCCTGCCGCTGTTCCATCGAGGTAACCCCATTTTGCGAGGTTGGAGTTACACCTTCCTACCTGGGTTTTGAGCCGCTTCAGGAACTTCCATATAGACCACGGAAGGTTCGATCCTACGGGAAGATGCTTGTTTGGAGGTATATATTATGTTGGTGGTGGCAACGACCGTCTCCAAGCAGCTGTGTCTGCTTTTCTGCTCTTGCATCGGTAGTTGTGCTCCGAATAATGGGTGTCTGATATCACGCTCCTGCTTTTGTTTCTCGACTGCACTCGCAACTTATCTTCGGACGTGTGGAGTTGCTATCTCGGCGTGGGAATAGTACGCTGACTGGGGTTGGTTTGAGGCAGCTGGTAATTGTACGGCATGTATCGTTAAAAGCAACATCTACTTCCTTGGTCTGGGTGGAACGGTGCCACACTAGACACGCATATTTGCCAGCCACTCGGCTGGCGAACAGCTTGCCTACCCTAGCCTAGCTACGCCAGTTGCCCGGAGAAAGAGAGGTGAGGTTGATGTTAGGAGTCTGAGTACATTATTGTGAGACCCGATTTATCACACAATAGAATTAAACATTAATAATATAAATAAAAACACATGATATTTGAATCGTAGTATAATATCACGTGTCACATACATTTCAAACTGTATAGTCTCCTTCCAGTCTTAACATTTCCATACATAATAATCAAACTATCAAAAATGTATGAATATCGGCATTCCGGAATTACTCCTCCTGATTCCGGTATTGAAAAATCAGAATAATTGTTACGGAATGCCGGTGTTCCAAAATTCCGGCATTCTGGAATGCCTGCTCTAATTGTGTCCACACTTCCCAGTGGTGTACACAATGAAACACCACAAATTCAACAATTAAACAATAATTAATAGTGTCGGTCTCATAAATTGTGAAATTTATGGAGTAGGTGAATGACAAAAAATGCTCGTGTTCAATCAAAAAAGGTTTTATTAATAATGTGAAAGAATGAAACAGTATGTGTCCATTGTGCAAATGTTTCAGTGTTCTACATAGGGTTTAATTAAATAAAAAAAAAAAAAAAAACACTAAATTTTGACCCTCTTACTAATAAACGCAGAATAAAGTTATACCAGGTATAAACCTATGAAAATGTATGGTTATTCATTTGTATACCTGGTATAACTTTATTCCGTTTTTATTAGTAAGAGGGTAACACTTTAACTTATTGATATATTCTACGTTATTCTACGAAATATGTTTAATGCTAGATAATCGTGCAAAATATGAAATATTCAACCAATGTGCTGAAAATACTTAATTACATATATGTCAAAAAAAAAAAAAAACTCCTCAAACACGTCTTCTCCCAAGTGACGCTGACGCTGTGGTACAGCTCGGGGCAGGGCGAGGGGTTCTAAAGAGTGTCCTTACGCAAATCAGGGCGATAGTTAGAGTAACAAGGAGTAAAAAAAAAGAAATATCGCCCTGTTTCGTTTGATCCACGATTTTTTGGCCCAACCTGTACTAATGCATGATCTGGCAACGCAGCATTTTAGAATTATAAGTTTTATTGTGTACCACTGTTTCATTGTTGGACATATGGTACGATTCTAAAGTCGAAATCGGTTTATTTTTTGTGCAAAAGATTCTATATCTATCTCTTTGTAGTTTTAGTAAAGTATTGACTAAATACCCTTAATAACTTAATGTACCCATTCGTGCTGTTTGTCACTGAGGAGTTCGGTTGTATGTTCCATATCTTGAAAACTGCTGAACCGATTTTGAGAAGTCGTACCGGTCATACCTGCTTTTCTGCTAATGGCGCACACCTTTTTTTTTTTTGATTGGGAAATCATCCAATGACGTCTCCCGCTCTGGGTGAATGAGGCCGTGTCAGACTTTTACTGACTAAAACCCACCCGTGTTCCTTCAGTTGCTTGTGCCAGGGCCGCGGTAACTCTCTTTCAAATTTATCCGCGACCCAGACAGGCATCGGCCCTAGCGGACCCCGTCAACTTTGCTGACATCCCTTTGAGGCGCGCGTGGAACACTACGCGCCGTCGACTCGGGCCTGGTCCTTATCGGACGACGAGCTATCCATTACTCGACGTCCGCAAACCCGCGCCTACAGTGGCCGGGAATCGGCTTGCGACTCCCGACGCCCGGGGCGTCTCCTGCGGTGAATGGCGCATACCTAGGCGCTTTTACTTAGGAATTTATTTGAGAGTAGAATGATCAATACTACCCGCATATCGCAATATTGTCAATCGAGAATAAATCTTGCCCGAATCTTCGAAGCTCGAAGTGGTAGTGATAGTGGCAAGATGTTTTCTTCATAAAAGTTCCACGGCCCTTATTTGTACATTTCCATAACGTCATATGCCCCTCGGCCTAATACCAGAGTATAATAATATATGAATCATCAGTCGATAACCGCATAGCATGATCCGAAACATAACAAAGTTTTATCTTATCGCTTTCATAGTATTCTACATTTTTTACGCATCGCGCGGTTAGATGAGAGTAACTTAGATGATGTAAAATATAAACATAGTTCGTAGGTGGTTTCGGGTTGTGAACTCGACATCGAAAGTTCCTGATGAAATTTTGATAAACGTGCATTGAACATGCTGTGAACATGAACATGATATGCTACGAAACAATGCTTGCAAGTCTTTTGAACAACCGTATTCAGGGCGAAAAGATTAAAAGTTGATAGCTGATTAGCTGCGGTTGCCTGAGAGAACACCGAGGATATGTCAAAAAAGTTTAAGATCAGTCAAAGTAAAAATTATTTATTTCAATTAGGCCACTAACCCCGAGTTTCTCTGCTCAAAATTATCGCAGAATTAATGTGACAAATTGTCAAGCACACGTTATCTGCTGTGATTGGCTGTTAAAAATCCATTCAACCAATCACAGCAGATAATTGAGCAGCACTTTTGAACGTCAAAAATTTTAATTTAAAAGTAATAATAATTGATTCTACAGTCCATTCGGTAAAGTAGCCTGTTATGGAGAAGAGCTTGTCCGTCCGAACTACTCACATAAAACTCTTGAAAAAAAAAGTGTTTTACAACATTTACATACATACATTCATTCATATACCTGAGGATGATGCACTTAGACTTACACTACTATACTACGTATAGGTTTAAAGTATTACAAGCACTAACAGGTAAAATTATTCAGTTGATAAATAGGAACATGGTTCTCACATACTTACCAATATTGCAAACATACGTAAATTACCTAATTCAACAACAACGGAACGGAAGTGTGAGTCAATTTCTTAAACAAAAAGAGAAGAATTATATTATGAATATATAAATTATCCAGTTTGATTTTGTCTACAATAAAGATTGCCCTACGGAGCGGGACCAGCATGTTTCCAAGCATTCTTATCTTGAATATAATCACAGATATAATCATCTAATTTGTTATATGCTTGTTTAGAATGTGTGCTTTTAAAAAAGTGTCAAATATTCTTTCATGAGGAGCCCTTAGGTCATATTAAAAAACCGGCCAAGTGCGAGTCGGACTCGCGCACGAAGGGTTCCGTACTTGGTAAATTGCGGTTTACGATTTATGACGTATTAAAAAAAAACTACTTACTAGATCTCGTTCAAACCAATTTTCGCTGGTAGTTTACATAGTAATGTACATTATATATTTTTTTTAGTTTTATCATTCTCTTATTTTAGAAGTTACAGGGGGGGGGACACACATTTTACCACTTTGGCAGAGTCTCTCGCGCAGACTATTCAGTTTAGAAAAAAATGATAATAGAAACCTCAATATCATTTTTGAAGACCTATCCATAGATACCCCACACGTATGGGTCTGATGAAAAAAAATATTTTTGGTTTTAGTTTCAAGTATGGGAACCCCCAAAATTTATTGTTTTATTTTTATTTTTGTGTGAAAATCTTAATGCGGTTCACAGAAAACATCTACTCACCAAGTTTCAACAGCATAGTTCTTATAGTTTCGGAATAAAGTGGCTGTGACATACGGACGGACAGACAGACAGACAGACAGACAGACAGACAGACAGACAGACAGACATGACGAATCTATAAGGGTTCCGTTTTTTGCCATTTGGCTACGGAACCCTAAAAAGGGGTCCCCTTTCAGTTTTCCGAAAAGAACACTTAAGTGCAGGGCCGTTCATTTTCCCAAAATCTAAGCTTTCTAGAGTAATCGTTGATAAGCCTCAGCATACTAAAAACTAGGTTAAGAAGCACTTGAAATTGTGCACAGAAAACTAACAAGATTTTCATAACTTCTCATCAAAAAATTCGAAATCTCTCTGAAGTTTGGGTTTGGTATTTTATTAACTTTTTTTATTATAATAAAAAAAATGCTGGTTAATTGCGGTTATATAGGTGTTTAACGAAAATTTAAATTTCAAATAAAAATTTAATTTATTTAGCTATCGTGTTTTGTTCAACAGGTATGTTATAGAGTTATTACCCTTTAAGCAAATTTCTAAGATTTCAGTTGCCTAATTTATCATCTTGGGCAATACTCAGAAATTGTAAAAAATATATTAAAAATAGACCGATCTATGTTCTTTTACTTTAGGGTATCACATTTACAAAAAAAAAAATGGTTTGTTTGTGGTGATCAATCTTCCACAACTCGTATATTAAAAATTCATCACAGACTACCCGAGAGATTGCAATATAAATATCTATCATTAATATTCAGAAATTTTACTGAAAAACAAATACGTAAGCATCAGACATATATTAAATTTTTTTATGAATGTTTCGAATGCCCGATTAGTAAATTTAGTAATGACATTAAAAAGAAAAAAAAATAAAGACTATTCGCTAATTTTAATGTTTTTATCGAAATTGGTTCGCGGTTTTTGGATTAATTGTACAGTAATTAAAAAAAAAAAGATTTCAAAATAAAATATGTTCTTTAAAGAATCGGATTCAAAATTTTAATTTGAAATCCCTTAACATAATTTGTCATAGCAATCATTTTTACATCACTCAGAATCAAAATAAATTACAATGCACCAGAGAGCATGGTCAGTATGGCGCGAACACCCGTCGGAACAGTACCACGTCACTTTTTCCCACTTCCCGATTTGCGATCGCACGTATTGTGAACGCTTAGTTACGCTACGACCCGTGTGCAGTTTTTTAACATACTCACTCGTGATAACGTAAACGATCTCTTATTTATTTATGTACACACAAATCTTTTATGTCAAAATGTATACAAAAAACCAGCCAAGTGCGTGTCGGGCCCCGCGCAGTAATAGGGTTCCGTAGTTGCATAATAATGCGGACTAAGAAGAGGGTTTTTTGTTGTTACATGAACATTAAAACAGTTTCAGTGGCTCACAACGTCTAAAAACGGAACCACATAGGATGATGGTAACTGAAGAAGGAGTTATAAAATCCAACTTCACAAGTGAAGTTAGAAAAAATATTATCTATTTGACAACCAACGCGGGTAGATGCAAGCGTTTATATATAATAAAGATTTATAACCAGCGTCACTTAATAATTAGAATATGATGAAATAGTCGTTCGTTCGTTAAAATCTCCAAATATTTACCGAAACCGAAAACATATATTTTAGTATGAGTATTTTGAAACAATCTACTCAACTACGAAAAACTAAAATCAACTTATTCAATGATAGTAACAAACAACCAACGTAAATAAGCTGCAATAAATAATCTATATGAAGAACGTAATGCGAAATGCGAAAGGAGCCGATACGAGCGCGCGTTAGAGCCACGGGGAATGGTATGGTTCGTTCCTGAATCCTCGCGCGCACGCTCCGTGTTTATTTCTCTTTCGGAATTTCAAAAATTTCGAATGTATTTACCTCTAATCTGAGGTATTCACTATTTCGTTCTAGAAAGTTCGACGCTACTCAATTAGTGATATAGTCGGGTCGAATATTGATTCGACTATATCACGCCACCGATACAGTGACGCGAGTACCTTCGCCTCCAGGTCCCAGGGCGGGGATCCGGCCAGTACGCAAACCGCCTCGTAGGAGATCGTGCGATACCCACTGATGACTCTGACGGCCATCGCTCTCTGCGGCTTCCGCAGAACAGCGATGTTACCGGCCGTCAGGTCAGCCGCCCAGATTGGGGCCCCATACAGGGCCATCGATCGCACGATCCCCACGTAGAGACTTTATAGATGGATATCAACAAAAGAAAATAAGTATTTTTTTTTTTAAGAGGCCCGCCCGCTTCAATGAGCATAATTAAATTAGTACATAATTTCAAATTGATTATATTTATAATAAGCAGGTTGACGTGGCCTACTTTGATTTCAAAAAGGCGTTCGACCGGGTCCAAAATGATGTCTTGCTGAGGAAACTATCTGCGATAGGATTTACCCCTAAGCTGCTTCAACTTTTCTCGAGCTATTTTACTAACCGTCTTCAATATGTCCAACTCTTCGGGCATAAATCTAGCACATATGCAACTACTTCTGGTGTGAGTCAAGGTAGTACCCTCGGACCACCGCAATTTATTATCATGGCGAATGACCTGCCGAAGGTCATTAGGACGGCACAGTGCCTTATGTTTGCTGATGATTTGAAGCAATTTTTTGGTATCAATAGTGTAAAAGACTGTGAGGCGATGCAGAGGGATATCGATATGGTGGTAAAGTGGAGCAAAGACAATCACTTAGAATTTAACATCACTAAGTGCAACACCATCACCTTTTCTCGATCGCGTGCGCCCATTCAGAATGACTACCACATATCGGGTGTCCCTCTGGAACGCGTCACAGAAATCAAAGACCTAGACTTTAGATGCTACTTTGACTTTTAATCGGCATATCAGCAATATCTGTGCCAAGGCATTCCAATCGCTAGGTTTTGTCATGAGGCAGGCTAGTGGGTTTGAGGACAGGAGTACCATTATGGTACTGTACTATTCCTTCGTGCGTAGTAGCTTGATTATAATTCGGTGGTATGGGATCCGCACGAGCAAAAATATAAGCTCATGATAGAACGGGTTCAACGCAAGTTTGCTCGTTACCTGTATAAAAAAATGTATGGGTACTATCCCTATTTGTATCCGTCTCTGTTTGTCGCGGGAATGGTGGGCATCAACACGCTGGAACTGCGACGTAAGTGTGCGCTGTTAATGCACTACTACCTACTGCTGACGTCCACGCTAGCTCGCTGTTCACTATTCGCTCCGGACCGAATGCGGGTGTCGCGGGCACAAGCCCCGCGCTGCCTGTTCGCGACTCCACCCTCGCGTACCCTGACTGCTCGTCATGCTCCTACAGCCCGTGCGCTCAATTTGCTGAACGATCTAATTGCTCAGAAACCTGGCGTCGACATATTTATGCTCAGTGATAAAAATATGTTAAATGTTTGTATTAAGTTTTTTAGTCTATAAGTATTATTTTATGTGTAGTGTTGACTTGCTGTACGCTTTGGTACAAACTGTAAGTACAGCAAGTAATTGTTATTAAAATAAATAAATAATAGTTATTTATGCAACTGTTGTATAATAAGGGGTATTAAAACACGAATGTGGGTTTATCTATGATAATAGTATCACATGAGTGTTTTAATACCTAATTATAACAGTTGCATACAAGACTTTATCTACACCCATGATATGAATCCTCTATAAAGGTTCTGAAACCATAGGGTATTAATACTTAGCGTACTTTTCAGCATTGAATAGAAGGTCCATAGGGATGAAGATTTGAATTTTTCTGATAATTCTTGAAATAGTTATTTATGCTACAAGTGCGGAAGGTAGGTGATTTCCGACGAGTGGCATTTTTATTCACGAGCGAGCAAAGCGAGTGAGTGGATAAATCGACTCAAGTCGGAAATCACCTTACGTACGTGTATCATACAACATTTTACTATGCATTGTGCGAGAAAATAAATAAATTAATAAAATGAAATTAATAAAATGGCGGGCTTATTCAAGCGCGTTCAGCATATCCACAGATTAACTAATAGTTCCACGGGCATATCTACTGCGCATGTGCGAATAGCTGTCACATCATAACGCAATAAGGCACGAGCAAAATATACGTTCTGCCAAACATATTTAATGAATATTTAAAATTAATTTATTGATCAAAATCTAAATCTAGAGTAATTAAAAACGCCTAAAATAAAGTATTAGTTTTATTTTACCTTTTATATGAATGATAATCTGTACATAACTAATTTTAAAACTTTTCTCAAATAATAAAAACTCTATGCGTCGGGCTGACGTTGGAGTTAAAAATTAAAAAAATACAGGAAAGTAAAAAGCACTAGTGAAAAAAAGTGACACTTTCCGCACAGTTTGGCTGCTTGGAAAACCGCTCTTTTCGAGAACATGCATTGTAATAGTTATTTATGCTACAAGTGCGGAAGGTAGGTGATTTCCGATGAGTGGCATTTTTATTCACGAGCGAGCGAAGCGAGTGAGTGGATAAATCGACACGAGTCGGAAATCATCTTACGCACGTGTATCATACAACATTTTACTATGCATTGTGCGAGGAAATAAATAAATTATTAAAAAAAAAAAAAAATATGGCGGGCTGATTCAAGCGCGTTCAGCATATCCACAGATTAACTAATAATTCCTCGGACATATCTACTGCGCATGTGCAAATAGCTATCACATCGTAACGCAATAAGGCACGAGCAAAATGTATGTTCTGCCAAACATATTTAATGAATATTTAAAATTAATTCATGGATCAAAATCTAAATCTAGAGTAATTAAAAACGCCTAAAATGAAGTATTAGTTTGGTTTTACCTTTTATATGAATGATAATCTGTACATAACTAATTTTTTAAACTTTTCTCAGTTAATAAAAACTCTATGCATCGGGCTGACGTTGGAGTTAAAAATTAAAAAAGTACAGGAAAGTAAAAAGCACTAGTGAAAAAAAGTGACACTTTCCGCACAGTTTGGCTGCTTGGAAAACCGCTCTTTTCGAGGACATGCATTGTAAATATACTAATAGCACATCTTCAGAAAATGATGTACTACTCTTTGATATTTTCCAATTCATGAAATTTTGGTACGTCTTTTCATAATGTTTTCTCGACTTTTCTGGTATTAATTGGTTAGAAATGTCCTTTGCTGCATTAGAAATATCTGGTGGTGTGTTATCAAAGCTTGTATCACTCATTTTTGTAAACAACTTCTTTTTGTTTTTTTCAATACTATTATTGAACAAAAATGGCGGGATACGACGTCAGTTTTAAAATTCGAATAAGTGTTTTTAAATTACGGCGCTGTGGTAGTGAAACGCGCGTGTATGACAACGTTATTTTTTTGAATTTCTTAAAGATGCCATGAGAATGTGGCTGTTCGATGAGTAAAAAAGGAGTTGCATTATGAAATTTAGTACAACATTATAACACCCGTTTGGATGATATTATGGTTAGGTACTATGACACTGGCTGTTTAAATGTTGGCAATAAGCTAACGGTTTTAAGAACTTTTATAGAGGATTTATAGCATGGGTGTAGATAAAAATATATATAATAATTCCAATAAAAAAAACCAGGTCTTTTTTTTTCGAATTAAGAAATCGGGTATTCTTATTGTACACAAAACAAACATAATCAAATACAGAAGAACAACTAATCGATAATGTAATTAAAATTGCAATGTGTAATATTGCGCTGATGTGACCATGGTTGAGTACTACCACAGATAATATAATACTAGCATGTACTACTCAATCACTCAATGAGTAGGTAGTAGTAAATATCGACCTTTGACACGAATGTCAACCTTACGGCAAACGCAATTAAGTTTATAATTGCGACCACTGAGAATACCACCATCTATGGTCGGGTAGCGGAATTTTTTTGGCAATCGAATTTAATTTTACTTTAGATTACAAAACGTCGAAAATACTTGTGCACTTACACAAAAGAGCCACCCCCGCGCGCATGCGCCGTGTGTACTACGGACCGGTACTGCCAGCTTCTCCGCCCACTCCAATGCGTTATTCGAGCTTAAACATTATTAATTTAGAAATCATTATTATTATCAAATTATTGTGAATTATGAATAACTTTACAATAGCAAATGTTTGTTTGACTTAATTAAGGATGTACACATTTATTTATTCCAAAAATACCTTCCAAAAAACCTGTATTACGCGGTTAAATTGAAAATGCTCTGTTTACTGGCATACTCGTATAACTTGCAGAAAGGTACTAATTTAAGTTTGTAGGGATAATTCTATTACGCACTAGTTATTAATCTAAACGTATCTAAATGATTGCGTAACCTTAGCATAACTTCTTAGAACTAATTTATTGATTTCGTTGCAGGTTGCCGTAAATGGTGCGGGTAGACAACAAGAGCTTTATAATATTACAATAAAGGACGTAGTAACCCGAAAGCACAACAAGGCGAAAATCAGTGACAAAATAACGCAAGGCAATAATTTGGAGCCAAAGGCAAACAAGTTTTGCCCCGAACCACAACCATGTACATCTCGTATGAGTTATTTGGTACCTACTGTTCTATGATTTGCCTTTGTCGCCAACATTTACATACGAAGAAAACGAAAGTAATATGATGTGTGAGTGTTAGCTGTGTAAAACAGAGTAAATATATGCTTATGAACCATGTAAAAATATACAAAAATAATATCATAACAGGTTTTACAAGTTTACGAGTAAAAGTTGACCAACTTATAAAATGTACTTGGAACAATAATTTTTTTATACAAATGCCATTGAAAAATTGCATTGTTAGTAAATATATGCCATGTAAAACCAAAATAAAACAATAACAAACAATACACAAAAATAAAATCATAATATCCTTAATAATAATGATTTCTAAATTAATAATGTTTAAGCTCAAATAACGCATTGGTGTGGGCGGAGACGCTGGCAGTACCGGTCCGTAGTACACAAGGAGGGGGAGTCTTTTTTGTGTAAGTGCAGAAGTATTTTCGACGTTTTGTAATCTAAAGTCAAATTAAATTCGATTGCCAAGAAAATTCCGCTCCCCGACCATAGATGGCGGTATTCTCAGTGGTCGCAATTATAAGCTTAATTGCTTTTGTCGTAAAGTTGACATTCGTGTCATAGGTCGATATTTACTACTACTCATTGAGTGGTACTCAACCATAGTCACATCAGTGCAATATTACACATTGCAATTTTATTTACATTATCGATTAGTTTTTCTTCTGTATTTGATTATGTTTGTTTTGTGTACAATAAAGAATATCGGCCTTTCTTCTCAGAGTAGTCAGATAGGAAACGCCGACCTCATCTAGTTTTAAAAAATATGATCGACATGTATAAGAGTTTGTACAAACCAACTTACAGAAATAAAATCATTTATCATTTTTTTTTATCATCATCCGATTTCTTAATTCTAAAAAACAAGACCTGTTTTTTTTATTTGAACTCTTATATTTTTTTTTATAAATATAATCAATTTGAAATTATGTACTAATTTAATTATGCTCATTGAAGCGGGCGAGCCCCTTTATAATATTATACTTTATAAATATTAAATTATATATTTTCTTTTGTCAATATCCATCTGTAAAGTCAATATCCGACCCAAATACAGCACTAATTGAGTAGCGAAAAACTTTCTAGAATAAAATAGTGAATTCATTCAAAAGTTTCCAAATTCTGAAAGAGAAAGAAACAAGTAGCGTGGCTGTGAGGATCCAGGAACGAATCATACCATAAACCATACCCCGTGGCTTTAACGCGCGGTCGTATCGGCTTCTTTCACGTTGTAAAAACCTTAAATATACATTAAAAGGTCGCAACACTATCCCACCGTGTAGCGATGTCCCAACACCTTCTGGGCAGGGGCCAGTACGGCTAACTTTCCAGCGGGCCTCTTCAACGTTCCGCCTTTCGTGATAACGTCAGCTACGCGCTTGACCCCATCCCTCATATTGGTGTCGCGCCCCATATGCCACACTCCTCGGGGTAGAGCAGGATCCAAGACTAGGACAACGTCAGCAACAGCTAAATTCCGATAACCGTCGCATTGCTGGCGCTTTGTCTTGAGAATGAGCAAGCATACCTTGAGCCACCTGCTCCAAAAAATCTCAGAGAGGCGAAGAGCCTTTTTACACTCTTTTCTTAATGAATAAACTCCGTCGACGTCGTCTAGAGAGGTAGATAACAGCTAAATTGATAAGCTGCTTATTAGAAAATGAAAATGCTTTCATATTCATCATTAGCTGCAACATATATCAAAGGCCTCGTATTAACAATTGCCTCGGCTTCTAACAGTAGCGTGCGTAGCAGCTCTTCTTGTGGGGCTTTTTCTCTTAAAGTCTCCTTCGCGAAGCGTATGAGTCTCTCCCAACACCCATAACGGGCGACATAGGTGGAATGGAACTCGAGGAACCATAACGTGAGGAACGGTACACGCCAGATCTGCCCCCGTACAATGACATATCAAAACTACCATGATGCGAATGGGAAAAGGGCCAGATGTATAAAACTTATATCTGGATCTGTTCCTTACACACACTCGAAATAACCTTGCTCTAACAGCTTATGGTTACCCGCTGGCACTTGATTTAGCAATTTCAGTGCTATTAGTGGGGTTCTGGCGAGATGCTACGGAGACCGGATCGACTGCCGCGGGTGTATTGGTGGCTTCAGTCGAAAGAAGGTTAAATTCAGGGGACCGACCGAGCCCACCCACGACAGGCGCATCCGTCTCCGAATTCATTTCGCCAGTATCCCGCAACTGTGGCAGCTGCTTCGTTTTGGTACTCGTGTTCATTTTACGGCGAGATAGGACCAAAAAATGTAGGCAAAATGTCCTGTAATATACTATGTCCTGTGGTCAGGCAATATAAAATATACTCTCATTTTATTATAAACAATTTTGTTGTTGAAAGTACCCACATTTAGATTTTTTTAAGTACCATTTGGGATCCAACGGCAATAGTTTTTGCGATTCAACAACAATAAAACGTAATACTCTTGCATTTTTTAAATTTGGGATCGAACGATAATACATAATATTTTTTTATGGGATCCAACGCCAAAAATATTAAACTGGGATCCAACGAAAATAAATCCTAATATTGTCATATTTTTTAATTTAAAAAAATTTGGTATTTATAGCTAGCTAGGTATTTTTAAACTTAGTTTGGTGGATTATTTAAAGTAGTCTGCGCGACTTAGTCATTTTGGATACAGACTTAGAACCCAAAGTTTTGCGCTACTATTTCCTTTACCTTGGGATGACCGATACAGGAGGCAGGATGAGACCATGTTTAAAGTTCCATGCCTAATAGCTACATGCCTTACGAACAACAGCTTTGGCTAAAATTTAACTCACAAGCATTTTAATAAACATGTAAAACAACATCTTTTCAGCTTAGAACTTGGAGGGAAGCCAGAAAAGGTGGGTAAAGCGTATATCTATATATGCATTCTGAGTACAGAATGATGCAACAGTAAAACATTTGTCGTCAGTGCAAGGGCAAGCGGTAGGTACCTCTCCGGTTCTGCAGCATTTAAATGGTGTTTTATTTTTTCATTTTGGGTTTTTACAGGGTGTCTTGTTATTAGTATCTACACGTTTGAGCTGCCTGGTTTTTGCCACCGAACAATAATTAAATGTAGGTTTATTAAATTTATGGTTGCGATAATTTGGAAATAGCGAAGGCTAGAACCGTGTGGAGAAAAAATGGAGGCCCTTTACTCGTTCGTAAACTACTAAACAACTTTAAGAAAATCACTAAGCATGTGAGACCATTGTGTCTCGTTAGCGTGCGCAGATGATATAAGAAAACTTGTTATTTTTATTTTAAAGGAATAAAAGAGACTTGGGTTTCTTTATGGTTATAAAAGCTCGATTTACGAACTTCAGACGCTATTATGGCTACGGTTCTTTATTATTTTGTCAGGACAGTATTTTTTTAAATTAATTAAGTGGGTACGTACCTACACTAAAGAAAATTTGAAAAAAAAATCAGTTGCTGAACTGTACAGTTTTATTTTTATAGATAAGGGTTAGTCTATGATTGAATTTTAATAGATACCTATTTATACACTTTTTGCAATTAAGAGATATTGTTACTGTTATTACCTGCCTTAAGTAGTTATAATTTTGGATTCTTTCATGTTTAAAACGAGTACCTAAATCTTGGTCACCTAAAGTTCTTCGAAAAAAGCAGCCTGCAGTCCTTAGCCATTAAAAGTATTTACGTCCGAGCCGTGAATCACTACAATAACAACTCAATATTTATTATGTGTCGCGTGTTTATCGCTATCAGCTATAGGCTCGCTGGCTCGTTCATTCATGTCACTTAAATTACAAATAATAATGTAGAATGTAGATAGATAGTTGTATCGTAGTATTACAGAAGTGGAGACTGGAGATTTAGTTAGGAAAATGTTTAGCGGCTGCGGTAGTGTGGTGCGACGTTCGCGGGCCTCTTCACTCTGGTACTTATAACGGCGCGCCCGCCCGCGCCGTCGACACTCCGGCACGCTCCGTCCTCGCGCAAGCTAAACTTTTTTTTTGCTAGTACACGACTTTCTGTTGAGACATTTGTGACCATGAAGCGAGGATTGCTGGTGTTCTTCGCGATGTGTGTTCTCACCGTCGCCATGGTGCCTAGAGATAGGGTGAGTGGTTTTTTTTTTACAAATCAAGTGTGCTTATAGATTGTCGAGTTCGTTGTGTTTCAGGCGAATGGTTTGCAGTTGTGCAGTTATTTTACATTATTAGTTACCAGACTGTGAATTAGTTTGTTTACTTAATTTTTATGTGAACCACTACCGGAACATTATTGTTTGATTTATGAACTAAATCTCTATTGCATTGAAATCAGGAACCGAATTAAAAAAAGGGTTGAGAACGAGGTAGACTTTTAATACCAAAGTTTGTCAGATTTTCGCCAAAATTACAGTTTTTCAAATACTTAAATAAAATTTACAAATTGAGGGTAAGTTAGACCTAACATGTAGGTAACTTGAATTTAAATTTTTGAACCCAACTACCAAAGTACAGTTGAGCAAAAAACTTTTTCTTTTTATCAAATTTACTCAGTAATTATGAAAAAATAAACCTGTCTACATACAAAGTTGGGTAGGTCTTTAGGTGGATTAGACACATAGACAAACTTTTCGGGAATACTAACTCAAATAAAAAAATGTTAAGTAGGTAGGTACATTGGAGATATACAATATATAAATTATAAACAGCATTACTGTGATTTTAAATACGTCGCGTCCGTCGTACTGTAATTAAAATATTCGAGGAAAATCTGTTATCTCATTCATGTTTTGGTTGAGGTTCACTGTAATCGGTCAGTTTAACGTCATCGTTTTATTTTAAATAAGCGTTACATGCGATCACTAATATATAAATGATCAAAGGTTAAATAGTCTCAACAAAGCGTTTGATGCTGTAGTGTAAACATGTTTTTGTTTTTATCTCTACTAGATACGCAGATACCCTAATAGTAATTTCGAGATCTTTGTTTTTAATTTGTAGCTAAACTTATTTATGCTTTGCGATACACTAGACCTCAACTTTGAATTTTCGTCGATTTCAAAAGTAAAATCCGTTGAAGGCATCATAAAAAAAATGTACCCACCTACATAATAGAAATGTGTGGACCTCGCGGTGGATGGTTAAAAATAAAGTCCTCATCTACCTAGCCTTTTCCCAACTATGTTGGGGTCGGCTTTCAGTCTAACCGGATTCAGCTGAGTGCCAGTGTTTTACATGGAGCGACTGCCTATCTGACCTCCACAACCCAGTAACTGGGTAACACGGTAAACCTTGGCTAGACTGGTTGCGGATATCAAGCTTCTGACTATTCGTAACGACTGTCAAAGATCTTCAAATGACAGCCGGGACAAACGGCTTAACGTGTTTTCCGAGGCACGGAGGAAACTCGGTATGTTGAAATGTTCACCCATCCACGGACTGACCTCGTCAAGCGTTGCTTAACCTTAAAGATCGACCCGTGCCGCTGTTATTATTTAGCCACGAGCTAAAAATAAAGTAAGAATGAAAAATATGACAAATGTAAATCACCTAGTTATTTGCACTTTCTCAGATAGATGTATAATTGCGCGTTTTCCTCAACAATAGCACGCACATTGTCACCATTACTCTAGAATTTTACGGTTTAAGACGTACTACTATTCATGTGCATACGATAATGAAATCTTGTTTTCACTGCCTTCTTTCGGATCACTGGTTGTGCTGAAAACGACGGAGATCAATATGACACCAAGGTAGATAGATATCCATTTTATGACAAAGTGGTACTCTAATATAATAGTACATTTTACTATACAGAGTGAGCAAAAAAAAACCTGGATCAAACGAAGCAGGGGGAAAAGCAGTAAAAAACATTTTTTTTTGTATTATCGGTTTTTCTATTTTGTTCGCGGGTACCCTTCAAAAGGCGCCTGGAATTTTGGGGAAATGACCAGGGAGTGTGGGATTTTTACCTCACTAAAACCACCCCGGTGATCACCATCTCATGGAAGGAGCCCCGTTGCCTCTAGTTGCAAATAATTCCAAATATCGGCCTGTTTCGTTTCATCCAGGATTTTTTGCCCACCCCGTTTATTAGCAACTAATGCTAATATACTGGTTATTTAAAATTAAACAAAAAAAATCTCCCATTCAAATTTTGGTCAGCTCAGAGCTCAGATAACTTTGTATTGAAAATCTATTTTTTTTGGGAACTTCCTATGACATCCTCCTTGAAGAAAGTTGTTAATTTACATGGGTAAAAGCAGTTTTAAATAAATTATGGTTCCGCATTTCCGTTACAACAACGTTATCATCACCTTAATTTCAATGTTTTTTTTTTCGCTTTTTATATTTTTGTGGAAGCTGGCCGCCTACATGTCAACTGTTCGCCCGCAACTTTATTCGCGTGATCCGTATTTAATCCTATAGATAGATGACTTTTTAACCGACTTTCCAAAAAAATTTTTTTTGTGATTGTTTACTGATTTCTCCGTCAATTGTGGACCAATATATATAATTTTTTTTTCATGAGTATGTTGCCAAATTGGTCCCATTTTAAGTTGGTGAATATCTAATAAAGAACTTCGGCGATATACAACAGAACTATTTAATAAATGTCTACAAAACTCTCGGGATTGCTGAAATCGCACCCCTATTTATTGTTTATACCATTTCATAAAATAATATCACGCCAGTACGCTCTAAAGGGGTACGCAAATGTGTAGTACAGTTCACCTTGGTACATTGTCATTTTACCGGCTATGTTCAAGTTTCATGATATTCGGGTAACTCTGGCATTACTAAACAACTTGCCTAATATGTAGGTACACCGAAAAAGTGAAAAATAAAAAAACTTTTTAACAAAAAATATCTACCGACTTCCAAATTAAAAACTACAAAGAGAAAAATAACTTTCTTTATGGCAGTCGGTGTCCATAATGCAAAAATTGGTACCTACGAAAGACACCGACTGTTAGACACCGAAAGTTATTTTTCACTTTGTAGTTTTTTACTTGTAAGTGGGTAGGATTTTTTTGTCAAAAAGGTTTTTTTAGTTCAACCCCTTAAAGGTTGAATTTCCAAAAATCGCTTCTACATCATCCTTAAAAAGAAGCCCTGTACACTAAAATTACAGTTTTCATTTCAATTTTCATAAAAGAAATCGCCTTTTAGGAGTAGTTTTGAAAACTAATAATGAAAACCAATACTATTTACTTAGGTAAACCAAGTTTCAATTATTTAAGTCCAACAAATTTCCACCTTTTCACCTCCTTAAGGGTAGAATTGCCAAAAACCAATAAATACATGAATTCTTTTTATCAACCAAGAGTATAAAAGTTCAGCGTGTCCAACTTACAAACTGTAATAATTTCTTACTACTACTACTAGTTTGCTTATTTTTTTCCGTTTAGGGGTGGAATTTCCAAAAACCAATAAATACATGTATTATTATTATCAATCAAGAGCGCAAATGTAAAATTTCACGTTGCCTATTTACATACTGTAGAAATTTCATACGAACTTTCAACCCCCCTTTTGCCCCTTTTGGGGTGGCATTTCCAACCAAAAATCCTATCTTAGTGCATTTAAGTCACTTGAGGAACCTCCCTGCCAAATTTCATCTTTATACGTCAAGCCAAGTACCTATATAATAGTGATGAGTGAGTGAGTGAGCGACCTTTCGCTTTTATTTATATATTATAGATAGATCGATAAACTGAATAGGGAGCGGCCACCAGCGCGTTTTTACGCGCGATTGCGGATGTAGACAAAAAAATGCACTGCGCGTAAAATAAACTGCATTGTCAATAATTATTTTAAAAACAGAAATCATTCAGGCCTAAAAAGCATGAGGATCTTTGATGAGTAAAAAACCGGCCAAGTGCGAGTCAGACTCGCGCACGAAGGGTTCCGTACCATTATCGCAAAAAACGGCAAAAACATCACGTTTGTTATATAGGAGACCCACTTAAATATTTATTTTATTTCGTTCTTAGTATTTGTTGTTATAGTGGCAACAGAAATATAAAATCTGTAAAAATTTCAACTGTCTAGCTATCACGGTTCATGAGATACAGCCTGGTGACAGACAGACAGACAGACAGACGGACGGACCGCGGAGTCTTAGTAATAGGGTCCCGTTTTTACCCTTTGGGTACGGAACCCTAAAAACGCGCACACCCTTTATTAGTATTGGTCAGTTCACGCACCGTGCGATATAACAACGCACACGTGTGAAAAACAGCATGTGTAAATTGTTGTTTAAATGATTGTGTCTGTTGTCTTTTTAGTTAAGACTACTGTTCAAAACAACAACAGTAAACGGTATCGTAAAACAGTTGGGTGTTCGTCACATAGTATTTCTATTTGCGGACGCTGAATAATGTTTGCGTGCGCCAACGTGCGCTCATTCAATACATTTTGTAATGAGCGGAGATCTTCAGACGATCTATTTGTGATGGAACTTATATTTGTCCTTAAGAGGGGACTCTAGTGAGACTTTCTCCATACAAACACATTCTGCTGTTTTCTTCGTGGATAATGCTTCTAGAGCAATGATTTTTTTCCATAAAATCTAGGTCTAATTAATACGTGCCTGTATCATTTCCTTTTTTCCAAAACATAATCACAAAAAGAAATATGACAATCCAAAAATCCAAAAAAAAATGCCCGTATTTACCGCCATGTTCAGAAGACTCAGACAAAATTTATAAGTTTTTAACAAAAAAGGAAATGATAGGAGCATAGATATACTTTTCCTCTAAATTTTGATATAAGAATTTTTTAGATCAGAACAGTTTTCATGAAGAAAACAGCAGAATACGAAACGTCTTTTAGTCAAAGTTTTTGTAGGTAAAATCAGCCTGAGCTGCAGTTGTCCCTTTCGCACTTTACGGGGTGAGGTTGGAGGTGACGCGACGGCAATAGTTTCTTCAAATACCTATTTTTCAAATTCCTGTTGACTAGAGTCCGCTCTTAATGACATGGCGGCGGTTTTCTTTTATCATGCATTTGTACTTTTGATAGCCTAGAATTGCGCAGCCGTGAGAGTCCATTATAAACGCGAAATAACTCTGTTCATATGTTTTGTTTTAGGGTTCCGTACCCAAAGGGTAAAAACGGGTCCCTATTACTAAGACTCCACTGTCTGTCTGTCACCAGGCTGTATCTTATGAACCGTGATAGCTAGGCAGTTGAAATTTTCACAGGTTTATGTCTGTGGCCGCTGTAACAACAAATACTAAAAACAGAATACAAAAAAAAAACTTTTTTGCAAAAAAATACTACCGACTTCCAAATGAAAAACTACAAAGTGAAAAATAACTTAACTTTTGGAAGTCGGTGTCTTTCGTAGGAACCATTTTTTTGCCATATGGACACCGACTTCCTAAAGTTAAGTTATTTTTCACTTTGTAGTTTTTCATTTGGAAGTCGGTAGTATTTTTTTGCAAAAAAGTTTTTTTTATTTTTCCCTTTTTAGTTTTACCTACCTAATAGCAAGTTGTTTATTAAGGTCTAGTTATAACTACAGAATAGATTAATCAAATAACATGAAACTTGAACATAACCGGTGAAATGAGAGATCTGCGTACCCCTTTAGAGCGTACTGGCGTGATGTTATGTTATGAAATAGTATAAACAACAAACAGACATGCGATTGCAGCAATCCCGAGAGTTTTGCCGTTATTTATTGAAGAGTTCTGTTGTGTATCTCCGAAGTTCTTCAACAGACCTTCACCGAATTAAAATGGGACCAATTTCGAAACATACTCTTTCAAACAAAACAAGAATTTTGAAAATCGGTCCACAATTGACGGAGATATCGGTGAACATACATAAAAAAAAAAAAAAAACATACAAGAAGTCGAACATAGAACCTCCTCCTTTTTGGTAAGTCGGTTAAAAACGTGATTGGACGCACGTTTGGCGCAGTGGTCGAGCAATTGACTGCTGCGCAGCGTGTCGCGGGTTCGATTCCTATACGGAACAAACATTTGTATGACCTACAGATAGTTGTTCCGGCTCTGGGTGTTTGTGTATGTGAGTTTATTTATATGTCTTTAGACGCACCCACGATACAAGAAGAAATTCCTAGTGTGGGGCAAAGTTTTTTTTGTTTTTAAATGAAAGCATTTTTTTATTTATTTTTTGCGATAATGGTACGGAACCCGTCGTGCGCGAGTCCGACTCGCACTTGAAAGAAAGAAAAAAGAAAGAAAGAAAAATATTTATTTGTGACCCGCACAGGAGACACGAGAAAATAAGCTTGGCTGGTTTATAAAATGAGAGGCCGAACCCAGCCCAGAGAAACGGGTGTCATGTCCAGAACCTGTGGGACCATCTGCCGGGTCTAAAGTAACCTGACTCGAAGGATAGAAGGAGAAAGATTTTTTATTTTGTTTCGTTTTACGCCTATACAAACAATTTTGATGAATTTTGGTATAGAGATAGGACCTTAGAGAAAAGTTGAGATTTTTTTCAAAAATGTGTTTTTAACTATGAGTACCTAGTCCTATGTTCCCATGGGCAGTGGTATCTCATCCCATACAAAGAAACCGTGCCGACGTACTGTGCTGATTATACTGTACCGAACTCGATCGATTTACAAAACATAATCGGTAGAATCAGATGAAAAACGCTAGTTACGTCGGCACGGTTTCTTTGTATGGGATGAGGCATCTGTATGCTAGTATTATATTATCTGTGCCGTGGGGTAATTTACTATATCTACTCACATAGACAGAGACAAGCAAAGTTGACATAAGATGCTAGTAGTGTGCGGGCAAGATAAGTCTGCGCGCGCCCAAAATCGGTACTAACCGTTTGTCATTTATGTCAGGTGTCAAGAGAGTGCGTTGTATTCCGTGTTTTTATTCGTTTCCGAAGTAAATAATCGCCATCATTAAGCCAAAAGTAATTTAAAGTTCTGGCAGGGATGTTTTCTTGAAGTGAACAAGACAATAACGGGCCTACTGTACCGTTTTACAAAGATAAAGCCCGCGTTGCTTATTGGACAGGTAACTTTTGGGGATACCACTATACTAAAATTTTCCTAAATTTTCGTACTGCCGGTGCCTGACAGTATTGGTTTTGGGTGGTACATAAATATACCAGCGGTACAGGACCGACATCATGTAATATAATGCATCATTTAATAAACGCACCGTCACTCAAATACCTCAAGAGGGTTATGTGGCAACAGCTTTTTCAAAAATTGTTGAAGAAGAAATTAAAAACGAATTGAATTTGAAATGGACGGCATTAGCCACTGCAGGACCATTGTTAGACCAAATTTAACAGTAGGTACTACTAAGTATTCAATAAAAGATTTACAATAATTTTATGAAGCCTTTTTCGCCATATTATATGTAAGTAGAAAAACTAGTAATTCATTATGCCTAACTTAAATTACTTTAAGTTTCGAATAATGAAAAATTACTATTGATTAAATGAAGGAAAAAAGATCAGATAAGCTGGCAACATTAAGCACGCCACCCGTCGCGCGCAGACTTATCTTGCGCGCACTCTACCTGAGTCTTGACATTCTACTTACAAACTAAAGCGTCGCATACCCTATAAGAGCATTATCGCGAGCATTACAATGCAATGTAACGTTTTACGAATGGTACAATACAGACAAATGCTCCGTCACCTAAAGCTTTTACATGTAATGTAACGTCCTAGCGAATGTTCGACGCTGTGTTCGACGTAATGCTCACGGCGAGTGAGCAATTACCTGTAACATTTCTTTGTACCTTGCGTTCATTATTGACATCACTCCACGTCATCCGCGCTCGTGCCTTTGCTCGTTAAAATATTACACAAAAACGCTCGTTGGTTTTTAAAATCAGGTTATAAAAAAACATACAGGTTTTGTTACAAGGAAATTCTCTAGCCTTTAATCATATGATAGTCACATTAAAATAGTCCATCGCCTAGGCACGGGGTACCAGCGCTAACAAAGAAAATTTGGTTCAAATAAATGTCACGTATGGCGCGATATGTATGGATTTGTTATTGAATTGAGTGCAAAATTAACATTTTCTAGAATTATTGATCATAAAAATTGTATGTTCTTTATTAATCAACTCTCCTAAGCACAAAATTATGGAATATTGGACTCTTAATTCACATTTCACAGATTATTTGAACGAATCATTTAAAATTGTTTCCAATAGATGCCGCGGTTTTAAATTTCTGAGGTATGCCACTAGATTGTTTTTTGTAATGTAAAACATTTTGGTACAATGAAACTGTAAAAACGTGCAAAAAAAGACTATAAAACAAGTAGTCACTGTATTTAAAGAAAAAATAGTCACGAAACGAGAAAATCCTTTTACTTGCAAGTCGCTACTAACACCATCTATAGTCTTAGAACGGAACCCGATTGAAGTACTTATAAAAATAATCATCTTAAACAAAAAACGCTAGTTACGTCGGCACGGTTTCTTTGTATGGGATGAGGCATCTGTTTGCTTGTATTATATTATCTGTGGCCTGGGGCTTTCGAATATTCACGTGAGTTTTTTGGCGGGATCTTGTCGAGTGAAGTTCAGTGGCTGTTAATATTATTTGCAAATTGATTCTTAGTGGATATTGTGGTATATTATTGGTGTAGTTTTGTGTCTCAACTGTCTACGCAACTGGACAATTTGTGAAATCATTAACAGAAGCGATCTCGGGATAGTGGAGCGGAGTATTTTATTGTAGTATAGACTGCCTCCGCAAAGCTTACTGGGAAGACTGACTCGATATAATTTGCTGCCAAATACTCCAAAAAACATTAGAATCTGTTACATCCGCATTCTAATGCAAAATAAAGAATAACAGCGAAATAATAAAATGGCTAAAAGGTCCTAGCAACCAGGCCATAAAACTTAAATATAAAAAAAAAAGAATATTCACGTGATTAATCCCTTACTACTGATAGATTGACTGTATATAATCTTATTGTTTTAAGGAAAACTAAACAAAGCTAACCTATTCCCACTAGTGACTAATTGCGGTAGATTTCGCAACAATTACGCAATATTATCGAGACTTTAATAATAATTGTTGACATGATTTTCTTATAAATTACGTCGCGCCGACATATGGATATATCCGTTCATTATAACTATTGTTTACAATACTCGAATCGTACAGGATTTAGGACATCTAATCGTAAATGGGAATAACACACGCTTTTTAGGGTTCCGTACCCAAAGGGTAAAAACGGGACCCTATTACTAAGACTCCGCGGTCCGTCTGTCTGTCTGTCTGTCTGTCACCAGGCTGTATCTCATGAACCGTGACAGTTGAAATTTTCACAGATGATGTATTTCTGTTGCCGCTACAACAACAAATACTAAAAACAGAATGAAATTAATATTTAAGGGGGCTCCCATACAACAAACGTTATTTCTTTGCCGTTTTTTTGCGACAATTGTACGGAACCCTTCGTGCGCGAGTCCGACTCGCAATTGGCCGGTTTTTGTTTATTTTTTTGTTAGGGTTTCTGACCGAGTTGGAAAAAATAAAAGAACCACAAAACATTAACTTCGACGTAAAACACGCAATTAATACTGTTCAATTTACAAAAGAATTTGTGCTATCGGCGAATCATCATCATCTGCCTAGCCTTTTCCCAACTACCTATGTTGGGCTCAGCTTCCAGTCTTACCGGATTCAGTTGAGTACCAGTGTTCTTTTACATGGAGCGACTGCCTATCTGACCTCCACAACCCAGTAACTGATGGGTAACACGGTACCCCTTGGCTAGACTGCTGTCAGATCTCAAGCTTCTGACTACCCGTAACGACTGACAAAGATCTTCAAATGACAGCCGGGACCAACGGCTTAACGTGCTTTTCCGAAGCACGGAGGCAACTCGGTATGTTGAAATGGTCACCCATCCACGGACCGACATCGTCAAGCGTTGCTTAACCTTGAAGATCGACCCGTGCGGCTGTTATTATTTAGCCATGAGCTCCTCCTAATCCTGTTACCGGCGAATGTGTTTTTCAAAATATATAATTTAAAATATTCAAATAGTCTTTGCAAATTAACCCAATAAGTTTGTAATGCGGCTGACGTCACTTCCCTGATGACTTTATTTACTGATGGTGTACGCATTGACTTTACTGAAACCGCAAAGGATTTGGGGGTAATCATCGACTCCAATCTTTTGTGGCGTGCTCAGTTCAACGAAGTCAGTCGTAAGGTACATTTTTCTTTCCATTTGCTGAAGTGCCTGCAGAGTCTCTTGCCCTTAAAGACAAAAAATTATTTTGCGCAAACACTTATTCAGCCGACTATAAATTATGCCGACACCAGCTATTACAAAAGTCGCACGCGCATGATGGCGTCCACGCCGCCGCCGTCCACCGTAGAGCGCCCCCTGCGGAAACCAAACTTTCCGTCCACCAGAATGATTGATTTTCGAAATTCTAACGCTCGCCCTAGAGAGGCACCATACATACATACATACATACATAAACTCACGCCTTTTTCCCATGGGGGTAGGCAGAAACTACAGAACGCCACCTGCTACGATCCTTACATACTTCTTTTGCTTCACACACATTCATACATCTAGTCATACACACACGCCGGTTATGAGTACTGCGCACTTGGCCTTTCTGAAGAACATCACCTATAAGGTCTATGTATGTCTTTCTAGGGCGTCCCCTCCCGGCGTTTCCATTCACGTCTGCCTTGTAAATACCTTTCGTAAGTCGACTTTCATTCATCCTCTCAACATGGCCAAACCATCTTAACATACCCTTTTCAATTAGTGGCACCATGTCCACCTTAAATCCCATCCTCATAAAACCAGCTATTATTCTCATTCCTTCTCCGTCTTCACTTAAATACTATTGAGTAGTAAACTAGTAAATAAAATTATCAGTGTTATCGGAGAATAAATATTACAAATAAGGTCAACAACCCGCATAGATACCTACAGCCGAAAGTTCCTTCCTGTTTACATATTACACAAGCGAAGAACCACGTGACAGTCTCGTATTAGTCATTCCCCAGGTATTCGATTCATTTAATTCATGGCTAGTGGTGGTCGCGGCAAGCCTGACGGCGCGTTCGGTCGTCACTTCCACCGCCAGTAGGCTGTAGTTTTACAGTAGGTAGATACTATTTTGAGATATAGGCCCATAGTTAAGCATTCCCAGCAGTTAAGGTTGCACTAGTCGACGGCAATAACTATTTTGTGCATGAGGTTAAAATGCATGCCATCTCATCCAACACATCACAACACGTGCGAAATAGATAGATGCTGTGATGAGCAGTAAGAAGCTAGTTCGCGTACGATTTAGCATATTTTTACGTATTTTTAGCACTTTTGCTTTTTGCAGCGAAATGTTTGATGATTTAGAACGACAACGAGCGCGCGATTTTTATAAATAGACTAGGGAGTCTGGATATCATTTGTATTGTTGAACTACTTATCTATCCTTGTATGGTGGCTGTTTTGCAATTTTTCTTCTTAAATGGTATTTTTTTGCGCCCAAAGATGCGTTAAAATTAGTGTTGAAATATGAAACTTTCGACGCTCAAAACTGATGATGAACAGATAATGATGAGACAAATTGATATATTTATTTTATTTTGAACGTACACCGTCAAACAGTGAGTAATCGCCAGACTACGTTTGTATGGAAGTACGATCGACTAGGGGAACCTTAAGGGGCTGATTATATACAATGTATCTTATCTTATCTTTTTTGTACAAGGAGAAAAAAATAAGTATATGTATGTCATATAGGTACTTACACTTTTTTGTCGTCGTGGGGATACCTTAAAAAACGCCTGGGCTTTTACCTGAATAATACCTGTTCATTGGTAGATATTATTGCTCAGAATCCTTTAGGAGCGATAGGTCCAATGTTCAAAAAAACATCCAATTTGCGGTTAGTCCAATTCGCGGTTGGTCCAATTCGCAGTTGGTCCAATTTGCAGTTTCTTTCATACAATCCTTGTCCTGACAATTACAATCTCAACAAAAAAAATATTATCCAAATAGACGCAGCCGTTCTGAAGTGATGCGCTTACATACACTCGGCAATCGTTTTCGTTTTATATAGATTAAAGTATTTGGAATAAGCCGGTGACAGATATAAGATACTTAGATCTTTTCAAGATTTAGGTTGGTGTGTCAACCTATAGTAAGTAGGTAACGCCAATCATACTCATTCATGGAGCCTAAAATCCTTAGAGCATTTGGGATGCTCTAAGCTAAAATCAAACAAATTGCGGCAATGTCAGGAATAACGAGAAATTATCGAAACCTCGAGATGGACGCATTTCTCTCTGAAATTTAAAATCACTTTGGGCCCATGATGAACCTAGGGTTGCCAAACGTCCCTACTCTAATCTAGAGTATCTATTGTACTCTATTTGGCTTACTCTATAATCTACAAATGCAATAGAATACTCTTAAGTACTCTATTTAAATATTTGACTTTGATTTCACATCAGAGGCCTCATCTCTGTGAGAGGGGATGGGCCGTAATCCACCAAGCGGGCCCAGAGCGGATTGGTTTCAATCGAATGAATTCTTGTCATTTCTCTAAGCGAGTTTTTGTCTTTTCAGTTGTAATATTATTGGGAAGTGAAAAACAGGGTTTCATTGAAATTGATGCAATCATACAATTATTTTCAAAACAACGTAAAATGCTGTGCAAAAATGTTCCTTATAAAAATGACAGTAATATGAACTCTTTTTTATTAGTCTGTATTCTTCATTTACCCACTCTAAAATCAGATATACTCTTTTTCTTCAGAAACGTTGGCAACCCTACACGAAACTGTAACTCACAATTCACAACACGCACGATACCATGCACATTGACGCACGTGAAGTAGGTATTCGATAACTTAATTGCCCTTTGAGACAATGTTATCAATTACTTGGCTAGATAAAAAATGAGCATTGTCCGTTAGAGAACTACTTACTTTTTCCTCGTGGTGCCGATAGTACGGCAATATTTATTACACACGTCAATCAAACTAGAACCATCTTGTGGACAGCATCATTCAAGTTATTTATTGCCTTTTTTATCTCCCTCGTACTTAATTAAACTTTTTACAAGCGAATCAACGCCTGTGTTGCAATTTTTTTTCAAACCCGACCGATGGAATGGGATGACTCAATCTTCTCAAGAATTTAAAATAAAAGCATTGTGTAACTGTGCTCATGTGTATCAAATTTAGAACATCACCATTAAACAATATTTTAATGTAACACTTGCGGTTGCGAGGTCTAGAATTGTTAGACGGCGAAATATTCAACGGGTTCGTCATATTAATATTTTTTTTTCCAATAGTCTCCTCTAATAATAAAAGTACCGAAGGATAACAACATTCATTGTTTCTTTCCAGCGAGCCGTTAATACTGAGGAGCAAGAGACGACAACAGAGAAAAAGAATGAAACAACGGTGTGTGCACCTGAAACTCCCTGCGGCTGGGTTGTTTACAAGAATTCAGTGAAGATAATAAAATTGAACATAACCAACACATAGTAAGTACTTATGCATATCCATCTTAAGTCATTTTTACAGATTGCTCACAGTCACACAACACACTCACATGTTCTTGGACTTCTTCATCATCATCATTTTAGAAAGACGTCCACTGCTGGACATAGGCCTACCCCAGGCGTCACCACATTGAACGATCCCGTGCGTCTCGCATCCAGCGCCTTTCTGCAACCTTAACCAGATCATCGATCCACCTAGTGGGAGGAATTCCAACATATCGTCTTCCGGTTCGCGGTCGCCATTCTTTTCGGCCCTGGTTTTGTGCTCCGTGTTTCGGCCCACCGGCCATCCGTTCTGCGAGCAATGAGCCCTGCCCACTGCCACTTAAGTTTGGCAATTCTTCGGGCTATGTCGGTAACTTTGGTTCTCCTGCGGATATCATCATTGCTGACGTGATCACGCAAGGAAATTCCGAGCATAGCCCTCTCCATTGCCCTTTGGGTGACCTTTGGTCCTTTGGACTTCTTGGTATCAGCTTATCAGGTAGTCAGGGAACAGAGAATGCACCTGCATTTGCGTACACACCGGGCCGATGGCTAGTCTCCAACTCTCCACTGAGAGCGCCCGTCGTGGACGGCATTCGGTCGGGAGGGCTATTAAATTCAGTCGGGCACATCAGTCCGTTTTTAAGGTTCCGTTCATCAAAGGAAAAAAAAAGGAATGTTATAGGATCACTTCGTTGTCTGACTGTTTGTTTGACCTTTTTGTCAGGAACGCCTGGAGGTACCAAGTTCAAATTAAAATCATATACTCAAGTCTGCAATCCCATGGAGCTGTGATAAAATCAAACTTCTAAATCAACTCAGTCAAAAGATACGTTTATATATTTGACGAATCGCAAGGCAATCAAAATTTATAGGCTACTTCCCGTTGACCTAGAATCATGAAATTTGGCAAAAAGCTTTAGCACAAGTAAAGCTGCTTGTTTCTTTTGTATTTTTGATGTTTGCTTCCAATTTCACTTGTTTTGGCTGAGCTCTTTATGAGCCTTTCTTACACCTGCATTTTGTTCAATATGCCTTATCAGTGTATCCTGTCACTTCAATTTTCTATCCTTTCCAATATTTGAATTTGTTTGTTCGCTAAATTCTGCAATTTTGCGGTGATTCTTTCTATTTTTCTTTTTTGAAGAAGTTCTTGCCTCTCAATTTATAGATTTTGTGTTTCTAGAGAATTTTATTTTTATTTTTAAATGTAGGTGTATAAAACTCAGCATTTATTTTTCAGTTGCATATGCGGTGATGTCATGAAATGTGTCGAAGATGAGATTGATACGGATATAAGTGCGTACGTATACCGGTGTAGAGATCCTGCGAGCTTGACGACGACGACTGACAGTAGCGTCAGTGATAGCTAGCGCGCCTCCTACCCAACCTAGCTTATTAGTCTCCACGCCCACCGCTTCATCACATCACGCGACTCAACCTGGCTCACGAATTACGGCTCTTCCTGTCATACAGATATCTACTTGACATCCTACAGTTTCTCAATGCACAAAACCTTTCACTAATTTAAGTTTCCATCAGACAGGATTCTGTACATGAAATAAATTTTGGATGCTGTTGTAAAACCAATTCATATCTATGTGTAGACACCCAACGTGTCTTGCTACCGAAACTAAAGTACGTACCTACACAGTAATTGGTAACGGTCAGCGAATAGATCAAATGGAGACTGCTGGTAACTAATATGGCGTAGCTGAAGCCAATGCTGCAGACGAAAGAACGCATCGACCTGTGGCAAGCAATAGATCACGGCTACGATTGTGTTACTTGGTTATGGTCACCATGTTACCAGTTATGGTCAAGTTTCATGTAATTGGAGTTATCTATTCGGGCATAACTTTTTTGCGTTAGGTTTAGTTTTAGCTCCATTTAACCAAAATACACAGGTCACTCTCAAAACGCTTAAAGGTAAAGTATAGTGATTGAGATATTGCTAGGTTTATGTCTGGTAGGTAGGTATCTAAGTATGGGCTTGATTGAACTACTTCTACTAAGGGTACTATGAAGGCACTCAACGGAACTCCTTAAGTTCAATTGATAAATTATGGGCGTTATGTCAATTTTATAGGTTCTTACTTTGCCCCTTGTTCACTGTCCAGGCTTAGTTTTGAGGTAACACCTTCTAACAACCGAAATCTTTCTAACAAATAAATAAAACCGACTTCTAATTTCTTTTTATATTTGTGAGCGCTTGCAGAGCTTATAGATGACTACTGTACGACTTACAAATATTTCGGTATTTGTGACAAGTTTGACTCGTTTTATTTCGAATAAAATTTAAGTAAATTTAGTTGAACCAAACTGCTTTGATAATTTGATACAGAAAAATATGAATTGCAATCGTTTTGTGCGCATCATTGTGATTTTGAAAAATGTACCATTGCAAAATGAATGTATCTTTGCCGCTTGTAGGATAACCTGTGCTTATCTATGTGCCATCGATAGAGTAAACGTGCCGTTATATCTAATATAGTGTGATTCCTGTTTTCACAATTTCTTGGAATTGAAACAAACATTGTATAAAATATTATATTTAATAAATAATGTTATTTTAATGCTACGTTAATATTAAAATAATTATATTATAGTCTTTATAAGTATAGATAACGCATACAGTTGAGTCCGCCTCAATTCATTTATATTCTAGTTAGCTGTCTGCCCTGGCTTTGATTTTGTGATTGTCTACTTCTTCATGATTCTGCTTGCCTGGTAGTTTGAAAGTCTTTACCACACATGATGCCATCCCCAGATATACTTCTTTTCTGTAGGTATCTGTTCTCCTGGCAGTTTGCGAGTCACCACTCATGATTCCAGACCCGATTTTTTTACTTCGGGTTCTGGTCTCCTGGTCAGTTATGGAAAATCTAATTGAACTCTCAGACAGTCTTAGAGTAAATAAAAATGAGCATACAAACTTTCATCACCTATAAATTCATTCCTTAAAGGGGAAAAACATCCTTTCTTAAATGACACCTACAGTATCAATATTCTCTCAAAATTTCAAACTTTCATCATTAGTGGTTTAGGCTGGACGTTGATATGTCAGTCGGGACATTGCTTTTTATTTATACAGAAGATTGATAAGTATTAGTTAATAATTGTCTTGTACATTGTGTTAAGGCCCGATTACACAGTACGAGTGACTGACCCGCTGACAGTAGACGGCTACTGACCATCTCGCTTATAGCGGTATCTCGCACGAATCGGTCAAGTTGCGAGTTGCACTGCAGTAACTTACTAGGTCATCTCGTACGCTAGCTCGCACTATGTAACCTAGCCTTAAAAGCTTCAGCAGAAATATCATTCGACAAAATGTTGGTTCGGGAGGCTCTTAAGTTTCTCCGGATCCCCCATTTGCTAACATATAACAATAAAAGTACTTACTAGATGTAGTTCATGTTTTTTTATTATATGAGTAAGTCATTCTTAACTGATATCTTGAACCGATGGAGATCGACAAGCACGTCATTTTTAAAGTTCCTATTTTGATTTTTTTATTATTTATAATCTAAATCTAAGAAATAAAATTTTAATTTGTTTGTATCGCCAATAGTTCATTAAATAATATGACACATTTTTTATTATTTATAATGTAAAATTAAGAAATAAACTTTTAGTTTTTTTTGTATCGCCAATGGTTGATTAATAATATGACTTAATGAAATAAAGTGTATTGTACTATTAGATAAGAATAATCTTGTAAAATCTAGTTTGGCGAAATAAATGGTCAAAAATGTATTTGGGGTTTTATTTACCTTCATCATCATCATCTCTACCGAAAGACGTCCTCTTCTCTGCTTCTAGTTCTCTTGCAATCATCCGTCTTCATTTCTGATTCGATCACGCAAGGTAACTCCGAGCATAGCCCTCTCGATTGCACTTTGGGTGACTGTAAGCCTTCTGATGAGGCCCATTGTGAGCCACCACGTTCCGGTTCCATTTGTAATCACTGGCAATACAGACTGGTCATAGACTTTCGTCTTGAGACACTGCGGTGAGTTGGACGAGAAGATACCGCTCAACTACTCAAACGCTGCCTAGCCGAGTCGCATTCAACATTTAGAGACCAAGTATGAGGAAATTTTCAGAGCCATGTATGGTCATAAAACTCACTTCATCATAGTCATGGGGGACTTCAACGCAACACAAGGCAAACGAGACGATGATGAGCTGCGAGTGGGGCAATTTGGACTTGGACGTCGGTGACCATGATTTTCTCCTTGTTTACGTCTTTTTAGTTGGTTTTTTAAGCAGTCGGGTATTTTGTTTTTTTTTATATATTTTATTAAAGGCATACATATTAGCGATTTTGGTATTTTCATCAACAATGCAATCATTTGCAATCAGAAAGTATCATTTGGTGAAGTAGAACTGATGAAGAAGACCACAGATGGCCACTGGAACTCCTAAATGCTAAGTATGTCACGGGCATAAGATATCTTGAATATAATGAAGCAAATACTTATAAATAAATGGTACTGATGAAAATGGCACCATCAAACTGATCTGATGATGAAGAATGCACTGGAACTCTTAAATAAAACAATGTATCCTAGTCGTGTTTGGGCTTATTGGCATTGCCATGAGATGTACTTCGGCTATAAATTATAATCATGTTAATTGCCTACCAAAACTAAAAAGAGAAAAATAAAAATCTTTATAACTAAAAATCAAACCGACTTTCAGAACAAAAAACTACAAAGCAAAAAATAAATTTCTTTTCCGAAGTCGGTGTCGAAAAACGGAAAACAATGGGTACAAAAGACACCGACTTCGGAAAAGAAATTTATTTTTTGCTTTGTAGTTTTTTGTTCTGGAAGTCGGTTTGATTTTTTGTTAAAAAGTTTTTTTGTTGCATGTAGAGTGCTTCCTGTACATGAGAAAGTCAGATACTTGGTGGTTCTCGAGCAATTTTATAACGACCAATATAAGGTACATGTGCAAAACACTTACAATGCCAGAAGCGTGAGGGAACGTAAGTTCGTGCGAGCACCGGTTAAAAATTATTATGGTAAGAGAACTAACAAGTATCTGACCCCTACAATTTTCAATGACCTGGATTGGCTCCGTAAAGAAAATGCGAATATGACTAAAAGAACCCTAAACCATGATTATGGCCAGGGATGTATCAATGGCGGTGAAATCTATTTCAAAAGGCAAATCACCAGGCTATGACGGCTTAAGTGTGGAACATGTGCAGCACGCTGGGCCTCATATGTGCAGAGTGCTGGCCATGTTGTACTACCTTTGTATATCTCACTCATACCTACCTAAATACATGATGAGGACTATCGTAGTACCGGTAGTAAAAAACAGGGCGGGAGATTTGTCAGACATATCTACAGACCTATTTCCTTGGCAACAGTATGTGCGAAAGTGTTTGATAGCATTCTGAATGCACAATTGAATAAATACATAAAATTGCATGATAATCAGTTCGGATTTCGACCGGGACTTTCCACGGAAACTGCGATAATGTGTCTGAAGAGTGCTGTCAAATATTAAACTGAGAGGAAAACATCTGTGTACGCCTGCTTCCTCGACCTTTCCAAGGCTTTTGACCTGGTCTGTTATGATGTACTGTGGGATAAAATGAAAGCAGCTCGTATACCGAATCAACTTATTACCATCTTTATGTATTGGTACGGGAACCAGGTGAACCATGTCAAGTGGGCGGGCACGTTGTCGGAGCCGTATAGGTTGGAATGTGGGGTGAGACAGGGGGGTTTGAGCTCGCCTTCCATTTTTTATTTGTACATTAATGGGCTGATCGAGGCGCTCAGCGAGCAGCATATTGGTTGTTATATAGATGGCGTATGTTTGAAGTGCAGCGACGTGCTGCAATGTACTATTCCGCACGAGTCCACGTTCGCGAACTTTTTAACGCGGAGTGACCGTGAGAAAATCTCTAGATTATTTAAACCACCTATTGACGTCTGGGAGGAACTTCTATCCGAATGGCAATGTAGGTGGGATAATGCCATCAAGGGCCGACACCTCCACCAATTCTTTCCATCCGTTCGCGTGCGGCTGGCCAGCACGTGGCTGGAAGTGGATCACTGTGTTGCCCAATTTCTCACGGGACATGGTAACTTTAAATAGTTATTTGTACAACAAGAGAGCAAAGTTGGTTTTTGCCGCGAGTGTTGATTTTAACTATAATAACTTTGGTCTCGTGTAGCACATACAACTTTTCACTTCAGCAGCAAGAACAAATAATCTAAAGGTAAAAAATACAACTTGGTAATATTTAAACCACTTGTATATTTTGTAAAAATTAAAAGTTAAAAGTAAAATTATTGCAGTTTTGCAAATTAAAAGTACCTACCAGTTTTGTTTGGAACCAATGGAACCGATATTGTTGTTTTAGCGACTTCAGTTTGAGTATTCACTGATTCGCTTTTTACATACTGCTTCAATTCTTCCGGTGTTAAATTGCAGACATCATCACTGGATTCACTCATATTTATTTATTATTATTTTAATAATATCCAACGTGTATCGCACTTTGTAGCTAGCGAACAGAAGAAGAAAACAATAAAAATTTAAAGCCCGCTATTTTTTAAAGATGCGTTCGGAAATTGCACTATTACTAAAATATGCTGTCACAATAAAGATTGTTAAAACTTTAAATAATTATGTAGATACATGATCAACTTCGTATTTTTTACTTCAACATCTCTTTATTTGATTATAAAAAAATATAATTCGATTATTAAGAGAAAAGTATAATAATTACATTTAAACCTTGATTTGAAATTTTATAGATGACGTGTTTCCGAACGTTTTATTGTTGGTTTCTTTTTTGAGCCTATTATATATGGAATTTGAAAATCGAACTTCGAATCGACTTGTTTCTATCTCTCGCTCTTTTCGTATCGAAGTGAAAGTGACAGAACAAAGTGAAGTTCAAATCTTTCGAATGTTGTGAGTAGACCCAGCACTGACTCGGCATTTAAAAAAAATAATTAAAAAGTTACTTTGTCTCACGCTCGCAGCAAAATCGAATTTTGCTCACTGTCTTTAAGCAGCAAAACCTGCTTGTTTGAGGTGCTGAGGTGAAAAGTAAATTATTTTCTTTCAAGCTCGTTGCCTCACCTTTATGTCAGTGTTCTACATCTGACTGCGAATATGTACAATCTGCACATCATATCTTATGGGAGTATTATATTATTTTACTCTTTGGAGTGTATTCTTTGGCAGAATGAACGTAATATTATGTTGAATAATGTACAGGCTGCATCAGGAGGTGTTTACTATACGGACCTTGTGGAAACTAGAACAAATTTCCGTGCGTTCAAGCGTTTTTGCCATACCTATTATTGGAACCAAATATAACAGCTCACAATGTTAGGACCCATTAAAATGTATTAATGCTATTTTTTTTTAATCCGTGGTGCTAGGCAACTGGGCTTATCCCAGTTGTATATGACCCTTTGTGCCTATTGGCATTGTTTGTTCTGTCTCCTGCTTGATACATTAAATAATCAAAAACATAGTTCATTATAATATAAAATAGAAATTATGAAATAATTCAAACAACAAATTATTCAATTTACAAATCAAACAATAACCAATAAATTTGTTGCAATATTGACAAATTACCTGCGCTCAATGTGTAACCTACAGCAGTGATTAATGTAGGCGCAATCGACCCTTTCCGCGAGCGCGGCCAACATGCTGTTGGAGTTCCCCCGCACTCGCCGCACCAGCGAGGTGCCTCTCTTGCGCATTGTTGTATAAAAATAATCTACACGCACCTCCGCAAACATTGTCGAAGCGCTGCAGTAACGGGGGAGACCCAACAACATCCTTAACGCATTGTTAAACTGGACTCGAAGGGCGCTGTACGACCTTTGCGTGTAGTTAGTCCATAAGCTGCACGTGTGTGTGGTGCAGTAGGCTCTAAAGAGAGTAATTTTAACTTCTGTTGAGCATCGTGCGAACCTACGGATCACCATATTCGCTCTGACCGACAGCGCCCTTCGCTCCCGTTCAATCTCTGCATCATCCTTCAAGTCGGGAGTAACTAAGTGGCCTAAATACTTAAAAATATCTAATCTTTCTAAGGGTGTGCCATTCAGCTTTATAGCTAGCATTTCAATAACTTTTCTCTGCCCTCCCTGAAAGACCGTACACTGATTCTTTTTTTTAGGGTTCCGTACCCAAAGGGTAAAAACGGGACCCTATTACTAAGACTCCGCGGTCCGTCTGTCTGTCTTTCTGTCTGTCTATCTGTCTGTCTGTCACCAGGCTGTATCTCATGAACCGTGATAGCTAGACAGTTGCAATTTTCACAGATGGTGTATTTCTGTTGCCGCTATAATAACAAATACTAAAAACAGAATAAAATAAACATTTAAGTAGAGCTCCCATACAAAAACGTATTTTTGTGCCGATTTTTGGGATAATGGTACGGAACCCTTCATGCGCGAGTCCGACTCGCATTTGGCCGGTTTTTACATTATACAACAGTCCGTGATCAGCTGCATAACGCTCACAGATACTAATCAGCTTTCTGAGTCCGCAGACCGAGGCACTCAGCAGCACCATATCGTCCGCGTAACTGATGTTATTGAAACATACGCCATCTTATTTGGGACAATCCCACCGCACTATTCCCAAACCACTGCAACTCCTGAAAGCCAGAATCAACAGTGGCGACCACCAGAAAAGCGCCGAGGCAATGATGCTCGACGAAGTCCCGGAGAATGAATTTAACTGTCTTGGATCCCGCAACGAAATTAATCAAAAAAGAATAACGGAGGAGTAGGAAAAATGTAAATTTCCACTTCAAATTGAAGTTTCATCATTAGTTTTTAATTACTTATAGGATACTAATGAAACTTCAGTACCATTTATAAGCAGTAATTACCTATACATATAATAACGTTTCAAGTTAGTCGTTGGACCACTTATTGGCAGTGCTAGGACCTATTAAAGCATATTTCTATTTACTAAAATAACTTCAAAACGGTGTATTATTGTGGTTTTTTTTATTGCGTAACAAATTATACCTAATTAGCCAGATGTCATGTACAAAAATTATAATCATCCGTTTACTCAATTTCGAGATGCAGCAATCGTCCAAACGTTACTGCAGCAGGATTTTAAATATCTTCGCAACCATAGCAAATACAAATATAAAATAAGTGGTACCATTTATTTCAAATTGATATCTAATTATTTAGATAACATTTATTTCAACATACCCGTTAGAAAACAAAAGATCTGGCTGCGGTAACGTTACTCCAGCCGGAACTGTTTTTATTAAATAATTTAAAGTCATAAGTCATAAGTCATTTATTTCGTAACAAAATACATTGTGTCGAAATTAGTGGTAAGTAAAGACCACTAACACATTACAGTTTATTACAATTAAATAAAAAAAAAAAAAAACTTTAAATAACAATAATTTTCAATAAAAATAAGAATTTATATAATTTATGAATAATTTAATAGAATTTCAAGGATAGTAATTCAATAATAATTATAAATAGACCAATAATATTTTACACATACAAAAACAAATTTGAAAATAATGATTATCCACATTTCATATTAAATTAAATATAGTCAATTAAAAATAAAATGTCAAATACAGTCAACAAAAAAAATAACATTGCTAATTATAAAATATCAATAAATAGGTCACATATACAAAAACCAATAATACTCCAAATTACGTTTACAATTCAGTCAACGAAAGAATAAAAAATAATTTAATGTCAGGGATAAAGAAACTGTAAAAATAATAAAATCAAAAAAAAATAAAACAATAAAAATAATAAAATCAATGTTTGTGTAACAAATACGAAATAATAATCCATGCTAAATCAATTCAGTCAATCAAAAAAAGAAAAATTACAATTTCAAATGTAATATTATAAAAAGTATATTTATGTCACACAATAGCAAATTAAAATTTAATTAAGACAATAATAATAATCCATATTCAATTGATTGTCACTATAGTTGTCATTTGTCATCCAGGAACTCATCAACACTGTAATAACCCTTTCTCAATAAATATGTTTTGAGCTTGTTTTTAAACAAGTTAGTGCTATGTATACTTTTAAACTCTAAGGGTAACTTATTATATAGGAAGACTGATTGGTATCTGGGACTGTGATGAACCACGTTTAATTTCGGTTGGATCATGGTAGGTAACTCTTTACGTCGGGTGTTGTCTCTAGCTAATCTTTGCTCATTGGTTTCAAATTTGTGCAGATTCTTGACAAAATTGGATAGCAACACCAGGATATAGAGGCATGGCACTGTCAAAATTTGAAGTCTAGTAAAGTGGTCCCTGCACGATTCCGTCTGTTTTAAGCGGAGCATTGTCCTTATGGCTCTCTTTTGAATGACAAATGCCGAGCGGACGTTGTATCTGTAACTGTTGCCCCAAAACTGAATGCTATATCTGAGCCTAGATTCAACCAAAGCAAAGTACACCATCCTAAGTTGGGCCAAAGTTAGTTCTTCCCTCAGGCTTCTAATTGCATAGCATGCCGAGCTAACAGACTTTGCAACAGACGATGTTTCAACCTTCCAGTTCAACAATGCGTCAATGTGAACACCTAAGAATTTAACATGGTCAACCACTTCGACTTTGTTACCACAAGATACAACCTCAACACTAGCATTCTTTCGGACGTTCGATTTGAATAATACACATTTTGTTTTATTTACATTAAGTTTTAAATTATTTGTGCCAAACCAGTGTTCAAAAACTTTTAACATAGTATTAAGTTTAGCTTCTAGATCTTTTAGATTATCTGCAGACACTATTGCATTGGTGTCGTCTGCAAAGATAATTAGAGTTGTATCAGAAATACGTTTTTTCATGTACTCAATTAAGTCATTCAAGAATAAGATGAAGAAAACTGGGCCCAGAACCGATCCCTGAGGGACACCACGAGAAACAGACATTAGATTAGAGTTGAATACATTTTCCTCTCCATCCACTACCGATTTAATCTCTACATACTGTCGCCTATTATGCAAGTAAGATGTGAAGAGCTTTAATATGTTGTCCAGTATGCCATAGTGTTCTAGCTTGGCCAGCAAAATGTTATGATCTACTGTATCGAAGGCAGAGCTAAGATCAAGAAAAACACCTGCCACCTTACGCTTGTCATTCAAGTTGGAGACAACCTTATCAATTAACGCTTCAATAGCGTCGCTGGTACCCAAAGATTTTTGGTACCCAAATTGGCAAGTGTTTAAAATTTTGTGCATATTAACGTGTTTCATGAGCCTATCCTTCATTATTTTTTCAAAGATCTTTGACAATATAGGCAATAGAGAAATCGGCCTGTAGTTGCCAGGATCCGTTTTTGAACCCTTCTTAAAAATTGGAAGTACTCGAGCTATCTTAAGCTGATCAGGAAACAGGCCTTCCTCAATACACTCATTATAAAACGATGCTAAAAACTATCAGCTTACCAAATTTAAAAATCTGCTTACCAATTACAGAAGCTGTATATCTAATTGTCTATTGCACTTAGATGACTATATTCGACATTATCTGGCTGGAATAACGCACTCTGGTATTTATGTCAACTTTGAAATTTATTAACCCACAAGAAATAAGATTCTTTAAAATCACTTTAACACCCCCTAAATCGTGTTTTGGGGGTTGTTTCAAAAGTCTAATAACGAAAACCTTTACTGTTTATTTAGGTTGGTATTAATGTCAAGTTTCAAGTTTATTAACTGAAGAAACAAGATTCTTAAAAAAAACTTTAACACCCCTAAATCGTATTTTGTACGTAGTTAAAAAAAATATTTCAGCTCTCTACGATCAGCGTTTTAGGCTGTGCTTTGATCGTTCAGTCAGCCATTCAGGACAAAGCATTTTATATGTATAGATTATTATTAGCTTTGATAACGTTTGTTAATTTTTGCATGCACAGGCCTCGCTCTCTAGGGATCCCTAGCTTGGACGAACAAAAAATAACAAGCTTTGGTATACTTATTATATCACGCGTTACTTTATTGGACGAATGTATAATTGGTCTTGAAATTTGAGGTCACGAGCTCCCACTCCTAAACTTTGATGCGCTTTATAAATCTAATTAATTTAATATTTGATAAAGCATAAAAAAAAATTACTAAAAATCATAAAACACGACTACTAAAAAATAATTAAATTAAAAGAGATAAACAAGTGCTATTAAAATATACATTAAATATTATAAGGTGCTGCAGGCGGGGACAAATAAAAATTATAGAGAAACCTACTAAAACTTCGTTTGTCATCGCTGGCAGCACCTCATAATATTTATTTCACACTTTTTAGATTTATTAATGAACTCCAAATAAGTTATGTAGTAAAAGATTATGAATACTTAATAATATGGTTTTAGTGAATAAAAAATGTATGTGCCTGTTTCACTTATTATTTTGCTTTCAAAGTTACGCTAACGTTGAATTTGTGGCAAAATAATAACATTAAAGTGTTAATTTATATATATCTTTGGAATGGTCTATTTAGTAGCTTTCATTTGATACCCAGTTATTGTTATGATGAAGAAAAAGGGGAGGAGGTGCCATTTAAAATTATGTAGCCTATGTCACTCCCACAATTGAGATGAATCCAAATACACCTCATATGTCATAATCCGTCAAGTAATTTAGGCTGTAGAGCGTGTTATAGAAATGGATATATATATATACATACGCTCGAAAAACATTACCCTCCCGCAGATGGGTAAAATGCACGTTATCATCATCATCATCATCACTGACGGTCTAAATAGAATTGTCATTTTCTGGAATCATCCCTATAGCATTTCTGTATGAATTGTAAAAAGAAAGCCAATGTGTTCAACGCTAGGTTCTAAAAAATTTCGAGTCCACTTTTACATCTTAGTATCTTTTAGTTGTCTTACTTTTCTGCCAGAAAATCTTATTTCGTTCAGAGTGGTTTGAAACCAATCCGAAGTCATTGAGGTAATAATGTACTACGCACTCCGAAGTGCAGACATTTTCGCGCTCACTTGGCTTGCTCTTTTTAGATATATCTAGATATATCTTGCATCTGAGGTTCCTCTGGCAAAACTCATTCCGATCCTACACCAGCCATTCGATCAATCATGTAGATTTTACTAAAAAAACTACTACTCTATAATTAGTACCTTTGTACCTCTTGTAAAAATCCTCGATAATTTAGTTCTACCAAGGTACCGATATCTACAGGAGAATTTGCTACAGCTCCCTTCACCTCGCTGGCTTTATCCGGCACTGTCTTTGAATCAAGTCAAGTAAGAACTAATTCCTTACATTTCCCCTCCCGCTCCCACCCCGAAGAAATGAATCCTGGATCCACCCCTGTAAGTAATAAGTCAGCCATTAGGTAGATAATATCTATAATCATTATTTCAACCGAAAGACGTCCACTGCTGAACACAGTTCTCCCCCAAGTATCACCACATCGGCTGGTCCTGTGCTTCTGGTATAGTATCTAAATTATTCTACTTAATCAATATCTTAGCCACGTGCGTTTCAGTGGTTTATTTCATTGCTTTTCACCTCTAAAACTTTTGCTAAATTAGGTTTTTAAGGTTTGGATGTTTGTAATCATCCATGCATGGGACTTTACACATCCATCTCACCATTTTCATCTCTCCTGCAAGCAATGTTCTTTCAATCGTTTTCTTCACGACCCACCTCCTGTTTCACAAATAATTGCGACAAAATGCAGATCATCGGATACTGTCACCGGTGTGGTGGTGTAGGTATATCAGTTTTCCGTAGGCTTTGATGACCTATCACGACTACAACCCGCGTCTTCATCGCTAATCGCTACGCTACTGCCTAAAAACGATATTGAAAGTAATCAGTGTTCTAAAATCCAAAACAACGTTCATATTATTGCTTTTGAGCAGTGATTGGCTAATCACATTAACCTTGGTAAGTAAAATATCTTCATAAATAACAAAGTACAACATCGTAATACTCGGAACATTCCAAAGATCGAACGAGATAAGGATTTATAAACAACTACCCGCCTTCTAGATGATATTCGTACTTACAGATGAATCAAAACATATCCACACTTTATTAATGTTTATTTACATCTAGTAGTACATAATCACACTGATTAGATATTAAGAAATATTTGTATCTCACTAGTTTTAATGCAAATGTTCCGAAAATGTTCAGTACATTTTTTTATTTTGAGGGTAGATTGTTAACTGCTTCAAAACAAGTTGCCTACCTGTAAGTAGTTATGAGTGTGCGTATGTAAGGAAGGTGAGCAGTATAAATGTTGCAGCTACGATAAAGTGGCTCCTTTCTTTCGCCGGCAGCTGACAACTTGCAAGGTTCATCTATTTTAGTTCTGAAGTTTTGTATTTTGATAGAATATTTTTTGAAATGGAAGCAGTATCGGTGAGTTACAATATGGAGGACCAAAAACCTATTTTTACACTGGCTGGTGATGCCAATCCCACAGCAACTACCGTGAGTATTCTTGATGCTTCTGCAAATAATACTGATGATGTGCTACTATTGGGTTACCCTACCCACACATTTTCAAAATAGTTAGCACACTGAAAGTTCGAATCAAGATGCTTGCATATATATTTTATATCATGTTAATGATCGATAAGTATTATGTTATTTATATTTAAAACATCAAAATGTGAAACCGCCACGTCTCGAGAAAATAATGTTTTCGCGAGGTACCTCATAGATATACTTCGAACTGATATTATTCGACATATATACGAGGTGTGTTTACGCCCAATATATTAACATGTATATCGGTGTTCACCGTTGAACAAAGGCCATTTTCTAAGTTTTGTCACGTGCAAGTCGCAATATTTTCTAGTACGTTACGACGTCCAACGAAAGCTGTTTATTAGTGATCGTAGGCAGCGAATTATTTTGGGACAATAATATTTTGTCGAGATACCTTCATTAGTTTTAATTCGTTATTTTTTTTACCTTTATGCGAGCTGTGACAATTGATTGTTTCTAACCCCATTTTGATAACTTGCCCTATAGATATTTACCTATCGTTAGTTGGACAAAGGCCTTTTCTAAGTTGTGCCACGTGTAGGTCACATTTCTCGTCTTCTTCTCAAAGCTACGTATTGATTATTTTGATGGTAATCAGCGAACATGGACGTATCATCAATGGTATCTCTTCCATCCTCAGCCCAGCTTCCCGTTTCCGGACGCTAGGATCGTAGGCCACCCAGAAGGAGTGATGTCTTCCATGACGCCGATGATGCATGGTCTCGGAGGCAACGAGTTGTTAAATTTGCTGACACAACAGGAACCTAAAGTTGCTGATGCAGGTATGTACCTATATTATCTACTGGCTGCCGCCCGCGTGGAATTAGTTCCACCAATCCATCCATCTCTGTTTGTTTGTTGGTTACCTTTTTTACAACTTAACGGCTGAGCCGATTTAGATGAAATTTGGTATGGCGAAGCCGCAGGCGGTATCTTTATAAATCTAGCTTCTGCCCGCGGCTTCGCCTGCTTTAAAAAGGGTTTTATCTATCAGCCCAAGGGAACACACGTAAAAATTCCTATGTCCATCCCAGAGTCTCAAACTATCTCCATACCAAATTCGATCTCAATCGGTTCAGTCGTTTAGTCATGAAAAGGTTCCTAAAAACAAACACACAGAGTTACTTAAGGCACCGATTCCCTTGAGTAGCTGATTTTAAAATGAGAATCACGTCTAAACGGCTAGTCGTAATTTTTTGGAAAAAAAAATGTTTTATTAGGCCATTTTCATAATAATTTAATATATGAAATTTTTCAGTTTTATTCATACAACTTTAAAGATATGTCTAAAACGGACAAAAACAAGACAATCGCACCAAAACCGCTGGGCGTATTTTAATGAAATCGACACCATCTCAAAGACAATTTAATTATCTAAATTTTGATCTGACGCTTTTTTCTAAGCTATAGAATAATAAGGAAAGTACAAAAAACTACAAAATTTTGGGTAGCGCGGGTGTGAACTGTGAAACCAGTGCGCGTTTTGTGCCCTCAAGGTCGTTGGCGTTAGTTGTCGTCTTAAATATGTTACTGTAAAGTATCATCGTATTTTGCGTAAAAGTGTTACACGTTTATCCATCCATATTAATAATAATGCCCATTATTCAGATTTTTTCTGTTTTATACGTGCTGAGTAGATCCCTCAATTCACCTTGTTCCTTTTGGCAAAGACACGGTAAAAATTTAGATATCTTTACCGCAGCAAAGGCCTCTACTGACTTCTGTCACGACTCGGGAGCCACTTTCTCCAGTTCGGGCCCGCTGTTTGTTTTAGTTCATCCTCCTATCTTATTTCCCATCTTATATGTTTCCGCTTGCTTCACTGCATTTACTGTACAAAGTATCCGTTTTTATTTTACCCCATTTCTCTATTATTTGCTCTCGTCCTGTGGCTCGTCCATCCCCATTTTTACGCGACTACAGCTAAGCAAAAGGGAGGTTGTTTTTTGACCGGTAATTTAATTTAAAAAAATACCGGTATGTGTATGTATGTTCACCTATCCCCTTATAACTTCTAAACTACTTATCATAATTTGACAATGGGGTGTCGTTGGAAGCGTCTTGTTTGTCAGCTGATCAAGAACAAAAAAAAATAAACACCCCACCCTATCATGTGTGGTATCGTTGAACAGGGATTTTAAAATGAATGTAGGGTTTGGTACATCATATTTTTGTCAAGCGTACCGTTTGCGAGATATATTCCGTCAAAGGCTCAGCGCAGACAGAACGGAGCGCAGCGGAGAGGATTTTAATAAAGCACTTGAAAATAAACTTTAAAATTATTAGAATAAAGTGCTTAAATGCTTGAACATGACAAAAAATGCTCGAGCGTCCTCGAAGATACGCGGGAATCGTACGCGATCCGTAAAGAAAATGCCCGAGACCGCGCGGGGATTATTCCTCTCTGTCTGCGCTGACCCAAAGTCATTATAACTATCTATTTTTACGCGACTACGGCTTCGCAGTGTTTGTTGATCCGTATGCAAGTATAATGCATGTAAACATTTATGTTTATTTGTTCCCTCATTACCGAGTCTCTGAATCTTAAACCTATGTGTATCTTTCGTTAGCTAACACAATTACACACACATAGACATAGCACATAACTATACCTACCCATGGTAGAACAAGACATGGTATTCTCCTCCCGTGACAGCTGGGTCACGTGATTGGCCTAAGACTACGTCATCAGTTGCGTTGCGGCTCTCAAACTTTTTTAGTGGGGAAAAAGATAAAAATAATACAATAAGTACAAATGTTTTATAATTCTTAATAAATCGTCATATTTGATACTTTTTGTATTTATTTACTTTGCTTTCTTTTAATTGATTGCATTTTAGTATTTTTATTTATTTCGGAACGAAAACTCACAAAACTTGACTTGACTAAAATAAGTCAAAAATAATAAGGTTAGGATAAGAATAGAATAGAATAGAACGACGGAACGACGTATTGACACAACTATGCCTTAAATTATGGAAAGCGTATATAAATTAAATAATAAATTAATGAAAGGCACATACCAGTTATTTTAGGTGAAGTTAGTTACAATATTGAAGCCACGCATATGATAGCGTCTCTTCATTGGGAAAAGAAAAAAATATATTACACCGCCTTTTATACTGCTGTTTTTACAGTTTACGAAACAATTAACAATTTTTCTTGTGTATCTTTCAAAGTTCACGGGTTCATCACAAATGTTTGGGAGCCACAGTATTTTTCTCACCGAGCGAAACAACGCTATAGGTGTGAGTGACACGACAATAGCGATGAAATGGCTAGTTGTCAGTATGACACTTGTCAATTCGATATGTTGCCACTGTGTGTGATTGAATTACCCGAGCAAAATGCATTTTTATCTTAACAAAGCAATTATGAACTAATAATTCAATATACAAATAAATTTAACAATAAATAGATGAATCACATGAGTTACGAAATAGTTAATCTAGTTCTAAATTTTCTAAAAAGGACAATCAATGGTAACACTTATCGTGACGTAGGCTTTGGCCATCCTGGGAAGAGAATACCAGGCGAAGTATACGGAGTATGTTATTATACCATGTACCTACCTACCCTATATGTCCTTTAGTGAATAGTAAATTGCCTAAATCAACTATGATAGTGTTATACGTTATCCAGAGTCCACTCTCGTAACGTATGCATTATCTAGATACATGTAAAACAACAAACCCTAAACAGAAAACAAATGAGATGTGCAAAAAGCCCAAAATACTTTAAATAAAAATAAGTTCAAAAACGAAAACCCGGCAATACTGAAAAATCTCACCCAAAATTTTAATCTTCGAACTTATTTTTTTTTAATAATCGATTCTGGTCAAGATGTCTGGTAGTTTAGCTTTCGCTCTCAATTGATCATTTCCTACATGATATGCCTTACGTATGTTTGTTATGCATGGCTCTTTGGCAGTATTGCAATCCACATTATCCATACTTTCATTTTTTTATCATTAGTAGGATTATTCAAGTGCGTGACCGCTCCGCAGCCCTTTGTAGTTTGATTTTCCCAATGCCAATTTCGTAGCAGTAACTTAGTCTTACTCACAGTCCACCTGTACAGAGAGTGAACCTCATTCCAGTTCAGTAGCCAGTCCTTGCTTTCAGTAGCGTAGCATCAAACATAATACACCTTTGTTTTCCCCAGCTCCCTCTGTCGCCGATATGGAAGAGATGTTAACAAATATGCGCATAAACGGATCTGACGCGTTCAATGATGATGCCAGCATCAATAACTACTTCGCAGGTATTGTGGTGTTTACCGTTTACAAACTGATTTAAATGTTTGTTATTCCGGAACAAGTCACCATAACATGTTTCATTGCAGGCTATGGCAGCCGTTCGGAATCCGGGTCTTCTAATATTTGGCCTGATAATACGAACCCACGGAACAACGAAATGATGGACTCATTCGACTTTCTCGTCAAAAGTATGTTTATTCTATGTTTGTTTTTTTTATAATTATTATTCACGACCATAGATGCCAGTCTTTCAGTAGGATACTTAAATGGGTTTAAACATTCTTTATTATGCCTTAGAATGCGGATGTAACAGATTCTAATGTTTTGGAGTATTTTTAGCAGCAAATTGTATCGAGTCAGCCTTCCCAGTAATCTTTGCGTTGGAAGTCAATACTACAATAAAACTCTCCGCTCCACTATCCCGTGATCGCTTCTGTCAATGATTTCACATATTGTCCAGTTGCGAATACAGTTGAGACACAAAACTACACCAATTTTATATCACAATATCCACTAGGAATCAATTTGCAAATAATATTAACAGCCGCTGAACTTCACTCGAAAAAATCCCGCCAAAAACTTATGTTTATGGTACTTTTTTAGGGTTCCGTAGCCAAATGGCAAAAAACGGAACCCTTATAGATTCGTCATGTCTGTCTGTCTGTCCGTCCGTATGTCACAGCCACTTTATTCCGAAACTATAAGAATTATGCTGTTGAAACTTGGTAAGTAGGTGTATTCTGTGAATTGCATTAAGATTTTTACATAAAAATAAAAATAAAACAATAAATTTTGGGGGTTCCCATACTTGAAACTAAAACTAAAAATATTTTTTTTCATCAGACCCATACTTGTAGGGTATCTATGGATAGGTCTTCAAAAATGATATTGAGGTTTCTAATATCATTTTTTTCTAAACTGAATAGTTTGCGCGAGAGACTCTGCCAAAGTGGTAAAATGTGTGTCCCCCCCCTGTAACTTCTAAAATAAGAGCATGATAAAACTAAAAAAAATATATGATGTACATTACTATGTAAACTACCAGCGAAAATTGGTTTGAACGAGATCTAGTTAGTAGTTTTTTTTTAATACGTCATAAATCGTAAACCGCAATTTACCAAGTACGGAACCCTTCGTGCGCGAGTCCGACTCGCACTTGGCCGGTTTTTTATGTTGCTAGCCAAATTGAAGTAGTTGTCGCCCATTAAAAATAATGCCTTTATAAGCTTTTTCCATGTCTCATAATGGTAGTTGGACTTACCAAAGAGAAGAAGAAGATTTAAATGAGCAGATTTTGTTAATATTTCGGCTACTTATCTAAGTAATGAGAACATTTCAGGTATAACATCGGCGAACAACTACGTGTCTATGTTGACTCGGGAGCAGCTATCAGTGCTGCGCTCCATACGCCCTAGTCTGCTGTACGACTTCTTGCAAGAGGTCGCTAAGGCTCGCAGCGATCGCCGCATGCGGCGCGCTTTACCGAACGTGAGTTTTTGTTCAACTAGCACTGCCAGCAAGGCAACGGCAAGTCGGTTACTGTGTCCGTCCTATGTTCTCAAGACCATGGGAATGTCGAAAAATATAAAAGTAATCACGGAGCAAAATTGAGTGCACCTGCACAATTATGTCTTCCGTGCCGATGGCTGGACTCTGATGAGATTGTTCTCCTAGTCCATTATTCGTTCAGAATTATTATGTATTTTTTTTATGTAGGAATGTGCATTCTGCAAGAACAACGGAGAGAACGAGGAGTGCTACACTTCTCACGCCCTGAAGGACTGGCGCGGTCGGGTACTGTGCCCAGTTCTGCGCGCTTTCCGCTGTCCCAGGTGTGGCGCCACTGGAGACAGGGCCCACACCATTAAGTACTGCCCGGAAGGTTCTGAACATGGTAGGTAACATTGTTTAGGGATTGATTTCTTTTGTGTTCCATAATTTATTGAAATTAATCCTAAAAAATCTACGGCTATACAGCCATACATGTAGTTTGTATCCCAGGCAACTTGCCTTTGTATCTACTAACTTATAACTGCAAAAGTTATTCAATTATTTTTGCATAAGATACCAATTGTTTGTGCCACGTTGAATAAATTATTTCTTTTAGTATCATATTATTTTCACTACTTTTTAGGTTTCGGTACGGAAAAGGGTAAAAACGGGACCCTATTGCTAAGACTCCGAGATCCGTCTGTCTGTATGTCTGTCACAAAGCTGTATCCCATGAACCGTCTTAGCTAGACGTTAAAATTTTCACAGATGATGTATTTCTGTTGCCGCTATAACAACAAATACTAAAAACAGAATAAAATAAATATTTAAGTGAGGCTCCCATACAACAAACGTGATCTTTTTGCAGATTTTTGCGATAATGGTACGGAACCCTTCGTACGCGAGTCCGACTCGCACTTGGCCGGTTTTACTTTTCCTGGCTCTTAATAAAGTGTATTAATGAAATGTATCCTACAGGTAATGGAGGTTTGGCATCTCGTCGCCGCGCACCGCCGTCGACGTCCCTGTTGTTCAACAACGGCGCCGGCGCATCGCGCTCGCAAGGCACGTCCGCTCCTTCGCCATCACCCGTCACTTCTCCGGGCAACCCACCTCTTTCGTACTCGTCTCTCTGGACCAACTTCGGCTTGAACTAAATCAATCGGCGATTGAAACTTCTACCATTACTTTTTTGTTTGACGTTTGCTGAATATCATGATAACCGTTTTTTATCTGAAACCACCATTTTCTAATATGGTTTTCTGTTTTAAATATTACGACTAGGTATTTTAATACAGGAAGGCTATATTTTTTGTTGACTATGTTCGTTCATTTTTATACTTCGTTTAGTATAGGGTAGAATGTAAAAGAACATTAGTTCGTAGGACACCATTTGGTGACAAACTAAAGTATGCAGGCCATTCTTTGACGAGAACATCTCTAAAAGTGGTTTCAGACAAATTTATATTTCTATTGTTTTTTTTTTATTTCTTCAATTAATTTTTCATTGGTTTTAAAAATGTAATGCCTTTATGTTATCAAATTGCAAAAGTTGAATAAAATTAATAATAATATCTATTATCCATCACAATGTTTCTACATCAACAGCTACATTTTATAAGTTTCTTAATCATAATGAATATCTTGTAGGTAATACCTATTGATTCGTTCTATATCAATTCGAATTATTTTATGTACAATGTCATACTTCGGTAATATAAACTTTCGCAAAATGTGTATAATCCAATGCGTGCCAATGAAAAATGGTTCTTTCGTTTTTCTATGTATTTGCTATACTATTATATCTGTTTTGAGCATTTCTTGAGTATTTTTATTCTTAGTGTTAAGCAACCTAGCTACAATCATAGACACCACAAAACAGATGTTGTTGTTGTTTGTGTCGTGCACATCATCAATTCCTCGTCAAAATTTACAAATGAGGGAATACTTTGGACAAACCTTGACAATGACAATATTTAAGAGCAGCAGGCTTTTTGTTTTTGCAATGGATTACATTATACTAATGCTAAACTTAGTTGGCTTTCAATATAAATATAATAATAATACCAGCCTGTTACAATAACACTACAGGTCCTAAGGCTCTAGACAGACGGACTGCATTTCAACTGCAAATTTGCAGTTCGGATGCAGTTTGAATGCAGTTGACACGACTGCAATAGAACTATGTGTGAACTGCATTCAAACTGCATCCGAACTGCAAATTTGCAGTTGAAATGCATTCCGTCTGTCTAGAGCCTAAGGCCCTGCGCAGACGACAGACTATCTGTGACGCACTTTTTAGTCTGTGAAAATAGAACCTATGCAATTATATGCAGTAACGCACACGACGCGCAAAAAGTCCGTGTGCGTAAATGTGTGAACATTCTTGTGGCCTTCTGGATTTCTAAATTGTTAACATTTTATCTCTTTTTACTTTTTTTAATCTTTTGTTTATTTATTATATAATCATTTTTTGTTTTAGTTTCTTACGACTTATTATCGGGCCTGCGTTGTCCCCCCATCTAAGTACTGCTGTAACATGGAAATATTGTAAAACCAAACAATTTTTTAAAAGAGTAACTATGGAGTTTCTTGCCGGTTCTTCTCCATAGGAATCGACCAACCCGAACCGTGCACATTGTCGACGTTTTATAAGTGCCCATGTAGGCCTATGTGAAATAAAAATTATTGATTTTGATTTTGATAAAGGTCCTATCTCCGTATCCAAAGGTCCTATTCGCAAAACGACCTATGAGCGGATCGTTATATTCTCAAAATGACCTATTAGAAATACCTACTGTCTAAAGTACAGTCATACTAAGAAAATACTATCGATGTTTCGTCATGGTTCTTTGTAAAAATTATTTTAAAAGTAATAAGTTCTTTTTTAAGAAGAATTAAAGTGCTCATGCGCAAAACGTCTCTTTCGCAAAATGTCCCCTGGTCGTAAAACGTCTCTTTCGCAGAATGTCTCTTTCGTAAAACGTTTCTTTCGCAGAATGTCTCTTTCGCAAAATGTCGCGCCAGGGACTTAAGAATAAAATTTTGATTTTCAAAACAAAAAATCATTTATTTAAATTAATCAAAAAAAAAAAAAAAAAATTAGTCCAAGAGCGAGCGAAGCGAGCTCGGGAGCTTAGGGCACCCCGACACGGATAGGTTAGGTTCGAAGGAGATGACGGGAGCTGAAGTGAGCGAGCAAAGCGAGCGAACTCAGCTCCCATCATCTCCTTTATGTTAGGTTACTTTAGACCCTGCAGACAGAAATAGGAGCCCCGCACTTTGTTTCGTTTCCCTCCCTCCCTTAAAACGATGGACATTTACGAAGAAAATTATTGTTTTGTTTTTGTTTTGAAAATCAAAATTTTATTCTTAAGTCCCTAGCGCGACATTTTGCGAAAGACATTTTGCGAAAGAGACATTCTGCGAAAGAGACGTTTTACGACCAGGGGACATTTTGCGAAAGAGACGTTTTGCGCCTGAGCCAATTAAAGTAAGTAATGTTGCATTTTATAGCGGTGTTGGTGTTACAAAGACTTCAAGTCTGATAAAGGGATCGATGGAACAGAAAACTGTAATGCGGGCTCACCGGGGGTGGAGGCGACGCCGACAGGACAAGTTCCCAGCCTTAGTTGTGTAGCTCCGTGACGTCGTCGTTTCAGTCGGCGCTGCGAACAACGTCTCGCTACCGGTCGTGGTCCAGTCCTTGGTCGAAAGTGGCAGCGCGTGGGGCGCAATGGCCCCTTCTACGAGGAAGTGATGGTCGCAAAGGAGGATGCAGAAAGGGAGATAGAATACCCCACCCCATCCTTAGCAAAAAGCCATTACAGAGGCACCGGGTCCGAGGGTCCGGGTTAAGGAGTTTACCTTCGCTTACCTTCCTAGAGTAACTTCGACCGTTTACGGCCACACAGGGTGGCGGGGTCCGCTTCAGGTCAGACCTGGACGGACACTAAACTGTAAAAAGGGTTGTAGTATGTGGTTCCTAGTCGATTAACAAATCTTTTGAGCAATTTCTATAGTACGGTACCTAAAGGATTGACAAAACACACATAATAACTTACTTTAAACATTCGTGCTGTTTGTCGCTAAGGAGTTCGGTTGTATGCATCATATCTAAAAAACTGCGGTATCGATTTTGATGAAAGTTGCACTATTCCCTAAGTTGAGAGATACTCAATCCAACACAAAACAATTGATTACAATCCAATAAGAAGTTTCGTAGAAATGCATGGACATACATACATAGAAAGAAAGAAAGAAAGAAAGAAAATATATTTATTTAGCACAGAACAGAAAGACACACAATATATTAATTAATACAACAGATAAAAATACAAATAAAGAAAAACTAAAAAGACTGAAGTAAGAAATCAGCAGCAGTGTGCCTCACGGCTGCGCCAAGAAGGCCCAGTTCAGCAGAAATGCCAGACAACTATTGCCTGACGCTGGTTTTCAACTGGACCTGATGTTTGAGGTGGCGGATGTAAATCAGTTTTATACTGCATGGTGACTTATGACATTTGGTACACGTGTTTAGAAACCCACACAGAATAACATACGTGAATATTGTGCAGATCAAACAATATTACATACATACGTGACGAATTAATTTCCTCCTTTTTTTGAAGTCTGTAAAAATGGAGACGAAACATGATAAATAAAATTCGTTGTCCTGTCAAATACTTTATTCAAATACAACTATAATAATAGACGATACATTAACAGTGTAACAGAGTATTTTTACGTGGTACAATTTGTTTTCTAACAATAACTATCATATGCTTTGGTTTGTCGCGCACTTAACCTCGCCACATTATTTAAAAAAAAAGTACTAGAATCGACCTTTAGATTTATTATATTTTTTTAATGTGAGCTGTGCAACGGCTGATTAACTATTCTTAATTAAAATTTTCCTTAAAATCGTGACTATCTAAGAAGCCCGATGACGTTTCTCATTTTACATGCCGCAATAAATTTCTACGTAAGAAATTTCAATTTTAAATTAATAATCAGAATCAGAATCAGAATTTTATTTGTAAAACATAGGTTACACAGCAGTGTGTGGGGTGTTACAACATTAAAGATACTCTCTATGTTTTGCCATGGGGCGTACAAATATGATTTGCAATATATATATAATAATCCTAATTAATTACTATGTTATTCATACAATATAACAAAGAGTATCATTCGGAAGCTTCAAGTATTTTTTAAGTATTTTATAGCAGTAGCAGTATTTTCAAATCAGACTTCTAAGATTGTCAAGACTAGACTACGTGTTTTTTTTTTTATATTCTATTACTCTAGGGTATTATGAGACCTTATCAAAGAATCAACTGGCATATGAATAACTTTTGTATAATCATATATTTTTTATACTTTGATGCAATTTTTTTATTGAAATAAATTAATTTAGATTTATGATATCTTCGAAATTATGCATTTTTGGACCACATACTCTAGGACTTTTTGGATTATTTTAACTTATAGAATATAATCCTAGAGTTATGGAATGTCAAAAAAAAACACCTAGTAGGGAATGAATTTAGAACCTGCTAATCAGTTGTAAACAGCGCGGGCATTTAGTAAATAAGACCCAAATTTTAAACCGATGGACGTTAAGGCAAATTATTCACCAGTGTTAACGCGGTACCGGCTGTGCGCCCGGTAATCGGTGCCAAAATATCAATATTAGAACAACTTTTGGACAGTTTTGTTTGCAAAATATTATTTGATTTATAACATCCATATATAATAACCATAAATTTTTCTGTGTAAAAATATTTTTAACATCCAAGGCGTTTTGGAGGAGAATGCAAAGCAAGCGAAAATCATGTTTTACGAATGTACATGAATCAATAATATAATTTTTTTTCAAACCTTTTATAACCTAGCCGAGTATGCTTTAGAAAGTAACCGTTTTACGGCACTAAAGCGGAGTAAAGGCCTTAAGTGCGCGACAGCCTCAGCTTCTTAAATCGACCAAGTGCCTTCCTGATGGCACTTTCATTTGGTTACAATAGTCAGGTTTCCGACTCGGTTTTGTCGATTTTGAACACTTCAGAATCAAAACTACAGACAATAGCATTAAGAAGAGTAAATTCGTTCCAATTTCAAATTCGTACCACGAACCTTTCGTATTCGTATTACATAGAGGGCACCATACCCATTGAACTGGTATCCGAAATATGATTATACTTGAATTCATAATTGGAGATAATGTAAAATCGATTTTGTCCTTGTGTATTTTAAGTTGATTTTTAAGTGAACATTTGTATTAATTTTCCTAAAGCCCAAACAAAAACTGCGAATGCAACGAGCTCGTAGATTTTTACAACGCTGTTTTGTGTTTGAGCCCTTTAAGTGTAGGTTGGAATGGAATTTGGACTTTGTCTCGTATCAGTATGACATAGTTTATTTTTAGAAAATTTGATTTTATCTCGAATTCTGAATTTAAATATAATTAATACATAGACTTAAACTTCGAAAAATTCTTAATAGTAGTAACATCTAACAAGCATTAACATTATAATAGGTATACGATTAGAAGTATACTGGTAAATTCATCAAAATAGTAATACGGGAATAATGCATACAGCTATGTTTAGGGGAAGAATATTATGAATCGACTCTGGAAGCTATTACGTAAATAAAAAATATTTGAAATATGAACATGATTATAACAAACTAATACTATACTCTATTTGAAATAACATTAAAATTAAAATAAAACACTTTTTAAAGTACGTTCAAACGATTTTGAGTTCTCTTCCGTAAACATAAAGGTGGCAAAAAAGCATATTTCTGTTACCAAAACCACAGAATAAATAATAGTTGCCAAAACCAACTGTTTACTACAGCTGCCGTTTGTCAAATCACGAACGTAATAGAGTTCAAAATTGGTTGAACGGGCTGTAAAAAGTGTTTGTTTAAATTTCTATTGTTGTTTCAAACAGAGTATAGAACATTCCACGAATGACATATGTAGCTAGTCAGAGCTATGATTCCTTCTTCACGATTTTAATACATATACAGGGTGACTTGTAATTAGAGCACAACCTTGTAAGGGGATATAGTACAGGTCATTTGCAACAACTTTTGTAGGAACACTCATATGCAAAAGTGCACCAACATTGAGTTATAATTTTTTTCGTGTTATTTTGAAAAACTCTTATGGGGTAACCTTAAAAATTTAATAAATAAAAAACTTGACATAATTTTGTTAATTTTCTTTTTATTATTTAGTCTATAACGTTCCAGTTACATGTCAGCATCATCAAATGTACATTATTGACATTATTTTAGACACAGTGCTCCAAAATCCAAAAAACTTAAACAAATTTTACTGGCATTATTACACAAAACAGCCTGTTTAAAAAAAAAATCACTATGACACTTACTCTGCGTATTATTAAAAAAACATCTACATTTCATAAGCTTTCAAATGAGATATAAAACCCTAACATAGCTAGTCCAATAGGGAAGATATTCGCATAACAAAGGCGCACGGCCAAAAAAAGGTCTGTTTCTACTAAGCAGGTAAAAACAGCCGGTCATTGTTTAATCTCTTTTGTGTTGTTTAGGTTAGTCCGTCCTTGTGATTCGTTGCGATCGGATGCTTTTGTGTGTGCTCTGCAGTTTTGTTTTATCTCTGACGACCCGGCTTGTGACTGTTTTTGTGATTGATTGCTCTCCTGATGACTTGGCTTTTCAACTGGTTTCCGTGTGTTATGCTCATCTGTGGTTTTGGCGCGTATCAAGGACTATGGCTCAAAGACAACGGGCAAATTTTACGAATGAAGAATATGCCGATATTCTGTACACTTACGGCGTAGCTAGAGGCAATGCTTTAGCTGCCCAGCGCGAATATCAACAGAGATACCCCAATCGCCGTTTACCTGATGTAGGCGTGTTTTCCCGAGTTTATCGACGAGCCCGGGAGACTGGACGCTGTTTTTACCTGCTTAGTAGAAACAGACCTTTTTTTGGCCGTGCGCCTTTGTTATGCGAATATCTTCCCTATTGGACTAGCTATGTTAGGGTTTTATATCTCATTTGAAAGCTTATGAAATGTAGATGTTTTTTTAATAATACGCAGAGTAAGTGTCATAGTGATTTTTTTTTTAAACAGGCTGTTTTGTGTAATAATGCCAGTAAAATTTGTTTAAGTTTTTTGGATTTTGGAGCACTGTGTCTAAAATAATGTCAATAATGTACATTTGATGATGCTGACATGTAACTGGAACGTTATAGACTAAATAATAAAAAGAAAATTAACAAAATTATGTCAAGTTTTTTATTTATTAAATTTTTAAGGTTACCCCATAAGAGTTTTTCAAAATAACACGAAAAAAATTATAACTCAATGTTGGTGCACTTTTGCATATGAGTGTTCCTACAAAAGTTGTTGCAAATGACCTGTACTATATCCCCTTACAAGGTTGTGCTCTAATTACAAGTCACCCTGTATATTTACATTGAAAGTATACAAAAAAATACTGGTAAAATTAAAAAAAAATCGCTGTTTAATTGCAAAAGCAACGTTACTAAGGCAAGTTGAGAATATTGCAATAATTTGGCAAGTGATTATTATGTATCATTAGGTACACTTAATTACATACAAAAAGTTTAAAAAATATATTAAAAAAATAATAGCTAATAATAATAACTTTCGATGAGATTCATATTATCTGAGCCAAATTCTTAAAAAAAAAAACAATTAAATGCCAACATTTTTGGAATGGCTGGTTAGTTTCTCGAATACAGGAATGTTATTAATCGCACTTACAAATGCCATACAGTACATTAAAACCTGGGTAAATAGGCCAGAAATGTATATAAACCTCATAATTTTCAACTAACAATTATTCTAACAATATAAAACCAATACTAAAATCTTTGGTTTACTAAAGAAAATCACACCGTTTGAATTATGGCCCTCGATGTATATGATGCTTTTGCGCAGTGGCGGGAGAAATCTAGATATTTGTATTAAATTCTATGAGATATATTAATGAAGCAAGAATCTTTATAAAGACATCCCTGATTTCTGACTTAGGCACTTGACCCACCGCAAGCGACGAAACGATTAGCTTACGACTATTTTCTCGCTGAAGAAACGAGCAAAAGATACAGATCCCGTGTCAATAAAAGAGATACATATATTAATAATTGATCGCTGGGCTGAGTGCTCTCTCACCACAAATTTGTTGCAGCCACAAGAGTTATCAAAGATAATACTCGCTCAGCGATACTCGCTGGGCGATGCACGCTGGGCGATGCTCGCCGGGCGATGCTCGCTTGGTGGTCAGAACTCACGCCGCGAGACCAACCAACCAACGCGTGCAGGAATGACAGCCCGAGCGAGAGTTGCGAGTAATCGCCCGTCGCACAAAAACACTCGCTCATAGCCGAGCTGTAAAACTATCGGAACTACACACTCGCTTCTCGCCAACTCGTTTTTAGTTTCTAACTTTACTCGCTGATCGTCGGCGGTGGGACAAGTGCCTTAAGAATTTGAAGTTGAGTATTGGTGAAACGTTCGTTACACCAAATTCTGAATTCAAAAACCGGCCCTGGGAGACCTTGACCTTGACAGCCAATCAAATCATTTGACACAAGTTTTGTTTGTTAACTAATTTTGATTTGCCGTTCAATAAACATTGTAATTTCAAACAGTATCGTACTCTCTCGGAGTATACTGGCACAGGGCACTGCATTTTGTGATACATATATCTGCATTGACAAGATGTAACGAAAAGTTGTGATCATATTTTCAAAAATGCTTTCTATTAACTCCAAGGAAGTCATAGACAAAAACTAAATAAAAAATTTGAATTTCCATACAAAGTTAGCGTCAGCTGATCAATTTTGTATCGGAAATATAATCCCTGACACGTAAGTTGGCAAGTTTTTGGCGTAGAATGCGCGAACTGACCAACCACCACCACATAGAGCGAACGGATCGTGAACGCGACAGGATTGGTTAGTCGATCCTTGTGTCAACTGACCCACTAATCGCTTGCTGGAAACGGTCCTAAACGTTCCCCGCGCCCCGCTTCACTACCAAAGATACCGTGACCTTGACTATGGCTTCCCTGGAGAAAGTTATATGTACATTTACATGTACAGAAGCAGTTTTCAAAATACGATCACACCTTTTCATTACATCCTGTATAATAAAGTAGTACATACTTAAAACGTTAACATTTAAAGCTTACATGTCACACGCCACCCTATCTACGCTTATGCATCAATAACATTAATTATTATAACAATAATGTCGATTATTATGTACACTTCAGCTGAATGTTTTGTCAACAACAATGGAAGAAATCACTTCAAGCTTTTGATTCGCATCTCAGTATGTAAACTATGTAGCTAGTACTTATATATTATATACATAGTGGTCCCGATTCTATTGTGCACCAACTGAGGCCCTATGGTGGTTACGCACTACACGACCGGGTCCGTGACTTGAGTTCTGAGTTCAAAATGTTCTGATTTATGACAGACTAGCTTCTGCCAGCGGTTTCGCCTGCGTTAATGTCGAAAATTATCCTAAGGTAACATATGCCCGGGATGAAAAGTATCCTATATGCTATTCCAGACTATAATCTAACTCTGTGCCAAAGGAGAACGGCAGGCTTGAATGGGAGTTTCGTACCGCTAATAGAAATTTCGTGTTCTGGGATATTTTTTGTTTTATTTGGTATTTAATATGATAGATAATCCCTTTTTAAATTCTTCGATTTTTTAAACTTGGGACGTAAATGTTATAACCAGTTATATTTTTTAAGGTTATGTACTAGTGTACCAATGTAGATTGTTACATATAGGTAAATGTTGCATTATGTGTTATGTAAATTATTTGTTGCTATCTTTGTAGTGTTTTACTTACCATTAAGTAGGTAGATTAAGGTGCGGTTCGTACCTACTCAGGGCATTAGGAGATACCTATATCCAGCAGCCTACTGCAACAGTTTGATAATGATGAGTTTGATTATATTTAATGTTATTTCTATTTCTAAGTAATTAATTATCAATTCAATATTTGTGTTATTTTACGTAAGGCAATTTCTAATAACATAACTGCGTTTAGCGTACGATTTTATAACGTTTATATATTAAAATCTTTAGATTGATGTTATTAATTAATCCGAAGTTTTAAAAATAGTAAACTTACATGCAAATAAATGGTTTAGTTGACATAATAAGTGGTACAAATTCTATAACCGAACAACAGAAAAAGTATGCGGTACAAAATCTGCCATTCACCTTTCATCCAGATCCATCCAGCCGTTTGAGCGTGAAGAAGTAACAAACATACACACTCACAGACTTTCGCCTTTATGATATTAGTCTGACTAGCTATCCCACGCGGCTTTGCTCCCGTCAACTGGCTACCTACCTACCCATCTACCCTACATACATGATTGTTGCGTAACTTAAAGCGTTTACGCAGCGCACGCAACGGAAGCTCTCAAAAAGGAATAATTTTGCCCGTTTTCGCAACATTTTTCATTTATGCGCCGCTCCTATTGGTCGTAGCGTGATGTTATTTAGCCTATAACCTTCCTCGATAAATGGACTATCCAACACAAAAAGAATTTTTCAATTCCAACCAGTAGTTCCTGAGATTAACGCGTTCAAACAAACAAACTCTTCAGCTCTATAATCTATATATATATATAAAAATAAAAATCAATGCCACTTTTCGTTGTAATGCTATAACTCAAGAACGGGCTCACCTATCCAAACCAAATGTTTAGGCTTTGTTCGGACTATTTAGTAAATTTTTTTTCAGTAGTTAGGGTAGGTAGGGTAGATGAATGATTGGTGTTTTTTTATGGCAACACAAAGTTTGCCGGGTCACTTAGTATTAGTATAGATTTGACGAATAGAGTTCGGATATATTGCGTAAGCTTCCCTACAAGAAGTACTACGCCTACTACTGAACCGAAATTTCACGGACACGTATCGGATGTAGTGCGTAACCGCCCTAAGTGTGAGTTTTATAACGTTCTCGATCGCGTTAACGTAAATGTTTTCTTACGACAATATGCATACAAAATAAGGGTTTTCTTAGTGTAACCAGACGGCGCTTATTCCAATTATAGCATTACTAGCGGACGCTATAATAGATAGTGGGGATAGCGGGGATAGTGTAGCTTCCCAACGGTGAAAGAATTTTTGAAATCGGTGCAGCCGTTTCGGAGTCTATAAGGAACATACATATACAGATATATTTCAATGTTTTAACGATTTTATTTTGTATTTTTTAATGACCGGTTATGGATATGATATCCGAAATACATCCATCCAACACAGTTGGGAAAAGGCTAGGCATAGTGATCTGCCTAGCCTTTGCCAACTATGTTGGGGTCGACTTCCAGTCTAACCAAAGATTTACCTTAGTAGCAGCGTTTTACATGGAGCGACTGCCTATCTGACCTCCACAACCCAGTAACTGGGAAACACGATACCCCTTGGCTAGACTAGTGTCAGATCTCAAACTTCTGACTACCCGTAACGACTGTCAAAATGACAGCCAGGACCAACGGCTTAACATGCTTTCCGAGGCACGGCAGAAACTCGCTATTAGATGTAAAGATGGTCACCCATCCACGGACCGACCTCGGCAAGCGCTGCTTAACCTTTAAGACTAGACCGTACAGCTGTTATTATTTAGCCACGAGCGCTCCTGATGTGATATCATAATTATCTAAAAGAATTGTCGAGATACAATAAAAATTGACGTTTACGTTAACACGATTAAGAGTGAGAAAAAACTCGCACTAAGGCCTCCGAACTTTACATTAGCTATTGCTATCTTTTTCTAGAAGCAGAAATTAGAAAGAGACGGACGAAAGTGAAAACTGTCAAATTGGCTTGGACTAGAATGATCTTGTTTAGCTGAAGTTAAGCATTAGTTGTGGTATATGACACCTTCAAGTGTTCACTGTCTTTTTCCAGCCTAATTGGTTAGCAAAAGATAGCAATAGTATTGTTTCAGTCCATTTGTACAGAATCAGTATTAATGTTATCTCATTCTGACAACATGAACTGTTGCGATCGCTAAATATTGTTCTGCATTATTTCAAATTCAACCTACAGTGTATAGTTATAAAGTTGATTATGTGTGTTTGGCAGCAAAATGTTTATACTTTAGTTTTTTTTTAAAGCCTCGTATAAAAATGTAGCAGAGATCATTTTTGTCGACCCTTGGCCAGAGAAGCACTTTATTTTATTTCAATATTTTTAATTTTATTAGTAATATGTTTAAATATTTTATTCAGTTATATCTTAAATGCCAATGGCCAGAAACAATATAGGTCGACTTCCGAAAAAGGCGGCTATGGAATCACTAACGCAGCGACACTGGAAAATCGCGGGAAAATGTCTTAAGCGCCGTGTAATACAAGTTGCTTAAAGTATCCATTTTCAGTGTGTCGCTGCGTTAGAGACGCCAGAACCGCTTTGCTCGGAAGTCGACCATTAATCGAAATTAAACTATCCGATCTTTAAAACAACATTTATTAGAAAAGAGCGACGCTAATATCACTATAATTTTCTCAATATCAATGTAAAAATACAGGAAATAACGTAAGTATATTAAAAAAAAAAGATTCGTAACATGTTTCGTCAACTTGAACAAGTCCTTACAGCCTTTTTAGTGTACTTAGCACAAAATACCTTTGCGTTATAAAATGGGCGATTTGTTACATAGTCACTGGGAAGACAGCAACCGCTCAATATAAACAAACTGTTTACTACAATAGCTTACAACGAATTGCCTTTACTATGCGATATTACTTGATAGGCGTAAACCTAAAGAACAATGGCGAAATCTTAGCTGACTTTAAATTTGAGCATCTGAAAGTGAGTTATATACGAAAGAAATTATATTAATTCTCTACGTTTTTTAACGTATGATTGGGCTGGTTCAAAACGGATAAAAAAATCATAATAAATAAAAAGTTATTTGATTTTTTTGTAATTTCTTTAGCTTAGTGTTGCCAATATATATTTTATCTGCTAAGTGACAAGTAGTAACTATATTAAGTAATAATGTCATTATTGTAATATTGCAGTAAATTATTTAACAATACAGTTTATGTCTAAGTGTAGATGTTCCTTGCAGGTAGGTAAGATTTGCAGGTAGGTAAGATATTGTAGTGTAGTAGAAATAAATTAATTACTTTCAATTAATGATTGGCAAAAACACTTGTATCCAAGTCTTAAAAAGTCTTGGTTGTTGACGACGACCTTTTGATACACGTCAAAGTAGCTTAGTATAAATAAAAATTCTCTTTCCAAAGAGTATATTATACATTTCATGCTGAAATAACTAGGTAACGGAAATACTAATGCGGTATTGCCCTTTTACTTCCACGAAATTGAATAATAACACATTATTAAAAGTTACCCAGACATAACCAACAAAAGTTTATGACTGAATATCTATTATTCTCGACATTCTCGAAAAAAAATTCTTGCTCAAACTAATACAGAACATCACCCTGAGTTAAACCAGATATTTTTCATTTAATGGCGTAGGAAATTAATCTCAGCTAAAACAAAGTATCGCATCTGCCATTGTTCTTTATATCAAGCACGCATCAGACCATTTTATTTAAATAGACCGATATACCGCAAAATCAAAGCCAAGCACAAAACTCATACGCAAATAGGCACCACTATGAAAAAAGCGGTAACTCTCAATGTTTAAAGATTTCCATTCACCTACCATTTCACATTTTTTATTATCGATAGGTTCGCGTTTGACCACTATCTCACCTAACGGTAAGCGATGCTGTGGTCCACGGTGACGGTCTCTTTATCTGGATAAACTTTTCTGTGTTGGTTGTCTTCCCACGTGTGACGTCATAGTATACGGCCTGTAGCGCTGGCGTGTGTGAGCGCAGTGAAGTGTGCAGCAGTCGCTACCACAGCCATCGTCGCCGACCGCCCGGCTCGCTGCGTCATTCACTCGGTTGTTCACCTGGTAAATAATATAAAGTATACAGTTCAAATATCAAATCAAATATATTTATTGGAACAAGAAACAGTTTCCAAATGTTGAGTTCGTTGACAGCCGCATTAGTATGGAGTACTATGTCGCGGCCAGTAGCGCCCACCTCCAAGAAGGGAGACGACTGCGTTCCAGGTATACATTTTATTAAGAAAAAAAAACATGTATATATATATGTATGTAAGATTTTGTGTTACTAGCATACAGTTGACTCATCCCATACATAGAAACCGTGCCGACGTAACTAGCGCTTTTCTTTTTTTTTGTCTGATTAAGATGATTATTTTACTAAGAACATCGATAACGTTCGGTTCTGTTCCACGGATATAATGGTGTCAGCAGCGACTTGCAAGTAACATGTTTACTAGCTTCGTGAATACTTTCTTTTTAAATACAGCGACGATATGTTTTATAGTATTTTTTGCACGTTTTTACAGTTTCACTGTACCAAAATGTGTTACAAAACAAATTAAAAAAATCGAGTGGATGCCTCAATAATTTAAAACCGCGCCATCTTGCAATAAATTTTAAATGATCCATTCAAATAATCTTTGAAATGTGAATTAAGCCAATATTCCTTATTTTGTGCTTAGGAGAGTTAATTAAACAAGAACATAATTTTTTAGGGTTCCGTACCCAAAGGGTAAAAATGGGGCCCTATTACTAAGACTCCGCGGTCCGTCTGTCAACAGGCTGTATCTCATGAACCGTGATAGCTAGACAGTTGAAATTTTCACAGATGATGTATTTCTGTTGCCGCTATAACAACAAATACTAAAAACAGAATAAAATAAATATTTAAGTGGTAATTTTTTGCGATAACGGTACGGAACCCTTCGTGCGCGAGTCCGACTCGCACTTGGCGGTTTTTTTTATGATTGTCTCTAGAAAATCTTAATATTTCACAAGATTACATATGACACCTGGATTACATATGGAACCTTTCATATGACGAAGCTGAAAAAGTAATAAATGTGTTAAAATAAATCATAAATAGGTCAACCACCCACACTCTTAAACTCACATTCACACATGAGTATGTACTCACAAAAAGATCTTCCACTCACTCAAATCTTCACTCTCTCACATTCACACATATGCTCACAAACAAATCTGCGCCTTTCACTCATTTTCATACATTAACAAATAATCTAGCGTTTTAATTCAAGTTAGTGTTATCACTACCTATTGGGAAATTCTTCTTTTTCAATTTTTTTTTTAGCATCTTTTATGATTTTGTCCAATATTTTTTTTTAATGTAATTTAACTTTTTATGTTATCAATCACGTTTTAAAAAATGTTTAATGGTAAACCCACAAAATTGGTACCCAAGATACAGGCTTACCTAGTTTGGGCCCAATGCTAAAACTTTGTAAAATATCTCTCGATTAAATAAATTTGAATTTGAGATTCAATAACTGAGATTCAATCATTATCACGCCATCAGTGTAATTTATTTGTACCAAATTTTCTTTCTTCGCGTTGAGTGCCCGTGTCTGTGGTAATGTCCCAATTTGAAAACCCTCCATTTGAATAAATTGCGAAAAAAGGACCTGCCAATTTTGACCTGAACGGTAGCTTATGTAATTCATTAAATCGAACACGACTGTCTCGCAGAAAGGACTTTATAGGCAAAAGTTATAGACGATTATGCCTACGAGTAAGAACTCGTTCTTTATTCCTTGGCGTTCTAAACAATCGCTATTTGAAATCACCTATGTGGCACAAAATCTTATTTAGTTTTCCCTGCGTCAGCCATAGTGTCCTGCATGTTAGCGTCTTGAAGTTGAAGGAAGCGGCGACACAGATGCCCTCTACCTGCTGGATGCTGTGAGCTTGTAACAGCTTACATACGACCAAGATACGAATAGGCTAGTTATTACCTTCGTTGTTGTTGTGTTTGGCGCGCACGAGTCGCTCGGGATGCGAGTGCGCCAGCTGCGTGTAGTCGCGGAACACTTCGTTGTACGTGTCGTCGTTTGAGGACATCTCGCTTTCGCGCATCTCCTCGTTCAACTTGGTCAGCCTTAATCTGGAGGGAAACAAGTAAAATTCCAAAATTTAAAAAACCCCCGACACATTTATCTTGCGAAAACACCCCGATTCAAACAGTAAAACGCCGATAACTTTTGAACGGCTGAACCGATTTTATTCAAACACAGCTAAGAACACTCATCACCTTTCAACCAATAAAAATTAAATTAAAATCGGTTCATCCGTTTAGGCGCTATGATGCCACAGAGAGACACACAGCAACACACTTCAAACTTATAACCCTCTTTTTCCGGCGGGGGTTAAAAAATAGGAGTAAGTGGTTATATTTCTGATTATTTTTTTAGGATATTATAAAATCTGAAAGTGAGTGGTTTAACTTTGTGTTGGTCCAGTGAAGAACGGAGTTTCAATATGGAAAGATGCTAGCTTATACTGCTTTTTTCACTACGGGATAAGGGTTTAGTAACAGCACATTGACGTAGGGTCGAAACCATGCGTTTAATTCTGTAGGATGTGCGCGCATTCGTTCTTCTTAGTAATGACTATGAGGGACTTGCAGTTCACTGATGACTTATTGTCGCTATGATTCGTGATTCGCGCGACTTCACGTGGCTTCTATTTATCTTGACAGGAACGTGTGCATTATGTGGTGGAGATAGGGAGTCAATATTTTATACATACATACATAAACTCACGCCTTTTTCCCATGGGGGTAGGCAGAAACTACAGAACGCCACCTGCTACAATATTTTATGTCCTTTTTAAATCGTTTTAATAGCTTGGTATGTATGTATCTATGTTACGGAATCTTTGAACGTGATTCTCACGTCGGATTGATTTGAAATTTTGCACACTTATCAAGGACAACAATGCAATAATTTAAATAGATTGTCCCATTATCCTTACCAGGATCTTCAGGATTAGCGACTTTTTAGTTCATTTTACCATTAAAGCTTAAAAATTTTTAGATCTTCAATTTATTTTTATTTGACTGACGCAATGCTTCGCTCAAACTCTGTCTTAATGTGCTTTGACCCTTACAGGTAAGGATTTTTTTTTTTTACTGATTTTTGAAGATAAAGTATTATTGCCACGAAGATAATTATTTTTATCTACACTCACAACGTAATGTTCCAAATATGAATTCAAAAATATTGCATAACCACGTACTTTATGTTCGTGGATAGGTAAAATTAAAAAAAAAACCATTGCAGTTCAACATTTTCCTTCGATTTTCAAACAACTGCATCATAAAATAACTTTTTAATTTTTATGGCACACTTTTACTTTTTAATTTATTCGCGCTTATAGGCTCATTGACATTGACAGTCATGGTGCAATGAGAATCTAACTTGCACGCCATACTGCATATTTTTTCCGTTTCCACTTTTATTTTATTTCAACTGTATGAGTGAAGATAAAATAGTGTATGCAACGGCATATAATTAGGTATTAAAACACTCACCCACGCTCGTGTTTTAATAAGCCGTATTATATGACCATTGCATAAACTACTATTTAGCGAAATGAGTTGATTTTAATATTTTACAATGCATGTCCTCGAAAAGAGCGGTTTTCCAAGCAGCCAAACTGTGCGGAAAGTGTCACTTTTTTTCACTAGTGCTTTTTACTTTCCTGTACTTTTTTAGTTTTTTACTCCAACGTCAGCCCGACGCATAGAGTTTTTATTATTTGAGGAAAGTTTTAAAAATTAGTTATGTACAGATTATCATTCATATAAAAGGTAAAATAAAACTAATATTTTATTTTAGGCGTTTTTAATTATTCTAGATTTAGATTTTGATCAATAAATTAATTTTAAATATTAATTAAATATGTTTGGCAGAACGTATATTTTGCTCGTGCCTTATTGCGTTACGATGTGACAGCTATTCGCACATGCGCAGTAGATATGCCCGAGGAACTATTCGTTAATCTGTGGATATGCTGACCGCGCTTGAATAAGCCCGCCATTTTAGTAATTTAATTTTATTATTTTTATTATTTCCTCGCACAATGCATAGTAAAATATTGTATGATACACGTACGTAAGATGATTTCCGACTCGTGTCGATTTATCCACTCATCGGAAATCACCTACCTTCCGCACTTGTAGCATAAATAACTATTCCATGATCATAATTTCGTAATAGTTATTTATGCTACAAGTGCGGAAGGTAGGTGATTTCCGATGAGTGGCATTTTTATTCACGAGCGAGCGAAGCGAGTGAGTGGATAAATCGACACGAGTCGGAAATCATCTTACGTACGTGTATCATACAACATGTTACTATGCATTGTGCGAGGAAATAAATAAATAAATAAAATGAAATTAATAAAATGGCGGGCCTATTCAAGCGCGTTCAGCATATCCACAGATTAACTAATAGTTCCTCGGACATATCTACTGCGCATGTGCGAATAGCTGTCACATCGTAACGCAATAAGGCACGAGCAACATATTCGTTCTGCCAAACATATTTAATGAATATTTAAAATTAATTTATTGATCAAAATCTAAATCTAGAGTAATTAAAAACGCCTAAAATAAAGTATTAGTTTTATTTTACCTTTTATATGAATGTTAATCTGTACATAACTAATTTTTAAAACTTTTCTCAAATAATAAAAACTATGCGTCGGGCTGACGTTGGAGTTAAAAATTAAAAAAGTACAGGAAAGTAAAAAGCACTAGTGAAAAAAAGTGACACTTTCCGCACAGTTTGGCTGCTTGGAAAACCGCTCTTTTCGAGGACATGCATTGTACAATAATATTGATAATCACTTACAGTGTGACAATATCAGCGTTGGCGTTGTTGACGGCGATGTCGAGTGGGGTCTGGCCTTCCTTGTCCACTATGGACTGGTCGGCGCGGTACTTGAGCAGCAGACACACCTGAGACAAATACATCATTATAAATTTAAATAAATAATTAATTTGACTCAATACGGATAATTCCTGGGTAAAAAAACTAATTCTAGTCCTTTAGTCAGTTAGATTGTCAAAAAATATTGGACAAGTATTTTTTGCTTTATCAAATCAATAAAAATTGTCCACGATAAATCGCAAAGTTCAGGAGTGGGAGCTAAAACGTGACGTCATGCGAAATATCAACGCACTGTATCGTCGTTATTTTCTGTTAACGTGACAAAAGAAAAAAATGCGTGTCCAATATTTTTTATTAATCTATCTCACGGATTATAAATATTTTTTATAACATCAAAAAGAGCTAGTTTATTCTTCGTAAACAGGGACTAAAAGAATCAAATCAAATCATTTTATTTGCTCAAACATGAGTACCATACATACATAACAAATTGTCAGCATGAAGAGATGTTAGAATACAACATAATTGGTTTGTTGAACCAATTTTTTTTTGTTAAAAATTAATAGATCATATATAAGTTTTCATACAAAACTATTTTTAGTTTTTTTTTTCACTGTAATTACAAAGTAAAATCCAATTGAAAATATTGTTTTGAATCCAGTACCGAAAACACCCCGATAGTTTGCCGAACAAAACCGAGCCCGTGTGACGTCACAACGTTCATTTCTACTCATTGTAGCACATAGCTGATAAAGTGTTTTGACTTTTAACCAATTCAATCTTGTTATTATCGTCAATATATTGATGATTATCGAATATATTGACCATAAATATCGAACCTTAAAAGTTATCGTGCTTGCTTCGTACCATTATGTACGAATACTACAAAAAGATCCCAATTATATGTGATTCGCGCAATAGCCTAGTACCTAGCAATCTACTAAATTTGAGCAGTGTTCTACGTCTAACTAGATTCCAATTACATATAATGTGTTAATTCTGTTGATAACTTGTTCTAATTTAGTATTAAATTTGTATTAAATTCTTACTTTGATCATTAAAGACTGAGAATAGTACATTTTTAAGGGAACTTTCGAGCAAAGTTGACATTGTTGTATAATTACGTAACTTGAAAACATGATTTTTTGTTTATGGTGATATATTCATTATTTTATACTTAAATGACAGATATAGGTGTAAAACTAACATTTCTGTTTGAATTGTAAAAATCGGTCGACGTATTTAAGAGATATTTACTGAAGAACTAGTGTAACGAAAATCTACCAAGTTATTATTTTCACGTTTCTTTTCTACAAACTTTTTAGTGTTTGTAAATATATAATATAGACATTAGTGTTCAATATTATTGAGAGATTTTGTCAATCTGCCTAGCCTTTTCCCAACTATATTGGGGTCGGTTTCCAGTCTAACCGGATTCAGCTGAGTACCACTGTTTTACATGGAGCGACTGCCTATCTGACCTCCACAACCCAGTAACTGGGTAACACGGTACCCCTTGGCAAGACTGGAGTCAGATCTCAAGCTTCTGACTACCCGTAATGACTGTCAAAGATCTTCAAATGACAGCCAGGACCAACGGCTTAACGTGCTTTCCGAGGCACGGATGAAACTCGGTTTGTTGAAATGGTCACCCATCCACGGACTGATCTCGTCAAACGTTGCTTAACCTTGATGATCGAACAGTGTGGCTGTTATTATTTAGCCACGAGCTTCTCTATTGAGGGATATGTAAATAATGGGAATTACCGAAAATTATATGTGTAACTATGTGTATCATATTTAGTGGTATCTAATGAAGTTTTTTGATATCCAAAGTCAAAGTTTCGCGCCAATCGTGTTTGTTTACTATTTATTTTACACCAATATCACCTACCCATATGTAAAAACGATTACGTCATGACAATTATGTTTCCTAATGTACCTGGTAAACAACAATAACAAACACCGGTCCACTCCACTTATTATTCATTACGACTACTTTATGTATGCTCAAAAATTCCAAATCGTCCATCAGGTGGGTATATTATCGACATTAGCCTTTATAAATCCTTTATCACACATGACTAAATAAAATTTATTGTTTAATAATATTTTTGCACTCATTTTCGGATATTTTTAGTCAATCTACGTGAAGTTGACACTATATTGTCATGATTTCCTTGAACGTTATGACGTCACCAACATGGCAACCAATTATGGCACGTTTGTAGTCACGTGGTTCTTTTCAAAAATTTACCGGTTTTCAATTGCTTATAATAAATTGAAAAAAAATATTTAAGAGTTTTTTGAAACGTCAATATTATTTAAGACATGTAAAGTTTCGAAATACATTAAAAAATCGTATACTTTTTTTAATTTAAAAACCCCATTGAACGTCATGTTATAACAAAAAATAGCTCATTAATCCCTAATAGAATAAAAGTGATTTGAATTTGGAGTGTGGATATTGTTAGTAAATGGTCCAATCAGCAAAGAGATGCATCACAAACCATGCGGTACAACGGACCGCACGGGAACACTGTATAGAACAAGTGACTGGCTGGAAAAACGCGCGCGAGCCAAATTACAAAAAGTACTAATAAATTTGTTACGATGCACTTCCATAATTGTTCAAATATAAACATTAGCCTCTAATTATTTCTATGTTATGTCTTATGGTTCCTAATTGTATGTAAATAAATAAACGTAACGTTCTTGTTCATAAGTTACTTACTTATTTTCTCATAGAGGGTAATAAAGAGTAGTGTCCACCTCGGGAGCAACACTATTTTAAGCTCGACGTACTTTGAATCGAATTGGATTTAAAAAAAAACCCCCTCGCCGTTAAAATAAGTGTTTGCTACCTAGATAAACAATCCACTATTATAGTTATCAACCCTACTCTATCGATACGACAACAGGAATCCCAGCATACAGCAGGCAGAAGAAAACTTTTGGCCGACAAGAAAGTATGTATTCGAACGTGCGCGTATATATTTATTTACTAGTTGACCCGGCAAACTTTGTTTTGCCATAAAAACACCACACATTTATCTACCCTACCTACCCTACCCTACCCTACCCGACCCTACACTACCCTACCCTACCCTACACTACCCTACCCTACACTACCCTATCCTACACTACTCTACCCAACACTACCCTACCCTACCCTACGCTACCCTACCTACCTACCTACCTACACTACACTACACTACTCTAACTACCTACCTACCCTACCCCACCCTACCCTACCCTACCTACCTACCTACACTACACTACTCTACCTACCTACCCTACCCTACCCTACCCTACCTACCTACCTACCTACACTACACTACTCTACCTACCTACCTACCCTATCTACCTACCTACCCTACCTACCTACCCTACCCTACCCTACCCGACCCTACACTACCCTACCCTACCCTACACTACCCTACCCTACGCTACACTACCCTATCCTACACTACTCTACCCAACACTACCCTACCCTACCCTACCCTACCTACCTACCTACCTACCTACACTACACTACTCTACCTACCTACCCTATCCAACCAAACATTTTTTTTTTTTTTTTTTTTTGCTTTTAAACCTTCCCTGTATTCTGTCGAACATAACAAAAAAAGAATTATTCAAATCGGTCCAGCCGTACTCGAGTTTTAGCGAGACTAACGAACAGCAATTGATTTTTTTATATATAGATTATATTCTTTATTGTACACCATAAAAAAATACATACAGAACAAATATTTTCACACAAAGTGTACAATGGGCGGTCTTATCGCACAGGGCAATCTTTTACACACAACCTATCAATACAGAAAATATATCTGTCGCAGCAAAATTGGAAAAAGTTTTAATAAGGCAGAGTGTAGTTTGTAGATCTTTGACAGTCGCTACGAGTAGTCAGAAGCCAGAATCTGACACCAGTTTTGTCTTTACTGGTCTTAGTGACTTGATTGTGGACATCAGATAGGCAGTATCTGCATGTACTAGTAAAATCACCGACACATTTTTATTGCATCCTCTCTATTGAACACGTATGCTGTCGAAAACTCCCCGATTCAAACAGTAAAACGCCCATAACTTTTGAACGGCTGAACCGATATTCATCAACAAACTTTAAAACAATAAGGCAATCAAAATCGGTTTAGGGTAATACCAGGATAGTTGCCTCAGGGGTATAGTTGCCCCGATTGTATTTAATCTAGTTTCGCGGATGAATGGCATGCTATTTTATTGATCTATTGAAAGATTCTCCAACTATTAACCGTGTCTCATGTCTCTGTGTGATTGCAAGGGAAGGCAAAATGCGACCAACATTTTGCGGGTTTGATGCCCTGTTTCTCGGCGGGGCATCTATCCTAAATGTAATTTACATGGATTATACAGCTATCCCCTATGTGGGAAACATGTCCCTAAATATAGCGGTCCGCAAAAATCGTTAATACTCTGGAAATATTAAAGATTTTTTACTTTTTCATACTATTTTAGGTTAAAAACCGGTCAGTATTACAAATAAACAATTTTGCTTTTTGTACTAAAAGATATAGAGAGACTAGCTTCTGCCAGCGACTTCGCCCGCGTCAAGAGTGTTTTATCATCCCAAGGGAACATTACATCCGGAATAAAAAGTAGCCTATGTCCAGACTATAATCTATCTCAATGCCAAATTTCATCCAGATCCGTCCAGCCGTTTTGGCGTGATTGAGTAACAAGCATACATCCACACATCCATCCAAACTTTAACATTATTAGTAAGAAGTAAGATTTCAAAACGTGTGGCATCTTTTCGGTTTTTACCCTAGACTTGAAGCTGACCGTTGCATACTCATAGTTGGGCAAAGTCTAGCCAGATTGATCAATTGAGGTTACCTGTCCAGTGTGGCCGGCTTCAGTGGCGAGGTGTAAAGGCGTCTTCCCATTGTCATCCTGCATGTTTAACTTGCTTCCATTCAGGAGTAGGAATGAGCATGCCATCACGGAACCCTGTAATATCAAATGTTGTCTTATTTATTTTACTTACATCACAGATAACATAATACCTCATACCATAGACAGAAACGGTGCCACAGTAATATGGATGTTTCCTGGGTATAAAATGATAATTCTATTTAGTCCTTCAGTGAGATTATCAAATAATATTGGACACGTATTTTTTGCTTTATCAAATGAATAAAAATTAACAAAGTTACAGCGCATCAAAGTTCAGGAGTGGGGGCTTGTGACGTCACTAAGGCTGTATAAAGTGTACTAGCGGCGTGACGTTTCACGACATTTAAACAAACTAAATCGTCGTCACTTTATGTTTACGTGTCAAAATAAAAAATACGTGTCCAATATTTTTTATTAATCTAACTGACGGACAAACAACAAATTTTCAGATAACTACCCTATTAGGGTTTTTCGACGGCCACGACGGCCTCATGAGAAAAAGTTCACCGACCGCGTTCGGTTCCGTCCCATGGCGATAGATGGTGTGAGCAGTGACTTGCAAGTAAAAGGGTTTACTCGGTTCGTGAATATTCGTTCGTGATATTTTTTTCTATAAATTCAGTGACAACTTGTTTTAAAGTATTAATTTGCACGTTTTTACAGTTTCATTGTACCAAAATGTGTTACAAAACAAAGTAAAAAAATCGAGTGGGAATCCTCGAAAAATTAATACAGCGCCATCCATTGGAATGGATATTAAATGATCCGTTTAAATAATCTATGAAACGTTAATTCAGAGTCTAATATTGGATGATTTTGTGCTTAGGAGAGTTGATTAAACAAGAACATACAATGTTTATGACCAATAACTAGAAAATCTTGACTTAATACTAAATTCAATAACAAATCGACGCATATCACGCTAGTGCGCCGCGCATCACGGCCACGTTGTGTGCCCGCGCAGCTAGCTGTAGCACTGCGTGTTGACATAGGCGACACGTGTCTCGTGTTGTGTCTGTATGATACACAATGTACTCACACTAAGCACAGCAGCATGCAGCGCAGTCCGGTTGTCTCTCAAACACGCGCACACATCCGCGCAGCTAGCTGTAGCACTGCGTGTTGACATAGGCGACACGTGTCTCGTGTTGTGTCTGTATGATACACAATGTACTCACACTAAGCACAGCAGCATGCAGCGCAGTCCGGTTGTCTCTCAAACACGCGCACACATCCGCGCAGCTAGCTGTAGCACTGCGTGTTGACATAGGCGACACGTGTCTCGTGTTGTGTCTGTATGATACACAATGTACTCACACTAAGCACAGCAGCATGCAGCGCAGTCCGGTTGTCTCTCAAACACGCGCACACATCCGCGCAGCTAGCTGTAGCACTGCGTGTTGACATAGGCGACACGTGTCTCGTGTTGTGTCTGTATGATACACAATGTACTCACACTAAGCACAGCAGCATGCAGCGCAGTCCGGTTGTCTCTCAAACACGCGCACACATCCGCGCAGCTAGCTGTAGCACTGCGTGTTGACATAGGCGACACGTGTCTCGTGTTGTGTCTGTATGATACACAATGTACTCACACTAAGCACAGCAGCATGCAGCGCAGTCCGGTTGTCTCTCAAACACGCGCACACATCCGCGCAGCTAGCTGTAGCACTGCGTGTTGACATAGGCGACACGTGTCTCGTGTTGTGTCTGTATGATACACAATGTACTCACACTAAGCACAGCAGCATGCAGCGCAGTCCGGTTGTCTCTCAGACACGCGCACACATCCGCGCAGCTAGCTGTAGCACTGCGTGTTGACATAGGCGACACGTGTCTCGTGTTGTGTCTGTATGATACACAATGTACTCACACTAAGCACAGCAGCATGCAGCGCAGTCCGGTTGTCTCTCAAACACGCGCACACATCCGCGCAGCTAGCTGTAGCACTGCGTGTTGACATAGGCGACACGTGTCTCGTGTTGTGTCTGTATGATACACAATGTACTCACACTAAGCACAGCAGCATGCAGCGCAGTCCGGTTGTCTCTCAAACTCGCGCACACATCCGCGCAGCTAGCTGTAGCACTGCGTGTTGACATAGGCGACACGTGTCTCGTGTTGTGTCTGTATGATACACAATGTACTCACACTAAGCACAGCAGCATGCAGCGCAGTCCGGTTGTCTCTCAGACACGCGCACACATCCGCGCAGCTAGCTGTAGCACTGCGTGTTGACATAGGCGACACGTGTCTCGTGTTGTGTCTGTATGATACACAATGTACTCACACTAAGCACAGCAGCATGCAGCGCAGTCCGGTTGTCTCTCAAACACGCGCACACATCCGCGCAGCTAGCTGTAGCACTGCGTGTTGACATAGGCGACACGTGTCTCGTGTTGTGTCTGTATGATACACAATGTACTCACACTAAGCACAGCAGCATGCAGCGCAGTCCGGTTGTCTCTCAAACACGCGCACACATCCGCGCAGCTAGCTGTAGCACTGCGTGTTGACATAGGCGACACGTGTCTCGTGTTGTGTCTGTATGATACACAATGTACTCACACTAAGCACAGCAGCATGCAGCGCAGTCCGGTTGTCTCTCAAACACGCGCACACATCCGCGCAGCTAGCTGTAGCACTGCGTGTTGACATAGGCGACACGTGTCTCGTGTTGTGTCTGTATGATACACAATGTACTCACACTAAGCACAGCAGCATGCAGCGCAGTCCGGTTGTCTCTCAAACACGCGCACACATCCGCGCAGCTAGCTGTAGCACTGCGTGTTGACATAGGCGACACGTGTCTCGTGTTGTGTCTGTATGATACACAATGTACTCACACTAAGCACAGCAGCATGCAGCGCAGTCCGGTTGTCTCTCAAACACGCGCACACATCCGCGCAGCTAGCTGTAGCACTGCGTGTTGACATAGGCGACACGTGTCTCGTGTTGTGTCTGTATGATACACAATGTACTCACACTAAGCACAGCAGCATGCAGCGCAGTCCGGTTGTCTCTCAGACACGCGCACACATCCGCGCAGCTAGCTGTAGCACTGCGTGTTGACATAGGCGACACGTGTCTCGTGTTGTGTCTGTATGATACACAATGTACTCACACTAAGCACAGCAGCATGCAGCGCAGTCCGGTTGTCTCTCAAACACGCGCACACATCCGCGCAGCTAGCTGTAGCACTGCGTGTTAACATAGGCGACACGTGTCTCGTGTTGTGTCTGTATGATACACAATGTACTCACACTAAGCACAGCAGCATGCAGCGCAGTCCGGTTGTCTCTCAAACACGCGCACACATCCGCGCAGCTAGCTGTAGCACTGCGTGTTGACATAGGCGACACGTGTCTCGTGTTGTGTCTGTATGATACACAATGTACTCACACTAAGCACAGCAGCATGCAGCGCAGTCCGGTTGTCTCTCAAACACGCGCACACATCCGCGCAGCTAGCTGTAGCACTGCGTGTTGACATAGGCGACACGTGTCTCGTGTTGTGTCTGTATGATACACAATGTACTCACACTAAGCACAGCAGCATGCAGCGCAGTCCGGTTGTCTCTCAAACACGCGCACACATCCGCGCAGCTAGCTGTAGCACTGCGTGTTGACATAGGCGACACGTGTCTCGTGTTGTGTCTGTATGATACACAATGTACTCACACTAAGCACAGCAGCATGCAGCGCAGTCCGGTTGTCTCTCAAACACGCGCACACATCCGCGCAGCTAGCTGTAGCACTGCGTGTTGACATAGGCGACACGTGTCTCGTGTTGTGTCTGTTTGATACACAATGTACTCACACTAAGCACAGCAGCATGCAGCGCAGTCCGGTTGTCTCTCAGACACGCGCACACATCCGCGCAGCTAGCTGTAGCACTGCGTGTTGACATAGGCGACACGTGTCTCGTGTTGTGTCTGTATGATACACAATGTACTCACACTAAGCACAGCAGCATGCAGCGCAGTCCGGTTGTCTCTCAAACACGCGCACACATCCGCGCAGCTAGCTGTAGCACTGCGTGTTAACATAGGCGACACGTGTCTCGTGTTGTGTCTGTATGATACACAATGTACTCACACTAAGCACAGCAGCATGCAGCGCAGTCCGGTTGTCTCTCAAACACGCGCACACATCCGCGCAGCTAGCTGTAGCACTGCGTGTTGACATAGGCGACACGTGTCTCGTGTTGTGTCTGTATGATACACAATGTACTCACACTAAGCACAGCAGCATGCAGCGCAGTCCGGTTGTCTCTCAAACACGCGCACACATCCGCGCAGCTAGCTGTAGCACTGCGTGTTGACATAGGCGACACGTGTCTCGTGTTGTGTCTGTATGATACACAATGTACTCACACTAAGCACAGCAGCATGCAGCGCAGTCCGGTTGTCTCTCAGACACGCGCACACATCCGCGCAGCTAGCTGTAGCACTGCGTGTTGACATAGGCGACACGTGTCTCGTGTTGTGTCTGTATGATACACAATGTACTCACACTAAGCACAGCAGCATGCAGCGCAGTCCGGTTGTCTCTCAAACACGCGCACACATCCGCGCAGCTAGCTGTAGCACTGCGTGTTAACATAGGCGACACGTGTCTCGTGTTGTGTCTGTATGATACACAATGTACTCACACTAAGCACAGCAGCATGCAGCGCAGTCCGGTTGTCTCTCAAACACGCGCACACATCCGCGCAGCTAGCTGTAGCACTGCGTGTTGACATAGGCGACACGTGTCTCGTGTTGTGTCTGTATGATACACAATGTACTCACACTAAGCACAGCAGCATGCAGCGCAGTCCGGTTGTCTCTCAAACACGCGCACACATCCGCGCAGCTAGCTGTAGCACTGCGTGTTGACATAGGCGACACGTGTCTCGTGTTGTGTCTGTATGATACACAATGTACTCACACTAAGCACAGCAGCATGCAGCGCAGTCCGGTTGTCTCTCAGACACGCGCACACATCCGCGCAGCTAGCTGTAGCACTGCGTGTTGACATAGGCGACACGTGTCTCGTGTTGTGTCTGTATGATACACAATGTACTCACACTAAGCACAGCAGCATGCAGCGCAGTCCGGTTGTCTCTCAGACACGCGCACACATCCGCGCAGCTAGCTGTAGCACTGCGTGTTGACATAGGCGACACGTGTCTCGTGTTGTGTCTGTATGATACACAATGTACTCACACTAAGCACAGCAGCATGCAGCGCAGTCCGGTTGTCTCTCAAACACGCGCACACATCCGCGCAGCTAGCTGTAGCACTGCGTGTTGACATAGGCGACACGTGTCTCGTGTTGTGTCTGTATGATACACAATGTACTCACACTAAGCACAGCAGCATGCAGCGCAGTCCGGTTGTCTCTCAGACACGCGCACACATCCGCGCAGCTAGCTGTAGCACTGCGTGTTGACATAGGCGACACGTGTCTCGTGTTGTGTCTGTATGATACACAATGTACTCACACTAAGCACAGCAGCATGCAGCGCAGTCCGGTTGTCTCTCAAACACGCGCACACATCCGCGCAGCTAGCTGTAGCACTGCGTGTTGACATAGGCGACACGTGTCTCGTGTTGTGTCTGTATGATACACAATGTACTCACACTAAGCACAGCAGCATGCAGCGCAGTCCGGTTGTCTCTCAGACACGCGCACACATCCGCGCAGCTAGCTGTAGCACTGCGTGTTGACATAGGCGACACGTGTCTCGTGTTGTGTCTGTATGATACACAATGTACTCACACTAAGCACAGCAGCATGCAGCGCAGTCCGGTTGTCTCTCAGACACGCGCACACATCCGCGCAGCTAGCTGTAGCACTGCGTGTTGACATAGGCGACACGTGTCTCGTGTTGTGTCTGTATGATACACAATGTACTCACACTAAGCACAGCAGCATGCAGCGCAGTCCGGTTGTCTCTCAGACACGCGCACACATCCGCGCAGCTAGCTGTAGCACTGCGTGTTGACATAGGCGACACGTGTCTCGTGTTGTGTCTGTATGATACACAATGTACTCACACTAAGCACAGCAGCATGCAGCGCAGTCCGGTTGTCTCTCAGACACGCGCACACATCCGCGCAGCTAGCTGTAGCACTGCGTGTTGACATAGGCGACACGTGTCTCGTGTTGTGTCTGTATGATACACAATGTACTCACACTAAGCACAGCAGCATGCAGCGCAGTCCGGTTGTCTCTCAAACACGCGCACACATCCGCGCAGCTAGCTGTAGCACTGCGTGTTGACATAGGCGACACGTGTCTCGTGTTGTGTCTGTATGATACACAATGTACTCACACTAAGCACAGCAGCATGCAGCGCAGTCCGGTTGTCTCTCAGACACGCGCACACATCCGCGCAGCTAGCTGTAGCACTGCGTGTTGACATAGGCGACACGTGTCTCGTGTTGTGTCTGTATGATACACAATGTACTCACACTAAGCACAGCAGCATGCAGCGCAGTCCGGTTGTCTCTCAAACACGCGCACACATCCGCGCAGCTAGCTGTAGCACTGCGTGTTGACATAGGCGACACGTGTCTCGTGTTGTGTCTGTATGATACACAATGTACTCACACTAAGCACAGCAGCATGCAGCGCAGTCCGGTTGTCTCTCAGACACGCGCACACATCCGCGCAGCTAGCTGTAGCACTGCGTGTTGACATAGGCGACACGTGTCTCGTGTTGTGTCTGTATGATACACAATGTACTCACACTAAGCACAGCAGCATGCAGCGCAGTCCGGTTGTCTCTCAGACACGCGCACACATCCGCGCAGCTAGCTGTAGCACTGCGTGTTGACATAGGCGACACGTGTCTCGTGTTGTGTCTGTATGATACACAATGTACTCACACTAAGCACAGCAGCATGCAGCGCAGTCCGGTTGTCTCTCAGACACGCGCACACATCCGCGCAGCTAGCTGTAGCACTGCGTGTTGACATAGGCGACACGTGTCTCGTGTTGTGTCTGTATGATACACAATGTACTCACACTAAGCACAGCAGCATGCAGCGCAGTCCGGTTGTCTCTCAGACACGCGCACACATCCGCGCCGGTCGCTAGTGCGCCGCGCATCACGGCCACGTTGTGTGCCCGCGCAGCTAGCTGTAGCACCGCATCCGGGGATAGGCGGGACATGTCTTCTGCCGCTAGAAAATACAATATTCTATACTAAAAACGGGGCATGAACGTGGAGGATAAAGCTATAGGGACGTCCTCACTGAGAGCATTCACGTGTAATGAGCATTCGACGTCGAATATTCGAGTGGTGTGGACGTTGACCCGAGCGTTACAAAGCTTACACTTAAGCGCGAACTTTGGCCGAACATCGCAACGATTTTCGCGGAAACGGCTTGCATTCGACTGTTCACGCAAACAAAACGCTCAAAAGCGAGTACTCTGATAATGAAATGAATGAGTATGTATTGTAGGAATATTACTGGCTACTTGTAAAGCAAGGTACATTTCCTTGATCTTAAGTGTTTGTGACCTTCTTGGTCAATAGTAGGTATTATCGAATGAAAGACATTTAACGGGATCGTATTCGAATGCTCCAAGCTCGCTAGTAGAGCACGCAGAACCGCATCCGGTTCCAGGTTTTTGAGAACCGGGTCTGGCAAGCAGTTAGAACCGGGCAAACCGGTTCCGGCTGATAAGATTTAAGTTTTTTTAGGATTGGAATAAATCATAGAGAATTTGACAGGATAAGCAATTATCACTAGGAATATGACATACAATAGTTTAAATTTGTCTAATCAACATATATTTGCTTTACTTTTCTTTATAATTTTCTTTTAGCTTATATCTCGAAAACCAATGAGCATTAGCAAATCTTATGTAGGACATTTTTGTGCACAATTTAATGATCAGTAAACTTGCTCTTGCGTAAATTGCAGAATACCAAAATTGTATGAGAATTAAGCAAAAAACTGATTTTCAGGACCTTTGACAGTCAACATATTTTTTATTCTCATGTTATTTTAATAGACTTTTCAGACAACATTAGTAGTATTACTAATACAATCAACAGAATTCCGGTGAAAATATTGAACTAGGAATCAAAATTCACAGATTCCAATTACAGATATTTTCATATTATTATTTCTCACATTTCATTATGTTCGAAACTCATTCTTTAACAACTCTCAATGAAAAACACTGCAATGTGACATATTTCAGTACCTAATAACTAGCAACTTTCTCTAATTCCGATTACATGTACCCAAAATAGAAAATATTGCTGTCAAAACATGAGAACATACCAGAAAACGACATTTTGAATGTTTAACGGCTGTCTTGCGCATAAAAACATAATTTGACTAGCCTTAATTACCATACATATTTAGTGCAAAAAATAAACAGAATTATTTTTATTTAAGCTCATACCTCGAATATTTATAACAATTAGCGAATCTTATGAAGTACGTTTTTGTGCACAATTGAACAAGGAATAAACTTGCTCTGAGTACAAATTGTAGTAAAATCAAAACGAGAATTAAGCAATAAAGTCATCTTTAGGCCCTTTGTCTCCCTTGCGATTTTTATTGCTTTTTCAGGCAACGAACGTTACTGCTACCATAATGAACGTTATTCCGTTAAAAGTACTTAACTAGGAATTTTTCGCAGTAAATGTTTTTATTTCATGAAATATATCGCCGATTTTGAATTAAAGAAATAATGTGAAAATTTTTCGTTTGTTTTTTAAAGAACCGGGGCACCGGGGTAACTCCTTCCGGAACCGGTTCTGCACCCGGGTAGAACCGGGTGCATGCCCTACTCGTTAGGGAATGTTCAACACGAACGTTCATAGTTTTGCTCGAAAGCATTTGTTGCTCGTCTACGATTGCTTGCTTACAAATGCTCACTAAAGAATGCTCCCAGTGAGGACGCTCCTTAAGATCAAGCGGGATTGACCACACCAATTCCAAGTAAATTGAAACTTCATACAGGTAAAAGCCAATAAAGTACAAGACGAAAAGAGAAAGAGCGCGCGTCGCGCCACGTGTAGGTACAAGACAAAACCATTAACCTCGATCTTGAACTTTAGGAAATAAGCTGACAGTTAGCGCTTTGGAGTTTTATATACATTGCTTTTTTTGTGACAAAAGGGAATTACATACATACATACATAAACTCACGCCTTTTTACCCGACTGCCGAAGGAGGGTAATGTGTTTATCAGTCAATGTATGTATGTATGTAAGTATGTATGTATGTATGTATGTATGTTTGTTCCTATGTGGCGTTCCAGAGACCAAACGCGTTGGCCGATTTCGATGATTCATACGTCAATCGATGCGTCTTAACCCTGCGAGTGTCATAGGCTATATTAAAATTGGATAATACAAAAATGGCGGATTTTGGGTGCCATATTGTGGGGGACCAAATTTTTTTTTTCTTCCAAACCCATCGTGTGGGGTATCAAAATAAAGGGTTTTAAGAGGTGATTCCAAAAATATATAACACTTATATGTTTAAATGTATCTAATTAAAAAAAAACTAACTAAAAAGTTATAAATAAAAAACTTAATTCAAAAAATCAAAAAACCCGACTGCTTCAAAAGCGAACTAAAAAGTCGTAAACAAGGAAAAAATCATGCTGTGCAGGCGGAGGATACACCAGATTTTGGTCAGCCAGCCCGCGAATATGTATCCTCCGACTGCACAGCATGATTTTTTCCTTGTTTACGACTTTTTAGTTCGCTTTTGAAGCAGTCGGGTTTTTTGATTTTTTGAATTAAGTTTTTTTTTTCCCATGGGGGTAGGCAGAAACTACAGAACGCCACCTGCTACGATCCTTACATACTTCTTTTGCTTCACACACATTCATACATCTATTCATACACTCAATATAATTAATAAATAATATTTGGAATGAATATTTTATTATTAAGATTTTCATTTTCAAAAATGGCTTGAAAGACACCTGTATAACAAATAAAGACATGCAACTTACCTAGTTCATCACTGTCCTCTCCCTCCGTGGAGTCATGATCGGACGGCAAGCTGAGGTCGACGCCGCGGTCGCTCGCCAACTCAGTACCGATCAGTAGCACAGGACTGCCGTCCGATTTGCTTGAGCTTTCTGATACTGGAACAAGATAAGGTTAAAGCAAAAGTTCGAGGTTCTCCCACTTCACTGGCTGGATTTAAAAGCAGGAAGAAAGAAGACTTTGTTAAAAAAAAAAAAAGTCAAGAACTAATTGTACTATAATATTTTGAAAACTTTGCATTCATCTTTATTTAGAAAGCTTTTATTACAAAGAGTTTGACACCAACGTGAAGAGGAGTTTCCTAACTTTTAAAAATAGAACTGGCTTAAAAAAACAGTAATTTCCTTTTATAAAAAAAAACAGCAATTCAAATCAAACTCGAAAGCGCTAACCATCAGATGATTTCGTTAAGTTCACGATCGAGGTCAACGTCGCCTTTTTTTTTTTTTTTTTTTTTTTGTTTACGGGGGGCTACCTTTAAGAGACGCCTGGACTTTTGGGGAAAAGCCCAGGGAGTGTAAGATTTTACCTCACTAAAACCAACCAAAACACCAAACCCCGGTGATCTCCATCAGCACATGGAGGCGGCCCCGTTATCTCTTAAAAGACCAACCCTGAACCTCCTCTTTGCAACGCCTGTTATGGCACATCCCTGGAGAGAAAGAAAAAGCGTCTCCCCTGAGCCTCGCTATGCATAGCAGCACCTGATCAATGTGCCACCGTCTTTCCTGGAGTCACTTGATGGGTGGACAGAATCCCCAGTCTGAACGTCCGCGACCCCAGAGTCCCACCAGCTTATGATGCCGGGGCGGTTGCCTCCCCGACGCCTTCATCTTCTCCGAGTGGGATCGGCCCTCTCACGATCCCGCTCGGCAGTCTCCTTCAGGACCATTACGGTCTTACAGAAGGAGGCCAATTCCCTCCAGTTTTCTGTCTCCGCCGGCATGGCCTTCACACTGCTGGCAGAGACAGGTCTCGCCCGATCCTGGCGACCAAGACTGCTGCAGCTCTGAGGCCCAAGCAGGGCACTCCTCGAGCGTGTGCTGTGAAGAGTCAAGGTCGCCTCCACAGTAATCCCCGGTCAGTACCTGAGTGAGCCTGTAAGAGATGCGCTCCTCTCTCTTCAAACAGGCTTCAAAGCCGTTCCTGCCGCCTCAGCCTTACTAAAGAGATTCCTGGCACGCTATCACCATTTTGGCGGATGGCGCGAATTTGGTTATAAACCGTCGCGTCCATGTCCGCCACAGTACTTGTTGTTGTCTTGTTTTTATGTGCTTGTACCTACACGCGCCGAGCCGCTCGCGCTTACTATCTTTGTCGGCAAGGCGACATAAGAAAATAATTAATAATTTTATTGGATAACTTAAGAATAAAGATTTTGAACAGATTACTGTTTAAGAAAAATGCAGATTATTTTTCAAAAATTTGCAAAAAGCCGACAAAAATGCCAACACAAGGAGTCCAGAATCCACGGTACTCCTTTTCACGTCAGTGTCGAAGACATCCTGTATTTCATGGATATTTACCGCTGGTATTACTATTGGCATCACTTTTTTCGTCAACGATGGTTTCTGGCACCGAGGGCGCGGCTCGAACCCTGAAAATAAAGTTAAATTAAGTTTCTTTCGGTCATTCACTTACAGCAATCAAAAGTAGACTTATAGGTGTCGTAGCAAGGTAGTTTACTGTACCTGCGCCTGGCTCTGCGCACAGACCAGCGTCGTCCGGCTCGCAGCGGACTGTCGCTGGTGGTGAGGGCTCCACTGCTGCCCACGAGGTCCTTCACCCACAGCAACGACACGTACTTCGACCGGATCCAGGTCTCGCGGACATTTCTGTTGAAGATACAACATTATGACAACTATCTTAAATTTTATTTCATATCTTTTTCACTTATATTTGAAGGCAGATATCAGAAATATAATAAACTAGCGGACGCCTCGCGGTTTCACCCGGGTAGTTCCCGTTCCCGTGGGAATACAGGGATAAAAAGTAAATAGCCTATGCCACCCGGGGATAGTGTAGCTTCCCAAAGGTGAAAGAATTTTTGAAATCGGTCCAGTAGTTTTTAAGATAATTCGTTACATACAAAAACATAAATCTTTTCAATTTATAATATTAGTATAGATATAGATACATCTATATCTCTTTGAATGATAGATAGAGAAATGATGTGATAAGACAACATTGTGGTTTAAAAGTCAATATAGTGTCAAATATTGTATAGAGCATGCTTTGAGGTTTTCGTAGACTTAGAGTATGCTTGCATGAAATAAATACGGCAATATTTGAATAACTTTTTAAAAAGGTAATTAAAATTTAAACAATACGTTAAAATTTTAATTACCTTTCAATTCAATTACTTCTTAAAAATGTATTTGTAATTTGTATTTCAAATACCTTACGCTGAGGTATTTTGTAGTTAGTATTTCAAATAATTATTCGGGTTCTGTATCGTTATTTTGTACTTATGGGTGCGTTCTGATTTGTATTATACTTGCACATACTTTGACCGACCTTAAGTGTTTTTTTTTTCTATTTTGTTTGTTATTTATATATTCTTCTATTTTATTTTTTATTCCCGTTTTAGTAAGTGTGTCCGTGGCATCAACAGTGGGCCCTATCAGAATATCAGCGCAGCGTTATTACCTTTTTTGGATAAGATATCGCTGCACATGCTGAGATAGGAGCCTTTTTGGTCTCGCACGGGGTTTTTATTTTATTATTGTTTAATTGTATGCTTATTTCTCGTGTCTCCTGTGCGGGTCACTAATAAATATTTTTCTTTCTTTTCTTCTTTAAAACAGCGTTTAATATAGTCATCAGCACGTAACTTGGCAAGAGCCGTTAGATTACCAAGCGGGACGCGGGGTTCGTTTAACACCGTTCCGAGCGCATGATTGGTTGGTTGGTTGACACAAGGATCGCCTGACCAATCGTGTCGCGTGCACGTTCCGTTCGCTCTATATGGTGGTCGGTTAGTTCGCGCATTATGCGCGAACTTGGGGTAAGTTACTACGCCAAAACCTTGCCAAGTTACTTGCCGATAACTATAGCTTTCGTAAGCAAAATGGCGACCGCGTACGTCAAATATTATCAAGTATCTTTTTAATTGTCATTTTAATTTCAAACGGTTACTTCAACGAAACTTCTGTGTATTATTAAGTTTATTAGTACGAATGTCACGATGGACGATCGGCTATATTTAGTTTTTTAAATAAAAATGGTTTAATTATTTTTATTTCAAGTACAGTATGTATATAATACTTACAAATATTTTGTATTTCGTATTTTAAATACATGCGAGGTAGCATTTTTTTTTTAAAATTAAAGCATGTATATTGCTCAGCTCTGACTATACCTAAGTTTGGGCATGACTGTTAGTTTTATAGTTTAAATAACTTTGTTGAAAGATAAATAGTGCAGCATTTTTAAAACACTTTTCTTTAAACGATTTTTATATTGATCCCTTGTTAAAATCTTACGTTTCACAGTCTGGGGTAGCCCTTGGGATGGTAGTTCCTTCAGCATTGGCTTCATAGATTAGATTCACTATTTTGTTGCCCAATTCTGCCATAACCTGAAACGATAAAATTATTTTCTAATTTTTATTGCTTATGGGGTAATAATTACAGAACCAACGGCCAAGAATCCGTTTTCTTTTAATCATATTGATGAACAAATAAATACCTTTATGATTTCTGGTTCCCAGTCATCCAAGGTAAGAGATCTTACTTTACTAACGTGAACGCCTAGCGAGCGATGTATGCCAGAACATTCTAGAACAGACAGACACAAACATAACATTATTACCTAACAAAACAAAACCGCTATTTTTCGTTTAAATTCAGAACACTCGGAACTGAATAGCATAAGAAACCTATCACGTTCCTGTTGCTAGGACACAGGTCTTCTCATCGTGAGAGGGACCATAATCTAACACGCGGGCCAAGTGCGGGGTGGGGGAAGTCACTAAAAATTAAAAGGTATAACAAGATCTGACAACATGACAATAATGCCTTCTTAGGGTTCCGTACCCAAAGGGTAAAAACGGGACCCTATTACTACGACTCCGCGGTCCGTCTGTCTGTTTGTCTTTCACCAGGCTGTATCTCATGAACCGTGATAGCTAGACAGTTGAAATTTTCACAGATGATGTATTTCTGTTGCCGCTATAACAACAAATACTAAAAACAGAATAAAATAAATATTTAAGGGGGGCTCCCATACAACAAACGTTATTTTTTTGCCTCTTTTTGCGGTAATGGTACGGAACCCTTCGTGCGCGAGTCCAACTCGCACTTGGCGGGTTTTTTATCCGACTTCAGACTTATACTAACAGAAGAAAGGTTATATGGTTGTAAAATATATCTATAAATATTATAGAAGAGCTTCCGTGAAGTTTCTTGCCCTTCTTCTCCACAAGAACTAGTTTAGCGAAAGGTGGTAAGCTCTCTGAGCCTTCTCAATATGAATTAATTGACAAGCCTAATTGGAATAAATACCTAGTCTTGTCTTTCTGTGATTTTCTTCAAAATACCTTTCTCTTACACACCACATACAAAGGCAATCTGATACACAGTAAATAACCAACAACCATATTGACATTCCAAGCCTGCTATTCTGGCTGATGTCGATACTTTTATATGGAGTTACTTCATGATTCTAACACAGTCATTCATTTGAACATATTATGCGGAGACAACAGTCTCCTTGCCTTTGTTGCCTGCAGGTTGGACGGGATTTTTATTCGGCACTGGCCAGCTTTATATTTACCCGATAATGAGGCATGAGCCCTTCATTTTGAGATTATGATGTAGGTATTCCATTTTTGAATTCGTATTGAAACATACCTATACAGAGTGTGATGCCGAGATTGATGCTAGCCCAGCGCGGGTTCGGGCTGCCACAGTCACAGCAGTAGTTGTTGCCGGGAATACTCAGGAGTTGCTCCCATATCCTGAAAATAGAATCAACATTAGACAGATACGTTACCAAACATAAGTGTCAGATGAGTAAGTCTCCTGTCTCCGTACCCTGACGTGTCAGAACTATCATAGTTCGACTGTAAAAAGGGACAAATCCATACAAGTCATATACACCTGTCCCTTACGCACACTTAAAATAACCTTACTCTAAGAGATTATGGTCACCCCCCTGAACGCCGATGGCCGATATTGTCAAGTGAAAATCGATTAAATTCCGGGCGTTATGAAATTGCAAATTACTTATTGCGCTTCGAATACATTTGAATTAAATTATTATATTGAAGAATCATGTTTTTAGAGTTACGAAAAAATATTTTTGTATGTAATACATAGCTCTTTATTTAACAGTTTTAGTACGGAACTCTAAAAACATAATAAGATTCTTCAATATAATAATTTAGTTCAAATGTATACAAGTTGCTTTGGAAGACCTCCCATTAGGTGGACCGATGACCTGGTGAAGGTTGCGGGGATCCGCTGGATGAGAGACGCACGAGACCGGTCAATGCGGCGACACTTGGGGGATGCCTATGTCCAGCAGTGGACGTCTTTCGGCTGAAATGATGATAGTGGTAGTGGTGACAGCTACAAAAACTCGAAAATGTACTAAAAACTATTAAACTCATTTGACTAACTGTGAGACACTACGCTTGCAAGTTTGAATTATACAAGTTGACTCTTGGCAACACTGTACCTGTTCTCTGCCCGTTGTCAGGGACAAATGTAAGCTAAATGTCAGGGTTCTCGGACTATAACCCTGTTGTAGGGCGGAACAGAACTGTTCTTCTACCAAGGAACATGATAGTCAATAATCATATACCTTGTCCCTGACGTTGGCAACACTGAGCCTGTTCTCTGAGGGCCTGTCGTCAGGCACTAGTATAAGTTGAGTATCAGGGTTCGCCCGACTCTGAATCTACTGTATAGCGGGTCTGATTGTGGTAAAGGAGTGGACAATAATCATTTACCTGATCTTCCGCATGCCCCTGACGTTGGCAACACTGTGCCTGTTCTCTGAGGGCCTGTCATCTGGCACCAATATCAGCTGAGTGTCAGGGTTCTCTCGACTCTGACCCTGCTGTATGGCGGAACGAATGCCATTCTGAAGTGCGGTGATCCAACAGTTGAGCATCTCTTCTGAATCCGCTTGAAGCATGTGACTCCTGGGAATAAAGTTTGAATTAAGAATCTGAAATTACATCAAGTTTTGGAACAAAAATGTCATACATGACAAAGTTCAAAATCTATTGCAATATTTACCCGAAAATCTATTAATTAGTAATTTTAATTAATTTTGTTCCATTCCGTTCCACGGATATAGATGGTGATCTATCTATCGCCGTCAAACGGAACCGATAGCGATAGATTTATAAAAAAATAATCAGTATAATCAGACCAAAAACGCTAGTTACGTCGGCTCAGTTTCTTTGTATGGGATGAGACATCTGTATGCTAGTATTATAATACGTTGGGGAAAAAGTATCTTCGCATTTTTTAAGAAAATTCAAAACATTTTTTAATATAGTTTATTTACATTTAACTAAAGTATGTAGGTACCATTTTGTTCGATAACTTCTTGCCATCTTGTAGGTAGGGACATGATCCCATTGTATAGAAATTTTGGGACTACTGATCAAAATACCGCGACAAGTGGTTTTGGCAGTCCTCTCGTGATGTTAACCTGACACTGCCTAAAGAATTCTGAAGAGACCGAAACAGGTGGAAATCTGAAGGTGCAAGGTCAGGACTATACGGAGGATGCATTAACACCTCCCAGCCAAACTCTCTTAATTTTTGCTGAGTGGCTAAAGATGTGTGAGGTCTAGAGTTATCATGATGAAAAACTACACCCCTTCTGTTGATTAATTCCGGCCGCTTTCTCTCAACTTCTTGCTTTAATTTCATCAGTTGTTCGCAGTAGAGTTCAGAATCGATGGTCCTGCCTGGTGGTAACAGCATGGTATGGTAACAGGTCATAATGAATAATGCCCTTCCAATCCCACCACACACACAGCATCACCTTGTTGCGAGTTAACCCGGGTTTCGCCACAGTCTGTGAAACCTGACCGGCCTTAACCACGACCTTTTTCGCACGTTGTTTTCGTACGTGATCCTCTTTTCATCACCAGTTATCAACTTCTTCAAAAATGGTTCGGTTTCATTACGTCGTAATAAAGAATCACAAATGAGTACACGGTTCATTTAGTTTCTTTCAGTGAGCTCGTGAGGTACCCAAATATCGAGCTTTTTTGTGTACCCAGTTTTTTTCAAATGCGCCAAAACTGTTTTGTGGTCAATTCCGTCGGTGCTCCATGGACCAATTGAAATTTGACCAATTGGTCTATGGGGAAAATTGCATGTTTCCATCGTCCAATTATCAACTGGGCTATGGAGAATTGAGAAATGTTCCGGTGCCCAGTTTAATAGTATAGTAAAGCCTTGTCCACAAGTCTCATTTTTCAGCTACGTCGTAACTATTGATATCTTGCTCCACTTTTTCAAAAATGGCATCCATTTTATCCATAATAGGGCGACCAGAGCGACGTGCATCTTTGACATCAAAATTTCCGGATTGAAAACGCTTAAACCAAATTTGTGCTACTCTCACAGACACTGCACTATGTCCATAATCATCGCAAATTTTTTTCGCGGCTTGCGTTTCATTTTTACCTTTTTTGTAGAAAAATTATAAAATGTATCGAATTTCTTCATAGATTCACTCATCTTGACGGTACGAAAAACAAATGAAAATCACACATTTTCCTAACTTGAATTTGGAATTATGTTCTTTAAAATTTAAACTTTCAATGCTTCGATGAAGTATACACCTAGATATAGGATCCCATACAAAACAGATCTTTAAAACTGACGCCAATTGTGTTTAGGTAATTCTAAGAATTGTACTTGGAATAAATATACCAGGCCCCTCAGAACGTATTGCGAAAAAAAGTTTTTATATATGGGAGACTGGCCAGTTATAATGTTTTTCGAAAATATGATTATTTATAAGTAAAAATAAGTAAGTTCCAATTTCAAAATTTCCCTCCACATTTTTTGCGAGTTAATTCAAAGTATTGTGTCTCACTGAAATATGGATCTGCGCCGGGAACATTTTAGAGCTATGATTTTATACGATTTCAAGTGTCGCCTGAAACCGGATGAATCGTACGATAGACTTCAAATGGCATTCATGGATGAAGGCCCTTCCAAGGCAACCGTGTATCGTTGGTATAACGAATTCAAGCGCGGTCGACCAACTTTGGGGGATGACGAAAGAAGCGGTCGCCCTTTGACGGCTGTTACCGAAGAAAACGTGCTAGCAGTGAAAAATTTAATCCAAGACAATAGGCGAATTACATATCAGGAGATTCAACACATATTGAAGATTGGATCGGGAAGCGTTCACGAGATTCTACACAGCCATCTTCGCGTGAGGAGGATAGTATCACGCTGGGTGCCGCACAACCTCACCGATGCTCAGAAGCAGGCCCGGGTGGAATGGTGCCGTGATATGCTTAACAAATTTGAAGCAGGCTCGTCTCGGCGTGTTTACGACATCGTTACAGGTGATGAGTCCTGGATTTATCAATACGACCCAGAAACCAAGCGCCAGTCGACTGTTTGGGTGTTTCAAAATGAGCCAACGCCTACCAAAGTGAAGCGATCTAGAAGCGGGGGTAAGATTTTGATCGCTAGCTTTTTTAATTTGACTGGCCACTTGGTATCAATTCCCTTACGGGATCAAAGAAGCATTAATGCCGAATGGTATACTACCAAATGTTTGCCAGAAGTTTTCTCTGTTATAAGCAACAAGCGACCAAACACAGGGCTCCGCGGGCTACTGCTCCACCACGACAATGCACCTGCGCACACCGCACTCAAAACGAGGGACTTCCTGGACAGCACGCCAGTCAAACTCCTGGGTCACCCTCCTTACAGCCCTGATCTAGCACCGTGTGACTTCTTTTTATTCCCAAAAATAAAAAATCAGCTCAAAGGGATACAATTTTCGTCGCCGGAAGATGCGCTGGCTGCGTTCGAGCAGGCTGTAAACGAGGTGTCTGCGGCGGACTGGAAAAAGTGTTTTGAAAACTGGTTTAGGCGCATGAATCTTTGTATAGAGGCTGGTGGAAAGTACTTTGAAAAGATTTAATAAAAATATATGTACGTATAGAACAATTTTTTTTAGTTTCGCAAAACTTTCTGAGTGTCCCACGTACATTAATGCAAATTCAACCTTAAATGCAATGTTTAAAGTTGCATTCACAAAACGATGTACAAAAAGCAATAAAAAATTGATGAGCTCAATAAAAATTAAGTCTTACACCCAAGTATTAAAGACTAAATAACAATGAACCAAAAAAAAAACAATTCGAAATTCGAATTTTTAAAATTTATGTTCGAGATGAACAAGGAATGAGTGGAGTCGAAACGTTCAATTATTTTTTTATATCATCGATCTATAAAAATACTAGATTAATAATCAGGAACGAAAATAAGCAGCTCAAATGGCCACACACACTTAACTACTTATCTTTCTATACTATAAAAACCGGCCAAGTGCGAGTCGGACTCGCGCACGAAGGGTTCCGTTCTTGGTAAATTGCGGTTTACGATTTATGACGTATTAAAAAAAAACTACTTACTAGATCTCGTTCAAACCAATTTTCGCTGGTGGTTTACATAGTAATGTACATCATATATTTTTTTTAGTTTTATCATTCTCTTATTTTAGAAGTTACAGGGGGGGGGACACACATTTTACCACTTTGGCAGAGTCTCTCGCGCAAACTATTCAGTTTAGAAAAAAATTATATTAGAAACCTCAATATCATTTTTAAAGACCTATCCATAGATACCCCACACGTATGGGTCTGATGAAAAAAAATATTTTTAGTTTTAGTTTCAAGTATGGGAACCCCCAAAATTTATTGTTTTAATTTTATTTTTGTGTGAAAATCCTAATGCGGTGCACAAAATACATCTACTTACCAAGTTTCAACAGCATAGTTCTTATAGTTTCGGAATAAAGTGGCTGTGACATACGGACGGACAGACAGACAGACAGACAGACAGACAGACAGACAGACAGACAAACAGACATGACGAATCTATAAGGGTTCCGTTTTTTGCCATTTGGCTACGGAACCCTAAAAATCAATTGCTGTTCGTTGGTCTCGCTTAAACACAAAAACGGCTGGATCGATTTGAATAATATTTTTTTTTGTTTTGTCCGCTCGAATAAAGAGACAGTTTAAAAAATATATATATGTATTCGTGGGCAGGTACTTTCCGTTACGTCTTTACTTTACGTTGTCACTTTCCTGCCGCGTACAATTATGTTAGAAAATGTTTCAATAAAGTTTTGCCACATGTAAGAAGAACATTACGCAGATGGTATTTTAGTATAGATCACAACCTGGTTTTACTAACGAGTCGTTGTGTGCTTTGAAATTCAAAAGAATTAATTTATTCTTTAGTAATTGACGAGATTTCTATTAGACGTAAAAAACACAGATCACTAAAAAAAAAGCTTTACAAACTACTCCATTCATTCTCTGTTCCAGAACAGTCAATGTTTGTTACAATAGTTGGCGCGTTCGCTTTGTCGACGCAAACGTTGGTCAAACAATCATAATATTTGGTAATTAATTCATATTTTCTATTAAATTCGGTGTTTACTTTTTGAAAAACACTTAATGATATGAACATACCGAAAAAAAGATATTCCTTCCAAAATCAAGGTGTTACGGTGGTTATTTTCACAGTTTTTGAACGCACATTGCGGCATTTTTAAGGTATTAATGTTGGCTGTGATTGGACCATACTAATTTTGAAATAGGGCCACAAACGTATTTGTGGCCCAATTTTTCGGCCCGTTTTTGAAGCGCTGACCGGGAATCTAGGTGTATTCTTCATCGAAGTTTCAATGATACCAAAACCAGCCAGATACAAATAGTATAGCCAAAGAGATTTTATTTCAAGTTCATACATACTATAATGCGAAAAGACTATTTCCCCAACCTATATTATCTGTGGTATTGTAATGTGGTAGCACCAATATTGAATTTCTTAGTTGAATGATTCTTCATGCTAGCTATTCCAATTTGTATACTGACTAACTGTGTTCCGTGAGTTGACCTGCCCACGCTATAACTTCTTTTTTCTTAGCATTATTTCTGACATCTTTTCTTTTTGCTCGGCTACTCAGGGTATGGCCTTTAATGTTCTATTAATGTTCCTCAAAAATTAGGCTTACCAGCAATTATTATATTATTCCAGATATAAATTAAAACTTACTTAGATGGTGACAATACTTCAAAGCAGTACCGCCTCTCGCCGTCAAGCACGGGCTTCACAGTGCACAGCCTCAAGTCTTCCTCCATTACTGTGACGTTTAGTTCACCGGTCCTTTTCCTAAAACATGTATAAGTCTGGTCAATGTCCCCATAAATAATATGATGAATTTTTTAAACAACTTTGTTTCTTTTTTCGTTTTGTATTTGTCATAACTTTGGAAGAAACTTTACAGGGTGTAGCTACAGCTGATTCAACGGTTGCTGGTAGAGTAGAACACACTGGTTTTTTTTTGGTTAAGGTTTTTTAAGTGAAACTTCTTTTATAAAGTAAAAAACGATTCGATAATAATTGGTCGAGAATTGAGAGTAAAATTTCAAGGACACGTCACGTTTAGGCACTTATCGTTACATGAGAAAGAAGAAAGATATTCCTGCTCCCCAATCTCTTTAAGACGGTACCCTGACCAAAAAATCGGCATGAGATATGAGCGTTCCTATTGGTCTAGTGACACTGGTGGCGTATTAATTACAGTACTGAATACGCCCAGATTTTAGAATAAAATCTTTATAAAATCGAATTTTGGTTTTTTGAAAAAAAAAATTTACAAAAATGTTCGTTATTAAATTGTCTATCCATTAGTGTTAGTACAAAAAATAATCAATGAACACTTTACGAGGAGATGCATAATATCAATAATTATTTCTCATTTTTATGTTTTTTTGGAAGTAGATTAGTGAAATATATACAACATTTAAAAAAAAACTAAATCTACCATTTTAGAATCAATATTCTGTAGAAATTTAATGTATTTTTATTAATTGATATTTCTTTTTAAATAACGAGTAGATAGTTCCTAAAAACAGCACAAAAAACGGCTTGCGCGGCGTTTTGCTCGGGGTACCGCCTTAAGGCTAAGTTTCCACCAGAGATGTGCGAGGATGCGTAGCGAGGGACGTGTTTGTTAACAACCAATAGAATCACTTCTTTTACCTAGCCTCTCTTAGCGCAGCTTTAGTGGAAACTGATCAGCCGCGCGAGGTTTTTCGTTATTCACACATCTTTCGTCTCCGCTTTAGACTTCTCCGCACATCTCCGCTTTGGTGGAGTCCGGGCCTTACTCTCTAGTTTTAAGAAGTTTCAGTTCACGTATTTTTTTTGTTTTTAACCTCATTTTGATAACAATCTTTAACCTATCATTTATTTCACGGAGTTTCACTAGCGTATTTATTTTGACTCTGTTTATGGAAGGTGTAAAAGATTCGGTATAAAATATTTAGCAGTACGATCTATTAGATAAGAGGAGATTGCTGCAAGCAACTTCCTACAAGCTCAAAAGGCAATAGTTTTATTAAAAATGGCAACTAAGATAGATAGTTTCCGTAATTAATGTACTAGTAACACAAATACACACATTCTGACAATCATTTAAATAAATTATGAGACGACAGTTATGTCACGGTTCGCTAAGTTGGATCAATGATGCATAGCACTAAAACTTAAAGTGAAGACGAAATCAATTGACTAAATTGTTTTGCCCAATCTATCTAACGGATCTAATCGACAAAATAAACAATTGATAAAGAAGTAGACCGATTAACGAGACGTGACGTCACTGGCCTACATAACAAGCCCCAGATCAGCAGGGTTGGGCAGTTTTTGAATTACTTGTAATTTTTATTCACTTCCCTAAAATGTAATTAATATTTCAAATACTTGACGCTGAGGTTTTTTGTAATTAGTATTTCAAATACTTATAGCTAGAAAATATATTATCACATTTAATACATTTAGTTACATATACATATTTTTTGTTTCAATCAACGTCGTTATTAAAATTTATTGCAATCAAAGGATCCTCTGATTGCATTAAGTATTGTATTGAATATAAAAGGTTAAAATACAGAATTTTGTATTTTAAATACAAGCGAAAAAGTATATAGTAATTTGTATTTTTATTACGGCAAAACATGCACAGCCCTGTCGATCGGAAACCGCAAATCGAGAATCTAGAACTCACCTATACACGAGACGATTGTCGTATAAATAGAACCATCTCCTGTTCCAAGTCTTGAAGGCATTCGAAGTCCTTTTGAACAGATAGCCTTGCATTCGAGGCATGTTCTTAAGGCAAGGCGTACTCAACAAGCCATCTTTGCAGTCCCCTTCAGCCTCCCTCGACTTACAGCTCGGCAGTACAGTGTCTTTACTGTTCACAATCGTATGGCGGTTCTCCATCTCTTTGTCGAGTATTTTGGTGTCGTTACGCATAGCTGCGATCTGGAAATTTGATCATTAGTGGTGAATACTCGTATGATCGAATGTTTCTTGCAACTTGACGTGCGGCTGTAACGCTTTGTGTATCCCGGACTCTGATATGTTGTCAATTTTGAGGACATCGTTAACGGTGAACAAAGTTGATTAGTGGAGTGTGGTGCAGTTATTATGGTATTTAGTCGGGACGGTTTGATTTACTTGTTCTGCTTAATGCTTTTCCCAACTAGCAAAAACGTCGTATAATTCTAGTCTAATAAGACTTCGTGGTATATAACAGTTATATAGTGGTATGTAGTTAACTATTTTGATACATAGACGTTTATCTTACGACGGTTCAGTCGCGGGACTGTAATGTCTTAATATAAAGTTGAGTAAACATTTTCAGGACTAACTTATACAACGTTGTAGAATGGTGTCAGTAAATATGTTGAGTAAATGTTTACAGGACTAACTTATATGACGTCGGATAATGGTGCCAGTACATATGTTGGGTAAACGTTTTCAGGACTAACTTATACGACGTTGTAGAATGGTGTCAGTAAATATGTTGAGTAAATGTTTACAGGACTAACTTATATGACGTCGGATAATGGTGCCAGTACATATGTTGGGTAAACGTTTTCAGGACTAACTTATATGACGTCGGATAGTGGTGCCAGTGCATATGTTGAGTAAAAGTTTTCAGGACTAACATATATGACGTCGGCTAATGGTGCCAGCCATGACGTTTATTGGACAATGTATTGGTCATATCAACGTTTCGGTTAAATAAAAAGTTTTTGTAAGACAACCATCGTCGTGTGTGAATCTTAACATAACTTTTATATAATTAAAACGCCACTTACACGTTTGCGTATGACCTTTTTATAACAAAACTATTTTGATCGTATGGAAGACTTACTAAGACTTGTATGCAACTAAAATGTTGAATTTCCACGGTTACATTACTTTAAGTAGACTTTTGAATCATTTAAAGGTCAAATCCACACTTTAATTGAATCATTTCTATTTTGTTTTGTCTTTTAAAAAAGGGATAGAACGAATGAATGCTGCCGAAAAAGATTCCGTATATATATATTTTTTTTAATTAATATTTAATGTAAACAACAACAATAAAATTAAACAATTAACAGTAGAAGGTTAAATAAATGCTTCGCCAAGGCCATTTTTCTCTTTTAAGACGTTTTAAATAATTTCAGATCAAAAATTTTTCGATGTCCAAGAACACTACCATAGTTCATTCATATCCTATGTAGACCTGAAAAAAAAACATTAAAATAAATTAATCTGGGCTAAACGTACTATTTGATTAGATAGCCAGTGACAAGAAAAGAAGATGAATTTATAATCATAAAGGGCCGAGTTAGTTCTCTGTTCAAGTTATGCAATGTTTATTAGATCTGTAAGTAATGCATATGGAACCCTAAAGTAAACTGAATATGGCCGCGGCGTCATAGACTCAAGAAAATGTATACGACCTTTTTGTTATATTAGTGTTATATAAAGGTCGCTATACAACGTAAACAAGATGGTTGATGCTTTATTATGAAAACATATTTTGGATAATTAATTAAAACGATTCAAATACAAAGAAATAGAGGAGGGCGTTAAAAACTTCACAAAAACACATATATACATTGTCATAAAACTAAAGTTCCCTGAAAGATTAACACAACTATCATTATCTCACACTCATTTAAATAATGCATAATAAATCGATATTTTGTAATTATGGAAATAGACATTTACTTACCTTTTTTTATTTAAACACCGGCACAATATTTAACAAACGAAACAAAACGGTTGCCGTTGAGCAGTCTTTTGAAAACGTCATTGTAACAGCTATGTGACATAAGCGGTCACATAAGAGACTCATCATAACCAGTATTGGACCGTAAAGTCGGTCTCTGTACTTTTATTTAACTTGTATACAACGTTTGAACGTTCATTGGCTGACTTCTACTTAACTACTAAACGACAATATTGTCGTGTAATTTGGGCCTAATTCGCGTTATTTATACGTTTATATTTACGTTTATGCGACCACTCTTAAAAACTAGACTCAAAGTGTAAAACGTTAAATTGACTATTATAAAACATTGATTTGTTAGTTGGGTTGTGACTAACCTAATCATCAATCGCAAAAACTAATCACGCAACTGAGAGAGTAAGCAACACTCAAAAAAGCAAGCGAAAAAAACTACCCTGGGTTTGTAGAACAAAATAAAAAAGTCGACTCCTGCTCTGTAGAGCATTACGGACTCTATTTAGTCCTATTTTGCAGTCAATTTAACATAACGGATATTCTATTTTCAAATTGAACCCTATAAAGGACGGTTCATACAAAGTGGGTTGTAAACTGGACAGTCACTCACAGTCACTTCAAGGTCGTTATCTCTAAGATTTTTAATTGAAAATTGAACTTTATGACCATTTACGACCCACGTTAGAGCACACTAAAACATAAGGATATCCCACCGAACTATTCCCAAACGAGACCACCAGAAAAGCGCCGAGGCAATAAAACTCTACGAAGTCGCGGAGAATGTATTTATATGTCTTGGATCTCGCAAGGAAATTAATCAGAAAATAAAAACAGAGGAGTAGGTAAAAATACAAATTTCTACTTCCCTCCATATCAAGCAGGAGACAGAACAAACAAGACTTAATAGGCACAAAGGGTCGTGTAAGATAGTATAATATTTATGTTGGGTCCATATTGGCTCACCTAAAGTTATTTACCCGAAATTGTTCTTCCTAATGGTTTGTAATCCGAATGATCACTCTTCCTACAATTTTACATCCTAATGTTTCCATTCATACTATTTGTAGTGCTACCGGCGATGTTCATAACACTCATGTTTCCGAAAATTGTAATTAATAATATCATTAATGTAAATATATTTAAACTCCTACTGTTTTTTATCATAACGCTTTTATCCCTAAACATAATTACCATAATGTTTTCACTCATATTCAGAAAAAAACATTTACCAAGTGTAATAAGAAATATATATGTGGGTAATTATGTCTAAAAAATCAACTGTTTAGAATGATTAAAGGTCGTTTTACTGATTTTTGTCTTAAATGAATGAAATTCAGGTCAGAGTGTCGTCTTGGGGGTATTATGAAAAAAATACTTAGAAAAATTTCGCGACCAATTTCGAGGTAGCGCTCGCCGGCCGCTGCCGCGGCACCGCTCGCTACGCTCGCTCGGCTCGCGCGTAGTTGGTCACAGTTCTAACCTAACCTAACCTATGGATATCCTTGCAGGTACACACCGCTATAAATAAAATTAAAGTTATGTGAAAATAAAGTCACGCAAAATGAATGTATAAAATACTGATTATTATGAATAAAACGAAATCTAAACAAAAAAGATATGACTTTGAATAATAGTGTAAAAGATGGTTATGTTGAGAAAATATAGGAAAACAAATAAAAGTGTAATAAATGTTTATTGCTACTGACATTATGAAGTTGAATGCTTCGGCATTATGTACATTAGAGACAGAGTAGTTAGGAATTGTGATTGTTAGGATGAAAAATGTTAGGAAGAACATTTTCGGATTTCCAATTATCGGAGTTAAAAATTTAGGTGAACTTTGGCGCACCCATATATGTTAAAGGGTTAAGAAATAACTTTACTTACATCTTCAGCGATAGTCTTGAGGAATGGCTCCAAGTCTTCTGATAGATCGGCACCCTGGTGGTTGTAGGTGCAGCACGCTTGCAAGTACGACAGGAACTGAAATAGATAAACACGGTTTAAATAATAAGTTAAAAGCCACTTGAAAAATTCACTCAGTGTAATGAAAGTATGAGAAGTGTGCTTTAGAATTTTAGATAACTTTTCCAATGCCATTATTATTTTGACAATCTCGGGACCCTGGGGTCCCGGTCCTTTGAAAGGCGTGCGAGGGGCCGAAACCAACTCTCAGAGGCCTTGTTAGCCATGTATTAGTATATGTGACACCAACCGACGATTATCCCTGTATGCACTACGCAAGTGCACCCAAGGGCAATCCCCGGTTGGTGCAGGACTATTGCACAATACGGAGATATAAAATATTGGGCTATGGTTTGGTAGGTTTAGTGGATCGATTGCCTCAAACTATAGGACGACTGACCCCTGCCTGATCACTGTTGAAATACACGGCTATAACCATTATTATTTCCTTTATTTATCTTATTTCTTATTTATTACATTTTTAAATATTAAAAAAAAAGAAAACTTAAAAACATTTAAAAATATAAAAAATAGAGGCCAACCGGTATCGGGAACAGGGTCCAAGCTACCGGTGGTTAGGGCTCCAGAGAAAGGAACCTCCTCACAATGCGAGCCGTATCGAGGAGTACTGCCTTCTGTATCAGACCTTTGATCCAACCGCCCAATGACAGCCTCGACAGATGGTCGTCGAGGCTCTTGGCCATCAGGCCGTTGGCCGTAACGACAATCGGCACAATGATCGCAGAGTCCACATTCCACTTGTCGACAACCTCGTGTGCTAAGTCAAGATACTTGATTTGTTTCCCTTTCTCAGCTTTCACGAGGTTCTCGTCATGCGGGATGGTGACATCGATTATCATTGTGCGGCGCGCTAATCGGTTTATCACCACTATATCCGGCTTATTGGCAACAATAGTCCTATCAGTGATGATAGACCGATCCCAGAACTATTGTAATTGTTATTATCCCAGTACTATTGTAATTGTTATTATCCCATTATTATTGTTATTATGATTATCCCCACGAGTGGTTCTAAGGTACCTTTACGTAGGCTAAGGTTGCTTTTGTCGCACCCTTTGCGTTCAAGTCTCTGCCTTGCCAACTTCCTGACTTTATAATCATACACTAACACCATTATTAACCGACTTACCAAAAAGGAGGAGGTTCTATGTTCAACTACATGTATGTTTTTTTTTATGTATGTTCACCGATATCCCCGTCAATTGTGGACCGATTTTGAAAATTCTTTTCGAAATTGGTCCCATTTTCATTTGGTGAAGATCTGATGAAGAACTTCGGAGATATATAACAGAACTCTTCACGAAATAACGGCAAATCTCTCGGGATTGCTGCAATCGCATGTCTGTTTATTGTTTATACCATTTCATAACATCACATCACGCCATTAAGCTCTAAAAGGGTACGCAGATGTGTACATTTCACCTTGGTACACTCTCATTTCACCGGTAATATTCAGTTTTATGATATTCGGGTAATCTATTCTGGGATTATAGGTGCCTTACGTAACTACTTGCCTATTAGGTAGGTCCAACTAAAATAAGAAAAATAAAAAATACTACCGACTTCCAAATAACAAAACTACAAAGTGCAAAATAACTTTATTTTTGGAAGTCGTTGTCCATAACGAAAAAAATGGTACCTACCAAAGACACCGACTTCCAAAAATAAAGTTATTAAAATATAGTTTGTAAAAAAGTTTTTTATCTCATATTGGTAGACAGAAACTACAGAACGCCACCTGCTACTGCCCTTACATACACTTTTTACTTGGTTCGTCATATCATGATGGCCCAGTGGCTAAGACCTCGCCTTTCGTGCTTGAGGTTGAGGGTTCGAATACGGGCAAGTACCAATGTGACTTTTTAATTTTTACTTTCTAAGTTTATCTTGGACATCGCTGCTGACAACGGTGAAGGAAAACATCGTGAGGAAACCTGGACTTATATTACTTTATCATTATGATTGTGCTCCATTGGTGCAATTGCTGCAAGGCGTTCCAATCCAATCCGTTCATATAAATAAATAAAATCTAGTCATACACGCAAGCCGGTTATGAGCACAGCGCACTTGGCCTTTCTGCGGAACATCACTAATAAGATCCGAGTATGTCTAGGGCATCCACTAGACGGTGTGACACTTAGAAACCATACGACCTCAGGAAGTCAGGATAGTGACCTTCCATAGACACATTTATTAGTTACTAACTGTATATTTTCAATGATATTTTTTGGCCTACTATAAGCCAATAGGAATGTTTCCTGGGTAGAAAAATTATAATTATATTTAGTCTTATAGTGAGATTATTAAATAATGTAGCAAATCCCAAAAAAAATACAAAGTTATAGCGCATCAAAGTTCAGGAGTGGGCTTGTGACGTCACTATGTCAGTATAAAGTGTACTAACGTAACGTCACACGTGCCACACGATATTTCAACGCATTATATTGTCGTCACTATATGTTTTCGTGTGAAAAAAAAAATACGTGTCCAATATTTTTATTAAGGTCTATCCACACATATCAGGGCGGTGCCCGGGACGTCACAGGGCCGGGCCCAGGCATTGAAGATTCGTCACTGGACGTGTGTGAACGAGTTCATATAAAAGTTACACAGCGATGTTTTTTGATCCCCTGACGATGACGGGGCACGGTCCGTCCACGTCCCGGGCACGGCCCTGATATGTGTGGATAGTCCTTTAATGTGCCTGACGGACAAAAAAGTAATTTTCAGGCAGCCATCTCACTGTGTGCGTCTCACTATGTCGTATAAATAAAAATTCTATACATCATAGGTGAGTCAGCAACCAGCCATAGCTCGTAGGGCCATCTTCTTCTTTTCGATTCGATGGCACATTTAATTAGATTGTCTGGGCCCAGTAGGCGGCCACGCTTATTGCAGCGTCAGAAGCACCGTACAGGTCTTCCAGGGTTCAAGTGAATGGACAGCCAGGACACTCCAGCAAGTGGGACATAGTCTGTACAGGGGCACCACACTCGCACCGAGTGTTGGACGAATCAATAATCCCCCATTTCGCCAAATTATATTTGCAGGGCCATAAAGACCAGTTTTTCCAAAAAACGCAAACACGCGTTAATTTAGGTGCGATCTCTTTTCACTTAACAAACCAATTTCTTATCGTTATCAGCAAAAATTAGGTTTAGATTGCGAACTAAACTGCGTTTATCGTAAGCCTTTATCAATTATGTGAATGAGAAATAAACTCGGCGCAAACAGTTTTACTTAGATTTTTCGCTTAAATAAAAAAATAAAAAGTTTTTATTTACTTCAATTGTACCAGAAAACACCAAATATATGTGTGCATTTCATAAAAGTCTCACCTTGTCGGAATTTAATTATGAAAGAGCTATTAGTAGAGCAATAAAATTCATTTTCGCACGCTCGCTCTAGTAGAACATCAATGTAGTACAATGTTCAATTAAAATATTCGCTCTATTTCGGTAGGTACTAGCATAGACCACACCTCGCCGTACCTTGTAACCTAAATGTAACTGTACACTCGAAAAAAGTAGCGGTTGACCCCTTTTCACCCTTCTGCCTTAATAAATTAGGCTGACTGCCTCGTGGTCTAGAGCAAGAGCTACTGCCGAGCATAAGGTCCTGGGTACGAATCCTGGGTCGGGCAAAGTGTAACTAAGTAAGTATTTTATTTTGCAAAAAGATTAGCCTAGGTTACATCAGTGTTTCATCATCATCATCATCATATCAGCCGAAAGACGTCCACTGCTGGACATAGGCCTCCCCCAAGCGTCGCCACATTGACCGGTCCCGTGCATCTCGTAACCAGCGGATCCCCGCAACCGCAGGTCATCGGTCCACCTGGTGGGAGGCCTTCCAACGCAACGTCTTCCGGTTCGCGGTCGCCATTCCAGAACCTTTCTGCCCCATCGGCCATCCGTTCTGCGAGCAATGTGCCCTGCCCACTGCCACTTAAGTTTGGCAATTCTTCGGGCTATGTCGGTAACCCTGGTTCTCTTGCGGATCTCTACGTTTCTGATTCGATCACGCAAGGAAACTCCGAGCATAGCCCTCTCCATTGCCCTTTGAGTGACTATAAGCTTTCTGATAAGGCCCATTGTAAGCGACCACGTCTCAGAGCCATATGTCATCACTAGCAACACACACTGGTCATAGACTTTCGTCTTGAGACACTGCGGTAAGTTGGACGAGAAGATACCGCGCAACTTCCCAAACGCTTCGGATTCGACGGTTGACCTCTTTCTCGAAGTTGGCCCTACCCAATTGGATCGTTTGTCCCAGGTACACATAGTCGCCCACAACTTCGAGTGTAGAGTCTCCAATCTTGATAGGAGTGGATGTAACATGGGCATTCAACATCAACTTTGTTTTGTCCATGTTCATCCTAAGACCCACTCTTTCGGAAGCTCTACTGAGATCATCGAGCATTGTACTGAGGTCCTCCATGGTCTCAGCCATAACCACTATATCGTCGGCAAACCGAAGGTGAGTGATGTACTCGCCATTGACGTTGATGCCTAGCCCTCTCCAGTCCAGAACCTTGAAGACATCCTCCAGTTCAGCGGTAAAAAGCTTCGGAGATATTACGTCTCCCTGTCTCACACCTCGCTGCAGAAAGACGGGTTCCGAGGTCCGATCCTGAAGTCGAACTGACATTGTGGCGTTTTTGTATAAACACTTCAACACTTCGATGTACCGGTAGTCAATTTGGCACCGTTGGAGAGACTGCAGTACAGCCCAAGTCTCGATCGAATCGAAGGCTTTCTCGTAGTCCACAAACGCTAAACAGAGAGGCAGGTTGTACTCTTCGGTCTTCTGTATAACCTGCCGCAGCGTATGTATGTGGTCTACGGTGCTGAAGCCTTTACGGAATCCGGCTTTTTCGGGAGGCTGGAAATCGTCAAACCTGCGTGCAAGACGATTCGTGATGACTCTTGAAAACAGCTTGTAGACATGGCTAAGGAGTGTGATGGGCCTATAGTTCTTCAGTAGGGCATTGTCACCCTTCTTGAAGAAGAGTACCACTACACCCCTGCACCATGCCTGTGGCGTTTTCCCCTCGAGTATGACGGAATCAAAAAGCTTCTGAAGGGCCTTAAGTACTGGTTTTCCACCCGCCTTCAGGAGTTCGGCCGTAATTCCGTCATCACCCGGTGCTTTACATCAGTGTTAACATTACAAAAATGGACATGGCTATTACACATATTATAAGATCCCTGTCCTTCAAACTACGAAAATCTTGTATCTTGAAGAACAGTTTACTCTTAATGGATTGTTACATTTGTACGTTGTTTTTAGGGATCCGTACCCAAGGGATAAAACGGGACCCTATTACTAAGACTCCACTGTCCATCTGTCATCAGGCTGTATCTCTTGAATCGTGTTAGCTAGACAGTTAAAATTTTCACAGATGATGTATTTCTACAAATACTAAAAGCGGCCAAGTGTGATTCGGACTCGCGCGCGAAGGGTTCCGTGCCATTATCGCAAAAAACGGCAAAAGAATCCCGTTTTTTGTATGGGAGCCCCACTTAAATATTTATTTTATTGTTTTTAGTATTTGTTGTTATAGCGGCAACATCAGCATTCATGACAATAAGTGTCAATCACCATTAAAAATGTATGAACATAGACTAAAGAGTCTGTATATACAAATTATAATGCCGTGTCCGTTTCCCTCCCGATGTGTGTGTTGTATTTTGTGCCTGAGTATCCAGACATTTTCAGAATCTGACTTTTCAGAATCTGACTACACAGACCTTCTGATAGTTGGACGTTTTGCTAATTAGTCATGAAACGTTTCGCGCTATTGGATAATAAGCTACTTAGACCTACTGATCATGAGCCTTAGGCGCAGGCCACATAGAAATGGCGTCGGGCGCGGACATTGCACGGCCGGCTTCCTATTCTATTCAAATTTCAAACTAAATGCAGGAGCAAAGAGAGCGAACTCAACTCCCGTCATCTCCTTCATATTAGGTTACTTTAGACCCTGCAGACAAAAATAGGAGCCCGGGCTGGGGCTCCGTTGACTTTGTTACTTAAATAGTAATCGTACTTACCTATTCTATATTAAAATAAATTTAAAAACACATCTTTTAATTACCCGGCCCAATAAGTGATAGGCATTATTCAGAAAGCCCTGTCAATTTGTATAAAATAAACGTAAATAAATCACTTGGTCCATAAAATACAAATTAGGTTGAGAGCGACCGCGATCATTACCGACTGTACTATATCGACATTGTGTGAAAGAGTTCGTATAACTGGAATAACATTAAAAGCTGTAGAAAGTTATATTTAGTGTGGTGAGTCGTGACCTGTTGCTTTAGTTTTTATTTATACAACACTTCGGTGAAAGTCACGATCGATACGTTATGAAATTGGCGAGCGGGCTTTCTTCTCGATGTTCCGCACTTCGATAAGATCATATTTACCCGACTGCCCAAGAAGGAGGGTAATGCTTTAACAATATTTTTTATAACAATGAATTTTACGTCGGCATTGTATGCGGACTCTAGGCTTGTCTGGACAACCGTCTGTTTGCTGGTATAATCTAGAAAATTGCACTGGTATTTTGAAGATTTCTTAGAAATAATAATCTAGTTAGTTGTTGTTGTTGTGTTACAGCAAACAAAACTGAACCCATACTATGCTAGTATTATAGTATCTGTGCCCATACCATACCAAATGGCAGACGAATTATTCCGTGTAACCAAACATAACACACCCGAAGAATTGCCAAACTTAAGTAGCAGTGGTCAGGCCACATTGCTCGCAGAACGGATGGTCGATAATGCTGAAAAGTTCTGGAGTGGCGACCGCGTACCGGCAGACTTAGCGTTGGAAGGCCTCCCTCTAGGTGGAGCGATGACCTGGTCAAGGCTGTGTGAATCCGGTGGATGCGAAACGCACAGGACCGATCATTGCGGCAACGCTTGGGAGAGGCCTATGTCCAACAGAGGTCGTCTTTCGGCTGATATGATGATGATAAACCAAACATAGGTAACTGTATACAGTACGTCCAACAAAATAAATACACAGAGATAGATACCGAGTCACGATATGCTGTCGATAAAAATCTTTCGGGTGTGCGTCCGTTGCATGTTTGAATGATATTACGATTGTTATATCATATTGTTGTTATGGCATTGAAATATACCGGTACCATTGGAGAATCCGTACTGTTCATTTTGTAATAGACGAGCTGCTTTAGCCGCGAATATTAGAATAGTAACTAGAAGTCTTGTAGAAGAGCCGAAGCATCCTTGCAGCCATTTTCTTTTTTACTATTTATAACCTCAACCGGCCAGGTCGACCCAAGAAGAAGTAGCGAGACGACCTGCAGCGTAAGTAAGTGAGTTCGACAGGGCAAAGGCAACAACTCCATGAAAGAGTATGCCACATTTCCTTTAAATGTTTTCAGTATTGCCAACATGATTTAGAAAGGTTACGTGCTTCACCCTATGAGTTAAATTCACATCATATCCTTTCTATGACCTATATTTCGAGTGTATTACGCAATACGCAATTCGTTATTTTAAAGGCGTCGTCACCTTTACCAAATCGTGTTCTTCGCCGAATTCACTTACAAAATTAGGCTGCTAGCTACGTATTGCTAGGGCTGGTTTCAGGTTGTTCAATAAAACGATATATAAAATAATTTAGGGAAAGCGTTTGACTAGCATTTGGACAGTGTAGACCAAACAACAAAAGAATCCTTTTGTAACCAAAAGTGGCCACCACATTGCCCATACAAGGCCTTTGAAGCTTGCTCTAAGCCTTTAATACGAAATGTAAACCAATTCTGGTCAAAATCAATTCTCGGATACGGTAGTGTTACACCATCAGCGAATGGTCTACGTGCGACAGATCGCAGAGAACTCGTTGAACGTTATAGAGGAATCCTAAGGCCATTTTGTATAACAAGATTATACTAAAAATAAATACAATTAGTAAGTTATAAAACAACTAAATGACGTCAAACACTTGAACTCCAAGCCGTCCACTCCCCCGAAGGTACGTAACGTTGACTCATACAGGTATGTCATACTAGATTCCCGGATAAAACGAACATTATTTGAAATGAATTAAATTAAAGAAATATTGTTATTATTTATAGAATAGAATATAAGGATTAAAAGCAAAATAATAAGGAGCAGCAAATGTTTTCGACTAATTTGATCAAATGAAATACTTTATTTTTAAGCCCGCACTTTGGAAGACCTAATGAACGCAACTGGCGTTGACCTGGGCCCAAAGTATTTAAAGAGTTTTCTATAGGGCTTGTTCACACAGGACATCCGTATTGCCAGAACCGTTTTAACGGATCCACCACTGCTGGAAGTGATGTTCACACCGCATTTACAGTATCGTTTTTCGGGATCCGTAGCTACTGGAGGTGATGTTCACATCAACCAATTTTTTACAAGGTGTACGTCAGATAAAACGGATCAGTATTTTAATACTGTTGTTTGTGTAAACTCGCTCATACAACTACATACGCCATTGCCGAATAAAAACGTATACGATAAAGCGGCGTAAAACGGACTGCTGTATATTTTGTCGGATCGGTATTTTTACTGGATTCGGAATACTGTCCGCTCATACAACCACACACGCCGAATAAAAATATTTAAGATAAAGCGGACCTCTAAAACGGACCTCTGTGTGAACAAGCACTTACGACTCGAAAAGAAAAGAAGTTTATTTTTTATTTCGATTCGGAAGCATTGGTTAAAATATCTTCCGACTGTCTTCCCTAGTGGAACCCAAGTTTTAAGGCTCGAATTTCTTCTTCAGGTCTTTGAAATGTCACGAGAAAAGGCATAAATATCGTGTGACGTACCTACCGCCGCTAGTACACTTTATACTGCCTTACTGACGTCACAAGCCCCCACTCCTGAACTTTGATGCGCTTTAACTTTGTAAATTTGTATTGATTTGGTAAAGCAAAAAATACGTGTCCAATATTATTTAATTAGCTCACTGACGGACTAAATAGAGTTCTTAATTTTCTACCCAGAAAACATCCCTATTATGCTCCATCTGGACGAAGCATATCTCGGACATCAATGGTTAGCCACTAGCTAGGTGGTGCGAGGTAATCTGTGCAAATTATCAGAATATAATATACTAGCTGTTCCCCGCGGCTTCGCTCCCGTGGGCCACCCCTCAGGACCCGTTTTCGGGCTTAAAAAATAGCCTATGTCACTCAGGAATAATGTAGCTTTCTATTGGTGAAAGAATTTTTAAAATCGGTCCAGTAGTTTTGGAGCCTATTCGGTACAAACAAACAAAAAAATCTTTTCTCTTTATAATATTGGTATAGACTAGCTGCCTACCCTGCCAACCCCGCCTACCCTGCATACCCAGCCTACCCTGCCTACCTACCTAATAATTTATATGTATCATCAATAATACATTTAAAATGCCACATTTTTTTAAAATATATTGTAGCCTATGACACTCAGGAATAATGTAGCTTTCTACTGATGAAAGAATTTTCAAAATCGGTTCAGTAGATCCGGAGATTACCCCCTACAACGTCACAAACTCACAAACTTTACCTCTTTATAATATTAGTATAGATAAATTCATCATGCCAACCTGTTTTTATTGATTTCCTGCTAACTATACAACGTTTATTTTTTGCATGAGCTGTCTCACACACATAACAGACGTTTTATGTTTGCATGTAAAACTTTTATAGGGTACGGTGTAGATAAATAAGGGTATATTAACCCTAAAGCGTGAGGTGTTGACATTTACGCATGAGACGCGTGTAAATAATGTATTATTGGCAACCCCTAAAAACTTACCTTGACCGAAACCAAAAGCTGTTAGAGAATGCTTAGTGATAAATGATAAATGGACTAATAAAACCACTGGACTAAGTTTAAATAAATACACACACAACACACATTTCGACCACAACGAGCCAATAATAAAAAAGCAATACATGGCTGTATAAAATTGAGTATTTATTTGCCTAGATTTAATAGGGTAACCACAATTTGCGTCAGTGGGGCTAAATAGGAATTTTAATAAAAAAAATTGACATCAAAACCTAACGCAAAACCTACACAATCAAGCATATTATTTATTTCTATTTTGATTGTTAGTTTCCTTTTTAACTGACTTACCAAAAAGGAGGAGGTTCTATGTTCGACATTATGTACGTTTTTGTGTCTGTTCACGCATATCTCCGTCAATTTTGGACCGATTTCGAAAATTCTTTTTTTTTGTTTGAAAAAGTTTTTTCCGAAATTGGTCCCGACTTCCAAATAAAAAACTACAAAGTGAAAAATAACTATTTTTGGAAGTCGGTGTCCATAACGCAAATAATTGGTACCTACGAAAGAATATGGGCACCACCATCAATTCCATTGCAGAAGAAAAACTTTTTTACAAAAAAAAATACTACCGACTTCCAAATAACAAACTAAAAATTGAAAAATAACTTTTTAATTTTGGAAGTCGGTGTCTTTCGTAGGTAACATTTTTTTGCGTTATGGACACCGCCTTCCAAAAATAAATTTATTTTTCACTATGTAGTTTTTTATTTGGAAGTCTGTAGTATTTTTTTTATAAAAACGATTTACCGATGACTCACTAAGCCAACTCAGTAAGTAACCTTCTTAGAACAGTGAGTCAAAATGTTATGCTAATTTATCTATATCGTTCGTTTACACAGTTCTTGAAGATAAAGGTATTATTTTAGTATCTGTTAACGCCCTATTTAAGGCGGTACCCCGAGCAAAACGCCGCTCTAGCCGTTTTTCGTGCTGTTTTTAGGAGCTATCTACTCGTTATTTAAAAAAAAACAACTAATAAAAATACATTAAATTTCTAAAATGGTCGTCGTACTTTTTTTTTAAGTGTTATTTGTTTCACTAATCTCCTTTCAACAAAACCATAAAAATGAGAAATAATTATTGATAGCATGCATCTCCTCGTAAAGTGTTCATTAATTATTTTTTGTACTAACACTAATGGATAGACAATTTAATAACGGACATTTGTGTCGTATTTTTTTTTTCAAAAGACTAAAATTCGATTTTATAAAGATTTTATTCTAAAATCTGGGCGTATTCACTACTGTAATTCATGCGCCACCAGTGCCGCTAGGCCAATAGGAATGCTCATATCTCATGCTGATTTTTTGGTCAGGGTACCGCCTTAAGTGCTTGCTTCTCATATGCACGTAGGTCCGTACGGATATTTTAATTTGATAGGATCTAATTCAATTCGCTGCGCACTTGTGCCATAATCGGCTTATAAGGATTTATAGTTTAGTGCGTACGACGTTCGCAACTGACTGGATAATTAAGTACGCTAAGAACCGCACGTAAGCAGAATTTATTGGCCTAGTAAAATAATTGGTCCTTGACATAATTTTTCACTAATCACAACCCTATTTGTGTCAATGTTTATTATTGACACCAAGTAATTACTATCTATCATAATTATAAAATAGCAAATTACCTTTCAATTCCCAAATCCACTTGACAACACTGTTGATTCACTGATTCGTCACAGAACTAGTAGACTATGAACACTGTTATTTTAAAACAACAAAAACCACTTCCACCTTTAGCAACTCGATACATAACTGTCGTCTGAAGACGCCATCGCCAGATAAGTCGTGCACTCGGTCAGACTTGAGACTTGTAAACTAGAGGTGCGTTGCAAAACAGACTGTTGAAAATGATAGCTGTGCTAATGAGTAACTACTATAAAAGATACGCTATCTTTATCAAGGAAGTGGGCTCGATAACTATTGTTTTTTCTGAGAACACCTAATTTGGACATTGTTTCAGGAAGGTATCACTTCTTATCCTGTTATTTTTGAGATTGATGTAAATGTTATGAGTTGCCTGCTGCATGAACATTATTTTAATTAAAATTCGCAACGCGTCATTAAATAAAATAAACATAGGGTTACCACCGGCAGTGTAACTTCATAAAACAACAATGCGAAAAAGGGTTGCATAACAAAGTAAATCTCAACGTTACAATTACATTTTCTAAAACGCGACCTTATACAATAGCGTCACGTTATGTGATGTAAACAAAACGTATGAGCACCGTATGAGTCATGTTTCTTTTTTAGGGTTCCGTAGTTTTAAATTAATATGCGCGATAAACAACGCACGGGCAACGCAGTAAGTGGCTCCACAGCACAGTTCCCACCAAGCGAACGCTTCAACACAAATACAATGGTAGTAACAATAATAACTTGAGGATGTAATTACGAGTAGATGTATGTTTTTATAGTCTATCCATACATGGCCAGAGCATTTCAAAAACAAAGAATTGTTTTATGGCCCACAACCGCTAGACGCTTCACATCACTGGTTTGACCTTGATAGGCAATATTTACATCGGCAAGTAATAGCAAATCTTGTTAAGACGGTACCCTGGCCAAAAAATCGGCATGAGATATGAGCGTTCCTATTGGTCTAGCGGCACTGGTGGCGCATGAATTACAGTAGTGAATACGCCCAGATTTTAGAATAAAATCTTTATAAAATCGAATTTTGGTCTTTTGAAAAAAATAATTCTACAAAAATGTTCGTTATTAAATTGTCTATCCATTAGTGTTAGTACAAAAAATAATCAATGAACACTTTACGAGGAGATGCATAATATCGATAATTATTTCTCATTTTAATGTTTTTTTGGAAGTAGATTAGTGAAATATATACAACATTTAAAAAAAAACTAAATCTACCATTTTAGAATCAATATTATGTACAAATTTAATGTATTTTTATTAATTGATATTTCTTTTTAAATAACGAGTAGATAGCGCCTAAAAACAGCACGAAAACCGGCTTGCGCGGCGTTTTGCTCGGGGTACCGCCTTAAGATACGAGCATTGGCTATTAGCTATTATTCAAAACGTGTTGGAAACCTGTAAGCTGATTATTACCGAGTCTCGGTCTAGGTGAAATCTGGGACGGTCTCGGCGACGTATCATAAATAATTCCACATTCTTCTTTAGCAAGCGACCCCTAACTTGTCTCAATTATGGCACAATAACCCGCGGGCTTATAACGTATCTTTTGCAATAGCAAAACGATAGCATTAAAAACGCTTTATGTCATAAAAGTCGGCATTACCTGCAGTGTAGGTATGGTAGGTCCTACACAAACGTTTGCTAATCACTCGCTGTTTGTCAAATGCACTTATTTTTAAAAAAAACGCCAACCATTCTAAAACTTTTGTATTGAAGAGCAATTATTTCGCAATAATCGCTATCGTTTTGCTCTTGCAAAAGATACGTAATAAGCCTGCCGAAGCGCTCAGCCGTTGACTGATGAAATAAAGGTCAAGAGAGTTCGTGGGTTCAGATGTTACCCCTACGGCTTATTCTAGTCTCAACTCTAGTGGATTTGTTCAAGATTTTTGAACCCAAGTTAATGGCCTTTTCTGCTTGGGTGCCGACTTTGATGGATATGTGCATTTTAGGTGACCGATTGGCGTCCAAGGACTGGAAGGTGACATGACCAGACTACATTGGTGCCATCGCGGGTGGAACTTGGATGGGGCTGGCACAGGGGCAAATGATTGGCACAAAAAAGAAAGCCTCAGCAGTGGGCCAAGTGGTGAAGTCTTTTTTTTTATAATATGTATCTGTAGGTCTAAGTTTCGTCTGTCTGTCACCAGACTGTAACTCATGAACCGTGATAGCTAGACAGTTGATATTTTCACAGATGATGTATTTCTGTTACTGCTCTGTTGCCGCTATAACAACAAATACTAAAATCAGAATAAAATAAACATTTTAGTGGGTGTGTTTTTGACGTTTTTTGCGATAATGGTACAGAACCCTTCGTGCGCGAGTACGACTTGTACTTGGCCGGATTTTTATTATTGATACGCTCGCGATTGACCACAATATCACCTGATGGTATTTAGCTGTATTTCGAAGATGCTTCAAAATACTAGTATTAACATATGCATGGGATTTTGGGTACAGAAATAGAGATTGAAATACAGTCTAACAAATACCTGATACCGTTACAACCAAAATCCAGTCACAACAACTTGAACACTAGAGAATCGCGGAGTCAAGTGACAGTGAAAGTAGGTGCACCTAAAATGTCGTGTTACGCGGACATTCTCAAGGGGCGTCTAAACGGGCTATATTTTACGACAATTTGTTGCTGCAATACTGTGGCCGGCAACATTGCTAGCAATACCAGCCACACTATGCAATATTTTAAGGATGGCCCGGCATTATAGCCACATATTTTTTGGTATGTCAAAATGTTTTTATGTGTAGCCGGCGTGTGGCCGATCGATCGCCTCGCAATCGAAAATACTGCAATATATCAGGGCCATCTATATTGTTGTTCTGTTTTGCTGTATATGCGCGTCCCTTTCTCCCTGCGACGTGAAGTACTTTGTATGTTTGGTCCAATTCTGTTCACAAGAAATTCGAAGTCGCTTTTAGACATTCTTGTAAATTTTTTAAATAAGTATTTATCCAGCATTAATTCCTTGTCTACGGAATCCAAAGTGTCACGCCTACTTAGGTAGGGTCGAATCCACATTCGTGTCCTTTTTTTCGTTTTTCTGCCAAAACAATGTAAGCGGCTGCGATGAGCGTCATTTCGTCGGCCATTGTTGCTGGATTGTGTGGCTCATTAAAGGGTTCTGAATCAAAGGCCATACTATTGCAGCCATATTGCAACATGTTGCCTGCAATTGATTGCTCAGCCATAAAATGCACTAAAATGTTTTTTTTGATGGCTGGGCAATGTTTGCCAATAATTGCAGCCACAAATTGTCGTAAAATATGGCCCGTTTAGACAGGACAGCACATCGAGCCGGTCGACCGTGACGATGTAGCAGAATTGGGGGCAGCAGCTATGAATAGCCACGGAAAACTCGCTACTTACGGTTATTAATCTATTGTCCCGGCGTGGAGCGTGATCATTGTCTTCCTATTGTTGGCCGACACTGACCGGTATGGTAAATTATGTTGTTTGTTATGCTGTTCTATGATTTTATCTGCAGGGTCAAATTAAAGTAGCTAGCAAAATGCCGCAGACGTGATGACGAATATGACGATGAGTATTGATAAAACAAGAATAGACCCAGCGTGCGTTGACCCCATCAGCTGATTTTATTTATTTTATTATTTATTTATTTATATTATTTACCCTTATTTGACCCTGTATATTGCAGTAACGGAGTAGGTCCAGCAGAGGATGCATCTCCCACTCCTTCAACATACGGATCTTGAAGACAAGATGGTTTAAGACATTTTGTAGTCTTTAGTTACGTAACTAAAGTAGTCATAGCATGACACTGCCAAACGCAGTTGCTAGCTGCAATTTTTTGTTGCCGCTAAATATTTTACACAACGAGGGGCTACTTTTTACTCAAGTAACGATTAAATTTATTATTTAAGAATGAGGAAAACATGCACACATGTTGATATCGTGACATGGAGTTGTTGGACATTGGTCGATGATTGAAGCGATGTATGCTATTCAATTTGTACCAACACTGCTCCATGTAGGTTTACAACTGAACCGGAACCAGCATGCTTCGCATTGCGTTGCACAACAAATATTATTATAATTACTTTTTAGAAAATACATTTGCTCGCTATATCCGTCAGCTAGATTTATTTGAAACAAAAACTATACTGGCTGTGTGTTTCGGATGCGCCTGTGGCCTTGCAGTAGCGGTGGCGCAAACTGTTTTACTAAAATAGTTTGTAAGTAAACTGTTATTAACACCAGGAGTCGTGTTATTTGAAATAAAAAAACACATTTATTAAAACCGGCCAAGTGCGACTCGGACTCGCGCACGAATGGTTCCGTACATTTATCGCAAAATACGGCAACAAAATCACGTTTGTTGTATGGGAGCTCTACTTAAATATTTATTTTATTCTGTTTTTAGTATTTGTTGTTCTAGCGACAACACAAATACCTACATCATCTGTAAAAAAATCAACTTTCTAAGCTAGCACGGTTCATGAGATACAGCCTGGTGACATACAGACAGACAGACGGACCGCGGAGTCTTAGTAATAGGGTCCCGTTTTTACCCTTTGTGTACGGAACCCTAAAAATAAAATAAACAGCCTTGTAATGATACTGTTCGGGAGATTTAAAGTATTTGATCGAACGACATAATTGAAAACACTTTTATGATTCGACAGAGCAAATTGAATAAGCTGTCTGAAACGGGGATGCCCTTCCATTCCCATGTCAGTATTGTTTATCTCAATCAGGGTTCAGGGTAAAACTTTACATCTCCAGCTCATTGAAAAGGAAGGATCCACCGAGAGTGTCTGGTGAGGAACTACCCAATGAATGGTAGTTGTCGATGTTCAAATAGCGCGCAGAACTTTGATCACGCGCACAGACATAAATCTAACTAGATGACGCGATTGTATGTACTTCGCGTGCCAAAAAACGGAGTAAAGTTACGATCAATGATAGTAATCCGAGCTTTTCATCACCAGCACTGGAAATCCACCGAAATATAGAAAAATGCTTATTTATGCCATATTGAGCTGAAATGAATTTATAGAAACGGTTGGCCGATGCATTGGAAATATTTTCTTTCATTGGTAAGTAAATTTGTTTCTAAATTGTTTGTGAAAAAATGGCACGCTTGGTTTTCATACAGAAGGGACTTGCGTTATCTAGTTAGATTTATGTCTATGATCACGCGATTTAGTGTCTGTGTGACGTCAATTCTATTTTGATAGCTCGTTTGTGACAGTATAGATGCCGATACAGGGTATTCCCTGCTTTCACCGCTTCCTAGATAGTGCCAATAACCGCAAGGCTTGTAATACGATGAAACTGCGTACTTTACGACGGCTAAGCTTATAAGCAATAATATCTTTTATCACGGACGTTTCAAATTTAATATTCCTTTCCTTGTTCATCGCAAGCGTAGAGATTAAGAAGTCAATAAAATTATGTTCTGTCACGATTTACTTATGTATGGATACAGATAACATATACATTATGAACTGAGCAAGAACTTGATATAAAAATAAATTAATAAAACAATGACCGCGTGCCAGTGCACTTGCCACGTAAAATGCGGTGTTTTGTTACGCTGATAACATTTAATGTTCGTGATTCATCACGTTTTGTTGTAGAGGGGCTTGTGGCTAAAAACAGCTGCACCGGACAATCTCCAAAGTTAAGCAACACTTGCCGCAGAGGAATGTCCGTGGGTGAGTGAGCACCCATTACAGAAGGAACCTCAGAAAGCAAGTTAAAAAGTTGGTACCGGTTATCATTTGTAGACAGACGTTACGGGTATTACAGACGGAACCTCAGAAAGCAAGTTAAACAGTGGGTCCCGGTTATCATTTGTAGACAGACGTTACGGGTATTACAGACGGAACCTCAGAAAGCAAGTTAAACAGTAGTTCCCGTTTATCATTTGTAGACAGACGTTACGGATATTACAGACAGAAACTCAGAAAGCACGTTAAACCGTAGGTCCCGGTTATTATTTGTAGACAGACGTTAGGGGTATTACAGACGGAACATCAGAAAGCAAGTTAAACAGTAGTTCCCGTTTATCATTTGTAGACAGACGTTACGGGTATTACAGACGGAACCTCAGAAAGCAAGTTAAACAGTAGGTCCCGGTTATCATCTGTAGACAGACATTACGGGTATTACAGACGGAACCTCAGAAAGCAAGTTAAACAGTAGGTCACGATTATCATCTGTAGACAGACGTTACGGGTATTACAGACAGAAACTCAGAAAGCAAGTTAAACAGTAGGTCCCGGTTATCATTTGTAGACAGACGTTACGGGTATTACAGACGGAACCTCAGAAAGCAAATTAAACAGTAGGTCCCGGTTATCATTTGTAGACAGACGTTACGGGTAGTCAGAAGTCCGAAAGTCTGGCAACCAGTCTTTTCATAGTATCGTTTTCCTCAGTTACTGGGTTATGGAGGTCAGAAAGACAGTGGTTCCACGTAATGATATCAATCTGCACCCGGTTAGACCGTAAGCCACCCCATCATAGTCGGTAAAAAGCTAGTCAGATTGATCACGTATTATAATATTTATAATTAAACATTATTCTTCATTTTATATTTACAGACGACATATTCAGATCCAGATCTGGGGGTACAGCCCCAACAAGTCCCCCAAAAAGTCGAGCAAACAAAGGCACAACCGTACCATCCTTTTCTCGAGGCCATTCAGGGCATTTTCGAACCCCTGTAACTTAGTTGTCGATCCTTTCAACAGCAGAGCAATCGAATTATAAAGAAGAAAATATAAAATAACACAGTTCGAGCCACCCATTAACGTCTAAAAGCGGAATACACATGTCCGATGCGAAACACATTGCGTTGCGCTGGCGACCCTCGCGGACATTCCAAGAATGTTTGCTTTAATTCTACAATTATGGACGTCTGCAATTATTAAGTTGATACACACTACATAACTAGTACTTCGTTTTCAACTACATACTACGACACACACAATTATTTAAAAGCCAGGTGTGTGTTAAGATTCAAATTATCAGTTTTTTTACAGAGATAACTCCTTGAATCTCATGAGCAACTATGAGTAGACATATTTTTGACTTGGTAGATGATCCAGTGTCTTCCACACAGTCCAGACTGGAGGTTTACATTCTGAGAAACATAATCGCGTAGATCCTACAGACCATTTAGGTACTGCTACCGGTGCATCCACGTTAGGTATAATTTATGCATCAGAATTCACCAGTAGGAAAGCATGGATTAAAGCTCAGGCCCTGATGGACATGTTTTGGAGACGCTGGCTCAAAGAATATGTTCCCACTCTTCAAAAGGGACAGAAGTGGCTTCACGAAGTGCCACCCGTGTAAGTGGAAGACATGGTTCCTACTACTCCCTGTCCAATCCATATGTCCACATGTTACATAAACTCGTTTGGGGTGTACCTAGATGCGCTGCCACAGATAATACCGTGGAAGTGGCATACCGTAGTATTGGGCCAATAAAATTTAGATGCTAAAATGCCTAAAATATCTTTATAGAAGAAGGTAAATGCACTTTTGAAACATGACTGTACCATCGACACGAAGAAGTTCAGTAAGGTACTCACCGTGGCCAGTATTTCGTGGCGCTTCCTCGCCTGCAGCATGGTGATCTTCTGTACATGGTCCAACGCCGTGTGACGGAAGCACGATCTCGTCGCCAGCAAGAGATTCATAACCTCCTCTACTTCCACACATTTGTGCCGAGACACCTAAGGAAAGACCAGAATTTAAGGGCATCGTCCATTTATCACACTAACACTGGATTGCGTTGTAATAGAATGTCTAATAGAAAAAATCAAGAAGTCGGTAAATGTATGATGATCTTTATGAGAAAAAGAGGAGTAAAGTTTGACGTGTGTACCTGTTTGTTTGTGTATCTGTCTGTGGCATCATAGCTCCTTAACTGATGAACCGATTTTGAGTTCGTTTTTTGTTTAAACACATCGGTTCAGCCGTTCAAAAGTTATGGGCGTTTGACTATTTGAATCGGGGTGTTTTCGCAAGATATCGCGTCATAATTACGTTTTCATTAAATTTTCGATCAAGGGTGTCTACTACTAGATAAAATATGTAGCATGAAATAAAAATGTGTCGGGGGTTCTTAATTTTTTTTATTTTACTTGTTGACATTTTGATCATTTCATCCGTACCTACAGTCCAAAAAGTTGATGAACTCCGGCGCATTAATATTTATTATTTTATTTTCAGCCTGAATTGTCTCACTGCAGTCTGCAGGGTAAAAGCCCCCCTCTAAAGCACGTCTAGTTAAAAAAAATCGCATACAAAACATTTTATTTTATATTTCCCTGTTAAAACAGGTAAATATTAAAGCAATACCTATGCAACTGAATTAATTATGTGACGAAGATATTTTTACAGCTTATGTATTCATTTTTATCCTGTATGTACTTAATTGATTTACATATTATGTTTCCTTATTGATGATTTCCTATACCCCTTGAGTGCAATTGGGAGCTTTGGTTCCCAGAAATAATTTTGTTCTATTGAGTCTGCTTATTAGCACTCAAGGGAATAATAATAATTTTATTGATTAACTAGCTGTCCCACGTGGCTGCGCTCCCGTCATACATGATTGTTGCGTAACTTAAACCGTTTACGCAACCACGCAACGGAACCTCTCAAAAAGGAATATTTTTTGCCCGTTTTTGCAACATTTTTCATTTATGCTCCACTCCTATTGGTCGTAGCGTGAAGTTATATAGCCTATAACCTTCCTCGATAAATGGGCTATCCAACACAAAAAGATTTTTTCAATTCGAACCAGTGGTTCCTGAGATTAGCGCGTTCAAACAAACAAACTCTTCAACTTTATAATATTAAGTATATAGATTTGGAAATAAACTCACCTGTGAATTTCTATTTAATGCAGTATCCAGATCATTTGAGATTTTTTCAAAGTGGTTTTTACTTTCCTTGACACCTTTGATATCCCTGCAACAAAACAAAAGCCTTGAATGTGACAAATAAATGATTGTAAAACGTATTCATGGAGGAAGTGGGGTGGCGGCATTGCTATCAGTTGAATGAGTCAGTTTTATAATAAGACTAGCTGTCCCACGCGGCTTCGCTCCGGTCAACTGGCTACCTACCATAACTACCCTACCCTACCTACCCCACCCACTGAAAAAAAAAATACATAAACCATCTACTAAATAGTCCCAACGAAGCCTAAACATTTGGTTTGGATAGGTGAGCCCGTTCTTGAGTTATAAAATTACAACGAAAAGTGGCATTGATTTTTATATATATAGATAGGTATTTTGTTGAAAGTTTAAAATAATTCATAGTCGTGTTTAATGAAAACCCGTTTTTTGGTATAATACTATTAAAGGATAAAATTAATTATTCAACATTTCCAATGTACTTTTGTGACGTGTATCTATGACGTGTGGCGAAGCAAATGAAGTTACCAGCAAACATTGACTTATATAGTAAAAGAGAGGATGGACCGCGCGTTTGTGACGCCATAATTTGGTCATACATATTAATCCGAAGCGGTCGGCTAACTTCGGGAGAGGACATGTGCGAGGTTCCCCTAGTCGACGGCAATGCATGCTATCTCATCCGACAACACGTGCGAAAGATCTATGCTGTGATGAGCAGTAAGAAGCTAGTTCGCGTACGAATTAGCACTTTTGCAAATTTGTATCGAAATGGATGATGATTTAGGACGAAAACGAGCGCGCAAAATTTTATAAACAGATCTTTGGGAGTCTAGATATCATGGAAAATGTGTATTTTCAAAATAAAATTATTTGCTTTGTTGAATTACTAATCTATCCCTGTACGGAGGCCGTTTTGCAATTTTCCTTCTTCTTATAGTGTTTATTTGCACCCAAAGATGCGTTAAAATTAATGTTGAAATCAAATATGGAACTTACGACGCTCGTAACTTTCAAATATTTTTTATTTACTTTTTAAAAAGAGAAAAAACAAAAAAGAGTTGATGAGACAAATTGATATCATTTTTAACCCCCGCCGGAAAAAAGGGGTGTTATAAGTTTCACGTGTGTTGCTGTGTATCTGTGTGTCTGTCTGTGGCATCATAGCGCCTAAACGGATGAACCGATTTCAATTTAGTTTTTTTTTTGTTTGAAAGGTAATTTTGTCGAGAGTGTTCTTAGCTATGTTTGAATAAAATTGGTTCAGCCTTTCAAAAGTTATGGGCATTTTACTGTTTGAATTGGGGTGTTTTCGCAAGACAAATGTGTCGGGAGTTTTTTAAATTGTGAAATTTTACTTGTTTATTTTGAACGTACTGAAACAGTGGATTAATCGCCAGACTACGTTTGTATGGAAGAATGATCGACTAGTGTAATCTTAAGACGAAAACACACTTAGATGTCGTGGCGTGGCGGGGCGCCTTTTGACGCAGTTGATTGGCTAAAAAACTCGTTGTGTTATGACGCAGGCTGGAAAAGACTCGTTTGATTGGTGGACCCCGCACCACGCCACGCCACGACATGTAAGTGTGGTTCCGCCTTTAGAAATGTCGTGTTTCTTGTACGGTAAACACGAATAAGCTAGCATTCGGACGGCAAGACACATTTCACAAATCTCAAGAAAAATAATGTTAACTGACTAAAGAAACTCGTCAAATATCTGTTACAGAGAAAATAAACATTCCTAAAATAATTTTACGACTATCATCAAATTTAATAGTATAACAGAGTAGCTGGCATAAATCAACGAACTTTAAGGTAAATATTTAGTATGTTTCTCAGCACAAAGCCATTAGAACTAAAAATAAATCTGTTTATTTTCCTATAGCTGATTATTAAGACGACGACTAACGCCAACGACCTTGAGGGAACAAAACGCGCTCTCGTTTCATACTCGCGCGACCCAAAATTTAGTAGTTTTTTGTACTTTCCTTATTATTCTACGACTTTAAAAAAAAAAGCTTCAGATGAAAATGTAGATAATTAAATTGTCTTTGAGATGGTGTCAATTTCATTAAAATACGCCCAGCGGTTTTGGTGTGATTGTCGTGTTTTTGTCCGTTTTAGATATATCTTTACAAATTAATTACACTATGTTATACGAATAAAACTCAAATTTTGCTCAGATCAAATTATTAAGAAAATAGTCAAATATAACATATATTTTTTCCAAAAAATTACGACGAGCCGTTTAGACGTGATTCTCATTTTAAAATCAGCTACTTAAGGGAATCGGCGCCTTAATATAAGCCAACCACCAGGAAGAATTTGGGAGGTTTGTGTGATTACTTGATTGCTGTTATTAAAATTAAAACCTTGTTATTATTGAATAGTTTTGAATTAAATTAAGGAAGGATATGTCATTGATTAGCAAAAAGTGTTACACCACAAAAATATATACATACATAAACTCACGCCTTTTTCCCATGGAGGTAGGCAGAAACTAAAGAACGCCACCTGCTACGATCCTTACATACTTCTTTTGCTTCACACACATTCATACATCTAGTCATACACACACGCCGGTTATGAGTACTGCGCACTTGGCCTTTCTGAAGAACATCACCTATAAGGTCTATGTATGTCTTTCTAGGGCGTCCCCTCCCGGCGTTTCCATTCACGTCTGCCTTGTAAATACCTTTCATTATTCGCCTTTCATTCATCCTCTCAACATGGCCAAACCATCTTAACATACTCTTTTCAATTTTAGTCAATAGGTCATTACATCTTCTTTTAAACCACAACATTGTCTTATAAAAATATATGTATAGGAAAAACGTTTTTAAAAGCAAATGTACGATGGGCGGTCTTATCGCTCAGGGCGATCTCTTACAGACAACTTTTTTAGGTATATAAACGCCTTTTCTCAACAATATTGTGGTTGACTTTCAGTATATTCAGATACAGCCGAGTACCATGTGGATGTTATTTTTTAGCCAAGAGTTCCGCTCATGTTCTATAAACATAGTTTCAGTCAAAATTGTAAATTTTATAGCTTAGTATTGACGGTATTGAATGCTCTCACAACTGTGTTGTTTAAAAACTTATAAAATCACAATCAATGTTGTGATAAGGAGCATAAAACTGGTACTTTTTTATTATACATTATTTTATTATTATTTATAACAGTTTCTTTTTGTAATGACTCATCCTGCACCGCTATGATGAAGGTAAATAATAGTGAAATAAATAGTATCAGTACTTCTTTAAAAAGTTGCATAGCCTTCATCTTCCTGCCCCTATCCCATGTTATTTGTGGTTGACACATCATAATTTGTTTTTCTATTAATCGCTATAATCCTCTCTTTTCTTTTTTCACATAATTCAACTATTTGTTTGGTTTGACTCTGTATGTTAAATTAATGCCATTTACACTTTAATACTTATAGGGGAAAATCTACAAGTCCGTGCTTAGACCTGTCATACTGTATAGATCAGAATGTGGGGCTGTGAAAAATATGTATGAAAAGAGATTGCATGTAGCAGAGATGAGAATGTTGTGATGAATGTGCGGAGTGACGAGAATGGATAAAGTGAGAAATAATTAGTGGAAATTTTAAAGTGGCACCAGTGACAGAAAGTTGAAAGGAAACCGTTTGTATGGTCATGTGATGAGGAGGGATGAAACAAATGTTACTAAAAAAGTTATGAATATAGATGTGGATGGTAGGAGAGAAAGGCCAAAGAAAAGATGGATGGACTGTGTTAGGAATGATATGAAAAAAAAGGGAGTCATTGATAGCGTGACAGGGGACAGGATGGTATGGAAGAAGAAAACTTGTTGCGCTGACCCCAAGTAACATGGTATAAGGGCAGGAAGATGATGAGATTTTAATACTTAGCTAATCTAGATAAGTTCTGTATTTTTATGTCATGCAGTGCAGTAAATTAGTAAAGCATGGCAAAACAAAGAACATACAGTCATAATTCACAATGTTACTGATTCATTACTGTCCCATCACTAGGCATGGGTTATTTCAGGTACAGTGAGACCCAAGTATTTATGGCTATTGGTGAACTGCATCCAATATTATTAGAAATATACTTACACTTTAATAAAAGCAGTGAGATTCTTGAGCACAGTTCGAGAGACTTGGTCAAGCAGGATGGAGTGGAATTTGTTCATCTCTTGGAGAGAATGAATCATTCTGTTTAGGGTGGCCATGACTGGAGGGTCTTCTGCAAAGCTCCCTGTTAGGTCCCATAGTGCATTTGTAAATGTGCTAAAAAAAACAACAATGGAGATTTGTTTGTGGTGTTATATATATATAAAAAGAATGCTGATATTTGGTAAGCACATCACTTCACGGCCAGACCATTTGTTGAATTGTTATTTTAATATGCTCACAATATAATACAGTTTAAATTAAAATAGGTAGTTTAAAGATTTTCGGGAAATTATAAAATTCAGAATAAACTGGAAAGGCTTTTTTCTGTGAAATTTTTGATAAATTTTATATGTTGTGACAAGTGTGTCATATGCATTGATGGTCTGCTACAAAAAATATCCAATGAAATAAACTATCATTAATAAATAGGTAACTCACAGATTCTATCCTATAAATCATTTAATTACAACACAGACTATGTTGTAAGAAGGCACAAGTATTTTTAATTAATTAAATTCAGTAGGTACCTAGTTACATTAATGCAATTAAAATCTTTAACATGGCTGAGTACTTAGAACAACCTTGTTGGTATGATAATGATTTCAAAACAATAACTGATTATTTTCAAATACCTCATTGTTCTTTCGAGAATCATAATTATTTTTGTAGTGTAAAGTTTAAAACATAAAACATTTGACATGGTGACCTGATAGTAAACTGTTTTTGATAAGTGAATAGATTATTCTGTAGATAATATAATAATTATTAGAGTGAACACTTTCTTTTATCTTTTGGGTTTTTTGTAATTTTAACAATTTTACTGATGACATAATAATAATAAGTAGGAAATACTACAACACTGTCTTAATCTGATAATAAAGAAGTGAACTCAAAACTCTATACAATCAGTAGGTATTTTAACAATGAGTTTTTACTTCATGAAACAAGGACACATTGTTTTGAAGAACAATCAAGTAAGCAGTATGACAACCAAGAATTTTTCATGCTAACGATGTATTGATCTATGATTACGGAAGTACCGCGTCGTGTGAATAAAACTATGCAAACAAAAAAAGAAAGGAGTACAATCCTCACCCTCTATGACTCATATAGATTTTACCAGAGTCTATCATTACAGAGCATGCTTTTAGTACTTTATCAAGTTTTTGCTCCAATGAGTCGATGCTGGCTTCCTCAGTTTCCAGCTGCTCCCTACAATAACAAACAGGATGGCTTATACAACAATTATCACGCACAACACGTACAAAATTTCACTTTCTTTGAATAACTTTCATTGATTACAATTTACACAATACCTAAACTTGGGTGAATCTCTGAGGCACTCGTCGAAATCTATTAGTGGCTTCATATTTACTAAAACTTTGTATCACTGGAGGTTTACACAAATATTTTATTTCATTTCCACATAGAACACAAAAAAACTTCGTTCACTTCTTCAATTTGACATGACACTGACACAATTTGACATGACACTGACAAGTAGTGATGCGCTGTGTAATTTTATCTTTTAGTTTTTTATTAGTTTGTTTTTCTAGTCGAATAAATTACTGTTTGTGTGTAATTTTAAGAAATAGTTGAAATCATAGTTTATATTGTTATTTTCTCAACATGATCGCAAATTGTTGAAGTTCGCTGCTGTAGTAAATCATTGTTATCATTTGGTATGTCCACATATTGTTAAAATGTTCAGTGATCCACACACATCAGTGCAGCTGCATTAAGAAAATCACTCATATTTCGACAACGCTTTCGCCATTTTTCTTCGTTGTATTGAAATAAATTCAACCACATTGGTTGGCAGAGAGTGTTGGAGTGCATGGCAAGAAACTCCTAGAGTGGCATCCATAATAAAACGCCCGCACGCCCCCGCTGACGCATTCTGGTAACGGATGACAGTAGGTAATGCAGAGTCCGAGGACCACCACCAAAGGCTCTTTTCAGAGCCACTAGAACCTAGACTCCAAACGTTTTAATAATACAAACATAGTAATTACCAGTCACCACCTTTTCTAGGGCAATCTTATGAACGCAAAATCTAGCGAACGGATTTTAATGAAACATTACAGTAGCTTGTACATACATGACAATTTTATCACACATAAGTTAGAGAAGTACTTATTACATACGGTTGCAACCGCGGGTTGCAGCAGCTAGTACAAGTATAAATGATGAACTGAATCAATTAAAGCAGGCATAACACTAGCAGCAGACATCTGTCGACGTGACTCCAATACAAAGAGCCACTAGCTATAATTCTTAAAAGTTACAGCTATTTTATAAATTATCAATTTAAAAATATATTTGAATAATCAAACACAAGGTTAAATGCAATGAAGATCTATCGCACATTCGGTCAAAGGTGAAAAAGACAAAATATATTCTTGAATTTTCAAGGCCACAACTCACAAGGCTATTTCCCACTATATCGATACTATTTCTTTTCTACATATTCATATCATTACAACTCTATCTCCATGTGAAGTTGACGTTAGTTGACGACTTATTTGACGTATAATAGAAATCACCAAAACAAAATAAATAGGTGACTGAAAATTAACACCGACCGGGCTTAACTTTCACCGTTATTTTTGATGTATTCGTTTATATATCTCATTTTGAATTATACATTTTAATACAAATAAGTAGGATGTAATATAAATTGTGCGGTATTCCGGTACTTTCTGTCATCTAATAAAGAATTTTATGCGATATACTGTTCGTAAGAAAGATAGAAAAGTATTAAAATGGCTATAAAACAAAAACTTTTGAAGGATGAACATTTAATAACTGTCCTTTTGTGCGCCCTTGCGATACCCCTATCGATGTCAATGTGGATTATCAACTTGGTGTATTCAAAATTCTTATCAAAGAACGAAGGATTTGACGGTATGTAAAGTATTTATTTTATTACCTTATCTTTGTCTGCGAACTTTGAACTGAATGCGCCTAGTGATTGATATAATCAAAGTGATACGAAACAATTTGTTATAAAGAAAATAGGTTGATAGTTACAAAACACAGGAAAGATTAATCCTCATGTAAATTAGTAATAGCGCAGACCATTTCAAAGATGATTTTTTGATGTTTCAGAACCGGTTGTGATATCTCCTGGAAGATGGCTAGCATCATGTTTAATACCTCTGATCATAGCAGTGCATGGTTATAGGAAGAAAAGCATAACGCTAAATGGAGCGGTGCTTGGCTGTGCGTTAGCTTTTGTTCTAACGCTGAGTAATTATTCCTTTCTTGTATGCCTGATCACATTCTTTTTATCATCATCGAGAGCCACAAAAGTCAGGTCTCACATAAAAAGAAAAATTGAAGAGGATTTTAAAGAAGGTATGGTGTTACTTTTGTGCTTGCAAAGTTTGTAACAGCAAAACGGACTAAGAATTATTTTTCCCTTCTTTTCATCGATTTCTTCAGCACACTATGTTGTAAAACTACTTAAAAAAATTGGAAAAGTTATAATTTGAAAAGTAAATAAAAACTAAAATTTTAGAATAATTTTTATTACTATTTATTTTGTGTTGATTGTGTTTTAGGTGGGCAAAGGAATTGGATCCAAGTTCTTTGCAATGGGGGCATGGCTGCTCAACTGGCCCTCTTGTATCTGTTAGATGTAGGAGCATCAGAGAGGCCCATAGACTTTGTTGGAGATTACAGAGCCTCTTGGCTTTCTATAGGAATTCTTGGTAAGAACCTCTTTATGATTATTGTGACTAGAATTGTCCTGTGGTAGAGAAAATTAATATTTTTATTTGCATTAAAACTTGGTACATACATTTAAGGTCTTATTTATGATGCTTTGCCAGGGTCAAGCATATAAAAAAAAATAACTTGAGTGTATTTTAATTTTGTTCATATCATTACAGTGTTTTTGTGTGTAGTTACTTGTTGCACCAAATAAATATTTTGTTTAATCTATTTAATTATAAAATCTTTTTCTTTTCAGGTGTTTTTTCTTGCTGCAATGGAGACACCTGGGCATCAGAACTAGGAACTGTCTTCTCAGACTCTGATCCTTATCTAGTCACTACTTTTAAAAAGGTTCCAAAGGGAACAAACGGAGGGATCAGTGTGATAGGGACAGTGTTCAGTACAGTGGGAGGTCTTGCTATTGGAATATCACAATACTTAGCTATTTACTATTTTTCTGAAAAAAATCTATGGGCTTATGCACCTCCCCAGTGGCCTATCATTTTCTTTGGTGCTTTGGCAGGCTTTCTCGGCAGTCTCATAGATTCTTTGATGGGGGCAACATTGCAATACTCAGGTAAAATAAAAGTATGTTGGGATTACTTGGTGTTGTTTGGTAATAAAATTTTGCTGTAATCTTTTTTTTGTTACAGGCTTGGACAAGGATGGAAAAATTGTATCACACTCTAGTCTAACAGTCAAACATATCAGTGGATGGAATATTCTGGACAACCACAGTGTTAATCTCATATCAACAGTAATCATGGGTCTACTGATGCCTACACTGTGCAAGAGTTTATGGCCTTTGTTCTAATATATTATTATTTTTATAGCATGCATGCATGCAATGCAAAAAGTTTTTGTTGTATTTTCTGAAAGGCTTTATCAAAAATCGTAGTTTGAAGGGGAATTTTAAGTACTCTAGTTAAAAAAATGTCAATTAATTTTTTATAATCGTTTTAGCTATGTGGGGCAGCTAGTACTGCCTGTACTCGAAAATGTGTATGAAGTAGAAAGTATTTTAATGTGCTAGTAGGTTACTTGGTCGCAGTCATTTTATGTACTTACTGGCGATGAATGGGCAATAATTTGAAGTGTTTATATTAAATGTTATTTGGTTTATAAATATTTTGGTATGAAGCATTTTTTTATTTTGCCTGCATTTCTACCATTTCATGTATTTATATTTATTTATTTTTATGGTTCGGAAACGGTAAATGTCCGGTCATTCGGTGACACCGCGGCAGACCCAGGCAAAGTTGGCGAGATGAACTTGATGCCTATCGACGTGTGCGTTTCGATGGCGCGGCCACGGCGTTTTTTTTTTAAATAACTATTCCAAGATTATGTAAAAATTTGTAGATGATTCCCAAAACCATAAATTTGTCAAAGTTATGGTTAAAAAGTTATAAGGGTTTTAACGTGGCCGCGCCATTGAAACGCGGCGAACCGCGCGGCCACGGAGATCTTTAAAACTGAGCGTTGCAGATACCTGAAATTTAGGTTAAATAACAGATTGAATTTGTAAAAAATTTGTAAAAATATACAAAAAATTCCTAGGTTTATATTTTAGGAGCTGTAAGACGAAAACCCCATGGCCGCGCCATTGAAACGGTGAAAAAATACATTATCACCGATATCTCGCTGAAAAAGCATCGCAGAGGTCTGAAGTTTTTTGTAAAACCTAGATTTGAATTTGTCAAATTATGTAAAAATACACAAAAATATCCTAGGTTCATATTTTACGAGCTGTAAGACTAAAACCCCATGGCCGCGCCATTGAAACGGTGAAAAAATACATTATCATCGATATCTCGCTGAAAAAGCATCGCAGAGGAATGAAGTTTTTTGTAAAACCTAGATTTGAATTTGTCAAATTATGTAAAAATACACAAAAAAAACCTAGGTTCATATTTTACAAGCTGTAAGACTAAAACCCCATGGCCGCGCCATTGAAACGGTAAAAAAATACATTATCACCGATATCTCGCTGAAAAAGCATCGCAGAGGTCTGAAGATTTTTGTAAAACCTAGATTTGAATTTGTCAAAATATTTAAAAATACACAAAAAAACCTAGGTTTATATTTCAGGAGCTGTAAGACCAAAACCCTATGGCCGCGCCATTGAAACGGTGTAAAACACGTTATCGCCGATATCTCGCTGAAAAAGCATCGCAGAGGTCTGAAGTTTTTTGTAAAACGTAGATTTGAATTTGTCAAAATATGTAAAAATACACAAAAAAATCCTAGGTTTATATTTCAGGAGTTGTAGTACGGTAACACGTAGAAATTAGTTATGATTATCTATCGAAGAAAGTAAGGATTAGCGAGATCTCTTTTTGTAAATACCCCTTATTACAATGTAGAATTACCGATAATAGGCAAAAAGTATTTTTTTTTTCATATTATAGAACCTTTAATACGTTTTGAATGTTTCGATAGGGTGACCATGGTTTATCATTTACAGAAAACTTTCCACCTGTAAGTATTACAAATTATATTTCAAGGATTCTTAATTAAATTAAAATGAAACGTTATGATACAAAAACATATATTTTCTTCTTTAAAATCACATAAATCACTGATTGTTTACGTACACTAAGATATAGGTACTTATAATTTCTTTCAAACTCAGAAAATAACAGATTGTTTACTTACATTAAGATATAGGTACATACTTATCATTTCTTTCAAAATTACAAATCACAGATTGTTTACCTATTTACACTAAGATATATAGGTACTCATCATTTCTTTCAAAATTACAAATCACAGATTGTTTACTTACACTAAGATGTAGGTACTTATCATTTCTTTCATAATCAGAAATTCACAGATTGTTTACTTACATTAAGATATAGGTACCTACTTATAATTTCTTTCAAAATCACAAATCACAGATTGTTTACCTATTTACACTAAGGTATAGGTACTTATCATTTCTTTCAAAATTACAAATCACAGATTGTTTACTTACACTAAGATGTAGGTACTTATCATTTCTTTCATAATCAGAAATTCACAGATTGTTTACTTACATTAAGATATAGGTACCTACTTATCATTTCTTTCAAAATCACAAATTGTTTACCTATTTAAACTAAGATATAGGTACTTATCATTTCTTTCAAAATTACAAAACACAGATTGTTTACTTACACTAAGATATAGATACTTATCGTTTCTTTCAAAATTACAAAACACAGATTGTTTACTTACACTAAGATATAGATACTTATAATTTCTTTCAAAATCACAAATCACAGATTGTTTACCTATTTACACTAAGATATAGGTACTTATCGTTTATTTCAAAATTACAAATCGCACATTGTTTACTTACACTAAGATATAGATACTTATCATTTCTTTCAAAATCACAAATCACAGATTGTTTACCTATTTACACTAAGATATAGGTACTTATCATTTCTTTCAAAATTACAAATCACAGATTGTTTACCTATTTACACTAAGATATAGGTACTTATCATTTCTTTCAAAATTACAAATCACAGATTGTAGACTGATAGGTGCTGTGGAATATGTTCCCCCGGTCGTAGGTCTAATTGGTCATTACAAGTGTCACTGCTTAGTAAATTATGGCGGAATGATTTGTTATGACGATAATAAGACCGGAACGCACGCAAGTTCTGAACAACATCTGACAATACATAATATAAGTTATGGTCTAATAGATGATTATCAAGATATTGAAAAACAGGGTAACTTTAAACTGTACTGTGGGATTAAGCTCGCTAAGCGCAAAAGCGTTTTATCGTTTAGCGTTTTTATTCATGACCTCCGAGTGATGGTTTCTATGAAATGCCAATTTGTTTTGCAAGATTTTGCAATTGTTCTATAAAGAAAATCTTTAATCGTCGTATTAATAAAAACTAGTGTAAGTAAACAATCTGCGATTTGTGATTCTGAAAGAAATGTTATGTATATATCTTACTGTAAGTAGGTAAACACTATGTGATTTGTGATTTTGAAAGAAATGATAAGTTCCTATATTTTAGTTTATGTAAACAATCTGTGATTTGTGATTTTTAAAGAAATGATAAGTATCTATATCTTAGTGTAAGTAAACAATCTGCGATTTGTAATTTTGAAAGAAACGATAAGTATCTATATCTTAGTGTAAGTAAACAATCTGTGTTTTGTAATTTTGAAAGAAATGATAAGTACCTATATCTTAGTCTAAATAGGTAAACAATCTGTGATTTGTGATTTTGAAAGAAATGATAAGTAGGTACCTATATCTTAATGTAAGTAAACAATCTGTGAATTTCTGATTATGAAAGAAATGATAAGTACCTACATCTTAGTGTAAGTAAACAATCTGTGATTTGTAATTTTGAAAGAAGTGATAAGTACCTATATCTTAGTCTAAATAGGTAAACAATCTGTGATTTGTGATTTTGAAAGAAATGATAAGTAGGTACCTATATCTTAATGTAAGTAAACAATCTGTGAATTTCTGATTATGAAAGAAATGATAAGTACCTACATCTTAGTGTAAGTAAACAATCTGTGATTTGTAATTTTGAAAGAAGTGATAAGTACCTACACCTTAGTGTAAATAGGTAAACAATCTGTGATTTGTGATTTTGAAAGAAATGATAAGTATGTACCTATATCTTAGTGTACGTAAACAATCAGTGATTTATGTGATTTTAAAGAAGAAAATATATGTTTTTGTATCATAACGTTTCATTTTAATTTAATTAAGAATCCTTGAAATATAATTTGTAATACTTACAGGTGGAAAGTTTTCTGTAAATGATAAACCATGGTCACCCTATCGAAACATTCAAAACGTATTAAAGGTTCTATAATATGAAAAAAAAAATACTTTTTGCCTATTATCGGTAATTCTACATGTTAATAAGGGGTATTTACAAAAAGAGATCTCGCTAATCCTTACTTTCTTCGATAGATAATCATAACTAATTTCTACGTGTTACCGTACTACAACTCCTGAAATATAAACCTAGGATGTTTTTGTGTATTTTTACATATTTTGACAAATTCAAATATAGGTTTTACAAAAAACTTCAGACCTCTGCGATGCTTTTTCAGCGAGATATCGGCGATAACGTGTTTTTCACCGTTTCAAAGGCGCGGCCATAGGGTTTTGGTCTTACAGCTCCTGAAATATAAACCTAGGTTTTTTTTGTATATTTTTACATTTTTTTTACAAATTCAATCTGTTATTTAACCTAAATTTCAGGCCTCTGCAACTCTCAGTTTTAAAGATCTCCGTGGCCGCGCGGTTCGCCGCGTTTCAATGGCGCGGCCACGTTAAAACCCTTATAACTTTTTAACCATAACTTTGACAAATTTATGGTTTTGGGAATCATCTTCTACAAATTTTTACATAATCTTGGAATAGTTATTTTAAAAAAAAAACGCCGTGGCCGCGCCATCGAAACGCACACCTATCGACAGGATTGGTCCTCAATTGCCGTAAACCGGGCGGATTGGAAGGAACAAAGGGCGGTCTTTGCCCTGCAGTGGTCAGAATAGGCTGATATAATATAATAATACTAAATAAATAATTTTATTTATTCATAATACATTTCAAAATCTGCCGATTAGTTGGCATTGGATTGATTGATACGACCGCTAGGCGAGGGCGTAGTGTAGCTGGTTCGTAATTCGTTGTCTTGGAGTAAATTTTTATGTATAGCTGTATTGATCACTTTAACCACAAAAAAGATGTTCGCATTCAAAAATTCGAAGGTCAGCAGAATTTTGCGCATTAAGTTTTAGAGATATGGGCGATATGCTACATTTATGCTCTATACACTTTCTACTATTCTATCGACATCAAAACAAAAGTTTGTATTGCTTCAGATTATCTGCAATTAAAGAATAGATGTATCCGAAATTTCAAACTATATCCGAACATGAAAAATGTCAAATTTCAGCGTTCCGGGTTCCAATCATGATTTTTTAGACGTTGATGCATGAGTAAAAAGTGGCTGTTTTACGCATTGTTATTAATTTTTTGATGATATTCGTTTTAAAAAGTTACCAGATTGAAGGTAATATTTTATTTTTATTTTAGAAAGATATCAGTGTTCACAATAAGTAACAATAAATTGGGATATGCTGTCAAAACCAAAACAATTCGAAGACATGTGATGATAAGTTTAACTGCTGATTAGTGTCATGCGGTTAAGAAATTGGAACGCACTAAGAAACTTAGACACCCCCATCTGTCATGTTCTGTTTCTGTCACTTCTGACTTCTGTACATTTCTGTCAGTTGGTCAGGAAGCGAGCTGTTCTTTGTTTACGAACAAATTAAATAATTCTCTAACAAAAAAAGTCTATCGTGAATTCGTGACTCACACTGGGAGTGCAGTGGTACAGATTTTTTAACGCCTGCTGGTTCTATTGTGTTTATTGATTTCGAGTTCAGTGACGAAGGTTCAATTTAAGTAAAAATTTTAGTACGGAATGGTGTTATTATTATAATTTTAACATTAGAATGTCATCGTCAGCAGAAGAAAGTCCGATAATAAACTCGGATATAGAATACGATGTTACAAGCAGCCGTCGAAACTTGGTGGAGGCGGAACACGGTAAGTGGATGTTGTGTTTTGGATGACCAGAGAACAATAGGTATCTATGGAGCAGACATGATAAAGGTCATTCAAAACAAGCTTCGTTAAAATGTTAGACACGCGCAAATAGAAACGCATGTTGACTAAATATAATCCCTGAGTTTACTGGTCAACTATACATAGCCTCATCATCAATCTTTTAGCTTTGTTTAGCAAGCTTGATTACATGATGAGTTAATGAATAATTGCTATGGTAAGATCAAAGTATCCTGTATTACTCAGCATAATATTTATTTGTTTTGAAACGCATAACATACCTATCTAAGCTACACTATCTATCAGATATATTATAATAAATTACCTACATATAGTAATAACTGATCAAAAATCTTTTTAGCCGAAGAAACAACAGGATGGATCAAATGTCGTACTGTGCTTGGCATTATGGGCTTCTTGGGCTTTGCCAGCGTGTACGCAATGAGAGTAAACCTGTCTGTGGCTATTGTGGCTATGGTCAATTCAACAACGCAAACAAACTCTTCGATTGATGTTGATGTTTGTCCTGCGAGTCCCATCAGCAACAGTACAGTACCACAGGTGAGGTTTTGATCTATTTTAAATACCTACTACCTTCGGGATCTGTATGTTCAAAGATTTGCCTACTATTTCTTCCTTCCCAACAAAATTATAATGTGAAAGTTAGCATATCTATTTGAATGTTTGTAAATCACATCTCAATGACTGTGCATTTGTAACAATAGACCATGGCTTGAATTAGAACATAAGAATAAAAAAAAAATATCCTGGGATCTACTCCCTATCTCCATCACCGAAGTTACGGGCCCCGTCTAAAAGTACTCCGAGACTTCGGAGTCATAAAAACAAGTGTTTGTTTAAATTTTTCAGACGGGTAAAACACATCGGGAGTAGGTACAACTGTCAATTTGGCATGTTGTTATTCATTTTTAGTTCGGCCCTGAACAAATCATCCATGCTTAGGTGATAGTGGGTAGGAAACGACTATAAAGAAGGCTGCAACTATGGAGTTCATGCTTAGGGATTAAACCCCCTGAAATGGAAAGTAATATAGAGTCATTTTCAACTTTCATGCAGACAAAGCCACTGACAAAATCTAATACCTTATAAAAGTTAAATTATTTGGTTTAAGGAATATAAATTTTAAAAGTATTATTGCTGAGTCATTCATTCAATGATATCATGAATGCAGATTAGAAGTTTATTGTTTACTTGTATTAGTTTCACTACATATCACAGAACAAAATTAATTTCAAATAACATAATGTAAGCAATAACATAATAATAATATTATACAATGAAACTTGTCACATATTTTGCACCGAACTGGGAAGCAAAAATGTTATTGAAAACATCTGTTTATTGTTTTTAAAGTGTCTTGGCCATGTATTGTAAATACATTTCACCAGTTAGGCATGATAAGAATGTGATACCTTATAGTGCTTACACACCTTCGGATTTGGTCTGACCAGACCACGGATTTGTGGGCGGAGTTAGTCTGGCCCGTACCATATCCGAGCGTGTGTAGAGTGGACCGCCGGACATTATTATTATTAATTGAGTCCGTCTCGGTCCACACAAGCGTGTGTCAGCGAGAAAGGATTTGTGGGCGGAGATAGTCCGGCCGGACCAAATCCGGACGTGTGTTCGCACTATTACTTTAATTCAAAAAAGTGCTTGTTGGATTGTGAATTCTAAGCTCAGCACTGAGAGTTGAAAATGCAACTGTTATATAATTTAGGCATTCATTTAGTTGTGTTTCAAATTATTATAATGACTATTCTGATGGGATTGTTTTTAAACATGAGGTAAATAATTCAAACTGATTTTATAGTAAGGTAAAATAGTTGTTATTAGGAGGTAATCTCTGGATGTATTGATTAGAAAAATACTTGATGGACAGAGCAACACTATTGCTGAGTGTCATTTAAGCATTTTATCCTAAAAAAAAATGCATGGTTCCTGTGACGTAGCTCACTTGGACGAGGCCACGAGAAAAAGCTAGTAGCTAGCTTGTCATCATCATCTTCCTACCCTCCTTCCATGTTACATGAGGTTCGTTTTCTTCACTCATTTCCTTCAACCTTGATGCTAGATGCTGCATTCGCTAGTGTGAAATACACAGACATAAATCTAACTAGATAATGCAAGTCCCTCCATCTGTATGAAAACCAAGCATGCCACTTATTCACAAACAATTTAATAATGAAAGAAAACATTTCCAATGCCTCGGACAACTTTTTCTATACCTACATTCTTTACAGCTCAATATGGCGTAAAGGCATTTTTCTAGATTCTGGTGGATTTCCTTTGCCGATAATGCTCAGATTACGATCATTGGTCGTAACTTTACTACGTTTTTTGGCACGCGAAGTACATACAATTGCGTCATCTAGTTAGATTTATGTCTGTGGTGAAATTCATGTCAACTTCATAGAAGTAAAGCCTTCATTTTAGGCAGAGTTTAGGCTCGGCGCAAACGGGCCACCGACCACAGCCACCGGTGGCTGAAGCGTGCAACCGCCACATTTTTCAACAGTGGCAGAAGTGCGCGACAGCCACCGGTGTTCAGAAGCCGCTATGTTTCTATTGCTGTATAGATCAGAATTTGAATCCCAAATAGCGGGACGTAATTGGATTTTCTATATGAAAGTATCGATATCTATTGAGGCGTCGTCGTGCTCCAAGGTGACGCGTGCGATGCATAGGACGCCTAACGTTGGCGCGGTGGCGGCCACAAGTGGCGAGACGTGGACACTGCTGTAGCGAGTGGCTGCCACCGTCTACATGTGTGCGGTGCGTCTATACAAAATGTATGGCATAGTGTGTTAAGTCGCTGTCGCTGTCCATCGGTGGCAGTGGTTTGTGACCCGTTTGCGCCGAGCCTTAGTGACTCATAAATACTAATAGAATTAAGATAAACGTTTTCTTTTGTTTCAGAGGCCTGGTGACTTCAACTGGAGTGTAGGAGAACAAAGTATAGTTTTAGGCTCATTTTTCTATGGATATGTATTAACACAGGTAATTCAAAATCTAGATTAATATATATTTATGTACTAGCTGACCCGGCAAACTTTGTTTTGCCATAAAAAGACCAAACATTTATCTACCCTACCCTACACTACCCTACCCTACCCTACCCTAACCTACCCTACCCTGCCCTACCCTACCCTACACTACCCTACCCTACCCGACCCTACACTACCCTACACTACCCTACACTACCCTACACTACCCTACCCTACACTACCCTACCCTACCCTACCCTACCCTAACCTACCCGACCCTACACTACCATACCCTACCCTACCAGGTCTCAAACTATCTTCATACCAAATTTCATCTAAATCGGTGCAGCGGTTTAAGCGTGAAAAGGTAACAGACAGACAGAGTTACTTTCACATTTATAATATTAGTATGTATTATGTAGAAATACCCAATATTCAGGGTATTGTTTTGTGAGCATCATTGACACAAACAAAAGTATGATAACAATAATTATTGCCTGTTGCTGTTTATAAAGCAAAGTATTTGATTTCTAACAATATGTACTAGATATTTGTATGTGTAACAAGTTTTACTGCCCGAAATACCTTTATTTTACAAGCTTTTATTTAATGTATTTATTCTAAACCGACTAAGATGAAATTTTGCATAGACGTCTAGACTCCATTTGAAATAACATTAGACATGTTTACAACTCTTTTTACAGTCCGTTCAACCGATTTTGAGTTCTATCCTGTAAACATAAAAAGCATAAACCTGTTACCAAAACCAACTGTTTACTACAGCTACCATTTGTCGTATCGCCAACGCAATAGAAGTCAAAATCGGTTGAACGGGCTGTAAAATGGGCTTATTTAAAATTTTAAATGTCTGTTATCGCAAATGGAGTATAGTTTGGATGAGAATGCATGATTAGCTAAGTGACGTCATTCTAAATCCAATATGGCGGACGGCCGAAGATGGCGGTCTAGTAATTTTTTGTGCACTGGCATGATATAGGCATATGCCTGTCAAATGAAAAGGTTTGCTGAGAAGAATACGAAAAAAGCTTGTTTTAAAAAAAGATTTTTAATTAACTATTTTATTTTATTCAGTCTCCTTGAAAATTTTGATTTTAGTTTTATTCTCACAGTAGGTTTTAAATGACTCGTTTATTTTTAGATTCCAGGAGGAAGAATAGCAGAAATGTATGGAGGGAAACTTGTTTATGGTTTAGGAATATTTTTCACTGCAGTATTCACACTTCTTAGTCCAATTGCGGCGTATACAGACATTAGATTCTTCATTGCCGTGCGGGTACTGGCTGGTTTGTCGGAAGGCGTTACTTACCCAGCCATGCATGCTATGCTAGCCAGATGGATCCCACCACTAGAGAGATCAAAGTTTGCAGCTTATGTATATGCTGGTATGTATTCTCGGTATTTTTCTATCTAAAATGTTCAATATGAAAGTATTCCATATTTATGTAAATATTGCTCTGTTTATGTATTAGTGCGTGTAATGTTATCTACTCTATTTAGTAATTATGTTATTAAAATATTAACTGCTAATTAGATATCAGACAGAAACTGTTTGAGATAAGTTTTCTCATCTGTTGTTATTTGTCTTTTAATGCCTATATATTTTTGTAATGGAATGGTCATTTTTAGGGTTCCGTACCCAAAGGGTAAAAACGGGACCCTATTACTAAGACTCCACTGTACGTCTGCCTGTCTGTCATGAACCGTGATAGCTAGACAGTTGAAATTGTCACGGGTAATGCATTTCTGTTGCCGCTATAACAACAAATACTAAAGACAGAATAAAATATATTGAATTGGGGCACCCATACAACAAACTTGACTTTTTGCCGTTTTTTGCGATAATGCTACGGAACCCTTAATCATTTTAATCACATAATTAATTGAAATCCTTTCGGCCTAAACAATTTTTGTCTTATTTGTTAATAATTAAATTATCAATTATTATTAGTCATTATGTCGTGGTGGCTCAGTGGCTGAGACCCCGCCTGTCGTGCTTGAGGTCGTGGGTTCAAATCCGGGCAAGTACCAATGCGACTTTTCCAAGTTCATATGTACTTTCTTAGTTTATCTTGCAAATCACAGGCAACGGTGAAGGAAAACATCGTGAGGAAACCTGGACTTATATAGTTAATGTAAGTCTGAAATAGACAAGTCAGAGGCTTGTGGGGTTTTCCAGAGGCGGCTTAATTAACTGTGACACCAGAGGTGGCCACACTTCACACGAAAAGAAGAAGATCAATAATATTATCTTTTTATGCTTTCAGGTTCAAACATAGGCACAGTAATCACCCTGCCTATCTCAGGATGGCTTTGCACTCTTGAGTTTGCAGGAGGGTGGCCTCTCTGCTTCTACATATTCGGCAGTATCGGCGTCGTATGGTTCGTATTCTGGCTGTTATTGGTGTATGACACGCCTCAGAGACACCCCAGGATTTGTCCGAAGGAGATTGAATATATTTCATGGAGTATTGGACCTCAGGTGAGAATTTGTGGCATATAATATGAAAAAAATAATATCAGTAATGTTTGACTCATTTTTCTCATATCTTCTGCTGCAGCCAGATACAGCAACATGTGTAAAATCGCGCTGAGCAGAGGGATTTGTAATGACATTAAATAATGAACTTTATTTTCGATGACATAAGGTGCTAAGTTGTGTGAACGTATATCACAGGGCTCCTTGAAGCTCCAAAATCTCTCTGCTCTCATGTGATCGTTTGGTAGACCTGATACATCTTCCTGCCTATATTTTTTACCCGACTGCCGAAGGAGGGTAATGTGTTTATCAATCTATGTATGTATGTATGTTTGTTCCTATATGGCTTTCTAGAGACCAAACGTGTTGGCCGATTTTAATGATTTTTACGTCAATCGATTCGTCTTAACCCTGCGATTGTCACTGGTTACATTAAAATTGCAAAATAGAAAAATGGCGGATTTTGGGCGCCATATTGTAGGGGCCCAATTTTGTTTTACTTGCAAACCTTCGTGTCTATCAAAATGAAAACTTTTAAGAGTTGATTTCAAAAATATATAATATTTATATGTTCAAATGTACCTAATTCTAAAATAAATAACTAAAAAGTTGTAAATAAAATAAATACCTATTTAAAAATAACAAAAAACTAGGGCATGCAGAACCGTATCCGGTTCCAGGTTTTTGAGAACCGGGTCTGGTAAGCAGTTAGAACCGGGTACCCGGTTCCCCCGGTTCCGGATGATAAAATTTTAAGTCTTTTTCAGATTTGAATAAATCATAGAGAATTTGGCAGGATAAGCAATTATCACTCGGAATATGAAATAAAATAGTTTATAATTTTAAATCTGTCTTATCAACATAATATATTTGCAAGTTATGAAACAAATCAGTCTTTAGTAACAATACTAGGTAATTTTCTTTATAATTATCTTATATTAATTACTAATTACTTGAAGACGACTATGTCTGCCTGGACCAAACAATCCAGTTGGGTAGGGCCAACTTCGAGAAAGAGGACAATCGTCGAATCCAACTCGGCTGGGCAGCGTTCGGGAAGTTGCGCGGTATCTTCTCGTCCAACTAACCACAATGTCTCAAGACAAAAGTCTATGACCAGTGTGTGTTGCCAGTGATGACCTATGGCTCTGAGACGTGGTCACTCACAATGAAGGCCCATTGTGAGTCAGAAAGCTTACTGTCATCTAGAGGGCAATGGAGAGGGCTATGCTCGGAGTATCCTTGCGTGATCGAATCAGAAATGTAAAGATCCGTAAGAGAACCAAGGTTACCGATATAGCCCGAAGAAATGCCAAACTTAAGTGGCAGCGGGCAGAACGGATGGCCGAATGGCCAGAAAAGTGGAATGGCGACCGCGAACCGGAGGAAGTTGCGTTGGAAGGCCTCCCACCAGGTGGACCGATGACCTGGTGATGTTTGCGGGGATCCGTCCATCCATTCAACCGCTGGATGCGTGACGCACGGGACCGGTCAATGTGGCGACGCTTGGGGAGGCCTATTTCCAGCAGTGGACGTCTTTCGACTGATATGATGATAATGATGATGTGCTTTTATTTATTCATTCATATTAATTGCCACATAGTATGTACTTTTCTTTATAATTTTCTTACCGTTAACTTCCTCTGATTCCGTATTTGAAGTACCCAAAATAGATAATATTGCTGTCTAAACATGTAATCACACAAAAATAAATGTAGTCATATCTCGAAAACTAATGACAACTTGTGAATCTTATGTCGGACTTTTTTGTGCACAATTGAACAAGGAATAAACTTGCTCTGAGCACAAATTGCAGTAAAATCAAAACTTTACGAGAATTAAGCAAAAAACTGATTTTTAGGCACTTTGACGGCTCATTTTTTTTTTGCCTTCTTGCAATTATATGGACTTTTCAGGCCACGTTACGCAGCAAATGTTTTATTGCCTGGACTATAACACGTATTTTGAGTCGAAGAAATAATATGAACATTTTTCGTTTTTTTTAAAGAACCGGGGAACCGGGTCTACTCCTTTCGGAACCGGTTCCGCGAAAACCTTCACGGAACCGGGTATACCCGGTTCTGAAAGAACCGGGTAGAACCGGGTGCATGCTCTACAAAAAACCCGACTGCTTAAAAAGCCAACTAAAAAGACGTAAAAAATACACAACACAAATAAAATGTAAATGTAATGTATGTTGTATGCCTTAAAATGGATTAAGTTATCATACAAACAAAAATTTCAAATTAAAAGAGTTCAAGGATAAGTTATCATCAGTCTAGCTAGCTACATAGAAAAATCTTCATTTAGTGTTCAACAAAAACCTTCAAAGGACTTTCTGGCGTTACAAAACGTGAATCATAAACCCTTTATTAATTCGTAATATTAGTTGTATTCTATTTTATAGAAAAGACAAATCAATTTGACGTAAGTAATAATTGGTCAATAAATATTGAATACAATACCTACGGTTTACTAACATGTACAGTTTGTACTCAGTTATCATAATATGGAGCAAACGTGAGTCACTGTCGACCTCACAGATGTTTTGATGAGTTTCGCTTGTATTACAAGTTCGATCATTTTATAATGTGTTGTGTGTAATGCATGTTTTCGGAACAATGACTGCTTTCTCTGAAGTGGAAATGTGTAGATAGAGGTACTGTTACTGTATTATCAACCAACATCCATGCTAATATTAAAAATGCGAAGGTATATTGCGGGACACGTAAGTTGAACCAAAATGTATTATCGTTTTACTGAAATTAAACCATTTAAATCGAAATAAATCCCTTTTCTACGACCTAACCGTTTACAATATAAAATTTGTCAACGGTTAGATCCTAAAGAAAATACTAATTTTGGTTTAAATCGTTTAATTTCAGTAAAACAATAATACATTTTGGTTCAACTTACGTGTCCCGCAGTTATAAATCTGTCTGTTATGTTTTCACGTCTGAACTGCTGAATCATTTCGGACGCATTTTAGTCAAAAGTTAGATTGAACTCGTTTTTAGAGTTCCGTAACCGAAGGATCCAAACGGAGCCTTATTGCTGTCACTCATTGTGGTCACGTGTCTGTCTGTCTGTCTGTCGTCTGTCACACAGGTTTTACAGCCAAACGGTTGGAGCTACAGTCTTCAAATTTATACAGTATAAGCATCTTGTGGACCCCAAAGCCATACAAATTGTATTTTTTTTAAATTATTTGTAAGGGAGCCATACCGAAAAACGAGGGAGCGAAATTTTTTTTTGACCTAATCCATCGAGTGGGGTATCATTGTTTAGAGCTCGTTGACTAGGTAAGTACTGATTTTTGTTTTAAAAAATATTGGAAAACAAAGAAATGAGAAGCCACCAAAGTATATTTTTTTTAACAAAATTTTGTTCTTAATTTTTTATAACTTCTCGTTGACCTATGAACTTGAAATTTAGTGATCATGTTTATTTATTATTACGTATATTTAACTAACAAATACCAATATGTTGATAAATCTGATTTTTCTTTGAAATTCCTTCATTTTTCCTATTACAACCAACTTAATTTTGCGGTTTGGTACGGAACCCTACATGTGTGAAGTCGGACACGCACTTGGCCAGTTTTTTTTTTTGTATTTACTATTCTGGAATAAAACTCACCATTTTAGTATTTTATTGAAAGTAGCCCTTTGTACTTTGATGCAGTTTATGTGACCGTCAGTTTATAATTAGGTATTATGAAGGTTACTCTTCATTAACGCGTATACTTAGTGATTTATCCTTACGTCTATAGAGTTATTACGCATTTAATAGCAATGGGTACTGCTTACGTAAGACAAATATTATATTTGGCCAGCAACAACAGATAACCGCCTGTTTTTACCCGACTGCCGAAGGAGGGTAATGTGTTTATCAGTCTATGTATGTTTGTTCCTATATGGCGTTCCAGAGACCAAACGCATTGGCCGATTTTGATGATTCGTACGTCAATCGATTCGTCTTAACCCTGCGAGTGTCACTGGCTACATCAAAATTGAAAAATAGAAAAATAACGGCTTTTGGGCGCCATATTGTGGGGGCCCAATTATTTTTTCTTCCAATCCCATCGTGTGAGGTACCAAAATAAAGGGTTTTAAGAGGCGATTTTAAAAATATACAACACTTATATGTTTAAATATACTTAATAAAAAAAAAAAAACTAAAATGTGTTAAATAAAAAATAAAAACAGAAAACCGGACTGCTTAAAAAGCGAACTAAAAAGAAGTAAACAAGAAAAAAAACATGCTGTGCAGTCGGAGTATACATCTCATTTACGTATTTTTAGTTCGCTTTTTAAGCAGTCGGGTTTTTTGAATTTTGAATTAATTTTATATACACTCGTGGTTGACTAGTGCGTCGTATGCGTAGGAGTCAACTCGCATCTCTATTATTATGAATTTCGTCAAAAGGGTAGGCCATAGATAACGAAGATGCCACGGCGGTCACTGGAACTGGAACTGGTCTGGAACTGGTCTGGAACTGGTCTTCTTTCAATGGAAATTGAAACCATTGATTGCCAATAGCACAGATAATATAATATTAGTATACAGATGCCTTATCCCATACAAAGAAACCGTGCCGAGCGTTTTTCGTCTGATTAAACTGATTATTTATATAAGAACATCGATCGCATTCGGTTCCGTTCTATGGATATAGATGGTGTTAGCAGCGACTTGCAATTAAAAGGGTTTACTCGGTTCGTAAATACTTTTTTTTTAATATAGCGAAAATGTGGTACAAAACAAATAAAAAAATCGAGTCGATGCCTCAGAAATTTAAAACCGCGCCATCTATTGGAATAAATCTTAAATGATCCATTTAAATAATCTTTGAAATGTGAATTAAGAGTCCAATATTCCTTAATTTGGTGCTTAGGAGAGTTAATTAAACAAGAACATACATTGCATAGATCGCCTCTAGAAAATTTTAATATTTACCAAATTTTCTTTCTTTGCGTTGGGTGCCCGTGCCGATAGAAACTAGCGACCCGCAGACTTATTACGTATCTTTTGCAAGAGCAAAACGATAGCGATCAAACGCTTTATCTCATAAAATTCGGCATTACCTGCAGTGTAGGTATGGTAGGACCTACACAATCGTTTGCTAATCGCTCGCTGTTTGTCAAATGCACTTATTTATGAAAACCGCCATCAACTCTAAAACTTTTGTATGGAAGAGCAATTATTGCGCTAAATCGCTATCGTTTTGCTCTTGCAAAAGATACGTAATAAGCCTGCCGATATAATTCTAAAACACCTGTGTCATCTAAAACTTCCACTCGGTGAAAAAATCGTGATTTGTAATAGGACGCCTCGGGTCACAGCAGTCGTGTCGCGGTAATTCCGTGGTCTGTGCGATACGCTGTTTAGCTGCAGATGCAGCATGGATACTACGCTGGTCAACGCTGATTTTCAGCCCGCCCCCTTTCTTACTGCACTTATCATAACAAATCACTTGATAAATACCCAACTCACCCCCAATAAATACCCTATACATTTTGGCAGCTCTGTACTAAGCTCGTCTGCCTGGAGCGAACACACCACAACACCTAACTATAGTTGATACTATCATTGAATCAGACTTTGCCTTATCGTGTAGTCACCTCGATTATCTATCTATCACAAAATTTAATAATAATACCAGCATGTTATTGTTCCACTGCAGGACAAAGGCCCCTTCTCATACGGAGAAGGCCTTAAGAAAGAAAGAAAGAAAAATATATTTATTTGTGACCCGCACAGGAGACACGAGATAAGCAAAACACAAACAAATATAAAAAAAAAAAAATGCGAGACCTAAAAGGCAGATCTCAGCGTGTGCAAAGATATTAATAAGTTTTTTCAATTAAAGAAAACTTTTTTTAAACAAGCTTTTTAGCTTACCGTGCATTGTCATCAAACCAAACGTGTATGCAAAATTTCATCTTGATACGTTGAGGATAACTGCTTTAAAATTAAGTTGCAAGATTTGACCCGAACACACTTACATACATACAAACATACATTGCAAGTAAATAACAAGCTTGTAAAAAGAAAATAACGCTGCGTTGATATTCTGATAGGGCCCTGTTGATGCCACGGACATATTCACAGAAACGGAACATACAATATTTAAGGAACAACATAGAATAAGATGATTAATCTCCACGGTTGCTCAAGACTTCTTGGCGATTTCAGACTTATAGTAACTACCAGCTGCCGCTAGCGGCTCCGCCCTCGTGGTATTAGTACTTCGCCCAATATCTTTATAAATTATATCATACTAACTGACCCGGCAAACTTTGTTTTGCCATAAAAACACCCAACATTCATCTACCCTACCTACCTTACCCTACCCTACCCACCCTACCTACCCTACCCTACCCTACCTACCCTACCCTACCTACTCTACCTACCCTACTATCCTATATCCGTCTCCTGGTTCCAAGCTACCTCCCCACCAATTTTCAGTCAAATCAATTCAGCAGTTCTTGAGTTATAAATAGTGTAACTAACACGTGTAAGCTATCCTATCTTTCAAGTTGGGTCAAACTGCACACGGTGTGCAAATTTAATTTAAAATCGGTTAAGTAGTTTAGGAGTCCATCGCGAACAAACAACGTGACACGTGATTTATATTGATGTATATTAAAGCTATATTATTCTGATGTTTAAGCTATATCTCTGTAAAGTTTCATCAAGTAGTTTTTGCGTGATAGAGTGACAAACATCCATCCATCCTCACAAACTTTCACGTTTTAATCGTAGTAGAATAAGTCCAGGCTTCCTCACGACGTGTTCCTTCACCGTTGTCAGCGATGTCAAAGATAAACTTAGAAAGTGGTAGTACGGAGTACTAGTTATCAGAAAATTCAATGTGTGATTATTTTCTTTTTAGCAAGAAGACAAGCCATCGTCGTCCATCCCGTGGCTGAAGTTCCTGACCTGTGTGCCACTGTGGGCCATCCTCATCGCCCAGTGTGGCCAGGCTTGGGTATTCTACACGCAGTTCACAGAACTACCCACATACATGAACAATATACTGCATTTCGATATTGTATCTGTAAGTAGATTTTGTATTTTGGTGATTTTATTTTCCTAGACAACATTACAACAAGCATGCGATTGGTTGGTCAGTTAAAACAATGATCGACTGACCAATCGTGTCGCGTCCACGTTTCGTCGCTCTATATGGTGATTGGTAATATATGGTCTAATAGGTTCCTCTATTGTATGTACACCCAAATTGCGCTTTATGATACAAAACTCCATGTTAAAGGGGGTGAACCACAGCCATAAATCTAACTAGATAACGCAAGTCCCTCCATCTGTATGAAAACCAAGCATGCCACTTTTTCACACACAATTTAAAAACAAATTACTTGCCAATGAAAGTAAACATTTCCAACGCCTCTGTCAACTTTTTCTGTACAGTCTTTACAGCTCAATATGGCAAAAAATGGCAATTTTCTAGATTTCAGTGAATTTGATAATGCTAAATAGCTGGATCCACACCAGACGATCCAATGCGCTCCGATCGCGGGCGGCAGGACCGCGCTCCATAGGAGCGTTTGATGGGAAACGTTCGTTTGCTCCCGGATCGCGGATCGCAGGAATCGGCGATCCATTTTGGATCGTCTGGTGTGGATCCGGCTAATGAAAAGCTCAAATTACGATTATTGATCGTAATTTTATTTCGTTTTTTGACACTCGAAGTACATACAATAGCGTCATCTAGTTAGATTTACGATGGCTGCACTAAAAGTATCGGGAATGGAATATTTCCACTGTTTCTGTCATATTAAAATCTTTTTAATTGAAAACTCCTTGGTTTTAAAAATCGAATACCATTTATTTATTTAAAAAAAGATTCTCGGTGTTGTCACAAGCATGGTAGAACAAGACATGGTAGTCTCTTCCCGTGACAGCTGGGTCACGTGATTGGCCTAAGACTACGTCATCAATTGCGTTGCGGTTCTCAAACTTTTTTTGTGGGGAAAAACATAAAAATAATACAATAAGTACAAATGTTTTATAATTCTTAATAAATCGTCATATTTGATACTTTTTTTATTTATTTACTTTGCTTTCTTTTAATTGATTGCATTTTAGTATTTTTATTTATTTCGGAACGAAAACTCACAAAACTTGACTTGACTAAAATAAGTCAAAAACTAATTAGGTTAGGTTAAGTTCGGGCGTAAAAACTTATTGACACAACTAAGCCTTAAATTATGGAACGCGTATATAAATTAAATAATAAATGAATGAAATGCACATATCAGTTGTATTAGGTGAAGTTAGTTACAATATTGAAGCCACGTATATGATAGCGTCTCTTCATTGGGAAAAGAAAAAAATATATTACGCCGCCTTTTATACTGCTGTTTTTACAGTTTACGGAACAATTAACAAATTTTCTTGTGTATCTTTCAAAGTTCACGGGTTCATCACAAATGTTTGGGAGCCACAGTATTTTTCTCACCGAGCGAAACAACGCTATAGGTGTGAGTGACACGACAATAGCGATGAAATGGCTAGTTGTCAGTATGACACTTGTCAATTCGATGTGTTGCCACTGTGTGTTATTGAAATACCCGAGCAAAATGCATTTTTTATCTTAACAAAGCAATTTTGAACTAATAATTCAAAATATAAATTAATTTAACACTAAATATACATGACATAGATGAATCACATGAGTTACTAAATTGTTAAGCTAGTTAGTAATTTATTTTATTTTCATTAACTACATGAGAAAGTACCAAAATTTTCTAAAAAGGACAATCAATGGTAACACTTATCGTGACGTAGGCTTAGGCCATCCTGGGAAGAACATACCAGGCGAAGTATACGGAGTATGTTATTATACCATGGTCACAAGGTTTTGTCAAACTTGTTTAGTCGTTGAGAAAATGGAATTGACTCGAGTTTCAAGAGAGAAGAAGAAGAGAAATTCAAGAGCGATGATTTATTATGACTTTCGAAGTGGTTTAACACAAAAACAAGGTGTTGACCGGATGATTTCTGCATTTGGTGATGAAGCCCCATCCAAAACCACAATTTATCGCTGGTTTGCTGAATTTCAACGTGGACGTGTCAAGCTCAGTGAAGATCCCCGTCAAGGTCGTCAAAAGGTGCAGTCACTCAAGAAAACGTTGATGCTGTGCGTAAGCTGATTGAGGAAGATCGACATGTGACATACCGCGAAATTCAGGCAACTTTAGACATTGGCATGAGTCACATACAAATAATCTTGCATGAACAATTAGGTGTAAAAAAGTTGTTTTCCCGATGGATACCGCATTCGCTCTGTGAAGAGCAAAAAGCGGCTCGCGTTACTTGGTGCGTCGAGAACTCTCGAAAGATTCCACGCAGGATCCTCAAATGCTGTATACAACATCGTATCAGGTGACGAATCCTGAACATACGCGTACGAACCCGAAACAAAAAAACCAGTCACGAGTTCGGGTGTTCGAAAATGAGTTAAAGGCAATAAAAATTGTTCGTTCACAGAATGTTGCAAAAAAAATGGTGGCCACGTTTGTCTCTAAAACCGAACATGTTGCGACTATTCCTCTTGAGGGACAAAGAACGGTTAATGCAGAATGGTATGCTAGCATTTGTTCACACAACACAACAACAACAACAACAACAACACAACAGACAACAGGTCGTTTCTGAACTCCGTAAAGAGAACTGCAACCGCCGCATCATCCTCCATCACGACAATGCGAATTCTCATACCGCGCACAGAACAAAAGAGTTTTTAGAGCAAGAAAACATAGAATTATTAGACCATCCGCCGTACAGCCCCGACCTAAGCCCTAATGATTTATATACTTGCCCTAAAATAAAGAATAAATTGCGTGGTCAGAGATTTTCATCACCTGAAGAAGCTGTGGACACCTACAAAACGGCCATTTTGGAGACCCCAACTTCCGAATGGAATGGTTGCTTCAATGATTGGTTCCATCGTATGGAAAAATGTGTCAAATTTCGCGGAGAATACTTCGAAAAGCAATAAATACATTTTTAAATAGTAATGTTGTGTCACTTACTTGATTCCCAAAATTTTCAGTGCCGCCCTCGTATATCTATGGTGTGTACCTAATGCCATGAACCAGGCAGGCACTAATCCTAACTTTGTGATGATAGCACAGGATTTCTAAAGGTACTTTTTCACAAGAAGCTCCAGTACATTCGTTTATTAAGTTTTAGTATATTGTTTAGACATACGCATGTCTTTATAATTAAGGTCCAAGGAGGACTCAGTACCACCAGTCAAATATTTACTTAAAAAACATTTTATTTTCAGAATTCAAGACTGAGTGCCCTACCGTACTTAACAGCATGGATCGGCGGCATATTGTTGTGTATATTCGCCGACTGGACGCTAGCTAAGGGCTGGATCTCTAGGCTAAATAGTATGAAACTCTGGAATACAGTCTGTAAGTAATATTTTATATTAAGGTTACACTAGTCGAAAATTCTTCCATATAAACGTAGTCTAGCGATTACTCCACTGTTTGACGATATACGTTCAAAATAAAAAAATGTATCAATTTGTCTCATCATTATCTAGGCCTGTGTGGAAAAAAAAAGTAAAGAAAAATATATTTGAAAGTTATGGCGTCGAAAGTTCCATTTTTCAACACTAATTTTAACGCATCTTTGGGCGGAGCTAAATACCATAACAAGGAAAATTGCAAAAGGCCTCCATACAGGGATAGATTAGTAATTCAACAATGCAAATAATGTTATTTTATAAATATACATTTAGAAGTTTTTTCATGATATCTAGACCCTCAAAGGTCTGTTTATAAAATTTCACGCGCTAGTTTTCGTCCTAAACCATCATCCATTCCGATACAAATGTGCAAAAGTGATAATTCGTACGCGAACTAGCTTCTTACTGCTCATCACAGCATCTATCTCTTTCGCTCGTGTTATCGGATGAGATAGCATGCATTTTAACCTCGCGCACAAAATAGTTTGTGCCGTCAACTAGGGGAACCTTAATCCAGTTTAGTCAACTGTGTACCTCAGGCTGTGACGTCATTCTGACGTTCGACTCTCGCTTTTGGCGCACGAGGCGAACGCGGGGCGCCGCGCGGGTAGGCGGGGGTGGCTTTCTATTCCAGCGAGGTGCACAGTTCAGTCGACGGAGTTGTTGTTGTGCGGTTTGCCCAAAATGTACATTAATGTGATTTTATTTTCAACTGTCTGGCTATCACAGTTCATTAGATACAGCCTGGTGCCAGACAGACAGACGGACCGCGGAGTCTTAGTAATAGGGTTTTCACCATTTGGGTACGAAACCCTAAAAAGAGGTTTCTGCTTACCATCACTAGATGGCGCTTATCCAGTTTCAATACAAATTGAAATTAACGTTAATGCGATTGAGCATGAGTAAAACTCGCTCTAAGGCATTTCTGTACTGTTCTCGCCTTATGGTAGGTCGCTTTCACAGTTTTCTCTCCGAGAGAAGTCTGCAAATTACTGATTTATGACGCAACGATATAGGCCAGATCAAATATAGACATTTAGAACATAGGTTATCTAACGCACCCGGCAGATAACACATTCTGCAGCGCTTGAAATAATTATCATAATGTTTATGTATAGCAAATGGTGTCATTAATAGGTACATAGGATATTGATATACTTAACAAGTAAATCGATCTTATTCACTTGGATAACGTGATATATTTCTATACATATATATATACTTTGCCTTACCTTATATGTGATATATATACCTTGAAGTTATTATGAGTCATCGAGGCTTAGAAAGATGATCTGTAGAGCGTGGTCTCTTTCAAAGCCGATCAGTTTTACGCGAATATGCGAAAACGCACACCGCATGGTCCCTTGCACGCTATTTTGAACTCTGTTTTAATTTAATTTAGTTAATTATCAATGAAAAATTGCTCGAATATTTTGCTCCGTTGTATGCGCCGACCCTCACTTATTCGGTCTTAAGGACGAACTCAACAAATTGTGTGTCCCACTAGCTTGATAAATATAAAAGTCTGGATGTTTAGATGTTTGTTAACATATTTGGATGAAATGGGAATGCCCATTTTGTAAGGGAACTTGGACCCCTTTGAAAAATGGTTGTATCTTGATGAATTTGTTTGTATATTGTAAAAAAAAACACGTTATATTCATAATTAGAAAACATTTTTTTATATTTTTTCGAGGTTCACGAGATACAACGATTTTTCTTTTCTTGAAATTAACCCTTGTTACAATTCAATAAGGTGCATACAAATGTCCAAGTGAAGGCAACTGAACTGTTTTTGTCTGTACATATAAAGAAAAGGACACGGATGGAAAAAAAAAACACAAAATATAAATCCTAGACACGATACCTCATAAGGAGGGCCTGTGTATGGGCAATCTCTTTTGACACACGGTTGTGACGTGGATTAGTAGGTGCAAATGAAACTTTCAAACCTGGTAGTGAGTATGGTCCCTTGGGATAAGTTTAACGTATGAAAACACTTTACAGGTTTCACTTTCCGCAGGCAGAAGCTAGTTTGTTAAAAATCTTGCTTCAACATGCCGAAAAGCCCGAGGTTCTATGTTCGGGTGTATGTATTTTTTTATTTATAATTCACAAAACTGATGTACAATCGAGTATACAAAAAAATAATGTAAACAAAAAATCTGATTGATACCTACTAGATGTGAATCTTATATGCACATTGTAGAAACACTTATTATGGATTAAAAAAATATTTAAAGAATTTAAGAAAATAATAAATAATTTTTAAAATCAAATCACAATTGAATCCAATCTCATCAAAGCATTAAATAAGTCAAAAATTAAATTAAAATAAATTAAATCATAATTAAATAAAAAACAAAATGGTTGTTGAATTAAAATTTATCAAAATACAAAAAAAAACAAACTGAAACAAATTATAAATAAATATCAAATCATAACCAATAAAAATAAAAAAAACAAATTATAATAATATCTAATAACTAAAACAAAATCAAATTAAATTAAAACAAATCAAAATTAAATTAAAATAAATCAAACTAATATCCCTGAGTTTCCTTCGTTATTCGTTACTAATATATTTTAATGAAGCCTCGTGTGTTTATTTCTACAGCGGCGTTCATCCCCGCGTTTGGGCTGCTGGGCATCGCGTGGGCGGGCTGCGATAGGATCGCCGTCAATGTGCTGCTCTGCATCGCCTCGACCTTCGGAGGCGCCGCATATGCTGGTGAGTGATAACAATGCAATGGGATTTTTTTAATTCATATGTACTTTCTAAGTTTTTCTTGGACAACGCTGGTCACGGTGAAGGAAAACATCGTGGGAAAACCTGGACTTCTAATTTAATTGTTTTAGTTTAGTTTGAGGATGAAAGACTAATAAATAAATACAGACAAGAACAGCCATCTTCTGGGCATCTGGGCAAGCAAGGGACACCTCCCTTGCTTGCCCAGAAGATGGCTCTTCTTTGCCCTACAGTGGGTCAAATTTGGCACTTCTTCTTTCTTTTGTGGTTCTGGATTTTCCTACTCCTGGACACAGGCTTCCCCCGTTTCTTCCATTTCTCTCGGTGTTGTGCTTCATCTCGCCAACTCTCGAGGAAGCCATCCAAGGCGTCCCGCCATCTTTTCCTCGGTTTGCCGCGACCCTGTCTAGCAGTATGAGCAGCATAATTGCGTAAGTGAATTGAAAGGACAAGAACAATTGACCAATAACATGCGAGATGAAAGACGTGAAGTAGATTTACGTCTATGTGATTGGTCGATTGTTCATACTCTTTCATGAGGTCAAACCCATTGCCTTGCCGAATTCACTTACGCGGATATACGGGCCCACAGTTTACCCCATGGCCTACCCATTTTTTTTTGCCGTATTGAAAATTAGAAATACCACCTTGCATATTAGCACTCCACAAGTGTTTTTTTTTCAAAATATCATACTTGGATAAAAATGGCTATACGCTTTTTAGTTAAATCAATAATGAGTACATACAAATCAAGCTTAGGGCAGTTCAGGCACAGTGTAAATATACAAACAGTATGGAAACTACCTACAAACGCTCGAAATGGCACACTCACACAAACATGCGCACCGACGAGACCCCTAAGCAGCGATTCAGGGGCCGTACTATGAAGTGTCAATGTCAACATGATTCCGTTGTTGAATAAGGATAGTGTTATTGAAAGAAAGAAAGAAAGAAGAAAACATTTTATTGCCATCTGTAACAAAACAAGAACAAACACAAATTAGTTCTGAGGCACAATATTATTTCAGAATGGCAAAAGGAGCGGGCTCAGCATATGCTGAGCAGTGTAAAGCATGGCTATTACGCTGGTCAACGCTGATTTACAGCCCGCCCCCTTTCTTACAAAAGTTTCACTACATTAAAGTAATCACTTTATAAATAAATAGATACCTTACCCACCCCAAATATCAAATTATACCTACATATACAGTAAATTTACATAAAAAAAATAGCACAAAAAATAAAAAAAGAATTAAAAATGTCAATCGCAAATAATAAGCACCTAATTAATAATAACAAAATCCAATAAAAAATAATAAAACATTCCAATCAAAAGCAATAGTAAAAAAAGTCAGTTAAAAATAGTAAAAAGTTCCAATCCAAAATAAAATTAAATAGAAATACATAAAAGCCACTAAAACATCCATTAAAAAATGATTAATTAAAATACCAAAAAAAATATTTAATACAACAATAAATTATTAAAATGCATACGATTAAAATTATGATACAGACAATATTTGAGACCCTGGCTAACGAGACAGCGCCAAGCAGACTGAGGCAGCAACCAGTAAGAATACATTATGCATTTGAAATTTGTTTGAGAAGCAGTTTCGTCTTAACTCTCGCCTTGAAAACTGGCTCAGAGATGCTCTGTCTAAGCGGTGGTGGCAGATCATTCCATATTTTGGCCGCACTATATTTGAAACTACCTCTATAAGAGGCTGTTTTGTGCTGGCAGACTACCAACTTGTTAATCAAATGACTGCGAGTGTGTCGGTTCCGCTGGTCAAAGGTCACCTTGTCAAAGAGGTTATGAAACAACCATCTCACGAAGGCAGATGAATCATAGCAAAATGAATGTTATTTCGACGTCATAAAAGTCAAGCAACCACCCTTCGTGAGATACACAACGATACTCGTCCTGTTTCATCATCATCATCATTTCAGCCGAAAGACGTCCACTGCTGGACATAGGCCTCCCCCAGGCGTCGCCACATTGACCGATCCCGTGCGTCTCGCATCCAGCGCCTTCCCGCAACCTTAACTAGGTCATAGATCATAGCTCCGTCTATTTCTCAGCGTTGAACCATGATGGATTTAATACGTCATGGTAGAGCGCTCAGGTAGTAGTGCCCTCGTTACCTTGTTTTAAGGACAGCCGATTTGCCGGCCTACTGCCTAAATCTGTTGGCGTAACGGAAGTAGTTACGGAAGTATAATGGTACGCTTACGAGTATTAGGCAAGAACATAAACATTCTTGATAAACGCTATTAGATGTTCGTATTTTTTTTTAAGAGTTGTCGGCGTCAACGACCTCGACTTACGTGTCGTAGGTCGTGGGTTCGAACCTAGGCAGGCGCTTTACTTTGTGTAAATAATTTCATCACCATTGCTCTAAAAACGGTGAAGGAAAACATCGTGAGGAAACCGGCCAGGGGCAAGTCGAACTCACGCACGAAGGGTTCCGTACCATTATCGCAGATAACGGCTAAAAAATGACGTTTGTTGTATGGGAGCCCCACTTAAATATTTATTTTATTATGTTTTTAGTATTTGTTGTTATAGCGGCAATAGACATATATCATTAAATAAAATATAATAAATATAATATTATATTAAATTACGAATAAATAATTTATATACATATTGTGACCAGCCTGGAAGGAACCCTGACACCTGAGATACAGGACTTGTCCTAGTTTGGGTGTCATCAGTTTCTAGCTTTTAGCATGCACTAATGTAGCCTCATCTTTGTATTTCTTCTTGTCAATTTTCTCATTGTGTATTAGGCTTTGAATAAATAAATTATTATTATTATTTTCTTGTGTCCAAATTCTCAGCTTTTAGGCTGGTTTAAGCTACATTTACGGGCCGAGACCAAGTAAATACAGCGTGTGGTGTGTTATGTTGAGGATGAATGATGTTGTCCTATTTCGTTTTCATCAATTTGCATGAACTTTCTGACAATTCGACATGTGTTTAAGATGGCAGCTTTTTGAAGGGTGATATAGAGATTTTCGTTTAGAACAAGTAACTTCAGACTATGGAGAAGGTGGTTCGGAATAACGCCTGTTGTAGAAAGGACTATGGGGACCACATAAACTTTTTCTTGCCGCCATATTCTAACTATTTCGTCCTTGAATTCTGCGTATTTACTTATTTTTTCAGTGATTGTCTTCTGAATGTTGTTATTATTATTATTATCTCCTTTATTCACTTTCTTTTCTTATTCTTTACATTTTTAAATATTTTATAAATTAAATTACGAAAAAAAAAAAAATATTTAAAAATATAAAAAAAATAGAGGCCCACCGGTATCGGGAACAGGGTCCAAGCTACCGGCGGTCAGGGCTCCAGAGAGAGGAACCTCCTAACAATACGAGCCGTGTCCAGCAATACTGCTTTCTGGATCAGGCCCTTGACCCAGCCGCCTAACGAGAGCCTCCTAAGGTGTTGGTCGAGGCTCGTGGCTATTAAGCCATTGGCTGACACGACTATCGGTACAATGATCGCTGTATCCACTTCCCACATGTCGACAACCTCGCGAGCCAAGTCAAGATACTTGATTTGCTTATCTTTCTCGGCCTTCACGAGGTTTCCGTCATGCGGGACGGTAATGTCAACAATCATTGCACGCCTCTCGATTCGGTCCACCACCACTATATCAGGCTTATTGGCTACAATAGTCCTGTCAGTGATGATGGACCGATCCCAGTACAATGTGATATTGCCATTCTCGAGAACTGGGTCGGGCACATACCTGTAGTACGGCACCTCCGATGCCACAAGAGTGTATTTCAGAGCAAGTTGCTGATGGATAATCCTGGCTACAAGTATTATTATCATCTGTGAAAATTTCAAATGTCTAGCTATCACGGTTCATGAGATACAGCCTGGTGACAGACAGGCAGACAGACAGACGGACCGCGAAGTCTTAGTAATAGGGTCCCGTTTTTACCCTTTGGGTACGGAACTCTAAAAAGAGTAAACGGAGTGTTTGGAAGAGCTTTTAAAACTAGACAAATAGTTCATATAACGCCTCTGAAAATATTATCATGGTGTAAAATAGTAACTTTATGTGCTGAACTGCAAAGCAGTTGTCTGGAAAGAAAATACCAATTTGTGAAATCATTTTTCAATAATTTTCGCTCTAGAGACGGGGCGTGAAGATCCGCAGCCCAATTGCGTAAGTTAATTCGGCAGGGCAAAGGGTATGACTCCACGAAAGAGTATAATAGAAAATATTGGACGCTTTCATTTATTCTTTTCGAAAGAGTGGAATATTTTTTGGCTATTTCTAATTATTTAAAGGGAATATGTCAGACTATTTCATGGAGTCATACCCTTTGCCCTACCGAATTTAATTACGCAATTAGGCTGCAGGTTAGTGTAACTGATTAGGTAGAAATTTTAGTTTGTACATTTTTTGTTAACGCAACGCCATCTTGGGACCACCGGACGACACTACCACAGTCAGGCGTCGTTCTTCTTAGTTCGTGCCATCCCATTAGATGGCACCACATTCGTTAATAAATCAACAATAATCATGTATACATTTTGTCTATGATATTCTATATTGTCTATGTATTTAAATAAAACATCGTTTTTTTTTTTGCATTTATTATAATTTTGGAACCAGACCACGACTTTAATTTCCTACGCCTCTGCTAAACCCTGAACCAAATCTCCACCCTGCTGACACACTACGACTCCGCAACATTTTTAATTACCCAGTTCCAGTTCTATAATGAAGTTTTGATGTTCCAGGTAATCAAATGAACCACATCGATCTGTCGCCGCAGTTCGCCGGCACCATGTACGGTATAACGAATGCCGCGAGCAACATCTGTGGTTTCATGGCGCCATACGTTGTTGGACTCATTATTAAGGCTGAACAGGTAAGCATCATGCAATATATGTCACTGAACCAGGGTTACCGGCATAGCCCGATGAATTGCCAAACTTAAGTGGAAGTGGGCAGGGCACATTGCTCGCAGAACGGATGGCCGATGGGGCAGAAAAGTTCTGGAGTAGCGACCGCGATCCGGAAGACATTGCATTGGAAGGCCTCCCTCTAGGTGAAGCGATTACCTGTTTAAGGCTGCCAGAATCTGATGGATGCGAGCCGCACAGGACCAATGTGGAGACACTTGGGGGAGGCCTATGTCCAGCAGTGGACGTCTTTTGGCTGAAATTATGATGATGATTAGTCTCAATCTTTTCCCCCTTTACACCCTGTTCCGCATACTGTACTGTACAGTACAGTATGCGGAAACGCGTACGCGTGAATTCTGCGAAACAGATGTGCAATCCCCCAATCTCCATTGAAAAGAGAATTTCACAACCAGATGGGTGTTGTATTTGGTGGGCACATCCCGATGGTTGTTGTCGGGCTGTTGTATATGTTGAAATCGACTAGAGAGAGAACTTAGATTGCGCGATATAGGATTTGTGTGACGTCAACTTCGATCAATAATACACCAGATGCACAATCCCATACAAAACTTCTCTTTAAAACTATCGCCAATTATGTTCCTACGTAATTATAAGAATTCTAGTTGAAATAAGTATACATTAATGCAAATTCAACCTTAAAAGCAATGCTTAAAGTTGCATTCACAAGGCTATGTACAAAAAACAATAAAAAAATTAAGACCTTTCTTCGCTACTCAACATACATCAAAACAAATTTAATCATACACGCATGTTTTAAAGTCTAAGTTACAAAGTTCCAGAACAGTCGATGTTTGTTAGAATAGTTGGCGCGCCATAGTCGACGCAAACTTTGGTCAAACAAGCATAATATTTGATTCATATTTACTATTTAATTCAGTTTTTACTTTATGAAAAACACATAATTATATTAACTAAAAAAAAAGATATTTCTTCCAAAACCTCAGTTTTACGATGGTTTATGAACACACACTGCGGCATTTTGAGTTTGACGTCTCAATGTTGGATATGATTGGACGATACTAATTTGAAATAAGACCACAATCGTATTTGTGGCCTTAATTTTCGGCCCGTTTTTGAAGCGCTTACCGGTCATCTAGTGTATTATTGATCGAAGGACGTCAGATTTTTGTTAGTTCGTATGTGGTGGAACGATGCTGCTACAGTCTCATGGGCAGGAGTGATATCGTCTTATGAAATTAAAAGTTTATTACAATCCAACCTGGCCTATCAGCTGTGTCATCGGACCTGTGCATTCCTTGTGACCCGTCTTGCCAGTGCCCGCTATAACCGTTACTCTGTTGGATCGTTTACTCCACCTAAAATGGATGATAATATGAGGAAATGCAGCACCGAGTTCATGACTAATAGAGAAGTATAGATGAAGAAGAAATATGCGCCGACCCCAAATTAATTACGATAAGTGCAAGAGAATGAGAAAACACTTGCAAAGAGATTCTTTTTTAAATAAATCTATCTTTTCAGCAAACATTGGGGCAATGGCGTGAGGTGTTCTACTTGGCAGCAGCCATCGACCTCGGCGCCAATCTCTTCTACTTATTCTTCGCGAGCACTGAGGAACAGGTAATTTATTTTTATTTGTTAAGAACAGCAGTCTAATTGCGTAAGTGAATTCCCATTCCCATGACCTCAACAATCGACCAATCACATTGATGGAAATCCACATCGCTTCTTTCATCTCGCATTTGATTGGTCGATTGATAGGATCAAAACCCTTTGCCTTGCCGAATTCATTTATGCAATAAGGCTGCAGGAGTCGCAAGCCTATTATATAGTTCTCGCCAAACTTCAGGGCGGCCAAGAAGTTTCCACCACCTATCTGCGCCTGCGCATCGGAAAGCCAACTTCAGGGCGGCCCAAGGTTTTGGCGAGGACTACTAGATGTGATTTTCGATGTCGACTGATTTTTAAATGGCGGTACTGGTCACACCCTTTCACTCACACATTTAAGAGCGGACTCTAGTCGGTAATATAGTATAGTTATATAGTCTATTGCCGTCGCGTCACCTCCAACCTCACCCCGTAAAGTGCGAAAGGGACAACTGCAGCTCAGGCTGATTTTACCTACAAAAACTTTGACTAAAAGACGTTTCGTATTCTGCTATTTTCTTCACGAAAACTGGTCTGATCTAAAAAAATCTTATATCAAAATTTAGAGGAAAAGTATATCTATGCTCCTATCATTTCCTTTTTTGTTAAAAACTTATAAATTTTGTCTGAAAGTCTTCTGAACATGGCGGTAAATACGGGCATTTTTTTTGGATTTTTGGATTATCATATTTCTTTTTGTGATTATGTTTTGGAAAAAAGGAAATGATAGGGGCACGTATTAATTAGACCCAGATTTTATGGGGAAAAAATCATTGCTCTAGAGGCATTATCCACGAAGAAAACAGCAGAATGTTTTTGTATGGAGAAAGTTTCACTAGAGTCCCTTCTTAAGCCAGAAATACTGTGCGAGTGAAAGGGCATAAAAATATCCTATGTCTGGCGGCCATTTTCAACAAACGCTGCTAAGAAATGCAAGTCTTGTACGCTTTTTCTGCAGCGCATCCAAACTATCAATTTTGATACAACTGTACATAGTATGCATCGCTCTTAAACTAAATTTGATTTCAAAATAGTAACACTGCCTATGTGTTGATTTACACGCACTTTTTACCGACTTTAAAAAATGAGGTAATATTTTCGACTCCTTAGCGACAAACAGCACGTATGTGTAAATTGAGTTAGAATGGTTATTTTGTCAATCCTTTAGGTACTATACTATAGTATTCACTCACTTTTTAGTGATAGTGTAATAAAACGAAAAAGAGATAAATAACAACTTCTTCACAAAAAAATAAACCGGCTTCAAAAGCAAAAGACTAAAAAGTGCAAAATAACTTTCGTTTCGGAAGTCGGTGTCGCAAAACGATAAAAAAATTATTTTTTTTGTGATAAAGATTTTTTTGCAATACCAATTTTTATTTCTTCTTCCAATAATAAAGAAACTTACTAAATACATGTTATTTATTCAACAGGACTGGTCTCGTTCCGATCACGATGACATGACGGCGCCGGCACCCGCCGAAAGCCTTTTCGTCCCCGAATCATAGACAACGTCACAAATGAAGATGAGGGCATAAACAAGAAACGTTCCGTTCACAAACTTATTCGTCAAGATCGTTGGACTCACGTTTGTATTGTCTTTGGATAATTATTATGAATATTATAATAAATGCAGACGCTATGTATGCAATTAATTAATTATTGTAATTCAGTGGTATGGAATGAATGGGTCTTAGGGAATAAGGTCAAGTTTCTGAATGTCAGATGTGACATTTGATTGATGATGATTGTGATTTAATTGGCTCTGGTTATGAGTTTTTGGCGGGATTTTTTCGAGTGTAGTTCAGCGGCTGTTAATATTATTTCGTCGTTGATAATCCAATTCCGCGTAACTACCATTATTAAATACAGCGTATGTACACTCTCGTTGATTTTACAGGTGGACCAAAAAACTAATCGGCAGAACTTGGAACGAACTTGAGTAAGGGATCGTTTCGTTCTTCTTAATCTAATGTACTATACTCGAAATATTGGACTATCGACGACGATTTGCAAATTGATTCCTAGTGGATATTGTGATATAAAATTGGTGTAGTTTTGTGTCTCAACTGTCTACGCAACTGGACAATATGTGAAATCATTGACAGAACCGATCTCGGGATAGTGGAGCCTACTGGGAAGGCTGACTCGATACAATGCTGCCAAATACTCCAAAAATACACAATTTTCTGTTACATACGCATTCTAATGCATACCAAAGAATTCAAGAAGGATATTATGCACTGAAGACGAGGCGGTATGGTCCAAGACCTTAGCCTGCCCAAGTAGGGCGACAGAAACAAATTTTGTCTCTGGTTATATTGGCTGGCCAGGGTGGGCGCTAGCGGACCTTGGGCCCTTTTCACCAATTAAACTAATCACGATTAGTTCAACTAAACTCAGTTTATAATACTCACAACGGATATTTGTGGCTCAGAAGTTGGCTCTGTCAACTATTGCGCACGAAACAGATTAACTGCATAGAGTAAACGAGATAAGATGATGTGACAAAAGAGACAGTTATACAATGCTATTATCACTTTCAATATTGACACAAAAATAGCTAGTGCGCAGCCTCTTGCAGCCAATTCAGAGCCACAAAGAACTGTTGTGAGTATTATACGCAAATACAGCATACTAATTGGTTGAGACCGCTGAGAAACTACCAGTCATAACGCTGTATTTTTTCATTAGCGATTAGCTTCATTGGGGAAATCGGCCCTCGGTCAACTAATAGCATAAGACAGCATTTTTTATCAAATACTTCATTCAGGCCTTCAGAAACTAAGACTTTGTATTTTTTCTTGATTTTAAAGACCTCTTTAGATCCTAAAAAAACGTGTACATGTGGTTGACAAACATTTTAAAACGACAATAAAAGTGAGGCATCGTATAAGGTAGATTCAAACTTAATGGTAGCTGTGAGCTGTGAAGTGTATTTTCGCTGCGAAGTACCCCATCCCCGCATTTACATGAATTTGTTACCGCGCAGCGACTCTTGCATTGTAAAGAACCGCCATTAAGTTTCAATCGAACTACACTTTGATACTTATTCTAAGATTTAATTTCAATGTTTGTATATCACGGATTTACTTTTGTACTGTAGTTGTAAGTCCCGAACCTGTGATAAATACGAATGTTGGAGACCGATTTTGCTAGCAAAATTATGAAAATGAATCCTTGTATTAAAACTTATGAGACATTGCTTGACGAATAGTCAGACATGTGTGGCTAAAATATTCGATTCTGTATTCCTTAAATGATCTTACGCGACTAGAATATCGTAGGTTTTAAGGCCTATACACACCAAAGCCCAGTGGCACAACCCGCCGAGTTAGCGCCAGCGGGTTAATGCTCGTTCACACAGAGATCCGTTTTACAGGTCCGCTTTATCGTATACGTTTTTATTCGGCGCTGGCGTATGTAGTTGTATGAGCGAGTTCACACACATGACAGTATTCCAGATCCAGTAAAAAATATCGATCCGACAAAATATACAGCAATCCGTTTTGCAGGTCCGTTTTACAGGTCCGCTTTATCGTAAACGTTTTTATTCGGCGCTGGCGTATGTAGTTGTATGTGCGAGTTCACACACACAACAGTAATAACATACTGATCCGTTTTGTTGGTGTTACAGTGACTAAATGTGGTGTGAACATTATTCCCAGTAGCGACGGATCCGTTAAAAACGATCCTGGAAATACGGATGTTCTGTGGCATGATTGTTCAAAATGAGTTCGTCAGCCCAGGACGGCGGGTTGTGGTGTGGTGTGTATAACCCTTTAGCAGCGAGAAGGCTTATGAAGAAAGTACCAGGGTAGCTCGCCAAAAACATATTTCTTTAACGTTAACATTTCAATTATTCAACTTAAATGGTGCTTTTTAATAAAATATTAAAACTGTCCGATAGAACCGGCCGGGTATATTCAGGTAACAATAATAAAAAAAAGAAAGTTCTTTCGGTGTATCGTATTAGAAAAGCCAAAAATTATTAAGTAATTGATTTCGACTCTAAAACAAAATTTAGTTTCAAAGGTCTTAAGAAATAAAACTAAATACGAATCAGTCGTTTTCTAATTGGAGTGCTATTTTTTAATGCAGAATAAAATAAATGACTTACATAATCATACATTTAAATAATTCAATTTAGCAGTGTGAAAATTACCAGGAAAAAATTTTGCTCAAAATTAAAATGTTAAATGAAAATGGCCCGTTTTTTTTATTAAAAAAATAAATTAACTTAAGTAAAGTGCTTATTGCGTATCGAAGTTATAGCAAATAATTTAGCCTATTAGCCAATTTATTTATAAAAACATGGCTGTAAAACGTAGTTCAAAATGTCAGTAACAAAAACTACACTTAAGGCGGTACCCCGAGCAAAACGCCGCGCAAGCCGTTTTTCGTGCTGTTTTTAGGAGCTATCGTTATTTAAAAAGAAATATTAATTAATAAAAATACATTAAATTTCTACATAATATTGATTCTGAAATGGTAGATTTAGTTTTTTTTAATGTTGTATATATTTCACTAATCTCCTTCCAAAAAAAACATAAAAATGAGAAATAATTATTGATAACATGCATCTCCTCGTAAAGTGTTCATTAATTATTTTTTGTACTAACACTAATGGATAGACAATTTAATGACGAACATTTTTGTAGTATTTTTTTTTTCAAAAGCCCAAAATTCGATTTTATATAGATTTTATTCTGTATTCACTACTGTAATTCATGCGCCACCAGTGCGGCTAGACCAATAGGAATGCTCATATCTCATGCCGATTTTTTGGTCAGGGTACCGTCTTAAATGTTCTAATTTTAATTATGTTAACATTCATGCTCTCATTTAATGGCACTGATCTTAACGGGTTTTATAGCTAAATATTTCTAGTAAATATATGATGTTTAACATCATTATAAAATAAATAATTTATATGAGCTCTTTCCGGGTCCGTATTAGGATTCCGGGTACAGACTTGTGGGGAACACCGAACACTCGCTCGCATTCACACACTCAATCGTGCAGGCTTATTACGTATCTTTTGCAAGAGCAAAACGATAGCGACTTTCGCGCAATAATTGCTCTTCAATACAAGAGTTTTAGAGTTGTTGGCGGTTTTTAGGGTTCCGTACCCAAAGAGTACAAACGGGACCCTATTATTAAGACTCCGCGGTCCGTCTGTCTGTCTATCTGTCTGCAACCAGGCTATATCTCATGAACCGTGATAGACAGTTGAAATTTTCACAGATGATGTATTTCTGTTGCCGCTATAACAACAAATACTAAAAACAGAATAAAATACATATTTAAGTGGGGCTCCCATACACCTAACGTGTTTTTTTGCCGTTTTTTGCGATAATGGTACGGAACCCTTCGTGCGCGAGTCCGACTCGCACTTGGCCGGTTTTTTGTGATAATAGTACGGAACCCTTCGTGCGCGAGTCCGACTCGCACTTGTCCGGTTTTTTTTTTTTAACTAAGTGACAAAACGCGAGCGATTAGCAAACGATTGTGTAGGACCTACACTAATCGGAGATACCTACACTGCAGGTAATTCCGATTTTTATGACATAAAGCGTTTGATCGCTATCGTTTTGCTCTTGCAAAAGATACGTAATAAGCCTGCCGTTCGATCGCCTTCGTTCGCTTGGTCTGTATCCAGCAGAGGGACTAGCGCGCTTTTTTATACGTATTCAATCGCGTTAACGTAAACGTTCACTCATGTCAATTTGTATAGAAATAAGAGGGTTTTCATGATTGTAACCAGACAGCGCTTATTCAGTTTTTTTAGTAAAAATAGTAGTTTACGTTAACGCAATCAAGTACGTTAAATAACTCCCCCTAAGCTTTAGGAATCACTGTCATCTGAATCCTAATCTTTCGCTAACGTTCGTTCGCTTGGTCAGCATCCTTATTTTGTAAGTGAATTTGGCAAGGCAAAGCGTTTTGACGCCATCAATTATGTCCTTTCTGTTTCTTCATTATTTTTCTTATTATCTACTTTTTTAAATATTCTTATAAAATAAATAAAAAAATACATTTAAAATATTATTATTATATCATTAAAAAATAAAAAGTTGGCCCCACACTAGGAATTTCTTCCTGTTTGGGTGAGCGTTTACAAACATATAAACTCACATACACAACACCCAGAGCCGGAACAACTATCTGTAGGTCATACAAATATTTGTTCCTTGCGGGAATCGAACCCGCGACACGCAGTGCAGCAGTCAATCGCTCAACCACTGCGCCAACTGTACGCAATCGATCAATTACATGCAAGATGAAAGACACGATGTGGATTTCCTTTGACGTGATTGGTCGATAGATGGCGGTCAAACTCTTTGCCCGCCAAACTATTTTTTTCTTTGCCGAATTTTCTTACGCAATTAGGCTGCTAGTTTTCCAGCATAAGATAATCGACTGTGCGGTGTCCATAGGCGATTCCCATTCGTGTCCTTTCCTTTGCTCGTTTGATTGGTCTGTACCTAGGAGGAGATCCTTGTCATCCATGACATTATTCACAATTCACTGAGACATTTTAAATTAAGGCCACAAAGACCATACACAAAAAAAAAATGGGTTATTACTATAATTAGTCATTTGCTACATAAAAATGGAGGCTATTTTAAGATGTAGACGTTTTAAATGCGTTTTTACTTTGAAATAATACCCCATGCAATAGTAATGTTCAAGTACAATCGGGTAGACAAGTCTTAAAACAATCATAAAGAAAATAAACATGGGTTTAGGTACAGAAATATCCCTGTTATGTTAAAATACTAATATGAAACAATACTTTCCAATCTTACGTATTAATAATAATAATATATTTACGATTTCACCAATCTCTAGCTTCCATTAAAATTAATTTTCATGGTATAAACTTCTAGGCCTCATCAAACAACATACAATTTTGCACAATTATTTACACTTAATTTACAAAAATATTTTTTATATCGCCAATTGAGTGCAGTGCGTGCCAAAGACGGTTTCTGTCTTCTTTTGTAAAATAAGCTTCGATATTTTTTTGAATGTTTTTATTTTTTTGCAGTTGTAATAATTGTAATAATATTCAGACGCCAAGTAAATGCCTTCTTTCGATAGTTAAGGGTGTATTTTTCAATAGATAACTTTTACTTGTGGAATAAATATGGCGGTTTGGCAGAACTATTTATCCTTCATTAAAAAAAAGATGTCTATCGAAAAATTTGGCCTAAATATTTTTGTTATTTTAAATTTCCCCCAACACGATAATCATTCCAAACGTAGCATGCTTACAATTATTTATAAAATATATTAACTCAATTAATTTAAGTTTCAAAGAGTTCAACCGAAAGCAGCAGTATTCATGATGTGATGACCTTATTACATTATTGTAATCATACAAAAACACTTTATTATGATGTTATTTTTAATTTTTATTTTAAATTTTGAAATATTTTAACATTAATAACCTTTTTGTTTTTATATTTCATTTATTTCTAATGTAAGCTTAACATAATTTGGTTATTTAATATTTTTTTTAGAATCTCTCATTATTACATTCTAATGCCCAGTTATGTTAATTTTCTTATTAAAAAAAACCATTAATTGCAAACAAAAATCTTAAAAAAGGCACGTTGAGTTTTTTTTTTTTGCTTTGATTTAAAACTTATAAATGTAAATAAAATTATAATGTATATGACGTAGTTACCTATTTTTTTAGCGACGGCCAATAAATTTTACAAAAAAGTTACGACTTTAATTTTTACCCTTTCCCTATATTGAAAATTTGCATGAAATTATGAAAATAAATATAAAAGTCAGAATTGAAACCATGTCGTGTATAGCGTTAGTTTTTTGTGGATCCTAATTGCTTTGCACTTAAAATGCGAGAAAATTATAACTTGCGCAGAGTGCACCGCGAGAGTGAAAGCGGAGACTGTCATTATTTTTATTACATTGCAGTTTTGGTGTTGGATGTTCCTTGAATTTGAAGATGGACAACGCAGTGTATAGTAATATTTTGTTTGGATCTTGGTTTTAATGTATTTTTTTGGTAGTGTGTTGGGGTGTGGACGAAATTCACGAGTAATCTCGACACTATCGGTGCAGCGTCTGCCAACGCGTAATTACAGAGCCTGCGGACCGGGCGTCAATACTAATATTTGCTTACGCCCCGAAGTGAGGCTTCGCTCAGGATGCGAGCGTTTATCTCGTAACGAGGTGTGGCTCACGTATCATTATGGGAGTCGTCAATTTTCGAATGATTGCGGACACGGCAGGTGCCACATTCTGTGCGTGATTGTACCCGTCCGCAAACTTAGAATACATCGTTGGTTTTATTTTGTGAAATTATACGTCCCTTGTGTTAGTTTAAAAAAAAATCTATTCACTTTATTTTGGTTAATTTTTTACCACATCGTCCCAAAGTAATTGCCCAAAATAACGGTTAAAAAACGGGTCCTTAAAACATTTCTTCTGCGACGTCGTAAACTTTCTGTAAATAAAAGAGTTGCAACAAAGCCGAGGTTATTGGCAAACCCTTGCAATTAACTGTTAACAAAGTATTATTGTACAGCGAGTGTTTGCCAACGTTTCGGTATATTGTTCTTTTGTCGATTTCGCTGCAACCCGTCAATTTCGGCGTGCGAATGGCCGAAAGGACGTCGACGGTCGATCTGCGATAAAGTTTAAGAAAAACTTTACGAGCCGCCAAAGGCAACACGAATGCAAGGAACAAAGCTTCTTAACGACCAATGTGTTTATGGCGGTGGGCTGCGTAACTATTTTTTTTTTGTTGTGAAGCTACATACAAACAATAGTTGCGTCTTCGGGTCTCTTTGGTTAGGGGGTGATGGTGTAACGGTGATATTGTGATCTGTTTATTGGTAATGTCTGTTTCGGCTTTTATGTCGATACCTAGGGATGTTTTTAATGCTTGTAAAGGGCGCCGCGCTTTGATGAACAGCGCGTGTCGTGTTTATGGCTTTATCGATCGATACGTAGATAGGTACTGTTTATTATGAATGGTCTCAGAGCTTCGTTTTGTTCACCATCGGCCTCCTACGGCCGACCAAGGCGGATTCCTTAGTCGTCTACAGTCTGTTTTAGATATACTTTGATCGAATTTGATAATTATTAGCGACATTATCGGATGGTGTAATGATTTCTATTCCTGGTTAGGAGTCGATTTTTCAAAAATCCAATGATGCAGTTTTAGTTTTTATCTAAATCGGGCCCGAGGCCCGAGACTCCTTTCAGTGTTTTTCGCTTTTGATTTTTCTATCCACGTCCACTTAGAAAACTCAACCTGTACGTCCGAATTTGATCATGATTGACGTGCACAATTTTTACAAGCTTTTATTTAACTTGAAATTTAGTATGTATGTATGTAAGTGTGTTCGGGTCAAATCTTGCAACTGAAATTTAAAACAGTTATCCTACACCGATTAAGATGAAATTTTGCATACACGTTTAGTTTGGATGACAATGCATAGTTAGCTAAGTAACGTCATTCTTAATCCAATATGGCGGATGGCCCAAGATGGCGGACTAGTTTTTTTTGTGCACTGCCTTGATATGGGTATCAAATGAAAGGGTTTGCTGAGAATAATACGAAAAAATATAGTTAATAAAAAAAAATTACACAATAATTTGTACTCTACAGGTACAACATGCCTACCTAGCTTCCTTTCAAACGCAAATGTCGAGGCTCGATTTGGGAGAAGTATATTTTCAGCAATACGCAGCTAAATGCCAGGTTGAAATGCAAGTGCGCGCAATCCACTCATGTGTGTTTGCTAAGCAATTGACCATAAAACACGTGTCAGATACTTATACCTAAGGTACAACAATAGGTGATTCAATATTTATTACAGGTATACAAGTTTATTTTATTTCTAGATAATTAAAATTAGCTTGTGTATATACTACATATTAAGTTGCCCAGTTATCGACTATACAAATTTCTACATATAACACTGTTATGAACAATTCAACAAAATAGGTAAATAATTGAAAAAAAAAGGATGTTCAATAGGTACATTCATGTAATTATCGCGATTTTGTTAGAAACAACAGATTTTTAAAACATTTTGAGTGTTATTTCCACTGGAAGCATCATAAGTCCGTATTCAGGTCGGTCGCAGCAAAGGTAGCCTCCATAGGTGGGCTTCTCCGGCTTCTCGGATGGTAATAATGTCCAGTGTTTGTGCGGCGTCTCTCTGCAAACCATGACCCACCTTTCGTCATGTACCTGTGCTAGTGGGGACTTTATGGCTGCGTCGGCGAATGGTGTTGCCGTATCTGTCTTTTGGCCCAAAAATAAAATTAACTTAACGTTTTGAAGACGTCATATTCTTCCTGAGCCAATCTGTCTATTTGGCGTATCAAGTGGTCAAAAGCTGTGGACAAAGGATATAGGAGGCCCTTGGTAATTGAAAAACATGTGGATCTTTTATGGATACCTAGTAATTAAAATACACATGGTATGTACGTATATTTATTTATTGTACACATGTTTATCCATTGAGTGCTATTAGCAGACACAATAGAAAAACAATTGTTTTTAAACTCCTCGCATAGCACTGTCACAACACCAACATATCACGATTGCTCAGCGGCCGTATGTCACTGCAGGGATCCAGCAGAATATCAGCGTCCGTCAGGTATATTTTTCTGAGCTGCATGGACTCCCATTTAGTGCAACCTTGAGATGCACACCGCACTGTTTTTTAATCGTTATACTAGTGTCACTTTTTTTGTAATAAGTATTTTTTATTCTTTTTGTATTTTAGCACCTTGTTTCTATATACCTTGTAAATTGAAATAATTTAATTGTGGGTTTGTGTGTTGTGCTGTGTCTTGTGTGCACTAAATAAATGGTTTGGTTTTTAAATTGTATTTGCCATCGATACGCTAATAAGAAGATGGTTAGGTATATACTTCAGGAGGTACCTACAATTTGGTAGGGCGCACTATATAATATCTAACAAAATAACTTTAAACAATGTTAGTTTCTTCAGCAATCGATTTTTCGTCTATATGGAGATCATATAAAGATAGATATAGAGTATGTTAAGATGGTTTGGCCATGTTGAGAGGATGAATAAAAGGCGACTAACGAAAGGTAAGGCAGACGTGAATGGAAACGCCGGGAGGGGACGCCCTAGAAAGACATACCACATACATACCTTATAGGTGATGTTCTTCAGAGAGGCCAAGTGCGCAGTACCCATAACCGGCGTTTGTGTATGACTAGATGTATGAATGTGTGTGAAGCAAAAGAAGTATGTAAGGATCGTAGCAGGTGGCGTTCTGTAGTTTCTGCCTAACCCCGTGGGCAAAACGCGTGAGTTTATGTATGTATGTATGTCTCCATATAATTATATATAACTGTAGAGTGTATAGGTACTGCAGGATGATATTGCAGTTATTGCGTCAGCGTAACACAGCAGTCAACAACTCAATACGCACAGATTTTGAGCGCATACAGAACAATATTAATTTAGTAAGATACTCGTGCGTTCCCGTTTGGTGCGTTGTGCAATAGGTACCGTGACGTAGCCGGAACAGTACTTTGCAAATAACATGAATGTGTTTTGTTCTGAACGGTCTGGATTATGTCAACTGAACAAAATGGTGCATGTTGGAGAACCATTCTACCTACGGGAGATTTAAGTAAAGTTTGTGTTAAAGGCAGTTAGTAAGTACATCGTAGATCTAAGAACTCTATAATATATACTTAGGTACTTCTGTTCTGGTACAGTTCTTCTCTAGAGGACCAACCGTTTGGAACCGTGCACCTAGTTTTATGTGTGAAAAAAACCTGAAATGGGGTTGAACTGTAAGTTGCTTCTAGTTTTTTTTGTAGAAGCTGTTCTTTGTTTTAGTACCTATATAATCTTCTGCCAGAACAATACATATGGAGGTATACTAACACCTGCAAAACATTTATTTAGTTCACATACCTACATGAACATTCATTTTCGGACCACGCATTGTGTAAAACGACATCGCTGAAATGTGCCGAGTTTCTGACAATGCACGCTCATAAATTCATTGTAAATTGAATAAATTTGCCGACTTAATTATTTCACCCAGAGAAAGCAAGGCCCATTCGCTAGTGTAACTCACAACAAACAAACGCATCGTCCGATTCGCTCCGGTGGTAAATTTAAAGCGTACGAAACGAGATTTCCAACAGAAAAGTAATTATAGAGTGGTTCCAAAAAGCGGTTTTGGTTTCGGTAGCAATAAAACTTGCGTTGTCAGCGTCGAACTCACAATTCTTACAAAAGGGTTTGTTTTTGGCCATTTCGGACCTTCTTCGAACAGCGGGAGCCGGGGAAGAGAACAAATAAACGTTGTATGTAGGTATTACGACGGTCGGTAACTCGACGAGCGCGGCTAATAACGTGTCGTCTGACATAATAGGCGGGACAGCGAAAGACGATCCTCATAATGAGCCCGTACCTAGCTTTGTTCTGCACAGAATGCCTTGAAAATGTCACCGACAGGGCCGGATTTAGGACAGCGCAACAGGGCCTCCACAAATTTATAGTTTTGCTTTGAGAACTAGATTTCATCGAAATTATTAATTGAAGGAAAAAGCTCGAAAAGTTCCATTCGCCTACCATTTATGTTTTTTTTTAAATATAAGTTCTATAAATAAATGATTGAAGACTATGAAATAAAATTGGTGCCTATTAATACAAAAATGTTTCGGGGCCTCCACTTCTTAGTTACTCCAGGGCCCCCACACCTTTAAATACAGCCCTGGTCACCGAGATAGGTTTATTTACATCAGAAAGTTGTACGTCACTCAGTATTGTGTGTAAAGTCGCACCGTACCTAATTAGTTTTATGATTTTTATGAAAAGAGATGTTTTGAAGTAAAGGCTCGTTTACGACGTACAGTTTGATTAGTGAGAGTTGTTAGTTGGCTTGTTTTATATGTTACCACTAATCAGAGTGCTAATAGACATTTACACTCGTAGGCACATGGAAGAATTCTAGCGTGGGTGCCGGTAGATACACAAATCACTTACGTAAACAGTAGACTCGGGCAGGCCTAGAAGTATGACGTACGTTTGATCAGGAATAGAATCCGCGCCTCTATGCGCGACAGACAAACACGCCGCCACTGTTTTTTTTATTTTGTATATGTGGCGTCTCGCAGTTCAACCAAAGTGATTGGCTACAGCTTAACGGGACTGTCCTGTGGAGGCTAAACCAGATCCTCCAGCCAGGCACAAAAACTTATTTTAAGCGACCACGCTGAGACCGGGGGCCCCTATGAGTCCCAACCTCGGCTCAGGGCGTCGCTGGGGGGACAGCTAGGGCTGGATAAAGATTAAATGATTCTACCATCCGTTCGGAAATTACCTACGTGGAGAAGAACGGACAAGACTCCGCCACTGAGTAAAGATTCGCACTTTAAATGTTAAGTAAATTCGCTTAAGTTTTATAAACTTAAGAAACACGTACTTAAATATGTACTTTACCGTTAAAGGAAACCCTCGTTTTATTTAATTACCTTTTATGGTAACATGAAAATCCTCTCAGGTATCGCTTTTGGTGTAGAATCTCGAAATTTGCGTTTAAATATTTGCAACTGGGTCGAGATTGGGTTTAAGAAGCTGTCGGCTGGTCATAGAATTTCTGCGCTTAAAATACTAAAGTTCTTTAAATAATTTAAAAAAATAAAATGATACGGTAATGTATTGGAAACAAAACTTTTTGTGTACTTAACGGGATTGTGGGTCCGATAAAAATTGGAGCAAACAATGGAAAAAAAATGTAACAGCAAACCTATTCAAAGGAATGCTCTATTTTTGGGCTCATAAAAATTAGTAAAATGGAACAGGACCTTTGTCTAAAAAGGTTTTATGACGGCGGCAGTTGCAGTAAGACAACGCTCTTGTTATAAAAATATCTGGACCGTTAATTGTAACAGTTTGTTGTTTTTCTTCCTTCCGAAAATACCGCAACGTTATTCTTAATAGTCACTGTTATTTTCTAAGAAATGTGACATAAAAATTGAACGGTTTCGTTTTTTTCGCCTGTCGCTGTCAATTTTTGCTCTTATTTGTTAAAAATAATACTGTGTACTTAAAGTAAACTGGTTTCTGCCAGGACTTCGTCCGCGTGAAAGTCGGCAATTATCCCAAGGGAACGTACTCTCGGAATGAAAAGGCATCAAGCACATGTATAGATTGGACCCTGGAGAAGGACATAGGATTTTACTTCTCCAGGGTACAATCTACAAAATCAATCTGGCAAATTTATCAATTTTGGTTCACCAGTTTGGAATAACGTAACCAACAAACTGACAAAAGTAAGCGATGTCATACTTAAAATAAAGAAATTGAAATGGAACTGGACTGGTCATATTATGAGAACGAACAAAGTGAAATGGACGAAATGGAAAAAGGCACAAGGGACGTCAAATAAAGAGATGGGAAGATGACCTAACCAAAGGATGGAGGAGATTAGCTCGTGACAGAGATGAGTGGAAGAAATTAGGGGAGGCCTATGTCAAAGAAGGACAACCTGACCAACAAACTCGTTGCTGAGTACTACTTTGGTACTTAATTGAATTAAGTTTTTATTTTTAATATTGTGTTAAAATCATTGTTTAGTTTAAATATTTAAGTTAAAACTGTATTGATTTTTGGTCAGTGAATAAAGGCTTTTATTATTATTATAACCAACAAACTGACAGACAGTTACTTTCGAATTTATATTATGTATTATAATCGTGGCATTATAACTAAGAAATCCGATGACGTTTTTAATTTTACATGCCGCGATGACTTTTTAAGTAAGAAATAGAAAAATCGAATTCATAATCCTAATTAATTACTATTTTACACGTCCGTTAGCATATTTTATTTAAAGCTTCCAAAACCGACTTCATAGATTGTCACGACCATAGAAGGTATATGATAAGATAGAATGCAGTCAACTTAAAACTACCAATTTACGATTGAAGCCTTTCCTGCACCTATAGATTCGCAACCAGTCCCTCTAAATAGGTGTTGAAATGAAATCTTTGGATTGCGAACTAAACAGGTAGTTTCTAATCCATCAGCTTTTCTAGAAAGATACTGGGAAGCGTTTCAAATATTTTAATGAGTTGGTCTAATGGTAAACTGCACTACTTCTGAACTCGACCAGTTTCGAGATGCTCCTTAATCGGGCGAAGCGTGCATGTTATTGACTTTTTCTCGTATAAAATTTTCAGCTTGACCGATGATGTATGCGGCGAACTGACTCGCCTTGATATTGGTACAACTACAAAACTCTAGAAGAAATTCAACAGTATGCAATCAAAGTTAGAGTTAGGTTATCAATATTTTTTTTTTTTTGGCAGACCCTAAAATGATCACTACCAATGAAGACCTAAACAGGTTTTATTTCTACCTACACACTTGTACCCAATGCCAAGAATACCAAATAACTAATTCTAAAATCGCTACCTGTGTATCTCGGAGATATTATTTATAAGATGAGATATTATTCACGTCCAAGTCACAGCCTTTATTTTTACCCGACTGCCGAAGGAGGGTAATGTGTTTATCAGTCTATGTATGTATGTTTGTTCCTATGTGGCGTTCTAGACACCAAACGTGTTGGCCGATTTTGATGATTCTTACGTCAATCGATTCGTCTTAACCCTGCGAGTGTCACTGGCGACATTAAAATTGTGGCGCCATATTGTGGGGCACCAAACATCAGGTTTTGGTCAGCCAGCTCGCGATCATGTATCCTCCGACTGCACAGCATAATTTTCTACTTGTTCACGTCTTTGATTTCGCATTTTAAGCAGTCGGGTTTTTGTTTTTTTTTTTGTCGCAGAAAGTCTCGTCAGAAAGTTTGCTTGAAAAGAAGTTTCAGAAGCGACGAAAAGAAAAGACGAGATTTAGTGATTTGGAAGTCTTAAATTGTCTACCAACTAGTTTTCGTATTGACAGTAGTCCGTAACGTTTAATTTGATTCTAAGAAGTGTACAATGTTGGATTGTTATATTATATTCTGTATTTTTATATACGATGTCTACTATTCTGTACAACTAATAAGCTCTGTAGTGTGCACTAACCGCTTACTTTTCCCCATCTCCACATCACCATGTAGTTGACATTTCTTAAGCCCTAATTAGCTACGTTCACTGACACAATAGATCATTTGAATAAAGATCTCAAGCATGTAGGACAATGCTGGCGGGTGGGCCACAGGAGAACCCGAAGACCGAACCTTTGCATATGCAAAACAGAGGCTGTATCACCGTCGGGCGGTCGCTTTGAACTCCGACGGTAGACGCGAACAAATTTATGCTCAGTGTCAATACATTAGAGGAGAGCGGCGTCGCAACTGATGTCAGAGTCGGCTGTGTTTGAATAATAAGTGCGCGGCTCCATTGTGGAATAACGTGACCCGCGGGTGACATTACGGACGATTGTATTGAAATTCAGTTATGTCTGCTGAAGTTCACTGACTTTAAGTTTTATGTAGGTATGTAACGGTCGTTGACTTTTGATGCATATTTTCCAAGGTTTAGGTTAACCAATAAATGTTTACAAACCGTAATCGCTCCAGAATACTGCGGCACCCATGAAATGCTGAAGGTAGACATAACAAGAGCTCTATTCGTAGTATTTCAGTACCTACTCCTCCACACTTCATCACTCCGGCAGAGCATCTGCCCCCTGGAAACGAACTACAGTGGCCAACCTGGAAATCCCTAAACCGATTGCGGACCCAGGTTGGCCGCTGTAGAAACAACCTGGCCAAATGGAGTATCATAGACCCATCAAAAACACAGTGCCAGTGTGGGGCCCCTTCTTAAGATATGGGCCACTTCTTTGTCAGCCCTTCATGCCCGACCACCTGCACCTTACGGGATTTGAACGTAGCAAATGACAGAGCTGTCCGAGTGGCTACATACTGGTCGTACAAAATCTGAATGATTTGAGTTTATCGAATTCCTTTTCTAAACTAGCTTTATATGGCAAGCAAACCCGATGTCGAATACTCAGTCCGCCATTGGGAGAGCAAGTGTGTATGTTATTATTAAACTCCTCACACATAAACAATGAAAAAGGGTGATGAAATCATTAACATAGGCCACTAATCTCAAACAAAAAAGGGGCAAAACGTGACGTACGATAATGGAGCTCGGTGTAATAACGCGGCGGCACGCGAGACGCCGCGCGCCGTGCCCGCGCCGCGCCGCGTGCAGGGAGCGCGTGCCCGGCGAGGAGAGGATCGGCACGACGAGACGCGCGACTGCGGCTTGCGATCCGACGCCAACGCCACTCGCCAGTCGCGCGCCGACCGCGAGCCCGAGCGCACGTAATCCACGCTCCTTTATCTAATGATGCTCTTGACGTGACTGCTCTTACGTACTTGGATGTTTTTTTTAGTGAAGTGCTAATTAGTAACTATGGTGACGGGTATTGCTGGTAGCCCTCAGCAGGCCGCTGCTAATCCAGTGGTGGTGAATATGAGTCCTTCGGTTGCGCAGGTTGAACAGAAGAAGACTGGTGATAATAGAAGGGTAAGTTTCTGATTTGTTTGTTTATATTTTTCTGGTTTGTCTTTTTATGGATTTTGTGGGATTGATGTCTTTTATTATTTAAAATAAAAGTTTGGCATTGACATTTGTGTGGATTTTAAATAATTGACAAAATCAAAACACTTGTTATTAAAGAAAGACATCAACGCGCTCTGTTTTTAAATTAATTTCCATTTTTTATTATTTAATTTTTTTTATTTATAAATCTTATATTTTAATAAACCCACGTTAATTTGTCTACAAACCACGAATTTGTCTACAATTACTCTACTTTGTAGCCTGAAGTCTACGGCGTAGTAGCGACTACGGTACGTAGACTTTCGTAGGCCTATATTTATTTCAAACAGAATCAATTTAATTTTTGATATTTTTTTATATTATGAAACTACTTTCAATTACATAAATTAACATATTCTATAGAACTATAGTAGTAGTTTAGAAAACTGAAATAAAGCCGGTTGAAAACTATTTTTTTCATGTTTATCCATCGGTAACGGCGCATCATTCTAGATATTCTCTGTGGCAACAAGTTCGTTTGTTAATAGTTAACTTATGTACCCACCTACATTTCGCCACTAAGGAGGTGGGCAGGGACGGTTCATCACGCTCGCATTTTAGCGAGGCGACGTGAACCGCCAGAGATGTCACGAGTCTGTGCTCGGGACCTGCAAATCACTGTGTATCTCTTATTTTACACTTATGTAGATGTAAAACTTGTACAGAATATGTATAATATAATTCCCCCATGATTTCTAAGCCATATCAAGTCACTTATCTTCTTGAGCGCTAATTAGCAGACACGAAAGAAAAAGCAATTGTAATGGGAACCAAAGTTCCCAAAAGGCACTCAATGGATTATTGAGTGATTAAATCTCAGAGTGAGAAATTAAGAGCAGTGGTGGCCCAGTGGTATCGGCCGCGACTTACAAGTTGTAGGTCGTGTGTTCGAGCCCAGGCAGGCGCTTTACTTTGTGTAAATTATTTCTTCACCACTGCTCTGGAACCCCGCATGTCCTAGAACCAAAAATTCGAAGACATGTGACATCCAACCCGCACTGGGCCCGCGTGGTGGATAACGGCCCATTCCTTCTCACATAGAGGAGGCCTGTGTCCCAGCAGTGGGAACATTAATAGGCTGATGATGTGAAATCTCATGTTCAGTTATCAAATCTCAAGATAATCTTGTCAACTATGAGAGTCATCTGTTATATTGCGGTGCTACTTCTCAAACAATGCCTCACCTCCTAGAGTGTTCTCTGTGCAACAACACCTGCATCCTGAAGGACCGTTGTGAGGGAAATGAAAATTCTATTGCCGTGGCTGAATTCTGGTCAAAACTTATGTAGTTGTGGAATAATCGATACGACGAAGAACTGTATAAGATCAGCTTGGTCAAAACAACAACAACAAAATGTTGATGATTTGACAGTATATAAGTGAACGATGACTACTGTTTTAGTTGTGTGGGTAGTGCTGCTTTAGCAAAAAGGTTTCCATAGGTGGTAATCTTACTACTTACTTACTATTATAAACTTTGTGAGGATGGATGGATGGAAGTTTGTTACTCCTTCACACAAAAACTACCGAACGGATTTTGATGAAACTTTACAGAAATATAGCTTGTACATCAGATTAACACATAGGATATAATTTATAAAAATAACTGGAGAAGTTCTCATACAAAGCGGTCGGAGCCGCGGGTGGCAGCTAGGTAGGATCATAGTTAGTGAAAACCTCTCACTTATCAATATGTTGAATCATGATGCTGCAGCGGGTTTGTTTGGAGTTTGTATTGCTTTAGTTTATTTCTTATAGCTGACCCCCGCGGCTTCGCTCCCGTCAAAATTATAGCCTATGTTACTCGGGAATAATGTAGCTTTCCATAGGTAAAAGAATTTTTTAAATCGGTCCAGTAGTTTCGGAGCCTATTCGGTACAAACAAACAAAAAAATCTTTCCTCTTTATAATATTGGTATGGTATAGAGGTCGGTTTTTCGCATATTCAGTTCTGATATCTTAAATTAAACGTTCCTCCTGCATAGGTTGTGGTTGGGACCCATAGCTTTAACCCGCGGCTGTTCAACCGTGACCTATCCTACAGGAACATACTACATTTTTCCAAAGTTAACACATTCGTTGCCAAGGACTCGCCTCGCGCGAGACTCAATGGCTTTTTGATTCTTTCAGTCAGTAAAAGGTTTTTTCGCACTCAAGTCAGTATTACCTACAAACAAACATACTACAGTTTTACCCCTTGATGCATTAAGTTTGTCTTTATTAAATAAAATGCCCTCTTGTTGAGACTAGAGGAAGAATTTTATCACGCATATACGCATTAGAACTGCTATTATTAGATTGCAGTACACCAATGTGTTTACAGTAACGATATCTGAACTATCTGAAGGTAATGTGTGTAATAGTTTGAATAAATAAATGCGAGCCGACAATCTTGAAGCGTTTGTCACGCGGCTCGACTTTTTCAGGAAAACCCGTGACGTGTAGCTCTGAATAAATGTGCGTGAGACGGAATGATATTCCTAAAATGATACATACTTCAGTCGGTCGTTTAGGTCGCAAAATATTTCTGATCGCATACACCTACTACGGACTACCTATATATTTTACAGATTTAAACGTCGTTTTCCTTAGACGTAGTTTATATCTGATTTATCTGCTCAGAGTTAATTGTATTTTTTTATGTTCTATAAGCTCGCGTTTGACCACTATCTCACCTGATGGTAAGCAATGATGTGGTCGACGGTGAATCACGCTTGCCTAGAAAAACCTATTCACTTTTGACTTAAAGACCCCTACATTGTAATTGTCGCGAAACACAGACTCCGGCAGGGAATTCCACTCCTTAGCTGTACGCACAAAAAAAGTGTTCCCAAAACGTTTTGTGCGTTTGGGTGGGATATCCACCATGTACCGATGGCGCATCGCAGTACGTCTGGTAGCCCGATGATGAAACGGGCTAGGTGGAAATAGATCATGCAATTCCATCGCACACTCGCCGAAATGTAACCGATAAAAAACCGACAAGCTGGCAACTCGGCGACGATGTTCAAGGCTCTGAAGCTTTGTCTTGACCAGTATTGCATCGCCGATGAGCCACTTGGCCTGCTTTTCGATCGACTCCCGCATAAGGCTGTAAAAATGTCAGCTGAGTACCAGTGTTTTACATGGAGCGAATGCCTATCTGACCTCCACAACCCAGTAATTGGGTAACAGTGGTACCCCTTGGCTAGACTGGTGTCAGATTTCAAGCTTCTGCACTACTCGTAACAACTGTCATAGATCTTCAAATGACAGCCGGCACCAACGGCTTAACGTGCTTTCCGAGGCACGGAGGAAACTCGGTATGTTGAAATTGTCACCCTTCCACGGACTGACCTCGTCAATTAAGGCGGTACCCCGAGCAAAACGCCGCGCAAGCCGTTTTTTGTGCTGTTTTTAGGAGCTATCTACTCGTAATTTAAAAGAAATATCAATTAATAAAAATACATTAAATTTCTACGTAATATTGATTCTAAAATGGTAGATTTAGTTTTTTTTTAAATGTTGTATATATTTCACTAATCTCCTTCCAAAAAAAATATAAAAATGAGAAATCATTATTGATATTATGCATCTCCTCGTAAAGTGTTCATTAGTAATTTTTTGTACTAACACTAATGGATAGATAATTTAATAACGAACATTTTTGAAGATTTTTTTTTTCAAAAGTTCAAAATTCGATTTTTTAAAGATGGGCGTATTCACTACTGTAATTCATGCGCCACCAGTGCCGCTAGACCAATATGAATGCTCATATCTCATGCCGATTTTTTGGTCAGGGTACCGTCTTAACCTTGAAGATCGACCCGTGTGTCTGTTATTATCTAGGCTGTAAAAATACAGGTTATAAATCTACTTGCTATCTTATAATTTGGTTTGGTTTTTGCGTCAATTTACAAGCACAGTTCGTCCATCTACACAGACTACCTAATTAAAAATTCTCATAAATTCAAGGATACTAACTTAAATTAAAGGAAGTATTTATCCACAACAGTGGGTTCAGTATTAATTAACCTTTAAACGCTCTAAAGATTTTCCCACGCAAACCCGCAGTGTGGAGACGGCTTCGCTAATCCTACACGAGCGCGTTAACACCAAATAATGCAACGCTCGGCGCCACCCACATCGCATCCCTCTTATCTTACCAGCCATTCGAGCCGACTTAGTGGCAGCTAGGGTTATCAACCGATGAGTTCTGACGAGTCTAGTTCTTAGGAATGACGTGGTCTAGATTATGGGCAGAATGCGTGGTATGATAATTTTGCAGAGATGGTTTTATCTTAACTAATGTTATGACTTATGAAGATATGCACTTTGGATGTAGATTAATCTCGGAAACTGCTCGTCTGATTTCATAAATTCTTTCACTGATATGTACTATCGTTAATAAAGTTTACATTAATAGGCTACTTCTTATCCCGGAAAAATGCACTGTTCTTATGGGCAAGTCATAGGCATCGGTAAAAAAAATCTGTACGTGCAATGTTATAGTGAGTGACGCTATTATTATCACTGGGTTTAATAGGTATATCCACCAAACCGCACTAGACCCGCGACCCATTTCTTCTCTCAGAGAGAGGAGGCCTGTATCCAGTGGCAACATTAAAAGATTGATTATGCTTATGAAATAGGTATATAGATGAAATTGAAAACTTTTTGTCACAAAAATTCGGCATTTGGTTCGCCATGTCTTGTCTTAAACGGTTGTATAATGTCTTGTTTGTATGCGCAGCACATGATGCATGAAAACCTCCCTGTAAAGCGTGCCAAGTGTGTCTGCCATATTAATAGGCAGGATGGACGAGCACTTTCACTTGTTTCGCGATGGATATGAACTCCTTCCGTTTCTTGTTATTGTTTTCTTTTGTACCTTAACTTTAACATACGCCCGATTTATAAATTCTCTCTTTGTTATTCATTTGTTTCTAGCGTAAGGGTGACAATACATGTCTGTAACTTGCATAAAAGTATGCAAATAGCTTGCAAGCTATTGTGACATGCATCAATCAAAAATTATTATGACACAATGGCGTGCAAGCCACTTGCACACTTTACAGCCATGTGTTATCGCCGTAATGCCGATTCAGCAGACAAGACTGGGTAGTCTCGGTCTGAACGACGGTCATCTGTCCGTTCCAACGCGAAACCATTCTTACAAGAAGAAATGATCAATGTAAAACACGCTAACATGTTCTAAAATTCGTTGCCAAAATCCATAAATTCTAGTATTAGCGGAGTCAGCCCTCAGTGCCGTCCAGACAGTAGGAGCGTGAGTCAGAGAGGCGTGGGCGCCGCGTGGGTGACGCGCCGTGGGCTAATTGTCGTGGGAACGTCCCCCCTTCCCCCCTAACGCTGTCGCCTACACCAGGACGCTAGCATGCGTCATAGGATAGCATAATGAATGAGATGTCGCCCCAGACCTGACAACTTTGTTTTTATAGCTGTCGCATCCAGAAGTCGATATGTTTTGTGGATAAAGTCTGAAAGTTACGTGCCGAAATATTCACAGTCTTTTTATATGTTTAATGTGTCCTGCTACGTCTAGACGTTACTAGATATGCTGGCTCCTGTCTCTATCCCGTCAGATAATCGCCGGAGACCGAACAATCAAGGGCACAAAGATCCTACCCGTTTAAAAACACGCCATGCCCCTCAAGATGCCAGATAATTAGATACAATTGGAAAGGCAGCGTCTTCCATCACCTATCCGATCGATCACACGACCGTATCCATATTAATCACGAACGAGACACGTAAAAGACAGTAGATGGATGCTGACGCGTAATTACACGCGTCTCGTCTCTGAAGGAAGCTATTAGGCTGCCGGCAATCCATCATGCCGTGATAAACATCATGGCTGCCGTGAGATAAGCCGTCGTCGGCGCGTCGCGTGTGACCAGCCTAACGCCCACGTGTCGACGCCGACTTATACCGCCTATACAGCGCTAGATAAGGCTTCTCGATTGTATCGTATAGCCGTGGGCTAGTAACACTCCTTAAATGGGGAAGAATGTTTTCAATATCTTGGTGAAAGGTATACTTTTAGTTTTATCATTGGTGTGATAATTTGTGAAATATGAGAAGCTTTTAACTACGGCTTCTCCTCCGATCATCATTTGATTACAGACTAAAACATACTCGCCATCATAATAACACATCTCAGCTACTCAAAACAAAAAAGCATCTAGCACTGGCACATCTAGACGTCTGGCGTTATAATAGCGTGGCGGAAGTGCGGTGTCCGCTCCCACGCATTGGCACGCGACGCCGCGGCCGGCGCGTGGCTGCCAAGCGCATGCCAGTGGCCGCCCGCTGCCATTGGCGAGCTGTGCCAAGTAACAGCAGGCCATACTGACTGTCACAGAAGGTGAACGCGAGGCAGGCGTCAAGAGCGGACAGTTTCAGAGTTCTATTTCAGAGGCACAATAGTTTGAAGATGACTCTACCATCTATTTGATATCATAATCAGATAGGAGATTGGTGGAATTCGAAAGGGAAACCCGTAAAGCTAAGGCTCTGGTGTTCCACAAAACGGATCACTTTAGAATTAGACCTGTAGTAGATTACAGAAGCTTGAAAGCTATCTATAAATTATACTCAAGTAACTCAGTTGGAATGCAAACCTATGTCTTATAAACCCGAGTGGACCTTTTCCAATGTATTTCATTTTCCCTCTCAAAGCATTCCGGACTCCGATATTTCTAGTATTCCGTGAATCCACCGCTTGACTAACGCTTTTAATTAAAACTACATAACCCCCTTAGATAACAGCGCTCGATATTAAGCGCTTCACATCAAAGACACGGTAATTAATCCTTACAGCCATCATTAGGAGTAATGATAGAGGCGGCGCTATTGAAGTTAGTACGATGTAATACCACGTTTTAATTCATATTTCCTTATGCCTGTAAAGTTGACTTTAACGCTGTTAAATTGTCAATGCGCAATACGTAAAACTATTTAATGAATCAGAAAATGATAGTCCCCGTTCATGAACAAAGCATTTTTTAGACAATACCGGCAGACTATCTACATAATAATGTGCGGTGATTAAACGACTTATCTTTGAGAAGGTCGGCGGGCGGCGGGATGGCGCATGGCGTTGCGTAGCTGAGTCGCATCGCTATTTATCGCATGCATTAGTACCGAGCTGTCAAACGTGCAGATTTAGGCGATACGAATGTGTAATGACCACTGGGCGAGTGCCAGACGGAGCAAAATAACCGTCTGTAGGGGTACTCAACCTGCGGTCCGGCTGGGCTGTGGCTAGGATGGGGTAGAGATAGAAATTGGGCTAGTTACGACTCCCTTTGGCATAAAGGTGCAGAATTTAGCGTCTGACAAAGCTTTTGTGAACTCTTTCACTTTCGTGAAAATATTTAGAGTGAGATATTGATGAAAAATAAAATGTCTATAGTATGAAATCGCAATGTCAAAGGATCAAAGCGTCGTACGTAATCCGTGGTCCACAAGGCATTTTTCGGCACTTTTTTGCCGTATGATGCTGGCATCACACGGCATTTAACCGCTCGTGTAAAAACGAGCGGTTTTATTTAACTTTCAATGTTTGACTATGTATGTATGTATGTGTGTTCGGGTCAAATCTTGCAACTGAATTTGGTTTGGATGACAATGCACGGTAAGCTTGCCGTTTCGTAGGTTGACAACTTGGCTCATTGTTCCAACTGTTCAAAACTAGTAAACAGTTGACGATCCCCTGCTATAAGAGCGCCAATGACATGGCACGCTGTGTAACCAGGGTGCATGGCGTGACTCAGCTGCCCCTAGTAAATAGATATTGACGACTTGATCACGTCTCTCGTCCCATTCGCTTTGCGTTAACATCAATTGAGAATGTCGTCGGGAATTTCGTGGCGAATGAAATGTGGAGTGACAGTTTGAAATAGACGAACGAAGTAGTTCTTTTTAGATAGTAGAATAATTTATCGGGCCTCAAAAACTCGCAAGCATTTCTTGTTCTTTCGTTCCCACCCACTTTCTAGATCAGCTGGGACCGAGTTCCCCTGATCTAGAAAGTGGGTGGGAACGAAAGAACTCCCACTCCCACTCCCCCCCCTCCTCCCACGCCTTCGCAAGGGAGCTCCTGTTCTGGGTTGTGTAAATGCTCGGTACTCACAAACTTGCAACCACAATAACAAAAATCCTTTTGTCCAAGTTGATGTCCGCAATCTTCTGACACCGCCAGAAAAAAACCAAATCGTTCCTAATTAAGCAAGCTCCACGCCATCGCCAGGAAGAAGCCAGCACCATTCGAAATTTAAAAAAAAATCGCACGTCATACACGAATAGCGGAACGCAGTCGGCGCGTCTCAGTCGGTCGCAGACAGTTGATAACCCTGGCACGTGTCCGCACTCCGCCGGCGCCCGACATGCCCGCGACTAAATCCATTCCGCGTGGCGAGCCAAACGTTACGTAAACTATAGTATAGCCACGCCAGAAGTTCCACTGTGATAACGTTAACGTAAAAATGCACGTTTTGAGACTGCTCTTTCAGCTGGTTAGCCATTAGCCTGATTCACTTAGACTGAATATCTGTGGTGTGGGCACGCTGGAAGTTTCACTGGACTAGAAGTGATAAACGAAAACGTGGAAATGCACGTATATATAGATATACGTGCGGATATAGTTTAGTCCACTGCTGAGAATGTAGAATAACCAGGATACTTACTTACAATAAATTGAAGTCCTTGTAGTCCTAATTCTTAATATTCACGAACCTAGTAAACCCTTTTACTTACAAGTCGATGCGAACACCATCTATTGCCATGGAACGGGATCGAACACGATTGATGTACTTACAAAAATAACAAGATTAATCAGATGAAAAACGCTAGTTACGTCTGCACGGTAACTTTGTAATGAGGCCTCTGTATGCTAGTATTATATTATCTGTGCCACTAGCAACTCCAAATAGTATGATCTTCCATTATCGAAAACCACTGCAATAAGGGGCATTGTCTGATACTAGTTCTCGCTAGCAGGCAGTAAAGAGTTGGACTTCTTTCTTGTATACTTTCTGGTAAAAGTCACCATTGAGACGGTCATCAACGCAGACACCTGATACCTTCGTGAGTAGAAGTCTATCACATAGCATAGTTAAAAAATTGCGGTTCGGCGGGTCCGTTATCGAGCACCTGTTATCTGAAACTATCAGCTGACATTATCGTGTAGCACCTACGTGTGGGGCTGCAGACATAAGTGCGTGACAGATAGCGAGCCGACACGTCAGATAACACTTTTTTGTTTAGGGTCGTTAGTTTATTGACTCTGACGTGATTGCTACCAGCATTTGATCACAGCACCTGTAAAATCCATAGGTACTGTGAGTGTGTATGTTTGTTATTTCTTCACTGCAGAACGGCTGAATGGATCTGTATGAAATTTGGCGCGGAGATAGATTATAGTTAGGAATAGCACTAAGGATACTTTTATCCCGGAAATATGTTTCCTCCATTCACGCGGGCGCCGCTTGCAAAAGCAAATAATAATATATTATAAATGCGAAATTTACTCTGTCTGTTACCTTTTTAAGCCTTAAAGGCTGAGCGGATATGGATGAAACTTGGTACACGTGTGTGTTCTAGATTAGGACATGGGATATTTTGTATCCTAGGAGTTCCCTTGTGATAGTTTCTACACGAGCCAAGCCGCCAGCAGAAGCTTGTCACACCAATAAAATTCAAATGTATAACAAAAATGCCAGGTTTAATTCATACTTCGCTACAAAAGTATAAATGTCACCAGTCATGTCGCTAATAAAGGGTACAATGGAACAAGCGGCTTGTTATTGGCGACTTGTAAAGTCGATTGTAATAAAGTAAACTTGTAACAAACGACGTGTTTCTTTTGACTTGCCTGACGGGTATTTTGTTAGCGGGTAATATATTCAGAAATACACGTGATAATTGAAATGGCGCGTTTGTAATTCGCATGCGGCGGGGAAAATGGAATGGGTAGGTGTGGGTGCTTGTGTACTTTGCGTACGTAGGTGTGTTCTTGTGTCGGTGTGTGTCCGCTATATCGGGGAGCCGCGACGCCGCAGGGCGCCGGGCCACGTGCCGCATTTACGATCTGCGGAAAACTAGACGAGTCTGTTTCACTACGGATTTTCTCTTTCATGTTTTAGTACGAATTAAATATTTAATATTTATGATATTTTAAAACATTTTTACGATGGTCGCTCGTAGGGTTTACGTTCTTGTTTTGCAATTTATTTGTGATTTTATTGAGATCAATAAATAAAATGTAATAAATCATTATCAAAACGAAAAAAAAAAATATTTCTCGAAACGCACCGGACCGATCACTGTGGTGACACTTGGAGGAGGCCTATGTCCAGCAGTGGACGTCTTTCGGCTGAGATGATGATGATGTTTTCAGAGTCTGTCTGTTGAAATAAAAGAGCACGTAACTCGAAACCAATCATCTATTTACTACTATTTATCTTGACAATTTAATTCGCTCGATACTTCCTAATAGCTAAACTCCAACATAAATAACGTGCCTGTCAGTCTGTTTGTCACTTCAGCGCTCAATATCTCGTAAACGCTAACTGGAGGCGACAGAACGTCGCGTGTCAATTTGCACACCTCTGTAATTACGTCGCCATCGCTCGCTGTAGCGAACATTTTACAGCTTCGACGAGCTAAGCGTGCGCGTGCGCAACGGGCAGAACATTCGACAGGAAAATCATATGTCGAAGAATAGAACTTTATTGTACACCATAAAGTTACAAATCTCTTTTATAAAAAAACTTAATTCTATGGGTGTCTTGTGGCTGACAGCGATATCTACCAGAAAACCTTCGTCGAAGATTTTTCCTCCAGTCGATACTTTACTTCTCATCCAATAATGTATAGTTGGATGAGTCGTGGGAAGACGTAGCGTTGGAAGGCCTCCCACCAGGTGGACCGATGACCTGGTGAAGGTTGCGGGGATCCGCTGGTTGCGAGACGCACGGGACCGGTCAATGTGGCGACGCTTGGGGGAGGCCTATGTCCAGCAGTGGACGTCTTTCGGCTGATATAATGATGATGATGATGGAGAAGTCGTCGTGTGTTATATGCAACGATAGTATCTAAGTACTAAGTATGTATTGCAACCCACATATTCTTAAAGAGAACAATTTAGATAAACAAATGCCGATCTCCAAAGTGTTTCTATTTATTTTTAGTAGAGAATGCTGGCAATTATTAACATGCAAGTTCATGCCGTTAAATATAAGGGCCCTTTATCCTCGACTGCGGAAGCGGTGTCTCGTGCGGAAGGCGTCGAGAATTTCCCGCCCTCGCAAGCGCCGCTATCATGTTCTATATTTTTTATTTATGTCTGTACAAAAATATAAGCAGTTAACCCGTCTGACATTGGCGTATCGGTCAGACGGTGTTTGCGAGCTAATTCCGAACACGTAACGCGACGTTTACGTATTCCGATCTCGAAGCCGTGTTAATACTAAGTGAGCTAACGAAAAAAACCGGCAAGTGCGAGTCGGACTCGTGCACAAAGAGTTTCGTACCATTATTGCGAAAAAACGGCAAAAAAATCACGTTTGTTGTATGGGAGCCCCTCTTATATTTATATAATAGTTTATAGTATTTGTTGTTATAGCGGCAATAGAAATACATCATCTGTGAAAATTTCAACAGTCTAGCTATCACAGTTCATGAGATACAGCCCGGTAACAGACAGACCGCTGGTTACGAGATGCACGGGACCGGTCAATGTGGCGACGCTTGGGGGAGGCCTATTTCCAGCAGTGAACGTCTTTCGGCTGATATGATGATGATGATGAACAGACAGACTGACAAAGGGGCCGCGGAGTCTAAGTAACAGGGTCCCGTTTTTACCCTTTGAGTACGGAACTCTAAAAATCAAATTTGATAGACGATCAGTTGACTATGTCCCAGACATAGTGCCAATTCCGGGAATTTTCAGATGAAAATTATTTGATCTTTCGCTTTGGATCCGCGCCAAAGACCGATACAGAATCGTCGCCATTTGTTGATGAGAGCCGAGAACCACGCAGTTCTCATGATGATGTTAACAAAGAGATGCCGACGGCGACGGTGTGTTACACATTAGTAACGTTCGTTTAAACGTCACGTGGTCCCGCCACGCGTGATTCAGCGTCACGGCGCGCGCGCAGCCAATCACGACGCGGACGACCTTCACCTTGAGGCAGTCGCACGCGCCGTCACCGGCGTGTAACCAGAGATTAATGGCTCTTTTTGTCACGCGCCTTACTTGGTGTCACCCGGCGATACAGCGATAACAATGTTGTTTATACACAGCATAAATAATACAACAATCGATGTACCACGAACTTGTGTTACTGATAATAATGTTTTAGCACTACGTTAAATAAAGTCCGCTTGGAGACTGATCATGCATCGCGCAGTGCTGCCAACTCGTCTAAACAAAACAGCGCTGTAAACTCATTAAAAAGCGATAGATAGCGCTAAATGTTATAAAATAAAAAAAAAGCTGTATTCGCCACCAAATTCAAACAAAACGACCTATAATTAAAAAATTAAAGACTAGGGATGATTAATATATATACTTTTTGTTTATTGAATCAAAATCTGTCATTTAAAAGATTGTACACACATTATAGTACACGTTTAGTAAAATAAAAAAGTAATAACGTGTTAATATAATTATTTTATTAAATAAAGGAATTAAATTAATTCATCATCGTCTGATTCTACCAAAATTGTTGGTCTTGATCAGTTTTGGACTTCTATTTATATTTATCTGTGGATGAAATTTTCCTCAACACGTCGTTTGGAAGTTGATAGTTTACGCAGTTAATATTTTTTTAAAGAAAGTCAAACGTTTCACAAAGCGTTTCATATAGCGAAATTGCTATAAGCGTTTCGAACGCGCTATTGAACAAAAAAAGCGCTAGATCTGGCGCTGAAACCGCTAAGTTGGCAGCACTAAGTGTTAGGTAAGTGGATATATATGCGTAGGTAAATCTGTGAGTGTGTGCTAGACTTTAGCCTTTAGCCTTAACCTTGCGTGAACATTTAGTTCTACACGTGTTGCTAATGGATGCAAATGCGGCGCGTTGACGCAATTCGCAAGGATACCTGCTTATTATCAACCGAATGTTTCAAACTTGACTATATATATAGCAACATTATGTTCAATTATTCACGCCTGTATTCTCTGAAGGATAAAAAAGAGGTGTACCATAGAACCTACACCTACATTTCGTCGGTTATGTTTAAGCACGTTGTGCATATAGTCATGAGCCAGAAAGCGTTTTATATCGTTAAAGATTACGATGGGGACAAAAAGGCTTGGGATTGAGTTGCTCCAATTAATTTATTTTTTATATTTGCTGCCTCTATTTAGTTTTTTTTTGGTATTTTTGCCATAGTATGAATATTGTTTACTTTTTAAAGTATTATATTATTTTAATTATTGTGAATGAGAAGATTATGTGGGTCATTCTATTTTTTGTTATTCTTTTAATTTTTTAGTTTGAATCATGGTCTTTCTGTAATTTATGCATCCTACCCTAATGTCCTTTCTTTGGTATTGTTCGTCGAATCCTTGAGCTCCTTAAATTCTGAGTTGAGCTGTGCAGTTAGGCAGTTACTGACAAATGCGTGCACTGACTGGACAGGCCCAATCAAACTGGCTGGTTCTTTCCTCAAAAGACCATTTCAGACACCAATCTACATGATCTAACCAAGACTATGTCTAGACTTTAAAAGAGACTGATCTCTGAGTTTGTTTCGGCCTTTCTTCTCAGAATAGTCAGATAGGCCGACCTCGTCTAGTTTAAAAAAAAATGAGAGACATGTAAAAGTGTTTGTACAAACCAACTTACAGAACAAAAATCATTTATAGTGGTGAGTCTATTATTAACCGGATACAAATAACGCAAGACAAATTCCAGGTGGAAAACTCCAATAATATTGCTGGACCCGGGAATCGTATCCAGGATCTCAGGCTCCGCAGTAGCACTTGGGAAACTATTCTAATAAGGCAGTACCGGAGCTAACATAGGTATTCCTGCAACTTTTATATTTATTAACAAAACATTTCTCTTGTTCCAGAGCAACAAGCCGATCATGGAGAAGAGGCGTCGGGCACGCATCAACAACTGCCTCAATGAACTGAAGGCGTTGATTCTAGATGCCATGAAGAAAGACGTAAGTTTACATTTATTTTGTCTATATTTAGTTAAGCTTTGAGGATTAGCCGTCTAGACATTGAATATTTTCTTGAACAATATGCATATTAAATATTTAAGCATAATAATTATGCATTTGCTTAGAGGGTCAACACAACATAAAGTTAATATTATTAGTAGAGCCGCACCTCTCCTATTACTTATTTATACTTATGCAAGAATAATCAATATTATTTAACTAATAGAATAAAGAGTTTAAATTGTAGCTATGTTTTTTTGTTATGGGTAATCTTTGCATATATACTAATCCGATGGAAAGCTACAATATCGCCAAATTATAGCTGAGTGTCCTATAAGTTGTATTGCGAAAAATTTAACGAGTACTGGTAGATCGAAGCCGAGGGAAAAGCTAGTATAATAATAAGAATAAATTGTTTATTTGTCCTCACAAGACAGACATTAAAAGTTACTTAGGTATCAACAAAAATACAGGTACATTATATATGTTCACAATCTAGAACATGTGAGGAGCTGGTGTCTGAGTTAAGCATAGGAATGCCTGTAAATAGCATATCATAAGGATATCTACAAGTTCCTAAACAACAATTTCATCCTTGTTACAGCCAGCGAGACATTCAAAGTTAGAGAAGGCTGACATCCTAGAGATGACTGTGAAGCATTTAGAAGGCCTCCGGTCTGAGGGAGCCGGTTCTCCGGACCGCTTCCGAGCCGGATACAGGCACTGCGTGACTGAAGTGTCAAAGTTCCAAGGCATAGAGCCCACGTTGAGGAGAAGACTGGTGAGGCACCTTGAGGGGTGTGTGAATGCCCCCGGGGCCAGGCCAGCTGGTGCGCCAACGCCTCCCTCGGATGTTGAAGATGCTCCTCAAAGCCAGCATTCTACTATATTTATTTCTGGTGAGTTTTGTACTTAGCTTTGGTATAATTATTTTAGCCTGGCCAAAAATTTTCTGTTCTTTACCATTTTCATTCTCTAAATCGATCCTGGTTTAAACTTTTTGAATAGTTAACTGTATATCATGTTTAAAACGCAACGAACACATTTGAGTTTTAGAATTCAAATCAGATTTCCTAACTGGTGTGTATTATTTCAGCTGGTCCCGGTTCAGGCGTCCGTCTCGTACCTACGAGGTTATCCAACGGTGACATCGCGTTAGTTCTACCAGCTGGCGTCAACGCTAGCACATTAGGCGCCCTACCTACCCTCGTGCCTCTATCACCGAGGGACGCTTCATCCTCCTCGTCTTCGGAAACTCGCTGCTATTCCCCTGCCAGCTCAGGATGGGGGACTCCTCCCCCTCCCAACGAAGACTCAGCCCCCCTTGCCCTTGTCACAAGAAAACAACCGCCAGAAGAAAAACCCTGGAGACCTTGGTGACGCACCCTCCATTCCTTTTATAACTCTGTGATATATTTTAGCTGTACATAGTATGTCTACATGGACAGAATATAGTTCCTAGTGTTAGTTATAAAGAGAATAAATGCTTTCAGCAATGAGAGCACTTTTACTTAAGTTACTTGCTCGGTCAGTTAAGAGTGTGTGATAGATTTTATAAAAATAATATTGACGAGAGTTTGTATGATTCCTTTCTGTTTAACGAAAGGATTATTCTAGTTTTAAGGCATAGAATATTATCGTGTATATTCGCGGATGACATCTGAGGCAGTATTTCATGTATAATTAACGTATAGACGTAGCATTCCTACGTTGTATTCATTAGTTCTAAGTAAATAACTAGTGCCATTATTAATTTTCTTCATTAAACAATTAGTTTGCTTAAAGCTTTTGTAAATACGAGTTTATGCAAATATTGAGCACCTGGGAGTCAATGTTTGATTGTAATCGATATGATATAATTCTGTGTGCCTTATACAGCAAAATCGTATAGTCTTCCATTACATAGGCGTATGAGTATATTAATGTTTAACATGTAAAGTATAGGTAATCACAAAGATTGATTGTCTGTTGATAATTATTACGCTCAATATTCATTTAAAGTCCCCGTCACGAGAAGCTATAAATTTAGTAAATAAGAGCTTCTACTAACATACTTGTAGTACGAACGAACGCGTCTGACTCATGGAACGTTCCAGTACCACAAAACATTAGACGACAGCGATATATATGGCTAAAATATAACCCGACCAAATTAAATTGCTCGTTAGTTTCGTATTACACGTATGTTACTTTGAGTTGATTGAATTTGGGATTATTTGTTGTTGATTGAATGGTCGCTACGTAACGAAGTAGAAGTTCTTATTTACAAAATGTATAGCTTCTCGTGACGGGGACTTTAGTTATGTTACCGGAAAACACCAGTAGTCAATATGGTCTTCCTTTACCAGTTACCGAACGAGGACAGTTTATTTTTAACATACATTTAGTTATAATGTTTATTTGTATGAATGAAGAAATATTAAGCCTTTATACATACCTACCTAAGTAATATCAATTGAGTATTTATGTTTGCATCTTATTATAATTATTAATCGAATGGTGTAAGAACAATTACTTAGTTTATTTTAATTGTAGACAACTATAACAATTTGCCGTCTCAATGTAAATTATAAAGAGAATAACGTGATATTATTTAAGGTTATGTGTAGTAAATATAAGAAGATGTACCTAAAAGAAATATGCCATTAATCTAGAAATAAAATTATAAATATACCTTGACGTTTCATTTAACCAGAGATACTTCAAAACTCATATTTTGCCCAACTTTCATATGACCCTTAAGAGGGGACTCTAGTGAGACTTTCTCCATACAAACACATTCTGCTGTTTTCTTCGTGGATAATGCCTCTAGAGCAATGATTTTTTTCCATAAAATCTAGGTCTAATTAATACGTGCCTGTATCATTTCCTTTTTTCCAAAACATAATCACAAAAAGAAATATGACAATCCAAAAATCCGAAAAAAATGCCCGATTTTACCGCCATGTTCAGAAGACTTTCAGACAAAATTTATAAGTTTTTAACAAAAAAAGAAATGATAGGAGCATAGATATACTTTTCCTCTAAATTTTAATATAATAATTTTTTAGATCATTTAGTTTTCATGAAGAAAACAGCAGAATACGAAACGTCTTTTAGTCAAAGTTTTTGTAGGTAAAATCAGCCTGAGCTGCAGTTGTCCCTGTCGCACTTTACGGGGTGAGGTTGGAGGTGACGCGACGGCAATAGTTTCTTCAAATACCTATTTTTCAAATTCCTGTTGACTAGAGTCCGCTCTTAACGGACAACATTCCTCTTGAGATACCTATCCTATGTCCAGCAATAAATTGATTTAGCCATGAGTCTTCCGGAGTAATTACAGACACAATAGAAACACAATTAAACAGACGCCTTATAAGGTCTCGCGCCGGCTGAGGTGTAGCTGATGTTACAATTATACTCTGACCAAGATAAGGGTACAATATTTACTAACCAAGCATTGACACCTCAATCAGCTGACAACGGGTGAACATTTTAGATTCGCTCTAATCTTTCCTAAGACCTTGGATATTTTATGTTCCCAAACTATCTTTCATCTGTACTAACTCAGTTAAATCGATGTACAACAGATACAACATACTATAACGAATTCGTTTTATTTTTGTTATTGAGTTGATAGCTGTGCTGATTTACTTTGTTAGTAAAATTGTATCTTCAAAATAGCTGGATTATACAACTGACGTTCTTACTTTTCTTCAGAGTAGACGAATTACTATCCATTGCTATATTAGGAACTTGCCACACATGAATACGAAAACCAAAACGACCTCCTCTTCTCAAATCTCTTTAAGAAATCTACTGAAACCTGAAAGCTGTGATTCGAACGCAGTAGACTTAAAAATTAACATGAAATATAACATCCCCAGTCCCCAGTGGTGGACCTACAGTACACCCCCATTTCGCCAGTTATTTTAAGTGCCCTATATTAGGGGGCCAGCCTCTAATATTGCCATCAACCGGCACAAGTCCAGACTTCACCCCTGATCCCGTAACCGATAACCCAGGAACCGTGCATTTTCCGGAGTCTGTGTTGCCCGATAGCTGCTCGTACAACCTAGGGAAATTCAATTCAAGGGCGAATAGGATACTTATAGGCAAGCGTGCTTCACTGTCGACCACATCATCGCTTACCATCAGGTGATGATGGTCAAGCATAAGCCTGAATAATCATTTAAAAAGAAACAGCATAAAAATAACTGACCAATAGTTTTAGCTTGATATAAGAGAAATAATTTCCATAATCTGATCACGGGGGTGACCACAAACTCTTAGAGTAAGGTTATTTTGAGTGTGCGTAAGGGGTAGATTCATACAAGCCATATACATCTGCCCCTTACACATACTCAATATAACCTTATGCTAAGAGCTTATGGTACCCTCCTGTAGGTACTGCCAGAGATTGACTTTTACAATAAAGACCTCTTATCTCCGACGTGCTCCTTAACCGCGGTCAACAATTGAGGGTTATATTTGTTTACCCCGTTTTTATTGGCAGGGCAAAAAAGGTCACCTGAAATCACAGTGTCAAAAAAAAAACATGATTGGACAGATACATATATCAAGAAGTAAGGCGCCAGTGATTTGTTTTCGTTTCCATGCGTTATAATTACTTGTATCATGGCTACCTTACGGGCCTTAAATTGTGCTGTCATTTTTATGATCTTTATGGATGACTTTTAATGGCTTCTAAAATTGACAAGCTTTTATTCCTCTCCGCCTTCCCTCATATTGCAAAATCGAAAGTCATACAATCCCTCTTATACAGGGTGTAACGGAAAGGTTTGATGATATTTTAAGAAATGCTTCTGCCATTGTAAATTAACAAAATGCTACAAAATTGTCGTCAGCTGACCAAAATTTTTATGGGTTATCCATTTTTTTTTGAGGTCGTTTATGACTTACTTAGAGCACAGATAATATAATACTAGCATACAGATGCCTTATCCCATACAAAGAAACAGTGCCGACGTAACTAGCGTTTTTCATCTGATTATACCGATTATTTTTTGTTAATCGTTCGCCTTCGGTTCCGTATCACGACGATAGATAGATCACGGCACCGAACTCGATCGATGTACAAAAAATAATCAGAATAATCAGTATAGAACGTCGGCACGGTATCTTTGTATGGAATGAGACACCACTGCTTAGAGCAAGTTGTGCATTTACATGGGCCGAAGCAGTTATTAATTTCTTAATTAAAATATGATCGCTATTTTTCGTTACACCCTGTATGCCGGAGGAACCACCGCGTAGTCTCCGTCGGTGGTCGCACTGATTCCTCAAACATTCAATTACAAGTGTTTGTTTGTGCTGTCCCGGCACTAATATTGGGTATTGGAGAATTATTACACCTGCGGCTGCAATTTACCGCAGTCGACTGCACTAATTATTGCACAATTTTCATGTCTACGAATACGGTGGCAGAGTTTATATTTAATTTTTGGCAATGGGATAAATCTTTTGTCAAAAATAAACCGCATACAAGATGTAGGTTGATATTAAACATATATTTATAGTGACTGTGTTTTACTTTTGAGGTAGTGCATCCGGAATTGCTGCCATTCGATGCAAAATTATTTTTTTTACTTAGTGAAGTACGTAAAACTTAGTGCGACCATTGTATCGTTCCTGAGATTTCAGATTTGATCATCTGGCAAAAAACGGAACCCTTATAGATTCATCATGTCTGTCTGTCTGTCCGTCCGTATGTCACAGCCACTTTTTTCCGAAACTATAAGAACTATGATGTTGAAACTTGGTAAGTAGATGTATTCTGTGAACCGCATTAAGATTTTCACACAAAAAAAGAAAAAAAACAATAAATTTTGGGGGTTTCTATACTTGAAACTAAAACCAAAAAAACTTTTTTTTTCATCAAACCCATACGTGGGGGTATCTATGGATAGGTCTTCAAAAATGATATTGAAGTTTCTGCAATTTTTTTTTTCTAAACTGAATAGTTTGCGCGAGAGACACTTCCAAAGTGGTAAAATGTGTCCCCCCCCCCTGTAACTTCTAAAATAAGAGAATGATAAAACTAAAAAAAATATATGATGTACATTACCATGTATACTTCCACCGAAAATTTGTTTGACCAAGATCGAGTAAGTAGTTTTTTTTAATACGCCATAAATCGTCAACCGCAATTTACCAAGTACGGAACCCTTCGCACTCGACTCGCACTTGACCGGTTTTTTGTTTACTAACAAATAACTAGAAATTTGATTCAACGGATTTTTTCTACTCCAACAACAAGAGACAAGATAGTTCCTTAGCCAAAGTTTACCAATCACTCGTAAAACCGTGCGTAACACTTGATTAATTACCATTAAAACTAACGCGACATGAGTACCATCAATTTTATAACCTATCGTCAAATATTACGCAAAAATAAATAAACTAGAACCAACCGTTGTCGCCAAGCAAGCGATTATTAATTTAGAAAGTGGTAACACGATACTCGTCCGTAAATATTTTCCAACAGCAGAATTCAAGAGGCACGAGCACACGACGGTACACTCGGCTCATCTGATCACGTTCATTACAAACCTCATTAAAATTCATAAGATGATGTGTTTACATGTAATGTTCGTTATATCAACTAACGATGAAAGTAATTGAAATGTGATTTTTAGGGTTCCGTACCCAAAAGTTAAAAACGGGACCCTATTACTAAGACTCCGCGGTCCGACTGTCTGTCTGTCACCAGGCTGTATCTAATGAACGCGTGCTAGACAGTTGAAATTTTCGCAGAAGATGTATTTCTGTTGCCGCTATAACAACAAATACAAAAAAAAAACAGAATAAAATAAATATTTAAGGCAGTACCCCGAGCAAAACGCCACGCAAGCCTTTTTTCGTGCTGTTTTTAGGAGCTATCTACTCGTTATTTAAAAAGAAATATCAATTAATAAAAATTCATTAAATTTCTACATAATATTGATTCTCAAATGGTAAATTTCGTTTTTATTTTAATGTTGTATATATTTCACTAATCTCCTTCCAAAAAAAAACATAAAAATGAGAAATAATTATTGATAGCATGCAACTCCTCGTAAAGTGTTCATTATTATTTTTTTGTATTAACACTAATGGATAGACAATTTAATAACGAACATTTTTGTAGTTATTTTTTTTTCAAAAGACCAAAATTCGATTTAATAAAGATTTTATTCTAAAATCTGGGCGTATTCACTACTGTAATTCATGCGCCACCAGTGCCGCTAGACCAATAGGAATGCTTATATCTCATGCCGATTTTTTGGTCAGGGTACCGTCTTAAGTGGGGCTCCCATACAACAAACGTGATTATTTTGCCGTTTTTTCTGCGATAATGGTACGGAACCGTTCGTGCGCGAGTCCAACTCGCACTTGACCGGCTTTTTTTATCAATCAGAGCTACATCTGCCTGGCACAGTACCACCCAAGTGGAGCTACCTCGGGCGCTGCTTACCATCTTGCTTATCATAACGTCGACCCGTGTAATTTCCTCTCAATAACACTCGATTCCGAATATATTAATTGAACAGCCTCATCGATTACTTGTTTAAATGAGCACGAGATATAAATTCGCATTAAGATTCGCATCGAAAAGTGAACACGTAGATACGAACGACATTTTATGATAATGTTTCGCATTCGCAAAACATTCGGCGATAATGTCGATAGGTAGACCGTGACTTTATTGCCTATCATTCAAGTGGGAACGAGAGTGTAGCATCGAGTTGCATATAAATTGAACTTGTCAAGTGTATGCTGGCCGGCCGGCGCGCCCGCCTGACTGACGGCTTCTCGTTACCGAAAGGTCGTTGCTTGCTTGTCATTGTTTTTTTACAACTCTTTGTATTCGCATCAAGCGTTGGAGGCCAATTAATCAGCGTTATGACGCGTGACATGAGCTAATGAGCTGTGATGGCGGCCGCATGCTAATCGACGTATTATACTACAGATCTTTATGTTTTCTACACACTGATTGAAATAGTAGTAGTTTACTTTTATCTTACTGTATTTATTTTATGTTCTTTGTATCTATTTTAACATACACGAGAGAATTTGTTTCCGTACGTCACGTCCTAGGCGGCCACTGAAAAACAGCGCCGTGCTGTGGGTCCCCCACGGCACAGCATTATGCTGAGTGGAAGCCTTCTTGCCACAATCACGACATGCAAGATGCCTGACATCTTTTTCACCCTATTTCTTTTCTGTTAAAAACAAATTTAGGTAGTATATGTAACTATTGTTTGATTTATTTCTAGTCTTTACTAACTTAATTATTTTTAAGGGGTTTAGCTTAAGTATGTTTTTATATTGTATGTATGTCGTTTTGTGACAAATAAACACTTTTTCTTTCTTTCTTATTTTCTTTCTTAACGTGCAGCCATTACTATAAGATGTTTAAGTACATATTATAAAAAAAGAGTTTGAAAAGTAAAATTGCCTTTACTTTGTGTATACATTACTACATTCGTAACTGTATGATTACATAAAAAATGTTTAATCTGATGCTTATTTCGCAGAAGTTGAATAAGAGCCTATAACCGCAAAAGCTTCAATAAGGATTAGCAACAAAATAGTCTTTTTGCAACCTAAGTCACTGGTGGTCCGGATAATTCCCTTTTTATGAGACCTTCGTAGTCCGTAGTCTAGGTGGTCGCTGTGTTTGCTGGTCGAATTTGATCAAACTTAGCCCACCGGGTTAGAAGCATCTGTAGCATTTAGGTTAGGCATTTGTCGAGATTTCCGTTTTTACAAGCAAGATTTTAAAAGGATATGCGAAATCCATGTCAGATCAAGTCTTAAGATTGTGTTGAAGTCGTCCGAAAGTAATTTAAATTAAGTTTGAAGACATTTCAGATTTGGTGGTCGAGCTCGGGCGCTTACAGAACATGTTATGGGTGCTTATTGTATTTTTATTTCAAGGATTAGAATTTGACAGGTTGGTGAAGGAGATAGTTTGCAGTTCTTTGATCTTAAAAGCTCATAAATTAAGATTTTATGGGTAAAATGCGAGGAGAAGATTCAAGATTTGCGTTGTTGAGTGAGAATATTGCCTCGTGTTAGAGTCAGCTAAATTACTCCAATGTTATCTTTAGCCCAAGTCATAAAAGAATTTCATTACCTAATTACAGGGTTTCTTGTCCGAAAAACACAAAGGATATTTACTTAAATATAGGGTCAATATTAAGAGTCACTTTCTCAAAGCAATTTTACATGTAATTAGATATCGGTAGCCAGATGATTGTCCTCCCTAAGGACCGCAGGTGCATCTCAATTCTGAGCATAATGATGAGTTTAGAGATCTTTGTTTTAATAAACATTTTTTGTGCTTTTTCACTTTTTAATAAAGCAATTGCCTTAAATACAGTTTTGAGCTATCTGGGTGGGCCGATTGGTGGGCTTTTAATAATGGCAATTTGAACAGAACCCAAAATTGTGCATCTCCGGTCCGAAGTACCTACTTTCGAGGATACCCCAAAGTTGTAATTTCTGTAAATATGAGAAGAACCACGTACGATGCAGAATGTACGAGAACAACAAGAAATGCTCCTGAATTTAGTAGGTATGGTAATGCAATGAGTTTGATATATTCGTTACATTTGCATAATTTAGACTGTAGAGAGTTAGGAAGTCGGTAATTTTTTTCGAGTAGTTATTAGCCGAGTTTGTTTGTAATTTACCTAAATAACGGCTGAGGAAATAGCTGCAATTATTATGCTAATTTGTATAATCTTTGAAAATGATCTTAATTGATAAAAAGAAATAACAAGAATGCACTCTCGATTTAGATTCAAACACAAGCATACAAGACTGGGTCAAATAAATTAGACACATAATATTTGAATACCCGTCAATCATCTTCACGCACTAATTAATCTGATTGGAGACCAACTTATTTGTTTTTAATTCTAATGTCTCCGTCTCAAGATGTCGGTGGTCTGTCTTAGGCTGTTTATATGGTCATCACGTGTTGTAAGACTAAAAAAAATGCAAAAAACAAGGTCCCACCACCCACGGCGAACAAGCGCTTGCGCACGTGATCGCCTCACTTTGACAACTAACAACAGTCATCATGTCATTTAAACTGTCATTCTTTTAGTTTCTATGTTGATTTGTGTATGTTTGTGACAAGGCAATCTTTAGGCATGCCGATTAAGTATGGTATCATCCCATACAAAGAAACTGTCCCGACGTACTGTACTGATTTTACTGATTATTTGATTTCTCTATCAATATCGATTGATTATTAGATGGTGATCTATCTATCGCCGTGGAACGGAACCGATCGCGATCGATTTACAAAAAATAATCGCTATAATTTTTTAATTACTTTTAAAATTTGATTATTTTTAATCATTTTTAATTATTTATTATTGTGTTGTCTGGTTATTTTAAATTCGATTATTTTAATTATTAATTTTAATTTTCTGTGATTGTGATGTCCGATTCATTTTAATTGTAAATTTGTAATATGGGTGACATGCCTGCGAATAAACGATTTTTATTTATTTATTTATAATCAGTTGAAAAACGCTAGTTACGTCGGCACGGTTTCTTTGTATGGAATGAGGCATCTGTATGCTAGTATTATATTATCTGTGGTATTGCTGTTATTAAATATAGTCATATTCTACCTTGGTATATTCAATTCTTATGGCATAACGTAATTTTCGAGTCAGAATCGATAAAACGGTAGTAGTTTTATTGATGATTAAAATACTTTTCATCCCGGGAATATGTTCTCTCGGGACAATTTTCGATTTACACGAGGGCGAAGCCGCTTGCAGGTGCTAGTAATAAAATAAACAAATGTCTGGTTAAGTGCGAGTTGGACTCGCGCACCTAGGTTTCCGAACAAACAATTACAATCACCAAAATTATTAGCTAACAGGATTTTTAATTAGCTACATATTTACGGTTTACGGATTTTTCCCTTTACTTGTGCTATAATATTATGATATTGCATCTTGCCAAATTTCACGATTGTGGGTCAACGGGACGTAGTCTTCAGGTTTTGATTCCTTTGCGATAATGGATCTAACAAAAAAAATCTTAGGGTTCCGTACCAAAGTCTTGGCAAATTTAGGGTACCGTACCAAAGAAAAATCTGATGTAACAATATATTGGTATTAACCTATACGTAATAATAAACATTATCACCAAATTTCAAGTTTGTAGGTCAATGGAAAGTTAAAAATCTTTGGAACAAAATTGTGTAACAGACGACGGACAGACAGACACGTGAGTGATAGCAATAGGGCTCTGTTTGGACCCTTCGGTTACGGAACCCTAAAAAGTATCACGATCTGTGATAGCGTGACGGTTGCGAAGACGGAACGGACGGAAGAAGAAAACAACCGAGTTTTTATAAAAATAATATTAAGTATTAAGGCGGTACCCTGACCAAAAAATTAGCATGAGATATGAACATTCCTATTGGTCTAGCGGCACTGGTGGCGCATGAATTACAGTAGTGAATACGCCCAGATTTTAGAATAAAATCTTTATAAAATCGAATTTCAGTCTTTTGAAAAAAAAAATACGACAAAAATGTTCGTTATTAAATTGTCTATCCATTAGTTTTAGTACAAAAAATAATTAATGAACACTTTACGAGGAGATGCATGCTATCAATAATTATTTCTCATTTTTATGTTTTTGTTGGAAGGAGATTAGTGAAACATATACCCGTTTAAAAAAAACAGTATGCGACCAGTTTAGAATCAATAATATGTAGAAATTTAATGTATTTTTATTAGTTGATATTTCTTTTTAAAAAACGAGTAGATAGCTCCAAAAAACAGCACGAAAAACTGCTAGCGCGGCGTTTTGCTAGGGGTACCGCCTTATGAACAAGTTTGACACATAATCACAACCTCTTTGCATTGCAGACAACGATGTGGTAAATTATTACTAATACATTGATCCAACTACTACCTTAGTCAGTGTCAGAGCTATTCTTATCGTTCTTGGCTTCAGCAACCTGCTTCTGCTCGTAATATCGGTATTCTGGCTTCAACTCCCACATGTTCTTGTGTGGATTTGTATAGTTATAGTTACATACTTCTCTTAAAATCTCTTTAAGGTACACAATGGGTTGTCTGGTTATCTGAAACAAAATACCAATATACGTAAAGATAAAATTAATCCAATAGATAAAAACTTTTTCACAAATATAAACTTTCGTTTCGGAAGTCGGTGTCTTTGGTACCTCTTGTTTTTATCATTTTTCGACACCAACTGTCGTAAAGAAAGTTTTTGCATTTAAAGTCGGTTTATTTTTTTGTGAAAAGTTTTTACTTATTTCACTTTTTAGTTTTAGTACACCATCACTAACACTGAGCAATTTCTATAGTACGGTACCTAAAGAATTGACAAAATACCCATTATAACTCAATGTACACATCATGCTGTTTATCGCTAAGAAAGAGTTCGGTTGTATGCTCCATACCTTGAAATCTGCTAGACCGATTTTAATGAAACTTGTACTATGCTCTAAGTTGAGAGATACTCAATCCAACACAAAAATAATGATCACGATCCAATAAGTAGTTTCGGAGAAATACGTGGACAAACATACATATAAACCAACATACATACACTTATTAAATTGGGCACACGTGTTTAGAAGCCCAAAAACAATAACATATGTTAATATTGTGCAATACCAACAATATTACATACATTCGTGTCGAATTGATTACCTCCGTTTTTTTGAAGTCGGTAAAAATCAATGTTTGTTATGCGCTGCCTTGCCTTACCGTTCCTCACTTTGTCAACGTATTGTTCGCAATTTATTGTGTTGTTAATGAGTTATAAATAATTTAGCACAAAACATTGTTTGATATTCTTTATGATTTTGGGTCACAAAACTTAAAAACAAAACTTCTCCTGAATATATAATATCACTTTGCAACATACGAGTACCTTTTGTAAGTCTTTTATCCTGTAATATTGATGCTTTTCAAATGCAGCAAACTACATATCGAGGACTGTATCTTTGTCATCCCTGATATTCTTCTCTACAGCCAGCTTTTTCTTCATGAGGTCAATGATAATATGCTTGACAATGATATTCAAATAAACAGATACGTTATACACTCACAAAACAATTGAAAAAAGTGTTCCGCGCAGCAGCGGCAGCACACATACACACTTTTCATTCATCTGGCATTTCACTACAATGTCGAAAGGGATGGCTTGATAAAACAAACAAGAAAAAAAGAGACAGCTAGTGTTTGTCACTTGCGTGTGAATGTAAACAAAAATTATTCTGACAACCAATGTTTTTTATTTTTGTAACCTCCAAATATCAGAAAATTAGGAAAAAAATTGAAATAAATTAGTAAATTGAGGTGTATTGCGTATTTACATATGGTATGAGATCCCTTCTGTTTTATGTAATTTGGTATTATAATTGGTACACTTTCTAAATACACACGATGGCATTTTTTTAATTTTGTTTTTGTTTCAACAAAGCGTATCGCTCTTCGCCATGCGTGACATAAACTAAAGACTAAAGGTTACAATTGTCTACTATTCGAGTCTTCACAATGCGCACGCTTATAACATATCTGTTTATTTGAATATCATTGATGCTTGAGCTGTTCTTCAGTTCTTTATGAAAACTAGCAACACAACGTGGCAGCTCAGTGGACAGGCAGGCTAGTGTGGGGAAGAGAACATCACTATCAGAGATAACAGTGACGACTGTGAAATGATTGAGTGATAATGTGGCATTGATAACATTTGTATATAAATAGGTGTATAAATATCAGTTTGAAGTTTATTTCACAGCTCCGAGGAATTGCTGACCTGAGTGATGGGAATTTCAACTTAATAAAAAAAAATCGACTACCAAAACAAAACACTACAAAAAAAAAATCTTTCTTTTCGGAAGTCGGTGTCTTTGGTACCAATTGTTTTCGTTTTTGACACATACAGAAAATAATAGTTATTTATGGTATAAGTGCGGAAGGTAGGTGATTTCCGATGAGTGGCATTTTTATTCACGAGCGAGCGAAGCGAGTGCGTGGATAAATCGACACATGTCGGAAATCATCTTACGTACGTGTATCATACAACATTTTACTATGCATTGTGCGAGGAAATAAATAAATTAATAAAATGGCGGGCTTAGTCAAGCGCGTTCAGCATATCCACAGATAAACTAATAGTTCCTCGGGCATATCTACTGCGCATGTGCGAATAGCTGTCACATCGTAACGCAATAAGGCACGAGCAAAATATACGTTCTGCCAAACATATTTTATGAATATTTAAAATTAATTTATTGATCAAAATCTAAATCTAGAGTAATTAAAAACGCCTAAAATAAAGTATTAGTTTTATTTTACCTTTTATACGAATGATAATCTTCTGTACATAACTATTTTTTTAAACTTTTCTCAAATAATAAAAACTCTTTGCGTCGGGCTGACGTTGGAGTTAAAAATTTAAAAAATACAGGAAAGTAAAAAGCACTAGTGAAAAAAAGTGACACTTTCCGCACAGTTTGGCTGCTCGGAAAACCGCTCATTTCGAGGATATGCATTGTAAAGTTATTTTTCACCTTTTCAGTTTTTATTTTTCTCTTAGCCAGAGGGTTTTTCCCAGCAATTCCAACCAGCCTAAACACGACTGGGATACATTGTTTTATTACGGAGTTCCGGTGCCTGCCTTCCAGCTTTATTAACAGATCAGTCCAAAGGTACCATTTTCATAAGAATCATTTTTTTAAATTTGCTTCATCACACTCATTTAAGTATTCGAGATATCTTATACCCAAAACATACTTGTCATTGACAAATTCCAGTGACCATCTGTGGACTTCTTCATCAGTTCCACTTAGTCAAAATGATACTTTCTGAATGCAAATGCTTGCCATGTAGATGAAAATAACGAAATCGCTATGTGTATGCTTATAAAATTTGAAGAGTTCCCTCGATTGCCCCAGGATCTCATCATCAGATCCTGACCTGATGACTATGAGATCACCTGGGCAGTATACCCTTTCAAACAAAAGTAGAATTTGCCAAATCGGTTCAGGCTTCTTGAGTAATAAGGGGATTAAAAAAAAAATCGGACGTAATGAGAACCTCCTTGTCTTGACACACGGTTAGACAGACAGACAGACAATGAAGTGATCTTCTAAGGGTTCCTTTTTTTCCTTTTGAGGAACGGAACCCTAAAAACTTTACAGAACCCAAATAATTTAGAAACACGCAACAATAGTTTGATTAATTAACTGCATATAATTCTAGAGCTGTAGATTTTATCAGCTCCAACAAAGCGTAGGCAGTTCGTTTTCAGTCCGATTCATTCCGAACATGCCTTCAATATGTTCGGTCGCGATATAAAGAAAGAATGGCTCATTCGAGGCGTACATTAATCGTTCCAATTACTGTGCTCGGCCGATCGCGCGGTAGCTATCCCTTCAAATTAATTGAATTGATTAACCAATTGAATTTAGCGCAATTCGGTTTTTATGCGCATCGCGTCGTGCGCTCGCGCAACAAGCGTTTACAAACCGTAGAATACCGAGGATCACTAGTCGAAGAGTTACACCCAGCTTTAATTAGATACACTCGCATTGTTTGCTAATTTCTGCATGGTTTGCTTTTTTTTCAGGTCCTGCAATTAGTAACCTATGTTTTCTTTTCTGGAAGGAAGGTATAAGGTATGTTGAGCGTGTCCTGGCATTAGGTTGGAATCAGGGGTTACAAGAAGTAAGAATCCAGCTAAGTGGCGACGGTAATTAAAGGAAAATATTGAATTAAAAGTAACGTGCTCATTGCATTTGCCAAACAAAGACCTAGACACGTAAATACTCAATCAGCGATAATAATTTACAAAAAGCCCTAAATGTTTTGGATTGATATCATCATCATCAACATCATTTTATCTGAAAGACGTTTACCTGCTGGACATTGACTCCAAGTGTCGCAACATAAGCAACATCGACCGGTCCTGTGCTTCGTACCTTCAGTGGATGATATTGAAGCGCTGTTCCATTATTTTTGTTGTTTTCTGGGTGAAACCTTTAAAAGTCGCCTGGAATTTTGGGGATAACACCATTGAGTGTGGGATTTTTACCTCACTAAAACCACCTCGGTGATCAGCCTCAGCACGGTCCCACTGTGACTTCTCAAAAGACCACCCCGGCACCCCCTCTGTGTAACGCCTGTTAGGGCACATCCCTGGGTCTCCTGGGGAGCGCCTCCCCTGAGCCTCGCTGTGCACGGCAGCAGGTGTTCACTGTGCTACCGTCTTTCCTGGATTCACTTCTGACCGCACATGACCCCGGAGTCCCGCCTGCATATGATGCATGTACCCCTACTGAAACGTTACATAGACAAGTCCTCATATTTTGGACTTTTCGGCAGTCCCTTATCTAGTGGTTGGGCTGGAAGTGGCTGGCTTAATTAATTCACCCGCATTGAGCAAGCGTGGTGATGCTCAATGCTCATGCCTTCTCTGTGTGAGAAGAGGCCTTTGCCCTGCAGTGGGACATTTACAAGCTAGTATTATTAAATAATTCAGTCTATAGATAACCACATTCCAAACTTATTTCTAGCTACAATTAGAAACACGTCATTCATTCCAACTGCATCATCTCGCTAACAACCCAGTGTAGTAAGTATTTTATGATTTAAACCACGAAGATAATGAGGCAAATTGTTGAGCGACGATTATTTAGAACGACGCCTCACTACGGCGACATTTCGATGCTTAATTACCTACCTTGTTAATGTGAGAGTTGCAAGACTTAAAATAAACGAGACGGGAATTTTATCGAGCTGGCAACACAGCCTGCGAGAGCGGGAGCGGCTCGTGAAAAAACAAAGGTTTACTTTTTGGTGCTTGAGAGTAATTTTGTCGCATTTTAATTGTTTTATATGAGGTGTTTTTAAGTGGAACTGTTGTGTCTTTATGTTTTTTCCTGATTCAACTAACTTACATAAAATTAAAATGATGAATTTTTTTCTAATGACTCTGAAGTGCCTGGTCATAAGGGTTATATTGGTTCTTAAGGCCTAAATTGCTGTCACTTGAGCTTTATAGTTTTAGTCTATGTACCTTACTTAATAAGCTTAAGAGCCTCCGCAAACTACATACTTTTTATCGGCTGGTCTTTAATCAGTATGAGGCAGTATGCAAGTGCGCTTATTACAACGATTCACTATCAGCCGATAAAAAAGTTTGATGGGTTACACGATTGTCTTCAACCTTTTCTATCAGCAAACTATCGGCTGACTGCTAAATCAGTAAGGTGCTCTTATCACGAGGGTTTATACTTGCCGTTTATTTAGACGGCCGACAGTTCAGATTGACTCTCATTATATTGGTAACTCCTTCTCTTTTCACAAGCTGCTTACCAACTAAGAAATCTTTACAGATCAGTCGGTCGACTGTTTTCTAGTTTGCGTATTCATCACCAACCCGACTGTTTAGTTGGCCCATTTGGCGAAATGGGGGATTATTGATTCGTCCAACACTCGGTGCGAGTGTGGTGCCTCTGTACAGACTATGTCCCACTTGCTGGAGTGTCCTGGCTGACCATTCACTTGCACCCTGGAAGACCTGTACGGTGCTTCTGACGCTGCAATAAGCGTGGCCGCCTACTGGGCCCAGACAATCTAATTAAATGTGCCATCGAATCGAAAAGAAGAAGAAGAAGTTGGCCCAGTGTGTGCTCTAACAATCCATAGCATAATCACCCATCACTGCTGGGACATAGGCCTCTTCTCTAGGAGAGTGGGGTGTAATCCACCACGTGGGCAGGTTTGTGGACGTCACATGACTTCGAATTTTTGGTTCTAGGACATCCCGGTTTCCTCACGATGTTTTCCTTTACCGCTTTGAGAGAAATGGTGATGATTTAAATTACATAAAGTAACGCAATCCAATCCAAACAAACGATGAATAAACGTGGCTTACCAAAATTTTAAACCATTGGTTAGCATATATTTAACCGTTGGTTGAGTTAACTACCGATCAAAAAACTGGCCTAAGTAATAGCTAGTTCTTGTGTCATGCATGAGAAGTTGTCAGTAAAGTTCACGTGAGACACAGTAAAAATATACAAACAGTATGGAAACTACCTACAAACGCACGAAACGGCACACTCACACAAACGTACTTACGCACCGACGAGACCGTTCGTGCACTTTCGAGGTAATGTCAGTACTAAGTGCCGCGTCGCGACGATAGGTCACGTAAGTTTGTGTTAGTTTGCCGTTGTGAGCGTTTGTAGCTAGTTTCCATACTGTTTGTATATTTTTACTGTGGTAAAGTTGTCAGTATAGTTCACGTGAGATTTTTTACTACTGCCATAATCGCAAACCGCGATTATAATCGACAATTAAACGCGATCTGCAAGCTCTTAAATACTTTGTAAGTCCAGTACATAAGCAAATATGTGATCGTAAAAACTTATAATTGTTATAAAAATAGTGAAGATGCATTAAATGTCACATCGTCAAGGTCGGTGGCTCTATTAAATTCAGGATCTTAGTTTTTTATAGTTTAGTTTATTGCTTCATAAAGATCTAGAAATATAGTGATGTTGTGGGAGAAAAATACAATGTTTATATGTAATTTATAGCAATGGATTTAATAATTTAGGGGAGGCTTACGCCGCAGAGTAGACTGCTTTGCGATGACAAACATTGAATAAGGCAACGAACAATGTAACATATTGAGAAGAACTGTAGATTTCTTTTAGAAGTATTTGTATAATTTTTATGTTTTTAAACATATGAGCAGTAAATATAAAGGACATTTTTATTGCAATTGGGACAGCACTTTTACTCAATCTAAAAGTACCTTAAAATTGAAAGTAGTATCATCTACAATTCAAATGTCTCTTGTGTATGTGCGTAACCGTTTGTATGTCTTAAATGTTTGTAAACGAACCCACGATACTGGAAGAAATATATATATAGACTAGCTGACCCGGCAAACTTTGTTTTGCCATAAAAACACCAAACATTTATCTACCCTACCTACCCTACCTTACACTACCTACCCTACCCTACCCTACCCTACACTACCCCGGCCCTACCCGACCCTACACTACCGTACCCTACCCTACACTACCTTCCCTACCCTACGCTAGCACTACCCTACCCTACACTACCCTACCCTACCCTACACTTCCCTACACTACACTTCCCTACACTACCCTACCCTACCCTACCCTACGCTACACTACCCTACCCTACACTACCCGACCCTACCCTACACTACCCTACCCTACACCAACCTACCCCACACTACCCTACTCTACACTACCCTACTCTACAAAAAAAATATATACGTAAAAACCATCTTTGAACTTCAACGAACATTTAAAAAAAGAATTGGCCAAATTGGTCCAGGCGTTGTTGAGTTATGCGCTTACCAACACATTTTGCGATTCATTTTTATATTATAGATAAATATATATTACAAGGTATAATAGCCGCTTCGTTTTCGCTACTATGTAAATCCGAATGTGAACTACGAGAAAGCTGCTACACGGGGCGTAGGTAGCGTAGGCCTATTGCTACGAAAAACAGTGTTTTTAAAATACAGCCAAAAATTTTATTATAATAATTCCATGCGATAGCTATAAGACTAGGTACTATGAAGGCTGCATGCTGAAATGAACCTTACACATTCAGGCTGGCAGGAAAATAAATCTAGCTGGATTAGAACACTCATTCGAATTTAGAATCGGTTTAAATAGTAGAACGCGTTGATTGTTTCGGGGCGTGCAGAATTGATTTAGGTAAGCTGTTAATCAATCAATCTACCTAGGCTTTTACCAACTATGTTGGGGTCGGCTTCCAGTCTAACCAGATTCAGCTGAGTACCAGTGTTGTACATGAAGCAACTGCCTATATGACCTCCACAACCCAGTAACTGGGTAACACGATATCTGCTAGACTGGTGTCAGATCTCAGGCTACTGACTACCCGTAACAACTGTCAAAGATCTTCACATTACAGCCGGGACCAACGGCCTAACGTGCTTTCCGAGGCACGGAGGAAACTCGGTATGTTGAAATGTTCACCCATCCACGGACCGACCTCGTCAAGCGTTGAAGACATAATTTGAATAAATATTATTTTTAAAGTCTGCCAGGCATTTCTCTATTTTTGGAGTCCCACTGTCCCGTTTTTTTTTGGGTATTTAGACACTTCCTAAATTACCTATGTAGGAATCTATTTCGAATTTCAACGGTGATTAAAAATGTTGCACATTTTTGTCGGCATGCACAACAACGTTAGAAATTACTAAGTATAAAAACCTGCGCGTGTAATGTGTTGCCTAGTAATTAAACAGATGTCATTACAGATGCTTAAGATCTAGCCGACTCGGCGGTGTCTTAAGTAATGTAAAACGTAAAACCGCCACTCTTCTGTCTAAGGAATCAATATTAAAAATGATATTACCTGATAAGGATCAATAGAAGGCCAGAGATCGACCATTTTTTATACCCGACTGCCGAAGGAGGGTAATGTGTTTATCAGTCTGTGTATGTATGTATGTATGTTTGTTCCTATATGGCGTTCTAGAGAACAAACGCGTTGGCCGATTTTGATGATTTTTACGTTTATCGATTTGGCTTAACCCTGCGAGTGTCACTGGCTTCATTAAAATTGGAAATTACAAAAATGGCGGATTTTGTGCGCCTTAAGGAGGCCAGTATTTTTTTTTCGAAATTTAATTCGAAAAAAAAATTTACAAAAATGTTATAAATAAAAAAGTTAAATCAAAAAACCCGACTGCTTAAAAAGCGAACTAAAAAGACGTATACAAAAATAAATTCATGCTGTGCAGGCGGAAGATACACCAGATTTTGGTCAGCCAGCCCGCGAATAAGTATCCTCCGACTGCACAGCATGAATTTCTTCTTATTTAGGTACGTCTTTTTAGTTTGCTTTTTAAACAGTCGTGTTTTTTGATTTTTTGGTTAAACTTTTTTTTTACTTACTTTGTCATTATTCGGGGCAAGAAGCTCAAGACACTAAAGGTCCTTGGACGAAAAACTTAATCTATACATATAATAAATCTGTAGAAAAGTCATTTTTGTACATTGAAGAAATTGAAACAAAAAATAGCCAGCGTGTGAAAAGATAAGTAACAGAACCCATTTCCATCATTTTTGAAATTTTTGTCTGTTTGTCTGTTTGTCTGTTTGTCTGTTTGTTTGTGCGCACATCACGTAAAATCTACGAATTCAATGCTGACAATGTTTATATACAAAAATTATACGCAACTTGAGGTTTAACTTAGTTTTTGTTTCATCGAAATCGGTTCACTCTATCAAAAGATATGATTAATTTAGTGAGTTCAAGAAGTAAAATATTACGTTACGCAATTAAGTATAGTACTTGCAACGACATCTTAAGAGCAGACAAGCCGACATAATTTTCATACAAACGCTCGTACGTGATTATGCCGTTAAAACACATCTATCTTTGATTTTTTTGAACTAATAGGTATCTTGTGCACTATATCTAGGTTTCTATCAAAGCAGAAAATAAAAATTTGGAGAAACCAATTCAGTATCAGCCTCCAAAAATCTGCTTTTTTGCACAAATTTTACCTCAACTTTGGCCGTTCATAATGTACTCATAAATTGTAAAAGTAAAGAAATCATCACGTTAGAAACCTTCCACAAGTAATAGAGATTCTAAATGACCAATAATTATTTCACAAACTTGTAAGGCTTTTTCAAAAACACGTATTTCCTGGAACAAGTTTTATGAAATTTTCAAACACAATTTTTCGTTCAATGCTATCGCGTTCTCACTTGCTTGTTAGTGAACAAGGCGGTAAGAGGGGCGCGGGGAGGCGAGTAGTGCGGGGTCGGGCGGGGTGAGACGGGGGAGTTGAATGAAGATCCCGTGGCCCCTCGCTCGCTCGGCTAGTAGGTATAGGTAATGAATGAATTTGTTGAGTACTGTGCGCGTTCGTGAGTGTGCATCGTATCTATTTCATTTATTTAGAGAATTCTGTTTTACCTTTTACGTTTTTGCTTTCAAATAGATTTTGTTTTTTTATAAGAAACGAACCTGGCATTAGTTAATACAGAAACCGAATTTGTTTTGATGGTAGGGTTGGTAAGTAGGTAGGTAGGTTAGGTTAGGTTAGGTAACTAGGTAACGAGTAAGGTAGTTAGGTAAGTAGATAGGGTGGGAAGGTCCTACCTACCTACTCACTCTACCTATCCGGTAGATAGGTTGAGTAGGTAGGTAGGTCGTGTAGGTAAGGTAAGAAGGGCAGGTAGGTAGGTAGAGTAGGTATGTACCTAGGTAGGGAGACTCGAAACACCCGCCAGATGCTCGCAATACTTCCTTGAGTATAGGTATAAAATTATTGATATTTTTATCGATACTCAGTACTGATTACTAGGTAAGTATATCAGGCTGCAACGCAACGTTGCGAGATCGCTCATCACCGGCGCGGGCGAACGGAGCGCAGATTTGGCGTGTGACGGAACGGCAACAGTGTGCGCCGTATATTTGATCAATCAAAAGAAAGCATCGCATTCGCAAGTTTCTTGCTACGTGCGTTGAAGTTCCGCGTGACGTCACGTAAAGTGTCATCTCGATCCCAACTCCTAAGCTTTGACGAGCTTTATCATTATCAATTTTTAATGATATAATAAATAAAAAAATACGTGTCTAATATTTTTCGATAATCTAACTGACGGACTAATTAGAATGATTATTTATACCTGACTACACCGAGTTACAGACAAATGGTTTTGTTTTGTAAGTACCTATCTACAAAACACAACCATTTTCATTTAAAAAATACGCGATTACACTCGATTTAGACGAAGTTAATTACTTTACATTTTTGCTTTTTTTATTTTATGTTACTGTTTTGTTATATCTCTATTTCTGATAGGTAACTACCTACTAAGTAATAATATTCATAAAAAAACAAACAGAAACAAACGAAAAAAAACCTTTTTAGGTAAAATACAAACAGCCATCTTGATACACCAATCACTACAAACCAAAATTCACATACGTACCACACGGCACACGCACCAGGCACGGATGAAGCCCCTGGCCAACCGTGAGTTCTGACTATGTGTACGGGACGGACGTGATCGTCCAAGACCGACAGGCAATCAGGAGGTTGTAAGGCTCCTGCTTGAACGCGTTGACGCCCCTTGCACCTATTGTTCAGTTGTCATCTGGTAACTATGGACCTTGGAGACACTTGAAGGCTGCCAAGTAGGTTGAGGTGAAAAACGTGATGTCCAGGTTAAATAAAACTATTTGTTCATGGCCAGAAGCGATGTTCCTTCATGGTCCTCGAAGCGCAATGATGCGTGGAAATACTTTAAGTGAAATAATGGCTACGAAATGTTCACGCGCCTGCGCACTATTAAAGAGGCGAACTCGACTGCGACGAGGACCACAACATTCCGACCGCAAAAACTTTTATTTTTCAAAAAATATACGCTAAGACTCGTAGCTTGAAACTGACAGGAACTACCCTTCCACTGGACCGATTCTGGTGAAACTTGTACTTTTGGATAGGTCTCGAGGAGACCTTCCCTCCGGTCTTTGATCCAGGTCCCTAGCCCCTACCATCAGGGAGTTCTCGTAAGGAGAATGTCGAAGAAAGGGAATTCCCGCCAGTTTGAAGCTTTACAATCGAGTTTCTCCTAAAACTAGACATGTTAGCTCTAGGGTACCAGCGAGGGACTTGGAGCCCTCCTGGTGGGCCGTTGACACACATAAGTGTTACAGTTATATTCAAAACATTCAGGCGTACAGCCGCGAAATGGTGCGAGAAGTTAGCTTATGCCCCTGATCTTGGCACATAAACTCGATTCCTACTCAGACTGCTGGGTGGATTTTCAAGTTACATTCACACCCGGGTAGCCCTCGTGATGGGCTATCCTAAGGTAGAAGTCCGGTAGCTACATGTCCAACCCCCGATGAGTTATCGTTTGTTACAAGTTTGTTTACATAGCAAATCCATGTAACCTCGCACCATATCAGGTCGCTTAACTCCTCAACCACCAGAGCTAAGCTCCTTCCGGAAGTGTGGTTGGGTAGCTGGAAAACTAGGCTGTCTGACGGCGGTACCCTGATGGGTGTACCACCAGCCTTTCCGCAGCTTAAGGTGCCGGGAAGCGGCCGAATACTAAATTTTACGTCGTCTCACAGCTTTAATGTGTCTGTGTGCGTTATATACACCTATATACTAGTTTTGTGTCATGACTGAGTCTAGACGCCCGCCTGTGGGTCCACGAAGGTAATGCTTCAGACAGCATATCTATAACTGACCAGGCACCAAGTGTCCCTGGACGTAGTGACCCGTCGGCAGACGCATAGAAACGTCCATGCCGGCATACACAGACACATCACTTCAAGCAAGTGATGTCTATGTACTAGAATTACACAGGTGCTATCTATTTATAGGGCCTAGACAAAATTCTAGGTCACCTAGAAGCGCTAAATGGCTTGTATCGAATTTTCCAAACACTTACTTGAGTAAAATGTATGTATATTTCCCTTTTTAGAGTGAAAATGCACTATGACTGGCCATGTACTGCTATTATGTATAATTTCTCAGTCATGGTATCCAGCCATCCTATCTAGAACACCTAGGTGGTGTTTCCTAACAAAACAATTATGTGTAAGGAAGCAATCTGATTGGTTGGTGAATAGAATACCTATAGCACCACCTGATACCCTGCTCAAAACGGGGGGTCTAAAATAAGTAAACAAAATATTTTTATTTCCTTAAACCTATACATTTATCATATAACTAAGGTACCTTATGTATAATTCTAACACATAAGCGCTATATTCACACTATAAACTATGTAAAAGCCCCCAAAACATGAGTTTAAAGTTATCAAAATTCTACAAAAACTGGTTTTAGTATAAATATAAGGTGCCGCCCTCTTACAGGTCATTGTGAACTAAACGCTCGTTGAGGACGGTTGTTTTTTACGGAGTTAAATACTTGTTTCTTTCCGTAATAACACAATCAGTATGCATATTAAAGCTTCTAATTTATTGTTATTAGACTATATAATTCTATTACCTACTGATAGACACATAAAATATAATTTTAGTGTCTCAAAAACATGAGCAAAAATTAGTTACGAGCTTTACTATAAAAGGTTTTTTCACCTACCGACATCGCTTAGTATGCGATGGCGCTCTGGGGTGAGCAGACGTGTGTCTGTCAATACTATTTATATTTTACATATGACAACCTATCTAAAGGTGACGTATCGTCGCGAACATCTCTCCCGCCGTGCAGTGTCGCGTCGACTCGATGCTACGTTGGCGCGGCGCTGCATCAGCATTGTGAGCGGCGCACGTCGGCAGCGCTCGTGACCTCGACGCTCTGCGACACGTCGCTCAGCTCTCGCCGCTGGAACTCTGCTGCACTCATTTTGGCAAAGGAATGAGCTTCTTCACCGGACGCTTTACAGTGCCGCCAGTGGTGCGCACCTCAGCGGTCCGGACTTCTCCATCAGGGCCAGGGTATATGGCCTCGATGCGGCCTCGCGGCCACGTGTTGCGAGGCAGCTGCCCGTCCGCGATAAGGACGGGGTCGCCCACCAGCAGGCCAGGCCCGCGGCTGTGGGGCTCCCGCCGGTTTTGGAGCTCCGGCAGGTATTCTCGCACCCACCGGCGCCAGAACATGTCGGCCAGGATTTGTGACCGACGCCACATCTTTTTGTGGTCGATGTCTTGCTCGGTGAACACGCCGGGGTTTGGGAGTCTAGCCGACCCACCAAGTAGGAAGTGGTTCGGCGTGATAGACTCGTCGTCATCGCCGTCGACTGATACATGTGTCAGCGGGCGGCTATTTACCGTGTACTCTGCCTCACAAATCAGTGTGGACAACACCTCTTCGTGTGGGTGTTTCTCTGTGAGTACGGTATACAATGCGTTTTTTACGCAGCGAACTAGACGCTCCCATGCACCTCCCATAAAGGGCGCTGATGGGGTGATGAAGCGCCAAGTGATGCCTCGGCGACTGGCCTCCTCTCGGAAGGCCTCTCGTAGCTCTCGATCGGCACCGTGCATGTTGGTGCCGTTGTCTGAGTGGATCTCAGTTGGACATCCTCTGCGGGCGGCGAAACGGCGCAGCGCTAATATTGCGCTGTCTGCGCTGAGGCTGGCGGCGATCTCGAGGTGGACAGCTCTTGTGGTGAGGCATGTAAACAGTGCTACATATCTCTTGTGATGCTGGCGACCCACGGTGACAGATAGCGGGCCGAAGTAGTCTAGCCCGGTGTACGTGAACGGCCTTTGGTGATGAGCCAGGCGCGTTCGTGGGTGGTCGCCGGTCGCTGGCACAGGTGCTTGTGCCTTACGAATACGGCACTGAAGACATTGTGCCAGTACTTTCTTGGTGGTGGGACGCATCCTTACGACCCAATAATGCTGCCGTACCTCATTTATTGTGAGTTCAGTCCCACTATGTAGTAAGCTGCGGTGTGTCCAGTCTATATAGAGCTGGGTTATATGATGGTCGCCATGTAATATTGGCGGTCGCCTTACATCTTCTGTGACCTCGTCAGTGGCGGCTATACGGCTTCTAATACGTAGTAGGCCATCTACTACTTCTATTTGCAGCGCGTGTAGCGGACTATTTTTGTCCACTATTTCATGTGCATGCAATCTAGCTATTTCTTGAGCGAACGATTGCTGCTGTGCAACTTGTACGAGTATTTTCTCGGCTTTTTGAAGAAAGCTCGCATCTATGTACTGCTTTCGGACTTCTGGCGCTATGTATGACGGCTTGGTTGCTGCAGTCGCTGTCTTCTTTTTCTTTCGCCAGTCCGTGTCCTCCTCAGCGTTTTTCCGGGTTCTTTTGTAGAACGTTTTCTCTGTCCTTTGTTTACAGAGATGTATAAAACGTAGGACGGTAGCAGTCGCACGTAATAGCCGCTCCCATCTTGAAAAGTTGACGGGATTAGGTATAGCTTCTATGAGCTTCGAAGTGTATGTATGTCTGTCTGTTATTTTCTCCAAAACAGATTTTTCTTTTTCTGTGACAGTGAGCGTTCTTTCCTCTCCTGTCTCTTCTGTGATTGGAGGTTTTTCTGATGGCCATGAAGAAGGGTCTTCATACAAAAAACTTGGGCCACAGAACCACTCGTGTTGTGAGTCAAACCTCGGCGGCACGTCACGAGTCGCTATATCGGCGATGTTCAACTTCGTGGATATCCATCGCCAATCCTCCACTTTGCTACCTTCTTCTATGGCAGCTATGCGATGAGCTACGAAGGCTTTATAGGTTCGTGCTCCTTTTCTTATCCACGACAAGACTGTTTTGCTGTCTGTCCAATACGTGACCGACGATGGATTGTTGTCGTGTTCACTTTTCACAGCTGCAGCCAGACGGGTTCCCATCACCGCTGCCTGCAGCTCGAGGCGCGGTATCGATTGTAGCTTTAATGGAGCTACTCTCGCCTTGGCCATGACTAGGCTCACCTTCTGTGTGCCTACTGCTGTGGTGGCTCGCCAATACACAGCTGCTGCATATGCCAACTCGCTTGCGTCGGTAAATACATGTATTTGTATTTCTGTGGCATCACTATAACCAGGATAACATCTTGGTATGCTGATGCCCTTGAGCTGCCGCAGGTTTTCGATCCAACTTCTCCACTGAGATGCCAGGTCAGCGTCTAATAGCTGGTCCCAATCGACGCCTCGCCTCCAAGCTTCTTGTAATATTTGTTTAGCTCGAATCGTAACAGGCGAGGCTAGTCCTAGGGGGTCGTATAACGACATAACAATTTTGAGAGCCTCTCTTTTTGTAGGGGCCTCCTTTTCTAAAATTCCTGGCGGCAGTCTCGCAAGCGTTAGGTTGAAACCTAGCGTATCTTCACTAGGTCTCCAAATCAGGCCGAGTATTTTCTCTGCGCCTACTGTATCTCCGATGTTCACAACCTCAGTGCAGGTTTGTGACGGATCGATATTTTCTATCAGGCGCTTACTGTTTGATACCCATTTTGTTAGGTCAAACTTCGCCTGTTGGTGTATTTTCTTCACCATTGTCGCGACTTCTGTCGCTTCTTCGACTGTTTTATAGCTGTCCAGATAATCGTCCATATAATGGCTCTCTACTATAGCTTTCACTGCTACTGGATGCTGTTCGATGTGCTTTCTTGCGTTCCAATTTTTCGCAAAGATAGCGGTGCACGGCGAGCTTGCCGCGCCGAAAATGATGGACGTCATACGATATTCTTCTGGGGCTCCATCTCTTCTGTTGCCTCTCCATAGGTAGCGAAGTGAGTCTCGGTCTTCACTTCGTACTTTTACTTGCATGAACATCTCGGCTATGTCTCCGGAGATGGCCACGCAGTGTCTACGAAATCTCATCATGACGCCGGGCAGCGACTGCAGCAAGTCTGGTCCAGTTAGCAGGAAGTCGTTGAGTGACTTTCCTCTCGATTTTGCGGCGGCATCATGTACTATTCGAATTTTCTCTGGCTTCATGGGGTTGAAGACATCGAAATGAGGCAGGTACCAGGTTTTTCCTGGCGTGCTTGACTTGGGAGCCTTCTCAGCATATCCCTTTTCCATCAGGGAGTCCATCTGTTGTGTGTATTTCACACGAAGAGCGGGGTTTTTATCCAGCTTCTTCTCTATGGAGACTAGCCTTTTGAGTGCTGTCTCGTAACTATCGGGCATCTCTATTTTCTCGTCCCGCCATAACATAGCGGTTTCTATGTGCCCATTTCCTAACTGTCTTGTGTGACGGTTCAGTATATCTTCTGCCCTCTTCTGGGGGTCAGAAGCTGGTTGTCGTGGATTGATAGCCAACGACTCGATAGCGAAGAATTCACGGAGCTGCTCGTTCAGTTCCGCATCTTGCCTTGCGTCAACGGACTGACACCCGTTGACATAGTGCACCTGCTGGCCCAGTGTTCTGGTGTGCGCGCCGTGCAATGTCCAGCCCATCATGGTTTTCGACGCGATGGGTTGGCTTCTAGGTCCTCTGCGGACTTCAGTGGCCAACAACAAATGCCAGTTGTCTTGGCCGACGAGTATCTTTGGCACTCCAGCAGGATACGTAAGCTGCGACGTCAAGTCTCGAAGGTGCCTACAGCGGGCTACGTCTTCTTGACTGACTGCCTGTGGTGACAGGTTGAGCTTCGAAATGGTGCGCGCCTTGAAGGGCACCCTATCTCTCATACGACTTGTGAGAGTGACGGTTATACGTCTCGATAAGGGAGTGTCGATCATGGTGTTTCCAATAGCACCGATCTTCAGAGGGTCGATTGGGCCCACTGCTCCCACTCGCTGAGCGATTGCTTCGTCGATCAGCGAAACGGTGGATCCGTCGTCAAGGAGTGCGTATGTGTCTGCCTCTCCCGCCGGTCCTATTACCCGGACCGGTATCATCTTCAGGAAAGCTTGACTCGATTCAGTTCGCGAACTGGCCACTATCTCCAGCGACTTCCTCTTCTCTGGAACAGCAGGCTTCCTTGTCCTGTCTGTATGAAGAAGTCGATGGTGCGTGGCTGTACACCCCTTATGACCACACTGCTTCTTGTTGCAAGTGTGTCCAGCACGACGTTGTCTTAGGCAGCGATAGCACAAGTTGTAATTCTTGGCTAGCTCCCATCTTTTGTCACTTGCTGCGTCTCTGAACCTTTGGCAGTCAGACGCGTAGTGACCACTTTTGTCGCAAATTCGACATTTGTTTACCGGCTTGTCGGTAGCTGTATGCGTCCGTTGTATGACGCGTTTTCCCGCTAGAGAATCCGTTTCCTTGATGTTCTCAGGCGGGGCGAATGCACTGCAGAAGTGAGCTTGCTCGGTTATGAAGTCGCTGAAGAGTGACAGATCCGGCAGCGACTGGTACTTTTCCGTGTACGTTCTGTACCATTGTACACGCAGAGAATTGGGTAGCTTCTCAGTTAGCTGGCGCACCAGCTCGGCATTGAGCAGATAGTGCCCCTTCTTGAGAGCTCGCAGAGTGACAACTCCGCTTCTGACTCGACTTGCAAAGGTGCAGATGTCCTTGGGCGACTCGCTGCATTTTGGTAGCCCTCTAAGTCGGTCTGTTTCGGCCTGAGCTATTGAGTCAGGACGTCCAAACTGTAGTTCCAATTCTCTCATGATCTCATCCGGCTTTGCGTTCCCGATGAGCTCTGAGCTCACTGTCTCCAGTGCGCGACCACGCAAGCTCCTTCTGAGTCTTGCCGTGTTTTCTATGTCGCTGAAGTAGGCATGAGTTGCCTCGTAAATGGCTCGAAAAGATAGCCATTCTGTATGAGCTCCACCGAAATTCGGCAGAGTCATGATAACCTGCGACGCCGATCGGTTAGGCGTCCATGGTTCGATTTTTCTGTCGGCTAGCGACGCTATAGCGGATATTATGTCAGCTCCGTTAGAAAAGGACGGAGTGACTCTTTCGCTTCTATTTGCCTTGGCGGCTCCACGTTGGACGGCTCTGTCCTAGGTGGTTCGATGTTAGACTTCACTTGTGGATGTTCTATATGGTCGATATGTTTCCGGGAGTCCGCTATAGCGTCGACGGCCGCAGCCGGGGTCCAATCGTCATTGTCCCCTTTGGCGACGTCATTCTCCCTCAACGGTGTGGGCTCTGGCGCCTCTTCGAGCCACGAACGGACATACTCTTCATTAGAATTTCTGTCATCCATATATTCATCCTCAGAAGCTTCTTCTTCTGCTTTTTGAAGTGCTAACTTAGCGAGTTCCAACTTTATTTTCAATAAGTCTTCACGAGCTCTTGAAATTTTCTTACGTGACCGGGTCGACTTGCTAGTTGACGGCGGTCCAGTATGTTCGATACGGGCGTCACCCCGGGTAGCCATTACTTCTCCTTGAACAAAGGTCTTATCCCGGATCCTTTGTTTTCTACCAGAAGGCTTCAGTGTTTTTTCTGAAGAATCTTCTGATTTCGATGCCTTCCTGCGTGTGCTTGGTTCCTGTGGTTCCTCCTCCTCATGTGTGGGCGTGTTGTCACCTATCTGTGACGTTGGTGGGCTTCTGACTGGTATGGACTTTTCTGTCCCTTCAGTAGTGGACGGTGAGCGTGGGGGCAGCTGATGTTGTACGCCCGCACCTGGACGCTCAATGGGGACTGTCCATGATTCAGGCCTCTTGTCCTGGGATCTGGTAGTCGGCATCCTGATTGGTTCAAAGTTTCAGTTTGAATACGCCAAGTACAAGTCCAATCTTCAACTTGTCTTCAAAACGTTGGCTCGAAACGGCTGAGTCCAATTCTAGACTTCTTCAATATGTCAGTTTGAATCGGCTGAGTCCAACTCTAGACTTCAACACGAACTGGTTGACATCTATTTTCGAGCTTCAAAACGGCTATGTCCAAACTTAATTTTTTCTTAAAAACTGCTAAGTGGTAACTCTGGGTTAAGTCCGATTTCAGTCGTCGGCTTGAAGAGGGTTCGCTTCCTTTTTCAAACTTCGAAAAGTATCTCCAAACTCCGGGTTAGTTTAAACTCCGGGTTATATCCGACCCTCTTAACTCCAGGTTATTCTTCAAACTATAAGTCGCTAGTCAGTCTTCAAAACTATAAGTTCCAAATCAGCTTCAAACTTCAATGTTGATACGTAAACAAGTTCACTATAAGACTTTCAACACAAAATGGGTAAGCACATGAGCATATGTTTTCACTGTACTTACTGTTGTCTAAGTGTCAACTTGTCCAGCAGCCTCCAAGGTTGAGCAGCCGGTCTGGTACCAATCACTGAACTGTTGGTCCAACTCTTGACGTTAGTAGTCACTTCAGACTCCAGATATCCAGGTTTGAAACTCCAGACTTCGATCGAGAGCTTCTATCTCGATAACGACTATTTGTTTTTAAACAAATTCTAAGTCGAAAATAAGCCTTCAGCTATAACGCTTCGGGAAATTTCAGCAACTATTTTTTCGTTCTATTTTATAGAACAAGTCGCCCACACGACTATTCAATATGCTTCTGTGTGTAAGCCTCTTCTTGGATAACGCTTCAGCGATAATCCTTCAGCCGTAACCCTTCAGGAATTCTATGAACGTCGTATGTTCGTTCTATCTCCTAAACGAGCTCCCAACACGCTGTTTGAAAACTCCGATTATGAGTTTCCTAGCGATAACTCTTCAGGCTATGCTATATTCCTTCAGGATACAGTTTCTGTGTAATCTTCGATTACTGTGAATTCTCAGTAAGCAGGTTACACAACAGAAACAGCTCAAAAAACCGTCTTTTCGCGACGGTAATCACACGGGAACGGTTAGCTTCTCAGGAAGCCGGTAGAACCACAGGAATAGCTCAGGAATGGCTGCTGTGTCCCAGCAAAATGGTTGTCTTCCAGGTAGTCCACGCGTGGGCCTAATCCACTCGTGCACTCTTCACGACTGTAGTCGCTCTGGAAGTTTCTACTATGAGACGATAGTACGTTGCGCCTTTTGACGACGCTAATCACCCAGTAATACGGTTGCTGACCAGTAACTGGGTTATCTCACCCAGGAAAGGGTTTCTATCGTCCCAGAGTGTACGCTATGTTTTTGACTGTTAAAGAAACATGATCTTAACCCTGGCACTTGTAAGGTTTACGAGATGGAACGTCAGTATTCTTATTTCCCTGGAACTTTTCTCACGAACGCAACGCTTAGTACCCCAGTTGGCACATTTGTGTGGTGTGTAATCTTACCAGATTTATATTGAGGGTACCTTGAGATATTTGAGCATCAGTTTTCTTTGTTCTCACGAATGTTCACAGGCGTGAGCGTCAGTTTTCTTTGTTCTCAGGTACTAGTTTTCACAGGAACGATACGTTTTGACATTACCCAAGAAACAGGAATGTAACCTCAATATATAAGGTCACTTTACATCAGGCTTGTTTGTTCTCAAGGCAGCGTTCGTGTCCCCAGGGCATCAGGTTTCTTTTTTCACAGGAATGGGACATCAGTTTTCTTTGTTCTCGGGAACAAGGCTCTTCCTTGGCCTATATTTTCACAGCGTCCGGGACATCAGTTTTCTTTGTTCTCGGGAACAAGGCTCTTCGTTGGCCTATATTTTCACAGCGTCCGGGACATCAGTTTTCTTTGTTCTCGGGAACAAGGCTCTTCGTTGGCCTATATCTTCACAGCGTCCGCAGGTCTGGTATGTTTCCCAGAAAATTCGGCTCGACAGGACCAGCAAATGGTCCGTAGGTTACCAATATACGGCTCGACAGGACCAGCAAATGGTCCGTAGGTTACCAATATACGGCTCGACAGGACCAGCAAATGGTCCGTAGGTTACCAATATTCGGCTCGACAGGACCAGCAAATGGTCCGTAGGTTACCAATATTCGGCTCGACAGGACCAGCAAATGTACGGGACGGACGTGATCGTCCAAGACCGACAGGCAATCAGGAGGTTGTAAGGCTCCTGCTTGAACGCGTTGACGCCCCTTGCACCTATTGTTCAGTTGTCATCTGGTAACTATGGACCTTGGAGACACTTGAAGGCTGCCAAGTAGGTTGAGGTGAAAAACGTGATGTCCAGGTTAAATAAAACTATTTGTTCATGGCCAGAAGCGATGTTCCTTCATGGTCCTCGAAGCGCAATGATGCGTGGAAATACTTTAAGTGAAATAATGGCTACGAAATGTTCACGCGCCTGCGCACTATTAAAGAGGCGAACTCGACTGCGACGAGGACCACAACATTCCGACCGCAAAAACTTTTATTTTTCAAAAAATATACGCTAAGACTCGTAGCTTGAAACTGACAGGAACTACCCTTCCACTGGACCGATTCTGGTGAAACTTGTACTTTTGGATAGGTCTCGAGGAGACCTTCCCTCCGGTCTTTGATCCAGGTCCCTAGCCCCTACCATCAGGGAGTTCTCGTAAGGAGAATGTCGAAGAAAGGGAATTCCCGCCAGTTTGAAGCTTTACAATCGAGTTTCTCCTAAAACTAGACATGTTAGCTCTAGGGTACCAGCGAGGGACTTGGAGCCCTCCTGGTGGGCCGTTGACACACATAAGTGTTACAGTTATATTCAAAACATTCAGGCGTACAGCCGCGAAATGGTGCGAGAAGTTAGCTTATGCCCCTGATCTTGGCACATAAACTCGATTCCTACTCAGACTGCTGGGTGGATTTTCAAGTTACATTCACACCCGGGTAGCCCTCGTGATGGGCTATCCTAAGGTAGAAGTCCGGTAGCTACATGTCCAACCCCCGATGAGTTATCGTTTGTTACAAGTTTGTTTACATAGCAAATCCATGTAACCTCGCACCATATCAGGTCGCTTAACTCCTCAACCACCAGAGCTAAGCTCCTTCCGGAAGTGTGGTTGGGTAGCTGGAAAACTAGGCTGTCTGACGGCGGTACCCTGATGGGTGTACCACCAGCCTTTCCGCAGCTTAAGGTGCCGGGAAGCGGCCGAATACTAAATTTTACGTCGTCTCACAGCTTTAATGTGTCTGTGTGCGTTATATACACCTATATACTAGTTTTGTGTCATGACTGAGTCTAGACGCCCGCCTGTGGGTCCACGAAGGTAATGCTTCAGACAGCATATCTATAACTGACCAGGCACCAAGTGTCCCTGGACGTAGTGACCCGTCGGCAGACGCATAGAAACGTCCATGCCGGCATACACAGACACATCACTTCAAGCAAGTGATGTCTATGTACTAGAATTACACAGGTGCTATCTATTTATAGGGCCTAGACAAAATTCTAGGTCACCTAGAAGCGCTAAATGGCTTGTATCGAATTTTCCAAACACTTACTTGAGTAAAATGTATGTATATTTCCCTTTTTAGAGTGAAAATGCACTATGACTGGCCATGTACTGCTATTATGTATAATTTCTCAGTCATGGTATCCAGCCATCCTATCTAGAACACCTAGGTGGTGTTTCCTAACAAAACAATTATGTGTAAGGAAGCAATCTGATTGGTTGGTGAATAGAATACCTATAGCACCACCTGATACCCTGCTCAAAACGGGGGGTCTAAAATAAGTAAACAAAATATTTTTATTTCCTTAAACCTATACATTTATCATATAACTAAGGTACCTTATGTATAATTCTAACACATAAGCGCTATATTCACACTATAAACTATGTAAAAGCCCCCAAAACATGAGTTTAAAGTTATCAAAATTCTACAAAAACTGGTTTTAGTATAAATATAAGGTGCCGCCCTCTTACAGGTCATTGTGAACTAAACGCTCGTTGAGGACGGTTGTTTTTTACGGAGTTAAATACTTGTTTCTTTCCGTAATAACACAATCAGTATGCATATTAAAGCTTCTAATTTATTGTTATTAGACTATATAATTCTATTACCTACTGATAGACACATAAAATATAATTTTAGTGTCTCAAAAACATGAGCAAAAATTAGTTACGAGCTTTACTATAAAAGGTTTTTTCACCTACCGACATCGCTTAGTATGCGATGGCGCTCTGGGGTGAGCAGACGTGTGTCTGTCAATACTATTTATATTTTACATATGACAACCTATCTAAAGGTGACGTATCGTCGCGAACACTATGGCTCTCCTCTAGTTGTGGGGTTCTGCAGGGGTCGGTTTTACAAAATCTCTTGTGGGATCTCGCGATATACTTGTGGTCCTGCGTGTTGACCTCCCCGTCGTCAAGGACTGGTTCAAGCGCTTCACCATAGTCTCACGAAGAGACCGGATCTCGCCCTAGTAGCCCTTGCGTTGGACAAGTACCTCTATGCAACTATGCTGTCATCTGCATACTCAAATTGACGATTTTAGCACTTTTCGCTTATATATTGCAATTATACTGTTGCTGACCCATGGTCGACCAAGAACACCATCCGAACCTGGTGCGTGTGATTACAAATATGGAGAGAGAGGGGACGGCAACAGAAAAGATGGATGGACTGTATGAGGAGTGATATGAAAGAAAAGGGAGTTAGTGATAGAGTGACAGAAGTCGGGGAGATATGGAAGAAGAAAACTTGTTACGCCAACCAGAAGTAACCAGACCAAAAAGTAACCATCGCCAATAACTGGCCGGGGAGCGGGGGAGCGTGACTAAAAGCGCAAGCACTCCAGCGCCCCGGCCGAAGGTACCTGCAAAACACCGTGTGGTTTTATTCAGTTAGACTCTGACAGACCCCTTCGCTTGCCCCAGGGCGGAGGAAATCCATGGGGACTTCCAAAAGAATAAAAAAATAAGTTTTGGTAGCCATTTGTCCTAATATATAAAACACAAAAATAGTTTGTTCCTACGTCCGTTACAGAGCTTGAAACCATCCAACCGTTGTGACCTAAACCTAAATATATATGTCAATGCCCAAACCGGTTTCATTATGGCAATAAAGCACAGATGGTTTTAGACCACTTAAACAAACAAAAAATAAACAGAAGTTATTTATTTACCGACTTCAAAAATAAAGAGATAATCAATTTGACAAGTATGGATGTAATATTATTGGAACTGCACAATATTCACATAATAAGTTACGCTATCTGGGCTTCTAAACACGTTTGCAAAATATCATAAGTGTATGTATGTTTGTATGTTCGCCCACGCATTTCTCCGAAACTACTTGTCGGATCGTGATCATTCTTTTTGTGTTGGATTGACTATCTCTCAACTTAGGGATTAGTGCAAGTTTATTCAAAATCGGTCCATCAGTTTTCAAAATATGGAATACAACCTAACTCTATAGCAACAAACAGCACGAATGTGTACATTTAGTTATTATAGGTATTTTGTCAATGACACCCAGATCCGGAACAATTATCTATAGGCCATACAAATATTTTTTCCGTGCGGGAATAGAACCCGCGACACGCAGAGTAGCAGCCGATCGTTCAACCACAACGCCAACTAACATTGTGTGTAACAAATGTGTGTCGTAATTTATGTGGGATACCTACATAAAGTACGAAAAAGTATAGGTACCTGAATAATTTATTCTGCTTATGGAGTAGCACAAGCAGAACACATTATTATTTATTTATCTCAGTCCGTATTGACACAGGTATTGAGGAAGCTAAAATTTATAGGTATAATTACTGACGACTGCCGAAACTAAAGTTTTTTTTGTACTTTTTAGTGTTTTTTCTTTCGAAGTCGTTTTTTTTTTTGTGAAAATGTTTTTATTTCGCTCTTTATAGTTTCAGTACACCATCACTAAAATGAGTAAGTTCTATGGTAAGGTACCTAAAGGATTGATAAAAAACCTATAACTCAATTTACAAATTCGTGCTGTTTGTCGCTAAGGAGTACGGTTGTATGCTCACTTTTCCCTAATTTGAGAGATACTTAGCATAAAAAGAATGATCACGATCCGACAATTAGTTTCGGAGAAATGCGTGGACAAACATACATACATACAAATATGCAATGAAAATTGGCACACATTTTTAGAAGAATATATAATTATGCTATGTGAATATTGTGCAGTTCCAATAATATTACATAAATACGTGTCGAATTGACGACACGGTTGGCGCAGTGGTTGAGCGATCGACTGCTGTGCTGCGTGTCGCGGGTTCGATTACCGCAAGCAACTAATATGAGATGTTCCGGGTCTGGGTGTCTTGTGTAGTTGTGTATGTGAGATGTTTGTAAACGCACCCACGATACAGGAAGAACTACATAGAGTGCGACATCGATTTAAAAAAAAACCCTTCGTTTGCCCCAGGCTGAAGGACATCCATAAGGACTTCAAAAGATAAAAAAATAAATTATGTTTGAATGTCTGTTTTCGGAAATCGGAATCTTCTCGATTTGGATGAATTTTTCGATAATTATAATACATAAATAAAAATGCCAAACTGTAATTAGACCTACGTACATTGTAATTGTACCTACTAATGTTAGCTGCCTCAATACTGCCTGGTTAAGTTAGATAAAATAATAATAATGTGTTCTGCTTGTGCTATTCCATAAGCAGAATTAATGATTTTGGTACTTTTACTTTTTCGTACTTTATGTAGATATCCTACATAAATTACGACAAAACTAATATATTTTAAATAATTTACATGCAGTAAAAAATTGCGCACGTACGGTACCTAGATTGGTAAAAATACAAACACGCATTCCCGGGGCCAAGGGCTACGTCCGTACTAAATGTAGCGCGCGATGCGATATTATTATCATGAATTCATGAATGAATGGGTCGCACACTCACTCACACAAGCGGCCGGCCGACCGGCGGCGAGCGCCCGCGACTGAGCGGCGGAAGTTACCGAGTGACAACCGAGCGTTCAGGCGCTAGCTCTCTCTTTTCGCTTTGCCTCTTTTTCAAGCATTGCGCTGGATGAAACAACAAGCTTTTGGACGGTGCTCGCGTTGGCGATAGACGGCCCGGCTAGGCTGCTCTTAAGACTAAAAATAGAACTAATGTTGATAGTTGAAATCTAAATCCGATAGATGGCGTTGTGCAAATGACGTCATTTTCTGAATCGCGGTGTTAAGATTTTCCGCGCGAGGATGACGTCCACCGTGTTTACTAGGCAAATTGGGTTTCGTTAGGTGTCTTAAAAGTTCTTGCGTGTGTCGTAAAAGTTCTTTGGTTGCTTGGTTTATCGATTTTCTAAATTGGTCGAAAAAAAAGTATTTGCTTATCTTATTGGTTTCGTTTGGTCAACTTTGGTCATTGGTTTGAAGTACGAAGTTAAGATTGTATTTGATTTACTTCGTAGTTTGAATCCAATAGTGCCAATCGTTATACAGTAAGTTAGTGTTGCCAATTCGTTGAGTCACGACCACGAACAGACGATACGTTGTCACACTAGACTGTTCGACGCACCGTTCTTTTAAGTTTGTAGGCTATTCAGTCATAAGTGTTGTTAGTTTTGTTTATTGCTTTAATTTTCCTTGAAAATGCCTCAAAGAAAAAAAACTAACCTTTCGCTGCGTAGCCGAAATGCGAAAAGGATGAGACTTTGTAGGTCTCAGGAATCGGAAGAAGATCGTGAAGCACGGTTATCTGCTAACCGAGAGCACATCGCTCTTTCACGTGAATCGGAAACGTTCACCGAAAGGGAGTCACGTTTAAGTTCACAAAGAACACGGACCGCGACTTTGCGGTCTCAAGAGAGTATCCAGGAACGCGAAGACCGGCTGTCTGCTGATCGGGAGCGCCACTCTCTCTCACGTGAGTCAGAGACATTCACAGAAAGGGAGTCGCGCTTAAGTTCGCAAAGAACTCGGACCGCGACTTTGCGTTCTCAAGAGAATATCCAGGAACGCGAAGTTCGGCTGTCTGCTGATCGGGAGCGCCACTCTCTCTCACGTGAGTCAGAGACATTCACAGAAAGGGAGTCGCGCTTAAGTTCGCAAAGAACTCGGACCGCGACTTTGCGTTCTCAAGAGAATATCCAGGAACGCGAAGTTCGGCTGTCTGCTGATCGGGAGCGCCAGTCTCTCTCACGCGAGTCAGAGACTTTCACAGAAAGGGAGTCGCGCTTAAGTTCGCAAAGAACTCGGACCGCGACTTTGCGTTCTCAAGAGAGTATCGAGGAACGCCAAGCACGTCTGTCATCTGACCGAGAGCGACACGCTCTCTCGCGCGAGTCTGAATCTCTCTCCCAAAGAGAAGAACGATTAGAAATAGCTAGACATAACTATGTAGGTGTACAAAGAAACAATGAAAGTTATCTTGCATCTGAAAGGGAAAGAATAGATGAACTAAGACGAGCAGAAACAGCAGAACAACGTCAATCTCGCCTAGAAATAGAACGAGCTCGATACCATATGAATAGAGAAACAAATAGCGGAGCTGATGAGTCCATGGAAAATGACGATGCAAATATTTTATTACCTTGGGACAATAGGGAAAAATCAGGGTTCACATATTCGTCTAGAATTAATTATGCTGGCTTTACTTTCGTGGGTGACATGAGAGAAATTTGTAATTTTTGTCATGCTTTGAAATGGAGGAAAGAGACAGATGGAATGTGCTGCTCAAATGGAAAAATTGTTCTTCCAAATTTCCAAGATCCACCACACTTACTTATAAGTCTCCTGAATGGCGATCATCCCCAGTCGAACCGTTTTTTGGATAATATTCGTTTATATAACAGTGCTTTCCAAATGACTTCCTTTGGGGCAAAACAAATAACGGAAGGACCGTTCATGCCAACCTTCAAAGTACAAGGTCAAGTTTATCACCTTATTGGATCTTTGCTGCCAGAAAATGAACCCAAATTTCTCCAAATTTATTTTGTATCCGATTACACGCAACAGCTCAATGTTAGAAATCACAATTTTCCCCAGCTCAATGCTGAGCTTTTGGGTCAACTTCAAGAATTGCTGCATCGCGTTAACCAGTACGTTCGTGAATTCAAAGCTGCATTGGAGTCAATTCCACAAGGCAGCAATGATTTCAAAATTGTTATAAGTGCCGATAGACGTCCTGTGGGTGAACACCGTGGAAGACACAATGCACCCGTCGCAGATGAAGTTGCAGTTGTTTTAGTCGACCAGGAGTGTGAGAGACGTGATATCGTGTTGCGTACACGCGACGATCGCCTTCAACGCATTTTGGAAACCCACCGAGCTTACGACGCCCTGCAATATCCACTAATCTATTGTCATGGTGAAGATGGGTACAATTTTGGGCTGTACCAAGTGAACCCTACTACGAGAGTCACTAATTATCAAAAAAAAATATCTGCTCAACAATACTATTCCTACCTTTTACAAATAAGGCAAAACAGTTTCGTATATTTGCAACGATTTCGTGGTTTGTTCAGCCAATTTATTGTGGACATGTACGCAAAAATAGAAACTGAACGTTTAGTGTATATTCGCACTAACCAGCGACGGTTACGCGCTGAAGAATACGTGCACTTGCGGGACGCCATGCAATCAGATAATAACGTCGAAAACTTGGGTCGATTGGTTATTTTGCCATCCAGTTTCACAGGCGGTCCGCGGTATATGCACGAACGAACGCAAGATGCTTTTTGTTACGTCCGTAAATACGGCCGGCCGGACCTTTTTATAACATTTACAACAAATCCAAAGTGGACGGAGATTTGCCAGGCACTTCTCACAGGACAGGCGTCATACGACAGACATGACATTATTGCTAGGATTTTTCATTTAAAACTCAAAGTCTTGATTAATCTACTTACAAAGGAGAAAGTTTTCGGTTCAACTCTTTGTTTTATGTATAGCGTCGAGTGGCAAAAGCGTGGTTTACCCCACGCGCACATTCTTCTGTGGCTGGAAGAAAAAATTCGTCCCGATGCTATAGACAGTGTCATAAGTGCAGAATTTCCGGACTATAATGCAGATCCGATTTTGCATGACATAGTAAAAACACATATGGTTCACGGGCCATGTGGCCTCTTAAACAGGGAATCACCGTGCATGAAAGATGGTCAATGCTCAAAAAAATACCCCAGAGCACTGAAAGAACTAACTATGGCTGGGGAAAATGGGTATCCGCAATACCGGCGAAGATCACCGTCACAAGGTGGTTTCACAGCTACTGTCAGATTCCGTGGACAAGAAATAATTCTAAATAATAGTTGGGTGGTACCGTATTCTCCAGTTTTGTCAAACGCTTTTCAAGCACACATTAATGTTGAAATTTGTAATAGCGTCGAATCTATAAAATATATATGTAAATATGTTAATAAAGGTAGTGATCAAGCCATGATAGCACTAAGAAATAACAACCAATTTGATGAAGTGACAAGGTATCAATCTGGCCGATACATAAGCTCTTCGGAGGCAGTTTGGCGCATTTTGAGTTTCCCTATTCATGAAAGGTATCCGCCAGTCATCCATCTTGACGTGCACCTGGAAGGCGGGCAGCGAGTTTACTTTCAGCCAGAAAATGTGGCAGAAAGAATGAACAACCCAAGACAAACCACCTTGCTCGCATTCTTTCGCCTTTGCGAAAGAGACAATTTCGCTAAGTCTCTGTTGTACAATGAAGTGCCACATTATTATACTTATAACAAGCAGCAAGGTGTTTTTAATCGCAGGAGACGTGGAACTGCTGTAGAAGGCGAGTCCGGCATTTTTAAAGAACACGTGATTGGAAGAGTATACACGGTGCACCCAAATAATGCAGAGTGTTATTATTTACGCCTTCTTCTTCACACAGTGCGAGGACCTACTTCTTTTGCTGAGCTCCGCAAAGTGGACGATATAGAATATCCCACATTTCAAGCTGCTTGCCGCGCACGGCATTTATTAGATGGCGATCAGCATTGGGATGATGCTTTAGCCGAAGCATGCGTCAGTGATAGTCCACATCGTTTGCGCCATTTATTTGCCATTTTGTTGACATTTTGTGGCCTATCGGACGCTGGGCAGTTGTGGCAAAAATATAAAGACGCGTTTGCCGAAGATTTTTTGAGACAGCAAAATATAAATAGTGAAACTTCTGACCAAGTACGTGAAAGCTGCCATAATAGGGCTTTGCTGGCTATACAAGATATAGTTACAAGTATAGGAGGGAACCCCCTCAGTCAATACGGCTTGCCGACACCGACAGTTGGTGGGGAACGAATTAATAGGGAGTATACATCTGAAATAAATTACAACCCCGAAGAGTTAGCAGAAATATTGCGAAATGGCTGTTCAAATTTGACGTCAGAACAACGTCAAATCTTTGATAGAGTATGCTGTAGTGTAGAACATTCATTAGGAGAAATGCTGTTTTTAGATGCACCTGGTGGAACAGGTAAAACTTTCCTCACTAAAGTTATCTTGGCTCAAATAAGGAGCCAAAACAAAATTGCCCTTGCCGTCGCTTCCTCAGGAATAGCTGCCACTTTATTACCAGGAGGAAAAACTGCACATACAACATTTAAAATACCAATCGACTTGGACCGCACAGAAAACCCTGTTTGCAACGTGTCTCGCAATAGTGATAAAGCAAGGGTTTTACGCGATTGCGCCCTTATCGTTTGGGACGAGTGTACGATGGCAAATCGTAAAGCTGTGGAAGCTGTAGATAGAACGTTGCGAGATATAAGACAAAATGACCGACCGATGGGAGGCTTAACGGTGCTATTCTGTGGAGACTTCAGGCAGACACTCCCTATAATACCCAGAGGAACGAGGGCCGATGAAATAGGTGCCTGTTTAAAGAGCTCTATTTTATGGCGTAGTGTCATATTAACTAATTTGAGCTTTAATATGCGAGCATATTTGGGAGGTGACGCAAACGCGCAGGTTTTCTCAAATTTACTACTTCAAATTGGTAACGGCACATACCCGACTCAAGAAGGAGGTAAAGTAACTTTAGTCGAAAGCCTGTGTTCTTCTGTTGCCTCACAGCAGGAACTCATTTCCTCTGTATACGGAGATCCATCAGAGATCTCGAACCATGACGCTGCTTGGCTATGCCAACGAGCTATTTTGGCACCTCGCAACGACCAAGCAGCAGCAATAAATTCTCAAATATTGGTACATGTTTCTGGAGAAAGTAGGGAATATTTATCTATTAACACGGTTTTAGAAGAAGGAGATGCCACCCACTATCCAGTAGAGTTTTTAGACTCTCTAAATACACCAGGTCTTCCAGCACACAAAATTTATTTAAAAGTCGGAGTACCAATCATTCTACTCAGAAATTTAAGCCCACCAAAACTATGCAATGGAACTCGGTTGAGAGTAACAAATCTCCAACGAAATGTCATCGAAGCCGAAATCTTAACAGGTTGCGGCTCCGGTGATGTTGTTTTCATTCCCAGGATACCCATTATCCCCAATAATTTTCCGTTTACTTTCAAACGTGTGCAATTTCCTGTAAGCCTCTGTTACGCTATGACTATTAATAAAGCCCAAGGCCAGACGTTATCCGTTGCGGGTGTAGACCTTACTTTTGATTGTTTTTCACACGGCCAACTCTATGTTTCTCTATCACGTGTTAGCAACCCAAACAACCTTTTTGTATATGCTCCGGGTAATTCCACCGCTAACATAGTATATAGAGAAGCATTAACGTAATCAACTATACCAAAGTCAGGACTCTTATCTAAATCATCAAAAAGGTGATATACTCTTATCTAAACGACGTTGTTTTGCTCTCGACAACCACGCGAACGAAGTCGCGGGCACAGCTAGTTCATACTAAGTTGCTAAACAATCATGCCCGTTTATAATAGTATAATGAAGCAGGATTTACCATACAAGTTTCTTAGTATTGTATCCCGTAGGTACAATATTGACCTGAATAATTTTCGCATGGTGCGCGCGCGCAGGTCGGAGGACGGACTTGTCACGAGTTGGCCTGTAGTTGGTTTAATATAATTATACATCGCTGTATGTACGTGCGAAGTGCCCTGTTCACTATATTTACAGTCTAGATGTGTGGGAAAATGCTGTTGAAAGATAAAAGACAATCATCATTAAGACGACGACTAACGCCAACGACCTTGAGGGAACAAAACGCGCACTCGTTTCACACCCGCGCGACCCAAAATTTTGTAGTTTTTTGTACTTTCCTTATTATTCTTTGACTTTAAAAAAAAAAGCTTCAGATCAAAATGTAGATAATTAAATTGTCTTTGATATGGTGTCGATTTCATTAAAATACGCTCAGCGGTTTTGGTGTGATTGTCATGTTTTTGTCCGTTTTAGACATAACTTTACAAATTAATTACACTATGTTATACGAATAAAACTCGAAATTGGTTCAGATGAAATTATTAAGAAAATGGTCTACTATAACATATATTTTTTCCAATAAATTACGACTAGCCGTTTAGACGTGATTCTCATTTAAAAATCAGCTACTCAAGGGAATCGGCGCCTTAAGGGAACAAAACGCGCCCTCGTTTCTCACCCGCGCGACCCGAAATTTAGTAGTTATTACTCTATGACTTTAAAAAAAAAAGCTTCAGATTAAAATGTAGATAATTAAATTGTCTTTGATATGGTGTCGATTTCATTAAAATACGCCCAGCGGTTTTGTTGTGATTGTCGTGTTTTTGTCCGTTTTAGACATAACTTTACAAATTAATTACACTATGTTATACGAATAAAACTCAAAATTTGCTCAGATGAAATTATTAAGAAAATGGTCTTATATAATATATATTTTTTCCAATAAATTACGACTAGCCGTTTAGACGTGATTCTCATTTTAAAATCAGCTACTCAAGGGAATCGGCGCCTTAAGCTTAACAGCTTGTAAGTGTAATATGAAAGCTTTTACAGCATAGATTTATAGAGCTACTGGAAGCTTCGCAAATGTAGGCATATACAAAGTCCTCAGTAGCTCTTTTAGGGTAAAAGTACTGTTAAATACACACCTGCGGACCACAACCAAGGGCCGAAGACTGGGGCCCATAGCAGTCTTGCGACTCCTCGATCTGCAGGTGTATACCCACGAAACAACGGTACGTGGCAGTGGAAAGCTAGGGGTTTGCTCTTTAGAGGGAATGGTTCCTACTACAGGGGTAAAGTGGTACAATTGGTCACTCTTACCTGAGTTCTCGTTGTGGCCTTCTGTTCCTCGTTCAATCCCGTGCCGTGCGTGGTATAGGGAGAGAAAAGCATATAAATATAATAAAGGGAATGAGGGAAGTGGGCTGAGGCGAGGTTGCCTGCAGACACCTGGATACGCACCCGCCAAAACTCCCTCGCTGCGCGCGAAATATACACAAAACCAAATGCTCAGTCGACCCACAACACCACCCGCGAACCACGGTTACAATTTCGGATATTGATCGGCTGGTTACAAGTCACTTTCAAAATACCAGGCCAAGACCGACATATTTGCCGTGTCGCGATTTCGAAAACGCTTTTACGAGTCATCTGTCAAAGTCAACTCAATCCAAAAGCTGTTTTATTCGATGACAGCGAGCCGACATAGTGTTGCAATAAAATAACAAAAAAGTAACGGAACGTTTTGGGACGAAACAGGTACAATCTTTCTTCATCTGAGGGTACAATAGAGTAAATCTTTCGAAATCAGCACTTATCAAACTTTACTATCATAAAAGTAGGTTTTGACAGGGGCATACCATCAATCTCTAAATTCAGGGACCCAGTCAGCTTTTTGAGTTGGCCAGCATATCATCCGTAACCGACATTAAACCTTATTTCTAGTTAACCTATTACCAGAATTTCCTTTGAAACAGCCCGAACTGATTTGAATGCTTTCCTAAGTGTTTTTTCCTCCTGTCTTCAGGAATTTGCACTATTCGTGAACACTTGGCTTACTCAGAGCCAAAGAATCTTGTCCCAAGATATTAAAATAAATATAATAATTTAATATCGACTGTATATCTCGGAGCCGGAGGTCGCAAGTTATAGTTAGATTAAGTTACAATGTGAATATTTATCCGTGTGAATAAATAAGGATTCAAGGCGATCGAAACACTTTTACTAGGTAGGTACTTAACAGGAACATATTTTTATTTATTTAACTCATTATTTTTATTTTATGAAATCTATGTATGTCACTTCAGAACGGCTGCATTATTTGGCTAATATATTTTTTGTTGCGAAGCCGGGGTGTGCAGATAGTGTAAGATACGTTATTTAAATAATAGAATTGTCAGGATGTAATGAGCGTTTATTTTAAGCTGACGAAGTGATAAACGGTACCCATGCTAACAACTTAGTAGTCCAGCCAGTGGCGTTCTAACCCTGTCAGAGGCCCAGGGAGGAAATACTAATTGGGGCCCCCTCCCCGATTTCAGAAGACGATGTATTTTTTTGAGTTAATTTCGCAAATAAATAATGCTAATTAGGTTCTAGCATAATCTGTTTTCGAAATAACGGGGCCCTGGGCTAGATTTTTGCAGCGCCCTTCTCGGGGGTGGGTTTAAATTTTACGCTATATCACTTTGTCGGCTTATGCAGAAAAGGTAGAATCCGTAGAATGCAGGAAGCATGAGCTCGATAATGTTTGCCCCACACCTCGTGAAGGATAGGTTAGATTAGGTTATTTTGAAGTTCATACAGGGTAATTAAGACCCGTCATTTAGAGGTGTTTTCAATTGAATTGTTGAATAATGCAGAAAACATTGATAATGAAAATAACGTAGGATGCAAGAGTAAACGACGGAAGCTCGATTGGTGTTTGAGGGTAGAGTTACCTCTACCTATAGCTATATACTAATACTAATGTTAAAAGACCGATTTATAAGTATTTCAATAATACAGTTTAATTACCCTTTACTTGTTTAACTGGAAGGTTTGTTTCAGTCATATTTTGTCAGACTTGTCCAATATTTTAGCACAACAATAATAGCTAATATACAAAAATAGCTGTTTTTGTGACAAACTATGCAAATAATACTCGAATTTTCAGATACAGTGTACAATGCAAGAGCGAGCGTAGCGAGCTCGACAATTTTATTCCCAGCGTTGCGCATGTAATCTAAAATGAGCCTCCAACTACAAACTGCCGCTTAGCCTTGCTTAGAATTTTTCTATCTTATCGAAATTTGGAGGCCCCTCATGACTAGAGGCCTGGGCCAGACCGCCCCCTCGGTCCCACCCCTTAGTCCGCCAGTGAGTCAGCAAAATTCGAAATATAGCAGACAGAGATTGCAAGACTCTTATACGCGTTACTTAGGGCTTCTTGAATTAACCTCCCTTCCTTAAACAAAACAATCCGCACTGAATATCCACTGGATCTCAAAGTCGATAAGCAAAGCCATAGCCATCAACTGCGCAGACACAAAACCGAACCGATGACACAGATATAAAGGATATAGATAAGCACGAGTATATCTTTAGTGCAGCGAGGATCTATTTAAGTGTGCATTAAATAAACGGAGTGTATGCTGTGTAGGTCTCGGTTGGCAAGCGTAGGTGCTATTTAGCCCTCAAGGTGGCGGCGGCGTCGTGACTTACCGGCCGCGTGCTGCGGCTGCCAATAAGAAATAAAACGCCCACGCCGACTTAAAAATGTTAAAATAAATAAAATGCGCACGTCCTGGCTTATCTTGAGCGTAGTCGCGGACAGGCAAGGGAGCGCGCTCACTGACCATAAAAATATACCAAGCTTTTCCTAAGCCTAGGTTCTTGGTACACATATTTTATTTGGTGTGCTTCAACAAGTTCTTATTCTACCTGTTTTTATTTTGTTTATTTTTTTATTTTAGATATTTATAACTAATAATAAGTGTTTCTGATCATATTTTGTAAGCTGCGTATACCTGTAATATGCATACATACCAGCACCTATATTTTTGTAATAAGCAGCGTTGATCTAATTAAAATTTAGAACATAAAATTTGCTATTGTGAGTCCACCTTAAAAGATAGACATATGGTGTCACGGACTTTTTTTTAGAACTTTTAAAGAGAAACAATTCCATCATACATGATATTTGCGTAACTTAAACCATTTACGCAGCGCACGCAATGGAAGCTCTCAAAAAGGAATATTTTTTCCCGTTTTTGTAACATTTTTCATTTATGCTCCGCTCCTATTGGTCGTAGCGTGATGTTATATAGCCTATAACCTTCCTCGATAAATGGACTATCCAACAGTGAAAGAATTTTTCAAATCTGCCAAGTAGTTTCGGAGCCTATTCAATTCATACAAACAAACAAACAAACAAAAAATCAAACCTTTCCTCTTTATAATATTAAGTATAGATTAGTATAGATGGAGCGACTGCATAACTGACCTCTAGATCCCAGTAACTGGATAATACGATACCCCGTTGTCAAGACTGCTGTCAGATTTTAAGCCTGCGGACTATACGACTCTACAAAAAACAGTCGGAACTGTCCACACATTTCCGAGTCAGGGCTATCCAAACTCTGTGTTGTTCGTTTCAGTGTTCCAGTCAGGGACGAGGCATCTGTCACCCTGTTCACACATATCAGGAAAATCGGTATCAGTGTAATCTGTTTCGGTGGCTGATACGCACACAACCAGATGGCGTTGTTAAACACAGAAGAATTGGCAATGATTGCAATAGTTCTATCAATCTTTCTGTGTTCATGTTGCTCTTGCACAAAATGTCGTTCACGGAAATAAAAACCGGATAGAACTGTCAGGACGTCCGTGCGTTCAAGCGTGCTCCGGGACCGCGGACACTGACGATCCTGATCCACCTGATACGGAGATGTGTGTACAAGTTCGTAGAAATTGTATTTAACAGATTTTCTTCGTCCCTGCCGTGTTCCGTAAGGGACGGGATCCCGTAAATGTGTGGACATCCCTTTATGGTGCTTTCCGAGACACCGAGGAATCTTGGCATGTTAAGATGGTCACCCATCCACGTACTGACCAGGCAAGCGTTTCTTAACCTTGAAGAACGAGCCGTGTAATATTTAAGCTGTGGTGTAATTGCACGCTTTACGGAGCTTTTAAAATGGAAATTATAGGAGTACGGTACGTAATGATAATGTGCGATATGACTTACGAGACGGATAATGTGAAAAACGGCTCTAGAAAGTTTTGAAGTATACGTACACTGTCAATCAGCTGAGAAAATATTAAGGCTTAATTTTATGTGGTGGGTTTTTAAACAGTTTAATTATCTTCATTATTTGTCTGTTAGAGGTGAAACGGATTGGTAAAATCAAATCAAATCTATGATTAATTTGTCTGAACATGGTACATTATGGTTTTAAGAATTAATAAATGGTATCATCACATTCTGCCAAGTGTGGCGTGCAAATATAGGTCCGTAAAATAGAACATAGATTATTAGGCTAGAATTAACAATATTAATTACATAATAACGAATAATAAATACACAATACAATCTAACACATTAGAATTTGAGATTTGCCAACAAAAAAAATATATCGTAAACACACAATTTATGATGTCACGCCAGAGTATCAAATGGTAGATGTTGAACGTCTATTAAGCTTGGAAACGAACAGAGCTGAGTTTCATAGGGTGCCTAAAGATAAAGAGACTTTGATAGTTTGATATATATATTACATATATATATTCAGAATTAAATCTTGGCCTTCGAAATACCGTTGGGTTATTTAGGATACTTTCAGTTTTGAGGAATGAGAAAAAAGAAGGAGAAAATGCCATGAAAATCTTTTTTTTTCTAGGTATGTACGGTCCACATAACAAGAACAGTGATAATTATGGTTTAAAATAATGGTTTATCGACTAGCAGAATTACTTAACAAATTATCAGTCATCCTTTTAAGCACAAAAAGCATGTGTTAGAAAATTCCACTCTTTCGACATCTAAACAGTAGCAATAAGGGTATATTATTACCAGTAAAAAATAATAACTTAATAATACAAAGTTAACCCTTTCCCGCCAGTGTGCGTCGGTCCTTAGTGGCGTGTGCCCGGGGCAGGTGCGTACGGCCTGCGCGTCGGGCGGACCGGTCCACTCTCGCAGCTAGGGTTACGAGCTCCAGGATAATAGACCAGACTGTTTTGCCGGACTTTTAACTAAAATTGGTTAAAAGGGAAAAGTCCCTAAAATGCCCGGAACATACAAAGGTATGTAGACTGTATGTGGGCTGTTTAGATCGTCATGCTTTATTCATTTTAATTCCTAATTAATAAATCAGTCTTATTTATTCAATTCTCAGTGAAACCCAAAGTGACAGGGAAAATGTAAAAAAACCTATTTACGAGTATACAAAAATACTACCGACTTCCAAATAAGAAACTCCAAAGTGAAAAATAACTTATTTTTGGAAGTCGGTGTCCATAACGCAAAAAATTGGTACCTACCAAAGACACCGACTTCCAAAAATAAGTAATTTTTCACTTTGTAGTTTCTTATTTGGAAGTCGGTAGTATTTTTGTAAAAAAAAAAGTATTTTTAATTTTCACTTTTTAGTTTTACCTACCTATAATAGGCAAGTAGTTAAGTAAGGTACCTACAATGCCAGAATAGATTACCCGAATATCATGAAATTTGAACATAACCGGGGAAATGAGAGTATCCCTAGTTGAACTGAACACATCTGCGTACCCCTTTAGAGCGTACTAACATGATGTTATGTTATGAAATGGTATAAACAATAAACAGACATGCGATTGCAGCAATTCCGAGAGATTTTACCCTATTTATTGAAGAGTTCTGTTGTATATTTCCGAACTTCTTAATCAGATCTTCAACAAATTAAAATGGGACCAATTTCGAAACACACTCTTTCTAACAAAAAAATAATTTTCAAGATCGGTCCACAATTGACGGCGAAATCGGTGAACATAACCGAAAAAAAAACAAATATTATGTCGAACATAAAACCTCCTCCTTTTTGGAAAGTCGATTAAAAACCGGCCAAGTGCGAGTCGGACTCGCGCACGAAGGGTTCCGTACTTGGTTAATTGCGGTTTACGATTTATGACGTATTAAAAAAAAACTACTTGCTAGATCTCGTTCAAACCAATTTTCGCTGGTAGTTTACATAGTAATGTACATCATATATTTTTTTTTAGTTTTGTCATTCTCTTATTTTAGAAGTTACAGGGGGGGGGACACACATTTTACCACTTTGGCAGAGTTTCTCGCGCAAACTATTCAGTTTAGAAAAAAATAATATCAGAAACCTCAATATCATTTTTGAAGACCTATCCATAGATACCCCACACGTATGGGTCTGATGAAAAAAAATATTTTTAGTTTTAGTTTCAAGTATGGGAACCCCCAAAATTTATTATTTTATTTTTATTTTTGTGTGAAAATCTTAATGCGGTTCACAGAATACATATACTTACCAAGTTTCAACAGCATAGTTCTTATAGTTTCGGAATAAAGTGGCTGTGACATACGGACGGACAGACAGACAGACAGACAGACAGACAGACAGACAGACATGACGAATCTATAAGGGTTCCGTTTTTTGCCATTTGGCTACGGAACCCTAAAAATAGCGTTGTAGGTCCAACGGAAAAGCCGACTATCCGGACACATTTATGTCGGCTGCTGTCGGGAGGCATTTGATCGCTGACTCTAGCAATAAGCCTAAAATAAGCTGGAAACAGCTTAATTTGTCCAGACACGCGTTCAAAAAGCCCAACTAAATCCAGCTTTACCCGTACGGCTGACATCCCTACTCGCAACTCAATACCGCACACCGTACTTACGAGTCTTACGAGCAAGCGTTACGTACGTACGCTATTAAAAATTTAAAGTTCCGACCGCTTATTTTTCAAAAGATACTTATTGTATGTAAACGCTGCGAAGTGGAAGAAAGTCGACAAAGATCGCAGTTACTGATAATCTTATTTTTTATGCTCGCGGAGTTCAAGAATAAGTAGGCAAAGACACCTACTTACAATGTTTTCATTCCAGGGTTGCCTTATTAATGCACTTTTTAAGAAGCATTACGAGGTCTGAAATACTCCTCGAAGAGTCGAGACTTTGACGACACGGTTGGCGCAGTGGCTGAGCGATTGGCTGCTGCACTGCGTGCCGTAGGTTCGATACCCGCACGGAACAGATATTTGTATGGCCTACAGATGGTGTTCCGGGTCTGGCTGTTTGTGTATTTGAGTTTTAAATGTTTGTAAACGCATCCGCGATACCGCACGAGGGTTCCGTACAAACCTGAGCTTAAAGGTATTATAGACCTGAGTATTTGATATGCATTTCAATTTATTACCTCTGCGCGTTCATGAGGAAAGGGATAGTAAATTTAAAATAATTAAAAATATTTTATTATATGATGTAGCTAAAATTTACGGTTTTCGCAATTATTCCTTTATCTGTGCTATAAGACGTTGCTTCGTACCACATTTCAAGATTCTGAGTTCACGGGAAGTACCCTGTAGGTTTCGATTCCCTTGCGAGCGTCGAATATTTGCGGTAATTTGTGGCATAAACGGTTTTATCTTTTGATTGCGTTAGCTTAGAAGATTTTTTTCACAGCTTAAAAGGACAGTAGACCTGAGTATTTAATATAAATTGATACCTTCACGCGTTCCTGAGAAAAAGGGTCTCGACAGACAAACAGACGGACGGACATTAAAGTGATCCTATAAGGGTTCCATTTTTTCCTTTTGAGGTACGGAACCCTAAAAACAAAGAAAAATAAATGAAATTCGTATTATTAAATTTTAAACAGAATTGAGAAAAAAATATACCTGAAAATATATGTTATGCTGCAGTTAGCCTAAATATTGTCAAAGCAGCAGCCTTATTGCGTAAGTGAATACGCAACGCAAAGGGTTTGACCGCTATCAATCGACCAATCACACAGACGGAAAACCACATCACGTCATTCATCTCGCATATGATTGGTCGATTTGATAGCGGTCAAACTCTTCGCCTTGCTGAATTCACTTGCGCAATTCGGCTGGAGGTTATCATTTCCTGTAGCTTTCTGATGCTGAATTATTTATTTAAGTTATTAACGTAATGATACCTTAGATGGACAACACCCTGCATGCAATTCTGTTTTGTAAACACGGCAGTGAAATAAAATATTAATTGAAAACACGAAAGCAAGCCTCCGCAAAAATGAAATTGATTCGTAATTTCCCGGTCTTATTACTGCTGAAAAATTACGTGATGGTATTTTCAATATATTTTTTTGATTGAAATAATTTTGGTTTTGGAAAACATATAGGGTAAGGAATATAAACAATTGCTTCCAGTGTTCATATTGACAGCGATACGGACGCATTTATGACGACCCGTGAGTTCCTCCCCTCCCACTTTTTATAGCTGTTTCTACAAAACACCGCGCAAGCCGGGTGCGCCAAAGTTCACCTAAATTTTCAACTCCGATAATTGGAAATCCGAAAATGTTCTTCCTAACATTTTTCATCCTAACAATCACAATTCCTAACTACTCTGACTCTAATGTTCATAATTCCGAAGCATTCAACTTCATAATGTCAGTAGCAATAAACATTTATTATACTTTTATTTGTTTTCCTATATTTTCTCAACATAACTATCTTTTACACTATTATTCAAAGTCATATCTTTTTTGTTTAGATTTCTTTTTATTCATAATAATCAGTATTATATACATTAATTTTGCGTAACTTTATTTTCACATAACATGTATAACATATAAGTATAACAGGTACCATGGTACAAGTAGTCAAATAAATACATGTTTTCATATACACATTTCAATTAAATTAGTTTAATATTAGCGGCTATAGCTTTCAAATAATCACTTTTATTGGTGTATTTTGCTTTTAAATTCAATATATATTTAATTCTATCATATTTGCCGTTGATTTGGAAGTTCATTTTATTTTTGTAGGTAGTACTCATAAATAGAAAGCTTTATAAAAATTTTCAAGACTCGGCAATGTTATGTTTTTTTGTATGTTTTTCGTGAGGTAAAAAAATGAGAATTAGTCGAAGAGCGAGCGAAGCGAGCTCGGGAACTTAGGGCACCCCGACACGGATAGGTTAGGTTCGAAGGAGATGACGGAAGCTGAAGTGAGCGAGCAAAGCGAGCGAACGCAGCTCCCGTCATCTCCTTCATGTTAGGTTACTTTAGACCCTGCAGGCAGAAATAGGAGCGCCGCGCAGCGGGGCTCCGTCGACTTAGTTGCTTAAATCTTAAACTTTAACCATGGATATCTTCCATAACCATGGGGTTCCGTGGGGTTGGGATGGTACAATGAGGTAGCCCCTCTACCCTCCTTTCCCTTTCCCCCTTTCGCGCCCCTTAAATCGATGGAAATTTATGGATTTTTTTATTCTAACCTGAAAACTTTAACCATGGATATCTCCATAACTATAGGGCTCCGAGTGGTTGGTGTGGTACTGAGGAGTAGCCAAACCTCCCCCCATCCCCCCTCTAACCTATCCGCGCCAAAAATCAACGGCATATAATCGAAATTTTAACCTTACACTTATACTTTTTGTTGCTTCTTAATTCACACGCCCAATATTGTTTATCCACTGTTATTCGGTTTTTTTCATATGTAAATCCATGTACGTCTGATTTTAATCCTCCGCGACTGGTTTTAAATGATTTTAAATAATTTTTCTTTATATTAATAAAGCATTAACACAAACATGCACGTAATGATAATACACCGACATGAACTTAACAATAGTCACAACTCAGTACGTTATGTAAAGCATACCCCAAATAATAATCATCCCTCAAATTAAAACTATACATATCATCTTCTACCCACATATATTTTTTATTACACTTGGTAAATGTTTCTTTCTGAGTATGAGTGAAAATATTATGGTAATTATGTTTAGGGATAAAAGCGTTATGATAAAAAACAGTAGGAATTTAAATATATTTACATAATGATATTATTAATTACAACTTTCGGAAACATGAGTGTTATGAACATCGCCGGTAGCACTACAAATAGTATGAATGAAAACTTTAGGATGAAAATTTTCAGGAAGAGTGATCATTCGGATTACAAATCGTTAGGGAGAACAATTTCGGGTAAAGAACTTTAGGTGAGCCAATATGGACCCCGCAAGCCGTTTATCGTGTTGTTTTTAGGAGCTATCTACTCGTTATTTAAAAATAAATATCAATTAATAAAAATACATTAAATTTCTACATAAGATTGATTCTAAAATGGTAGATTTAGTTTTTCTTAATGTTGTATATATTTCAATAAACTCCTTCCAAAAAAAAACATAAAAATGAGAAATAATTATTGATAGCATGCATCTCCTCTTAAAGTATTTATTAATTATTTTTTGTACTAACACTAATGGATAGACAATTTAATTACGAACATTTTTGTAGTATTTTTTTTTTTCAAAAGACCAATATTCGATTTTATAAAGATTTTATTCTAAAATCTGGGCGTATTCACTACTTTAATTCATGCGCCGCCAGTGCCGCTAGACAAATAGGATTGCTCATATCTCATGCCGATTTTTTGGTCAGGGTACCGTCTTAAATATTTAATTACTAGCTGACCCGGCAAACTTTGTTATGCCATAAAAACACCAAACATTTATCTACCCTACCTACCCTACCCTACCCTACCCGACCCTACACTACCCTACCCTACCCTACACTACCCTACCCTACCCTACCCTACCCTACCTTCCTACCTACCTACCTACCTACCCTATCCAACCAACCATATTTTTTTTAATCTTCCCTGTATTCTGTCGAACATAACAAAAAAAGAATTATTCAAATCGGTCCAGCCGTTTTTGGGTTTTAGCGAGACTAACGAACAGCAATTGATTTTTATATATGTATAAAGTGGTAAAAATCTAAGAAATCGGATTTGACAGCTATAAAATCATTATCATCATCAGCTTTTTAATGTTTCCACTGCTGAGACACAGGCCTCCTCTCTGTAATAGAGGGAATGGGCCGTAATCCACCACACGGGCCACAAGTCTTCGATTTTTTGGTTCTAGGACATGCCGGTTTCCTGACGATGTTTTCCTTCACCGTATTGAGAGCAGCTGAAATAATTTACACAAAGTAAAGCGCCTGCTTGGGTTCAAACCCACAACTTGTAAATCGCGGCCGTTAACACAGGGCCACCAATGCTTAAATACTTAATGATAATTAAACTTGATGCTTACAAATGATACACGCAGTTGTAGTGTATGGGAAACATAGTATTTAATTAGGATTATGAATTTATTTGTTCAATTTCTTTCGTTCAAAGTTATTGCGGCTTGTAAAATGAGAAACGGGCTTCTTAGATTGTCAAGATTATAGCTTACAGTATAAAAAGGGTTAGTTTAACTTTTAAAAGCAAGCACTCTTTGTTAACAAGCATATTACAAATTAGATGATTATATTCATGATAAGAATGCTTGGAAACATGCTGGTCCTGCTCCATAGGGCAATATTTGGTGTAGACAAAATCAAATTTGTTAATTTATATTCCTATTCATAGTTATTGTATTCATTGTTTTTCTTTTTTAGAAATTGACTCACACACTGTTCCGTTGTTGTTGAATTAGGTATTTTACCTACGTTTGCAATATTTGTAAGTATGTGAGAACCATGTTCCTACTTATCAAATTCATTAATTTTCCTGTTAATGCTTTTTAATACTTTATACCTGTACGTAGTATAGTGTGTAGAGCTATTCTGGGTGCATCGTCCTCACATATATTAATGTATGTACTTATGTAAATATTGTAAAACCCCTATTTTTTTTTAAAAGAGTAAGTATGGAGTTTCTTGTGCGTTGTTCTCCATAACAATCTACATGCCGAATGCACGGTAGAATCATTTTTTTATTACTTGTAAATTTTAATTTTAATTTATTTGACCTTCAAAAGTGCCGTTTATTGGCCTAGTTGAATAAATATATTTGACTTTGACGTTTTTAAACACTTTTTCCAAATATTCTCGATATGGTCGCCTCTTAATATCAAACAAAACGTATTGTCATCGATAATCATGATGCTGAAAGCTTTACCTAGTAACATTTCAAAAGATGCATTACTGCCCACAATTATGTTGTTCTACTCACAATAAATAACAAGCCGAGCATTTTAAATATACGATTAGCAGCCAGTCAGGCGGTTGTCTTTCATCGCTGTCTCTCGGATTCATTCGCAGTACGGTGCGTAAATAATTTGGGGTGCTTTCGTCTGCACTGACTTGCATTTTGTGCATGGTACCTTAATGTATCATGAACAGGGTTATAACGGTGTGTAAGTACTGGCAGATTTGAATAGCTTAATAAGTATGTCGTTATGGACTGATCAATATTATCATTATAAGCTTTTCATTAAGTTGCTTCTTTCGAGGTATAGATAAGAATGTATGTCCGGTTACAAATTCTAGATAATCTATTTCTCAAGCACTTTCTGCCATCCGATTTAGTTCGAACTTGCGATACTTAATTATTTTTAACCGACTTCAAAAAAAGGAGGAGTTTCTATGTTGGACTTATTTTTTTTTTTTGTGTATGTTCATCGATTTCTCCGTCAATTATGAACCGATTTTGAAAATTCTTTTTTTGTTTGAAAGGCTATACTCTCGAGATGGTCCCATTGTCACCAAGTCGGGATCAGATCAGAGGATACCATGGAAATCGAGGGAAAACCTCAAATATTGTAGGTAAACATACAGCGATTTTGATATTTTCTTCCACATGGCAAGCATTTGCACTCAAAAAATATCTTTTGATGAAGTAGAACTGATGAAGAAGGCCAGAGATGACCACTGGAAGTTCTCAAATTTTAAAGGCTTTTACAGTAAGGTGTTTTTATAACCCCCGCCGGAAAAAGAGGGGTGTTATAAGTTTCACGTGTGTTGCTGTGTACCTGTGTATTTGTGTATCTGTGTGTCTGTCTGTGGCATCATAGCGCCTAAACGGAAGAACCGATTTTGATTTAGTTTTTTTTGTTTGAAAGGTGATTTTGTCGAGAGTGTTCTTAGCTATGTTTGAATAAAATCGGTTTAGCCGTTCAAAAGTTATGGGTGTTTTACTGTTTGAATGGGGTGTTTTCGCAAGATAAATGAGTCGGGGGTTTTTATAATTTTGAAATTTTTCTTGTTTAACCATGCAGTTTGCAGTCCATGGAGTTGATCACCCTGTCTATAGGACCTAAATCAAACAAGAACAAGAAGATGTATTAAAAAGTGATGTGACATTAACCTATTTTTGTTTAATATATAGTTTCCCAAATTGTGCTTGCCACTTTAATTATTTTTTTGTTATAAATACGACTAAAAAGGACATGGCTATAAACACAATTTTCGTGAGCGCCTTTTTATATAAAGGGTGATAAAACACCCGTAGTATATCCTAACGAATAAAATATGAATCGTAAAGCTTAACAATTAATTAATGTTTCAAGCATTTTTCTCTCGACTGGACCATCTACGTTCACTTTGCCGACTGTCTAATAATTACGGTGGTATAGTAAAATTAATTTCCCCAACGATTATAAATGTCACAGTAAAAACTCTCATTAAAAAATAAAAAGTGACATAAAGTGTGGCCTAAGACTCCGCCGACTGCTTCGGTTAAATCCGCGAATCCGGTTTCAGAAACGTCGACCTCTCGGCCCCGTTTGTTTTTTATTCGCAAAACTGTCTTATTTACGTTAATTAAGTGAAGTATAAGTTCGTGACTAGTACTGTGGGAGCACGGAGGAAACGTGACGTCTCTCAGACTGTACTGTGTCATAAGTGTGTTTTATTTTAACCACACAATGCGGCTTCTTCGATCCGAAGGCGACTGTGAACCTATTAAATACAAGACACTCGTTATACTCAGATAATGAAGCTGTTACTTTCTTCATTATGTACGTCCCTTTCAGCTCGTAAGTTTATGATATTTTGACAGGTGTTTAATGAGATCGGAAAAACTGCTCTTCTGATAACGTATTTGTTATGACAATAACGACTAACGAGCTTCCATTAGTACGGAATTTAGTAAAAAAAAGGTGTTTTTTTTTTTTTTTTTATATGAATAAATAAATAAATAATAATTTTTTCTCATCGCTATAAGCTTGGTATTACAAAAGTTCTGCTTTTTCTAACCCACACTTATCTTTTTTATCGTTTAATTAATACCTGTTAAGCCCTTTCATCCTTTTGCACAATTTTCTCTTAATAGACTACAATTACTTATCTTTTATGGACGAAAAGACTGAGAGCCACGTTTGACATCTCTTAAGGAAATTAAAAAATATTTTAAGTGCAGTTACTAAGTTCTTTTCGTAATGAGGGCTCCGGTTTTGCGAGGCAATGTGACTTATGGTGGCCATGGCATGTCTTATTACTGTTATTACAGGCCCGAGGCCCACACGAATTATAGAATAACAGGTCCGAGAAATGCACCACGGTTTTTTGTACCGTTTTTTCATCGATACTGTGTTACCCCAAGGGAAGTTACATATATCATGTATTGTTCGTGCTCGGTACCAGTGTAATGGTGTTATTTTTTTCAATTTTACTACGTGTAACTTATAAGTACAATGTTTTTAATAGGCCTTCATTCTTTAGCTGTCGTTTCACTAGGTTATGTTTCGTAAAAAGTTGTAGCGAGTGATTCAGAAAGAGTTTCTGATATTAATATTGTATTTGGTTTTATAATCATTTATGTTTTCGGAAACGTACCAGCATCGTTTACTTTCACTCCTCTTCGTCTAAATTGATCTGCACTAAATTGATCATAAATACCAGTTCAGTGGAGTTTATGGGCACGGCCAAATGTGTTCCGTACCATACTGTCAATGAGCTTCCAAAGCAGGAGTGAGCCGGCTGATAGTTTCTGGGCCTCTGGGCCGGTCGTTCAGAACAGGTCGTTCGGTCGTAGACCTTATCTATCACTTTCTGTCAGACATGATCTGCCCCCGACGCCAAAATTGTCATGGTTTGACTGTAAAAAATCTGTCTCTTACGCACACTAAAAATAACATTGCTCTTAGAGCTTGGTTACCCCCCTGATAAGGTCAAAAAGAAACTCATTGTAAAACAAAAATTGGAACACTGTCCAAATGAATAAAGCAAAAACCGGCCAAGTGCGAGTCGGACTCGCGCACGAAGGGTTCCGTACCATTATCGCAAAAAACGGCAAAAAAAAACACGTTTGTTGTATTTAACCCCACTTAAATATTTAATTTAAACTGATTTTAGTATTTTTTGTATAGCGTATAGCGGCAACAGAAATACATCATCTGTGAAAATTTCAACTGTCTAGCTATCACGGTTCATGAGATACAGCCTAGTGACCCCTAAAAAATAACACACCTATCTCCACAATATTTTTTATTATAATGTCCTTTATTTTCTCGAAGATATCGCGGAGATATCGCTTACTGCTATTACTTACAACCGACACAAGGAACTTGTCCGTTCATAAACCGTGTGCAGTTGTCTCTTGTCTCTACTGTCCCCTCAGAGACGCAGTAATTGAGACATTCGAAAAGATAACCATCATACAGGGAATCGCTTTAAGCACCAATAACCTGTTATTATGAGTACTGTTATAAATCTGCTGTTATTTTCTTCATAAAGGTTGGACAGACAATTGGTTTGTTGAACCATTTTTTTTTTTGTAAAAAATGACAAGATCATATATAGTTTCCGTACAAAACTATTTTTAGTTTTTTTTTTTTTCACTGTAATTACAAAGAAAAATCCAATTGAAATAGTTATTTATGCTACAAGTGCGGAAGGTAGGTGATTTCCGATGAGTGGCATTTTTATTCACGAGCGAGCGAAGCGAGTGAGTGGATAAATCGACACGAGTCGGAAATCATCTTACGTACGTGTATCATACAACATTTTACTATGCATTGTGCGAGAAAATAAATAAATAAATAAAATGAAATTAATAAAATGGCGGGCTTATTCAAGCGCTTTCAGCATATCCACAGATTAACTAATAGTTCCTCGGGCATATCTACTGCGCATGTGCGAATAGCTGTAACATCGTAACGCAATAAGGCACGAGCAAAATATACGTTCTGCCAAACATATTTAATGAATATTTAAAATTAATTTATTGATCAAAATCTAAATCTAGAGTAATTAAAAACGCCTAAAATAAAGTACAAGTTTTATTTTACCTTATATGAATGATAATCTGTACATAACGAATTTTTAAAACTTTTCTCAAATAATAAAAACTCTATGCGTCGGGCTGACGTTGGAGTGAAAAATTAAAAAAGTACAGGAAAGTAAAAAGCACTAGTGAAAAAAAGTGGCACTTTCCGCACAGTTTGGCTGCTTGGAAAACCGCTCTTTTCGAGGACATGCATTGTAAATATATTTTTGAAACCAGTACCGAAAACACCCCGATAGTTTGCCGAACAAATCCGAGCCCGTGTGACGTCACAACGTTCATTTCTACTCATTGTAGCACATAGCTGATACATTGTTTTGACTTTTAACCGATTCAATCTTGTTATTATCGTCAATATATTGATGAATATCGAATATATTGATCATAAATATCGAACCTTAAAAGTTATCGTGCTTGCTTCGTACCATTATGTACGAATACTACAAAAAGATCACAATTATATGTGTTTCGCGCAATAGCCTAGTACCTAGCAATCTACTAAATTTAAGCAATGTTCTATGTCTAACTAGATTCCAATTATAATGTGTGAATTCTGTTCTTATCTTGTTCTAATTTAGTATTAGATTCGTATTAAATTCTTACTTTGATGATTAAAGACTGAAAATAGTAAATTTTTAAGGGAACTTTCGAGCAAAGTTGACATTGTTGTATAATTACGTAACTTGAAAATATGATTTTTTGTTTATGGTGATATATTCATTATTTTATACTTAAACGACAGATATAGGCGTAAAACTAACATATCTGTTTGAATTGTGAGAATCGATCGACGTATTTAAGAGATATTTACTGAAGAATTAGTGTAACGAAAATCTAAGTACCAAGTTAGTATTTTTACGTTTCTGTTCTACAAACTTTTTAGTGTTTGTGAATATATAATAAAGACATTTGTGTTCAATATTATTAAGGGATATTGTCAATCTGCCTAGCCTTTAACCCAGTAACTGGGTAACACGGTACCCCTTGGCAAGACTGGTGTCAGATCTCAAGCTTCTGTCTACCCGTAACGACTGTCAAAGACCTTCAAATGACAGCCGGGACCAACGGCTTAATGTGCTTTCCAAGGCACGGAGGAAACACGGTATGTTGAAATGGTCACCCATCCACGGACCGACCTCGTCAAGCGTTGCTTAACCTTGATGATCAAACAGTGCGGCTGTTATTATTTAGCCACGAGCTCCTCTATTAAGGGATATGTAAATAATGGGAATTACCAAAAATTTTATGTGTATGTGTATCATATTTAGTAGTATCTAATGAAATTTTTTGTTAACCAAAGTCAAAGTTTCGAGCCAATCGTGTTTGTTTACTTTTTATTTTTCACCGATATCACCTACCTATATGTAAAAACGATTACATTATGACAATTATGTTTCCTAACGTACCTGGTAAACAACATTATCTAACACCGGTCCACTCTCACGTATTATTTATTACGACTACTTTATTTAAGCTCAAAACTTCCAATGCGTCCATCAGGTGGGTATATTATCGACATTAGCCTTTATAAATCCTTTATCACGCATGACTAAATAAAATTTGTTGTTTATTAATATTTTTACACTAATTTTCGGATATTTTTAGTCAATCTACGTATAGTTGACACTATAGTATCATGATTTCCTTGAACGTTATGACGTCACCAGCATGGCGACCAATTGTGGCCCGTTTGTAGTCACGTGGTTCTATTCAAAATTTTATCGATTTTTAATTGCTTATAATAAATTGAAAAAAAATATTTAAGAGTTTTTTGAAACGACAATATAATTAAGGTTATGTAAAGTTTCGAAATAAATTAAAAAAATCGTATTATTTTTTAAATTCAACAACCTTTTGGTCTTGGTTTGAAATCTTGGAAAAAAAGGACCGATGTTTTCGGTAACAAAGGTCACAACATGTATTTGTTGTGAACCTTAAAACCCTGTAATGGTCTAAGAATAAGCATTTCTTCTGTGGATAAGGGTGACACGTGACATCTACCAAACTGCGCTAGGCCCAAGTCTTTGATTACGGTGCTTGGTGAGAGATTTGATTCCCAGCACTAGGATCAATATAGGTTTATACTTATACACCCAAAGAATGCAAAATAAATTTAACTTTGTCAAACTATCTACCGTGATTGAGCTATTTTGATTGTCTTCACATACTGCTCTAATACATGAAGACACAGCAATAAGTGGATGAGATACTTTATTTTTAAAATTTTCTTCACAGCTTGGCTCATCGCCGCAAGGTTGCCTGCTTGTCGGACTTAAAGACTGTACTTCTGTGAGTGTGTTCAAACACTCCACGACCACATTCCACCGGCCCCCTTCTGCCATCGGTCATCTTGACGTATTGCAAGTTACCATCCTTACCTGGTTGCCATTCCACCAATTCGCACTAAGCGCTTCCAAACCTCGTTCATAATGCGCACAGCAAATGAGTGGAACTCACTACCTGCGTCTGTTTCCGAAAGCATTCAACCCGAATCTCTTCAAAGTTAGAGTGAACAGGCTTCTTCTGGGTAAGCTCACTCCATTGTCGACTCTGGCTCTGTCACCTCTGACCTAGACTAGAGTCAAGAGCAAACCCATCTCAAAATATAAAAAAAAAGTCAAATTAAGTTAAGCAGTCGGAGGATACATACGCGCGAGCTGGCTGACCAAAAAACCAGATGTATCCTCCTCCTGCACAGCATGATTTTTTCCTTGTTTACGACTTTTTAGTTCGCTTTTGAAGCAGTCGGGTTTTTTGATTTTTTGGTTTAACTTTTTTTTTATTTATAACTTTTTAGTTAGTTTTTTTCGAATTAGATACATTTAAACATATAAGTTTTATATATTTTTGAAATCACCTCTTAAAACCCTTTATTTTGATACCCCACACGTTGGGTTTGGAAGAAAAAAAAACCGCCATTTTTCTATTGTCCAATTTTAATGTAGCCTATGACACTCGCAGGGTTAAGACGAATCGATTGACGTTGAATCATCAAAATCGGCCAACGCGTTTGGTCTCTGGAACGCCATAACTGATAAACAGATTATCCTCCTTCGGCAGTCGAGTAAAAATTACCATTGTTGCATTTCGGCAACTTATTCTACATACAACACTCCAATATTTAATTTGCTAAACGATCAGATATTATATTTAAGACTCCCAAGTCCTAATCAGCCATACAAAGTATGAAGTAGACGATCCTTCTCAAAACAGTGTACAAACTGGCCTTCGACTTGGGTTCACTTTCTCGAAGCACATTAAATCATGATACATCTCGATACATCTATATTAAGTCTTCTTTACGACTTGTACATGTCTGTAATAAGGAAACCACTGTGAAAGCTTCGTAATAATTGTTACATGAAGATATCGTGACTATTTTCACTTGACTTAATGTTAGGTGAAGGGTAATTTGATACATTGGATGCAATTGGCGTAATTGATCAATTTAATCGCTGGAGTGAGTGGTTCTCGTAAGCTCTGCCAAAACTTAATTTAAATGTGTGATCTTTAGACTCAAGCTACATTGATACAGAGTGGAATTATCTTTCTGAAGACCTCATCTACCTATTGTTTTTGTCTCTAAGATTATGGTCTTTGTCTGAAGCCTCTTCCAGAACAGGCAAGCAAGCTCCTTTATGAAGCTTCTAGAACCTACTTTTAGTTCTTTTTTTTTTGTTCTTTCTGTTGAATAAATACCAAAGAATACAGAGACTGGTGAACGCTTAACGCTCCGAAAGAGTTGGAAAGGGTGCACGGTGTACTTGTTGTTATTTTTGCTCCGATGAATAATGGGACCATCAGCAAAACATCAGTTATTTCATTGTCATAATTTTTATTCGAAAGAAATTTACATGTCATTTAACATATAAAAACTATTTATAAGTGACAAAAAACCCGACTGCTTAAAAAGCCAACTAAAAAGACATAAACAAGAAGAAAATCATGCTGTGCAGTCGGAGAATACATATGTGCGAGCTGGCTGACTAAAACCAGATGTATCCTCCGACTGCACAGCATGATTTTCTTCTTGTTTACGTCTCTTTAGTTGGCTTTTTAAGCAGTCGGGTTTTTTGTTACTTTTAAATATTCTTTTTATTCACAACTTTTTAGTTATTTGTTTTTAGAATTAGGTACATTGAAACATATAAGTATTATATAGTTTTGTAATCACCTCTTAAAACCCTTCATTTTGAAACTCCACACGATGGGTTTGGAAGAAAAAAAAAATTTGGGCCCCCACAATATGGCGCCCAAAATCCACCTTTTTCTATTATGCAATTTTAATGTCGCCAGTGACACTTGCGGGGTTAATTCAATCATCAAATCATCGAAATCGGCCAACGCGTTTGGTCCCTAGAACGCCATATAGGAACAAACATACATACATACATACATAGACTGATAAACACATTACCCTCCTTCGGCAGTCGGGTAAAAATAAGACCAACGAAAAATATCTTCGACAATTAATTGACCACGTTAATTTTAATATGGACAAATTATATGGCTTTTAAACCCGAGAAATGGGGATAAAGTAGTACACAATTTATACCTTGAATTGTATCTTAAAATTAATATCTGGCATCCTTGATAATTCCGAATACCCTCTCACTTCAGCATTTTATGTACCATCATAATAATTGAGTACATTACTTGGTCCGTTAAAATGTTGAGATAGGGTGTGCAATCATAGTATTTCAAAATAATGTTTTGTAAAATTTGTTAGTGATATTGGATTGAAATTAATTGGCAGTTGGCATTTACTGTCAGTTGCATCTGGGTGGTCTAGCCGGTGAGTCTTTGTTGAAGAAGCGTGTATATATTTGCAGTACAATAATCGTCTCGCCATTTTCAGTTGCAAATTGGACCACCTCTAAGAAGATAGTAGCGATGTCTACACGTGTTCTACAGGCCATGAACTGTCAACTGCGACGGAATACACCTGCCGAATGTATATCAATGCATCTGATATAAATAAAGACAATCCTTGGGTTTTATTCCAGTGTCCATTGTCTACTAAATTTCATGTAACAGTCTAGATTGTTCAGCAAACAGATATCATCAATTCGTATAATAAAACTGTAGAAAAGTAGTTTTTGTACAACGACAATATTTCGTAGGATTCTGGAAATTAAAATTTCCAGATTTTTTTATCTGTTTAGTTGTGCACGCATCACGTAAAATTTACGCAACCAATGTAGATAAATTTTATACATAAAAAACCGGCCAAGTGCGAGTCGGACTCGCGCACGAAGGGTTCCATACTTGGTAAATTGCGGTTTACGATTTATGACGTATTAAAAAAAAAACTACTGACTAGATCTCGTTCAAACCAATTTTCGGTGGCAGTTTACATGGTAATGTACATCATATATTTTTTTTAATTTTATCATTCTCTTATTTTAGAAGTTACACATTTTACCACTTTGGAAGTGTCTCTCGCGCAAACTATTCAGTTTAGAAAAAAATTATACTAGAAACCTCAATATCATTTTTGAAGACCTATTCACACGTATGGATTTGATGAAAAAAAATATTTTTAGTTTCAGTTTCAATTATGGGAACCCCCAAAATTTATTGTTTTTTTTTTATTTTTTTGTGAAAATCTTAATACGGTTCACAGAACACATCTACTTACCAAGTTTCAACAGCGTAGTCCTTATAGTTTCGGAAAAAAGTGCCTGTGACATACGGACGGACAGACAGACAGACAGACAGACATGACGAATCTATAAGGGTTCCGTTTTTTGCCATTTGGCTACGGAACCCTAAAAATGAGCGTAACTTGAAGTATTACTTAGTTTTTGTATCATCGCACTCTATCAAAAGTCAGATGAATTTAAATTGTTCAAGAAGTAAAATATCACAACACACGCAATTCAGATACTCGGACGTTTGAACTCCATATTTGATGGAGTAGGTAATGACGATGTAAAGATTGTCCGAAAAAAATGGTAGGTAGGTACTAGGAAGGCAAGTAGGGTAGGTAGGAAGTTAAGTAAGGTAGGATAGGCAATTGACGGGAGCGAAGTCGCCGGCACAGCAAGTGTATAATAAGGTTAATAAATTACATCAATTTGCTGCATTAATGCTATTTCATACGACTGAGAAAGAATGACAGTTGTGGTCAATTTGCATAACAATAACCGATTATTACTTTAATGTGTTATGCTGTCCCGTCTACGAAATATCAGTAAACATAATAGTCTATTATTATTACGTTTAGAACTTTAGAGTTTCCTCACACCGCACCGCTACCAGTCTCCTCGGATTTTATCGAAAGTGTTTGACAACTACTATGATTGACTGGCCCCCTGGTACCGTGGCTCAGTATCAACTATCAGTTACGCCTCCCTGCGTTGGGCGGGACAGAGCAATGGTACCCGCACTTTGTGTTTCGTTGATTTTGTCTAGATACCAGGGCGGGACAGAGCAATGGTACCCGCACTTTGTGTTTCGTTGATTTTGCCTAGATACCTACTTTAATTTTAGTCGCAACATGTTTACGTAGTGGTTTATATTATCTCTCTATACTTATTTGTTATATATTTTTGTATTATATTAGACGCAACAGGCTTTGGTTTCCGTACGTCACGTCCTAGGCCCAGACTGGAGCGGGCGGGGGCTGCCCTCAAGCGGCTGCTGCCCAATCTAGGGGGTCCAAACGCCTCCTGCCGGAGGCTCTACGCGGGGGTCGTGCGGTCCGTGGCCCTTTACGGGGCACCGGTATGGGCGCGTTCCCTGAGGCGGCGACCAGCCCGCCGGTTGAGCGCGTCCCAAAGGACCATGGCCATCCGGCTGATCCGGGGATACCGCACGGTCTCCGGTGAGGCGGCGAGCCTCCTTGCCGGATTGCCGCCATGGGATCTGGAAGCAAAAGTCCTCGCGCAAATATGGGAGTGGCGCGAGGAAGCCAAATGCCGGGGCGAAACTCCGTTACCGCGACAAATCGCGGCTCGGCGGACAGAGCTTCGGCAGGATCTCATGGTGACATGGAGTGAGCGATTGTCGCAACCCAGCGCTGGGCAAGCCACAATTGCGGCGGTAAGGCCCCTCTTTGAGGAGTGGCTAGAGAGGCGTCACGGCGTCCTCACCTTCCGCCTGACGCAGGTCCTCACCGGACACAGCTGTTTTGGAAGGTTCCTGTTCAGGATTAGGCGGGAGGAAACGCCCGGGTGTCACCATTGTTTGGACCGCCCAGAGGACACGGTGGAGCATACGGTGGAGATCTGCCCCGCTTGGGCGGAGCACCGCCGTGTCCTCGTGGAGGCGATTAGCGGTGGCGACCTCTCGCGTCCGGCCCTGGTCCAGGCCATGGTACGGAGCGAGAGGGCATGGGAAGCTGTCTCCTCCTTCTGCGAAGCAGTAATGCTCGCAAAGAAGGAGGCGGAACGCGTGAGGGAGACGCAAAGGAGACGCCCTCACGCCCCTTGCCACCGCAGGAGACGCCCCGGGCGTCGGGAGTCGCAAGCCGATGCCCGGCCACCGTAGGCACGGGCTTGCGGACGGCAAGTTATGGGTAGCTTACCGTCCGATAAGGACCAAGCCCGAGTTTACGGCGCGTAGTGTTCCACGCGCGCCTCAAAGTGATGTCAGCAAAAGTGACGGGGCCTGATAGGACCGATGCCTGTCTGGGTCGCGGATAAATTTGAAAAAGAGTTACCGCGGCCCTGGCGCAAGCAACTGAAGGAACACGGGTGGGTTTTAGTCAGTAAAAGTCTGACACGCCCTCCCGCTTCACCCAGAGCGGGAGAAGTCATTGGATGATTACCCACCCAAAAAAAAAAACGTCCTAGGCGACCACTGAAAATTAGCGCCGTGCTGTGGGTCTCCCACGGCACAGCATTATGCTGAGTGGAAGCCTTCTTGTCACAGTCACGACATGCATCTGCTTGTACTTACCTGCTCATCATCCTTGTACAGTACTCAAAATTGGTATTTTATTTTAATCTTACCTTCCTTTACTAACTTAATTTAAGTACTTACTAATACTACCGTTAAGGGTTTAATTTAAGGAAAAATCAAGAAAAAAAAAGTCGTTTTTGTGGCGAATAAACACTTTTCTTTCTTCTATTACAGATTAATTCTTTAACAAATTCTAAGGCAATACTAAACCCTATCAGCCCGCATTACCGTCTGTAAATTAATGGCAAGAATGTATGAAAACGTAAAGCAAAGTCATCCAATATAACGAGTATTGGTCATGGTGATTATATCTCGATGGATATAATTCTAAAACACACATGCACGGTCTCTGCTACTGCTCAATAATTTAGCGTCGTAATGAGCGGGTGCAAACTTTATAATCCTGGTTGAAGAGAACCCTTTTTGAGATTGGTGTTTGCACCAATCTTAAAAAGGGTTCTCTTCGTTGCAAAATACTTAAATTTTATTTTTGGAAGTTTGGAATACACAGATGGTCTTCAATGACACCTTATTTCTCTTCTGAGTATTTTTTTTTCATAACTTACAATTCTTCCCTGGCATTCCGTTTATATGTGAACTATTTTATTTTTCATCCTTTAGGTCACTCTTCTAATCAATGGGATGAATTACGATTGCGTTAATTTTGTAAGAACACTATCAAAAATGCAAATTGCAATTTATATCTACGACAAAATATCGTTGATTTGCAATTTTACTGGGAATGTTTTAAATATGGCAACACTGGCAATCCACAAGTCGTGGCGCAAGCGCACCGGCTACTGGTATTAACATCGCATCATCACGAACCGAGCTTAATTCTACAGCCTGCGCCTCAAATTGAACCCTTAACTCTAGGAGACCAAGAATTCTACCTTCAGCTAATTTCATATCTGCCTTGATGAAAGGGTATAGTTAGGATTTAGAAATTTTCGCTCCAACATCTTCTTGGGAGGTCGCTTTCTGATTTTAAATCTTGGTTTTCAATGAATACTTTGGAAAAGTATGAGCACGATCTTAAAATGCATTAAGGGTTGAAGTATATTTGGGAATTCGGGTTACGATACTTACCTTTTTTGATTCTACATTGCTATAGTAATACAACTTCATCTTAGACTACAACATTACCATCCAAAACCAAACCCGTCTTAAAACCCACGACAAAATGTGAAGAGCATACCGCTACTTATGGAACCTTCACAGACTCCTTTATAAGAACTCATTGTGCGAATAAAACACCCTTTCACGCAAAACGCAAACATTTCTGAGGACGATAAACATTTTAACTCAAACACATCAATCAGGGCGAAGGCGTCAGCATCGTAACTATAAAACAGAATGTTCGCCGTGACCGAAGACTCCTCACGCATCGCCACACGTGCGATCATCTTTGTCCAACCAACAATGTCTTACTATCAGCTTTCTGCAGGTCAAAGTTAATTGGCGATCTCTGGCTTATAGAGAGGCGGCAGGATCTAATTCTCGGTCGAGTCCGCGCGGCACGACTCAGGGATGCAACGCAGACATTTAGGTCGAAACTAATCATGATTAGGCGACCCGAAAAAAGATAAAAATGTCTTAAGAGTTTCGGTATCTTGGTCGAATTATTTTCAAGATTAATACAAGTCGTATCTGGATGTCTACCTCACCTGAGCGCCGATATTTGCCATAGTTTAGCTACTTAAAAGTTTACAGAAAGTAACGGAAGCAGAGCAAACTTTTCATGAATTCTTTGTTGAATGAAAAGCATAGTTTATGAATAGCGCAACTCATTTGTTTACTTCTGATCTACATTTAGTCAGAACCACTACACCTACACATGCGTGTAATATTGTTCTAACTATATAGGTGCATAACACAACCTGTGTGCAGGTAGCTTTTATAAATCCTTCTGCGCGACCGATAGTCTCAAGTCTCAACACGTTAATCAACATCAGGTTTCTAAACGTTAACCCAACCGAAAAACAACAAAAGAAGTAGCCACACATCCAAATATGACTATAAAGCAGTCAGGTAAAAATGTAGCAGCCATGTTCTTATGCAGGTATGTGCAGCAGCCCTCCCAGAGGCGCGCGGCGCGTGCGTCAAGCGGTAGGCGAGTTGTGCACGACCATGCATAAATTAGAAATGATGCCCGTCCGACGCCGCCGACGACGTGCCCGCATGACTGACTGGAGAAATATCTGCGAGGAAGGAAATTAAAGGGATCATGATTTGATATGAGGAGGTAAAATATGGTATATGGTTTTAGATTGCTACTGTAATCTACTGATGAAATTGAGGAAAACCAGGGAAACGATGAAAGGACTCTGTGAATGATGATATGGCTAGAAACGAGGTGAGTACTGTGAAGAGAAGTAAGGAAAAATAAATGATGCGCGACTGCAAGTAAATTATGACTGACTGGAGAAATATCTGCGATGCTCAGGCTATTAAAGGGATCATGATTACGTATGAGGAGATAATTAGACATGGTATATTATGGTTTCAAATCGTTGCTTACTGAGCTGAAGATTTATTCAGTATGGGAGGTCTGAGAGATGCTTATTCTCGCTAGATTCTGAAAGACAGTCAAATTACTAATGAACTAACCTGAATCTGAGAACGTGACATAAAAAAAACGAGTTGAGAACCTCCTTCTTTATTTGAAGTTGGTTACTGAAGCTTTGACAAATAAAGATGTCTTCCGCTCGACATAGACCTCTCTTTAGGGACTGGACGACGTATAGTAGTGACGTTTTCGTCACTAAATGAACGAATATGTGCTTCAGGGGGGTGACCACAAGCTCTTAGAGTAAGGTTATTTTGAGATCGAGTAAGGGACAGATGTGTCTGACTTGTATACATCTGTCACTTACTCGATCTCAAAATAACCATACTCTAAGAGCTTGTGGTTACCCCCCAGGCTTCTAATATTACCTTGTTTAAGAGCTATTGAATCTTCATCTCAATCTTAAATCTCTAAATATTTTCTCTTTTATTAGCTATCGCTGACTCTAGCCATTTATAAACACCTTCATGTCACCATCTATTAAAGAACAAACGCCTCTCGCTATCTTCAACATTACAAGTTCCAGAGGTATCTCGCTGCAATACTGTGATGCCGAGATGTAAGTAACAGGGTGGATTCCTCGGCGATGCTCGCAGGCTATGCAGTTGCGTCTCACCTCTAGTGGCTAGAGCTGGTCCCACGAGAAGGGCTTAGAGGCGCGACCGCGGCGACCGACTCCCAACTGAGATGGTGTACACCTCTAGTACATTGTGGTTCGAAGGAGTTATTTATCAAAGACTTATTTTGTTAGAAGACTTATTGTTCATTGGATGGCTTGCGTCTTTTCGCTTTTCGCCTTTTCAATACGGCTCGCCATATTCCTGCGAATTTCTGGGGGCGCAATTACGATTAGTGGCATCTTTCATCCTGTACCGCGTGCCCTGTACCCTGCACTTTGAGGACCTTCTAGCTGTGTCAGCGAATGATGATGCCGTAGCTAAAGACTGGGTCAAACATAATATAAAAAAAATGTGTTTGCCTTTGACACGCTAGAAGACTTATTACTTAGAGAGCCTGCAAAACTGCTTGTTTAAACGCCAGTTTTATTCATTTGTTAAAACTCCCTTTTTCCCTCAATCATTAATGAACAAAACATCATAAGACTCGACTTACATGACATACCTAATAACCACTTACCACTCGAACTACAAGAGACCTAATCAACCGCTCCATCTCACAAGTCACTGGCTGCTGCAGGCGTGCGTCGCGCGCGCGAGCTCGGCGCGTGCCTGGGAACCCGACGCGCGCGCAACTTCTCACGGCCTTTCTGACCTGCGCCTCGCTCCCCCTCCCCCCACCCTCCGCCTGCCTGCCTTACCGCACACCCCGCGAAGCTTACCTTAAGCTAAAATACCACTATCTGACCATTGGCCGATTTTAGTTTTATGATGCCATCGATAAAAAAAGGAAGAAAACCGTTTGTCTTGGTATGGTCATGTGATGAGGAGGGATAAAACAATAAACGCAAAGAAAAGGAAGCCAGTGATAGCGTGACGGGGGACAGGAGGGTATAGATTCTATACTATAGAAGAAAAAACTTGTTGCGTCAACCCCAAGTAATATGGCACAAGGGCAGGAAAATGATGTTGGCGTTATCAGCAAAAAAATCTCCATCGATCTGTCCAAGCAGTATTTCTCTACTATCAATAGATTCCGGATAAAAAATAAAAACTCCGTTATGTTTCACAAATTGCTATGTTTACAAACTTATTTTTGATTAGACTGAATCATTGATAGAACCTAACAAATATCAAGCCTACCTACCTACCTAACAAGTGCGCATGCGCAATTAGATCTATCTTTGACACCGAAAACTGTCGCATGTGATTTGTATTTGATACAGCATCGATTTTTTATTATTTAGCGGTGTCTTTTGTTTTGTCTATATTGTCCTGTAGGTTTTCATAATTCTAGTCCAGTAATTTATCTAGACCTTTTGAAACGCGAATGCCAGAACTTTTGAAAGTCGTTCAAAAGTTTGGGCATTACTCTAAATATGATTTTGTGAGATAGTGGCACTTTAGTTTGAGGCCGGCAGCAAGTCGTGCCACACCGAAACTGCCTTTCCTTACGCCTCATCTGTGTGGGTACCGGGTAACCGCCTCCTAACACCGAAGTATAGCAGTCATTAATTTGTTGAGCCGAAGATTGAATGGTTGGTAAATATTCTTAAATTGAACTGCATTGGAAGTGATAGGTTTTGTATAAGGATTTTGAGCTATTATCTGTTGTTTGTTTCAACTAGACACCGTTTACTTAGGTTTTCACAAAGCTTTAAAGAAACGTTTGAAAAAAAACCGCAAAAAATCTTTCATATCTCTGATCGTGTCTGGGACATTATCGTGTCATCTAGATATGATTTAACGAAGTTACAACAAAAATATGAAAACCGAAAACCTCTGGAATTTATAAGCCATGAACGATGAAATAAAGGACAATTCAATAAATACAATTAATTCCTTTGTGGTCAATGATAGAGCACCAGGAAATCAACACAATCATCAGTCTTAAAGGGTAATGTCGGCGATATAAAAGTTTTATAGTTATGTGCAGAATTTATGTATCTTGTTGTAATCATCGCCTATTAAGTGTATGAGGTATACCTACAGATCCTACATGTTCTGGCCGAGTGCCTTTATAATACGAAGTACTTAGATAACTACCTACTTAGGTCCATGAAGAAGTACGGTACGTTTGTGAATTAATTACTTATTACATACAACGTTTTGGAAATACTTTCATTATGCGTACAGCTAAGGAGTGGAATTCCCTGCCGGAGTCTGTGTTTCCCGATAGCTACAATCTAGGAGTCTTTAAGTCAAGAGTGAATAGGTTGCTTCTAGGCAAGCGTGCTTCACCGTCGACCACATCATCGCTTACCATCAAGTGAGATAGTGGTCAAGCGCGAGCCTATAATTTATAAAAAAAAAAAAAACATAGTTTTTTGGTCTGCAACTGTGTCACAGTAAAAATTGTTTACTGTGTGTAGTTAGCTTTAATGAAATGATATTTAATTCGTTCTTTGGTATTAATGAAAAATATGAATGCTACTTAATTTATGATGCAACAAACAGTTTATAATGCTTGTCTTCATGTCAAAATACGTAATTTACTGGACCTAACCGTGCTTAAAGCAGCGATTCTTACAATTATTTAAAGTATCGAGACCCTTGAAAGACGTTTCAGAAATAAAGTCAGGCCGCTACGCAAGCGGAGCCAGAAAAAAAACCCTGTATACATCTCGCAGAGGTTATTTTACTTATTTTCAAAGCGAGCATGATTGTGCGGAGTCCGAAAAAGAATGTTACGTAGTTTCCCACGAGGCCCGAGTGTGTATTACGGGCTAATAGGTACACGGCACTGCGCCTCGAGCTTTTTGCCTCGTCTTACACAATAAGCACTAACATTTTCTCTTGCACATCATCATTAAGGCTGATGGCTGCCTAAAATGTAGCTAAAGTGTTTATGGAAATGAATGTGATAAGTGATGATGTAGCAAATCATTTTCTATTAAATATATACTTTGTTTATAAATCTTTAAGATATCAAATTGTTTATCGTAGACTTTGAGTACGATGCAAATATATCTCGGATATCTTTTATGATATATATCTGTAATGGATGAGTCATTCCGATCACAATCAAGGCTATCGCATTTCCCGCGGCGCCAAATATAAATTCGCTGATTTTGCAGACAGGTTTATACATACAAATACTTGTATATATTTATGACCGTTTATCATCCTTCCTTTTTATCTCAAAAGCCTACAGGTAGTTAGCAAGACTAGAATACCATAATCTCAAGGAGCATAAAGATACCTGTGAAGTAAAACGATCCATCTAACGTGATTAATCCCTTCAAAAAAACATTACCGACAACCTTACAAAAGCAATTATTCCACGGCATATCTAAGTAGCAGCTTTGATAAGGCTAGCGGCAACAAAAACTAAGCGATGAATAAACACGAAGAGAGAAACAAAACAAAGTGGGCCGCTGCGCTCTCGGGCGCGGGTTGCAGGGCCGTAGACTGTACTAGGTACCTACTGGTAATCCACGGCCATCGCGCACTTATCTACATGGAGGTACGTTAAGGTGTACGTGATTCTGCATTCGGCTAGGGCTGGCTAGTTTTAACCAATTCATTTTGTAATGAATTCGACCAAGATTTCGTCTGCTCCTGTTTTGTGTTTGAATAGCTCCTGGCTTTGCTATACTAATCGCTGTTGAAATTTGGCTCGATTAGAGAAACAAAACGGTTCAAAGTGGGCCGCGGTGCTCTCGGACGGGTAGCAGGGCCGTAGACTATGGTACCTAAAGGTAATCCACGGCCATCACACAACGCTGGATTGACTACGGTATTCTGGCTTTACTAAATCCCTTAGAATCTGTTAACCTTTGTAGTTTAGCATTGCAATCATCATCTGCCTAGGTGCCGCCATGTCTAACCGGATGACGCTGTATATGAGTCAACTCTTCTGGATGATTATAGCCTGAAATATTTCTCCCTATTTATTCCCACCTTCTTTTCCTATTGTATTTGCCTCTTGTTGAATGTCACTACTTATTCTTTTGAAGAAGTTTAACTCAGTTATAATGTAGGCCCATCGTGCACTTATCTCTACGAAGCTGCGAAGGTAGGTTGAGGTGCCCTTGCGCATCTTATTAAGGTAGGGTTGCCGATTAAAATTATAAGGTATTTCTATACCTTCAGGCTGCTATATTAAAAGAAGAAGTCGGTAAAAATATACGCAATACCGTTGCTGTATGTGTGCACTGTGCGGTAGACGAAGCTCTATTATTTGTAATTCAAAATCTCGCTCAGCTTTGAAAATATTTCAGGACTTAGAAATATCAGCAAACGGAATATTATATTAAAAGCTTTTGTCACCGATTACAAAGGAGATGCGCTGTATATCAGCCCTCAGCGATAGTATTGCGTTCTATCAGTGAATAAATTTTCGTAATCGAATCAGTACCACCTACAAAGATTCTGCCTTTTCATCCCTAATAAAAACATAACACAGGCTGTTCCATCATAGGAAGACGTATCTATTTCCAAACAAAAAAGGGTAAGGATACAAGCATTTTTTGTTCTCGATATCAAGAGATTTACCATTGGGCTTAGTGATTTCATAGGTGACACGCCTATAGAGCGGCGCGTGTGTAGCCGGCGGCGGCGGGCGGCACGTAAGTACGACAGAGCACGGATGCAATCTGTTTACTTTATAAGCTCCACGGTCGACTTCACGAGTCTACAGAATACATAGTGTAGTGGACTTCTTAGTCCCTAGACTAGAGAATGTTAGTCTATCAACGAATCCAGCGATGACAGCTCAAAATGTTTTGAAATGGGATTGACCTCGTGACATTTTGATAGCGCATGTCAATCCCATACATTTTGGACAGTTTGACAATGAGGGCTACCGCGTTTGAAGTTTCCGCTAGGGGCGCTGGTGTAGAATGAGGTCTTCAAAATGTCAAACAAAGTTTTTTGGCTTGTAGCGTGACTTTTTTTTATTGTTGTGAATATTTGCCAAATATGGCAGATTAACATAGGTAAGAGTTTTATGTTTCTGAAAATATAATATCATCATTTTGCTCTAAAAATGTGCTAATCTGCGGCTTACTCCATTTTATATTTAATCGCACCTCTATGGCATTAAAATGATTTTAATTCAAACTTTGATCCCGTGTGCGTATTAGCAACGTTTAACAGCTAGTGATGTCATTGGTGGGCACAAAAACGTTAGCGCCCATTGTAATCGCTGATAAAATGTCACTTTGTCAGGTTTTACTAAATATGTTCATTACCACAAGCGCACGTATACTTAATTGTAAAAGTTTATATTATGCGCAATGAAATATATGTTCTCAATTCAACGCGAAGTCCAATTATGTAGTACACTTCAAAAACTTCTCCAGTGCATGTACAACGCATAAACTCATGACGTTGAATTCAAGCCCGTAACTTACCAATATCACACTGAGTCGGACTTAACTTTATTATTATCAATATCAAGTAAGGAACATTTACGTCAAAAGCGGCACATAAACAAGGTATCCGTACATATATCGCCGATCGCATCGAGTCATGCATGCGTACTCTTGGGTACTCGTGAGATGTTAGTAAAGAACAATATGTTGGCACGATCGAGTGGTCAGAAGTCCGGGCACGTTCGCCGCGTCTTCATCTACATTGTACGAAACGAATGGTTAAGGCTGGACCACACCTAATGCTAATGAAGGAACGACGTTTTTTAAAAGATAGGCATTGTTTTCTCTTGAGATGTGTTTATGACTTAAAGCGTGCATCAACCAATGCGTGCTGAAGGTTTTTAAGAACCCAGAGAGGAATCTGGCGAGATTTATTTTACTGCTGACTCCTCAGTGTAATCTTCTGTGGATCTGCTGGGGAAAGGCCTTCACTAAATTTTGCAACTATTTTTATCTCTTCTCTTCGCCAGCCAATGTATCAAAAAAGTGTTTCTTCTTTTACTCCACATGCCTAGCAGATTAAGTTTTTAAGTATTTTTTTTTAATTTTCTTAGTGTGCGCTTTTGTAATTGTGTAAATCTCGCTATAACACTGAGGCTGTAAGAGATCCCAATTGTAGGTTAAGCTCGCCTTTGTACATAAGTTGTCCTTCTATATTTGTATATGTTTGTTTTGTGTACAATAAAGAATATGAATATTAAGAACTGTTTGTAAATGATGGCAATCAGAATTCAGCAACAGCTGATTTTGTGCTGCACGTCATGGTTAGCGTACTAAAAACGTCCATCACGGATGATATGTTTAAAGGAGCTCCAGCAAAAGAGTGTTATTTTTGTCCTTGAAACAAAGGCTAAACCTCCTATCATTATTGCTTAGAGAAGAAGGAATCAGAGAGAGAGAAAGGGATCATGATAGACCAAGAGGCATTGATCCATACAGCCAATTAAAACATGCTAATTTTTATAAAGACATTCCCGTAATGCTTCGCTTCTAGTGAGGTCCAGCCTTTAATTCCCCACGCTCCAACACGATGCGTGTCGTGCTCCAGACTAATTCCTTATTCTGAGTTATCAGTTGCTCTCACAATAAATTCATTTTCACCTGCTAATAAAATGCTGGCCATCTCTATTTCTCGATTATTCGACTTGACTTGTGTTAGTATTCCTTAAGGTGTACTTTATATGGTTTATTGTTCAACTTTTGTAATTATTTTTCTTAAACATAATTTAAAAGTATGTTACTTATTTCAATATATAAACTGGGTGTTTTTTAATTTATTGGTAATCTTTCAAGAGCTGATTTTTATTATTATTACCGACTTCAAAAAATGGAGGTAATCAATTCGATAGTCTCTGAATGCTGCATAATATTCACATTATGTTACTCTATGTGTGCTTCTAAACACGTGTAACAAATTTTATAAGTGTATGTATGTTTGTTTGTATGCTTGTAAGTATGTATGTATGTTTGTCCACGAATCTCTCCGAAACTGCTTTTGGGTTTATAATCATTATTTTTGTGTTGGATTGAGTATCTCTCATTCTGTCATCAAAATCGGTCCAGCAGTTTTCAAGATACGGAGCATACAACCGAACTCCTTAGATAAAAACAGCACGAATGAGTAAATTGAGATATTATGGGTATTTTGTCAATCCTTTAGGTACCTTACTATAGAACTTGTTCATTTTTAGTGCTACTAAAACTAAAAAGAGAGAAATAAAAACTATTTCACAAAAAAAATACCGACTTCAAAGGCAAAATACTAAAAAGTGCTAAACAATTTTCGTTTCGGAAGTCGGTGTCGAATATAATAAAAACAAGATGTAGTACCAAAAAAAAATACACCGACTAAACCAACCAAAGACACCGACTTTCGAAACAAAAGTTATTTTGCACTATTTAGTGTTTTGTGCTTTGAAGTCGATAAATATTTGTTCGGCGACGATAGTAAAGACTGACAAACTCAATACACACACGATTAAATATTTCTAGGACTGTGACTATAAGTAAGAGCTAGTGAATGTGACAGCTCGGAACCTGTCGCTTAGAACATAAAATATTACCTAGGAAGGTATTCCAAGTGCTGGGAAGAAACCATTCATTGCATATTTTATCCTACGTGAAAATGACAAAATAATCCTTGAAATTCTTTCTGTTGCGTCTATAGACAAGTACTGTGCTGCGTCCCTTTTTAACCGACTTTCCAAAAAGAAGGCGGTTCTATGTTCGACTTTATGTTTGTTTTTTTTATGTATGTTCACCGATATCTCCGTCAATTGTAGACCGATTTTGAAAATTCTTTTTTTGTTTTAAAAGTATGTTCCGAAATTGGTCCCATTTTAGTTTGGTGAAGATCTGATGAAGAACTTCGAATATATGCAATAGAAGTCTTTAATAAATAACTGCAAATCTCTCGGGATGCTGCAATTGCATGTCTGTTTATTGTTTATACCATTTCATAACATAACATCAAGCCAGTACGCTCTTAAGGGGTACGCAGATCTCTCATTGTACCGGTTATGTTCAAGTTTCATGATATTCGGGCAATCTATTCTGGCGTTATAGGTACCTTACTAAACAACTTGCCTATTAGGTAGATACAACTAAAAAGTGAAAAGTCACTTTTTTGCAAAAAAAATGCTACCGACTTCCAAATAAAAAACTACAAAGTGAAAAATTACTTTATTTTTAGAAATCGCTGTCTATAACGCAAAAATGCTACCTACGAAAGACACCGACTTCCAAAAATAAGGTTAGTTTTCACTTTGTAGTTTTTATTTGGAAGTCGGTAGTATTTTTTTGAAAAAAAAAAAATTCAGTTATTGAGTCACACAAAGACAAATTGTCTATACCAGCTACATCCCTACATCAAATAAACTTTGTAACACGATTTGCCGCACATATCTATATTTTAGCTTCACTACGGTTCGTAACGTAACGAGGAGCTCGTGGCTAAATAATAACAGCCGCACGGGTCGATCTTCAAGGTTAAGCAACGCTTGACGAGGTCGGTCCGTGGATGGCTGACCATTTCAACATACCGAGCCTCGGAAAGCACGTTAAGCCGTTGGTCCCGGCTGTCATTTGAAGATCTATGACAGTAGTTACGGGTAGTCAGAAGCCTAAGATCTGACACCAGTCTTACCAAGGAGTATCGGGTTACCCAGTTACTGGGTTCTGGAGGTCAGATAGGCAGTCGCTCCATGTAAAACACTGGTACTCAGCTGAATCCGGTAAGACTGGAAGCCGACCCCAACACAATTTGGGAAAAAGGCTAGGCAGATGATGACGGTTCGTAACGTCGTGTGCGGTGTACCCCGCGGCCTTCCTAAATTTGACCCTATTCTAGCGCCTCGTGTCGTGTTTCGCACTGCATGTTGAACAAACAGCTCCTCTTTACACGATCTATTTGTCAGCGTTTGTCGAGTCACGTGGCATGCTCGTGCGTATGCGGTCACAATATAAGCAAAAAACAACAACGCCTCAGATTAGGCGAAAGGGATCTGCAAAAAACAGCTACCTGCGCCGCCGTCATTTTGGGAGCTTATTACAAGGATGCCGCCTCCGTCGCGTCTAACATGATGAAGCCGCCTCAGAATGAAATAAACTACACATATATTGAAGCAAGAAAGAAATACTACATCCCTTCTAATTTAAGGGTTATGTCAAAGGCAGTTGGAAGCCGAAACAGGTTATTTAAATTCGGCTCTTGTCTCGAAAACGCTACGCCTACGTCGTCGGCCACAGGCAGACTCAACTCAATGCTGACTTAGTCGTTTTTTTTTTTAACATCCGAATGCAATAACATAAAGGATAAAGGCGAATAGAGATAAATTGGCAACAAAATGCTTCACATGATAGCGGGGTATGCGTGTGACCAATAAAGTAATCATCGGGACGGGCGGACCAATTACGGCACTGCGGACTCATTCGTTGGCGATCGAAAATTAAAATTTAATTGATGGCACAGTGGAGCGTGCGCCGCCGCTCCGGTGCGTGGACCGTGGCGCAGCCCCCGGCCCCGGCTGGCTGAGCCACGCTCTGCTCCTATAGCGTTTATTTAAAATGAATAGTAATTCAATTTGCGCTTTTAAACCACCAATTCTGGAAGTAATTAAGCCCCCATACGTGCTCCTCGAGCTACGCATGCACGCGTCGCTCTCTACATTCAGTTTCAGACGATAGCTTTCTCTACTTGACAACTACCGTATTGTATAGTTGTTTACTTATTCACTTACTAGTGGACTGGACAATCGTCGTTTGTTCCGGACTAAGGATTCCCATATAACGACATGTTAAGTGGCTGAAGTCGTGGTTATCCTATAAATGGGTATGCAAATACAACTTTTCAAACGAGCTATTTTCACGACAATGATTGACTTTTAAATAGGGATAAACACTGGAGTATCAGCGTATCTCAAGGCGTCGCTGGGACGTGGACACACGGCGGCAGCACGTCACGTCCTCAATTACTCATATAGCCGACTTAAAAAACGCGCGACACGTCGGTTTTTACCGAAAAAGGATCGGCGCGTTCCATTTTCAAAAAGTCTCTGGTTAAGGCAATTTGTTTTGGATTGTGCGGCGCGGATGAATGGCTCGGCGCGGTGGCATGTGGCCGCTCTGCTCCGCGCATACTGATGAGCCCCTGCGCCGCCAGCCTCCTCACATAGACACAGACAGGAGCTCCCAATTATTTCTGTCTTCTTTCATCTATTGTGATACTCCGACTTTTTCCGGCGTCTCGTTTGTCGCGCGCATACCTCCATTAGTTGTCAGTGTAATATTGTACACTGCAACTGTGTTTAACTGTAGAGTTTACATCTTATAGCTTGCAGTAGAAACACATGATCTGACTGTAAAACCGATTCTTAATTATTCATTAATTGCCTTTTACTCCTCCGTAATACCTATAATACAAATTAAACTGTGTGCAATTTAGTCTCATTGAGCATCGAGATTATTTAATACGTCCAGTTTTGAGAGGTGAAAAATAAAAATTGAGTGGGCATTTTCAAAAATCGATTAAGAAAGACATGATTAAGTACCGGAGTTTTTGTGCTCGTACGTTTCTCGTGGCGCGATTGTAGTCGGTGCCAGAGTTAAAATGTTTGCATATGCAGCAATAAAGCAATCCCTCGGTAAATAATTACGTTAGCGCGGTCCCTTTTTGTTGGTCACCGAAACGCCATAATTATTTCCATTCAGCTCCACTGTCAAGCAATGTATAATACTGCGAGATATCGTACAATATACTGCGACGTCAGCGCACCGAGAGATTAATGTTACGAACAATATTTTAAAAGATTGCTTGTGAGATAACCTTTAAGGTTTTCGTAATGGCTTAATTGAAAAAGTCAACAAACATCACTAAAAATCTGCCATAAAGATGATTCATGCGCGTGAGTTGTTGCGCGACACGCCCACCGACGCGATTTAATTACAAAATCAATAATCGAATTGCGGAGGCGAGTTAATTGATTGTCTCTCGATACGACGTCGCGCTATCGGGCTGCGTGCATCGGAGGCTTGCGACTTGCAATAAGACTAACGTGACGTCTCTCAGACTACCAAGCAAATCGTTTATATCGAGCCAAAGTGTGTATATCTTTCGAATATGATATATTTTCAAAGTAATTACGACTGATGGCCAGGCGATGTGTATGCTACGCGTGATTGTAGCTATACTTATGGAAGTAAAAGTTGACTGAAGAGAAGAACTTTAGTAATTTAGCTACTAAGCCTCTTCTATTATATTCTTGGTAAGTATTTTGTTGTAATATAAATTATATAGACAACATTTTCTAGCTTTGTGTTTTATTTAATCAGTACCATGAAGTTGTACGTTCTTCTCCATAAAGATCTACGCTTTGGAATGTGCGACTAACTTCATCTTTCTGACTGACCGTCCATGCGCTTTTGAAAACGTTCTGAGTTTTGAATAAATCACGAAGTGCAATCAAAAGTAGTAGGCAACCACGTATTAAGATAATTCGTAGCGCAGTGGTACCTAACCCTAATACGTTGCCACGATAATATATACAATATCAAGGTAAAGCCTTGAAACGTGGTATTTCAATGAGCAGTAACTGCTTGTTTCTTTCATTTACAGTAACTGTTTCGTCGTTATGGTTAACAAAAACGCGTCCGTTCGTCTGGGGGCCATTAAAAACGCATCAGCGTCATATAAATTATTTTATTAAATGTCGATTCACACCTTTGCCCCTGAGCGTGTCTAATCGATCGGGAACTTACTCGGCTTTATTTCATATTTCTGGTTTATAGGTATTTTGTTCGTTGGTACTCATTTATTGATATCCACCCACATAAGTTCCTATATTTGGTTAATAACACTTTTTTTTCAATCCAGTTTTTCCAACTGCTGATTCTGGGTATAGGTCTCCCCTAAGCCAACTTTTTGCCAATAGGTAAACTTCTCTGGACAACCAAGAGAGGCAAAATAATGCAATCGAAGATATTTACCTAATTTGATGGTGAAGTAACAAACCGACGTCATTTTAGTACCGAGGGGCTAAAGTGGCGCTAAAAAGTTGCGGAGCAATAGGTTCTAATCTGCTAATAAAAGAAGCAACAGTAGAGTTCTTAAGAAATCTGCAAAATATTTCCAAATGCAGATAATTATAAAGACAGGCATCGTTCTACAAAAGTTAACATACCAGCTGAAGAAGATCTGCAAAGATGACTAAACATACAAACTGATAGAAGGTACTAAATATATCTGAAATATATATATCATTTAATTACAGGTGCAATTTGAAACAAAATTACTAAGCCAACCTATCGCCATTACTTGTCCACCATTTGCGGCAATAAATAAATTCCATCCGAAACAATATCGCAGTTTATTCCACTTTTTACTTGTCTTTACGTATAGCTGTTTCTGACTTGACAATATAAGTAGTTTTGACAATATAACTGCAAGAATACTTGCCTTTTAAGGGTTAATCGTCTTCTTCAATTTCCCATTTAGTAAAACCTTTAACAATGGGAATGCTTAAAGGTAGGTACTTAACAAAAAGAAAGACGCTAGAGCTAAAGTTACTTAAAATCAGATATAAAAAGTTATTATCGTCTAACATTTTTAAATTAACGATAATTTATAATTAATACTTGTATCGATAAATCTTGTAAGATGTTATGGGAGGCTTTAAGTACGATACAAGCATGTAAAAATTAATGAACGCCGGTTACACGACTGGTACGCGTGCTACGTAATCGTCCATTTAATTAGCAGATTGTTAACTTGGGGTTTATGAACAAGGCCCTAATGTAATAGCTGGAAGGCTTCCAACACGACACAGAAAAAGGGATGTGTTAAATGTTCCACTTATAATATTTATTTATTTTATTTTATTTATACATAAATACCTAATTATATGCCGTTGCATAAACTATTTTATCTTCACTCATACAGTTGAAATAAAATAAAAGTGGAAACGGAAAAAATATGCAGTATGGGCCATACTGCATATTTTTTCCGTTTCCACTTTAGTAATAAATATCATACTGTATGGCGGGCAACTTAGATTCTCATTGCACCATGACAGCGCAGCGCGCGCATCCATAGACAGTGACACTAGCCCATAAGCGCCAATAAATTAAAAAGTAAAAGTGTGCTATAAAAATTAAAAAGTTATTTTATGATGCAGTTGTTTGAAAATCGAAGGAACATTTTCCATTGTAATAATGGTTTTCTTTTTTAATTTTACCAATCCACGAATATAAAGTACGTGTTTATGCAATATTTTTTGAATTCATATTTAGAACATTACGTTGTGAGTGTAGATAAAAGCTTTATATATAGTGTCTGCCACCAATTTTTCATATCTACATTGAGTTGCGTAATTTATCAAAATCTCCAACGAGAAAACTTTTGTTAATTCCCCGTCTACTCTGAGCCAAAAAATCTGACACCGCACGTTTTGACAGAACGTTTAATATCCCCAAAAGATATAGCATTTATTTGCTCCAATAAATTACCGCGTAATTATTTTATCCGTTATAATTTCACTTCCTTATTCAGAAGCGACCAAAATTTTATACGTCTCAATGATTTAAATCGGTAAACGTAAACGATATTTACAATAATTCGTACAATTAGCGAATTGAGGCTGTTAATTCTCGAATATGATAATCAGAGCATAATTTGTCTATAAAGGCTAAAATATCCGTCTGAATGGATACTAGTGTTGTATCGGTTTCAGCTGCGGAACGATTATCTCTACGACATTCGCTTCACCTGATACGATCTCGACTCTCGATTGAGGCCCACTCTAATTCACGCAAATTTCATCTTTGATTTCTATCTTGCTAATTGAATGCTGCGTTTCAGGTGTCGATTTTTATCAACAGAACTTAATATCTACTACGTCAATTATACATAAATCAGTCTATATTTTTCTTAATACTTTTATATAAATGACTTCGCACATATCTTCAGTTGGAGCTGCTAAGAATAGGCTTATGTATGTGTTTTTAATTACAGTTTGTCTCAATTTATTGGCAACGTGAGCCATTTTAATTTCATATCTCTTTATAGGAAGTGAATACAAGATATTATTTTTCGATTATGAATATTCGTACGACTATTTCTAAAGGTCAATTTTTAAAATTAAATATATACTTGAAGAAGTAACTACTTTTGTGCTTCAGAAATTGTTTTCAGTCATAATGTCTAACGTCTGAAATGCTTACCCCCGATATCTGAATTTAAAGTCGTTTATTTCTCAACTTTCAACTCTCATTTAGTATTTCTCATTTCTTTACTTTAGCCTCAAAATAAGACACTAAAGTAAGGATTGACACGTTCCTAACTCTACATAGTCACTAAATTCAGAAATCGGCATTTCCATGAAAACACTGTCTCTTAAACCAAAAGCCAAAGGTACCTTAGAACTCGTTAACATTGAAAAGCTCTCGACAGAACCAAAGGGCTTTGAAAACAAAGCTAGCTCAGCTAATGGCAGGCAGTAAACTAGTTACCACGAGTGGTTTGTTGACGCTTACTGACCGTTGTGTCCGTAGGACTGTGGCACTGGTGACACATTGACTCATAAATCTCTGGGACAACTGAACGCACCTCAGTGGTCAGGAAAAGCCGTAACTAACGCGACTACCTTCTATGGCTGTCTCTAGGTTTTTACACAAGCATACTTGAATTTTGCGAAAAACAAAATCTGTGGTCGGTCCGTGGATTGGTGTCCATGCAGCATAAATACTGAGACTTCTGCGTAGTTCGGAAGTTGGTCCCGGCCAGCGTTGCCAGACGTCCCGATTTTGGCGGGACGTCCGGATTTTTATGTGTCGGGCGGGATTTCCCGCTCGGAATAGGCTCAGTCCCGCTTTTCGGGGATATTTAAACTAGTTTCTTTCATATTAAGTATCCCAACATCAAATTGCTTTCCTGAACGTGTTTTTGCCCAAATTAATTAAAATGGTCGGATGCAAGAAATAAATGCTGCAGGAAAGTTTAAAACAAGTTAAATCTTTACAGAAATATCATGAATAAGAAATTCTTATAAATAATTATTCTATACACTCACTCTCCAGACTATTGTTTGAAACACCAAATTTTTCTAATGAATATCACTTTTTTTTTTAACGCTGGTCCCGACTGGTTGTCATTGTGAACCCTTGGCAGTCGTTATAGACAGTCAAAAGCCAGGGTTACAGGGTTGTGGAGATAAGCAATCGCTCCATGTAAGAGCTGCTCAGCTGCATCTGGTTAGACTGGAAGCCGACAAAGGCTAAACAGAACCGATTGATTTTTTATACTAAACATTACAGTCTGTGGGGTATGTAGCATTTGACTTTGCTGACCTGCTGAGGTATCTGAACCACTACCATCTGCCGCAGCTCGCGTTCTACGTCTAGAGGGTCAAGAGATGCGGCTTTAGTCATATTAAGTGACTATTTATGGGGAAGGGCTCCAGACATAGTCAATTTTTATTCTGCAAAAACGAGCCATCAGAGCGATATGCAATTTTCGCCGGCGCAATTCACTAAGGGAACTGTTTAAGGACATTAACATCATAACGGTGCCTTTTCGATATATTTATGAAAACATCATGTACGTGAGAAAGAATTTACAACTCTATGGCATAGAGAAACTCTATGGTAAAAACGGCGACAGACATAATTTCGTTACTAGAAATAGGGACCAGTTAGTTCAACCAGGTTTTAGACTGGCTAAAGTAGCCTCATCTTTGATACAATAAAACTCCCAACATCCTAGAACTGAATGAGACGAAATTTAAAACTTATATAAAATGCACGCACACTATCCGAGCAGGCAGATTATAAGTTGGGGAATTCCACTAAGTGATGTGGTGGTGGTGGTCCATATGAATATTCAAATCATCGTAAAACAGTATTTTACCATCCCTTATCTACGGCAATATCCATGCCGGTAATAGCCATCACAAACTTTTGCAACTCGCATGTGTTTCGATTGCTTTATTACTGGATTTTACGAGGGGAGTAATGGACGCAGGTACCTACTAGTGCCATACCCGCGTGCAATGACGACTTACGACATTTAAACTGATGACATGTTATTTTAGACGGTAAAACCGTAACTAAGATAACAGTAAAAGGTTAACTCATGGTTTCTGGAAAGGAATGACTGAAGCGTCACTAACCATTAAAAAAAAACTGAATGGGCAAATAAATTTATATAGGTAATTATCCAATCTGATCACAAAATTTCACGAGAATCGGTTGAAAAATGCGACCTGTAGAGGAGCCTGACATACGAAAGATTTTTTCTCAAACTATCTAATGAGAACAACAAATTGTTTGTGTGATATACCCAAAGTAATTAAGTATTAGTAATTAGTCAGGGGTTAGTCAAAATTCAGCTGAATAATGCTTACAAGACCAGTAGACTTCAAACAAAAGATCGGGTGTTAATAAAACATTTTCAGCCTGTGACATTCAGTATAAAATTCAGGCTAGTACCTACATGATTCTTCAAGATACCAGCTGGAAGCGAGAAGCACAGGACCTGTCGATGTGGTGACGCTTGGGAGAAGCCTATGCCCAACAGATGATGGACTAAATGATTTCAAAGATGCCCTACATTATTTGCAGAACGTATTTGCAGCTATGTAAGCCTCTTACTAGCGGGCCTTCTGCATAAATACTGCCTTATGCTGTTAAGCTTGACGCGGCTTTTCCTCTACTTTGTATTTGCAACACCCGTATTGTGGGTGCGTTGACACATTAATACTAATAGTAGACATTTTGTTGTACGTTCTAAGCTTGTCTGTGAAGAATTTCATGGTGTAACGGACAACCATGCAATGCAATTGTCACAAAGTCACTCATCACCTAAAGGGACTTACAAAAGCTACGCAATTTTAATATCTTTGAATTGAATATTTCTGATAACACAATGAATTCCATGAGTTTATTTATTTAATGTGGATGTAGTAACGTAGGTTTGCAATTCTCAAGCAATTTTAATGAAAATAACCAATCTCCTAAGTCTTATTGCACCTCATTGTTTCCACATAAATGCGCTACAAAACGAACACCTCAACAATGCAATTTAATCGTATATTACGACGACCGTACAATAAACGTAATTACGAATTATAGAATAGATTGCTTAATCAATGCGTTGCCTTCAAGCCAAAGACCTTATACGTATTTCTTACTACATAAGGTCTTTGCTTCAAGCAAATTAACAGCTATGTCAATTGAGTCGTACAGACGAACAAACTGTTAATTATGGAAGTAATTACTTTTCGAAATTATGTTATTAAGCTTAATGAACCCGCGGTTACACAAAGCGGAGATAAATATAACAGAATTAACATTTGCTTTGCTCGGTAAAGAATAATCGAGCAATGGAACTCCGAATATGTAGCCCGGTTTATGCTAATTTCTTTCACTTTCAATTAGACGAGACAGTATCTTACAACTCACAAGGTGCACAGCAGTTAATCCTCCCTTATTTAGCCCTGTTTAATTCTCGTCTACGACGCCACACCGCGATCAAATACATTTCTCTTGATAATTTAATTCTTCAATCTTGTTTATTGTGAAGATACGAGAACTGTATGTATTATTTTCTGGATTCTATTACTTACTTTATATGTAATTCGTTCGTTTTTGTCACCTATTATGTGGAGGGTTGAATGTGGAATAGTTTAATTTGACGTTATTTTATGTCATGACAAAAAAAATACTGTTTATTCGGTAACTGGCTCCTATCCCACCGCTTTTAGGCTCGATATGAATTATTAAGGACGCTGTTACATTTTCGACGAACTCAAATTTAGGTATCTAGTCGCACACAGCAACATTACGCGTACGCACACATTGAAACTACTGAGCGCTCGATTTTATACATCACTGAAATAATCTTGGTCCTTGATATTATTTTTTAATTTTATTGAAGTTGATTCAGGAAGGTTAGTTGGCACTTTGAAAATGCATTTGATAACTATTACAAACCTTCGTCGTAAAAAGTAGGTTATTATTTTCAACCGACTTCAAAAAAAGGAGATGCTCTATCTATTCGGCCAAACTACTTATCCGATACTTATCGGGTTTACATCGATAAATGTATGTGGTGGTATTTTCAGGGAAGGTTTTATTGTATAATATTTTAGGATCTGATAAAGATCTTCGGAGATACACAATGGAACTCTTTAATAACAAACAGCAAATGACCTGCGATTACTGTGATCGTATGTTTATGTTTTGTTTTAACCATATCATAATATATCATCACGCTTGTACGGTTTTAGGGGGTAAACAGATGTATTTAGTATACCCAATATGGGGTACCTACAAAAATTTTAAAGAGAAAAATAATAGCTTTCCTGTGACGAAAAACAAAGGTACCGACACCGACTTCCGGAAAGAATTTTATTTTTCACTTTGTTGTAGTAAGTAGGTATTTTAAAAAAAACGCTACGTGAAATAAGTAGGTACCTAAAACGAATTAATTTCCGGTCACAAGGATTTAAAAATGACTTGAACATTTTTCATTATATGGAATATATTAAATATTACTATCACATCATCAGTCACTATTAATGTTCCCACTGCTGAGACACAGGCCTGCTCTCTGTGAGAGGGAATGGGCTGTAACCAACAACGCGGGCCCAGTGCGTGTTGGTGGATGCACATATCTTCGAATAATTGGTTCTAGGACATGCCGGTTTCCTCACGATGTTTTCCTACACCAGCAGTGCAGTGGTGAAGAAATAATTTACACAAAGTAAAGCGCCTGCCTGGGCTCGAACCCACGATCTACAACTTGTAAGTCAAGCTAATGACATTCTACCCAAAAACCATGACAATGACACCCATGACGAAAACATGTCAAATTTTCGTCGGCGCCAACTTGTATTTTGGTTTTGACCCCGTATTCGATATAAGCATCCCCAAAATCCATAAAAATGACATCCATGACGAAAACATGTCAAATTTTAGTCGGCGCCATCTTGTATTTTGGTTTTGACCCCATATTCGATATAAGCGACCCCAAAAACTATGACAATGACACCCATGACGAAAAGATGACAAATTTTAGTCGGCGCCATCTTGTATTTTGGTTTTGACCCCATATTCGATATAAGCGACCCCAAAAACTATGACAATGACACCCATGACGAAAAGATGACAAATTTTAGCCGGCGCCATCTTGTATTTTGGTTTTGACCCTATATTCGATATAAGCGACCCCAAAAACCATGAAAATGACACCCATGTCGAAAAGCAGGCAAATTTTAGTCGGCGCCATCTTGTATTTTGGTTTTGATCCCATATTTGATAAAAGCGACCCCAATAACCATGAAAATGACACCCATGTCGAAAAGCGGCCAAATTTTCGTCGGCGCCATTTTGTATTTTGGTTTTTGCCCCGTATTTGTCATACATACATACAAACCGGTTAAAATCATAAATCTCCTCCCACCCATTCACTTCTAAACTTCCCCGTCGGCAGCTTAACCTTACCCATCCAAATCCTAAACTTACTCAGAGCTGTTTAAACCCACCCATCCATTTCTCAACCTTGTCAACAACTGCTTAACACCAACTATTCAAATCCCGATCTTACCCAAAATAATTTTTAAATCACATTCAAATAATAATAGGAAACTCAAAAATACGGCATACGTCCGTCCGATAAAATATCAACTCCTTTTGATCACGACGAGGACGGTACTCACACGCATGCACACTACAATCTTTCTATTACTTTTATCGTATTTATTTCCTGCGAGAAAGCGATACGCCCGTCCTTCCACGAGCGCTTCTGAGCGCGGAATGATGAGTTGATAAGCGGCGGGGACAAAATGTATGAAGACGTCGGCAAGTGATTTTATTTTAGCTAATAATTAAAAAATATAATTATTTAGGTGAAAAATAATTAGCTGTACCTGTAAAGGACTATATATACCGCAATTTTTTATAATTTCGAAGATAAAATATGCTGTAAATTTACCTAAACTGGAACCTATTCGGACCCTACTTTTGTTAATTTTTTGCGATTATTGTGATGGGCAAAACGTATTTGTGCGAAAATTTTGTATGATGTCATACAATTTTTCTGATGCATAACTGGAGCTGAATATATTATCTTTAAATTAAGACCATGATATCTTCACATCGGTGATTGCTTATACATTAAAATGGTACCTCAAAAGTACTGTTATTTGTAGAAAAATGTAATAGCGTCCTTTTCGAGTTTCATAATTGAACATACATCACGGGAATTTAACGCGATGATTTCGATCGTTTTTTTACCTATTTCGCCCGTCGTTTCGGCCGTGTTGCAACGACTGTGGTCCCGAGTAGACAAACAAATAGGTAAATAAATAATCGAAATCATCGCGTTAAATTCCCGTGATATATTGTTGTTCGATATGAATTGTATTTCGTACTTGTGTGGATATGACGGCGGGCAAATTCCATTGCACCTATCGATTTTATTGTACTTATTTAGCATTTATGGCTAGGCCGCCGGGCAGCCACCAATGGTCGGCATTGGTCGCTAGTCAGCCCGAATAAAATGCACGGCGGACGAAAAAAAAAACCAGTTCTCACAAGATTTTTATACTATTATGTTTATTTTATTTATTTTTTCGAGCAAGTTGAAAAATATTGTTTGGTACACATGGGCATTTTTCATTCCAGTCTCTCGGCTGCCTATGGCGACTCGGTCCGGCCGTCTATTCCGCTTCGGCTGCAATGACAAACTTTGCCCACTTGAATGAAATGTATCTACTATTGTTTCGTTGGAAATTACAGCAATAGGAATAAGTTTTTGAGGAGTTTTCTTCTAACTGCGTTAACACGAATCTCCTTTCTTTGATGTTACAACAATAGAGCTTACACCAAGATTCTAGAAGAGTTGTCTTGGTAACTGTTCTAACACAAATAAACTCGAATTTTATTTGAATTGCTGCCGCTTTGTCAACAACCATGCGACACATCATTTTACAATACTGGCTATTCAGAACGGTGACCACAAAAAAAGAAAAACATTTTTTTTCTTCCTTTAAAAAAAAACTCGCGAAGATATCAAGCTGATTGACTGCGTGTAATAGAGGTGGTCGGTACGTCACGATGCGCGGGCGCCGTGACAGATTCGATTTGTCCATTGTCCAGTAGCGGTAACCATTCGTTACGGGAACGCTCGGTTATACCACTAAACCAAGGTTAAACATTAGTTTGCAAACTTTTTGCGTAAATATACAATAATGTGTCTGTCAGACGCGGTCTTTTAATAATTGAGGAAGATGTTTATTTAATGATAAGTGTGTTTTGACATAATGGCCCGTATCTACATAACATGAGTAGGATGTAAATCGCATTGTTTTGTCAGGCATAATGATCTGTGTTTGTTCTAGTTCTGCGTACGTGACTGCGTAAGTGGGTAGAGTACAGACTACAGACACCTACTTGTAGGCAACTACTGATTTTTTGTATTGTGAGTTATGTAACGTTACGTATAGCTCAGTCCAGCTATACGTAAGCCACGTTAATAAAATAAATAATTATAAACTAAAATTAATAAAAAGGATATCTATTATATAAAAATAAGTCGGGTTTCTTCCTGACGCTATAACTCCAGAACGTACGAACCGATTTCCAAGGTTTTGCATTCGTTGGAAAGGTCTCGGGCTCCGTGAGGTTTATAGGTAGGGTAGGGTAGTGTAGGGTAGGGTAGGGTAGGGTAGTGTAGGGTAGGGTAGGGTAGGGTAGGGTAGGGTAGTGTAGGGTAGGGTAGTGTAGGGTAGGGTAGTGTAGGGTAGGGTAGTGTAGTGTAGGGTAGTGTAGGGTCGGGTAGGGTAGGGTAGGGTAGTGTAGGGTAGTGTAGGGTCGGGTAGGGCAGGGTAGGGTAGTGTAGGGTAGGGTAGGATAGGGTAGATAAATGTTTGGTCTTTTTATGGCAAAACAAAATTTGCCGGGTCAGCTAGTTGAGTATAAAACTATGGAAACGGACAAATGATACACAGTATATCACACACAATATATTCAACTGCAGCACTTCAGATAGTAATACTCTTACACAAAACTGGAAATTCACCGTTTTGAGAGTTTTCAGAATAGAAAATACACTTGGTATTGTAGTACTTAGTAGTCAACCGACTTTCGGCGTTCAGTCCAGATTAAAAACTAAAAAGCTGACACTCGTTTTTCCTCGTTCTGTCATCCCTTCTTAATTTTGAATTCAAATCTCAATTAAGAAATAAGACTAGAACGAATAAAAAACGGATTTACAGAGAGGGGCAGTCTGCCGCTGCCCTTACAATAATGTATAAATTGCTTAAGGAAGGTCTAGGTAGTCCATGTTATGTCTGTGGCTTAAGAAAATAAAAATAAAATATACAGACAGATGTCATACAGAATATCAATAGACAGATGAAAATATCAGAATATAAAATATTCCAAGAATTTACAAATAAGCAATATAAATTAAGTTGAAGAATACAAATCAATCAGAGATAACTAAAAATATGCTTTTTAGGTGTTAACAGTCTCAAAGAATACATTAAAATGAGTAAAATGAGTTGATACAATTTGAAGAGATACGAAGGTGTGGTTTGTATAGTGTAATAACACATAAGTAGACTAAATAATGTGGAATGAATACCACAGCTATGACATCAGATTTTTGAGATTTACAATCTATATAGCTTCAGCCATCCTTGACTCCAAGATTTCTTAAGGAAATAATAATGTTTTGAGTTTCCTTTGTCATTGAGACAAAAAGTCAGGTGTCCTGTAAAATAAATAAAAATAAGCTCGCCCTACTAGTACATATTTTTGCTTTCTGCGAAATCCAAAACTTGCCATTATGGGCCGGTATCTGAAAATCTGAGAATTTCAACTTTAATGCCGAAGTTAGACTGGTTTTCAGTAAAAAGTAGAGTATGACAAATTTTTGATCGGGTATAAGTACTTAGGTATACCCGATTCCTATGTCACGAAGAAGAGCTCCGACAACTATCTAACATTAAGTTAAATAAAACTTAAAATCAATTAAAGATAACTCGTCGGTGGCGGCGACCACAAGCCCCACAATCTATCAGTGGCATCCATTCAATTAGCACCAGAACAATAGAATGGCCGCGCGTCCGGACCCCGCCGAACACCGCCGAAGTCGCCCGACCGAAACCGAAGGCGATTACGATTTATAACCAAATCCTATTGTTTGAGAAACATTTGCTTACGGATCAGTGTGTCCGTAAAGTTGCTCTCCGTTATGTTAATACAACTTAATTTTCTGTATCGCTTCACACATTTCAGTAACGACTTCCTTTTAGGAACAGCAGAAAGAGCAATGGATCTTCTCGTCTAGAGTATATTGCCTGTATTTCAGACAATTCTAGTTTTCTAAAAGTAATGTCCAATGGTACTAAAATATGTCTACAAAGTGCCTACATAGATCTTCTCTACTTTTAATCTTTAAGGCGGTACCCTGACCAAAAAATCAGCATGAGATATGAGCATTCCTATTGGCCTAGCGGCACTGGTGGCGCATGAATTACAGTAGTGAATACGCCCAGATTTTAGAATAAAATCTTTATAAAATCAAATTTTAGTCTTATGAAAAAAAAATTACGACATAAATGTTCGTTATTAAATTGTCTATCCATTAGTAATAAGTAAGTACAAAAAATAATTAATGAACAATTTACGAGGAGATGCATGCTATCAATAATTATTTCTCATTTCTATGGTTTTGTTGGAAGGAGAGTAGTGAAACATATACCTCTTTAAATAAAAAGTATACGACCATTTTAGAATCAATAACATGTAGAAATTTAATGTATTTTATTAGTTGATTTTTTTTTTTAAATAACGAGTAAATAGCTCCAAAAAATAGCGCGGCGTTTTGCTCGGGGTACCACCTTAAGTGCCATAGTGCCTCATTGGCCCATTGCTGACACAAATGTTTCCCCTCATAACCAGAACCCCAGGAAAAATAAAAAAAAAAAACAAAAACAATCATCGCGTAAGTCTTCTTAAAAGATTTTATGTTGTGTCCAATTACAAGGAGAGTACAAGACACATATTTCACACGCACACTTAACCTATTTCTGTATCACACGAACGAAATAAAAAGAGCACTTCGCAAATCGTAAGGTAGGTAAGGTAGGTATGCCGACCGTAAATCGATCGAAACGAGTCTTATTTCAAACGTCGGCCGCATCCAACATGGCGATCAATAAAAGGAGTTGAATTTATCACTGGCCAGTAATGCTAGGATGTTTTAATCTTTCGGCGCGTGGGCAGGCCTTTAAGCTCACATTAAGTTTCGTCAGGACAAGGTATTGCCATGCGCTGATTGTATCGATAAATCAGTTAGGAGGTTCTGTTGGTGGTGTCCTTTTTTGTTTATTTTTGTGTACGTAAATTAAATTATTATTGAAACCAGTTGACATGGAATTGTGTCAGCGGAATGATTCACAACATTTTTCACCATCATAAGTATATTTAGGAGATGCTATTTTCTCTTTGGCATCATTGTTTATTAGGTTAGCACCTTAGAACGTTTTTGCAACCCTAATGCTTGCATCAAGCACTAATCGGATGCAAATCGATAAATTTCGAAACAAAAAGAAATGCAGACTTGAAGAAGCGACCGTTAATATGGCCCGTTGAATTTACCTTCAATTTTAATCCTGGCGCGTTGGCGGTATTTTAGTTAAGCCCAGAATAAGTTTTGTTAAGTTGTAAGTAACGTATGTGATTGGCACATGGAAATTACACGTTAAAATACGATAAAATATTGTACCTAAGTGTCTATTTTTATAACACAAGGTCGAAAAGGCTCTACCATCTAGCCATCACACTTCTCTATCACTTCTATCGACTCTATGCTCTACGTTGGGCTTCCAATCTTATCATAGCTATCTATATGAAACTATCAAAGTGTTATCTACTTTTTAGGGTTCCGTACCCAAAGGGTGAAAACGGAACCCTATTACTAAGACTCCGCGGTCCATCTGTCTGTCATCAACACGTTTGTTGCACTTAAATATTTAAACTAAACTAAACAAAGCTAGTAAAAACACAAAAACACTATGGGACACTATTAAACGGGTAACTAACACTACTAAAACTAAGAATACATCTGCTCAATTACTAACTTTGTCATCTTCACCCATTGAATCTTGCAACACTATTAACTCATACTTCGTAAACATTGGCGAGAGGCTTGCAAATGATTTAATTCACTCCAGTACTACACAGCCATTGACAGCTACTCAATCCACTTCTGATATCACATCGACTTCATCGTTCGTCCTCGACCCTACTGACCTTGACGAAATTACAACAGTCATCCATTCTTTGCGCTCTGATGCTGCGACTGGCTGGGATGGGATATCACCTTACATCCTGAAGAGGTACTCAACCTCCCTGGCACCCATACTATGCCATATTTTTAACCTATGTTTCGACACTGCCGTCTTTCCCTCTTCTTTTAAAAAGGCAATCATTCACCCAGTCTTCAAGGGAGGCGACGGGAACCTGCCGAATAATTACCGTCCCATTGCAGTACTGACTGCCTTATCCAAGGTACTAGAACGGCTTATCAATAAAAGACTTGTATACTACCTAGAACATTACAAACTTATATCACCACAACAATTTGGATTTCGTAAAAACAAGTCTACCTGTGACGCAGTTCAGGAATTAACTAACAATATCGTACACAACCTGAACAGTCATAAAAAGGTCCTTACGATATTCTTAGACCTTGCGAAGGCATTTGACACCGTTCCCGTCCGTTCGCTCTTACTCAAACTTGAAAAGATGGGTGTCAGGGGATTGCAACTTGATCTGTTTCAAAACTACCTCACAAATCGCTCCCAGATAGTCAAGATTGACTGTCACAGCAGCAATGAGCTCCCCATCTACTATGGCGTTCCACAAGGAAGCATATTGGGACCCACATTATTTCTAGTGTTTATAAACGACTTATGCAATATAAATATTACAAATACCAAGATAACATCCTTTGCAGATGACACTGCTATCACTTTTGTCGCTAACACTTGGTCTGAACTCGAAGACAAGGCACAGCATGGCTTTAATGTAGCGCTAAACTGGCTTTATTTCCATATGCTCACACTTAATACCTCTAAAACCAAGTTCATTACCTACTCGATCAGTTCTGCTACCCAACCAAACCCACCAATATCACTTAAAGCTCACACATGCAATTTTCAGACTCAAGTTTCATGCCACTGTGTAACTATATCCTCTACGGATGAAATCAAATACCTAGGTGTTAACATAGATAAGAATCTTAAATTTAAATCTCATGTTAATGTCCTTACTGGCAGAGTTCGCAAACTTATATATATCTTCAAAACCTTAAGAAATATTGCTAATCCTATTATTATACGTAATGTATATTTTGCCTTATGCCTATCTATTATTACCTATTGTATTCCATGTTGGGGTGGTGCTGCAAAAACTATCCTTAAACCGTTAGAAATTGCACATCGCGCCATACTGAAAGTGGCTACCTTCCGTCCACTAATTTATCCAACTGATCAGTTATACAAAAACTGCAACGTTCTCAACGTGCGGCAACACTTTATTTTACAATTAATTCTGTTGCAACACCGCATAACCCCCTACATTGAAATTACCAAATTACCAAACGCCGAAAAGATAAAATATGTACTCCTCCAAAAACTCGCTTGTCGTTTACTAGAAGATTCTTTTATTATTTAGGTCCGTCTCTTTACAATACAATAAACAAGAATTGTCCAATATATAAATTGTCTTATCATAATTGTAAAAAGACCGTTCGCACATTCCTTCAAAATAAGAACTACGACGAAACAGAAAAATATTTAATTTAATTAAATTATGATAAGTTTGTATATTGTACCACTCACCCAAAACATAGACCCACACAAATCCAATCTCCTTACTTACGCACGCTTACACTGACTTACACACCCACACGCTCACGCACATACATACACACACAAACTCATACACGCACACTCAGCACACACGCACAAACACACAAGCTCACTCACACACACACGCACACAGACACAAATGCGCTCGCGCTCTAATATCTGTAGATTTTAAGAATTTAAAAATAACTTGTAAAAATTATATTGTAGAAATACAATTAGAGGGTATCGGCACTGTTACTCCTTAATACAGGCTATTTCATAGCCTAGCAAGGAGGACAGCACGTCACCCACTTGATTGTCAGATATTTATAACTACCCACTTTGTAAAACTGTTACATGTACTGCAATCTGTTTTTATATGAATAAAGATTATATTATTATATTATATTAAATATTTAATTTATTCTGTTTTTATTATTTGTTGTTATAGCGGCAACAGAAATACATACTCTGTGAAAATTTCAACAGTCTAGCTGTCACGGTTCATGAGATACAGCCTGGTGACAGACAGACAAACAGACAGACGGACCGCGGAGTCTTAGTAATAGGGACCCGTTTTTACCCTTTGGGTACGGAACCCTAAAAACATATTTAACAAATTTCAAACTTTTAAACCTAGCCGTTAATGAGGAATAGTCTTTCGAAAGTAGCCGTTTTACCGACTAATCGGGAGTATAGTGCGGGACACGTAAGTTGAACCAAAATGTATTATCGTTCTCTTGAAATTAAACAATTTAAACTGAAATAAGTACCTACCTTTTCTACGACCTAATCGTTTACAATATACAAATTGCCAACTGTTAGGTCACATAGAAAGGATTCATTTCGGTTTAAATCGTCTAATTTCAAGAGAACGATAATACATTTTGGTTCAACTTACGTGTCCCGCACTATAAGGCCCTTTAAAAAAACTCAAACTTAACAATGTTAATTACAATTTCTTTATTCATTCTTGAAAGCAATATTCACCTTGTAATTACCACTGGCCACATTGTCTAAACAGAGAATAAGCAGATTGATGGCTTGTCACCTTATGATAGTAACAAGCGCGCTGTATTGAGTGATGCGTCTGCGCAGGACAAACAGCGCTAATTAAGATGATTAATCGATCGCTAATAACGACAACTGAAATTTGCTCATAACAATATTTTATTAATTGCTTGTCATTGTGCTGTGCTAAAAAGTAAATTTGGTAGGTACACGATCTAGATGTGAAGTGTCCACCAAGTCCGACAATATGTATCTGCTGTTTTTGTTTTAAAACGTTTCATAACTTTTACCAATTAATGTGCAATATATAAAACTAGCTGATTTATCTACCCTACCCTACCCTACCCTACCTTACCCTACACTACCCTACCCTACCCTACACTACCCTACACTACCCTACCCTACCCTACCCTACCCTACCCTACCCTACCTATAAACCTCACGGAGCCCGAGATCTTTCCAACGAATGCAAAACCATCGAAATCGGTTCGTCCGTTCTCGAGTTATAGCGTCAGGGAGGAAAACCCGACTTATTTTTATATATTAGATTAAGCTGTTTGTTTGTGTAAGTATACTGAATCATTGCCTGTCTCTCTATGTATATTATTATGTAAGACAACTACTTTATTTCAAAGCAACTTCTAAATACAAGTTTGAGCACACTTTTGCCAACAGGTGCAGACCTATTTTTTAAAAACCAAAAAGGCTTACTTACCATCAATACATACAATAAAGTAAGTAAGTAGTAAGTATAATGTAAAAGTCTAGGGGTCTTGTAGGGGTCTTTAAGTCTAGAGTGAATAGGTTTCTTCTAGGAAAGCGTGCTTCACCGTAGACCACGTCATCGCGTAAAATCAGGCGAGATAGTGGTCAAACGCGATAATAATAAAAAAAAAAACGTCTTTGTACTTTGACTTAGAAAATATTTCCAAAAAAAATTGCCAGGGTTAAAAGTTATCCACAGGACTTTTAATAAGCACCTTTTTGTCTTAGGGATTACGGATAGCCCGCTGTGCAGAGCATGCATGGAAAGGGACGAGACAGCAGAGCACCTGCTCCTAAGCTGCCCGGTAATCGCCGGCTACAGGGCCAAATACCTCGGTGAACCAGGTACCGTACAGGAGGTAGTCAGCAACACGAAGGCGCTGCTGGCCTTCCTCGAGGAGTTGGGATGGATCGAGTGAGGAAGTTGGTAGTAGGTTAATCCCCACCCGTACGCAAAATACGCGCTTGGTCGTGGAGTTGCGGAAACCAGCCCGTTTTAACCTAACCTTTTTTTTTTTTTTTTTTGATAACGCTGGAAAAAAATGCATTACGCATACCCGCCCATCGGGGGAATGGACGGGCTATGTGGGACTCCCCGGGCAAGCCCGGTATACCCACTAAAATAAACCAGCGCACTCCCGCATCGTCTGTGTGGAGGAGGACTGGGAAACCGGCACAGCCTTTACGCCCAGTCCTCCGCCGACGACTGCCCACCATAATGGCGGGCCCCGCACGCCCCTCCCTCAGTGGAGGGGCCCGGGAATGACCGTGAGTGATCGGCCATTCCCGCCCGACGAGGGTGGTGATTGTGCAATGCAGACGACAGGCGCCCCCGCACCTGCCGCCCGCTAATCACCACCAGGGGGTGGGCGCAGGCGATCGTACAACCGCCCTCTCCCACCCCCACCGCTGCCTCCTTTTGCGACATGGCGTCCTCGCAAAAGGAGGCAACCGCCGCCCAGGCCTCCCCGCTCCCCAGCATGGATTTACCACACCGGGAAGCGAGAGGACCTGCCAAACACCTCCTCAGGGCATGACGCAGCTACGCCCCCGCTGGGCACACCTAGACGGTGTGCCGCGCCATGCTCCTCACCGCGCTGGACCTTTACGGTCCCCTCCGTTGCAGCATCTGGCCCGCGAAGCCCAGACGCCGCCCTCCGCGTGTGCGGCGAAGCGTCGAGACCGACGCTCCGCCGCCTCCTCCCACCATTGACTTGTCCCTGCCGACCATCCCACGTCAAAGGAGGGTCGGCAACGACAAGTCACAACCTCCTCTTGGGCCCACCTCCCGCCCCCGAGCCGCAGCCACCCCCACCCGCAGGAGAGATTCCGAGCTGCAGAGCCAGGTGCAGAGCGGGCAAAGCCCGGGTGCAGAGCCGGGCAAAGCAGGGTGCAGAGCTGGTCAGTGCACTCGGTGAGCTCAAACCGCACGAGCGCCGAGTGCAAAGCCAGGTGCAGAGCGGGCAGAGCCGGTCACTGCAGAGCCGGGCAGTGCAGGGTGCAGAGCTGGGGTGCCCCGGGCGTTCCCCCCCGCAGGGGAAGGCGGCCCGCCCAGAGGCCAGGAAGCGAGCCCCACCGCTGTCCTACGAAACCTAACCTACCCCACCCACCCCAACCTAACCTACCTACCCAGACTACCCCTTCGTCGCATCTGGAGTGTCCTCTGCTAATCAGGGGAACACCCAGAGCGACGCCTCCCCCCGACCCCCCCCGTCAGGTATTCGCCACCGCCAACAAGAACCCACGAATAGGAAGTTATTGACGGTGCCCAGGGTGCACCAGCCCAGCGGGTTGCTCTTCCCCCCGGACGTATCCGAAAGAGACCAGCAACCAACTAGGCCAACGTGGAGGTTACCTGACCCGCACCCCGTTTTAACCTAACCTAACCTAACCTAAGTTATCCAACTGAATCCATTTCCAGCATTTTTTTAATTTTTGTCTGTTTGTCGGTGTATCTGTTTAGTTGTGCACGCATCACGTAAAATGTACGAAACCAATGTAAATAACTTTTATAAAAATTATGAGTAACTTGAAGTATTTCTTAGTTTTTGTTTCATCGCAATCGGTTCACTCTATCAAAATTTAAATTAATTTAAAGTGTTCATGAAGTACAAGTAATATTTCAAATTTTCGAATACCCCCGACACATTTATCTTGCGAAAACACCCCGATCCAAACAGTAACGGCTGAACCGATTTTATTCAAACATAGCTAAGAACACTCTCGACAAAAACACATTTCAAACAAAAGAAACTAAATCGAAATCGGTTCATCCGTTTAGGCGCTTTGATGCCACAGACAGACACACAGATACACAGCAACACACGTGAAACTTATAACAACCCTCTTTTTCCGGCGGGGTTTAAAAATATCACAAGACACGCAATTGAAATAATCGGACAGTTAAACTCTATATGCAATAGACGGCGTTGTGCATTTGACGTCCTTTTCTGAATGGCGGTGTTAAGATTCTCCGCCAAAGAATTACCCTAGAAAAATATTGGTAGGTAGTAGGGTAGGCAAGGGTAGGCAGTTGACGAGAGAAAAGCCATAGACACAGCTAGTTAAAAATAAAACAACCGCTGCAGCAATTATGATTCGCAAGCTCATCCAGTCCAGTCATTAACGAACACAGCATAATTACAAGAAATAATATCCCCCGTCGATAAGAAGATCCGCTAAGTGGCCACCACTAAAGCCTCTTGCGAAACGTGCTATGTGTCATTACATTACACTCATTAAGCGACCAGTTGTCAAAAAAAAAAAAAACTATGTTTAATCGGACGCAGACATTAACGTGTGCGACTGTGCGTCGTTATCGGCGTAGCTTAACATTTCAATTAAAACCACGATTAAAAAATTACAGGTAATGCGTGGTTCGAGGTGCCGATTACACTCACTAAGGGATTTACGATGCAGAGAAGTGCAGTAATTGGCGGCATTTAGAGAACCGTGTTTTTTAATTTTAGAGGAGCGACCGTGCTTTTTCCTGGTGATTGTGCGAAAGATAGGTGAAGGTTGAAACTTGAAAGCCGGTAAAGAGAAATTGCGATTTTCAGCGCGATAGAGTTTGAGTCATGGTGTAAGCCGCCCCTGCCTACACATCGTGTACAATTACCTACACCCTCCAGGCTTAAGACGACGACTAACGCCAACGACCTTGAGGGAACAAAACTAACGCGACCCAAAATTTAGTTGGTTTTTGGTACTTTGCTCATTATTCTGTGACTTAAAAAAAAGCTTTATACCAAAATGTAGATGATTAAATTGTCTTTGAGATGTTGTTAATTTCATTAAAATACGCCCAGCGGTTTTGGTGCGTTTGTCGTGTTTTTGTCCGTTTTAGACATAACTTTACAAATTAATTACACTATGTTATACGAATAAATAAAATAAATAAATAAAACTCAAAATTTGCTCAGATGAAATTATTAAGAAAATGGTCTAATATAACATATATTTTTTCAAAAAAAAGTATTCTTATTTTAAAATGAGCTACTCAAGGAAATCGGCGCCTTAAATGATTTTCCATCAACGATAATCATGAATGCAGAAAACTCAAAATGTAGTGAGCTTGTCAATCACATAAATTTTTGGCATATTGAAAATTGTTGTCCTTGATCTCAAGATTCTCATGTCACTTTGTCAAGAGGGCAACGACAGAGATATGAATTTACGTAGGTATCTATTAAGAAAAGAAGAAGATGCGCGATACACAGACTACCACATCCGCATAAAGGTCTATCCACAAATATCAGGGCCGTGCCCGGGACGTGGACGGACCGTGCCCCGTCAGGGGCTCGGAAAAATATCAGTGTGTACATTTTATATGAACTCGTTCACACACGTCTGTGCACGGGCCGTGCACGGGCCAGTAACGAAACTTCAATGCCTGGGCCCGACTCATGTGCCGGGCATGACCCGGTGTGTATAGACCTTATCTTGGACAGGTAAGAGCCGATTGCACCAATGAACGAATCGTGATTATTTCAACTAGGGTAGTTTCTTAGTTGTCTCAACCAATCAGAACGCAGTATTTACATAAACTGAGTTTAGTTGAACTAATCGCGATTAGTTTCATTGTTGAAATCGGCCCCTAAATCTCGAAACTAATGGGAAGAAAATAAATCTTATTCTTTGCCTAAAGAGGTTAGTTGTTTAAAAAGCGTCAAATAGTACTAGTCATCATCATCATATCAGCCGAAAGACGTCCACTGCTGGGCATAGGCCTCCCCCAAGCGTCGCCACATTGATCGGTCCCGTGCGTCTGGAAGCGTCCAGCGGATGCCCGTAACCTTCACCAGGTCATCAGTCTTCTTGGTGGGAGGCCTCCCAACGCAATTACGCAACGTTTTCCGGTTCACGGTCGCCACTAGTACCTATTAAAAACTACCACAGTTTGGGATGTCGCAAGTACCCATAAGCCTGTACCATTGAGGACTTAGTGTACCCCGCTGTAGCTGATATGATGAACGACTTACTGGTTCTTAAATTTAAAGAAAGCAACTCATAACTCGAGGAGAAGTTCAAAAACAAAGCGATTAAAAAGTGAAAAAATATTGAAGTTTCGGAAGACAATGATAAAAACGAAAATGTTCTCAGAGAGATACAATCCAATTATGGAGATGCGTATTCAATATGAAATGTAAGATTTGTAAGGTCACCGCAATCGTATATCATTACAGGAAATAAACAAAAACACAATCGCGCTCGTATGTGATAGGTCACCTATCAGGAAACATGTGATTAATTGTTAATGTTGTTGCCATTGTTATTGTTGTGGGTCAATAGTGTAGATCACACAAAGCACGAGCCGCTACTAAGTACTTTGAAAATTTTACAAAGATTTTCTGAACTAGTGGTCACAGTTGAGAGCAGAGCAGTGGTGGCCCAGTGGTATCCACCGCGACTTACAAGTTGTAGGTCGTGGGTTCGAGCCCTAGCAGGCGCTTTACTTTATGTAATTTATTTCATCACCACTGCTCTCAAAACGGTGAAGGAAAACATCGTGAGGAAACCGGCATGTCCCAGAACATAAAATTCGAAGACATGTGTCATCCACCAATCCGCACTGAGCCCGCGTGGTGGATTACGGCCCATTCCCTCTCACAGATAGGAGGCCTGTGTCCCTGTAGTGGGAACATTAATAGGCTGATGATGTGATGTGATCACAGTTGGCTATAATTAGCATAGGACGTCCTTTAGAAAAGCCAATTTTTTACATAAGTTTGAAAAAGTATTTTTTCAGGTAGTTTACTTTAATGGGGCCTATTCCCCTGGAACCATGCTTTAAGGTAGTCATTGGATGAGACCATGCCAAGAAACCGTACCTACGTACTGTACTGATTATACTGATTATTTTTTGTACATCGATCGCGTTCGGTTCCGTTCCACGGATATAGATGGTGATCTATCTATCGCCGTGGAACGGAACCGAACGCGATCGATTTACAAAAAATAATCGGTTATAATCAGATGAAAAACGCTAGTTACGTCGGCACGGTTTCTTTGTATGGGATGAGGCATCTGTATGCTAGTATTATATTGTCTGTGCGGTAGTGAAACTTTCTATCAGTAGAATCATTTTCGGCATCTTATCAGTAATTGCAGAGATTTTACTATTCGAGGAGATTACCTCCTCCTTCACAAACAAACAGTTTTACCTCTTTATAATTTTAGTATCTTCTGCCAGCGGCTTCGTCCGTGTAAAAAGTGTTTTTTTTATCCCAAGGGAACATAATACCGGGATAAAAATGTACCCTGTTTGCTATTCCAGACTATAATCTATCTTTGTGCCGAGGAGCTCGTGGCTAAATAATAATAGCCGCACTGGTCGATCATCAAGGTTAAGCAACAATTGACGAGGTTGGTCCGTGGATGGGAATACAAAAAAACACACTAAAAAAAACACTTTTTACACGGACGAAGCCGCTGGCAGAAGATACTAAAATTATAAAGAGGTAAAACTGTTTGTTTGTGAAGGAGGAGGTAATCTCCTCGAATAGTAAAATCTCTGCAATTACTGATAAGATGCCGAAAATGATTCTACTGATAGACCATTTCAACATACCGTGTTTCCTCCGTGCCTCGGAAAGCACGTTAAGCCGTTGTTCCCGGCTGTCATTTGAAGATCTTTGACAGTCGTTACGGGTAGTCAGAAACTTGAGATCTGACAGCAGTCTAGCCAAGAGGATCGTGTAACCCAGTTACTGGGTTGTGGAGGTCAGATAGGCAGTCGCTCCATGTAAAAGACTGGTACTTAGCTGAATCCGGTTAGACTGAAAGCCGACCCCAATGAAGTTGGGAGAAGGCTAGGCAGATTGATTGAATCTATCTTTGTGCCAAATTTTATCCAGATCCGTACACCTGTTCTGGCATGATCAAGTAACAAACATACACCCATCCATCCAAAGAACAATGGCAGGTGCCCATACATTTTTTTAGCTGAGATTAAATTCCTACGTCTTTAAATGAAAAATATCTGGTTTAACTCAGGGTGATGTTCTGAATTAGTTTGTGCAATAATTTTTGTTCGAGAATGTCGAGAATAATAGATATTCAGTCATAAACTTTTGTAGGTTATGTCTGGGTAACTTTTAATAATGTGTTTAATAGGTAATATTATTCAATTTCGTGGAAGTAAAAGGGGAATATCGCATTAGCATTTCCCTTACCTAGTTATTTCAGCATGAAATGTATAAAAGAAAAGAGTATATTTATTTAAACTAAGCGACTTTGACGTTTATCAAAAGGTCGTCGTCCTCGTCAACAACCAAGCTATATTTTTTAAACTTGGATACTAGTCTTTTTGCCAATCATTAACTAAAAGTAATTCATTTATTTCTACAATATTCTTACCTACCTGCGAGGAACATTTATACTTAGACATAAACTGTATTGTTAACTCATTTACTGCAATAAATACATTAATTATATTATTAATTAATATAGTTACTACTTGTCACTTAGCAGATAAAATATATAATGGCAACACTAAGCTAAAGAAATTAACCGTAAAATCAAATAACTTTTTATTTATTATGATTTTTTTTTATCCGTTTTGATCCAGCCCAATAATATATTTAAAAAATGTAGACAATTAATAGAATGTCTTTCGTATATAACTCACTTTCAGACGCTCAAATTTAAGTCAGCTAAAATCTCGCCATTGTTCTTTCGTATTAATAATATAAGTGTGATTCATACAGAAACTCATGATATTTTTCTTGAAAATCTCTTACTTCGATCGTAGTTTTTCCAGCTTAACTAACATCGATGCATATTCTACTTGTTCTTCTTTCCGAGTTGATGGTTAGTGGCCTCGTTTTAAGCGGCATCAGAAGAATATTTGCGAAGAAGTATTTATTTATTTTTTTCTTTTCCGAAAGCAGCATCCAGTTGACCTGAGTGCATCAGACAAGAGGTAATAAACAAACGAACAATCATATTTTATTCGAGCTTTTACAGCTCACATAACACCTGCAAACATTTTATCTGTATTTTTAATTGTAAAACGGTTTTAATGACTTGTTCGATATTCGGAGACGTGTGAACGAATGGCTTTCTTAAATTTGATTTATGTAATATATAAACAATTGAATGTTAAATAATAATTGCTTTTGTTAATTGTTTAGTGAAATTGGTATGTTAAACAGTTTTCATACAAAAAATTGCTTGGTAATATCAGCAATATACAGTATACAAATATCTTTAACGAACTACCTATCAAAAGTTAGGAAAATCTTTACACTGAAATGTTCATAGAAATCCCCGGAAACTTCTCTCAAGAGATATAATTTGCCAATCTCGACATGTGAGACAGATCTCTACGCAAACCAAGAACTGTCAATTTGGCAAACCCAAAAATAAATTCTCGAAAAACAAATTTTTATAAATAGAACACAGGATTCTATTTGAACCTTCACCTGTTTTGAAACCAGCCAGTATACATGTAAAGAGATGGCTTTTCAATAAATAAGAGTGAAACCTACTTGTATGTAAACTTTTTACATCAGTTACTTATGTACGCACGTCTCATTAAAGTGACATGAAAACAGTAGGTAAGTACCTCAACCTACGTTTACGGCAACTGCAACAAGGCTTCTGAAATGTAGAGATTTGACAGAAGTTTCAAGCGAGTTTGCGAGTTTCAAGTATTATATTTGTACTTATTTACTTCTACCTACTAAATCTTTTGTTATTTTGTTTTTTTTTAACAAGTGTTTTGTTTTCTGAACGGTTTTGTTTGGGTCAAATTTAGTAATTGAAATTATGGATACCTTATTTTGAAAATATTTATGTAAAAAATAGTAAAGATTAACTATTATACCAATCTAACTGTAAACATATGCTATGTTACCTTTGTTGTCTTGTAAGTCCGCTCAAAATAACTTAAATTGTTTAGATATGTAAGTTTCTCTTGTAAGTGAATGCCATTGTAATTCTTTTGAGAAAAAAAGATTCTTTAACCGTAAAAAAAAGGAAAAAAATAAAGAAAAGTAAGGAAAATCACAAACCGACTAGGACTATGTATATATCTATGTGTATTCTTGAGATCGAGCTTCAACCATTATAAAAGCTTCAATTTATTGATTATTATTCTTTGATTTATAAAACATGCCTAAAAAATGTGGTCCAGATGACTGATTCTTGATTTTTTGATAGAAAATTCTTACTTACGGTATCAAATATGCATCGCCCATTCTACCCCATCTTTGCTTTGCTTTTACACAAAATTACTTAATTAAATATTAAAAACTCTACTTATTAGGTCTGCTGTATAGCACTGGTATCTGCACTGTAAGTTTAACCCAAAGTGCACCTACAAGGTTGCCTTTTACACGATCATGCGCTTGCCGCAAACTTGGAAAATACTTCTCCTACAGTCAGTATTACAAATAAAGCTTACTTTCAAAGGCTCTTGTAACCAGACCTACTGCAAATTCTCCGCACACTGTACTTATTCTGTTATGCATTGTTCGACATCAGTGCGCGGTGCGCGGCCTTCTCTCCATACGCACCGCACTCCTCGATAATTGGAACTCGCTAACTTATCTGCGGCGCGAACAAGGTGCCTGTCGATTCGCTTTCGAAACTCTTGCTAGACGTGTAGCGAATGCAGCGACTGTCATTTTCTAAGGAAATTTAATTGGAAGTTAAAACTTAAAAATATCCTGTTCGTTAAAACAAGCTTGTCAGCTCAAAGTCTGATGAGATGACTTCACCAATATTACAGTTAACCAAATTACAGGTAAGTTATGTTAACGACTTATTTTATCAGTAAGCCAGCTCATCATCAAGAAAATCACCTAAATATATGATCGTTCTTGACGGTGATTAACTGTGAGTGATTGCTTCAGCGTGATATATCTGGCACCGATATGTACCTGTCGATACGGCTCGTCGATACCGCCGGAGGCCCTGTTCCGATCTCTCTATACGGATATTCACCAAAAACCGTTGCAAAAACTCGCACAAGTGCGTATGTGAGGCGGCAGGCCTTACAAGATGACAGTGCGCTCGCGTCGGACAAAGAATGATACAAGAAATAATTACGCCCATTGATCGGAGCTCATTAAAATGGACCAATGGGCATCGTCGGCAACAACTACAAAAGGAAAACGGCTCGGGTAGGCACAATTTGCCGCGGCGCCGCCGCCTGCCTTTTCTCATTGAAATAATTGAACTTATTCAATTAGATACGGAGCCGTTATCTTGCGGAATTTATCAATAAAACGTCTGTAAGGTCGCCCCGCTTGTTAAAAGACGCTGTTTAATTCTAAGCACGAACGCAGCCTTGGATCAGATCAGACGCGCGTCAGTTCCGCAAAGGACAGTGTTGCACTTGAGTGATTCCATGTTTTTTTTTTCAGAACTAATCTAAACTACTACTACTAGTTAGTTTAGTTTATCTAGACTTGGTTCTAGTACGACATAGGTCCACAAAGTACGATATTGCATTTTGAGAGACCAGCTTACTTGCCATTTTTTATGAGAATTTAAATCATTAGGAATCTGATGAACAAAAAAATATACAAATAACTAACATGTCACGTTTGATTTAATATAAAATACGGAATAAATAAGATGGTATCAAAGAAGATTCATTTTTTTTTTTGTTTTATCATACGTAACTCATTGTTGATTATCACTCCCAACAAAGTCGTTGATGTCTTTACTACGGCAAAAAAAATTGGTGATTTAATTTGTGATTTTTGGTTCTTCTTTTTCGAGATATTATTGCAAAGCACGTTATTTACTTTGAATACTGTTATGTTTTAATGTAATGTTATTTTCTTTTTAAATAATGAATTACAAAATGCATCACCTTTTTTTTTTTTCTCTTCAATCAACCTTCCCAATATGACGTGATTGCTTTCGGGCCCTGAAGCCTTAAAAAATCTGCACGACCGAAATCAAATTCGAAAAATCTTAAGCACAGTTACTTGGGCAACAGCTGGAGCGGCGCGTGCGCAACATCGTCACACGCGATGCGCAAATTGACGCGCGACAAGATGGCCGCTGAATAATAACGCGAGTTAATGAGACGCCTGGAGTGGCTGCCGTGTAGATGGATGGATGGATTGAAAAACGTTTTTTTTTTGTGTTTCGATAAATTTTAAATACATATTTAAAGAAAACCTGGTGAGGGTGGCGAGAGTCCGCTGGATGCGAGACGTACAGGGCCAGTCAATGTGGCGACACTTGGGGCAGGTCTATGTTCAGCAGTGGACGTCTTTTATCTGAAATGATGATGATGATTTACAGAAAATATCGTTTTATATTGATAATTTTGCCTTAGCTAATAGTTATTAAAATAAACGTCAGAAAATCGTCGTGATCAGGAGATCGACAAGATGTTTGTACTTAAGTGAAATTAGACATTCGGCTGAGCCTAAACAAAAAATATCGAATTCTTTACTCATCGATATTTGAAAAAAGAAACCATTTTTTGCAATAACTAGATTAAATATAACGGTTATTTAAAAAAACCGGCCAAGTGCGAGTCGGACTCGCTCACGAAGGGTTCCGTACCATTATCGCAAAAAAAGCACGTTTGTTGTATGGGAGCCCCCACTTAAATATTTATTTTATCCAGTTTTTGGTATTTGTGAAAATTTCAACTGCCTGGCTATCACGGTTCATGAGAAACAGCTAGGTGACAGACGGATAGACAGACGGACAGACAGACGGACCGCGGAGTCTTAGTAATAGGGCCCCGTTTTTACCCTTTGGGTACGAAACCCTAAAAATATCGATATATTGATATTTTTTGCCAAGCCTGCAAAGCCCCGGAGCAGACCTGCCGAAAATCATCGCTGTCAGGTCTCAGGATGTTTTAATGAGACTGGAGGAAACATTTAAGATAAGCGTGTGTTGCACGTGCATGCTAAGAATTCGGTGGGATCGGCCAATGTTTTTATTTTTTGTACGTTTGTTACTTCTTCACGCTAAAACGGCTGGGCTGGACGGATCTGGATGAAATTTGGCACAGAGATAGTTTATAGGCAGGAATAGCACATAGAATACTTTTTTTTATACCGATAATGTGTTTCCTTGGCATAATTTTCGACATTTGGATGGATATTGATTTGTTTGTTACTCAATCACGCCAGAACGGGTGTACGGATCTGCATAAAATCGGTATAATGTTCCCTCGGTATAATTCCGACATTCACGCAGGCGGAGCCAAGGGCAGAATCTAGTAATGGAATAAGTTCCATCAGCAGCCTTATTGCGTAAGTGCGCAAAGAGTTTAAACTCTATCCAACCGGCCAATCACACAAAACGGAAATCCACATCGTGTCATTAATCTCGCCTGTGATTGGTCGATTTGGTCGGTTGGATAGAGTTTAAACTCTTTGCGCACTTACGCAATAAGGCTGCAGAACTCCGCCTACACCACTCCGTGTGCAAACTTTGCGCAATTAAAGATTTACCTAGGTAAGTCTTCTGGGAGTGATAAGCTTTGATGGTCTTCAAATAATATTCTCTATAACTACAATGACTATTAATGCAAGTCATAGAGAGAAGTATGCGTCAAGGTTTGGAGCTTTTTCTTTTTACCCGACTGTGCGACGCAAAGGAGGGTAATGTATTTTTCGGTCTATGTATGTATGTTTGTTCCTATGTGGCGTTCTAGACATCAAACGCGTAGACCGATTTGATGAGTCTTAACTTTGCGAGTGTCACTGACTACATTAAAATTGGGGGGTATAAATTTTTCGTTTTCTTCCTAACTCATCAGCAATCACCTCTTAAAACCCTTCATTTTGATAGTAGGCCGACTGCAAACAAGAACAAGAAGAAAATCATGCTGTGCAGTTAGAGGATACATAATCACGAGGTGCCTGACTAAACTGGGTAAGCTGACTGGCAAAGATCTTGAAGATCCCCCCCTGAAGTGCTGTTATAACACTTTTAATTGAAAAGCCTTTTGTGTTAACGACTATATAGGTACTTACTCACCCTGTACATGCAACTTGCTCTTAATGGCTTTTATATTACATGTTAGAGACTGTAATTATATTCGGCATTCAATAACTCTTACCTACAACCTATATATCGCCATTACCACATTTTATTGCACCCAGCCATTTTGGCAACGCACGCCTTCTCCACAACACTCATAAAATACTAATTAGGTACATACGTTAAAACAGTTGCGTTCGTAAACTTGCAATCAGCATAAATTCTTCATTATTTATAACAAGCATAAATAAGGAGGTGATATTTACAATATGGTGCTGGAAGTTGATTGGATCAAAGTTTTATGAATATTTTGTGTATGTTTTATTTGTTAATAAAATTATTTATTTATTTATAACTAGCTGTTTCCCGCGGCTTCGCTCCCGTCGACCACCCCACAGGACCCGTTTTCGGGATAAAAAATAGCTTATGTCACTCAAGAATAATGTAGCTTTCTATTGGTGAAAGAATTTTTAAAATCGGTCCAGTAGTTTCGGAGCCTATTCGGTACAAACAAACAAACAAAAAAATCTTTCCTCTTTATAATATTGGTATAGATATCTGCTGCTTATCTTAAGGTATTAACATTAATTGGTAAGTCTTATTTATGTAACACTAGCGGACGCCTCGCGGTTTTACCCGCGTATTTCCGCGCGTTCCCGTAGGAATACAGGGATAAAAAGTAGCCTATGCCAACCGGGGATAGTGTAGCTTTACAACGGTGAAAGAATTTTTGAAATCGGTCCAGTAGTTTTTAAGTTTATTCGTTACATACAAAGATACAACCATACAAATCTTTCCTCTTTATTATAATATTAGTATAGATATAGATTTTCTTCAACAGCCTATGCCATCTACCTAACAAAAACGTGAAACTTTCAAACAAATAAACTCATAACAATAGGTGTACAGTCTAAAACTGTACATATTTTGCTGACGCGGTGCCGTGCACCATACGTGCGTCATTCCAATAATATTATAAATACACATGAAACACTTTAAATCAATGAGTACGATAACTGCTACGCGGTGACTAACATTAGAGAAAGGAATCGTCAACAGTATTACTTGTAAACACAAAAATACGTAATAAATCTAACGAAAACTGAGTGATCTTTTCTCTTCGTGCTTCAACCTCAACAACAACAACTCTGCAAGTGTACGAACCGTACATTTTTTGGTCCTTCGAGCCGGATATTTGGTGCCACTGTGTCTCTTTACGGTAGCGAATCGGTTTAGCTGGTCTCCCAGAAGCGGGTCGCCCCAGCTAGATTGAGAAGTCGCATAATATCGTGACAGAGGTGCAAGGGTGCTGAGTTCCACTGACCATTTCAAATCAAGTAAGTCAACGATTTCAAGATTTGAAACGGAGAAGACTACAAGCAACGCAGTAGCCTTCGCAATACAACGCAACGCTCTCCTGCCACAGTCAACGACGTGTCAGCAAGCATCAACATGGATATGCTAGAATTGCAGTCAACGTGCTTCGATAACATCAAAGCATTATGTGTCAACTATCGCAAGGATTCATCATCACGAAAATCTGTGGAATACCTGAAGAAACGCTTGTCGTCGCTAGAAAACCAATGGCAAGACTTCGAAGGCAGGCATGCCCAACTGTTGCTCGAACTAGAAGATAAGAACATAGCATATTTCAAGGACGACATCTACGAAAAAACTAAAGAAATGTTCTTATCAACTAAAACAGACATAACTAGCAAACTGACGACTTTGAGCAAACAAAACGTGAAGTTCGACCTAGGTGGGACTTCAGAAGATGACGACAGCAACATACAACTCTTGCTTAACAAGCAAGAATGCAATTTCAACGCGATTCACCGTGTCATCTCCAAGATTGACTTAATCACTATATCGGAAAGATGGGAACTGGAAGACCACTTCGCAACCTTGAAATCGAAATGGGAACCCATCGATAAACTTCATTGGGAAATAGACTTTCAACTGAAAGGATCCAACGAACATTACTACAAAATGTTCACGGACGTTGAACAACAATATGATGAGCTAAAGAGGAAAATCCATGCCAAAATCTGGTCCACCGTCCACTACCAGAAATCGACACCTAAGATCGAAATCCCTGAGTTCTCCGGCAACTACAGTCAGTGGATCTCCTTCAAAGACCTATTTCTGGAAGCTATTCACAAAAACCCTATGATCAACAACGCGCAGAAAATGCAACACTTAAAGACCAAGCTGCGAGGAGAAGCTGAACGCTTAGTGCAGCATCTGACCATTAGCACTGAAAACTATAACTCATGCTGGGATATATTAATTCAGCGCTACGACAATCGTCGCCTCCAGTTTACTTCATTTATGAACAACATGCTAAATTTGCCGATCATACAACATGCAGACTCATACAATTTGAAGAAGATGCATGACGTCATTACCGAATGCCTGAACGGCATCTCTAACATCGGTATTGATACTTCAACTTGGGACCCGATCATTGTGCACATCATGTCACAAAAACTGGACTCCAGTACTTTGAGTGACTACATGAAAGAACTTCAAGATCACAGAGAACTACAGAACCTCCACGACTTCCTGTATTTCCTCGAAACACAGTTCATGGCATACGAAACGATGAAATCAGCTAAAAGGGCGAACCCTACAGCCACAGAAAAATCATCCAACTGGAAAACATTCAACAAGCAAACCCAGATGAAGAAACATAACTATAACTTCAATCAAAATAAAAAAAACAACTATCATGCTATTTACGGTAAATGCCCATTCTGCAACGGAAGTCACGTTCTGCGCCAATGTGACAAATTCCTACAAATGGACTTTGGCAAGCGAAATGACACCGTGTCGAAACTGCAGCTGTGCAAAAACTGTTTATTCAGCCACGGAAATGACGAGTGCAAATCCACGAAAATGTGCAAAGAATGTAACTTGAAACACAACACACTATTGCACAATCCGGACAACCAAACCATAACGTCAGCGACTAGAAAAAACAATGTTGAACAACGCCCTTCATCTCAACAACCAACATCTAACCATTTGTCTAAAGACAACATGGAGGTTCTACTGACTACGGTCCAGCTGAGAATAAAATCTGCAGATGGGATTTATGTAACACTACGTGCGTTGCTCGATCAAGGCTCACAGGTGAACTTGATAACAGAAAACGCTGCACAAATATTACGTCTTCCTCGGCGCGGGATCAACGCATCAGTATCGGGAATCGGCTCTGTTTCCAGAGAATGCAGGGGAAAACTGAAACTTACCTGTCAATCGATTCACTCCGATTATAACTTTGAAACTCAAGCACTTATTATGACGAAGCTAACAAACAACCTGCCTATGAAAACGTTCGAGAAAGGTGCATGGAGTCACTTGAAAAACTTGAAACTTGCAGATCCTGACTTCAACGTATCTCGGCAAATCGACCTATTACTAGGAGCCGACGTATACTCCGAAATTATCCTAGGAGGTGTATTGAAAGGCAATAACAGCTCCCCAGTTGCACAACAAACGCAAATTGGGTGGATTTTATGCGGAAAGATGAAACAAACGTTTAACTGCCACGTTACTGTAGTCAACTTAGAGGATTTAACAAAATTTTGGGAGAATGAAGAAATTCAAAAAACTAAAGATATCCCCAAAGATGACCAGTGTGAACAATTTTATAACGAAACTGTAAGAAGATCATTCGACGGAAAGTACATCGTCAAAATGCCTCTAGTTCCAGACTACAAAGAGAAACTAGGCAAGTCTAGAACAATTGCGGTTTCGCAGTTTCTACAGTTGGAAAAACGGCTAGAGAAGAACGAAAAGCTTTCCTCCATGTACAAAAAATTCATGGAAGAGTACGCGGATCTGGGTCACATGAAATTAGCACCTCAGATACCTACTGACGTCTACTTCTTACCGCACCACGGGGTCTTGAGAGAAAACTCGACAACAACAAAGTTGAGGGTCGTATTTAACGCCTCTCAAAAAACTACGACTGGCGTCAGCCTGAACAACGTCATGGAAAAAGGCGCCAACTTACAAAAGGACATTCAGGCCCTTATACTGAAATGGCGAACGTATAAATACGCATTTACGGCTGACATTGAAAAGATGTACCGCTGCATTTGGATTTCAAAAGAACAACAACATCTACAGAGAATTGTATGGCGGGACTCACGAGATCAACATCTTCGCGATTACCAGCTCTGCACAGTAACCTACGGGACCAAATGCGCACCATGGCTAGCTATGCGAACATTGAAGCAACTAGCCATTGACGACGGTCACAAACATCCGGCAGCTGCCAAGACACTCATAGAAGAATGCTACGTAGATGACGTCATTAGCGGCCATAACAACCTCACAGAAGCGAAAAAACTGCAAAACTCCTTGATCCAACTGTTAAAAGGAGGAGGCATGAATTTACGGAAGTGGACAGCCAATGACCGCGCTATACTGGAAGACTTACGCAAGGATCAAATTTCAACTCAAACCATGTTTGATTTTAAAGGGGAAGAATCAAGCAAAACGTTAGGCCTCGGTTGGAATCCAAACAGCGACAACTTCCACTTTAACTGGCCTGTGGAAAACTCCAAACAACTAACAAAGAGATCTTTACTCTCAGCCATATCAAGATTTTACGACCCATTGGGTTGGCTCTCCCCAGTAACGGTCAAGGCCAAACTACTATTCCAGAAAGTCTGGATGAGTAAACTTAGCTGGGATGACATAGTGCCCAGCAACATTGAATCTGAGTGGCTGAACCTAAAAACAGAACTGCCGTTCATTAATAAAATAACGATAAATAGATGGATTGGCGACACACAACAAGGTGTCGAATTGCTAGGCTTCTGCGACGCAAGTGTAAAGGCGTACGCTTGCGTTATTTACAGCAAGGTGTTCAACGAACATGGCCAACCCATCGTAACTCTACTTGCTGCTCGAACAAGGGTGGCTCCACTGACTCAGAAAACAACACTACCAAGACTGGAACTGTGTGGTGCTCAGCTACTAGCTGACTTGATGGAGAAAACCAAGGAAACATTCTGTGGATATAACATATCAACACGGGCTTGGTCGGATTCTCAAGTGGTCCTCGCGTGGATTCAAGGCGAAACATCAAGATGGGAAACTTACGTAGCCAACAGAGTTACAAAGATCAAAAACGTCATTCCTGCAGCTCAGTGGCATTATGTCAAATCAGAGCAAAATCCAGCAGACTGCGCCTCAAGAGGTCTTTTGCCAAGCAAACTAGTAAACTTCAACCTGTGGTGGCAAGGCCCAGAGTTCTTAACAAAACAAGATCCGCCGGCAGATATGCCTTGCACTTTCCAAACGAATTTTGGCGGCTTAAACCACGCTAAAATCACGCAAGAAAATATCGATCATAATATAATTATCAATTTATTGAGCAAATGCAGCTCATTGACACAAGCAAACAGGGTCATCGCATGGATATTACGCTTCATTACAAATGTGCGCAATAGGACGAAATCGGAAACTACGTACCTAACAACAAGTGAACTAAGCGCAGCGCGCATTAGTATCATTATTCAAGCGCAGCGATTGCAGTTCAATTCTGAATACAAACAAATCGTTAACAACGAAACAGTATCAAAGAAAAGCGCAATTTGCAAATTGAATCCTTATGTAAACAAAGCGGGCATCATCTGTGTCGGAGGTCGTCTTAAACACTCAAGATTAACTGGGGATATGAAGAATCCAATAATCGTACCACATAAAGGAAGATTTACACAACTTCTTATAGAACAAGCACATTCAGCCACATTACATGGAGGAGCTCGGCTAACGCTGACTTATATTAGACAGCGTTACTGGATCGTTGGCGGCAACCGGGCTGTCAAGAACCAACTTCGAAGATGTGTACGCTGCCATCGCTTCAACAAGACAGATAGCTATCAACTGATGGGTGACCTACCACCGCAAAGGATCACTCCGTGCCGCCCTTTCACGCACACAGGAGTAGACTTTACCGGTCATGTGGATGTTAAACACAACAAGGGTAGAGGCGTAAAAACTTCAAAGGGATACATAGCCATATTTATATGTATGGCGACGAAAGCTGTTCATATTGAACTCGTATCAGACCTTAGCACAGAAACGTTTATGGCGGCCTTCCAAAGACTATGTGCGAGACGCGGCACCCCGAAACACATGTACTCTGACTGTGGTACAAACTTTATCGGCGCTGCAAAGGTGCTTCGTCAGGAATTCGAAGAGTTCAAACAACTACTGAAACCAGATGTTTTCAACGAACTGGCCAAATTGGAGGTGGAGTGGCATTTCAACGCCCCCGCCTGGCCAACTGCTGGCGGTCTGTGGGAAGCTGCCGTCAAGTCTATGAAGCACCATCTGCGACGAGTACTGGGGGACCAAAAACTAACGTACGAGGAGTTCATAACGATTTTAGCAAAAATAGAAGCCTGCATGAATTCAAGACCTCTGTGCCCGCTAACTGAAGATCCAGAAGAGTTCTACAACTGCCTAACGCCTGGACATTTCCTTACAGGAAGCCCAATATTGTCCATGCCACTCTCGGATTACAGTGACGTAAAAAACATTGATTTACGCCGTAGATGGCAGCTTACCGAGCATATGTTTCAACAATATTGGAAAAGCTGGTCAAACGATTACCTTACCACTCTACAAACACGTAGTAAGTGGAACAAGCCTTCTAGAAACGTTAAAGAAGGCGATGTAGTACTGGTGAAAGAAAACAATCTACCGCCGGGAAAATGGGCCCTAGGTCGGATTCTGGAAACACATCCAGGATCTGATGGATATGTTCGAGTAACTACTGTTAAAACTCAAGCAGGAATCATAAAGCGCCCAATAACAAAACTGTCGCCATTACCATTGAACTCTGAAACTGAGGAAACCAAAGAAAACGAAATGAAAAATAAGCCTCCACAGCAATCGAAAAACGAAATGGAAGAAGTCAAAGAATCTTATCTCAACGTTACTAATAACAATGTTATCATTGTTTACATTTGTAACGGGATCTTATACCGCCACCGATGGCACGCGCGGAGCGCCGGCGGCGACCACTCAGATTACAAGTCTGGAACGCGAGCGGCCCATATACTATGACACCGTCGGCAAAATGCAAGTAGTGCACGATGAATGGATACTAATGATGTACTACAACCTAACAAACTATTGGGATGGGACTCGTCGTACTCAAACTTACTTCGAGAATATTCACAACTTATGCCAAAAAACGAATCTACAACACTGCAGATCAACCATGGAACAATTAAATCATGAACTAGAACTTCTAAACTACTACAACTCTATACTTATAAATCCCCACAAACACCTGAGCAACAGGAAGAAACGGGGTCTAATCGACGGAGTCGGCTACATAGCTAACAGTCTGTTTGGGATATTGGACCAACAATTCGCTAAGAAATATCAAAACGATATTCAATCTCTGCAAACCAATGAGAACTACTTACTTGAGTTATTAAAAAATCAAACAACGATTGTGGAGCTTGAGAATCAAGTATTGAAACAAACTGAAGACAATATTCAGCGTCAATTCAACTCCATTGATAACTTTATCAATCAGACCAATAAAAATATAGCATCCATCGAAACGGAAATGGAAATACTTTCGGCTACTACCTACCTCAACTCTGCTTCGTTAACGACGTACCTATTGATCAACAGCCTGAGGACGTTCCAGGAGATGCTGTTTAATACTCTAACTAACGTCTACCAAGGTCATGTAGATGTCCATCTGATAAGTCCGGTGCGTCTGATTCAAAAATTAACGGAAATATCCGGAAGCCTTCCGAAATCTTTATCGCTACCAGTTGAGAACTACAAAGAAAACATTAAAGATATCTACAAGCTGATCAATGTGAAAGCACGAGTTACTGAAAATTACTTTCTTTTCGAAGCACATATTCCACTTGTAGCTAACGAAGATTTCGTAATATACCAAGCGATACCTTTACCGGTTAACAATGCTAAGGAAACTACATATGTGCAGTTATCAAACGAGTACATCGCTGTCAACTTCAAGAAGAACATTTACGTGTCTATGTCCAAAGATGACTTGAAACACTGCATGCAACAAAAATCGCAGAATTTCTTATGCAAGAAAAACCTGCCATCATTTGACCTACACAGCAAAAACGCTCCTTGTGAGGCAAAACTGCTATCGCATCAAAACAATGAACCTTGTGACGTCGAACGCGCGTCATGCAAAGACACTTGGATAGAGTTACAAACTCAAAACAGCTGGCTGGCGATTTGCTGCGAAACGTGTGCATTACGAATCATATGTAGCAACGACGTCACATCACAAACCATTGCATTATCGAGCATAGTGACATTATCTCAGGGATGCGTACTGCAATCCAACGACTTAACCATCTACGCTCAACGCCGATACAGCAGTCATATGAAGATGGATTATGAGTTTACAGCTCCAACATTTGATACATCTATTAACAAGATAGTGAACTTAACATATCGTTATGCTCCAAATATCCTTCAGTCAAAGGCTACGGATCAGGAAATTGTAACAATTGATCGAAAAATTGCAACTCAACGGCAAAATGAAGCTTCACTACCAACACTAACAAGTCACGACATTCATCAATATGCCATAAGTTACTCTTTGCTGGCGATCGCCATCATAGTCGTACTTGTCGTGGTTGGGAGAAATCGTTGTCCACACTATTGCACACACAACGCTAAGAACAAAACTTCGAGTCAACCTGAAGATATTGAACTTCAAGTTTTCCGCAAAACAGAGTGCCAGCAGCATGAAACCGTCGCAGCACAAACAACAAAGGACTTGCGGCGGGAGCCTCAACCTGGGAACAGGAACATCGCCTTTCTATTTGATTGATTAATTACTTAACTAACTTTGTGATGACTTTTCCTTTCTCTTCTCGTTGGTTTCTTCTTTTTGGGTTGCCAAGATGTACAGTCTAAAACTGTACATATTTTGCTGACGCGGTGCCGTGCACCATACGTGCGTCATTCCAATAATATTATAAATACACATGAAACACTTTAAATCAATGAGTACGATAACTGCTACGCGGTGACTAACATTAGAGAAAGGAATCGTCAACAGTATTACTTGTAAACACAAAAATACGTAATAAATCTAACGAAAACTGAGTGATCTTTTCTCTTCGTGCTTCAACCTCAACAACAACAACTCTGCAAGTGTACGAACCGTACAATAGGTACAAGTAAAATTTAAAAAAACCCCCGACACATTTATCTTGCGAAAACACCCCGATTGAAACAGTAAAACGCCGATAACTTTTGAACGGCTGAACCGATTTTACTCAAACATAGCTAAGAACACTCTCGACAAAATCATCTTTCAAACAAAAAAAATTAAATCAAAATCGGTTCATCCGTTTAGGCGCTATGATGCCACAGACAGACACACAGATACACAGCAACACACGTGAAACTTATAACACTCCTCTTTTTCCGGCGGGGGTTAATACATCTATCTAAATAGCACATATCTATATTATATCCCTGGCTATTTACAGTCAAGATCAAGAATACAAAAAAAGAAAACTTATCAGTCGCTAGTCGCTACCTAAAAATAACTGCTCTCTGAACTGAAATACCAACGAGCTATTGTGAGGTACCTGCCTCCTACCCCATTAAATATTCACGTCGCTATACCAAAACAAAAACGGATCACGTCCTTGTCGAATCGAAAATAAAAAGTGGCAATGTTAGTTAGTTTCACGTACACGATCTGCGAGTCAGCGACCAGTTTTTGCGTGGTCCGTATCAATGGAGCTGAATGGTTCGACGGCGACGCAAAAAGGGAATCGCCGCGTGTCGTCATTAGTATGTGTGGTGGCGTCCGAATGTGAGCATTAATTTATTGACAATATTGTATTGAATAATGCACGCCTCGGCACGCCGCGCGCCGTCCACACAGCGCAGCGCACCGAGCACGCGCTCGTTTCCTGTGACGACCAGATTTCGGTAGCGGTACAATATACGTGCTGATTTTATTAGCACACATTATTATGTTGACAATGCCCGTCTGATTTCCTGGTGTTTTCACTTTTTACCCCCCCTGTAATCTAAAATAAGAGAATGATAAAACTAAAAAAATAATATGATGTACAATAACATGTAAACTTCCACCGAAAATTGGTTTGAACGAGATCTAGTAAGTAGTTTTTTTTTAATACGTCATAAATCGTAAACCGCAATTTACCAAGTACGGAACCCTTCGTGCGCGAGTCCGACTCGCACTTGGCCGGTTTTTTGTAATGGCATCAATTGAGAGGATTTTTGCGACATAAGAACACGGAAATACCGTTAGCGACCCTGATCTTAATGGCTATCAGTTTAGTCAAGAACATTAAAATCGAAGCACTGAGTGATTGAATATAAACTGTTCGCGACGATACGTCACCTTTAGATAGGTTGTCATAATGTAAAATATAAATAGTATTGACAGACACACGTCTGCTCACCCCAGAGCGCCATCGCATACTAAGCGATGTCGGTAGGTGAAAAAACCTTTTATAGTAAAGCTCGTAACTAATTTTTGCTCATGTTTTTGAGACACTAAAATTATATTTTATGTGTCTATCAGTAGGTAATAGAATTATATAGTCTAATAACAATAAATTAGAAGCTTTAAAATGCATACTGATTGTGTTATTACGGAAAGAAACAAGTATTTAACTCCGTAAAAAACAACCGTCCTCAACGAGCGTTTAGTTCACAATGACCTGTAAGAGGGCGGCACCTTATATTTATACTAAAACCAGTTTTTGTAGAATTTTGATAACTTTAAACTCATGTTTTGGGGGCTTTTACATAGTTTATAGTGTGAATATAGCGCTTATGTGTTAGAATTATACATAAGGTACCTTAGTTATATGATAAATGTATAGGTTTAAGGAAATAAAAATATTTTGTTTACTTATTTTAGACCCCCCGTTTTGAGCAGGGTATCAGGTGGTGCTATAGGTATTCTATTCACCAACCAATCAGATTGCTTCCTTACACATAATTGTTTTGTTAGGAAACACCACCTAGGTGTTCTAGATAGGATGGCTGGATACCATGACTGAGAAATTATACATAATAGCAGTACATGGCCAGTCATAGTGCATTTTCACTCTAAAAAGGGAAATATACATACATTTTACTCAAGTAAGTGTTTGGAAAATTCGATACAAGCCATTTAGCGCTTCTAGGTGACCTAGAATTTTGTCTAGGCCCTATAAATAGATAGCACCTGTGTAATTCTAGTACATAGACATCACTTGCTTGAAGTGATGTGTCTGTGTATGCCGGCATGGACGTTTCTATGCGTCTGCCGACGGGTCACTACGTCCAGGGACACTTGGTGCCTGGTCAGTTATAGATATGCTGTCTGAAGCATTACCTTCGTGGACCCACAGGCGGGCGTCTAGACTCAGTCATGACACAAAACTAGTATATAGGTGTATATAACGCACACAGACACATTAAAGCTGTGAGACGACGTAAAATTTAGTATTCGGCCGCTTCCCGGCACCTTAAGCTGCGGAAAGGCTGGTGGTACACCCATCAGGGTACCGCCGTCAGACAGCCTAGTTTTCCAGCTACCCAACCACACTTCCGGAAGGAGCTTAGCTCTGGTGGTTGAGGAGTTAAGCGACCTGATATGGTGCGAGGTTACATGGATTTGCTATGTAAACAAACTTGTAACAAACGATAACTCATCGGGGGTTGGACATGTAGCTACCGGACTTCTACCTTGGGATAGCCCATCACGAGGGCTACCCGGGTGTGAATGTAACTTGAAAATCCACCCAGCAGTCTGAGTAGGAATCGAGTTTATGTGCCAAGATCAGGGGCATAAGCTAACTTCTCGCACCATTTCGCGGCTGTACGCCTGAATGTTTTGAATATAACTGTAACACTTATGTGTGTCAACGGCCCAGTAGGAGGGCTCCAAGTCCCTCGCTGGTACCCTAGAGCTAACATGTCTAGTTTTAGGAGAAACTCGATTGTAAAGCTTCAAACTGGCGGGAATTCCCTTTCTTCGACATTCTCCTTACGAGAACTCCCTGATGGTAGGGGCTAGGGACCTGGATCAAAGACCGGAGGGAAGGTCTCCTCGAGACCTATCCAAAAGTACAAGTTTCACCAGAATCGGTCCAGTGGAAGGGTAGTTCCTGTCAGTTTCAAGCTACGAGTCTTAGCGTATATTTTTTGAAAAATAAAAGTTTTTGCGGTCGGAATGTTGTGGTCCTCGTCGCAGTCGAGTTCGCCTCTTTAATAGTGCGCAGGCGCGTGAACATTTCGTAGCCATTATTTCACTTAAAGTATTTCCACGCATCATTGCGCTTCGAGGACCATGAAGGAACATCGCTTCTGGCCATGAACAAATAGTTTTATTTAACCTGGACATCACGTTTTTCACCTCAACCTACTTGGCAGCCTTCAAGTGTCTCCAAGGTCCATAGTTACCAGATGACAACTGAACAATAGGTGCAAGGGGCGTCAACGCGTTCAAGCAGGAGCCTTACAACCTCCTGATTGCCTGTCGGTCTTGGACGATCACGTCCGTCCCGTACATTTGCTGGTCCTTCGAGCCGGATTTTCTGGGAAACATACCAGACCTGCGGACGCTGTGAAGATATAGGCCAACGAAGAGCCTTGTTCCCGAGAACAAAGAAAACTGATGTCCCGGACGCTGTGAAAATATAGGCCAAGGAAGAGCCTTGTTCCCGAGAACAAAGAAAACTGATGTCCCATTCCTGTGAAAAAAGAAACCTGATGCCCTGGGGACACGAACGCTGCCTTGAGAACAAACAAGCCTGATGTAAAGTGACCTTATATATTGAGGTTACATTCCTGTTTCTTGGGTAATGTCAAAACGTATCGTTCCTGTGAAAACTAGTACCTGAGAACAAAGAAAACTGACGCTCACGCCTGTGAACATTCGTGAGAACAAAGAAAACTGATGCTCAAATATCTCAAGGTACCCTCAATATAAATCTGGTAAGATTACACACCACACAAATGTGCCAACTGGGGTACTAAGCGTTGCGTTCGTGAGAAAAGTTCCAGGGAAATAAGAATACTGACGTTCCATCTCGTAAACCTTACAAGTGCCAGGGTTAAGATCATGTTTCTTTAACAGTCAAAAACATAGCGTACACTCTGGGACGATAGAAACCCTTTCCTGGGTGAGATAACCCAGTTACTGGTCAGCAACCGTATTACTGGGTGATTAGCGTCGTCAAAAGGCGCAACGTACTATCGTCTCATAGTAGAAACTTCCAGAGCGACTACAGTCGTGAAGAGTGCACGAGTGGATTAGGCCCACGCGTGGACTACCTGGAAGACAACCATTTTGCTGGGACACAGCAGCCATTCCTGAGCTATTCCTGTGGTTCTACCGGCTTCCTGAGAAGCTAACCGTTCCCGTGTGATTACCGTCGCGAAAAGACGGTTTTTTGAGCTGTTTCTGTTGTGTAACCTGCTTACTGAGAATTCACAGTAATCGAAGATTACACAGAAACTGTATCCTGAAGGAATATAGCATAGCCTGAAGAGTTATCGCTAGGAAACTCATAATCGGAGTTTTCAAACAGCGTGTTGGGAGCTCGTTTAGGAGATAGAACGAACATACGACGTTCATAGAATTCCTGAAGGGTTACGGCTGAAGGATTATCGCTGAAGCGTTATCCAAGAAGAGGCTTACACACAGAAGCATATTGAATAGTCGTGTGGGCGACTTGTTCTATAAAATAGAACGAAAAAATAGTTGCTGAAATTTCCTGAAGCGTTATAGCTGAAGGCTTATTTTCGACTTAGAATTTGTTTAAAGACAAATAGTCGTTATCGAGATAGAAGCTCTCGATCGAAGTCTGGAGTTTCAAACCTGGATATCTGGAGTCTGAAGTGACTACTAAGGTCAAGAGTTGGACCAACAGTTCAGTGATTGGTACCAGACCGGCTGCTCAACCTTGGAGGCTGCTGGACAAGTTGACACTTAGACAACAGTAAGTACAGTGAAAACATATGCTCATGTGCTTACCCATTTTGTGTTGAAAGTCTTATAGTGAACTTGTTTACGTATCAACATTGAAGTTTGAAGCTGATTTGGAACTTATAGTTTTGAAGACTGACTAGCGACTTATAGTTTGAAGAATAACCTGGAGTTAAGAGGGTCGGATATAACCCGGAGTTTAAACTAACCCGGAGTTTGGAGATACTTTTCGAAGTTTGAAAAAGGAAGCGAACCCTCTTCAAGCCGACGACTGAAATCGGACTTAACCCAGAGTTACCACTTAGCAGTTTTTAAGAAAAAATTAAGTTTGGACATAGCCGTTTTGAAGCTCGAAAATAGATGTCAACCAGTTCGTGTTGAAGTCTAGAGTTGGACTCAGCCGATTCAAACTGACATATTGAAGAAGTCTAGAATTGGACTCAGCCGTTTCGAGCCAACGTTTTGAAGACAAGTTGAAGATTGGACTTGTACTTGGCGTATTCAAACTGAAACTTTGAACCAATCAGGATGCCGACTACCAGATCCCAGGACAAGAGGCCTGAATCATGGACAGTCCCCATTGAGCGTCCAGGTGCGGGCGTACAACATCAGCTGCCCCCACGCTCACCGTCCACTACTGAAGGGACAGAAAAGTCCATACCAGTCAGAAGCCCACCAACGTCACAGATAGGTGACAACACGCCCACACATGAGGAGGAGGAACCACAGGAACCAAGCACACGCAGGAAGGCATCGAAATCAGAAGATTCTTCAGAAAAAACACTGAAGCCTTCTGGTAGAAAACAAAGGATCCGGGATAAGACCTTTGTTCAAGGAGAAGTAATGGCTACCCGGGGTGACGCCCGTATCGAACATACTGGACCGCCGTCAACTAGCAAGTCGACCCGGTCACGTAAGAAAATTTCAAGAGCTCGTGAAGACTTATTGAAAATAAAGTTGGAACTCGCTAAGTTAGCACTTCAAAAAGCAGAAGAAGAAGCTTCTGAGGATGAATATATGGATGACAGAAATTCTAATGAAGAGTATGTCCGTTCGTGGCTCGAAGAGGCGCCAGAGCCCACACCGTTGAGGGAGAATGACGTCGCCAAAGGGGACAATGACGATTGGACCCCGGCTGCGGCCGTCGACGCTATAGCGGACTCCCGGAAACATATCGACCATATAGAACATCCACAAGTGAAGTCTAACATCGAACCACCTAGGACAGAGCCGTCCAACGTGGAGCCGCCAAGGCAAATAGAAGCGAAAGAGTCACTCCGTCCTTTTCTAACGGAGCTGACATCCGCTATAGCGTCGCTAGCCGACAGAAAAATCGAACCATGGACGCCTAACCGATCGGCGTCGCAGGTTATCATGACTCTGCCGAATTTCGGTGGAGCTCATACAGAATGGCTATCTTTTCGAGCCATTTACGAGGCAACTCATGCCTACTTCAGCGACATAGAAAACACGGCAAGACTCAGAAGGAGCTTGCGTGGTCGCGCACTGGAGACAGTGAGCTCAGAGCTCATCGGGAACGCAAAGCCGGATGAGATCATGAGAGAATTGGAACTACAGTTTGGACGTCCTGACTCAATAGCTCAGGCCGAAACAGACCGACTTAGAGGGCTACCAAAATGCAGCGAGTCGCCCAAGGACATCTGCACCTTTGCAAGTCGAGTCAGAAGCGGAGTTGTCACTCTGCGAGCTCTCAAGAAGGGGCACTATCTCCTCAATGCCGAGCTGGTGCGCCAGCTAACTGAGAAGCTACCCAATTCTCTGCGTGTACAATGGTACAGAACGTACACGGAAAAGTACCAGTCGCTGCCGGATCTGTCACTCTTCAGCGACTTCATAACCGAGCAAGCTCACTTCTGCAGTGCATTCGCCCCGCCTGAGAACATCAAGGAAACGGATTCTCTAGCGGGAAAACGCGTCATACAACGGACGCATACAGCTACCGACAAGCCGGTAAACAAATGTCGAATTTGCGACAAAAGTGGTCACTACGCGTCTGACTGCCAAAGGTTCAGAGACGCAGCAAGTGACAAAAGATGGGAGCTAGCCAAGAATTACAACTTGTGCTATCGCTGCCTAAGACAACGTCGTGCTGGACACACTTGCAACAAGAAGCAGTGTAGTCATAAGGGGTGCATAGCCACGCACCATCGACTTCTTCATACAGACAGGACAAGGAAGCCTGCTGTTCCAGAGAAGAGGAAGTCGCTGGAGATAGTGGCCAGTTCGCGAACTGAATCGAGTCAAGCTTTCCTGAAGATGATACCGGTCCGGGTAATAGGACCGGCGGGAGAGGCAGACACATACGCACTCCTTGACGACGGATCCACCGTTTCGCTGATCGACGAAGCAATCGCTCAGCGAGTGGGAGCAGTGGGCCCAATCGACCCTCTGAAGATCGGTGCTATTGGAAACACCATGATCGACACTCCCTTATCGAGACGTATAACCGTCACTCTCACAAGTCGTATGAGAGATAGGGTGCCCTTCAAGGCGCGCACCATTTCGAAGCTCAACCTGTCACCACAGGCAGTCAGTCAAGAAGACGTAGCCCGCTGTAGGCACCTTCGAGACTTGACGTCGCAGCTTACGTATCCTGCTGGAGTGCCAAAGATACTCGTCGGCCAAGACAACTGGCATTTGTTGTTGGCCACTGAAGTCCGCAGAGGACCTAGAAGCCAACCCATCGCGTCGAAAACCATGATGGGCTGGACATTGCACGGCGCGCACACCAGAACACTGGGCCAGCAGGTGCACTATGTCAACGGGTGTCAGTCCGTTGACGCAAGGCAAGATGCGGAACTGAACGAGCAGCTCCGTGAATTCTTCGCTATCGAGTCGTTGGCTATCAATCCACGACAACCAGCTTCTGACCCCCAGAAGAGGGCAGAAGATATACTGAACCGTCACACAAGACAGTTAGGAAATGGGCACATAGAAACCGCTATGTTATGGCGGGACGAGAAAATAGAGATGCCCGATAGTTACGAGACAGCACTCAAAAGGCTAGTCTCCATAGAGAAGAAGCTGGATAAAAACCCCGCTCTTCGTGTGAAATACACACAACAGATGGACTCCCTGATGGAAAAGGGATATGCTGAGAAGGCTCCCAAGTCAAGCACGCCAGGAAAAACCTGGTACCTGCCTCATTTCGATGTCTTCAACCCCATGAAGCCAGAGAAAATTCGAATAGTACATGATGCCGCCGCAAAATCGAGAGGAAAGTCACTCAACGACTTCCTGCTAACTGGACCAGACTTGCTGCAGTCGCTGCCCGGCGTCATGATGAGATTTCGTAGACACTGCGTGGCCATCTCCGGAGACATAGCCGAGATGTTCATGCAAGTAAAAGTACGAAGTGAAGACCGAGACTCACTTCGCTACCTATGGAGAGGCAACAGAAGAGATGGAGCCCCAGAAGAATATCGTATGACGTCCATCATTTTCGGCGCGGCAAGCTCGCCGTGCACCGCTATCTTTGCGAAAAATTGGAACGCAAGAAAGCACATCGAACAGCATCCAGTAGCAGTGAAAGCTATAGTAGAGAGCCATTATATGGACGATTATCTGGACAGCTATAAAACAGTCGAAGAAGCGACAGAAGTCGCGACAATGGTGAAGAAAATACACCAACAGGCGAAGTTTGACCTAACAAAATGGGTATCAAACAGTAAGCGCCTGATAGAAAATATCGATCCGTCACAAACCTGCACTGAGGTTGTGAACATCGGAGATACAGTAGGCGCAGAGAAAATACTCGGCCTGATTTGGAGACCTAGTGAAGATACGCTAGGTTTCAACCTAACGCTTGCGAGACTGCCGCCAGGAACTTTAGAAAAGGAGGCCCCTACAAAAAGAGAGGCTCTCAAAATTGTTATGTCGTTATACGACCCCCTAGGACTAGCCTCGCCTGTTACGATTCGAGCTAAACAAATATTGCAAGAAGCTTGGAGGCGAGGCGTCGATTGGGACCAGCTATTAGACGCTGACCTGGCATCTCAGTGGAGAAGTTGGATCGAAAACCTGCGGCAGCTCAAGGGCATCAGCATACCAAGATGTTATCCTGGTTATAGTGATGCCACAGAAATACAAATACATGTATTTACCGACGCAAGCGAGTTGGCATATGCAGCAGCTGTGTATTGGCGAGCCACCACAGCAGTAGGCACACAGAAGGTGAGCCTAGTCATGGCCAAGGCGAGAGTAGCTCCATTAAAGCTACAATCGATACCGCGCCTCGAGCTGCAGGCAGCGGTGATGGGAACCCGTCTGGCTGCAGCTGTGAAACGTGAACACGACAACAATCCATCGTCGGTCACGTATTGGACAGACAGCAAAACAGTCTTGTCGTGGATAAGAAAAGGAGCACGAACCTATAAAGCCTTCGTAGCTCATCGCATAGCTGCCATAGAAGAAGGTAGCAAAGTGGAGGATTGGCGATGGATATCCACGAAGTTGAACATCGCCGATATAGCGACTCGTGACGTGCCGTCGAGGTTTGACTCACAACACGAGTGGTTCTGTGGCCCAAGTTTTTTGTATGAAGACCCTTCTTCATGGCCATCAGAAAAACCTCCAATCACAGAAGAGACAGGAGAGGAAAGAACGCTCACTGTCACAGAAAAAGAAAAATCTGTTTTGGAGAAAATAACAGACAGACATACATACACTTCGAAGCTCATAGAAGCTATACCTAATCCCGTCAACTTTTCAAGATGGGAGCGGCTATTACGTGCGACTGCTACCGTCCTACGTTTTATACATCTCTGTAAACAAAGGACAGAGAAAACGTTCTACAAAAGAACCCGGAAAAACGCTGAGGAGGACACGGACTGGCGAAAGAAAAAGAAGACAGCGACTGCAGCAACCAAGCCGTCATACATAGCGCCAGAAGTCCGAAAGCAGTACATAGATGCGAGCTTTCTTCAAAAAGCCGAGAAAATACTCGTACAAGTTGCACAGCAGCAATCGTTCGCTCAAGAAATAGCTAGATTGCATGCACATGAAATAGTGGACAAAAATAGTCCGCTACACGCGCTGCAAATAGAAGTAGTAGATGGCCTACTACGTATTAGAAGCCGTATAGCCGCCACTGACGAGGTCACAGAAGATGTAAGGCGACCGCCAATATTACATGGCGACCATCATATAACCCAGCTCTATATAGACTGGACACACCGCAGCTTACTACATAGTGGGACTGAACTCACAATAAATGAGGTACGGCAGCATTATTGGGTCGTAAGGATGCGTCCCACCACCAAGAAAGTACTGGCACAATGTCTTCAGTGCCGTATTCGTAAGGCACAAGCACCTGTGCCAGCGACCGGCGACCACCCACGAACGCGCCTGGCTCATCACCAAAGGCCGTTCACGTACACCGGGCTAGACTACTTCGGCCCGCTATCTGTCACCGTGGGTCGCCAGCATCACAAGAGATATGTAGCACTGTTTACATGCCTCACCACAAGAGCTGTCCACCTCGAGATCGCCGCCAGCCTCAGCGCAGACAGCGCAATATTAGCGCTGCGCCGTTTCGCCGCCCGCAGAGGATGTCCAACTGAGATCCACTCAGACAACGGCACCAACATGCACGGTGCCGATCGAGAGCTACGAGAGGCCTTCCGAGAGGAGGCCAGTCGCCGAGGCATCACTTGGCGCTTCATCACCCCATCAGCGCCCTTTATGGGAGGTGCATGGGAGCGTCTAGTTCGCTGCGTAAAAAACGCATTGTATACCGTACTCACAGAGAAACACCCACACGAAGAGGTGTTGTCCACACTGATTTGTGAGGCAGAGTACACGGTAAATAGCCGCCCGCTGACACATGTATCAGTCGACGGCGATGACGACGAGTCTATCACGCCGAACCACTTCCTACTTGGTGGGTCGGCTAGACTCCCAAACCCCGGCGTGTTCACCGAGCAAGACATCGACCACAAAAAGATGTGGCGTCGGTCACAAATCCTGGCCGACATGTTCTGGCGCCGGTGGGTGCGAGAATACCTGCCGGAGCTCCAAAACCGGCGGGAGCCCCACAGCCGCGGGCCTGGCCTGCTGGTGGGCGACCCCGTCCTTATCGCGGACGGGCAGCTGCCTCGCAACACGTGGCCGCGAGGCCGCATCGAGGCCATATACCCTGGCCCTGATGGAGAAGTCCGGACCGCTGAGGTGCGCACCACTGGCGGCACTCTAAAGCGTCCGGTGAAGAAGCTCATTCCTTTGCCAAAATGAGTGCAGCAGAGTTCCAGCGGCGAGAGCTGAGCGACGTGTCGCAGAGCGTCGAGGTCACGAGCGCTGCCGACGTGCGCCGCTCACAATGCTGATGCAGCGCCGCGCCAACGTAGCATCGAGTCGACGCGACACTGCACGGCGGGAGAGATGTTCGCGACGATACGTCACCTTTAGATAGGTTGTCATAATGTAAAATATAAATAGTATTGACAGACACACGTCTGCTCACCCCAGAGCGCCATCGCATACTAAGCGATGTCGGTAGGTGAAAAAACCTTTTATAGTAAAGCTCGTAACTAATTTTTGCTCATGTTTTTGAGACACTAAAATTATATTTTATGTGTCTATCAGTAGGTAATAGAATTATATAGTCTAATAACAATAAATTAGAAGCTTTAAAATGCATACTGATTGTGTTATTACGGAAAGAAACAAGTATTTAACTCCGTAAAAAACAACCGTCCTCAACGAGCGTTTAGTTCACAATGACCTGTAAGAGGGCGGCACCTTATATTTATACTAAAACCAGTTTTTGTAGAATTTTGATAACTTTAAACTCATGTTTTGGGGGCTTTTACATAGTTTATAGTGTGAATATAGCGCTTATGTGTTAGAATTATACATAAGGTACCTTAGTTATATGATAAATGTATAGGTTTAAGGAAATAAAAATATTTTGTTTACTTATTTTAGACCCCCCGTTTTGAGCAGGGTATCAGGTGGTGCTATAGGTATTCTATTCACCAACCAATCAGATTGCTTCCTTACACATAATTGTTTTGTTAGGAAACACCACCTAGGTGTTCTAGATAGGATGGCTGGATACCATGACTGAGAAATTATACATAATAGCAGTACATGGCCAGTCATAGTGCATTTTCACTCTAAAAAGGGAAATATACATACATTTTACTCAAGTAAGTGTTTGGAAAATTCGATACAAGCCATTTAGCGCTTCTAGGTGACCTAGAATTTTGTCTAGGCCCTATAAATAGATAGCACCTGTGTAATTCTAGTACATAGACATCACTTGCTTGAAGTGATGTGTCTGTGTATGCCGGCATGGACGTTTCTATGCGTCTGCCGACGGGTCACTACGTCCAGGGACACTTGGTGCCTGGTCAGTTATAGATATGCTGTCTGAAGCATTACCTTCGTGGACCCACAGGCGGGCGTCTAGACTCAGTCATGACACAAAACTAGTATATAGGTGTATATAACGCACACAGACACATTAAAGCTGTGAGACGACGTAAAATTTAGTATTCGGCCGCTTCCCGGCACCTTAAGCTGCGGAAAGGCTGGTGGTACACCCATCAGGGTACCGCCGTCAGACAGCCTAGTTTTCCAGCTACCCAACCACACTTCCGGAAGGAGCTTAGCTCTGGTGGTTGAGGAGTTAAGCGACCTGATATGGTGCGAGGTTACATGGATTTGCTATGTAAACAAACTTGTAACAAACGATAACTCATCGGGGGTTGGACATGTAGCTACCGGACTTCTACCTTGGGATAGCCCATCACGAGGGCTACCCGGGTGTGAATGTAACTTGAAAATCCACCCAGCAGTCTGAGTAGGAATCGAGTTTATGTGCCAAGATCAGGGGCATAAGCTAACTTCTCGCACCATTTCGCGGCTGTACGCCTGAATGTTTTGAATATAACTGTAACACTTATGTGTGTCAACGGCCCAGTAGGAGGGCTCCAAGTCCCTCGCTGGTACCCTAGAGCTAACATGTCTAGTTTTAGGAGAAACTCGATTGTAAAGCTTCAAACTGGCGGGAATTCCCTTTCTTCGACATTCTCCTTACGAGAACTCCCTGATGGTAGGGGCTAGGGACCTGGATCAAAGACCGGAGGGAAGGTCTCCTCGAGACCTATCCAAAAGTACAAGTTTCACCAGAATCGGTCCAGTGGAAGGGTAGTTCCTGTCAGTTTCAAGCTACGAGTCTTAGCGTATATTTTTTGAAAAATAAAAGTTTTTGCGGTCGGAATGTTGTGGTCCTCGTCGCAGTCGAGTTCGCCTCTTTAATAGTGCGCAGGCGCGTGAACATTTCGTAGCCATTATTTCACTTAAAGTATTTCCACGCATCATTGCGCTTCGAGGACCATGAAGGAACATCGCTTCTGGCCATGAACAAATAGTTTTATTTAACCTGGACATCACGTTTTTCACCTCAACCTACTTGGCAGCCTTCAAGTGTCTCCAAGGTCCATAGTTACCAGATGACAACTGAACAATAGGTGCAAGGGGCGTCAACGCGTTCAAGCAGGAGCCTTACAACCTCCTGATTGCCTGTCGGTCTTGGACGATCACGTCCGTCCCGTACATAAACTGCGCACGTAATTTCCATTGATGGTGCATAAAATTCTTGTTGTTAATAAGATTTTAATTAAAAAGACATTACAGCCTTATAGTAAACCCGTATTAACATCGCAGACCCACAGTAAAGTTGTGTTAAATGCTTTGAAAATCCTGCTTTGATCTATTTATAGGTTTCTAGCTGTGCCAGCGGCTTCGCTCCCGTCATCTGCCTGCCCTACCCTACCTATCTACCCTATCCTATCTACCCTACCCTACCTACCCTAACCTACCTACCGACCTATCTAGATATGTAGGTATAATTTGATATTTGGGGTAGTTAAGTAATTTATTTATTAAATGATCACTATAATGTAGTGAAGGTGTTGTGAGAAAGCAGGGAGGGGCTGTAAATCAACGTTGACCAGCGTAATAGCCATGCATAATTTGTGTTTGCTCATGTTCTGTTACAGTTGGCAATAAATGTTTTCTTTCTTTCTTTACCTACCCTACCTCCCTACCATCCTATCCTACCTCCCTACCTACCCAACCTATCTACCCTACCTACATACCTACCCTACCTACATCTAAGAACCTTCTCCTAACAATAACAAACACAACAAAAAAAGAATTACCGTAATCGGTAAAGCCGTTCTCAAGTTATATCGTGACCAGGGCCTGCAGTCTCGACATAGCTAACGATCGTTACGCTAGCTAACATTCGTTAACTCTTACCACAAAATAGTAAGTATACAGAAGGGCCACTTCCGCCGTTTGGAAAATTGACAGCTAAACTTGACAGATTCACTAGGGTTGTAGTGTTCGTGATATTAAATGGATATTTGATGCCCTGTCTACCCTCTAAGGCATGTAAGCATGATATGATGTATTTTTATACGAATCTATGTATTTATGTTTGTAACTTGGGCAACCTACCCTTTTTTTTTTAATTCGGAATCAATATAGTAGCAACCCTAGTGAATCTGTCAAGTTTAGCTGTCAATTTTCCAAACGGCGGGAGTGGCTCTTCTGTATACTTACTATTTTGTGGTAAGAGTTAACGAATGTTAGCTAGCGTAACGATCGTTAGCTATGTCGAGACTGCAGGCCCAGGAGAAATAGAGGTACATTTTTTATTATTATTAATATGGTGTTATAAGTTTGACGTGTGTATCTGTGTGTCTGTCTGTGGCATCATAGCCCCTCAACGGATGAACCGATTTTGATTTAGTTTTTTTTGTTTGAAAGGTGATTATGTCGAGTGTTCTTAGCTATATTTCAATTAAATCGGTTCAGCCGTTCAAAAGTTATGCGCGTTTAACTGTTTGAATCGGGGTGTTTTCGCAAGATAAATGTGTCGGGGGTTTTTAAATTTTGAAATTTTACTTTTTATATATATAGATAAACAGTTCTACCAAGCAATTTGATTACCTTATTTCATATTGGGTTTACGTTTATCTATCTGCTAAAAGAATTTCCTTCTTCAAATACCTACTCTACCAATTATTTTCCAAATTGAAGGAAAAAAAGCGTTCCAACTATTTATGAACCTCATTGTAAGGAGCCAAGAAACTGGTCAATAAGTGGTGACCATGGAAACCTTAATCAGCAAAATGAACTGGAAATTTATGTCCCCCTGGTGGGGCATTAATTAAAATACTTTGCGGTCATTGCGCAGCCATCGGGGCATACCGGACAATCTGTCCCGGGCATTTGTTAAAAGGCAAGTTTTGATAAAAACACCGATTGCGACCGTTTTCCGTATAAACAAAATGTTCGCACAAAATAAAGGTTATGAGCGTGCAATAAATCTTTGTCCACCTTTTTGTAGTTGCTATGTCGAACATAAAAGTCATATTACTTTTTTGTTATAATCCTTTTTCGATGTTATAAATTGAACTTGTTTTTAGGATGTTGATGGCACTTAAAAAATATTTTCTTGACTGTGTTCAAGTTCTTTGGGCTCCCATTGAATAAAGATTCAAAACCATTTGAATTTCTTCATGGGAACGTAAATAAACGTCAGCAAGCATATTTTTTTCAGTTGTTTCATCTCTTCTGCTGTCATTGCTAACTAATCAATTAGGCAGAGAATTCACCATTTATTTTTATGTTGCATGATTTTATCATGTTTTAAGATGTCACGAGCCATCTGAAAATAAAAGGTACAAACATCCATGTTATCACTGTCCACGCAACAACGTCGAAACTAATTTAAATATCGAAATGCATTAAAAAGGGCACACGCTGCGCTCTTTTATTTCTATTTAATTAAGTCCAAATTAGAGCAAAAAAACCGGCCAAGTGCGAGTCGGACTCGCGCACCGAGGGTTCCGTACAAACCTCAGCTTAAACGTATTATAGACCTGAGTATTTGTTATGTATGAATTTCAATTTAATACCTCTACGCGTTCATGAGGAACGGGGTAGTAAGTTTAAAATTAATAAAACTATTTTTATTATATGACGTAACTAAAAATTTACGGTTTTCGCAATGATTCCTATATCTGTGCTATAAGACGTTGCTTCGTCCTAATTTTCAAGATTCACGGGAAGTACCCTCTAGGTTTTGATTCCCTTGCGAGTGTCGAAAATTTGCGACATAAACGGCTGTAGCTTTTGATTGCATTGGCTTAGAAGTTTGATTTTTTCACAGCTTTAAGGGACAGTAGATTTGAGTGTGTGATATAAATTTAAGCTTCATACCTCCACGCCGTTCCGTTTTTTCCTTTCAAGGAACGGAACCCTAAAAAGGTTTGGGAAAAAAGTCTCTGTATTTCGAACCTCCGAGCTCGTTTTGCATACGATCATCGAGGAGTAAAGGACAGTCGATTGACAACCACGACTCATTAAGTCAACCAGCCCGATGGAGACCTGATCAAATTTCCAACTGACTTGCTGAACACGTTCGTATCGCTTAATGTGATGTGAAGCTTGACGGAGTAAGGGATATGGCAAAAACTGATGCGTGTTGTTGTGAAGAGACATGGTTATTATTTCGTAAAAGTTAATCGCTAAGAGCCAATTTTTGAATTGAGTATTTGGTGTCTAGAAGGCGTTAGACGCTACTTTTATAACCTTTTACAAGTTTTAGGCTAAAGTAGATATTGACAATTACTCAAATTCAAATCTGAATTCAGTCATCATCATTTCATTTTTCATTAACAATTTTACACTGTGTCTGAATGTTTACAAAAAACAATTAAATACAAGCTAAAATCAATTTTTAACTAAGGGTCTACACAATATCAGAATATCACCATTACATTTATAATATTATACAAATTTAAGTTTATCCATTGTCACAATTAAAATAATTTAGCATAAAATCCTTTAAAAATATATATAATAATAATAAAGAATAACAATGTAGCGGCACCAACGCCGCCACTTACGAACTAATGAGATGACGTCACACAAAATCCTGCATCGCACAAGCAAAGTTTTCGGCGCGATTTGAACACATACCATACAACAGTCCGACAATAACCCCTGACACATTTATCTTGCGAAAACACCCCGATTCAAACAGTAAAACGCCCATAACTTTTGAACGGCTAAACCGATTTTATTCAAACATAGCTAAGAACATTCTCGACAAAATCACCTTTTAAACAAAAAAAACTAAATCAAAATCGGTTCATCCGTTTAGGCGCTATGATGCCACAGACAGACACACAGAAACAAAGATACACGTGAAACACCCCTCTTTTTGCCGGCGGGGATTAAAATGTCAAAATCACAACAAATCACATAACCATCATTTCAACCGAAAGACGTCCACTGCTGAATGAAGACACATATAGACCTCCACAAGAGGTCGCCACATCCATAGGTCCTGTTCAGTAATCAGGGATAAATATTAGATCAAAGATAGGAGAAGATAGGACTAGTAATAATAAAAAAAATCTTCAAGCTGTTTAAGAGGCGCCTTGAGCTAGGTAGCATTTGGTTAATGAACAAAGAAATATGCATAGCACCAAACGATAAACAAAACCCCAAAGGACTCGTAGACCTCTATACGCCTAATGAAACAGCTTCAAACTACAAATCGACTCCTCAATTCATCATTCAGCCTAAGCTGAAGGCATCATTTAGACTGACCAAATGAGCCGACCATAGATGCAGCGCCTCTGGTCTGATATGACAATGATTTATACATTGTCAAGCGAGAATACCCGCGGCGGGCGTTACTTTCTATGTCAGGGGTACTCAACTTTATGGTGTTGGAGATCAACCTCAAAGTATTTTGGCAACAAGTGATCCAGTAACAAACTCACTTGACCCTATCGAAAAAGATAAGGCTAGTTTTAAGTAAAAAGTCCCGCACGGCGTCATATGAAGATATTTGATAGTCGTTACGGCAGTTAGAAGAAACCTAAAACTATCATGACACCAGTTTTGCCAAGGAGTAAACGTGTTTAAAGTTATAGGATTGTAGAATAATGGTACTTACTGCATCCAGTTATATTGGAAGCTGAACACAACGTAGTTATATAGTTTTTAGTCTCTTTTAAGTTTTTTTGTCTTTCATCCAACTTTCCTGTCGCAGGTCTACTGGCAGAAATTTCTAATTTTCTATTGAAATAAGCAGTACCTTTATGCAAATAATAAGCAGCAGTATGAGCCGAAAGACGTCCACTGCTGGACATAAGCCTCCCCCAAGCGTCGCCACATTGACCGGTCCCGTGCGTCTCGCAACCAGTGGATCCCCGCAACCTTCACCAGGTCATCGGTCTACCTGGTGAGAGGCCTTCCAACGCAACGTCTTCCGGTTCGCGGTCGCCACTCCAGAACCTTTCTGCCCCATCGGCCATCCGTTCCGCGAGCAATGTGCCCTGCCCACTGCCACTAAAGTTTGGCAATTCTTTGGGCTATGTCGTTAGCCCTGGTTCTCTTGCGGATCTCTACATTTCTGATTCGTTAACGCAAGCAAACGCCGAGCATAGCCCTCTCTATTGCCCTTTGGGTGACTGTAAGCTTTCTGATGAGTCCCATTGTGAGCGACCACGTCTCTTCTATATGTATTATTTATTTCCTCTGTTAAGTGTTTCGTTTGTACATAAATAAATAAAATTGTTGGGCAAATACTAGGCAAAACTGATGCAAATATTTTCAGGTATAATTAGTGAAAAAGGTTTAAATACGAGAATACCACCGTTTTTTCCGACTTTATACTTCTGAGGGAACAGTTACAATCTAGAGCTTTAAGCACCCCTGTTCTTGTAAGTTAGTAACGAGCTTGACGCGTATCCAGACGAAACTACGATTAATACCTGTCTGAGGCGCGTCCCGCAGCGTTCGGATACATAGCTTCATTACAATAGCCTTTTTAGCATCGTTTGTTCGCTGATTGATTTGTAATGTGGCTTATAGGTTGTGATCATGCAGGAACTTGTGCGGAATAAGGGTTAAGAAGTGACTGTGATCGGCACCAAGAAGGGTACTACACAATTAAATGCTGTAACAAAACGTAACTGGTTATACAGAATCATCTTCATACAAATCTATCTTATCTTTTTATATAAACCAAAAATAAATGTTCTTCTTTGGTACAGCACACGATATGGCATTATTATTGATTGAAAATATTCCTATTATCCGAGCAAGGAAAAGAAATACGAATATGGTTTCGACAGAAAAAAAATTTCCATAGATTCTCGGAAATTTGAGTGCACGCTTTGGTACTTTTGTCTAAACAATTTGGACAGGACATCGTCTACTGGGTCCAGCTTGCCGTAAATACTCTACCAGTGGACCATTGGCTTTTGAGCTTTTGGGACGTTGTTCGCCCTAATTAAAAGTCTGCAGAAACAATTCATTGTAACTTCACAACTGAACAGCCCATGTTCAAATTGTGATAGGATATATTAAAACATCTACTGGAATGAGAGCCCGGGAGGTCAATCATCCTTTTTGATCAGTAGAATGATTTATTAATTTTACATTACAAGCGTACACTCTGATAAAAATAAATGGACAAGCCATCCAAGCCAGCCATTCAGCCAGCCAAGAAACAGGTAGACTCGACTAGTGCATATAGTAAGTAGGTGGGTAGGTAGGTACGGCCTTTGTACAAGGCACTTTCTTGCGACGCATTCATCGGGGACAATTACACGAGATCGGAATACCGACAGAATCTTCGTATATTTATTCGAGCAATAAAGCGAGGACCCGGAATCCGCGGCTCGGGCCTCGCCGACCGCCGCGCCGCGCCCAGCGCACAAAAACCTGACTACCATACGCTGACCAGTTATTTGTCAAAAATAAAATTATGTTCTGATTATTATTTCAAGCAAGATGCGGCATCCGCCGGCCAGAGGGTGCACGATGCAGGCGATAAAGCGACAATAAAATATATAAATAATTCATATCGCCGGCCGAGTATTGATTCGCAAGAACGTGTTCCAAATGTTTTATTGTCAGTGGTAATAATAAATGGGGCAGATGTATGGCCCGTTGTTTTTCGCTGCCACATGATTGCTCTGCGTGGCAGTTCAATTAATAAAAATCAAATTTGTTATTTTTGCAACGATGACGGTTCTTTGAATGCGTTTTGTAAACTTGGCTTGCTCAAAGAATTTTAAAGATAATTCTTTCTATAGATAGGTAGTTGTTCAATAAAATTTAATATTATTTTCTTTGAGAATATATTTTTTCTTGTAGGTTACTCAAAACTTATGGGCCAGTTGACAAAATGGTTCCATACTTATCTACGCAATGTCTACGACGTGCTACGACCTACTAGGCTACAGCATTTGTCCTCAAATTGTTTTTTCAGGATTCAATGGATCATTGTAAATTAATTCACAGTAATTTTACCCTTATAGGAGTATAGGTAATGTTTACATTAGCATACCTACATCATAAAAACTAAGACGCCATTAACAACTTGCATTTCTAGAGCACGCAGCTCCATGGTCTTCGTGACAATCGAAATTCATTACTTTAATATAATACATCGCGCAAATGAAGCAAAAACCGACTCATCAACAAGTTCTACAATCGATCATGATCGGGAATCGCCATTCATTTCATCCTTTAAGAAAAAAACAAAATTGTGTCATTACAATTCTGTATTGACTTGGAGACATACCGACCGATTCTTGTAATAACACCGCTGAAAAACTATCGAATACTGAATGTACTACTTTAGTTATATTATGCTATAAATTAATTGTATGTATGTACTTTTAGACCAATGGGCTGATAGTCTTAAGGTTAAGCTTGAAAGTAGGCGGAACCTAGCAGGTGTACCAAGGATTTCAACTCATTTCTTGTAAGTACAGCCTTATACAAAACGTTTTTGTTACCAATTTAACTGTTCCTAGGAACACATACACTAATAAAAGGGCTCAAGTAGAGCAGCCATTAAATATTCTTTCCATATAAAGAATCGACTACAGAAAGATATTTTGCTTTTTGTTTAATATCATCTTGTATCCATGTTTTCACGGCCTATGCGATGTGGAATAGGTAAGTATTGCAGAAAAAACGATCAAGTTGGTTTATGAAAACAAAGTTGAGTTGCTGCTTGCATGATAAATTTAATGTGTTGAAAACGAAAGGGCGGTAATTATAGACTGTTTTTTTAACACTTCGAAGGGTATGGATGCGAAGATTGCGAAGTGGGAAGTAACGGTTGATAACTTAGGATTTGGATGCCAGTATTACCCGGCTGCAAGGAAAGGGTTATGTTTAACGCGCGTATCTTGTATGTTTTATGTATGTAATATTATTTATTATCACATATCTTTCAAACTACTTAAGATTTTTAAGACATCGTTAGATAGGTCTTGACCGCCTAATTGTTCTTAGATAAGTGCCGTTAAAAAAAAGGAACATGGCGGATTTTGGGCGGCATGTTGTGGGGGTTGCAATTTTTTTTTTCCTAACCCATCGAGTGGGGTATGAAAATAAAGGATTTTTAGAGGTTTTACGAAAATATATACCACTTATTTATATGTTGAAAAGTCATCCGAAAAAAAAAATGTAACTAAAAAGTTGTAAATAAAAAAAGTTAATAAAATCAAAAAACCCGACTGCAAAGATATAAACAAAAAGAAAAACAGCACAGCATGCTTTTCTTCCTGTTGAAGTCGGCGGAAATTTATAGTTTTAACCTCTTACTAATAAACACGGAATAAACTTATACCAGGAATAACATAGGAATAACCATACATTTTACATAGGTAATAAATTTATTCTGTGTTTAGTGAGAGGGTTAGTCGCCAGTTCGCGAATGGGTATGTATCCTCCGACTGAACAGCATGATTTCCTTCTTGTTAACATCTTTGTTTTAGCTCATAAGATCGGTTGTCATGATGATGTGATGCGGAAGAATGAGGAACAATCATGTCGCGAAGAAAGTTCGTTTGTTGTAAACTATGGCTAGATTCTGTGAAAGATCATAAATGGTTACACTTAGAAAGATCACTCAGAAAGAAGATGACTATTAAGATAACGGAAAATAAAGATGTACACTTGTACAGTGTGCTTATACCGAGTTTTTTAAAACACTTGATCGTGATAACGTAAACGGTCTCTTCACTCTCTCGATTTTTATATAAAAAAAACCGCCCAAGTGCGAGTCGGACTCACGCACGAAGGGTTCCGTACTTGGTAAATTGCGGTTTACGATTTATGACGTATTAAAAAAAAACTACTTACTAGATCTCGTTCAAACCAATTTTCGGTGAAGGTTTACATGGTAATGTATATCATATTTTTTTTTTAGTTTTATCATTCTCTTATTTTAGAAGTTACAGGGACACACACACACATTTTACCACTTTGGAAGTTTCTCTCGCGCAAACTATTCAGTTTAGAAAAAAAATGATATTAGAAACCTCAATATCATTTTTGAAGACCTATCCTTAAATACCCCACACGTATGGGCTTGATGTTTTTATTTCAGTTTCAAGTATGGGAACCCCCAAAATTTATTGTTTTCTTTTCTATTTTTGTGTGAAAATCTTAATGCAGTTCACAGAATACATCTACTTACCAAGTTTCAACAGCATAGTTCTTATAGTTTCGTAAAAAAAAGTGGCTGTGACATACGGACGGACAGACAGACAGACATGACGAATCTATAAGGGTTCCGTTTTTTGCCATTTGGATACGGAACCCTAAAAACCCGACTGCTTCAAAAGCGAACTAAAAAGACGTAAACAAGGAAAAAATCATGCTGTGCAGTCGGAGGATACATATTCGCGGGCTGGCTGACCAAAATCTGGTGTATCCTCCGCCTGCACAGCATGATTTTTTCCTTGTTTACGTCTTTTTAGTTCGCTTTTGAAGCAGTCGGGTTTTTTGATTTTTTGATTAAACTTTTTTTATTTATAAGTTTTTAGTTAAGTTTTTTTCGAATTAGATACGTTTAAACATTTTAGTGTTATATATTTTTGAAATCACCTCTTAAAACCCTTTATTTTGATACCCCACAAACTGGGTTTGGAAGAAAAAAAACAATTGGGACCCCACAATATGGCGCCCAAAATCCGCCATTTTTCTATTGTCCAATTTTAACGTAGCCTATGACACTCGCAGGGTTAAGACGAATCGATTGACGTATGAATCATCAAAATCGGCCAACGCGTTTGGTCTCTGGAACGCCACATAGGAACAAACATACATACATACATATTATATATTCTGTTGCAGAGATATCTCTGCAGCTAGGCTGTCAATGCAGCGTGGTGACTCTCTGATGTCGATCGTCTTCGCCTCGGCCTATATGCCTGAAGCAGAGACCCCACCCCCGCACGACCTTGTCCGTCTCGTAACCCAATGCGAGAACAACGGGGAAGAGATCATCATTGGGACTGACGCTAACGCACATCACCCTCTGTGGGGAATGGATACGCAAAACGAAAGGGGTAAGGCATTAGTGGACTACTTGTTTACAACTAACCTATCCCTACTAAACACAGGCGCGGTACCGACGTTTGTTACAAGACGCAGTCGCACAATTATCGACCTGACTCTGGCGACAGAAGGCGCAGCAGAAATCACCACTGGATGGCAGGTCTCCAACGAGGCCTCCTGCTCGGATCACAGGTGGATCCGCTTTGACATGCAGGCCTGTGTAGCACCTGTACCGCCTCGGCGCAATCCGCGCAACACGGATAGAACCGTCTACACTCGCACCCTTGATTCAAAGTTAGCGCCCGTATACACGGCACTAACTACTGCGAGCACATCGCAGTTAGACTTGCAGGTAAGTAAACTTACTGAGACAATGATAAGCAGCTACCATACCGCTTGCCCGGAAACAGTGCCACGGAAAACACCGGGCAAACAACCCTGGTGGGGCGCGGAGTTGGAACGCAAACGCAGGAAGGTAAGAAAGGCCCTGAACAGAGCTATGAACACATGCGCGGATGAGGACTGGGACGCCTATTACGAGGCCAAATCCAGCTATAAAAAATGCATCAGATTCAGACGTACCGCAGGATGGCGTAAATACTGTGGTAGCATTGAATCTTGCCAACAAGCAAACAGGGTAAGGAAAGTACTGGCACAGCAGAATACACCTGAGCTCGCCACAATCCGCAAACCCGACAACACACTCACCACATCACCTGAAGAAGCGAGACGCGTCCTAGTTGAAACACACTTCCCAGGAAGCGTCTTCGTCCAGGTAACTAACTGGCAGGATTCCACTCAGACACCAACTAACGACGACTGGCTCTACGCACACAGGGTGATCACGCTGGAAAAACTCCAGTGGGCCATCAATAGCTTCCATCCCTTTAAGGCACCAGGTCCAGATGGAGTGTTCCCTGCGCTTCTGCAGTGGGGAGGTAAGTCTGTGGCGGATAGACTCTTGCCACTAATGAGGGCATGCCTGGCCTTAAGACACGTTCCAAAAGGTTGGAGGGAAGTGAAAGTAATTTTCATCCCAAAGCCCGGCAAGGGAGACTATACAAACGCCAAGTCCTACAGACCAATCAGCCTGACCTCGTTCCTACTTAAGACCATGGAAAGGCTGTGCGAGAGGGAACTACGCGATGGCGCCTTAATATCACTACCTCTACATGGTAACCAACACGCCTACAGCTCGGGCAAGTCTACTGAATCCGCTCTTCATTTGGTGGTAGGCCAAATAGAGGAAGCAATCCATCAGAAAGGCACCTGCCTGGGCACCTTCATAGACATCGAAGGGGCCTTCGACAAGACAAACTTTTCCAGCATCGGTGCTGCACTCTCCAAGCACGGAGTAAATCAGGTACTAATTGACTGGATAACCAACATGTTAAGCAAACGAGCAGTTCGTCTGGAGGGAGAACAGCAGCTGGCCTTGATAGCCAGGGGCTGCCCGCAGGGAGGAGTGCTTTCCCCCCTACTATGGAATCTGGTAATCAACGATCTCATCACCAGACTCAACGAACACCGTTACTATACAATTGGGTATGCAGATGATCTAGCAATCCTCGTGCCTGGGAAGGTGACTGGAACTATCTGCAATCTCACTCAGCAAGCTCTGCGTATAGTGGAGCGGTGGTGCGGGGAGTATGACCTATCGGTAAATCCCTCTAAAACTGAACTAGTCATGTTTACGCTGAAAAGAGTTCTAGGCCCGTTCCGCCTACCTAAGCTGTTCAACACGGAACTGAAGTTGTCCAACGAGGTTAAGTATCTGGGAGTCATACTTGACTGTAAGTTAAACTGGAGCAGTCACCTGGACAACAAACTAAGCAAGGCATGTATCACCTTTTGGCAATGCAAGAAAATGATAGGCAAAAAGTGGGGACTCTCCCCCAAAATCATACTCTGGCTGTACGGCGCGGTGATTCGGCCCATGGTCACCTACGGGGCCGTGGTGTGGTGGCCTCGCACCAAGCTAAGTACTGCCGTGAGTAGATTACAACGCATGCAAAGACTGGCCTGCATGGCAATAACGGGCTGCATGAGGACTACTCCAACTGCTGCGATAGAAGCCATGCTTGGACTCCCCCCTCTCCACCTGTTTATACAACAAGAGGCAACGATGGCGGCAGTACGCCTCAAGGCACTGGATCTATGGGGTAAGAGGGAGACACAACACACCGCTCTGCTGGAGGAGCTCAACATCGAACTCCCCCTAACAAAAGCAATCAACGACCGGATACCTAAGCAATTCATCTTTGACAAAAAATACAGGATCCAACTGCACGAGGACCACCGTTGTGAAGGGCTACGCCCGGACGAGCTACGGATCTTCACAGACGGATCCAAGACAGGTACAGGCACAGGTGCGGGGGTTTTCTCGGAAGACCTCAACATCCACCTGGCCACGCCACTTGGGGCTCATAACACAGTGTTTCAGGCTGAGTGCTTGGGCATCACCTTGGCAGCCTCTGCTATCCTAGCCAGGGAGGTTGAGGACTTCCCTATACGCATTCTCTCGGACAGCATGGCCGTCCTGCAGGCACTGAGCAGCGTCACGGTTAGCTCGGGACTTATACACGAATGTCACCAACGACTGAACCAGGTCGGTACACGCAATAGAGTAACCATCCAATGGATCAAGGGGCACAGCGATTCTCGAGGTAATGATGCAGCGGATGAGCTGGCCCGAAGAGGTTCCAGTATGGTGGCGGTGGGACCAGAACCCATCGTACCACTACCCTTCGGGTACCTCCGGAATCTGGTAAGAAAGCGCACCAGGGAACAACACCACAAATTGTGGAATGACCATAGTGAGTGCAGGCAGGCCAAGGAGGCGCTTCCCTCGTTAGATGGCCGGTTTACGCAGAAAGCCTTGAGACTGTCAAAACCACAGTTACGTGCAGTCACAGCCGTAACAACTGGCCATGGGACTTTTAACAAGCATCTTTTTGTCTTAGGGATCACGGACAGCCCACTGTGCAGGGCATGCATGGAGGGGGAAGAGACAGCAGCACACCTGCTCCTAAGCTGCCCAGTAATCGCTGGTTACAGGGCCAAATTCCTCGGTGACTCAGGTACCGTACAGGGAATATTTGGCAACACCAAGGCGCTGCTGGCTTTCCTCGAGGAGCTGGGATGGATCGAGTGAGGAAGACGAATCCCACCCGTACGCAAAATACGCGCTTGGACGTGGAGTTGCGGACACCAGCCCGTCTTAACCTAACCTAACCTAACATACATACATACATACATACATACATACATACATACATAGACTGATAAACACATTACCCTCCTTCGGCAGTCGGGTAAAAAGAGGTTTCTCCGTACTGTCACCAAACAACGCTAATCCAGTTTCAATACAAATTGACGTTTATTTTAACGCGAATGAGCGTGAGTAAAAACTGGCACTAAGCCCTCTGAAGAAAACATGGTGTGCTGAATCCAAAAAAAATGGGATAAGGGGAAAACGATAATGAAGATGAATATTAGGTTCCGAGGTTTCTTAATGGTAAGGAGGATTTACCTTCTCAAAAATTAAACGAGATAGCGCAGAGCTTTTATAGAACAAAAAGCTCTACATATCAGAAAATTACCTCAACATGAATTCAAGTCCTTTTCCAGTAAGATTCTCCTCGAAAAAAAGCCCGTCAAGGATAGTCCAATTACTTTTATAAAACGTATGAGGCGTACATCAAAATTAAATAATACAGTGGTTGGGATCAAAGGGGCCGCGGAATGAAGATTTGCCCCACAAAATGTCAACAAGACACTGTGCGCCGACAAAGGCGAGGCGAGCGGCTGCGGGCCAAGGTTGCCACTTTGCACTTGAGGAAGAGCAGGATTGCTCCTCAACCAAAATATTTATTCAGTCCTTTTGCTGAGGCTTTATTGAGGTAGGTATTGGTAAAGTCATAGATATCATAAACAAGTATATTTCTATGGGTAAAGTGCATATAGGCAGAGAGGATATACAGCCTAGTAGGTACCTTCTCGCGATATTGTGAGGTTGTAGCAGTCACATAAGGGCTCGTTCACACAGAACATTTGTATTTCCTGGATCGTTAAATGATAAATGATTTTATTTCTGTAAGTTGGTTTGTACAAACACTTTTACATGTCGATCATATTTTTGAAAACTAGATGAGGTCGGCGTTTCCTATCTGACTACTCTGAGAAGAAAGGCCGAAACAAACTCAGAGGTCACAGTCTCTTTTAAAGTCCTGACAAAATCTTGGTTAGATCATGTGAAGACCATGTAGACAGATGTCTGAAATGGTCTTTTGAGGAAAGAACCAGCCAGATTGAGTGGACCTGTCCAGTCAGTGCACGCATTTGTCAATAACCGAGCAGCTCAACTCAGAATTTAAGGAGCTCAACGATTCGACGAACAATACCAAAGAAAGGACATTCGGGTAGGCCGCATAAACTACTCAAACTGCCAGACCATGATTAAAAACTAAAATGAAAAAAAAAAAAAAAAAAAAAAAAGATTTACATAGTCTTCACATTCACAATAATTAAAATAAAATAATATAATACTTTAAAAAGTAAATATTCTTGTCATTGCAAGAAAAGAAAAAAAAAACAAACAAAATATCAAAATTAAAAACAAAATTCACTGTGCAAAATATAAAAATCAAAATTAATTTCGTTTTAACGAATCTGTCGCCACTGGGGATAATGGCACGCCCCGCGTGGCTTTGATCCGATAAAACGGATCAGTATTTGAATACTGTTGAGTGTGTGAACTCGCTCATACAACTACATACGCCATTGCCGAATAAAAACGTATACGATAAAGCGGAGCTGTAAAACGGACTGCTGTATATTTTGTCTAATCGGTATTTTTACTTTATCTGGAATACTGTCATGTGCGTGAACTCGCTCATAAAAATTTTATACGTCAGCGCTGAATAAAAAACGTATACGATAAAGCGGACCTGTAAAACGGACGTCTATGTGAACGAGCACTTAGATGAGTTTCTTCAAAGCAAAGTTGCACTTATGTATGAAGCTTCGTCAGTAAGATTTAAACGACGAATCTTAAAGTTTCAGAATGCAGGTAAGGTAACATTCGGCAAAATTTAAGCAAAACCAACACTGTTTTTTTCACTTGACTTAAGTTTTTAACCAAGTTTTTGGCAAATTATATTGTGAGACGAAAATCAAAAGACATCATGCATTTATTTTTTTAGACAGCAACGTTAACAAATAACAACATCTTTGTAAGTCCGGAAACTAACGGTTGTTTTTCTATCTCGCATTTTGTTTTCTTGCCACCCCTGAGTTTGGTGCAGGGGTCGGGTTGTCGGGCATCCGCGGCCCGCCACGCTTGTTTCGCAGTAATCGGTTAATTGTACACCCTTAGCGAGAGCCACTATCAACCAGTCGCTTCCACGAGCCACCTCTGAGATAGGTAAGAGCGTTAAATCATTGTTACAGACTGTGAATCTTTTAGTACACATTTTTATTGCAAAAGGAGCCTACTTAAGGTCTATCTACACATATCAGGGCCGTGACCGGGACGTGACAGGGCCGGGCCCAAACAATGAAGCTCCGTCACGCCCGTGCACCGCCCGTGCACGGACGTGTGTGAACGAGTTCATATAAAATGTACACACCGATATTTTTTTGAGCTCCTGACGGGGCACCGTCCGTCCACGTCCCGGGCACGGTCCTGATATGTGTGAGTAGACCTTTACCTTTCAAAATTGCAGCATGAACGTCGGCCCCTACGGTAGACAGAAACTACAGAACTTCACCATGTCCGTCTTATTATTATGAGTAAAAGGCAGAGTTTATGTAAGTTCATTTATTTGTTTTAAAGTCATAAATCACAATCAAATAATAAATGGAATAATAATAAAAATTCTTTATTCAGGTAACTTACAAAACCCATTTTACATTAAAATAAACATCAGAATAATAAAAATAATATCAGTTACCTAAATACCGGTCAAAAACAAAAAGTAATGTCAAATCAAGTCACAAGTAAAGTCAATTAAAATAAAGTAAAATAATGTCAAACCAAAAACAGAATAAATTACCCTAGCTACAATAATAAAAATAAAAATAATTAAAACAAAATAAATTTGAAAGTATGTACCTTCTCTCCGGCACTGGCACAGTGACAGTCTGTCAGAACAATGTCGGAGGAAAGGACAATCTAACCTTTCCGCGATCATCGCCAGGACGGTGTTGGAACTGGCCCGCACCCTGCAGCCCGGCGAGCATGGCCTACTGTGACATCGCTTAAGTCACACTTTTAATCACAGTTTGGGCGATAAACTCATTTTGTCTTAAATGCTAGCACGGTGGCGTGAGATATTTTCTTGACATGTGGCATAACTTCTTGACGTTTATTTTTTTCTTTTTCGGAAATTTTCCAATTTTATTGTAGTTTCGGTTTAACCTTGGCCATAAAAACCAATTATGTTCTGAGAAGCATAGCCCTACGACGCACTGTTGCCGAATTATGGGCCTCCGTATCTTATTTTATTTTGCATATTTCCAAAATGATATCTCGAAAACGGTATGTCCTAGGCCAAAAATAACCAAAATTTAGCCCCCCCCTTTGCTACCCCCATGTTAGCAGCATCCCAACATGAATTACAAGTTTTTTTTTTTTTTACATTGCTTGGTTTTCGACTCGGTCATGACAAGTTGATAAAATATGTCATGTCTTACAATTTGTCTTAAATGCTAGCACGGGACAACCATGTGACATAATTTACAGGCGCGACTTGCTTTTCTTGTTGTCGACTTCATAGTGCGACATAATTTGAATAGACGACCAAATAAAATAATATGTAAAAAAGTATGCCGTTCATACAGCTAAACAACTTTTTAATTTTGTTGGGAATAAATTAATATTTGACCCACGACCATAGACTTATGCACACTTTATTTTTCTTTGTTTGTTTGATTACATATTAAGTGTTTGTTAGAAAGATATATTTATTGTGAAAATTTTAATAATTACTAAAAAATATAATAGCTTGGACCAATACCGGTGGGCCCCTATTTTTTATATTTTAAATGTTTTTTGGGGATTTTATTTAAGAAACATTTAAAAATGTAGAAAGCAAGAAGAATATGGTATAAAAGAAAATAATTATAAAAAAATTAATCATAATTAAAATAAGAACAACAATAAAAAAATACAATTATAAAAAAGTATAATTATAAAATTATCATCATAAGCATTGATCACCAATTCACCAACACACAAAATGAATTTATTGCCATTTGGTGCCGTAATTAGAAGGCAAATATATTTTTTTCAACTATAAAATTTTATCACCACCTCCGAACGAAAGTGATACATTTTTCTAAATCATCTGTCAAAATGTGACATTTGTGACAAAATGGGTGCGCCCGTATTAGCAATTCAGACCCGATGAGTCCCAAACAAACGTCAGGAAATTTTCTCACGCCGCCGGTGCTATTATTTAGGACAAAATGGCGTTATCGCCCAAACTGCGATGAAATGTGTGACTCAAGCCATGTCACAGTAGGCCGTGCTCGCCGGGCAGCAACAAGAAAGGCATGTTGCGCCTTTAAAATATGTCACATGTTTGACCCGTGCTAGCATTTAAGACAAATTGTAAGATATGACATAATTTATCATGTCATGTCACAAATGTCGTGGGTACGCCCATGCTCGCTAGGCACACCATAGAAGCAGCGCGCTTGCGCATAACCGCGTGAAAACTATCGGTGTGTGCCTCTGCGAACATACCAGAGGCGCTACAATATCGGGGCAGTCCCATCACCGCCCTAAACGCGTTATTGTACTGCACCCGTATAGCATTTAGGCTTCTTTTGGAAATAATAGTGAGGTCATTTTGTTACCTGTAAATTTATTCAATTTTAAAGGATGATAATTTTATATCGAATGCAATGCCTCAAGAAACTGCAATAGGTGTCTATGCTTGCAGAAGCCGGACGGACTCTGAATGACTAAGGATAAGTTAATCGTATAATCATAACTAGCAACAAACAATGTTTATAAAACCTAGAAATAACACAAGTTAGGGCACGAGCGAGTCTAATAAACAATGCATTAAAAGCTTAAACTCAGATAAAAGCACGTAACTGAAAGTCTACTGCATTCTAAACTCAATAACTTCCACTTAATAAGTGTTTTGCATAACCGCATACCTATCTCAGCGGCGAATGCGCTCACATTTGTTGATAAATATTGAAATTTGCGTTGATTTCCATTAGGTCGCTGAGACCACACACGGCGCGGCGCGTTTGTGCCGTGTGAGCGCGATATTTTAACGGTTTAGTGTGCATATTAATGCACATGACATTTGACGACGGCGCACAATCTCCTTTATCTCCTCTACAAAGAATTCTTGATTAAAAATAATTAGCCATTCGCTACGGATTTCGCCGGCAGGCGGCGGGTCCGACCACCTCCCGAACCAACGCGAAAAATCAATGAGATAATAATCAATAAGAGAACATTGACATAAACTTTCAATTGGAGTCAAAGCCACAAACTTTACGACTTGTGTTATAATCACAGAACATTTTTACTCTTGTTATAATATAATCCCTACGACAACTCTGATATGTGACACAGCACGAAGCTAAGAGTAAAAATGTTCTGTGGCACATGTGTGGCACGAAGATTTTAGTTTTGGTTTTTGTATATTTTTTTTAATTTAATGGCATTTTATATTTCCTATTTTGTCAAACCTACTTTGAGGAGACTATCGCCTAAAGCTGGAAACAAATTATTGGACGCGGCTTACGGACGCAACTGACAGCCGCGACATAAAGAGTATCTAGGTAATGAATGTACATTACATTGTGCAAACTATCGGACGTGACCTTGAGCGTTCGGACGTCTGATAGAGATCTGTCAGCCGCGACCCATACGACTGTGCACACATATCAGCCGCGGCTATAAGTCGCGTCCGTCAGCCGCGTCCGATAATTTGTTCCCAGCTTAATGCTTGATAGATGATGGACGGGGCCGCCGAGAACGTCCCAAGCTGAGGTGGCGATACTAGGGCAAGGGCTGGTTCAATGAGGCTTAGAAAAAAAAACATCACCATCAGCCTTTTAATATTCCCACTACTGGGAAACAGGCCTCCTCTCTGTGAGAGAGGGAATGGGCATTAATCCACCATGCAGGCCCAGTACGGGTTGGTTGATGTCACATTTCTTCCAATGTTGATTCTAGGACATGCTGGTTTCCTCAAGATGTTTTCTTTCACTGTTATTAGAGCAGTGGGAGCAGCAAAAGAATGCCTGGATGGATTTGGGCTAGGCATTTGTCCGTTGGAGTGGAACAGTGTAAACTAATCACACTAATAACACTAAAGTGTGTGTGTGTTTGTATGTTTGAAGAAGTAATTCTTCACGTTCAAAAGGCTGGACGGATCTGGATGAAATTTGGTACAGAGACTGGTTATAGTCTGAAATAGCACATAGGATACTTTTAATCCCGGAAATATGTTCTCTCGGGATATTTTTCGAGGTTTACGCGGGTGATGCCGCTGGCAGAAGCTAGTCTATAGGTAAAGTTTGTGCGTTTGTGACGTTGTAAGGGGTAATCTCTGGATCTACTAAACCGATTTTGAAAATTCTTTCACCAGTAGAAAGCTAAATTATACCTGAGTGTCATAGGCTATAATATATTTTCAAAATAATTAGAGATCCTTAGGAAAATTGCAATAATGTAACCCAAGGTAGCAAAATGTTGCCTATACAATTCATTCTTTGGCGCGCTGAGATAAATATTGATGATAGATAAAAATTTGTAGGTAGGTAGGGTAGGGTAGGTAGGGTAGCCAGGGTAGGCAAGGTTAGGTAGGATAAGCCAGGGTAGACAAGGTAGGTAGCCATGACGGGAGCGAAGCCCCGGGGGTCAGCTAGTATGAAATAAAGGTATACATATATGTATATAAAATATACGCATATTTTTAGCCGTGTTGTCGTAGCGTAGCAATAGAATGCAATGAAAAATCATTATTGCTTTACATAAATACATATTGAGACCATAACCATTTGCAGCGTCGGGCAGATCAACATAATTATTCGTGTATTAAGATTAACTGATAAAGGATAAGACGATGCTAAAAACGTAATGTAATTCGTGTTTAATCTTTACTTAACTAATTACCTCTATATTGGAATAAGTTTCACGAAGTGCGGGTGTATCCCTTCTCTTAGCAAAACGTTTCCCAACTGCTATATGATAATCATCTTTATTATTTAACAGAAAGATTATGATTTGTCTTAGCAGCTACTATCCTACAGCTAAATTAATTCAATTGCCTAAATAGAAAGAAAAGTCTTTAGAATCTTCAACTCATCATGTTCGTCGTTCGTGTCTCGCCTGCAGGCCTCCCAGTTCACATTCTACAATCGATAACGCTTAACAAACGCTTAAAAAACAAGGAGAAAATCATGCTGTGCAGTCGGAGGATACATCTGGTTTTGGTCAACCAGCTCGCGAATATGTATCCTCCGACTGCACAGCACGATTTTCTTTTTGTTTATGTCTTTTTAGTTCGCTTTTTAAGCAGTCGGGTTTTTTGTTATTTTTAAATATTGTTTTTATTTACAACATTATACTTTTTTTTTTTTTTTTGGTTCGTTTAAACATATAAGTATTATATATTTTTGTAATCACCTCATAAAACCCTTCATTTTGATACCCCACACGATGGCATGAGTTTGGAAGAAAAAAAATTGATCAAAATCCGCCATTTTTCTATTTTGCAATTTTAATGTAGCCAGTGACACTCGCAGGGTTAAGACGAATCGATTGACGTAAGAATCATCAAAATCGGCCCACGGGTTTGGTCTCTAGAACTCCATATAGGAACAAACATACATACATACATATTTACTTACATACATACATAGACTGATAAAAACATTACCCTCCTTCGGCAGTCGGGTAAAAATAATCAAATGTTTGGGAATGACTTCATCTGAACGTGGTGTTCTTCATCTTTACGTGGTCAAACAAAACGAATAAAAAATTCATAGCCATTTACATCATAACGTATTCGTATGTTTACATCATATCGGATAGTTCAAAATGTTAGAACGAATAGAATCGTTTCTACAATGTTGATCTCTACATCCCATAGAAATGGTAGCCAAGTTACAGTTTTGACAAGCCTTAACAAAACGATGTCGATGCCTCTGAAGCTTCTCTTCTTCATTCCCTTTTTGTAAAGCAAAATACAAGTTTCAATTCTTTCCATGTATTTATATCTACCACATCTTGCGTTTTGTGTTTTATAGGAATCTTACTATAAGTATGTAGGGGTCCTCCTGTCATGTGCTCATTTAACTAGCCCTAGCATATCCTAGTTTTTTTTGGAACAGAGTTCCTTATCGTTATACTTCTGATTTGTTTGCGGGCTGAGGGGGCTAGACCGAAAAATGTGAAAAAAAACGAGACCAAAAATCGTCACTTTTTTGTAGTAATTTTTGAGACACTTCCCGATCACCTCGGCAACTAAAACTTCATTCAATCGATTCAGCCTGCCGTCAATTTTGAGAATATGCAATAATACGTTTAAATTTTAATTAAAGTTTTTTATTAATATAAATAATCATTTTTACGTGTTAAATTGTGCGAGGCAGCGTGCTGCATGCAGGAAGCGAACATCCGCACAAAAGAGAGACGCCGAGGAGAGAGCCAGAGGCGCACGAAGACAACCGAAGACGTACGAGCGCGCGCTGACTAGACACATACAGTACCTACGCTAGCAGAGCAGCAGATATTGTGTGTTGAGCATCAGCTGCGTTGTTGTTATTTCAATTTCATCATATTTTATGAAACTGAAAGACTGTACCATATAGGTGTCCGTAAGACACCTCTCTTTTTTTTATCAAACAAAAAGGACACGTCCGACAGGCATTTGTCGAAGTCTTGAAGAATTATCATAGATATCCCTAAACCGATTGCGGACCCAGGTTGGCCGCTGTAGAAACAACCTGGCCAAATGGAGTATCATAGACCCATCCAAAACACAGTGCCATTGTGAGGCCCCTTCGCAAGATATGACCCACCTCCTTGTCTGCCCTTCATGCCCTACCTGCACCTTACGGGATTTGAACGTAGCAAATTACAGAGCTGTCCGAGTAGCTACTTGCTGGTCGGACAAAATCTAAATAGTTTGAGTTTATCGACACGAAAGAAGAAGAAGATCATACATATTATCCTGCTGTTTCAATTGCGATTTTCTCAGTCTTTTTAATGTCCAAATGAGGCATTGTGTCGAATTATGATGGCAGGAAACTGTCGATCGTCGCTGAAATCGATTGTCGATGTCATATAATATTATTGAGAATTTTTTAAGTCGCTCTCAAAAGATTTAATATGACGCCGAGCAGGATATTATTCGCACGTCCGAATAAGTTTTTGTCTGAAATTAGGTCGTATGAATCTTAAGGCTGCGTCTTCCTTGTTTTGGATAGTAAGTGGGTAATGGGCGTTTTTTTTTTTAATATTTTTTTGTTTAACAAATAGGCTCGCGTTTGAACACGTACAAGCGTACAAGTATACTACTTTCGTATTGCATGATAAACTTGAAAGAGGGTATGTCATGGAAAGGATATGTGAATTCAACACATAGGGTTTAGGACGTACACTTTCTAAATTATTTACGCAATACCGGAAACATTTAAAGGAAATGAAACAACACTACAAAGCAAAAAATTACTTTCTTTTCCGAAGTCGGTGTCAAAAACTAAAAAATAATTTAAGTACCAAAGACATCGATTATATGGTCGGTCAAGAAATGATGTTTCAAGATAATAGGCCTTCGCGCTGCCTATGATTCGAGCTTCTAGTTATTCGAGATTTTGATGCATCGAGGTAGTGAACTGTCGCGCTCATAATTTATCGATTTCAAGTAGGTACTATCGAGTAAACGTTTTCGAGCAAGTGTTATTCGATCTTACGTCATTCGATTTCAAGTAGGAAACCCTAACTAGGTAAAATAATGTTATTTTGTTAGAAAACCTTTACAGGTTTTGTTCAATCTTCAACTCACAAGTTTCAGTTGGTTTCATACATTGAAATATATCCTGTGGCGCTCGGTATGAAAGTGTAACCTTTTATTAGTGAAAGAATTTCTGAAATACGATCAGTATTTTTAGACAATCCTAATATTAGTATATTCGTAGATTAATAAAAGATTTTGATAAAGTCATGTTTTTATTAATATCATGAAATCAAATCAAATCAAAATCATTTATTTGTAAAACATAGGTAATAATTACATGCAAGATCTTAAAAATTAGGTAGTGCGCTATGTTTTGTCAATTGACATACAAATTTCAAAAAAGAAATACGATTACATGAATAGGTATCTACTGTTAAATTAAAATATAAATTTACTACAATATAATTATTTACGTATTTGAGTACCTGATCGTTTTAACACATGCATGCAAGTTAATTTTTATTATTCATAATCCATTTCATTTCATGTCAAAATTTAAAGTCTATTCAATTCGAAAAAAAATAAATAAGTTTAAGATATAATAGGAAAATTAAAATTTTATGTCAGCATTATACATTTAAAGAGATTGGTCATTAAGAAACTCGTCTAGAGTATAATAACATCTTTGAAGCAGTAACCCGTTAAGCGTATTTTTAAACTTCTGCAATGGCATACATTTTATTTCATTAGGTATTTTATTATATATCATGAATTTACTTTAGTTCAACCTGCCTTGTTTTTGCCTCAAATAAATGTCTCTTTTTATTAATTCCAATTCATAGCATCCTGGGAAATTACAGCAAAACCGAAAAGGTAAGGAAAGTGTTGTAAAATGAATTGCAGTTTGATTCCCATGGACCGGTGCACTTGCTGGCGATCGCATTTCTCCCACGCTTACCTAAGTTAAGGGGAAGACTGACGGATATGTGAGTAGCGAAGCCATTATTGAGTAGTGACCCTGACTGATATGCAGAGCGGAATATCCATTAGCTATTTTGAACAACTTTTGAGTTATCTGCGACGCACTTGAATATGAACAAGCAAAATTTTAAAAACCGCGACACGATATCTTGCGCAAATGCCCCTATTCAATCAGTAAAACGCCCATAGCTTTTGAACGGCTGAACCGATTTTCATCAAACATTGCTAAGAACACTCCCGATAATCAAACAAAAAAAAAACTATTTATTTTTTTACCTTCCACAAATAACACTTATCAACAAAAAACTCAAAAACGGAAAAATAATAATAACGATATGCCACATAGTTGTTTGCCACATAGTTGGTTCCTGAGCTAAGCCGTTACCTGTATTTCAGGACACCAGAACAAAAAAAAACAACTTTCAAACAAAAACTATATCAAAATCGGTTCATCTGTTTAGGAGCTATGATGCCAGAGACAGATACACAAATACACAAACACACAGGTACACACGTCAAACTTTTAACACCCTGCTTTTCCATCAGGGGTTAAAAATACCAGCTAGGTATGACTTTTTTAGGGTTCCGTAGCCAAATGGCAAAAAACGGAACCCTTATAGATTCGTCATGTCTGTCTGTCTGTCTGTCCGTCCGTATGTCACAGCGACTTTTTTCCGAAACTATAAGAACTATGCTGTTGAAACTTGGTAAGTAGATGTATTCTGTGAACCGCATTAAGATTTTCACTCAAAAATAGAAAAAAAACAAAAAAATTTGGGGGTCCCCAAACTTGAAACTGAAACTAAAAATTTTTTTTGTCATCATACCCATACGTGTATATGGGGTATCTCTGGATAGGTCTTCATAAATGATATTGAGGTTTTCAATATCATTTTTTTCTAAACTGAATAGTTTGCCCGAGAGACACTTCCAAAGTGGTAAAATGTGTCCCCCCCCTGTAACTTCTAAAATAAGAGAATGATAAAACTAAAGAAAATATATGATGTACATTACCATGTAAACTACCATCAAAAATTGGTTTTAACGAGATCTAGTAAGTAGTTTTTTTAGGGTTCCGTACCCAAAGGGTAAAAACGGGACCCTATTGTTGAGACTTCGCGGTCCGTCTGTCTGTCTGTCTGTCTGTCACCAGGCTGTATCTCCTGAACCGTGATAGCCAGACAGTTGAAATTTTTACAGATGGTGTATTTCTGTTGCCGCTATAACAACAAATACTAAAAACAGAATAAAAATAAATATTTAAGTGGGGCTCCCATACAACAAACGTGTTTTTTTCTGCCGTTTTTTGCGATAATGGTACGGAACCCTTCGTGCGCGAGTCCAACTCGCACTTGGCCGGTTTTTTTAATACGTCATAAATCGTAAACCGCAATTTACCAAGTACGGAACCCTTAGCGCGCGAGTCCGACTCGCACTTGGCCGGTTTTTTAATCTAACTTCCGTCACGGCAATACAGGTAGTTGACATTTATAAGGTTGGTAGGTTTGTTTTGCCCGCAGCTTCGCTCACTTGGCATAGGTATTCTAAAACACCAAAAACTAGGCTATGGCAATATTTTTAAGAAAAAAAAAAAAAAAAAAAACGTTTCAGTAGGTACCGTTTACTTTCAGATTATCAAAAATCAAACACAATTTAACCTCCCTAAAATACAAGCTTAAATTAATCTGCACCTCGATTTATTTATAACGTAACCACTTCCCCTTAACCTAACCATTGAGTGCAGCCGCAAGCCAGCAAAAAGCGTTCATTGATTGATCCTTTCACTCCGTTAGCTATGGTTTACTATGGCACACTATAGTTACTCGAGATTCCCACAAAAAAAAACGCGCTCAACAGTGTATGAAATCCTTTCAATGGATCCATTACAATAAGATAGAAAACGTCACTAGTAGACAAATCCATTACCTAACCTCTTTTTGAAATAAAAAAAAAAGATTTCGGTCATTGCTATTTTTTTTTTTGATAGACGTGTATCTTTTTTTTTTTGCATCTATGGCCAAGCTAATGTTACGTTGAAAGGTCTCCAAGCAAAGGACCCCGATGTGGCGACACTTGGGAGAGATCTTTGTCCAACAGTGGTAGTTTTTCGGCTGTTATGATGATGAAAGCTTATTTAAATTCTTCAGGATTGCACAAATAACTTAGACTGCATACTTGTAAATGCAGATGACAGAAGGAGATGCAATTAAATTAGGTGGAATAAATAAATCAGATAAGCATCAAGATTCCCCTAGTCGACGGCACAAACTATTTTGTGCGCGAGGTTAAAATGCATGCTATCTCATCCAACAACACGTGCGAAAGAGATAAATGCAGTGGTGAACAGTAAGAAGCTAGTTCGCGTACGAATTAGAACTTAAGCAAATTTGTATCGAAATGGATGATGATTTAGGACGATTACGAGCGCGCGAAGTTTTATAAACAGACCTTTGGGAGTCTAGATATCATGAAAAAACGACGAAATGTATATTTTCAAAATAAAATTATTTGCATTGTTTAAATACTAATCTATCCCTGTATGGAGGCCGTTACGCAATTTTTCTTCTTCTTATGGTATTTATTTCCGCCCAAAAATGCGTTAAAATTAGTGTTGAAATATGGAACTTTCGACGCTCATTACTTTGAATACTTTTTTACGTTTTTGTTTCCATACAGGGATAGATAATGATGAGACAAATTGATATCATTTGTAATTTTAAACGTACATCGTCACAACCGGTTTTCTTTTTGAAAATCTAATTCCTATTATTATGGGCTTTTTGTATGTATTCGGGACAGGACAACGTTTGCCGGGTCAGCTACTTATGTAACAAAACTATATAGGAGCAGCATAACCAACGAGGACACCGCATAAAAACTGAAAATGAAGTCTTCAAACCATACAATGAGTTGTCACACACATTGTAAGAACATCTCATGTTATTGTGTACATGATTTGTAGGATATTGAAGAAAGGCAGGACAAGTGGGCAGGCTGCGCTGACCGTGGGAGGATCGCTCGCAAGTCGCAAGCCTTTTACCGTGGGAACATATGAATACATAATTGGGGTTTGTAGCCTCTTGGAATACAAATAGCTTTACTAGACATTTCTTATAATCAGCGATGTCTATAGTTTAATCTCAAAACAATTTGAATGACGAAGACCTAGTAGAAAAATACTTACCTGCACATATACGGGACACATATTTTACGCTTGGGCCATTTTTGTTTATTGAAAATGTCGTTGGGAGAAACAAATCTGTCATATCACATACGCATTTATTACGCATCAATAAAAATCATCATAGGTAGGTCGGTACTAAACAGGACCACGTAAATAAATAACTTAGAACCTGAGGTATATCTATATAAACTAAGTACACTTATTAAATTTATACAGACGTATTTTTTGCAGGGTCTCCGATCTACAGCAACGGGCATTATTATTTTACACCACCTTTTATTAAACGCACGATACTTAAAGAAGACATCATCAGACCCAATCTTGATAAATAATAAACCATCATTTTCAGCCCAAGTATTTACAGTTAACAAAACAGTATTTTCATGCAAAATTAACGATTTACACATTCTCTGGACGAAGGTTATTAATACCATAAATAAGACAAGCTTTTTATAAGCATCTTCATCTGGTTTGATGAGAGCAATCATAATTAAATTTTATAGCGGCCAGTACCTACTTATTTTTTCGGAAAGTGAATATGCAACGGCGATTACCTAGTAATGATGGCATAATGTTAATTTAGTGGTTATTTATCGGTCACTGCCTTGTGGAAAGATGAATCGAATTTATACGATTTATTGATACGGATATTGCACTACCTATAATACTCACAACGGATCTTTGTGTCTCTGAATTGGCTGCAAGAGGCTGCGCAGTAGCTATTTTTGTGTCAATATTGGAAGTGAAAATAGCATTGTATAACTGTCTCTTTCACTCGCATACGTTTGTCGTATCATCCTATCTCGCTTACTCTATGCAGTTAATCTGTTTCGTGCGCAATAGTTGACAGAGCCAACTTCAGAGACACAAAGATCCGTTGTGAGTATTATACCAAGCTAGATTGCATTATTTTTTTACCTACGAGGAAAACCGGTCAATTAAAGTCTCTCTCTATCTTTTAAGGAATATCTTCAGGATGAACTGAAACATAAATTTAAAGAGGCAGTTTGTGAAGAGTCAATTAAAGATTCTAGACTAGAGCAGAATGCAGAGTAGGTAACTGACCGATTAATCTAGCAATCTTCAATGGACAATAGTGATGTTTTCTGGGTAGAAACATGAGAATGCTATTAAGTCCGTCAGTGAGATTATCAAATAATATTGGACATGTATTTTTTTCTTTACCAAATTAATAAAAAAATACAACAGAAATACATCATCTGTGAAAATTTCACCTATCTAGCTATCACGGTTCATGAGATACAGCCTGGTGACAGACAGACAGACAGATAGACGGAACGCGGAGTCTCAGTAATAGGGTCCCGTTTTTACCCATTGGGTACGGAACCCTAAAAATACATGTGCAATATTTTTTATTAATCTACTTGACGGACAAAAAACAAATTTTCAGTTTACATCTGGTTTCGGCACCAATTAATGTTATTGTTAAGTTAATAAAATATTAGCTATTAACCTCATCACCATTATCACAATCAGCTAGGCCATCCAGCATCTGCTGCAAGTCGTGCAGCGACTCTGCCATTGTGACGACGTCATCCGCAAATCTCGAGTGTGAGATCGCCGTTTATATTAATGCCACGTCCTGCCCAGTCCTGCGCAAGCGTTTGTTTTCATAAAGACATCTCAGCACTTGGATGTATCCATAGTCAACTTGGCATCGCTGCATAGACTCCAAAACAGACCAGGGTCTTCTTGATGGAGTCAAAAGCCTTCTCATTGTCCACAAACAAAAACACAGGTGCCGATTATAGTCTTCGGACTTCTGTATAATTTAATAACCCAGCCTGCTCCTTTAGCTGAAACTCGTCGAGTCTTCCTACTAGACGATTTGTGCTGACTCTTGAATTCAACTTATAAACGTGACTAAGAAGCGAAAGGGTCTGTAATTCTTCAAAAGGGTTTTGTCATTCTTTTTGAAGGAAAGAACAACCACGCTCCTCTGCCACGCTACTGGAGTTCTCCCAGAGAACAGGGACATGGCAGAGTTAAAGAGCTCCACAAGCTCTTTCAATACCGGGCGTCCTCCCACTTTCAGGAGCTCGGTTGTAATCCCATCCACCCCCGGAGCTTTTCCATTTTAAAGCTGGTAAGCTGTCAGGTAGCTATATAAGCTATTCTATCCATATTAAGTAATCTCCCCCTGACTCATGAATCACGGAAAGTCAAAACTCAATACTCACAAAACTAGCCCAAGATCTCATTTATCAACACTGTCCTACACTTGTTTAAAAGCCCTTAATGATCCTCATCTAGTCCATCACGACGTTAAAAAGACTCCTCCTTCACTGGACACACTATTTACTGAGCAAGTAAGCACGGGGTAAAATTATCATTCATTCGAGAAACGGCGTCCATTAAACTCGCTATACTGGCCGTCCTATACCTACTCTAGGTATAGGACGTATCAATAAATGACATTCGGCTGATTTTGAGTTTTTAAAAACTATTATAAAAGTGAAAGTTTGTGAGGATGGATGGATGGATGGATGTTTGTTCCTCTTTTACACAAAACCTACTGAACGGATTTTGATGAAACTTTACAGAAATATAGCTCATACATCGCAATAACACATAGATATTGGGGAGAAGTACTTATGTACGATTTCTACCAACCGGGCGACGCAGAAACGCAACGCAGCGCCTCGCAGCGGATGCTCGAGCACGCGCCAGTAGCCGACCGCGTCCGCCCGACGCCGACGGCTACAATCTGCTGGAACCCAGACGCAAGCGCGCGCGTGCTCGGGTATCCGCTAGCATGCTCTCAGCGACTAGTGATTGATGCTTTCGTGTCGCAGTCAGTTTGTTTTTAAATAAACAGATAAGCTTGTCATCTATATTCATATTTATTTTGCACGAAAAGCAATAAATAAATCACGTCAGTCTACAGTTCAACGCACAACTTGAATGATTCAACTTGCCGGCCGGCGACAGCAAAGGAGCGCGCGTGGCGGTAGCCAACCGGACGCGACGACAGCCGAGCGCCACCGTCCGCGTACGCGAGGATACGATCGGCTGCCACGGCGTCCGAGCGCAGCCGACTGGCTGACGCCGCATACGCGCGGATCTAACCGAGTTCCAAGCAGTGTAAATTTCATGCAAACATGAACCTTAACTATTGTATAGAAGCCTGAATTACCTTTAGCACAGTGTGAAATGCGCTCCGACGCGCCCCGATTCGGCCCGGTTTCTGGAAATCGTACATTATACAACGCGGGCGGAGCCGCGGGCGGCAGCTAGTTCTGTTTAAATCTCTCTAAGTAGTATTTTTCTACTATCAATAGATACCGGATAAAAATAAAAACACACCAAATTGCTATAGTTTACAAGAAGTTTACTATTTTGATAAGAAAGTATACCTAATTGATTTAAATTAATAATGTGGTCATTCGAAATTTTTGGCATCTAAAACTTTCGGATATGATTTAAGGTTGAAGAACAGCATCGATGTTTTTAATTTCGCTTATTTTTGGTTTTCGTCTATAACTCAAAATATGATTTTATCAGATAGTGCCACTCTAGCTATATGATGACTTTAAGACAGGCCCAGTCAGGGTCCTTAACGATGCCGGTACACTTAACTTTGATCAATATTTCGACTTTTTCACTAAGTTGGAATTTGTTAGTGTTGTCATTAATGAGACAACATTGTTGAGACATTGCCGTACTTGAGTAATGTACCGTAATCGTAATTATCTTCGGACCAGGTTTTGAGAGTCAACTTTGGACGCAAATTAAAATAGCTTTGTAACATCAACACAACTAAGTGCGTTAAGGTTTTTCTTGTTCTTTTGTCAATATTATCGTATGCAAACGATCCATATCTTTGTAGGTATAACATCTCGCCTATTTTTCTCGAGGGGATACGCACAAGTGAATACTTGCTTAGAACACCCCAACGCCATTTTATGTTTAGATCCCTTTTAAAAAGTAGACCTATGGACATAAACTGAGCGGTTGGCGCAGTGGTTGAGCGATTGACTGCTGCGCTGCGTGTCGCGGGTTCGATTCCCGCACGGAACAAATATTTGTATGACCTACAGATAGTTGTTCCGGCTCTGGGTGTTTGTGTATGTGAGTTTATATGTTTGTTAACGCACCCACGATGCAGGAAGAAACACCTAGTGTGGGGCAACGTTTTAAAAAAAAAGTTAAACTAAAAAAAGAAAAAAAAAAATCGACTAATGAAAACTTCGTAATAAAAATCCTACTTCACACTAATATTATAAAGGCAATTTTGATAAGAGACTTTGGGATTGTGTTACTTCTTCAAGCCAGTACGGCTGAACGGATCTGGATGAAATTTGGCACATAGATAGATTATCGTCTGGTATAGCTATAAGATACCTTTTATCCCGGGAATATGTTCCCTTGGAATAATTTTCGACATTCACGGGGCGAAGACGCTGCTGGTATCTAACCCAATAAATAAAAATTTGACCGATCGGGGATCAAACTCTGGAGCTCAGTAGTCGCGCTTGCGATCACAATATCTACTGTACTGTTACGTGTAATATGTACTGATATGTGTTTTCTGTGAGACAATTTAGGTACCTAATGATGGAAAGTGACGACACAGCAAAAAAATGGTTTGAGAGCCATCTGACGGTCTTTATAGTGTTAATCCTATAACTTTATAGAAGCGTGATAAATGCATCGTTGATGAATACTATTATGAAGCACGCGCGTGCTTATTATTGAGTGTCAAACTATTCAATAGTACAACTTACTAATTTATGATAAACTTATGAATATGCACATCGCATAATCGACTATTAAAAATACCTATTAATGAATTTAATGTTACTTGCAGAAAAAACCTATTCAAATATTGTAACCCCTTCATAACGCATTATTGGAAGAACAAAGCTATTGATTCCTGTCAATAGGTATCATTTTCATAGTCATGAATATGCAAAAATAACAATTATGATAATCAATAATATTGGCTTTGATCTTGAATTTTAGTCGAGTCATGTTGCAATCATTAATCGGTCTTTCAAAAAAGAATCGATCGGCACAAGTTCGAAATAGGAAGGGTTAATACGGTTCGCATAACACCTGCGAGGTTGTGAATGGATGAAAAAAATCGCCATCAATAGAAGTTGCTGGAAAGATTCGTTCCTAGAAAGGGATCTTGTCTTGCCCCCGGACAAATAATGTTCTCTTATGACCATGCGCAATCAATTTGAGATGGGAATTAATTATTGCCTACAAGGTTTCTTTTTTTTATTTGCTTCTCGCAGTTCCAAATTATGACTGAACTATGAGACTAAACTAGAGCCTCCAGCCAGGCACAAATACTTAACCTAAGCGACCACGCTGAGGGCCGAGGTTCGTATCCCTAGGGGATACCTATGGGATACGAACCTCGGCTCAGGGCGTCGCTGGGGGACAACTAGGGCTGGATCGTGATTAAGTAATTATACTATCCTTTCGGAAAATACCTACGTGGAAAAGAACGGACAAGAAACTCCTCTTTACCCGACTGCCGAAGGAGGGTAATGTGTTTATCAGTCTATGTATGTTTGTTCCTATGTGGCGTTCTAGAGACCAAACGCATTGGCCGATTTTGATGACTCTTACTTCAATCGATTCGTCTTAACCCTGCGGGCTGCGAGTGTCACTGGCTACCTCAGATCAAATAAAAAGTCAAGGTTCAAACTATGCCTTGCTGTAGAAATACACAATTACACGCGCACACGTACAACGAATTTACCCCTGAGCTTGATAGTTGAGCTTTATTATTTGATCTGTGAGCTCGAATGACAAGATAAGGTGTAATAATTGTGTATTTGTATGGCAAGGCATAGTTTGAACCGGCGTCACTTTGTTGTTTACAACGTTCTATCTTGACTTTTTATTTGATCTAAGCTAGCTACATAAAAAATGGAAAAGAAAAATATGGCGGATTTTGGGCGCCGTTTTGTGGGGGATTTTTTTTTTCCTTCCAAACCCATCAAGTGGGCTATCAAAATAAAGGGTTTTAAGAGGTGATTTCAAAAATATATAATAAGTACCTACTTATATGTTGAAATGTACCTAATTCGAAAAAAAACTAACAAAGAAAGTTATAAATATAAAAAGTTGAATCAAAAAACCCGACTGCTTCAAAGGCGAACTAAAAAGACGTAAACAAGGAGAAAATCATGCTGTGCAGGCGGAGGTTACACCAGATTTTGGTCAGCCAGCCAGCGAATATGTATCCTCCGGCTGCACAGCATGATTTCCTCCTTGTTTACGTCTTTTTAGTTTACTTTTGAAGTAGTCGGGTTTTTTTTATTAATCTAGTAATTAAACTATTGCTCAGCGATTCGCGTGCTGGCTGGCATTTATTGAAAGAGCACGCGACGGGCCTCGGCGGCGAGGACGGAGCGGAGCGAATGAGTTTGTATATAAACATAGTTTGTATTCTACTCCCTACGGCTCTTATGGAGCAGAGTGGAGGTCATTGAGGATACGAGAAAATGCCTGTTGGCGAAATCATAAGATTTGAAAGATTACGCCTTAATTGTGTATGTTCTAATTGAAAGGGTTTGAGGTACGACTTAATTGCGTACACATTGACCGTTTCTAAAACGGTTACCTATTGAAAAGGTCCCGGGAAGAAGCAGTTGCTTCGATCCTAGCGATCATGGAAGCCAGCGATCGGGCCTCATCTGTCATCCAAATTGCGTACGCACCGATAATAATATCAGCGACGCTTCGTCTGGGATTAGGGCCGTTGGACTTAACTTGGGACGGGCTCGCGGTGGTGACGGTGGTTGAAGCCACATGGCGGCCTTGAGCATGGGGGCGGCAGGGACCTTTGGGACGGGGCTAGCGGTTGGCGCCGGGATGGGGTGGTCCAAATGACCTGGAATGGCCTGTTGGTTTGCATGGGGAGCCACACTTTGGTGGTTTAATCCTAACCTCATGGTGAAGTCCTCTGAGGGGCTAGGCGGGGGGGCTTGCGAGAAAAGTCACGGAGGAGGCCAAGCGTTGTTGGCGCGTTTGTGTGCTTTTGCCAACCTTTGGAATTGGCCGTGTGACCGAATTGGTCACATAGCACGTAGCTGGGAAGCTCCGTGCATTCGGCGCGGTTTTTGGGACGGGGGCAATCTTTGGTGCCGTGGTCCACTCAGCACTTAACGCACCTGGGGGTGGCATAACAATTGGTCTGAGAGTGACCGTATAGTTGGCAGCGATGACACTGGCCATCTACGTGGGGGGTAGGGCTTCTCAATAGAGATGCCCGACAGGGAGCAAATGGTAGTATTTTTTTTAATGGGATTGAAACCCTCGGTACGGCTGCATACGGCCAATACCATATCGTACTGCTGTCCACCTCTCGCTTTTTGCAAGCGGTGTACAGCTTTGACAGGGACTTTCTGTGCGATAAGGTGCTGACCTTATCGCACAGAAAGTCCCTGTCACGGATATCCTCTCAAATTCCTCTGTAGGGATACGCCGAATAACCACTCGGGTGGGCGTGTCCAAAGGGAGGGTGAACGTGTGGAACAAGATGTTCCTGTTTTTGAGTAGCCTGGTAAGGTTTCTGAAATCTCCGGAAGTCGGGGCTTGGATTTTAATGCCTAGCTGACAGGCAAGGGCATTTACGTAATTAATCTTACTGGGCTGGGGGCTTCAGCACAATAGGGCTGGGGGCGCGGCTCGACGCTAGGTGAACGCTAGGTAACGGTGGAACTGGGGGAGCGACTTGACCGCGGAGTAGCGGTATTGGGGGTGAGGTTGGGTTGCACGTCGGAGGTGGACGGCTGAGAGTAGGGGTTGTCGCTGCGACCTTTTTAGCCTTGGAGTGAGACTTTCCCTTCTTCCTTTTTGTCTTACCCTCAATGGCAACTTGATAGCTGTTTGAGGATGATGGGGAGTGGTCGTCTGATATTTCATAGTCATCAGAGAAATCTACCAAGAAGGCCAGAATACCTTTCTGACAAAATAACATTTGACCACCGAAACCGACCCACTCGTAGTCATTTGCTAAACAGGTTAGTTGTCTGTCAGCACAAAACGGCCTCTTATAGGGGTAGTTTCAAGTACAGTGCAGCTAAAATTTGGAACAGTCTGCCTCGAGTGCACTACTCCAGCCAGATAATGTCGAAAATCGTCATCTAAGTGCAATAGATAATTAGATAAACAGCTTCTGTAATTGGTAAGCAGATTTTTAAATTTGGTAAGCTGATAGTTTTTTAATTATTTGATAAAAACAGTTCCGGCTGGAGTAACGTTACCGCAGCCAGATCTTTTGTTTCCTAACGGGAATGCTTAAATAAATGTTATCTAAATAATTAGATATCAATTTGAAATAAATGGTACCACTTATTTTATATTTGTATTTGCTATGGTTGCGAAGATATTTAAAATCCTGCTGCAGTAACGTTAGCACGATTGCTGCATCTCGAAATTGACTAAACGGATGATTATAATTTTTGTACATGACATCTGGCTAATTAGGTATAATTTGTTACGCAATAAAAAAAATCACAATAATGCACCGTTTTGAAGTTATTTTAGTAAATAGTAATATGCTTTAATAAGTCCTAGCACTGCCAATTTGTGGTCCAACGACTAACTTGAAACGTTATTATATAGGTAATTACTGCTTATAAATGGTACTGAAATTTCATTAATATCCTATAAGTAATTAAAAAGTTATGATGAAAGTTCAATTTGTTCCGGCCACGGCGCGCAGCTGAGTTATTTGAAGACCGATTAACCGAGTTATCTGTAGTTGTGGTAACTGAATCTTATATCAATAAGTAGATATATAGTCCAATTATATACCTGTGAAATTTCAGACTTGTACACTAATTAATTAACGAGATATTCGAAAAAACATATTTATGAATGGTAACCCGACCAAATCTAGAATGTTATAAAAAAGCGGCCACGCAATACATTTTACCAACTTTCTAAAATTATTAGCATAATTGTCCTTAAAAGTTGGTACAGTCACGAATGCAATTAGTTTGATTGAAAAATTAAACCTACCATACTAAATGTTTAAATAAAATTTAAATTGCTTAAAGTAAGTGTCCACTATGCCATTCTTCATATGTGGATATATGAAGAATGGCATAGTGGACACCTACTACGTTTAACCGTTCTGTCGATGAGGTAGGTAGGTACCTACTTACTATTTACAAGGTATAAATTGCGCCTAATTCGTTTTTAGTTAATTTTATATTATATATTTAGGTAAAGGAATGTACTAATAAACATGGTATAGTTAGATTAAGGTAAGTACCTATATGTAATATGGGAGCCGTAGCTTTAAATCAAAGAGGAGGACTTTGCCCAACAGTGGGGCACTGTAAAAGGCTAGATAACAAAAGATATAGAAGAAAGAAGTTGACTGAATTTTTATGTCGTTTATTTTTATTATAGCAGTTTTTTTTTTCTATAAAATAAAATTTAATTTAAGAATACGGCTATCTTTATGTAATACATTTGTGATTTTTAAAATCACAATAGAAAAACAGTGGAACCTACCTACCTACTGTATGTATTATATGTAAGTACTTACTGCACTGTGATGTTTTTAAATGTTATTATTGTTTAGCTGTGATTCTACAATAAAACTTAATTTTAAATATGGCTATAACTATTTTTCTTTAACTTATTCGGAACGCTAAGCACAACACGACACAAAACAACATCGGCCGAAACGATGGTCATAACCTCCAGCAGCTGATGATCACAGGCAAGGTCAAGAGGCCGAGGGGCCGCAGCCCGATCAGAAGGTCTGACCATATACGTTCAACGCTGAACACCAAGCTTCACGATGCACTCCACGTCGCCAAGGACAGACACAAATGGAGAATCATCGTCAGAGAAAAGTTGGTATCCTGTCACGGGAATCACGAACCTCAGTAATGCGGAACAGGAGGAGGAAGCACAATACAGTGAAAATAGTGAAGGTGTATAACAGTTAATAAAGTTGCATATATAAGTCCATATAAACATATCTGTGATTATTTTTGAAGTTAATTTATATACTTACTTACCTTAATTCTACTTTACTCTAGAATCCTTCGCTCCTTTCTGGATAAAAAAAACACTCTCGTCTTTAAAATAGTTGTTTACATATCTGCATAAAATCATCATCATCTACATAAGTAGGTGTTCCATATTTATCTTTATTACCTACGCATAATTATTTTTGAAATCAATATTATATCTGTAGAAACAAAAATATTTAAACTATGTTTTACTTTAGCACTTCTGTACCCATCTGTACCAAACACGTATTATTGTCACGTATTATCCTATAAGTTTTAGAAGGTTGGTATAATGTATTGCGCGGCCGCTTTTTTATAACATTCTAGATTTGGTCGGGTTACCACGCTTATGTATTGTTTTTCGATTATCTCGTTAATTAATTAGTGTACAAGTCTGATATTCCACAAGTATATAATTTAACTATATATCTAATTATGTTAATATTGTTCCGTATGGTGCCGGACGTTAAGAATTTCACCATCCCATGTCTTCCCGTGGGTGTCGTAAAAGGCGACTAAGGGACAAACCAGAGAATGGGCAGCAGCGTTCTCTGTGCTCCTATAACAACCATACTGCGATCGCCAATCCGCCTGCCAAGCGTGGCGATTATGGCAAAACCCCCCCTATGAATAGCACAAATAAAAAATGGCCCCTAGTGCCCGGCAGCCCGCCTACCCTCGACTACGGTAGCGGTCGAGGTTACGGCATGGCAAGGGGTGCTAAGAATCTCCGGACGAGATCCGGCTACCCCAACAATCACCGACGACTGGACCTGGCAACGTACAACACGCGCACACTTCGGACCGACGAGAAGATCACCGAGCTCGAAGAGGAATTGAGCAGGTTGCGATGGAGCATTATAGGGCTATCTGAAGTCCGAAGAGAGGGGGAGGACTCGATAATCCTCAAATCCGGTAACCTGCTCTATTTCCGAGAGGGTGACCGGCAGTCCCAAGGTGGTGTCGGGTTTATCGTCCACAGGTCCCTTGTGAACAACGTGGTGAAGATCGAGAGTGTGTCGGCCAGGGTGGCGTACCTTATACTCAGAATATCCTCTAGATATTCGCTGAAGGTCATACAGGTCTACGCCCCAACCTCGGCACACCCCGACGACGAGGTAGAGACCATGTTTGAGGATATCTCCAGAGCCATGCATGGTTTCAAAACTCACTTCACCGTTGTCATGGGGGACTTCAACGCGAAACTGGGCAAACGAGTCGAGGATGAGCTGCAAGTGGGGCAATTTGGAGTTGGACGACGGAACCACCGGGGTCACCTACTGGCCAGTTTTATGGAGAAGGAGGGCCTCTATATGATGAACTCCTTCTTCAAAAAGCGTGAACACCGGAAGTGGACCTGGCAGAGCCCCGATGGTGCAACAAAAAATGAGATCGACTTCATCATGTCAACCAAGAAGCAAATGTTCAATGATGTCTCTGTGATCAATTCGGTAAAAACCGGGAGCGATCACCGCATGGTAAGAGGCACATTGAACATTAATATTAAGCTTGAAAGGTCTCGACTGATGAAGTCCACGCTCCGTCCAGCACAGGTCCAGGTCCAAAACCCCGAGAGCTTTCAGCTCGAACTCCAGAATCGTTTCGAGTGCCTGGGGAGCTCCGTGGACGAATACAGCGACGGGTTCGTGGAAGCTGTCCATACGGTCGGGTCTAAGTTTTTCAAGACCCGTCGTACAGATAGAAACAAAAAGCTCTCTGATCATACCCTCAAGCTTATGAAGGAGAGGCGTGAGATGATCCTGCAGTCTTCAGATGAGGCGTGCAAATACCGGCAGATCAATAGACAGATCTCTAAATCCTTGAAAAGAGACCTCCGCCGCTTTAATACCGAGCGTATTAAAGACGCGATTGAGCGAAATAAAGGCTCCAAGGTGTTTTCAAGGGATCTGTCTATTGGGCAGAGCCAGCTCACGAAACTGAAGACCGATGATGGCAGGATTGTATCCGCCAAACCGGAGCTTCTGAGGGAGATCGAGAGTTTCTATGGGCAGTTGTACACGTCAACCAGTAAACCCGTTGCGAATCTGGCAAACGACCCAAGAGCTAGATTGACCCGACACTATACCGAAGATATCCCGGACGTCAGCCTGTACGAGATTAGGATGGCTCTGAAACAGCTTAAAAACAACAAGGCGCCGGGTGATGACGGAATCACGGCTGAACTCCTGAAGGCGGGTGGAAAACCGGTCCTCAAGGCCCTTCAGAAGCTTTTTGATTCCGTCATACTCGAGGGCAAAACGCCACAGGCATGGTGCAGGGGTGTGGTGGTACTCTTCTTCAAGAAGGGCGACAATGCCCGGCTGAAGAACTATAGGCCCATCTCGCTTCTTAGCCATGTTTACAAGTTGTTTTCAAGAGTCATCACGAATCGTCTCGCGCGCAGGTTTGACGATTTCCAGCCTCCCGAACAAGCCGGATTCCGAAAAGGCTATAGCACCGTAGACCACATACATACGCTGCGGCAGGTTATACAGAAGACCGAAGAGTATAACTTGCCTCTCTGTTTAGCGTTTGTGGACTACGAGAAAGCCTTCGATTCGATCGAGACTTGGGCTGTACTACAGTCTCTCCAACGGTGCCAGATCGACTACCGGTACATTGAGGTGTTGAAGTGTCTGTACAAAAACGCCACCATGTCAGTCCGCCTTCAGGATCAGACCTCGAGACCTATCCTTCTCCAGCGCGGCGTAAGACAGGGAGACGTAATTTCTCCGAAACTGTTCACTGCTGCGCTGGAGGACGTCTTCAAGGTTCTGGACTGGAAGGGGCTTGGCATCAACGTTAATGGCGAGTACATCACTCACCTTCGGTTTGCCGACGACATAGTGATCATGGCTGAGACCATGGAGAGCCTCAGTAAAATGCTCGATGACCTTAGTAGAGCTTCCGAAAGAGTGGGTCTTAAAATGATCATGGACAAAACCAAGGTCATGGTGAACGCCCATGTAACACCCACTCCTATCAAGATCGGAGACTCTACACTTGAAGTTGTAGACGATTATGTTTACCTGGGACAAACGGTCCAGTTGGGTAGGTCCAACTTCGAGAAAGAGGTCAACCGTCGAATCCGACTCGGCTGGGCGGCGTTCGGGAAGTTGCGTGGTATCTTCTCGTCCAATTTACCGCAGAGTCTCAAGACAAAAGTCTATGACCAGTGTGTATTGCCAGTGATCACGTATGGGACCGAGACGTGGTCGCTCACAATGGGCCTTATCAGAAAGCTTAAAGTCACCCAAAGGGCAATGGAGAGGGCTATGCTCGGAATTTCCTTGCGTGATCACGTCAGAAATGATGATATCCGCAGGAGAACCAAAGTTACCGTTTACATAGCCCGAAGAATTGCCAAACTTAAGTGGCAGTGGGCAGGGCACATTGCTCGCAGAACGGATGGCCGATGGGGCCGAAAAGTTCTGGAGTGGCGACCGCGAACTGGAAGACGATACGTTGGAAGGCCTCCCACTAGGTGGACCGATGACCTGGTTAAGGTTGCGGGAAGGCGCTGGATGCGAGACGCACGGGATCGGTCAATGTGGCGACGCCTGGGGGAGGCCTATGTCCAGCAGTGGACGTCTTTCGGCTGAAATGATGAATGATGAATGATGATCTAATTATTGATATAAGATTCAGTTACCACAACTACAGGTAACTCGGTTAATCAGTCTTTAAATATTTCATTTGCGCGCCGTGGCCGGAACAAATTGAACTTTCATCATAACTTTTTAATTACTTATAGGATATTAATGAAATTTCAGTACCATTTATAAGCAGTAATTACCTATATAATAACGTTTCAAGTTAGTCGTTGGGCCACTTATTGGCAGTGCTAGGACCTATTAAAGCATATTTCTATTTACGAAAATAACTTCAAAACGGTGCATTATTGTGGATTTTTTATTGCATAACTAATTATACCTAATTAGCCAGATGTCATGTACAAAAATTATAATCATCCGTTTAGTCAATTTCGAGATGCAGCAATCGTACAAACGTTACTGCAGCAGGATATTAAATATTTTCGCAACCATAGCAAATACAAATATAAAATAAGTGCTACCATTTATTTCAAATTGATATCTAATTATTTAGGTAGCATTTATTTCAACATACCCGTTAGAAAACAAAAGATCTGGCTGCGGTAACGTTACTCCAGCCGGAACTGTTTTTATCAAATAATTAAAAAACTATCAGCTTACCAAATTTAAAAATCTGCTTACCAATTACAGAAGCTGTTTATCTAATTATCTATTGCACTTAGATGACGATTTTCGACATTATCTGGCTGGAATAACGCACTCGTCTGCCTCCGCCTCTCAGACAGAACATGTCTCAGCCCTTATTCAAGACAAGAGTTAAAAGGTTATTGTTTCTCAAACAGAAATGTAATGAGTAATGTTGTACTGCTGCTACCTCTGTTCATACAAACTAGGCAATATGGGAGTGCATTACTCCAGCCAGATAATGTCGAAAATCGTCATCTAAGTGCAATAGATAATTAGATATACAGCTTCTGTAATTGGTAAGCAGATTTTTAAATTTGGTAAGCTGATAGTTTTTAAATTATTTGATAAAAACAGTTCCGGCTGGAGTAACGTTACCGCAGCCAGATCTTTTGTTTTCTAACGGGTATGTAGAAATAAATGTTATCTAAATAATTAGATATCAATTTGAAATAAATGGTACCACTTATTTTATATTTGTATTTGCTATGGTTGCGAAGATATTTAAAATCCTGCTGCAGTAACGTTTGCACGATTGCTGCATCTCGAAATTGACTAAACGGATGATTATAGTTTTTGTACATGACATCTGGCTAATTAGGTATAATTAGTTACGCAATAAAAAAATACACAATAATGCACCGTTTTGAAGTTATTTTAGTAAATAGAAATATGCTTTAATAGGTCCTAGCACTGCCAATAAGTGGTCCAACGACTAACTTTAAACGTTATTATATAGGTAAATACTACTTATAAATGGTACTGAAGTTTCATTAATATCCTATAGGTAATTAAAAAGTTATGATGAAAGTTCAATTTGTTCCGGCCACGGCGCGCAGCTGAGTTATTTGAAGACCTATTAACCGAGTTATCTGTAGTTGTGGTAACTGAATCTTATATCAATAATTAGATATATAGTCCAATTATATACCTGTGAAATTTCAGACTTGTACACTAATTCATTAACGAGATAATCGAAAAAACATATTTATGAATGGTAATCCAACCAAATCTAGAATGTTATAAAAAAGCGGCCACGCAATACATTTTACCAACCTTCTAAAATTATTAGCATAATTGTCCCGTAAAGTTGGTACAGTCACGAATGCAATTAGTTTGATTGAAAAATTAAACCTAACTACCATACTAAATGTTTAAATAAATTTTAAATTGCTTAAAGTAAGTGTCCACTATGCCAATCTTCATATATCCACCTACCTACGTTTAACCGTTCTGTCGATGAGGTAGGTAGGTACCTACTTACTATTTACAAGGTATGAATTGCGCCTAATTCGTTTTTAGTTAATTTTATATTATGTATTTAGGTAAAGGAATGTACTAATATACATGGTATAGTTGGATTAAGGTAAGTACCTATATGTAATATGGGAGCCGTAGCTTTAAATCAAAGAGGAGGACTTTGCCCAACAGTGGGGCACTATAAAAGGCTAGATAACAAAAGATATAGAAGAAAGAAGTTGACTGCATTTTTATGTCGTTTATTTTTACTATTATAGTTTTTTTTTTTTTATGAAATAAAACTTAATTTAAGAATACGGCTATTTTTAAGTAATACATTTGTGATTTTAAAATCACAATAGAAAAAACAGTGGAACCTACCTACCTACTGTATGTATTAAATGTAAGTACTTACTGCACTGTGATGTTTTTAAATTTTATTATTGTTTAGCTGTGATTCTACAATAAAACTTAATTTTAAATATGGCTATAACTATTTTACTTTAACTTATTCGGAACGCTAAGCACAGCACGACACAAAACAACATTGGCCGAAACGATGGTCATAACCTCAGGTCCTCAGATGGTCTGACCATATACGTTCAACGATGAACACCAAGCTGCACGATGCACTCCACGTCGCCAAGGACAGACACAAATGGAGAATCATCGTCAGAGCAAAGTTGGTATCCTGTCACGGGAATCACGAACCTCAGTAATGCGGAACACGACGCGAGGAGGAGGAAGCACAATACAGTGAAAATAGTGAAGGTGTATAGCAGTTAATAACGTTGCATATTATTTTTGAAGTTCATTTATATACTTACTTACCTTAATTCTACTTTACTCTAGAATTCTTCGCTCCACTCTGGATAAAAAAAACACTCTCGCCTTTAAAGTAGTTGTTTACATATCTGTATAAAATCATCATCATCTACATAAGTAGGTATTCCATATCTTTATTACCTACGCATAATTATTTTTGAAATCAATATTCTATCTGTAGAAACAAAAATATTTAATTATAACTATGTTTTACTTTAGCACTTGTGTACCCGTCTGTACCAAACACGTATTATTGTCACGTATTATCCTGTAAGTTTTAGAAGGTTGGTATAATGTATGGCGCGGTCGCTTTTTTATAACATTCTAGATTTGGTCGGGTTACCACGCTTATGTATTGTTTTTCGATTATCTCGTTAATTAATTAGTGTACAAGTCTGATATTTCACAAGTATATAATTGAACTATATATCTAATTATTGATATAAGATTCAGTTACCACAACTACAGGTAACTCGGTTAATCGGTCTTCAAATATTTCAGCTGCGCGCCGTGGCCGGAACAAATTGAACTTTCATCATAACTTTTTAATTACTTATAGGATACTAATGAAACTGCAGTACCATTTATAAGCAGTAATTACCTATATAATAACGTTACAAGTTAGTCGTTGCACCACTTATTGGCAGTGCTAGGACCTATTAAAGCATATTTCTATTTACTAAAATAACTTCAAAACGGTGCATTATTGTGTGTTTTTTTTTTGCGTAACAAATTATACCTAATTAGCCAGATGTCATGTAAAAAAATTATAATCATCCGTTAAGTCAATTTCGAGATGCAGCAATCATGCAAACGTTACTGCAGCAGGATTTTAAATATCTTCGCAACCATAGCAAATACAAATATAAAATAAGTGGTACCATTTATTTCAAATTGATATCTAATTATTTAGATAACATTTATTTCAACATACCCGTTAGAAAACAAAAGATCTGGCTGCGGTAACGTTACTCCAGCCGGAACTGTTTTTATCAAATAATTTAAAAACTATCAGCTTACCAAATTTAAAAATCTGCTTACCAATTACAGAAGCTGTATATCTAATTATCTATTGCACTTAGATGACGATTTTCGACATTATCTGGCTGGAATAACGCACTCGCAATATGGTTGAATGCATTTGGTGGGTTTTTAATTTTATTTAGGCAAAATATATATTGTTATTACGGGTATTTTGTTTGTATTTAATTTTTGGGGCATTTATATGTATAAGTAGTAATAAGATTAGTTTAAGGTAATTATATTTTTGTGTTAAGTGTTGAGAGAGGGGCGGGCTGTGAATCAGCGTTGACAAGCGTTTGTGGCTATGTTGCACACTGATCAGCATTTGCTGAGCCCGCTCCTTTTACCACACTGAATGTGCTCATATTGCCACATCTGTATTTGACACTATTTAGTATTAAGATTGTACACATACAGTGTTTGGTAATATGTTTCTTTGTTTCTTTTTTGTCCGTAACGGGCGGGGGGAGGGGGTGGTGGCGAGAGAGGTGGCTAGGGAGGCCAGCAGCCTAATTGTGTAAGTGAATTCGGCAAAAGAAACAATCTGTTTCTTTCCTAAAAACGACTTTGCGCAACACAAAAAATCGATTTTGGGAAATAAACAGATTGTTTCCTTTGCCGAATTCACTTACACAAATAGGCTGCAGGACAGGATGATCTTCAATCTCTCCTTGTTATCGCTGAGCGGACTGAGATCGTCCTACAGCAAGTCGCGGATAAGTTCTTTTACTACCGATACGGGATGCATCTACAATAGAATTTATATCAGTTGTTATGATATACGATAAGATATAAAAATACCTTATCTTATCAAATAGGGATAAATGATGTCTCCGGGTAGGTGGGCCTGGGGAGGTGACTACTTACTGTGAGCCCTAAGCTTTGATGTGCCTATCACAGGGTAGGGCACTGGGTAGCCACAGAAGGTGGGTACTGAAAGTTTGTTACTTCAGAATCCAACTGACGGCCGTACTCTGAAGGAGCTTAGCGGGTGCGGTGGGTCTGCACCCCACTTAGCTTCGTTAACACCGTTAGGTTTCAACCAAGGACCACTAAGTCGTGGTTTTTCGCAGAAGGGGTCAAGAACACGACAGAAAACTGTTACAAGAAACAGAAGGTTGTTCCCTATGCTTAGGACCGGTCCGGACAACGAGGTGCCTAGTGGCTCCTCTGGTGGCGGTGTGCGTGATCGCAACAGCCTCTGAGATGGCGCGAAGACACAGGAGAGCGGGGGTGCGGGGCGGGCGGGGAGCGCGTAGAGATGTGTGCATCCTCAGCAGCGGCCGGCGGCGGAAAGACTGTACTAGCTTTCGTTTCGACAGTCGAAAATTATGCCACGGGAACTACAAGCAGGAGCGGATCCAGGATTTATTTCTGGGCGTACAAGGGGGAGCAAGGGGGAGGGTACAAGGGCCTGACTCTCTAGATATAATAGTATTCTATGGGCCTGACAAGGAGTATGTTCATTCTTTATCAATGACAGTGCCGGATTGTTAGTAACTACATCTCAAGCTGGGTTTCAGCTCCCAGTGGTGTTCCTCAGGGTTCTCTGATGGGTCCGTTACTTTTTATCATCTACGTGAGCGACATCGGCTCGTGTTTTCATCATTCTAACTTGCTCTGCTTTGCTGATGACATGAAGATATTTTCTTCAATTTCATCATTGGATGATATGGATGCTCTCCAATCAGACTTAGCACGTTTAGATGATTACTGCCGGATCAATAAATTGGACTTGAATCCTTCTAAATGCTCCGTAATATCATTTACCAGAAGGCGTGTGCCACTCCCTACTACTTACATACTTATAGGGCAGCTACTACAGCGATGCGATGGAGTGCGTGACTTAGGAGTCTATCACGATTCTAAGCTTTTATTTAACACACACGTGGAACATATAGTAGCTAAAGCCTCGAAGTCGCTCGGCTTTGTTATGAGACTTGCAGGATGCTTTAAGAAAGCTAAAACCCTAAAGATTTTGTATTGCTCATTTGTGCGGAGTCATCTCGAATATGCGTCTCAAATTTGGAACCCTTGTTACATTAAATACATAGACCGTATTGAAAGTATCCAAAAAAGATTCCTTCGTTTTATGTGTTTTCGCCTCCGTATCCAATACCGTTCTGAAAATTACTTAGACCTTTGCAAGAAATTCCATCTGCAACCCCTAAGGAATCGTCGCAGGATGGCGGATTGCACATATCTTTTAAAAATATTGTCAAATGAAATCGACTGTCCTGATCTCGTCAATAAACTGAATTTCAATGTTCCACAAAGATCAGTAAGATTTAATCCACCTATCTCTATTCCCTGCTCTTCATCTAACTACAGGCGTAATTCATACTTAGTGCGAGCGAGTAAGGATCTTAATTTATTGTGTAAGGAGTTTTCGTTTGATGTGTTTACCACTAAAAGCTTGTCAGTGCGTAAGCAGCTTAACCTTGACTTTTTCAAAAGTGCATAGTGTGCAATATTGTCCTTTAGCGTTAGTGATTTATTTTTCTGATTGTTGTGCTTGCTGCTAGTGATCCCTAAGATCTCTTTAAAATGATTATATCTCTAGCCGTGAGAACCTGTAATTGGCTTAATGTAACATACTCAACTTGTGTATTCATTTAATGTATAGCTGTTGGTTTTCCATCTAATAAATAAATAAATAAACAAGTGTGGGGGTCTATAAAAAAACAGGTATCTTGTTTGTTCTTGGTAGAACTTGGTTTGATGCAGGTTCAATATTAAACTTCGGATGCAAGAGCGAGCGAAGCGAGCTCGAAAATTTTAACAATTTGTACAGGTTTTTTTTCCGTATTCTGAATGAAATAAGAGGTACTTTGTCGGCTTGTGCACAATAATGGAATAACCAAACACTACTGAGCGAACGATGCGGATAGGCTGTCTTTCTTTTGATATTTAAGTACAGAACTAAGAAATAGTTTTTTGCCTTATGCAGACATGTTGAATTTTTTTTTTTTTTAAATTGCCTCACACTTGGAATTTCTTCCTGTATCGTGGGTGCGTTTACAAACATAGAAACTCACATACACAAACATCCAGAGCCGAAACAATTATCTGTAGGTCATACAAATATTTGTTCCATGCGGGATCGAACCCGCGACACGCAGCGCAGCAGTCAATCGCTCAACCACTGCGCCAACCGTGCCCCCAAATTAAGTAAGAGAAACTGGGTGCAAGAGCGAGTAAAACTTACTTGCTGGTTACACAATATTCCTTTGATATTAAAGATACTAAGGCTTGTTTTATTTTCTTTCAAGCTAGGCCTCCCAAAAGTGGGGTATGCAGCATCTCTTTCTTACATTACACCTGCTACGTGCGTGGCACATCTATCACTAACCCTTTAACCGCTTGGCTAAATATCAATTGTCGTGCCCCTAGCGCGAGCCTACAAATCGACAAAATAATACCTACAATAAATAAGGAGGGGCAATCGTTGTATCGATAAAAAAAAGTCAAAGAATTTTTTATGTTTTTATTTTAAATCAGCCTTATGGCTTCTACAAACAGGCGCGACACAAAGAAACCGCTCATGTTTTTGTGTCGCGTGTCGCGCCTGTTTGTAGGACCTTTAAATTAACCACCCTAATCACTTTCTTCGTATCACAATCGTTCATCTTTAAGCTAATAAGTAAATGTTTTTAACAGTTACTAATTGTTTAACCTTACTAAATTCGAATTGTTTACATCACAATAATCTCTTATTAATCGACTAGGTACTTTTTTTCTTTTCTTATAAATCTACCTACAACAGCAATGGCTAAATCTTTGTATCACAATTGTTTAATCTTATTATCTAAATTTTAATTACTTACATCAAAATAATCTCTTATTATTCGACTTTTTCCTTTTCCAACGAACAACATTAATGGAACTTTCCATTCGTTTGATCCGCTTGTGACGTAGGCAGTGGTCGTATTAATGTGACAGCCGCGCTAGACTAACTAGAGAAATATGTTGCAAGCATAGGAGTCAAGGGATGGGAACTAACGTCAAATGTTGGCATTATACAAAGATCGTGAGGGATATTTTTCTTATGAATAATAAGGAAAAGAATTAATAACACAAGGCAATATGTTAAATTTAACTTTATTTGGTATGACACCGTTTATTTTATGCTGAATGATGCATTATACCTGATTATTTAACTGTTTGTTATTTCGTTTTTAAAATGCGCATTGCATTGTATCCCATCCCTATGGTCATATTTATGCGACGCGCGCGATAGACGCCGAAGAAAATTTCAAGCTGCCAATTACTTATTTTTGTTTAAGTTTTTTGAATGCTTAGAGTTATGACACATAATTTTAAGTAATTGTTGTAAATAATAGCTCTATTTAATAATAGTTTTAGTTGTACCACGCAATTAATAGGACGAAAATAGAACGAAAAAATCATGCATGTTCTCTGTCGCAGAAATACGACACGCGCGGTAGGGACACGGAAATATTTGTCGCATATATGCGACACGCGCGGTTAAAGGGCTAATCAATGACATACTAGTTAAAAGTGTTTGATGAAAAATACGATATGCCCCTAAGTAGGGGAATATCATATTTTTCGTATGTACGCAAAAAGAAACGAATGTTATCAAAGCGCGGCGCAATATTTTCAACACGTTTACTCGAAAACTGACTTCTACCCCACCGCTTTTATGCACGCAATGAATTGTATTTCACACTAGTGCGGAAAATTGCAGCGGCCAGGTTCTGCCTATTCATTCGCGCTCTACCCTAGGGTCGGCGTTGGTCATCGGGCTGCTCCCACACGGCGCAGGATAGAAAAATGAGAACCATTTAGCAATAATGTTTTAACTAAATATTATGTTTAAGCTATTTTATTTTATTTTATTTATCAACAACTTTTGGACACTCCCAGTTTTTGGACCATAACGAGCCAGTATTAGAAAATCAATAAAACAAATATTTAAAAAAATCAGTCAAGCTTTATTTATAAAAAATCCTTGACAATAGTAAAATACATACATCATCAAATGCAATATTCTTATAGAACCCTAACAAGGAGATCTCTGCATAAATATTATTCAATTTCGGACATTTTGAACATCCTTATATAATAAATGCATTTAAATTTCTCTCAGTACTTTCAATCACAAAGTTAAACATTCAACAAGTAAAAATGAATCCAACCAAAATAAAAGAAAACAAAAACTTAAAAGTATAGAACAAGCGTCTCAATTTCAACGAAAGTTGTTTTGTTTCAAATATGTACTTTGACAAACCAAACAATCCACTCCACAATAATTTTATATTGTTCCTGGCTGCTGCGAAAAAGCACTGCTATATGAGATAAAGAAGAAAAAAATTAAGCCTCAAAAAAAGATGTTGCTTGTGACTCTGACTAAAGCTTCGAGATCCAATCTTGCAGAATCTTGATGTCTGCAGGCGTGTCATCGTCGCCGGTGTTGGCAGAGCTCTCAGCAATTTCTACTCGGTTGCTCAGGTGAGAGAACTCGAAGTCTTTGCCCATCTTGCCCAAGTAGGTAGCATTGTTGCCCTGGGATGGGTCCACTGACTGCAGCTGACTGGACTTTGTGACACGCACTAGGTTTCTGGAAACAATGTCTGATGGTTAGAATAGACCCTATTTACGTAAAAATGTGGGTATACTTAAGTTAATAGAAATACTATACAGATCTACAGGTTAAGTCGACCTAGCTCCTTTAAGCACATCTGCAGTATGACTGTCATAGAAATTTCTTAAAATATTATAGAAAGAAAAAAATTGACAATCGTCTACTACGACCCAGCTGTTTCCAGTTGGTTCAGCTAACTGCAATTTTAGTGTTGAGAATAAAATAGCACCTTATCTACTACAGAAAAATAGCAAACAAAATAATATACGAGGCACAAACCCAAAAAAATAGGATAATACACAAAAAATCTTCGACGTTCAATATCTTGAAAACTGTCAAGTGGGTGCGCCAAAGTTCACCTAAATTTTCAACTCCGATAATTGGAAATCCGAAAATGTTCTTCCTAACATTTTTCATCCTAACAATCACAATTCCTAACTACACTGTCTCTAATGTTCATAATTCAGAAGCATTCAACTTCATAATGTCAGTAGTAATAAACATTTATTATACTTTTATTTGTTTTCCTATATTTTCTCAACATAACTATCTTTTACACTATTATTCAAAGTCATATATTTTTTGTTTAGATTTCTTTTTATTCATAATAATCAGTATTATATACATTAATTTTGCGTAACTTTATTTTCACATAACATGTATAACATATAAGAATAACAGGTACCATGGTACAAGTAGTCAAATAAATACATGTTTTCATATACACATTTCAATTAAATTAGTTTAATATTAGCGGCTATAGCTTTCAAATAATCACTTTTATTGGTGTATTTTGCTTTAAAATTAAATATATATTTAATTCTATCATATTTGCCGTCGATTTGGAAGTTCATTTTATTTTTGTAGGTAGTACTCATAAATAGAAAGCTTTATAAAAAATTTCAAGACTCGGCAATGTTATGTTTTTTTGTATGTTTTACGTGAGGTAACAAAATGAGAATTAGTCCAAGAGCGAGCGAAGCGAGCTCGGGAACTTAGGGCACCCCGACACGGATAGGTTAAGTTCGAAGGAGATGACGGAAGCTGAAGTGAGCGAGCAAAGCGAGCGAACGCAGCTCCCGTCATCTCCTTCATGTTAGGTTACTTTAGACCCTGCAGACAGAAATAGGAGCGCCGCGCAGCGGGGCTCCGTCGACTTAGTTGCATAAATCTTCCATAACCATGGGGTTCCGTGGGGTTTGGATGGTACAGTGAGGTAGCCCCTCTACCCTCCTTTCCCTTTTCCCCTTTCGCGTCCCTTAAATCGATGGAAATTTATGGAATTTTGTATTCTAACCTGAAAACTTTAACCATGGACATCTCCATAACTATAGGGCTCCGAGTGGTTGGTGTGGTACTGAGGGGTAGCCAAACCTCCCCCCATACCCCCTCTACCCTATCCGCGCCAAAAATCAACATCATATAATCGAAATTTTAACCTTACACTTATACTTTTTGTTGCTTCTTAATTCACACGCCCAATATTGTTTATCCACTGTTATTCGGTTTTTTTCATATGTAAATCCATGTACGTCTAATTTTAATCCTCCGCGACTGGTTTTAAATGATTTTAAATAATTTTTCCCTATATTAATAAAGCATTAACACAAACATGCACGTAATGATAATACACCGACATGAACTTAACAATAGACACAACTCAGTACGTTATGTAAAGCATAACCCAAATAATAATCATCCCTCAAATTAAAACTATAAATATCATCTTCTACCCAAATATATTTTTTATTACACTTGGTAAATGTTTCTTTCTGAGTATGAGTGAAAATATTATGGTAATTATGTTTAGGGATAAAAGCGTTATGATAAAAAACAGTAGGAGTTTAAATATATTTACATTAATGATATTATTAATTACAACTTTCGGAAACACGAGTGTTATGAAATATGAACATCGCCGGTAGCACTAGAAATAGTATGAATGAAAACTTTAGGATGAACATTTTTAGGAAGAGTGATCATTCGGATTACAAATCGTTAGAAATAACAATTTCGGGTAAAGAACTTTAGGTGAGCCAATATGGACCCCTGTCAAGTTTGGAGTATGGTGTTTCATAGTCAAATCAGTCAGGTATGATGGTAACTACAACCTCTTATAGGATCTAAGGTAGACTTAACCTGTATAAATAAACTAACTAACTAATAAACTTAAGTATATAAATAAGTTTCACCACTAAGCAACCTTCCTGCACATGGTCGTGTCTATAAATAAACAGAAATTTTTTCCATGATATATGTAAAAAGATTTATGCTCTTCCTGGTTTAGTTTTTGTGTTTTTGGCTGAAGCAGCGATTCGTTTCACACCGATAGTTGATTTCTACTAAGTGAAATTGCAAGTCACATGGACTCAATTCGAGCAATTTAAACTTGAAATTTTCTTTGAAAATACGTGCGTCGATAGTCGCGTCACGCCACCAGGAAGGTCCATTAGGCAGCTAGTCAGTTAGCCTGTGAACTACGTGAGAGGGAACGGGACGCAATCCATACCGTGGGCCCAGTGCGGATTGGTGGATATGATAACTATTATAACCGCAATATAACTAAGCCAATTCTTATAATGTTTACAAATAGCGAAAGTACAAAAATAACTATTCACGATAACATTCCAATGAACCCATTTGATTATCTATCTGTGTATTGTTGTTCCATTTCATGAGCATGCAGCTATCATTGTAATTTGGACCTTAATACAGTGTAGTAAAGATGCACTCTCGAGTATTACAACAGCTTTAGATAAAAAGGTATTTTTAGTACTTACATCTCCTTTTCCAACAGACTTTTGATGACTTGGCTGCCCTTGGCCAAATCTTGGTCCTGTTTGTTGCAGAGAATCAGAACGGGAGGATTGTAACTCTGCACCACTGGGTCTGATAGCACTGTGTATAAGTACCTGAAATAAACAGATTATAAACTCAGTTCTATGGTAAAATTAACAGAATACACATCTGCCGCCCTTTTTGAGGAATTCTTGCACAATGTTTTTTTTTCTTTTAGCAAACAGTGTTAGTTTTTATTATGTCTACGATGAACTTAGTTTGTGAGATTTTTGCTATTGTTCCATTGGGAATTTATCAACTAAGAAATAGTTTATCTTTAGCAGCACTAGGATATAATAATTGTAGCATTGCTATGCCATTTTTTATAAACTTTGTAAGTGAATAGTTGTTCTGCATCTTTCATATGGCAGGTAATAAAATCTAGAATTCTAAGAGAATTTAAATAGTTTGCTAACATAAGTTAAGTTTGCAGGGGTTTATGTTTATGTATGTGGTGTGGTTAAGCTATATTAGCCAAGATCGTTCTGAGAATATATGATATAGGTCTCGGCAAACTTCTGGATGCCCTAAAGTTGGCTTTCCGATGGCAAGACACAGATTGGTGCTGTTTTTGTATGAGAGTTGTGCAGATGTTAATATTAGTAAAGCTTTTTACAGAGAATACTTACTCGGCAACATCTCTGATCTCCTTTTGAATAGTGACAGAGTCAATGACATACACAATGGCTTTAGCACTATTCTTGTACTGGTCAAAGAACTTGTTTCTGAGTCTCTCTTGGCCAGGCAAGTCCACTAGTTTGAAGTTGTTCTGAAAATGGTTAAAATGAATTTTATATTATTCATTTGGTTATTAATTTTCTTTTCACCATACAAGACATCCACTGCATGATATAGGACTTTGAAAACAAACCTGGCAAAACATAGAATAGTGATAATTAATGGTGCAATAAAAGAATTTTGGCACACTTGTTATAGATGAGCAGAGGATTCTACCATTTATTACTTACAACGTAGTACACATTTTATCTTACCTACAGTTCATCACCTGCAATCTTGATAAACTCAGTTTGCCACACAAAGAATATTCATCTATTGAAAGTGAATGCTATGCTGTAGTCAGTCAAGCGGAACATTCCCATTTCAGAATGTAAGACTCATTCCGGGTCATTGACCCAGAGGTGCTAGATAGAAGTCACATGTTCATTTATTCAAGTTTGTACTTCAACCAATAGATATGTTTCATATATTATTATAACTTACATTGGACGTAAGATATTCTTCAACATTCTCCTTCATAGATGTGAATGTCTGTCTGTATTGAGAGTACACAAGTCTCACAAACAACAAAGTTTTGCCAGAATCTGAGAGACCCATCAACAACACAGACTTGCGAAGAGTGCGCCTTCGTGTGAAACACCACCAGAACACTGAAAAAATTATTAAATATACTTATGGGTAAATCTAATTTTGAATATTGAAATAGTAGGTGCACAAAATCTTGAAGAAAAACAACCATTTCTTTGTTCCTTTCACATGTTCAATTGCAATGTTGGCAACTTGACACATATTCCAATAGGTAAAGTACCCACAGTAAGTTATTATATGGCATTTATCAGTGACAATTACATTAAAGCATTACCTACGCTCAAATATATAGTATGGTATGATATTTCATAAGTTTTATAATATAATCAACTTACATATCGTAAAAACAAGTACGATGATGCTTAGTAAGGTTATATACCGCGGATCATTCAGCATAGGTTCTGTTTGGATCTTTTCCTTTATTACTTCGGACTCCATGGCTGATTTTAATGAATAAGAATAATAAATATTCTAAAAACAAAATAAAATCAAGATTTTTCGCAAATTTTCCACCAAACTCCAACACACAAGTTTCGGCAAAGCAAATAAAATAAGTATAGACTATAGGGATGGGCAAAAAATATCGTTATATTAAAATATCGATATTTTTCCATAGATATATATTTTCGATATTTTTTAAAACGATATATCGATATTCGATATTTATTTCAGTGTACCGAATTCGTATCAATTTCAATATTTTTTTAACGTAACTTTGGTTTCGTGTGTAATGTTACTAGATACTCCTTGCATGCTACTCGCGAATCGTTAACTCTGTCGCTCGAGCATAAATAAAAAATTCTGTTTTCTTCATGTCTATTCTTTTTTACGAATTTTGAATGCTTTGGGAATATTTATGAAATAGCTTTAGCAATAAATATCGACATATATGAATATCGATATTATTAGAAAATGTATATCAATACATTTAAAAAGTATCGATACAATATTTATCGATATATTTTATCCATTTGCCCATCCCTAATAGACCACTCAATCTCAAATAAGGATGTGACAGTGTGTTTGTGTGAATGTCTGATTGACTCAAACCTTAGAGCATTTAACCTATGGAGACGGCAAGCCGCGAATCACCGAACAACTTTTTCTGCCACTTTCGGCGGGGGGCGAGGAAAACACATACAGCACACTACAAAAATTTGACAATCACCCACAGATACATGGATCCTATTGCTACAAACGCACACGAAGAAATAATAATCACACAATCAAAAAACACACATTCATTGACAATTTTGTGTGTATGTATACAGTTATCCTATGACAACAAACACAAAGTGCTAGTGATGTGATACGAAGAATGAGTGGCATTTCATTTTAATGCATGAATGAATGAGCAAAATGTTCATTCGTTTTATTTTTGGTACACTTACAAATAAAGTTAAGTAAATAATTTGACAAATAAAAAAAGATACGCAATATGATTTGTGGTCTGCGAAACTACGTAAGTAGGTAGGTAATAATACGCGAGGGTTCCCATGTTTCTGTATTACCGCAAAATATCCTCCATTTTTCTCTTGTTACAGGATCTTTTGGAAATATGTTGAAAAAAAACTGAATAGAAGTAATCAGTTTAAATAAGTGCCTACAGAATTAAACGAAAATTATGCCTATTCATTTTATTGTGTAGGTACGTACTAATTTTCGTAACAGACTTGAGAAAACCTACATGATAAAAAAACTAAGATACCCCCGAAACAAAAACATCTAAAAAGCAAAAAATAAGCTTCGTACTCGCGTCGGGGAACCGCCAAAGTTAACAGCAGTTTATTTTATTTACTTAGCGGTTCCCATATATAAATAAAGGTTATCGCAAATAATTCAAGCCCACGTACTTCCGGACGCCGCCGCGCATGCCTTCCCTCTCGTTTTAATGACTATGCACTCGACGCATAAGAGAGGGAGAGCGATAACGCAACCGAAACGCTCGCGCGCCGATCAACTTCCGAATCCGACGCAACACAGTACACGCAGGGACACGTTTCGAACTGGCGCGTGCGTCCGAGCTCCAAGCTTCCGCGCGTTTTCTTACAATCGGTTGTTGTATTAGAAATAGTTCCTTGACTAACATAATAATCTGAATTCTTAGTGTACCATAATCGTGATTATACGACATCCACGTCAATCCAATATGAACACAGTTACGAAAAGGTTTCTTTTGTACACGAGGTTACAGTACAACGCTGACTCTTAGGTCACAGGGTTCCCTTATTTTAGGAGGCAGGATTTTTCATAATTTGAGCGTCCTTTTCCAAAAATCCAATGTACCTACGTGAAATGTATTGGTATTGTATACAAAGGTATTTTATGTCTTAAGAAAACTTATTTTATTTCATTTATGTTTTTAAAGGTTTTTTGTGTTGGGGGTTTCCTATATTTTTAATTTAATTTTCATTTCATGCTTTTTAATCTACATGTAATATACCTAGTAGCAGGCACGCTTCAATCGACAATCTATCGAAACACGTAATTATGACACGTTATCATTTAAAAAAACCAGATTCAAAGAGTAAAATACGGATAACTTTTGAACGGCTGATCCGATTTTAATCAAACATAGCTAAGAACAGTAAGAACACTCTCGATAGAGTCCCATAACAAACAAAAATTCAAACAAAAATCAAAATCGCTTCATCTGTTTAGGAGCTATGATGACACAGACAGACACACAGATATACAGCAATACACGTCAAATTGCTAACACCACTCTTTTGCCGTCGGGGGTTAAAAATTATTGAAAACTTACTAACGAAACGAACAAACTTACTTTTTATAAGCCTAAAACTTTAAAAGTAAATAATTTAAATCTATTCACAAAGAACTGAAATGTATTTATATATAATAATATTTTTTTTAGTTCAACCTGACTTGTCCAGATACAAACAAAAAAAAATGTTTTACTGAACATACTGATTCAAAAAATCATTTAATTTATCAATCATTCATTCACGTTGTCCCAGCACTATGCACATCGCTACCCTGTCAGCCCCTGTACTGCGTTTGTGCTACCAACGTACCACTGAATTTTTCTATCGTAACGGCATTAAAGATTTTTTCGACATTGTACTTAAATAAAACTATGTTGATGTATAATTTATATTTACATGTGGTAGGAAACACCATGGCTTCGCAAATTGAAAGTGGTAGATCGCTTTTTGCAAGAGGAAACTGCTCAATTAACCATTTTTTTGGGAGAAGTTACTTGCGACACAATACGATACACAATGGCGGCGGTCGGCGAATGAACTAGTTTTATATAACGCGTATGGTCATATGGCCAAGCTACTTTGGCAGAGGGGTACGCTAAGCTATGCCATCTCCATAGGTTAAATGCTCTAAGAGCCGAAAGCGTATGATTTTATAAGTAATACCGACAACACTTGTTTGAAACACTCGCACTTTGAGCATAAGGTACCAACATGTTAATGCCGAACCTGGCTTTATAGAAATAAATAAAATAGTGAATTTCAATAAGTTAATTTTGTTCAAAAATGAATAAATGTCTTTTTTACATAAACTATTGTTATTATTTTACATAAATTAAGTTGTTCGAAAAGTAGGAAGATATCAAAATATTATTATTTATTTACTATAAGAAGATGCATTTACCCTGCAATGGGACAGTTACAGGCTGGTATTATTTATTATTACTACCCCTTTGGCCTATGTCTAGTGGATTGGGATAGGCTGATTTGACTTGATATAAAACAAAATACATTTTAGTTTTTAATGGGTTAGGTATAGGGACGGCCAAAAATCGTGAATCTAACGAAACAGGGCGAAATTTGAGGCTTTTTCTAGCAGGTCAAAAGAAAAACATCTCCCACTATCCCCAAAAATCGCTATTTCGTTTGATCCACGATATATTTTTTGCCCACCCTGTTTATTAAAGGTCTACCAGAATCTCATGGCAAATGTGGAAATAAAAATTTGTTGTGTGCAATACTGGGGAAATTGGATTAAACGATCTTGATACTGTTTAATTTTTATTTATGTCTTTAGTATTAATGAACATGAGGTACCTATATTATAGTAGTCACAGCGGATCTTTGTCTCTTTGAACTTGGTCCTGCCAATCATTGCGTAAGAAACAGTTTGTCATCGAGTATACTGCATAGAGTAAGCGAGATAGGACGATGTGACATACATAAGCGAGTGAAAGAGACAGTTATACAATGCTATCTTCACCTTCAACATTGACACAAAAATAGGTACTGCGCGGGGTCTTGCAACCAATTAAGAGACACAAAGATCCACTGTGAGTATTATAGGTATGTGTATGAATAATGTTGTTATACATCGGGTTCTTAACATAGGAAAAATAAATCAATTGAATATTAATTTATGTACTAATTTATTATATATCATTTAAATCATACTAATAACTTAAAACCTCATTCAGAACTAGAATACGATTCGATGAACTCCACTGGCATTTCAATAACTTGTATCTTTGTAGTTTTATGTCATCTCTCTCCATGAAAATGGTTCTTTTTCATTGGCATTTAACATATTCAAAACCAATCTCTTTATGTATAAAGTCTGTAAAAAATAATAAAATGTATTATGTTACTTATAGTCATTCATCATCATCTGTCTATATATACTTTTTTTATGTAAGTTTTATGGCCTGGTTGCTAGGAGCTTTTAGCCACGTCTTTGGAAAGAGTTTTGGATCTTATATTTATTCTTAAGTATGCATTAGAACGCGGATGTAACAGATTCTAATGTTTTTTGGAGTATTTGGCAGCAAATTGTATCGAGTCAGTCTTCCCAGTAAGCTTTGCAGAGGCAGTCAATACTACAATAAAACACTCCGCACCACTATCCCGAGATCGCTTTTGTCAATGATTTTACAAATTGTCCAGTTGCGAAGACAGTTAAGACACAAAACTACACCAATAATATATCACAATATCCACTAGGAATCAATTTGCAAATAATATTAACAGCCACTGAACTTCACTCGACAAAATCCCGCCAAAAACTCCCATCTATATACACGTCCCACTGCAGGGCGCAGATTATTACTTATTATTTTTCTTACGTCAAAGTTTCTCAATGTCCGTTAAAATCAATATTTTGTCGAAGAATTAGTAACAGTTACATTACTGTTGCCATTTCCTTCCGGCCATCATTCGATGTGCCCTGGACCTACGATTTACCATATAATAGTAATGGAAAGAAATAAAAATTAAGTAAGAAAAATATAAAATAAACTAAAAGTATCAATACAAGTCAGTCCAACTTACCGGTCCACTCTACGACGCACTTTAAAATCAAAGATTGAGTTTGATTTACGCCTTCTTTTGCCCTTATTTTATGATACACATTGAAAACAATATGTCTCGCTTGAGATCGAAGTGGGTTTTTCGACATTTTCACAAAAATAACAAATTTTCAAGATAATATCTAAAAATTTCAGCAGCGGTTGACACATCAAGTACTTTGATTTAACAGGTGACAATTGACATTGCCATATGAAAATCACAATTTAAAAAAAATAAAAAATGCCATGAGATTCTGGTAGACCTATACCAGTCTTACAATACTCTATACCCTTAGCTACTTCGGTTTCTATGGGCCTGGTTTGTTCATATTATATTGTTATTACATTATTATATCGTAGAACAACAACGTAAACAATTTCATGAAGGTCGATATTTACTTCGATATCAGCTGCTCATGTTTCTCGCAGTTACAACCCTACAAGGCAGCCATTTTATGCGCCAGATTTTGTAGGTATGCACGCTAATTTCGTAGGTATGGCAAGTCCATAGGTTTCTAAGTCAGTGCATAAAATGGCGAATATGGCACGTACCTACAACCGTCACCACGTCATAACAAAATGTTGCCATAATGAGCAACAACTGAAATATTGTTGTCTCTTTCATCAAATACGATTACTACATTAGAAAGAATGAAACAAAACGTTGTTTCACATTCTGTATCGTATTTCGATCATATTTGTATAAGCTAATGTATGTATAGAACATCGCGGCGCCTCCATATATTTCCTATCTCAATGGATTGACTGACTTGAGCGTTTTCGGTTTTAGTCGATTATAAATATAATTTGCTATTATTTGTCCTAAAATGACAGTGGCATGCAAGCATGCTAAAGCCTAAACACTTGCGTGGCGTGGCGCGCCAGAAGCATATCGATCGGTTTCATACATTTAGTATGGTTATATTGGTTATAGTGCTAATAGTGCTAACACACGTCCGATTTGGCATGGCTGGACCACAGATTTGTAGTTTTTCTTGTGCGGTAATCTTTCCCCGTAAACTAAAACTAGCGTCCTAACTAGTGTCCGAATGAGATCGATTTCTGGCCGAAGCCGAAGCCGAAGCCAAAGCTGAAGCCGAAGATTAAATAACCCTAAGAAAGCGGGTTTAGTCCGGCCCAAAGAGTAAAGTGGTCCGGCCATCCCATATCCGAGCGTATATAGGATGGTCTGGTCCGCCGTTTATTATTATTATTAATTGAGTCCGTCCGTCTCGGTCCGCTGGTTTTCACATCGGATATGGTCTGCTCCGTACCAAATCCGGACATGTGTAGGGTTGTCGGCTGGTTGGGCCGTACCAACTACGAGCAGCGTAGAAAAAGTGTCAATTTTTTTTTCGAAGCACACACCTTCCCTTTCATTTTGACAACACAACAGTATTCATTGCATGTTTTACATTATCCAGTAGACAAATTTTTGTTCATATGAAATAATGAATGCAAGGAAAGCGTACCTTGCGCTATTCTTTGAACTTACACAATTAGGATCAAATGGTTCTAATTCCTCGTAGAAATTGTGTCATACAAAACTGTACTTTGATGTACAAGTGCAATAAGCTCCATTTTCAACACGCAGCACACAAGCGTTGAATGGCACGCCACGAACCACGCGGTGTAGAAACACATTTTCCTGGCGTATCGTGTCGCGCCATAATCCCCACCACCGCTCTGGCGCAATTGATCGCGAGCAGAAGCAGTCCGCACTACAACACTCAAATGTGCCTCTATCGTGCTAACACACGTCCGGATTTGGTACAGCTGGACTAACTCCACCCAGAAATCCGTTTTCGTTTACACACGCTCGGATATGGTACGGCCCAATGTATGGCCGGACTAACTCCGCCCACAAATCCTAGTCTTGCCGTATTTAGAAAAAAAAAACATTTTTATTTATGACTAAGTTGAATGTAAAAATATCGGGCGGGAACTTAGAGCATTTAACCTATGGAGATGGCATAGCTTAGCGTACCCCTCTGCCAAAGTAGCTTGGCCATATGACCATACGCGTTATATAAAACTAGTTCATTCGCCGACCGCCGCCATTGTGTATCGTATTGTGTCGCAAGTAACTTCTCCCAAAAAAATGGTTTATTGAGCAGTTTCCTCTTGCAAAAAGCGATCTACCACTTTCAATTTGCGAAGCCATGGTGTTTCCTACCACATGTAAATATAAATTATACATCAACATAGTTTTATTTAAGTACAATGTCGAAAAAATCTTTAATGCCGTTACGATAGAAAAATTCAGTGGTACGTTGGTAGCACAAACGCAGTACAGGGGCTGACAGGGTAGCGATGTGCATAGTGCTGGGACAACGTGAATGAATGATTGATAAATTAAATGATTTTTTGAATCAGTATGTTCAGTAAAACATTTTTTTTTGTTTGTATCTGGACAAGTCAGGTTGAACTAAAAAAAATATTATTATATATAAATACATTTCAGTTCTTTGTGAATAGATTTAAATTATTTACTTTTAAAGTTTTAGGCTTATAAAAAGTAAGTTTGTTCGTTTCGTTAGTAAGTTTTCAATAATTTTTAACCCCCGACGGCAAAAGAGTGGTGTTAGCAATTTGACGTGTATTGCTGTATATCTGTGTGTCTGTCTGTGTCATCATAGCTCCTAAACAGATGAAGCGATTTTGATTTTTGTTTGAATTTTTGTTTGTTATGGGACTCTATCGAGAGTGTTCTTACTGTTCTTAGCTATGTTTGATTAAAATCGGATCAGCCGTTCAAAAGTTATCCGTATTTTACTCTTTGAATCTGGTTTTTTTAAATGATAACGTGTCATAATTACGTGTTTCGATAGATTGTCGATTGAAGCGTGCCTGCTACTAGGTATATTACATGTAGATTAAAAAGCATGAAATGAAAATTAAATTAAAAATATAGGAAACCCCCAACACAAAAAACCTTTAAAAACATAAATGAAATAAAATAAGTTTTCTCAAGACATAAAATACCTTTGTATACAATACCAATACATTTCACGTAGGTACATTGGATTTTTGGAAAAGGACGCTCAAATTATGAAAAATCCTGCCTCCTAAAATAAGGGAACCCTGTGACCTAAGAGTCAGCGTTGTACTGTAACCTCGTGTACAAAAGAAACCTTTTCGTAACTGTGTTCATATTGGATTGACGTGGATGTCGTATAATCACGATTATGGTACACTAAGAATTCAGATTATTATGTTAGTCAAGGAACTATTTCTAATACAACAACCGATTGTAAGAAAACGCGCGGAAGCTTGGAGCTCGGACGCACGCGCCAGTTCGAAACGTGTCCCTGCGTGTACTGTGTTGCGTCGGATTCGGAAGTTGATCGGCGCGCGAGCGTTTCGGTTGCGTTATCGCTCTCCCTCTCTTATGCGTCGAGTGCATAGTCATTAAAACGAGAGGGAAGGCATGCGCGGCGGCGTCCGGAAGTACGTGGGCTTGAATTATTTGCGATAACCTTTATTTATATATGGGAACCGCTAAGTAAATAAAATAAACTGCTGTTAACTTTGGCGGTTCCCCGACGCGAGTACGAAGCTTATTTTTTGCTTTTTAGATGTTTTTGTGTCGGGGGTATCTTAGTTTTTTTATCATGTAGGTTTTCTCAAGTCTGTTACGAAAATTAGTACGTACCTACACAATAAAATGAATAGGCATAATTTTCGTTTAATTCTGTAGGCACTTATTTAAACTGATTACTTCTATTCAGTTTTTTTTCAACATATTTCCAAAAGATCCTGTAACAAGAGAAAAATGGAGGATATTTTGCGGTAATACAGAAACATGGGAACCCTCGCGTATTATTACCTACCTACTTACGTAGTTTCGCAGACCACAAATCATATTGCGTATCTTTTTTTATTTGTCAAATTATTTACTTAACTTTATTTGTAAGTGTACCAAAAATAAAACGAATGAACATTTTGCTCATTCATTCATGCATTAAAATGAAATGCCACTCATTCTTCGTATCACATCACTAGCACTTTGTGTTTGTTGTCATAGGATAACTGTATACATACACACAAAATTGTCAATGAATGTGTGTTTTTTGATTGTGTGATTATTATTTCTTCGTGTGCGTTTGTAGCAATAGGATCCATGTATCTGTGGGTGATTGTCAAATTTTTGTAGTGTGCTGTATGTGTTTTCCTCGCCCCCCGCCGAAAGTGGCAGAAAAAGTTGTTCGGTGATTCGCGGCTTGCCGTCTCCATAGGTTAAATGCTCTAAGGGCGGGAATAACCAAAATCAGTAGATCTCCCATAAATCGGGGCCTTTTTCAACATTGCTCGTAGTTGGTACGACCCAACCAGCCGACATACGTACGGATTTGGTTCGGAACAAACTATATCCGATGTGAAAACAACTTAGAGCATTTAACCTATTGGCAGTGAAAATTCCAAACAGTAAAAAAATTAACGTCTGCGCTAGGTTCACGGAATTCCGAGTCTGTATTCTACTTAGAGCATAGGTTAAATGCTCTAAGGTATTCTAGCTATAATACATATCAGTAATCTGTGCTGTATTCCGTATTCGGAAATCAAAAGCGGAAAATGTACTGTGCTGTATTCCATCGGAAAACAAACTCGGAAAATGTATGCGGCCAGCATTAGAGGTCTGTCAGGTCTCCTGTCAATGCCATTGTCAATTATGTCAAAGTCAGACTGTCTCTCTCTGTCTCAGCAGTTGTCTTGTCAGTGATTGTCACAGTTGTCAAATAACAACTTGTCGGAGTTTTTGGCGGGATTTTTTCGAGTGAAGTTCAGCGCCTGTTAAATTATTTGGAAATTGATTCTTAATGGATATTGTGATATAAAATTGGTGAAGTTTTGTGTCTCAACTGTCTACGCAACTGGACAATATGTGAAATCATTGACAGAAGCGATCTCAGGATAGTAGAGCGGAGAATTTTATTGTAGTATTGACTGCCTCCGCTAAGCTTACTGGGGAGGCTGACTCGTTACAATTTGCTGCCAAATACTCAAAAAAACATTAGAATCTGTTACACCCGTATTCTAATGCATGCTCAAGAATGTTAAAATTGCACTGAAGACGAGGCGGTATGGTCCAAGACCTTAGCCTGCCCGAAAAGAGCGAAAAAAAAAAACAACTTGTCACTTTATTTAGTACGAATGTGCGCGATTAATATAAGATAATTTCTTTGCACGCTGCTCACAAATTACTAAGCAGCATTTGTTATCTTTTTAACCGGTCCATAAAATCGATTAAACTTGCTGCGTTTTCCAGTATACTTTTACAGGGTTGTATGGGTTCAAAGCGCTTACTTAATCTTACGTATTCTAACAGTAAACTAGGAATAAACTATTTAAGAAACATGAGTATCGATATTGGAGGTAAGTGTTAATTTAGTAAGTGGGAACGATCTAGCACTTATTCGTTTAAATAGTCAATAAATACAAAGGTTACACACGAAATCAATAATTAATAATGAGCATAATATTAACTTTAATTTTTTTTATTCACCTAATGTCCTGGTTTGCAGGCATGAGAATTAAATACAAGGACAAGGATGAAACCTTTTTGGAGAAACACTTGGTATCCAAAGAGCCTTTTGGACAATTCAAGGCATGGTTTGATGAAGCTTGTTCAAGGAAGGAGATTCTAGAACCGAACGCTATGTGCCTGGCAACTGTATCCAAGTAGATAATGTTTCTTTATCTCTAACTCAACATCATAATAATATTATCTGTAGTTTAACACTATTGTTATCAGTTCACATAAAGTTTATTATATTCCAACATTAAATGTGTGCTTTTACAGAGATGGCTGCCCATCAGCAAGATTTGTTTTGTGTAAAGGGTATGGAAAAGATGGATTTAAATTCTTTTCTAACTATGGAAGCAGGAAAGCTAATGATATGGTTAGTATAATAGACTTATTTATTGTACCAATGATTCCCTATTTTTTAGCTGGTGTAGACCTATCACAATAAAAAAAATCTATTTCGTGGCCGACTTTGCTAGTTGAGCTGCGCAGTCTAACCAACCTGTTAAGAGAGGTGCCGCTGACGCATGCACTCTGCACGCTCAACCTTGAGGCTATTGAGACGGACCTATTCTGCTGTACTCTCTGGGTGAATTCATAAGGAGTGCATTGTTTTGAATTAGGTATAGATAAAATTTGTTATGTAATTAAGTTAACATAAAATTAGTTTAGATACTACTGTTATGTAAAATATTAGGTTTACTGTAGTTTAGCGCATTTATCCTTTTGGGTGTAATCCTGTAAAGATTCACATGATAAGGTTGAAATAAATAAATAAATAAAATATACCAATCAATTGACTGATTCTCAGTGGCTGTCTTCATAGTAAAAACAAATTGAATGTTCCAGGAAGGCAACCCAAATGTGGCAGCAACATTCTATTGGGAAATTCTTAACAGATCTGTTAGGATTGAAGGAGCTGTAGAGAAACTGGATGAAGATGAATCAACCAAGTATTTCCACTCTCGACCAGTGCCCAGTCAGATTGCAGCTTGTACAAGTTTTCAGAGTACCCCCATTGAGTCAAGAGATGTTCTGTGTGAGAGAGAGTCAGTCTTAGAAGCACAGTACCTGATCCCTGGAAAAGAAGTTCCAAAACCCACTTTTTGGTAATTATTATTCCTTTGAGAATCATCTAAGAATCTAATATTATGATCATCCAACTTCTAGCTGTTATATATAATCTGATACAATAGAAATAACTTGCCATGATATAGCATATTAAACTGTGGCAAGCAATTTGAAAAGTTAATTATCAAAACAAACTTCAGATAAAAATATATGACATATCAATTTTGTCATCTATATTTAGGTTATCTCTTTTTCTACAAAATGGGCTTTTATATTTACAGGGGAGGATACATAATTCGTCCTAGAGCTGTTGAGTTCTGGCAAGGCCAAAGGGACAGGTTGCATGATAGAATAAAGTTCAGAAAACTAAAAGAAGGAGAGACTCCTGATGGCAAGCTCTTGCATGAAGGAGAGGATGGGTGGGTGTATGAAAGATTGTCTCCTTAAAGAGCTTCAGTTTAATAAAATTAAGTTGCTGGTAGGGTCAAAGCATATTGACACAGAGTTAAGGCAATTTTCTAAAAATGTATATAGCATATTGACCGTTATAATTATGTAATCAACACATTTCTATATGTTTGAGGAAATTCCACCTCCAAATTTTTTATTGCAATCATCAATATGCCTGGACCATAAGAGAAAGTCTTCCAGTAAGTTGTTACAATTTTATTGCAAACATTTTAGTACAAATCATTTATTAAAGGTTGTTATGGTTTATGTGTTATTTTTAATATTTCCCTTTGAATGCCACCCGTGCTCTTCCAACAAACTTTGCTGACTAATTTTCCATGTTTCTGAATAGCTTGTTCAAATTGTCGTGTTCCACCTCCAACACCAAAGTAATAAGTTTTTGCTGCTACGTAAGCTGCTCCATCTTTGCTCAGTTTATCCATAAATACTGAGATAAGTTTATCATAGTTACATTCATTGTAGATAGTCTCTGATGTTACAATTATGTCATAGAATTTGGAGCTAGGCAGCTTTTTGTTAAAAGAATCCCAGTCTCCTGAATAAAACTTGCACCTTTGTATTTCTGTTTCTCTTTTCTCTTCTTCTTCAATGTTTAATATTACATTGGGAATTGTGAAATGTTCTAAAATTTCCTTATTCTGAAATAATATTTAAGATTACTACATTGGATGAAATGTGTAACTTTATTGGAGTGCAATAAAGTATACATTATTAATCTGTCCAATAGAATAGAATAATAAAGTATTATTCTATTCTATTGGACAGAGTGATTGTATAGATAACAAGAATTAAAAATAAACTTACATAATCTTGAAAAGTAACATCAGATTGATGCAAGAATGCATAGATTCCTAGAATCCCTGCACCACATCCTAAATCCAGGACATTACTCTTATCAAACTTGATTTCTGTTTGATTTTCTTCCAGATATTGTACTAAATCATAGGTGCATTCCCAAATTTTTAGTCCACCTGAAATTAGGCAACAAAAATAAATTAAGTAGGTAACTATCCTACTAATAAGAGGGTAGATATCATGTAGTTAATATTTCACTTTTTAATTTAAATATAAAAAGATTTAAAATCTAATTAAAGTACAGTCGAAACCATTTAAAACAACATTCAAGGGACCTTCTAAATGCTGTGGATATAGCCGATAATCATTATACATTTGTAATTTGAAATTATAAGAGGTGGTTGTCGGTGTAACATGCTTGCCTAGAAAAACATATTCACTCTTGACTTAAAACCCCAAGGACTTGCACTAAGAACGGTTTCAATAAAGGGAAAGATGCATACCACGTACCTTCATATTTCCCAGCAACAAGATCACTATGTTCCTTTTCTGCTAGTTCGATTGCGTTCTTCAATCCACTTTCTTCAATACTTGCCATTGCCTCACTTATTACTACATGGCCAATCTCTACATCACCACAGGCAAACATTTTAGCGCGATTGATTTCATCATCCAGATTTTGTATTTGTTTATCTGGTACAACTTCTTCACTATCTAGCCATCGTATGGTTTCTTTCGTTTCTGTTAAATTAATACATAAAATCACATATTGTTAAACGGACCTTATATCTTATAACTAAAAACTTCAAAAAATAAAAGAATCGGATTAAAACAATGGTAATTTCTATTGTGTCTGCTTATTGACACTTGAAGGTATAAAGTTCACCTAGTTTAGTAGTGTCATCGTCTTCACCAGAAAAGTTAAATCTAAAAGTAGTCATACTTCGTGTTATAAATTCTAGTTTTAAGAAAGTTAAGTGTTATTATTCTGTACAGGTAGTTATCTAAAGTTATTTTGCTTAAATTATTCACACAACACACCGCGTGTATTTGTTTACATGCGGTATAACATAAATTGTCAATCAATGTCAAAGTTGACAAAGACAGTTTAATATAATTGTCATTGGACTGTTTTCGACGGTTTTCGATTCGACGATGTCAGTAGAACAAATAATTATTGTTTAAAATTATTTACAGAAATAAAGTTCAAATTCGCACAATAGTTTTAGTATGTCTGTCCTCTGTCTGTCAGTGTCAGACAGAGCCACAGAGAATCTAGCAGAACAGGCGCAAAAAAGGCCATGACCTTTTTGTAGATAGAATAAAATTACGAGGTTGAATAAAAAGAAAGAAAAAACCATTTTCTATAAAAATTAAAAAGTTTGTTATGTCATACCAACCATAGCATCAAAAAATATTATTAGTTATTATAAAAATAATGGATAAACATCCGAAGGAAGACCCAGTGCTAAAGAAATTGGTATTGACGTGTTTTTATTTTTTTAGTTTAGTAACATAACTTATTGTATAGGTCGAATGAACGCTTTGGAAATTAACAAACGAAATTCATTTCATTCACTCATACACACGAGTTGTTAGCGTAAAAAGTTGTGTGGAATTAAACAGTATTTTTCTATTACAAGTGTGGAAAGGGATATAATATAATTAAAAGCCCAATAATATTAATATTATCACAATGACAGAAACGAAAAAGGTAAACCCATTGTTAATTTTATTGATACATCGCTTTGTTTGACACGAGTAACGTATAGTACTTTGACTAGTGTGTGTGTGACCTCACAGTTTTCTGCAAAAGCGCTGTTGAATAATTTTGTTTCGTGGTGGAATCCTGCTAGATCCTGCTCTGGGTTCAAGATTAACTTTGTAAAAGCACCGGAACGACTTATTAGTGCAATGGGAGCGGTAGGTTTTACGTTTCAAGAGCGCATAACCTCAACATATTGCGCGACCGTGGGGGATCTAGGCGTAACAACGGAAAACGAATAATGGCTGTTGTTGGGTGGCTCATGTAAATCGGGCACGTGTACCTGTTTCAGGTGCAGGATTACAAGGATTCCCTCAAGCTGAAGGCTGAGCATCTAATAATAAAAGGATTTCCAGAGAAGATAGTGAAATTAAATGAACTTCTAGAAACATCACACTTCCAAAATCGAGAATTAGCTGATGTACATCAGGTATTTATTGATTGTTTAAAAAAAAATCACTTTCATGTACAAATAATTGCCTTAAATCGTTTTTAATCAACAAATGTGTTCACAATGTAGTAATGATCAAAAACATTTACCATTCTGATTTGAAATAGTTACATACTGGACTCTCTCTAAAAAAAATATATTCTGATTGGAAAAGTTATCTACTGCAATTTCTTTGTCTAGTGAACACACTCTTATATTATTTCAGGACTTAAACATTCCAGTGCCACCTCCTGCATCAGCAGCAGTTGAACCAAATGCTAAACGTGCTCGGATGGACTCATCTGAGGTATCAAGCAACACATCTGAGGGCACCCGTGTGTATGCCTTGCCCAACGGCACAGTGCCATGCAACAAGCCTCTCACTGACCTCATCCATCTTGTAAAACCACACATTAGGGAACTGGTTGAAGATTCCAATTTGGTAAGTTACGTTTATGTGAATATTATTAGGATTATCATCAAGATTTCATCAATTTACAATATTATCATAATTGAACTGATGAAGGACTCTTGCAAGAAGATTTCTATCAAAAAGAAGATGAAGTTTCCACAATCATCAGATCAGCCTAGTGCAGTCAATTGCTGGACATACGTCTCTTCCAAGTTGCTCCATAAACACTTGAAAATTTTCCTCAATCGTTATAAGCAGAATTGCAATTTGTATTTCTATAGAACATCTTTACTGGGGCATTAGACAAAGTGTCATTCTGTCAGCCATGGCAATGGTTGAAATGCCAAAATGGAAGGGAATGATCATGTGACAAACGCTTGGCAATCCCATACAATTTTGACATTCTATCAATACCTATCGCAGTAATAGAATAGAATGTAATGTAGAATGTCAGTTGTCTAGAGCCTCAGGACTAGATTTATATTTTTTTATGAAAGTTAATTCCAAATACCTACCTACATATATTAAATTATCAATTAGGTAAGAGCCAGATGTGTAATTTTGGGAAATAAAATAATGTTACTGTGAACATCAGTACTATTATCCTTATTATTTAAAACAGTGCAAATCATTCTACAACTTGGAAGTGGCCTATGTTCTCATGTATCACTATTAACAACTTGAGATAGCCATTAGGTATTTTGTATTTAAAGATGCAACCAATTTCTATTGAATATTAACAACATTTATATGGAAAACCTCAACATATTATATGTGTATAGATCTTTCTGATTATATGCTATTAAGCCTAATGGAACTCAATCACGACCGACATCTGCACAAACACTGCGTATGTCGCCGTGTCAGTCGCCAATTGACCCTACGCCCGTATGACGCGATGCTGCAACCGTCCAATGATAAGACGTTTCTTTCCCTGCGCACCTCACAAATTGGGTGAGTTTTATTCTAGGGAGAAATATGCAAATTATCACTTCATTTGTTTACTACTGCGTGGTTTTCTCGAGGCTAACCCCATGTCCTAGGTGAGTGACAAATGAAACGACGTGACGCGATCTGGGTACGCGGCTGTCGTTGTTTTCACTAAGTCCAGCTGCGTTGCTACGACCGTACGATACGACATCTCAAATGTCCATGCTACATCTGCGATAATTTGATTTTAGGTGACTTACATTCAGTTGCGTCACATTGTGTCATTTAGCGTTGCCTTGCGTCGTGTCGCTTTCGTCGTCCACCTAGGATAGGGGGTGAAAGTTGGCATCTCGTCGTCACTGGCGACCACAGGACTCCTGCAAGTAAGAAGGCAGCTGGCACCAGTCTACATACACATATCTGGCAAAACAGAATTGCAATCACAACATTATATTCCACCAATATTGTTCATGTAAAATGAACAATATTGGCTTTTCCATATGTGTTTACGTGTAAAAATAAAATGTCAAACCAATTGCTCAGTGTTGCTTACCATTGTTCCAGCTGAAAATGTGGATATCATTCATGATTCCTAAAATCGAGGATGGCAACAACTTCGGTGTATCAATACAGGAGGATACACTCGCAGAGATTCAGTCTGTGGAGTCGGAGGCTGCTGCATTCTTTGACCAAATCTCACGATACTTCATCTCACGAGCGAAGATTGTGTCTAAAGTCGCCAAGTACCCACATATTGAGGACTACAGGCGAGCTGTCCAGGTAAATAATACACTAGATAGATATGGGCAGAAAAAAATCTGTTCACATATGTTTAGAGCCTTCTCTAGCTTGTACCAAAAATAAGTATGACAATTTCAGACTCAATCTGAATCATGCTTTCTTAGAAAATTTGTCATTCATTCTCTGTGCAAGCCAAATAAACAGGAAACAAGCACCAACATGGTATTTTTTTTTTTACTTTACTGACTAGTCAACAGGAAAAATCTTCTGTTGCTAACAAATAAACAAACGCAAAATAAACGAGTTCATGCATGTTCCAGTATCAGTAAACTAATTATTAGACTGAAATGCGACCAAAGACTTAGCACATATTGTGGTTTTTAGCCGCGCGGATTTTAATCGCGCGAATTTTTATTCACTTATTGAATCTTATAATATTCACAACGGATCTTTGTGTCTTTGAATTGGCTGCAAGAGCCTGCGCAGTAGATATTTTTGTGTCAATATTGAAAGTAGCAAGTAGCATTGTATATCTGTCTCTTTCACTCTCTTACGTTTGTCTCATCATCCTATCTCGCTTACTCTATGCAGTTAAACTGTTTCTTGCGCAATAGTTGACAGAGCCAACTTCAGAGACACAAAGATCTGCTGTGAATATTATAACTAACACGTACTGCGGATAAAATATCGCGCGATTTTGGTCTCTTTCTACCTGTTCATAGAGCTCAAAATATTCGCTAAATATTAATCCGCGCCGCGGTGCAGTGCGGTGGATTCTGTGAGAAAACATAGATTTGTAGCAGATTACCGCAAGTGCGTGCAGCTTCATACAATTCCATATGTCGCAGAAATTGTGGTCCGCAATGCGGTCATCGACTGTTAACGACATCAACAGTGTCAGTGTTGTGAGAGTTATTTGTATTCATTGAATGTTATGTTCGGCAGGAACTGGACGAGAAGGAATACCTGTCGTTGTGGCTGGTGATGTGCGAGATACGTAACCGCTACTGCTCGCTCCACGACATTGTCATCAAGAACTTGGAGAAGATCAAGAAGCCACGTTCATCGAACGCCGAGTCTCTATACTAGGCGCTATTTCAATCTCAAGTAGTATCTCTTTAGTCGCAAGCAATTGTAAGAATACGTTGTGGATCTAAGAGTAATACTATTACTGGCTTTTAAACCTTATTTTTTATTCACTAGACAGCATTTATGTACATATTATTTGTTTATGTACAAGTTATGTATCAACTTGTGCTTTAAACACAACTTTTAAACATTTTGTAGTAGTCCTTCCGTATTTGTAGATTGCTGCATATTACCGTATTATTAAATTTCTAGGTGCTTGCTAGTGAATAAAAAATAAGTTAGTACATCGTGTTGTGGTCTTATAGCAAGGCGAGAGGCTGAGACTCGTTTGTATGTATGTATCTTATGTGAGACTGAATGCTGTATCGTAACATATTACTTTGTGACATAATATTGTAGTGGTTATAATATTCACAGCGGATCTTTGTGTCTCATAAGTTGGGTCTGTCAACTATTGCGCACGAAACAGATTAACTGCATAGAGTAAGCGAGATAGGATGATGCAACAAGCATATGCGAGTGAAAGAGACAGTTATACAATGCTATTTTCACTTTCAATATTGACACAAAAATAGCTAGTGCGCAGCATCTTGCAGCCAATTCAGAGCCACAAAGATCCGTTGTGAGTATTATACAAGCTTGATTGTGAGATTTTATGACCGATTTATTTTGATGTCTTTGGCAAAATTGTGGTTCCACAAAAGCTAATTTTTTGACATTAAACATTAATTCCGATAGTATTTAAAAGACAAACTTGCTATGAAACTACAATATGATATTAATAGACAGTTGTTCCAAAACTTCATTAAAATAGGTTTTAGTTAAGCTAAAATATTATTATGTTACTTAATAATACCCTCAATAAGCCTCAGTGCTTTACAATTTCCATGTAAAATTTCTGTTCACAATATTTCAGGTTTCATTCTATCTATTAGTGATATAATTAATTGGCTTACAGTCAATATTTTATTTAAATAATAATGATATGTACCCTTTGTCGATAATAATTACGAATACATTTCTATGAATGTGTATAAATGCAGTTTGTATTTATTGCCCTTCCATGTCCTGCACCATAATCGCGTAAAACATATCACAACTAAGAGCGGGGGCACACGATGCGTTGCGGCGGCGGTACGGCGCCGGAGCGGTTTCGCTGCGTCGTCTTACATAGAAATATCTGTGGCATGTCACACGATGCGCTCCGTCGCCGCACCGGACTTGCAACCACCAAGACGAGGCGGGGAGGGGTGAATGCGTTGCGACGTCGGAGCGGCACCGCTCAGTTGTTTTGCGTCACAAGGAAGGACACACGGCTACGGCGCCGCTGCGACATAACAACGTTACGGCGCCGCACCGCTCGTGTGCCCACTGACACGGTGAAATCTTTGCGGTGCGGCGCCGCAACGCATCGTGTGCCCCCGCTCTAAAGGATTTTGAAGGAAATTACTATACTCCGTTTGCGATAACATTAGAAGTTTAAATTAGCCCATTGTACAGCCCGTTCAACCGATTTTGACTTCTATTGCGTTAGTGAAATGGCAGCAGTAGTAAACAGTTAGTTTTGGTGACAGGTTTATGCTTTATAAGCTATCCTTATATTTACGGGATATAACTCAAAATCGGTTGAATGGACTGTAAAAAAAACTTTTTAACAAAAAATCAAACCGACTTTTAAAACAAAACACTATAAAGCGAAAAATGACTTTCTTTTCCGAAGTTGGTGTCTTTGGTAACTTTTTTTGCCGTGTTTCGACACCGACTTCGGAAAAGAAAGAGTAATTTTTCGCTTTATAGTGTTTTGTTTTGGAAGTTTGTTTGATTTTTTGTTAAAAAGTTTTTATTTATGGGCGCACGGTTGGCGCAGTGGTTGAGCGATTGACTGCTGCGCTGCGTGTCGCGGGTTCGATTCCCGCACGGAACAAATATTTGTATGGCCTACAGATAGTTGTTACGGTTCTGGGTGTTGTGTATGTGAGTTTATATGTTTGTAAACGCACCCACGATACAGGAAGAAATTCCTAGTGTGGGGTAAAATTTAAAAAAAAAAAAGAATTTATCTCTTTTTAGTCTTGGTAGGTACCGCCAATTGCCATAAAAAACATATACAGCCAAAGTAAATCTCAAGGCGATTCCAATAAGCCCAAACACGACTAGGATACAGTGTTTTATTTCGGAGTTCCAGTGCCTACCTGCCGGCTTCATCATCAGATCAGTTCAATGGTACCATTTTCATCAGTACTATTTATTAATATGTATTAGCTTCATCATAGTCGTTTAAATATTCGAGATATCGTAGACATGTGACAAACTTAGCATTAAGGAGTTCCATTGGCCATCTGTGGTCTTCTTCACCAGTTCCACTTCACCAAATGATACTTGATACTTTATGAGTGCATTTGCACTCAGAAAGTATCATTTGCATTTGATTGCATTGTAGATGAAAATTCCAAAATCGCTATATGTATGCTTATAATATTTGAGGAGTTCCTTCGATTTCTCCAAGATCCCATCATCAGATCCTGACTTGATGACTATGGGACCAACTAGGAAGTATACCCTTTCAAAGAATTTTCCAAATCGGTCCAGGCGTCTTTGAGTAATCGGGGAACATACATAAAAAAAAAGATTCCAACGAATTGAGAACCTCCTCCTTTTTTTGAAGTCGGGTTAAAAAGGGTTGTGGCTAATGTTTTTGAGTATTAAGTAATCCCTAAGTTTGAATAATTCGTGATTTCCTGATTTACGTTGTCGAGCAGTCGACTTCGTAAATCAGGAACTTAATATTGTCATATTGTTAAGTTCTCAATATTAATGTTATTGAGAGCGTCAGAAATAGTAAGCTTTAAAATTGCGCCTAATTTGCCATTGATTGTTCTTTACCTGACTACCGAAGGAGGGTAATGATTTTATTAAATAATTATAGATAATCCGTAGCTAAGTTTATTATAAGACGAAAGTTATTCACGTCTTTAAATTTTGTTATAACATAACGTTTAAACCGCTGAACTAATTCTGAAGAATTTTGGCATAAAGATAAATTGGACCTTGAAGGACATAGGATAATTTTTACCCTGGGAGTGGCTGGGATTACATTCCCTTACGACCGGAAGCGAGAGGTCAACCTCCCGCCGCGCTTCATCGGCAGCCTAATTGTGTAAGTGAATTCGGCAAAGGAAACAATCTGGTTCTTTCCCAAAATTGCCGTTGCCGAATTTACTTACACAATTAGGCTGCCGGCCGCTTCGACGTTGTCGGTGGTAGCGACCTCGCGTAGGGATGCAACATCGTTCATGAAAAACATCGATGTCGAAATATCGATGTTTTTAAAAGTCAAACATCGATGTCGAAAATATCGATGTTTATGAACGATATATCGATGTTTATGAACGATATATCGGTGTTTTTTAAAATACTTACAGGATTGACAAAATGGCCTTGAAATACAGAGAAAAAGCGTTTTCCTATCTGATTGATATAGTTAGACTGATCACTGATTAAAAAAAAAAAAAAAAAAACAAATAAGGCAAGGTTTTGAGCAAGCAAGGTTGCACGAGTTCTTGGCAGTATACGCACGAATCAATAGATGGCGCTAGAAAACATCGTTCATAAAAACATCGTTCATAAAGAACGAAATATCGTCGATGTTTTGAGTTTCAACATCGATGTAAAAACATCGATGTTTATGAACGATACATCGATTTTTTTAAACATCGATGTATCGTTTGCATCCCTAACCTCGCGTCCGGCGATGGCACGGAGCGAGAGGGCATGGGAAGCCGTCACCTCCTTTTGCGAAGCAGTAATGCTCGCGAAGGAGGAGGTGGAACGCGTGAGGGAGACGCCCTCACGCCCCTAGCTGCCGCAGGAGACGCCCTGGTCGTCGGGAGTTAAGCAGATTCCCGGCCAACGTAGGCGCGGGCTTGCGGACGGCGCGTAATGTGTAGCTCGCCGTCCGATAAGGCCCAATTCGACTGCGCGTAGTAATCCACCTTCAAAGAGATGTCAGCAGAAACTGACGGGTCCGCTAGGGCCGACGCCTGTCTGGATCGCGGATAAATTTGAAAGAGAGTTACCGCGGCCTAGACATAAGGAACTGAAGGAATAGAGGGTGGGTTTTAGTCCTAGAGGTTTAGTAAAAGTCTGACGCGCCCTCCGCTTCATCCAGAGCGGGCGAAGTAAGTCATTGGATGATTTTCCACCCCTGCATCATTGACTTATTGAAAAATAATTATTGTTTGCCAGGAATCGAACCCATTATTTTGGAAAAAAAAACCACCATTCGATAGTGTCGCTAATATGGATCAAATTCTGGGAAATAATGTTATACTTACGGCAAATTAAAGGAAATACCAATTTTTTAAGTTCAACAAATTCATGCGAGCAGGTGACGCATATCCCCCCCTCACCACGATACAGCTGACGATTTTATTAGCTCAGTATGATTTCAACTATTTATGAAAAAAATTGCAGCCTTCATATAGACCGCGGCATGTAAGTTGGCAATGTTTTGGCGTAGTTCTAGTTGGGAATAAGTGCGCACATATTGCGCGAACTGACCAATCACAGTCAGCCGATCCTTGTGTCAACTGACCAACCAATACACAAGACACCCAGATCCGGACCAACATCTGTAGGCCATACAAATATTTGTTCCGTGCGGGAATCGAACCTGCGACACGCAGCGCAGCAGCCGATCGCTCAACCTTTGGGCCAACCGTATCGTCAACATAGGTGGCAACATTCTTTCGATATGAACATTGATTTTGGCTTGTATAGTTATATTATTTTCTATTATAATTTGTCGAAAAGTACTTGTAGAAGGCGTTTTTTCTGTTCTGTGAAAAGTACCTATCAAATCTATTTTTTTAAACCACGAAACAAACCAACTTTTCACCTTGGGAGCCTCTTTGACACTACCTACCTAAACCACGCCTTCTTTGAAGGGGTAACAGCGGTGCATAACATGATACACTCACATTTCGTCAGTAATTTTGCTGGACCTTGTAACATAGAGCACTCCTAATACGTTCAATCACCAGGCTCGAGCTGCTCCTGAAAAACGAGACGCAATAACATTGCATGATTCGGGGATTAAAACGATGTCTTCAGTTGAGTTTAGTCCCTTTTAGTTGTTCATTAGTCCGCTTACTTAGGGAACGTCCCATACTACGTGACCAGCAGAGGGTCTTCAAAATGCCACTCGTTCACAGGGGCGGGGGTTTCTTAGGGTTTTCGTAACGTAGGTACCTAGTCAATATCCTGTAGCCTACTACTGACTACCTACTGTTGTAAAAAAATAAGCTGCTAAGTCAACACAATAAAAAAATATGGCCAATATTTAAGCCAAAAAATATATTGGCCATATTTTTTGGCACTCCAACTTTATTTGGCAGAGCCAGTCCACACGGCACGTTGCTTCAGCCTTGCGTCGACGTAGAGCTGTGATCGATAATTCGTTAAAGTGCATTCCTACAAAGAAGATGTTTTCAAAATATATATATGACACCCTGATCACGATTTTGTATTTTATTAAGGCACTGGATATAATTAAAATCATCCTATCGACCTCAATAGACCGTGCAAGTGTGAAGTCACAAGTCTATTAGAGTTGTGGGAATACTCATCGTGCTCACAACGGTGGATCCGCGCTTGGCACTAATGGGGCCTCTGTAAAACGACGCAGCGACAGCGCTACTTCGACGCAACGCGCCGTGTCGACCGGCACTCAGCGGTCATTAATTAATTTATTTAAAACTTCATGTACAAAGGTACAATGGCGGACTTATATAATGCCTTAGACATTCTCTGCCAGTAAACCAAGAGTGGTGCTGAAGAGATGGCACTGTCGACGCTTTCAAAACAAAGCCCGAAACTTTTTTTAGCGATACAATCGCAAAAAGATCGCGGCAGAGTCGCGATGCTGTACCTACATTACGCTTACTATACCAAGATTTTATATCGCCACTATCACGATAAAGCAACATATGCGATGCAGCGTAGATACAGCCGTGCGCTGTAGAGTGACTACCTGTAAACGCCTGATAACGCTGTTTGCATCGATGGAGTCGCGCATTTGCATCGGTGCAGTTGCAATTTGCAAATATGACAAACAACCAAAGAAGCGATGCAGGGAAATGGTTAGCGAATGGCCCTACGGAATCAATGCAACATTGGCGTATCTATTTACCAGGGCCTGGCTCCTAAGATGCTATGGCCATTGAAATCGAGTCAACGTCAACGCCCAATGTACCTACTTGAATAGCTTTACACTTTTTATGTACTTTGTCGCTACGTACTCGTCATGTTTCACGACTGTGAATTGCCGCACGTATTTATCAAAAGTTTTTCAGCCACAAGGAAAAGTACTTACAGTATAGCTATTCGATGCTGACCGTACGCACTAAAAGAAATTTTAACAACACTCATAATTAACAGCCCACCCTTTCAAAGTGGCCTGTTTGTCAGTTTTTAGGGTTACGTACCCGAAGGGTCCAAACAGAGCCCTATTGCCACACAATTTTGTTTCGAAGATTTTTTTAACTTCCCATTGACCTATGAACTTGAAATTTGCTGATAATGTTTATTATTGAGAGCAGTGATGGCCCAATGGTATCGTCCGCGACTTACAAGTTGTAGGTCATGGGTTCGAGACCAGGCAGGCGCTTGACTTTGTGTAAATTATTTCTTCACCACTGCTCTCAAAACGGTGAAGGAAAACATCGTGAGGAAACCGGCATGTCCTAGAACCAAAAATTCGAAGACATGTGACATCCACCAACCCGCACTGGGCCCGCGTGGTGAATTACGGCCCATTCCCTCTCACAGAGAGGAGGCCTGTGTCCCAGCAGTGGGAACATTAATAGGCTGATGATGTGATGTGATGTTTATTATTACGTATATTTTATTATGAAACACCAATACCTATACTTATGATAAATCAGATTTTTACTTTGGTACGGAACCTTAAATGTGTGAAATCCGACACGCCGGTAGCCGGTTTTTTTAGGTTTTTGAATAGGGATGAACTTGAAGGTTCAACCAAGAATCAGGGTGAAATGTGAATTAAGTTATTTTTTATACTATTGTCCATTTATGTTGGGTTGGCATCAATGCTGTCCACTCTTACTCTGTAAGTAAACAAACTGTGTCTATTTTAATTGTAGCGAAACGGAAGTGCTTTGCTTAAAAAACTCTAAAATGGACTCCCATAAAGTGGCACAAGCTGTTGCTTTGATTGACCTAACGTGGCACGAATAACGATCAGAGCCCTACCATGAGCTCTTAGAGCAAGGTTAATTTTATTGTGTGTAAGGGACAGATGTATATGACTGTATGACAACTTTCCCTTGACCACAGTTGTTTATGGTGGCCTCCAGGTCAAAGGTCAAGGTCGCAAACGGTGTACTTCGGTTCGGGATGACCGGGTTATCGTCACATATGTTCTAAGAGCCCGGTTCATGACCGCAACTCAAGCACGTCAGTCATTTACCTAAGCAAATCCGAGAAGTCAGAAATGTATGTGTGAGTGAACGGACGGTCAGAAAGAGGTTAGAAGAACGTGGCACAAGAGCTTTGAGACCTGCTTGTGTACCACCCAAGCCACCAGAGACGTCGGGATTCGAACATTACCATGGCCATCTTGAAGTACCGACCTGAACCCGAACATGTCTGGGACAATTTTAAAGACGTGTTCAGACTCGAGCTCAAGCAACAAACACCATTCAACGGCCGAAAGTTGTTGTCATTGAAGAGTAGCAAAACTCAACATAGTATTTTATCCAGGACATAAAGGATGGATTACGAAATCATTTATCGGAAGCCATAAGAGCAAGAGGAGGCAACACACGTTACATTATTATTTTTAGTTTTTTATTGCTCAATTTAACAAAAAACCATAATGATCGGTATCAGTTCGTAAGAGAATTTTTGCATTTTGTTGATTTTTTAACAAACTTTAGAAGTTGATAAATAAAAAAAAAAAATTATTTGTTTACTATATTAATTAGGTAAAATAATTGGTAGTACAAAAAAAAATAAGCTCTTTACTTCTAGAGACTTTAGACATAATGTTTGGTTAATTGTGCCGATGAGTCTGAATCTGCAAAAACATTTAAAACGGGCACCCTCTCCTCCTACACCTATGGCAAAAAGTCGTCGCGACGCACTATGACATAAATAACGTATATAGATTTATAAAAACTTACTGTTGTCATATGCAGCGCATTTTGAACTCCACTAATTTAGCTATGTACCTACCAGGCACTGCACCATGGTACTGCCGTCTCCAGAAGCCGTGCTCTTTGGTATTATAATAAGGTCCTACACTACAGTCCTAGGTGCTATGGGCTACCTGCAGCTCCTTTTTACCGTTCTAGATTGACCTTCTGGTGTGTGTAGTGGACTGTGGAGGGATATTTTTGTTATGTTGTATTTGTCTGAATTCAAAATAGCATCCATTGCGAACGGCCTTTGAAAGCACTTTGAAAGTTCAACAACACTTGTAAGCTAAATGTGCTAAAATGAGTGCGAAAATACACATGCCTGTAACTTACCAAAGTGGCATACAAACTTCTTGCACACGTTTATGACAGTGACAGGCTGCGTATGTGTATTTCCGTCCTAAATTCTGCATTATACCACTGGGAATTCCGGGGAAGCTTAATACCGAGTCTGAGCTTTTTGAAACTTATAAGGTGTAATTAAAACCTTTATGTTACCTATACCTACTTATCTAATCGTACTGGTCACTAACTAAAGCCAAATAAGTTTCGTTTTCAGAACAAACCTTCCATATTTCTTTTATGGGTAAGCCATATTGACAGTCTACTTCTACAATATTTTATTATATTTTTATACTTTATTGATTTAATTATGGTAATAAATTGTTAAAGGGAATTGAGATAATGGCGAGCGATATCGACAAAGGGAATTTTGGCGACAGCGCCCGCAACGCAACATTGTTTGAATTGCAGACAAGAAATTCCAATCATGTGTTTGATGGTGCTGGCGAAAATATACAATATTATAGTGATTCGGAATCCGATGCTTCGAGAAAAAGTAAAACACGTTACATAAACCCGGCCATTTACATTGAACCAGTGGAGTCATCGCATTCTGTGACATCTCTACAGGCAGATTCATGTATCTCCGACGTCACTCCGCATCCTCACAGTACCTACAGGAGTAACTCGACGCCTATGCTAAGTGGTCGAGACTCCAGTGCATCATCTGCTAGTGTCAAGAGGAAGTCATGTCGACTGACAGCTCTACCGAAGCTAGAGGGCTTAGATAAAGAACAAGAGACACCGCGGTTTGGTTGCACATACCGTGAAGATGGCCCGGCCGATACATTCAGATTATCGGTGGTATCCGTGTCGACCACTACCACAGCTAAGGAGGAGCGGGAGCGCAACGAGAGTAAAAAGAACGAAGCCTTTAAGCAATGGTGCGCGCGGAAAGACCAAGAGGTACCCGACTTAAGATTTAGTCGTACTTTAGTTTGTGGTAACTTGATACTGCGTTTTGAGATGGGATTTTTGGTCAAGGATAAGTCGATCTAGGTAGGTCAGGTCGATCGTGGTGAGGTAAGAGAATAAGAAAATAAATATTGATTTAATCATAGTGGAATTTGTCAAGTTCAAAGGCAACTGACCATTAGGTGAGAACGTTTTAATATAATTACATATCATAACATGGAACAAAATGAATGGTCTCTCTTTTTACAAAACAAATTTATAGCTGTTTTTATTTAAATTTCTAGAAACGCGATAAAGAAAAAGCTCGTATCGAGAAGACGAAGGGTCGGTCTGGGCCATCAACATCGCAGCAACAACGCGAGGAGTCGTATCGTCAGTGGCTGGAGAGGAAAAAAACCCAGACGGAGCGACAGCGAGCCGAAGAGATCATGCGACAGTACCGCCACAACGAACGGCTCCAAAAAGACCGAAATAAGCGTGAAAGGGCTAAAGAAGAGAAACTAGCGGACTGGATAAAAAGGAAGGAAGAGGAAATGAAATGTAGGTATTTTGTTTCAGATTCAAACCATATTTTTTCCACTTTGCCTATACTATCCCATAGCTGCGCAAAGGCCTCATAAGTCTTTCCAGGACATCATCGAAACAGGACTCGTGGTACGCGTCCAGGTTGTCTCGACACCTCTTTCTGGGCAGGCCTCGATTTAGATTCGATCCTTACTAATATTATATGCGGCAGTAACTCTCTTAATAAAAATTAATGTGTTGCAGTGATGAAAACTCGTGAAGAGCGTAAGGTGGCGCGCGCGGCTATCGAGGAGGAGCGCCGGCGCTCGAATGGCGAGCGCGCGTTCCGAGACTGGCTGCGCACCAGCAAGAATAAGCCCTTGCCCGTGCCACTCAACCAGGGAGAACTGAGTAAGTTTTAAGGCGGTACCCCGAGCAAAACGCCGCGCAAGCCGTTTTTTGTGCTGTTTTTAGGAGCTATCTACTCGTTATTTAAAAAGAAATATCAATAAAAATAAATTAAATTTCTACATATTATTGATTCTAAAATGGTAGATTTAGTTTTTTTTTAAATGTTGTATATATTTCCCTAATCTACTTCCAAAAGAACATAAAAATGAGAAATAATTATTGATATTATGCATCTCCTCGTAAAGTGTTCATTGATTATTTTTTGTACTAACACTAATGGATAGACATTTTAATAACGAACATTTTTGTAGAATTATTTTTTTCAAAAGACCAAAATTCGATTTTATAAAGATTTTATTCCAAAATCTGGGCGTATTCATTACTGTAATTCATGCGCCACCAGTGCCGCTAGACCAATAGGCACGCTCATATCTCATGCCGATTTTTTGGTCAGGGGGCGGCTTTAATCTTGCAGGCCCTTGTGACATGCAATCATAAGTTATTATGACACAATGGCATCAAGCTACTTGCACACTTTTGTGCAAGTTACAGGCATGCGTATTTTTGCCCTTGCAAAATTCAAGTATTTACCGTCTGCCATACTCACCATACGCATAGGTACAGTCGAGGCTTCAGGGGCAAAAGGCAAGTCGCACTCTGCCATGGCAAATTTTTTTTTTGAAGAAAGCGGGGTTTGTCTCCTGACTGTACACCTACCATCGTTTTTCGCCAGGTCGATTATATTTTAATATTTATGTAGGTTCTGCAAAGGCGTGTATTTAACGCAACTTTCATAATTTTACGTTACGTTTCCGAACAAAAATGTATGTATTAATGTATTTTCTAATTTGCAGGTATGCGTGGTTCCGTCTCTCAAATGTATATAAATCCCATTCCTTGGCAGTCCCCCACATGAACATCTTAAAGGTTATCGTTGTGATTAGTTATATATACCACTAAAATTAACTGATTAGAATCGTTATTTCGCGCGTCGAAATCTCAATTATGTGTAAAATGTAATAATAACTGCATTTTAAACATTGATTGGGTTTATTATTATTTAGTAGCCGTTGTACTTGATTTTTAAATAAATTTACGATTTTTAGATTAACATTTTGTTGTAGGCGCGTTATTTACTTTATCGGTGTTATTGTGTTATTGAATATAATAGAAAAGCTAGACGGTCGTTAAATAAAACATGGTTGTTTATTTTTACATATAGTTTTATTTTAATTATAATAATTTCCAAGGTATATATTAGGGTCCCATCGAGTAATATTATATGTAAATACATACCATAGAAAATTGACAAATATCTACTATTCGGCACTCGATAATTTTCCTATATTTCTAAGATTAACTACGATGATGAAACTAAAAGTTTTGTGAGTTGCAAAATGTGCGTAATTAAGAAGCGACGAGTTTCTAGTTCCTAAATTGCTACTCTAAGCCCGTTCACAAAGTTTTCCGTACAAGCCACAGCCATGTTTGACGCCTAGTCTAGTTAATGCTAAGTGTTCTGTCATCAGTAGGCGTCCTCCTCCTCCTTGAGGCGTAGGATCTCGGATTTGTTCATAAAGTAGTAGGTGGGTTGTCTCCCCTTCAGGTCTTTGAGCACGCGCTTGGCGCCAGCCCGGATCAGCACTCTGCTCAGAGACTCGATCTTGTCTACTCCCATCGCGTAGTGTAGTGGTGTGCGCTCCAACTATCATGAAAGAGATGTTTCATTATTTTCTGAATTATTTGTGAATATCTTTGAGCCCTGACCTATCGGCTGAGGTCCCGAAGTACAAAACCAATTTTGTACTTAACAACTGTTAAGTACAAAAAAAAAAACCGGGAAACCGGAACCGGAAAAAAAATTTTCAAGTGCCATCGTACAAATAGGAACAAGAAACCAACCGATCCTACTATTAAGCTCATGAAGGAGAGGCCTGAAATGATCCTGCAGGCTTCAGACGATGCGTGGATCTACCGGCAGCTCAATAGACGGATCTCTAAGTCCTTGAAAAGCAAATAAGGGCGGGAAAAAAAATGAGGGGAATAAGGTGTTTGCAAGAGAGCTGGCTATTGGGTAGAGCCAGCTCACGAAACTGAAGACCAACGATAGCAGGATCGTATCTGCCTAACCGGCGCTTCTGAGGGAGATCGAGCGCCGGGTGATAACGGTATTACGGCCAAAATCCTGAAGGCCGAAGGCGCACCTGGCCCTTTAGAAGCTGTTGAATTCCGTCATACTCGATGGGAATACACCACAAGCATGGTGCAGGGGTGCTCTTCTTCAAGAAGCGCAACAATGGCCGACTGAAGAAATATAGGCTCATCTCACTTCTTAGCCATGTCTACAAGTTGAGTCATCACGAATCGTGTCGTGTGCAGATTTGACGATTTCCAGCATGTTTTTTTATTCATTTATTTAAAATAGCACAGCCACATTACATGCATTAAACATCGACAAAAAAAGAAATGATAAATTACTTTTTAACAAATGCACAAACATTTTTTGAAATTTAAATTTTTGGGCATTTAAATTATTGTACAAATTTATTTTTTTGTATATTATTATGATTTGGACATTATTATAGTAACCCATCTAAAACTGAACATGCGACTTTAAACATTTTGAAAAGATTCAGACACTGACAACTTACCTACATCGTAAAGGATGTGCCTCAAAAACAATTTAGAAAGTGGAATATGGGGTATGAAAATATTTGTAATAAAATTCGTTTAGAAAACTTTTAAACAATTATTTCGTATTCCTCTCAGCAATGCCCATTTCACGGAGGTGCATTAATAATTGGTCCGCCATCCTTAGGAGGACGCCATATTGAATTTAATTAGAATAATGTCGCTTAGTTAAGTGTGCATTGTCATACAAGTATTACAATTCAGTTGCAAGATTTGACCCACATATGCTAACTATCAAATTAAGTTAAATAAAATCTTGTCAAAATCACTCACATTATCCCCAAGCCGCAGCAACTCCGGATAGTTCTGTGCTAGGTAGGCCACGACGTCCTCATGTTGAGCCAATACGGCGACGTGTAGCGCCGTGCGACCGAACGAGTTCTGACAGCGAGCGAGCGTGCGCGCGCCCTCGCCGGCCAGCGCGGACTGCACCGCGGGCAGGTCGCCGCGCCGCACCGCGCCGTGTAGCGACTCGCGGGACTCCTAGCACACAATGTTACATTACAACAGAACAGTTCTGACAGCGAGCGAGCGTGCGCGCGCCCTCGCCGGCCAGCGCGGACTGCACCGCGGGCAGGTCGCCGCGCCGCACCGCGCCGTGTAGCGACTCGCGGGACTCCTAGCACACAATGTTACATTACAACAGAACAGTTCTGACAGCGAGCGAGCGTGCGCGCGCCCTCGCCGGCCAGCGCGGACTGCACCGCGGGCAGGTCGCCGCGCCGCACCGCGCCGTGTAGCGACTCGCGGGACTCCTAGCACACAATGTTACATTACAACAGAACAGTTCTGACAGCGAGCGAGCGTGCGCGCGCCCTCGCCGGCCAGCGCGGACTGCACCGCGGGCAGGTCGCCGCGCCGCACCGCGCCGTGTAGCGACTCGCGGGACTCCTAGCACACAATGTTACATTACAACAGAACAGTTCTGACAGCGAGCGAGCGTGCGCGCGCCCTCGCCGGCCAGCGCGGACTGCACCGCGGGCAGGTCGCCGCGCCGCACCGCGCCGTGTAGCGACTCGCGGGACTCCTAGCACACAATGTTACATTACAACAGAACAGTTCTGACAGCGAGCGAGCGTGCGCGCGCCCTCGCCGGCCAGCGCGGACTGCACCGCGGGCAGGTCGCCGCGCCGCACCGCGCCGTGTAGCGACTCGCGGGACTCCTAGCACACAATGTTACATTACAACAGAACAGTTCTGACAGCGAGCGAGCGTGCGCGCGCCCTCGCCGGCCAGCGCGGACTGCACCGCGGGCAGGTCGCCGCGCCGCACCGCGCCGTGTAGCGACTCGCGGGACTCCTAGCACACAATGTTACATTACAACAGAACAGTTCTGACAGCGAGCGAGCGTGCGCGCGCCCTCGCCGGCCAGCGCGGACTGCACCGCGGGCAGGTCGCCGCGCCGCACCGCGCCGTGTAGCGACTCGCGGGACTCCTAGCACACAATGCTACACAATGATATTCAAATAAACAGATATGTTATAAGCGCGCGCATTGTGAAGACTCGAATAGTAGACAATTGTATGATTTAGTCTTTAGTTTATGTCACGCATGGCGAAGAGCGATACGCTTTGTTGAAAAAAAAAACAAAATTAAAAAAATGCCATCGTGTGTATTTAGAAAGTGTACCAATTATAATACCAAATTACATAAAACAGAAGGGATCTCATACCATATGTAAATACGCAATACACCTCAATTTACTAATTTATTTCAATTTTTTTTCCTAATTTTCTGATAGTTGGAGGTTACAAAAAGAAAAAACATTGGTTGTCAGAATAATGTTTGTTTACATTCACACGCAAGTGACAAACACTAGCTGTCTCTTTTTTTCTTGTTTGTTTTATCAAGCCATCCCTTTCGACATTGTAGTGAAATGTCAGATGAATGAAAAGTGTGTATGTGTGCTGCCGCTGCTGCGCGGAACACTTTTTTCAATTGTTTTGTGAGTGTATAACGTATCTGTTTATTTGAATATCATTGATGCTACATTACAACAGAACAGTTCTGACAGCGAGCGAGCGTGCGCGCGCCCTCGCCGGCCAGCGCGGACTGCACTGCTGAATTACTACGACTTAGCCGCGTTCCCGATACAGCGTAGTAGAGGGCCCCTACAGCGTAATAGCGTAGAAGTGAGGTTCTACGTAGCCGATACAGCGTCCGTAGCAGGTACCTACGGCGTAGCAGCGTTCCCGATACAGCGTAGCAGCTGGTCACTACGGCGTAGCAGCGTAGCCGATAAAGCATACTCGTTAATAATGCATGGTGTTCACTATTTTCAAGCATGCAGTTTAGAGTGTTCTTTAAATGATATAGTATCAATGATATTGCAATTGTATTGCCTTATTTGTGAACCACAATAAAACATTGTAGCGGGTCACTACAGCGTAGCCGTGTTGCCGATGCAGCGTAGTAGCGGTCCCCTACAGCGTAGTAGCATAGCCGCTACAGCGTAGTTCCAAGCCACTACGGCGTAGCAGATACAGTGTAGTAGCGATCCACTACGATGTAGGAGCGTAGCCGATACAGCGTAGCACAGCCTGCACAGCATGTCACTACGGCAAAGCAAGTCACTATGACGTAGCCGTGTTGCCGATACAGTGTAGTAGCGGGCCCCTACAGCGTAACAGCATAGCCAATACAGCGTAATAGCGATTCACTACGGCGTAGCAACATAGCCGATACAGCGTAGTAGCGATCCACTACGACGTAGCAGCGTAGCTGATACAGCGAAGTAGCGATCCACTACGACGTAGCAGAGTAGCCGATACAGCGTAGCATAGCCTGCACATCATGTCACTACGGCAAAGCAAGTCACTATGACGTAGCCGTGTTGCCGATACAGTGTAGTAGCGGGCCCCTACAGCGTAACAGCATAGCCAATACAGCGTAATAGCGATTCACTACGGCGTAGCAACATAGCCGATACAGCGTAGTAGCGATCCACTACGACGTAGCAGCGTAGCTGATACAGCGAAGTAGCGATCCACTACGACGTAGCAGAGTAGCCGATACAGCGTAGCATAGCCTGCACATCATGTCACTACGGCAAAGCAAGTCACTATGACGTAGCCGTGTTGCCGATACAGTGTAGTAGCGGGCCCCTACAGCGTAACAGCATAGCCAATACAGCGTTGTAGCGATCCACTACGACGTAGCAGCGTAGCCGATACAGCGTAGTAGCGATCCACTACGACGTAGCAGCGTAGCTGATACAGCGTAGTAGCGATCAACTACGACGTAGCAGCGTAGCCGATACAGCGTAAGAGCGATCCACTACGACGTAGCAGCGTAGCCGATACAGCGTAGTAGCGATCCACTACGACGTAGCAGCGTAGCTGATACAGCGTAGAAGCGATCCACTACGACGTAGCAGCGTAGCCGATACAGCGTAGTAGTGACCTACTACGACGTAGCAGCGTAGCTGATACAGCGTAGTAGCGATCCACTACGACGTAGCAGCGTAGCCGATACAGCGTAGTAGCGACCCACTACGACGCGGACGTAGCAGCGTAGTTGATACAGCGTAGTAGCGATCCACTATGACGTAGCAGCGTAGCCGATACAGCGTAGTAGCGATCCAGTACGACGTAGCAGCGTAGCCGATACAGCGTAGTAGCGATCCACTACGACGTAGCAGCGTAGCCGATACACCGTAGTAGCGATCCACTACGGCGTAGCAGCGTAGCCGATACAGCGTAGTAGCGATCCACTACGATGTAGCAGCGTAGCCGATAAAGCGTAGTAGCGATCCACTACGGCGTAGCCGCATAGCCGATATAGCGTAGTAGCGATCCACTACGATGTAGCAGCGTAGCCGATAAAGCGTAGTAGCGATCCACTACGGCGTAGCCGCATAGCACGGAAATCGTCATTACTACGTAGTTGTTAGGTTACAATTAGATGCTTACTTAAGTTGTTATGCTAAATTATAATATAGATCTTTTGATAAGAGAACATTGCAATAGTTACTTCAAAAGCAGGTATCGAGGCGAGCAAGTTGCTCATATCGCTGTCACCCCGCTGAGCTATGACTTCTGTGATCGACACCCCCTCTTCATCTACCACGTCCAGGATATGGTCGTAGCCTTCCATCAGCAGTTCCATTATCTTATTTGTGTTTCCTGGCAACAAAATATTTATTTTCACAGATTATGATGTAATGGAAATCATGATACGGATAATGGTATACTTTTTAGGGTTCCGTACCCAAAGGGTAAAAACGGGACCCTATTACTAAGACTCCGCGGTCCGTCTGTCTGTCACCAGGCTGTATCTCATGAACCGTGACAGCTAGACAGTTGAAATTTTCACAGATGATGTATTTCTGTTGCCGCTATAACAACAAATACTGAAAACAGAATAAAATTAATATTTAAGGGGGGCTCCCATACAACGTACGTGATTTTTTTGCCGTTTTTTGCGATAATGGTACGGAACCCTTCGTGCGCGAGTCCGACTCGCACTTGGCCGGTTTTTTTTATCAGTGCTTATTAAATGAATCAACGGTTATTGCAATATTGTCCTTACCTCTGGCAGCCATATGCAGCATCCACTTGTCAATCTCGACAGTGTTCTCCGGGACGTTGGCTTGTATGGACACGTCTCTAGCCGTCCGGTACAGTTCGTCTCTGTAGCCGAGGCTGATGTCCGACTCCTGCAGCAGCTGGAATAGCGCGTTGCGAGCATGCGTGCGCGCGGCTGCGAAGTGAAGCATCGACTGGCCGTGTTCGTCCTGTAAGGAATGTTTATTTTATATACCAGCATTATTGATATACTAGCATTTTTGTATTTATTCCTGAGGAGCCTAGTTTTTGGCTGTAGGATCTAAGCGAGGCCAATGATCGAGCTGTACAGGTTGCTAAATATTGGTCCGAAAAAAAAAATTGAGTCCATTGACACGAAAAATAAAGAAGCCTGCTCTTAACACGATCTCGCCTGGTGATGTGGTCGCTGTCACTTCATCAAAAAATGTATTGGAGTTTTAGAACCAAGTTTAGACTAACTAAGTTTTAAAACTCCAAAGAAAACTAGTAAATTTTTACACCTGTTCGGACTTAAAACTTTTGGAATCGCTAAGTCAACAAGCCAATTATTTAATTTAACCTAAAAATATTGGTCTCAATTCTCAAGATGAGTATAGGTCTACCTATCCCCGTGGGAATAAAGCTTGAGTTTATGTTCGAGCTTAAAATAAGGGGATATTCACAAAAAACATGATCCTATTGGCTAGAAACTTTTCAAATGCTCCTCGTATTATTTATTTATTTATTTAATCAGTAGTAACACATACATTTTCTATATTTAAGTTGATGCCAACATAAACTCATTAGAGTTTTACCGTGCACCAAATGTATGTAAGTATGTAGTTAAAACAACTTACTCTAGTAGCACTACTGAAGGCAGACTCGGGTGCATCCGGGCTGGTGGCTGGCTGCGGGTCCACAGTGACGATGTCAATGGGCCGCTGGTGCTTGGTGGCGGTGCGGGTCCGCTCGATGGGCACGCCGGAGAGTGCGGGCTCGGCTACGACCCGTGGCGCCTGATCGTTCTCGACTTCGGCTGCTTCTTGAGTCACTAGCATTTCGGTTACCTGGCGGTGGACATTGTTTGATGACTGGCTTTGATCGTTAGCAAAATAATAATACTTTCGATCGAATTTCGAAAACGGTGGTCGCTCTTATATCAGACACAGGTCCAACGGCTTTACGTGCTTTCCGAGGCACGGGGGTGCCACACCACCAGCTACCACACTTCGAGCCAATATCGAAAAATACCCAATGGAAAAACTCAATAACATTTTCCGAACCGGGAGTCGAACCCAGCAAAATAAAACAGCAATGGCAAAGGTATTTAAATACGAGTCCGGTCAAAAATGTTTCCAATAATCATAGTTAAAACCTTTCACCACTAATTAAAGGACTATCGGTCTATTAAATCTAAATGTGAGGCAGAACTATCAAACTATAAATAAAACAATGCAATTCAAAGTTTTCAAACAAAAATAAAGTAATGAAACATGCGAATGTTATGCTCACCTGCGTACCTAAATTTGATTTCTGTTGCTCTGGAAAGTTATGAAGAAAACTGGCCAGGAACGCGACCGGATCCTTAGGCTTTATATTAGCCACCTCGGTCAGACCTTTGATCAAAGGATCGCCGAGAGCTGCGAACACATCGTTCATATCAAACTCCTTATTGTTTTTCATGAATTCCATTTTATCATTGACTTAAATATTTTAAAACTTTATAAGGAGCTTACACTTAGCAAGATATCTGCCCTCTTCGGTCCGAAAGATGGGAATGTCCATATGACCGTTGTCGGCGTGGCTTGTGCCTGAAACCGATCAATTATTCAGTGGCGGCCTTCGATATGTTTGTGTGGTAGGGGAAGGGGTGCGAGAATACATCAAACACGTGGGTTTTTACGCGAACGTGAACATCTGGTGGGGGCAGTGGGTGGTCGATGATTATAGTTCATGGTGGTGGTGGGAACTGGACAAAAAGGTTCTATTAGCATTCGCCAGTCATAATTGATATGGCCTATTGTTATCGATCGACCGTTAAACTACACGCTGACTAAACTTGTTATGTTTTAAAATACTATCGACAGATTGTGTTATTAGTAATAAGTTTACGAATACGTACAGTTACATGTTTTGTTTTACAATTAACATTGCTTAGTTTCTAAAAAGCACACGCCATCTAAAGACAGGACAACACATTTTCGACGTCACACTGTATCTAATGTTGGAAAGACAGATGGTTGATGGTGAGCGTGCAGTTATACAGAAGCATTTTGTTGTACTATTTGATGTGCAAGCGTGAACGTTTGCAGTGACTTCACTTGGTGTAAGACTCACACGAACACGCCATCTCACAAGGATATCAATGAAACTGTTTAGTACTGACCTAAAACTTTAAAGATAGTTAGATGTTGCTCAGCTACAACCATACATAGGCACGTTTTCAGTACCTACAATCTTTCCAACATTCGATAAAATTATTTGTGATATGTGAATACTGTTGCGTGAAGGTGAAGTAAAGTTAAATTTAATATATTATTTAAACATCTAGAATTTCTCCTTCTTCTCCGGGGTTTCGTGACCAGAAATACTACTTCTTTTTTTACGAAAAATATTTGATAGCAACGTTGCAATATGTGCTGAGTTTTGCATTGATAAATCTTTCTCCAGGTGAAGTAAGTTTGAAGCTGCGGTTGCGAAATCGTTGAAACAGTTCGACTCGGTTATACTTAAACACTGATAGTTGCTGATTCTAGCAATATCAGCACTTAACGTTTCACGGTACTGCAGTCCTCTCATGGCACAAAGATGTTTCATGTTGTCGACGTCCTTTGATAGACCCGGGAAATTAACAATGAGACTGAAACGTATACCAGCTCCCAAGTATGTTGGTCTAGCAGACAGATAGCCCAGCTTTGCATCCCATGTAAAATCAAGCTTCTCATGAAGATAAGTCATGATGAAAGATACTTTACTGAACGCTAGGCCAATTTCTCCGGGAGATTCTTGAGCAGTAGATACAAGTACGCGAACGTGATCATGAACATTGATCCATACAGCTATGCTTCTATCGTCAGTGACGAAAACCCCACGACCGTAAGGCCAGTGCTTACCATGTAGCCTCGCACAGTCATCAATCTCTTCTCTATCACAAAGAGCTATCAAGAGACCACTAGACGCTAAAGCTGCACATATCTCTGATGGCTTTTCCAAAACTTCATTCAGGGTGTAATAAGTGCCACCCTTTTGGTCAGATTCCGGATTGGAATGTTCGGTGAATTTCGAAAAATCTTCTTTCATCAATAGCGTTGTTACAATTCTTTCTATTGTTTCCAACTTGCCCACTTTTAGGTTTAAAGGCAATTCAAAACCTTCTAAATTACGCGAACATTCTACTACTCCAGAAAGCACGAATTCATCATTTGGATCAATGTTTAATTCTACTAAAGGTTCAGAAGATAGCTTAGCAGACGAAGTGGCTATGAAATCTGATCTAGGATGTGTTGGTAAATCAGTATTTACGTTCATATTATGCATATCTCTTATAAGCGGATATAAAAACTCATTAAAAACATCATACACATAGTAGTCTGGGGCTGTTATTCCTCCAGCAAAGTCTTCCTCGATCGTTTGGATAATATTTCTGCTATCCGGGAGCTTTTTCACAGCAGGCCAGATGACGTCGAAAAAGTCATGATCTAATTTAGTGACTCTGTATTTTATCATATCAAAGATTGGCCTTTTTAGGAATCTTGCAAGTACGAGCGGAGGCGTGGCTCTATTAGACGAGGCTGATAAGGGTGTTCGAGGTGGCCTGGAAGACGCTAAGAGTTGATAGCATCGCTCCAAGGTATCCAAAGCTTCAGGCGTATCCAAGACCCGGCGAGACGATACTTGATCCTCAGGCACTAGACATACTCAAGTTAAAACATGCGGACAACATTTTATTATAAATACAAATATTACTTAGTGAAATTCTTCATTTACAGTGCGATTGTCGTTAGTTGAAGAAGCTACTCTTGTCGCTGATATTACATACCTTTATCGGAGAACATACTTTTTGCTGCATCTTCACTTATACCGTAATCAGACAATAATTGATCAAATGGTAGTATATCTGGATGATGTTGGTACTCTTCTGCTGACTTGCCATTCTATAAGAAGATATAATAAAATTATTTAGATATTTTTTTTCTCTAGTCTGTATTATTTATTACCGAGTGTGAGTCACATAAAAATATTTTCCTTTCTATTATCTTTCTTTCTTTTCACAGTTGTTGATGTACTATAATTGTCCACGTATCAGGTAATATATAATAATTATTACTGTTGGTCTTACATCGTCTAAATCTTTGGAGTTGGCACCAAGTTGTTGCAGCAAATTGTAGTAATGTCCGTTGTCTGGGAGTACTGCGGCATAATGTAATGCTGTCCTCCCTTCAAAGTCCACTGCTGACAGAGTTTCAGGAAACCTACAAAAAAACATTATAAGACTTTTTTGTACTTTACCATATTACCATCTGTATAGCTTATATGAAACTTTTATACTATAGTACCTTCCACCCAAATACTTGATGATGTTAGTTTTTCCAAATATGGTGGCCACATGTAAGGGAGTTGCTCCATTCGGTGATATCGGGTCGCGAGCTATAGCGAATTTTCGTCTGTCTAGCGCCGCTTGAAGATCTCTTATATTGCCGTCTCTCGCAGCTATATGCACTTTGTTTATTTTTTGCTAAAATATAGTTTTAGTTAAAGATTTTGTTACTTAGATTTAAAATGCTATGTTTTCAAAATGGTAATACCATGTAAGTTGGTACGTTGTCTAGGAACGCTTGCAGTTCAGAATTCCTTGAATGCCTCCCTATAAGCCTCGATCCTTCGCCATTTAAAACTAATGTAGCCAACATTTCCATGTTAGCATTATTAATTAAATCTGTAACTTCCGGGTCTATTTCATTGTCCTGTGAAATTACAAGTAGAATATTAATCTTCAAGATAATTATAATAAATACGTGGGTTGCAGTGTTAGAGTTCGAACTACAATCGCTGACTAATAGTTTAGTTGAGAAAGTACAAGGATCTAAGAAGCTGGCAAATCAATTCATGACAGTGGTGTTACGAGGTGTCTGTGAGAGTACACAGTGCTACAATGATGCTTCTAGTCTAAAGAACACCACAATCAACTAATCAATTTACTTATTACCTTCTTTAGTCGTCGATTGTCTTACTTGATGGTACAAGGTACAGATATACTCACAACTACTAGGACTTCTCCGTGCACTGAGCCTTCTCTTTGCGTCATACTTGCATCCTGTGAATCCAACTCGGCTTCACCATTCACAACACCTTCTATAAGACTTTCCTGTGTACTTCGGCCGTCGGTCACGTTTCCTTAATTAGCAAAATAATCAAAAATATTGAACTTGTCAGGGACCCTCTTATAATTGATTAAAGTTACGAGGATTATATTTTGATTGTTTCGTGTATAGTGCCAGAAGAGATTTCGGCTTTACCTCTCTTGGCACTTCCCCTGTCAGATAGCTCTGCGGTGCTCTTAAGATTCGAATCACTATATTCAGACTGTGTTTCTCCTGGTACTTGTACGTCATCATCGTCTTCACTGTGTTGACCATTTTTAGCATTACCTTCATTTGAAGCAGCACCATCATCATCCCCTGCACCGTCAATACTGTCTTTGTCATGGTTGTTTTCATTTTCTTTACCATCATTTTCTTCAATATGATGTGATAATGTATCATTCTCTTCGATATGATGTTCTCCAGTTTCTCCCGCATGATTCTCATTTTCGTGATGACCACCATGTGATTCGATTTCTTCATTTTCTTCTTTAGTCTCCTCCTCATGTGACTCTTGACGTGTGTCTTTATTTTCTTCCTTCTCCTCGGATGTTTGTTCTGAACCTTCAACTTCAGCCTCTTGTTCATGGGTATGATCATCATCTTCTTCTGCTTCTTTTTCTGTTTTTTCTCCTTCAAGATGACTTGCCTCGTCTTCTGCTTCTTGATGGGCTTTTGCTGCACTTTCCTCAACATTTTCAGTAGACTCCTCGTTATTTTCAGCAACCTCTTCTTTATTTTCAGTTGCTTCTTCAGCGTGATCAGTTGTTTCCTCAGGAGTATGCTCTGGATGTTCTACTTCTTTTTCTTCTTCTTCAACATGTTCTACTGCTTCTTCTGCATCATCGGGCTTATCTTCATGCTCTTCAGCTGCTTCTTCCGCATTGCCTTCATTTACTTCCTCTTGTTCATGCTCATGAGTTGCTTCCACTACTTCTGATTCCTAAAATGCATAAAGTAAAAAATCATGCAGATGTTCGTAAAAAAAGCAACGCAACTTAACTATAATAACATTCCGTGAAAACGTGTCATGCACCGCTCACCTGGTTACTTTCTACATTTGCAATGTGATTCTCAATATCATCTTTAGTTTGTTTTGCATCATCTAATTCAGGCAAATTATTAATGAGTTCATGCGTGCTACTGCCCTTCATTCCACCGATACGATTATCCGTACTTTCAGACGCAGTCATCGTATTTGTATCTTTTGACGAAATATTTTCGTTCGATGCCTTGTGATTCTTCCTCCTAGATTTTTTGTTTAATTCAGCTATGACCTCAGTGTCCAATAACTTCCAGTCCCAAGAGTGTGGATAAGCACTTGATGGAGTTCTGGGTGCATCGGGTAGTGTTTTAAACATATTTTTGTCTATTTCCTGGGGCCTATTTATGTAATAAGCTGGAGTTTTATTTTTCTAAAAACCAGAAAATATGGCATAAGTAATAAGAATTTAATAAAAAGTTGTAACGTTACATAATTCAAGTTTAAAATTGTAATAGTAGCTCACAGATTTAAGCATGCAGTGTCATGGAATAAAACCTTTTAAAATCTTCTAGTTGCAGATACTTGCGATCAATACTTACATTATCAACAACACTTTCGTCAGCTCCGAGACCGACTAGAGTGTTATATGTGTGCTGGTCATCCCTCATGGCTGCGGCGTAGTGCAGTGGAGTACGGCCATCGTTGTCTACGTCATTAATTCCTTGCGGGTACCTTTCAGCAATGTACTTGAGGATCCCGCCGTGTCCTAAACCTGCAGCCTGGATATTATTTTGTTAATGTTAGATATTAGAAGAAAAATATGAGAATTTGTAGAATTGAGCTAATGTGAGGTAAAAAAAGAATTCCTGGAGAGACTTCGAGAAGGCCTTTGCCCAGCAGGGAGACCTTATAAATGAAGTAAAACGTTAGATAATAGTATCGGAAACTTGGTTATTCTTCAGAAATATTAGTAGGCAAATCAATACGTATCATGTTGATGCCTTGAATTTTACCGAAGAAACAGTTAAATTCTAAATTATAGGACTCAAGTTTATAACCATATTATTATGTATTTATCATGTCATTTCGACTTGAGTATCCAAGCGATACGATATAATAATAAGCAAGTGATTAGCATTAATGCAAAAAGAAAATCGATTTAAATTCAATCCACTCGTTCCACTAGAATCCCCTATTTCAATCCCCCAGGGGATCGTACAGCACTCAATGTTCCACTACGATCCCCTATGCCGGGGATTCTATATGTACTAATGAGTTATTTGCCTTTAAAGTCTCTTCTCTCATTTTAGAAAAACGAATTTACATCATTGTAATTTTTTTTTTTTTTTTTTATAAACGTTGCCCCACACTAGGAATTTCTTCCTGTATCGTGGGTGCGTTTACAAACATATAAACTCACATACAGAAACACCCAGAGCCGGAACAACTATCTGTAGGTCATACACATATTTGTTCCGTGCGGGAATCGAACCCGCGAATAATCCCGTAATCCCCTTTGTAGACCGATTTTTAAATCTATGTATTAAGTATTGTTATTTTATAGGTGGCTTTTTTATTTAGAAGAGATTTTAAAAGCAAATAACTCATTAGTACTTATAGAATCCCCGGCATAGGGGATCGTAGTGGAACATTGAGTGCTGTACGATCCCCTGGGGGATTGAAATAGGGGATTCTAGTGGAACGAGTGATTCAATCGTTATACCAACAGATGTGAAAAAAGACAGGTTTAACGAGGTTACTGGCAAGGTTACCGATAAAAAAAATAGAAATACTTTATTACCCTGATAATAAATATTGGTTGGCTGTTATTTTATTATTATATATGCAAAATTTAAAAAAAGGTTGTATTGGTAATGGTAGGTACCTAAACCTTTCTTATTCCTCAGAAATACTATAATACAGATGACTCACATTTTACCATACAAAAGTAAAGTTCTTAATTATAGGTCTCGAGTATAACCACAAGTATTTTATTGTGTCAATTGCCGTCTAGCAGAATTGACAAGAGACATGTCTCGCTTATTGAAATGCGAATATTTCAACAATTCAAAAACAAAATCCATATATAATTTAAATCGTACTAAATCAATCTGCCTAGCCATTTGCAGAACATGTTGGAGTCGGCTTCCAAGCTAAGTGGATGCAGCTGAGTACCAATAAAATATTTTCTAAACAAACATTTGATCACAATGTTAAGAAAATGTTTTCATGTTAGGTAATGTTAGTAAACACAAAATTGTTATTAAACAAATAGTAATATATTGTATAATTATAACATATATATAGTTATCGTACCAACTGGTGTGAAAAGACAGCTTGGACGAGGTTACTGCCAAGGTTACGGATTTAAAAGTTAATCGTTTGGTCATACCTTATGCATGACTGTCATGTTGTTAGCGTCCCTGCTGGAGAGCGCTTGCGATGGTACTGGATCTCCAGCATGTTTCATCAAACCTTCCAGATCATTCTGCACTACGGCTGTATGGATGTCCTTTATGGTGTTCTGGAAAAGAAACAATTGTTTTGTTAGTATTTTAGCTTAATTAAACTTTTTTAAAGGCTTTGACGGTATCGTAGAAGGGATACAGTTACTTCGAGATACACAGGTTCCAGGAATTTTGTTGAGGAATCTTCATCATTTCCTAAAAATACTTACGTATAATTCCAGTTACTACTTTTTTCAGTCCATCCAAATGTTGTTTAAAAAAGATCGCCCTGTGCTTTAAGACCACCTATTACACTACAGTACACTTATTCACGAGCTGTGACAAAAAGCTAATTAATAATAAAGCCTCAAGTTCACAACTCACCATGATATAAGGCACGGCCTCCAAGAACTTCTTGACGACGGGCTGGCTGGACACCTCGCTCAGCAGCCGCGCGCCGTGCCCCTCCCACACCACGCGCTGCAGCCGCGCCATGTCGCAGTCGTGGCACCATATCCGGATGTTATGGCGCTTTATCACCAGACCTGGTAAGGAAATGGCGAACTTAAAAAACATAAGTAGTTTATCAACTATAGCTTTCTATAGAGTTCCTAGTAGAATTCCTTCTCAGTTTCAAAGTAAAATTTCTTTCAAAGTCAGTAAAATCTGGTAAAGTTCCCTACTTAAGTTTTTTAATAGTTTCCTAGTGGAGTTTCCTAGTAGTGTATCGGAGTTCGCAATTGTAGACGTCACTGGCAGAGTTCTTCAAACCAAAATTGGGACAAACGTTATCACATGATTATACAAACGCACCCGTAAGACACCTGCTAGTACTGAACTTATTTATATCCACCCCTTTACCTTCCTGCATTCTTAATTAACTGCTTTAATCAACTACGTTGTAAGGCGCAGTGATTGATGATGTTGTTATTAGCTAACAGTTAGCTTCAATATATTTTAGCTACTCTCTACACCACCAACTGTGGTGACTCTCCAATACTAAAGCTGTCAAAAACTCAAGACGCATTAAAATATCATACAAAAATAAAACACAAACTGTTTCAGCTTTTCAGTTAATCATTACGTCACTCACAGTAATGTATACCTGCTACATTATTCAAGCATGAGCTATGCCAACAATTCGCTCGACACGTCGTTCCGACGTAGAACATGCAAGATAACGCGTCGTATCGCCTTACCCGGCACATTAGTTCGAAAGGAAACTCAATATGTGCCAACTGCCACTACTTGTACGTGGAATTGCAATCGATGGAAAAGTTCAAGGTGAACACTATTGTTGAATAAAATAGTAGAAAATGCTAATCCTTTTTTTTCTGTGGATAGGGTGAATTCATTAACGCTTATTGGGTTTTGGTTCACGAAAGTAATGCGTAGGTTCATAAAGTTTTATTGTTGCTGATAAAGAGTAATGTTATTAATATCCATCATAAGTTATGGAAATAGTCGAAGTGGCTAGCCGGAAATTTAATATGCAAAACTTCGTAATAAAAGTTTCTTGAAAAGCTTCAATCAAAATGTCAGCAGAGGAGAGTTTTCACTTGAGTTCCAAATTTGAAAAAAAAGGAACATTTGTGTAAGAATTTAATTGACAAATTAAAGAGCAGTTTCATAGATCTTGTGTACCTAAGTTCCCCGCCGGAGGGTACATGTCATGTACAGGTAGGTATATATTTTTTTTGCATTATGGACACCGACTTCCCAAAATTAAGCTATTTTTCACTTTATAGTTTTCTTATTTGGCAGTCGGTAGTATTTTTTGCAAAAAAACTTTTTTATTTTTCACTTTTTTGTTGTAGTATCTACCTAATAGGCAAGTAGTTAAGTAAGGTACCTATAATGCCAGAATAGATTACCCGAATTTCATGAAACTGAACATAACCGGTGAAATTAGAGTGTACCTAGGTGAACTGTACACATCTGCGTACCCCTTAAAGCGTATTGGCGTGATGTTATGTTATAAAATGGTATAAACAATAAACAGACATGCGATTGCAGCAATCCCGAGAGATTGGCCGTTATTTATTAAAGAGTTCTGTTTTACATCTCCGCAGTTCTTCATCAGATTTTCACCAAATTAAAATGGGAGAATTTTCAAAATCGGTCCACAACTGACGAAGATATCGGTGAACAAATTACAAACATAATGTCGAACATAGAACCTCCTCCTTTTTAAGGTAAGTTGGTTAAAAAAAAGGAACATTTGTGTAAGAATTTAATTGACGAATTAAAGAGCAGTTTCATGGATCTTGATTTTAAATTCACATTTATGTTGTGTAAATATATGGAGCTTGCTATAAACATTTTATAGACCATTACCTATTTACATAGATACTTCAAACCAGTCCTAACACTGATTCTTATCACTAAATAACAGTGATCAATTCAACGATCGACTATTTGGGGAAATAATAAAGTTTTACCAGACCGATTAACAATGTGCGTGCCAATCAGGGTAGAATCAATCGAAATTGGATTGAGTGCTAGTAAACAAATGAGTATCTATAAAAACAACTAGTTTCCAATATTGAGGTTCAATTAAGGGATAACTTTATTACAAAAAGATACCTGACTTCCAAATAAAAACAATACAAAGTGAAAAATAACTTCAATTTCGGCAGTCGGTGTTCCTGTTTTTATTTCTTGCTTTTTTAAGACCGACTTCCGAAATTGTTTTTCACTTTGTAGTGTTTTTATTTGGAAGTCAGTTGAATGTTATTTTTCACTTTTTAGTTGTGGTACATAATGAGCTAGTTTAATAGTATGGTACCTATAATGTCCAAAGTTATGCCAGAATAGATTACCCAAATAGCATAAAACCGATAAAATGTGAGTCTACCAGGATGAACTGTACATATCTGCGTACCCCTTTAGAGCGTACTAGCGTGATTTTATGTTATGAAATGGCGTAAACAATAAAAGACATGCGATTGCAGCAAAGCCGAGAGATTTGCCGTTGTTTATTGAAGAGATCTGTTGTATAACTCCGAATTTCTTCATCAGATCTTGATCAAATGGGACAAGCACCAACTTTCATATAGATTCATCAAAATCGGTTCACCTAGTAAATAGTTTAATACACATAAAACAAAACCGTCGAATTGAGAACCTCCTCCTTTTTGAAGGCGGTTAAAAACGAGGCTTATTAATAGGCTCCGATTTTGTAATACTCAATCGGCCTAATCTTTTCTCAACCATTTTGGAGTCGGCTCCCAGTGTAACCGGATGTAGATGAGTACCAATATTTTACATGGAGCGACTGAGTATCTGACCTCAACTCAGTGGCTTACTGTTATTATTTAGCCACGAGTAATATTAATTATCATAATGTTATATTTATTCGTCTTTGCTGGTGTAAAATTAAGTGGAGTAAGTGACTATTTCGATAAAATCAATATCGATGTTTATGATGACTAACGTCCCACACATTAGGGTTGCGTATAACGTACACTGTTATACGACCTAATTTATTGATTTTTAAGTTCACTAACTTATTTAAAGGCAATTTATTCAATAGTTTGATAACTTTTATTTGAGGAATAAAAATGGTGGTTTGACATCAATAATCTCAAATAGTTATCTGCCAATTGAATATTTGGGAACAAGATGTAGCCTCATTTTCTTCAATAGAGCAAGGAGGAATATGTCATCTAGTATTAAATGTTTAAGAAGCAGAAGAAATAGGGTTTTTCGACGATTTTGCGCAGTTTTTGATGCAGTCAAAATTTGGCAATATTTTCAATTGTGAATTTCAGACGGATACATTTAAACTATTTTATTAAAAAAACTTAATGGAATGAGCAGAAACATTAAGAATAAAAAATATATCATACTAGCGGTCGCCTCGCGGTTTCACCCGTTTTGTTCTCGTTCCCGTGGGAATACAGCGATAAAGCCTTAAGCCTTAATAAGTAGCCTATGTCACCAGGGGATAGTGTAGCTTCCCAACGGTGAAAGAATTTTTGAAATCGGTCCAGTAGTTTTTAAGTTTATTTGTTACATACAAAAATACAAAAATAAAAAAAATCCTCTTTATAATGTTAGCAAGTATTATTAATATAGATATCGGAATAACATTAGGAACCGTAGCATCGACCGATTTGAAGAAAAGTAAGTAAAGTTAAACAAAACAATGCATAACACATGAAAACGTCCGTCTTTAAAGTCGAAGTTCTAAATAAATATTTGTGGCTAGTTACATTTATGTCGCCCTAAAGTGTCAAGGACATTCGTTATATTATTCAGGCAGACTGAAAGACAGACAGATAGGTTTTAATGTTTAATGACTTGGCCATCGATCGATCACATACACCTGCTGTGCCCTTCGACCCCTACGTTCCTTTCAATGTAGGACAATCATCGAGTACAAAGTATTCTTTTGAATTGTATTCAATGTACCTGAATTTTTGTTTATGAATATAAAAATTATTATTGAACCTATCTAGGATTGTAACTTTTGGCGGTAATGCTTAACCATTTAATTAATATACTCATTAGATACGAAATTAGATGTATTACTTAGATTTCTCATAACATGTTTTAATATAAAAAAAACCGGCCAAGTGCGAGTCGGACTCGCGCGCCGAGGGTTTCCGACAAAGCTGTAGGTAAATAAGTTAAAGTGGCCGGCCGGCCGGTGGTTGGCCGGCTTTTAGTTTTTTTATTTATTGTAACTAAAAATTTACGGTATTCGCCATTTTTCCTGTATCTGTGCTATAAGACGTTGCTTCATACCAAATTTCAAGATTCTGAGTTCATGGGAAGTACAGTGTAGGTTTAGATTGCCTTGCGAGTGTCGAAAACTTTCCGAAATTTGCGGCATAAACGGCTGTATCTTATGATTGCGTTGGCTTAGAAGTTTGATTTTTTCACAGCTTTAAGGGACAGTAGACTTGAGTTTTTGATATAAATTTCAGCTTGATACCTCCACGCATTCCTGAGAAAAAGGGTCTTGACAGACAGACGGACGGACAACAAAGTGATCCTATAAGGGTTCCTTTTTTTCCTTTCTAGGTACAGAACCCTAATTAGGGAAAATATATTTTTAAACAAATTGATGAACATGAAAAGTTCGAAAAAAGCTTAATTATGTATAGAATGAGGCTCCACATAATATGTAATAATATGAAAATCAGATACAAGATATTTTTACACTAATTGGTGCCTACATGAAGCCTGAAAATATCGAAAAGTTTGGTTTAGGTACTTCGACATCGTAAATGTCATATAGATCACAGACTCTCGTATTGAGGATTTTGTTTTGGATTATCAGTGAGGGTAGTAAAGATATGTGAGGGGCCTGTGTCTGTTCTATCTGTGTCATATTTTACTATGTGATGATATACCTCCTCATCGTCTATCCAGTTATTCAGTTATTAAATTTCATCATCGTCATTTGTCATTCGATAATTAATTGTTCATGCGAGCCTTTCATTCGATCTAGTTACTCTATGTTACGATACCTATATACCTCGGTTATTATTTATGCTTCAAGAAGGTGAGGCTTGCTAAAAACCTAGCTGACTTATAGTTATATCATTATCATCATCATCAAATCAGCCGAAAGACGTCCACTGCTGGACATAGGCCTCCCCCAAGCGTCGCCACACTAACCGGTCCCGTGCGTCTGGCAACCAGCGGATCCCCGCAATCTTCATAATAGACTACAAGTATTGTCGAATATCATGTACCAACAAAATGAAAAGAAACAGTATCAAAATATCAGTAACTTTAAAACACCTGAACTTTATAACCTCCAAAAATGTCTTCCACAACCAACAGTCATAAAAACGTGTCAGATTTTATTACGTAAAAATAATATCAAGGTACGAAATTGGCGAATCAACAAGTTTGCGTGCCACAACACGCTAGCCGAGATTAACATAATGGAAACCAACAAAACATTCCGAAAACAAACCAGATTGTACGCATGATACACTTAATTACCAAATTCTTTAAGTTTCAAGTGCTGGGTAGTCGGGCTTGCTGTTAAATTAATTTAAATTGCTGTTATACTGTTATGAATGGCGCTTTATGTAATTTTTGGTGTTGTCGGAAACGATTTGTCCCAATTTTTAACCGACTTACCAAAAAGGAGGAGGTTATCAATTCGACTGTATTTTTAGGGTTCCGTACCCAAAGGGTAAAAACGGGACCCTATTACTAAGACTCCGCGGTCCGTCTGTCTGTCTGTCACCAGGCTGTATCTCATGAGCCGTGATAGCTAGACAGTTGAAATTTTCACAGATGATGTATTTCTGTTGCCGCTATAACAACAAATACTAAAAACTGAATAAAATAAGTATTTGAGTGGAGCTCTTATACAACAAACGTGATTTTAATGACTTTTTTGCGGTAATGGTACGGAACCCTTCGTGCGCGAGTCCAACTCGCACTTGGCCAGTTTTTTATTATGAACTTGTTTCTAGGTGAACCGATTTTGATGATTCTTTTTTATTTGAAAGCTGGTGCTTGTCACGTGGTTCCATTTAATTTCCATCAAGATCTGATGAAGAACTTCCATCAGAACTCTTCAATAAATGACGGCAAATCACTTGGGATAGCTGCAATCGTATTTCTGTTTATTGTTTACACCATTTCATAACATAACATCACACTAGTACGCTTTAAAGGGGTACGCAGGTGTAAACAGTTCACTTTGGTATACTGTTATTCCACCGGTTTTGTTTAAGTTTCATGTTATTGGGTTAATCTATACTGGCTTCACTTTGTGCCTTATTGGTACCAAGCCTATATAACTGGTCCATTATGTACCACAACTAAAAAGAGAAAAATAAAAAATAAACTTTTTACAAAAAATACAACCGACTGCCAAATAAAAACACAACAAAGTGAAAAATAACAACAATTTCGGAAGTCGGTGTCAAAAAACGAAGAAACGAAAACAAGAACACCGACTTCCGAAATTAAAGTTATTTTTCACTTTGTAGTGTTTTTATTTGGAAGTCGGTTGTATTATTTTTTAAAGTTTTCTAATGAATTAATTCTACCAGAAGGTAATGATAACATTCTGCCAGGAAATGTCACACAAATTACGCATCGGGAATGGACAATAAAACCATGGTCTGCCGTAAAGAAAAGCTCACAAAAGTTTCTGTTCTGTTGCTACAAAATAATAAATATTCCATTTCAAAAGCCGGAAATATTCGTACGAAAACAAAGCATATAATTTTCATTTGAATATATATTTTTGTGGACAACTTAATAGCTTATTTCTAAAACCTAATAACAGAGTCTCTAAATACCCTTCAAGTAAAAATAAGTTTTACGTCACTGCACTTATTTCTGAAACAATAATGAATCGATGGCCTTCGCGGATAAGTTACAAGTAAGAATGACCAATCGTTTTCGGGGGTTATAAATAAAAATATAATAAAAAGGGTGTGTCGTGCTTTCAGCTTCAGAGTGGAAAGGCTTCCATAAAAATAAATATGCATGACCACGCAACACCAAGCCTGAAAGCCGAGCCTCTACACGCTAATGAAATTAATGTATGTCTGTAATATCGGAATGGACAAGCCGTTGAAAGACATTGTCGTGACAGACACACCATGCAACCTGTATCGATGTGTTCGTTCGTCTAATTATACGAGCCGTAATGGAAAGGCAATATTATTCTTTAGGGGAAAAATAGCCTATGAATATAAATAGCTTTTAGTGCAACACGGACTCAAAGGGAAATACGATTTTAATATCAGTTTCACATAATTTATTTTTGTTCAATAAAAAAATATATATTTAGTGTGATTTTATAAGTTGCCCAAGTATTCCGTTGGATATATCATAAGCTAACTAACAGAAGAAAAAAAAAAATGTCTACCTTTATTTTTATAAAACGTCTATTTACATCAGGAAGAGCTCGTGGCTAAATAAAAACAGCCGCACGAGTCGATCTTCAAGGTTAAGCAACCCTTGACGAGGTCGGTCCGTGGATGGCTGACCATTTCAACATACCGAGATTCCTCCGTACCTCAGATAGCACGTTAAGCTGTTGATCCCGGCTGTCATTTGAAGATCTTTGACAGTCATTACGGGTAATCTGAAGCTTGAGATCTGACATCAGTCTTGTCAGGGGTGGGTAACCCCTGGCAAGACTCAAGTCATGAATAGTGAGTTACTGGTTTGTGGAGGTCAGATAGGCAGTTACTCCATGTAAAACACTGGTACTCAGCTGAATCCGGTAAGACTGGAAGCCTATCCCAACATAATTGGGAAAAAGGCTAGGCAGATAATGTCTATTTACCTCAGGCATCAGTCAATTACCTACTACTAAAGACTTAACTTCTAGGAAAATCAGAAATGGAATAGAATCAGTCATAGAATTCGTTGTTCACAATAAATATTTCATAACACATTACCATTCAACAAACGGAGAATATCTGAAATACAAATAAATAATTCAACCAGACAGATTCAAGTACTCGATAAAGAGATCTAGGACCTTCAGAATAATACATTATGAATACGACAAGAGATCTACTTAGAATTGTTAAGACCTGCTTAACATAACGTCTTATATTTTGTCACGAACAACAGCACACAACAGCTTTATTAGTAACAAAATCTGCGTTGTTATGCATGGCAATAAACGAAGCAGACTTCGTGAAATCTAAGCTGTAAACATTTATCGGTTAGTTCCACAAATAAAAGAAACACTTGTTTATATAAAAACAAGTTGATGCCTAAGGTAATATTGTCGTCTACAGAAAATATATTTGTACAATAAGAAATCAATTTTTTTGAAAAATGTATCCAGGCTCTCTGACAAAGGGAACACAAAAATAACAACCACCAGAGCCCAGCCCAGAATACACGTCTGCACCTGTAGCTCAATTGACAATCTACAATCGATAACGCTAGTAGAAAACGAGTCAATGTATGGGAATGACACATCTGAATGTTATGTCACTTGGTTAGACCATACAAATAGAAGGCGTTAACGATTGTAGAAAGAGATTCGATACAAAACGTTTGTAACTTGGCTAGGGGGGCTGGGATATAAAGATATATATTTCTTACACGCTATCAAATACAGCGTTTCTTGGAATATCCCATGCTCCCACTATTGTAGGTACAGACATTACTTTGTATTTTCTATTAGGTATGCAAATGTCTCTATTTATGTTTCTATTAGTTATGTAACCCCAACCGCGACATAGTGTTGCAAGGTACCTAAACCATAAATTTTTCTTATACACCAAAAAAACTAAATTAATGCAGTTTTCAAGACCATAAATCGTCGGGTCTTAAATTTGACTAACATAAACATGTCTGACCCATCCGACACTTCTTCAACGTTAAAATACTTATCTGTGTAGAGGGACACAGCGGCACGAATTGCTACCAACTAATAACTTTTAGGTATTTTATATGCAAAGATAAAATAGACTTATTAGTCTGCAATTTAAATGCTTGTTAGCATGTGATACTGATAGGGCAAGCTAACTAGTGCATGGTCAAGCTTAAAGAAAAATATATGTGTTTTTAGTATCGGGGTCAATTCACTGAACTTATCAAGGAATGAGTCACTCTGAGTTCCTGCTGAATTGTTCTATTAATTTATTTAAATGTAGATAAAATTAATTTGTATAAGATACAAATTGTAGTCCTGGAAAAACACCTATTACCTACTTATTGTAGACCTAAAATAAACCATGAATCTTCTACTACAGACAACACTTTTGTTTACTATTCCCCCCTTAAGACGACGACTACCGCCAACGACCTTGAGGGAACAAAACGTGCACTCGTTTCACACCCGCGCGAACCAAAATTTTAGTAGTTTTTTGTACTTTCCTAATTATTCTATGACTTAAAAAAAAAGATTAGATCAAAATGTAGATAATTAAATTGTCTTTGAGATGGTGTCGATTTCATTAAAATAGACCCAGCGGTATTGGTTCGATTGTCATGTTTTTGTCCGTTTTAGACAAAACTTTATAAATTAATTACACTATGTTATACGAATAAAACTCAAAATTTGCTTAGATCAAATTATTAAGAAAGTGGTCTTATATAGCAAATATTTTTTCCAAAAAATAACGACTAGCCGTTTAGACGTGATTCTCATTTTAAAATCAGCTACACAAGGTAATCGGCGCCTTAAAGGGTTTTCTGTTACAAAGCCAATCCTAGAATTGAGTTAACATCTCTTAATTACTCGATTCATATAACTTTACTTCGTGAAAGCTTTTGACCCCACCTACTCAGTTCTAGGTATGACGGAACCATAAATCTGAAAGCTACAAACAGTTGCATGCATTCAGTTTTACATGCCACCGAAATTCTAGCATCAGCTTGTTCGAATTTCAAACGAGTGATGGCCATTTTAATATTTTCTTTTTCACTGGCGGTAGTTTTGTTTCACTACTATTTTACTTCAGTGGTGTGCCAGTAATTGGTGGTTTCATATGGTGCACGGTGTCACCAATAGTAGGTCGGCACGTCCTTTCATAGGAGTATGTAATCAATATGATGCTATCAGTTGAAACGAAAATATTTCTGGTTGTAACGGTTTTTTTTCTGTTCATAGACTATAATGACGATGCTTGTTAGTTAGTTGTTGTTTGTGTCGATTTTTATTTTCTGATAAAGTTTTGGTATGTGCTATTTTGTATTGACTTATGTTAACTAATATAACGCTAGTTAGGTTGTATTATAGATGTCTTGCCGGAATTTTGTCCACTTGTATATCTTTGACAATTGCGACAGATTAGAATTACATTTTAGTGTGTAGCTAAGCCAGAACTATCATGACTTCAAAGGTCTATATTTCAAGTTATTTTGAAAGAACTCCACTCAAATCAGTCACCATGACAATGGGAGAAATCCTCGAGTCATCATTATCTGCCTAGCCTTTTCCCAACTATGTTGGGGTCGGCTTCCAGTCTAACCGGATTTAGCTGAGTACCAGTGTTTTACATGGAGCGACTGCCTATCTGACCTCCACAACCCAGTAACTGGGTAACAGCGGTACCCCTTGGCTAGACTGGTGTCAGATCTCAAGCGTCTGACTATTCGTAACGACTGTCAAAGATCTTCAAATGACAGCCGGGACCAACGACTTAACGTGCTTTCCGAGGCACGGAGGAAACTCGGTATGTTGAAATGGTCACCCATCCACGGACCGACCTCGTCAAGCGTTGCTTAACCTTGAAGATCGACCCGTGCGGTAATAACAATAAATTCCAAGCTTGAGGTGGAGTTGAGATGAAGGACAAAATAATTATATACATAGGGAAAAAGGTTTACTGCTTACCTCCATTTAATTTATTCTCTTTCTCTTTTTTATAAACACGTTGCCCCACACTAGGAATTTCTTCCTGTATCGTGGGTGCGTTTACAAACATATAAACTCACATACACAAACACCCAGAGCCGGAACAACTATCTGTAGGTCATACAAATATTTGTTCCGTGCGGGAATCGAACCCGCGACACGCAGCGCAGCAGTCAATCGCTCAACCACTGCGCCAACCGCGCGCCCTTATGATATATCTGTCTTCCTAATAGTTCAGGCACGGGTTTATAGGCATGCAAATGACCCATATATCTCGGGCAAGACGAATATATACCTATATACAGCTTTCTCATTAGCGGCATGTCAAGCCGCGCAATTTGTAATTGTCGACTATTGTGTCACTAAGACTTCCTTGTTACGGTTCTTTGAAAAACTATAGTATACTAGCTGACCCGGCAAACTTTGTTTTGCCATAAAAACACCAAACATTTATCTACCCTACCTACCCTACCTTACACTACCTACCCTACCCTACCCTATCCTACCCTACACTTTCCCACCCTACCCTACACTACCCTACCCTATCCTAACCTACACTACCCCACCCTACCCTACACTACCCTACCCTACACTACCTTCCCTACACTACCCTACCCTACACAAAGCAAAAATAGCTTATACAATAGCAATAAAGCTCAAATTGACTCCACGTTTTAATTAGAAAATGGCTGTTTTTATTTTTTTTTCGGCAATTATTAGAATTTTTCACCCCGTAAAAACCATCTTTGAACTTCAACGAACATTAAAAGTTATGCGCTTACCAACACATTTTGCGATTCATTTTTATATTATAGAAGATTTGTAGGTGTTTAAGCTTTTCCTCTTTGTAGATCAACTGTGTTGAGTTTGTGTGTGTACACATGATTGTTTCCATTTCAACTGGGTAATAGATGTTTTCAGTTAAACAATTATTGAAAAAAAGCGATAAAAATCAATTAAACAATTAGTTTACTTCACCTTATAAAAAAAAACTTCCTTCTATAAAATTATAAATGCGACAGTTTGGATGGTCGAATGTTTGTCACTCGATTACGCCAGAACGGTTCAACGGATCTCGATGAAATTTGGCACAAAGATAGATTGTAGTCTGTAATAGCACATAGGCTACTTTTTTACCGATAAACAAGGTATGATGCTCCCTTGAGATAATAAAACAAAATTCACGCGAGCGGAACCGCAGGCGTAAGCTAGTACAACATTATTTTTAACTAGCAAGGTACTATAATTTGGCCGCATAGCTGCATTTAACTTAACCGCATAGGTTATAAACATGCATATTGTTCGAACAATAAAATTTAATATAATGTATGCGACAAATTGGGTGATTACCTACCGCGGTCGCTACCTACTCGTGACTTTAAGCTGGTCGTTCGATGCTAGTTGATAGCTGTGCCGATTTCGTGTACCAATACTGAAATGCAATGTGGAAGTTCGGTTGCAATGACTTGGAAACTTTAAAGGAGGTTAGAATGCTAATAGTATGTGTTCGATTTGTTGCGGAAACGTTATCGGTTTTGTTTTGTTTTATATTCGGTTTAGGTACCGTCTTTCGATTAACTGTGATACTGTTCGTTTTCTTGCTAGTGCAAGAAGCTATTCAATATTCTAAACTTTTTCGTTTGGGGTGCAACTTATCCTTTAATTTTATTCGTAAAATATATTTTTTTTACAAAAATCTAACTTCCATAAAAAAACTACAAAGTGAAAAATAACTTCAATATCGGAAGTCCGTGTTCCTGTTTTTGACATCAACTTCCGAAATTGAAGATATTTTTCACTTTGTGGTGTTTTTTTCGAAGTCGGTTGTATTTTAAGGTAACAAGTCTTACCAGCTTTCAAATAAAAAAGAATCATCAAAATCGGTTCACCCAGTAAAAAGTTCTGAGGTAACATAATAAATACAGTTAAATTGAGAACCTCCTCCTTTTTGAAGATGGTTAAAAACAATTTACTACTCCAATGAAGATAGTATAATATTAACAGTGTGGCTGATAGCAGTTGAATTAGATTAGCCGAACACTGAAGCAAATGGCGTGCTATTGGACAGGTCTATGTCCAGCAGTGGACTGCTGTAGACTAATGATGATGAATATTATATTGTGTTTATTTTCGAATATTTATTTGCATAAAAAAAGGTTTTTGTAGATAGGTGTTAAATAGTATATTTTATTTGTTTATTTATAAAAACAATTTGTCCTTAGGAAAACACAAAGACGCCATTAGACCCCTGGGGTCTGTCTTAGCATGCCATGTTCTGGAATTTGATCAACGCGCTATTAGTAATTAAGGTGTAATCAGGTGGATGTAGTGTTTTTAGGGTTCCGTAGCCAAATGGCAAAAATCTGAACCCTTATAGATTCGTCATGTCTGTCTGTCTGTCTATCCGTCCGTATGTCACAGCCACTTTTATCCGAAATTATAAGAACTATGCTGTTGAAACTTGGTAAGTAGATGTATTCTGTGAACCGCATTAAGATTTTCACTCAAAAATAGAAAAAAAACAATAAATTTTGGGGAGCCCCATACTTGAAACTGAAACGAAAAATTTATTTTTTCATCAAACCCATACGTGAGGGGTATCTATGGATAGGTCTTCAAAAATGATATTGAGGTTTCTAATATCAATATTTTCTAAACTAAAAAGTTTGCGCGAGAGACACTTCCAAAGTGGAAAAATGTGGGGACACATTTTTCCCCCCCCCTGTAACTTCTAAAATAAGAGAATGATAAAACTAAAAAAAAAAAAATATGATGTAAACTACCACCGAAAATTGGTTTGAACGAGATCTAGTAAGTTTTTTTTTTAAATTCCTTATTAATCATTTTGCATTTTGCATTGCATGGCATTGAAGGTCCTTCACTCGCCCGTGCACGGCCCGTGCACGGGCGAGTGTGAACGAGTTCATATAAAATGTACACACCGATATGTTTTTAAGCCCCTTACGGGGCACGGTCCGTCCACGTCCCGGGCACGGCCCTGATATCTGTGGATAACCCTTAAGGGTATTTGGTTTAATAAATTAGGTATTATGACAGATGCACACAGCGAATGAATGGAACTCACTACCTGCGTCTGTTTTTCCGAACGCATTCAACCCGAATCTCTTCAAAGTTAGAGTGAACAGGCTTCTTCTGGGTAAGCTCACTCCATCGTAGACTCTGTCTCTGTCATCTCTGACCTAGACTAGAGTCAAGAGCAAACCCATCAAAATTAAAAAAAAAAAAAAAATGCAGTGCGTCAACCATAAAAAATATTTTTGCGTGGCACTTGAATAGATTTTAGAGATTTAATATGAATTAGAGAAATGACAACAAAGACGCCGTTGGTTGGATAATTAGGAAAACAACTCTAATCTAGGCCTTAAATAGGGCCTATTTACTAACGTTGCTTAGAGGTAAGACATCTAACAGTGAGGTTAGTTTGTTGGTTGTCAAACGATAGCAATAGGAATGTTTCTTGGGTAGAAAAAATTATAATTATATTGAGTCCGTCAGTGAGATTACCAAATAATATTGGACACATGTTTTTTGCTTTATCAAATAAATAAAAATTGACAAAGATAAAGCACATCAAAGTTCAGGAGTAGGGGCTTATGTGACGTCACTTGTCAGTATAAAGTGTAAAATACGGCGTGACGTCACTCGATATTTCAACGCACTGTATCGTCGTAATTTTTTGTTCACGTGGCAAAAGAAAACATACGTATCAGATATTTTTAGGTAGGTAATCTAACTGACAGAGGCAGGCCAGCGGAGAGATGGCTTAATGAAATTTTGAAAGCAGCGGGCAAAGATTGGACTAAAAAAGCGAGGGACAGAACTATATGGAAAAAAATGCAGGAGGCCTATACTCTATAGAGAGGTCCTTAATAAATAAATAAAGAAAATCAAGAAAGAAATATAATTATTGAATTGAACTGTATAATAATGGTATTTAAATTGAATAAATTTATAATAATAGTAATTTAATTGAATAATTATATAATTGTAATTGTATTGAATAATTGTAAAATAATGAAATTGCATGGCATAATTATATAATAATAATATTTAAATTTAATAATTGTATTGTAACAGTAATTGAATTGAACAACCAGATATTAATAATAATGATTGAATTGAATAATTACATAAAAAGGAAATAATTTATTTGATTTTACTAATATGCTTGCTCTTATATAATATCATTGTAAATTGAATTTTAATAAAGAAATAAAAGGCTTTTTATTTATCATTTATTTTAAATAATCTAACCGACGGATTAAATAGTTTTTTTTGTCATCAACCCTATTGGCATTTGAATTATCATCATATTCCTGTCCGTGTCCCATATTACTTGGGGGATCGGCACAGCGCATTTTCTCCTTCCATTCCGACCTGTCAACCGTCAAGCTGTCACCGAGACCATTTTCCTTAATATCACTCTACACACAGTCCACCCATTTTGGAAATAATATCATCAATTATTGGCATTTGAATAAAACTTGACGTTGGTATTATTTCTTTTCTAACTTGAAGGTTGCCTATAAAAGTACGCCTTGTGGCATTAAGTCCGCATATGAACCATTACTGAACATGAAATTTATATATAAATCAATTAACACGCAGTTAGCATATGTGGTAATTAGCACTATATAGTTATTTTAGGCCCTTATTCTACAGAACGTAAGTATGTATAAGTACCTAATAATCTGTATTTCTAAATTCAATTTAGAAGGGAACATTTTGCAGTCAGGTGAGGTTGCGGAGCTGGTGTCTGTTATCGGTGTTAACCTGTATTACAGATCACCAGAATATTTTCTGGTATATTTTCAGGTCAAGATATTTCCATTATAAGTATATGTGTATACTAACACTGTTCTATTTAATACCTTTAAACGAGAAATTCTTGTAATCTCAGGAACTACTGGTTGGAATTGAAAAATTCTTTTTGTGTTGGATAGTCCATTTATCAAGGAAGGTTATAGGCTATTTAACATCACGCTACAACCAATAGGAGCGGAGCATCAATGAAAAATGTTGCAAAAACGGGCAAACATATTTCTTTTTGAGAGCTTCCGTAAACGATTTAAGCGATGCAACAATCATGTATGTAGGGTAGGTAGGGTAGATGGGTAGGTAGGTAGCCAGCTGACGGGAGCGAAGCCGCGTGGGAGAGCTAGTGTTTATATATAACCTAAATCTCGGAAACGGCTCCAACGATTTCCATGAAATTATGTATGAAGGGGGTTTCGAGGGCGATAAATAGCTGGGTTTTATTTTTAAAAAACGTCGTTTTCTCTTTTTCCACCCGAGAAGAACTCGGTCGCCCAGTTAATAAAGAATTGTAAAACCTCATTATAAGTACGCATAGATAAATAAAAATGTGTGAAGTGGAAAATGGTGTCACATTTTCTATGTTGGACAAAAGCACGCTCATTGATGCCGGCGGCAACTGAATAATTGAAACCATTCATTTATTCATGGCTCCATTATTTAAATCGAGAGTCTTTTTGGATTAATAAGCCGCTCATTTTCATTCTTTGGTAGTTTGCAATAAGGAAAGGCTCTGCCGATATTCACAAGTGCGCTGTTAAAACTTCTCAGCTTTTTTAACTTTTTGCAAATTCTGCTAAGTTTTGATATACGTACCAGAGTGCATTGCTTTTTGCATATACATTTAGTTAAACTTAAACACAGTTGTTACACAATTATTCCATAAAATATAATGAATACTAATAAACTAGTTAATTGTAAAAATTCAAGTTTTACTCATATCTTTTTAAGCTAACTAATAAAATACATCGTAACAAATCCAAATAAAAATAATAAGTAATTAGTTAATGAAACATTCGAAAAGGAATACTATATTTATTACGTTAAAATAGTTTTAGTCAAGTTTAAATTAACCAATTCAAATCTAAACTAAAAAGTATAAAATCTGCTGATCAAACAAAAAAAGCCTGCCTAAAATGTCAAAATCCCGAGTCATAATAAAATTACCAGTTATTTATCAAATATTTAAAAACGTTTACACATAATTTTTACGTAGAAAAAGTTTTACCGGTGTTTCAACGACTTGATAAAGCCTTCAAAATCACTTTCATCCATCAATTGACAAAAAATAAACAGTATAGAATCTACTGGTCAAGCATAATTAGGTCAAAGTTCGAGAAAACTAAAAATAATAAATTAGTTGAATAACAAATATTAAAAAACATTTTACCCATATTTTTTTGAAAGGTCCCGATATATCCTTCCAAATCACCGCCGCGATTCAAAGTATTGTTTTTTTTTGTTGAGTTGACCGATGGAAAATAAAGATGTATGTCCACTAACCTGCGTTCTTATTATCGCGCGCCATGACGTCGGGGAGCGCGAGCAGCTCTCGGGCCTGTCCGCGGTAGTGTGCGGGTGTGCGGCCCGCCGCGTCCCGCGCGCCCCGCGCCGCCCCCGCACCTTCCAGTAGCGCGGACAGCGAGGCGGAGTCGCGGGACACCGATGAGTAGTGCAAGGGGGTTCGACCTTCCTGGACAATCAGGACACAGGTACTGACAAGCATCTTAACCTTCTTGGAAGTTAGGCATATAAAAAAACCGGCCAAGTGCGAGTCGGACTCGCGCACGAAGGGTTCCGTACCATCATCGTAAAAAACGGCGAAAAAATCACGTTTGTTGTAGGGGAGCCCCACTTAAATATTTATTTTATTCTGTTTTTCGTATTTGTTGTTATAGCGGCAACAGAATTACATCATCTGTGAAAATTTCAACTGTCTAGCTATCACGGTTCATGAGATACAGCCTGGTGACAGACAGACAGACAGACAGACGGACCGCGGAGTCTCAGTAATAAGGTCCCGTTTTTACCCTTTGGGTACGGAACCCTACCCCACCCCACGCCTGAATTTCTCGAAGAGTTAGACAGAGGTTTACTATGGGACACCTACATTATAGCCTGTAACGTTTAAGTCCTATCTAATAAGGGGCGAGACAATTGCCATGCACCGATTGCTACGATTTTATTTGGATAGAAAAAGCTCATTATTTCTTTGTTCGAACTCGGGATGGAGCCCAGCAGCCTAATTGCGTAATTGTGAACTCGGCAAGGCGAAGAGTTTGACCCCATGAAAGAGTATGACAAATCTTCTTTGAATAAATAGGTATTGCCAAAAATTATTGGACGCTGTCATTGATGAAGATACTCGTTTCGAAAGAGTCCAATAAATTTTGGCATTTCCTTATTATTTAAAGAGAATTGGTCATACTTATCATGGGGTCAACCATTTTACCTTGTCGAATTCAATTACGCAAAGGCTGCAAGACCTCATGGTCAGCAGTAGTGCTTTCGACCACTAGAATAACGACTCAAAAGGAAAATAGAATTGACAGGTGGCCATCGGTCTGTAGGCGATTGTAAATTCGGTACAATTCCTTATAAGCCTGTTATTTTCCCCGATTCATCACAATAAATGCCGTGTGTAAAAGGGTTGGTCTGTGATTGAGAGATGACATAGCCAAAGAGGACTGGTGATTTGCGCTTTAATTTTTGTTATGTTGTTGTAAGTTCGAACTTGGCTTGAATATAACTTTCATAGGGTTTTTTAGGGCCAGTTTAGGATAAGTCACATGATCGAACCAAGATTTTGTCAGGACTTTAAAAGAGACTGTGACCTCTGAGTTTGTTTCGGCCTTTCTTCTCAGAGTAGTCAGATAGGAAACGCCGACCTCATCTAGTTTAAAAAAAAAATATGTTAGACATGTAAAAGCGTTTGTACAAACCAACTTACAGAAATAAAATCATTTATCATTTAGTCTAGTCGGAAGATCTGGGTGCGTTTGCAGCAGTTTGATTTTAGGTCGTTCAGGTGAAAAAACTACCTGGCGGCAAAGGCAGCAACCCAATGCTGTACAAAATAATGGCTTAGCACAAAAAAACCGGCCAAGTGTGAGTCGGACTCGCGCACCGTGGGTTCCGGACAAACCTGTAGGTATATAAGTAAAATTGGCCGGCCGGCCGGTGGTTGGCCGGCTTTTAGTTTTTCCTTTTCTATATATGTTGTAACAAAAAAAATACGGTTTTCGCATTTTTTCCTTTATCTATGCTATAAGACGTTACTTCGAACAAAATTGCAAGATTCTGAGTTCACGGGACGTACCCTGTAGGTTTGATTCCCTTGCGAGTGTCGAAAATTTGAGGCATAAACGGCTGTATTTTTTGATTGCATTGATTTAGGAATTTGTTTTATTAACAGCTTTAAGGGACAATGAACCTGAGTATTTCATATAAATTTCAGCTTGATACCTCTACGCGTTTATGAGAAAAATGGTCGTGACAGATAGACGGACAGACAACAAAGTGAAACTATAAGGGTTCCGTCTTTTCCTTTCGAGGAACGGAATCCTAAAAAACCACTATACTCACTCTACTTACACAAGATTGTGTCCGCAAACGACACTGTACATATTTTTCTCTAAAAAAAAGACCACAACCGATTGCAACCTTACTACAAGGCTCAAAATACACTATGCAGAGTTTAGAAACCAAATACCAAAACAGTAACTCACCGAATCCTTCTGATGCACCATCTGCGGGTAGTTCCTCACGAGATACTCGGCGATGTCCATATAGTCGTAGAAGACTGCTTTATGCAGCAGCCCCACGCCGGCTTCGTCCCGGCACATCACAAATTTACGCCGGTTGTAATCACTCTCCAGCAACTCCTGAGTTAAACATTCAAGAGTTGAAGACTCGATCGTAAACAATGTTAGTTATTGTGCTACGGTTCGTAGCGCAGTGCTACGGCGTAGCAATATTGCTACGAGATGTGAGATGTAGAAGTTAAGTTTAAGATTAATCATTAAAAGGGCAATTTTTTCAATATCCTATTTTTTATCTGAAGAATAAATATTTATTTTCTGTCAAACCGCGAATTTTTTTAGAAGATGCGTTTAAGTTATATTTTTATACCCGACTGCCGAAGGAGTGTAATGTGTTTATCAGTCTAGGTATGTATGTAAGTATGTATGTTTGTTCCTATGTGGCGTTCCAGCGACCAAACGCGTTGGCCGATTTTGATGATTCTTACGTCTACCGATTCGTCTTAACCCTGCGAGTATCACTGGCTACATTAAAATTGGAAAATAGGAAAATAGCGAATTTCTTCCGAAACTATCGTGTGGGGTATCAAAGTAAAGGGTTTTAAGAGGTGATAACAAAAATATGCTTAAATGTACCTAACTCAAAAAAATAACTAAAATATTATGAATAAAAAAAGTTATAACATATTCGCGAGCTGACTGACCAAAACCAGATGTATCGTCCGACTGCACAGCATGATTTTCTTCTCGTTTACGTCTTTTTAGTTCGCTTTTTAAGCTGTCGGGTTTTTAGATTTTTAGAATTAACTTTTTTTATTTATGACTAGCTGACCCCCGCGGCTTCGCTCCCGTCAAAATTATAGCCTATGTTACTCGGGAATAATTTAGCTTTCCATAGGTGAAAGAATTTTTTAAATCGGTCCAGTAGTTTCGGAGCCTATACGGTACAAACAAACAAACAAACAAAAAAATCTTTCCTCTTTATAATATTGGTATAGATAAGATGCTACATCCCATCCAACACACTTTAATAAAATTGTCTGAAAATGTAAAGTATTGCATATACAACCTGATTTAGACTTTTTAACTTCATAATTTACTCTTTCAGATTTCGATGATGGGTACCTTAATTTAAAAATGACAACATTTTTTCTCAACCCTTTTCGTACAAGTGGAAATGTAGTACAGGAAAAAGAAACTCAGTTTGTGTTCTATTCTACTTCCGTTCTATCATTTTGTGTATACTATCAACGTGAGCACATATTTACATTGATACTACAGAAGCTACCCGCCACGTTGTTTATTTTGCGGTTGTGTTTGAGCTTGTCCATGAAATATGTAATAGGAGTACTGCGGAAGTACTTGTTAGTAAATTAATTTTAATATAGTTTCTGTGTTCGGGCCAAATCTAACTACAAAACAAAGTTGAGATTAGCTCCAATAAATTCACATTTTGCGACACGGTTTGTGCCTTTTTCAGTGTCAATTTCTAAGTAAGATAATTTGGGCCTCCATCAACACAATTTACTTCTTGAAATAGGCCTCTCCCACTCCCACAACATTCAGTAGTCCGAGCCCCTCTCGCATCCAGTCTCTCTCAGCAAAAAACATTTTAAGGTCAAAGCATTATTTGCGATCTTCAGGACCTCATGCAACCTATTAATTCTAACAACAGTCTGGAATTCAAGAGGGTATTACCAGTAATAACTGGAGCTCAAGGGTCCCCTATCCTTTCTCCACAGCTACATGCAACGCCTCACACTTGGCGAACAATGTTGTCTTATGGTCGAACACTGACAGACCACGGCTTTGGCCATAATACTTCTTTATTCAAATCCGTTATTGACGGAAATCAGCAATTCCTGGAGCTCAAGCAGGGAGCCCTTATCCACTGCCGCATGTAGCGCGTCAGGCGACCAATGTTGGCTGATGGTAGAACACTGGACACTGACAGATCCTTGGCTTCAGCTGTAATACTTCTTTACACAAATCTGTTATTGATGAAGTATTACCAGCAATACCTGCAGCGACCCTTTCTTCACAGCCGCATGCAGCGAGTCACACTTGGCGATCAATGCTGGGAGGTGGTTGGAAACTGGCTACTGACTGACCCTTGTTTTCGGCCATAACACTTATCTACCCAACATCTTAACACAAATAACTATTACCAGTAATACCTGGAGCTCAAGCAGAGACCCCTTCTCCATAGCCGCATGTAGCGCGTTACACTTGGCTACCAATGCTGGCAGGTGATTGGACAGCGATAGACCCTCGGCTTCGGCCAGCAACCGCCGACCTTGCCCTGCCAGCACTGCCCTCTCCAGCCTGCTCCCGTCACCGCCTCGCGCCCACTGGCGAAGCTGCGCTGCTGATATCACCCCAACCACTAATGAGGAAAGTATTACGAAGGTTAGTTATGTTAGTTTAAGGCTGATAAAGTTAATTGAATAATGACGTGTTAGTGGAATGATTTATGCGAGATTTTTTGAGATTGAATTGCAAATACATTTAATTATTACTAGCTTTTTCCAACAGTTCACGTGGTTCCTTCCACAGAAACTATGAAATTATTCGGGATAAAAAAGTAGCTTATTTTGAAACACAGCCATAGCTTTGTATTGTTAAAAGAATGTTTGTAATCGAAACTTCATTCAAACCTTCACAGATCAACTCCGAGAAACAAACAATTGTAGTAACCTCTTTATTATCACTTATTAACTAACGTCCATAATTCAATGTGATGCAATACTGAAAATATTCTGAGTCTAGCATTTCGACAAGAACACATTACTCTTTCTCTGAAAGTTACGAAGTAAGCGGCGACTTATGAGTCTGAAAACTTTATGAAACTAACAGACATCCAGATGTAAATAAATAACAATGTTTACATCAACTTCACTTTATAGAAATACAATGAAATAGATTTGTGCACTTATAAACCACAATGAAATAATTTCGCATCTACACTAGTATTGTTAAAAAACAGGTAAATTTGGGCAAAGATGTACAGACCCGAAAATTCTTTCGCTCATGAAATTTTATCGCTGATGGAAACCTACACTATAGCTGAGTGTCACAGGCTATTTTTATACAGGAAAAGACTTTTTAACAAAAAAATTAAACCGACTTCCTTAACAAAAAAATACAAAGCGAAAAATAACCACCTCTTCGGAAGTTGGTGTCTTTGGAAAAAAATTTTTTCGTTTCTGACACCGACTTTTGAAAAGAAAGTTATTTATCGCATTCTAGTTTTTTTTTTTGGAAGTCAGTTTAATTTTTTATGTTAAAAAGTTTTTTTTTCTCTTTTTAGTTTGGTACCTTATATTACAATGAAAATACGAATTATTAAGCATAACTTAAAAACTACTCGTCAGATCTTTATCAAATTTAAATCCGACCTCATGAGAAGCACCAGCGTTCAAATAAAAAATAACATCAAAATCGGTTCATAATTGGCGGAGTAATCGCGAAACAAACATCCAAAAACATACAGTCCAATTGAGAACAGCTTCCTTTTTGAAGTCGGTTGAAAATTCGCGATTCCTGTGGGTTAGAACGTTGGACTGATTCCGTTTGCAAAACGCTGGTTCGTTAAAATATGGTAAGTTACAGTTTGACACAAATGTTCACCTTCTTATTTGCTCTTTCCTAATATACCAGCGATTCAAGCAGTTATTTGTTCAATCTAATGTCACAAAACACGTTCATAAATACTTCGACAAGACACACTATTTTGCAAGTTCTAAACTTCACACTTCTAATTGCTCAGATAGAAGCAAAGTGGGCGGTAGAAGAAGCTCACAGAAACTGAAAGTAGTGTCGGCGCAGTTCAAGCGATCGTCTTCTGAGATATTGTGACCCGTGATTTACTGATTGACTTTGTACAGAGTGTTCTACTTATCAACCTGGTAATTAATGTTTTTTTTTAAACTCTGTTTTAACAACGATAGAGTTATGAGTAATACAGAAGGATTATATAGGGAGGTTACCATAGAGCATATGATGGTCTAAGATAATATTCCTCCAGAAAATTACAGCAAAAATTGTCTCGCAATCACTCTCGCAAAAAATTGTCCATGTGTAATCTTGGAGATCTCATACCAAGAATGAATAGATTAATTCTAGCCAAGCGTGCTTCATTCTCGACCACATATCATCGCTTACCATCAGATGATACAGTGGTCAATCATCAATTAACTTGCGTAAAATATGTAACGCATCGATATTTCTTTATATCCCAAGGGCAAAAAATTAATGAGTCAATATTTTAGGCTTAACAATAAACCAACACAATCCCAATGCACTGCACGCCTTAATTGAAAGACGAGTTTAAGACGTTGTAAGATTTTATAGTCGAGACTGGTTTTAGTATCCATTCTAAGCTTTTTACGACGTCCGAGATTGAATAGAACTATCATGAATACGTGATTTAGTACTGTTGCAGTATGTTTGAATAAAAATTCGACCTATATGTACAAGTATTATCCAATGAATGAATTATAAATTGTATTAACATTGCCCAACACACATGGGATGACATAGGACATGAGATTAAGTCCGCCTCTGTACGTTTATATGCGTAAATTAACAAATAAATAAATGGAACTGAAACCAAAATTGACGAAATGTTAGCAGCTATACTGGCCTATCCCTTCAAGAAAATCAGGCGTGAAATAATGTCAAAGATCACATAAAAATACTAATGATCAATAATATTACTAATACGTGTATTTTATTTTTACTTTTATACCGTGACTGCATAAAAACATCCTGTTTGAAGGCTTGGTTATTCCTGGTGGTAGATTACAAGATTTATGCGCTAACAGCCCGTTGTAAGCGACTTATCGTGACATCTGCTGACCTTACACTCTTAGGGCGCAAACACACCACCCTTCATGCAAAATAAGAGCTCGAGTATACATTGATTTTTGCAGCATCAAAACAGAAAAAATATCTATGACGTAAAATATGTTGTTAAACTTTGTCTATTTTTTACCATTTTGTCGCTCTAAATCATGATTATTACAATACCTAGAATCAGACATAACCTAAATACTTAACTAACTATAACTGTATACTCGTATGTAAAGAATTAAAACAAGACTAAGCCAAAGGAAAAGAGCTCATTGTGCTTCAAAAAATTCGTCCACATCGATGTCAACGGAAAACGTGCCCAGAAGGCTGGCAGCATTGCCACGTTGGATGCCTTTTGTATTTGTACATAGGTTTGTTTTTTTTTTAGAATAATCAATTGTATATATGTTAATAAAAACCAGACTAAGCTTAAAATAAACGTGACTAGTATATGTCGTAGAAAAACGTATCTTTGTCGACGCGGTAGTGCCCAAAAGACTGGTGGCATTGCCATTCTCGGTTTAATAATAGTGTAATCTATAATTGCCATCACGTTGTATGGCAATGTTTATTCTCTGACCAGGGTAAATATCATTGTGTATATTTTTAACCAACTTTCCAAAAAGGAGAACGCATGTTCGACTTAATGTTTGTTTTTTTTTTGTTTTTGTCCTCCGACCAAGATCGCCGTCAATTGTAAACCGATTTTGAAAATTCTTTTTTTGTTTGATAGATATGTTCCAAAATTGATCTCATTTTAATTTGGTGACGATCTGGTGAAGAACTTCGGAGATATACACCAGAAATCTTCAATAAATAACGGCAAATCTCTCGGGATTGCTGCAATCGCATGTATGTTGTTTTTACCATTTCACAACATAAAATCACGCCAATATGCTCTAAAGAGGTACGCAGAGGTGTACAGTTGACCTTGGTACACTCTCATTTCACCGGTTATGTTCATGTTTCATGGTATTCGGGTAATCTATTCTGGGATTATAAGTACCTTACTAAAGGCAAGTTGCCTATTAGGTGCAACAAAAAATTTAAAAAAAAATACTACCGTCTTCAAACTAAAAACACTATAAAGTGAAAAATGACTTTCTTTTTCGAAGACGGTGTCCATAACGAAAAAAAATGGTACCTACCAAAGACACCGACTTCGAAAAAGAAAATAATTTTTCACTTTGTAGTAAAAAGTTTTTTTTACATGTAAATAAAATTTAACATTTGTTATGTACTTGTTGTTCTTTAGCACGTCAAACAGTTTCAGCTTGATAATGATATGCGACAGGTTCATGCTAGCATAATTCAGAGTTTTCATGAAACTAGGTTAATCAGAATTAAGTGTTTTAATTACGCCGCGATTGAAAAGTGCTTTACGGTGTAAAAATTAAGTGAATTGTTTCGTGGTAGTAATACCTATCAAAGGCTAGGCTGAGTTCAACGTTGCTCTGAAAAAGTATACCTAGAAAGATTTGGGGAGGCCTTTTCCAATCAGTGAAGCAGTGTACAGGTTAAAAAAACTACATATCAAAAAGGATGAGGTGACGCTAGCAAGTCATTTCTTATAAACAGTATACGCTTTTATAACAAGTTGTCAGTTAGTAGTTAAGTCAGTTATATAACTGACCGATGGAAAGTTTAAAAACTACATCAAACGTGTCCTTATTAAAAAGGCATATTATAAAATCAAGGACTACGTTGAAGATATTTTTTTTGGCTTAAGCTCCTTCTGCGCATGCGGCTTCTCTGGTAACTCATAAACGGCACAAATATGTGGATGTTTCTAACTATTCTTAACCTCATTTTTTTTCTTCTTTTAATTAGATCTTTTTACAATGGTTTTCAATTATCTTTATAGCCTTTGCTAAGAATAGTTATAACATTTGTGCCAATGTTAAATTTAGTTTTGTTGTTTTTTTTTTCACTTTTGTATAGATTCTTTTATCGATTGTTTTATGAATGTGTGGACATTGTAGGCCTTCTAAATTTCTAGGTGCTTGTTAACATTTGTTAACTTTTATCTCGTTTTACTTTCTTTTGTTTATATAATATATAAACTTTTTTTTACTTTCTTACTACTTATTTTCGGGCCTATATTGTCCCCCCATATCTAAGTTATAATGCTGTAACATAGAAACATTGTAAAAACAAATCATTTTTTTAAAAGAGTAACCGTGGAGTTTCTTGCCGGTTCTTCTCCATAGGAAACGACTAACCTGAACTATGCACCTTTTGTCGACGTTTTATAAGTGCCCATGTAGGCCTATGTAAAATAAAAATAAATGATTTTGATTTTATGAATAACAGCTGTGTTTTCAGACAGTAAAATTAATTAATTTGATTACGATGCTGAAGCTGGGTTGTTGAATTTTAAAAAAATTACGATTTTTTTTATGTATTTCGAAACTTTACATATCTAAAATTATATTGTCGTTTAAAAAAACTCTTAAATATTTTTTTTCAATTTATTATAAGCAATTGAAAATCGATAAAATTTTGAAAAAAACCACGTGACTACAAACGGGCCACAATTGTTCGCCATGTTGGTGACGTCATAACGTTCAAGGAAATCATGATAATATAGTGTCAACTACACGAAGATTGACTAAAAATATCCGAAAATGTGTGCAAAAATATTATTAAGCAACAAATTATATTTAGTCATGTGTGATAAAGGATTTATAAAGGCTTATGTCGATAATATACCCACCTGATGGACGATTTGGAAGTTTTGAGCATAAATAAAGTAGTAATGAATAATACGTGAGAGTGGATCGTTGTTAGATATGGTTGTTTACCAGGTACATTAGGAAACATAATTCTCATAACGTAATCGTTTTTACATATGGGTAGGTGATATTGGTGTAAAATAAAAAGTAAACAAACACGATTGGCGCGAAACTTTGACTTTGGATATCAAAAAACTTCATTAGATACCACTAAATATGATACATATAGGTATAGGTACATACAATTTTCGGTAATACCCATTATTTACATATCCCTTAATAATATTGAGCACTAATGTCTATATTATATATTTACAAACACTAAAAAGTTTGTAGAACAGAAAACATGAAAATATTAACTTGGTAGATTTTCGTTACACTAATTCTTCAGTATATATCTCTTAAATACGTTGACCGATTTTCACAATTCAAACAGAAATGTTAGTTTTACGCCTATATCTATCATTTAAAAATAAAATAATGAATATATCACCATAAACAAAAAATCATGTTTTCAAGTTACGTAATTATACAGCAATGTAAACTTTGCTCGAAAGTTCCCTTAAAAATTTACTATTCTCAGTCTTTAATGATCAAAGTAAGAAATTAATATGAAACTTATACTAAATTAGAACAAGATAACAACATAATTAACACAATATAATTAGAATCTGATTAGACATAGAACAATGCTCAAAATTAGAAAATTGCTAGGTACTTGGCTATGGCGCGAATCACATTTAATTGGGATATTTTTTATTGGTACGAAGCAAACACGATAACTTTTGAGGTTCGATATTTATGATCAATATTTTCGATATTCATCAACATATTGACGATAATAACAAGATTGAATCGGTTAAAAGTCAAAACTCTGTATCAGCTATGTGCTACAACGAGTAGATATGAACGTTGTGACGTCACACGGGCTCGGATTTGTTCGGCAAACTATCGGGGTGTTTTCGGTAGTGGATTCAAAAAAATATTTTCAATTGGATTTTACTTTGTAATTACAGTGAAAAACTAAAAACTAAAAATAGTTTTATACCAAAACTTCTAATGATCTTTTAAATTTTTACAAAAAAAAAATTGGTTCAACAAACCAATTGCCAGAACGCAATCATCCAAACAAAACTGCATGTGATGTATATTCATGTAGTTTCTAGATTTTCAATAGTTGATAATTAACTGATTGATACTATTAAAAAACTTCTTCAGAATAAGGTACGACATTATATGCGTTTTATACCTCAAACCAAGACAAAATACTCAAAAACTAATTGTAAGTCAAAAATAACAGTAATATATGAACTCGTATAATTAACAGCTTTTCTTTGCTCGTTTTTCATAGCTTTTCGCACTATACATAAAGACTAACTTATACCTAACATTTTCCCAATAAACCCGACGACATAGACGCGTATCTAAGCCATCCCAATAATAACATATTAGGTGTGACGTGTGCGTTGACACCATATAATGGATCGTTACAGGCGAACAGTCCGGGGTGATCGAACCCCATCAATATACGCCTACTAACGTGTGTATACTGCTAATTTGTCATACATTGAAGTATACATGTGAAGAAATTAGAAGGCCTACTGCATGAAAGGGTAATGCATTGGGGTATAGTGAGGATATTGTTTTGTTTAATTTAAATGTGTCACATTGATGCGCAATGACCCCTGTTTTGAATTGTTGTACAGGTACAAACAGTGTATTATGTTGCAGACATTATTTAGACGCAATATAGAAATAGAACTTTGTATTATAAATCTAACCATACGCACAAAGCGTTTTTAAATACTTTCATTGTGCGTACAGCTAAGGAGTGGAATTCCCTGTCTTTGTTTCCTGATAGCTACAACCTAGGAGTCTGCAAGTCAAGAGTGAATAAGTTACTTCTAGGCAAGCGTGCTTCACTTTCGACCACATCATCACTTAACAACAGGCGAGATAGTGGTCAAACGCGAGCCTATAAAGAATAAAAAATAATAAAAATACACCTAATGTTAGATAGTGTCTCTATTTATTTACATAAGTACCTTCACAAAACACTTAAACAGAAAAGAACATAGTTATAACTCACAAAAAAAATTACCCCTAACACATTTTTAATTCATGCTACATAATTTATCTAGTACTAGAAACGCTTCGATCGGCAATCTATTGAACACGTAATTATGACATGATATCTTGCGAAAACACCTCGATTCAAACAGTAAAACGCCCATAACTTTAGAACGGCTGAACCGATTTTCATCAAACAGCTAAGCTAAGAACGCTCTCGATAAAGGCAACCTTTCAAACAAAAAAAAAACGATTTTAAAATCCTCAGAAAAACACACAGATACGCAGCAACACACGTCAAACTTATAACACCCTTCTTATTCAGTCGGGGCTTATAAAGAACATAATTATACCTAAAAACAATAGAGTACAAAGGTGCTGATAAGTTAAAAAAAAATCTTTGAGCGGTTCTGCGACAGGAGAATTGGATGGGAGACCAAATGAGCCTAGATTCTGGAACGATAATTATCGCTAAATTAATGTAACTAATTAAAAAACGCCAGTTAGCTGCTGTGGTTGGTTGAATGATTTTTCAACAGCCAATCGCTTGCGTTTTATTTGTGACGCAACGATATTTTGATCAAAAACGTTTTTACAAAAAAATACTACCGACTGCCAAATAAAAAAGCTACAAAGTGAAAAATAACTTTATTTTTGGAAGTCGGCGTCTTTCGTGGGTACCATTTTTTGCGTTATGGACACCGACTTCCAAAAATAAAGTTATTATTCATTTTGTAGTTTTTTTCATTTGGAAGTCGGTAGTATTTTTTTAATAATTTTAAATTTATTTTTGACTTTTTAGTTGTACCTACCTAATAAGCAAGTTGTTTAGTCAGGTAACTATAACACTAGAATAGATTACCCGAATATCATGAAACTTGAACATAACCGGTGAAATGAGAGATCTGCGTACCCCTTATGAGCGTTCTGGCGTGATGTTATGTTATGAAATTGTATAAACAATAAACAGACATGCGATTGCAGCAATCCCGAGAGATTTTCCGTAATTTATTGAAGACTTATTTTGTATATCTTCGAAGTTTTTCATCAGATCTTCACCAAATTAAAATGGGACCAATTTCGAAACATACTTTTTCAAACAAAAAAAAAAAATGTCAAAATCGGTCCACAATTGACGGAGATATCGATAAACATACATAAAAAAAACAAACGTAAAGTCGAACATGGAACCTCCTCTTTTTTGGTAAGTTGGTTAAAAAACAGATACCTAGGTAGGTTTTAAAGACCTTCCGAAAGCATTTTTTACCAATTAATGATAAACCTACTTCGCAATTAACGTGTAGGTAGTCTAGTTGGTCACACGGTATGTTGTATGATTGCAATACTTATGCCATTTTCTGCAAAAACGTCGGACTCACGACATCACGCTAAGGTCGAGGCGCACCCACGTCGTAACCAGCACTTGTGGAAGTAAATTATTAACAGTATTATTTATAATTATGTTATTCAGTCTATAATTCTCACATTTTTGCTCTTTGACCTAATAGACTTGACATGGTTTCCAAGAATTATTTTATTCAGTCACCCGCTTTAGCAGACTTAAAACATGCTCGCGACGTTTTTACTATGAAACATAGTACAAAATTTACTAATCATAAAAACGTTAATCATAAAAACGGTAAGAAATACGTATAAGGTCTTTGTAAAAACGTTACAATTCGAGCATTTATAATTAATTCCCGCCTATTTCGTTAACTGTCAAAATCTTTATTTTTAATTTAGCATAGTTTCACTCCACTTTTTTTGCAGCTGCCATGTTGTCCAAAAAGGTTCGGTTTTCAAATGACATGCGTGATTGTAGTTCGAAAATACATTTATGTAACAGTAATAGATTTTCATAGCTTATTTTTCTGTATTTTAAACGATGTTAGACAGACAAATTGCATAGGAAAAAAGCTTTCAGCTTTATATGGCAATTCTGTGTTTACATTCGTTTTATGGAGCGCCTGTAGGCAGATAGTTTCCTGGCTTGCACGCAAGCTCCCGTATATTTTCCAGACAGGTTACTGTCGGGCTGTTTACATAGTATTTTCTTCGGGTTGTTTGATCGACCTTTTTTTTCAATATTGATTCCCGATTGTAACTTCTGCTTTTTGCAGTAAATAGAATCGTGAATAGTTTTTTATTTTGCGGTAAAGGTCTTGTTTAAAGTTGATCAGTGAAGTTCAAGAAACACTTTTACAAGCTGTTATGGGCTTACATCATATACCATATCATTTGTACGTACTGCTAATGAGAGGAATTCTCTGCCAGTCTGTTTTTCCTGATAGCTACAATCTGAGCCTATAAGTCAATCAAGAGGGGATAGGTTATTTCTAAGCAAGCGTGCCCCATCTTCGATCACATCAAAGCTTACCACCAGGTGAGATAGAGGTCAAACGCGAGCTAGTAAAAAAAAAAAAAAAATTGCCGTTATGAAAAATCTTGATAGAAGGGCAATTTTCGTAAAGCAAGTGTTTATAAGTCGTTGACTAAGTAGGTAAAATATAAGTATGGGTACGTACTAGAAAAAGCCATGCATATAATCAGGAGGCAATGTTTCTTAAGTAGGTACGCAGACGATTCATTATTCAGAACTCGATAATATGTTTATACCGTGGTTATATTGAACCCTACAATAGTTTTAAGCTCGGCTCAGTTTTTGAATGTCAGGGGTAAATAAATAAGAAAAGATAATCGAAAAGGCCTACCTAATACGAGCAGATACTACGGATAAGTAGTTACAGTCAGTTTACTCTGTTAAAATAAGGAAGAAAGAAAAATATGTATTTGTGACCCGGACAGGAGACACCAGATAAGCAAAAAAAAAATGCCATGTAAGACCAAAAAGCATCCTACCTCAGCATGTGCAGAGATATCTAAAAGTAAATAACGCTGCGCTGGTATTCTAATAAGGCCTTGCTGTTGATGCCACGGACACACTCACAGAAACGGAACATACAATATTTAAAAAATAAATTATAATAGAATAAACTAAATAGCAATAAAATAGTAGTAGTATACGTGTAGGTAAGTATAAAACAAATATGTAAATAAAACATGTTAAATATGGGTAGTATTTAAACGCAAATCAAAAAATATCCTTTTTCTACGCAATAAGATGCCGAATTCCCATCAAAATTACTGATTGCACAGCAAAATATTCAACTCAAAATATCACTAAACACACTACAATTTATTTTCGCAGCGTACAGCGATTTTTCGAATAAGTCGACGTAGCCCCGCTGCGCGAGGCTCCTATTTCTGTCTGCAGGGTCAAAAGTAACCTAAATTTAACAGTATTGCATTATGAGGAAAAAAGTAATGTTATATTGATGTATAATTTCGTTTTATCTGCAGTTTGAGTTTTGTTAAACATTTAGTTTATTTGTAGTGAAGTAAGTTATTAGATGTAAATAAGAATATAAATGATGAGTATGTATTGATAGGCGATTATTTATTTGATATGCAATTTATAATATCCCATTAAATATACGTCCGATACATAGATTTAGAATTTTTTTTGCTACGTCCGATATGCCGGACGCCAAATGACACCGTGAAAATTTAATTGAAGTGAACTGTCATTTCCACCTGAAGTTTTGAATTGATAGCTCACATCAAATTCACTTCACCTATAGTTTTCACGGTGAGATGTTTCTATAAAACACTGCAGTAAAATATAAAACACAAAGCCATACTCACATTTAGGCGGACTATAGTGAACATACATCCCATTCTTCTTTGCATTTCGCTCGGTCAGCCATTTCTTCACGCCCTCCATGTTAAGGAGCGAGGTAGACACGTCACATTCTCATATAAAACCACTGGTGGTCGTCATGACACTGATAGGGCCTTTTACATCGTGGGTTTAGTCAATTAATTAATTAATTATAAACATATTAATTAGACGATTAGAACTGTTTGTAATTGTTATGGGAGTGCGTCGTATATGTTATGGACCAAGTGGGCATACGGCATTTTTCATAATGCCCAGACAATTTGAAAAATGCCCATCACTTATTGGACCGGGTATTTCTCGTAAAGATGTAATATTTTTATTATTTTAAAGTTGACATTGATTTTAATATAGAATAGGTAGGTACGATAACTATTTAAGCAACATTCGACGGAGCCCCAATGCGCGGGTCTCCTATTTCTATCTGCACTTTACTTTAGACCCTAAAGTAACATAACATGAAGGAGATGACGGAAGCTGAGTTCGTCTGCTTTACTCGCTCACTTCAGCTCTGTCTTCCCCTTCGAACCTTACCTATGCGTGTCAGGGTGCCCTAAGCACCTGAGCTCGTTTCGTTTACATAAACCGCCTTTTTCCCATGGGGGTAGGCAGAAACTACAGAACGCCACCTGCTACGATCCTTACGTACTTCTTTTGCTGCATACACATTCGTACATCTAGACATACAACGCCGGTTATGGGTACTGCGCACTTGGCCTTTCTGAAGAACATCACCTAAAAGGTCTATATATGTATTTCTAGGGCGTCCCCTCCCGGCGTTTCCATTCGCGTCTGCCTTGTAAATACCTTTCGTTAGTCGCCTTTCATTCATCCTCTCAACATGGCCAAACCATCTTAGCAAACTCTTTTCAATTTTAGTCACTACATCTTCTTTTAAACCACAACGTTGTAATATTACCTCTTTTCTCAATCTATCATTTAAAGTTACACCACACATACTCCGCAAGGACCGCATATATTGATCATAATTATCGAATTGCCCAACCGTTACGTATCAATATTCATAATGAGCAGACAATGTGATAAATATAGAAGTTTAAATCAGTATTCATTACATTGCCCGACTTGACTTGACTAGATTCATAATGCCCGGGCATTATACATAGTGTCCTGATTAATCACTTGGTCCATGACATATATGTATAATTACACAGATTAATTTTAAATGTCAATAAATGAAGGACATAGGCCTTAGCGTAGGAAAGAAAAATACCAATATATATTGAATTGAAAACTTTAGTGAATTAACCAGCTGAAAGTTATTTAATCGAACTACTTAATTGTTATAGTTGAATAAAATAACATTTTTGTATTATAAGTTAAGAAAATGGTCTTACTAAAATCAAATAATAATAATATGCTTGAATGACTATGTCTACTTGCACTTATGTAGAAACTGTAGGCAGATTTTTAAGCTGTTATCTACCGTCCATTTAGAGTCAAGTTTTTCACGATAATAAAGTCCGTTTTTTTAGCAAACGATTAGTTAATTTATTCGCCAGCACCCAGCTATTGCAATTAGTTTGAGAAGTTGAATACTGATTCAGGGTCTACAAGTTCACAATACGATAACAACATTTATTAAATTTTCTAGAATAAAATATATAGGTAGGACAGAACTTTTGTAAATGAAGAAGCTATTCACGTCAAAATGTCATGGCCTATACTACACATAGATAAAACTTTCAATCGATATCACCCGCTGTGTGCTATGGAAAACGTCTCATAAAATATTAACCGATGTCCGACTAACATCGTTTGCTGGCCCTAGCATCGAAAATTACTTTCAGAAAACCGTATTTGTTTCGGAAAATATAGGATAAACTGTTTAGAGAACTGGTTTCAAAATGATGACTTATTAGATAAAGATTAAACTTGAAAACATTTTGGAAAAGTAGTATTAAGCGGTAACACAAAATATAGGCACAGCAAACGATATAATTTTTTAATTTTTTGGAAGGTTGTTGAACTACATATTTTCAGTAACACCCAAGATTCACTAATTCAAAGGTTCTGACGTCATCTCTGACGGTCACTCACAAATTGTCCCGCTTTTAGGTACTGTGGTATATTATCTGTGGTAGCGTATATCACAAGGCGGTATAGAACAGAATTGATAGCAGGTGTATAATCAACTGGACGGACTCCTCGCTTCACAGCAGGCATGGCGTTTAGCTATGCAACAATACGTACACCCTACCTCGCAAGTTGCTACCGATAGATGTCGAAGGTGCGCTCAAATTTGGCCCCCGACTCATGGTAGCGGTAGGAACTATAGGGCTCTAGTAGGTAGGAGTTTGATAACCATCTGTTCTTCCAAATACAGAGGGTATCCTTGAGGATTGCCGCACAACACAAAAATATATTGAAGTTTATTTTTTTCTAATTGCGTGAATATTCGCTAGCGGTAAACCTGCTGAGGAAATATTGCAAGCGGTGGTTGTTTTAATATACTTCAATCCTTGGTATAGTCGATTTTTATAAATTATAACCGACTCGGACATGCGTTATTCAGCAGCAAGGCAAGCAAATTGACGTACCTATAGACTACTATTATATACTAGACGTACCTAGTTACCTACCTATGTATATGGTACTTTAACGTTAAACTATTTAGAAATTATATTAAGATTCTTCTTTCAGTCCAGAATTTATCAAGATTTGTTAAGTACTCCGTATTCAACCAGGCCTTTTTAAGTTCATTAGAATCTTCCAGAACCTAACATGACTCCAACAGCAGAAACATCCTTCTTAGGACATTATAAAATTAGATCATCCAATCCTCAGTGTTCTTGCAACGCTCTCAATTGAGATTTCTCTAGACTTTCTAATCCAGCCTGAAGCTTCACATCATCAGCTTTTTAATGTTCCCACTGCTGGGACACAGGCCTACTCTCATAGAGGGAGTTTGCTATAATCCACCACGCGGGCCCAGTGCAGATTGGTAGATGTCACATGTCTTTGAATTTTTGGTTCTAGCACATGCCGGTTTCCTCACGATGTTTTCCTTCACCGTTTTGAGAGCAGTGGTGATGTAATAAATTACACAAAGTAAAGTGCCTGCTTGAGTTCGAACCCGCGACCTACAACTCGTTAGTCGGGACCGTAAACTGGGCCACCACTGCTCTCTTCCTGAAGCTTCATATATGGTAGAAACTTTACACCGCTGCTGTATGTGATTCAGCGAAAAAAATAAATATATAATGCTATGACACAAAGGCTGCTGACATCGATATTAATGATCACACCGACCTACCCTTTCTTCTTCTAATTATGCTCCTTCGTTGGGCACGTTTTTTGAAAATTTGTAGGTAGGATTTGTACTGTCTTTGTGTTCAACAGGAAGAACTGCACCTAGGTATGGACATACATTTTTAAACCTCCGAAACTGGTTCTGGTCTAACAAAATATAGTAAACTTTAACTTTTGCCTAAAAAGGAGTTTCATGACATATCTATACTATCACATCAACAGCCTATTAATGTTCCCACTTCTGGGACACAGGCCTCCTCTCTGTGAGAGGGAATGGGCCGTAATCCACCACGCGGGCCCAGTGCGGGTTGGTGGATGTCACATGTCTTCGAATTTTTTGGTTCTAGGACATGCCGGTTTCCTCACGATGTTTTCCTTCACCGTTTTGAGAGCAGTGGTGAAGAAATAATTTGCACAAAGTAAAGCGCCTGCCTGGGCTCGAACCCACGACCTACAACTTGTAAGTCGCGGCCGATACCACTGGGCCACCACTGCTCTCTATCCATACTATATATATAATTATATAATATAATATTACAAAGCTGAAGAGTTTCTTTGTTTGTTTGTTTGAAAGCGCTAATCTCAGGAACTACAGGTTAGAATTGAAAAAATCTTTTTGTGTTGGATAGTCCATTTATCGAGGAAGGTTATAGGCTATATAAAATTACGCCACGACTACGCCTACGCCTACGACAGGAGCGGAGTATAAATGAAAAATTTTGCAAAAACGGGAGCGTCCGTTGCGTGCGCTGCGTAAACAGTTAAATTTACGCAATATTCATGTATGTAGGGTGGGTAGGTAGCCAGTTGACGGGAGCGACGCCGCGTGGGACAGTTAGTCTATAATAAATGTTGCGTTATTACTAATGGTTCCTTCTCCAGCTGTTGACCAGCAAGCAGAAATCTGCTACAATATAATAACTGTTTAGACGAATCCAACATTTAACGCGCATGAAAGGAAGATTTGATGTGGTGCAAGATCACAGAACCTATATACATACCCTAGAGCCTTGCCGTAGAGTATCTACTGTAGATCATAGGTTAACTACTAGACCTAGGATAAATATCATTTGATAAATTGGTTAATGTTTATTTGCTTAGAAAAGAGGTCGTACGGAGGTTGTAGGTAGTTCGTCAACGCTGGCCGACCATACTTATAAAACCTGCCAAGTGCGTGTCGGACTTCGCACATTTTGGGTTCCGGACCAAACCACAAAAACAAGTTGGTTTGGCTGCGATGTAGAGTATTGCAGTTTTAGGTCATCGCCATCTCTTGACCGATAGTTTTACTAATGTAGTTTTTGTTGATGATTTATGAAAAAGTGTGCTATTTAGAGACATCGTTTTATTTTTTCTGTAATCTTTACAGAAACTTCTATCACATAAAATATTTTCAGATTTTTCTCTATGCAAACTTCGCAGATATGGGGAACGGTATTTCTTTTAACATTCGTTTAAAAGTCGAAATATATAGCGGCCTAAAAAAAAGACTTCCTGAGGGACTGAATGGACCGGCCATTCGAGTGGTAATTGATGGCCGCTCGTCTGACCAACTGGGTATTAATGACGGGGTCCCTCAGGGGTCGGTACTCTCAGCAACATTGTTCTTGCTGCACATAAACGATCTGCTCAAACCTTTGGGTATGCCGACGACAGCACTGTTGCTGAGAGATAAGTGCCTCAGATCCGGTCTCTCCCAGAGTCCAAGGTTGGGCGCTTGAATCTGTCCTTGAAGGCAGTCTCCGAATGGGGCGATGCCAATCTGGTCATGTCCAATGCTGCTAAGACCCAGGCGTGTCTTTTTTCCGCTAAAAGGAGTCAATTCCATCCGGCTCCTTCTTTCCGAGGCGTGACCGTGCCGATAACGGACCATCTTGAGATTCTTGGCATTACGTTGACATTGACGCTTAAATTCGGTCCATACATTGAGGCAAAAGCTCAGCTGGCTGACAAAGAATTGGGGATCCTCGCGAAGGTGAGACGGTACTTCACGCCAGAACAGTTGCTCAACTTGTATCAAGCGCAAGTTCGATCATGTATGGAGTGCTGTACTGCTCTCATCTCTGGGACGGATCTGCCAAGTAGCAGCTGGATGCACTAGAGCCGATAGAAAAACGGGCCAAGAGGCTCATTGTCAATGAAGTACTCTTCGAATCTAGGCTTCAGGACCTCGAACACCGGCGCCTCGAAGACTTGCCAGCCTTTCGGTTTTTATCGGTTACATTTCGGGGAGTGTGCGACGGAATTGCATGAACTAATTCCTCCTAGCCCGTTCCATCATCGGACTACAAGACGTACGGCGATGCGTCATCGGTACATGGTGGACATCCCACCCATACACACCAAACTTTTTAAATTTATTCCCTAAACCAAATTTTAGGGCATACTTTTACTATGCGTATAGCACAGCTGTGGAATTCCCTCCGGAGCAACTGGACAGATTCGCAACACGACAGATTCTCAGCTGGACAGTTTCGCAACTGGACAGATTATCAACTGGACAGAGTATAGTCGTGAAAAAAATAAGTTAGACAATGAATCATAGGTATTAAATATAAAAAAGTGTTTATTCAAAGAAAATCGATATAACACAAAGACACGAAAATAGAAGAAGACCTGTCTTACAATCTGTTGTATTGAGATTTTTTTGGTAACTAATTAATATAGTATTAAATAAAAACTGCAATTGGATTTAAAAACTTCTGATTACGGGCGAAAACTAATATTCAGATAATTTTAATAATCGTAGGCGTTCTAAGCATGTCAGTCGCAGTCATGACACTGACATTTTTTCGTTAACGCAGACCGATAATATATTTTACAAAATCCGAAATTATAAGAACTATGCTGTTGAAACTTGGTAAGTAGATGTATTCTGTGAACCGTATTAAGATTTTCACACAAAAATATAAAAAAAACAAGTTTTTTTTTTTTTTTTCTAAACATTCGTGTATACGTTTCCTGTGACTTATTTGGTAGAAGAATAAACAGTACTGGTACTAGCGAGAAAAGCTGGTAAAACGGTTTCGGTGCAATTTTGAATGTAGGTACCATCCCCATAACATATGTCTGTTATTTTTAATAAATCTCTTGCTGCTTGACTGCCAAACATAATTATTTTATCTGCACGACCATCATCATTAATAAAGAACTAGACATTCAGGTATTTCAATATCTTCAATCTTGTCGCTTTGAAAAGAGTCAGCCCTTGCCCTCGGAGCAAATCGTCCACTTTCCTATCTGGACCACTTTTTCATAATGTCTATATTCCCTAGTCATCTATTTTAATTTTGTCATGTATTGTACACGTTCTGTCCAGTTGATAATCTGTCCAGTTGAGAAACTGTCCAGCTGAGAATCTGTCCAGTTGCGAATCTGTCCAGTTGCTCCGGAGGGGTGGAATTCGCTGCCGGAGTCTGTATTTCCTGTTGGCTACAACCTGGGAGTCTTTAAGTAAAGAGTGAATAGGTTTCTTCTAGGCAAACGTGCTTCACCGTCGACCACATCATCGCTTACCATCAGGTGAGATAGTGGTCAAGCGCAAGCCTATCAATAAAAAAAAAGAAATGGGGCAAACCTCATCTAAAACTATTTCAAGTTCATTACTAGTTCTTGAGATATCCAGCTGTGACAGACGGACAGACACTGAGCCGCACCTTTTGGGTCCCTTTTTACCATTTTGGTACGGTACCCAAAAACATGAAAATGCTGCCAAGTAGCTATTAAGTAAACAACGCCACGTGCAACGAGTGCTCCGGTTCCTGAGCTTGGCATTGCTACAGCTGTACATTATTGAACGACGACTTCTTCCGTGAAATGAGGACTCCAGGGGGGTAACCACAAGCTCTTAGAGTAAGGTTATTTTGAGATCGAGTAAGTGACAGATGTATACAAGTCAGATACATCTGTCCCTTACTCGATCTCAAAATAACCTTACTCTAAGAGCTTGTGGTTACCCCCCAGGAATATTATATTTCAAAGAAAGTATTTTAGTATTTGCCAGTTATGAAGAATTTGAATTATAATTTCGAAACAGTTTCCGTAATCCCCGTGATATTCCTGGCAAGTAAGGTAAATAAAGGCTGATATTTAAAGAACAGATATTTCATCCAAAGGTATATTATATTTAAAAAAGATTAATATTACATGTAAAAATTACATGAAAGTTTAGAAGAAGATTGATATTGCGTGTACAATTTATATAAAAGTTTAATAATATTATCTTTCAGCAGATTCAAGCTATGATGGTTCTTCTATTCATGCCCAGGTTCCTAATTGTTAGACAATGTGATGTTGATGTTCAGCCCAACGTCCTTCTTGTTAGCGGCCTGTGATGTGCCCGGGCGTGCGGGGTCAGAAGCGGTACCGTTTTGAACTAAAAAAAACAGCATAAATATTTAAAAACATGAAATCGAGGGCATTATTTTTCGTACAGAAATACATGGACTACCTACCACCATTGTTTAGTTGTACGTTAAGAATGCGATGATACAATTCATTGAATTTCTTCTGACGTTTCATATTAGATGGAGTGCGCACAACAAGAGTTGGCAGTAAAATGTAGTGTTCGAGATTAGGCTCCTCTCTAGCGTGTTTGCGATGAGATGCTACTTTTTTGACGACCAGCCGAGGGTTTCTGGACTTGCACGTGGAGCTACTGCCGCTGGTCAACTCCCGGCTTCCATTGCGACGCTTCTTTGTAACCGGAGTGCGCCTGTTGTCGTGCTTAATCGGGCTGGACGTCTGGTAGCAGCAAGTCGGCTCTCTGATCGTTGGAGACCTGTTTGAACTTGGACCTGGAGCAGAATCATCGTATCCAAATCTACGCTCCCTAGAATGACGTTTTTGTCGAGACTCTGGTACCAACCGATCATGACTTCTTGGAGCTCTGCGCGAATTAGACTCTTCCCAACGTCTGTCTGCGATCATCGCGCTTGCAGCGTTGTGGTCACTAATCGCCACCTCCTCGCCCTGTTTATTTTTATGGCTGGCCACGATGATATCTCCAGTCTTGCCCATAGGCCTAGCGTTTTCATGACGATGGTTCAATTTGACTATTCTGTAGTGGCGGCGCCGTCTACGCTCCACATGGGCGACGCGCTCCCGTAGCAAGCTGTCTATCAGTCGCTGCAACTCACACCTCGTGCTGCATCTCTCCGAATGATTTATTCGTCGGCTGAGCCTCGCGTTGGGCCAATGTGTGCGACAAACGTCTTCCCAAATAATGTCGCTAAGTACAGCTTCCCGTGAAGGTGTTAACTTGATACCATCATCGCGTGGAGCAAATTCCCCTTGCGCTAAATAATGGACAGTATCCATCAGTCGATAATCTCGTACTGGATTGAGTTTGTGTCTGATCTTATGGACTCTTTCGGCTGCCATTTTTGGTACATCATCTCTTTTGCACGGCACGGACGCACACTGTCTCCGGCCTCGAGCGGTGATGCCGTCGTATGCGGTGAAATCCCGACCGTATTGCTCAGAATTATGTTCTTTGTCTAGAGTAGTGGCTTTGCTTGGAGAAAGCGGTGCAGTTTGCTGTGCGTACCGCTGGAACGCCGAAGTTTCAGGAATATGGCTATATTGCTGAATGTAGCTACACCCCGGCCTTGCGCCGGTCCCAGATGTTCCCATTATGTTTTTTGTACCTTTGGGCTCTTCATCTGATGAAGACAGAGGTATATTAGGATCTATAGAACGAAATACCATTTCTTGTCTTAAAATTTTACGCTCCAAATGATCGATTCTTTTATTCAATTCGTGAATCGTAGCACCAGTAGGAAGTTGTGTATCTTCAGAAGATGTTTTCGTGACAATTAATGTGGCAATATCAACTTTATTGGCATTTAATGTCTTTTTATCTGTTTTGGCTTCGATTTTAGGAAGGTTCATGTTTAATTGCGGCTGTGTATAAAGATAGCATTTTTCCGGAGACCTTTGTCTCGTATTATAGACATTTACCTTCTGAGGCCTGGTGTTAGTGTGAGAACATTTCGAAAGTATTGCTGAGCTCTCTACCTGAATAGTGACTGAGGAGGCTTTATCTGTATCTGTTTCACTTTTCGTATAAGGATGCTCCGTGCCACAACCGATTGAATTTATAATTTTTAAATCATCTTCACTGTAATCTGCAACAGTGACATTATTGTATTAAAAGACATTTCTCATTCAACAAGAAAATGTCCAAATATATACTTACGGGTGGTAAAAGACGAATGGTCTCCAATACCTAGACGTGAACCCGACTTATCTGAACCCTGAAAAGTACGTAAAAATAATTAACACAATGGAAACAACAGGTGACGTGGTAAGTTAAAAAAAACGTACCTTTTTAGCCTTGAAGCGACTCTTTTCTGCTATGTAAATAGTTTTGATGGCGGGGACCGTTCTCGGTTTGATGGAAACGAGTACTCTTTGTGATGCTGGTCGGTGTGTTGGATTCTTCTGAAGAATTTCTAAATCTGGGAATTGAAGTAACTTTTATTAGACGTCATACGAAAGTAAATATACCTTTGTTATAAGGGGAGCGTTACCCAGAAGAAGTTGTTTCTGAGGCAGACGGCCCGAGCCTCCTGCGAGAGAATCGAAATCAACCTCACGTATCAATTTCTCTTCCTGGATGGACAGTAGCTTCTTCTTTGATGGAGACTGTTTATTTTCCATCACATTTTATTTTCCTCTTCGCATGCATAGTTCTAAAATCAACCCGCCTGAACTATAATGATGTGAGGCTAAAACAATAATTTAATTTTACAGTAAAAAGAAAATTTTACATTATTCTGACAGGTGTTTTGACTGGAATTTTTTTTCTTCTTTCATCTCTAGTAACAGTGTGTTTATGGAAATGTAGCTTTGAAGTTTACATGCTGAATGATTTTATTTCAATGAACAAAATCAAAAGATGCAAGTTATTTTGCAGGTTTCATAAAAACCGTCTTTTGCATTGGCATACTACAGGCTAGAAAGACAAATAGCCTACTATAACACAAGATTTAGATAAAAGATATTAGCAGACGTTTCATATTATTATGGCAATTCAGTTAGATATAACAACTTTGTTATAAACTCATTAATATGTTGAAGTTCATGCTGTTGATATATGAGTAAACTAGCTGTTGCCCGCGACTTCGTCTGCGAAGCATTAGTAATTCGAATAGCTTATTTTTTATATCGCAGCATAATATTGTGGGTTTTTTATACAAACTTCTACCTCTCTTTCCACCCCCTTAAGTAAGATTTCCGGGATAAAAACAACTATGCTATGTCCTGCCCAGCGTCTCAAAATATCTCCCAACCAAATTGCATCTAAATCGGTTCAACGGTTTAAACGTGAAAAGGTGGACAGAGAGACAGACAGAGTCACTTTCACATTTATAATATTAACTAAGCCCGCGACTTCGTTCGTGTGATGGCAACCAAAAATAAGCTGCTATTAAACCTGAAACAAACGGTCCAGTTCGGTAGTTCCAAATCGATGTAGAGGTTCCCATCCTAGTGCCATTTGATTCTTCAAAGAAACTTTGACACCCCTAAATCGTCTTCTGGGGGTAAATCCGAAAAACTAATGATGCCATCCTTTATTATTTTGCCAAAGGGATATGATTTTTATACAAATAAATGTCTCCCTTTTAACCCTTTAAAAAGTTGAATTTCCAAAAACCCCTCCTAAGTGCTCCCCAACGTCATAAAAAGAAGCTGTAAAAGTAATCAAAAATCTTTACCACCCCGAAGTCGTATTTTAAGGGTAGTTTCGAAAAACTATATTGAAAACCTTTATTGTTTATTTAGGATGGTATTTATTTCAAGTTTCATGTTTATTCACCCAAGAAATCAGATTTTTCAAAAAAATAACATCCCCTGAATCATCTTTTGGGGGTAGTTTCGAAAAACTAACAATGAAAGTCTTTATTGTTTATTTAGATTAGTATTTGTGTCAAGTTTGTGTGTGTGTTTGTGTGCCGGAGTCTGTGTTTCCCGATAGCTACAATCTAGGGGTCTTTAAGTCAAGAGTGAATAGGTTATTTCTAGGCAAGCGTGTTTCACCGTCGACCACATCATCGCTTACCATCAGGTGAGATTGTGGTCAAGCGCGAGCCTATAGGTTATAAAAAAAAAAAAAAAAAAAAAAAGTTTCAAGTTTATTAACTGAAGTAATAAGATTCTTCAAAAACACTGTAATACCTCCTAAATCGTCTTTTAGGGGTAGTTGCAAAAAACTAATAATCACAAACTTTATTGTTTATGTAGGATGGTATTTGTGCTAAGTTTCAAGAATTTTGGTCGAAGGAATTAGATTTTTCATACAAACTTTCAACCCCCTTTTTACCCCCTTAGGGGTGAAATTTCCAAAAATCCTTTCTTAGTGCACACTTACGTCACTTGAGGAACCTTTCTGCCAAATTTCATGCTTCTAGGCTTAGCAGTTTTGGCTGTGCGTTGATTGATCAGTCAGTCAGTCAATCAGTCACCTTTCGCTTTTATAGATATAGATAGGTAAAGGTATAGACAGAGCAGTGGTGGCCCAGTAGTATCGGCCGCGACTTATAAGTTGTAGGTCGTGGGTTCGAGCCCAGGCAAGCGATACCCGCACTGGGCCCGCGTGGTGGATTACGGCCCATTCGCTCTCACAGAGAGGAAGCCCGTGCCCCAGCAGTGGGAACATTAATAGGTTGATGATGATGATGATAATGATATAGCCAAATATATCTTTAGCTACTTTATCAATATGACATTAACATGCGAGAGCTAATAAAGAACAGACGAACATAAGAAACGAACTCTGCATTTCTTACGTTTGGAACGAAATATACGATGTTTTCTAAATCTTCATCTTCAGTCATTACATCTAACCCAAGCATTAGTGGGCTTCCCAAGACACACGGAACGGAAGGTCTGATGGCGTGGGAGCGTAAGGTCCATCACTCTATAGACAGAACGAAACTTTTCCGTAACATAGACCCCATTTCAAAAATGGAAACAGAAAAACAAGTAAGTTAGCTGTCAAAATTTAGTAAGGGTGACGTTTTACCGATTTGTGCTTTTCAAAAAAAATTGCTTGCCAATTTTCTGGTAAAAAATTAGCAAGGTTTTAGGGTACATGTAACGTATGGATGCTTGAATTCCCCGTGGTCGTAAAGGATGACGGATCAAGCGCAAAAAAGCAATGCTGCTGCCGCCGGCGGGTCGGCTGTGGTGATTGTGGAGAAAAAGGCAGCGAGTCGGCACAAGCCGATCCGACCCACTGAGTTACCGGATGATGCACCGATCGAACTGCATCACAAACGCTCGCGAGCACCCGCGGTTCCATGTAAGTTGTTTCATTTTGAGGCAATTTGACACTCATGAGCCGTAGACAAAATCAGAACTAATGCTAACCTTGGTTTATGAATACACTTTCCATAGATAATTTCACAAATATTTACAACAGTGGCAACCGCTCCCGGAATAATTAATTTAAGCGTTAAAAGATCCTTGTAGCCATTGTATTAACTTAACTTATAATTCTACTGTACGTGTTATGTCACTGAACTCCTAAACGGCTGGACCGATTTGAATGATATTTTTGTATGCGTTTGGGTGGCGCCCCGGATGTTTTAGATTCACAATAGGGTAGGGTAGATGAATGTTTGGTGTTTTTATGGCAAAACAAAGTTTGTCGGGTCAGCTAATAGTGGTATAATACTTAATAGAGCAAGATCCCCGAACCCCAGACGTTACTTATTTTCTCATACACAATTTTGACAGTAGTGCGTCTTACGGAAACCGTGGGCAACAAATTTTGTTTAGTCACAAGCCTTTGTCTTTCCAGCTGTAGCCGAAGAATTGAAAAATCCACCTCAAGATGCTGATATAGAACAAAAGAAAGTCGAACACGGTGAGATAAAATAGATAAACGAGCCAATATCTGTGAATACCAAAATATAATACCTAAAACTTGTCAATTGCAGCGATGTCTTCCGAAAAGCTGAAGCATGTCACCTCGAAAAAATCGTCTAAGCGAGCGACGTCACCCGAGGGAATAGCCATGATGCCTATAGAAGTGGACGTACAGGTGGGGTCAATGAATCACTTCGCTTTGTTTTGTCGCAAATACCTTCTATCACGCTACTGGCGTGTGATAACGGACTCGTTTCTGTCGGGACATGATAATTTGAATGCATGGTTAACGATATTTCACGCGATACTTTTAACGCTGTGAATCACGCTGTTGCGGGTTTTTATGAACTATGCTGCAAAATGTTTCAGAGAGTCGACATCGTACCATCGGCGACACAACCCATCCCAGCGGCAGTGGGTCCCACGTCAGACATCACCAAGGACGTCAATGATAACGACGCCGACGACAGCATAACGGAGGAGATTGCAGACTTGCGGACCGCTGAATCGTCCCACAAAGAATGGGTACGAATATTTCTATTCCCTATTTTAAGCTATTTGCTCATGTTACTTATTATCTCGATATGTTAATGTAAAGCACAATAATAACGCAATATGCTAAATGTAAAGTTTGTAGTTATAGAAACCTATGATTGAGGTTCGTCTGATTCGTTCAAAAACGTATTGCTGCGGCAGCCCGCACGCGACATGACCGCTGTAACCTCGCACAAAATTACTACCAAATGTATAACGTTTGATACTTGGCAAAGCCTATGAGACAACGGCAACGTCTGCACTTGTGAATGCATAAAAATCTCAGTGCTACTTGGCAATAAGAGTTTTGTATGCGTTGACGATGTTGCAGACGAGCCTGCGGGCAGCGCTGCGGGTGTCGTGCGCGGCTCAGTAACGTGTTGCTTGGTTGTAGTCGGACGAGGAGGCGGGCGGGCTGCCGCGCAGCGAGTCGCGTGCGTCGCGCGTGTCGCGCGTCTGGCGCCAGCTGTTCTGTTGCGGCGTGCCCTACGAATCCCCCTCCGAGCACAACATTTCGTCGCCGCGCGGCGGGCAGTTCGCCAACGGGATATAATCCTGTCTCTACACTTGCATCATACCGCACGCGATCTGGGACGTGTTCGCGAACATCAAATCAGCTGGCCATTTTCGACCGTTGCCCCTCAATCTTAGTAAATCGTTTAGCGGTTAAGCTATAAATGTTTAGTCGACCCTGTAAAGTGTGTGATAGTCCAGCAGCTTTATCATAGGTGTTCACCCGTGCCGAGCTACTGAGGTGTCCGTAGGGGACGGCGCTCGGAGATGGCCAGCTGAGCGAATGGGAAACTTACTACCTCTGTAAACATACGTGTTGTGCTGTGTATATAAAATTACTAATAATTATTGTATTTTTACTAATGAGGGTCTGGACACCTACAGATTTCAGCATGTTCAAAGCTCAACGAGTGTTAGTGACATTTACCTACAAAAATATTTTTAAACGTCTTGTTCAATGTGGTGTTTTTACAATGATATTAACATTCCTCTTATTATTTTAACCCAGCAGGTTCAAATACATTACTTAGTACTAATATGCTCCAAGAATAATTTATGTAGCTTGTATTTATAAAAACTTTGTGCGAATTATGTAAATTAAAGTTCGATTTTCAAAGACCACTTTATGTTTTACTGTACCTTTAAAAAATCTAGTATATATTTAATTGTAATGTCCAGTTGCTGAATTTCTGAGATGTTTTAGGACATTGAAAATGGTAGTCCGAAATGTGTACCTGAAAAACAAGCGGGTGAAGATATTGTACCACTGCCAAGAAAAATTGCGAGTGAGATAATTAACAAAATTGTAAGTGAACAACTTCACTTTTTTGTAGCTAAATTATGAAACTTTTACCTGCTTCAAATTATTGACAATTATTACTCTCGATTTCCAAAGCTTTTAGAGCACTAAGGCCCAAATTCCAAACCATTTGTTAGCTTAAGGACAGATTCGCTTTACGCCAGATTCGCGTTAGTTCAGATTCGCGTCAAGACAAATTAGCTTTAAGACAGAAGTATTGTCAGATAAAAAGTTATTTAATTCATTCAAAATCAAAACTATTTTTTTTATTTCACATAGGCCTACCTGGGCACTAATAAAACGTCGACAAAAGGTGCACGGTTCAGGTTGGTCGTTTTCTATGGAGAAGAACCGGCAAGAAACTCCACGGTCTATTAATACGAATCATCAGAGAAGATAAAAACAAACCTTGCAGACATCGTTACTTACCAAAAATAAATACACTGTGCTAATTTTAATCCTAATTTTATTCTATATTAATCAAATTCGCTAAATGTTTTAAACATGTTAAAGTTGAAATTCGTCCTTGTAAGGCGTTGTTACCAATTTTTTCAATCTTTTTATCCTTTTTTAAGGCTTCTAGCCTTCGTCTTTTCCCTTGACTGTTAAGACTTAAACTTAATTTTCTTTCTTGTAGTTCAGTTTCTTTTTTTAGCAACTGAAGAAATTAATATAAGGCTGGTTTGGTCGGTATTTGTCGAATTCAGTCTACGATGATATCCCTCCACCAAATTTTTTGTTCTGATATTTTCTCCGTAACAAGAAAATTGATCAGAAGTGACTTACTTTAGCCACTGGGTCGAAAAATAGTTTTGAAACTTAACAAATTCTTCTGTAGCAGGGCCAGCTTCTAATAAAGATAAGTAAGCCACAGGTATTAAATTTGGAGGTAAGAGTGCTAATTGAGTAAACATCCTTGTTATATTTTTGCTTTCATTTGTTTTATCCATGCCAATTTTCTTACTCATTATCCATATTGTATTTAAATAGTGGTAAAAACAACCCTTTATTGGACATCTACTATATAAAAATAAGTTGGCTTTCTCCCTGACGCTATAACTCCAGAACGCACGAACCGATTTCCAAGGTTTTGCATTCGTTGGAAAGGTCTCGGGCTCCGTGAGGTTTATAGCAAAGAAAATTCAGGAAAATTTAAAAAAAAATGCCTTTTCAAGCGGGAAAATCATTTATCACATACAGCGCCATCTCTGATACATAGCATGTACTACAAAGATGGCGCCGGTGCGTGATACATTGTTTGACAGCTACTAATTGTTCTCTGATCAGTTAATTTCAAGTGACAAACCGGTATTGTGTTCACTGTGAAATTGTGAAAAAAAAGTAATCTAATATATAAAAATAAGTCGGGTTTTCCTCCCTGACGATATAACTCCAGAACGCACGAACCGACTTCGATGGTTTTGCATTCGTTGGAAAGGTCTCGGGCTCCGTGAGGATATATTGGAGGCACTCCGGTACCACGGAGAGCCTCCATATCTGCGGGCGATCCTGGCCAGCTACCTGGAGGACAGAGGTCCTCCTGGTGGACAAAACGGCCAGGATCAGGCGCTACGGCGCGGAGTGCGGTGTTCCACAGGGGTCGGTGCTAGGGCCCCCCTTGTGGAACATCGCATTCGACTGGCTCCTGCGGGGCACCCTCCTCCAGGACACGAGTGTCATCTGTTACGCGGACGACACTCTCCTCGTTGCCCGGGGGAGGGACTTTGGTGAGGCGGCCTGTTTGGCCTCGGCTGGCGGATCCTTGGTGGCAGGTAGGATCCGCCAGCTTGGATTGAGGGTAGCGCTGAACAAGACCGAGGCCGTGTTCTTTCACGGGCCTGGGCAGCGCTGCCCTCCGAACGCCCACATCGTCGTGGAGGGCGTTCGGATAGGGGTCGGGGCCCAGATGAAGTATCTGGGCCTCACGCTGGACAGCAGGTGGCGCTTCGGCCCACATTTCAGTGGGCTGTCCACGCGCCTGCTGAAGGCCGCCGATGCCCTGTCTTGGCTCCTGCCAAATTTGGGGGGGCCCAAGGCGCGATGCCGGCGGTTGTATGCCGGCATCTTGCGGAGCATGGCCCTGTACGGGGCCCCCATGTGGGCTGACTCCCTCCACAGGAGGGACAACAATGTCTAATGAAAAATTGTTTTTTAAGATTCTAAACATCCTTTCGTACATTTGTTGAGACTGAGGTGAGATAGTGGTCAAGCGCGAGCTTACAGGTTTAAAATAAAAAACTGAATGAATGCCACAAAATTAACGAAATCTCCTTCATTTGTTGTTGTATTAACATGCAACGAATAAATTTGGTAAAATGGTTTCGGCGTCGCTTTAAATGCACCATCACCATAGCATTTTGTATGTTTTTTTTATGCTAATGGTTTTCCCAATAATAAAGTCTTTAAATAAATATTCCACCAATTTTTGAGGCAACCTCACATCTTTTACATTTTGAAAAGTAGTTTTCTCCCTACTGTGACTGTACCTAAAACCCTAAATTGATAAAAATTTCGTTTTTATCTTCGACATTTTGAAAGGTAGTTTTCTCCATACTGTGACTGTACCTAAAACCCCAGGCTGATAAAGAATTCGTTTTTCCTAAAATGCGGCTAGATTTAGAATAAAAGGTCGGCTACTTCTAAAGAAGTAGAATCAGTGCCCCTCCACTGCACAGAATAGGGAACATTACTGCCAATTGCTCCCGCCAGATGGCGCTTGAAGGATAAAAGTAAACAAAAACATAACAACATGGCGTCTACTACAGTTTGTGTTAGTGGTTACCGAACTATTTTTACTGTTTTAAGTATAACTTGTGTTCAAAAACTAAATAATAATATTGCTAGCTGTTGGTCAAGAATGCATCAGTGTTGTGTTTATGGATGCAGAAATAAAACCGGCCATATGATCCCAGAAAACGCCAATATTCGCAAGCAATGGGAAATTACTATTCGTCGCAGGAATTTTACAAAAAAGTCAAGGCTGTGTCCTGACCGTTTTAAAGCGGAATATTTAATAAAGAAGGTATTTTACAGGTCAGTGTATTATTCTTAGGCAACCTTTATTCAAATAATAACAGTAATTATTATGTTTAATGCTATAGACATTAAAAAGAAGGTACATAACATTGTGTACTAATTAAACACAACTACAAAATGGTTTTAATGACTACATAAATACGCATGTTTAACCATATGGTGTTAATAAAACCTAATTTATACTTACAGGACTGAAACTAAATAGAAAAATATTAAATAAGGGGGTTACCTACCATTGTTTGGAGAAAAAAGAGTCGATGAAAGATAAACAGAGAAGGAAACTTTGAACAAATTGAGGAGAAACAATCAGCACTTAAAATTTCCGGTGCTGTTGGAATAAGTTTCACAATAATGTCTTAAAAATAGTGTTTCAAAAAGCTAAATTTCATTTGTGGTTAAACAATAAGAAAACACCTTTTGTAAGTAGAATAACTTGGCCCTTAAGAATGTAACTTTGATATCATTGATATACCCAGATAGCCTAGATTTAGACTCAACTCTAGACCTAAGTTTCATGGCAATAACCCTTCTAAAACTCTTGTTAATTGATGTGAAATATTGTAAATAAAGAAATATATTTCTTTTTAACTTAATTTGATACTTGGACAATAATATAGATTCAGTACCTACTCTCAGAAATAATAAGTTTCACCGGTTACTTACTTTAACAGTTGGTCTATTTTTAACGGTTTTGACACATTACTCAGGTTGACCAGGATTTCTCCGATTATACGTGGGACACTCAGAAAGTTTTGCGAAACTAAAAAAAATTGTTCTATACGTACATATATTTTTATTAAATCTTTTCAAAGTACTTTCCACCAGCCTCTATACAAAGATTCATGCGCCTAAACCAGTTTTCAAAACACTTTTTCCAGTCCGCCGCAGACACCTCGTTTACAGCCTGCTCGAACGCAGCCAGCGCATCTTCCGGCGACGAAAATTGTATCCCTTTGAGCTGATTTTTTATTTTTGGGAATAAAAAGAAGTCACACGGTGCTAGATCAGGGCTGTAAGGAGGGTGACCCAGGAGTTTGACTGGCGTGCTGTCCAGGAAGTCCCTCGTTTTGAGTGCGGTGTGCGCAGGTGCATTGTCGTGGTGGAGCAGTAGCCCGCGGAGCCCTGTGTTTGGTCGCTTGTTGCTTATAACAGAGAAAACTTCTGGCAAACATTTGGTAGTATACCATTCGGCATTAATGCTTCTTTGATCCCGTAAGGGAATTGATACCAAGTGGCCAGTCAAATTAAAAAAGCTAGCGATCAAAATCTTACCCCCGCTTCTAGATCGCTTCACTTTGGTAGGCGTTGGCTCATTTTGAAACACCCAAACAGTCGACTGGCGCTTGGTTTCTGGGTCGTATTGATAAATCCAGGACTCATCACCTGTAACGATGTCGTAAACACGCCGAGACGAGCCTGCTTCAAATTTGTTAAGCATATCACGGCACCATTCCACCCGGGCCTGCTTCTGAGCATCGGTGAGGTTGTGCGGCACCCAGCGTGATACTATCCTCCTCACGCGAAGATGGCTGTGTAGAATCTCGTGAACGCTTCCCGATCCAATCTTCAATATGTGTTGAATCTCCTGATATGTAATTCGCCTATTGTCTTGGATTAAATTTTTCACTGCTAGCACGTTTTCTTCGGTAACAGCCGTCAAAGGGCGACCGCTTCTTTCGTCATCCCCCAAAGTTGGTCGACCGCGCTTGAATTCGTTATACCAACGATACACGGTTGCCTTGGAAGGGCCTTCATCCATGAATGCCATTTGAAGTCTATCGTACGATTCATCCGGTTTCAGGCGACACTTGAAATCGTATAAAATCATAGCTCTAAAATGTTCCCGGCGCAGATCCATATTTCAGTGAGACACAATACTTTGAATTAACTCGCAAAAAATGTGGAGGGAAATTTTGAAATTGGAACTTACTTATTTTTACTTATAAATAATCATATTTTCGAAAAACATTATAACTGGCCAGTCTCCCATATATAAAAACTTTTTTTCGCAATACTTTCTGAGGGGCCTGGTATTGGCAGACAACATTGTATATGAATTGTATTAGTAATCAATCCTAAGAAAATTAAATAACATACAAGTACAAAGAATTTTCATTTATTTCTTGTTATAATTAAGTAACACACAGTAGGTACATTTTAATAGCACAGCACTGAAATTTAGGTAAATGTAGGTACTTATTTTATACACAACTATCTAGCCCTTGACCCTTCTTGAAAATAGGTGTGATCCTATATTATGACAATATTGACAATGGAAAATAACACCACTCAAAACAAATTTTGTGTGTATTCTAGATGTTAATTTCAGTTTTCATCCAGGTGACATAAAAATAATAATATCTATTTTGTTGTTGTAAAAATAGGTACTGATATTTTCATGGAGGCCTTAGAACGGGTGGTGCTATAAAACATAATAACAAGCATTAGCTGCAAATGCCATTCTAACGTGCAGCAGATACGCAGATACATTTTCAGTCCTTTTTCTATGTTTAGATCAAACCTGAAAGAATGAAGAAAGTAGATGTAAATGAAATGTAATAATATCAAGTGCCAATAAACTTATTTATGATTCAATGACAAGATTTCTAATTTTAGAGTTCTTACTCTAAAATTAGAAATCTTGTCATTGAATCATAAATCATCAAAACAAAGATATTTAATATCTGCTTTTACAAATCACCTTCTTAAAAGAATATATATATTTATTCGAAATGATTAAGGGTGGTAAGGAAGACAGCGTTTAGGTCTTTGGTAAGGCTTTTGGCAATTAATAGTGCATTGGACTGCTGTCCACCATCAAAATGTAACCGTGTGCAAAACGGTTCCACTGCAAAGTAATTATGTAAGTCATATAAAATCAACCTGGAAGTATTGTTTTGAATATTAATTGGAAGTACATTGATCTCATTACATATTAAATTGATATAATATCTGCAAGTTACACAAGATTTCCAATGTTCGCATTCATATTCGTACCTTTCAACTAAATCCGTTTTCTTTTTCCTTTTACTGATGCACCGCGCTCTTGAAGCCGGGTTTTTAGGTACAGTATGGTCTGATTTCCTCAATTATTAGTTAGCTCCATCCTTCTTTCACTATTAGCACATGCTATTAGTTTTATATTTTGTATGCTTAAACTGCGAAATATTGCCGCTCGACTTTGACAGTATAAAAAAAAAAACGTAGTGTTACATACTCTTTGGTATAGTTTGTTAACCTCCCGGCTTAGGGTATATATGTTCTGTGGTTATCCTTTATTTTCAGTGGCGCCATCTGAGCTCAGCTTTGCGGATAGTTCCCTATTGAAAGGTTCAACTGATTCCTGACTTGGACAACTTTCCACCGACTATAATTGAATTCCAAATTATGTTTCTGTTTTGTTTTAGAATTCACAGTTATAAGATTATATAAACTTGGAAGTGGTTTAGGAGGATAAAATCTAACAAAAGGGATATAAACTAAATTGCTACAATTAACCAAAGATTTTGTAAGAAACCCTTTACACCAGTGTATAGAGTATTTAAATCAAAGGCCGAAAAATGTCACAGATAGTGAATAAACGTTCAAGAATTAATACAAATACAAGTAACTAGCTGGCAGAGAGTTTTAACTCTAGAAGTAACTAACTGGACTTGATTAGCTCAACCCTCCTACAGACAGCCCAAAAGCGCCCAACCCGCACTCATTTCCTAGGTGTATCGCTGGTAAGAAGAAATGATGAAACAAACTTCCCAGAACACATTTCTGTCTGTTGGCCATAAGGACTATATAAGTAAAACAATAGTGATGTATGAAGTTAATTAGACAAACAGGTTGCAAAGTGCATTATTTACCTAACTAAAGGAAGTTGGTAGGAGCGCTATGCTTGCATTGGTAAATACGTTTACTTGAATTACGTTAATGAGTTCAGTGACAATAGTCTACTAGATTCCCACCCAAGTGACGTGAGACCGCCTTACAGCAGCAGGCACGTCGTACGTATACTGCTGAGCCTCGAACGCGAGTCCTAGGAAGGATTAGCAACGGTCTAAATAATGCATGCTTCTCTAAAATTAAACATGTCATACACAATCCTAAGACTAGGACAGTTTTGTGCCTAAGTGCCTCTGCTTCCAGAATTACTGGACGCGCGCTATGGTAAATAGCTCTCCCTCAATGTATCTCGTCGAAGTCTCTCGATGAAACTCGTCTAGATGAATTAAGTCGTTACTTCACAATTTCTAAAATCCCCAATTTCGAGGATGCTTCAGTGTAATTGGCAGCCGTGCGATGTCAACAACGGGGCTTTTCTACAGGGCATCAATCATGTATCGTTAATTTTTTTTTTTATTCAGAGATTGGCCCGAAAGCCTGGTGCAATTTAACGAGACATGACTCTAACATTCATTAAAATGATCATATCCCAGTTTGTCATGTTCAGCAATGACTACCTGTTTACAAGTGTACATACATCAAGCGCAATGTAATGAGACCCGCAGTCAGACCTTCGATAGGAAACAGTATTTAACAACTAACATTTGTTTGTCCTACGTTCCCAATTACGAGCGGCCATATAGCCTGTTTTATACAGTGAATGAATATTAACGGTTCCGCCTTCCATGAATGTAATGTCAGTTAAAGGTCAATAATAATCCTTAATCAATTGTATAGTGTATAAATGATGGATTACGGCGCACATTACGTGTGACGCTCAGACCAACAAAAAAAGATAGACGGCGCGTCGCGAACATCAAAAGTGAAGCCACAATACTATGCTCTTCCGAGTAAATATACGCGCTCACGCACACACCTACACTAAAACTATGCTCATCGCTCTTAGTACGTTACGAGTCTTCGTCCAGTTAACATATATTAAAAAAATTAATTATGCCTTCATGTGTAGTGAAAACTTGTAAAAACAACAGCAAAACACTCACTCGGAATCACTTTTCACATTTAACTTGAAATAACATCGTTTATTTATTAAATATACTATGAATTTTAGGTTACTTGGAACAAAAAACCTCAACGAACGAAAGCAGTGACATAAAGCGTGAGGGTTGCCATAATGTGATTTAAAATTTCCCTATTCGAAACAAATTTAATATGATTTCTTACTTCGAGTTATATTCCTGTTTTCTTTTTTTATGTATTTAATATTTTAGATTCCCATTTCCAGAAACAAAAAGAAAATGGATAGTAGCTGTAGGTTAGGTTAGGTTAAAACGAGCTGGTTTCCTATAAGAAATAGTCGGAATGATTCTTAATAAAACATAGGTTTTTTGTTCGTCACCATTTTTATCATTTATATTTGTATTACTTTTTGGAGTCAGTGATTTTGTTATGGTGGTATTTTTGAACTTAACAAAGTTGATTGAAAATATAATTACCTATATTATTTCAAAAAAATTTACATAATGATTCAAACACTTGACGATGTTATGATTTACGCTTCAGCAACCTTATAACCTTTAATAGAATTTCTATGAGCATGGTTATAGGAAGCAGCTGTATTTCTTTTCTTCCGATCCCAAGACACTGTCGCAGGCAGGGCTAACTTACACCTAAACATTTACCCAAAAGTGGAACTAAATATGCTAATTTTAACTCATACACACTACACACCCTCACACATTAGCGCACTGCCACCTATACCCCCACACATCACACAAATACGCGTATTTTTTCTCTGTATAACGCTCGTTCTCATATAGTTTGCTTTGCTATTATTTAAAACTTATCTATTTATATTTGTATTTTGTTTTGCATTCAATTGCAAATAAATGATAAGCGGAAGAGTGAAGTCTCCTAACACAAGCAAGGCTTTGCCTAAAAGATGATCTCCAAATCATAATTATGTAAAGCCACTTTCTAATTGTATTTTATTTTAAATAAATTTTGAGATGTAACAAAAAATGTTTTTTTTTTTGAAATTGTAGTTCATCTAAACAATTGAGGTACAATACCATACTTAACAATATCTTACTCTAACATTATTATCCTACACACACAATAATATTATTACCCATTTTATAGGGAAAAAAAATTACAAATGGCAACCCTTCCAAACACACATAGATAAAAATGTGGCTTCACTTTTGATGTTCACGGTGCGCCGTCTATCTTTTTTTGTTGGTCTGAGGTGTGACGAAAGACTTCACCGCTTCCCTAGACCAAATGCTAGTGACAAATATCTGCGAAGGATGAGATAAGTACAAGGTTACGCCAAGCTAGAATAAAAGCGCACATTAGTGAATACCCTACCTATATAATAAAATGATTAAAAACTTACCCAATCATTCTGGCACTCACTCACACAATATTAATACGAGATTGGACTAAATTATAATTAACTTAATAATTAAACTCGTTACTACGATAGTTACAACAACATGCTTCGCCTATTCATTCTAGAGCTATACCCTATGTTTCTCCGTCTCACCACGTGACTCCTAAACAAGACCGTCTACTATTGACCATCCGTCCGTCCTCTCTCAATGCATAAGTGCCTTTTCAAACGCCCCGGTTTCCGGGTAGCAGGTGCCGGGTAACCGGCGGCGAAGTGTATCGGCATGTATGTTAGCTTTCACACTTACCGGCGACAATGGCTATATATTCGCCGCCGGGTAGCCTCTACCGGGTAACCAGCGAATATTGAAATTATAAATATATATGTCAAACACTTCCACCAATCATCTAGTCTCAAATTAGGCAAAGCCTTATATTATGAGTACTAGAAATTACTAGATAACGAATAAAAATAAACGTCCATGACTCGGGTATAATAAACATAGTTACATATTTATCATACAAATATTGCCCTAGCAGGTTTCGAAAACCCACTTATTTTTTTTTTTGGTTTGGAAATCATCCAATGACTTCCTCCCGCTCTGGTTGAAGCGGAAGGGCGTGCCAGACTTTTACTGACTAAAACCCACCCGTGTTCCTACAGTTGCTTGAGCCAGGGCCGCGGTAACTCTTTTTCAAATTTATCCGCGACCCAGACAGGCATCGGCCCTAGCAGACCCCGTCAATTTGCTGACATCTCTTTGAGGCGCGCGTGGAACACTACGCGCCGTCGACTCGGGCCAGGTCCTTATCGGACGGCGAGCTCCCCATTACTCGCCGACCACAAGCCCGCGCCTACGGTGGCCGGGAATCTGCTTGCGACTCCCGACGCCCAGGGCGTCTCCTGCGGTGGCTTGGGGCGTGAGGGCGCCTCCGTTGCGTTTCCCTCACGCGAACTGCCTCCTCCTTCGCGAGCATTACTGCTTCGCAGAAGGAGGTGACAGCTTCCCATGCCCTCTCACTCCGTACTATGGCCTGAACCAGGGCCGGACGCGAGAGGTTGCCACCGCCGATGGATACGAACCCCTGGCGCGGCAGTTCGTATGATAGACTGTTCAGTCACAAAGGTCATTGAAATTTAAAATTATGTGTAATAATCTGGCGTAAAGCGAATCAAAAACAATGGAACTTTATATTGCGGTCTCTACATATTCTGTCTTTAAGCGAATCTGACCTAACGCGAATCTGGCGTAAAGCGAATCTGTCCTGCTAACAAAGGTTCCAAACCTGCCTCAATTGTAAAACTCGCTTTCTAACTAACATAATATTTAGAAGTTACAAAGCGTCTTTGCACATACTTAAGGATTTGAAGTAGACAGTTGAAAGATTTGCTTTTTTGCGACCTTCTATTTTTTTAATTGAGTGACCTTTATGCTCTGCTTTGAACATTGAGCCCTACGTCATAATAGCAGACGTGGAAACCCAATCGGCATATGCGACTTTGTGGCAATGTATTGCTCGACATGCGAGTGATCCAGCTAAGAGTGAGTTAACACAGGCTTTGCGGTTGTTTGCGATGTCGCACCGTTATGATTTAGACGCTCTAAGTATCATACGAACCTTTTATTTAGGGTAGAGCGAGCGGCGCACCGCAATACCGGCACTCCCCTCCCGCCGCGGCCTCCATCCCTCAGCCGCGATGCCTTCCATACCACATCGCGGCCCGCCTCAGTTGCGATGTCGCCTAGGCAACACCGCAACCTACATTTTGGCCGCTACGTCGTCGGCTTATCGGCAAAAGCCCTGACGAACGGCCCCTCCTCGGGTTCCGCTTCGCTTCACCGTGGTTGTGCAAGCCACGGCTACTGAGCCCCCCCGCAACGACAATGCGGGAACCCACCGGGGGGGAGTATCATACGAACCTAGGCCTAGGCTAAGCATGACCTAGGTTACAACAATCGTATGCACTACCGATTATTATATTATCAGAAATATATAGAAACACGGGCTACAGTGTAATTATCGCATTCCAATACAAGAAAAGCCCAATATGCGCAAGCTTTTATGCTATGATACTGACCATTCAGTTTGGCTGCTGTGCTACTGCAAAAATATTTCGAAATGCATTTTTTTTGCCAACGATACCAGAACCAAACCATTTTTTAGGATAACGAAACAGAAAATAAGAAGGAAGATCCCGGGATTCGAGAAAGCGAAGTCAAGATTCCACTACCAGCGCAGTTAGCAGGTGGTATGATGAACGAAGTTGTAAGTAAAAACCATATATTGGATAACTAGCTCTTTGGCTAGGGAAGTGCGTTTTACCCGACTAGTGAAAAGGTTATAAGTTTGGGAGTCTATGTATGCTATACCTATGGATGTTCATCTATTCCTTCGTGGCACATAATTAAGTTATAAATATTCGCCAGATTTCGACAAATGAGATCAAATTTTTATTGATCCTACCCTATCTACCCTACCTGCCGCGTCACACGCCCCGTACGTCACTAGTCTCCAATTTTGTTGAAACTTTGTGAGGATGTTGTTCTCAAATTGTTCTATTTAATACCTTCAATGAAAAAAGTGTCCCTCTCGGGTTTTGCAAACAAAATGGAAAACAAAAAATGACGTACAGGGCGTATACGCCCCGTACATACAAATAAATGTTCCCTCTCTATAGCGCCCTCCAAATCATCATAATATTAAATTAGAAATCGTAAAAATATAACCTAAAAATTATGAACCCAGAAAAAAAGCATTTCGATGAGATTTTTTTACCTGAAATAAATGTTATCATTTAGCGCTCCACAAAAATGTTATTTTATCACAGAAACATAAATGCGATACTTTCAAAGATAATAAATAGCAAATCAAAATTAAACTCAACATCATCAACAGAGACCGTAAGATTTTTCCTTTGTTCGCATATGGACAGATTCTCATAAAGACAGATTAGCAGAAAGACAGATTCTCATAAGGACAGTTTCGCATAAAGACAAAGTACAGTTAAGTTGAAAAGAAAATATATATTTATTTTCTTTTTTACTTTATAAACTAAACCAAAACAAAATTATTTTAATGTACTATATTCAATTCATAAAAATACTTTTCATAAACCTAGTCACTGTAGGTTTGGTACGGTTCACATTTTGCACGTCTCAGTATTCCGAGGTGTTGTAAGCACTATGGCTGATATTTTATCGTTTGCGAAATGCAAAATAATGTTCTCAATTTTACTTTCAAACAACATATCAGATTTCCTTCTTCTTATTAAAAAATCCCTCGTCTCGTCTCGTAACTTTATAAAATTAGAAATGTTCCCGAGATGACAATGTCAAATCAATGACAAGTAAATTAGTTTTGATCTAATCTCAAACTTAATAAATTGCCTATCAAGAAGAATGCATTAGGTACTATTGAATATATTTATGTATGCCTACTACCACAAAGTACCTACGTCCTTTGCAAAAAATAATCTCATTTACATAAATGGGCAAGTACAAACTTATCCACAACATTCACAGTACCTACAACACACTCTTACCGCCTGGCCACATATCCTGCTGCTTTGGAAAAGTGTATATACGCGTGGCGGTGAGAGTGATAGTGTGCGGAACTGGGCGTCTACTCCCTAAGCTCGAAGTCCGTAGTTTCGACCTTAGTTACGGGCGTTTCCTACTCCCTAAGACTTACGGACGGATGATTCGGTCGGGGCCCGAACGAATTCAACAAAAAATATATGATTGTTTATCTATAATTTATTAGTATTTAGTAAAAAATAGTCTACTACCATATTAATAATTATTAGTATTACCATTGGAAAAGCTGGTTGTGACTCTTGACTAGATTTGTGGCTTTCCAAAACTCCATCCAATAATCGATAGGATCTTTAACTCCATTTGAAAGCGGGTTGGTCCTCCCAATGGACCGTCTGGCAGCTCCAGCAACTTTCTTGGCCAAATGTTTTTAACAGCCCACACCTAAAATTTTGATATTTGGTTAATTTTAATTGCATATAAGGTATAATATATAAATACACAATACTCTTAAGTACTGTTACAGATAATAGCCCAGTCAGTAAATAATTAAAAAGGCCTTTGCCAAAGCTGGCGTAGTCGTGATTTGCACAGATGTATTCGTGATTGTAACGCCTACTGACTGGGCTTTAAGTATTTGCAGGATGACTGATTATCATTGTTTGCACTTTACTGATGACAAGACCTCAAAATCATATTAATATTGACGAGCAATGTAGTAAACTCACCCTTTGCCGTTGGTCGACGAACTTTGTGCAAATTCCCATTGAAATTAAGGTGCTTGCACAGGTTTTCTTACAGCTGCTTTGAGCGAACACATGAAGTCGACAAGGGCCTCAATTTGCACGTAATTTGCTGCAGCGGTCGGGGTCATTTTAATTAATTATTAATGAAAACAAAAATCTGCCCGAATATTTAATAGGAATTGCTTGACGTTTCATTTGAAAGTTGCCGTCAAACAGAAAAAAGGCAATGGTATCAACAGGATAATGCCACTTTCCGGACTAAAATGACAAAAGTAATTAATTTCTATATTGATAGACATGAAAAAATTATATTGTTAAAAATATGGTCATTTTCTAACGTAAATATAATACTATATTTTGTTTTGTAAGTTTAAAACCACAAACTAGGAAAACCGGTAATCGACCGTTAAAATAGTACAACTCTAACGTCATCCGTCGTTCGTTCACGAAAATTGTCCATGATCCCGTTCGAAGCTCAATAACCCGAAATCGTTAGGGGGTAGGGTGCACTCCGAAGTTTCGGAATACTTTCGGACGGCCCGTAACTTCGTCGACGAAGATAGGGAGTAGACGCCCTGTACCTTTTCTGTCTTTATGCGAAACTGTCCTTATGAGAATCTGTCCTTCTGCTAATCTGTCTATATGAGAATCTGTCCTTATGCGAGCAAAGGAGATTTTTGCAGTGCCTAGATGTGGCAATCAAATTTCAAGTAGGTACGTACTGAACTATCGTTGATACTATTTTGACTTAGGTCTTTTTATGGATATGAGAGCTTTAAAAATCAATTGTATTTTTTTTACGCAATTCGTTATTGTGGCTGGCGGAAAGAGTTGCCTGGTAGAAACCGTCACGTAACTAGACGTTCGGTGCCGTCTGGCGAAGTTTCGTCTATTATCATCGAGCAATGGCCGACATAATTATTTTTTCGTCTTGGGTCACTATTAGAAGTGCAGCTTTCACATGTGGCCTGTGTGTTTTGAAAACAATGATAGATGATTATTTCGTTCAATTAACGAAGTAGGTCTTTTTCACTTTATTTTATTTCACTGTGTGTTATTTAATTTATACTATATTTGCTTCTCGCTGATTGTCGGCAGTGGGACGAGTGCCTAAAGCTCTGAAGAAAAAAGAAGCCTGATTATTTTTACTAATGAATGTGGTTTTTTTCTCAACATTTTGCTGGTTTCAACTACATTTACGGGCCAAAGCCAAGTAAATATAGTAACAGTGTGTATTTAAGATGAGGGTGAGTTTTCCTCGTCCAGCTGCATTAATTTTCAAACTATTCTACACATATTTAATATGGCAGCTTTCTGTAGATTTATACAGATTATATATATTATTATTTATCATATTTATTTATACAGATTCTTCTAAATCAATTAACTTTAGGCCACGGAGAAGCTTTTTTTATATTAACTGTAGGCTCACGTTTGACCACTATCTCACGATGGTAAGCGATGATGTAGTCGACGGTGAAGCACGCTTGTCTAGAAGTAACATATTCACTCTTGAGTACTCTTGACTTAATGAAGACATAATAACATGAGAGCTACAACCTAGGGGGATTGTAGCTATCATGCTATTGTTATTATTATCAGTAACTACAGTAATTATCAGTGACTAAGAAGGCATAATATAACTAGGTATGTTCTCAAATTTCCTTAATTTTGTCCTTCACTCACCCATCATCAAAATTCTATGGTACTTCTATTTGATACACAATTTTCAAAGAACAATGGCGAAATCTTAGCTGACTTAAATTTGAGCGTTTGAAAGAGAGTTATATAAGAAAGTTATTCTATAGATTGTATAGTAGGTAAGAATATTGTAGTGTAGTATAAATAAATGAATTACTTTCATTTAATGATTGGCAAAAAGACTAGTTATTCTAGTACCCAAGTCTAAAAAAATACAGCTTGGTTGTTGACGACGACCTTTTGATACACGACAAAGTCGCTTGGTTTAAATAAATATACTCTTTCCAAAGCGCAAATTATACATTACATGCTAAAATAACTAGGTAAGGGAAATACTAATGCAATATTCCCCTTTTACTTTCACGATATTGAATAATATTACATATTAAACACATTATTAAAAGTAACCCATACATAACCTACAAAAGTTTATGACTGAATATCTATTATTTTCGACATTCTCGAACAAAAAATCTTGCACAATCTAATTCAGAACATCACCCTGAGTTAAACCAGATATTGACGTGGGAATTTAATCTCAGCTTAACAACGTATCCTGCCATTGTTCTTTGAACACAATTGTAGTGTTTAAGCCTTCAGAAACATCATTCCCATTTTCTGCAGGGTGTTACGTCATATTTAAAAACTTCTTTTGCCCATGCCAACATTCTCCAAGGAGGTTTTGCAGACAAAACATTTTTCGTTAATCTAACTTTTTTAATAAACAAAACATCAAACTTACTAATCTTAAACTAGAAAACCTAAATATTTTAATCACATTTTCTGCATAAAAACAAAACAATTTCCAATGCAAGGGTAAAGGCAAAAATATGCCATGTATTCCAACTGATTGGGATAGCCAGTTCAAAACTACAATATCCATGAATACATGGAAACCTGAAATAAGATTAATTAAAATTAAAATCGTTTTGTCACTTATTTTACATTAGGAGTGGTAAATCACACGTCTAAATAATAACAGCCACACGGGTCGATCTTCAAGGTTAAGCAGCGCTTGCCGAGGTCGGTCCGTGGAAGAGTGACCATTTCAACATACCGAGTTTCCTCCGTGCCTCGGCAAGCACGTTAAGCCGTTGGACCCGGCTGTCATTTGAAGATCTTTGACAGTCGTTACAGGTAGTCAGAAGCTTGAGATCTGACACCAGTCTTGCCAAGGGGTATGGTGTTACCCAGTTACTGGGTTGTGGAAGTCAGACAGGCAGTTGCTCCACTTAAAACACTGGAACTCAGGTACTCTGGTACTCAGTTGAATCCGGTAAGACTGGAAGCCGACCCCAACAACAATTGGGAAAAGGCTAGGCAGATGATGAGTGGCCAATTACACGTAAAAATAATAATATCCAAATCAATGCGACTGGTTCCGGCTTGACTGTATAATACCTACATTATACAGTCAAGCCGGAACCAGTTATAAACAATCTCTAGAAAATAGATAGTTCTGTACGCATATATTTGAAATTTGATGGCCACATCTAGGCACTGCAAAAATCTTTAGGTCTGTGTTGGTGATGTTGAGTTTAATTTTGATTTGCTATTTATTATCTTTGAAAGTATCGCATGTCTCTGTGATATAATTACACTTTTGTGGAGCGCTTAATGAGAACATTTATTTCAGGTAATAAAATCGCATCGAAAATGTCAAAATGCCTTTTTTCGGGTTTATTCCCATCGGCCACCCCCCAGTTGCCACCCCGGTGGCCGATGGGAATGATTTAGTGAAATTTCCTACCTTCCTTCATTCCCATCTGCCACCGGGGTGGCGGATGGCACTAACTAGTGGCGTTTGCCACCCCGGTGGTCGATGGGACTTATTTAGTGAAATTTGCCACCTTCCTTTATCTGCCACCGGGGTGGTGGGCGATTCTCATGACATTTGTCACATAAAAGTGAATGTTGATGCAGTGACCGGTTTACTTTGTTAGTTGGATCCAACTAAAGGTGCTGGCCATGATAACTTAATAATATCATCTAAATTTCTAACTAAATGCGCGCCTTGCATTGCCCTACCTATTTCAATTTTGGTTTTTGGAAGTCGGACTCAAGGTGTTGTCCCCATATTATAGAAATCTGTTTTTATTTCACCCGTACTTGAGGAGGGGTATAAAAAGAGATTACTAATCATGGGCCTATATGCAAGCTGTGTATTATAGTTAAAATATTTGAGAGGATTGTCTTGATTGAAAGAGATTGCATATAGCAGAGATGAGAATGTTGAGATGGATGCGGAGTGACGAGATTGGATAAAGTGAGAAATGAGTATATTAGAGGCAGTTTGAAAGTGGCTCCAGTAACAGAAAAGTTGAAAGGAAACCGTTTGTCCTTGTATGGTCATGTGATGAGGAAGGATGAAACGCATGTTACTAAAAGAGTTGGATAGATGGAGAGGGAGCGGACGGCCAAAGAAAATATGGATGGACTGTGTGAGGAGTGATATGAAAGAAAAGGGCGTCAGTGATGGAGTGACGGGGGACAGGATGGTATGGAAGAAGAAAACGTGTTGCGCCGACCCAAAGTAACACGGGACAAGGGCAGGAAGATGATGATGATGATTTGAGAGGATTGTCTATAACCAGTTATATCCGCCCTTGCTAGATTTTTCAGCTCGGTTTTTTAAAAGGACGGTGTATCATTTCTAATTTGATTTTATTAAATAGTTTGATTACGGATGCTATGGATAACGGTAAGCAGATCGATGTGGTTTGCACAGATTGTAGTAAGGCATTTGATCGGCTCGACCACAATGCCCTGATTAAGAAGCTAAGCTACATCCGTGGGGACCTATTGGTTCTCTTCTGACATAAGCAGTAGTTCTCAATAATTATATGTCTAGTTGGGTAAACTTGCCCAGCGGAGTGTCTCAGGGTTCTTTGCTCGGTCCATTTTTGTTTGTAGTAAGTGTGAACGATATCGAGCAGAGCCTCCATTCAGCCAAACTATTATGCTTTGCCAAGGACATAAAAGTTCTTGCCACAATTTCTATTTCTTTTTTTATTTCTATTTTTTTTTAAATGACATAAAATTGTTGCCAACTCAAAGAAAACATGTTGATAGTTTAAAATTCTACCAAAATCCTTCAACGAAAAATAGTCAAATATGAACCTCGAAAACTTTCTTGATATTTTTTCTATTCATCCCGTTTTACGGTCATGAGAATCAACCACCCGACTATACTTATGAAGGTGGCAGATGGGAATAAACCGGCAAACGCCACTAGTTAGTGCCATCCACCACCCCGGTGGCAGATGGGAATAAAGGAAGGTAGGAAATTTCACTAAATCATTCCCATCGGCCACCGGGGTGGCAACTTGGGGGTGGCCGATGGGAATAAACCTTTTTTCGGGGTCCAACTTTTTTAGGTTATATTTTTACGATTTTTAATTTAATATTGTGGCGGTTTGGTGGTATTCAGTATTCGTAGGTTTATATTTGGGAACATTTATTTGATGTATACTGTGCATCTCTAAGCCTTACAGACAAAAAATACGGACGGGGCGTATACGCCATTTCTTGTTTAACATTTTTTTGTGAAACCCGAGAGGTACACTTTTTTCATTGAAGGTACTAAATAGAACAATTTGAGAACAACATCCTCATAAAGTTTCAATAAAATCGGAGACTAATGACGTCAGGGCGTGTGACGCTACCTGCCTACCCTGCCTACCCTGCCTACCCTACCTATCCTACCCAACCTACCTAAGTAAGGTAGGTAAAGTTGTTCTCAAATTATGGCGTGGCCAAGGAAAATAGGGATTAATTTTTATAAATACTTATAGATAGACTAGCGGACGCCTCGCGGTTTCACCCGCGTAGTGCCCGTTCCCGTGGAAATACAGGGATAAAAAGTAGCCTATGTCAGCCGGGGATAGTGTGGGCTCCCAACGATGAAAGAATTTTTGAAATCGGTCCAGTAGTTCTTAAGTTTATGCGGTACATACAGAAATCTCTTTATAATATTAGTATAGATATAGATAGTGTACTTGATGCATTACAGATCACTAAACCGCCAACCAAAAAAGAAATCTCCTGGAATAAATCGACGTATCTGGACAAAGCGCAGTTAAAGGTTTCCTAAGCCCTAATATTATAGTATTCCTTTTTTTATTTAGTAGTTGATACTTTTATACGTTTTATTTATTAAGTTTTGTTTGCAAAAATATTATGGCACAGAAAAGTACATTCTGTAATTAAGGTTACACTAGTTTGACCATTTACGTTTAAAATAAAAACTAAAATCAATTTGTCTCATCATTATTTAGCCCTGTAGGGAAAAAAAGCAAAAAAAAATGTTTGAAAGTTATGAGCATCGAAAGTTCCATATTTTAACACATCTTTGAGCGGAAATAAATACCATAAGAAGAAGGAAGATTGAAAACTAGCCACCGAAAATATACATTTAGTAGTTTTTTCATGATATCTAGACTCCCAAAGGTCTGTTAATAAAATTTCGTGAGCTCGTTTTCGTCCTAAATCATCATCTATTTCGCTACATTAAGTTAAGTTTTCAAAATGGAGGTCCTCTTCCCAAAGTGGCGCCAACTCGTGGCGTAAATTTGACTGAAAACCCTCATTTCACAAACGTTTAACAACAGACAATTTCATTTGAATGCCAAAAGTTCCTTGTAGATAGTGAAGTTAAAAGAATAGACAAAAACTTTCAGTCACTTGACGACTGAAAGTTTTTGTCTATTGTACTATCTACTATGTAGTAGGAAGTATAAGGTCTTTGTCTACTATACTTATCTTTTTTCTAGAATATCAACACTGGAAGTGTATCTTGGATGTTGGACCGAAAAACTTCGGTAGGGCCTTGCTTTAGAAAAACTTTACCGTACGGAGAGCCCTCTGGAATTAGCATCTGCCTACCTAAGGTCCCAGAACCAAGAATCAATTTAAAAGTGTGAAATGTAGTATACTGTGATTTTTAATTTCGCATACTAAACTGACAGCTGCCAATGACCTTATTTTTTTAAATGTTGCAAGTCGGACCATAGTGTTTGTAAGTAATACTCGAACATAGTGATTCATCGAATCGATGTGACATGATTCCTCAATTTAATTATCCTAATTGGAGTAAATAAATGTTTTATGAATATAAACAAAATATATTTAAATAAAACAGTATTCATACACATAATACATAATTTTTTATTGTGTTAAATATGAAATTAACAATAAAATAAATGCGTTCGATAAAATAAAGTCTGACATAAATGAGTAGAAACTAAATAAGAGCCGCTAGTTTCTTAACAAATGTAATTTTTTTTGTTTCGATCTACTTCGATTTTCGATCAACTTTCGATCACTCAGTATAGTCAGGGTACGACACTATTTTTATGTACCGATAAAGTGGCAACCCCTCAAATGTCAGTTTAATCTACGAAATTAAAAATCAGAGTATAGTCAATATTTTTATTGGTGCTTGGTGCAATCTGTTGAAAATAATATATTTTTTTTAGCTAAAAGTGAAAACTGCTTTTGCCCAGATGTGGCACAGTGGTTGATTTAAAAGAAACAATCTAATTCATTATTTTGGTACAAAGAAGGAGCAATAAACTTTGATGCCACTATTCTGTGGTTCTACAAAATTTTCTGGCATTAATGGATACATTTTCATTTCAGAAACCAAAGAAAAGTTTTATTGAGAACATCAAACCGAGTAAATCGGAAGGCATTAGTATAACCGTGTCCAAGGTATAGACAAAAGTGTCATTTTTTCTTTCCAAAATCAAAATCAAATTGTTTTTTTTTTAAATAAACCTAATAGCTACTTTTGAATTGTCAAACAAAATTTTCTAGTTGCACATTCGCAAACGTCAGTAGGTCTTCCTCCTTCATCAACTTTTTAATCCCCGACGGAATAAGAGGGGTGATGATAAGTTTGACGTGTTTACCTGTGTTGTTGTTTTTCCGATTTTAATTTAGTTTTTTTTTTTTGAAAGGTGAAATTATCGGAAGTGTTCTTAGTTATGGCTCATGAAAATCGGTTCAGCCGTTCCAAAGATATGGGCGTTTTACTGTTTGAATCGGGGTATTTGCGCAACATATCGGGTCCGGGGTTTTTAAATGTTACTTGTTGAAGCATAAGAGTCAGCTTACACCGCGACACCACGTAACGATGCTTGAAGAGATCAGTGTTACATGGTTTATTAAAATTCTTTAACTAAAATGTGGACCTTTTTGTGTCATAAATAAAGTCCTATGTTACTATAGCATATCGCGTCGCGTATTGGTTCGAGCTGATCCTTAGGGTATCAAGTTTATCGACATAATACGTAATACCACTATGTACTCACAAACAGATGTCGCCGATGTGGACAACACGTCTGCTAGGATAGGATGATAATTAAAATTCAAAAGATTCCCGTCACATTTTTATTTCATGTTACATAATTTATCAAGTAGTAGACACGCTTCGATCGACAATCTATTGAACACTTAATTATGACAAGATTTTACGAAAACCGCCCGATTGTAACAGTAAAACGCCCTTAACTTTTGAACGGCTGAACTGATGTTCATCAAACATAGCTAAGAACACTCTCGATAAAATCACAATTCAAACAAAAAAAAAATTGGTTCGAAATCAAAATTGGTTCATCCGTTTAGGAGCTATGATGCCACAGACAGATACACAAATACACAGGTACTACTCTTTTTCCGTCGGGGGTTAAAAAGATGAAGGTGGAAGACCTACTGACGATTGCGAATGTGCAACTAGATTCATATTTTGTTTGACAATTCAAAGGTATAGGGTTAATTGTAGAATACATCAAGATAGATGGGCTAAAGTTGTCACGCTGTGGGATCCAGAACACTGGCATCGTTGTCGAGGGAAAACTAGAAAAAGCTAACGTGACGACTTAGCCGAGCCTCACCACTATACTGTAAAAAATTATGCATTACAATGCAAAGTGAACCCAGTCTTAATGCACTAAATTTAATAAATATAACTAACTGCTGACCCGGCAAACTTTGTTTTACCATAAAAACACCAAACATTTATCTACCCTACCTACCCTACCTTACACTACCTACCCTACCCTACACTACCCGACCCTACATTACCCTACCCTATCCTACCCTCCACTACCCTACCCTACCCTACCCTAATTTTTTTTTTTTTTTCTTCTCATAATCCATCTGCTACATAGTCCGAATAAAGTCTAATTTTTTTTTTTGATAGGTGAGCCCGTTCTTAAGTTATAAAATAACAACGAAAAGTGGCATTGATTTTTATATATAATAAAAAATCAATGCCACTTTTCGTTGTTGTACAGATATAACGATATTACTTTCGGTATATTTTCAGAGGTGCTTGGACAATAACGCTAATTTATCAAGCGGTTTTGAAATGAGCAGGCGAACGGACCGTGTTGTCTTTCCACGGAAGCAGAATCGAATAGAAATAAAAGTAATTGAACGTTACTTTGTATAGATTGCAAAATAGTTGTATTTATACATAGTTGTTTACCTATATAAGTATATATTATGATTTTTTTACCGACGAAAAAAAAAGGATGAGGAATTTAAAATGTATGTATATTTTTTTTATGTATACGCATTACTTTTTATAGAGAGGTCAGATTTTAAAATATCTTATTTTATTGGAAAGTGTATATAAGAGTTTGACTACAATAGATCCCAATGGGTCAAAGTATCCGAGTTACTTCTCGGCCCTTTCATACGATAAGATGGTCGCATTTAAATTAAGAACATAAAATTCATCCCTGAAGGTAGAAAAAAAAGGATTTATCGACAATTTTCCCACTGAATTGCCGATATTTTTAACCGATTGTGTTGAAATTAAGTAACCTGAAAAGCGAGAAAATAACCTTTATAACAAAATAGTTATACCCAAGATATAGAAAACTGAAAAGAAAAAAATAAATTACAAACTTTTAGTTTAGCATTTTGGGGTGGCACCAAACAACAGTCAACGAAAATCAACCTAGCTACAATCATTCTACGCTCTAAGTAATTAATTTGCATGTTTAAATTGTCTATTTGTCTCCATCTCAAAACTTAGACTAAAAGTTTTTATTTATTTTTTGCTTTTTTCTTCGGTATAAATTGTTAAAAAGGTTTCTTATGTACATAAATTCCGCTACAATGTTTTAAACTCCAATGTAATCAGTTTGAAATCATCGTCATTAATAGCTATTACAAACAAAGCTTTGTTCGACCCAATGATGTGTTTAAACTCAGCAATTCTGGGTCGAATAATGCTGGCTTACTGGAAACTTGACAAAGTTGACAAAACCAATAATTATTGGGATGGTTGGCAATCCTTCCAATGAGTTTCTTATAATTTCAGATCGAAGAAGGAAGTTGCGCAAACTTTATGGATAATCTGAAAGAAACATTAGACAACTGGCGTGGAAGGATAAAACATGTGTTGCACATTTAGAATGATTTATAACAACAATTATTTTGAATTTGTATTTTGTTTTTTATAGTATTTGAAGTAAATAAAGCAATTCATGAAAGTATATTTTTATTTGCAAATCACAGATATAATCTGTAGATAGGTGTTCGTGAATTGTCGTGCGTCGTTCGGCTAACTTCGCGACTAACTCGTGGTCGACCCAAATTTTCACCCCGGCTCCACACGTTGGTCCGAGGCGCTCGTACCAACGTTGGTCGGTTAATTGGTGAGGCGCACACATGTTGGCTATTAAACTATTTCTGTCTCGTCAGAGGCAATGTGAAGATATCCGATACGGAAATTGCTGTAAGCGCTTTTACGGTAGGTACTGAGTGCATGTTATAATTTATATTTGTTACTGAATAAATAGAAAAAAACACGTCAAAGTAGATGGTGGATGACGACACATCATAAAACACGGAACCAGTGAGTACAGACCTATACACCCCATTCTAATACTATCGAAAATCACCAACGTGTGGACGGATCGCAAACGTTGGGCACATATTCCTTTGATACTCGTAAAACCGACAGCGCCGGCCAACTACCAACACTCGCCCCAAAGTTGGCGCCAACGCAATTTTCTAGATCCACAAGTTGGATGAGAGTCGTTGTGACCTACGTTGAGGGCAACGTGTAGAGCACTCCTCAGTAACCGTCGATTCCAAGTTCGCCACCTGGATGATAACTGTAGGTACGGTGAACCCGCCACATTTCCTAACATTACGGTTAAGCTACAATCAGCGTTTGCATACGCGCGAAGATTTCGTAAACTAGCGAATTAAAAATAAATCAGTGATTTTACACTCAACACGAACGGTTTAGTTTGTTCTTCAGAAAGGCCAAGTGCGCAGTACCCATAACCGGCGTGTGTGTATGACTAGAGGTATGAATGTGTGTGAAGCAAAAGAAGTACGTAAGGATCGTAGCAGGTGGCGTTCTGTAGTTTCTGCCTACCCCCATGGGAAAAAGGCGTGACTTTATGTATGTATGTACGAACGGTTTAATTTTATCATCTCAGGGTTCCCATCATCACAAGTGTACATAACAATCATCGTTCGCTTAGACATTGGTATAAACTATCGTCGTACAATAAGTGTAATGGCGAGTTTGAAAGAACGGGCTGCCTCAAGGTAGTTTACTGGCTCCATTGCTGTTCAAACGAACACTTATACCAATAACCAACCGACGAACTGTAAACAGACTCCGCACTCAAATCGTCCGCAGCAAAGTCAACCCCCATAGGTGGCAGTTCTCGAAGGAGAAGACTACATTTCAGTATAGAATAGAAATTTTTCAATATGTTTAAGTAAGAGACAAATGCCGAGTTCGGTTTTGGTTTCAGATGAAAAACCAATTTCGGTCGGACACTAATAATTACTTTTTCTAATATACAATTTATTTCACCAAAAAAACGAAAAGTTACAATTATATGGAGTTACTATATACTTCGTAAAACTACACTTTTTATTTGACATGATTTGAAATGAAACTTGAAATTTTCTCAATTTTGAATTCCAGCTTGAATTGTAGACGATCGTAGCAGAACAGGCAGGAAAAGGGAGATCAGACAAGGACATGGCTTAAATTGTGGTTAAAGTATTTTGAGGTATATGTATATCAGATTATGTTCATCCAATCCGTGCTTAATAGGCGTCAAAATGTAGCCCAGAGTGCACCTAAATATTGAGGTGTTTATGCATCCAGACTATTTTAAACACTCCGTTAAAGTACCTAAGTTCCTCAAGGAACGAAAAGCACACTGATTTTAGAATTACATCATGTTGTCCTACTTATTATTTTGGCGCAGGAAAGCAAATAATTCATCAAGTCTTATTTGCGAAACCAGCTTGCTTCCTATTTGATGCTTGACCAGCTTGCTTGCTTTTCTTTTCATGATTTCTTGCTGAAGGTACTTGGAAATTATTGTATGGTCTACATTGTTACATTGTTTTTTATCGGCTGCTGAAGATATTTTTGAATTGAAACACTATCTTTGATCCAGGGTATCTCATTATCTTCTGCTGATTTCTATCCCAAGGTTGTGGAGGCCTATGAAGATCCTTGGAAATTGAACGGCTCTGTATCTCGATGCTCATGTTGTTATTGTTTTAATGACTTTGAATATTGTATAAACCCAGGGTATCCGCTGATCTCCCGAATACTTCAATGTTGCAAAGGCCACGCAGGATTTAAAACATACCTTAAATGAAGCTTTTAGTTTTATCCAGGAGATCAGAGTCTTTACTTAGATAACCAGACTCTTCTTCTCATCGGTACAAACAAATACCATCTTAATGGCCACGGTATTTGAGTGGTTCCCTGACTCCAAACATGTTCTGACAGATGAAAAACCCCAGGGTTTCTGCTCTTCTCTAGCATAGTTCCCGAGGATCCTTACATTTTACGTTTTGCAAGTAGATGAGGCGTTTTTGGCCTTATCCAAGAGCTCCTTCGTTATCTGTATACTCCTGGGTATGGCGGCGTGGCACGAGGCGATGTAGGGCGGCACCTGGTGCGTGACGGAGGCGGCGCGCGCGCTGTGCTCGTGCTCGCGCGGGCGCCAGCACAGCTCGGTGTAGCCGCATCTGCACGTCATCTCACGGCATATCTGAGGGAAATATATTCAAATTCAAATAATTTATTGTGGATCATAGGTACATAAGATAATGTGTTGGTTACAGGTAGATCTGCTATGTCCCGCCGTTGAAGCATACAAAATTCATAATAATAATATATTTAAAGTAAGTTTGGCGGGAACAAGGTGCGCGCCTTCAACGGCTGGGTCATGCCGGTCTTGATGTATTCTTTCGGCATACTCAAATGGACTCAGACAGAACTTGACGCCTTGGATAGGAGAGTCCGCACATTGCTTACCACAAATCGTATGCATCACCCACGATCATCGGTTATGAGACTGTATATCCCGCGGAAGTGCGGTGGTCGTGGCTTTTTAAATGCTAAGACCCTGCACAACCGCGAAGTATTCAGTCTTAGGGAAAACTTCCAGGCCGTCGACGTGGGTATGCATCGAGATGTGGTAGCGGTGGACAAGGGCCTTACCCCGCTCTCCTTGGCTAACGAGAACTGGCGCAAACCTATAGTACTAGATACTAATGACCGCAGGGAGGTATGGCAGAGCAAGGAGCTTCACGGACGCTTCTACCGGGTCCTACATGGGCCCGATGTAGATCTTTTAGCGTCCGTGGCCTGGCTGCGATTTGGTGACCTTTTCGGGGAAACCAAAGGTTTTGTCTTTGCGATTATGGACGAAGTTATGATGACGAACAACTACCGGAAATACATTGTGAAGGACGGCACAGTTGACATCTGTCGGGCATGTCACCGGCCGAGGGAATCTATCCGTCACATTATCTCCGGTTGTTCTAGTCTGGCTAACGGAGACTACTTGCATAGACACAACCTTGTAGCCAGGATTATCCATCAGCAACTTGCTCATAAATACAATCTTGTGGAATCGGAAGTGCCTTACTATAAGTATGTGCCCGACCCAGTTCTCGAAAATGGCAATGTCACGTTGTATTGGGATCGGTCTATCATCACTGACAGGACTATTGTTGCCAATAAGCCTGACATAGTGGTGATAGACCGACTAGAGCGTCGCGCAATGTTTGTTGATATAGCGGTCCCCCATGACGAGAACCTCGTGAAGGCTGAGAGAGATAAAGAAAGCAAGTATCTTGATCTGGCTCGCGAGGTTGTCGACATGTGGGATGTGAATACAGCATTCATTGTGCCGATAGTCGTGACGGCCAATGGCATAATAGCCAAGAGCCTCTACGAACTTCTGAGGAGGCTCTCGTTTGGCAGCTGGATCAAGGGCTTAAAAGGCTTTACAGAAAGCGGTACTCCTGGACACGGCGCGTATCGTTAGGAGGTTCCTCTCTCAGGAACCCTGACCACCGGTAGCTTGGACCCTGTTCCCGATACCAGTAGGCTACTATTTTTGTATTTTTAAATGTTTTTTTATTTTATTTTTATAGAATAATATTTAAAGATGTAAAAATATGTATATAAAATGAATAAATGGAATATATTTAAAATACGAAACATCAAATTGTCATGCAATACAAATAAAAATTAAATAAGTATAATACGAAATGTCAAATTATTAATTACAAAATAGTAAAAACAATTATATAATATCACTTCATTATAGTTTGTCAGTAATAGTTTACAAATTTATACTTATGCACCATTGGTTTGTTGTAATAAACCGGCTATTTCAGTGTCTTGTCATTTAGAAATTCTATAATGGAGTAATAACATTTGCTTATCAATAATTCATAGTTTTTTTTTAAAGGCATTAATAGTGCTCATAGTTCTGAAAAACGGCGGCAGATTATTATAGATACGTGGGCCCATACAAAAGATGCTGAAAGTTGCATTATATATGAAAGTTGAAATAAGGGATCAAGTCTCTTCTTCCTAATCGCTTATCACTGCTGAGAATCTAATTCGATTTCCACTATCTGTGGCGAGACATAGTATGCACGTGAGTTTAGGAGGTATGAGCTGTCCATTGCTGTGGAGGCACTACCCATGGCTGCACCCACGCTACCACGTTTTTGCTCAGTATGTTGGCACTGGGGCGTAGTTGTGCATCGGTTGGCGTGAGTCAGTCTGCAGACTTGCCCTCTAAATGGCTGGCTTTGATACTATGGCTAATGTATACTGACCGAGGCGAGATACTCGTCCCTGCAAGCGTCGGGACAGCCGCAGGTCCAGTTGGTGGGGGGCACGCAGGGACAGATGGGCGGCGTGTAGCACGTGTTGGGGTGGTAGCAGCACGTCGGACAACAACACTGCTGGCACATCGTGTACACCTGCAAACACACATTTGTTGTTAGTAGAATTTACCCGCGTATACGCTTCCGTGGCCTACCCCACAAGAACCAGTGGAAGAATGTTTTCGTTTTTCGGAGAATTTTATATAAAAGTAGTTTGATCGTGAAAATGCACCTCTACTTCTTCATTCATCTATCTAGCCTAATTTGTCCCACGGCTGGGCAAGGCTTTAATTTGAACTCAATTTTGTCTTTTTTTGTGCGGGTCACACAATTTTGTCCGAAAAGTATGTAGCGTAAAAGTTCCGTAAAGTACCGCAAAAGTTCTAGACGGCTCTGAGATTTGCTTTATACAAATTTTATGCTCGTACGAACAATTTTTTTGTCTTTACTTACCAACCAAATAGCTCGAGCTATTTCGTTCCTAACGTAAGGCAGAGAAGAATACAGAAGACATTGCTCAAACTTGGTCAGCTCTGGTACTCCCAAGTTTTTCTCTACTCCAGAAGGACCCAGTATGACCTGGAAAAATAATTATTTTAAGCTTCATGCACAAAGTTACACCGACAGTCGTAATGACCATAAAAATATTATAAGGTTTGAGCCATACCCGTTGATGGCCCAGTGGTTGAGCGATCGGCTGCTGCACTGCGCGTCGCGGGTTCGATTCCCGCAAGAAACAAATATTTGTATGGCCTACAGATAATTGTTTCGTGTCTGGCTGTTTGTGTATGTGAGTTTATATGTTTGTAAATGCACCCACTATTCAGGAGAAAGTCCTAGTGTGGGGTGACGTTAAAAAAACAAGGCAAGTTAAGCAAAAAGCTTGTGAAAAACTCACTTCGCTAGCAAAGTACTGGCAGTCAGGAGCGCAGGTGCCCAAGTTGTCAACGTAGCCGCACTGAGTGGTTCTCTTGCCCTGCATGCCCTTTACCACGTTGATGGCGGTGCGCGCTATGGCATAGGCACCGGCCAGGCAGGGGGTTGCCGTCGAGCAACCTTTTGCAGCACAAACTGCCTCGGTGCCGTTCATTATGCACGATGTCACGCATTCGACCTGGAATGATTTATAGCACAATCAGGTATAATGTTGCTACAGTCCTCTCTGAGAGAGGTTATAATCCACCATGCGGGGCCAGTCTGGATTTATAGATGTCACATGTCTTCGAGTTTTTGCTTTGACTCGTAAGTCGGGGCCGGAACAACAGATAATTACAATTATTTATAGCAGAGATTTATTTTTCCTCAAGTTAAAAAGACAAGAGGCAGGCCACTTTACCTAGGCAGACAAAGTGACATAATATTCTACCAACGATGATAAAGAAAATTGGCGCAACGATGATAAGGAGCTCGTGGCTAAATAATAACAGCCGCACGGGTCGATCTTCAATGTTAAGCAACGCTTGACGAGGTCGGTCCGGATGGGTGACTATTTGAACATACCGAAATGCCTCCGTGCCTCGGAAAGCACGTTAAACCGTTATATATGACATTACGGATAGTCAGAAGCCTGAAATCTGACACCAGTCTTGCTATGGGGTATCGTGTTACCCAGTTACTGTGGGTTGTGGAGGTCAGATAAGGCAGTCGCTCCATGTAAAACACTAGTACTCAGCTGAATCCGGTAAGACTGGAAGCCGACCTCAATATAGTTGGGAAAAGGCTAGGCAGTTTGATTGATGATAAAGAAAATTATCATCAACGATGATAATTTTGATCAAAATGGCTTTCAGTCGAGCCGAATATTCGGCCACTTTTTGTTTTCTTTATCAATTTTTATTTGCCGGAACTGGCCCTACTTATTTTATTTCACCGTTCCCATTTCAAATAGTATCCTGGTAAAAAAGACGCCATTTTCTAATTTTTTCATTTTTCTTTTTTTTTGAGTGTTTCATACGCACCTGTTCTTGATTCATGGTACAGGGATGTACGGCAGCTGACAGCACGGGCACCATAGTTTTTGGAGTGGCACCACCTACGACAGGCACCCTGACTGCTTCAGGGGGAACCTTTAAGAAAAGTCTTTATTAACGATTTCATCGTCAAACTCCTTCAAATTTAAGCAGTTTTTGTTCGGGGATGGGTAAAATCCATTACAGACTGCGACTCGTCCGTGCAATTAGTTTATTTGTACCTTCAAGTAAACCTTCATGGTTTCACCTTGGTTTACAATGAAAAATTAAGCCAAAGGTAAGTACAGTTGTAAGTAAATGTTGCTGCCAATGCCTTAAATAAGATAACTTAATATCTTGTAATTAAAGGTATCAGCGCCCACCCTCATTGAAAAATTGAAGCCCTTGATCAATAACATATATAAAATTCGTATTTTAATTACAGGAATAGTTTAGTAATCTAGATTAGTTTCATTACAAAGCAAAAGAATTAGGGACTATTAGGTGCAAAACTAGAATTCAAATTAACAAACAAAAAAAATCAAAGGTGGTTGGTGAGTGTAGGAGTGGGTGAGTGTATGTGTGTGTGAGTGTATGTGTGTGTGTTGGGTGTGTGGGAGTGTAAAGTTTGTGTGTGGGTGTCATGTTTATGTAAGTGTGTGTGCCAGAGCAAACTTAGGATTAAGATTTTTTTCAAGTAGAATAACGTAGGTGCTGTACTCATGTATCAATGTATAGATCCTTGATAGCCGTTACGGGTAGTCAGCAGCCTAAAAATGTGACACCAGTCTCGCCATATATTACCTCAGTTAATGGAGTTAGCCGGCTGCACTGGAAGCCGTCCCCAACTATCTTGGGATAGTGCCTAGCCTTAAGCCAGATGGATTATTAACATTAGGGTAGAGAGAACTAGAAATCAGTTGCAAGGTAAACCTTTATGAAAAAAAATAAAACGTACCTTTAGGAAGTCGGCCAGCACCGTGTTAGCTCGCACACAGTTCAGCTCCACACAGCCCATGAGCAGGCGAGGATTGTAGACGCCACGTAGGCGGCTGATCTCGCCAACCAGAGGAACCATGCTTTCCACCGGTTCCGTCACCACTAATGTGAATGCCTGATGGGGGATATGGAATAGTTTTTAAGTAGACCGAACCTCGTAAACAATGTGAATGCGTGCAATTTTTGCAATGCGAACTGTACATCAGTCGGTATTAGGTTCGAAATACAATTGCCAGCTAGATGGTATAACAAGGACAGCTATGTTTAAGACTTGTATACACCTATCCCTTACGCACAGCGGCAATAACCTTCTTAATTCTTTATTGTACACAAAATGACATACATAACATAGAGCGATTATAAAGTTGATATACAAAACCGGCCAAGTGCGAGTCGGACTCGCGCACGAAGGGTTCCGTACTTGGTAAATTGCGGTTTACGATTTATGACGTTTAAAAAAAAACTACTTACTAGATCTCGTTCAAACCAATTTTCGGTGGAAGTTTACATGGTAATATACATCATATATTTTTTTTTGTTTTATTATTCTCTTATTTTAGAAGTTACAGGGGGGGGGGGGGGGACACATTTTACCACTTTGGAAGTGTCTCTCGCGCTAATACATCTACTTACCAAGTTTCAACAGCATAGTTCTTATAGTTTTGGAAAAAAAGTGGCTGTGACATACGGACGGACAGACATGACGAATCTATAAGGGTTCCGTTTTTTGCCATTTGGCTACGGAACCCTAAAAACGAGCTTAACTCAAACCTGGCTCTAGGAGCGCATGGTATGAAGATAAACCTTGTTTCAACTGAATTTCTAAAAAGGAGGTTCTATTCTCGAGTTTCTTTTTTTTGTGTTTGCTCACCGATTTTTCCATCAAACGTAAACCGATTTAAAAAAATCCCAAATTGTAATAGTATGTTCCCAAATTAGTCCCATTGAAATTTGGTGAAGATCTGATGAAGAACTCTCGATTAGCAACCAGACTCAATCAAATATACGTCTTAGTATCAAAGGCCATAACTGTCCACGGCGCCTAAACAATGGTTCATGTATCCAGCCCGTTTCATCATCGGACTACCTGACGTACGGCGATGCGTCATCGGTAAATGGTGGATATCCCCCCCCACACGCACAAAACTTTTTGGGGACACTTTTATTATGCGTACAGCTTAGGAGTGGAACTCCCTGCCGGAGTCTGTGTTTCCTGATAGCTACACTCTAGGGGTCTTTACGTCAAGATTGAATAGGTTTTTTCTAGGCAAGCGTGCTTTACCGTCGACCACATCATCGCTTACCATCAGGTGAGAAAATGGTCAAGCGCAAGACTATATAGACCATAAAAAATGTATGTGTCCGTCGCTAACATTCACAGCAAACATAGGTACTTAGCCGTGTTGATCGACAAACACTTAAGGCGCCGATTCCCTTGAGTAGCTGATTTTAAAATGAGAATCACGTCTAAACGGCTAGTCGTAATTTATTGGAAAAAATATATGTTATATTAGACCATTTTCTTAATAATTTCATCTGAGCAAATTTTGAGTTTTATTCGTATAAGATAGTGTAATTAATTTGTAAAGTTATGTCTAAAACGGACAAAAACACGACAGTGACAACAAAACCGCTGGGCGTATTTTAATGAAATTGACACCATAGCAAAGACAATTTAATTATCTACATTTTATTCTCAAGCTTTTTTTTTAAAGTCATAGAATAATAAGAAAAGTACAAAAAACTACTAAATTTCGGGTCGCGCGGGTGAGAAACGAGGGCGCGTTTTGTTCCCTCAAGGTCGTTGCCGTTAGTCGTCGTCTTAAATTGGTATAATCATGTTGACAACACAGTGGAGAGACCGCGGAAACATATCTTTAAAAAACTACGTCACTCGGCTGACACAGATACCATAATGACAGTGTACTTTTCGCTTTGCCAATCACTGCTTACATACTGTCTATCAGTGTGGGGCGGCATATACAAGATACACTTTCTTTAATTAGAAAGAACTCAGAGAGCAGTTCTTAAAGTTATGTCTTGCAAGCCTTTCAGATACCCCACAGCAGAGCTCTACAGGATATACAAAGTATTGTCAGTGAGAAGACTTTTTGTGCTTCAGTGTATTGTAAGGAAACATAGATGCCCAATACACAATTTACACAAACGCCGTGCTGATATGATTTTCCCACCAATTCAGCACTATACTACCTTTATCAGACATTAGTTTGTCTACCTCAGTCGAAATTTATTTAATAGAGTACATAGATTGCTCACAAGTAAAATTTCAAAAACCCCGACACATTTATCTTGCGAAAACACCCCGATTCAAACAGTAAGAAACCCATAACTTTTGAACGGCTGAACCGATTTTATTCAAACATAGCTAAGAACAACCTTTTATGATATTGTTTGATTTATATTTTATGTGTTGTTAACCATATAATTTCATAGTCTACTTTAGTAAGTAAACTAAGTTTTTGGAAGAGTTTATTAAACTTAACAGGTTAAATACCTGATTAAAATAATGTGTTATTAGATTATTAGGGATCTGCTTATTGTAAGCACCTAAACACAATATAATATTTGCATGCCAACCAATGGCGAAATGTGTTATTGTGCTAATAACTTATTTATACCATATTTTGTACCGCATTTAATGCAAATAAATGGCTTTGACTTTGACTAACACTCTCGACAAAATCAACTTTCAAACAAAAAACTTAATCAGAATCGGTTCATCCGTTTAGGAGCTATGATGCCACAGACACTTATAACACCCCTCTTTTGCCGGCGGGGGTTAAAAATAGCGTATTATGTAATTTTATTGGTTCAACATAAAACCTGTTGCAATGGTGCACTCACCAAAACCTTAGATATTTTTTTTTTTTTTTTTTTGTATTTTTTTTTTTTTTTTTTTTAGAAAAACGTTATATGAATACACATACCTGCTTATATTCAGCAGATAGTGTTGGTCACAACGCATTGTAACCATGAAATTATCAAGATTTTTGAAGTCGTAAATATCTGCTATGAATTTTAAATTGGCACAAAATGACTTACAGAGGGGCATATTGTACATATCTGCAGCGCTATCTCCGTGACGACGGGCGCGCTGTACTCGAAGCTGTCCTGCTGGTTGCGCGCCATGATCACCACTACCCTGGAGCCCTGAAACCACAACAAACTCATTTACTAATAGCTTCGTTAAAGCCCGTGCACATCGACGACTATTTCATGCTTTACTTGCTTTTGCCAACGAATTCGCCTGCGTAAAAGTCGACAAATAATCGAAGGAAAAGTACTATCGGGTCAAAAATCTCCTACATCCTATAAACTTGTCATCCAAGCGGCGTAAACTGATTAATAAACAAAACGTCCAAAGAAATCTGTCGTTGACTAGGAAGTAGGATAGGATTTTATGAAGGTGTAACAGGACACCGAAGGTTATAAAATGTTTTATAAAAAAAGAGAAAATCAAACAAGGGTACGTACATTCTACGACCGTAACACGCGCTGCTACGAAGCGTAGCACGGTGTAGCGGCTACGCAAATATCGTAGCCACATGTCTACGCGACACCAAAATGTTTTTCGTAAAAATGAAGTCGGCAATTCTCTTCGTGCTTGCAAGGTAAGATAAGAGTTTAGGAGGGAAGTAGGCTTAATTATATACTTGCCTATCCGACTGGTTTTTTTGTCAACCACGCCTCTACGAATTGAATTAAATAGAATTGAATTGGGTTAAACTAAATTAAATTACTTTAATTATCACGAAGTTTCTTAGGTCCACTATCCCCCTAGACAAATCTTTAACTGTCCAGGCCGCTCGTCTATGGAATGCATTGCCTGTGACAATAAAACGCGCGCAATCACTACCGATCTTTAAAAGACTGGTAAAGGAGGACTACCTGTCACTGTGATCATATTCTTGTTGGAGCTGTATTGTTTTCTTGCTTGTATATTTATAAATGTATGTATTTATGTATCTATTTTAGTATTTTATATTTAGTGCTTCTGTTTGTATTTTAAGATTGCACCAAGTGCAACCCCATGTCGTGTCCAGGCTATCTCTCTCCATTCGCCTGGAAGAGATCGCAGATCGCGATAAGACCGCCTGTTGTATGTTGTTGTTATTTTAAGGTTTCCGTATGTAATCTTTTTATCTTGGTGTACAATAAAGTATATAATAAATTAATAATATTATTTATACTGATTCCCTGAATGACCGATCACCTTTACCGACGACCTGGTTAAGGTTGCGGGAATGCGCTTGATGCGAGACGCGAGGATATTTATGTTTTTTTTTTCCCGGTAATAGTGCTTTCCTGTAGGAAACTTGTCGAGTTTCACGCGGGTAAAGCCATTCTCAAAAGCTGCAAAAATCATAATTATCAGGGTATTGTACTTGAAGTGCCTGGCACAGCATGTGTCTCCCGGAGAACGAGGATATTTTACACTTGGTGTCGACGTGGCTGAGTTCCATGCCATAGCCACAGTTAGGTATCTGGTCGTACAGCGCTATCTCGTCTATTAGTGGACACTGCTTCAGTAACAGGGCTAGTGGCTGGCCTGTGGGACAAAATAGAATAGAACACATTTATTCGAGTATATTTATTCGAGACACAACACAACAGCAACAAAAACAAAGTAACAGAAAAGAAAAGTGAAAAATCACAAACAAGGTTTAGGAATTACGCCGGGCGTGCCCATACCGAAAGGTATACCAACTCAGCATTTGCTGGGCGTCAGACACCCAGCGATGAAAATGTTACATACTCAATCAAAGAAGTTGCCTTCAAAAATGAAAAGGTAATCGATTTATCAGATACCCGCCCGTCTTCGCACGGGAAAAATATATTTTACTGGTCATACCCGATTTCAGGCTAAATTAGTTTATCCTAGGCTAAACCAGTTTAAGGCAGTGGCAGTGGGCAGGGAACATTGCTCGCAGAACGGATGGCCGATGGGGCAGAAAGGTTCTGGAGTGGCGACCGCAAACCGGCAGACGTTGCGTTGGAAGGCCTCCCACCAGGTGGACCGATGACCTGGTGAAGGTTGCAGGGATACGCTGGTTGCGAGACGCACGGGACCGGTCAAATTGGAACGCTTGGGGAGGCCTTTGTCCAGCAGTGGACGTCTTTCGGCTGATATGATGATGATGAAACCAGTTTACCTTATGCGTGTCAAAATTTACTAGTTTAGCTTAGGATTAGATTGTCCTAGGACCTACCAGGCCCCTCAGAAAGTATTGCGAAAAAAAGTTTTTATATATGGGAGACTGGCCAGTTATAATGTTTTTCGAAAATATGATTATTTATAAGTAAAAATAAGTAAGTTCCAATTTCAAAATTTCCCTCCACATTTTTTGCGAGTTAATTCAAAGTATTGTGTCTCACTGAAATATGGATCTGCGCCGGGAACATTTTAGAGCTATGATTTTATACGATTTCAAGTGTCGCCTGAAACCGGATGAATCGTACGATAGACTTCAAATGGCATTCATGGATGAAGGCCCTTCCAAGGCAACCGTGTATCGTTGGTATAACGAATTCAAGCGCGGTCGACCAACTTTGGGGGATGACGAAAGAAGCGGTCGCCCTTTGACGGCTGTTACCGAAGAAAACGTGCTAGCAGTGAAAAATTTAATCCAAGACAATAGGCGAATTACATATCAGGAGATTCAACACATATTGAAGATTGGATCGGGAAGCGTTCACGAGATTCTACACAGCCATCTTCGCGTGAGGAGGATAGTATCACGCTGGGTGCCGCACAACCTCACCGATGCTCAGAAGCAGGCCCGGGTGGAATGGTGCCGTGATATGCTTAACAAATTTGAAGCAGGCTCGTCTCGGCGTGTTTACGACATCGTTACAGGTGATGAGTCCTGGATTTATCAATACGACCCAGAAACCAAGCGCCAGTCGACTGTTTGGGTGTTTCAAAATGAGCCAACGCCTACCAAAGTGAAGCGATCTAGAAGCGGGGGTAAGATTTTGATCGCTAGCTTTTTTAATTTGACTGGCCACATATGGTATCAATTCCCTTACGGGATCAAAGAAGCATTAATGCCGAATGGTATACTACCAAATGTTTGCCAGAAGTTTTCTCTGTTATAAGCAACAAGCGACCAAACACAGGGCTCCGCGGGCTACTGCTCCACCACGACAATGCACCTGCGCACACCGCACTCAAAACGAGGGACTTCCTGGACAGCACGCCAGTCAAACTCCTGGGTCACCCTCCTTACAGCCCTGATCTAGCACCGTGTGACTTCTTTTTATTCCCAAAAATAAAAAATCAGCTCAAAGGGATACAATTTTCGTCGCCGGAAGATGCGCTGGCTGCGTTCGAGCAGGCTGTAAACGAGGTGTCTGCGGCGGACTGGAAAAAGTGTTTTGAAAACTGGTTTAGGCGCATGAATCTTTGTATAGAGGCTGGTGGAAAGTACTTTGAAAAGATTTAATAAAAATATATGTACGTATAGAACAATTTTTTTTAGTTTCGCAAAACTTTCTGAGTGTCCCACGTATATAGTTTGGCCTAAATATGGATTAGCCAAAGACAAATTATGTAAGCTTGAAATTGGGATTATCTAGTAACATATACACACAACCTTCCTTGTTTTTTGCGTAGTTTAGAAGATAGAAACAGAGATACACACACAAAAAAAGATAAGAGAAGAACTTCGAAAAAGTGTTATTTTAGGACCCTTTTTAATATCATTACCGTGCTTTAGTTACCTACTACTTCGGGGTTGACCAATGCACACAGTTTCCTAAATCTATGTTTGAAAATTTTCCTTTAAACGCTCTATAAATTCATTTAAGTTTATGAATAGGTAGGTTGTTTATCGGTAGGTGTTTGAAGGGTAGTTTAATATTTAGTTTAGTTACCGGTGCAGCCAGCAGCACCACAGATTGTGACCTTCAAGCCGGAGGGGCTAGGACACGTACTGTATGGCCTCCTAGCATTTCTGCCACGAAACTCGTCACAAGTAAAAGCGCTGTATCTCCCGTCCAATAAATGCCGTCTAGACCCACGGCATCCTGTTAAAAATGATCTCCAAATAACCATATTTTTTTCACTTAATAATTTTTCTTAATTTTTTTTGCATGACTAAAAATTTATATCTTTGAAAACTCACTTTTATTTTTTCTTCTGTCATGTTGATGGTTGACAGTGGCTTTATGGTCTTAAATCTTTGGTGCTCTTTAAAAAGAATCTTCTGCATAATTGTGGCTATGGTAAATGATCAAAGGGAGTAGGCCCCTATTCGACTCAAGAATATTTGAAGCATTGATCACGGAGTCAAAAAATCATTTCTCAAGAGCAATGAATTTATGTATCGCAAGCCCGACAAAAGTTTCTCAGCTAAATTTTATCCTGAAATAGGATTGCTAGCTTGTATTCCAAGGTTACGAACCATCCTTTTCATCAAAATTTGCTGTCTGAACGTCATATCCTATATTCGAGGGACATGCATTCCATTGAAATAATAACACAGCAAGCATATATTTTTCGTGTAATTGTAAGCTAGATAACAGCTTATTATATGTGTAACCGTGTCTCTATGTTTAGCTTTATTTTACAGTTTGAGATTACACAATCAGCGAGAATGTTTGTGCCGTTGATAGACATTTAATACCACGTTGTGCATACATACACGAAACCCTCTTTGAATAAATAATGTGCAGAGATCCTATCGCATCACTTTGTATAGTAATTGTGTTTTACAATCGCTTGTTCGCGCTGTGCTTATTCATTTCATACTAGACGTTAGTTGGCCGTGTAAATTCATATCCTCCACTGCTTTTCTAAACAATGTTTTCGAACGTAAAGAAATATTTTTATGCGAGCACTAACGACAAACTCAATATCCGCCAAATATTTAAACCTCTCTACATCGCGTTGTCAATGCTTGGTCTGTTTCCCTACAGCGTTAAATTTAACAATAACAAACGTGGTTTAACCATCATCAAGAAGTCGATTTACATCAATTCTTTGTGTGCTATATCTTACTTATTACTTCTAATGTGTTTCTTAGTGATGCATGTACAGTATGTGCGCGACTCCATCGGCGACACAGTCATGACTCGAGAGCTACTGACTCAAATGAACTACATCGTAGAACTTGTTATTTACATAATTTTCTGCCTAGCTGCATACTTCTGTGCATTTAAAAACCGTTGCACATACGTGAAAATAATAAACAAAATAGCAAATAACACTGATCCACCTAATACAGAGACTGCAATGAAGCAATTTAAATTCCAAATGAATACGGTAATGTTTTCTCTTCTAGCTGTATTGTTACTGCAAATATCTGTGAACTTCTCTCGAGATGATTCAATCTGGAAGATGATTTTAGTCACCATCTCGTTCATGTTACCGCAGATGATGCAGTTCACTGTAATAGCATTTTACTACGTGCTTATCTTGATGCTAGTGGTTCTGCTGAAGAATATAAGAGTGTACATAGCCAACCTATCGAGAGAAAAAGTAGTTGCAATGGATTATTTTGAAAAGGTTGACAGCAAAGTATTGACGCTGCAATATGTGGAGTCATTGTATGAAAAAGCTTTTGAAGCTAAGAGAGATATTAACGAAGCATTTCAAGCGCCCCTGTTGATCACAACACTGCAGTGTTTCCACGCCATGGTGAGCGAGTCTCACATCATATACCACGGCCTGGTGGTCGAGAGAGACTTCTCCTTACACCCCGTAGTTAACTGTTCGATATGGATCATTTATCAGATCATTAAAGTTTATATTATGGCCAGATCAGGACATATATTGAAGCAGGAGGTAACAACTAGACTTAAATATTCTTCTTCTTCTCTTCCTATCCTAGTCTTAAAATATGTTTCTTTGTCGGCGGAACATGTTTTCTTCTTACTTCTCTCCTGTCAACTGATACGCTATCGCTTCATTCATTATTAGAAATGTGGTCTATTTTTAATCGAATTATAAGTTACTACAAAATGTTACATTTATTTAATATATCATCATATTCCCTTCCTATCCTAGTCTAATATGTTACTTAGTCGGCGCAATAGGTTTTCTTCCCACATTATCTCCTCTCGCTATCGCTTCATTCATTATTATAAATGTGGTCTAATTAAAAGTACCTAACTACATAATGTTACATTTGTTTCAGGTGACGAAAATAGGACAAGCACTGCACGGTATTCCAACAGAAAAACACGACATAAGATTGTTATTGGAGGTAAAATTAATTCATATAACAGCTAAAACCATTACCTCGTCAATAAAATATATTTACAATTTCTAACTATTTTATGTATCTGCGATAAACAAATTCTGCTTTTGGACAATTTTCAGATACAACACTTTTCATCTATGATTGTGTATCAAGGTGCAGAAGTTACAGCTTATGGATTGTTTTCACTGGATGCTGCTCTACTGTCCAAGGTACTCGAGATTATTTAGTACTTAAAAGGAAATAGGATACGTTGAGAGCTTCGTCAAATATAATATACCAGTTACTTTTCTTTTTTATATTTTTACCGAAAGAAACATGAGAATACTTTAATACTATAGGGTGTAACGGAAAGGTGATATCATATTTTTTTTAAAGATTTTGATCATTTTTATTTAAAGAGGAATGATTTTTGTTTGTTTGTTTGTAACGAATAAGCTCCGAAACTACTTGACCGATTTTAACCATTTTTTCACCAATAGAAAGCTATATTATCAGGAAGTAATATAGGCTATAATAAATTTCCAAAAAATTTGAGATCCTTAAGAAAATTGCATTAATGTAACCCAAAGTAGCAAAGTTTTGCCTATAAAATTCATGAATTCGCGTGCGCTAAGAAAACTATTGATGATACATACAATTATGTACTACGTGATTGAAGTACTCATTATTAACAACAAAAAAATCCGCAAGAGAATATAGCTAACTAAAATAGTTAAGTCACAATAGCATTCTAAAATTTAATTAGATCGGTGGCGGCGGCAGTAGAAACAAAATCGGAATTGGTTGCATTCGTATCGTAGTACCTATTAATTCAAATAAATAGTGTAACAAATTCGTAGGTAGGGTAGCGCAGGTAGGTAGGAAGGTTGGTACCCACCTGTGTACGTAGGTAGGTAAGGTAGGTGGGGAGGTAGGTACGGTAGGGTAGATAGGAATGTAGGGTAGAGTAGGAAAGGTAGGTATGTAGGGTAGGCTAGGGTAGGGTAGGTAGGTACGTAGCCAGTTGACGGAAGCGAAGCAGCGGGTTACAGCTTGTTTTTAATAAAGTTGTCTCAACTGACCAAAATTTGTATGGGCGTTTTTTTTTATTGAGAATTGGCTAAGACTTGGAGAAAAATATTTCGTACGCCTATCTGTTACACCCTGTATATTATAAATGCGAAAGTACAGTCACAGATAATATAATACCGGTACACATTGATGTATTAAAAAGAGGAAGATACGGGACTGCTCACAGCGCTTGGTCCTACTAATCTAAGTGAATGCCCGTAGCGGGTACTCAGTCGCGCACGGCACATTGTTGATCACACAGCTCATTAATTTCAGTGATTTCATGTTTTTTTTTGCAATAAATACGCATTAAAATGACTTCTTGTGTAGCTAAACAGTGTTTCAATAATACCAGGAAGAAAAATAAGTCACACGGGATCACTTACCACTCGTAAGTACAGTTAAAAAGGTTAATTTGTTGAAAATTACAATAATATTTAATGTTTGCTTCGCCATATTTGTGAGAGCGAGATAGATATTACAAACATGCGTGAGACACACGATACGCACATATTGCAATGTCATTTCATTCATAATAGTACATACATTCGGCCAACATTCGGCGGCTAGCGCGATTTCGCTTGCACTACAGCGCCGTCTCCTATCTCTGTCCTTGTCTATCGGTAACTGTAGGTTTGGGACTGGTGATGACACTGAACGCAGATGTGTGAGTTTCGGTGTATGTAGTCGTGCGCCGAGCCCAGGTTTTCTGATCGCAATGTTAGCGCTCAACGTATCTTCCTCTTTTTAATACATCAATGCCGGTACAGTATTCCCCAATCTTTTTGTTGGTCGGTCTAAAGTTGGCTACAAAGGCTGTATAGGAGGAAATCTCATATAAAACAGCAGCGCGCCGTGCTATGCGCATCGGAGAGCCTATGTGCAGCCCAGCTAATAAGATTGGAGAATACTGGTAACTCTCTGTATCTAATTGTTACCTGCAGCCTAATTGCGTACCTAAGTGAATTCGGCAAAGGACACGTATAGGTAAGGATGACGACACCTTTAAAAACCCTTTCTAAATTATTTATGCAGTACCGAAAACTTCTAAAGGAAATGTGTCATTCTCTTTCATGGAATTGTTCCCTTTGCCCTGCCGAATCCACTTACGAAATTAGGCTGCAGGTTACCTTTCACGTTTTAAACGGCTGAAAGGATTTAGATAAAATTTAGCATACGCGGGCAAAGGCCGCGGGCAGAAGAATTCTAAATAGTAAAGTATAATCAGTCGAAATTAAAAGTTTTGTGTTTCTTTTTTACAGATAGTAACATCGTCCGCTATGTATTTAACAATTCTGGTGCAGTTTGATAGGAAATGAAATAAGTCTCAGTTAAAACTTATAAGCGCAAATACATTATTTTCCACATATAAAACCGTATTTATTATTTCTTATACCAACATCTAGTGTCCGACCGAAACCGAAACCAAATTTCGGCAACAGTCTCAGTTTCGGCCGAAACCGAAACTGCCTTACAATCAAAGTCAAAGTCAAATATATTTATTCAACTAGGCCAATAAACGGCACTTCTGAACGTCAAATAAATTAAAATCTACAAGTAATCAAAATTGATTCTACCGTGCGTTCAGAAAGTAGATTGTTATGGAGAAGAACGCACAAGAAACTCCATACTTACTCTTTTTAAAAAAATTGGTGTTTTATATAAATTAATATATGTGAGGACGATGCACCCAGAATATCTCTATATAGAAAGAAAGAAAGAAAATGAGTTTTTTTTTTTTAATAATTTATAGGCTTGCGCTTGACCACTATCTCACCTGATGGTAAGCGATGATGTGGTCGACGGGGAAGCATGCTTGCCTAGAAGCAACCTATTCACTCTTGACTTAAAGACAGAGTTTATTTGCATTAAAAACAAAAACACCTTAAAATTAAACAAAATATTTTTAAAACTATTAATGCCAAAAGGGACTCAGCTCAGCATAATGCCAAATGGTAACACAGGGTATACCACCTGACGCTGATTTTCAGCTGCAGCCCACACACTATACTACGTACAGGTATAAAGTATTAAAAAGCATTAACAGGCAAATTAATTAATTTGATAAGTAGGAACATTTTTTTTAGATAAAACGTTGCCCCACACTAGGAATTTCTTCCTGTATCGTTGGTGCGTTTACAAACATATAAACTCACATATAAAACACCCAGAGCCGGAACAACTATTTGTAGGTCATACAAATATTTGTTCCGTGCGGAATCGAACCCGCGACACGCAGCACAGCAGTCAATCGCTCAACCACTACGCCAACCGTGCGCCCAACATGGTTCTCACATACTTACAAATATTGCAAAAATAGGTAAAATACCTAATATAATTGTTTATGTAAAATACATAAACAACAACGGAACAGTGTGTGAGTAAATGTCTAAAAATAAACAACAATGAATAGGAATATAAATTAACAAACAAGGATTACCATGTTTTGAGGGAAATATAAAGAAAACGTTATTATAATCAGACAGTCTTTATTTTTTTTAACTTATAAAAAACTAACTGCATACACAAGCTACAAGTCACGACATGATTAGGCACGGGGACGCAGCAAAATGTCTTCGTCGCTTACTAGCTTGGATGGAATTTAACACGCCGAACATGACCGATCACAGCGCGAGAACTCCCGAATGCAGTTTCGGTTTCGGTTGTAGATCGGTTTTGAGAGATTTGCCGCCGAAACCGAAACTCGTTTTTTGTCGACGCTTGACCGAAACCGAAACCGAAGTTTCGGTCGGACACTGCCAGCATCATCATCATTTAAGCCGAAAGACGTCCACTGCTGGACATCTGGCTGCCTCTGTACCTTTGTGATCATGAAGTAATAAATAAAAAGGCCTCCCCCAAGTCGCTACACTAATCGGTCCTGTGCGTTTCGCATCCACCGGATTCCCAATGCGTTGACCAGCAGCCTAATTGTGTAAGTGATTTCGGCAGGGCAAAGGGTATGACTCCATGAAAGACTATGACAAATTCTCTTTAAATAATTAGGTATTGCCAATAATTATTGGACGCTTTCGTTGGTGAAGATACTCTTTTCGAATAAAGAGTCCAATATTTTTTGCAGTTCATCTCTCCACCTAGAGGAAGGCCTACCCACGCTACGTCTTCCGATACGCAGCCGCCACTCCAGAACTTTTTGCCCCACCGCAAGAGACCAAACGCCGGAATATGCTACTCACAGAAATACAAAAACAAATCGAAGAAATAAATCGTTTCAAAAGATTACACCGTAGACACTGGCAATCAAGACCACGCGTGTGCGTACTGGCCAAGTGGCACATGTATTGCACCCTAGAACAGTACCGGGAGATGATCTGGGGGGTGACCATAAGCTCTTAGAGTAAGGTTATTTTGAGAGTGCGTAAGGGACAGATGTATACAAGCCATATAAATCTGTCCCTTACACACACTCAAAATATCTTCACCGCCCTGGACTAGAATCATTGACGACTCCAGAGCTAAGATGTGGAGAATCCAACGCGCTATGTCCACCCCGTTAACAAACTACCGGTCATCACGAATGTAATTCGGAACTAGAAATAGTCGAGTCTCGTAAACGCAGCCATGATAAACGAAGCACCAATAGCCGAACAAGACCAGCAGCCTTATTGCTTAATGAATTCGGAAAGCGCAAAGAAAGAACAAGAAAGAAAAATATTTATTTGTGACCCGCACAGGAGACACGAGAAATAAGCATACAATAAACAAAAAAAAACAGTTAATTAAAAAAAAAAAAAAAAAAAAAGATGCGATGTGGCTTTCCGTCTATGTGATTGGTCGATTTTTGGCTGTTGGGGACAGCATACACAGATTGCATATTTCTATACAAGACCGGTAAAGACCACAGGCAACCGGAAATATCGGACGATCACACTGCTTAACAGCTTCGCTCGCTCTTGGACTAATTCATTGACCATAATTATCAAATTGCCCAACCGTTACGGCAATATTCATAATGACTAGACAATATGATAAATATAGAAGTTTAAATCAGTATTCATTACATTTCCCGACTTGACTTGACTAGATTCATAATGCCCGGGCATTATACATAGTGCCCTGATTATACGGTGGGTTAAAGCCTATACGGTTACTACTAACGCTGAAAATTACTGAGAAACGATTCGATTTAAAAAAAAGGTTTATTTTTTATTTTTTTATTAATCACCATCTCACCTGATCGCAAGAGATGATGTGGATTATATTTTTTTTTTATTAATCTATATTAAACAAAGACCTTATACTTCTTACTACTAGACTGTGCACTGTGGCGCAAAAAACGGTCCGAGCGAGAGGGCTCCCGCTGGTAGTGTGTCACTTTCTAATGAGGTGACCATGACCAAACATAACAAGGGACAAATTGATTGTAAAAACAATAGTGTAAGTATCCCGATATATGTATATATCCTACCTAACTACGCTACCTAAACCTACCAAATTCATTGAACAAAAAAAAAAGTGTGTATATTTTTTGGAATCTACATCACTTACCGTATGGTGTCGGGCATAAAGAATTTCAACAGCCCATGTTTTTCCATTGGTGTCATAAGAGGCGACTAAGGGACAAACCAGAGAATGGGCAGCACCGTTCTCTGTGCATTTGTAACAACTAACCTAACCTAACCCAACCCGCCTGCAAAGCACTCCTCATGAATAGCACAAATAAAACATAACCCTTAGTGCCCGGCAGCCTGCCTACCTTCGACTACGGTAGCGATCTAGGTTAAGGTATGGCAAGGGGTGCAAAGAATCCCGGACGAGATACGGCTACCCCAACAAATACCGACGACAGGACCTGGCAACGTACAACACGCGCACACTCCGGACTCCGGACCGACGATAAGATCACCGAACTCGAAGAGGAATTGAGCAGTTTACGATGGAGTATTATAGGGTTATCTGAAGTTCGAAGAGAGGGGGGGGACTCGATCACCCTCAAATCCCAAGTCTGGATATGTCTTGTTCCTCAAGACCCATCGTATAGATAGGAACAAAAAGATCTCTGATCTTACTCTCAAGCTCATGAAGGAGAGGCGTGAGATGATCTTGCAGTCTTCAGACGATGCTTTGAAATACCCCAAAGGATCTCAATTATTTCACTTAATGTCCAGTTGCGTAGACAGTTGAGAAACTTAACTCCACCAATTTTATTCCACTAGGAATCAATTTACGAATAATATTAACAGCCGAATATTACTCGAACAAAACCCGCCAAAAACTCCACAAACCTGGTGGTCCTACATTTAGTATTACCAGGCCCAAACATTTAAAAGTACTACTCTTACTCAGTATTAATGAATTATTTTTTAGATACAATGAATTGATGAATTAAAGGAACTGTAAAAATATTTAAATACGCTTTAAAGTTTCATAGACTTTGAAACGTATTTAAATATATTTTTTATTCGTTCGTTTTGGTATTACATAAAAAAGAAAATATAAAATTTTCTTCCATTTCTACCAAACCCAATGATTAGTTGAGCTGGCAAGATGTCAGACAAGGACACACTACCAGCGGGCACCCTCTCGCTCAGGACCGCTTTTGGTTAGCTACCGCTTATAAGGGAATAGCTAACCTAGATGTATGGTAATAGATTTCATTTTAGCTATACAAAATTTTTTGGTGCACAGTCTAGTAGTAAGAAATACGTATAAGGTCTTTGATATTAAATTATACCTTTTCTAACCTCTACAAACGTTTGTCAGACATTATCAAAGTTTGTAGTAACCGTATAGGCTTTCAAACTAAATTTATCTTTATGAAAAAAAATCGACACTCAAAATATATTTTTTATAATTTTTCTGGTTAAATAATTAAACTACAAACCTCTTCATACCTCTAGCAACGTTTCCCAGTAATTTTCAGCGGTTGGTATTATAGTAACCGTAAGGCCAAAGAGTAAAATAATATAATGTATAGGCTTTCAAACTGAATAATTCATCTGTATGAAAAAAATATCGATATCTATTGAAGTAATAAAACTTTTTTGCAAAAAAATACTACCGACTTCCAAATGAAAAACTACAAAGTGAAAAATAACTTAACTTTTGGAAGTCGGTGTCTTTCGTAGGAACCATTTTTTTGCGATATGGACACCGACTTCCAAAAGTTAAGTTATTTTTCACTTTGTAGTTTTTCATTTGGAAGTCGGTAGTAATTTTTGCAAAAAAGTTTTTTTTTCCCTTTTTAGTTTTACCTACCTAATAGCAAGTTGTTTATTAAGGTCCCTATAACTCCAGAATAGATTAACCGAATAACATGAAACTTGAACATAACCGGCGAAATAAGAGATCTGCGTACGCCTTTAGAGCGTACTGGCGTGATGTTATGTTATGAAATGGTATAAACAACAAACAGACATGCGATTGCAGCAATCCCGAGAGTTTTGCCGTTATTTATTGAAGAGTTCTGTTGTGTATCTCCGAAGTTCTTCATCAGACCTTCACCAAATTAAAATGGGACCAATTTCGAAACATACTCTTTCAAACAAAAAAAGAATTTTTAAAATCGGTCCACAATTGACGAAGATATCGGTGAACATACATAAATAAAAAAAAAAAAAAAACACACAAGAAGTCGAACACGAACCTGCTCCTTTTTGGTAAATCGGTTAAAAAGAATATACCCGCCTATACCCGCAATTAGGTTTTATTTAAAAAAAACAACATATTTTTTATAATGACACAATCAATCTTGACAATCCAGTTTCTAAGACGTTCAATGTTGACCGAGGAGTTTATAATATATTACTACATTCTCCTGGGCTTATTTATTGTGCCGCGTAGTCAGTAAGATGAGCAGGTGGTCGTCGTACTCTTTCAGAACGACGCTGAGTCGTCGCCGGCGTGATGTTCTGTGGCTGGACCATTTCATTCTGGCCATCTGTGTTACGATCGACTGCATCGATGAATTCGTTGTCATCATTGGAGTCGGCTTCATCCATTTCTAATGATTCTCCAGCAGGAGCTAGGTGTCGATGGCCACTTGAGGATCTCCTGGCGTGAGAGAACATCCGCTCATGGGGCGTACTGTTTGTAACCGTGCAAAGAAGTGATCTTATAGAATGCAGAGCCTGAGTTAAAACTGACTTCCATTTGGTTATAGGCAGATCCCGGCTTTTCAAAGCCAATTGTACTGTTCGCCAAATAATTCCATTGTATCTCTCCGTTTGTCCATTACCCTGAGGATTGTACGGTGTAGTGTAGCTCGTAGCAATGCATTTCTGGTGAAGAAAGTATTTCATCTCTTTTGAAAGAAAAGAAATACCGCGATCTGAGTGTACGTAAGTTGGCATTCCAAATACAGAAAATAGATCAGTCAGTTTATTAATTACCGTGTCCGTGTTCATGTCTGAGCAGGGATATGCAAATGGGAATCGAGAATATTCGTCCACAATCGTAAGGATATATCGATTGTTCCCAGTGCCATCTGAGGGAAGTGGACCTTTAAAGTCTATCGATATTCTTTCGAACGGGGCCATTTTATTAGTTTGCCGTGTTTTGTTTCACTTCTGCACATATAGGACAATTCGCCGTAATACATTTTATCTCTTCAGTGGAATAAGCAAAATTTTTGCTGCGAATCTGAAAGTGAAGCATTCTTGTTACTCCAGGATGACACAAGGTTTTATTCAGTTCTTTGAGTGCATCTTCTGAACTACGTACAGAGGCTACTAATGGTGCATTGGCTCTTGATAAAGCATCAGCCGCTATATTTTCCTTTTCGGGGCGATAAACTATATCAAAGTTGTATTCAGGAAGTTCTAATCGCCAACGTTGTATTTTGTCATTTTTAATTCTTGAAGAATGTTGCTGATTGAACATGAATGCGACCGATTTTTGGTCAGTTAGCAGTTTAAACTCTCGTCCGATCAGGAATCGTCCATTTCCGAAGACATTCGACTACAGCTGCGGCCTCCTTCTCTATGGCTGGGTGATTCCGCTGGCTACTGTGAAGCCTTCTCGAAAAAAATGCAACAGGTCTGCCTTCTTGTGACAGAGTTCCCGCTATAGCATAGTCTGATGCGTCTGTTTCAACAACAAATTATATGTTGTCATCAATATCGTTAACTGCTAATCTACCTATCTCGTGCTTTAGAGCGTTAAAAGCATTTACTGCATCAGAATCGAGAGGGAATATGCCTTGTGAAACGAGGGACTGAATTTTATGAGAGAATCTTGGCACATATTAAGAATAGTGAGTAAATAATCCCAATGCTCGCCGGAGCAATGCCGAGTCTGAAGGCAGAGGCAGCTCTAATAGTGGACGTAGACAATCCGAGTCGGGTTTAATTACTCCATTGTTTATAATATATCCTAGAATACTTATCTCCATCAATTAAAATTCACTCTTTTCAAGATTCAGAGTAAGGTTATCCCGTTTGGCAATATCCAGAAAACGCTGCAATTTTTGATCATGGTCAGCTTGAGTTGTTCCACAGATTGTTATGTCATTCAAGTATGCGTATACTCCTTTAAGTTCTTCTTTCGCAATTATATTATTGACAGTTCTTTGAAAAACCGCTACTCCGTTGGAAACCCCGAAAGGTATTCTTCGAAATTGGTATAAATTACCTTCTGCTTCAAATGCTGTATAAGGTTTTTCTGTTTCAAGAATCGAAAACTGATAGTACGCACTTTTCAAGTCAATTTTTCTGTAAACGCAATGTTTGCTCTCCATGTTGACGAGTTAGGTTCTATAATCCCTTCAGCTAGTAATTTCCTTATTTCAATACGAATAATCTGCATGTACTGCACTATCTGTGTTCATCATCATCACCTGCCTTTTCCCAACTATGTTGGGGTCGGCTTCCAGTCTAACCGGATTTAACTGAGTACCAGTGTTTTACATGGAGCGACTGCCTATCTGACCTCCACAACCCAGTAACTGGGTAACACGATACCTCTTGGCTAGACTGGTGTCAGATCTCAAGCGTCAGACTATTCGTAACGACTGTCAAAGATCTTCAAATGACAGCCGGGACCAACGGGCTTAACGTGCTTTCCGAGGCACGGAGGAAACTCGGTATGTTGAAATGGTCACCCATCCACGGACCGACCTCGTCAAGCGTTGCTTAACCTTAAAGATCGACCCGTGCGGCTGTTATTATTTAGCCACGAGCACTGTCTGTGTTAAGTCACGATAATTCGTGACTTAACAGCTATTGGCTTGCAGTTTGGTAGAAGATTAAGGAAGAAGCAGATTGGATTGATACAATGGAGCTCCAGATCCGACGAAATGCATTTGTAATGTATTATATCTCTTAAGAATATCATGACCGATTATGACATCCGTACATAAGTTATTCATTATCAATAGGTTCACTCACTAGAGTGTACAGAAGCCATGTGGACGTCACGGCCTGCTCGCTCGACCTTTTTGACCGAGTGGACTGCTGGCGGGTGGACACAGGCGTAACTTCCTCGGACCACAACACGATATTTTTTAACGTTAATCTAAAAAATGAAAAAGGTTTTCATATACAACGGACAACAAGAAGGTATAATACTAGGAAAGCTGACTGGGATAAATTTAAAAATAAATTAGAGACATTTAAAACGGATAGAAACATTAATTTAGAGAATTTAAATAAAATAAATAGTAAAAAAGAGTTAGAAGATTTTATAGTTAAGTACAGTAATATAATCTCAGAAACATGCGAAGAAGCAATTCCTAAGGTGAGCAATAGAGTCAAACTTACCTGTCCGTGGTGGTCCGAGGAACTCGCTGTGAAGAAGAAGGAGGTGGCTCGTAGGAAGCACCGTATCCGCAATGCCGCGCCGGTCCGGCGAGCGATGGTCGTTGACGCGTACCTGGAAGCAAAAGAAGACTATGAGATGCAGGCTAAGAAAGCCCAAGTCGCCAGCTGGAAGGAGTTCTGCCGGAAACAGGATCGGGAAGGGGTCTGGGAGGGTATCTACAGGATCATCGGTAGGACCGCCAGAAGACAGGAAGAACTGACCCTATGCTGCGATGGTGCATTTCTCAATCCGAGTGAATCGGCCTCCCTACTTGCAAATACGTTCTACCCCAAAGACAGAGTAGACCAGGACAACGCTGACCACAGGCGAATAAGAGAAGCAGCCAGCCGAATAAATGAATGGGTCCATGATGAAAATCATGATCCGTCATTTACGACGCTGGAGCTGAAGACCGCCGTGGCAGGTTTCAATCCCAAAAAGGCACCAGGAGGGGACGGACTGACGTCTGACATCTGCAGTCAAGCGATCCACCAGGACCCGGAGTTGTTCCTTGCCCTTTACAACAAGTGCCTCGATCTGGCGCACTTTCCGGAGATCTGGAAAGAGGCTACGGTCGTGGTTCTTCGGAAGCCGGGCAAGGACAACTATCTGACCCCCAAGGCATACCGACCAATCGGTCTGTTGCCTGTTCTGGGGAAGGTCCTGGAGAGGATGGTCGTAGCGCGTCTAAAGTGGCAGCTCGTACCGCGATTTAGTACCCGCCAGTTTGGCTTTATGCCCCAGAGGAGCACCGAAGACGCCCTCTATACGCTAATGAATCACGTACAGGACAAGTTAAGGCTGAAGAAGCTAATTGTCCTGGTGTCATTGGATATAGAGGGGGCCTTCGATAGCGCCTGGTGGCCAGCTATAAAGGTCAGGCTGGCTGAGGAAAAGTGTCCGGTCAATATCAGACGGCTGATAGACAGCTATCTTGACAGTAGAAAGGTCAAGGTTCGGTATGCCGGGGAGGAATGCACGAGAGAGACTGACAAGGGCTGCGTTCAAGGGTCAATCGGCGGTCCAATCCTGTGAAACACTCTCCTAGACCCACTATTGCAGGAGTTAGAGCGGCGCGGGATCTTCGTGCAGGCGTTCGCGGATGACATCGTCTTGGTCGTAGATGGGGACTCAGCGACTGAAGTCTCGACATCTGCCAATGCAGCCCTCGCCCTTGCTCAGAGTTGGGGTGTCAGAAATAAGTTGAGGTTCGCACCGCACAAGACCTGTGCGATGGTGGTAACCAACAAACTTAAGTACGACACCCCAAGGCTGAGCATGGCCGGGGTCGACATCGGTATGATCAAGAGTATGAAGTTGTTGGGTCTGACCATCGACGAGAAGCTCACTTTCAGTGAGCATACCGCGAACGTCTGCGAGAGGGCAGCTGATATCTACAAACAGCTGTCCCGCGCAGCTAAGGTTAGCTGGGGACTAAGTACAGACATCATACACACCATCTACACAGCCACAATTGAGCCCATAGTTACATACGCGGCCGCTGCCTGGGCACCCGCCACGAAAAAGGTTGGGATACGGAAAAAACTAAGCTCTGTCCAACGAGGATTCGCTCAGAAGCTCTGCAAATCTTACCGCACTGTCTCTCTGAACTCGGCACTGGCACTGTCTGGGATACTGCCTCTAGACCTGCGCATACAGGAGGCAGCCGCCCTGTATGAAGCAAGGAGAGGGTCATCCCGGTTTGTGCCAGGAGACAGGGAGATCGAGAGTGCGGTGAGGTTTGCTAAAGCCCCTCACCCAGCTACACAAATGCCCCTCGAGTTCATGTGCCTGGCAGATCGAGAGTTGCTAGCCAGCAACAATACGCAGACGGTGCGTATCTTCACCGACGGCAGCAAAATTGAGGGGAAGGTCGGAGCCGCATTATCCATCTGGGATAATGATGGTGAAGTCCGGAGCCTCAAGCTTTGCCTTGCCGCGTACTGCACCGTCTACCAGGCGGAACTCCTGGCCATTTGGAAAGCGACCGAGATAATCCTCGCGCGGCAAGAAGCGAGCTATGGCTTGTACAGCGACTCAATGGCAGCATTGCAGACGCTTGCAAGCCATAGCTCTCTCCATCCCCTGGCATTCCACGCGCGCGCCAATTTGGCACAGGCCCTGGCCCAGAGCAAAGCTGTGTCTTTGTTCTGGGTCAAAGCCCACGCGGGCCTGCCGGGGAATGAGCGAGCGGACGAGCTAGCCAAGGAAGCAGCATTGTCGTTACGGAGGAAGCCAGACTACGACCAGTGTCCGGTTTCATTTATCAAGCGACAGATCCGTTTGGATTCGCTTGATGAATGGAATCGGAGATATGTGTCGGGCGAGACAGCTTCCGTGACGAAAATGTGTCTTCCGGACGCAATAGTGGCCTTCCGTATTGTGAAACAGGTGCGGCCCTCAGGTGTTCTCATGCAGGTTTTAACGGGGCACGGTGGGTTCTCTGAATACTTGAATCGCTTCAAGTGTAAGGGGAGCCCATCTTGCGTCTGCGATCCTAGCGTGCCAGAAAGTGTGCAGCACATAATTGTAGAATGCCCGCTATTTATCAGGGAGCGCTACCAACTTGAATGTGAGCTGGACAAAAAACTGACGAACGAGAGTATCTATGAGTTCATGACAAAGCAATTTAGGGAAAGGTTCCTGGCGTACTGCACTAAAGTAGCCACTGTGGTGATAGATAGGAACAAGACCTGATGCGCACTGTGTTTCGTGTATATGTCACAATATTCAAAACGTAAACGTGCTTTACCAGTTTTATTTACCCGAATTGATTTTAATAAAGTATGCACTTAGATTAGATTAAGTAAAGTGGGCATCCCACCCACAGAATGAAAGATGATGGATGAAAGAAAGAAATAGTATGAAGGAGAAAAGTACGAGAGGCATGCAAGCGAGAACTGGAATGAGAGAAGTTAAGCACAAAATAGGCGCCAAATTTTGTGGCGGGATTAGTGTTAAGTATTAAAAAAAAAAAAATAAAAAAAAAAAAAAATAGGTTCACTTGAAAACTATGACCTTGTTGATCAATATTGACGGAGCACAGTGCATCTACCTTTGTTTTTTAACCCCCGCCGGAAAAAGAGGGGTGTTATAAAGAACAATGGCGAGATTTTAGCTGACTTAAATTTGAGCGTCTGAAAGTGAGTTATATACGAAAGACGTTCTATTAATTGTCTACTTTTTTTAATATATTTTTGGGCTGGTTCAAAACGGATAAAAAGAAATAATAATAAATAAAAAGTTATTTGACTTTACAGTTCATTTCTTTAGCTTAGTGTTGCCATTATATATCTTATCTGCTAAGTGACAAGTAGTTTTTATTAATTATATATTAATTATAATATTAATTAATAATATAATTAATGTATTTATTGCAGTAAATGAGTTAAAAATACAGTTTATGTCTAAGTATAGATGTTCCTCGCAGGTAGGTAAGAATATTGTAGTGTAGTAGAAATAAATGAATTACTTTTAGTTAATGATTGGCAAAAAGACTAGTATCCAAGTTTAAAAAATATAGCTTGGTTGTTGACGAGGACGACGACCTTGTGATAAACGTCAAAGTCGCTTAGTTTAAATAAATATACTCTTTTCAAAGAGTATATTATACATTTCATGCTGCAATAACTAGGTAAGGGAAATGCTAATGCGATATTCCCCTTTTACTTCCACGAAATTGAATAATATTACCTATTAAACACATTATTAAAAGTTACCCAGACATAACCTACAAAAGTTTATGACTGAATATCTATTATTCTCGACATTCTTGAACAAAAATTATTGCACAAACTAATTCAGAACATCACCCTGAGTTAAACCAGATATTTTTTATTTGAAGACGTAGGAATTTAATCTCAGCTAAAAATATGTATGGGCACCTGCCATTGTTCTTTCACGTGTGTTGCTGTGTATCTGTGTGTCTGTGTATCTGTGTATCTGTGTGTCTGTCTGTGGCATCATAGCGCCTAAATGGGTGAAGCGATTTTGATTTAATTCTTTTTGTTTGAAATGTGATTTTGTCGAGAGTGTTCTTAGCTATGTTTGAATTAAATCGGTTCAGTCGTTCAAAAGTTATGGGCGTTTAACTGTTTGAATCGGGGTGTTTTCGCAAGATAAATGTGTCGGGGGTTTTTAAATTTTGAAATTTTAGTTGTCTTATTAATCATTTATTTTAAACAAAGGTGTAAAATTTGTACATACTTAAACACTAAACAAAAGTAAAATATACAAACTTATACTAAACCTAACTACTTACACTATATACAAAAGACAGGTATACTTAGGCGTCGAAGTACTCCTCCACATCGCTGTCATCCGGGAACGTGCCCAGAAGACTGGCAGCATTGCCACGTTGAACGGCAATGCTGATTCTTTGCGCAAAGAAAGAGCCAGCCCTCTGGTCACGCACAGTGTCGATTAGTCGGCGAGAAATCTCCTTAAAAAGAAGACGTGCACTCGGGCCCCATGACCCAAGCGTTTCGACCCCAAACGGCTCAAAACTGTAATTACCAGTTAGGTTACAGTATTTGCGCCGCTTGAGGGCCTCAGCAGCCGCAGCAGCAGCGCCATCACAGCCCGCCGAACTAGGAACATGAGATGGCGCAAGGGTGTCGACACAGGTTGCGTCCCACACCAGAGGCCTACCCACCTTCCATGGCACCAATGTCATGCCATCTGGTCTCTTCCCATCGTCACGTACCAAGCCGTTAGGTTCTAATACAGCTGGTACGCTGGCGGTGATAAGGGCTCGACGAATAATGTCATTGATACTGGCGTGCCGCGCTATGCGTCCTGCGCTTTTGCAACAAGACAGGCCATGGTGCCCAAGGCTGCCGACAGCTTCACCACATTGGCACCGATGTGGAGCAACACAAGGTGCGCCTAAGCGTAGACAGGTTGCGAGCCGAAACGAAGAGTCATCCATCATAGTGCCTATGGTGGATGACGGGAGCGCTTGAAGCCACAAACCCGACTCCCACTCCCCCACAGCCAGCAGACGCGCACGCTCAGCAGTAGTAGACGATGTATTTATCAGATTATTCTGTATAATACTGCAGAGCGGCACGTCCCATCGACTCTGGGAGGACAGGTTGTCGGGCAGATCCGTATTTGGACAAGCCATTTTCCAAGCGTTCAACGCATCGGTCAAACACGGTACCTCAAAATCAACCAGTGAGGAAGATAAGATGTTCCTGGTTAATTAGTCAGTACCGTGGACCGAGGAGAGGAAGGCTGGTAAACTTATACTTGAAATTTTGCGGACGCCGAGGCCACCCAAGCGAATGGGAAGCGTGGCTTGTTGCCATGCTCGGTCCTCCAAGGCCACATTAAGGATAGGTGAAAGTGTGTTCTTTATAATTTGGTCTACTTTTTCTAAAAGTTGTGGGTGTTTCCATAAATGAGAGGAGCGGAGGCTATAAGTAAGTTTTGGTCCAAAGCAACAATATCGGATAAGAGTGTAGGCCGAATGCATGTTAATTTTGAATAGTCTTTTCGAGACATCGTTAAAATTTTGTATTTTCTGTTCAATGAAATTTGGAAAGGATTCATCAAAAATAGGAGAACCCAGGAGGTGAAAAAATTTCTCTCAGTAATTTTAATATTAGGGGCGATCGCGTTGAATTTTGCTAGAGTAGTCTGTCGGTCAGTAGTATGGGGAAGGTAAATTTCGCATTTCGAAAGGTTAAGTTCTAGCCCAATGGAGCTAAATTTATCATTCAAAAAAGTTAAATCGTTTAAGACTGTATCTACATCACCTCCTAGGGTCCCATCATCTAAATACCATACATTGAATTTAGAATTTAGTTGCCAAATGATTGGGTTTATTGCCAAACTGAAAATGACTGGCCCAAGAGGGTCACCTTGTTGACAACCAACAGCTGATTCCAAAAGGTTTTCCTTGTAGAGTAATTTAGAAGGGTGCCTATAGCATTGATATAGAAAACTGTAAATTTTGGGTATTTATTTTTGAACTTCTGTCAACAAGGTATCCCTGTTTACGGAATTGAAGGCGTTTTTTATGTCAACCTTAAGTATGACCTCACCTTCATTGCTGTTGAGGTATGTTGATAAGGCGTGTACCGCAGCCTCACAGCCCCCTTTGGACCCGAAGCCCAGCTGTAGGGGCTGGAATTTGCTGGCTAGAGCTTCGCTGTAAAAAGCACAGCAAATTTTGGCTGCGATACGCCTGTAGGTAGACCCTACGGCAATGGGACGAATGCCGCCATCCTTCTTGCACAGGGCACATAGATTTGCCCCGTACAAAATATCAATGACGGTTTCGTTCACATTGCCGGAGAGCATGAGGTTGATGAGGGCCGTCAGCTCCTTCAAAAGGGACTCACCAGCTTCCCCGGCGCCTGCGCACATTAAATCTTTCAGATGTTGGGGTGTCAGGCCGTCGAGACCGCCGGCGGATCCACTCCGGAAGGAGCCTACGGCCGCACACAGTTGTTGGGCTGTAATTTGTAAAACGTTGTTTTCAGGATCGGGGGGGTCGGGGAAGGTGAGATCATCTGCCGGGGCGGGGTGTTTGCTCTCCAGAGCTGCAAGTGTCTCTGGAGAGTAAGGTGCAACCACATCGCTGCTGAAGATGATCCTAGCCGCACCTCTGATATCACCTTCACCTAGTTTAGACTCCACATGGTGCAATAACCCTCTTTGGGGAAGGTGTGAAGTTAATTTAGGTTCGAAAATTTGGGCCGAAATGTTACAGTTGTCTTTGATTTGAGCGGTTAAAGTTTTTTTGGTTGCCAGATTTTTTTGCACATGTAGGATTCTAAACGGGAAGGTGAGTAATTGCTCCCAAGCACTTAGTGAGTTCTCTCGGACGGCGAGGCGGACACAGCGTGCTAGGCTCGATGCCACGGATGGTCTCGCGCCACGAGGAACTCTTTTTAAGACAGGCGTTGTAGTTTTTAATTTTGCAAGCGTTTGCCAAAGGGGTTGTGGGGGTGAATCTGGTGAAACAGTACTGGGTATTGTTGGGCATGATAAAGGCACATTTTGGGATTTGTGTTTCTTACCCAGATGTACCTTCAAACCTCGTTCACCTTTAAAAAACCGTGCTTGGGAACAGTGAGGGCATCTGACTAGGGCATCCAGCGATGTGGCAGGTTGACAAGCGCTTCGAACGGCATCGCTACTGTCGGAATTATTTAGCATATAAATAAAAACTTTAAACTTTCAGTTAACTTTCAGTTAACTATTATAGGTATGTGTATGAATAATATTGTTATACATCGGGTTCTTAACATAGGAAAAATAAATCAATTGAATATTAATTTATGTACTAATTTATTATATATCATTTAAATCATACTAATAACTTAAAACCTCATTCAGAACTAGAAAACTAGAATACGATTCCATGAACTTCACTGGGATTTCAAAAACTTGTATCGTTGTAGTTTTATGTCATCTCTCTCCATCAAAATGGTTCTTTTTCATTGGCATTTAACATATTCAAAACCAATCTCTTTATGTATAAAGTCTGTAAACAATAATTAAATGTATCATGTTACTTATAGTCATTCATCACTTAGAGCATTTAACCTATGGAGATGGCATAGCTGAGCGTACCCCTCTGCCAAAGTCGCTTGGCCATATGACCATACGCGTTATATAAAACTAGTTCATTCGCCGACCGCCGCCATTGTGTATCGTATTGTGTCGCAAGTATATGTCGCATTTCTTGTTTGAGTTGAGTGAATATTTTCAAATTAATATTCAGGTTTGTCTCGAACACAATGGATTTGCCTGGTCCTAGTGGTGAAGGAGATTTGCAGATTATTAAATTCTATCAAGTTGTACACACAGCTCGCACTTTTACATCCACGACTAATGCCTAAGGTTAATTTGGCTATTATACGAGATAGCTACGGATTGTGACGAATTGTCAAAGTTTGACAGTTATTTTGTCAAGCAGTGGTTTAATAAAATTACAAGCGAGCATTGAGGTAATAATGTACTACGCACTAGAGAAGTCATCACACATCACTGCTGCGTGTCGTTCAATTGCGGTTTTCTAGCCGCATTTCACTCATTTGCTTGCTAGATCTTGACAGCTTAAGTCATTTTTTGTTTTTAAACGAAACAAACGTTCAGACGCATTAAATATGCCGTGATATTGCACTAATAATTCAACTAATACGGCGAAGTGCAAAGGAATAACTTTTCATCGGTGAGTAACTAGATAATCATTATAAAATATAATTTGAACAAAATATTTGGTGGACGTCATGTTGTGACATTTTTCATATAGACTAAAAATTAAGATGTGACAATTTGTGTAACAAGTGTAGGTAGAATTAGCTGACGGCGCCGATTCCCTTGAGTAGCTGATTTAAAAAGGAGAATCACGTCTAAACGGCTAGTCGTAATTTATTGGAAAAAATATATGTTATATGAGACCATTTTTTAAATAATTTCATTTGAGCAAATTTTGAGTTTTATTCGTATAACATAGTGTAATTAATTTGTAAAGTTATGTCTAAAACGGACAAAAACACGACAATCACATCAAAACCGCTGGGCGTATTTTAATGAAATCGACACCATATCAAAGACAATTTAATTATCTACATTTTGATCTGAAGCTTTTTTTTTTAAAGTCACAGAATAATAAGAAAAGTACAAAAAAATTTCGGGTCGCGCGGGTGAGAAACGAGGGCGCGTTTTGTTCCCTCAAGGTCGTTGGCGTTAGTCGTCGTCTTAAAGAGGAAAATAATAATCTAACTTATATTAATCCATTCCATCCATTCATTCTAATTTTAATTATTGTTATTTTTTTTGGACTCCTACCACTGCTGTGTTCTTTTTTACCCAAAGGTTGACTGGTAGAGAATGCCTTGCTGCATTAAGTCCGCCTATGTATCACCATTGTACATGTTAATATAATATTTATTATATTAAACTTCAATAAATAAATATTTAGAAAAAGAACTGACTGTGGTTATTCAATGAAAAAAGATAAAAAATGAAAGATGAAAAACAATTATTAAATAATGTAAGACTTATTTTACATTTTGTTTATTTAAGGTTTATTATTATAATAAAAAGTACAGAAGATTCGTGTTTCAAGCAAATTGTAAAATTCCCTATTCCGATTTCATATTTTTTAACTTATTGTAAGCGCATTTGACTTATACTTGAACAGTCGGTTATTTCAACTATTAATAAATTTTGAATTGGCGTGTGTGTATGACTAGATATACGAATGTGTGTAAAGCAAAAGAAGTATGTAAGGATCGTAGCAGGTGGCGTTCTGTAGTTTCTGCCTACCCCCATGGGAAAAAGGCGTGAGTTTATGTATGTATGTAATACATTTTGAAAAAGTGAAAATTCTTATGAAGCTTGTTAGGTATAAAGCTATGTCGCTTCTGTAGTCAGTCAGCAAATTAGTCTATATGAATGACAAGGTGTTGCAGAACGTTGTACGAAACGCGTAAGCGCCATGAAAATCACGGCGCTTCCGTCTTTTTGGTCGCGAGAAAACTACACCTTAGAAGCGCTCTAGCGCATGTTTATATTGTTTTGTTAGACGACTAATTATTGTATCAGCGCTGCAGCGAATTTTGAGTTTAAACTCTTGTCAAAATTGACAAAATGGAGCATGTATTTAGCTTTGGATAGCTTCTCTAGTACGTAGTACATATTATCTCAATGCAAGCGAGACATTTAGCTGTTATCGTGAAAACGTACGGACCACGAACTCAATTGAAGGATGGCATCGAAGGGGAAATTCGAAATTTCCTCGCAAGCCGTCGATTTATCATTTTATTCAATTATTAAAAAAAGAAGCCATAGTGCAGGACAGAAATTTAGAAAAATTTGAAATGTCCTGCATAAGCAACAGTCTAAACATGAAAACTATAAAAATAAATAAATGTATAAATATTATTATGGAAAAAGCAGAATCAAATGAAATCACGATATAAGAATGTCTTCAACGTTTGGCAACGCTAAATGTGCCTTTAATAAAGTTTTTAGTTTGAAATTGACTTTCAATATACTATACATAAATTATATGGTTTATGTTGGTCATGATACTTCTGCCGTATCAAGAATCTGTCTAAAAAAGAATCTGCCGTAATAAGAATCTGCCCAAACCAGAATCTGTCCTAAACCGAATAAGCCGTTCGAACCTAACCTGTCCGTGTCGGGGTGCCCTAAAATCCCGAGCTCGCTTCGCTCGCTCTTGGACTGATTCTTTGACCATAATTTATTCGTAGATCAACTAATATTTGGTGCACGATCAGTATTTTTCGGGGAAGAATAAAATAGTTATTGTTACAATAGAATATTTGCAGCGCACTACAATAAAAAAGTGATATATCTTGGTGTTAATTTGGAATTTGTTTGATGCAACATATTTTGTTGGCTGAGTAGTTTAATTATAGTAAAACAATTAAACGGGTTTAAGATCAATATTTTAGAAATGCATACACCTTTAGATTTTTGGTGAACACAAAAATATTATCCGTTTTTAATCATGGTCTGGCAGTTTGAGTAGTTTATGCGGCCTACCCGAATGTCCTTTCTTTGGTAGTGTTTGTCGAATCATTGAGCTCGTAAAATTCTGAGTTGAACTGCTCGGTTATTGACAAATGCGTGCACTGACTGGACAAGTCCTCTCAATCTGGCTGGTTCTTTCCTCAAAAGACCATTTCAGAAATCAGTCTACATGGTCTTCTCATGGTCTAACCAAGATTTTGTCAGGACTTTAAAAGAGACTGTGACCTTTGAGTTTGTTTCGGCCTTTCTTCTCATAGTAGTCAGATAGGAAACGCCGACCTCATCTAGTTTTAAAAATATGATCGACATGTGTGGTTTGTCAAAGTGTTTGTACAAACCAACTTACAGAAATAAAATCCTTTATCATTTATCAAGTCTCTTTAAAGCAGTATCGTAATCAGTGCAATCCTGTATGCACACAAAAGTCGTAAGGGACAGATAATTAGTTAGTAATTGGAATTTAGTTTCTTTTGCAATAGTTTTTCGTTCGTAGTTATTGCTGTCAGAAAATTTTCGAATGTGCTTTTCCAGTGTGTCCATTGAGGGAACAGATCCTGGTTGGAGGACGGGTCTCCGTCAAAACGACCCTGGTCGTAAATATTTTTCCATTTTGTTAAACAAATTGAAGTAAAAAGAATATACCCAAAATTAGGTTATCTAACAAAATTCTTTAACTAAAATAATTGAACTTCAACTCGCTTCTCACCTTTACAAACGATTCTCAGTAATTTTCAGTGTTAGTAGTAACCGTATAGGCTTTCAAGCTGAATTCAACTTTATGAAAAAAAATGGTTTTTTCAGCATACTGCTAACGAAAATAATTAAGCTAAATACCTCTTCACACCTCTAAAAACGTTTCCTAGTCATTTTCAGCGTTTGTTGTAACTGTATAGGCTTTCAAACTGAATTCGTCTTTATGAAAAAAAAACGAATGTACTTAAAATATTTTTTTATAATTTTTTCAGCTTTCTACAAACGTAAAAAAATAAACTACAAACCTCTTCTAACCTCTACAAACGTGTCTCAGTAATTTTCAGCGTTTGTAGTAACAGTATAGGCTTTAAAACTGAATTTATTTTTATGAAAAAAAAAACGATACTTAAAATATTTTTTTATATTTTTTCAGATTACTACAAACGAAAAAAAACAAAACTTGCAACACTTTTTTTACCTCAACCTCAACGAACGTTTCCAAGTTTGCAGCGTTTGTAACCATATTAATATTACCAAAATAAGTATGCTCCAATACTCTTCTGACCTCTACCATGAGTGGTGTCTCATCCACACAGAACATTTTTACTCCCCATCCCATACAAAGAACCGTTCTATACTGATTATATTTTGTACTTCGATCGCGTTCGGTTCCGTTCCACGGATATAGATGGTGATCTATCTATCGCCGGAACGGAACCGAACGCGATCGATTTACAAAAAATAATCGGTTTCATCAGATGGAAAACGCTAGCTTGTTTTTATTTTATGATAATGTCAGGTTTCGCAATGTCGGGGGCGAACATTTTTTTGCTGCCCTTTTTTTTTGCGCCACTACTACAGATATAATTTTCACTGCTATCCCCTACTTAGGGACTTATTTTAATCAAACCAAAAAAAGATATTTTTTTCCCAAGTCGGGTGCTAGGTTTACAGAGCCCCTGGGCATAACCCCATAGAGAGTAATAGATTATAGGCAAATACGCTTCTATTCCCCCCAGGTGATAGAGTCTGGCAAACGAAAGTAGACACTCGAATGATTTGCAAACTTTTTATATGGCAATGCTATACTAATGTCAACCTCAGTTTTCCAAAACAAGATGGCGTGTGGTTTTGGTTTGTTGTGGTCATGATAATAGCATTTATTCAGTGAAAAATGAATAAAACAATTAAAAGTGGATTACGGGAGATGTAGTTTCGCATGATGTCTGAATTTCAAGAAAAACAACAAGAGAAAGACGCCGAATTCAAACAAAAACAAGGTTGTTTACGTGTGGTGTTAGATTTCTTAAGTAGTATGACGCTAATAATTTTATACTTTGTTTTAATCCGTAATTACTATTGATGCAAAAACTATTTCTCTATTATTATTCACATTCATTTTATAATAAGTTAAACACCTTCATATTAATGCATTATGGCTATTTATCATACCATAATAAAAGTGGTATTGTAATTTTAACACTGTTTTTCCTTAGAGCATTTAACCTATGGAGATGGCATAGCTGAGCGTACCCCTCTGCCAAAGTCGCTTGGCCATATGACCATACGCGTTATATAAAACTAGTTCATTCGCCGACCGCCGCCAATGTGTATCGTATTGTGTCGCAAGTAAGTTCTCCGAAAAAATGATTAATTGTGCGGTTTCCTCTTGTAAAAAGCGAGCTGCCACTTTCAATTTGCGAAGCCATGGTGTTTCCTACCATATATAAGTATAAATTATACATCAACATAGTTTTATTTAAGAACAATGTCGAAATAATGGATAATGCCTTTACGATAGAAAAATTCAGTGGTACGTTGGTAGCACAAACGCAGTACAGGGGCTGACAGGGTAGCGATGTGCATAGTGCTGGGACAACGTGAATGAATGATTGATAAATTAAATGATTTTTTTGAATCAGTATGTTCAGTATCAAAATAATTTTGTTTGTTTCTGGACGTCAGGTTGAACTAAAAAAATATATTATTTATAAATGTCTATGAGAATAGATTTAAATTCTTTTCTTTTCAAGTTTTAGGCTAATAAAACGTAAGTTTGTTCGTTTCGTTAGTTTTCAATCATTTTTTAATCCCCGACGGAAAAAGAGGGGTGTTATCAATTTGACGTGTATTGCTGTGTATCTGTGTGTCTGTCTGTGGCAACATAGCTCCTAAACAGATGAAGCGATTTAGATTTTTGTTTGATACCTCTATCGAGAGGAGACTATCGCAGCCATGGTAGTTACAATGACAACCCCACTGTACATTAATTCGAAGCCATATACAATTGCGAATGTTAAAAATACTCAAATGTTCGTTTATCCTTTTTAACCAAAAAAGTTGATCCACAGAAATGTGTTCGACATGTATTTAATAAACTGGCACATTTAAAAAATCAGTGATTGCCTCTAGGCGTGATCATTGAGACATGTATATGAACTAGATTATGGATATGAAACCATACACGTATGTTTTCCTAAATAATATATCAAACTAGCTTAGCTAGGAAACACCGTACTCAAATAGTTCAAAACAAACGAAAAACTGACGTGATAAAGTTTTACATAAAAAAGTGTCAAATAAAAGTCTATCCGGTTGATTGTATTATTTATTATTTACGCTTTCCTACTATTTAACACGTATACATAACATCCGTATGAACGGGGCTCATGTATGAATCCCGAATGCCCGAACCTAAATAAAACAAAATGTCAGTGACAGTTTCATACTATTCTAAGCTGAAACCTGTAGGTACTATAGTTTATGATTAACATTGTTCCAAGACGTATGCCACCATTTTATTAGGTACTACACCCAGTTCGTCTACCATGCATGGTGTATTTGGATATTACATTTATTTGTAACGTCATTCTTATAGGAAAGACACGGGTCCAACAATATATAATATGTAATTATGAAATATTATTGAATAAAAATAAATTCAATCGTTCTTTTTTTAGTGTATCTTAAATTATCCTACCTTTCTTACCTACCTACGTAGTTTCGCAGACCACAAATCATATTGCGTATCTTTTTTTATTTGGGAAATAATTTACTTAACTTTATTTGTATGTGTACCAAAAATAAAACGAATGAACATTTTGCTCATTCATTCATGCATTAAAATGAAATTCCACTCATTCTTCGTATCACATCACTAGCACTTTGTGTTTGTTGTCATAGGATAACTGTATAAATACACACAAAATTGTCAATGAATATGTGTTTTTTGATTGTGTGATTATTATTTCTTTGTGTGCGTTTGTAGCAATAGGATCCATGTATCTGTGGGTGATTGTCAAATTTTTGTAGTGTGCTGTATGTGTTTTCCTCGCCCCCCGCGAAAGTGGCAGAAAAAGTTGTTCGGTGATTCGCGGCTTGCCGTCTCCATAGGTTAAATGCTCTAAGTCTAAAGGATGTAGCAGGGGTTAATGAAATATATGAAAACTATAGAAAAACTTACGGATTTAGAGCAGGAAGATAAGATAAGAACCCTGAACCAATACTTGGGTGAAATAGCTAGCAGAGGAGTGGAAGAAAATGACTGATCATGTCATACACTGTTGAAAATAAATATAATGAAAGGGATAGAATTACAGAAAATAATTTATAAAGTTCCATGATTAATGTACGAAACATTGATTCCAGTGACTCTAATGAATCTATGCACATGGAAGTCTTAGATTCAGATTTTGATTATGGTTGTGAATAAACCAAAATTATTATAGAATACTGTTGTTTTTTTTTAATTCGCTTTGATATATTACATATATCACATATTACCTAAAGTATTGCCTGCCTAAAATACGTATAGTATTTTTAGTCATACGAAGTAAAATGAATAATTCTAAAGTATCAAATTAGTTTATTCCAAGTATCTCATACTTGTTTTGGGGTTGCTATGCCGAGATTTTTTAAATTTGCCGCGCTTTTTCAGTCTCCACTTTCGTTTGCCAGACTCTAATTACTATTATTTACTGGCAAAGATTACTATTATTTACTGGGTAATATTATGTCCATGTCCCCAGGACCTTACGCTCGGTTAGCATTGATAAAGAAGAATCCCTACCTATCTGACGCAAGTATTGGACCGTGGTTTCGCCACATTATTGAGATATATTATTTAGTATGTCTATGCGCCACATACAATCAAAACACTTTGCAGACCGGAAACCACAGAACAATAATAATCTGGAAACAATTTATTTTTGGCCGAGTCGAGTTTACCAGAGTTAACCACTAACAATGGCGCTAGTTTATTTGTAACAAATAGTGTTGCAAGAAAAGAAAAGAAATGTTTTGTTGGATTCTAAAAATAGGAGTTCCCAAGTGTAAAAAAAACCTTTAAATGTGGGAAACTCATTTTGGTCTTGGTCCTTTCACACATACTACGCAAATTTATTAGTTCACAACTTTTTCACATTTTGAAATGGTTCCGCATACTTATTTTGCTTAATTAATATTATAAACGATGTTTTTGCCATAGGTACTTAGCTCAGCTGAATTTTCTTCCACTTGTTGCTTTTTACCCGACTGCCGAAGGAGGGTAATGTGTTTATTAGTTTTTTTTTTGCATCGAATGTCGCGAGTGTAAGATATGTCATGATGACGAGGACTATTATCAGTTTGGTCACAATAGATATACTTACAGTAACCCTATGAAGTCGATTACTTTAATTATGTGCGTTATTAATGTTATTTTTTTTTTGAAATTTATATTTATATCAGGCTGGTTATTAGTATTCCAAAGAGAAAGTAATTATTCTCCGTCTTTTTCTTTTTAATTATGATGATTAAAATAATATTACAATTTATAGCTTGTGATGAGCTAATGTTGAGGTTGATTTTTATTTCCAATGTTTTATAGCTATTTAGCAACCTGAACATTCTTTTTTACAATTTGTTTTTATCTGCTTACAGCTTAATAATATGCTATCTAAGATATTAGTGAGTAACCTATTTTACCTAAAACTTTTATTTTGTTGCGCGTGGGAGTTTTAAATTTTTACTCTGACAACCGGTGAATCTAACAAATTTCAATTTCTTTTCGAAGCAGCTAGTAGTGCAGCTTTTTCGTGGTTAGTATTCAATTTCCGAATAATAAAATATCATTCGATTGTACACAAATAAATAATTGTTTAACTATATCTTTTCAGTGTTCTTTCACTAGCAAGTTACTTCAAAAAAAAGGAATTACAAAATGGTAAGTTGTTATGTACCTACTATAGGAAAATTACTGAGTAATGTCTGAGAGTTTATTTTCATCTGTAATTACAGGATTAATGTGTGTAAAATTTAATTTTCGATTGATCAACCAAACTGAGTTTGTTATGATTAAGTAGGCGCCGGATGCCGGCATGCGGTGTAGCCATTTTGAGTTACTGTAATGGCTGGCGGCCGCCATGTCACAGATAGAACTAGAATCAATTTATAGATTGCACGCTCGTGAAAGATAAGTCGACCCAGTGCATCTAGAGTTAGGTCAAGTGAGATTTGCCGGTTTGCATTCAATTTCAAGGAATCTGAAACAAATTTTCGTGTAGCAAATAAGTTGAAAATTCTTGTGGGATTCTTGTGGGAGTGGTGAACTAGGTAGTGGTTTATCGATACCCAACGATCTTAGGATAATTAACTATGTATGTTCTTAGACATCAGGTAAGTTTTCATATTATTTTGACTCTGGTTATCTGGGTATAGGTCAGGTCACAATATGTTGCGAATTTGTGATAGTAATTTTCGTACCTAACTTGTCAGGTAATTGGGCTGGTAATAATTGCAGGAGGTAGTGATGATTTATTATTGTTGTTGAAATAGATGGACGGCAACGTAGTGCATCCGCACCCGGGAGTGGTCCCGGGCGGCATCCCTGGCGTGGTGCACGGTATGGCGGTGCATGGCGCGGGGCCAGACGGCGAGCACGCCCCTCACGGCCCGCGTCGTCGCTACCAGAACCGGCCCAAGCCCCCCAACAACCTGGAACGCTTGCCCCTTGATGAAGCAGCTAAGAGAGTAAGTATCTTACACTACCTACCCTCATATTTTTACTATGATTGATTCACACTCAATCATTATTGTACCGCAGATAACATAACATTATCATCAAGAAGAAACCAACACATTTTTTAGCTAATAAATTGCATTTTATTTCTTTGTTACCACGCATTGTAATTACATAAGTACTTAAAATGACTCCTTTTTGACATGGGGTAGGCAGAAATTACAGAATGCCACATGTTACAATTGGACTTATGTTTGTTCAATGGGCTGGTGACCACAACTCCACATCCAAGTTTATGTTTGCATATAGATGGGATAAATAGATCATTTGATCCACCCCAGCTCTTCCAAGGAAGGCCAGCAGCATTCTGGTGTTACTATTGCACAGAATGTACCTGGGTTTCTGAAGTAGAAGTACTTAGCTGTTTCCAGCGATAACTAAGCAGTTTAGGAGCAGATGAGCTGCTGTCTCATCTTCTTCCATGCAGGTTCTGCAGAGTGAGTTGTATGTATATGACAAAGAGGTGCTTGATAAAGGTCTTGTAGCCAGTTGATGCAGCTGTGAAAATACATATCTGTAGTCTAGTCAGTTGTAGGACCTGTTGTGTGAAGTTACATTCAATAACAGGAAATGACTCCCTGGCCTGCCTACTCTCACCATGGATGGTTGGTCAACCCATAGTTTCTGGTGTTGGTCTCTGGTATGTTGCCTTTCCAGATTGCATGGGTATCTGAACAAGACTGGCACAATAGCTTCAGATACCAACACTGTCATACTATTGTCTCTGGAATTCTGAGAAGTAATGACATACGGCAAACATAAGGAAGGAGATAATTTTTAACAAAAAACTCATTTTTGTTAAGGTACTTAACTGATTAATTGTTCAAAATGAAGGCCACTGTTTTCAAGACATGGCTGATTGTACTGCATTCAGCACAATATTGTTGATTCCACTTAGAATATTTTGCAATGGTCATCATTAATTTTGTATTATACCTAGATTTCGTTTTTCTACCTACTACCCTGCAAGAAATTTTCTCTATCCTTAAGTTTGCAGTGTGTCATTACTACCTAGAATTTTATTCTTATTAGCAACACTATCAGATGGTGTATTAATACAGTGTGTGGTTTATTTTTTTTTCAAAATCAATGGTTTCCAGTCTGGAAAAATTCCCACTTGAAAAACTCATCATGTATAAAAGATCATCGTATTTTTGTAAGACGCCACAATAGCCCGAACCTATTAACACCTTCAATGCCACTCATGAGACATGATGGAAAATATTTTGTTTGATGTGACTGGAGTGGCATTGAAGGTATTAAGATAAAGGCTATAGTGTAGCCATTTTGAAGATACAATGATTACTAACAATGTAAAACAGCTGATTTTCTAGGGCTACCCTATATATACACTTTAATATAGGATGTAGTTTGTTGTACATTGAGTTAGTACAGATGAAAGATAGTTTGAGGACATAAAATTCCAAGGTCATAGGACTAGAAGATTAGATTAGAGCAAACATAAAATTATTATTTGTTTGACCCCTGCTGTCAGCTGATTGTCAGTGTTTTGTTTGTAAATGTTGTACCTTTATCTTGGCCAGAGTGTAGAGGGTAGCCCTAAAAAATTTGCTGTTTTACTTTGTTAGTATCTTCAAAATGGCTGGAGTATAGATTTTGATATCCTCCCTAGAATATGCCCATGCTAGTAGGTTATGAATTATAAAAACATTCTTGTTTTAGGAAATGGAATCACTTCCATTGAAGACTCTAGATTTTGATATCCTCCCTAGAATATGCCCATGCTAGTAGGTTATGAATTATAAAAACATTCTTGTTTTAGGAAATGGAATCACTTCCTTTGAAGACTCCAGTGTCGGTGCTACAAGAACTGCTGGCACGTCGTGGAACTGTTCCTAAATATGAGCTGGTGCAGATAGAGGGCATGATACATGAGCCCACCTTCCGCTACCGAGTGACAGTTGCTGATCTTGTTGGTAAGTACCTGCTAGTGCGCACTGAACTGTGTGTACATTCACGACCATGTAATAACAGATGTAATTACAGCTATGGGTACTGGACGCTCCAAGAAGGAAGCTAAGCACTCTGCAGCTAAAGCGTTGCTTGACAAATTGACCGGAGCAGCTCCGGCTGATCAGTCTACTAATGGCAATGTGCCTGAGACGTAAGTGCAGTTTTAAACTATCTTAATAAGATTTTATTTATAAATATTCAATGTTTATAAATAACTCCTTTGTTTACAGTGGAACTGTGGTATCATCATTTGAAGATAAATTGATGGGAAATCCAGTTGGCTGGCTGCAAGAACTTTGCATGTCTCGATTCTGGCCACCGCCATCTTACCATGCTGAAAATGATGACAATGTCAATAGGCGTAAGTAACTTTCCTTTTTTTGCGACAATTGCAACATTACACATTAACTTATTTTCTTTTTTCTAAAAGATCCGTATTATTTTCAAGGTTTGCCTCATGAGCGCCAATTTACTATCGTGTGCACTCTGCTGAAGCGCCGTGAAGTTGGAACTGGCAAGTCTAAGAAGCTTGCTAAGCGCCAGGCTGCTTACAAGATGTGGCAGGCTCTGCAGGACAACCCCCCAGAATCATTCCAACCTGAGGAAGAGGTATATTGCATTTAATTTTAATAATTTTCATTATTGAAACAATTGTTAGACCTGATTTTACAATTTTAATAACATCTAGTTTTGCAATACTACTTAAAATGTTGTTACTTCATAAATTGAATTCAATATCTAATTGGCAAGTATTGTTTCCAATCATTTTAGCTTCATAAACTAAATGCCCCCAATAGTCACTGTTACATTATCATGTTTACTGAGACTTGTAATTATAATATTTACCTGACACATTTATTAACAGATTGCTAGAGTTGCGTCAGCCATGTGAGTGGCTCTTTTGTATCATTCACTGCGAGGTTTGCACTTGGCCAGGTGTTTTACTATCTTTCAGTCAGCTTCTGCACGCATGAATGGACAGAAGGGTCACTTGTGTCAAAATTTACCAGTTGATCTAATGTTTCGTGTTATGTTCTAGGGCGGAGTCGCGGCCCGTTATGCAGACTTGAAAGATAGTAAAATCTCCACTCTGACTACTAGTCACAGCCACAAGGTGTCGCAGTTCCACAAACATCTTAAACAGTCTGTCGGCCCTAACCTGGCCAAGTTGCAGGTATGATATACTTTGAATTATTATGCATGGGTATTTTGGTAATTAAAATCAAAGAATGTATTGGATGTTGTATTTTGAAAGTATAAAATTATTTGTGTTGTACTATGAAAATAAAACTGATTGTCAAAATCCTAATTTCTATATCTTCCTGTTACAGGTGACTCCGTTGAATAACAAGGACTTCAATTTCGTGCAATTCTTGCAAGAGATCGCATCTGAGCAGTCATTTGAAGTAACCTATGTGGACATTGAAGAGAAGTCAATGACTGGACGCAGCCAATGCCTTGTCCAGTTGTCAACTCTGCCAGTGGCTGTTTGCTATGGATCTGGACTCACCAGCAAGGATGCTCAGTCATCTGCAGCTCAGAACGCTCTTGAATACCTCAAGATCATGACAAAAAAGTGAATACCTCAATATCTTGCGACATCAGCACCACTTGCCGGGAGCTCCACAGTACACGTATTATTTTAAATGAGTTATTTTAACAAATAACTTTTTAGTGGTGAAACCATGGCATTTGAGCTGGTGATTGATGTCGCTAGGTTTTGAGCCTATACTTATCTTTATCACCACTTCCCATTTGAATATGGCATAATGCCTGTGTGCCTACAGCACTTCGGGCTATGCTTTATAACTGGCATGTTTGCAGTATCTTACTTGTGATTTTTTTTTCCCCTGTTAGTTTCAATTTGCACTTGTCCATCTTATCAGTGCATTTCTTCTAATATTGCTGTTTATGTTTCTTTTAAATACTTAATCTAACATCGACAAGTGACTTTTCACTTGTACTATGACTGCCAACGTGCGAGGGTAAATGGCATAGCCCGTAAATTTAAATGATACAAAGTATGGAGTGGTTACATAACAAATACAAGCTATACTTTGCATAGAATTAGTGTAATTTTCCCAGCGTGGAAATTACTTAAAAAAAAAAAGAAAAATACAAAAAAAATATAAAATAAATAAATGTAAAAAAAAATACGTGTGGATATTTCCAGTTTAATATTCAGCATTATTTAGGCATGATTTTTGCATTCATATTAATAAAAATGTATACTTATCAAACAAAAGTTGAAGTCTTAGCTTTTAATGTATATTATAATCATGGCGTAGCCAGTCATATTTTTCATTTTGTAAACCAGATATACTTTTTACATAAAATTAGTTAAGTGTCGTATGTTAAGCAGCTATCTAACATGCTGAGCATTAAACGGAAAAATTATTCTCAGCTAGTAATGTCTTGTTGACGAACTGCCCGACCTTTGCTTTGTAACAAGCTCCAACATTGCGGTTAACTTGAACTCGGAAAAGTAACTTTATATCAAACGCAAGGGTTGGAATTTGTGGATGAATCATGTGAGGCAGGATTGCAGAGTGTTTTTATTTGAATTTGAACCAGTGAGTCTAGGTTTTCTTTTGAATACAAGATGGTTAACTTTGCAGGGAAGCTGAGAACTACGTGCTAGAGTGAATTTATCACTGGAATTAGTGGTTGCGAAGTTAGGATCCCTTGCCTGTGAAAATGGGCATTATTTTAATGCAAAGTATAGAGGTTGTAACAATTTCTAACTGTACAGTGTCGTCGTCGATGCTTTGCTTGACGTGCCGGGCAATGACGAGGATCCTGCACGCACCAAGTTTCTTTTAAATTGAATGGTGTGAGTTCAACCTGCCCTTGTAAAACATCGCACTGTTCAAGTTAGAAAAGACTACTCGAGTAAAGGATTGGAGTTCCGTTCAACCAAGACCAACTAAATAAAATTACAATGTCCGAGTGTCGTGGCATTGAAGTTTAGAGTTTTATTTTTATGTTTAGTGAGTCTTGGTTTTACTTGTTCTTGTGATTAATCTCAAGATATAAAATAGTAATAAAATTGTAGATTTTTATCGACTTTGTGGAAATTATCACACTTCTCACCTATTTATGTGAAACAGTTTTTTTGAATGTTTAATAGACTAACTTTAATTTTAGCTATGAATTATTTCTGCGCTAATTTAAATAAATTTGATGTTGCTTATATATTATCCAGTATTTTCATTTAAATTCCCGTATCCATATCATCAATGGAAACGTTACTAAATGGATAAAGCGCCAAAATGAGAATTCTCAGGAGACTTTAAAAGGAGGAGACTTTTTTTTTACGAAAAAAAAAATCATAGAAAATTATCTAATGAGCTTTTTTCTGTTAAAACGCATATCCTACTTCTTACTAATATTTGTACCTGGCCGACCGAGCTCCGCTCTGGTGAAAATATAGAAAACGACTTTTTCTAAATACGAAACCTATAGACTAGATCGCCCCGACGGCGCACCGCGATACCGTGTGCATCAGAATGGCGGGTGTATGACTACAAATGGTCATGCGTAAGAGCAATGTACTGTTATTTTAAAATAGTACATTGCTTCAAATTTTACGTACATTCGGTACATTGCTCGTAAATTGCTCTCACGCATATCGCATGGCCAATATGGACATTTGTTCACACAAGAAATGTGTCGAAATTTTATTTTTATAATTACTGTTTAACCGTTGATAGCATCTGGTTATTCTTTTAATATAATAACGTACATTGGTCGTACATTGCTAAGGTAGGCATTTCACAGTCGGATAGTGTTCAGATTTGCAATACACCCGCCAGTCTGTTAACAGGTTGGCGGCTCAAATACCTTTTCTGAAAACTGTGGTTTTAATATAGTACATTGCTTCAAATTTTACGTACATTCGGTACATTGCTCTTACATTTCTCTCACGCATATCGTATGGCCAATATGGACATTTGTTCACACAAGAAATCCCTTTAGTTTAGACATAGCAACGTATTACGTAGACACAACTTGTTGCTAATAAAATTGAACAGGCTCTAAATGTGGAGAAATTTTATTTTTATAATAACTCTTTAACCGGTGATAGCATCTGGTTATTCTTTTAATATGATAACGTACATTGGTCGTACATTGCTACGGTAGGCATTTCACACTCAGATAATAGATAATTTGTTCAGATTTTAAATACACCCGCCATTCTGATATCAGGATGGCGACTCAAATACTTTTTCAAAAAACTGTGGTTTTAAAATAGTACATTGCTTCAAATTTTACGTACATTCGGTACATTGCTCTCACGCATATAGCATGACCATTTGTAGTCATACACCCGCCATTCTGATGCACACGCGATACCGGCCCCCTTCTCCCGCCGTGGCCTCCATAACTAGAAGCTCAGCCGTGATATTAGAACGTAGAGCTTTAGGTCCAGAAGCCGATGCCACAAAACCCCCATGTCTGCTTCTGGAGTGGAGGAGTGCTGTCCAGCTACAGCGACGGGGAAATCTTCTTCGATCTTCTAAAGGCGCAGAACAACGAGACGATGATGAGCTGCAAGTAGAGCAATTTGGAGTTGGACGTTATTTCGAGTGTCTAGGGAGTTCCGTGGACGATGCAACGATGGGTTCGCGGAAATTGTCCATACGGTTGGGTCTACCGTACGCAAAATACGCGCTTGGTCGTGGAGTTGCGGATACCAGCCCGTTTTAACCTAACCTACGGTTGTGTCTTAAGTTCTTCCAGACACGTCGTACAGATTGAAACAAAAAAGCTGTGTGCGTCAGAATGGCGGGTGTATGACTACAAATGGTCATGCTATATGCGTGAGAGCAATGTACCGAATGTACGTAAAATTTGAAGCAATGTACTATTTTAAAACTAGAGTTTTTTGAAAAAGTAATACAGTCTTATTACAAAAAGCGGTTTAACTAAAAACCCAGGTTTAAATCTCTATAAACCACGGTTTAAATGAAAATGATATTACAAATAATGGTTTAGCGATAAACCATGGACCATATCATGGTCTAACGTTAAACCTCGGCGGCCCCTAGTTTAAGGCCGCGTTTCCACTGACGCGGAGCTGGGCGGAGACGTGCGGAAGCGACCAATCACAGACGAGACGAGTGGCGCGATGAGGGATTTCAACCATTGTAATTGGTCGCTTCCGCACGTCTCCGCCCAGCTCCGCGTCAGTGGAAACGCGGCCTAACGGTGGTCTAAGTCGTATCTGTCAAAGTTTTTCTTTTAGGTTATAGAATCTTTTTCATTGTGTTGTGTTGTTTTTACCCGAAAATGGATATTAACATGGTGGATTTAATTGATATTGAGGATATTTCTTTTATCCTCGGTACTCCAATTCTCAGATGTTTTTTTTTGTTGGTCCATCACAACACTTAATATATTAACACATTATTAACAAAGAGGCAATTATTATAATAGAGACTTGGAGAACTTAAAAATCCAAAGCCTAATGAACTTTGTTCAACGAGCGATGGTTTTGTTTATTGTTATGGTTTCATGTAACGCGCGAGAATGTTACGTTTCGGTACACGTACGTAGATGTATTATTAGTAATTAATACGAATTTAAGTAATGTGCTTAAACCGAAACAAAACTGCAATCGATAAAATAACTAATGTTTATATACATGCAAAATAACAAAGTGTCAATATTTTAACACTCCTAAACATCATTTAATCCTTATCGTATTATCAAAAAGTTTTCTTTTCTGGGCATACGGAACGTTGCAATTGAACGATATTATGGTGAACGAATGATATTTGTTTTAATCTGTGGTTGATATATTGACAATGGTTCAAATGACGGTACCATGGTATAATAACATACTCCGTATACTTCGTCTGGTATTCTCTTCCCAGGATGGCCTAAGACTACGTCACGATAAGTGTTACCATTGATCGTCCTTTTTAGAAAATTTAGGGACTTTCTCATGTAGTTAATGAAAATAAAATAAATTACTAACTAGATTAACTATTTAGTAACTCATGTGATTGATTTATTTATTGTTAAATTTATTTGTATATTGAATTATTAGTTCATAATTGCTTTGTTAAGATAAAAAAGCATTTTGCTCGGGTAATTCAATCACACACAGTGGCAACATATCGAATTGACAAGTGTCATACTGACAACTAGGCATTTCATCGCTATTGTCGTGTCGCTCACACCTATAGCGTTGTTTCGCTCTGTGAGCAAAATACTGTGGCTCCCAAACGTTTGTGGTGAACCCGTGAACTTTGATAGATACACAAGAAAAATTGTTAATTGTTCCGTAAACTATAAACACAGAAGTATAAAAGGCGGTGTAATAAGGTTTTTTTATTTTCCCAATGAAGAGACGCTATCATATGCGTGACTTCAAATTTGTTACTAAATTCAACTAAAATAACTGGTATGTACCTTTCTACATAATATTCAATTTATCTACGCGTTGTAAATTCCATAATTTAAGTCATAGGTGTGTCAATACGTCTTTATGCCCGAACTTATTAACCGAACATAAATAGTTTTTGACTTATTTTAGTCAAGTCAAGTTTAGTGGGTTTTCGTCCCAAACTAAATAAAAATACTTTTTTTTTAATTGTTTGCATATTAGCAAACAATTAAAAAAAAGCAAAGTAAATAAATACAAAAAGTATCAAATATGACGATTTATTAAAAATTATAAATATGTTGTACCTATTGTAATATTTTTTACTTTTTCCCCACTAAAAAAGTTTGAGAACCGCAACGCAATCGATGACGTAGTCTTAGGCCAATCACGTGACCCAGCTGTCACGGGAGGAGACTACCTTGTCTTATTATACCATGGACGGTACTAAGAAGACCAGGGTTTTTTAAAGTTTTGTAATACGGACAAATTTAGACCATGGTTTTGCAGAAAAGCCTGGACTTGATAGGCCAGGTTTAAACCAAGGTTTATTGAGTTTTTTGTAATAAGACTGAAATGAGTCGCCAACCTGATATCAGAATGGCGGGTGTATTAAAAATCTGACCAAATTACCAACTATCTGAGTGTGAAATGCCTACCGTAGCAATGTACGACCAATGTACGTTATCATATTAAAAGCAGAACCAGATGCTATCAACGGTTAAAGAGTTATTATAAAAATAAAATTTCTCCACATTTAGAGCCTGTTCAATTTTATTAGCAACGAGTTGTGCCTACATAATACGTTGCTATGTCTAAATTACTCTCCGTCCAGCCTGTCATTTTATACTTTGACAGGTCAAAAACTAATCATTTAGTGATGAACTAATGTAACCGATTCGATTTCATAAAAGAATTGAATTTATCAATGAAACAAATTTAATCGATTAAACACATAGTTATTTTATTTTTGCTTTTATTTTTATTTTTAACCCACTGCCGATGGAGGGTATCGTGTTTATCTGTCAATGTGTGTATGTATGTTTATACCTAGTGGCATTTTAGAGACCAAACACGTTGGCCGATTTTGATGATTCTTACGTCAATCGATTCGCTTAACCTTGCGAGTGTGAAAATTGGAAAATAGAAAAACGCCGGATTTTTGCCGCCATATTGTTATCCCAAATAAATTTTTCTTTCTGCCCTTCTTGTGGGGTATCAATAATATATAACACTTATATGTTTAAATAGAGCCAATTCGAAAAAAAATTTTTAACTAAGTTATAAATAAAAAAAGTTAATTCAAAAAATCAAAAATACAACTGCTTAAGAATCGAACTAAAAAGACGTAAACAAGAAGAAAATCATGCTGATCAGTCGGAGCATACATCTGGTCCTGGTCAACCAGCTCGCGAATCTGTATCCTCCGACTGCACAGCATGATATTTGTTATTATTTTTGTATACATATTATGGTTTTTTATGAATGTATATTTATTAATAACGTAGTGAAGATGAATCTAAATGAAGATGCATAATATCAATTTATTTTAAGTTATTATTTAACCTTTCTTAAAAAATTAGTGTACTTATAATCAATTAAAGATCAGTCATAACTTTCATTGTGATATTTATTTTTCTATAAAAAACGTTGGCCCACACTAGGAAATTTTCCTGTATCGTGGGTGCATTTTATTCTACACTGCACTGAACTAAATTAAATTAAAAATGAAGAAGAGAGGAGGAAAACAAAGTTTGGTTCCATTAAAAGAACAAAAAGAAGCTTTCATTAAGTATAGCGACAATTTCAAAAATGTACATGATTTGCCTTCATCGTTCGATCCAATTTTCACGACAATTGCCAAGGAATTGCAGTTTAAAATGTCCAAAAATGCACTTTATTTATCATTAAAAAGAAACCTTAATTTATTTTTTGGTGATAGCCTGTTCGAAGATACAAATCTAATAAAAAAAATAATGAATCTCTTTAATTTAGACATAGCAACGTTTATCGTAAGCACAATTTGTTGCTAATAAAATTGGACAGGCTCTAAATGTGTATAATTTTTATTTTTAAACTAGAACAATTAATAGCATCAGGTTATGCTTTTAATAGGATAATGTACCTATATTGCGTACATTCGGTACATTGCTCTCACGCATATCGCATGGCCAATATGGCCATTTGTTCACACAAGAAATCCCTTTAGTTTAGACATAGCAACGTATTACGTAGGCACAACTTGTTGCTAATAAAATTGAACAGGCTCTAAATGTGGAGAAATTTTATTTTTATAATAACTCTTTAACCGTTGATAGCATCTGGTTCTGCTTTTAATATGATAACGTACATTGGTCGTACATTGCTACGGTAGGCATTTCACACTCAGATAGTTGGTAATTTGGTCAGATTTTTAATACACCCGCCATTCTGATATCAGGTTGGCGACTCAAATACTTTTTCAAAAAACTCTAGTTTTAAAATAGTACATTGCTTCAAATTTTACGTACATTCGGTACATTGCTCTCACGCATATAGCATGACCATTTGTAGTCATACACCCGCCATTCTGATGCACACAAAAAGCTCACTAATCCTACTCTCAAGCTTATGAAGGAGAGGCGTGAGATGATCCTGCAGTCTTCAGATGAGGCGTGCAAATACTGGCGTATTTAGAGGGATTAGAGATCCGTCTATTAAGCTGCCGAGCTTAATAGACGGATATCTAAATCCTTGAAAAGAAAGCTCTGCCGCTTTAATACCGAGCGCACCAAAGACACGATTGAGCGAAATAAAGGCTCCAAGGTGTCCCTAAAGGATCTGGGTAGGGCCATACATATTTGCAAGTTTATTAAGTTCGAAATTGACAACCCTGAATTCGAAATTTCGAAACTAGATTTAGAAAGAAAGAAAGAAAACTTTATTTGTCAAACATGCGTTTACATGACTAATCAGACATGCATGGTATTGAATTAATAAATGTTGTGAGCGTCCATGTTTTGCCAATAATGGCGTACAAAATTTTTAGGTATATTCGTTTACATTTAATTGCATTTTACATGCAGTCATTCTAAATTTCATTACAAAATACAAAACAAATAAATAATAATTGGTTTAAAGATATTACCTAAATTATAGTCAAAATAAATTAAATAATGTCAGAATATTCACTATGCAGTCAATTATAATCATTCAAAAGTTAATCAATTTAAAATTCACATTATTCAATTGTTATTCATAGGTATATTAATTAGAAGCCGGTATAAAAAAGTCCTTTTCATTTAAAAAATGTACAACATTGTAATACACTTTACTAACTAAAAAAATTCTCAGCTTATTTTTGAAAAGTGCCAAAGGCATTTCTCTCCAACTTTTAGGTAATGTATTAAATATGATAGGAGCCATACAAAAAACACTTTTGTGCATGAGGGTTGTTCTCGCAGTATGAGAACATATCCTGCTGTTGTCGCGCCTATTACGTGGGACTACTTCATCTAATCGTTTAAATCGGTGTGGATTTGTTTTGACAAAAACAGCCACTCCTAAAATGTACAGACATGGCAAAGTGAGTTATTAACGGCTTGACAGTCATTTATCTTTGAATAATTTCACTATTTGGTCCAATTTTGTCACACTGAGTTATTGATTTTAGTTTTATATATAGTTTGCATCTATTTCATTGTTCAGATAAACACTCATTGTTCAAATTCACTCTTTCGTGGAGAAAGGCACTGTTTTTACTTATACAAATTTATATGGGATATTCCGTAGTTTTAAAAGTCACTAACACTGTCACGTAAGTAGTCCTATATTTACAATTTAGTTTAGCATATTATTCACCATTAAAACTTTTGTTTGTTATTTATTTATTTTAAATTACGCAGGCGATGTTTACTTCGCTAGTGTTGCCACTCTCTCTGAATTTCATTTTATTTTCATTTTATTCTCTCTGAATTTAATTTAATTATTATATTATTTTATATACAATTACGAAATTAATTATTGAAACCAAAAGCGGATTATCTGAAAACGAGTCTGAATACGAATCTAAAGCCAATTAGACCTTTGCGTTGGGCAACTTTGTAACCAAGGATCGGAGGATACATATTCGCGGGCTGGCTGACCAAAATCTGGTGTATCCTCCGCCTGCACAGCATGATTTTTCCCTTGTTTACGACTTTTTAGTTCGCTTTTGAAGCAGTCGGGTTTTTTTATTTTTTGAGTTAAGTTTTTATATTTATAACTTTTTAGTTAGTTTTTTTCGAATTAGATACATCTAAACATATAAGTGTTATATATTTTTGAAATCACCTCTTAAAACACTTTATTTTGATACCCCACACGATGGGTATGGAAGAAAAAAAAAATTGGGGCCCCCGCAATAATAAATAAATAAAATAAAAAAATAAAAATAAAATAAAAAAGCCTTTTATTTCCTGTATTACAATTTTTTAGTAATTCTTAAAATAGATTTATAATTTTTAAACAGGAACCCCTCTCAGGTGAAGGCCTCTTCCAGAGATTTCCACTTTTCTCGGTCTTGAGCAATATGATACCAGTTAAATCCGGCTATTTTCTTGATGTCGTCTTCCCAGCGTGAATGAGGTCTTCCTTTGTGGCGTTTGCCCTGAGGACCTTTCCACGTTGTGACCGCTTTGGTCCATCTATGGTCTTTAAGGCGCGCCACATGGCCAGCCCATCTCCATTTTAACTTTTGAGCGTGGCTAAGAGCATCGATTGCTTTTATCTTTGAACTAATCTTTGCGTGTCTTATCTTATGTATTTTCTTTATGTTTAACATACTGCGTTCCATTCCTCTCTGGACTGTGGTTATTTTGTTTCTTATTTTATTAGTAAATTTCCATGTTTGGCACGCATATGTCAAGCATGGAATAAGACATGTCTCCATAACGTTCTTCTTTAACTTAACGGACATGTCACTTTTAAAAATTTCTTTGAGGCTCCAGTACTTATTCCACGTATTTTTTACTCTCCTCTCTATTTCAAGTTCATTGCTATTCCTGTTAAAACCAATTTGCTTCCCTAAATAAATGTAATTTTCCACATATTCCAACGGTTCGATACCAATTGTTAAATTTGTCTTTGCATAGTTTGACATAGCTTTTGTCTTTGATATGTTCATTTCGAGGCCTACTTGTTTGCTAGCTTTGTGGAGAGTGTTGATCATATATTGTAGCTGAGAGGTCGTTTCTGATAACAGTACCAGGTCGTCTGCAAATCTAAGGTGATTTATATATTTGCCTTGAATCAATAAGCCAAGGTTTTTCCAGTCTAGTTTACTAATAATGGATTCCAAAACAGCAATGAAAATTTTTTGGGATAGGGGGTCGCCTTGGCGCACACCTCTTTTTACAGGAAAGCTTGGGCCAACAGTTTCCAACTTGACTCTGCTAGTGCTCTTCTTGTACAAGTTTCTTAATATATCTATATACTCGGTCTCTACATTTTGAGCTTTTAAAGTTTGCCATATACTTTCGTGTGAGACAGTGTCGAAGGCTTTTTGGTAGTCTATGAAAGCGATATACAAAGGTCTTTGGTGTTCCTGGTATTTTTCGATTATGAGCTCTAAAGTACCAGGCCCCTCAGAAAGTATTGCGAAAAAAAGTTTTTATATATGGGAGACTGGCCAGTTATAATGTTTTTCGAAAATATGATTATTTATAAGTAAAAATAAGTAAGTTCCAATTTCAAAATTTCCCTCCACATTTTTTGCGAGTTAATTCAAAGTATTGTGTCTCACTGAAATATGGATCTGCGCCGGGAACATTTTAGAGCTATGATTTTATACGATTTCAAGTGTCGCCTGAAACCGGATGAATCGTACGATAGACTTCAAATGGCATTCATGGATGAAGGCCCTTCCAAGGCAACCGTGTATCGTTGGTATAACGAATTCAAGCGCGGTCGACCAACTTTGGGGGATGACGAAAGAAGCGGTCGCCCTTTGACGGCTGTTACCGAAGAAAACGTGCTAGCAGTGAAAAATTTAATCCAAGACAATAGGCGAATTACATATCAGGAGATTCAACACATATTGAAGATTGGATCGGGAAGCGTTCACGAGATTCTACACAGCCATCTTCGCGTGAGGAGGATAGTATCACGCTGGGTGCCGCACAACCTCACCGATGCTCAGAAGCAGGCCCGGGTGGAATGGTGCCGTGATATGCTTAACAAATTTGAAGCAGGCTCGTCTCGGCGTGTTTACGACATCGTTACAGGTGATGAGTCCTGGATTTATCAATACGACCCAGAAACCAAGCGCCAGTCGACTGTTTGGGTGTTTCAAAATGAGCCAACGCCTACCAAAGTGAAGCGATCTAGAAGCGGGGGTAAGATTTTGATCGCTAGCTTTTTTAATTTGACTGGCCACTTGGTATCAATTCCCTTACGGGATCAAAGAAGCATTAATGCCGAATGGTATACTACCAAATGTTTGCCAGAAGTTTTCTCTGTTATAAGCAACAAGCGACCAAACACAGGGCTCCGCGGGCTACTGCTCCACCACGACAATGCACCTGCGCACACCGCACTCAAAACGAGGGACTTCCTGGACAGCACGCCAGTCAAACTCCTGGGTCACCCTCCTTACAGCCCTGATCTAGCACCGTGTGACTTCTTTTTATTCCCAAAAATAAAAAATCAGCTCAAAGGGATACAATTTTCGTCGCCGGAAGATGCGCTGGCTGCGTTCGAGCAGGCTGTAAACGAGGTGTCTGCGGCGGACTGGAAAAAGTGTTTTGAAAACTGGTTTAGGCGCATGAATCTTTGTATAGAGGCTGGTGGAAAGTACTTTGAAAAGATTTAATAAAAATATATGTACGTATAGAACAATTTTTTTTAGTTTCGCAAAACTTTCTGAGTGTCCCACGTATATGTGGTCTATTTGATAGTATGAAATCTATTTCGTTTTTATATTGTCCGTTTGGGGAGAGCCACGTCCATCGTTTTTTTGTTTTTTTCTTATAAAAGGTGTTCATGATTGCCAGCTTGTTTTCCAAGGCGAAATCTATGAGTCTTTGTCCTCTGGCGTTTCTTTGTCCGTATCCGTTGGCTTTTGTTACTAGATGTTCGTCTATTTGTGGTTGCCCGATTTTCGCATTAAAATCTCCCATTAAAATGATATCTTTATAAGCTATATCAAAGGCCTTATAGATGCTTTCATAGAAAAGATTGAGCTCTTCTTCTATTGCTGCCTCTGTGGGGGAGTATACTTGAATTAACGAGAGCTGATTACCTGGTAAGTTCAAGTTGAGTACAGCGACTCGTTCGGAGATGCCGATATAGCTTACCATATATTGTCGGAGATATTTTCTTACCATGAAGCCAACTCCATACTTGCCTGGTGTGTGACCTGTGTGGCAGAGAATAAAATCCTCGTATTCCGATATTACATTGCCAAGACGTCGCACTTCTGAAAGGCCAATGATATCGTATTTTATATTTTTTAGAGCTTCATTCAGTTCAATTATTCTTTCGTACGATGAAAGTGTTCTTACATTGTAGGTTACTATGTAGAGCTGGTTTATGTTTCTATTTGGAGGTTCGTATAATAGTGTCTCTGGAAGGTTGTGGTCATAATCTTCCTCGGTGACCAACCGGCTTGGAAGATGTGTTTCTGTGCTATTTGATTTCTGTTTGTGATATGCATTGTCTGAGAGAGGCGACGCTGGTTGCTACATGTGACTGATGTTCTTGCTTGTATTCTCATGCTCCTTACCTTTACTATTCTTGTTTACTAGGAAGTTCAGTATACCCGGCTTAACCTGCAGCCCCTCTGAAAAACTAGATGATCTCTGGGATGATGGGCCACTCGTTGGTAAAGTTTTATTTTTCTTAGCGACTTGATTACTGCGTGGGATAGTGATCTCTGTGTTCGAGTTATTTTGTGGCGAAATTGAGAGATTCCTTTTTCTGTTATCTGATATACTCTTAGATTCAGTCTCTGTTTTCTTATTTAATGTTATCAGTTTATCGTATTTTATAACCACTTTATGCCCCTTCTCTACCTCCAATTTGGCCTGTTCCTGTAGTTCTCTCCTTTTTTCCAATATGTGCGGGGGGTAGTCTTCATTTAAGTAGTAAGCAGTATCCCTTAGTATGCCCTTTTGCTTTAGAATTTTGATTTTATTGCCCAATGTGGTGAATGTTACTACAATTGGTCGGGGCTTTCCAGTTTTCCTGCCTATTCTTCTGAGTTCTTGTATGTCATTATAATTTAATTTTATCTGGAAAAACTGGTTTAAAAAAGCAATTACATTATTTTCCAGCTGTGAATATGATCTTTCATTTTCTTCAATGCCGAAAAACACTAAATTTCTCTGTCTGACCTTCCTTTCCAAGAAGTGTAATCTTTTTTCTTGATTTTCTAGTTTTTCTTCCAACTTTTTCTGATTTTCTTCCCAAATTGTAAATTTTGCTTCCAGTATTCTGTTTATATTTTATTTGCCCCCGCAATATGGCACCCAAAAGCCGCTATTTTTCTATTATCCAATTTTAATGTAGCCTATGAGACTCGCAGGGTTAAGACGCATCGATTGACGTGTGAATCATCAAAATCGGCCAACGCGTTTGGTCTCTGGAACGCCATATAGGAACAAGCATACATACATACACATACATACATACATAGACTGATACACACATTACCCTCCTTCGGCAGTCGGGTAACGAGTGAAGAAAATATTTTGCCAAGCTCTACAATCGTTTGCTGGGAATGCCCACATCTTTTTTTGCTATCGGGGGAAACCTTCTGGAAAACCTTTTTGGGGGGAAAAACCAGGCAGTGTGGTATTTTTACCTCATAAAAACGAAACTGGTGAACACCATCAGCACTTCTTAAAATACCATATCCTGGGGAGACTATATAAACGAGTCCCCCTTGACCATCGCTGTGCACGGCAGCACGTGATCTCTGTGCAACTGTCTTTCCTGAGGTCACTCGGTGGACTGACAGAGTCCCCACTTTGAGCGCCCGAAACCCCGGAGTTCCACCTACCTTAAATTATAGATACAGGCGGGGTTTCGGCGTGTATACATCGAGATGGTTGCCTCCATGATGCCTTCTTCTCCGAGTGGGATTGGCCTTCTCACGATTGAGTGGCTATTTCACTCTAGTTGTCTGTCTTCGCCAGCATATTCCTCACAAATACTGGCAGAGAAAGGTCTCGCCCGATCCTGGCGACTAAGACCTACCGCTCAAAGGCCCAAGAAGGCACTCCTCGAGCCTGTGCTGTGCAGAATCCAAGTTGCATCTAAAATGATGGCAATTTACCGTTGCTTCTCACCCAATCCTATTCAGGTACTCACCGAAGCAACCGAGCCCGATCAGTACCTGAATGTGCCTGTAGGAGATGCGCTGCGCTCTTTTCAGCCAGCCACGTGTTATTCAAATAACCATTTTCCGCTGCAAGTTGTTGATTTTAGTCCTGCAGCGTCGGACATCTGACAGTCTATTTCTGCCTCCGAGATTGGGCAGCAGTCTATGCAATGCCGGGAAAAACCAAGATAGTGGAATTCAAATTCAAATTATTTATTCGTGTGAATTTGAATTTGACTTACGCATCTCCTGCTGTGCATCACCTATCCTAGTCCAGCTCGTTAGCTGGGTGGCTCTCTGCTCTTCGGCAGCGCCTCAATATTATGAGGCGCTATCTGTAACTATCTTTAACCCTAGCTCGCGAATCAACGCTGATCGAACGTCACACCGAGCTCGGAGCTGTATGGTCTCTTCGGTGTCCCCAGCAGTGGAGTATTTGTAGTTTAAAAAGAAAATTTACTTTGTTTGAATATAAATTGCACTTATAGGCACCTCTCCATACTACAAATTTTGCATTTTGAGTTTAGTTTAAATATTATTCTCATTTTCCATTATATTTGCCTTCAAAATTTCGAAACTGAGGAGTTCGATTTCGTAAGTTTATTTCGAAATTGAAAATGTACGAAACATAGAGAGCAGAGCTTGGGCTCTGGCTATTGGTCAGAGCCAACTCACGAAACTAAAGACCGACGATGGTAGGATTTTATCCGCAGGCGCTTATGAGGGAGATCGAGACATTCGATTGGCAGTTGTACATGATGTGTACAACTGCCAATCGAATGTCTGCAAACCCGTTGCGATTCTAGCAAACGACCCAAGAGCTAGATTGACCCGACACTATACCGAAGACATCCCGGACTGACAGCCTGTATGAGATTAGGATGGCTCTGAAACAGTTTAAATACATTAAGGCACCGGGTGATGATGGAATAACGGCCGAACTCCTGAAGGCGAGTGGCAAACCGGTCCTTAAGGCACTTCAGAATCTATTTGATTCCGTCATACTCGAGGGCAAAACGCCACAGGCATGGAGCAGGCGTGTGGTGGTACTCTTCTTTAAGAAGGGCGACAATGCTTGGCTGAAGAACTATAGGCCCATCTCACTTCTTAGTCATGTCGACAAGTTGTTTTCAAGAATCATCACGAAACGTCTCGTGCGCAGGTTCGACGATTTCATTGCCAACTGTGACGTAGTGCAGTCCTATTTGGCGCTATGATTGTAGGCAATGGCAATTGCGTGGATGAAGTGACACAGCGAATGGCGTAGGCTAGAGCGACAATGGAGAAGTTAAAGAAGAGGTATGGAGGAATCGCAAAATAACCAAAGCAACTAAGATCAGGCTCGTCCGTGCGCTTGTATTACTTATATTTATTTACGCAGCTGGGACACGGCCATTATTGCGCCAAACTTTCATCTAACCGGGCCATTGGGCCTCAGACACGTCAGAGGACTAAGTCCGCCTCTGTACGTATTTGTGCACGAAGTATTAAATAAATAAATAAATAGTCTAATCGCTGCTGTTGTAACTCGCCTCACGATCTCTCTCCATTTGGCCCGGTTACTTTACTTTTTGCCTTTGGCAACATACTAACTACTATATTCATCGTGACCACGACCTCTCTGTTAAGAGCGAAATGAAGAAGAAGAAGTATGGATGGTCTTGGTTAGCAATCCACAGCCTGACTTTAACAAACGTAAAACCTACCTTTATAGCTGTTATTCTTCATTCGCACTGCATGCCTCTTAAAATTGATTAAAAAAAAAACTGTCCTTTACTTGACGGTTCATCATATGGCTGGGCTAGCATCGCCTAAATATATAAAATATAGAAACGAAACGATAAGAATGAAACAGTAAATAATTTAATAAGTGAATTTATTTCATTAATCTATTATCTATCTATATCTATTAAATTATACTTATTTTCTAATTTTTAATTTATCTTTTTGGTCGAATTTAAATTTTCCCAACTTTCCTTTTCTCGACATCAGGCTATGTTGCATAAAATTATAGTCATTATTAGTATTTTTGCGCATGACTGTGAACAATTGAGCAGGACTTAAACTCATCGCATTGCGAGGCTCCTCTTCTTGAGATAAATTCCAGGTTTCTATCTCCGTAGGAAGGGTTAGATTTGAAGCAGAGCAATCGTCAAATATACTCTCATTGTATTGTATATCCTTTTCTGTAAAAATGTTAAGCTGCGGTGCTCTTTCAGTAACACTATAACCAGCCATCGAAGCTTCAGCATTGTTAAAGCCAGGGGAGTAAGTAATGCCATCACAAAACTCTGGGGGCGGCGGAACTATTTCGTCGCTCTCATCACCAGCCACGCTTTGTAAAAGAGTTTTCGGATCAAACATTGACTGATCTATTTTATAGTCTTTTGAGGGCTCCAAGTCAACATTGTCGGGTAAATGAATCGAAGAAATCGGCTCTAAATCCAAATTCGTGATAGATTCATATTCAGGCATTTCTTCGGTAGGTTTCATTTCAGCATATTGTGTGTACTGTCTGGAATTTACATCCGCACGTTTATTTTTAGCTTCAACATAGCGGTTTACTTTTGGGAATTGTAGGATGCTATTTTCGACTTCAGGTTTATTATCGACAATTGTTTCTGGTAGAGTTGCATGTAGTTTATGAATGTCGGTTATCTTGAAGGGTTTTTGAGATTTAATAGTATTTGAACTGTTACTAGCTGCAGTTCTATTGATACCAGAACAGGTTGGAGTTACGGGTTTGACTGCATTTTTCCTGAAACATAAATAATGAGTAAGTATCTGTATATTACACAAGACTGTACAAGAAGAAGAAAGTTACACATTATCGATGATGTATACTTACGCATATATTTTGCTGTATTTTTGTAACAGATTTCTTATTTTATTATCTCCAGTAGCTAGATTGGTTCCAGATTCTGATTCTTTCTGTATTCCACATGTGTCTTCAAAGTTATTATTTTTATTTTCGTTTGTTTCTAATTCTTTCGGCCTTATTTCAGAAATTTGTATTTCATCATATTGGTTTGTTTGGTTTTTATTTACCGTTGCATAACGAGTAGAATGTTCTTTACTTTCATGTATATTTTGTATTTTGTTGTTTTTAGATTCTTCTTCATCTTTAGCTTTATATGGAGGCTTAAACGCATTCTTAATCCTTGCCAATTCAGGTCTGGATAATGAAGTAGATGGTATAGTTAGGTTTGATGTGTTTTTAATTTTATAATTGGCCGTAGTAGTTATTTTATTCTCGCCTTCAGTAGTATTTTGAAAAGGAATGTCTTCTTGCTCAAGTTCTATCATTTTCATTCTTTTAATATTTGCAGAAGTTTCTTCACAATCTGCTTTATAATTCCGAGAAGAGTTATGTTTACGGGATACTATTGCTGTTATGTCTAGGTCCATTTTTACTTCTTTGATAACTTGCACACAATATTCAGGGGTTTGCTTCGTACAAACATCGATCTTGCTGGTAGAGTAAGTGTATCTTTTAACGTATTCTGTTTTTTGTTTCTTTACATCTACGTTCTTTGAAGAATTCCTGGCATTATTTTGAAAATTTTTCATTGAATCATAGGAAGCATTCAGATCACTAGGCACGAATGGATAACACACGCTTTTATTGGATTGTGCAGGATCAACATGTTCTATGGCCAAGGTTTTATCAGGCATTTCTCTATTATTTCCAATTAGTTGATTTTTATATTTCAGAACTTTATCTGAGCTAGGGTATTCTGCTAGAGCTACTTTGTTAGGCTCGACAGGATTAAGGCCATTGTCTTCTATAGCCAAGGGTTTATTATGCGATGATATACTATTTCCAACTACTTGTTTTCTACTCTTTAGAACTACATCTGAACAAGTGAGTTTTGCTATAGCATCTGCATTGCTGGACGAGTTAATATCGCAACCGATATCTTCTATTGCCATGGTTTTATCATGTGGTATTCTAGTATATGTAACCACTTGATGTCTATCTTTCAGAACTATATCGGAGCGAAGGCATTTTGGTAGAGTATCTGCCTTATTGGATTGGTTAAGATTATGACCAATATCTTCTATAGCCAGAGTTTGATCATTCGATGGTTTGTTATATTTGAAGTGTTGGTATCTATCTCTCAGAACTACGCCTGAGCAAGGGATATTTGCTAATGCAGTTTCCTTAATCGGCTCGAAAATGTTATAACCTATATCTTTCATTGCCAAGACTTCGTTATTCGATGCAATATCATTTTTAAAGGGTTGATGTCTACTCTTCACAACTATGTCTAAGCAAGTATTTGTTGCAAGAGTATCTGTCTTAGTACACTCGTAAAGATTTTGAAAGTGTTTGTCGTCAAGTACTACACAACTTTGATTGTTATCGCTTCCTTTGGTAACCATACTTTGTGTTATTAAGTTTTGTTCATTCATATCTGAACGCTGATCGTTTCTGTCTATGTCATTAGTATTAGAAAAATTATCACTAACTTCAGTAGGACTAATCATTATCACATCTAGATCTAAGCTTGCTAAGTTATTACGGTATTCGTTGTTAGCCTTCTTAAAGTCATATTCTTCTACGCATATTATGTCATCCAAGGCATTTTCATTAAATTTATCTACTTCTCTTTTGACTTGTTCCAGATTTGTAAACATTTCGCTATTATCATCACAGTTTACAATTAATGTTTCGTCTAAATCTTCCCCTTTCACTTCATTTTCACTGTTATATTTACGATCTCCTTCATCTATTTTTATAGTGTACGTATCATGCGTAGTGATAGTGGTATTAGCACCTATTTTGGTATCATAATGACTAGTGTCGTCATTTTTAATATTAATTATATTCGTCATATTATCATAGACCCTAGATTCTTGATTGCAAATTAAGTTTTCTTCAGCCACTGTTGGTAGTGTCTTAATATGTTGTTGGGTAACATTTTTACCACCTAATATTTCTTTAATTACATATCGGGGATAAGGGCTTTGCATAGGGCTATTTAATATTTCAGTATCTTGATTGATTGTTTTAACTTCTTGCGTCTTTTCATCATCACTCGGTACTCCATCCTCAGTTTTATCTAGTAACATTTTTATATTTGTATCTGGTATAGCAGTTTTTGTTTGCGTTTTCGTTAAGTATCTTTGTATTTGACTTTTGATAGTGTCTGAAAAGCCGTTGTCTTTTTGTGGGACTTCAGCTTTTTCTTCGTCGTCGCTCAAACTTAATTGCCGTTCTAATAACTCAATGAAAGTGTAATTTGATTTAGGAGTTTTAGTTTTAGGCTTTCTGGGTGCACTTAAAGTTTTATTACTACTAGTCCTAGTGGTTGAATTTTGTAGGCCATCTGCTGTCAATTTAGTAGAAAAAGGATTTGGAACATTGAGATTTCTTTCTCGAAAATATTGATTGCTATTTATAGGTTTGGCTTTGTCTAAGCCTGCTTTACTTTTACCCATTTCATTTTCTATTTCGTTAAGAATGCCATCAATCTTTTCATCGTCTAAAAAGTCGTCGCTATAAATTTCCTCAAAACATGTATTTTGGTCTGTTAAAGGATTTAATTTTTCATTTGCTGGGTTTGTATTGACGGCGTATGGTGAGTTGCTCATTGTATTACTGGACAATGAGCGCGCATCTGAGTTTTTATTTAAGCTTTCTTCTTTTTGTCTATTTTGTCTATTCATAATTTGGTTTACATTTTTAGAAGCTGTTTCGAATGATTGTTTGAGATATTTAAAATTCTCAATAATAGCATTCTCCCGTTTCCTCTTTTCTTTCGACTTTTCTATGGCATCTGGGTTTATCTTTCTTTTGCGTTCTTTAAATTTGTCAGTTATGTAGGTTTGCCTTTCTGCAGTTTTTTTCATTGGTGTTGCATTTGTTAGAGTCTGTATACAAGGTGCTGTTCCTCTTAAGAATGGCTCTAAATCATTGAATAGATATTCTGACTGTACGTCGATACCCACTGGAATAAGAACATGGAAAGTTTAATAATGTAAGAAAGTACTACACAAAAAATATTCACTTTGGGTATTTAACATTACCAAAACTCGAACTGACGCAGTGAGCAAATATTTTGTGTTCAAAATTATGTTTTCTCTTTACTTCATATGTAATTGTGCCATCAAAAACACTAATTAAATCCCTGTCCCTGTAACACAACAATGTCATAGATGTAGTAAGGATAAGATGAAACGAGGCAACAATAATATTAAAAAGTGCAACATCAAAAGGAAAGATTACCTGTACACAAAATAACATCATGCCTGTACCTATTCCTGAAGGGTTACGCAGTACGTTCACCTACCTATAGTACACCCACAAATTTCACCAGTTATGTTTAATTCCCATTTAATAAGGGACGATTGACATCAACCGGGCACAATTCCAGAGAGGGCTGCCAAATGAGAAATTCTAAATGGAAAACCCAATAACATATTGCCATACCCGGCAATCGGACCTCATGCTCCACATTACTGACCAACGAGGAAGTTTCATACTTAACCTATGAGTCTAACTAAGTAAAGGATTTTGATCTTACTTGAAAGGTGCCAACAACAACAGATTATTGTTCGAATCACCCACAATAATATAACTCTTATGACTGTCTCCTGCCGTCAAGTTCTCCATGTTCTCAGCCAAGTGCGACTGGTTCAGTAGAACCAATTGTACGGTTACCGTCTTCTCGTCTACCGGTATCATCGTCAGCTGGTACTTCGGTAGCAGGCTTACTTGTTTGCGGAGGACATTACCGGCTGGAGGTCCTTTATTCATTATCTATGGAAATGTAAAGAAATATCGTTATTCGTAGTGATGCTGAATTACATTTAAGTGATTATTTTACTCTAATCTTAACACAAATCTTATTCCAAATTATGATTAATGACTGTGTTTGGAACTGTGACTAACAGTCACTTTAGTCTAGAAAACAGTATACTTTTTGCATCTACACCAGCATATAGTAATCCAGTAATCTTTGGCTTATCAATCTTCCTGCACATATCATCGCCACCTCCACCTAGCCTAAGGCTGTACCTTACTTGACCGATCTTGTAGTCTATAATTCAATTCAAGAAGTCGAAACCTGTAGATCCATTGTTCTGTTTTCTCTCATATTAACTGTTATGTATCTACTGGTCACTTACCCTTTCCAAATCTCTCGGATGGCTCTCCTCCAACAACATAAATTTAACTTTCCCAGCTGAAGCGAGCAATGTGCTGAAAGTAGGACCTATGCCCTTTAGCTGCTTGCTCACAAACGGTGAGTTCTCCCACAGATGGGCAGCAACGCATTTGGCTAAGAGTATTGAGTTTAGAACCGCTGAGTAGAACTGTGGTTGTTGGGAGATCAGGTCTGGACGGGTGACGTATGTTACTAGACCTGGAAGACGATGAAGAAAAAGTTATTCATTAACGTCGATTAATAAAAGACATCTACGAACTATACAGGATGTAACGGGAAGGTCTGATGATATTATAAAAAACTGGTTCTGCCCATGTCTCAGAAAAAAACTAACTTTTGTAGATGCATAAAAAAATATATATTTAATATACCTACACGTTAAATTACAAAGTCAAAAACTGAAGACATGGGAAAATTACTTTTTGCAAATAAAATTATTCAAATGACGTCCTTCGCGGCTCTGGCACTCTTCAAAGCGATCGCTAACATGCATGAAAAGGCGCCTCAGAAGTTGAGTAGCCCAGACCTCATACCACCGGATTTATTTTATTCTGTTTTTAGTATTTCTTAGTATAGCAGCATCAGAAATACATCATCTGTAAAAATTTCAACTGTCTAGCTATCACGGTTCATGAGATACAGCCTGGTGACAGACAGACAGACGGACCGCGGAGTCTTAGTAATAAGATCCCGTTTTTACCCTTTGGGTACGGAACTCTAAAAAACAAGGAGATCACGAGAACTTATAGAAATATCAACACGCTACCTACATTTACCAACATTCATACACACATCCATACAGTGATGACTTCTAACTTGAGTATGTTTAAAAAAAACCATTTGGGCCATTTAGTTTAACAGGTAAATCTATGCTCTTTTATCTAGCACAAGAGATCTATAGACATAGATATTATATTAGTACCTATTGGTGACGAGGACAAAGATGCAATAAGTTATCTTCATACATAGTAGGTACCTGTTTGAAGACTTCATAATCTTATTTATAGTTTTTAAAACTGGTTGTAGGTCAGTGGCGTAACTATACCATCTGAGGACCGTGGCAAATTCATTGGATGAAACCCCAGTAAAAATCGTCACGTTGTAATTTAATAATTTTAATAAATTTCTGAAGTAGGTACTCGTAGTTACCAAATAGTAATATTGTGTGCATTTTAATTGAATATCTAATAAATGAAATTTTAAAAAGCATAGATATTACATATCCTACTACTATTACAAATGTAAAATTTTTGAGGCTTGATGTTTGTTACTCTTTTACGCAAAAACTAATGAACAGATTTTGATAAAACTGTACAGTAATATAGCTTATGTATCAGAATAATACATAGGAGGAGCTCGTGGCTAAATAATAACAGCCGCACGGGTCGATCTTCAAGGTTAAGCAACGCTTGCCGAGGTCGGTCCGTGGATGGGTAACCATTTTCAACATACCGAGTTTCCTCCGTGCCTCGGAAAGCACGTTAAGCCGTTGGTCCCGGCTGTCATTTGAAGATCTTTGACAGTCGTTACGAGTAGTCAGAGCCTTGAGATCTGACACCAGTCTTGCCAAGGGGTACAGGGTTACCTAATTACTGGGTTGTGGAGGTCAGATAGGCAGTCGCTCCGTGGTACTCAGCTGAATCCGGTAAGACTGGAAGCCGACCCCAACAAAAATTGGGAAAAGGCTAGGCAGATGATGATCAGAATAATACATATAAGGATATAATTTATAAAGATATTTAAAGAAGTCGCGGGCGATAGCTAGTTTATAATAAATAAAATAACAATTTAATCTTAACAAGATATTTATCCAGGCTTTCTGTTTCGCAAGCGTGCCAATAACATCATCAAAATTTCAAGTTCGGGCCATAGAATTTTCAGTAGACAGGTTACCCAAGTTAGTAACTTGTCTTGTCCCATACATTTTCTTAAATATGTTTTTATTAAATTTAGTTTCGAAATGGTCTTTCAGCACTAGCTGTAGTCACAGGAATTGTAACATTAATGCAATACATACTTCAGGAAAGCCGCATAACAAAAAATGATTAATTATCTTACTAATCTTACTCGTATCTATCTTCTACATATATAAAAGAGAAATTATGTATGTATGATACGTATAGACCCCTAAACGGCTGGACCGATTTTAATGAAATTTTCAGACAATCTTTAGATTGATCCAGCGGGTAATCCTGTAAAGTTTGGTGGCGATCGGAACCTCGAACCTCGGATGGACACCTGAACCATTGAACGGATCTGGATGAAATATGGCACAGAGATAGATTATTTATTGCACATAGGCTACTTTATATCCCGAAAAAGCGTATGACTCCCGTGGGACAACTTCTGATTTTCACCCACAGGCAGAAGCTAGTTAATAACAAATCAGCAAGTTCTCTAATAAACGAAGACTTTTCTGTTTTGTCTCGGCAGATGGACTGAAAACTGATAATTGCCCTCGCAAATCATGTCTTTTTTGTAAACATATTTCAACAAATTATAGAGCTTTTTTTAATAGATCAGTATCATTTAATTTTTGCAAACTGGCATGTTTCTAAACGCTGAAATTGGAATCAATTTAATTCATTGGAAGGAAACGCGATTTCAGTTGATTAACAATGATGTTCACTTTGAACAAACTTGCCGGATCTTAAAGACGCTCATCTTCGCAAAGTTCGTCAAAACGACGTTTCACCTTCCCATGACGAGTTTTAGAAAATTAAGGGTTGATGGAAGACTTTTCAATTACACTATTTGCTTTCTTTTTTATATTTTCAAATTCATGTCGATACCTTTCTAATACTTCCAGACAAATTTTCAAACGTTTTAAGGCATTTTAAAGATCGGTGACTTTAGACTGAAGTGTTTTAGGGGCTGAATGTGGAATTTCGCAATGGAAAACCAATAAAATTATTATTTATTTCTCGATCTTCTTCTTAGGTGAAGTAGCTTCATTTCTTTCATCTGATTTGCAAATAACAGTTTTTTTTTGTCTACACATCGTCATCATCTACGAGCCCACTACAACTGGACGTCACGGGTGTAGTTCCAAAACCCACCAAGCGCGGCGCCTCGGTCGCATACTATCAATCGCTCAACAAACACGCACACGGCACACACTTTAATTTTGTTTAAACCATAATGACTGATTATACGCCTTATTGCTATCGAAGAAGATTTTCAATCATGACCAGTTTTCGTTAGCGCTTGTTGCTTACTTCAACAAACCGAACCTTTAAAGCAAAAATATAAAATATGTCCTTTACTTTTATCTCACTTTAATTGATTTTAAATACCTACTTATATAAAATTTAAATGTTTTACTAAATATTGCAAAAAATATTTAGCTATTTCTGAGCTCGCGGGCACTCGGGCCGGGTCCCGTGGCATTTTGCCAGCCCAACCACCCTATAGTTACGCCACTGTTTTAGGTGCAAACAATACTTTACATGGTTAGCCACGTAATGAGATAGGTACCTACACAGGGTTAATTGTAAAATACGAATATGTAATACTTATAAAAAATCTGCTGTTTTATATATTTATTTAACTAATTTATTTTACACCATAAATTACGCTAAAACACATGCAATTGGTGGCTTTAACGCATTCCGCGATCTCTTCCAGGTAAACAGACAAGACAGAAATTGCCCGTTTTTAGGGTTCCGTACCCAAAGGGTAAAAACGGGATCCTATTACTGAGACTCCGCGGTCCGTCTGTCTGTCTGTCTGTCACCAGGCTGTATCTCATGAACCGTGATAGCTAGACAGTTGACATTTTCACAGATGATGTATTTCTGTTGCCGCTTTAACAACAAATACTAAAAACAGAATAAAATAAGTATATAAGTGGGGCTCCCATACAATAAACGTGATTTTTTGCCGTTTTTTGCGATAATAGTACGGAACCCTTCGTGCGCGAGTCCGACTCGCACTTGGCCGGTTTTTAAATACGGTTAGGGTTAGTCATAGTCTCATAGTAAATGCAGTTTTGAAACATGCGTTCTTTTACCACCTGAGAGGTTATTAAGTATCTATGTTACAATTAATCCTGTATATCTAACAAAATTAGCTAGCAAAACTGTAAGACATTATTTATTTATGTACACACAAAACACTTAACAGAGAAAATAAATAATACAGATAGAAGAGCACAAAGGTACTGCTTATTTCAATAGAAAATTCTTCCCGCAGACCTACGACAGGAAAATTGGATGATATACGAAAGCAGGGTGTTATTGTATAGACCATAGACATCAAAATGACATTCTAAAAATTCAATTTCAATTAACTCAGCCGACAATGGGATAAACGAGACAGTAAAATGATAGATATTGAAATTAATTTCAGCTACATCTACTTACATTTACAAACCCTGTCAGCAATCCTCATAATTTTCATCGCCTCTTGATTTAGAGATGGATCCGGTATCGAAAGGCATCCGAGGACAGCTTGAATAACGCTGTAAATAATAATAACTTCTATTAGGTTAATATCTGTTATTCAAAAGCTCATCATTAAAATATTTATTGGCATTCATCAAATAGCAGAAACTTCAATATTACGAAATATTTGTCCTTTTCAAGGAAATAGCACAAGTACCTAAATACTATGATTAATAACTTATAGAAACGAGATGTCTAAAGGCCAAATAATTATAAAATTAATTCTTATCGTGTAATTTACAGGCTAATAAAAACAAAGATATTTATGACGAATGTACGAAGTAATTTTTGTCTATGAACCTGGTAACTTCTTAAATAATAATTCAGCGATAACGTTTTTTAAACAGTCAAAAATGTATAGGATCGATATGCACTATGCACTTAACTCCATTTGCGATAATATTAGACGTTTAAATTAGCCCATTTTACAGCCCGTTCAACCGATTTTGACTTCTATTGCGTTCGTTATACGACAAATGTTAGCTGTAGTAAACAGTTGGTTTTGGTAAGAGGTTCATGCTTTTTATATCATCCTTATGTTTACGGGATAGAACTCAAAATCGGTTGAACGGACTGTAAAAAGATTTGGAAACATGTCTAATGTTATTCCAAATGGAGTATAGCAAACTGGCACCTGGTTTAAGGCGGTACCCCGAGCAAAACGCCGCGCAAGCCGTTTTTTGTGCTGTTTTTAGGAGCTGTCTACTCGTTAGTTAAAAAGAAATATCAATTAATAAAAATACATTAAAATTCTACATAATATTGATTCTAAAATGGTAGATTTAGTTTGTTTTAAATGTTGTATATATTTCACTAATCTCCTTCCAAAAAAACATAAAAATGAGAAATAATTATTGATATTATGCATCTCCTCGTAAAGTGTTCATTAATTATTTTTTGTACTTACACTAATGGATAGACAATTTAACAACGAACATTTTTGTAGATTAATTTTTTTCAAAAGACCAAAATTCGATTTTATGGGCGTATACACTACTGTAATTCATGCGCCGCCAGTGCCGCTAGACCAATAGGAATGCTCATATCGCATGCCGATTTTTTGGTCAGGGTACCGTCTTAGGCCCTGCGCAGACGACAGACTATCCGTGACGCACTTTTTAGTCTGTGAAAATAGAACCTATGCAATTATATTTTTTGTGCGCCGGACTTTTTGCGCGTCGTGTGCGTTACTGCATAGGTTCTATTTTGACAGACTAAAAAGTGCGTCACGGATAGTCTGTCGTCTGCGCAGGGCCTTAACCTACACATTTTGAACTTTTCGACAATCGTTATCACCTATAGAATGTCCGTTTGTCTAAGTCCTCACGTTAGGCACAAATCCAGTGGTATTAAAAACAGACCCAGTTTTTCAAGCAGGCCAAACTGTAGGTATGGGAATGATGAGCACTAGCAAACTCTTACGTGGTTTATCCCACACATTTTGAACTTTTCAACAATTGTTATCACCCATAGAATGTCCGTTTGTCTAGGTCCTCAGGTAAGTCACACATCCTGATGTAACACACCTGGATTTATGCCTAACCTAAAACTTAAAACAGACTAAGTTCTCAAGAAGTCTAAAATGTATGGGATTGTTAATACTAGCAAATTATCAGGTTTATTCCACACATTTTATACTTTGTGACAATGTTATCGTCAGTGGCGTAGCGTGCCTAGGCGGGGCCCAGTATAAAAAATTGTATGCGGGCCCTTATGAAGCGTGATTTCTAACAAAAGACAAAAAAAATGATTGCATAAAATTAAAAGAAATATTTATTCATCATAATTATCTGTTTTTCCAAAATGTTTACAAACAATTCAAATTGAATAAACACTCTCCTTGCCTTTTTTCGGCAAACTGATTTATTAAATCTTTTATAGCTGATGATGACTTTAGTTTTTCTAAAGTTTCTGCCTCTATGGACAAAATAGAGACAGGTCCGACAGGCGTTCATGTCCGTCCGAAGTTCTTAGGTAATTTTTTATCAGTTGTAATTTAATTTACGCACGTTGGGGGCCCCGTGGCCCGGGGGCCCCGTATAATTGATACGGCAGATACGGCGGTAGCTACGCCCCTGGTTATCGTCCATAGAAATATACTTTGCCATAGAAAGAATGTTTAAGCCCTCAAGTCAGGTCTCAACTCCCGGGGTATAAAAAACAAACTCACCAATTCAGTTTCATCTGCCTCGTACTGATCTTCCCCTTCATAGGGAACCGAATGGTGGCCGCAGCATTGTTCCTATTGAGCAGGTTCAAACATCTTCGTTCATCCACGCGCAGATGCATGTCGGCTAGCTCATGACTTTCGCATATTAGAACCAGGAGACGTTCTAGAGATTCCGTACCTTCTATCTGATATTGGGAAGGAGGGGTAGTTTGAAATCGTCATTATTATTAAAACTGAAAAACGTCTGCTGCTGGACATAGGCCTACACTAAGTGTTACCACATCGACCAGTCTTGTGCGTCTTGCTTCCATTGGATTCCTGCGTCATTGGGTACATTAGAATCGCGGGTGTACTTTTCAGATTTGCCTAAATTTATTATTATTATTATTATATTCTTTATTGTACACCAAAAAAAATATATATACAGGACAAAAAACATAAAAGCAAGTGTACAATGGGCGGTCTTATCGCACAGGGCAATCTCTTACAGACAACCTTTGGATGGACTGTACGAGAGGAGAGGAATTTAGGGTTGTCAGTGTACAATATAGTGTATATCTTAAATAATAATACTTAGACATAATAATATAAAATACATACATACAATAATAAATAATATACTAATAAATAACAAAAATATCACAGAGAAAGGAGAAGACTAATTATAATGAAAGGAAATGCTCCTTCACCATTTTTTAGTTATTTGGTACCTTCTGTGTACCTTTAAGTACCTCTCCAGAAAATCTTTGTACCTGTGGGGCATTATAGGTACCTTACTATAGAATTTCTCCATTATGTACACTTATAACTGAATTTTAAACATTTTTTCGAAAAATACAACCGACTTCCTAATAAAAATACTACAAAGTGAAAAATAACTTAAATTTCGAAAGGCGGTGTCAACACACGAAGAAACGAAACCAGGAACACTGACTGCCGAAACTAAAGTTATTTTTAACTTTGTAGTGTTTTTATTTGGAAGTCGGTTGTATTTTTTTGGAAAAAAGATTTATAAAATAGTAACAACGTCAAAGAAAGAAAATCGTTTTTTTTTACTTTTCGCAGCAACCTTAAAGTATTTTGTTCATTAAATATGTGTTTCCGCAGGTACACAAGAGGTACCAAATCTACTTATACAGTGTACTTAGCTACATATATTGGTTAGCAGTACACCCGCGGTTCTGACATCAGGATGGCGGTTGTACCTAATATTTAAAAATATTATTGTACACAGATTTTCAGGAGAGATACGTAAAGGTACACAGAAGGTACAAACACACATTTAGGAAAATCTGAAAAGTACACCCGCGATTCTGATGTAGGTACACTCATCAGGTCATCAGGCCTTATAGGCCTGATGACCTGCCAACTCTTCGTCTTCCGATATGTGTACGCAACTCGTGACCTTCCTGCTCCGTGGACTATCCATTCCTTGAGCAATGTACAATGTCCAGTGCCATTATTAGAACAAAAATCTGCATCGCACAATTAATTTTGAGATTTGACGTGGTTGATATATTGGCATTCAGGGATCGGTCGGTTGTTAGCTTAGACGAAGTCTATATCTAGCAGGGGCGACTTTCAGGCGAGAATGCTGAGATACCCGATAATGTGCAGGATGCCCAACAACCTGAAATTTTGTTGTCGTATGACTCCTTCATATCTCTTACCTACATATAAATTGTAGAAGTAACATGTCATACTGATGAATATACATAGATAGATACTCGATATGGTGCGATATGAATTAACCAACTTGACTTTTCCAATGCCGAGTTTTTGCTTTGTTAGTTAAACCTAAGTTAGTTAGCCTTTAAGCAAAAACTTGTAGGTCATTGTAGGTACATCTCGTCACATTATAGGACTTCATTATTCTTCAATTAAGCCCAAGAGCTCATTTCGACCTTTGCTAAAAGGTCAATAATTAAACTTACACATGATGACACTTGCGGTACCGTACTGAACTTTACAGTATGCAGGTTTAGGTAGGTAGGTATCTAATTATAATGATTCATCATGATGTTTTTCTGTAACTTGATAAAACTGCCATTGATACAGCAAAGCTTGATTGGAATCAATTAAAATCAGCGGAACGAAGGACTTTAATCTTCACATTCTATTTAATGGGTTACCAATTACCCAATACAAGTGTTTAAATATTTAATGAACTTCATAGTTACATCAGAAACAAAATTATCGTTCAATCTATAAGAAAAAGACGAAGACATCGGTGAATCGTAAAAGAAAGACATCCTATAATTTAGTCTACTAAATAATAGTAGGTTCTCTATGGCTAAATAGATTGCTCGTATGGTATAAACATGGTACTAGTGCGTTAGTAATGACAGGTTGTTAGCCAGTCCCCGTCGCTGCCGAGCACCGCTAACACTCGAGATGATACAACCCAGTTCCCTCGGGTGACCTTTACAACTTGCACGAGATAACAAGACCCTAATTCACTCTTGTTAGGTTCATTGTGCGAGACGATAGGCTTGGGACTTCAGTTCCAAATTCGCACCCAGACTGGACGCTTATTGTACCAATTAATTATTAGTTTCTCTTTTTATTGACATTGATTTCTATTAATTTGGATTATGCAATTCTTTATAATTGTTGTTTTATTGTCCAGTTAATTATTGAGATTTAGCTGGCTTGTCTTTTATTATTTTTAAATTACTAGCAAACATTTGTACGCTCTCTGGCATAACATAGCGCACTCTTTATTACCTGTACATAACATTATTATTGTACCTATGTTAAACAAATGAATAAATGACTTATGACTTACACAAATCATAAGATACAATTATCTTTTAATTATTAAATTTGTCTCAATCATGTAAAATAGTCTACTAAGAAGGTCGTTACCTACCTTCATAATCTGCTTCATAGTTTCCAAATCCAAATAAAAGATGGACATAAGTCGTCCGGCTTCAGTAGACTCGATACAACTAGCGTCGTCCATTGTAATGAGCCCTGAAGAAGCTAAGCCGTTCATAGCTTTTACACACAGCTCTGTAAACAAAAAGGATGTTCTCGTGCAAATATCACAGGATTTCGATCTAGCGTGCCGATAACATTGTACTTAAAAGGCATAGGTTAAAAGACTGCTAAAGAATGTGTCGTGTATTGATTTGGATGAGTTCAACAGTTGGTAAAACTACTTGAAATATTTGTCATTTAGCTAAAGTATGACATGGATTTTGATTTGAAGTAAAAGATCAATTGCCAAGCACATGAGAGAGATGAAAGGAGAATGCATGTAGCAGAGATGAGAATGTTGAGATGGATGTGCGTCGTGACGAGATTGGATAAAGTGAGAAATGAGTATATTAGAGGCAGTTTGAAAGTGGCGCCAGTGGCAGATATTTGAAGGGAAACCGCTTGTCATGGTATGGTCATGTGATGAGGAGGGATGAAACGCATGTTACTAAAAGAGTTATGAATATAAATGTGGATGGATGGAGAGGAAGAGGCAGGCCAAAGAAAAGATGGATGGACTGTGTGAGGAGTGATATGAAGGAAAAGGGAGTCAGTAATAGCGTAACTGGGGACAGGAAGGTATGGAAGAAGAAAACGTGTTGCGCCGACCCCAAGTAACATGGGATAAGGGCAGGAAGGTGATGATGATTAGTCACGAGTATGACATAAAGTAATTAAATGTCGCATACAACAAACGCATATATTCCATAAGTGAACAGATTTGTATATGGTGCGAGGATGCATCATTCGCCTTTCAACTTTTCCAGATAAGGACATCATTGAAGAATGACAACGTAGGTAGAGAAGATACAATCAAGGGTCACAACAGCAATTATTATAACTAAAATGAAGATGAATAAACATAATTGCCGTTCCAATGACGTGATATTTACAAGCGTTTACTACGATTTAGCACAAACATACACACATTAAGTGTATTCGACGACATCAGAAATAGCTTTACGTTAAAAGGGCATGTAATAACTGTATTGTAAGCTAGAAGCAGTCGGCGTGCTTGTCTATACTTAATATTATAAAGCTGAAGAGTTTCTTTGTTTGAACGCGCTAATCTCAGGCACTACTGGTTGGAATTGAAAAATTATTTTTGTGTTGGATAGTCCATTTATCTAGGAAGGCTATAGGCTATATAACATCACGCTACGACCAATAGGAACGGAGTATAAATTAAAAAAAGTTGCAAAATTATTCCTTTTTGAGAGCTTCCGTTGCATGCGCTGCGTAAACGGCAACAATCATGTATGTAGGTAGGTAGGGTACATGGGTAGGTAGCTAGCTAGTTGACGGGAGCGAAGCCGCGTGGGACAGCTTGTTGTAATTGTAATCATAAAATGAATAAGTAAATAAAATAACAATAAAATTACACAAGCTAAATTTGCCGTATTATTTTAAACATAGTCGAAGACATCGAATGAACTTTGCCCTCCAAACAAAACCAATTTGAATTTATTGATTGGCAATGATTCTTGTACGATGGAGTTACAATAAAACAATTTCCATAATCTAATCCCATGTTTAAAGGTAGATTTACACGCATTAGCCCTTCACTTGCACCAAGGATAAGAAGATCGCGTGCTTCGACAAATGCGAAGGACCAGCGCGTGTCCACGACGCCATGCATCAATCACGATCCGGAACTCAAGCGAGGCCGCTCAGGACCTGGGAGAGCGAACTTGAGTGACACGCGACGGTTAGATTATAACTCGATGATAGATTATAAGAAAGAGGATTCAAGGTCGATGCTAAATACAGACACAATTGCTCCTGGTGGTTTGTATGTAGAAACTTGAAACCCATTTCAGGCACCAGTCTCCAAAAATGTAAACCCTAGTTCGTAAACTTTATGGGTAATTTTGTGAAGGGGTTATAAACGAAGTTGCCACACCAAGTAGCATCTTTACTTCAGGGTGTATGGTGAATGATTTCGCCAATCGACTCTTTACTTTTGGAGGCCAAGATCGCTAAGCCTGTCAATTAAGTAATTGATTTGATGCGAATCGATGATGTGGAAACCTACCGCAACATTGGTTATTTATACATACGCATTAGTGCTGGTCTGGCACATAAGTCAAGATATGGCAAATTAATATATGGTATTCTTGTAACACAGGTTCGCGAAAGAGCTAAAATTCTGAATACTCAAACGTATATAGTAAAAAAAGAGAAAGAATCCCTTTGGTTTTTGTCGAAATGAGACAACATATGAAATGAAGGATATGTTTCAGACAAAGGTGGTCCTGAAAATTGAGACTTGGGACCGTAGATGATAATAATGATGATATATTACTGAGAAAAAAAAATAAGGTGAATTAAGTTATTACGAATAAAGTAATGAGCTAAGACCCAGTTTTTTAATCCGTAGTTATCTAAACCAATGGTTAAATATGCTGACCATTTTTTTTTTTATTTTTTTTTTAGCTTGGAGAAATGCTCATACATACTGCGCTACCACGGGGAGATAGCGCAGTTATGTGGGACTCTAACCCACTAAAACTCCACGGTGTCCTCCTGTGCCGCTTATGGCGGGAACACGGGTACGCGTTAGCACTCACCGCGAACCCGCCGCGGCTGTCCGTCACCGGACCCTCCTCTGGGGAGTACCCCCCATCACCGGCGCACCAGAACACGCTGTGCGCCGTGACCACCCCAGGGACCAAACTAGCACATGGGTGCCAGACGACCCCGTGTATGGCACCCTTGGTCCCCTTGTGACGGGTCAGGGTCAATGGCCCCGCCACCTACCATTTTTCGGCCGCAGGGGATAGGGAGAGCGGCCAACGCTATACCGGCACTCCTCTTCCCCTGCGGCCCCACCGCGTCCGCCATCAGACGGTGGCGACCCCGTCTAGGCCGCGGAAGGTAGGGAGAGCGGCGCACCGCAATACCGGCACTCCTCTCCTGCCACGGCCTCCAACCCTCAGCCGCGATATCGTATGGGTATGGGAGACCCCATACGACATCGCAGCCCGCCTCAGTTGCGATGTCGCCTAGGCAGCACCGCAACCTACATGTTGGCCGCTACGTCGTCGGCTTATCGGCAAAAGCCCTGACGAGCGGCCCCTCCTCGGGCTCCTCTTCGCTTCACCGTGGGTGACCAAGCCACGGTTACTGAGCCCCCCCGCATCGACAAAGCGGGAACCCATCGGGGGGGAAATATGCTGACCAAGGGTTTCAATTTTCGGTAAAACGCGTTTATTCATCAATTGTTGTAAGTCTAGGTAATAAATGATCAAAAAATTTACTTTCCAACTTATTTGACAGTTTATGAAGCTAATAACTAATAAAAAAGGGCATTTACCGAAAATTTAAACCATTGGTTAGCATATTTAACCATTGGTTAAGTTAACTACGGATAAAAAAAACTGGGTTTATGTTACCGAGTTTGTATTCATGATTGGATGATTTCTTGAAAAACAAAAATCCGAAGGGCATTCAGCTGATGAGTGTATGAATTGACATAAAATACTCATACGACGACATACAGATCGCCTTGTTGAATATTTTTAGCTAGCTAGTTGCAACACAGTAGTGATTAGACATAGTGATGAGAAAACCAAAACATTTTGATACGCTCGTTGGCAATGGTAAGCCTAATTAAATACACGAAAAGATAATCACTCAATCAAAGATTTTTTTGTGCTTTAAAGGTAAGAACAATATTCTTAATAATTAATTACGATCTATCTAATAATCTATCTATTAATATGTTACGTGATAGATTATGTTAAAACTAAGAATAGTGTCCATTTGCACTTTTGCACAAGTCCGCACTTAGAGTCTGTTATAATTTGTTTAACACTTTGTTTGTGTTATACCTATGTATAGCACAACATTAAGTGACTATTATTCATTCACTTTGTACACTATACGAATTCAAAAGGTTTAGTTCTTTGTAGCCTACGCACTAACCCTCAGTTTCCCAGCTCAAAATTATCGGAGAAATAATGTGACAAATTGTCAAGCACGCGTTATCTGCTGTGATTGGTTGAATAAATTTCCAACAGCCAATCACAGCAGATAACGCGTGCTTGACAATTTGTCACATTAATTCTCCGATAATTTTGAGCTGGGAAACTGAGGGTAAGTCTGTGTTGTCTATCCACAACATTCACGTGTCGATGAAGTCTGCGTTCGTAGGCTTCAGTAAATTTTTGGATGGTGACGTGACGAATTCCATTTTAAGGTCACTCTCATCATCATCATCAATATATCAGCCGAAAGACGTCCACTGCTGGACATAGGCCTCCCCCAAGCGTCGCCACATTGATCGGTCCCGTGCGTTCCGCATCTAGCAGATCCCCACAACCTTCACTAGGTCATCGATCCACCTGGTGGGAGGCAAGGGAAAATCTTCAAAAAGCGCCTGGACCTTTGGAGAAAAGACCAGGGTGTGTGGGATTTTACCACACAAAAAAACCACCCCAGTGATCACCATCAACAAATGGAGGAGGCCCCGTTAACTCTTAAAATACCAACCCGGAATTCCTCTGTGCAACGTCTGTTTGGGCACATCCCTGGGGAGACTGCGAGGCGTCTGCCCTGATCCTCGCTGCTCATGGCAGCACGTGATCACCGTGCCGCCGTCTTACTTGACGATGACATGCCGCTCAGAGGCCCACGCAAGGCAATCCTCGAGCGTGTGCTGTTCAGAATCTAGGTCACCTCCACAATGGTGGCATTTTGCCGTAGCCTCTCACCCAATCCTATTCAGGTACTCACCGAAGCAACCGTGCCTAGTGAGTACCTGAGTGAGCCTGTAGGAGATGCGCTCCCCTCTTTTCAGCCAGGTTTAGAAGTGCGGCAGGACGGCTTCGACAAAGCGCTTACGTGAAAATTGCTGCTACTGTAGCCGCTCGCACCACCGCTCGAGCGCGTGTCGCCGTTCCTGCCGCCTCAGACTTACCGCAGCGATTTCTGGCACGCTATTGCCACTTTGGCGCATTGCGCGAATCCGGTGATAGACCCTCGCGTCCATATCCGCCAATATGTCCAGCGGTGGAAAGCGTGCCAGGAGTGTTGCCACATCAAAGGATACTGTTCAGTATCCTCGTGCCATTCAAATCAGTAGTGGCTCATAACGGTCCCGACTGGATTATGCGGATTATGATTCACTGGTTTAATTTAAAAAAAAAAAACAATTTGACTTTGACTTCGACACTATCTCAGATTGGCAGCTTATATCCCAGAAGCGGAAACTGTATAGGCTGATTATGAATATAATAAGGTACAGCATAATGTTGGTGCAATTAAAAGAAGATTACCGTTTTTTTTAAATAAAATGTAGCAATTATACGGCAATGATTATACCATTGGATTCTTGCCACTTATTGTATAAGCAGTTATGAATATATTAATATTATAGATAATACAGATAGATAAGGTTATGATGAATATTTCATTAATTCATCTATAAAATGCCGCGAGGTAATTATCTTTTTTATGATATAACTTTATTGACGACATTTTTTAAATGCGTAAACGTAATTACAATTTTATTACTTTTAGGTATTTTTTACAGAATAAAATTACTTAAATGGCCTTCAGATTTTATTATAATTTGAATAGCCTGTTTTTTGTGCAATACAATTTTGTTATCGTAACAATTATATCTGTTTTCCTTTGATGGGCTCTTCCGACAAAACTAATGATTTGGAACTCTTTAAGTAAACAAAAGAGTCCAAAGGTAATTCATCAATTAAAACTAAAAAACATAACTTTATTTCTTGTAGGTAATAGATCTTTTAAAGTAGAAAAACATCAATAATTGTAAGCGCTTAATGGGTCGAGTAATTAATTTTAATTAAAGTCATTTTATTACAAATGCAAAGATAACATCCAAAAGGTAATACAATAGAGATAAAGAGCGCGATAATCCTGTAGCTCTGAAAATAAAGCCGTCATTTATCAACAGTTGATGTTTTCTGCCTGGCGTCTTATTGCACTAGTGCGCAATAATTTTGTCAATTAAATGATAAGCTTAAAAGTTTCCCTGTCCAATGAATCATATATGATTCATTCTGTAGTTTTACTAATTGGACAGTGAACCTGTTAAAATGTTAACAAAGTTACAAAAGACAAATAACTGGAAAACTTACCCTCAATTTTCTTGGATATCAGATTCTGTGGTGAATTTTGTGGCAAGCCGAGGTATCTGAGAGAAGACATAGACAAAAATAACGCTTTTTGCATAGAGTTGCAGAACTTGTAAGCAAAGACATGCAAAGCTGGACATAGGTCACGCCAAAGTATCACGACAACGGCCTTCTACCCGCATCAAGCGAATTCTTGCTAGCTTCACAAGGTCTGCAGTCAATGAGACTTGTCCACTCAGAAAAAAATAATATCAGTGGGTGAAACAAATGGATGATGGAGTCAAAAAGTTCTGGAACGACGACTCTTACTTTAGGCCTTTAATGGATTGGCTCACACAAAACACAATTTGGCAAAATGGGGATATATTGTCTCATACCCGGTGCAGAATATGACATATGCTAGAGTGCCCCAAGTGCCCATACACCTGCACAGGTTTCCCTAGTCGACGGCACGAATTATTTTGTGCGCGAGGTTAAAATGCATGCTATCTCATCCGACAACACGTGCGAAAGAGATAGATGCTGTGATGAGCAGTAAGAAGCTAGTTCATGTACGAATTAGCACTTTTGCATATTTGTATCGAAATGGATGATGATTTAGGACGAAGACGAGCGCGCTAAATTTTATAAACAGACCTTTGGGAGTATAGATATCATGAAAAAACGACGAAATGTATATTTTCAAAATAAAATTATTTGCATTGTTTAATTACTATTTTATCCCTGTTTGGAGGCCGTTATGCAATTTTCCTTCTTCTTATGGTATTTATTTCCGCCCAAAGATGCGTTATAATTAGTGTTGAAATATGGAACTTTCGACGCTAATAACTTTCATACATTTTATTTTTTAACTTTTTTGTTTCCTTACAGGGCTAGACAAATTGATATCATTTGTTTATTTTGAATGTACATCGTCAAACAGTGGAGTAATCGCGAGACTACGTTTGTATGGAAGAATGATCGACTAGTGTAACCTTAATGAACGCCACTGACACTGTAGTTGACGTGGCCACTTAGATTTCTGTCGACTCGAAAACTAGAAGAGGAATGCACTATGTTAGGACTTTATAGTTTATAGGTATTACAATTTACTTACTTCTTAGGGTCCCGAGCCGCACGTACATATAGAAAAGTAGAACATAACCACTGCACACACTGAGCAACATCGCCAACAGTTTTCAGGGCCGCTTCACTGTTCAGATTTTCTGCCAAACGTTTGTGCAAATAGCTTTGCAATGGCTCGCATCCACCCAACAATGTCTGGTAACGGGGCTGTCAGAAATATATTAAATTACTAGTTGACCCGGCAAACTTTGTTTTGCCATAAAAACACCAAACATTTATCTACCCTACCTACCCTACCCTACCCTACACTACCCTACCCTACCCTACACTGCCCTACGCTACACTACCCTACCCTACACTACCCTACACTACCCTACCCTACCCTACCCTACCTACCTACCTACACTATACTACTCTACCTACCTACCCTACCCTATCCTACCCTACCCTACCCTACCTACCTACCCTACCCTACCCTACCCTACCCGACCCTACACTACCCTACCCTACCCTACACTACCCTACCCTACGCTACACTACTCTATCCTACACTACTCTACCTATAATAAGTTATTATGAACCTTAAGAAATACAAATAACCTAAGAAAACTCGTCATGTGACAGGGTTAAATAATGTAATAGAGATTAAGTAACAAATGTAAGAATTGATCTTGAATAAAGATGAGTCCCAAGGTCTCGGACTATGTCCGGGGAACCTCTAGCTCGCAGACTCCGCCTTGCGCGGAGAGGTAGGCGCCATAATAAAAAAAAAAAAAAAACAAAAAAACACTACTCTACCCAACACTACCCTACACTACCCTACCCTACACTACCTTACCCTACCCTACCCTACCCTACCCTACCTACCTACCTACCTACACTACACTACTCTACCTACCTACCCTATCCAACCAAACATTTTTTTTTTTTTTTTTTTTTTTGCTTTTAAACCTTCCCTGTATTCTGTCGAACATAACAAAAAAAGAATTATTCAAATCGGTCCAGCCGTTCTCGAGTTTTAGCGAGACTAACGAACAGCAATTGATTTTTATATATATAGATAATCATAAATATATTGTTCTCTCTCCAAAATGGTTCGCTTAGTAGTATAACATCATCTTAGAACATTTTTTTTTTCTCATATTGGAAACACGTTTTATTGGAACTCCCTGCCAGAGTCTATGTTTCCCGACATCTACAATCTAGGAATCTTTAAGTCAAGAGTGACTTTTTATTTCTAGGCAACCGTGCACATCATCGCTTACCAACAGGTGAGATACTGGTCAAGCCTGAGCCTATAAAATATATTAAAAAAATGATATTACACGTGTCACAAGCTCCTTTGCGAGAAGCTGAAGTCAGTATTTACAGTAAACCCTGGTTATGAATCTGCAGGCCCACCTCAACCAAATTATTATTGATACTAGCTTTTCCCCGCCGCTTCGCTCTCGTGGCGCACCCCACAGGACCCGTTTTCGTGATAAAAAGTAGCCTATTTTACAGGAAGAATGTAGATTTCTACTGGTGAAAGAATTTTCAAAATCGGTTAAGTATTTTTTGTGTTTATGGCTGAGTACCACGATGCATGGCAAGAATGTTTGTCAGAATTTAAAAAACCCGTAAAGACAAATATGAGTTTCATGAATGTACAGTATTTTTTAGGGTTACGTAACCTTAAAAGGAAAAAAAAAAAATCCTTATAGAATCACTTCGTGGTCTGTCTGTCTGTCCGTGTATCAAGACCTTTTTCTCTGGAACGCCTGGAGGTATCAAGTTGAAATTAATTTATATACACACAAGTCCACAATATCTTGCAGCTGTGACAAAATCACACTTCTAAATCAACGCAATCAAAAGATACGGCCGTTTTTGTCTCATTTTTGAGGAATGGCAAGGGAATCAAAACCTAGAGAGTTCTTTAACTAAGGTTGACCTATAAATCTGAAATTTGGCAAAAAGGTATGTCTTAAAACACAAGAATAAATGCTAAAATCTGAAATCTTGGTAATCTGACCGCAACCTGTGTCGATGTATTTTTTGGAAAACCCAACGGCAAAGATAATTTTGTCCCTTCATTAGAGCAAAGGTCTTTGCTTTCATTGTTTACGATCGTCAGTAATGTTACCTGATTATTTTGTTGAATGTAGCTGTTTATACGGAACTCTAGGTGCGCGAATCCAACTCACACTTGGCCGGTTTTTTTATGGACATAAAACAAAGTATTCAAAACAAATCTTCGTGAAACTCTGGTGCCTGTGGTAGGTAATGAGAACCTGCATAAGGCTCCGCACAAACGAGCCACTAGTGGCGGCCACTGGTGGTTAGCGACAAACAGTTTATAAGATTTTTCATACGATTTGTATGTACTCGCATCACACGCGTAGCGAGTGGCGGCTACTCGCGACTTAGTGTCAACCACACGCAACTGAGTGGCCGCGATACTCCACCGGTGGCGACAACTCGCAGCAGGAGAGTAACAAATTGCAGCCGCCACCGACCACTAGTGCCGGTCACAAAGTCAAAATCAAATGTGTTTATTTCAAGTAGGCCATTATGCGGCACTCTTGAACGTTAAAATTTACAAGTAATCAAAATTGATTGTACCGTGTATTCGGCAAAGTAGCTTGTTGTGGAGAAGAACGCACAAGAAACTCCATACTAACTCTTTAAAAAAAATGCTTTTTACAATATTTACGTAAGTACATACATCAATAAATTCATATACGTGAGGACGATGTACCCAGCACTACTATACTACATACAGGTATAAAAAATTACAAGCACTAACAGGTAAAATCCTTTACTTGATAATTAGGAACATGGTTCTCACGTACTTACAAATATTGCAAACATAGGTAAATTACCTAATTCAACAACAACGGAACAGTGTGCGAGTCAATTTTTTTAAATAAAAAGAGAAGAAAAATAAATAAAATGAAGCGTTACTATAATTATGAATATAATTCAAATTAACCAGTTTGATTTTGTCTACATCAAAGATAGGCTTATGGAACAGGACCAGCATGTTTCCAAGCATTCTTATCTTGTAGGTATATAATCATCTATTTTGTAATATGCTTGTTCACAAAGTGTGTTTAACTATTGTTTAAAATTTTCTATCATTTAGCTTTATTATCTCACAAGGTATTTAATTTAGTACCCCATGAAAGATATGTATACTTAGCTAATCTAAAGATGGTTGATTTAACGTATCTTTATTTCTAGTATTACAATTGTGTCTATCACTAACTTTACTAAAGAGATGTATATTTTCCTTACATACATAATATTTTCATAAATGAATTGGCAAGAAACTGTCATAATATTAATCTTTTTAAATAGCTCCTTAAGAGATTCTCGGTGATTTAACTTATATATGGCTCTGACGGATCTCTTTTGCATTATAAATATTGATTTAATGTCACCCGCCCGACCCCACAGTAAAATACCGTATGACATAATGCTGTGAAAGTAACTAAAATAGACCAAACGCGCGGTTTCCACATCCGTTAATTGTCTTATCTTTCTAACAGTATAAGCGGCTGAGCTCAGCTGACCTGCAAGAGATGTTATGTGAGGCCCGCATTGTAATTTGTCGTCTAGAGTGCTTCTTATATTCGGCAATGTGAATCTAATACATTTGGTTTTTTTTTTCATTTAGTACCTTAATTTTGCCATGAACCAAGTTTGGACCTGATGAATAGACCACCACCGACCAATCACCGACCACCTTCGTTTGCGCGGTAACAAAGGACGTGGCACGCGACAGCCACTGGTGGCTGTGGTCGGTGGCCCGTTTGCACGGAGCCTTACAGTTACAGTTCACCTGAAATTTCAAATGGCACACTAATTTATTGAGCACGAATAGAAATATTTTAAATTTGATTTACTGAAGACAACTAATAAATAGATAGACCCCGAAATGAAACTGGAATACGATGGGAACTGTAAAATCAATGTATTGGGAAAGATATAAAACAGTAAAAAAAAGTTTATAGTATAAAACACCAATCATTTTGATACTTTTTATTAACAATACGACTGTCCGAAAATGTTTTCTGTAGTTTTTCACATGGCTTGACTGTAGACGTGACAAACAGCAAAACCAATCAACATTATTGACAGTTGTGATATTTTCTAAAGATTTTAATTATTTACAAGTAAATACAATTGATTAAAATGGGGTTAACAAAAGAAGAGAAAAAGGCCAAGAAAGAGGCGAAGAAACTAGAAAAAATAAAACAGGAGATGGAAAAACAGAAACAATTAAAACGTGACGAGCTTAAACGAGAGATTGCTGCACAAGCCCTAAGACGAGGGGATCTTGACAAGAGTTGGCGCGCAATGATGCTCAAGATAAAGGAACCTATCTTCAGACAGGATATTGAAGTACTGTGGCATGTCTTTGAAAGAGCTTACGATAAAAAAGATTACATAATTGGTTTCACGATGAAGCTCATGGATATTGCCGATTTCCAATTCCAACGAACGGTTGCCAGCTTCTGTGATACTATCGATAGAATGATCAACAAATTTTTATCAGAGTTGGATGACTTGTCACAGGAGAATGAACTGCGAACGAGTGAGTTGTTAAAAAGAGCTGATGATGAGACAACAAATATTATGACCGATCACACAGCAGCCGAAACACATTTACAACTCCTATTATATCATGCTCATACCACAGCTGATACTTTAGCATGGACTACAAGGGGTGAAAACATGGTAAAAGCAGACGAAGACCGCACTACGTACTCCAATGTACGTGAAACTTTGCGATCATTTCTTGAAAATACTTATAATGCAATCTGGGATGAGTATAAGGCTGTACTTAGAGGTTACGTTCTTGGTACTGCTGAAAATCAAAAAGCAGTACGTAAATTACGACGAAAAGAAAATATGATGGCTGACATAATCGCCTCTCAAGGCAAGAAAATTGCTAATAGTGATGGCATGCTCAAAAGACTACGTTCAGAACTGACAGCTTACGAAACTGGTACAAAACAGGCTGTTTTCAGAGAACGTCGTAACAGGCACAGGGATGCTTGTTACAGGTTGAAAAGCCTTATGACTGCTGGTATCGATACGGATGTAAGACAGTTAGCAATATTGGTGAAAGTGACAGATGACACTGTTGAATGGTTGGAAAAGGCATACGAAAAAGTTGATAAAATCCTGCGTATGGCTGGACTTTGTCGAAAATTTGAGACGCAGCGTGAAAAAGTTTTACCTTTTGGTTCAAATTTGCCTCATTCCCCAACCGCATCGAAATTGAATATTCGTAAACACGAGTCCGATGATTCGCTAGTTTTAAATGCTATATCAACGACAAGTGGTTTAACAAGACTGTGGCATAGGATATCTAAAGCAGAATTGTCAAAAAGAGCTTTGTACCGCGAAAAAGTTTTACTGGAACATGAAAACGCTCTTATTTTAAGTGCAATCGAAGAATATAAAGAGAACAAATTATCAGTCGATCCGAAATGTATTTGTAAAAAGCCAAAAGACAAAGAAAGAGAACATAAGCCTTCTCGACAAAACACTTTCCGTCCCGTTGCGGTTGATGGATTTTTAGAAGCTAAAAAATTACATCTTTTTTAAAAATGCTCTCGAAAAGTCTCTCTTAAAGAATCTTTCGCCAATCATAGAGGATTGTGGTAGGTGGATAAATTATTGTAGTATCTATGGCTATCCCAAATATATTTCAGCATATACCTTTATAGAATATACATATTAATTTGTTTTCGTGTTAGTGCAGCACGATGCTCATTACCTAAACTCTTCCGTCGAAGGCAATAGTGACATAACATTTTGCAGTTTCACAGGGTCCTATATGACGTTTAGTTATTTCGTCCATCACGGCGCAAGCGTCGCACGCGCATGTTGTAATAACGCAGAAGCAGAACCCTTGCGATGCGCAAACGATGACACTTTGACATTACCTACTTCTTATGTTGTGGCACAGCAAGGTGAGCGGATATATTTAAAGGGTTCAAGTTGGCAGTTTGTTTTGACTTTTTATTATTTTATGGAAAATGTCTCGTAACTATGTATATTAAAGATTGTAGTTGACATTTAGATTTTAAATTTAAATACAGATATTCTTCCAAAAAAAGACTATCGTTTTTCTTGGATATTTGAGCTCCACTTTTGTACCTCGCGGCGTCTTTTTGACCTTACCTGACCTAACTCATCCTCAAATGCAAGCTTATTACACGACTATTAAAAATAAATGCAAAGCATTCTATTTGGAGTGTCAACATATTTAAAATATTATTATTGTTTCGACCTTGCACTTCGTGTGTGGTCATGTAAGTAGGTGAACTTAACGCCTATTGTGATAATCACTTTCGCACGTTATTTAAAAATATTTAGGCAGTTTCACAATGTTCATTATTTATATGCATATTCTCATTATCTACTAGTTTCAAGGTATCTAACAGTTCAGCTATCTAGTTATGCAGCACGAAGATAATAATTGTTAAAATAATAAAATGTTTATCTATGTAATAAAAATACATACATTTTTGCCCTCCCATCGCAGTAATTAACCCAAGCAACAAGTTAACAGGTTGTTTGATTAAATAAAGTCCTGTACCGTGTATTCTTTATAGTGCCGCTAGATTCAGATTCAGATAACTTTATTTGTTCAAACATGTCTGTACATGCAATTATTATAAGAAACAAAAATGCATGCAAGGTGATATAAGTACATGGAGTTGTGCTAACATGTTAACCATATTGTCATGGTGTGAAAATATTAATACAAATTTAAAATTAAATAATCATATTGATTACACAATTAATAAAAAAATAAAAATGTGTTTATTATCTTAAATTTATACAATTAAGTTGTCGGGGCTTCCCAGAAAGTAATCCGAAGATACTTGTGATGGGATAAACCTCGCTCTTCCTCGATTATTTAACAATTGTTTCGTTGTGCTAATTAGGTATAATTAATTCATATGAAATTGCGGAAACCAGCCCGTTTTAACCTAACCTAACCTAATTCATATGGAAATAGATAGGAGGTACATACAAAACTATCAAATATTCAATTATTTAAAACAAAAAAAAAGCACAATATAATGTCAACGTAGGTCCAAAATTTTAAAAATAAACTGCAAAAAATAAATAAAACTAATATCAGAATATCAAGAATGATAATATGGTCTTGGAACAATAAAACAACATTGTCTAAATATACCGTAAGATGAGAATATTATTATTAACTTTAAATGTATCTTTATAGAAAATAAGTAAATTATATGACAACAACTTCTATCAAAGTTACTATTTTTATATCCGCGACTTTATGGCTTTATTCTGGTTGAAATGCTCGAGAATCTGTCCTAAACCGAATAAGCCGAATATTCACACCGATATTTGAAGAGCGTGCGAAACTGCGAAATAACATAAAGGCTTGCACATATGATCCACTTCCTCATCATGAGCGTTTGACAGATAGTCGCTTTCACCGCTTGATGCAGCAAGGATAACTACAAGGAAGAACCTCTGCCCCACTTATTATAACGAACTATATTGTACTTTAGGCATAATGCACACGTATTGTAAACTACGTTAAGCCGTATTCCAACTATTTTAGACCTGCATAACGTTATTATGAACGGTATCACGACACGTCTTGTGATACAAAGATTTGAAGAAAGATGTTACAAAAGCTTCCTTGTTAAAATTGAGATAAAATCAATATAGGTAGAGATGCTTCTGGTTCGTGTATCTTTTGCCAGTAGCACAGAATTTTAATTATATGAAAATAAATGTTATCTGATATGTATGATGTTAATTGCTAGGTAAAATAGCCAATACTTTATAATAGTTTGCGGCAAAGAAAACTAATTACATGGGTATTGGATAAATTATTCTACGACAATCTTGCAGCAATAATAGGATTCAACAGATACAATTTAAAACTCATCTTATGTGTTGTAAAAATTAGTCAACAACTCTATAGAAACAGTAAGTAATTACGTACCTAAGTAATAAAATGTGCATTCCCTGAATATCAGTAGTAAGAGAAGGACAGAGCAAGAGGAGATTAATGGAAGAACGCAGAAAAAAATGACATGAAATTGTTGCCAACGCAAAGAAAAATGTTGATGTGTAATGATTTAAAATTCTACCAAAATTCTTCAACAAAAAATAGTCAAATATGAACCTTGAAAACTTTCTTAATATTTTTCTATTCACCCCGCAATTTCTATACACCCCGTTTTACGGTCATAATAATCGACCACCCGACTATACTTATGAAGGTGGCACATTACACTAAATAAGTGCCATTGACCACCAGGGTGGCAAACGCCACTAGTTAGTCCAATCCACAACCCCGGTGGCAAGCTCGAAGGTGGCAGATGGGACTAAAGGAAGGTAGCACACTAAATAGTGCCATTGACCACCGGGGAGCCAAACGCCACTAGTTAGTACCATCCACCACCCTGGTGGCAAGCTCGAAGGTGACAGATGGGAATAAAGGATTGGTCAGCAACTAAACTTAATGAAAAATCCGAAGCCTGGCACTGTCAACTAATAACCAAATGAGGACTAACAAGTACTGAAGACCAACGCAATAGAGCTTCAAAATAATTAAAATAAAGGTTCACGGTCACTTAATTCGGTATTTTAATTGGTTTATAACCGAGAAGGCAGACAAAAAGTCATCACATTATGAAATAATTACCGGTACAATGCCAACAAAAGGCAGAAACACACGTGTTACGAAAACTTAACGTTTGGTAAAGTTTGATCACGCGATGAAGTTCAGCTTATTGATGCATGGATGAGATGGGTGGGTGTTCTCGGGGCCCGTTAAGCCAGCAATGTAATACATAAACGTCATGTCATCGCGTGTGAACCGATGGATACGTGGAAACGGTGATAGTTAGTCACGGTTATCGACGTACTATCGAAGGCGAGATCCGTACGTTCGGCGGGACATCCATCACGATAGGGCGACATTGCGGCATCTTCGCTGCGTCGGGGAGCCGTGGGGTGCGTATATAAGATGCGGACGAGGCCGGGGCGCGCCACCAGTCAGCTTTGCACGCTAAACAACGATCATTGTCACCGGTACCGATTGCTACAAGTTGTGAACAGTGTCGTGCTATTTGTGTGTACGTTCCTTCTAAGGTGAGTTTGCATCAAAGGTAGCCTAGTGCCAAAATTACGGATCTATCCTAGAACCTACGCCTTCTTTGACTGAGGAGATAAGGGTGCAATATACCGAGACTGCCTTAATTTTTTATAGTGCTTAGAATGATAATGTTAGTTTACAATTACTGTGTCATCTATAGAATTTACCATAAATAAGTAAACATTTAAAAATAATATAATTTAATACCACCTTCCAGGGTGTAGCACCTACCAGAGTTAGGCAAAGAAAACCGAAATAGATTTTAGACCTTAATTTCTAAATTCTGAAAAAAGTGACCAGAAATAATTAAAATCTACAATTTGAAGAGAATTTTCTAATCCTTTGTCAAAGATCGCATTTTCTATGAATTTTAACTTTTTAGACCCAAAATCTTCCTAAGTGAGAAATCCTTTGATAGGTCAAGTCTATTAACTGTTGTCCTAGGAAGCCTTAACTTTAAATAACATAAAATATTAATGGTAATCATTTTCTGTAATTGAATAAACAATTGTAACATGTTAATTATTTCGTAATTAGTCAGTCATCTTCTATTTACATAATAACATAATCTTACGTTCATTATAAATATTCATTTCATTATCATATTTCTATCTGACCGTCAACTGCACTGAACCTGAACTAAGGCCTTGTGGTAAAAATAAATATATTTTGGAATTCTCTTATGATCTTAATGATTTCTAGTAACAACAAAATATAGTAGGTGCTAAAAGCCAGTTTTACAAGCTTTTATTTAATTTGACTTGTTAGTTAGTTACTATGTGTGGGTCAAATCTTGCAACTGAATTTTAAAATAGATTTTCCTAACCAATTGAGTTGTTATATATGTTTGGTTTGGATGAGAATGCACAGTAAGCTAAGCTAAACGGCTTGTTAAAAAGAGGTTAAATTAAAAAAAAACCGACATATTTTTATTTCATGCTACGTTATCTAGTAGTAGACACGCTTCGATCGACAATCTATTGAACACGTAATTATGACACGACATCTTGCGAGAACACCCCAACTAGAAACAGTAAAACGTCCATAACTTTAGAACGCCTAAACCGATTTTCATCAAACATAGCTAAAAACTCTCTCGATAAAGTCAACTTTGAAATAAAAAAATAATAGTCAGAATCGGTTCATACGTTTAGGAGCTATTATAATATTATATAATACAAATACACTAAGACACGGGTACACACGTCAAACTTATAACACCCCTCTTTTTCCGTCGGGGGTTAAAAATTATATATGCTATGTTTGGAGAAGAAATCTACTGTAATATCTATAAACGATATAACTGCCAGTATTAGGCAACTGGGCTTATCCCAGTTGTAAACGACCCTTTGTGCCTATTGGCCTTGTTTGTTCTGTATCCTGCTTGATATGGAGGGAAGTGAAAATTTGTATTTTTTTCCTACTCATCCGTTATTCTTTTCTGATTAATTTCGTTGCGGGATCCAAGACAGTTAAATTCATTCTCCGGGATGTCGTCGAGCTTTCTTGCCTCGGCACTTTTCTGGTGGTCGCCTCTGTTGATTCTGGCTTTCAGGAGTTGCAGTGGTTTGGGAATAGTGCGGTGGGATTGTCCCAAAAAAAAGTAACGGTATTTAAAATGTTTTTGTTTTGTTTTTCACTGTCTAAATTTTAGGGAATAAATATAGGAGTGACCGTATGATGCTATGTTTACTAAAATATATGTTCAAGGATACCAGAAACCTTCAATTAACTACATCCAATAATCTTTTGTCATCCATAATTACTGTCCATTATCTTAGAACGTTATCAGTTGCGCACTGACATAAAAATCATTGTTCAATTATGAAAAACGTGTGACTTTAGACATTACAATATTGATTTATTGCATACCATTACCTTTGGTAACTGAGCAAGCAACTGCGAAAATGCAATGTCGTCACCTTTAGCATTTCTTCCGAGCTAAGAGGCTAGAGGGCCCGAATACAGTAGCTTTTCCCACGGTAGAACCGGAGCGTAAAGTGCGTAAAAATGTTGTAGACAGCTGATAGATTGACAATTAAAAGACTAATAGATTATCGAACTAAAGAAAATGAAGTGGAAAACTTATGATTTACCTATTTGTAGTTACTTTTAAGCGTGATGAGGAGCTCGTGGCTAAATAATAACAGCCGCACGGGTCGATCATCAAGGTTAAGCAACGCTTGACGAGGTCGATCTGTGGATGGGTGACCATTTCAACATACCGAGTTTTTTGGTCCCGGCTGTCATTTGAAGATCTTTGACAGTCGTTACGAGTTGTCAGAAGCTTGAGATCTGACACAAGTCTAGCTAAGGGTTACCGTGTTACCTAGTTACTGGGTTGTGGAGGTCAGATAGGCAGTCACTCCATGTAAACCTATCTGTAATAATAGTTGTAAGGGAGATTTTAATAATAAATAAATAAACACTGGTACTCACAGCTGAATCCGGTTAGACTGGAAGCCGACCCCAACATAGTTGGGAAAAGGCTAGGCAAATTGATTTAGCTACTGTTAAGCGTATAAAGACCATGGCACGTTCAAGGCACTATGCTTAGCACATGACTTATTTTCGGTTCAATACTTGACAAAATCTCTAACTGTTCGATGTCCCAATCTGATGCTTCCCCATAGCACTAGTATTGAGGTATTTAAAGTTCATCAAATTCCTATATTACGGAACCCTTGTCTGTCTCGTTACCGAGCAACGCTACTCGTAATGTCAGTAGGCTGGGTTCATTGTAATTATCCGGAAGCAAAGTATTTTTTTCTCTAAATTTTGTAAGTCAATAGATTGTTATATGATGATGGCACATGTACACATAATAAGATATTCGTAGGTCGTGTGCGTGGTATTTCTCCGATTATACGATTTGTTCAGCAAATTACACAGTATGCTTCGCTAGATAGTAGGTAAACCGAAATTACCCGTGAAACGATGTAAACGATCGGGTCGCACGCGCACTTCATTAACTTACCATCGTAAACCTAGAAACAGTGAGAATGCCATTTTTAACCGACTTATCAAAAAGGAGGATGTTCTATGCTCGACTTCTTGTATGTTTTTTTTTTGTTTTATATATTATGTTTACCGATATCTCCGTCAATTGTAGACCGATTTTTAAAATATTTTTTTTTGTTTGAAAGAGTATATTTCGAAATTAAGTTAATTAATTATTAATTTGGTGAAGATCTGATGAAGAACTTCGGAGATATACAACAGAACTCTTCAATAAATAACGGCAAATCTCTCGGGATTGCTGCAATCGCATGTTTGTTCTTTGTTTATACCATTTCATAACATAACATCACGCCAGTACTCTCTTAAGGGGTACGCAGATGTGTACAGTTCACCTTGGTACATTTCACCGGTTATGTTCAGTTTCATGATATTCGGGTAATCTGTTCTGGCATTTTAGGTACCTTACGTAACTACTTGCCTATTAAGGGGGTACAACTAAAACTAAAAATAAAAAAATACTACTAATACTTATTTTTTTGAAGTCGGTGTCCATAACGCAAAAAGTGGTACCCACCAAAAACACCGACTTCCAAAAATAAAGTTATTTTTCAATTTGTAGTTTTGTTATTTGGAAGTCAGTAGTATTTTTTTGTAAAAAAGTTTTTTTGTTTGTCGCCATCGACATATTAATCATGTGAAAACAATATTCTATTCCATGAGATTTTTTCACTAATATTGTCTATTGAGAGCAAGGACTGTCAAATACAGTTACAGTCTGACTATGAGAAAGAATGCTCAGAATTTTCGGAACAAAACGTAAATGGAATGTTTATGTGTTCGAGATTTCACGACTTCAAAGGTCGTGAAATAAAAAGTTTGGTTCAATTGTCATGTGAAAGATAAGCTGATAAGTAACGAGAGATATAATCAGCTTTAGGTACTGTATTGTGTGAATTATTGAGCCCGCATTAAAGATTAACTATTATATACACCACAAACAATTAAAGTTGTTATTATAATCTGATCTTGACAACATGGCTTGCGTAATGGTTGAGCGATAGGCTGCTGCGCTACGTGTAGCGGGTTCGATTCCCGCACGGAACAAATATTTGTATGGCCTACAAATTAAAGTGTTCCGGATCTGGGTGTCTTGTGTATGTCAGTTTAAATGCTTGTAAACGCACCCACGATCAAACAATCTGCCTAGCCTTTTCCCAACTATATTGGAGTCGGCTTCCAGTCTTACGGAATTTAGCTGAGTACCAGTGTTTTACATGGAGCGACTGCCTATATGACCTCCACAACCCATCAACTGGGTAACACGGTACCCCTTGACAAGACTGCTGTCAGATCTCAAGCTTGTGAATACCCGTAACGACTATCAAAGATCTTCAAATGCCAGCCGGGACCAACGGCTTAACGTGCTTGCCGAGGCACGGAGGAAACTCGGTATGTTGAAATGGTCGCCCATCCACGGAGCGACCTCGTCAAGCGTTGCTTAACCTTGATGATGGCCAGTGCGGCTTTTATTATTTATCCACGAGCTCCTCGAAACCACAGTGTAAACGCACCCACGATACAGGAAGAAATTCCTAGTATGGGGCAAAGTTTAAAAAAAACAACTATACATGTACATCGATCTGACAAAATTACCTTATGAAATACTAGCTGTTCCCCGCGGCTTCGCTCCCGTGGGCCACCCCACAGGACCAATCAGGATAAAAAAATACCCTATGTCACTCAGGAATAATGTGGCTTTCTATTGGTGAAAGAATTTTTAAAATCGGTCCAGTAGTTTCGGAGCCTATTCGGTACAAACAAACAAACAAACAAAAAAATCTTTCCTCTTTATAATATTGGTATAGACAAACTAAATGGTTAAGAAACTAAGGATTTGAGGTCACCAGTTTGTCGGATGATTAGGATAATAAACTCTTAGGTAAAGTTAACAATTATGCACGTCAATAGAAGAGATCTTTTCCAACGCTATCCCAATTTAATACAGAACTCTTCCGAATGGTATCAAGTTGACGCAGAATATGTATATCCATAATGTCTGCATGCCAAGTTGTAGGTCACGATTTTCCCCCCTTTCCTAAACATTGCCACAAATCGATCTTTCCCATATGCCACAGAATATTTCAATCATTCACACAATACATTATCTTAGCAAACGAAATGCTCAAAGTCGCGTATTTTCCTTGGCTTTTCACGAACAAAAAGTGCCAAATAAGTGCGCAATCATACGTCCGCAAGATATTGCGAAGCTGCAAGACAAAGCAATTCCCCACAGGAATCGATCACGCGAGGCCAGATAAATCTCAATTATTGGCATACCAGCGTCAATGTTTTATGCAGATTGCCGCCAATGTTCCCTATCAGGTATTGTTTATAATAATTAGCCTTTTTTGTCAATTATGGATGTATTAAAATGAAGTTAAATTGTTATATGATTTCTTATAAATAACTATTTGTGCCCGTGGCCCAAACCCTGCCTACCAACCTACCCTACCTACCTACCTACTTACTATACTCCTACCTACTCTCCCACGTCAATCATTTTTATATTTAAACCCTGTATTCGGGCGAACAAAAACAAAAAAAAGAATGATTGAAATCGGTCCAGCCGTTTTTGAGTTTTAGCGAGACTAACGAATAGCAATTGATTTTTATACTAGATTAAGTAACTTTTAATAATATACCTACCCCTATAGAAACGAGCTATATTACTGACTTCATAGTATTAGGTAAAGTTTTATTGATAAAATTAAGTGATTTGCAGATAAATTATGCCCAAATAAAAGATAGCTTCTGTATCCTTTGCAATGATCTCGATAAAAATAAATAACACCATAAAAGCCTGCTTATTTATGGTAATGGTTTGTAAATCTTCATTCTTCTTTTTGTTGCCACACAAATAAAAATAAAATCTATAAAGATTTTGGGGTAAACCTTTTAGCGCTTAGGTATCAGATCGAAGCCGTTAATCAAGACCCACAATATGATACAATAAAAAAGATATCGTGTCATATTACATTGGAGATACAAAAAGCCATCAAGAATATCACTTTTGTTTTGCATACTATTTCTGAAAATTCACTTTTAACTGCACGCAAAGCTTCTATGTTGAATAATAAATCAACAATCAATTTATAATAATAAACATCATAGTGAAGAGTTAAGACCATTCAAGCGAAAAGCTAGACCTTGAGGAAGACCCTTGGCCTATTGGCCCCAAGGATTAAGTCCCTTAATTTAGATGAGTGTGAAGATTTTGGATCAAACACCACAATTTACTCATTTTATTTCCAAAGATCTATATATTAAATAAAGTTTTACAAAAATGCACTTACTGCACAGCACTTTATGAGGCTACTTTCGGCTTTCAAAGTTTATCACAATATCATTTTAATGAGCTGAACCTTGAACTTCTAACGACAATAACATGTTAACTTTATAATTGTTTTCACAAATTATTTAAAAATTACTAATAAATTTGCTGCTTGCATGTAGCTATTACTTACTAAATATTACTTACTAAATATTCATTGATTTGGAAAATGGATCTTGAACTGTGAATCTATAAGGAAATCCAATAGGCAAGTTCTTGAGACAGTCGAGTTCGATTTGTCGACTTGACTATGTAACCATGATCACAGATAATAAAATAGTAAAACATCTAAGGAAACACGTTTCCCGAAATAAAAACAACTATCTACCTAGGTATTTACTTAACTCCCGGGCGTGTGGGAAAGGCCAGATAGGTGCGTGATACAAAAACATAAAACTGAAGGTAATTACAGTCATTGTCACTCAATAGCTGCTGTGTCGATTACGAGCTGTTTATTCTGCAGCTGTATCATCGATAGCTTATAACTACACGTTTTTATTCCTTTGTAACAAGCCCTAAGGAAAATCCCAAGCGACCGGTAGCCTTATTGCGCTATGTGGATTTCAGTATCTGTGATTGGTCGATTGATTGCGGACAAACCCTTTGCGTTGCCGTATTTACTTACGAAATACTTAAGAAATACTGGCCGCTGAAGGAGATAACGAATTCCAAAGACTTAGGCATGTCAATAAAAAGAAAACATTAAATTCTTGCATACTACCTTGTCTAACGTATGGTTGCGAAACTTGGACCCTCACAAAAGCACTAAGAGACAAGCTCGCCAGAACACAAAGATCAATGTAGAGGAGAATGACGGGATATAAATGTCAGGATAAAATTAGAAACATAGATCTCAGAGAAAAAACAAAACTCACCGACATTCTCACACGAATCGATCTGCAAAAGTGGAGATGGTCAGGACATACGATGCGTGACAAGATACGAAAGTGGAGCAGGAAGGTCACAGAGTGGCACCCAAGAGACAGTAAAAGAAATCGAGGAAGACAGCACTCAAGGTGGGAAGACGAACTTCGATTAACAGCTGGACCAAAATGGAGAAGGGTCGCCTAAGATAGGCACCAGAGGAAATCTTTGGAGGAGGCCTTTGCCAATAGGCACATCTAACTAAGAGACATTTTATAGTTTATTTTAAACAATAGTGTAAGAATTGTATATACACGGCATAAAAGGCATAAACACCCACCACTTCTTCCTCGTAGTCAAACTTTTTAGTCTAACTGGGTTGACCACGAGTAAGTATGATCCCTTGTGGTCAACTTCATTGGCATTGCACCTAGAAGAAGCGACACCCAAATTTTGCAGGTTAAGTTTAAGTCCTATATTATATGGGGGCGAGCATATTGTCAGCAACCGGGCACAAATCCAGACTTCGGACTGCTACTGAGAAATTCCAGATCCCTGAGAAACCCAATAACACTTTGCCTGAACTGGGGAATACATCCGACGGCTCCAGCAGTAGAGCTAGCGACCACTAGTAGCCATAGTCATCAGCCTTTTAATGTTTCCACTGCTGGGACACAGGCCTCCTCTCTGTGAGAGGAAATTGGCCATAATCCACAATTCTAGGACATGCCAGTTTCCTCACGATGTATTCCATCACTGTTTTTAGAGCAGTGGTGATGAAATAATCTACATAAAGAAAAGCGACTGCTTGGGTTCGAATCAAATTCAAATTCAAAATTTATTTAATAAAAAACAGTAACAGCAGTCGCAGCCGTTACAACTGGGCCACCACTGCTTCCCACCACTAGCGACCACTAGACCTATCTTAACAATAATTTATTGAAATATTTGTATGCTGCAAAAGAGAATTCGGTATACGGTCTCCAAGTTACAAGAGCTGGGGTTGGAAGCTCTCCATTATCCGTCATACCCACCAGACCTCGCGCCTACAGACTTCTACATTTTCCAAAATTTGGATAACTTCTTGGCGGGAAAAATGTCAATACCCGAGAGGCAGTACAAAATTCCTTTGAAGAATTTTTGTCTCCCGTTCAGCTGTTTTCTTCAAGAAGGGCATCAATAAACTGCCTGCCCTGCATGGATGATTACTTTGAATAATAGAAATGAAAATATAGAAAAATAACGTTAAAAAAGTACGAATTTCACAGGTGAAGACCTAATATAAATGTTGATCCTAGATACAAGATAGTGTAATACCACCTTAAGGGCAGTTCGAATACAATCCAACTTCAAATTAAAACTTTGGTCAAGAATATACACTCAGTGTCTTTATTTACCTTGTATGCATCATCGACACATTTACAATGTCCTTGTAAAATTAATACTTAGGCTACCTAAGAATAAACAACGATAGATTTATGTTCTAAAGATTGAACGGTGACATTCTTTAACCACATTAGCTTAAGTAATTACGTATTGTTTCGATTGAAGAATCCACGGAAATGATAAATGCTCATGAAACTGAACATCGTACAAAGAATTAATATTAGTCATTATTATATTAAAATAATACACGTTACACGACTGTGGTATATAACGGCAATTACCGTACGTTGAGTAAATGATTTAATTTTTGTTGAGATAATTGCACCCAAGATTAATGTTCTGATTATAAAGGTGCTCAATTGCTACAAGTTCACAAGGAGGAAAGACATTTTAAAATAAATTTGTGTGATTTGTAAATTAAGAAATTTAAGTAGAGTATTTGTAAAACTCTACTTAGCCAGATGTCCTGTCAATTCGGCACTAAGGCGCTATATACCCTATATACGCCCCAATGTTAACGCAGTAAGTCAAGTCAAGTCAAATGTGTTTATTTCAAGTAGGCCATTATGTGGCACTTTTAAACGTTAAAATTTACATTTAATAAAAATTGATTCTACCGTGCATTCGGAAATGTAGGTTGTTATGGAGAAGAACGCACAAGAAACTCCATACTTACTCTTTTAAAAAAAAGTTTTATACAATATTTATATAGGTACATACATTAATAAATTCGTATACGTGAGGACGATGTACCCAGCACTACTATACTACATATAGGTATGAGAGAATTACAAGCATTAACAGGTAAATTCCTTTACTTGATAAATAGGAACATGGTCCTCACGTACTTACAAATAGTGCAAACATAGGTACATTAAACAACAACAGAACAGTGTGCGAGTCAATTTTTTAAACAAAAAAAGAAGAAAAAATAAAAATAAAGCGTTACTATAATTATGAATATAATACAAATTAATTTTCTTTCATTTAACTTTAATATCTCACAAGGTATTTTGTTATAGAATTTAACACAGTACCCCATGAAAGATGTGTGTACTTTAGCTAATCTATATGATGGTTGATCTAACTTATCTTTATTTCTGGTATTACAATTGTGTCTATCACTAACTTTACTAAAGAGATTTAAATTTTTCCTTACATACATAGTACGCACGGCCAGCGCCCGCTCGATGCGAAAATATCAATATAGAACCTCCTTTTGAACAGTTTTGTTTGTAAAATATTATTTGATTTACATATATGCTATGTTAGTTATGAAGAAATACCAGTCATAAATTTTTCTGTGTAAAAATATTTTTAAACATCCAAGTAGTTTTGGAGGAGTTTCCAAAAGTAGCGAAAAAATATCGTTTAGTAAATATTAGATACAAGATGAAACCTTGTGTTCAAAATTATGTACATGGTATGTAGGCCCTTAAAGTAGGGTTTGACAAGTTCTTAACTCCAAATATTCAATTCAGATACTCACCCTAAGCCCTAAGTCATTTCTCTAAAGTATCTCAGTACAAGAAAGAAGCAAAAAGTCGAAGCTTTTAACAAAAACATTGAGCTCGTATATCAATGGTAAGCTTATCAGGTTGCATGCACATTTGATTCAATATTCAGAATAACCTTTTCAAGGTACGAATGTGCTTATTTGTTTTTTTTATTTTTAAACACGAGTTTGATGTAACGAGTAAATAAAATGTAAATAATAAGCTTCGGATTCCAAGCCTGATTTAATGTAAAATGAAACAATATTTTTGTTAAGAACATTCAACTAAAGAAACAGGTTCTATGCACAAAGCTGATTTATGTAAGAATTAGCATTAAGTAAAGTCACTACAATCTTTATTTTGTTTTGTCGATAAAAAATAATGGTCTCCTTAACAGAAATGTAGCCGATCTTAGACCCATTAATTTTGCTTTATTGCGATAGATAAGAGAATTTTATACTTTTAATACACAATTTTCGAGATACAGTCCGAAATATAAGTCAGAAAAAAAACTACGTGCAACACTAAAACCATGTTAATCTCAAAATCGAATGTGGTACCTACTTAGATAATTTTAGATTTATAGGTCGACTCCATTAACCTTAACGTGCAGTTGCTGAAGCAAAGTCACTGTTTTTGTTTCTTTTTGGACAATTTATTTTTCAATCCTCTCGCATGAGTGAATTTTGAAATTACTCTCTTGACAATTCATCAATGTAAACAAACCAACAGATTAGTGGTCATAGTAATTTCCGTTCCCTCTATGTCAGTATCCCTTAGGCACTAAACACTTACAAGCCTGAAGGCGTAAGGCCCCATAATTCTACAACGGATTACTCCCTTAACTCAGAATGATTGAACTTCGACCTTCCCTAGCAATAAATAATGATTGTTTTTCCGTAGATGTCGTCAACAAAGTGGTTAGTATGTGCGCTCGTGGTGGTGTGTGTCAGCGTGAGGCATGCGACGGCTGCGCCCGCGCCTCAGGAGCCAGAGTACCCGCCTATGCCAGTAAGATATTTTTTATTTATTTGGGACTAATCATCTGTTTAAGCTTATCAACACCTATATCAGGGTCGGTTTCCACGCTAACGGAATGCAGATGAATCGGATGCTTTTTTATCAGACTACATTTGCTAATAAGTGACCGTTGGTCCAGTTAAGGCGGTACCCCGAGCAAAACGCCGCGCAAGCCGTTTTTTGTGCTGTTTTTAGGAGCTATATACTCGTTATTTAAAAAGAAATATCAATTAATAAAAATACATTAAATTTGTACATAATATTGATTCTAAAATAGTAGATTCAGTTTTTTTTTAAATGTTGTATATATTTCACTAAACGCCTTCCAAAAAAAACATAAAATGAGAAATAATTATTGATATTATGCATCTCCTCGTAAAGTGTTCATTAATTATTTTTTGTACTAACACTAATGGAAAGACAATTTAATAACGAACATTTTTGTAGATTTTTTTTTTCAAAAGACCAAAATTCGATTTTATAAAGATTTTATTCTAAAATCTGGGCGTATTCACAACTGTAATTCATGCGCCACCAGTGCCGCTAGACCAATAGGAATGCTCATATCTCATGCCGCTTTTTTGGTCAGGGTACCGTCTTAAAGGGTGGTTGTAAAAATCTATGCTTACTAATATTGCACCTGCAGCTACAGTTTTTATAGAAAAATTGTTTTTACCATTTAGTTAGCGCAACTGTCAGTCATGAAACCAATCCTAAGTACTTGTTTTTTTTTAATGTAACTTTCTGTTAGCTTTCCGCTTTGCATGATTTAATTTAACCTCAGCGTTACTATAGAGAGAAGGGTAACTGAAAGGGCATGCTTTAATTTAACCTTTTTTAGGGTTCCGTACCCAAAGGGTAAAAACGGGACCCTATTACTAAGACTCCGCGGTCCGTCTGTCTGTCTGTCTGTCACCAGGCTGTATTTCATAAACCGAAAAATAATAAAAATAAAATACAATTATTTATTTTATTCAGTTTTTATTATTTGTTGTTAAGTGGAGCCCCACACCATACAAAAAACTTTTGCCGTTTTCTGCGATAATTGTACGGAACCATTCGTGCACGAGTCCGACTCGCACTAGGCCGGTTTTTAGGGTTTCGTAGCCAAATGGTAAAAAAACGGAACCCTTATAGATTCGTCATGTCTGTCTGTCTGTCCATCCGTATGTCACGGCCACTTTTTCCCGAAACTATAAGAACTATGCTGTTGAAACTTGGTGAGTAGATGTATTAAGATTTTCACTCAAAATTAGAAAAAAAACAATAAATTTTGGTGGTCCCCATACTTGAAACTGAAACTAAAATATATTTTTTCCATCAAACCCATACGTGTGGGGTATCTATGGATAGGTCTTCAAAAGTTTGCGCCAGAGACACTTCCAAAATGGTAAAATGTGTGTCCCCCCCCCCTGTAACTTCTAAAATAAGAGAATGATAAAACTAAAAAAATATATGATGTACATTACCATGTAAACTACCAGAGAAAATTGGTTTGAACGAGATCTAGTAAGTAGTTTTTTTTTAATACGTCATAAATTGTAAACCGCAATTTACCAAGTACGGAACCCTTCGTGCGCGAGTCTTACTCGCACTTGGCCGGTTTTTATTATAAAAAGTTAATTGAACAGGCATTGGTAGTCTTATAAATACGTAGGACCTATCGTAATTAATTTCAACAACAATTTAAGTAAATAGTTATTTAAGTTTAGTAGTTAATGTTGATGTTAATTGTTAACAACATCACCATAAAAACTTTGCACGATTATGTAAAATGTCAAGCACCTTTAGTAGTTAGTAACCTACCACGCAAGAAAAACGAAGTAGAAACAGCCTTCACAGATGAGGTTACCAATACACTCACATACACTTCACCATAAAAGCTTGGCCGTTCAATGTGTCATCCCCATCAGAATGATGGACACCATTTTGCAAGCTTTTAATTATTTTTCAGGCGTACTCTTATATTCGTTTTTTTGGGAATTGGTCTTTACGTTTTCAATAATGATTGATTCATAACTGTTTTTGAATGAGGGATAATCAAACTAACCCATACCACAAATAATATAATACTAGCATACAGATGCCTCATCCCATACAAAGAAACCGTGCCGACGTAACTAGCGTTTTTCATCTGATTATACCCAATATTTTTTTAAATCGATTGCGTTCGATTTCGTCCCACGGCGATAGACGTCGGGACGGTTTCTTTGTATGGGATGAGACACCACTGCCCATACTAATACATTCTTTGGAACCAAGTGAGAATGTCTAACATCTAATACACGTACCATAATAGTATTTCAATGGTGCCTTTTGATATCACCTGTTAGTTTGCACTGCTCTTAATACAAATTCACAATTCAATACATACATGGCATACAACAACAAATACCTATCCCTAATGTAGAACAATTACAAACAGATGTCAATCTGCCTAGCCTTTCCCAACTATATTGGGGTCGGCTTCCAGTCTAACCGGATTCAGCTGAGTACCAGTGTTTTACATGGAGCGACTGCCTATCTGACCACCACAACCAAGTAACAGGGTAACACGGTACCCCTTGCTAAGACTGGCGTCAGATCTTAAGCTTCTGACTACCCGTAACGAATGAGAAAGATCTTCAAATGACAGCCGGGACCAACGGCTTAACGTATTGCTTGCCGAGGCACGGAGGAAACTCGGTATGTTGAAATGGTCACCCATCCACGGAGCGACCTCGTTAACCGTTGCTTAACCTTGATGATCAAGCAGCACGAGCTCCAGTCTATCCAATCCAATAACAAATAGATGTAACAATATTTAATTGCTTCACAAGTCGACATAATATTATAAGAATGCAACTATAATGTTATTGAACGAATACGTTGCCTCGTAAGGTCTCGTGCCCTTTAACAATGAAAGAACATCTTCACATTTTAATGCTATTTATAGGATTGATGTCCTAGTTGATGCCGAGAATATTGTGTTTTTAGCTCTTGTAGGTACTCTAAGATACCGTTATTGCAATAATCATACGGTTATTTGCTTATTTATTCAAGCAAAAACACGAGCTTCTGAAGATGATTTCTTCAGTGTCAATAATAGATAGGTACTTTTTGAACGAGTCAAAAGTTAAAATCAAAATGTCTTTATTCGATTAGGCCATTATGCGGCAGGAGTGATGGATTTTTAATTTTTTACCTCACTAAAACAACCCCGGTGTGCACCATCAGTACAACGGACCCCGTTACCTCTTAAAAAATCACCCGAGAACCCCCTCTGGCCATCGCCACATCCCTGGAGAGACTTTAATGGAATCTCCCCAGAGGCTTGCTGTGCACGGCCCTTGGTAGAACGAAATAAACTATTTGCACCACAGACATAAATCTAACTAGATGACGCGATTGTATGTACTTCGCGTGCCAAAAAACGGAGTAAAGTTACAATCAATGATCGTAATTTGAGTTTTTCATTTAACATTATCGGCACCGGAAAGCCACCGAAATCTAGAATAATGCATTTTTATGCCAAACTAGCTGACCCCCGCGGCTTCGCTCCCGTCAAAACTATAGCCTATGTTACTCGGGAATAATGTAGCTTTCCAGAGGCGAAATAATTTTTAAAATCGGTCCAGTAGTTTCGTAGCCTATTCGGTACAAACAAACAAATAATATTTCCTCTTTATAATATTGGTATAGATTGAGCTGTAAAGACTGTTTATAAAAGTTGACAGAGGCATTGTAAATGTTTTCTTTCATTGGTAAATAAATTTGTTTTTGTTATAAGTTGTGTGAGAAAAAGTGTCACGGTAGGTTTTCATACAGATGGAGGGACTTGCGTTATCTAGTAAGATTTATGTCTGTGATTTGTACCATTAGGTCACGGATTAGGTACTGTTTGTTTGACCTATGTTCATGACCGACATAGCTTTGGTACATACCATACAGCTTACAGTTTGTGGCATTTCACAAGTAGACATCGTGTGGTTTAACACTTACGTTTTATTTTCCTACATAATTATCCATTAACACCAATTTAATCAAGGGTAAAACCATAAAACAAAACAATTAATTCCAAAAGCTGTTCAGTAAAAAGCGTGAAAAGATTAAAAAAATACTCATAAATTTATCATCAGATGCTTAATTAAAATGTTATAAATCATTAAATGAACATTATAATAAGCTATAATAGTTGTTTTTATACAACTAAAAGTTGTCTACCTTAACATATAAGCGAGAACCTGCAAGGATGTTCGTATGTTGGCAATAATTTAAACAAAACGTGAATACCTTTGACCTACGGCATTACGACTAAGGCAAGTTTAAGTCAGGAGATAAATTACGACATATTCGAGCTAACAATAAACTTTAAATAACGTGAAGGATGCGTCAATACTGGTATTCGGTGATGCATAATTAGGTGCTAGGCTGAAGTGACAATGTTTCTGAAGCAATAATTTTTGGCTGAATTTTATGAGAATTTCGTCTGTTGCAAAATACAGAGATTTCTAGTAAAGTCATCATGTCGTCTAGGTTCAGTTGCATATCCAGAGGCGGATTATCCCTAAGACAAACTAGACACATGCTTAGAGGCGCGAGGTTACAAGGGGTAAAGAAAGAAACAAAGAAAAAATAACATGAAATTAATTGCTATAAATAATACAAGTAAGTAATATGTAATTGCAAGTGCCTACTGGCACTGGTACTTACTACTGTTAGTACTTATACATTATAAAAGATTATTTAATTATATATAGATGAAGAGCTTCCGAAGCGTGCTCCTTCTTGATTATTCCTACATCGCCTGGTTTCATAATAGAAGTTAGTAGATAAAGCTCAAGCAGATGCTTGTAAAAGTCATTCCCAGAAATTCACTATGCTTTGATTGCTATCAAAACTGAGCAAAAACGTTATGTTGTAAGTGTAGCTAAAAGCATCAGATCGAAATTAGAACGACTAAAGGGATTGCTGTCATGATCGTGGTTTGGCGTTTTATTTTGATTAAGTACTACTTATAATTTATAATAATTATGGATATGGCCGCTAGAGGGGCGCCGATGAGGTGCTTGCCTAGGACGTTGTCGACTTTTAATCCGCCTCTGTGCATATCACATCCAAAACTAAAAGTCCAAGTACCTTTACTGAAAAAAGGGATAACCGAATAGTTTTGTTACTTTAAATGTAATATACTATAATTATTAGAAAAAAAACTTTAATAAAACCAATATTTGTTGCTAGTCCGACAAAGTGCGCAATTCCTAATAATTTCGTAACTAGCAACCAAAACTTTAGTAAATGTTTACTGAATAAAAAAAAACAGTGTACCTAGATATACCTAACTAAACAATACAGTTTCAAGTAATAGGTTCTCTGAAGCTTTCAGAGACAAATAATAGTACATTGTTCACCGAGAGGAGAAAGTGACCGATTACCGTCGAGGGTGTCGTTTGAAGCCCGAGCCGTAAGCGAGGGCTTTAAAACACCCGAGATCGGGAATCGCACTTTCTCTCGAGTGATACATAGTGCTTTATACTACACCTACGAGGAATAGTACATTCTACGAAAACTGAATCCTCAAACAACACACAAATTGAAAATGGCGCCAATGGCGTTTGCAATTTTCACATGTTCTTTTTTCAAATTGTTTGACACCATCCAACACACAGCTAGTGGCCAGTGTCATTTTGCGAACTTGGAGATAAAAACTCACTGTAAAAACTTTTTGGCTTTTGATATTTAGGTTACCAGCGCATAGTCTTACCCAAAATTAAAAAAGAAAACCACGTAAGAAATGGATTTTCATACACTTTTCTCTCCCGCTCAGATGCGTTTTCTCGCCGCATATTTGTTCGATATGCAATGACGTACTTTCTACCGTAAATTTGATAAAGTATCAAGGTACTTTCCGAGCAGGTGTAGTATAAAATTTATAAATCCCCTGACATATTTTTATTTCATACCACATAATTTATCTAGTAGTAGAAGCGCTTTGATAGACACTCTATTGAACACGCAATCATGACACGATATCTTGCGAATACAGCCCGATTCAAACAGTAAAAAAAAACCTTTGCCCTACACTAGGAATTTCATCCTGTATCGTGGGTGCGTTTACAAACATATAAACTCACATACACAACACCCAGAGCCGGAATAATAATAATAATATAATCTGTAGGTCATATAAATATTTGTTCCGTGCGGGAATCGTACCCGCGACACGCAGCGGAGCAGGCAATCGCTTAACCACTGCGCCAACCGTACGCCCAAAAACATTATAAGATAAACAGGCATCAGGATTATTATCGATTGATTAAATATCGATTTGTTAAGAATATTTAATTTTTGTGTCAGCTGCCAGATTTGATTAAAAACAATTGTTAGACTAGCTTTTACCCCCACTTGTGGCCTTTTCTTTAGGAATACTGCTTTGCCTTTTTTTCGGGATAAAGAGTAGCCCTATGGCATTCAGCGGCATTCAGCTTTACATAAGTGAAAGATTTTTTTGCACTCGGATCAGTACCTTCAGGTACTTCCAGAGACTTATGTACCTCCTACAATCTAATAAACAAACAATTGTACCTCCTTGTAATATTAGTTTTGAATAGAATAATACATTATTGGACTTGCAACTACATAAATATAATACCGCGGGATGAAATACCCAAAATAATGTTTTCTTTTCAAAGAGTGTTTTCCTAAAATGCATAGGATACCTAATTTCCTAACAAGTACTACATATCAGAAAAAGATATTTTCTTCTATCCTCAATAATAAGATTTCAGTTTGCGACGGCAGACGCTAGTCTACTCTTGCGATCTTTAACATTATTTAGGTACATATACAAAATACTATGTACCTAAATTCTGTTTTGAAATAGCGACAAAGCCTTTGAATGAAGATTCTTTATATTATGGCTTCTTGTTGTTGTTCTTACCTCGACTAAAATATCTAGTATATACCATGCTTTTGTGTTTGTTTGTTTGTACCGAATAGGCCCCGAAACTACTGGACCGATTTAAATAATTATTTCACCTATGGAAAGCTATATTCCCGAGTAACATAGGCAATAAATTATTTAAAAAAAAATTGAGATTCTTATGAAAATTGCAAAAAAATAGCAAAATTTTGCCGATAAAATTCATTATTTGGTAGTGGCAAGGTTTGGTGGGTAGGTAGGTAGGGTAGATAGGTAGGTGAAAGGTAGTAATAGTAGTAAAGACGGGAGCGAAGCCGCGGGGGTCAGCTAGTATTTAATATTTTTATATATTTTGTAACCATATCTACACTAATAACACTGTATAGGTAAGCGAAGTCAAAAAATAAAGTCATAATTATTTTACCATATCCATCAAGCATGGTAAAAAGCAAAGCAAAATCTAGCCGATCATATGCCTCAAAGATCGGCTTTGCTTCGACTATATTTAGTTTTCAAAAATAACGTTGTTTTTCACAAAGTCTACACTAGCGTAATAATTAGAGTCCCAAGGACGACAAACGTAATGATAACGTGAAGATCGAAATAATGATAAGATACGTCTGTTTTTTTCGCTTTGATGTATGCGTGGAACTGTTTTTAATCGTTCCATTTTATGTAGTTTTTTTGGAGTTTCCTGTGTTTAGATTTTAAATCTCGATTGTTTCTATCCGAACATTAAGACATTATATTGTAGTTAAATCTGTTACACATCAAGTCAAGTCGATGTTATCGCGTCCTCGGTCTTAAGGTTACACTAATCGAAAATTCATAATAATATAATTTTTGCATATGTATTTATTTGTGTTTCTAGAAAATATTATTGTAATTACATTATGTTCATTGTTGGTATTGTCGCACCAATGACAACCCCATGTCATGTCAAGGTAATCTCTGTCCATTCCAGGTTGCCTGGAAGAGATCGCGGTATGCGATAAGGCCGCCCATTGTATGTTTTTAGTATTAAGTTTCTTTATTTATCTATTGTATTATGGTGTACAATAAAGTGTATATAAATAAATAATCGAAAATTCTTCCATACAAACGTAGTCTAGAGATTACTCCACTGTTTGGCGATGTACGTTCAAAATAAAAATAAAACATACATCAATTTGTCTCATCATTACCTTAGCCCTGTGTGGAAACAAAAATGTAAAAAAATAATATATTTGAAAGTTATCGAGCGTCGAAAGTTCCATATTTCAACACAAATTTTAACGCATCTTTCAAATTCAACTATGCAAATAATTTTATTTTGAAAATATACATTTTGTAGTTTTTTCATGATAACAAGGGCCTGTTTATAAAAAATCGCGCGCTCGTTTTCGTCCCAAACCATCATCCATTTCGCTACAAACTTGCAAAAGTGCTAATTCGTACGCGAACTAGTTCCTCGGACTGGTGTTGTCGGATGAGTTAGCATGCATTTTAACACCGCGCACAAAATAGTTCGTGCCGTCGACTAGTTCGACCTTAAGTACCGCTATTAAGGTATAAGATGTTCATCCAACCATATTCATAAACTTTGCCATTATCCCATTGATATAGTATTGTTCGCCTGCACTGTATGCTAGGTGCTAGCCTGCACGTCCGTGCACTATCGGACGCATCTAACAACGATTATGTTAACGATGTGAACATTTACAGCGCAAACTCTACTAATTGGACGCAATTGCGTTTAACCGTCTTTGTGCGCGTTATACGGCTTATCTCGATTAATTGCAAACGCTACACAATAAAAACCTATTTGAATCACGTGCATGTGTTTCTACCAAAGAATAATGCGAAGTCACACTCGAAAATTCTAATTTTATTCTCATAAAACGCTAATTTTATAAACGTAATTGTGTCTATTTTAATTTAATTATTTCACATTTCAAGCACTTTGTCTTTGCGTAAGAATGGAGCTTGCAAAACTACTTAAGCGATGTCATGCTCGGTCATAGATGGGTATATGGTGAAATTTTATTTAGGTAGCATAAATAAGTATTAAACTTACTTATTTTGTAACATCGTTCAAAGGAAATTATTGTGGCGTTCTGTTGTGAAAAATACTATGAATGAGTATGATTACAAAGTGTTTAAAGAAAATATGAATATTAAATAGCTTGCGGTCATATTTTTCGCATAAATAATACCGAGATTGCACTGTAACATCAATATGATGAAGGACACAGTTATTATACCAATTAATAATACGAAAAGTATTAGCTGTTAGGAACAATTTAATATTATAATCATGTAAAATTGCAAAATATTAAAGGTATTATTTAAATATCAAAGATGTCGGACGTAAATCGATTTCCACATACATGCTTGACAGAAATAATACCCAAGCACACGAAGGGAATCAAAATTATCTTATATCATTCTAGCCGTTGCCCGCGACTTCGTCTGCGAAGCATTAGTACTTTGAATAGCCAATTTTTTTGATATCGTGCCATAATATTATAGGTGTGTGGCCCACTTGAGAAATTAATAGTTTACCATACAAATTTCTACACCCCTGTCCACCCCCTAAAGAATGATTGCCGGGATAAAAACAATCCTAAGTTCTTCCCAGGGTCTTAAATTATCTCCACAACAAATTTCATCGAAATCGGTTCAGCAGTTTAAGTGTGAAAAGGTAACAGACAGATATACAGACAGAGTTACTTTCGCATTTATAATATTAGCATGGATTGATGAACCTGAAGATGTGTAAGGCGGATACTTATGAGTGTCTTGTGAATGTAGTGACCATGTAGGTCGTAGGACCTACATGGTCGTGGTTCTGTAGAGAACCGCAGACGTTTTACGATCTCGCTGTATCAGATTGTTCGTGTCTTCTGCTCATTAGAGACAGTATGACTACTAAAGTTTTATATAAAGACATGAATTTATATCTTAAGTCATGATTATTTAATAACAAATTGTTGAATTGCATGAATTATATTTGCCAGTTAAGTTTATGCCAATTATATTAATTCTCTTTTAAAATGCTGATGGTCTTATGTTACTTTAAAAGATTATTTTTGTATGATCTTATACAGGGTGGAATTTTGTAATGTCACCTGAAGGAAAAGTACTCTTAATACTGTAGATAGAAAATTTTAGTCAAAGAAAACATTCCTTTATTTTTGAAAAGAAAGAAAACAGCATTCAAAGATTTTCGAATATTCGCTTGCCACACCCGGGAATCGAACCGACTAAAATCTTTAAAATTACTCGTTGTACTTTTATTGCATCGATCGTTAAGGTCAATTATAAGGATGTAATCTCTCTAACAAACTTGATAAATTAAATTTTTTATTTATTTTTTATTTTATTTTATCTTCTTATTCTGTATCCTTATGTGAGTAATTAATAATTATCATTGACGTCATTTATCCATTATAATGACGAATTACTATTTAGATAAGACTAGAATTTATATATGAATTTATTGGAAGAATAAATTTGTGTATACAAGAAAATGGAACCCATTTCGAGCAACTAATTAGTTACTTTACCATTTTTTGTAAATAATTAAAATAATTTAATTTTTCACGGTTTTCCTTTCATTTAATTTATCAAGTTTGTTAGAGAGATTTCATCCTTATAATTGACCCTAACCATCGATGCAATAAAAGTACAGGTTGTAATTTTAAAGATTTTAGTCGGTTCGATTCCCGGGTGTGGCAAGTAAATTTTCGGAAAATAAAGGAATGTTTTCTTTGACTAAAATTTTCAATCTATACTATTAAGAGTACTTTCCCTTCTGGGAAATGCCACCTCATTACAAATTCCACCCTGTATATATTTTAGAAACTTATGTTTTAACAAAAAAAATATCGGTATTTGGAAAGTGGGTGCAATGATCAGACGGCATGCTATCACATTGTTGTGTTTTGAGTATCATCTATATGCGAGAGCAAGTTTATTCCGAGGAGGATCCATCCTACACAACTAGGGTGATAGTCCTAAATTTTTTAAATCAATTTATATGTCTAATAATTTACAAACACCTATTTTCATCCACAGTACGAATACAAATACGACGTTGAAGACCAAGAGAAAGCCCTCTACTTCGGAGCCAACGAACAAGGAGACGCCCAAGGCAAGGTCATCGGAGGATACAAAGTGCTTCTTCCCGACGGACGCCTCATGACCGTGGAGTACAGTGTAGAGGGAGAAAGTGGCTTCGTCCCCAAGATCACCTTCGAAGACAACGCTAACCCCTTCGGCAAAGGAAAGTAAACCCTACATTGATGCTCACAAGACTGGTTTCGCGATGAATTGATTAATAGTTCAAATACTAACCCTTTGATTTCTGAATTTCATGACACCTTTTTTTGTTGTTTTTTTTCGGTTTGCCAGTAGATTTTACCCTTTATTAATACGGTAAAAGGCCAAAATTTACTACTTTTTTTGCTTTTGTAATGATTTTGCAATTTGATTTACATGAAATTCAGAAGTCGAAACACAGAATAAAGTTACTTTGGTTTTCATTAGATTGTAAATGTGATATCTTTATCTATCAGGGATCTTTAAAAATTAAGGATAAATTAGTAATTTATGGAAGAAGAATTTATTTGGAACATCTCGAGGAAATGATTGGTTACTGAAGGAAACTAAAAACTCCTGTGACTTTTTTCTACGCAATAACTCTTCATATATTGTTTGTAAGTGTACTCTTTAATAAATAATCTAGTTATAGTCAAAACTCATTCGCCAATAAGGATATGTACAGTCAGCGATCTCTGCGATAATTGGTGTACCGCAAATATCGAGCTACCGATACTGTGATCAATTAAACGATTTTAATATAAGCCATGTTCGACATTTAACGTATTGAAATTGTAACGTAGATTATAATTTTGTATGTGTATCGATTAGTACTTAATTGCATGTAGATTTTGATATAAATAATAATTTTGATAAATATTTTTGTATTGAAATATTTAATGCTGTTTTATTTTTATAGTTTATCGATATCCTTTATATATCAGTTATCCTCTTTAGTAAAAACCTTACCTACCCTCTTTCTGGGAAAAAAAAATCAAGTGCTATCACTCGCTTTCTGAATTGAGAATTGTATGTTGAGAACTTGCAAACAGGTTTTCATACCAAAGTTAAGTTAAACATGTCCTCAACTTCAAACTTTAAATTCAGAAACGAGGTGTAATTCTACATAGTTCAATATAAAAATTACATAACTATTTCGAAGTCTGAAGATGGTTCTCATCGTAAAACATTATGTAAGTACACAATCTGAATAATCTGAATTCCAGCAACAATTTTTTAACAAGGATGCGGCAGTGGTTTCTCTCTGAAGTATTGTATAATATTACATGATATAATAAATATAATATTATTATAATAGCGTGGCCTTGTCGGGGACGCGTGTTATTGTCATGATGACCGCGGTTTCAGTGTCCACCACAAGTGTCTGGTATTAAATAATACTTAAGGATGTGTCGTCTATTTTTAGTAGAGCAACTATGCGATAATGACCTTTACTGATGGTACCTTGACCACTATCTCACCTGATGGTGAACGATGATGTGGTCGACGGTGAAGCACGCTTGCCTAGAAGCATCTTATTCACTCTTGACTTAAAAACTCACAGGTTGTAGCTATCAGGAAATACAGACTCCGGCAGGGATTTCCACTCTTTTGCTGTGTGCATAATAAAAGTATTCCCAAAACCTTTGGTGCGTATGGGTGGGATGCCCACCATGTACCGATGACGCATCGCTGTACGTCTTCTAGTCCGATGATGGAACGGGCTAGGGGGAATCAGTCCATGCAATTCCAACGCACACTCCCCGAAATTTAACCGATAAAAACCGACAGGCTGGCAACTCGGCGCCGAAGTTCAACGGGCCAAGCTACAGGTCGAGTTTCTGGAGCCTAGACTCGACCAGTATCTCATTGCCAATAAGCCTCTTCACCCATTTTTCAATCGACTCAAGAGCATCCAGATGGTATTTGGCAGATCAGTACAGAGATGAGAGCAGTACTCCATGCATGATCTAACTTACGCTTGATAATAATTAAGCAAAGGGTTAGTCAAAGCAAGGACCCTCTGTAATAAACTACATTAAGTTAAATAGAATACATGGGTACACGTCTTAAACCTCTATGCTGTCGGGTAACCCTGCTATGTGTTGGTCATACGACAGGGCATGGCAAACAACAGGGTACAGTACAACTATTTTTAATGTCTCTCGGCAAACTTCGTGATTCGTCAGTCTTCGGCTTTCTACCAGACTTCCAAGTTGATTGCGAGTGGCCGGTCTGCACCAAGTGCAAAGGACATCTGAAAGCCGATGACTGACGAAATACGAAGTTGCCCGAGGGACATTTCGAAAATAGTTGTAATGTAGATCGAGCCACTGGAGCCTGGGGCCCATAACTTCTAATTGCCAAATGAAAGCCATTTTTCAACAATATCTAAAGAAAACCTTAAAATACCTGAAAAGTATAGACCTCAACCACAAAGCGATCCTATCCAAGGAATTTCGTAATTAACAAAACATTACGAAACTAAATTTTCCAAATGGTACAGACCCTCGCAGGGAAGTTACAAACGTTTTTTTAGTGTTTTAACCGAATACAAAGGGAATGGCTTAATTGGTTAAGCCCCATACATATGAAACCAAGTAAACATAAGTAACAGTAAAATAGACTGACCTTGTCAACGAGTCTTGTCATGATGACGGCGGTGGCTTCGGTGTCAAACTGAGGCCTGCCTGCGCGACCCACCATCTGCAGCACTGTGCTTATGCTGTACTCCTGTGTGGTGATATAAGAATCATGTTATGTTGAAAATAGAAGTAGGAAGAGACATCAGAAAACTTTCCTGATGGCACGAAGCAATTCGATTTATATCACATGAACGCAATGCAATACTATTCGACCGATACGCAAGACAGTTTTTCTCAGAAAATATACGTGCGCGATATCGCCTATCGACGCAATTTAAATTTTGTCACGTCATCAGTAAAGGGCTCAACAGATGGGGTTTCGTTCTTATTAGGGTTATTGTGATTGACATGATGACAGTCTCGTTACTAACAATCAATCTGCCTAGCATTTGCCCAACAATGTTGGGGTCGGCTTCCAGTCTAACCGGATTCAGCTGAGTACCAGTGTTTTAAATGGAGCGACTGCCTATCTGACCTCCACAACCCGGTAACTGGGTAACACGGTACAACTTGGCTAGACTGATGTCAGATCTCAAGCTTCTGACTACTCGTAACGACTGTGAAAGATCTTCAAATGACAGCCGGGAACAACGGCTTAAGGTGCTTTCCGAGACTCGGAGGAATCTCGGTATTTTGAAATGGTCACCCATCCACGGACCGACCTCGTCATTGCTCGTCAAACGTTACTTAACCTTGAAGATAGACCCGCGCTGCTGTTATTATTTAGCCACGAGCTCCTCCGAGTCTCGTTACTAACAAGCACTGATTAAACACAGACATCAACAACTTCAAGGATAAAGCCTCATATCTTTATTGGAATCGATGATATATGGGCATTTGACATTTGGCATGCAAGGATGATATACGCATTGAACCCATCGTCCAGACAGGAGCCTGTCTTGGCGATGGGTTCAATGCGTCATATTTCAAAACCAACAATTTCATTTTTATTGTCAATAGGCTCGCGAAATACAAGGAAAACGGTAGAAAAAGTATCTCGTAAGAGGTTTCAATGTAACAGTTACCTGATAAGCGCCATTAACATATTGCTGCGTATTTTTGACGATCACTAGATGGGCTGGCAAATTAACACCCATTGCTGAAATAATCAAGGGATTATTTTAGATTTTATTTAATTGTGGGCTTTATCGAAACTGAAAGTAGGTGCTTGAACTACACACACACACAATTAGAAAAGTCAACTGTCAGATTTCAAATGTAGATATTAATTGTTGTAGTATTATTCTAAATAATTTCTTTTAATATTTAACCACATTAGAAATTTCGTCGAACAAAAGACATCAACGATCAATCATAAACTAAGAGCCGGTTCACACGGCGCGTTGCGTTTACGTAGCGCACTGTAATTGCGTACATATATTAAAACGACGCAGCGACAGAACTAAGTCGACGCATCGCACCGTGTGGACCGGCTCTAACGCTTACCTAATGTTGTGGTTGTTATCAAAATCGGCAAGTCCCGGTTCCTGAAGGCGCATTCTATGCTTTGCCTTTCTTCATACAGTAAGCCGGCATGATGGCATCCTACTCCACTCATTACTAAGGCCTAAGATACAAATTTATTAAACGAAAGACTACACAGGCTACAAGACAAGGGCAGAATGATGCAACGCAGATTGCAATTACATGGTAAAATATGTTGTATCAAATGGCATTAATTCCCCGAGGTATCACCATATCAACCGAAAGACATTCACAACTGGACATAGGCCTCTCCCAAGCGTCGCCACATTGACCGGTCCCGTGCGTCCCGCAACCTTCACCATCCAGGTCATCGCTCCACCTGGTGGAAGGCCTTCCAACGCAAAGTCTTTCGGTTCGCGGTTGCCACTCCAGAAACTTTCTGCCCCAGCGGCCATCCGTTCTGCGAGCAATGTCCCCTACCCACTGCCACTAAAGTTTGGCAATCCTTCGGGCATTGTCGGTAAACCTGGTTCTCTTGCGGATCTCTACATTTCTGATTCGATGACGCAAGGAAACAGGAAAAGGCAGAAGTATAAAGGACGTCTATTATTTGCCGGTTCAAAATCAAAATTTATTTATTCAATTAGGCCATTAAGCGGCACTTTCGAACGTCAAAAAAAAAAAAAAATTGAATCTAATACTAACCTCCAGTTTCCCAGCCCAAAATCATCGGCGAACCAATGCGACAAACTGCCAAGCAAGCGCTATCCGCTGCGAATGGCTGTTGAAAATTCATTCAACCAATCACAGCAGACAACGCGCGCCCGACAACCCGCCACACCAACCCCCCGACAATTCCGAGCTGGGAAACCGGGGGTAATTGATTCTACCGTCCATTCGGAAATGTAGCTTGTTGTGGAGAAGAATGGACAAGAAACTCCACACATACTCTTATACAAAAAATGTGTTTTACAAGTATTTGGTTACATTATCTTGTTGAAAAAAAAAAAAAAACATACATGTGAGAACGAAGTAAAAAAAAAAAAACTAAAAAAAGTAACGCACTTAAAAGCTTCTACAGTAAAACAAACAATTAAAAATACAATAATTAGGTAATTAAAAACAGGCGGAGGCAGCTAAGTTATGACCAATCCCAACTGATGGCGCCCGTTCACGAACATGACACATGGATCGGCACCACTCAGCTCAACCATCATGAAGGGAACCGAATGATCCAACACATGTGCCACCATCAGAGAGACATTAGAGAGAGCATGACACACTATCAACTGCCAGGGCACACTGAAGTCAACAATGGGTTAGCAAGCCCATTGCAATCGAACAGGCACAAATGCAGACTACAGACTAATAAGGGTACTTAGATATTCCTCATTCAGCATTTGCATGTAAGAGGACTAGACCAACGAGAAAAGTTGAAGTAATTTTGGCAGGACGCAAACGTGGACACTTTTGTGTCTTGTGTCAGCTACAAGCTACCGATGAATATTTAATTTCTATAGAACCAGTATGTTGTGTCCAGTTGCTTCCACTTAACACATACTCATGAGGATCAAAAAGTGGTCGGTGTTGGTAACTGGAAACTAAAAGAGTCTACGTTTGAGCAACGCCTTATTCACGTAAAAATAACGTCGAAGTTCTCATAACCCAATAAAGCAATGCCTTTAAGAAGAAAAGTCAAAGTAAAAAGCTCCAATTAATAAATGAAAAAAGTTCTCAGCACAAAATTAAGATCCTGAATCAATTTACCTGCAATTTCTTATTCTTAATAGAAGACGCTAAGGCAGTTAACTTCGCCTTTTGTTCCGCATTGAAGCTAATTGTGAGCTCCTTCGACAAAGTCTCCGCCGTCAATGCAACGCTCTTGCGAGTGTTGCAGAATATCTAAAGTAAGGAGAAATTCACTGAACTCATTATGACAAAATGTTCTGCTGAATTAAATAAATTACCTTCGCAATAAGCCTAGGTGGGTGGGTCATTATGTTTGATGGGTGTCACAATTTGGTACCTACGAGTAATTGTTCGTGCATCTAGAAATTAATTTTTAGTTATGCTAAAAGGAGATGCTCCAAAATGTATGGACCGAAAACCAATAAATTGATACGAACTAACTGTATGTGAATCGATTGCTTATAACGGGCGTAATAACCCTACTTAAGGCGCAGGCCACATAGAAATGGCGTCGGGCGCGGACATGGCACAGGCGGCTTCCTATTCCATTCAAATTTCATACAAAATACATGGAAATAAAGCGCAATTTGATCAGTTGCGGGTGACGAAATGACGCCTCATAACCACCTCCGAGCAACGACAAACCGTGTGTCCTAAATTGCGATTTATTTCCGTGCATTTTGTATGAAATTTGAATGGAATAAGAAGCCGCCCGTGCCATGTCCGCGCCCGACGCTATATCTATGTGGCCTGCGCCTAACCCTCAGTTTCCCAGCTCAAAATTATCGGAGAATTAATGTGACAAATTGTCAAGCACGCGTTATCTGCTGTGATTGGCTGTTGAAAATTCATTCAACCAATTATAACAGATAACGCGTGCTTGACAATTTGTCACATTAATTCTCCGATAATTTTAAGCTGGGAAACTGGGGGTAAGTCGCAGACCCCAAATCCATGGGGTATCGGAGCTATAGGCTGACAAAGTATGCATGAAAAATCATTATGTAGGTAACTCTAGTACCAAAACCAGAGGCGTGTTTGATCGTTTTATTAATTTAAATTGTTTATTATTATTTTGAACTAATAGGTACCTAAAAAAAAAATAGTTTAAAAAAACTACAAAACATGCTTTAATAGAAAACCAAACTAAAAAGTAGAAAATAATTAATTTAAATTAAGAATAGTGTGATTTACAAAAATATATATTTTATTGTAAAAAAGCGTGGCGTGCTTGATATCAATTATTATAATATTTTATTGACAGATATCGGTAAAAGTAAACTCACTTTTGAAAATATCTTAAAAAGAACCACACGCTTTTTTACAATATTTTATTTTTTTGGTTAATCACACTATTCTCTTACAGCGCGTTTTTTACTTTTTTTTTACTTTTTATTTCAATCGCTAATCCTGAAGATGCTGGTAAGGATAATGGGACAAACTATTTAAATTATTGCATTGTCATCGGTCCTTGATAAGTGCGCAAAGTTACATATCAATCCGACTTTTTGAAGAGGGTGAAAAGCACGTTCAAAGACCCCGTTACATAGATTCATAGATTCATACATACCAAGCTACAGCGTGTTTAAAAAAAGGTCCGTTTTATATATTCTTCTTCGTTTCGATACTACATCAAAATTTTATTGAACCAATACTTCGCCACTGCCACAGATTTGTCGGTAACAGCGCATAGGTGGCTTCGACTGCAGGTTTTAGGTAACAGAGGGCAGGAAAGGTGGGATGTAGTCTGTATTAGCAACGGATACACGAGCCGTTGTAGATCATCAAGACAAGGCGTTCCATTAAACATGGATGTAACTACCTACAGGCTGTACATACTTGAAAATAGGTATAACATTCTCATCTTATACCTATGATTTTGTGATTAGTTGTGATACAGGAATTCCTAGTACAAGAGCCAGTGCTGCAATGATATTTGTTCTCTGATGTGTGTGTTTTCAACAAATACAAAAACGAAAATGAACAGAGATTTCTCGATATAAAACATTTATAAACTTAAATAGGTATTCTAAACCTTACCAGAGTAGGTTTCCCTGATTGATACTTCTGTATGACCGGCCACAGCTTGTAATTGAGGATGATGTCGAACTTGAATATGCTGGTGCCTTCAGCGCAAGGATACCCTTCAACTATGCGCTTCAGTTTCACAGGACGACATTCGTCACCAAACCTGTATGAATAGAGAGGATTGGTTTACGCTACATAGGTATGTTTAATAAGTTCTTCATTTTTGTAGGGAATTCTAACATCTAATTAAATGATCTTAAGACGACGACTAACGCCAACGACCTTGAGGGAACAAAATGCGCACTCGTTTCACGCCCGCGCGACCCAAAATTTTGTAGTTTTTTGTACTTTCCTTATTATTCTTTGTTTTTAAAAAAAAAGCTTCAGATCAAAATGTAGATAATTAAATTGTCATTGATATGGTGTCGATTTCATTAAAATACGCCCAGCGGTTTTGGTGTGATTGTCGTATTTTTGTCCGTTTTAGACATAAATTTACAAATTAATTACACTATGTTATACGAATAAAACTCAAAGTCTGCTCAGATGAAATTATTAAGAAAATGGTCTAATATAACATATATTTTTTCCAAAAAATTACGACTAGCCGTTTAGACGTGATTCTCATTTTAAAATCAGGTACTCAAGGGAAGGGTGTTTACGGACTGCATCCGATCTTAATCCAAATCCGAGTTACATCCGAATTGGAAATGTACTGATGTCAGATTTTGACGGAGTTTGGATACAGTGCGTAACCTCTACAAGAAGTACATACTACGCCGGCTATTTCGGGCCGAAATTTCTCGGATTCAGTGCGTAACCGCTCTTATTCTTTCTTCTAAATTTTTCAATAATTGAAGTAGAAGGTTTAGTTGATAAAAATCTGTTCAGGTGCTTCTTTGTTTGCAGGGAAAGAACCATGGTCAAAAGAGAAGGACGCAAATAGGGTAGATCAAGGTTGTCATGATGTTAGGTCATTGACAAAACAATAAGTGCAAACTTAGCAATGCGCTCACCGATTTTGAATCGCAAAAATATCTAGCTACGCTGACCTACTACACCATCGGCAACAATATTTAAATTCACCGCCAGATAACAAAAAAATACATTGGTAGACAGGTGATAACACCTGTCTACCAATGTATTCCAATGATTCAGAACGATACGAAAAAAATGTAAAGGCAGTGTCGCTAACACGATAAAACAAACGTATCGCGGTAAGGGGCGTCCTTGACTCTTTCACTTGGCTCTCAGTAATGATTTAATCTAACTATCTATATATATAAAAGAGAAAGTAAGTATGTATGGTCCTTATAGACTCCGAAACGGCTGAACCGATTTTGATGAAAATTTCAGCGGATAATCCTGTAAAGTTTGGTGGCGATCGGAGCATTTTTTTTACTTTGAACGCGGGCGAACTCGCGGGCGAAGATAGTATCTTATAAACGCGTGGACCGATGTGCATGATTTAAACGGATAAATTGGGTTTAGGCCTATACCTTTCATTTGAGACCAAAATTATTAAAATATCTCAATAAACAAAAAAAAATAAGTCTTAAGTTATATTTCGTAATAAAATACATTGCGTCGAAATTTGTGGTAAGTAAAAACACCACTAAAACATTACAATATATTTAAATTAAATAATTATACAAAAAACCTTTAAATAACAATAATAATTTATATAATTTATGAATAATTTAATATAATCTCAAGTATAGAAATCCAATAATAATTATAATGAAGTTGCCAGGTACTTATAATATTACTTCGAAATTGAGACAATGTAAATGATGTTTTTAAAAATGGAACAAGTTTAGAACAAAAGTATCGTATACTATTTTGCTGTTGCGGCTACAAGATATTTGCCTTATACCTAATAAAGACCAAATAAAAAAATAAAAATACTTATTTGTCTATATCTGTGTTTTATCTTCCTTCGTAGATAAAATCTTGTATCTATGCAACTGTACGTTATTGACTGAACATTTTTATTAACTAATTAATTAACTAACTATTTTTTTATTTAGAAACTAATTTCTACTACTTACTTATAAAACACAGCAGGTTTCGCGCTAGTACCCAGCCAGTTAGCAACATCTTCAGGGTTGCTGACAGTAGCTGAGACGGCGACGAACCTAATCCTTGGAGCCGATTTGTTGGATACTTTCTGTCCTTGAATTTCTTTCTGTAGCTGTTCTATGCGGTGGACTGATTGGGCTGAATTCTTAAGGAGAAAAGCAGATGAATATTTTATGTATTATAAAAGATGTGCTAAGCTGATAACTTTAGAATAGGTAGAGAGAGAGACTGAAAGTCTACATATGCTGTAAAAAAGGAATTGTAACAAAAGGACTAACTGAAATCGCATGTAATAATTTTTCCTAATATATGCACAATCCACAGAACTACTGTTAGATCGCTCTCTATCACTCAAAGGTTTACTGGTAGAAAACTCAACTTTGAGTTTAGTTGGCGTCATCCTGCTAACCACAGCTTCCAACACGGGTCCTCTAGTCTCGTCGTTCAGTATGTGCACCTCATCGATCAGGAACAACTTGATGACCACCACCAAGCCTGAGTGGTTATTATTACCTAACTTTGACATACTCTTACTTCAATAGTCTTCATCCTACTAACCACAGCTTCGAGAACGAGTCCTCTAGTCTCGTCGTTCAATATGTGCACCTCATCGATCAGGTACAACTTGATGACTTCCAAGAGACCAGAATTGTTATTATTACCTATTATGTTACAAACTCTTACTTCAATAGTCTTCATCCTGCTAACCACAGCTTCGAGCACGGGTCCTCTAGTCTCGTCGTTCAGTATGTGCACCTCATCGATCAGGTACAACTTGATGACTTCCAAGAGACCAGAGTTGTTATTATTACCTATTATGTTACAAACTCTTACTTCAATAGTCTTCATCCTGCTAACCACAGCTTCGAGCACGGGTCCTCTAGTCTCGTCGTTCAGTATGTGCACCTCATCGATCAGGTACAACTTGATGACTTCCAAGAGACCAGAGTTGTTATTATTACCTATTATGTTACAAACTCTTACTTCAATAGTCTTCATCCTGCTAACCACAGCTTCGAGCACGGGTCCTCTAGTCTCGTCGTTCAGTATGTGCACCTCATCGATCAGGAACAACTTGATGACCTCCACCAAGCCTCGGTGATCGCGCCAGCGACGAGTCAACATGTCCCACTTCTCCGGAGTTGTTATTATTATTCTGAAGAAGGATTGTTTTGAAAAGATTTTGTTTGGTTTGGGTAAAAATGTGCCTATTGTTTTGCACTTAGCAATACTTATTGGTACGTTTTGGTTTAAACAAATCTTAGAGGTGAGTGAATTTCTTGCAACGACGTACAGTGTTAGAGCCTGGCTGAAATTCTTTTGATTTAGATTATTAGGTACCACAGTGATAAATGCTACTATCCACCTTACTCCACTACCTGTCTAGTATGTTCCCATCTATGTTGCGTTCGGCTTCAAGTAAAACCAAATATAACACGAAATCCCTTGGCATTACTCCTATAAGTATGGGCCCCGGCAGGACTATAATCTTCAGGGTGTTAATTTTTTCAATTACACCGCCTAGAATGGAATGGGTTTTCTTTTCTCCCATTTGTACAGAGGTAGAACTAAATTTATCGACATAAGCAGAGAAGTTTGAGAAATAATAAAAAAAACCGGCCAAGTGTGAGTCGGACTCGCGCACGAAGGGTTCCGTACCATTATCGCAAAAAACGGCAAAAAAAAAACACGTGTTTTGTATGGGAGCTCCCACTCAAATATTATTTTTATTCTGTTTTTAGTATTTGTTGTTATAGCGGCAACAGAAATACATCAATTTCAACAAATTTCAACTGCCCAGCTATCACGGTTCATGAGATACAGCCTGGTGTCAGACAGACAGACAGACGGACCGCGGAGTCTTAGTAATAGGGTCCCGTTTTACCCTTCCGTTGGTCCCTTTGGGTACGGAACCCTAAAAAGAAGAATTGAAGTGCAAGAGCGAGCGACGCATGCTCGAAAATTATAGGAACTCACCTCGTAATTTTGAATGTTTTTATTATATATTTTTTTGAAAGTCAAATGAACCACCTAGCACCTTGCACTAATGTTTTTGATCAACTTACTTGTAAGGCTTCAACTGCGTAAAGTCAACATCGGTGTCTCCTGTAACTTCGATGCAGAGCAAACCCAGTCTCGTGAACTTTGGGTACCATTCCGTCAATCTTTCTGTGCATAACGCTTTTACGGGCGCCACTACAAGTTTAAACATTTTTTAAAGACTAACGTTTCGGGCCGAAGAGAAAATTTCGTGCCCATATAAATGTGATAGGAGGGAACTTCAGAAAAACAACTGCTGCGATCCTTTCATACTCTTTTTGATTCGTTAACGGTCTATCATACATGCAGGCAAGTTGAGTACACGCACCTGACCTTTGTGAAGAACATCACGAATAAGGTTTAGGTATGTCCTAACTAGGGCATCTCCTCCCCGTGTTACGACTTACGATTGATTTGTAACCTTTTGCTTGTCATCTTTCATTCATCCTTTAAACATGACCAAGCCCCCCAAGTAGATATACTCTTTTAAGGGTAAGTAACTTCACATCACATCACATCATAAGCCTATTAATGTTCTCACTGCTGGGACACAGTAACTAACTAACTCTTTTTAAGAGGGATTGGGCCGTAATACACCACGCGGGGCCAGTGCGGGTTGGTGGATGACACATGTATTCGAATTTTTGGTTCTAGGACATGCCGGTTTCCTCACGATGTTTTCCTTTGAGAGCAATGGTGATGAAATAATTTACACAAAGTAAAGCGCCTGCCTGGACTCGAGAACCCACGACCTACAACTTGTAAGTCGCGGCCGATACCACTGGGCCACCACTGCTCTAAGTAACTTACTGTAAATAATTTTGAAGTCATCAGTGTACTGTTTTTCCTCTAACTCCATCAGCAACTGCACTATCGCCATTTCAAATACAACAGTCTTACCCGACCCCGTCGGTGCACATACAACGATGGATTTGTCTGGAATAACAAGACAAGGAATCGGAGATAGGATCTACGTAAGTACTTAACAGTTTTCAAAAGGGTTATTCTCGCTAGCAGCTTTAGTATATTGGCATCTAGAACTTTACAGGCGACTGCATGTCAGTGGTAACAATAAACTAAACACTGAATTTATTATTTTACGAAATACGCGACGCTGTCACATACAAATCGAAATCATGGTCGTGCAGTTAACTGTACCTGTTTAGAGTTTACTTACCTGAGTATAATGCATCTTCAATGACACTTGATTGTACTAGGTTGAAATATGGATATGAAAATACGTCTCGGTATTTTAGATCTGCAAAAAACGTATCGATCTCATAAACCCCATAACTTAGTACATTTATAGATATTTGCATTAGGCCCCTAGGGGTGGCTATTATTCCAGAAATAAACTCACACACAAATATCAAAAGAATAAAATAAAAGACTTACCGATTTCCTCCGTACACCGAAACTGGCCTCGCTGCCCTGTACCCTTGGGTGGACGTTCTCTAATTCTTGCATCTTCACCAAAAGGATTGTTATTACCTGACGGTCTACTTTCAACAGACGAAGACAAAGACAGAGGTTGGGAGTTGCATATTTCATCGACTAGAACATCTGTGAAGTTTGCACTAAAAGAAAGAAATAATAATTGTAATTTGTAATATTTATGTTAGATTAGAACAAAGCAACAAGATAAAAATAAGTTTAATTTCTCTTCTTTCTTTTGTTTCAATTTTTTTTCTAGTAAGGATCGAATTTTTTTTAGCAGTAAATCAACTCACAGAGTATTATTCATTATTTACACTTATCACACGTAAAAAATAAAATTTTAGGAATTATATTGAAAGTTCTTAAATCCCGCCAAATAAATCATAGCATGACACAAACAAAAATGTCAAAGGAAAAGGACACGGAAAAATAATATACATGGCAACTTTATGTCACCAATATTTTTAAAGATTCAAAAAAGTGTCATAGAATCAAAATGACTAGAAAAAAAAGGAAAATAAAATACAAGAAGGCAGTATCACTTCAATATCACTATCAAATCACAAACAAATATCACTTCTGGGAAAACCAGTGACGTCAGACGACAACACAACGATAACAGCTGTTTTGAGTGTTGCCACGTTATAATATTTGCCGCTATACTGATGGAATCTATTCATCGTTAGGGATTTAGAGGAAAGTTGAAATAGCATTCGCACTGATAAATCAATCTGCCGTGCATTTTTCTAACTATATTGGAGTCGGCTTCCAGTCAAACTGGATGCAATCGAGGGTTCCACAACTCAGTCACCCCTTGGCAAGACTGGTATTGGCTTTACTGAAAGATCTACAAATGACAGCCGGGACCAATCACGTGCTGTCCGAGGCACGGAGAAATCTCGGTTTGTTAATATAGTCACTCATCAACGGACCAACCCTGGCAAGCGTTACTATACCTTGAAGATCGACCCGAAGCTCGATGGCCTCATAATATTTTCTCTTTGTTAAAGTTATTGCATACCTAGAAAATTGCTAATAAAAAGGATAAAAACATTACTAAATCGTTACAATGAATGTTTTACCAGACAAAGGTTAGTGTTCTGAAAATTATAATAATTCAAAAAAATAAATCAGAAAAATATTCAGGGTAAAATGTGTCAAGCGCTTATATACCGTGCGTTGTAATAAGCCTTTTAGTTTTGGAAGATTTTCGAAAGAAGCAAGGGGAATCCAAATTCGGAAGGTGGCAACACTACTTCTGTCACGCACTGTCAAGTCTCAGGTGCCAAGAAATCGCAAGACAAATATTTTTGTTAAACTTTTTCCTTATGTCTTGTCTTCTTTGACTTCCTTCATGGTTGTGTTAAAGTGTGTTCTTTTGTTTTAATCACGAAGTTATTAGTTATCAATCAACAATGATGTAAGTTTTGGTACAATAACTATAGGGCAATAACTTTAAAAGCTGTGTAAAGTATTTCCCAGAAATAATCTAACTTATTTTAATTACAGGGAAGTTCAGAGCGAGTATGGGGATGCGGATACGATCAGTGTTGATACATTAGTTTTAGAACAAATGGTACAGAAGGAAAGAGCCAAAGAGATAACGGAGTTGCAGTCATTGAGCAAAAAAGTTTGTTTTCTCCACACAAATCTACTGTATTATCGTCACGCAACATCTGCCATGGGTAAAGCGTGTTATCAGTTATGGGTCACTTTACTAAAGAAAGTGGGTGGCACTCGCAATGGATGGCGGGAACTTGGATTCTTTTTAGGCCTGTCACAAGATGATCTGGATGTAAGTGTTCATATTGTTATTGAGTTATGAACTCGGTAAAAATAACACATGCATTATTTTCACTTTTTCATGATATCAATATGCCTAGAGTTATTTTATATTTTAAAATTAATTAAGACAGTGGATAATATTATAATAACACAAGCTTCAACAAAAAGTCAGTTTTTAGTTCCAACAAAATAATATTCAACAAGCAGAATATATGCATTACTAATGTTAAATGTTTGTTTCTCCTCAGTATATAATGCACTCAGTAAATGAAGATCCTGTTGATGTGGTGTTGGAAGTGTTCAGGCAAAATGACAATGCAACAATTGACAAACTATTGGACGCTTTAACGAAACTGGAGCGCTATGACATATTGAAGTCGATAGAACAACCCCTGTGTGAAATAGCTCAGTACTTCAATAAGGATGACAGTGGTTACCAAAGCAAGAGCTCTGGGGACACAGTAAAGCGAGAGATAGTCACCATAAAGCTGCCTAATCGTTTACCAGCACCCTTGAGTAAAAAAGTTGTCATTGACAATAAGGACCCGAAAAAACCCAAACAACTAAGAAAAGCTGTCACTACAAATGAGCCCGTAGTAAATGATAGTCCTGTTCTCTTTTTGACATATGCACAGGATGGTTTTCCAACAGCTTTAAACATACAAGAATATGTTGAAAATTGGTTGGATGTACCTAATGTTCAAGTTATCACTCTGAACAATAGAAGGGAAGAATTATATCAAAATCCTGAAAAGTTTATTAGAGAATATTTTGAAAAAGTATGTATAATTATGATAAAACTAACTACCTATGATTACATGTAAGTACTTGAATTGATATTAATATCCCTTTATTTTTCTTTTCAGGCTGATATCATCATACCTATCATCACAACTGGGTACATAGAACAAATCAAGTCACATAATCCAGCTGTTCCGAATACTTCAGATAACTTAGACCATAAATACGTAAATTTTATTTATAATCTTATTGTTAATCACTATATTCATGCTTCTGGCTGCCTTAACAAGAGAGTAAGAAGTGTTCTGCCTCAAAATGCTAATGTCGATTTATTTATGAGTATCACAATGTATCCCGATTTGATGCCCTGGACATATGAAACCAATTTTGATGAGCAATTCAAAGCTTTCTTGAAGAAATAATGGCTTGTGAGGACTGTAACCATTTCTGTGTATTAACTTTATAGCAACTATTCTACACTTGCCATATAAAAAACTTTTAAAATATTTATATATGGATACAATTTTTTACTGTATACTGTATGAAACTGTACCTGATATCAATTGCATCAATTAAACAATATTTTTTATAGAAATTAATTGTTTAATTTGAAAATCCTTCTTATAAGTACATTATAAGGCATAGAACAAATAAAAAGAATATTAAATTACAACACTAAATTTTACTAAGGCAATGCAAATCTTATTGCTAAGATTGATCCTTCATAATATGAATTACAAATTAACTAGAAAACATCAAAGTAAAAAAATATAAGAAAAATACATTATAATATTATGACAAAACAGGGTACTATTTTATTCCTGTTGTAATAGACAGGCTGCCACAAAAAAAAAGTTTAATAAGCTAAACAGTGTATTTAAAATGATGAGATTATGTAATATATTAATAATATTTAAATAACAGAGGTAGCTTGCTTGCTCCTATATTTTTTTATGTATTACAAACAAATGCAAATAACTTTTAAGACAGAAACATTTACTGTGTAAAATTAGAGAACTGTCCGTCTAGTATGCACTGATGAGCATAAAGCAATAATGCAAAATCATGATTGGATAGTTCATTTTACACAACAAAAGTCACATACACACAACTTTTTATCAGTTATAGAGGTACAAGAAAAACATTTGGTATGAGGTTTATTCTGTATAATACTAAACACCTTAGATATTAAGTTGCCATGAGAGGATCAAGTTCAGTTGATCAAGTCTTGGTCAGCAGTCCTGTCCTCAATATCATCAGTAGTTTCATCTGCAGTACTGACATCATTGACATCAATTCCAGTGTCATTATTGCTGCTGTTTGCCAGCTCCTCCTGTAAAAATAAGTAAGGCTTTAGTGAGATGATTTTAGCAGCAGAACAGAGATCAACAGTGTGCTTATTCTGAGGTTTTAACACATTTAATCTGTTAATGAAATCAGCAAAACAAATTAAACAATCTCTTATGTCAATTTGCATACAAAGAGGTTTCTCCTTAATGTCCTTGAGATTGCATAAGTGACAGATGTTTAAAAGTCATATACATCTGTCCCTTACACACACTCAAAATAACCTTACTCTAAGAGCTTATGGTCACCCCCAGAAGGTGCTTATCCAGTTTCAATACAAATTGATGTTTATGTTAGCACAAATGAGTGCGAGTTACAGACAGCATAAATGTTAATAACAGCATAAATGCTAAGTGAGATAAGTGTGCCACAAAGAAACAGGCAGATAATTAAAATCATATTTACTATTTAATACCTATGCTAGTAGTTTTAGCCAGTGGCTTCAAACACACAAAAGAAGAAAACAAAGAACTACCAAGATACAACATAGTCTTATGTCTTAGGTGTGCTATCCAAAACTGTGCAAATATCATTCAAATACATTGAGGGATTGATTTATAATCATCCACTTAATCTAATCTACATAGACAGCAGAACTAAATAGAAAAATGACAACTTAACAGGTTTCTAGGAATGATGTTCATCAAAATACATAGGCTGCCATCTTCTTAATAAATCAAAGAAATAAACTTGCCTTGATCACTTCAACGAAACTGTTAGCCTCATCCAACATCTGTTTGAACAGAGTGTTTTCTTCCTTTAGGTCTTCAATGATCTTACGGAGCTTTTCATTTTCATCCAGAGCATCTTGTAAAGCAACTCTAAAAGTAATAAACATTTCATTCAGTTTGTGATCATTAAACAATTAGAGAAAATTGCATAATATGGCTTAGTGGTAGAATAAATTTTTATTAGTTGTAAATTTTAATTGTTGATGTTCAAAAGTGCTGCGTAATGGCCTAGTTAAATTAAAAATATTTGCTTTTAACAGTATATTTGACTAGGTTGGTTACTAATGTACAGTACTCCCCAATTTTCTTGGCTCGGCTGAACATAGGTTTACTGATGTGCAAGACATGGCATGCTGCTGTTTTTACTATTGCGCAGCCATTGTAGCCAACATCACGGAAGCAGAGAAGAGCGGGGATTGCTGTTTGTAGTTTATATTATATATAAGAATAATGATTCCTAACCCTTCAGAGAAACAGGCATGATGATATGTATACATAATATTTAATAATAAAGGGGAATCCAATAGCATGTACACTTCTGAATAAATTAAAAAATATTGGAAGTTGGTTACTTACTGACGCTTGTCAGCTAGAAGTTCCCAGTACTTTTCTGATGGTCCTTCAGGATTGGTGAGGTCATCAACAGTGATTTTCGTGTCAAGGTTTGCTTGAGTTTCTTTGGTGGATATGTTCTTGCGTTTAACCTCAACATCACTAAAATTAGAACAACATAATTTAGGAAATTTAATTAACATAAGTATAAATTGTTTAATACAAACACATCATTATTACTCACGCAGGGGGGGATTCCTGGCTAAGTTGATGCTTCAAACTTTTTGCAGGTCTACCCACTAAGTTTTCTCTATCGGAAGCAGTGTGTTGAAGTGTTTTGAGAGACCTCCTCGTAACTGTCGTCGTCTCCTAAAAAGCACAAAAAAAAATATAACCATACAAAAGATAGAAAGCGGTCAAATTACGTGTACCGGTAACGAGCACAAGGGGACATGAAAATAAGCACAAGTTTGACTCTTACCTGGAGCTCTTGAGTGCTCATGGTGAAGTTTTACTGATAACTGCTTTGTAAAGATGCTATGATAACTTTTAGCTTGAGAAATAAACAGAAGAAATTAACAATTTTGTTCTTATTTACCAGCTCACAACGAACGACAATTGACAGATACTTTGTTTGACAGCTGCTTTTCCCGCCCGCCACAGGGCTCTACTTTTTTTTACTGTTTATGGTTTATATGACACCAAGGATTTTTAGCCCGTTGTTTTATTGACCGCTCGAGGAGGAGCTCGTGGCTAAATAATAACAGCCGCACTGGTCGATCATCAAGGTTAAGCAACGCTTGACGAGGTCAGTCCGAGGATGGGTGACCATTTCAACATACCGAGTTTCCTCCGTGCCTCGGACAGCACGTTATGCCGTTGGTCCCGGCTGTCATTTCAAGATCTTTGACAGTCGTTACGGGTAGTCAGAAGCTTGAGATCTGACACCAGTCTTGCCAAGGGGTACCGTGTTCCTTGTTTCTGGGTTGTGAAGGTCAGATAGGTAGTCGCTCCATGTACACACTGCTACTCAGCTGAATCCGGTAAAACTGAAAGCCGACCCCAATATAGTTGGGAAAAGGCTAGGCAGATTGATTGGTTTTATTGACCGCTATCTTTGTTTGAATAATGGTCAGTGTTTACCCGGCTGCAAGGAAAGGGTTTTGTTTTTCGCGCGTATCTACGTATCTTGTATGTTTGCATGTATGTAATAATCTTTATACCTCGTATCTTTCAAAACACTTGATGGATTTTTATAATTAAGACATCGTTAGATAGGTTTTGGCTGCCGTTAAAAAAAAAACCGGCCAAGTGAGAGTCGGACTCGCGCACGAAGGGTTCCGTACTTGGTAAATTGCGGTTTACGATTTATGACGTATTAAAAAAAAACGACTTACTAGATCTCGTTCAACCCAATTTTCGGTGGAAGTTTACATGGTAAACTTCCACCGAAAATTGGTACATCATATTTTTTTTTAGTTTTATCATTCTCTTATTTTAGAAGTTACAGGGGGGGGACACATTTTACCACTTTGGAAGTGTTTCTCACGCAAACTACTCAGTTTAGAAAAAAATGATATTACCATATCCTACACGTATGGGTTCGATGAAAAAAAAAAAATTGTTTCAGTTTCAAGTATGGGAACCCCCAAAATGTATTGTTATTTTTCTATTTTTGTGTGAAAATCTTATTGCGGTTCATAGAATACCTTAGAGCATTTAACCTTCTAAGTAGAATACATCTACTTACCAATTTTCAACAGCATAGTTCTTATAGTTTCGGAAAAAAGTGGCTGTGACATACGGACGGACAGACAGACAGACAGACATGATGAATCTATAAGGGTTCCGTATTTTGCCATTTGGCTACGGAACCCTAAAAAGGAACATGACGGATTTTGGGCGCCATATTGTAGGGAATGCGCTTTTTTTTTCTGTGAAACCCATTGAGTGGGGTATCAAAATGAAGGGTTTTTAGAGGTGATTACAAAAATACATACCAGTACCTAAACGTTTAAAAGACATTCGAAAAAAGAAAGTGTAACTAAAAAGTTGTTAATAAAAAAAGTTAATAAAATAAAAAAACCCGACTGCAAAGATGTAAACAAGAAGAAAATCATGCTGTGCAGTCTTAGTTCAGTATTTATAGTTTTGGTCAGCCAGCTCGCGAATATGTATCCTCCGACTGCACAGCATGGTTTTCTTCTTGTTTACATCTATGCAGTCGGGTTTTTTGTTTGGTGGGAACTTTTCGAGTGAATTAGAGCAGCTGTTTATGTCTTGATTCTGATTCCTATTAAATAATGTGATAAAAAGTGGTGCAGTTTTGAGTCTCAAGTTTCTACGCAACTCAAAAATGATGTGGAGTTATTGAAGCAGGCCCAAACTTGGTAAAATGGAGCTGAGAACCTCGTACCGTGAACCGTCGTACTATCTCAGCGACGCTTGCCTATTATTTATAAGGCTTACTCGATATAATTTGCTGTCAAATTATCCATAAAACGTTAAAATGTGTTACATAGATCTGCATTTTAGCAGAACAAAGTTCTAGAGAATTTATCACAAGACTACATACCTATCTCACATAACTGCCGTCATCCCATCAAAACACTGCCGTGCCCCCATCAATTCGAGTAACTAAAGGCACAGCCTTACCATCTTTTTCTCGAAGCCATTCAGGACATTTTCGACTTCCTTTAAATTCGTTGATAATTTAAATTAATTTATCACTTATTCACTGACCGATCATCAAAATTCTATGGTACTTCTTGTACTCACTAGCTTCAAAGAACACATTATTAGTGTTTAGTCTATAAAGCAAGGAAAAAGGTCTTCAGTCCCGCTTACACATAAGTGGTCGATATTATTGTTCTTTCAATGTAAAACCAAGGTGGATAATTTGTTTGTTTGGGAACCTTCTGAATAAATTATTCGACTTGTTTTTACATTCGATCTCACAAATTTTTGCATTAGAAGAACGTGATTCATGTATTTTTTTACAAGTTATGTTTTGATGGGATAGAATTTACCTAAAAGTCTTACGAGCTAGGTCATAAAATTCGCAAAAAAAATGAGTAATGGTTGGCTCCGTTGACATCACTTGACATTTGTTAGTGTTTGACATTGCACTGAACTGACACTGACAGTCGTTTATTTGCGCTCGGTGGGGGATGTATTGTGATAGTGAATTTAAAATAATCAATTCATTATTTATCTATTGCTTTAATTAACGATAACGCGTGATTATGTGCTAAAAACCAATCAGTTTATAACGCTCATTAAAAGTCATCATGGTATAATGCAATTAGTCAGTCGTGATAAATATTTTCAATTAAATAATAATATATTCGTTCCTATCTTATCAATACCTGAAGTACATTTTTATCTATTGGTGTTAGTTTATAGATACTAAGGTTTCTGCAGGATATAGTGCAACTCGACAAAAATGGACACTCTCAAGTAAGTAACATATACCTACGTATAATATATTTTACTTAGTACCTGCGTCAGAAAGAGTCAAGGTTACGTCTAAACGTTTGTTTTACTTGACTTCTTCATGGTTGTACTAATTAATTAAATAATTGTTTTGAAACTTTCAGGTTCTATTTTGTCACCTGGAATGTGGCAACCAAGAATCCAGGGCAAGATCTTAATGCCTTGTTGGACTTTCCATCTCAGTTCAATAAAAACAAGCCTTTACCAGACTTTTTCGTGATTGGGTAAGTAGTTATGTGGTCTTTGATTACTTGCATAATGTTTGCTGTATCCTACTTATTTTCTAGGTCAATGTGAAACATAATGAATGAACTGTCTCTTTAACTTTGTCATTTAACAATCTTATCTTTAAACATTATAATAATTTATATTTATATTATAAATAGGTAAAGTTTATGAGGTTGTAATGGGTAATCTCTGGATCTACTGAACCAATTTAGATGAATTTTGGCATGGAGGTTATAGGCTAGTTTGTATTCCCTTGGGATGATAAAACACCTTTTATTCAGGCAAAGTCGCATTCAGGAGCTAGTATTCAATATTTTTGATGCCTGTTCATGTTAAAAAGTAATAATTAGGTCAACTTTTTACTTTATTTAAAATTTATTATTTTATTTTAATTCAATAACTCTGTTACATATTATCCATATAAAGGAAAATTTTGTGGCAATAATAGATTGCTAAAAGAACCAGGAAATAACATTTAGCTGACAGATGCTATTAGTAGCAATTGTCCTACATCGCTGTGTGTACAATGAATTAAATAAAAACTATATTTGTCTATTTCTTCATGGTAACTGTGACTTTTATTTTAAAGATTATATTGTTCTTGTTGTGTATTTTGTAATATAAGTATTGAAGGTCATAATAATAGCTGTTGTCCGCAACTTTTCTGAGTAGCATTAGTACTTTGAATAGCCTATTTTTAGGGTTCCGTAGCCAACTGTAAAAAAACGGAACCCTTATAGATTCGTCATGTCTGTGTCTGTCTGTCTGTCTGTCTGTCCGTCCGTATGTCACAGCCACTTTTTTCCGAAACTTTAAGAACTATGCTGTTGAAAATTGGTAAGTAGATGTATTCTGTGAACCGCAATAAGATTTTCACACAAAAATAGAAAAATAACAATACATTTTGGGGGTTCCCATACTTGAAACTGACACTAAAAATTTTTTCAAACCCATACGTGTGGGGTATATAGATACCCCACACTTATGGAATAGGTCTTCAAAAATGATATTGAGGTTTCTCATATCATTTTTTTCTAAACTGAATAGTTTGCGCGAGAGACACTTCCAAAGTGGTAAAATGTGTCCCCCCCTCCCTGTAACTTCTAAAATAAGAAAATGATAAAACTAAAAAAAATATATGATGTACATTATCATGTAAACTACCAACGAAAATTGGTTTGAACGAGATCTAGTAAGTAGTTTTTTTTAATACGTCATAAATCGTAAACCACAATTTACCAAGAACGGAACCCTTCGTGCGCGAGTCCGACTCGCACTTGGCCGGTTTTTTTTTATATCGCCCCATAATATTATAGGTGTGTGGGCCGCCTTACTTCAGTAATTATTAGTTCACCATTCAAACATCCACACCGTAAAGGATGATTTCTGGGATAAAACTATCCTCTGTCCTTCCCAGGTTTTCAAACTATCTCCAAACCAAATTTCATCTAAATCGGTTCAGCAGTTTAAGAGTGAAAAGGTAACAGACAGACAGAGTTACTTTCGCATTTATAATATTAGTATGGATTGGTCTTGTGTATTTTGTAATAGAAATATTGAAGGTCATACACATTAACATGCTTATTTGACATTTATATAAAGTTATGAGTCTCTAAATATTGATATGCCTTTATACTGTGATTGTTTTGCCTAAAGTGATGAGTAGAAAAAAAAAAACAGTTATTTGACACAGACAGTAAAGAAAAGAGGTATTAAATCCATAAAACCGGCCAAGTGCGAGTCGGACTCGCGCATGAAGGGTTCCGTACCATTATCGCAAGGAATCTCATTTTAGTATTTGTTGTTATAGCGGCAACAGAAATACATCATCCGTGCAAATTTCCACTTTCTAGCTATCACGGTTCATGAGATACAGCCTGGTGACAGACAGACAGACGGACCGCGGAGTCTTAGTAATAGGGTCCCGTTTTTACCCTTTGGGTAGGGAACCCTAAAAAATGGCAAATGTATGAACACATCTAAGAAAACTCTACACTCGAAGTTGTGGGCGACTATGTCTCTGGGACAAACAATCCAGTTGGGTAGGGCCAACTTCGAGAAAGAGGTCAACCATCGAATCCGACTCGGCTAGGCAGCTTTCGGGAAGTTGCGCAGTATCTTCTCGTCCAACTTACCACAGTGTCTCAAGACGTAAGCCTATGACCAGTGTGTGTTGCCAGTGATGACATATGGCTCTGAGACGTGGTTGCTTATAATGGGCCTCATCAGAAAGATTACAGTCACTCAAAGGGCAATGGAGAGGGATATGCTCGGTATTTCCTTGCGTGATCGAATTAGAAATCTAGAGATCCGCAATCCGCGAGAACCAGGGTTATCGACATAGCGCGAAGAATTGCCAAACTTAAGTAGCAGTGGGCAGGGCACATTGCTCGCAGAACGGATGGCCAATGGGGCAGAAAGGTTCTGGAGTGGCCACCCCGAACTGGAAGACGTTGCGATGGAAGGCCTCCCACCAGGTGGACCGATGACCTGGTGAAGGTTGCGAGGATCCGCTGGTTGCGGAACGCACGGGACCGGTCATTGTGGCGACGCTTGGGGGAGGCCTATGTCCAGCAGTGGATGTCTTTCGGCTGATATGATGATGATGATCTAAGAAAAACAAAATGAGTATATTAGAGTCATAACAAATTGCATTCTATAGTTTCTACCAACCCCCTTAGAGAAATGGTTTGAATTTATGAATGTATTTAAATTGGCGAATGGAAATCTACATCTTATCTTATTACTAATAATAAAATGCGAAAGTATGGATGTATGTTTGTAACTCAATCACGCCAGGACGGCTGAACGGATCTCGATGAAATTAGGCACACAGATGGATTATAGTCTGGAATAGCACATAGGTTACTTTTTATTCCGGCATAATGTTCGCTTGGGATGATAAAACACTTTTCACGAGCGCAAATCCGATAGCAGAAGCTAGTTAGTAATATTATTAATGTGCAAGTTTGGATGGTTCGCATTCGGATGATTTGCGGGTAAAGACGCTGACAGAAGCTAAAATAGATAAAAGAGAATGTTTATAATAACTAGACAAAGTCACGTTACATAGATTAACTATCACAAAGACAGATACAAATTCTTTTACTTTATTCATGTGGAATAATAATTATAATCCACAGGCTTTGTTATTATACTTTGACGTGATTGAGTATTAATAATTAAAGTGACCTTTAATTTTACTGACTTTTGAACTTTGTGTAAATTATATAAATGCTTTATAATGTTCTTTTTTAAATTTATTATGTGATAGCGACCAGCCCCGGCTTCGCACGGGTAGTAGAGCATCGTCTTTCCTAGAGTCACTTGGTGGACGGACAGATTCCCCAATCTGAGCGCTCATGTCCTCAGAGTCTCACTTGCTTATAATGCAGGCGGGGTTTAACCGTTTTAGGCATCGGGGTAGTTGCCTCCCCGATGCCTTCTTCTGCGAGTGGGATCGACCCTCTCACGATCTCGCTCGGCGGTCTCCTGGACCATCACGGTCTCACAGAAGGAAGCCATTTCCCTCCAGTTTTCTGTCTCTGCCAGTATGGCCCTCACCACTGCTGGCAAAGACAGGTCTCGCCCGATTGGCCGCTAACGACCAAGACCTGCCGCTCAGAGGCCCACGCTGGGCACTCCTCGAGCGTGTGCTGGGCAGAGTCAAGATCGCCTCCGCAGTGGTGGCAATTAGCCGTGTCCTCTCGCCCTTTCCTAATCCTATTCAGTTACTCACCGAAGCAACCGTGCCCGGTCAGTACCTGAGTGAGCCTGTAGGAGATGCGCTCTCTCTCTTCAGCCAGGCTTCGAAGTGCGTCAGGACGGCTTCGACAACACGCTTGCGCGAAAATTGCGGCTGCTGTAGCCGTTCGCGCCAACGCTCGACGCTCAACGCCTTACTAAAGCGATTCCTGGCACGCTATCACCATTTTGGCGGATGGCGCGGATTCGGTTATAAGCCCTCGCGTCCATGTCCGCCAGAAAGTCTATCGGAGGAAAGCGTGCCAGGAGAGTTGCCGCCTCAAAGGATACCGTCCGGTAACCTCGTGCGATACGAATGGCCATTCTCCGCTGCAGGCTATTAATTTTATGTCCTGCAGTGTCGGACGCCTGATAGTCTGCTTGACCAAACAGGCGCTCCATAAAGGACCATCAATCGCACGACACCCGCGTAGAATAGACCGTATTATACCTACCACGTCTTTTCTTTCGTAGGATCCCGTCATCTGCGTCGGCGAGAAGCCCGCCCCCGCTTGAATTTATTTTCGCGCGCGTTAGTTTTTATTCTGCGATAACTCCTAAGATATTTATTTTAATGATATGCTGAAAAGGGCAATTTTGATCTACATGACATACACAACGAATATATTTAAGGGGGGGGCTCCCATACATCAAATGCCGTTTTTTGCGATAATGGTACGGAACCCTTAGTGCACGAGTCCGACTCGCAGTTGCCCGGGTTTTTTTTAAAGAAATACCTATTTCAAGGTTCACAATATTATTATATTTCATTACAGACTACAAGAAGTCAAGTCCCAGCCACAGAATCTGGTAATGGACTCACTGTTCACTGATGCGTGGACACAACAATTCAACAAAATACTTTGCCGTCAAGGGTTCATCATTGCCAAGAGCACCAGGTTGCAGGGTATACTGCTACTAGTGTACACTCAGATGAAACACGTTGTGCACCTGAGGGATATTGAGGCGCAGTATACTAAGACTGGACTCGGAGGAATGTGGGTGAGTGGTCATTATTAATGGTTTTGTTTTTCTTTTTAACCCCCGCCGGAAAAAGAGGGGTGTTATAAGTTTGATGTGTGTTGCTGTGTATCTGTGTGTCTGTCTGTGGCATCATAGCTCCTAAACGGATGAACCGACTTCGATTTAGTTTTTTTTGATTGAAAGGTGATTTTGTCGAGAGTGTTATTAGCTACGTTTGAATAAAATCGGTTCTGGCGTTAAAAAGTTATGGACGTTTTGCAGTTTGTATCGGGGTGTTTTCGCAAGATACATGTGTAGGGGGTTTTTTAAATTTTGAAATTTAACTTGTGAAGGCATATATACAATACAGGCTGTTTACACATAAACAAAATACAGTTTGCAATTCATCATCATCCTTTTTTAATGTTCCCACTGCTGGGACTCAAGGCCTCCTCTCTGTGAAAGAGGGTATGGGCCGTAATCCTGTCGGCCGTGCGGGTTGTTAGATGTCACATGTCTTCGAATTTTTGGTTCTAGGTCATGCCGGTTTCCTCACAATGTTTTCCTTCACCGTTTTTAGTGCAGTGGTGATGAAATAATTAACACAAAGAATCGCCTGCTTAGGTTAGAACTCACGACCTACAACTTGTAAGTCGCGGCTGTTATCAATGAGCCACCACTGCTCCAATTGCAATTAAGATGTTATAAATTTAATAGTGCATTAGGTACATTTCAGATGCTGTAAAATACCTATTTTAGAAAAAGGAATAAGTTAGATTAACTTATTCCATTTTCTAAAATAGGTATTTTTGTAGTTGTATTATTCCAATATTTATATGTGATCAAAGAATAGACTGAACTAACAAGTGACTTTTCCTGTATCTATTTTTTTCAAATCTAAACATTTAAATATCTGCAACTCCGCATTACTAATAACTCTTATGTCTGAAAATATATTTGTTACTGGTTAATATGACATTTACAAATGTCTGTTCAATTAATAATAACAAAACGTGATACATGGCAACAGCGCGGAGTATTTCTTTGATTAAATAAAGTGTTTATATATTTACAATGCATGTCCTCGAAAAGAGCGGTTTTCCAAGCAGCCAAACTGTGCGGAAAGTGTCACTATTTTTCACTAGTGCTTTTTACTTTCCTGTACTTTTTTAATTTTTAACTCCAACGTCAACCCGACGCATAGAGTTTTTATTATTTGAGAAAAGTTTTAAAAATTAGTTATGTACAAACTATCATTCATATAAAATGTAAAATAAAACTAATACTATATTTTAGGCGTTTTTAATTACTCTAGATTTAGATTTTGATCAATAAATTAATTTTAAATATTCATTAAATATGTTTGGCAGAACGTATATTTTGCTCGTGCCTTATTGCGTTACGATGTGACAACTATTCGCACATGCGCAGTAGATATGCACAAGGAACTATTAGTTAATCTGTGAATATGATAAACGCGCTTGAATAAGCCCGCCATTTTATTAATTTCATTTTAATAATTTATTTATTTCCTCGCACAATGCATAGTAAAATGTTGTATGATACACGTACGTAAGATGATTTCCGACTTGTGTCGATTTATCCACTCACTCGCTTCGCTCGCTCGTGAATAAAAATGCCACTCATCGGAAATCACCTACCTTCCGCACTTGTATCATAAATAACTATCTCAATGCACGAAATATTTAGTTACATTTATGTCTATTAGAATAGCTATTTCTCGCGGCTATGCTCCCGTGGCCCACTCCAAAGGCCCATTTAAACTTTTCGGTATAAAAGCCTATGATACTAGGCAAAAGTGTAATTTTCTATCAGTGTATGAATTTTCAAAATCGTGTTAGTACTTCTGGATATTACCCGTTACAAACAAGCATACACAATTATCTCTTTATAATATTAGTTACTAGCTGCCACAGGCGCAACCGCGGGCGTGGTATTAGTAGTTCTCCTAATATCTTTATAAATTATAGCCTATGTGTTATTCTGATGTAACTTAATATTATAAATGTGAATGTTTGGATGGATGTGTGTGTGGATGTATGTTTGTTACTCAATCACGCCAGAACGGCTGAACGGGTCCGGATGAAATTTGGCACAGAGATAGATTATAGTCTGGAATAGCACATAGGCTACTTTGTATCCCGGCATAATGTTCCCTTGGGATGATAAAACACTTTTCACTAGCGCGAAGCTAGTAAGCTATATTTCTGGAAAGTTTCATCAAAATCTGTTCAGTAGTTTTTGCATGAACGAGTAACAAACATGCTTCCATCCATCCACACAAACATTCACGTTTATAAAAGTGGTAAGATATATAGTTACATACTTAGTTTAAGAATACATAGTTTCCTTTCATTTAATTTATCAATTTTGTTAGAGAGATTTCATCCTTATCATTGACCCTAACGATCGATGCAATAAAAGCACAGGGTGTAATTTTAAAGATTTTAGTCGTTTTATTCTCGGGTGTGGCAAGCGAATTTTCGAAAATCTTTGAATGCAGTTTTCTTGCTTTTCAAAATATAAAGGAATGTTTTCTTTGAGTAAAGTTTTCTATCTACATTATTAAGAGTACTTTCCCTTCAGGTGACATTACAAAATTCCACCCTATATATAACATGCATTGATACATAGGTACATGCCGTGCCATCTACTAGTATTCACTGGGCCTTATTCATCTGAGGCCCCAACAAACAAACCAACTGAAGATTACATCTGTACAGCAATTAAAACTGCATTTAGAATGGAACGAATTGCAGTTCTTACAATAGTCTGCAATACTACTCTACATTTTATGCCATCTCAAGAGTTCGCATATCTTGAGTGTTATGTAATTATAACATACCATGACCAAGCTCAGCTGAAAAAAGAAACATTTTGCTTAACAATAGTGAAGATTAGTTCAAGTATTGTGTTTGAACTAAGCCTAATATTTCTCGAATTGCGGTGCAGAGTCAGATAATAATGATAATCACGCGTGTAATAAATACAGCATGACTATGTACTATGTTTTTAATTAATAATAATTAGCCATCCGCCCCGGTTTTGCTTGGGATTTTTTTTTACTTACAAAACCTGCCTCGTTTATCGCTCTTTCTATTAGTTAACCCTACTGGAGTCGCGCATCTAAGTGAGACAGCAATAGTCGCGTGGACTACATACGTAGTCCATTTTTTTATTGAAATAAAAAACAAAAAATATCATTATTTATTTTGCTAATGAAAATATAATCAGTACAGTTTTCATACCTCTGTGTCAAAATTGATAAATAAAAATATTGTAAATTTTCAGAGCTTGACTCAGTTCGGTAAACTTGACGTAATCAGCTTACTTCAACCACGCCTCAATCTGTGCAGCATGATAAAATAAAGAATTCAAATGAGGAATTTTAAAATAAAAACAAACAAATACTCGTTATTTTTGCGCGGACTACCTGTGTACTCCAGGGTCTTTGCGGCGGTACTGTAACACGTCTGCACGCGACCCGGCGCTTGTGCTGCTCTGAGTGCATCTCTCAAATATCATTTAAAAGTCAGCGCAAGAAACTAACGCTTACAGTATTCGAGAAATTTTTGATTTTGTACCACGCGGCTATTGCAGGGTTAAGACTTTTATCAAAACCCGTTGCGTGGTTTCAAAGAAACAGAAATGATGTCGACAGACGCGGACAGCGACTTTGTTTTTAACCGCCTTACCAAAAAGGAGGAGGTTCTATGTTCGACTTCTTGTAATTTATTTTATTTTTTATGTATGTTCACCGATATCTCCGTCAATAGTGGAACGATTCTGAAAAAAAATATTATTGAAAGAGTTTATTCCGAAATCGGTCCCATTTTAATTTGGTAAAGATCTGATGAAGAACTTCGGAGATATAACACATAACTCTTCAATAAATAACGGCAAATGTCTCGGGATTGCTGCAATCGCATGTTTGTTCATTGTTTATACCATTTCATCACGCCAGTACGCTCGAAAGGGGTATGCAGATGTGTACAGTTCACCTTGGTACACTCTCATTTCACCGGTTATGTTCAGTTTCAAGATATTCGGGTAATCTATCCTTGCATTGTAGGTACCTTACGTAACTACTTGCCTATTAGGTAGGTACAACTAAAAAGTGAAAAATAACTTTATTTTTGGAAGTCGGTGTCCATAACGCAAAAAATTGGTACCTAACTAAGACACCGACTTCCAAAAATAAAGTTATTTTTCACTTTGTAGTTTTGTTATTTGGGAGTCGGTAGTATTTTTTTTTACTGTTTAGAGATATTGCGATTGCGAGAAGCAAAGCATAGGGTGAGAAATAATATTTTGTTCGCAATAACTGGGCGTTAAATGTCCATCGCCTCTATGCTGAGGTTAATTTAGAACGCGATCGAAGCGTGTGAATCGTTATAGTGGTATCGTTTTAGCGTAGCAATAGCGGCATCGCTCTTTCCTCTTTAAAACCAGCACAATGGTATATAATACGGGCTTTATGTTTTATGTCCGACACTGTATGTTTTTGTGCACATATCACATCATCAGCCTATTAATGTTCCCATTGCTGGGACACAGGCCTCCTCTCAGTGAGAGGGAATGGGCCGTAATCCACCACGCGGGCCCAGTGCGGGTTGGTGGATGTCACATATCTTCGAATTTTTGGTTCTAGGACATGCCGGTTTCCGTCCCGCTCACGATGTTTTCCTTCACCGTTTTTGAGAGCAGTGGTGAAGAAATAATTTACACAAAGTAAAGCGCCTGCGGGGGCTCGAACCCACGACCTACAACTTGTAAGTCGCGGCCGATACCACTGGGCCACCACTGCTCTGTTTTTGTGCATGACGTATTAAATAAATAAAACATTTTCACAAAAAAATTAAGCGACATCAAAAGCGTAAAATGATAAAAACAAGAGGTACCGAAGACACCGACTTCCGAAACGAAAGTTGTCAAAATGAAGGGTTTTAAGAGTTGAGTTTTAAGAGACAAAAATATGTACTAAGTACTTATATGTTTAAAAGTAGTTAAATAGAAAAAAAAATGATAACTATAAGGTTGTAAAAAGAAAAAGTTAATTTAAAAATCAAAATCTCGACTACATATGAAGCGAACTAAGAAGCTGTAAACAAGTAAAAATCATGCTGTGCAGTGGGAAGATATTCGCGAGGTGGCTGGACCCCTAATCCTCCGACTGCACAGCATGATTTTTCTTGTTAACAGCTTTTTAGTTCGCTTCATAAGCAGACGAGTTTATGATTTTTTAATTACCTTTATTTTTCACAGCAGTTACCTCCGTGCCTCGCAAAGCTCGTTAAGCCGTTGGTCCCAGCTGTAATTTGAAGATCTTTGACAGTCGTTACGGGTAGTCAGAAGCTTGAGATCTGACACCAGTCTTGCCAAGGGGTACTGTGTTACCCAGGTGCTGGCTTGTGGAGGTCAGATGGCAGTCGCTCCATGTAAAACACTGGTACTCAGCTGAATCCGGTTAGACTGGAAGCCGAATCAAATTTAGGTAGTTGGGAAAAGTCTAAGCTTATTTTTTTTTTCACAGCGGAATAATGATGGCGTTGACACGACAGGTACGGCTCCCGGAACTTGTTGGATTCCGAGTTTGATTCAAAGTCAAAGTCAAATATATTTATTCAATTAGGCCAATAAACGGCACTTTTGAACGTCACATAAATTTAAATTAAAAATTAAAAGTAATAAAAAAAATTCAAAAGTAATAAAAAAAAAAAAAAAAAGATAAAAAAAAAAGATTAAAAAAAAAAAAAAAAAAAAAAGATTCTACCGTATATTCGGAAAGTAGATTGTTATGGAGAAGAACGCACAAGAAACTCCATACTTACTCTTTGATTTGCTTATTTACGTCTAAAGTAAAGCGATAAAAATATAGATAAGGAAACATGTTATAACATTCTCAGCATCCTCTTATTCTTATGAAGTTAATGACGTTTTTATAACAAGGCACTTGAAAACTGGTTTACGTTTACCTACAATAATAATAAAGTTGTGCTTTGACTAGTTTTACTACTTTTCTAATTTGACTATATTACGAATTTCCGAGTGTCTGCGTGTAAACTTGATACCTAACTAACGCTTTGGATTAGGTGCTTTCCTCACATATGTGCTGCGGGCAGCCTGGACCACCGTCCTGGCTGAGTCGTTTTGGTACATTTTCGTCACAGCGCATACAGGTTTGTCTGTATCTCATGAACCGTGATAGTTAGACAGTTGAAATTTTCACAGATGATGTATTTCTTTTGCCGCTATAACAACAAATACTAAAAACAGAATAAATATTTAATAAGGGCTCCCATATAACAAACGTGACTTTTAGCCGTTTTTTTGCGATAATGGTACGGAACCCTTCGTGCGCGAGTCTGACTCGCACTTGGCAGGTTTTTTTTTTGTTTTGGAATTCATCCAATGACTTCTCCTGCTCTGGGTGACGCGGGAAGGCGTGTCAGACTTTTACTGACTAAAACCCACCCGTTTTCCTTCAGTTGCTTGTGCCAGGGCCGCGGTAACTCTCTTTGGCATTTATCCGCGACCCAGCGCATAAACGTAACAGCATATCAGCAGCACAGATTTGGTACAGAAACGAAAACGCACCGACCCGTTGAGAAAGTCGCCCAAGGCCATTCAACCATTCAGTAAGATTTATACTTATGATAATCGTTTGAAAACAATCGCGATAAGTTACCGCGTGAATACCTAAAATAACAGTTAACGATCGTTTTTCTTTATTTTCGTTCCTAATGCCTTGATTCTTCATACCTATAATTGGTAAAATCGATACGGCCTCGAGTGGAAAATTTTATATGCACAAATCGTTATCGCGCCCTTGAAAGGCACGCTTGAACTGTACCCATTACCCACACTATAAGGCCTACTTACTGTACCTAACTGAAATATTTTATTTTCAACGAATCTTTAATAATCAGATAAATATATAAAACTTATTCAGTCATTGAGCTGAGGTGAGACTGAAAATAAATGATAAATGATTTTATTTCTGTAAGTTGGTTTGTACAAACGCTTTTACATGTCTAAAATATTTTTTTTAAACTAGATGAGGTCGGCGTTTCCTATCTGACTACTCTGAGAAGAAAGGCCGAAACAAACTCAGAGGTCTTTTAAAGTCCTGACAAAATCTTGGTTCGATCATGTGAAGACCATGTAGACTGATGACTGATGTCTTTTGAGGAAAGAACCAGCCAGATTGAGTGGACCTGTCCAGTCAGTGCACGCATTTGTCAATAACCGAGCAGCTCAACTCAGAATTTAAGGAGCTCAACGATTCGACGAACAATACCAAAGAAAGGACATTCGGGTAGGCCGCATAAACTACTCAAACTGCCAGACCATGATTAAAAACTAAGATAAATTAAAAAACAAAATAATGATCCACATAGTCTTCACATTCACAATAATTAAAATAAAATAATATAATACTTTAAAAAGTAAATATTCTTGTCATTGCAAGAAAACAAATAAAAAATAATAAAAAATAACAAAATTCATGGTGCAAAGTATTTAAACAAAAAAAACTAAATTAATTAGTTGGAGCAGCTCACTCCCAGGTCGTTTTATCCTCAACGTAATCTTTAATGCTATAAAACGCTTTTTGGCACAACTTACGTTTAATGAATGATTTAAATTTATTAAGACTTAGATTTTGTGCGTGGCTTGGAAGCATATTATAAAAGCGCACACATTGACATCTAAACGAGCCACCTATTTTCTTGAGCCTTGTTGTAGGTATTACAAATTTGTGTTTGTTCCTAGTATTTATATTATGGATATCACTGTATTTTTTAAACAATTTTATATTTTTATGGGCATATAAAAGATTTTCATAAATATACTGAGAAGGCACAGTCATTACATTAATCTCCTTAAATTTATCTCTGAGAGAGTGCCTCGGGCTTAATTTATAAATTGATCGAACAGTTCTTTTCTGCAAAACAAAGATAGTCTGGATGTCGGCGGCATTTCCCCACAACAGAATACCGTACGACATTACACTATGAAAATAGCTAAATTATACTAAACGGGCTGTCTCTATGTCCGTTAAATTACGAATTTTTCCAACAGCATATGCTGCGGAGCTTAGCTTCTTTGACAATTTATCTATATGTGGGCCCCACTGAAGCTTAGCATCCAAAGTTAAACCTAAGAATATAATTAAACAGTCTCGCCTGAACGGCTGTCTGAACAGATTGTGTTTTAATAAGGGGCAAGATACCTAGATCCTGATCTGGAATAGAACATTGGATACTTTTTATCCGGGTAGTCGTTCCCAAGAATTAATTTTAGGTTAAAAAACAAATTATACGAAAAGAGAAAAATAAGTACTAGATATAATTTATACATTAAATATTATGAGGTGCTGCAGGCGGGCACAAACAAAAAATATAGAAAACCGATCAAAACTTCGTTTGTCACCGCTGGCAGCACCTCATAATATTTAATGTACGTAAGTATATAAATTATATCTTGTTTATCTCTTTTCAGTTATTTAATTTTTAGCAGTCGGGTTTTTGTTTTTATAATAATTTGTTATTTTTTATGTCAAAAGCCATAATGACGGTCCAACGAAGCCATAAGGAAGAAACCGCAATATAAGTAATACATGTTTCTACACAGAAGGTCCCTTACGTAGAACTGGAAAATTGTTTTTTTTTTCCAGAGAGCATAGCTATGACGTGATCTTGACTTGGTGTCATTTAGATGAATTGCTTAAGGAAACTAGTTCATACTTTTATTGTGCGTGCGTGGAATTCCCTGCCGGAGTCTTTGTTTCCTGATAGCTTCAACCTAGGGGTCTTTAAACAAGAGTGAATGGGTTACTTCTAGGCAAGCGTGCATCACCGTCGACTACATCATCGCTCACCATCAGGCGGTATAGTGGTCAAACGCGAGCCTATCAGCATCAAATCAATACATAAAATAAACCTGGAGAAAAGCCCTTTTTGTACATAGAAATAAATTGCCACGGTATTAAATGATAACCAATAGAACCCGTGAGAGCAGTGGTGGCCCAGGTGTATCGGCCGCGACTTACAAGTTGTAGGTTATGGGTTCGAGCCCAGGCAGGCGCTTTACTTTGTGTAAATTATTTCATCACCACTGCTCTCAAAACGGTGAAGGAAAACATCATGAGGAAACCGGAATGTCCTAGAACCAAAACATCGAAGACATGTGACATCTACCAACCCGTACTGGGCCCGCGTGGTGGATTACGGCCCATTCCCTCTCACAGAGAGGAGGCCTGTGTCCCAGCAGTGGCAACATTAATAGGCTGATGATGTGATGTGATGTGAATAGAACCCATTTCATTCAGTGTTTGTTTAGTGCATAAGCACACATCACGTAAAATATACCAATGTAGATAACTTTTATACATAAAAATTGTGCGTAACTTGAATATTTAATATTTCTATGCTTGAAGTATTACCATATAAATATTAAATACAGGAGAAGTGGCAAGGGGGCGTGTCGGTGTCTGCGCGACGTGGTCACAGTGCCCATGTCCAAAATCATGTTTTAAAATATCACAGCGACTGTACTATTTTTGCAATAAATACATTGCTCCTTAACCACTAGCTAAGTTCGTCGCTAAGTGACTGGACAAGCAATGTAAAAATCACAAAACGATACTTTATTAAACGGATGCATCGCGTAGTACGGCCGCTGCTTCTTGCGACGAGTTAGTGATGTGATTGTGTAGATGTTTTTGTGTGGGTAAGTTGTACGGAGCATGGTAAATACACGCTGTGTTTGATGAGATAAGGTTTATATTTGATTCTGTAGTACGTTCTGATTTAAGAGGTGCGGGTGTGTGCGTGACTGCGTGTCTGTTGCTTTTTCTGAACTGCATGTGTAGTAGTTGCCGTGTGGTAGGGGCAAACTGGAGACACAGGTTGTCGATATATTTTGTCTACCGGGAATATCTCCCTGTTTATTATATCTATGAGTATTACTTAGTTTTTGTTTCATCGCAATCGCTTCACTCTATCAAAAGTTTGATTAATTTAAATTGTTCAAGAAGTAAAATATCACAACACACGAAATTCAGATAGTCGGATAGTTGAACTCCATGTTCGATCGAGTCGAACGCCATCTGCGTTGTGCATTTGACGTAATTTTCTGAATGGAGGTGTTAAGATTCGCCGCAAAAGAATGACACTAGCAAAATATGGTAGGTAGGTTGCAAGAAGCAAGGTAAGCAGTAAGGTATGTTGACGTGAGCGAAGCCGCGGGCACAGCACAGTCATAAATAAAAAGAAAAAAAATACTTAACATGTAGGTTGCATGTAATCTTGCCCTACTTATAACTAGTTAATAGTCTGTTCCTAGTAGTAGACGAATATATATTAGTGTATAATATGAATGATGAAATATAGGTCGCATATAAAGAATGACCTTTTAATGAATTGCCAATATTTCAGAGGGAAAACTTTTACTATACTCAGCTGGTAAAATATCCACATTATTTCGAGTTAGCGAACATGAACATGCGAACACTTCTGGGGGAGGCCTATGTCCAGCAGTGGATGTCTTTCGGCTGAAATGATGATGAACATGAAGTACTAGCTTAGCTTAAGTATTCCTTTCATATTTCAAAGAATTAACCTTTACCACAGATAGTATAATACTAGCATACTTTACTTAAAGTTGTTTATATTCATGAGTACTATAGGCATGTTTCCTGGGTAAAAAAATGATAATGATATTAAGTCCGTCAGTGAGATTATCAAATAATATTGGACACGTATTTTTTTCTTTACCAAATCTATAAAAAATTACAAAGATAGTGTATCAAATTTCAGGAGTGGCGGCTTGTGACGTCACTATGTCAGTATAAAGTTTATTAACGGCGTGACACTACACGATATTTCAACGCATTATATCATAAAAAACCGGCCAAGTGCGAGTCGGACTCGCGCACGAAGGGTTCCGTACCATTATCGCAAAAAACGGCAAAAAAATCACGATTGTAGTATGGGAGCCCCTATTAAATATTAATTTTATTATGTTTTTAGTATTTGTTGTTATAGCGGCAACAGAAATACATCATCTGTGAAAATTTTAACTGTCTAGCTATCACGGTTCATGAGATACAGCCTGGTGACAGACAGACAGACAGACGGACCGCGGAGTCTTAGTAATAGGGTCCCGTTTTTACCCTTTGGGTACGGCACCCTAAAAATGGTCAATGAAGAATAGAAATGCTTAAATCAGTATACATATTGCTATAATCAATCGTGACAATCTTCGAAGTCCGATTACATTTCTCATTTTACATGCCGCGATAGCTTTATAAGTAAGAAATTGAAAAATCTAATTTATAATCCCAATTAATTACTAATGGGTAACAACCCATACACTATAACAAGGATTATCATTTTTACTGGTACATACGATGCGGGCAAAAAGGCTTGGGATTGAGCTGGTCAAATTAATTTTGATTTTTTATATTTTGCACCGTGAATTTTGTTTAATTTTGTTTTTTTTTGGCTTTCTTGCAATGACAAGAATATTTACTTTTTAAAGTATTATTTTATTTTAATTATTGTGAATGTGAAGACTATGTGGTTTTTTTTTTTGTCTTTAATTTATCTTGGTTAGTTAGTTTTTAATCATGGTCTGGCAGTTTGAGTAGTTTATGCGGCCTACCCGAATGTCCTTTCTTTGGTATTGTTCGTCGAATCGTTGAGCTCCTTAAATTCTGAGTTGAGCTGCTCGGTTATTGGCAAATGCATGCACTGACTGGCCACTTAATCTTGCTGGTTCTTTCCTCAAAAGACCATTTGAGACATCAGTCTACATGGTCTTCACATGATCTAACCAAGATTTTGTCTTGACTTGATTTTGTATTTTGTTTTGACATTAAAAGAGACTGTGACCTCTGTGTTCGTTTCGGCCTTTCTTCTCAAAGTAGTCAGATAGGAAACGCCGACATCATCTAATTTAAAAAAAAAATATCGACATGTAAAAGTGTTTGTACAAACCAACTTACAGAAGTAAAATAATTTATCATTCTTAAGATTCGTAAGTTTAATTATTATTAAGTATTTCTATAGCTGTCAAATCCGTACTTCTTAGACTGTCAGGACTATAGGTATAGAGCTACTAACTAAAATATTCATAGACAATTACACTTCAAGTGAGTTAATACCATCTACAATGAAGTGTTTTGTTCTATGACCTTTAACACTAACTGCAATTGTTGTTGGCAATGGTGGGAGTTTGCTCCATTAAATAAATTTACCATGGCGTCACATATATATATGATATACTATTCTTAGTAACTGATACAATGAATGTCCTCTACGGTTTCTAAATCCGCGTCTGGGAGACTATTTACAGACACAATTTTTTATGTTTGCTTAGAACATAGACTATCTGTGTGCTAAATCCGTTCAGCCGTTTATGCGTTATTGAGTTACAGTCACATCATTCGTTCGTAATACCTAATGCCGCCTCCACACGCTTGCTGTTAGCCACAAACAGTGGCAAACGCCAAACAAGTGCCAAACACTGACCCCACAATAATCCAACACAAACACGGCATGCACAGGCTTGGCGAACGTGCTAGTATATTCCGGATTAGCAAACATGGCAGACGACGAGCTTGTTGTGGCAGCGATTACTTTCGGGTTTCCCATTGTTCGCCAAGCGTGTGGAGGCGGCTTTAGGATTTATTTTCATGAGGTATTGAAGACCAATATCTATTGTACAAGGTGGTTGACTTATCGGACAAGTATCAAATCGATTGAAGGCCATGATGTTAGTAGTTCAGTACAACCTATAAAAAAAGTTGTGTAATGATATATCATTGTCATTACACAACATTATTTTTTCTGTGGGCTCTTGGTTTCGTCATTGCTTATCGTAGGTGACATCAAGGAAGATAGCTATCATGTCACTATTATCATAGTTAACCTTCGGGGCGGTAATCTTTTTTAGGTTTTATCATCATCAGCCTTTTTAATGTTTCCACTGCTGGGACAAAGGCCTCCTCTCTGTGAGAGGGAATGGGCCGTAATCCACCACGCGGGCCCAGTGCGAGTTGGTGGATGTCACATGTCTTCGAACTTTTGGTTGTAGGACATGCCGGTTTCCTCACGATGTTTTCCTTCACCGTTTTGAGAGCAGTGCTGATGAAATAATTTACACAAAGTAAAGCGCCTGCCTGGACTCGAGAACCCACGACCTACAACTTATAAGCCACCACTGCACTCGTTCTTTTTTGAGTTTGCATAGGCTTATCTGCATTGTTTGTTAGTGAATAATTGGTCATAGCCAAAGATGCAATCCTATACGGGTGTTATTACAACAACCGATACATCCTCGACCGATGACATTGATTGACGTCTGTCAAACGGTGTGGTAGAGTGCTCGCACGATAAGTCTGCGCGCGACGGGTGGCGTGCTTAATGTTGCCAGCATAACTGATCTTTTTTCCTACATTTAATCAATAGTAATTTTTCTCTCGAAACTTGAAAGTAATAATTAATTACTAGCTTTTGCTACTTGCATAGAATATGATGAAAGAAACTTCATAAAATTATTGTAAATCTTTTATTGAATACTTAGTAACCCCTACTGTTAAATTTGGTCTAACAATGGTCCTGCAGTGGCTATACCTTCAATTTCAATTATTTTTAATTTCCTCTTCAAAAATTTTTGAAGATAATGTCTTGTTCACTTCAAGAAAACATCCCTACCAGCTTTTTAAACTACTTTTGGCATAATGATGGCGGTTATTTACTTCGGAAACGAATAAAAACACTGAATATAACACACTCTCTTGACATCTGACATAAAATGACAAACGATTAGTTCCAATTTTGGCCGCGCGCAGACTTAACTTGCGCGCACTATAGCTTTTGATGAATTAGTACTGTCGGTCGAAGTCAACGGGGCTTTTGTAACCCGAAAAATTCTCCTGCCTGTGAAAGTAGGTAGTGTGATAAAGTAAGGTAATACAGATTACAGATGACAAATTATCCAAAAGATTTTGATAAGAGAAGTTAGGTATTTTTACCTAAACATGAAAATTGCGTATAACTCTCTGTGAAAAATTCCTCAGTCTGAAATACTTTCTGTATACCTACGAATGTATTAATTAGAATAGGCAAGTGTAGGCATCCAACATTTTTTCGATTTGAGAGACACTCCAAATTGGACTTTTTAAATTTTGCGATATAACTTCTACTGAAAAATTGGTCTGCTAATTTTATTTTTTTAGTATGGTTTTATTTTCTTAAATAAATAGCTTTGTTAAGTTATCCAAAAGATTTGCCTATAGAAAATATTTGTTTTCATTTTTACTTAATTACATCATATGAATAATTGCTCAGTTTAATTCAATACGTTTTTTAGTAACGAGTCGCTGTATTTTAATAGATTTTTCAATAAGCCAATAGAAATTCGGCCTAATACCAAACCCTTACGTTCTAGCATAAATCGGCAAACTATCCTAATGAACGTTCGAAAATTTGTTGGATAATTGATAATTATGTTTTAATATAAAATCATATGAATAATAAAGGTATGAAAATGCACGGAGATATTTTTCACATTACGAAAATTAGGAAAATTCAAAAATATAAGTTTAAAAATGAAAATCTTTTGGATAACTAAACAAAGCTATGTATTTAAGGATATAAAAACATATTAAAAAATAACAATTAGCAGATAAATTTTTCAGTAGAAGTTATAGTGCAAAATGTCAAAAGTTAAATTTGGGGTATTTCCAATATTGAAAAATGTTGGATACCTTTCCATACTTATTCTAACTAGTACATACAAATGTATCCAGAAAATATTTCAGTCTGAGAAAATATTCACAGAGCCATATAAGCGATTTTCATGTTTAGGTAAAAATACCTAACTTCTCGCAACAAATTTTGTTGGATTATTGTACATCTGTAATATGTATTACCTAATTTCATCACATGCCAAATTTCATAGGCGGGAGAATTTTTCGGATGTCTCCATACAACAAATATCCTCGTTGACTGGACTATCAATGGAACAACCTATAAGAGTTGGAATTGAGATTCCAGTGTAGTTGCGACATGCACGTGGTTTAATCAGGCATGCAATACATGCATTAAAATAGAATCCGTGAGAAGCGATACTCACTCAGCTCTGTTAGCATGTTGGCTGGCTCTCATATTTTTATTACGGCATAAACTATTCCTATATTTTTCATGCTAAAACATTTTAATACCCGTGAATGAAAATATTTTTTGACTAAATAGGCATTTAAATTAATACTTAAATAATGTTGCACTGTTGAATTTTTAATAGTCGGCACTGAGCAGGCGTAGAAAATGCAAAAAATTTAAAAACTGTAACCCGACTACGATTTTATAACCTCTCTTTCCCGGCCCATAATAACGAATCACATCATCGGCCTATTAATTGATCCCACTGCTGGGACACAGGCCTCCTCTCTTCGGGAGGGAATGGGCCGTAATCCACCACGCGGGCGCAGTGCGGGTTGGTGGATGACACATGTTTTCGAATTTTTTGTTCTAAGACTGGCCGGTTTCCTCACGATGTTTTCCTTCACCGTTTTGAGAGCAGTGGTGATGAAATAATTTACACAAAGTAAAGCGCCTGTCTGGGTTCGAACCCACGACCCATAACTTGTAAGTCGCGGCCGATACCGCTGGGCCACCACTGCTGTCAATAACGAATAGATTGACACATTATTCATCAAAATCGGTTGTATAGTTTAGGCGCTACGGATGAACGACCTACATAGACTGCTTAAATCATAACCCTTCCTTTTGACTTCGCCGTAGTCGGGTAAAATAGGACTTAAAGAAAAAAGCATACAATATTTCCATATTGCATGCTTTCTTCTTCAGAACCATGGAAACCTAGGCATTTACTTCCTAAATTATCATCATCTTCCTGCACTTTTCCAATATTACGGTCGGCGCAACACGTTTCCTTCTTCCATTCCGTCCTGACAGCCGTCAAATTGTCTTCCTAAACATTACCAACCTGACGTCCGCCCATTGACAACCTAACACTACATATTAATTTACAAAACATTGTTGTTTCAGGGCAACAAAGGCGCTGTCAGTATACGATTCAACATATACGGGTGTTCGGTGTGCCTCGTGAATTCCCACCTCACTGCCCACGAGCATCTGCTGGCTGACCGCATCAATGACTACAACACAATCATCAAACAACACATGTATCATGTTGGCGAGACTACCAACATTTTGTATCATGAGTAAGTATATATTTATTCGGAATTCTACTGAAGCTACGGTTTTCCTCCCTAATAAGGCGGTACCCCGAGCAAAACGCCGCGCAAGCCGTTTTTACCCGACTGCCGAAGGAGGGTAATGTGTTTATCAGTCTATGTATGTATGTATGTATGTATGTATGTAAGTATGTATGTATGTATGTTTGTTCCTATGTGGCGTTCCAGAAACCAAACGCGTTGGCAGATTTTGATGGTTCATACGTCAATCGATGCGTCTTAACCCTGCGAGTGTCATAGGCAACATTAAAATTGGATAATAGAAAAATGGCGGATTTTGGGTGCCATATTGTGGTGGCCCAAATTATTTTTTTCTTCCAAACCCATCGTGTGGGGTATCAAAATATAGGGTTTTAAGAGGTGATTTCAAAAATATATAACACTTATATGTTTAAATGTATGTAATTCGAAAAAAACTAACTAAAAAGTTATAAATAAAAAAACTTAATTCAAAAAATCAAAAAACCCGACTGCTTCAAAAGCGAACTAAAAAGTCGTAAACAAGGAAAAAATCATGCTGTGCAGGCGGAGGATACACCAGATTTTGGTCCGCCAGCCCGCGAATATGTATCCTCCGCCTGCACAGCATGATTTTTTCCTTGTTTACGACTTTTTAGTTCGCTTTTGAAGCAGTCGGGTTTTTTGATTTTTTGAATTAAGTTTTTTTTTTGTGCTGTTTTTAGGAGCTATCTACTCTTTATTTAAAAAGAAATATCATTTAATAAAAACACATTAAATTTCTACATAATATTGATTCTAAAATGGTAGATTTAGTTTTTTTTTGTACTAACACTAATGGATAGAGAATTTAATAACGAATATTTTTGTAGAATTATTTTTTCAAAAGACCAACATTCGATTTTATAAAGATTTTATTCTAAAATCTGGGCGTATTCACTACTGTAATTCATGCGCCACCAGTGCCGCTAGACCAATAGGAACGCTCATATCTCATGCCGATTTTTTGGTCAGGGTACCGTCTTAAGAGTTGGGAGCGCGGGATTTACTTGCTTTGCGCTCCAGAACATTCCTCTTTTCTTGCCATTGGTCTAGGCAAACTGCATTCTGGGTCGTTGTCCTGCGTTTTGTTTTTAAATATTTTATTTTTGGACAAATCAAAATCTTGTTAGGTAACATAATCGATATCATCTGTAGTTTTTGTACATCGAAAATATTTCCACAAAAATAGCAGGGTGTTAAAGGATAACCAACAGAACCCATTTCTAGCTTTTCTGTCTGTTTAGTTGTGCACACAACACGTAAAAAGTACGAAACCAATGTAGATAACTTTTATACATTAAAAATTAGCGTAACTTGATGTTTTACTTAGTTTTTGTTTCATCGAAATCAGTTCACTCTATCAAAAGTTTGATGAATTTGAAGTGTTCAAGAAGTAAAATATCACAAGACACGCCATTCAGATACTCGAACAGTTTAACTCCGTATTCAGTAGGGTAGGTAGGTAAGTAGGGTAGGTAGGTAGGTAAATATGGTAGGTAGGTAGGTCTAGGTAAGTAGGCTAGGGTCGGCTCGGCAGTTGACGTGAGCGAAGCCAGACTGGCACAGCTAGTTATTTATAGAGTTTTTGAAAAAAAAACCGCATCTACCTACATTGTCGCGTCGTAGTCATTAGTGTTTCTTAAGAGTAGTGTGATGTCAGTAACCTATAGGTTATTATCATTAATTACCTAAGCAGTTACCTACGTCATTCGTCGTTTTTCCATTTATTGCCGTAATGCTTGATACTTACGAAATAATGATTTTTCTGATGATATTCTACACACCTTAATAGTTTCTAAACGCTAAAGTTATCAAATAAATCGAATGTATTTAAAAAAAAAAAAAAAAACATTTTTGTAAAACAAGCTTTCTTCGAATTCTTCTTAGCAAATGTTAAATTGTCCTAATAATTTGTGTTTTAGTGATCTTATTTAGAGACTTGACAATTAAAAAAGGTTTATGAAAAATAAAACGCATGTTACCATGGACTATATTATTATAAAGCAGAGTTGCGATTAACTAATTTTAACAGCAAACCCTTTCATTTGATACCTATATCATGGCAGTGCACAAAAAATTACTAGTCCGTCATCTTGGGCAGTCCGCCATATTGGATTTATAATGACGTCACTTAGCTTACCATGCATTGTTATCCAAACTAAACGTCTATGCAAAATTGCATCCTTATCGGTGGAGGATAACTGCTTTAAAATTCAGTTGCTATATTTGACCCGAACACACATACATACATTGCAAGTAAATTAAAAGCTTGTAATAGATAGGGTTTTGATTACAAATTACATAGAAGATAATAACACAAAACTAGTCATTCGAAATTGAAACAGTAGCACAATTTTTAAATCTTCCTAGTCAATCTTAAGTACCAACATACTATTATTAAAATATCGTTTGATCTACCGATACTGTCGTTAAAAGATAAATGTTCATCTATCAGTTTCTAACAAAATTACAAATAATTCGAATATCGAATTATCACGCATGTTTTATCAGACCTACTTAAAAGTATCAACATGACTAAGCTGATAACGGATTTAGTAGAACTTAAAATAATTTAACAGGAAAATTCAATCTCGGATTTTTTTATCCGTGGATTTTTATCTTCCCTTCTGAGAAAGGAATTGGATTGTTTATTTTCCTTATAGTTATGACATTATTGATTGCTACCACTTATCTATGGTATATGAGTTTTTAAGGTAGAGGAATTGAGCTAGAACGCTATCCAATATTTTTATAGTTTCTGTGTGAACATTCAAAATGTTTTATTTTTAGAGCAACAAACATCTAAGAGAATTAAAGTTAATTGTTACTAACGCTTCAATTTCATAGTCTGGACTTTTTGTGTCAGTATGAAAAATATATGACTACAAAGAAAGAAAGAAGAAAATAAAGAAAACCAGTTTATTTGGCACACACAGATACACACAATGTAGGTACACATAAAAGGGAACGTAATTTAAAAAACAATTACATACATAGTATGCCCCGCGGCTGTGCCAAAAAGCCTGACAACTGGGAGTCGCCTGACGCTGGTTTTCAACTGAACCTTACGTTGAAGTGAACGGATGTGAATCAGTTTTTACGAGGTTACAATACAGGTAAATAGATATATGTTAGTGTGTTATAAACGATATATAGGTATGTATAATAATTTGGTATGAACCATTATGCCATGAGCAGCTGAGCGAAATAGACGGTTTGTAAGTAACGTTTAATATTTTAAAAAACCGACCAAGTGTGAGTCGGACTCGTGCACGAAGGGTTCCGTACCATTATCGCAAAACAACGGCGAAAATATCACGTTTGTTGTATGGGAGCCCCCCTTAAATATTAATTTTATTCAGTTTTTAGTATTTGTTGTTATAGCGGCAACAGAAATACATCATCTGTGAAAATTTCAACTGTCTAGCTATCACGGTTCATGAGATACAGCCTGGTGACTGACAGTCAGACAGACGGACCGCGGAGTCTTAGTAATAGGGTCCCGTGTTTACCCTTTGGGTACGGAACCCTAAAAAGTTGTTTTTATACTCGGGTAGTTTGAGATATATTGCGATCAGTATGTACGTCACATTTAAAATACATAACTACAGTCATTAGTAATTTCATTATGACGAAGTGGGACTTGGTCTTTCCTCTGCGTTCGAGAACTTATCAGCGGGTACTTCTTTTCTCTGCTGTTTTTCCTCAAGCTTGCACATAGGACTTGCAGTAGCAGTATACCGGTTGCTCTTATGCAACTACGGTATTTGACTCCAATTGTGTTCCAAAATTATTCATGTTTTTCACCGACTTTTAAAAAAAGGAGGTTATCAATTCGACACGTATGTATGTAATATTGTTGGAATTGCATAATATTCACATATGTTGCTCCATGTGGGCTTCTAAACACGTGTGCCAAATTTCATAAGTGTAGGTATGTTTGTCCACGCATTTCTTCGAAACTAGTAACTATATCGTGATCATTCTTTTATTGGATTAGGTAACTCTCAACTTAGGGAATAGTACAAGTTCCAGCACAATTGGTTCAACACTTGTCAAGATATGGGACATATTATAACCGAACTCGCGAATGTAAATTTAGTTATTATGGGTATTTTGTCAATGCTTTCATTACCTTACTATAGAACTTGCTCACTGCTCAGTGATGGTGTGCCAAAACTAAAAACAGAAAGATCAAAACGTGTTCAGAAAAAAAAACAACTTTCAAAGAAAAACACTAAAAAGAGTAAAAATAACTTTCGTTTCGGAAATCGGTGTGACAAAAAGACAAAAAGTAAGAGGTACCGGATTCAAGACGGTCACCAGTCTTTTCTGTTATTTCATAAATATATATAGTAGGAATATTTATATAGATATATATTATATTCAATATTTATGTACGTGTCTTTTACCTATTTTAGTATGATAACTACTAGCTTTTTATTATTAAACTATGCACCTGCCATGTTGTCTCTTCACCACCCTTGGTTGACTGGTAGAGAATGCCTAAGGCATTAAGTCCGCCTTTGTACCTTTGTGCATGAAGTCTAAATATAGTACCTACATTGTGATACAAGGGTGGAAAGTAGGTTATTGCAAACGAGCTGTCATTTTTTTAATGACACGAGTTTGCAATAACCTACACACCCGTGTATCACACGACGTTTTTCAATACAGTTGTGGGAAATAGTAGAAACAAATGAAATAATTAGATATGTTTATTCCCAAAAAAAATTTTTTTCAACATATGACGCGTTTTTACAACTGAACATATTTTTTTTACAACGAAAACACCCTATACCAGCCTATTAGATTTTTGACAAATGTTTAATGTTTATGTGAAAATAATTAAATTAAAACTGGTAATTAAATATATTAAACAACCATTTAAAAGACTTTTGAGAATTCAATGCTAAAACGTACGGAATCATTCATTTTTCCACATATATAATCTATCCTATTTAATTCTATGTATGAAAACTCCTTGCTACTAAACTTTTTTAAATTGACTTATAAATTTAAAACTAAACTGCAAAACTAATGATCGAGCTCGTAAACAAAAGTCACGACCGCGTAATAGAAAGATGCCTGTGCAAAAGATTTGATTTTTGAATCATAACTATAGCCTCTGAAAGTACGCCATGTTTAACAACTGTATTGAAAAAAAAAATACAGTTTACTCTCTCTCACAGAGAGGGGGTCTGTGTCCCAGCAGTAAGTAAGTTATAGACTGATTATGCTACACCTAGACCTAACACAGATACTATTTCTCCATTCCAGCTACGTCATCTGGATAGGAGACCTGAACTTCCGTACTGACCATCCAGCGGGCAGCAGTCCGTCGGCAGAAGAGATCGTCGCCACGCTGCAGAAGATAGAGAAGGACAAGTACGCGTCCCTTCTGACGCACGATCAGCTGATCGCGGTCATGGATTCCGGCGAAGCGTTTTCAGAGTTCACGGAGCATGATATACGGTTCCCGCCGACTTACAAGTTCTTGATTGGTGGGGATGAGTATGATATCAAGTAAGTAGTTTTTTTACCAAAGTTTTGCTCTAATATCGATAATGGGTAACCGTTGGTTATTGGGGCATGTTTAAAATTGAGTACCTAGGCTTCATCATCCTCTTGCTTTTATCCCAATACAATACTCCGACCCATAATAGGGTCGCGGCAGCAGATATTTTTAGGTTTCTGAACCCAAAGGGTAAAAAAGGGACCCTATTACTAAGACTCCACGGTCCGTCTGTCTGTCTGTCTGTCACCAGGCTGTATCTCATGAACCGTGATAGCTAGACAGTTGAAATTTTCACAGATGATGACTGTTGTCGCTATAACAACAAAATAAAAACAGAATAAAATAAATATTTAAGTGGGGCTCCCATACAAAAACCTGTTTTTTTTCAAATTATTTTGCTATAATGGTACGGAACCCTTCGTGCGCGAGTCTGACTCGCACTTGGCTGTTTTTTTTCATCCAACAATATTATTCGTCATAAAATAGGGTTGACTTGTTTTCAAAATTCGAAATACCTAGTGATGAAAGAACGAAATTTCAAATTGGGCTGTAAATTATGTTCGGAATGTGAAATGATGCTTTAAGACATTGCTTATGGATATTTACCAAAGATAAGTTACTGAAGACGAAATTATCGTTGCGTGCTGTTGGCTATTGGCTATTAGTTCTATACAATACTCAGACCCCAAAGTAGGTTATTTTTCATACATCAAAATTAAGTCGATTGGAGTGGAGATGAGTATGTTCAGAATACTTATAAACCCGCCATGTAACTTGGTAAGGTTTTGGCGTAGTGGGGGTAATTTGCGAACTATGTGTCCAAGTTCCATTCGCTCTATATGGTGACCAACCACCATATAGAGCGAATAGAACGTGGACGCGACGAGATTGGTCAACTGACCAACCAATTGCGCGCTCGGAACGGTGCTAAACGTTTCCCGCGTCCCGCTTGGTAACCAAAGAGACCTAAAAACGACGTGTGCGCAACTAAGGACTCTTGCCAAGTTACGTGCCGACATCTATAACAAAGTTATCTCAAACTGGCCAGTAATTTGTGTTCGGAATGTGAAAATAGTTATTTATGATACAAGTGCGGAAGGTAGGTGATTTCCGATGAGTGGCATTTTTATTCACGAGCGAGCGAAGCGAGTGAGTGGATAAATCGACACAAGTCGGAAATCATCTTACGTACGTGTATCATACAACATTTTACTATGCATTGTGCGAGGAAATAAATAAATTAATAAAATGGCGGGCTTATTCAAGCGCGTTCAGCATATCCACAGATTAACTAATAGTTCCTCGGGCATATCTACTGCGCATGTGCGAATAGTTGTCACATCGTAACGCAATAAGGCACGAGCAAAATATACGTTCTGCCAGACATATTTAATAAATATTTAAAATTAATTTATTGATCTCTAATTTAAAAATCTAAATCTAGAGTAATTAAAAACGCCTAAAATAAAGTATTAGTTTTATTTTACCTTTTATATGAATGATAATCTGTACATAACTAATTTTTAAAACTTTTCTCAAATAATAAAAACTCTATGCGTCGGGCTGACGTTGGAGTTAAAATTAAAAAAATACAGGAAAGTAAAAAGCACTAGTGAAAAAAAGTGACACTTTCCGCACGGTTTGGCTGCTTGGAAAACCGCTCTTTTCGAGGACATGCATTGTAAAACATTATTAATACTTTGTCGATGTTAGTGCTCACGGATATTTACCAAAGATAACTTGCTGAAGTAGATTATCTTTGCGTGCTATTCGCTATCTTTTAACTTGACACTCAATTCTTTTAACTGTCACTCAATACTTGCAAAATATGTTTAAATTTTACATATTCTTGATTGTATGTGGTGGAGGCATCAACTAAAAATTACAAATTAAAAAAAAAAACCCCGACACAAAAACCGCTACGTCGGAGAACCGCTAAGTAAATAAAATAAACTGCTGTAAACGTTGGCCGTTCCCCGACGTGAGTATGAGGATTTTTTTTTGCTTTTTGTAGGTTTTTGTGTCGGGGTTTTTTGAAATTTGTAATTTTATTTTATTTCATGCTTTATAAACTACAATATAATATACCTAGTAGTAGACACGCTTCAATCGACAATCTATCGAAACTCGTAATAATGACACGATATTTTACAAAAAAATAAAGGTTCAAAGAGTAAAATGCGAATAACTTTTGAACGGCTGAACCGATTTATTAAAACAGCCAAGAACACTTTCGACAAAGTCACCTTTCAAACAAAAAACTAAATCAAAATCAGTTCATCCGTTTATGAGCGGAGCTATGATGCCACAAACAGACACACAGATACCCCTCTTTTCCGTCGGGGCTTAAAAATAATGAAATTGAGATTAATAAAGTGGTGGACGCATCGACAAAAAATAATACATTGGAACGTTACGTGAGATCTGGTTGCACGGGTAAAGAATTCCGGGATGGAATTAGGAAACGTTCTTGACCAGCAGAGGGACTATTATACTCCAAAAGTGATGACAAATAATTCGATAAAACGGCAATTTTACGTAATAAATATAAATATTATGAAACTACTTATCATTGTCTTCGCACGATTATCCTCGAGTACGTCCGTCATTCAGTTTTGATAAGATTTTTATCTTGAGAATTTGCTGGCCAAATCAATCCTTAAAATAAAACTAACATTTTCGGCTCTAGGTCAGCGCTATTGTTTACATGTTCGCATGATCTTGCGCGATAAAAGCATACGCATAATTAAAGCTAATTTCGAAGATTTTGGTACCCAGGTACGTACTGTGTAGCTTAGTGGTACTGACACCGACTTACGAGTCTTAGGTGATGGATGGTAAGTATGGTAACCAATTAGGTGCGTACTTTTTTTTGCTGTTTGTTTAATCATATATTGCTCAAAAAAATTATTAACCGGTATTAATTAAAACCTAAAATTAACCTAATCTTAACTTTAATAAAAATAGAAAGACATACACGTACATTACACAAAACAAAAACAGATAAATAGGAAATTAATAACAGAAATGTTAATAAGGAAAATATTAAGCGGTATTCCTCTCTCCTAGTTACTGTATCTAAAACGTTGCCATGCCCGTCAGGGTCCATAATAGGGATTGATAAAAATTATCTATTTAGTCCGTTTGGACACATATTTTTCTTTTGCCAAATAAACAAAAAAATTACGACGATACAGCGCGTTGAAATATCGTGTGACGTCACAGTGTGCTACACTTTATACTGACAAAATGACGTCTACTCGTCTCTCTAATGACGTCTACTCGTCTCTCTAATGACGTCTACTCGTCTCTCTAATGACGTCTACTCGTCTCTCTAATGACGTCTCTCGTGAACTTTGATGCGCTTTATCTTTGTAAATTTTTATTTAAATGATAAAGCAAAAAATACGGGCCCAATATTTTTTGATAATTCTTCTATTCTACCTTAATTTCGACCCAGGAAACAGCCCTACTGTTTCTGTTACTTATATTCACCACTTGTATGTACATTACTCGTATGGTGTAATAAATTCAATTTGTATTTGTGCTCATACCAATCCTAACTGAGCATACGTGGTGTATAACGGTTAGTTACTGGCAGTCTGAAGTTCCTGCAGTGGAAGCATTTAAAGTTTATTATGCTACCATCGTATCCATTTATATGGATCGACTGTCTATCAGATCTCATAACTGGGTGTATAACACCAATCCCTTATAAAAGTACAGAGGCGGACTTACCCCGAGTTGCCACCTTTAAATTATCGCAGAATTAATGTGACAAATTGCAAAGCACGCGTTATCTGCTGTGATTGGTTGAATGCATTTTCAACAGTGGGAAACTCGGCCTTAATGCCTTAGGCATTTTGTACCAGTCGACCTTTCGGTGATGGAGAGATAAACAGTGGTAGGTGCAAAATTGAAAGTTAAACGTATCAGGATTATTTAAATATACATGTAAACTATAAATACAATATAATTATACCATGTATTACTCAACATAATAAACTAAATACATCATCATCATCAGCCTATTAATGTGCCCACTGCTGGGACACAGGTCTCCTCTTTGTGAGAGGGAATGGGCCGTAATTCACCACGCGGGCCCAGTGCGGGTTGGTGGATGTCACATGTCTTCGAATTTTTGGTTCTATGACATGCCGGTTTCCTCACGATGTTTTCCTTCACCGTTTTTGAGAGCAGTGGTGATGAAATAATTTGCACAAAGTACCTGAAACGAACCCACGACCTACAACTTGTAAGTCGCAGCCAATACCACTGGCCCACCACTGCTCTCTTCAACTAAATACATAAATATACTTAAACATTAGTAGTAATAGATAAATAATTGAAAAATATTAGAGCTGTGACGATAAAACTGCCAACATCTTTCGGATATGCTCGCGAACTTTAACTTTGAAGGTTGGTTGCCATCCTGATTGCCTGGGAGAGCGCATTCAAAATCAAAATAAAAAAAATAGTATATTATGCAACTAGTGAATAAAGGACGGATTTAAAGCGAGGGCCATAGGTGAATCACGAGCAAGTGAAGGATTCTAAAGATTGAATCACGAGCATAGCGAGTGATTCAAGTGTTAGAATCATGAGCGACGCGAGTGATTCATGGCCCTCGATATAAATCCGTTTTATTCAAGAGTTGCATACTATATTTTATACCATGACTACGAGAAAAAGAAAGATATAAGCGAAAAGCACATGGAATATTACGAGTAATAAATAAATAGTTTATAACCTTCAAAATTGACATTAAATGTGAAACCCTGACCCCTAAGCTAGGTAAAAGCACCTGTGTTTCAGGGTCCAGTGATCACCTCCGTTACGTAACATAATTATAATTAATTAAACACCATTGCAATTAATATTAGAATTACAATCCAAATAAGTATTCAATAAATATCCTAGACTAAAATCAAAATCATTATAAAAATCCTAAATATAAAAAAAACTCAACATTAAAATCAATTAAGTAGTTTGAAAGTCGAGTATTCTCTGCACAAGAAGTTAGTATCGATTTTTTTTTGCGCAAGGCGGTTATGTAGCATTGAGATGGAGTTCGAATACATTGGTGTGTTCCAAATTCAAACACCAAAACAGTGAGTAAAAGTGCTTTTTATTCACTGTTTTCAGTGAATAAAATAAGCTTTTCAGAGGGGGAATGGTATAAACAAATAATCAAAATCATTTTTTTTATTTCACATAGGCCTACATGGGCACTTATAAAACGTCGACAAAAGGTGCATGGTTCGGGTTGGTCGTTTCCTATGGCGAAGAACCGGCAAGAAACTCCATGGTTACTCTTTTAAAAGATGGTTTGGTTTTACAGTATTTCCATGTTACAGCATTAGTACTTATATATGGGGGGACAACGTAGGCCTGACAATAAGTCGTAAGAAAAAAAAAACAAAGATTATATCTATATATATAAAAGAAAGTCGTGTTAGTTACTTCACTTATAACTCAAGAACGGCTGAATCGATTTAGCTGAAAATTGGCAGGGAGGTAGCTTAGAACCAGGAGAAGGACATAGGGTAGGGTAGGGTAGGGTAGGGTAGGGTAGGGTAGTGTAGGGTAGTGTAGGGTAGTGTAGTGTAGTGTAGGGTAGTGTAGTGTAGGTTAGGGTAGGGTAGTGTAGGGTAGGGTAGGGTAGAGTAGGGTAGGGTAGTGTAGGGTAGGGTAGGGTAGGGTAGGGTAGGGTAGGGTAGTGTAGGGTAGCGTAGGGTAGTGTAGGGTCGGGTAGGTTAGGGTAGGGTAGTGTAGGGTAGGGTAGAGTAGGGTAGGGTAGTGTAGGGTAGGGTAGGGTAGGGTAGTGTAGGGTCGGGTAGGGTAGTGTAGGGTAGGGTAGGGTAGGGTAGTGTAGGGTAGGGTAGGGTAGTGTAGGGTCGGGTAGGGTAGGGTAGTGTAGGGTCGGGTAGGTAGGGTAGATAAATGTTTGGTCTTTTTATGGCAAAACAAAGTTTGCTGGGTCAGCTAGTATTATATAAACAAAAGAAATTAAAACGAATCAAAAAGTTAGCAAATGTTAACAATTCCTTGTTCTGTACCAATAACTAACTAACATTACTTGTTCCCAGGCGAAAACCATCATGGACAGACAGAGTCCTGTACAAAGTCAACGCGAACAACTATGAGAATGTGACATTGAAGGCCGAGGTGGTGTCATATAACCACATGTCACATTACACTGTCAGCGACCACAAGCCAGTGATCGCGGTCATGAATATAAAGGTTAGTGGGTCAGTTTATATCGCATGACTTGTAGTTTGCACTGAGTTCCTAGTAGTTTGCCTGGGAAAATGTTCTTGGGGATTTTTTGGGTCGTTTCGAAGTAGATGAGCTCATGAACAAAGGTTACGGGGCCTTTATTCATGAGTACGTTTGTTGGAGTCATGAAAAATGACCCTGTATGAGTTCAGTTTATATGGAATGACTTGTAGTTTGCACTGAGTTCCTAGTAGTTTGCTTGGAAAAATGTTCTTGGGGATTTTTTGAGTAGTCTCGAAATAGATAAGCTCATGCATAAAGGACACGGGGACTTTATTCACGATAAGCACAAGTTAGAGACGTGAAAACTTAGGGTCAAAGCACTCTGAGACAGATTTGAAGCGAATCCTGAAAAATATACAAAGCAAATTATTCCCTATCTCCACATCCTTATGCATATATTTCATTGATGCATATATTCGAATACACTCGTTTTTTATTGTGATTGAAATGTGTCCCTTTCCCATCATGGAGATAGGGGTCAATATGCTATGTACATTATTAGTAATTCACTTCGACCCTGCGTCAAGATGCTTTAACCTAAGCCAAAGTACGTGCTAAATTCCGTTTATTAATCATGACCTTGTTTTAACCAGAAAAAATAATAACAATGGACTAATTACAGCTCCGTCATCAATTTGAATTAGAGTTGCCGCGAATACTCGCTATTTGAGTATCTTGTTCCGAGAGGAAAGACTTGCCGTTCCTCATCATCTCTTCTCCTTCGTTTTCCTCCTCACTCATCAAGTCGTTACGGTGGATCTTTTACTGTTCGTGCTGTCCGCCTCTGGAATAATCTTCCTCACACCATACGAGATAGCCCTTCATTAGAGATCTTCAGGAGAAGAACTAGGGAACATTTCCTGTCAAAATGACTCATAAATATGTATGTATTTTAGTTATATATTATAAAGTATGTATTATGTTTATGCATTGTGTGCTGTACACGTATTTGTGTAGTGTATTTAGTAAGTAAGAATTTTAATTTGTTATTAAGTTTTTATTTTGTTTTTATTGTGCGCTTTTGTTAACTCTCCTAATTGTGTAAATCTCGCTATAACACTGAGGTTTGCTGTAAGAGAACCCAATTGTGGGTTAAGCTCGCCTTTGTACATAAGTTGTCCTTCTATATTTGTTTAAGTTTGTATTGTGTACAATAAAGAATATGAATATATGAATATGAATATTATTCGGTATTCGGCATTAGTCGTCATTTTTTTGATATTCGTCGAATACCGAATAATAGCTAGTATTATTCGGCATTCGGCGAATAGTCGTCGAAAATAAACTTTTAACGAACAAAAGAACTAATGAGTTAAAAATAATATGGACATCGTTTAGCAAGCTTACTTAAAATAGGAAATCAGATTTCTTTAACTTTATTGTTTTCTTTTCTCACAACCTTAGAAGAAATTAGAAATATTTTTAATGTATTTAATGTTTTTTTTTATGTCGAATAGTAATGTCGAGTTATTCGACTATTCGCCAAAGTGAATGGCGATTAATCGGTATTCGACTATTCGCTATAAACACTATTTGCGGCAACTCTAATTTGAATGTTTGTGACGTATCTACCTACTTTGTTTATTTACCTAACATAAGTTGTAATGGCCTAAATTCCAGTAAGTTTGTAATTATTTATTGGATAGGTATGTATTTGTATTTGACAAACAATTTAGTGGCTGAGGATAATTAGTATCAACTTTGCCTACTTTTAGCTGATTCTGTGAAGTATAAAAATATTTACTTCTCCCATCATCAATTTGTGTGCTTTACGTTTACCTATTTTTATTTATTTACCTAACATAAGTTTTAATGACATGACTATATAGTGATGCAACGGAAGTGTCAGAAACGGAAACAGATGTAAAAAGTACATTTTGGCGACAACGGCAACAGAAAAGAATCGCAAGTCTAAACATACATAGATACTTACATAAACTTACGCGTTTTACCCATGGGGGTAGACAGAAACTACAGAACGCAACCTGCATCCTTACATACTTCTTTTGCTTCACACACATTCATACATCTAGTCATACACACACGCCGGTTATGAGTACTGCGCACTTGGGCTTTCTGAAGAACAAAAAAGTCAAGTCAAAAATACTATGAAAATAAATTTACGTATTTTTTTAAATAAATCAGTATTCAAAACTAAATATAGGTAAATTATAAGTATTTTAAAGATCAGTTTTGCCGCTTTAAAACTCATATCAAAATGTAGATGATTAAATTGTCTTTGAGATGGTGACAATTTCTTTAGAATATGCCCGGCGGTTTTGGTGCGATTGTCATGCTTTTGTCCGTGTTAGACAAAACTTTAAAAATTAATTAAACTATGTTATATGAATAAAACTCAAAATTTTCTAAACTAAACGACTAGCCGTTTAGACTTGATTCTCATTTTAAAATCAGTTACTAAGGAGTATCTGTGCCTTAAAAGTTGCGGAAGCAGAAGCAGGAACGGATGTACGAAAGCGTGCAGAACTGCCGCAATGTCAACTGCTGTCTGTAGCATCACTAGTAATGACCGAATTGCCGATCTGTTTGTAATTATTTGCTTGCTATGTATATTTGTATTTGACAAACGACGTAGTAGCATTATTAGCCTACCTTTGCCTACTTTTTGCTGAATTTCCAAAAAAAAAAACACGTTCTGCTGTCATTATGTACCTAAGTAGGTTATAATAAAAACAGGTTTTAAATCTATATATATAAAAGAAAGTCGTGTTAGTTACTTCACTTATAACTCAAGAACGGCTGAACCGATTTAGCTGAAAATTGGCAGGGAGGTAGTTTAGAGCCAGGAGAAGGACATAGGGTAGGGTAGGGTAGGGTAGTGTAGAGTAGGATGGTGTAGGGTAGTGTAGGGTCGGGTAGGGTAGGGTAGGGTCGGGTAGGGTAGGGTTGGGTAGGGTAGGGTAGTGTAGGGTAGGGTAGGGTAGGGTAGTGTAGGGTAGGGTAGTGTAGAGTAGGATAGTGTAGGGTAGTGTAGGGTCGGGTAGGGTAGGGTAGGGTAGGGTAGTGTAGGATAGGGTAGGGTAGGGTAATGTAGGGTAGTGTAGGGTCGGGTAGGGTAGGGTTGGGTAGAGTAGGGTAGTGTAGGGTAGTGTAGGGTAGTGTAGGGTAGGGTAGGGTAGGTAGTATAAGGTAGGGTAGGTAGGGTAGATAAATGTTTGGTCTTTTTATGGCAAAACAAAGTTTGCCGGGTCAGCTAGTAAAGAATATTTTCCACCATATCGCGAATGAATTAGCATCAATTAATCAACTTGACGAGCTGGTTTGGCCCGGCTAGATCATAGCTTAAATGGCCAATAGACACTGCGCTTTAATAATACTAGTTTAAGTTTCAATATTGTAAAGCAATGAATCTAGACTAGCTTAGCTTGGCGTGTGGTGTGGCCTGCGTATAACTGTTGTGATGGGTTTATCGAAATATTAACAGACAATGAAATCACTTGCCATATTTGACACTGGACTCAATTATAGGGTTTTTTGGAACCAGGGATGAAGCGAGAAAACCGTATTTCAAAGTTGCATGTGAGACAACAACGCAAAGCTCCATTTTATAGACCCCAAAAGTCAAACATTTGGGTCTACAAACATGAAATTTTGTACAAAATTTTATACTTACAATGAAACACTCAGATTTTTAAAATTCACCCTTCAAAGGCTATAAATAGGATATGAAAGTTAATTGATAGTTGTTCTGTCTTGCCGATGAGAACTCATTTGGCACACGCTTATCGAACAACAAAGAAGAACAAAAAACCTTTTTTTTTTTTGTTTATAAGGTATTTTTTCGCTTTTCAGTTTTCTTAATTTCAATAGAATCGGTTTACAATTGAAAATTCATAAAGTGGAACAATTATCAACACCTAAATTCTTTTTTCTTCCTTTAGCTTTTGATTGATTTTATGTTTCTTATTTTAATGATACCAACTTTAAGGTATAAAAACAAAGAATTTTTGAAATCGCACCACTATAAAAGTTATTCGTTGTCATACATAAAAAAATACATATCGTGTTGAGAACCTCCTCCTTTTTTTCCGACGGTTAAAAACAATACAAACTAACATAAAAATGTGTTCAATAGACAATAATTTATCAAAGACAAATGTTTACTTTTCATAAACCTGACTTTGTACTTACAATACGTGCTGTAAATTCGCCTCATTCAAATTCAATTACCACTCTTTTGATGCACGCAACATTATTTAATAACGTTTACAAACACGGTAGTTTGTTGCTCTGAGATTTGTATAACACGGTGGAAGTCCTAATTTGTTTGACGGGATAGTGATAATTTTTGTTTGTTGCGTGTAGGCGTGTTTTGGTATCAAAGCATGTGGAAATAATGTGATGTTTTGAAGTCAAAAGACGCCTTCTAGTTGTTTTTTTTTAGTGAATAGTCATTTGGCGAAAAAAAAAACGGAACATGTTCAAAACCGTTGAATAGATCGTTTTTTTTTAATTTACAAGTGTTATCTCGTTAAACAAAAATAGTAATTCATTCAGCGAGACATTTTAGGACAAAATATCGTGATACCATGTTACTGGGTCGCGCCATGTAAAACACTGGTATAATCCACGGCACGTAAGTTAGCAAGGGTCATAAGATGCGCAGAGGTCGTTTTTAGGGTTCCGTACCCAAAGGGTAAAAACGGGACCCTATTACTGAGACTCCGCGGTCCGTCTGTCTGTCTGTCTGTCTGTCTGTCTGTCTGTCACCAGGCTGTATCTCATGAACCGTGATGAGACAGTTAAAATTTTCACAGATGATGTATCCCTGTTGCCGCAATAACAACAAATACTAAAAACCGAAAAAAAAAAATATTTAAGTAGGGTTCCCATACAACAAACGTGATTTTCTTGCCGTTTTTGCGATAATGGTACGGAACCCTACGTGCGCGAGTCCGACTCGCACTTGGCCGGTTTTTTAGATATCTTTGGTAGTGAAGCGGGGCGCGGGGAACGTTTAGGACCGTTCCGAGCGCGCGATTGGTTGGTCTGTTGACACAAGGATCGACTGACCAATCGTGTCGCGTGCACGTTCCGTTCGCTCTATATGGTGGTTCGCGGAATATGCGCGAACTTACCTCCACTACGCCTAAACCTTGCCAACTTACGTGCCGGGCACTATAGTCAGCTGCATACGGTTAGACGGAAGTAGTCTTCAACATTGCTCGGCAGATTGATTGAGACATTAGACTTAGTATAAAGTGATAAGAAATTACTGTCTTAACATTACTATTTTTAGATTAAGGCCCACTTGCACCAAAAACTAAAACGCGTTAAATTAAAATATGTCATACTTAATGGGGCCGTGTTAGCTACTAAGGCTGAGGCATCATTAGTGCGTTGCGTTGCGTCGTCGCAACGGATCAACTCATTGTATGCCATACCTGTGTTGCGACGACGCATAATGATCGGCAGAGACACTGACCGTCGTGGCACTGAAGCTCCAACAGCGCAGCGCATCGCCCTCCCCCCGCTTCGTCTCTCGTCCGTCGATCCGTTGAAACGTCGACGACGTAACACATAATGTGACATGCCACTAAATAAATAAAAATATATATGAAATAACGACGCAGCGTTGACGCTATGACGACGCAACGCACTAATGAGGCCTTACGATAATTCGGAGTTAGTAAGATGTCCCATACTGGCGCAAGTGGGCCTTAATGCCACTAAACTGTACCCTATTTTTATTTGCTGTACGTTATGCTATCCCAACTTATAAAGCACTCCCAACATATTATGCACTATCACAGCTTGAACTTACCTCCTAATTTTGCACGCTTGCATGCTAGGTTCGCAAGGGCTTCACGCCTGCCACTATCATGGCCGAGCCGGTGGTGATGCACGCCGGCATCCGCATGCGATCTATGATCATACCTGCTGCAGTCGAGGATGGGGAGGGTTCCGTGGTCACGGATTCTGCTGATGGAGTCAGCGATGCACGCAGTTCTTGTGATGCGGTAGATGCTGGTTTTGGACAGCCAGCGGTAAGTATTAGCTAGCTTTGTTTTTTTTAGTAGTATATAGGATGTGGTGTTAATGATTTCCCGTAATAAGGTCGATGTCTTTGTTATTATGATGAAAAGTAAATCCTTCGGCCCATCGAGTTGCCAGTTTAATCATTTAAATATTAGCTAAAGTATCGGCTAATTAAGGATTATTGAATGTTAACGCCACATTCAGTATCAACAAGTTTATTTAGTTATGGCAAGCCACGGTAATGTTTTGCACTTGCGTTTGAAATACCATCTTTATAGATGTAGATAAGCTAAGCGTTGATATGATTTTTGCATGATTATTTCTAGCATTATTCTTGGCATTGCACCAGCATATTAACCCTGTACCACTGACGTACGTATGAGGTACGTAAACCAAATAGTTTTTCCAATTTTAAAACTTTATTTTTCGTGGAAATTTGACGTGACGCGTGGAACGCTCCTAAGGGACCTTTCTGTTGGCGCGACGCAATTTAAACGTGTTTGCTAAGAATATTTCAAGAGCGAATCGAGGAGCTCGTGGCTAAATAATAACAGCCGCACGGGTCGATCTTTAAGGTTTAGCAACGCTTGACGAGGTCGGTCCGTGGATGGGTGACCATTTCAACATACCGAGTTTCCTCCGTGCCTCGGAAAGCACGTTAAGCCGTTGGTCCCGGCTGTCATTTGAAAATCATTCACAGTCGTTAAGAGTAGCCAGAAGCTTGAGATCTGACACCAGTCTAGCCAAGGGGTACTGTGTTACCCAGTTACTGGGTTGTGGAGGTCATATAGGCAATCGCTGTCGCTCCATGTAAAACACTGGTACTCAGCTGAATCCGGTTAGACTGGAAGCCGAGCCCAACATAGTTGGGAAAAGGCTGGGCAGGTTGATTGATTTCAAGAGGAAATCGGTCGAATTGCATCACATTCCGTCTATTTGAACTTACTTGCAATTTCGCTCAGTAAAAAATCGCTTATTGATGTGATATAAATCGAATCGCGTCGAGCCATCGGGAAGGTATTTTAGTGTCACTTTTTTAATGATTTGTTCATGTTTGTCTCTAGATAAAAAACAATCGTAAGCGGTGTAATTCTTCTTCCTGGCCATGTACATCTAGAAAACTTCAACGAATGGAAGTTAACAGTGGCAGTAATGACGAATTGACACCTTATTGGCTTCGTTTAGCTGAAGAATCATCATCAGATGATAGTGACTAAATTCAGTTGCACCGTGTTGTTTCTTCGGAGGAAGAACATTGTGATGATGAAGAGGCTCCAACTCGTGCTTCGGATCCTGACTCTTTTGAAGACGACATTCCATTTTCACATTTTGAAGCAAGGCTGTCAACAAATGTTATTAAAAAGTGCCTAATTTTGAGATTTATTCGAATGTTTTTTTTATTTAAGCCGTCCTTAGTACATAACAAAATGAAAATGTACTGTTAAAGAATTAGTTGATTAAAAATTGTATGTATTGTTTTCGTTACTTATAAGGTGGATTAATAAATATATTATTTCTCATAATTACCGTTTTTTATTTACCTACTTTGTATATTGAATATGCTTAACTAAATAGACAACAATTGGCGCAACAATTACTTTCGATCATTGCGTTAAAGTTCTTCAAAAATCGTGACAAATGTATATCATATACGTACTTATGTACGTCAGAGTATCACATGTCAGTAGTCTTAATCAGTGATATCCCTTACCCTTACAACCCTTAGGTTATTATTTTAAATAAATGTCATCTGTATTGACAAAGGCATTCTTAGTCATTAAAAATATTCTTCGATGGAACTTCTTTCGGTTACACTTTTAAACCTACAAAATTGTTTACGACGTATTTTAAAAAGGTTGTACACCAAATCCCTCTCTTAAGGTATGTGTATGACTGACCAATAACTGTTTTTTTTCATCAGACGTTTTCCAACTACACGGAGAAGACTGTGGAGTTCGCGCCTATCACCCGCATCTGGTACATCGGTGATGCCGACTTCAGGACACAGTGCACGCTCACGCCAGACATTGAAGTTAACGCTAACGACTGGATTGGCATATACGATGTAAGTATCAAAATTATTGTCAAAATTAAAAACTTAATTAAATTATTGTCTCACTACAGGGCAAAGGCCGTCTTTAAAACAGAAACATAAAGAACGTGTTGAAGGATTTTGTTGATTACCATGCGTGTTAAGGATAATTTTTATTTAACCCCTTGAGTGCATAAAACGTGGATCCGTGCGAGACATAAAGGCTTTTTCGTACCACTTGCTCAAAAAAGTGACATTCTATGCCACAAAAAGCGAACATAACAATAGTAATTTTTAATCTGTTAAAAACAGGGAAAGAAAATTGTACTGAATTTCATTCATCCTCTAGGGGGAGAATGTGATTTAAATTTGGAATACTTACCGAAATTTATACTGAACTACATCTGTGTTTACCCCATTGAGTTTGTATATAAAGCATTATACATCTTTTTGAAAAAGGAATACGCATTTATAATGCAGTTATGATTATTAAATAAAATTACGAAAACCGACGAGGCCGTATGAGCTTGATTTCTTTGCTTTTCCGACAAAAAAATATTAGTCTAGGAATTTGCCGCGTTTTTGTTTTCTTCAAATACATAAACGTTAAGTTTATTTTACGTTTACTTGTCATTATTTTTAATAAATGATTATCTCATATTATTATTGTGTTAATTTTTTCGCAAATGGTACGAAAAGTAGAGTATTTTCCTCGGTGATAAAGCTGTCTTAGTCTTGGGAGAACTTATATCCCTCGCTACACTCAGGACTCGTCTTAAATCCCTCGCTTCGTTCGTGATTTAAGTTTTTAACACCCTCGCTACGCTCGGGAGTAAACCTCGAGTCTTTCGTTACGCTCGCGATTTAAATCGTCACTCGCGACAGAAGACACTGCTTTATCCCCTTGGTTAATAATCTACTAATATATGTTTCGGTAATTAGGGCACACAATTACATGCATTTAGTTTGTATACCATTTGGGAAACGAACTTTTGCTAAATGCTTCAAAATTAGCCGAGACAAATTGATATCATTGGCATCCTTCCAGATATGAAAATAGCCATATTACTCGTACCTATGTAAAGAGACAAATCAGAAATGATGTTTGTGTGTTTTTCGAAAATACAAGGAAAATACAAACACCAAGGCCCAGATTTATAAAGGCTACTTTTGGTTTAATTTATATTTCCGTCAGTAGTTACATTTACTTATAAATTGATAGTTGTGCCGTTGTGCTCACAATGGGTCTCATCAGAAAGCTTTCAGTCGCCCAAAGGACAATAGAGAGGGCTATGCTCGGAGTTTCCTTGCGTGATCGAATCAGAAATTTAGAGATCCGCTAGAGAACCAGGGTTACCGACATAGCCCGAAGAATTGCCAAACTTAAGTGGCAATGGCCAGGGCAAATTGCTCGCAGATCGGATGGCCGATGGGTCAGAAAGGAAGACGTTGCGTTGGAAGGCCTCGCACCAGGTGGACCGATGACCTGGCGAAAGCGGGGGGGGGAGGGGAGGCTTATGCCCAGCAGTGGGTATCTTTCGGCTGATATGATGATGATGATGATGTGTCGCCAATCCGTTTCCAACACCATCAAAGCTTACTAACCAATTCTTTCTTCCTTCCAGGCCAATTTCCACAACCTCGACGACTACATAGCATACGAATACCTAGCGAAGGTCAGCCTGCCCGGAGGCTCCACCTCGGACGGTCAGCCGCGCACCATCACGCTGAGCTTCCCCGTCGGCAGCGGCGTCAGGCACCCTGGCTTCTACCGGTTCATCTACTTCAGCCAGCCCAATAACGATGTCAGGAGTGTTTTGGGTGAGTTGGTTTTGCTGAGGCTACTTGAAGAAAATGATGAAATGTCTATGGTGGGATGGGCGCAAGGAGTATGGTATAGTATTTTCTATGCATTTTTGGCTTTGAAAGATGGAACAAGATATAATCAAACTCGTGGCTGCCGTTCGTAATTTATAATTATCTTCATTCGAAGTATAACGACGAGGAGAACTGTCGCCCGAATAAAAGAAAGACAAAACGGTGAATATGGCGACGCTTGGGGGAGGCCTATGTCCAGAAGTGGACGTCTTTCGGCTGATATGATGATGATGAAAGAAATACATAAAAAAGTACCGCGACATTAGAACAAGCATATGAAAGACATAGAATATTACTAATATTTGGGAGTGCTTGATGCAAAATAGGAGTGCACATTATTCGTTCCCCCGATATAAAGAAAGCTCTAGAACAGGGATGGCGAACCTATGGCACGCGTGCCTGTGGTGGCACACGACAAAATATTTTGGGCACGCTAAAATGAGGTTATTTAGAATCTAGGTAATTTGCAACAGCAGAAATGACACCAACTCCTACTTTTATTTAAATACAACATAAATATTAGGATTGCTGTATGAATTTCTGGGTGCAAATAAAGAATGGATTAATTCATAGCCTTTAGAGTTTTATTTTTTGTCAATTATGACATAGTCAAAATTCTTTGGTGGCACTTCATTGTCATATAAAAAAACCGGCCAAGTGCGAGTCGGACTCGCGCACGAAGGGTTCCGTACCATTTTCGTAAAAAACGGCAACAAAATCACGTTTGTTGTATGGAAGCCCCCCTTAAATATTTATTTTATTTTGTTTTTAGTATTTGTTGTTGTAGCGGCAATAGATATACATCACCTGTAAAAATTTCAACTGTCTAGCTATCACGGTTCATGAGATACAGCCTGGTGACAGACAGACAGACAGACAGACAGACAGACAGACAGACAGACAGACGGACCGCGGAGTCTCAGTAATAGGGTTCCGTTTTTACCCTTTGGGTACGGAACCCTAAAAATATATAATTTAAATGGCACGTTTTCTAATAAAGGTTCACCATCCCTGCTCTAGAACATACTTCACAATAATAAAACCTAGTGAAAAGCCTGGGACTCCCAAGAAGTAAGAGTAATTAAAACCGGCCAAGTGCGAGTCGGACTTGCGCACGAAGGGTTCCGTACCATTATCGCAAAAAATGGCACAAAAGTCACGTTTGTTGTATGGGAGCCCCACTTAAATGTTTATTTATTCTATTTTCAGTATTTTTTGTTATAGCGGCAACAGAAATATATCATTTGTGAAAATTTCAACTGTCTAGCTATCACGTCTCTTGAGATACAGCCTGGTGACAGACGGATAGGTTCCCGTTTTTACCCTTTGGGTACGGAACCCTAAAAACCAATAAAAACGGTCGTAAATTAGTATTTAATTTAGAATGCTGCTGCGTCTGATTCCCAAACTCAAAAACATTCTCATAAATAAGCTTAATTGTTTATTGAAAAACGAACTTTATTCCAATGACTAAAACCAGATTTTCTTTCACAGGCATATCAGAACCGTTCGAGGTAAGTAGCAAAGAGGACAGCCTGGTCGTGATCGATCCTTGCGAGCAAGCGTCCAGTAGTTCATCACCGGGCAGGTCCTCTAAGCCCTCGACCGCTACGTCAGACATCTTCACCGACTTCACCGGTCTCGATGTGGCCAAGCTGTCGCGACACTTCTCCAACGACCTCAGTATTGACTGACTAAGGACCTACCTGCCTGGCTCACCGGCAAACGTGAGGAAGAACAATAATGGTGTTTAAATCGGTGTTGCCAGTGTGCTCCTAGCTTTAAGTGTAATTGTACAGTCGACAGGTTATAGACTTGGGAAAGACACTTTTTACCGCGACTGTACCTAGTTCGTCACAAAACATAGTATTGTTATGAAATTATAGGCCTACTTGCAACATTAAAATAAGTAGTACGTTTTTTTAGGTGTTAACATTGTAAACATTAAAATTGTTGTAAAAAATATTATTCTCGGTAACAATCTATACGACCAAGTATACCGACTGACTTATGAAAGAGCTGACACATGTAATATTTTATTTTTAAATAAGACGTAGGGCATAATATTATCCTGCTGGTTTGGTATGTTAAATATATAGCATCTAGTCTCCAATGTACAGCCGGCTTGTGAAAACCTTGACCATGATTAGATTCTTGTAATACTCTATACAATTGAAAACGTCAAAGAAAACATCTAAAACAGGCACCAACAACACACCAACAACAACAACAACAACAGCACCTAAAACATCAATGTTTTCATAAGGCGACAGTACACAAGGTCTAATCGTTAGAGCATCGGTGCCTTTGCTCTCTAAATGTAATCGTATCTAGCAACTTCGTTAGCAAAGCCATGATTATTGTTCAAAATATTAAATTATTGCATTTCGTTGTAGTTGAATACACAGCTTTTAACCAAAAAGGTCGATTCATACATTACTGGATAGAAGAGGTTATAATACAATATTTATAAGGTACGATGGAGTGTTTTAAGGTTAGCTGAGACATATCTAACGAGTCTGTGGTATGTAAATCGGCTTTACGCGACCAATAATAAACATATTACTTAATTAACACGTATTAGGAATTGATATTTAATTAACAGTCGTGGAAACAAATTGCTGAGCAGCTTGACATTACGATTATATTGTAACGTGCATAAGTGTTCAAATATGCCAATGTGTCAAGCTGCTGTAACGTGCATAAGTGTTCAAATATGCCAATGTTTCAAGCTGCTGTAACGTGCATAAGTGTTCAAATATGCCATTGTGTCAAGCGGCTGTAACGTGCATAAGTGTTCAAATATGCCAATGTGACAAGCTGCTGTAACATGCATAAGTGTTCAAATAAGCCAATGTGACAAGCGGCTGCAACGTGCATAAGTGTTCAAATATGCCAATGTGACAAGCTGCTGTAACATGCATAAGTGTTCAAATATGCCAATGTGACAAGCGGCTGTAACGTGCATAAGTGTTCAAATATGCCAATGTGACAATCGGCTGTAACGTGCATAAGTGTTCAAATATGCCAATGTGACAAGCGGCTGTAACATGCATAAGTGTTCAAATATGCCAATGTGACAAGCGGCTGTAACGTGCATAAGTGTTCAAATATGCCAATGTGACAAGCTGCTTCAGAATTACTTTCCTTGATAGTCTTTAAATAAGAGCTTTTTCGTTGAGTGATTATATTAGTACAATTTGTAATTCAATAGCATTGTAAGAGTGTTTACTGGTTAAACGTTGTTTATCATAATAATACTGTAATATTAACATAATAAATATTAATCTGCAATCGGTGAATGATTAACTAAAATTAAGGTATTTGGGTATGCCACAATGTTAGGCAGTATTATTGGCATTTTAAAATCATATTTTTACGTATAAATGGCCCGTCTATGGTTTTTCATCGGATAACATTCCTGATATAAAGCTTTATTTATATTGAAAATAGTTGTGATTTTTATTAAAAGAAAACTTTGCTTTTGGGCTTTAGCAGTTCACAAATGTGAATGTCTAACAATTTATTACACATATTATTTATGAGTTTATTTTTTTATGAGTTAAGCTCTCAGATCTAATAAAAAGTCTAGATGGAACTTTGCAAACAACAAAGTGACGCTGGTCAAACTATGCCTTGCCGTACAAATACACAATTACACGCACTCACGTACAACTAAATTACGCCTTAGCTTGTCATTCGAGCTCACAGATCACATAATAAAGCACAACTGACAAGCTAACGGGTAGTTTCATTGTACGTGTGCGCTTGTAATTGTGTATTTATACGGCAAGGCATAGTTTGAACCGGCTTCACTTTGTTGTTTGCAACGTTCCATCTTGACTTTTTATTTGATCTGAGGTAAAGGTTAAGGTAATAGATACCGTAGATTTTTAACCATCAAATAACGTACTATAAAAAGTTCCATAATAAAATATTAGGGCTCAATTTAAGCTCAGTCTATAATGACAATAAACTTGATAGTTAAGTGTTGTGATTCATAAAATATTGCCATTGTTTTTTGTTTTTAATTAAGTAGATCCCGTCCCTATTTTTTTATGCTTTAGCCAGCTCTATGACAATATTTATTTTGGGTATAAGCCTTTTGAGATGTGTGTTCTTAAAATGTAAATATATATCTGAATTACTTTTCTGAATTTAGTTTAAAAATATTATATTAGCAATATATTTAAATAAAACATATCTTGTATCTACTATTTAGTCAAAATATGTGAACCTGTTTAAAAACCACCGATTTTTATCACAAATACTAAACCCTTTTTTACCTTTCGAACTTAAATCTTAATTAAGTAACAATGTTTTTTTATGAATTAAGAATATTTTCTGTAGAAATATATATTTATACAATTTATAACTTGGATTTTGTAAATAAAAAGTAAAAATATATAAATAAGGCCAGCTACTGTTTGAAGTTCTCTACGCTTTTAAAAGGAAATATGGGCAGAGAGCGCCGACTGAATTTCCTTGGTAAAAAGTCATAATTCGAGGTTTGGCTCTCGTCTATTTCCTCCTCCAATATTGGACCAATTTAAAAGACATTCCATAAACTGGTAAAGTAAGATATATACTATGCCTCCTATGTTTTCCTTTTTTCATTTATATTTGTCAAATTTATACACTAACCCTCTTACTAATAAACACGGAATAAAGTTATACCAGGTATAACAAAGGTATACCCATACATTTTCATAGATTTATACCTGGTATAACTTTATTCTGCGTTTATTAGTAAGAGGGTAAGCCTCTGTTGACAGGGCATTTTGAGCATTTTTTGAGGGTTCTAGTGCTTCTAAAGATAATGGATCATCAAAAGGAAAGCATAGTATATATCTTACTTTACCAGTTTATGGACTATCTTTTAAATTGGTCAAATATTGGAGGAGAAAATAGGCAAGAGGCAAACCTCGAATTATGACTTTTACTAAGGAAATTCAGTCGAGGCTCTGTAACCACGGTTTCCTCTTAATAATAATCATTGAAATAATATATGTATCATATATTAATTAAAGTAATATAGTACTTATGTAGCCGATTGTACTTTTCATAAACTATGTACCGATAATGCAATCAATTATGAACCATCACGCCTTACCACCAGAGTCGAAATTAACTTAAATGGAAGTTCAGTCAATACTTTACTTTTAACGTAAATTAAATTACATTATAATTATAATAAATCGTGGTATTTTCCTTAACTATTCGTGAATTACAAAAAAGAAAACAGAATTTAACAGATAACCTGTACCTACAGACAGAATGATTGTGAGATATATATTAAGGATGTTACGGCAGTTATGATATCGGAACTGAAGTCAGAATCGGAGGTTTTAAATTTGGTTAATCGGAGTCGGAGGCTGAAGAAAGATAAGAGAAAGCTGGTTTAATAAAATAAAATAATACATACATCTATACTAATATAATATTATAAAGCTGAAGAGTTTGTTTGTTTGAACGCGCTAATCTCAGGAACTACTGGTTGGAAATGAACAATTCTTTTTAAAAACGGAGGTTTAAAACCAATCGGAAGTGCCGACTTTTCGGAAAATTAATCGAACTTCCGTAACATTCCTAATGTACAGATAGAATTATTCTATCGAAAAAATACGTACCTATCGAAGATTTTAGAACACGGTCTATGCAGAAAAAAACAACACACTGCACTAGGCTTAGCATTTTATAAATCAAAAACAGGATTAACGTTTGAGCCTCGCTTACTCAAATAAAACACGCATAAAATAAACGTACACTGGGTACATCTCTGCCCATCCCTTCGGGGATCACAAGCTTGATCTTAAGTTATGTTTAACGTTTTGAGTGCTTAATCTGGTTCATAAAATAATACGGAGATTATTAGTTTTCTTGTAACTAACAATTTTAATCTTAAGGTGTTACTTTTTACTTGCCATTGTACGATTAATTTTGAAAAAGGTACTTACTATTAAGTTTATAGGTTAATAAACAATAACATAAAACAATGTATTTTAAATATCTATGATTTTTTTGAAACTGCTTTAGTCGGGAATTCATTTTAATCGGCGATTTATTATTATTTTTATTCTGTTGGAAGGCTATACCAGTGGTGTCTCATCGCATACAAAGAAACTGTCCCGACGTACTGTACTGATTATACTAAATATTTTTTGTACATCGATCGCGTTCGGTTCCGTTCCACGGTTATAGATAGTTCGAACGCGATCGATTTACAAAAAAATATCGGTATAATCAGATGAAAAACGCTAGTTACGTCGGCACGGTTTCTTTGTATGGGATGAGGCATCTGTATGCTAGTATTATATTATCTGTGGCATATACATTAGTAATCTAATCTTGTTATTTTTGTAAGTACATCAATCGCGTTCGATCCCGTTTCTCGGCAATAGATGGTGTTAGCAGCGACTTGCAAGTAAAAGGGTTTACTAGGTCCGTGAATATTTTTTTCTTTAAATACAGTGAAGGTTCGTTTTATAGTATTTTTTTGCCCGTTTTCACAGTTTTTTTGCACCAAAATGTGCTACAATGCAAATTTTAGCAATCGAGTGGAATGCCTCAGAAATATAAAAATGCGCCATCTATTGGCATGGAGTAGCAGTAGCCCCTATTGCAAAAGTCTCGTGCAAGCAAACTTTACTCTACCTAAAGTTACTAAAACTTTACATTCCTTGACTGAAAATGGGACTAATAACTGTGAGGTATTCGGTACAAATTCTTACGGAATTCACACTATGATATCAAATATTAGTGTTTCACAATGTGACATCTTAGAATATATAAAATTCTCGTGTCACAGCTTTCGTTGCCAAACTCCTCCGAAACGGCTTGACCGATTTTGATGAAATTTTATATGTATATTCAGTAGGTCTGAGAATAGGTCAACATCTATTTATTTATTTTTTAATGGGTAGGGTAGGTATGTAGGGTAGGGTAGGGTAGGTAGGGTAGGGTACGTAGGGTAGGGTTGGTTTGCCGGGTCAGCTAGTGAGCTTATAAATATTGGTGGAAGTCGATAGGGGGAGAAGTCGACTATTCAACGAGGTCGGTTCTTCTTATTCGTTGTCTTCATTACTGAATGTCCTGCGCGTCTTGGAAAGCTTTTACGGAGCCATTGACGAGCTGCTTCCAAGCCACTCTGTCTTCGGCTCTTCTCAGGGCAGTGGTCACCGTGAGGCCCGTAATCGCCCTGGTCTGGTCTGACCTCCGAGTGGATGAGCGTTCGCGTGGCCTTTTTCCCATCCTCTTTTCCTACAACAACCAGTTTTCCCAGGTTAGGTTAGGTTAATAATTTAGGACTCTTTGGTAGCAGATCGTGGAAAGTCTGGTTTTGTTGTTCAACTGGTCGGAATGGACATATTTGTGCGTTTTGCTGTTCATGATATGAGCAACATTCTCCCCCAGCAACACATCTCGAAAGCCTCAATCTTTATCCACCGAGCGATTGGGACAAGATTCGGAGCCGTAAAGGAAAATTGAGAATATCAGGGTTCAAACGACTCTTCTTGGTGATATTAGAAATGTTCCTATCTTGCCATATACTCGACAACGGTCGAGAGTCCCGTATCTCGAGGTCGGTTACTACTACCTACCTAAAGTACTAGAACACTTCTGCCTATCCTAAAAAACCAAGCGTGATGTAACGCAAGATGTTATGTAAAGGCTGGAAGGCAATATTTTTGGTAGCGGGCGCCAGCGGAAACGGAAATCGGTGCGGGAAACGCGAGGTATACTCGACTCGCTTCATTCAATATATATATAGTATTAGAGCGTTTCGCTTCCCGCTCCCTTTTTAAGCCCCATTGCTTTCCGAAAATTTAAGTTTCCTATTTCTGACGAAACGGTAAAGTCCATCAACGACGATGTTGTACTCGTAATTGTTAAATACACATGCATACATACATAAATTCACGCCTTCTGCCCATGGTGGTAGGCAGAAAAAATCGAATGCCACCGGCTACGAATCTTAGATACTTCTTTTGCTTCACGCACGTTCATACATCTAGTCATACACGCACGCCGGTTCTGAATACTGCGCACCTGGCCTTTCAGAAGAACTTTATCAATGAAATTATTTTGCCCATAATCAATTCTGCCTAGCCATTTGCCGAACATTTGGCAACGCATTTGTGGTAACCCTGATATTACAGATTTTCATACAGGCAGCGGTGATCACTTTGCTGGGCCGCCTGTTTGTTTGCGATACTCTGGAATAAAAAAAAAAAACTATGTTAGGGTCGGCTTCCAGTCCCGGTGCCAGCTTAATTTGGACGTATTTGGACCATATATTTGCATAGAGCTACTGCTTGCCTATATGACCTCCACCTCCTATTACTAGGAAACAATACCCCTTAGTAAGACTGACTGTCTTCGGGTTTCCGTCTATTAACAAAGATCTATGAATTACAGCAAGAACGTCAGTTCTAACAGGTTTATCGTGCTTGCCGAGGCACATTGATATTGATGAAAAGTCTTTATTAAAATGAATTATAATAAATATATTTAGTCTAATCTCATAGAAATGATAGTACGGGTCGTTATAACCCTACTCTGTAAACTCACCATCGAACTCATTTCTGTATCACGTCAGTTACAGTAATTACAGAATGCTACAGAATAGACCAGTGAGTAAGAACAGTGGTGGCCTAGTGGTAACGGCTCCGAATTACGTGTTAGATCGTGGTTTCGAACCCAGGCAAGCGCTTTACTTTGTGTAAGTTACTTTCTCAACACTGTTCTAAAAACGGTGAAGGAAAACATCGTGAGGAAACCGGCATGTCTTAGAACCAAAAATTCGCAGACTTGTGACATTCACCAACTCGCACTGGGCCCGCGTGTTGGATTAAGGCCCATGCCCTCTCTCACAGAGTGGAGGCCTGTGTCCCAGCAGTGGGAACATTAATAGGCTGATGATGATGATGTCAGTATAGACCCACAGTCTACATATTTAGGTTATCTTGTCAACCACTTTCCTAGCTTATACAATTCAAAATCACCGATCCATAACCCTTTTTAGGCAAACACTGAGTTGGCCTAAGTGCAACAATGAATTTCCGACTACAGCAGTGACATAAATTTTATTTTCATACTACGGCGAAACTAAATTGCCTATGTATACCGCGTAGCAAATTGTGAATGCCTACATTCATCTCGCTCGAGTGGATATAGCCAATAGAATAATAGAAGTTAATTGTTGACATATTTGGGATTCGTAACGGTTAGTCTATGGTTAGCTACGCTTGCTACGAGATTTCGTAGCGATGTAACTGTGCAATTTTATTAGTTATTTTGTTCAAGAAAATGAAAAAAAAATTGTCTTCGGGACAGTGAATATACAGCTCTATTTATGAAAAAAACATTAACATATGGTTAGTATACGCTTCTTAGTTCGATTATTCTATGGGTAATTTGAATTAAGAATATGCATTTTTTTTTTCTTTAATTGGACCCATCATGTTCATGAATGAGGTTGCATATATTTGTCGCTGCGAACTATCTTCACGACGACGTGTACATTGTATTGGTATTTTTGCTATGGTGCAATTTGACAGAAAGGTGTAGGATTCTCTAAATTTTTACCATGTGACACAGTACCTTTAATAAAATTGTATGCTATGTATATTGTATACCTATCAATAGCTATATCTAACTATATAAGTCGCAGTTGAATTGTTCCGTAATAATAATAGAATATTTATGAAACTCCATATCACGTGATTGTTATGTTATCCTTATCAGCTAGTTACCCAACTTTCCGTATAAATGTATCGTGATTCGCTGCATTTCAAATTGTATTAAGATTGTAGTACAAAATGATTAATGTTTAGTTGTCACAACAATTGTGTTAAATTATGGGAATAGAATTTATTTAGTTGAACAATTTGTTTTATTTACTCGTTTCTTTGGTAATTGCGTGTCGTAATCGCTGTCAGGGCGCGACACGATAGGTGTAATGTTTGCCCTTATCAAATTAATCACATCGCGATAAAGAGTCCGCGATATGTAGCGCCGAGCGGCTACGGCGACGGCGAGGGAGGCGCGGCGTTGATGTCGAATGCGTGCCGCGCGTAGCCGTAGTACTGTAGCTCGTAGCGTTATCGGGAAAGCGCGGGAAAATCGCGGCGCCGAGCACTCGCTTCAGTAGGCTCGCGGCCGCCGACAGACATGGACGGGTCCGCGCGCGCGCTCGCTCTCGTACTCGCGGTGATCGCGCTCGCGTACACGCGCGCCCACATACCCTCGCACGATAACATTCTAAGAATACAATTGTGGGACGCGGAGGGCCTCAGCAGGGATCCCATCACCACGCCGACGCCGGCCAGCACGGCTGCTGCGCGCACCACCAAACGCCACAAGTTGAAAGTGAACTTGGACTCGCTGTACGATGCTATGCTGGAGGAAGGCCACGGCGGAGGGTTCGGCAGGTTCACGCGGCACAAAGTGCGGCACAAGCGGCGCCGGCCCCGGCAGGCCGGCGAGCTGCCGTGGAGGTTCCACGCCGGGGACCAGCTGCTGAACGTGGTCGCCTACAACGACAATGTGCCGTGGGAAGAGATCGAGGCTGACAATAACGCGCCGGTGGTGAAAGCCGGTGTGAGTGCAGTGAGTGAGAGTGCCAGTTCCCCAGTGAATGCGCCGCGGGACGTGGGGCCCCCCATGCTGCTGCGTCAGCCCGAGGACGAGGTAATGAGTGAGAGCAAACACCGTATACATTAATGTACGCCTTTCAGCGTTATCGTCGCCCCGAGGTGGTTAATAGCCATTCACAGTACTGATAGGCTGCCGGCATTGCCGTAGGGATTTCTATTCACCGCTCCTTTTCAGGATAACCCCTCGGGCGACGATGCGTTGATAAAAGTGAATGCCCTTCATTGTTTTTAAAATATTTTCTCGCCGGTGTATGTAGATCGTATCGCATTGTGCGGACGCGAGCGAAAAATAATTTTCAAGGGGAGATTGGCTCACACAGTACCTTATCAGTAAGATATATTTTGCGGATTATCTGTTTGTTTTCGTCGGTGTTTACGTTCGCGTACCTTCTGTTGTATTTACTGATACAGTATCTTGATTGCATGGAATATCTTTGCTTTCCGAATAATGTTATAAATTACCTAAATTCCGCTTCTTGTATCTAAGAACATATTTGGGTAACTGGACAAGAATTACCAATTACACAGATCTAATTGGATGTCAAGTTAAATACAAATTAGACATATAATTACCAAAATCGAGCTAAACACTCAGTAAACCACAAAGTTTTCATAGGTTGTCTTGTCTATTATACAAGACAAAGTTGCATATAGTTGAACACGGAAAAGCCGAAGGTGTTAAACTTGGGAGAGACTTGCGTACTTAACATACCAATCCTAGACGTTTACGACTGTATGTTTAGCAAACTGTAAAACTTGTACCTACGTTGATACTTCATCCTACATTTAAATGTGTCCCCAGAGAACTAAATTAGCCATACATGACTGGTTTTTAGTGTTCGACCTTTACGTTCGACGGTTAACCTTTCACAAAACTCTCCGAGGGTCATGCGACCGACATAGGGTTCCCACTATTACTCTTTCACATGTATTCACCCCCTTCCTGTTTTAGCATAAACGGCTCATTTGACTGTGTTCGCTTAAAATGCTTTAAACATTGTTACGGGTCACTTGATTTAATTTTCATAGGACCCGAGATGGCCCTTCCGTGTAACCCGAGTCTCAAAAGCAATTCTAGCACAACCGTACATACTTAAATATTCATCAACGTGACCAAACAAATTAGTTTACCTGGAGTTGTATATACAGTACAAGCATTTCAGATACGTAGATATATCGAATACGCTTCCAATCGGATGGGGCGTAATCTCCGTATCTCGTTTCGTGCGAGTTATAGTTCACCTGTGATTCGTTAAAGTCTCGACCGCGTGTACGCCCGCTGTCCGCAACCCGACCGGCGCCAATCAACCGGAAATTAGGCGCAAATCAATAATTTCCTAGTCGATACTGTCCACTATCCATCGGTGCCGCTAATACAGTCTGATTGAGTCGTCTACCGTCGAGTGATGCGAAATTTCAATCAACACGGAGTTATGAGCGTGATCTGAAAATGTTCAGTTTAGTGTAGGTGTCATAATATAATGACAGGTCGTTATTGTTGTTTTGGTAATAACGGGACCTATCTTTTACCGAAATTAATCCGTGGTGGTATATTTGTCCAAGAGATAAATAATAACTGTACTTATCTATTTTAATTACTTGTAGGAATTACCATTCTTAGCGTTTATTTGCCTCAAAATGAAGACCCACAAAAGAAGCTAAAACCACTCAATTATTATTTATTAAACCTGAATTTTGCTAAGCATAATTGTAATCTTAATTAGTTATCTGAAGCGCGACTGACATAACAGAACTAGGTTAGTACCTATTCAATTAGATACTAAATTCTACAGTGGTTAAGAAAACCTACCTCGTACCAACAGGAAAATCGACTGAGATTCTAAGAACTCTTTAGAATACGGTACCTACATAATTGAGTATTATACTTACCCTACCTATGTAGTAGTCATATATCGTATAAACTCATCATTCAAATAGTAATTAATTTATTAAGTAGGGATAGGTGTGTAATTAAGTATACCGCATTGCACCTCACGGACACATTTCGGCCCCCACATATTATGGCGCCGCGTTGTAAACTCACCCAGACTCACCCTCCGTCTTCATTACACTAGAATACGAATTTAATACTCGCAAAGAGTAATTTCTCCGTGTAAGCGAGTACTCAAACACTTTATTATGTTACAGCATTCGTCTCTCGAAAGTACGCGAATTATTTAAAGCAGAAACCATTAAATAAACGCTAAAAAACTTCCTTCATTACGCGATTTAAATTCCCTAGTAATTTCCGCGTGTTCATTTAGGATTTGTTCCCACTTCTTACCGCTGTCCGTCCTTAACAGAACGACCCATAGGCGACGCTTAAAAGTTAATTATCCTCCTTAAATTTATTATTCCTATAAAAATCTTTATGAAACGTAAGAAAACCGTAACAAAAAGTAATAATAATGAAGTTCCCCTTTGCGACGGCTTTATAAAAAGGGAAGATATAATTCCTTAGTGAATCAAGCATCTGCCTTTGAAATATTGTCAGTCGTCAACGAAAATAATTATCTGTTTCGCTCCCCCTATCGTTAAGAGCGATGAGGCGAGTATTTTAGCGAAAATCGATGGCTTATAACTTCCGCATAGGGTAATACACCCACAGAACACCTGTGACTACACAAACATGTTTTTTGAGTAAGAACAATATCGTAAATGTTTCACAAGTTTCACGAAAATGGGGAGGGAAAACTTTTTGTTTGTATTTCGCGTTATAATCTTTGCTTAACTTGAGTCCTTAAATTAATGTGAATATACGTACTTGATTTATCGTGTTTTCAATTACAAACATTGGACCGTAACAGTGGGTCAGAATATCAGCGCAGCGTTATTATTTTTTTTGGATATCGCTGCACATACTGAGATAGGAGCCTTTTTGGTCTCGCACGGAATTTTAATGTTTTATTATTGTTTAATTTTATGCATATTTCTCGTGTCTCCTGTGCGAGTCACAATTAAATAGGTTTTCTTTATTTCTGTCTCTTTTTGTTTGTCATTCATTATTTGTAAACTGTGGTTATTACAGCAGGTTACTCATAAAAACCTAGGTTTAAACTCATCAGTATAATAACCTTATTATGAACAACAGCTCCTAAGCCAGCTCACACGCATGGGATTAATTTGTTGTGACAAAAAAATGCAATTACTCGGTTATTTTGTAAAATTCCCTTCAACCCCGGTTCGTGTCGTAGGCGGTAGGCTGAGCCATGTTTAATCTTCACTAGTTTTAGCTTTAGTGGTAGTTTAGTGTAATTTAATAATAATTTAATGTTATGGTCTGTTATGATCCGTCGACTAGCGTCATATTTCCATGAGAAGTGTTTCGTTCTGGTTACTAAACTTGTGTCCTAAGCGTTCTAGTTTGTCTAAACAACCCCCAAGCACGTATTTGTTGTATTGTGAGTAGAGATTGTCAAACTGCCGGCTTTAAACCAGATTATTTGGTTTCAATTAATCTCTCGCGAATCTTCTGATTTTTATTCTTATTTTGCTTAAATCGTGTATTTGATTCCTAAATGAAAGGCAATTTGTGAAAATATCATCATCTGCCTAGCCTTTTCCCAATTATGTTGGAGTTGGCATCCAGTCTAACCGGATTCAGCTGAGTACCAGTGTTTTACATGGAGCGACTGCCTAACTGACCTCTACAACCCAGTAATTGGGTTACACGATACCCCTTGGCAAGACTGGTGTCAGATCTCAAGCTTCTGACTACCCGTAACGACTGTCAAAGATTTTTAAATGGCAGCCGGGACCAACGGTATTTTGAAATGGTCTCCCATCCACGGACCGACCTCGTCAAGCGTTGCTTAACCTTGAAGATCGACGACCCGTGCGGCTGTTATTATTTAGCCACGAGCTCCTCTTGTTTAAATAATTTGTAAAATATAAACACTTAAAAAGGAACGAAATCAGCTGTTTTCTACATTTTGCCGAGTTATGCGAAAAAATTGTACAGAACAGCATTTTTTTTTTTGGGTGTGAAGTGACACTAATGAGTTCCTATTTGTAACAAAACAGTGTTTATATCTAAACCAACAGTTCGATTTTCTAGCTTCCTACTTTTTATTATTATCAATTAGTGGTTGCCAGCTATTCGGACGTTGATCGATAGATTACCAGATAAACGAGCACTGATTGAAAGGTTCCGAGGTCTGACCACATTTTGCACTCAACGGCTTAGCGAGGATCAGTAGTTTAGAAGTAAAACCGAGGATAATGGTAATTTACTTGGAAAGTGCTTTTAATTTACGGGGAAAATACGTTATAAGTAGGTAATTATAATAAGTAATTGGAAATGAGTCTTAAGGAAAACGTTGCTTTTCCTGCTTTTGAAACTTTTTTCCCTCATCTATAATTTTAAAAGGGAATATTTAGTCCCTTTGTAACGTTGGTCTTGGTTGCAATAAGTAAGAAAAGTATCTACTTACCACAAAAACATTTAAAAGCGGCTTCGAGACCTTCGATGAAATAATTTTGACGAGCATCCTTTCTTTTCTGAGTCACTCTGTCAACCAATAAACCTTCGATATATCCGTGAGCATATTTCGGCCAACAACAAAGTATCCCATTCATTTGTTTCTGCTACTACTTTTCAACTAATAGGTCAATTAATATGTATAGAGTTTCGTCTTGACGTTTTCCTTTTTTCGTAAATATCCATGGATCTAGTAAGTACTATTATTACGTATGTATGTATCTCAAAGGCCTTATACGTATTTCTTAAGAAGTATAAGGTCTTTGATGTATCTAAGTATTTATGTATAATATTTATTCTTTTTTCTACTTTTTCTTTCATTTGGTTGCACCTGCCATGGTTTATCTCTGCACCACCCTAAGTTCGACTGGTAGAAAATGCCTAAGGAATTAAGTCCGCCTTTGTACTTGTGCATAAATTTTGAATAAATAAATATTATTATTCATCTTTAGACACAAAGAAGTATATTTTGACCCGTGTCCAGATTATCTGGAGCCGATGAAACTAAAAAAATATTTTGAGAGTAGGTCACCACTTAAGCACTACGAGACTTCAAAACTGAATATCTACGCGAAGGTCTATGTAACCAATAACATGACAAGGAACACGATATCGCTTTATCAGAATTAGTGATGCTTATTGCCTGTATCGTAAATCAGTGCGATGACATTTATCACTTAATTTATCTTTATCCAATGGGTTCCGCAACGAAAGCTCGAACAAAGAGAAGATATGTTTCTGTTCTGATATTTTGTTATTATGAGTAGTAGATTGTTGAAAGTTGAGGAGTGGGTGTTTCTTATAGAAACTTGTAAACTTTGTAACAAATATTACGATTATTCTCTTCTAATCACTTGTGAATATAAATAAAATATTAAGTATTAACAACTTTTAACCTCGCTCTCATCTGGAACGCGATGGATGAGGTTTACGATAGAGCGAGCGTGCCCAGAAGATGCCCGTTCACTCTAACTTTGAAAGCTGACGGGTTTTAGGTGGTAGCCAACACAGACGCTGACAGAGAGTCTCACTTTAGCTGTGCTCACGTGATAGAGGAGAACGTTCGACTAAAATTTAAAGACTTGAGCGTTTTTTTTTTCGTTTTGATTTTCCTCTATGTCTATTACTGCATAGGCGCCATCCACGATAGGTTAGTGAACTCTAAGGTAAATCTTGCGTCCTTTCCTAAGTGTCATGCCGTAGCTAGAGTAATCTCGTGGCTTTGTTTATGAGATAGAGTGCTCTAACAGAACCGCTCTACTTGAAATTATCCTCTCTTAGGCGAGATGCTAATCTATGGAATATGAGTAGTAGTTTTGGCTTGAGAGTTTCTACTTACGGTTTTAAATAAATAATTAAACTTTATTACAAGACCAATTGTACAGAAAATCTCTTTACATATTTTGACGTATTATGTAAATGTGCACTTAGGGTGACAAAAAATTGCTTTGTTGGCATTTTTACTAGATATATATGGGGGTAGATAAATTGTGGCATATTGTTATTTTCATTTAGGTGTATTCATGATCAAAATAACATTTAGGTACTGGTGTAGTCGAGTCCGTGATTCGTGTGTCGAAAACAGATCCCTTTTCGCTGAAATATCAAATATCCTAATCAGAAATCTTTGTAGGTTGCTAGGTGAGCTTTATGTAATTTCCGGTATAAACAAAACCAAACATCTTATACTTCCCTTTCGTAAAGAACTCGGAATTCTGTCGTTTTCATTCAGTTACGATAATATAATATTTTTTTACCTTTTCATCTTCAATATTGCATATCATAACATCTTCCTGCTTATCAACAGGGGGATACGTATCTTCAAAGTGTTCAAAAATATACCTATATAAATGAGATAAGACATGGCTTTGTAGATAGATACATAATTTCAAAACTCCAATTCGAGTTTCTGATGAGAATGTCGAAATTTCGACTGCCGTTTGGGGATTTCGTCGAAGACAGCTAATATTCTCGTGCTGTGTCGTGCATTAAGGCAAGTTTACCAAGATTTATGTATGAAGAAACCTTAAGTGATTGGCTGTATCACGTACATACGATGTAAAGGAGGTAATATGTCTTGGAAAGATTGAAGATGGGGAGCGAATGTAGTGTGGGGATCGATATTAGATAACAGTAGAGAAAACAGGTATATTTTAGTTAAAGATTAGGCAGAACATAGAAGTAAAACCGGCCAAGTGCGAGTGTGACTCGCGTACAGAAGGTTCCGTATAAACAGTTACATTCACCAAAATAAATAGGTAACATAAACAATGAAAGCACCGAAAATTGCTCTAACGAAGGGACAAAATTAACTTTGCCATTCAAAAAATGTTGTCCCCATACATATATATAATATTACAAAATTGTCAAAAAGTACATTTTAAAAGATGGTCGACTATTACTCGTAAACTTGTAAAGCCTTTACCTGTGATAGTTATCCTTTTAATTTCGTTTTATCTACTACTGAATTCTTTCACATATCCAAAAGCAAAGTAAGAATGAAGAAGAGGTCGATTGCAATATATCGCCGTGGATAAATGAGCTTGTTTTATAAGATAATCTATACCAATATTGTAAAGAGGAAAGATTTTTTTGTTTGCTTGTTTGTACCGAATAGGCTCTGAAACTACTGGACCGGTTTAAAAAAGTTTTTCGCCAATAGAAAGCTACATCATTCCTGAGTGATATAGGCTATTTTTTTATCCCGAAAACGGGTCCAGTGGGGTGATCCACGGGAGCGAAGCCGCGGGGAACAGCTAGTTAAACAATAATTTGACGGTACTGTAGTTATATATTATTTTGTATTGTAATTTCTTTGTAGATAACTAAGTCAATAAATATTTTGTACTGCAAAACAAACAGCCATTTAGCGACACTTAACTCTAAGTTAATTAGCAATTTGAAGCTTAATTTTACGCAAACTGATCTCTGAATCGAAATAATGGTTTTCACACATATTTTGAATGGTCTATCCAACGATAGCCCACACCATGGAATAGATAAGAAAAAAATATACTGAGTCTCTGAGCTAAGCTGCGGACGGATGAACAGACGGACATGGCAAAACTATAAGGGTTCCTAGTAGACTACGGAACCCTAAAAAGGACATAACACACCTCAAATGTTTTTAGAGATGCATCTATAGTTCACCCACATTTCGCTAGCAAGAAAGATGACAATAAAAGTAGACTTTTCTAGGTTATATACCTAAGATAAAAAAGAAAATATACAAAGACAAGTTTCAATTAGTGACTAAGTTACTTCATTCTTTTTATTAATCACTCCGATAAAATATGACTCACAGCACAGCTGACAAACAGTTGATAATCTTAATGACCTTTACATGAAAGTGACCACCTAAAGGCCACAGTGCCCAACTACGTTATTGTCTACGCTCAAAGCACACTGAGACAATGTCATAAATGTAGAAAAGAAAAAAAAAAAACTATCCAGATAAAAAAAAATGACCCCATTCGAAAATTCGAATGTCGAATGCGATCGTCTCTTCTATAAAATGTGCACAACATTTTGGAGTAAGGGGTCAATGAGTCATGCAGCTTTTTATAGAAACTCGCTTCGACTCTTCTTAAGCCTGAACCCTTAGTATGTGCATATATAAATGTATAAAATAACTAGATATGTCCACTTTAATGTCTCTATCAGCAGACTATGTGGGAGTCCCCCGGTCATGTTAACATGGTTCAAACAATGCCTTGCACCTACGCATTTCTGTAATATGAATTTAAATGGAATACCGTATTTTATAGGCTTTAAGATGCTCTGCACTTTCCAGAGAGAGATAGTTTAATTTGGTGAGAACATAAAAGTTCTCTTGGAAATTAACTCTTTTATGAATATTTAAATAGAAATGAGAGAGATCATTTTATGAAACATGACCAACTAAATTAATTTAAGTATATAAATGTATTCTGGTGCATTTATTAATAACTTCAATTTAAACTTAATAGTAACATACCCACAAGTTAACAACACACGTAGACTATCAAGTAAAGTGTTTTTTTTTAAACTACGTAAAATAATTAAGTTATTAAGAAAGGTGAAACTTACGCCGGGAACCAGTTTAGAAATAATGCGTTTTGCTGGTAGGGAACATTGAGTTTTAACTAGGGTTGCCAGCAGGAAAATATTAATAGATCATAGATTTAATATAGACTCATTTAGATGTAGGCTTCTTAAAAGATAGCTTGATCTCTGCGACATAAGTCAAACTGACGTATAAGTTATTGTTACGTTATTGTTAACCTGTCAAGCAATATTGTTACTGTATTGACCGGCAGCTGTCGCAGAGATGAAGCTATCTTTTATGAAGTATAGTTACATGTCTACAAGAAACTGTTTATCTATTTAATAATTCTGTCATCGATTTCTCCTTGCGGATTTTCCATACAGTCATTTGAAACTTAATGACAGCAGTGATGTTGTAAAACTCCTCCAGAATTGACCGCTTTAAGATACAACGTATAAAACTGTCAACTTAGTCGTGTTTATTTATTCATAAACACTGGCTGGTTATGAGCATGTACCCACTCTTGTCTTTGGCTTCCTTATTTGAATGTCACTTGCGCGGGATTATAATCAGGTAGTGTTTGAAGTCGATTAGGCTTTAGTACCGACTTGTACCTACTTTGAAAAGCCCAGTGAAATATAGGTACAGTAAAATATAGATACTAAAGTATTATGGACTTTCTACCTTTCTATGAACCTTCGTCTTCGGAGTTCGTGTTGCATTGTTTGCTGCCCACACACTTCAAAATAATGAGGTTCTAAAAATAAATATCGATTACACAGTCGATACTTATAAAAAAATAAACAACAAACACTTACTTTTAGTTGCATTTTACTAAATGTATCGGCTAACTACATAAAAAAACGGGCAGTTTAAGAAAAAAACGTTATGGATTTTTAGTTTTTGATATTCGTATTTTGTGCTCTGGCAACCCTGATTATTAGCTCGGAATTAGCGTACGTTAATACGAGGGTTGGTAAATAACACTCATTAGTTACAGAGATAGCGATCAGGCAGGATGTGGGAATGATCCCACAGGAGCCAGTTTCGATATTATTTCGATTATTATCTTCGCTATTTGTTGCAATCTTGGTGGTAAGTTAATTGAAAAATGAGGTTTTTTATAGTTCACCTGGAGGCTATCTGATAGCGCCAGTTCTTATTTCTTTTAATATTTTTTCATTTGCATTTTGACGGGGGGATAAATTATGAAATGCTATGTTTTATGAGTTGGGCAGAGGCTTGATTAATTTTAATTATGGCGCCTTCTCTTTTAATTACCTCATAATGAAAAAATAAGCAGCTGTGTAGAGCTATAAAATATCAAAACAGGCTCCAAGAGGCCGCAGTTATCATATTCTTATTTATGCGGAGTTCATAGTAAAAGCGTGTTGCCAGGATTGCATGGAGACAAAATGATTAGCTCCATAAAAAAGTATTTACACAGGACACAGATGGGTAATTCCGTGAAAAACATTAAATATCCATAAACAGTCCCATAACATTCCGACCATAGAGCAACTATACGCCTCGACAGCCAGTACTAGAGACGGCATAAAACCTTAGATAAAGCACCTATAGATTTAGCTTTAAAATGAGCTCGATTGATAGAGCGAGATTGCTAATTGGCAGCCCCATGTAAATAATAAGGACAAAAGATTATTTTTTGTCTTTGTCACCATGGCCGGCTTTTGTTGTTTGTCAAACGCTAATATCATGGCAGGTTTGACAAACTAACTCGGTCGTGTTTGATTTTTTTGTGATTTCGCGGGATTAAGTGTTTATTGAGACAAGGCATTGGGTTATTTATAGATAATAAGTGTCAGTGCGATGGTGGGTTGAAGTGTTCTAGGCTGTAAAAGCCAAAGTGTTATTGTTGTTTCATGTGCGGCCACGCCATGGCTCCATCTATTGGTACTTTATCTAAGGTTAAAACTGTCCATAGGCATAAACAAAACGGGTCAGTGATCGTTACCGTTTACTCAGAATATGACAGCCGCAATTTAACCATAATTCTAAATGGCTAAATGGGGGTGTACTGTAAGGCTTAGCATGCATTGCGATTTTAAGCCGCGCGGATTTTATTTTTGCAATTTTTATCTCATAACTAACATGCACTGTGAGATTTTTGTCTATTTCTACCTGTTCATAGAAATCCAAATATTTTGCGGGATGGATTCTGTAGCAAAACACTGTTTTTTTGCGGTATTATTTCCGCGCGATCTTTTCACCGCAATGCGTGCAGCTTCATATAAATCCATGTCGGCGTGTGTAGCAAAAAATTGTGAGAATAAAAACCGCAGTGCGTGCTAAACCTAAGTTCACCTCTGCACAACTCTGCCTCTCTCTAGAGTAATACAGGTGTGATGTTATGATGATGATGAAACTTATAATCAGCACACATGCGAGCAATATGATAAGAAATAGTGTCTCTAGCGGTCTAGCCTCTACCGGCGATTCTGTGCTCTATGGTTGTAATATTCCGACAGGTAAAGACATGCGACGAACATATAAAAGGTACTTTCTTTCATGTTATCAAGTGCACGCTATACCGTTGAAATGTCAGAAGACCTGACATTTCAATCGCGAGTTGCTTCCGCAACACGCTACTCATAGCTACCTGTCTGGTTACGTCTTTATATTTTCTGCTATACTTCATAAAAGATAGCTTGGTCTCTGCGACAGCTGTCTAACACATTAATAGCGCTGACAATAGCACTTAACAGGCTAACAATAACGTATACGTCAATTTGACATAATTATGTCGCAAAGATCAAGCTATCTTTTAAGAAGCATAGTTTTTGATACCGGCTTTGCGCGCGTTAAAAGTTGGAAATCACCCCAATGGAAAACAACTCTATAACTTATTATTTAATTTTAATATTGCACCAAGTGCAACCCCATGTCGTGTCCAGGCTATCTCTCTCCATTCAGGGTTGCCTGGAAGAGATCGCAGATCGCGATAAGGCCGCCTTTTGTATGTTGTTGTTATTTTAAGGTTTCCGTATGTAATGTTATTAACTTGGTGTACAATAAAGTATATAATAAATAAATAATAAATAAATAACTCCCTGAACAAAAGTTATCTACATAAGTAATCTAGGACATGGCGTACCCATGTAGGTACAGAGTTTTATCTAAAACACTTCAGTCGTTTAGACGTGAAAAAGTTACAGACAGTGTAGTGTAGTATTAGTATACAATCGAATCCATGCTAGGTAATAACCTAGCATGGATTCGATTTTACGCCGGTCATGTGCCCTTATTTAAACGCTTCAGACGTTTAGAGGTGGATCCACGCGAAACAATAGAAAAGCCATTGTGTCAAGCGTGGATCCACGTCTTAACCACAGGAAAGTTTAACCTTTGGAACACAGAATACTTCTTTGTTGATTATGCATTGTTTCTTCCAGCTCATCCGAGTTTTAATTTTCAAAAATGATTTTGAAACTATGCCTTATACTTGCATGGTTTATGAATTTGCAAGTTTTGTAAGGGTAAATGGGGTGATGCCTGATATCCCAAATTTCCCAAAATGATTTTTCGTACATTCATTCCCGACGTCCCCAAAATGTACAATTAATTGATTTGTACAGATCACACTTAACCATTCCTCGTACTGATATCTCCAAAAGATATTTTAGATAAGAATATAATAAAGTCAGTACCTAGTTATATTAATCTTACTTTGGAAAATATTTTTTCTCTAAGTGTAATTTGTACTTTGTATTTTGAGATTGATTCGAAATATATCCAGGGTGTGTTAGGGATGTATCCAAGGCACTCCCTTTTGGAATATATCCAGGTTGTTCTGAAATAAATGTAGCGTAAAGGGAAGATTTTAAGTTGTGTTGGAGACATCCAGCAAGCAATTCTTTAGCTCAGTAAGCTAAGTAAACACATCATGTAGACTACAAATCACATTTTGATTGTAAAATTAATGAATTATCCAAGCGTAAATTGCAATGAAAATACATACATCTTACAGAATATACATATTACATTTTTATCCCGTTGATTCTCTAAATTAATAACAAATCACATTAAACAATACGTATGTCAGCATTGATTCGGCGACTGTACCATTCTAAATTTCGGTCAAGACAGAGTCGTAAAACCATCCAGTAAATGTTATAACTTTAAGGTTGAATGACACTTGCAAGTCATGACGTTTCTATTTACTGGGAATTGTTGTCAAAGATGGTCAACAATTATTTTCTCTGACTTTACTAGCACAGAAAATACAAACAAAATATAATTATTTTAATATTTTGTTTGTAAGTGTTTTTAATTTGTTCCACAGTACGTGGGACACTCAGAAAGTTTTGCGAAACTAAAAAAAATTGTTCTATACGTACATATATTTTTATTAAATCTTTTCAAAGTACTTTCCACCAGCCTCTATACAAAGATTCATGCGCCTAAACCAGTTTTCAAAACACTTTTTCCAGTCCGCCGCAGACACCTCGTTTACAGCCTGCTCGAACGCAGCCAGCGCATCTGCCGGCGACGAAAATTGTATCCCTTTGAGCTGATTTTTTATTTTTGGGAATAAAAAGAAGTCACACGGTGCTAGATCAGGGCTGTAAGGAGGGTGACCCAGGAGTTTGACTGGCGTGCTGTCCAGGAAGTCCCTCGTTTTGAGTGCGGTGTGCGCAGGTGCATTGTCGTGGTGGAGCAGTAGCCCGCGGAGCCCTGTGTTTGGTCGCTTGTTGCTTATAACAGAGAAAACTTCTGGCAAACATTTGGTAGTATACCATTCGGCATTAATGCTTCTTTGATCCCGTAAGGGAATTGATACCAAGTGGCCAGTCAAATTAAAAAAGCTAGCTATCAAAATCTTACCCCCGCTTCTAGATCGCTTCACTTTGGTAGGCGTTGGCTCATTTTGAAACACCCAAACAGTCGACTGGCGCTTGGTTTCTGGGTCGTATTGATAAATCCAGGACTCATCACCTGTAACGATGTCGTAAACACGCCGAGACGAGCCTGCTTCAAATTTGTTAAGCATATCACGGCACCATTCCACCCGGGCCTGCTTCTGAGCATCGGTGAGGTTGTGCGGCACCCAGCGTGATACTATCCTCCTCACGCGAAGATGGCTGTGTAGAATCTCGTGAACGCTTCCCGATCCAATCTTCAATATGTGTTGAATCTCCTGATATGTAATTCGCCTATTGTCTTGGATTAAATTTTTCACTGCTAGCACGTTTTCTTCGGTAACAGCCGTCAAAGGGCGACCGCTTCTTTCGTCATCCCCCAAAGTTGGTCGACCGCGCTTGAATTCGTTATACCAACGATACACGGTTGCCTTGGAAGGGCCTTCATCCATGAATGCCATTTGAAGTCTATCGTACGATTCATCCGGTTTCAGGCGACACTTGAAATCGTATAAAATCATAGCTCTAAAATGTTCCCGGCGCAGATCCATATTTCAGTGAGACACAATACTTTGAATTAACTCGCAAAAAATGTGGAGGGAAATTTTGAAATTGGAACTTACTTATTTTTACTTATAAATAATCATATTTTCGAAAAACATTATAACTGGCCAGTCTCCCATATATAAAAACTTTTTTTCGCAATACTTTCTGAGGGGCCTGGTATAAATGCAATCGATATAATTTTGTTTGCCAATCCAACATACCTACTGCAAAGATACAACAATGCAATGAACGTTATTGAACTAAAACAATTGCGATCGCGATCCGATTACGTTATTAGACTGTAAATTGCAATCGACACCTGATTACCTTCATCAACTAACATACATACCTACCTTGATATAGATAATCAGGAATATTGGTAGAGTAGCCTCCGGCAACTCAAACCCACTACGCGTCCGAATATGTAGCGGTGTAACTTTGTTGTTTGAAATTGACAGGTGTCTGGAAGGTACTTGTAAACGCCAAAGTTTTGCAGACTCTATATAGAATAGAAGTGACATTTAGTAATTGAAAGTGAAGATTAGAAAATTGAAAAAAAAAATAGGCCTACCATATAAGTCGTAGAACCGATGACCGATGGGGTAGACGTGTTCTTGAGTGGAGACCGCGAACTGGTAAACGTAAGGTAGGACACCCTCAGGCTAGGTGGAGCGACGTCAACGAGCTGGATGACAGTTGCCGAAAATCTAACCAAATGGCGTGCAATTGAAGAGGCCTATGTCCAGCAGTGGACTGCTATAGGCTGACGATGATAATGATGATGAACCTCTTACATTTTGACATTCCAACTATTGCCTTCGCTGACATCGAATTTCACTTGTCTAGGGGCCCAGCAGCCTTCTTGCTGTGAATTTAAATAATTAGGTATTGCCAAAAATGATTGAAATCTTTCGAAAAGAGTAGCTTAACCAATGAAACCGTCTAATATTTTTTGGCAATACCTACCTAATTATTCCAAGAGAATTTGTCATTCTCTTTCATGGGATCAAACCCTTTGCCTTGCCGAATTCGCTTACGCAATGTAAAATAATTCCTTGAAGAAAAATAATTATTGAATATATTAAACTGATTCATCATCTGCCTAGCCTTTTCCCAACTATGTTGGGGTCGGCTTCCAGTCTTACCGGATTCAGCTGAGTACCAGTGTTTTACATGGAGCGACTGCCTATCTGACCTCCACAACCCAGTTACTGGGTAACACGGTACCCCTTGGCAAGACTGGTGTCAGATCTCAAGCTTCTGACTACCCGTAACGACTGTCAAAGATCTTCAAATTACAGCCGGGACCAACGGCTTAACGTGCTTTCCGAGGCACGGAGGAAACTCGCTATGTTGAAATGGTCACCCATCTATGGACCAACCTTGTCAAGCGTCGCTTAACCTTGAAGTGAACTGATTGTGATACTTAAGGCGGTACCCCTAGCAAAACGCCGCGCAAGCCGATTTTTGTGCTGTTTTTAGGAGCTATCTACTCGTTATTTAAAAATAAATATCAATTAATAAAAATACATTACATTTCTTCATAATATTGATTCTAAAATGGTAGATTTAGTTTTTTTTTAAATGTTGTATATATTTCACTAATCTACTTCCTAAAAAACATGAAAATGAGAAATAATTATTGATATTATGCATCTCCTCGTAAAGTGTTCATTGTTTATTTTTTGTACTAACACTAATGGATAGACAATTTAATAACGAACATTTTTGTAGAATTATTTTTTTCAAAAGACCTAAATTCGATTTTATAAAGATTTTATTCTAAAATCTGGGCGTATTCACTACTGTAATTCATGCGCCACCAGTGCCGCTAGACCAATAGGAACGCTCATAACTCATGCCGATTTTTTGGTCAGGGTACCGTCTTAATATAATGTGATATAAATTAGTATAAGAATTGTATGATATTATATAAAATGTATGAATAATGATAATTAATCTATCTATATATGTAAAAGAGAAAGTATGTATGTATGTTCCTTATAGACTCCGAAACGGCCAGTCGTTTCGTTTTTATTAAAACTCGGTCCATACCGATTTTAATAAACATTTAAGACAATCTTTAGATTGACCCAGCGGATAATCTTGTAGTATCCTGTAGTTTAGTGGCGATCAGCGCTTTTTTTTTAACTTTGAACGCGGGCGAAGCCGCGGGTAGAAACTAGTATAATATAATGTAAACTGTCTAAGTAACTAATATTGAGTACGTATATTTTTTATAAACATTTAAATTGCAATACCTTAACAGACACCTAAAGTTCTAAGAACCAACCTTATGTTAACATCTTCAAAATTCTGTACACTTCGTTCGGAATAAAGAATTTGAATTTGCAATTAGGCTAAAAGTCTCAATCACTTATGACTAACATGTAAGTTTAGCTCTTATCAAACTAACATTTAAATCCAAACATAAATATCCCCAAGAATTTGAGGACGTAACGAGTAATTTAAACTTTAAGTATAATTTAACTCTAAGACAAACTGTCTCCGACCGTGGAGTCCCAACTCTATAAATTACCGTACAACCCACCTTACTTTACTAACTTACCATCTAATTATACAATATCAGTTTACTCATTACAAGATTTATCTCTATTCTAATCCCCTAAATTTTCATCCGATATATTGTAAAAGAATAAATTTATTTTCAACGGTAATATGTTACAAGAAGTGATGTATGGCGGTTTTGTAATTATTCTCTTCATTTGAGCGCGGTGCATTCATCTTCTTTTGAAATAGTTATTGACGACGGAGGTTTATATCTTTAGGTTATAGTGCACAATCAGAATTATCTGTCAGACAATAAATAACATTCAGGTACTCGTTGAGAAACCACTAATTAAGTTCTTGTGAGTTCGGACGTCGCGTGGGCGACTGATATTCCATCCTAACGATCAAGAAATTTAATGTCACCAATAAATCCAACTTTACTTCCAAACCCTTAAGGGTTATATTCGATTAAACCGCGGTAAACTTATACATTTTCTTATGCAAATTCATAATATTTAGTTGGTGGATGCTGACTCTATTTCAATAATTGATAATGCTAATGAAAAGTCTTGTATGAAATATGTTTTTTAACGATGCCTTTGTAGGGACTTCATTGTATGATTTGATTCTCATCTTCATTGATTTATAGGGGATGGTACTAAACATGGTTGGTTAATCACAGAAACAGGTACAAAAAACCGGCCAAGTGCGAGTCGGACTCGCGCACGAAAGGTTCCGATTTACTTGGTAAATTGCGGTTTACGATTTATGACGTATTAAAAAAAAAACTACTTTCTAAATCCCGTTCTAAACAATTTTCGGTGGAAGTTTACGTGGTAATGTACCTACATCATATATATTTTTGTTTTATCATTCTCTTATTTAAGAAGTTACAGGGGGGGGGGGACATTTTACCACTTTGGAAGTGTCTCTCGCACAAACTATTCAATATAGAAAAAAATATATATTCGAAACTCAATATAATTTTTGAAGACCTATCTATAGATACCCCCACGTATACACGTAGTCTGATGAAAAAAAAAATGTGTTTCAGTTCTAAGTATGGGAAACCCCCAAAATGTATTGTTTTTTTTCTATTTTTGTGTGAAAATCTTAATACGGTTCACAGAATACATCTACTTACCAAGTTTCAACAGCATAGTTCTTATAGTTTCGGAAAAACGTGGCTGTGACATACGGACAGACGGACAGACAGACATGACGAGTCCATAAGGGTTCCGTTTTTTTTTCATTTGGCTACGGAACCCTAAAAAGCAAGTTTAGACAATTTGTTTAAAATATGATCACATTAACAAGAACATTGAATTTAATAGTTTTATTTAATTTGAGAATCGTGTGATTTATTTTAATATTACTTCTATGTTTAACAAAACACAAAGCTACTATAATCTTGAAAATAGTATTTTATTTCTTACTATATTGCCGCTACCAAACTAAAATGTCCGCAACAGAAATATATTTGTAACTAATGAGCTTACTCCAGTATTATACTCGTTACGCACTAATAAACTAATTCTATAAGTCTAGAGTTCTAGACCAGTGAATTTTATTTACCGAATAAGTATTATATTTCTCGGTAAATGAACCACAGAATTGGTCACGTGAAATATTTCTAACATTTTATTAAATTTTTGTTCGAGATAGGTAATCTAGAAGGTAAGGCCAATTAGTAAAATTAAATTGAGGAGTCACGTTACATCGATTCGATGAAACACTTAAGATTGAGCCTTACCTACAACACTATGATCCGCGCTTGCAACATTTAAAAAAAATAACGTCATTGGCAGCTGTCAGTTTAGTCTCCGAAATAAAAAATCATGTAACAAATATTGCGACGAACTAGGATGACAGTAACTTTCACTTAACTAATTTTCCGGATGAAAAGAGCTTACGGTAGGACCCTTGTTTACCTCCAAGGTGTTGGAGCATACCCACAGTTCGAAAGTATGTTTTAGAATGCCTTGTCTTAGGGTGCGAGGCTATTGCTACACAAATCTGAACGTCGGGATGCCATTGAAAAAGTCCATTTCACTTTCCCACCTTTAAAGCCGAGGACCCCACACATCATCAGCCTATTAATGTTCCCACTGCTGGGACACAGGCCTCCTCTCTATGAGAGGGAATGGGCCGTAATCCACCACGCGGGCCCAGTGCGGATTGGTGGATGTCACATGTCTTCGAATTTTTGGTTCTAAGACATGCCGGTTTCCTCACGATGTTTTCCTTCACCGTTTTGAGAGCAGTGGTGAAGAAATAATTTACACAAAGTAAAGCGCCTGCCTGGGCTCGAACCCACAACCTACAACATGTAAGTCGCCGGCGATACCACTGGGCCACCACTGCTCTGAGGACTTAATCAGGCTTAATCGTTATCCTTTCGACCCTAAACAAACAAAGCAGATAAATGATATTTAGATACAATAAACCTCAATACTAATATTAGTATTTACGTATAGATATCTACGTATACAATATCTCAGGGCCTATACTTTGAGTAACTGCATTAGATCTGGACCCCCAAGGAGACACGCTAACGATCTTAAATCATAGAGGTTGAATCATACTGGCCATGCGAGAATGCTATGCTCCATATTTCTAAGTAAATCGTTCAAGAATAAGAACGAGGTTTTATGAAGTTGGACGGTGAAATGGATATGTTGTACCTACTTGTAAGTAGTTTATGTTTGTATTTTTATTGTATTTATTTATGTTTGTTACAAGAAGTGATGTATGGCTGTTTTGTAATTATTTCTCTTCATTTGAGCGCGGTGCATTAAAATAAAATCAGGTTAGATGACAAAAGAAAATACCCCTTCGTTTCATCATAGTTTACAAACAAATTAATTTGTTTTTAATATGCCAGTCAGCACTATATTATAAAAATAAAAATTATTCGCCAAACAATAATGAAAAAAGTAAAAACGGGAAAAGGGTAAAAACGGGACCCTATCACTAAGACGCCGCGGTCCGTCTGTCTGTCTGTCTGTGTGTCACCAGGCTGTATCTCATGAACCGTGATAGCTAGACAGACACAGATGATGTATTTCTGATGCCGCTATAACAACAAGTACTAAAAACAGGATAAAATAAATATTAAAGTGGGGCTCCCATACAACAAACTTGATTTTTGTGCCGTTTTTTGCGAAAATGGTACGGAACCCTTTGTCCGCGAGTCCGACTCGCACTTGGCCGGTTTTTTTAATTTCGAAGACTAAACTGACATTTGGGGGGTTGTCACTTTATCATACATAAAAATAGTGTCGCATCCTGACTATACTGAGCGATTGAAAGTTGATCGAAAATCGAAGTAGATCGAAAATGGAACTACTTTACGGCAAAAATAATACATTTGTTAAGAAACCAGCGGCTCTTATTTAGATTCTACTCATTATGCCAGACTTAATTTTATCGATCGCATTTATTTTATTGTTGATTTCATATTTAACGCAATTATAGTTTATGTACTATGTGTATGTAATACTGTTATATTTAAATATATTACGTTTATATTCATGAAACATTTATTTACACCAATTAGTAAAATTAAATTGAGGAGTCACGTCACATCGATTCGATGAATCACTTATGATTGAGCCTTACCTACAACACTATGATCCGCGCTTGCAAAATTAAAAAAAAATAACGTCATTGGCAGCTGTCAGTTTAGTCTATGAAATAAAAAATTACAATCAACAAAAATTGCGACGAACTAGGATGACATTAACTTTCAGTTAACAAATTATCCGGATGAAAATTCTGCGAGATTTTAAATGTTATTAAAAAGTTTGGTACAGCAGGAAATTCTCTATGAAATGGTTTTCTTAAATGGTTATTTAAGTGCATGATATAAAAGTGCCATAAGGTTCCATTCAAGTACCGCTTGACATCAAGAAGTCACGGACAAAAAACACGTTTTATAGCTATGTAAATAACATGGTCTCTGTAAACAATAAAATTAATAAACACGACCGTATTCATAGGTGGGTCCCATCCATTACTGCTTTATCATAAAGGGACTTAATTGCCGGACCTCCGGTACGATGCCGGTGCATCTTAAGGCGATGAAACCAGAAAACCAATAAGAAACGACTTGTTTCAAATTGAATAAAAAACCATATTTCAGCCAAATAAAAAATAGGATATTTTTGAGAATATTTTCGTTTACAACAAAAGCAAAAAAAAACTCGTTTCGAAGTGCAAACTTACTAACCTCTTAAAAATATATCTTATTCACTGGCCAACGTAAGTCGATAAAATTAATAACAACTAGCGGACGCCTCGCGGTTTCGCCCGCATAGTGCCCGTTCCCGTGAGAATACAGGGATAATAAGTAGCCTATGTCACCCGGAGATAGTGTAGCTTCTCAACGGTGAAAGAATTATTGAAATCGGTCCAGTACTTTTTAAGTTTATTCGTTACATACAAAAATACAAATCTTTCCTTTTTATAATATTAGTATAGATATAGATAAGTAACGTATCAGATCTGAATGCATCCCTTACTTGTTTTCTATTTTCGCTTACTCAACGTTTTTTTAAGTAAATCGTATAAATGCTTCATATTTTGCAGTAAATTACAACCGTTGTGTCATCACTAACTTTTTACTTTCTATGCGTCCGACAATGACCGCGCTTTAGGTCTTGTCACGCCCTTAAATCACGGTGATCAATTCTACGTCCACCGAGAACAATGTACGTTCGTCCTCATAGTTTTGTTACCAAACAATGCGTTGAGCGGACAATTTGTCAAACTTGTGTTCTTACCTGTCCTTACCTCTGTTTACTCTCCACGATTTATGTAGACTGACTCTGGCTGGTCATTGACAGACAGTGTACTGTTTGCTGTAGTGGCGTTCAAAAAAACTTGAACAAATATTATGTTTTCTGGTGTGAGTATGATATTATGAAGATCGATTACCAGTTTTTTTTTACACTGTGCGGTTCTTACCTTGAATTCTTTTGTGGTTTGCAAACAAAGATGATTTTGAAATATCGTAATCTATTAGTACCTTTTTATTTTGTGTTGTTAGGATCAGGAAGTGTAACAATTGTTGTCTGTTTTTGCACTGAACGTGCAACTTAAATTTAAGGCAATTTCTCAAATGCCGAGTTTCAATGGCTATAATTATGAAAAGCCGATATCTACTATTTTTTTTGTTGTTTGAGTTAGTTACTAACACGGGCCTATTAAGTATGACATATTTTAATTCTACTTTTTACCCGACTGCTGAAGGAGGGTAATGTGTTTATCAGTCTTTGTATGTATGTATATATATATGTATGTATGTTTGTTCCTATATGGCGTTCCAGAGACCGACTTAACCCTGCGAGTGTCATAGGCTACATTAAAATTGGACAATAGAAAAATGGCGGATTTTGGGCGCCATATTGTGGGGGCCCAAATTTTTTTTCCTTCCAAACCCATCATGTGGGATATCAAAATAAAGGGTTTTAAGAGGTGATTTCAAAAATATATAACACTTAAATGATTAAATGTATCGAATTAAAAAAAAAAAACTAAAGAGTTATAAATAAAAAAAGTTAAATAAAAAAATCAAAAAACCCGACTGCTTCAAAAGCGAACTAAAAAGTCGTAAACAAGGAAAAAATCCTGCTGTGCAGGAGGAGGATACATCTGGTTTTGTTCAGCCAGCTCGCGCGTATGTATCCTTCGACTGTCAAACAGCAAAAGGGCTCCGTTTAGACCCGTCGGGTATGGAACCCTAAAAATGAGAAATTAAAATTTACGTCTATGGTTTCAGTAAGGAGTATAAGGTTACAAGAGCCAGTTATAAACCTAAACAAAAGTTCCATAACTTGTTACATAAGTAGGCAATTCATAAAACAAAAAGAAAGCACGTTACAAGAAATTCATTTATCACTGTCCCTTACATAAGGTAGGAGCTTTAATGGAAGATATGTAGATTAAAACACTGTCGTTTGTATTCACTATTGTTTTGAATAATAGGAACAAGGTGACGCAACCGTCTTTCCAATAATGATTTATTATTCGAATCGTAATCGGTTGGCTCCTCTCTAACGATATGATTTAAAGAATTGGGACTTAGAAAATACAAACAGTAAAGGCGGAACGTATCGTGGTGTGGTGGTGCGCCTTATGACGCATTTAATTTACTGATTTTAATTTAATTTATGGTACGGGGTCCCGACGCTATGAAAGAAAATTTGATATTCAAAAAGTTCAAATCAATGTAACTAGATGGCGTGATATGCATCGATTTGTTGTTGAATTGTGTGTAAAATTAATATTTTCAAGAATGGATGATACAAATTGTATGTTCTTGTTTAATCAACTCTCCTAAGCACTAAATTATGAACTATTGAACTCTTAATTCACATTTCAAAGTTTATTTGAACGGATCATTTAAAATTGATTCCAATAGATGGCGCGGTTCTAAATCTCTAAGGTTTTCCTCTCGATTTTTTAAATTTGTTCTGTAACATATTTTTGTACAGAGAAACTGTAAAAACGTTAAAAAAATTACTATGAAACAAATCGTCACTGTATTTAAGGCACCACAATATTTCCACCAAGGAAATATTCACAAACCGAGTAAACTCTTTTACTTGCAAGTCGCTGCTAACGCCATCTATCGCCTCGGAACGGAACCGAACGCGATCGTTATAAAAATAAGCAGTATAGTCAGAAGAAAAACGCTAGTTACGTCGGCACGGTTTCTTTGTATGGGATGAGGCATCTGTATGCTAGTATTATATTATCTGTGGCTATGTTAACTGTCTATTAGTGTCTTTCACTTCAGTAATCGGATCATTACTTTCAGAAATAACCATCTACAAACAAACAAATATAAAAGTTGAAATATCTCTCGTGTAATATTAATTAGGTTTTCATTAATTAACTGTTACATATAACACACCTAACGTATAAAATACCAGGTATTAACAAGCGTCAAGCGATATAGAAAATACCCATATTAGGAACGGAGGCAAACCGTTCTCGTTTACCGTTTCTTATAAATTGTAAATCAAGGAGGGAAAAGTATCGTCGAGGCTGTAATCGTTGGGTGAGCTAACCGTCACTCCTTGTAGGCAGTATTTATGGACATCTCTAGACTCTGTTTTAATCGAGAGTTGATTGAAATGGTGTCGAGTTTCTAGTAGATTCATGTTTTAATTTGTGGAAGGGTTATTGATACCTAGGTGTCTCGAACAACACTTTTGGATTAGGATGCGTAGAAAAAGGAGATCCTTATTTTCAAGTCAATCGTTTTCTTCTGTTGCAACTTTATCCTATTTATTTAGGGTCAGCTTTCCTTCTCCACTGTGCTTATTTTTAATTCAATAACTATTAATTAATAGATAAAAACTCCTTAGTTCGAATCACAATGCGAATTTTTTTTATTCTTTTTATTTGTTTTCTCATAACTCCGTCATATATAAACAACAGATTTACAAAATTATTTTTTTGTTCGTATGAAGTTTATTCCGAAATGGTCCCGTTTTGATTTTGTAAAGATCTAATGAAGAACTTCGGCGATATACAACAGAAATTTTCAATAAATGACTGCAGCAAATCTGTGTCAAAAAACGAAGAAACGAAAACAGTAACACTGACTGCCGAAATTATGATTTATGTATGATCAAATCTTTAGTTGGATACCTAATTACGATACATCATAAATTACGTTTTGATGTCTCATCTAAACGCTATCAGAATCACTAAGTATTTTCTTGTTTGAGCGTCAATATATTGACATATAAAACAGCCTAATTATGTAAATCTCAATCTTTTTTGCCTCGATATAAACGGCAAAGTTTCGACTTCTTGATCTCGACCGATAGCGTTATAGGCGCCGGTGATTTCGATCGAGTTACGTAATCGGCTCTCAGGATTTATGTGTGACCTTTATACTCTTTTACGATCTATTTCGGTCGCTATGTGGTGTTAAACAGTTGGTATAGGTACTGATTGCCATAAAAGGTTTTAAGTTCATGAGAGATGAAAAGATTTCTTCGGCAAAGAATATGTTTTTGTTTCCAATTGAACGAAAATGATATTATGTTTTTTATTTTATCTATTCATATGGTCTTTTGGGTACATTACCAGTGGACAACGATCGGAAGGAGTTTTACGACGCCATATTTTAGTTTAGTATATTTTTAGGTTTAGTTAGTGAGTAGTTTTTGTTTTAAGTGTATAATGTTTGTAGTCTTAGTTAATTAAGTATTGTTTACACTGTATATACTTATATCTATGCGTAGTACATTATTACCTCAATGTATCTATGTAAATAAAGATTCTATGGTTTACAAATGGAATCCTTTTTTGTGTTGTAAAAATATTTTATAAACTAAATATTGTATAAGCTTTTATTGGTTTCCCGGTTCGCATCCAAAGGTTTAGGATCGGAAAAACAAATGGAATGCAAATGTAATATTCAAACAAATCCAATTTAATACTACATTTTTATTTTACAACGCGCAATCCACAAAACATTTCTTAGTCCGTTCAAATGTAGATATATTTAGTCATTCATGTTACTGGTATAAAATACAAAAAAGGAAAAAATACAGAACGAAAATTGAGATCCGAAAACAAAGCGACATAAAACGGAGGTGATGTGCCGTTTTTTGTCACTATACTAACAATTTATGCATGAAGTCTAATGGGCCCTTCCATCAGGCTTGTTTGCAAAGCTTTCTATGAAATTTTATTCGGTAATAGCCCGTATAGGCTCCCACGTCTTGCCTCAATATCACATTGTCAATAAAGTTGTTGTTAAGTGATTCGGGAGAAAAGTTTCGCATTACCCTTTTGAGTTAGCAGAGTTGTCTGCTTGCTTGGGTTAGATCCGAGCATATTTTTAGAATGTTTAGGTTGTAGATGTGTTTTTGTTTTTATCTGTGCTTCTGTATGAAAGATTCTGAATTAATTTTGGAGGCATGATTTAGAAGTTTAATAACATGATAAAATATAACTTCCTCATTTGCTTTTTTAGTTACTTGTTGAACATTATAAGCATTTATATCCAAACTACCTACAGAATTATGAAGAAGTCTTAATATTTGCAGGGCTGGCATCATTACTGGTAAAGCCTAACTTAAGTACCAGGAGATTATAATGATGCGAAAGTATTACCGAGGCAGGAATCTTAAGATGTAAAAAGAGTACCGGGAGATTTTAGATTCTGACGTCCTGGAACTCCGTTAGTCTCTACCGCTTTTGATTTTAAGCCCGCAAATACTTCATCATGATTCTGGCCTTCTGGTAGTTTGGATATAAATGCTTATAATATTCAAAGCCTAACTAAAAAAGCAAAAGATGAAGTTATAATTTTATCATGTTATTAAACTCTCTACTGATTTTAATCGAATTTTTGATTTAGACGTCCTAAAAAAAGAAGGTCTCAACACTATTACCAACTGGTCCGTAGGTGCCAGATGCGGCATACAATTTTAAATAATAAATTATTCCACATTTGGCACCTGCAAAAAATATCGTTAGGTGCCGTATGTGGAATACCTCAGGTGCTATTAACTTAAGTGCTGTTAAAACGGGTGCCCAATGTGGAATACTTCAATAGAATACAAGATTTTGATAAATGTCATTATATTAAGTCCGATGCGATATCTATTGTTTCTATACTTGTTTTGTTTTATTTTAGCATGGCAATAGCGGTAATTGTCCTTTATTTAATATCTGCAATTAATGCAAACAAAATGCTGGGGTCCGGTACATCTTTCTACGATCTGTATCTCTTACGTTCGTATCAATACCTAAACGCCGATTCTGATTCCTCTTATGACCTAATAAATTCATCGAAGTTACGTGTGAATAATACAATAACACCGTAATACGTGACATTTGGTATTTCCAAATCGCTCTTCACAATATTTTCTAATGACAAGATAATAATCATACCGATGACATTGACAAATGTTGCATGCGATGCGTGTGACGTCACTAGATAATTCCCTCATACGCTAGTACGTACCTACCACTACTTGCCATACGTAACTTCCTGGCTCTGAGGCTAATTACCTCTTACGGAACTGAGATCCGTCAAAGTATGATGAGAACAGTGAATCCTTCAAGGCTATATTCAGAGGTAATTACTAAGTTAATATGCTATTGTACCTACGGTTACCATTCATCCGGATTTATCCGGCAATGCCCGGCCATTTGGCCTTCTATCCGGACTTTGTCCGGCCTTCTAATTTGCCTGGATTTTTGCTTGGATGGTAAATTTTGTTTTTCCCATACGATCACGGCCATCCTCCAAGAATATTTTCTTGCTTCATACTTTTCAAACCGCGGTTTTTTGCAGTCGAGTTTTGTTATTAAAATTTCTGGACTTTACCTATATTAAAAGTCTGTCTTTTGTCAGGACTTTTCAATTTTCGAAATGGTAACCCTAATTGTACCTATACTTAATGTAATTGTTAAAGTTACTGCTGTGGCTTTAAATTAAAAGTAAAATCCTTTAGCTCCAGAACAAGTGACATTCTATCAGCGATAACGTTTCTAGAAAAGTAAAAAAAAATACCTTGGTGCAGTTGATCTATCTCACAACGGCGGGTTGGTCTTAGTCGTGTGTGTAGATGCTCATGTACATTGTTTCTGTGGGCGTAAGCTCGGGAGCGCTTCGTATCGCCTGTGCACACAGAAACAATGCGCATCTACACACACGCCTAAGACCAACCTGCCGCGCGCCGTTATGGGATAGGATAAAACAACTGTGTAGTTGAGATGGTACCGTTACCAAAATGCCTCGTGGCTCTTGTTTTGGTTTATTTATACAAAACGACATCGAAACGACTTTTCATTCATATCTTTTGTAGCGGTCAAATGATTATTCTGTTTCCTTCATTTTTAGGGTTCCGTACCCAAAGGGTAAAGATGGGACCCTATTACTAAGAATCCGCGGTCCGTCTGTCTGACTGTCTGTCACCAGGCTGTATCTCATGAACCGTGACAGCTAGACTATTGAAATTTTCACAGATTATGTATTTCTGTTGCCGCTATAACAACAAATATAAAAACAGAATAAATTAAATATTTAAGTGGGGCTCCCATACAAAAAAAATGTTTTTTTTTACCGTTTTTTGCGGTTATGGTACGGAAACCTTCGTGCGCGAGTCCGGCTCGCACTTGGCCGGTTTTTTAAATCATCAGCTTTACACATCCTGTTTCCTACATTTCTGGAATCATCATCTGCCAATCAGTTTCTTAGCTTACTTTAACAACTGTACAAAGTCTTTCTCGAAAAAGCAACTCAGTATCAACGCAAAACATGTTACCGTTACCACTGTGGTTACTACCCAAGTTACATCTCAAACACTAAGCTAAGAAAACAAATTCTACAATTCCGACACGTAACCAGAGTGGTTGAATATGCATCGTGTAACAAGGAGACAGGAACATTCGAGAGCCCGGAATGCGTTGAATAGAATTCTTCCAGTTTCTTTATTGGTTCTCGCGATCCCGCCATCTATTTCCACTGAGTTCGGTCACTATTGAAAATTCCTTTTTATTCCTTAGAAAAACGTACCAAAGTGAGTGTCAGAAACCCTATTTAGAGCGATACCTGTCCACTAGTTTACTTATTTTATTGAGTAGATGTGTGTTTTGGCTTTCAATTTTGTTCTGAAGTTTCTAAAGGAAGATTATGGATTCATGAATTTGTCTGTATGCTTTCAAATATACTTCAACCCTGCACATATCGTAGTTTATTTAATTCGGAATAGCATGTCTTTTCAATTTATACTAACAAGGGATCATTCAAGACAAAAGTATTTTATTTGGATCTCAAGAACTCTTAACAATCAAATATTTAGGTATGAATGATCTAACAAAAATATTCATAGTATTTTATTTATGCATAATTTTTTTTATATTCTTGACTGCCAGTCTTTCCTCGTTTAAATCTATTACGTGAAGGAACATAATTGCAACAATAAAATGCGACATGCACTAACCTGAATAATTGAATATCTAATAGTTTGCCACAAACTACAAGAAGGTGCTATTTTATATCTATGGTTTTCCATTAGAGTACAGATAATAAATAAATTAACATAAAATTTAACTAATTTAATATCAGAAGCCATTTTCTCACGAAATAACTTTGAGAAAACGTTCCGTTTCGAAAATGCTATGTCCTTAACACTATAAAATTTCTATCAATACTTTCGGAGAAGATCCCTTCGAAATTTCGCATGATAATATCGTCGCTTTTGATTGTAGGGGGTTCCGTAAGCATATTCGCTCCTAATCTGGTAAATTTGATTGATCGTTGGCAAGGCATACATTATTCCTTAATCGTTCTGATGCATGTGATAGACATAATTATGTTACCGGGAGCTAACTGACGATTTGACACGTGTTAAGGACAAGCTGCAAACAAATTATCGGACGCGGCTTACGGACGCGACTTACAGCCGCGGCTTATAGAGTATCTGGGTAATGAATGTACATTACACTGTGCAAACTATCGGACGGAAGTCGCGGACGTGACCTTGAGCGTTCGGACGTCCGATAGAGATCTGGCCCGCTGGATGTTTGTGTCAGCCGAAAACGTCCGCGGACGGTGTGCACGGGGTACGGGACGCGTCCGATCGTCTGACCAACTTAGACTACGCGATATCTCGCATGTGCGTGCGAGCAACCTCGCACCAACGCACAAATCAAAATGAAAGAAAAATGTATCGAGTGTGTTCGCATCAGAGAATTGCGTCCTCTCTTTTACTACTCGACATGTTTCTACGTAAACATAATCTTCGTTGAATAAGTTATATTGTCTATGGAATAAGCGCTCGGACGCGTCCGCAAGCCGCGTCCCATACGACTGTGCACACATCAGTCGCGGCTGTAAGTCGCGTCCGTCAGCCGCGTCCGATAATTTGTTCCCAGCTTAACTCGTATATCATCTGTAATTCTGTGATATTGACTTTTCTAAACTGGTCTTATCATCTGATACCTACTATAAAATTTTCATTGATACTTACTGATAAAGATAAAGGTTATTTTTATGACAATTACAACTATACCGACGGGTGTTTTTTGACAGTTTGGTAGATGGAAATCTGTTAACATATAAGTTAAGATAGAGAGGTAGGTATTGCCCGCGATTTGAAAGAAAAGTCCGTATTCTCATCTCAGTTTCCATCTGTCAAAAACATCTGTAATTTCCCTACATTTTGTCAAGTCTTTGACCTTGATTATCGCCGAGATGAGATTACGGATTGAATTTGAACGATTTTTAGTACGAAACTCAGTACACGTATTTTTACTCGACTGCCTAAGGAGGGTAATGTGTATCAGTCTATGTATGTATTTTTGTTCCTATGGGGCGTTCTAGAGACCAAACGCGTTGGCCGATTTTGATGATACTTACGTCAATCGATTCGTCTTAACCGAGTGTCACTGCCTACATTAAAATTCGAAAATAGAAATATGGCGGCTTTTGGGCGCCATATTGTGGGGGCCTAATATATTTTTTCCTTCAAACCTGTCGTGTGGGGTATTAAAATAAAGGGTTTTAAGGGGTGATTAATGTTTAAAAGTTTTATATAAAAAAGTTGATTCAAAAAATCAAAAAAACCCCACTGCATAAGAAGCGAACTAAAAAGACGTAGGTAAACAAGAAGAAAATCATGCTGTGCAGTCGGTTCTGGTTGATGATACATCTGCTTGTCTTCTTGTTTATAAAAGATGTGTTGAAGTATTTTCTAAAGTGACTAATGTTTCAAATATTATCAATGACTTTGAACCACTTACAAATGCATTCGTTACCTACACGGATTCTAATCAGATTATTAATATTATAAATTCGTCTCACGCTTGAAATATTTTCGCTGCATGATGTAACGTTTTTCACGTGTGCAACAATGCATAGCGAGTAGGATGCAACATTGTAGTATTCATGAAAACAGTGACCTCATTCTGTCATTAGGAACGTGATGATGGATGGTCTTCGGAAGGATGTTCGACTATCTCGTGACATCAATGTAAATTAACAGGATTTTATCGACACTTGGTCAAACCATTGACGTAATTGGAATGTGGTTACCTTTTTACTCATTTGCTTGAAGTTGGGGATTACCTATAGTAAAAATGCCAAAGAGTTTCGCTGTGGCTTTGCATATTTTATGCTACCTTACCTCAATATTAACAGTCATGAAATAATAATGATGAATCATTCGCTGGGTCGTGAATTCATGATTCAAGGGAAATCACTAATTTATTGAACACGCGTTATTTTTTAAAGAAGCAACACAAGTGATATTTAAGGTCGAGTTGATAACTGGCAGATAGGTACAATCAAAACTGAAAATGACGTAATGATATTTCAATATTTCTCTCATAACTTGCAGACATCCGCAATCCCAGGGGATAACCTGGCCTTATTGTGTGTAGGACATGGCTGGATCATTGGACAGGCCGACTCGATTAGTTTCTGAACTCAATAGACTCCGCCAAATAGCGAGGTTGGTAACATTGTGTCGTGAATAATCGTGATAATGTTGGCAGCACGTATTGAGTGACAAATTGGTTTCGCTGACAATTTATTTGTTCTAAATTTTGAATTTCGGTCGTGGAATATTTTGTTTCTTTTTTAAATGCCACGATCTTTGTTTTTTTCTGCCTATAAACCTGCCAGTATGTGTTGTCTTTGTAAAAGCTCTTCCTTGTATAATCTAAGAATAGACACCAAAGAAGTAGCAAAGATTCTGCGGGTTTGTATTTACCGCTCCAGTTTGGTATATAAATGAAAATTGGTTACAGTAGATATTAAGAAGAAAATGAGGTATAAATAGACACACGATATTGCTTTAAAGATAAGTATATTATATTTCTTTTAGGTAGAGCTGTTTCTTACAGGAATAATTTTCGGAGCCTTTCTTAAATAGGTAGTTATTATGTACAAAAATAGACTCGATATATAAGGTTGTTTACGTAGTCAGATAATTATTCAGATAAAACCATAAAGCCAGTAATTTTACAAACGTAAAAATCAGTTGCAGCAGATATCTTTTTATATTCCTCCTGTCCTTATTATTTTATAGATATTTTACGACTAGTGTTATAAATTAAAACAGTATATTTACTCATTTTCCTTAATAACCACTTGAAAACAACAACTTCAGTAGGGAGAAACACACTAGGTAAGTAAGTATCTATCGATCTAAGTGTGCATTGAATTCTACAACCTGTTTAAATCAACAAGGAAATCTAGTGTTATTTATTTTGTAGGTATTAAAATCAAAAACGGGTATTAAAATTCTAGATATATTATTATAATTAATTGACTATATTGTCGCATTGCTGGGCCTCCCCCAGCGTTTCTTATGTCTGCCTCGGTTGCGAGGGTCCGCGCCCACTCGGCCCGCTTTGACTCGACCTGAAAAATAATACTAGATGTTTTAATACAAATTTAGTGCCATTTGTAGAGTCAGGCAAATCATCTGCCTAGCCTTTTTCCCAGTGGTTGTTGGCGTCGGCTTCCAGTCTTACCGGATTCAGCTGGGTACCAGTGTTTTACATGGAGCGACTGCCTATCTGACCTCCACAACCCAGTAACTGGGTAACACTATACCCCTTGGCAAGACTGGTGTCAGATCTCAAGCTTCTGACTACCCGTAACGACTGTCAAAGATCTTCAAATGACAGCCGGGACCAACGGCTTAACGTGCTTTCCGAGGCACGGAGGAAACTCGGTATGTTGAAAATGGTCACCCATCCACAGACTGACCTCGGCAAGCGTTGCTTAACCTTAAAGATCGAGCCGTGCGGCTGTTATTATTTAGCCACGAGCTCCTCTGTACAGTCAGGCAAAGTGATATTTTAATTCTAAATAACTACTAAATGCCTTAGGATGGGCGTCGCAACCGGGTTGCTAATGTATCTACTTCTAGATACATCTATTCACGTCCAATCCCACCTCAGACCAAATGTTATTTGGTCTTAGATTCCCACTTAGTTACCTTTGAAAGTACACCAACAGAAATGTAGGTAGGCGAATAATTTATTGACGATGGTAGCACCCATCTTGTTAGGTGTCGTAAGTAATTTGTAAGTAATTGGCTCTCTTAGTATTTACGTACTTAAAGGCCATCTTATTTGTGAGAAAAATGTATTAAATGGGACAGATTTTTTGGCCTTGGACTCTAGACAAAGTGAGATTCTCGATAGCGATTGTCGAAACGTCGAAAATATCGAGATTGACCAGGGTGATATTTGGGTAGCGCATCCCAATCCCAAAATATGTCAATGAAGAAATCTGGCAATACTTCCCAGGATACTGATTTTGAGGGTTTTTAAGGGGAGAGGGGGAGGGGCTCGACTACGCAAAACTGAACAAAAAACATGCCGGGAAATTACTAGTGCCTGCTCAGAGATTACAGTTATACGGTAGAAATGCCAGTTGCATGACAATTAAAATTTATAATAAATTACCACCTGCCCTGAGAATGCTACCAATTAATAAATTTAAATGTAGAATGTTTGCTTGGCTCCTAGACATGTGTTTATATTCCGTTAATGAATTTTTAAATCATACATTTTGGTATTATAATTAAAATCTTAATAATGATATTAGTATTTTGACATTATTATGAATTCCTTAACTTTGTAATTTTGGCTTTTTAAATTATTTGTTTTTTTTTGTTTTTGACGCTATGGTTGATATTTTGACATGATGATTTATTTTTTGACATTTAAGATAAATTTTTTGACATTGTGATTAATTCTATTGATATTATGATTTATTTTTGGTTATTGATATGATTTATATAATGGTCTTGTAGTGTAAGTTTTCATTTGCATGTAGCTAGTTAGTTATTTAATATTTCTACACCACGCAATGGTGAAACAATTTTAAATGTAAGACCTCTATGTACCACATACTGAGAAATAAATATTTACTTACTTACTTACGCAGCTTCGGCTAGCTGGTCGCCTCTGGTGACCGCGTACCCGAAGACGTAGCGTTGGAAGGCCTTCCTCTAGGTGGAGATATGTCCTAGTCAAGGCTATGGGAATCCGGTGGATACGAAACTCACAGGACCGTTCAGTGTGGCCACGCTTGGGGGAGGCCTATGTCCAGCAGTGGATTTCTTTTGGCTGAAATGATGATGACGATGATGCCAATCCCAAACATTTTAGACTTTTTGATATAAACTTTTAATAGAATTTAACTTTGTCTAGTCTTGCGTAGGTAGAGCAACTTCTGGTTCCTTACCAAAGTATTTGTTGCTGTAAAAAAAATGTCACGAACTCATTATCTTTGACCCTTGTCCCATTGTTACTTGGAGTCAGCGCGACACCTCCACCATCTTCTGCTATTTTTGCTCTCGTTTCTTTCATATTACCACTGACAGGATCCATCCAATGTCATTTATGTTTAGAACTATTTTTAACCCCTATCTATCTATATATATATTATATATCTCTTCCTACATTTAGATAAAAACTTTATTACAAAAATATACTACCGACTTACAAAACTACGAAGTGATAAATAATCGGTAAAAAATCGGTAGTATTTTTTTGTGAAAAGTTTTTTTTTAATTTTCACTTTTTAGTTGTACCTCTAATAGGCAAATAGTTTCGTAAGGTACCTATAATGCCAAAATAGATAACCTGAATATCATGAAACTGATAACCGGTGAAATGAGAGTGTTCCAAGGTGACCTGTACACATCTGCGTACCCCTTTAGAGCGTACTGGCGTGATGTTATGTTATGAAATGGTATAAAAAATAAACAGACATGCGATTGCAGCAATCCCGAGAGATTTGCCGTTATTTATTGAAGAGTTCTGTTGTATATCTCCGAAGTTCTTCATTAGATCTTCACCAAATTAAAATGGGACTTATTTCGGAACATACACTTCACTAGGAAAATCGGTCCACAATTGACGGAGATATCGGTGAACATACAAAAAAAAGCTACAAAAAAAAAGAACATAGAACCTCCTCCTTTTTGGTAAGTCGGGTAAAAATACATGCTATGTACCGTACAATGTAACTTAACATGTTATTTTGTGACTTCTGCCGTAATTCATATTATTTATGTACCTACTAAGGTAACATTTTATGTTATTTATATATTACTGTGCCTAGAGGTACCCATTGTTTCTCTACAAACCAACAAACAGTAAATAAAACTTTAGTAATACATAAATATTAATGAATACGATTTTCTTTTCTGTTTGTAATTACTAACTAATTGGCTTCTCGTGATTACGGCGCCATGTTGGATGTAACATTTATATAAATTACTGGATATTTATGAATTGCTGTGGACATTATTCTTTATGCTTTAGTTGCTGTTTGTTCCAACCAACTACTAATTGGATGGATACATTTACAGCTTTAGAAGTGTTATTTTCTATTCTTTAAAATAAATATATGCCTTTTCTATTTACTTTACCTCTCAAACGAAAATTGTTTGTCTTTTACAACAGTAAGCGCCTGCGCAACATAATGAAGTCTGTTTCTCATATTATATATGCAACCATGATGAGCTATTGTTTTTGACAGACAAGTGAATCTGACCTCAGTCAGAGGTGTCTCATCCCATACAAAGAAACCATGCCGACTTACTATATTATTTTTACCCGACTGCCGAAGGAGGGTAACGTGTTTATCAGTCTATGTATGTATGTATGTATGTTTTTCCTATGTGGCGTTCTAGAGACCAAACGAGTTGGCCGATTTTGATGGTTCTTACATCAATCGATTCGTCTTAACCCTGCGAGTGACACTGGCTACATTAAAATTAGAAAAAGGGAAATGGAAAATAGAAAAAGTGCGGATTTTGGGCGCCATATTGTGGGGGACCAAATTTTTTTTTCTTCCTAACCCATCGTGTGGGATGTCAAATGAGAGATGCCTTTCCACGGATATAGATGGTGATCTATCTATCGACGTGGAACAAACCCGAACGCGATCGTTTTACAAAAGTAATCAGTATAATCAGATGAAAATGATGGGATGAGGCATCTGTATGCTAGTATTATATTATCTGCGCCACAGTGCACTTTCAGTACTTAAGCTAGTCACTCAAATTCGGTAGCACTCCACACCCCCGTTTTCTTAACTAAGAAGTTAAATATTTGTTAAACTACTTGAATACTTGGCAAATTCTTAGAACGAAAATCTAACAGATTTCAAACTAAAGTACAGTTAAAAAAAAAAAAAAAACAAAACACCCGACTGCTTAAGAAGCAAACTAAAAAGACGTGAACTAGAAGAAAAATAATGCTGTGCAGCTGTGCAGTCGGCGGATACATATTCGCGAGCTGGCCGACCAACACCAAATGTATCCTCCGACGGCACAGCATGATTTTCTTCTTATTTACGTCTTTTTAGTTTGCTTCTTATTTTTCTATTTTCCATATTTAATGTAGCCAGTGACACTCGCAAGGTTACGACGAATCGATTGACGTAAGAATCATCAAAATCGGCCAACGCGTTTGGTCTCTAGAACGCCACATAGGAACAAACATACATACATACATAAACACATTACACTCCTTCGGCAGTCAGGAAAAATACTCAACTTCATAACATCACAGACATTCACCCTAAATCAGAGTACGCAAACAATTTCCTAACAAAACCAGAGAAAGTCACCCTTTTTCCCCTCAAACTTGAAAAGAAAAGCATATTACCTACAAACATACTATCAAAGTATACGTATACCTAATCTTAACAACATTAGACGGATAGAAGCCTCGTAATTTGCCTCACAAATGATTGCTGTGTTTCAGCTCACATATTATGAAGCCAGCCTGTTGGGCTATTTATGATACGGGACTTTTTATGATGCTTGGCTTACGAAGATTGCCTGTGTTGCGGTGATTACTCTATTTAGTACATAAATGCTGTCACGATAAGTTATGATAACGAATTTGGGTGGAAACACACGTGGGATATTGGAATTTTCTTTGCTTTAGTATGACGAGTTCAAAGGACCTTTACTATGGATCGTGTGTTAGGAACCTTATGGAATAAGAACGCTTTTGGAAGAAGCAGGAAGGGACTAAACTAAACTAAGAAACCTAAACCTACTTTCTAATATAAAAAAGTGTTTTATCTACATAATATTCCCCCAGGAAATCAGGATGGCAACCAAACCAAAGTTCGCGAACACATTCGTAAGAAGGTGGCAGTAGTTTCGTCACGGCGCAATTTTTTTTTCGCCATTGTCTATTTCAACTAATTGTTAAGGAATACCTGTATTTAGTTCATTTGTTTTAGTATTTATTGTATAATTAGATTGTATTTATTTATAGCTTGTATTTAGGCGATGTATTCAAATCCATTTTACTATCGTAATTGCACCTACCACTATTAGTTTCTCCATCACCCAAAGGTTGACTGGTAGACAATGCCTAAGGCATTAAGTCCGCCTCTGTACGTTTATGTTCTTAAATAAATAAATAAATTTTATATTATTTGCCAACTTGAGGAACCAGAGAGTGTATAAATATTTGTCCCTAAAGCTTTAAACAATTTCAATTAATCATTTAGCTATAAATGTCCAAAATACGTGTCTATCACTAAACTGCACGCACTAATCGATCGACGAAAAAAACCTCTTCGATTTTCTCCCGAAAAAAATAAAACGTTCCTTTTTCAAAACAGAAATTCTCTCTGGCTGTCCTGTAAATTACTGCTTGAGGGCATAACACGAAGGGTTCTACAACAAACCGGTCGCGAATCTCACGGCATACAAGCTTATGTTTTATGAATATTTCATGATTATTAATTATGCCCCTATTAAGTACATATATGGGAGGGGGACGTAACAATATGATTAACATATTAATAGTATATTATGCTTTAGTTAGGGCGAAAGTGTATCAATCACGTGTGTTATGTGGGCGGAGGGTGGGCCAAGATAGGACACCAAATAATTATTATGTTTTCGAGCCTAATCTTATTCATTTCGTCCAAAAATATATGCGGATAGTAAAATTGAAGGGATATTCATAAATAATTCATGACAACTTCGAAATTCAGGCACATTGAAAAGACGCCAGCTGTTCTCAAAGATAATGTACCTAATCCTAAATTAATGTATCCTAATGAACGTAACTTAGGCACTTAGTTTCGGTCTAATCACTGTAATCTGTATTTAAATTACTCAATTAAAACACTCAAATTCTAGTTAAACATAAAAAAAAGTTCTCATTTATTTAATGTATTCCAATGAGCTAACGAAGGACCTCTAAAAAAGCCGTTGGCCGTCAAAATAACAAAGATTTTTACTCCGAATTCCGCTTAAGAAAATATAAGTAAAAGAGAATGCCTAAATGTGAATAAGCAGGACTTTTCTCATTATATGAATCTAAAGAATAAGGCCGACGAAAGGGAAGAGGCCAAATTAAGGAAATTAACTTTTTTATAATAAAAGCTGAGCTCCCACTTGGCCATTGCAAATGACGTACCATTAATTGTGTGATGTAATTAAGGGTGGCAACAAATAAGAGCCGGGTAGTGGATTCTTCCTTTTCACTCGTAACATGGTTGAATGCGGTTTTGTTAACGTTTAATAGTGTACTTGAAACGCTTGCTGGCAACGGGAAAACGGTTTACGTGCAAGTCAGCTAGCGACGGGTGACTGCGATTAATGTTTTATCTCTGCGATTCTTTACAGCGTTTTGGTCTTGTGTTCTACTTGTTTTCTTAAGCTGCGTGAACACGCAAAATTCTTCTGATTTAGGTTCATTTATTCATTTGGTCGAGTCAGTCCTTACTCATTTTTTTCATCGTTATTCTTTTGTTGGACATTTCGAGTATAATCCCCGGCACGTAAGTTGGCAAGAGTAGAGAGTTAGATGCGCAGAAGTCGTTTTATAGGTATCTTTGGTAGTGAAGTCGCGTCAGCGTTCCGTTCGCTCTTTATGGTGGTTGCAATGGTCAGTTCGCGGAATATGCGCGATCTAACCCCCGCTACGCCAAAACCTTACGTACCGGGCATTAAACAGGATTTATAATGTTAGTTGGTGAGGAGCTCGTGGCTAAATAATAACAGCCGCACTGGTCGATCATCAAGGTTAAGCAATGCTTGACGAGGTCGGTCCGTGGATGGATGACCATTTCAACATACCGAGTTTCCTCCGTGCCTCGGAAAGCACGCCAAGCCGTTAGTCCCGGCTGTCATTTGAAGATCTTTGACAGTCGTTACGGGTAGTCAGAAGACTGAGATCTGACACCAGTCTTGCCAAGAGGTATCGTGTTACCCAGTTACTGGAATAATTTACCTGTGACAGCTCATAACGTTAATTGGTTCTAATTAGTTGGTTCTAGATAAGGCAATCACACTAATTATGCCAACGAATTCCTCTAGTTGACTTCTGATCTCTTAGATGAAGAGAAGACGAGTTAGATTGTAATCAAAACTAATAAGAATATATTTTTACTCAAACTTCCTTATCATACGATAAAATAACGCTAGGTCCGTGAACATAAACAGCTCAAAGTGTCGGAAAACATAAGAAGTTAAGTACAATGCGGTATGTCTGTAATCTGTGAAAACAATGATTCATTTCACACGAGAACATTAAATACAAATATTTACCGAAATGTCTGATTAAAAATTATGACGCTTACTTTATTTTCTTGACATTGAAAGAAAAACATTTACTTAAGTGAGTCTCGTGAGTCGTGATAGTAGACCTTGTCCAGAGTGACTGCGTAGTGACTAAACCGGGTGCGGGCGCGATTTGTTGGTCACAGAGTATCACGAGTGGTTGGAGCGGCCAGTATAAGCTAAACATGATTCCTCAGGGAAAAAAATCAAAAAACCCGACTGCTTCAAATGCGAACTAAAAAGACGTAAACAAGAAGAAAATCATGCTGTGCAGTCGGAGGATACATATTCGCGGGCTGGCAGACCAAAATCTGGTGTATCCTCCGACTGCACAGCATGATTTTCTTCTTGTTTACGTCTTTTTAGTTCGCTTTTGAAGCAGTCGGGTTTTTTGATTTAACCTTTTTTTATTTATAATTTTTTAGTTAGTTTTTTTTTCGAATTATATAAGTATGATATTATTTTTTTCCTCTTAAAACCCTTTATTTTGATACCCCACACGATGGGTTTGAAAGTAATAAAAAATTTGGGCCAACACAATATGTCGCCCAAAATCTGGCATTTTTCTATTTACCAATTTTAATGTCGGTAGTGACACTTGCAGGGTTAAGACGAATCGATTGACGTAAGAATGATCAAAATCGGCCAACGCGTTTGGTCTCTAGAACGCCACATAGGAACAAACATTCATACATACATACATAGACTGATAAACACATTACCCTCCTTCGGCAGTCGGGTAAAAATGGTACTTCAGCCCGCCTTATCGACCGCGTAAGCTCCTCGCCTTACTCGGAGCCATAGTTAGCCTCAGTTCCGGCGTTTTAATTAGAAAAGCGACAGTCGCACTGAATTTATATATATGTAATAGGATTGATAAACTCGCTCTGTCGCAATTGCGTGGGCGTTGTGCCCGGTATCATTGCTCCCAGATGATAATACTAGATAATAATATCAGGGTAATATCATCTAGGAATTATTGGAAATTGAACGTGTTATGTGTGAGTGTAACTACGCCTTATCGAGGATTAATCCGATGTTGCAGAACCTGCTTTATGAATGTGTACCTGATTTGTAATAAGGGTACTGTAGTATTATAATTTTATTATGTACTAGCTGTCCCACGCGGCTTTGCTGCCGTCAAATGGCTACCTTCCTACCCTACATACATGATTGTTGCGTATCTTAAACCGTTTACGTAGCGCACGCAACGGAAGCTCTCAAAAAGGATTACATTTTGTCCCGTTTTTGCAACATTTTTCATTTATGCTCCGCTCCTATTGTTCGTAGCGTGATGTTATATAGCCTATAACCTCCCGCGATAAATGGTAGTCCATTTATCGCACACAAAAATAATTTTTCAATGCCAACCAGTAGTTCCTGACATAAGCGCGTTCAAACAAACAAACAAACTCATCAGCTTTTTAATATTAGTATATATTGTCTGTGGTAGATACTGTTGTGGCGGATTATTTTGCTTGCAAATGTTTGCCCATTGATACAAGATTTATGTCTGTTAAGTTGTAGTGATAAATTATTTTGAGAATTATAATTCTGTTGCGTGTGAAACAGCTTAATATTGTAACTAACTACATTCTTAATAATGATTTAAGCTGACAACCGGATTCAAAATTGAGAAGAAGTGAACTCTGTTAACTCTAGCATGAGAACTTGGATATCTTATCATGTAAATTTGTTATGTACTCGACTTCATATTCTCAGTTTTGAAACCGGAAAATTAAATACATGCATATTAATTTAATTTTACGTTCCTTAAAACATAGTTACTAATTGTTTAGGGCTATCAAAGTATCATGTTAATTTAAAGAAAGTGGAAAATCCATTGGGTAACACATCCCATAAAGACATCTTAGAACAAGTTTCCTTAAACCGTACAGCACCTGCATACAAACTAGAAAGCATATATAATAATAACTGTGCCCATATGCAGAAATAATAATAGCTAATCGTATAATAACGGTCTTGAGGACATAATAACCGGTTCACAAGACGATTTTTGAAAAAATGGACTTCTAACCTTTGAATATTTTGACGATAAATAAAACCGATGACTAACTACTAACTATAGAGGTCGTATATCTATATTCTGATTTTTAATTTCGTAGAATAAACTGACATTTGGTGGGTTGTCACTTTATCTTTACATAAAAATAGTGTCGTATCCTGACTATCCTGAGTTATCGAAAGTTTCGAAAATCGAAGTAGATAGATCGAAAATGGAACTTGCGGCCCTTATTTAGTTTCTACTCATTAAGGCGGTACCCCGAGCAAAACGCCGCGCAAGCCGTTTTTCGTGCTGTTCTTAGGAGCTATCTACTCGTTATTTAAAAAGAAATATCAATTAATAAAAATACATTAAATTTCTACATAATATTGATTCTAAAATGGTAGATTTCGTTTATTTTTATTTTGTATATATTTCACTAATCTCCTTCCAAAAAAACATAAAAATGAGAAATAATTATTGATAGCATGCATCTCCTCGTAAAGTGTTCATTAATTATTTTTTGTACTTACACTAATGAATAGACAATTTAATAAGGAACATTTTTGTAGTATTTTTTTTTTCAAAAGACCAAAATTTGATTTTATAAAGATTTTATTCTAAAATCTGGGCGTATTCACAACTGTAATTCATGCGCCACCAGTGCCGCTAGACCAATAGGAATGCTCATATCTCTTGCCGTTTTTTGGTCAGGGTACTGTCTTATTGTCACTTACCTAATTTTTACCTAAATTTTTCGTAGTTATTTTATTGTTGATTTCATATTTAACTCAATAAAAGTTTATGTACTATGCGTACGAATGCGAATATTTAAATATATTACGTTTATATTCATAAAACATTTATTTACACCAATTAGTAAAATTAAATTGAGGAGTGAGTGAGAGATTGAGTCTTACCTACAACACTATGCTCCGCGATTGCAACATTTAAAAAATAAGGTCATTGGCAGCTGTCAGTTTAGTCTACAAAATAAAAAATCACAGTAAAGATAATTAAGACGCATACTTAGTTCTTCAGAACGCTGTATTAAATCAATTTATCATTTAATTTACAAACCATGTAAAACATAAAGAGTTTATTGTTAAACAGTTGAAACTCTCGACACACTATAAAAATAATCAAGTATAATAATGCAAAAATGATAAATAGTTAGGTACTTGATTACAATGACTTCAAATGACTTGTTCTTCAGAAGAGATTACTAAATCAACTTATAATATTCTAAGAAAATATGTGTAACCCTTCAACGGCTCGTTACACTATAAAAAAAGTTTAACAGCACGACAGATAATATAAAGCACCTACCTAATCGGTTGACATTCTCGACACGCTACTGATTCTCGTAATCGAATCCGTTTTATTAAGCATTTCTTGTTTCAGTCGAGACTTCTCACAAGTGAGCTGCAATGACTGAGTAATCGTGTTATTATCGAAGTCATTCATCGTTTTAGTAAAAATGTGATAGTGTTTTATAGTTACTTGTAATAGTTTTTCTATGAATTTTCTTTTTAATTTAATGTTTTCTATGTGGGTGGTGTAAGTTGTAACTTAAGGGCCTACATACTCTTTAGTGCCGTAAAACGGTAACTTTCTAAAGCATACTCCTTAGTAACGGATAGGTTAAAAGGTTTAAAAAAAAAAAATGATTTATGTACATAATTTTGAACACAATGTTTTTTTTCGGGTAACTAACAGTTTTGCTTTAAAAAAAAAATTAACAACACGATATTTTTTCGCAACTTTTGTAAACTCCTCCAAAACGAATTGGATGTTTAAAAATATTTTTACACAGAAACATTGATGGCTGGAATTTCTTCATATCTAACATAGCACATGTAAATCAAACAATATTTTGCAAACAAAACTGTTCAAAAGGAGGTTCAATATTGATATTTTGGCATCGAGCGGGCGCACGGCCAGGACTGCGTTAACTTTGGGGCGTATATAGCGCCTTAACATTACCACAAAACAAATTAAGTATGCATATTTTGTATGGATGAATATTATTTTTCATCGTATCTTTATAAGTGTAAATAGTTAAATAGATCTAGGAATTCACATGTGCATAAGAATTAATAAAAATACTAAAATAATACTAAAACTAAGACAATGTCTTCAAAGAGTTCGGATGCGAATCAGTCTAAGCAATCGTTCCATGAAAAATATAAGATATCCCGGCGTATCTCATAAAATATAGATCCAAAATCAACCTCAACCAGATTGCGAAAATGTTAAACTTAACCCTGCGACTGCCGATAGCAGTCTCATGGGGCCAAAAATCATTTTCAATTTAGCAAAAAAAATATTGTGTCAAGGCTGAATAAATACCAAAGAGTTTTTAATAAAATATAGATCACTGTGTCAGTTTCTTTTTCTATTATACTAAACTTTTATTTTGCTTATTCTCGTTTGATGTGGCAAAGGTATGAGGAAGTGTCAGTAAACACCCTTTCGAACCCCGTGACCCGTATATTTATGAAGGATCAAAACAGCTTTGCTCTACGGTGTTATGAAAAAATCCGAGATGTTTTCTTTTTTATTTTATTTATTAAGCCGTTTTTTTGGGCTTCTCCATCGGAACTTTGTATTGATGTGGATATTGTTTTATTAGAAAATACTTGTTGGGTATCCGTAAATTTATTGAAGTTCCCATTTTTTAACAACCTAATCCAAATTGTCTGGACTGAACTAATCCCAAAACTCTTTAAGGAATTTAAATTGATGCTCATTTTCATCCAAACTGTTCTAACTTCTCAATTTGCTGACATAATTGCGATAACCGAACCAAATACGTTACCTATAACTACTTCTTTAAGATAGCTTCATATCTGCGACAGCTGTCAGTGTCAATACAGTAACAATAGCGCTTGACAGGCTAACATTAGGTAACAATATCGTATACGTCAGTTTGACATAATTATGTCGCAGAGATCAAGCTATCTTTTACGAAGTATAATCTCTTGAACACATGAAATACTAAACTAAAACAATAAACCTAATCCATTCAGCCAAAATGTCTAACAAAAGCTCTCTATATACAGAAACAGATCCAATCAAAATCATTGAGTTCTCTAAATTCAATACCAACATCAGACAAACACTGGCACGCATAATTGCCAACATAATGCATTCCACATGACAATAACTCATACCATAAACAAGCACTAAGCTTTTGTCCCATAAATTATGAAGCGGTGACATTCGAATCGGAATAAAGGCATTTAGACAGGGCTCATGGGACGAAGGGACTAACACAGATTCGTCCCAAATTAAGATGGTATTAAGGGTGCTTTTGTTGTGGTTTGGTGTCATTATAATATTTGAATTATATTTTAACCATTTTATTTAGCTTCTTTAAGAAGAAAGGCAAATCATTTATTCCCACATAAAATGCACGGAGTTGGGTTTTTAACCTTTGGATGCCTTTTTGTCATAACAAAAACTGATATATTAAAGCCTTCAATTTCATAATAATAAATTGCATTTTTTTGCGTAAAATTAGCAATGGGGTATTCGGCATAACAATTATCTAGCTGACATATTTATAAAAAAAAACCTTAATTAGGGGCAAAAATTTTCAGTAGTCTTTTATATTTGCACCCATGATATAGGAGAAATTCCTAGAGCTGGGCATAGATAAAAAAAATCTTTCGTATAATAAACATGTCGGTTGGACTTTTCTTTACAAAAGCTGTCAAACAATCAATTGCCTTAGATAAAAATTATCTGTCAAATTAAATAAAGTCGTAAAACGTTAATTATTTTGTTTATCCCTTGTTTTAGTAGTTTCAACTTATCACACAAACTTTGCGACTATGACTAAATCATAACTTAGTTATGAATTCGTTATTAGATTAGTTAAGTGGTTAAAGTTTATCTGTTATTTGTAAGTTATTTGAACTTAGTTTGAAGTTATTGCAATTATCTGTTTAAGAACACAACATATTTAAGTCAACGTCTACTTGTTCTCACTTGACATATTCTCTAAGACAAAAAATATATCTCTGTACCACTATTTCGTGATAGGTCTATTTTTTATATATTTTTCCAACAGAAGTTACATGACTGGGTATTATACAAATCTTCTGCCAAACTGCAGGACAGTTTGTCGGCAGTGTTCTCGTGAATACAGCTCTTAGTTTAAACAAAATAATTATAACATAAATTTAAATTTAAGGCGCTGATTCCCTTGAGTAGCTGATTTTAAAATGAGAATCACGTCTAAACGGCTGGTCGTAATTTATTGGAAAAAATATATGTTATAGTAGACCATTTTCTTAATAATTTCATCTGAGCAAATTTTGAGTTTTATTCGTATTACATAGTGTAATTAATTTTTAAAGTTATGTCTAAAACGGACAAAAACACGACAATCACACCAAAACCGCTGGGCTTATTTTAATGAAACTGACACCATATCAAAGACAATTTAATTATCTACATTTTGATCTGAAGCTTTTTTTTTTTAAAGTCAAAGAATAATAAGGAAAGTACAAAAAACTACAAAATTTTGGGTTGCGCGGGTGTGAAACGAGTGCGTGTTTTGTTCCCTCAAGGTCGTTGGCGTTAGTCGTCGTCTTAAGTAGGTTGCCTACATTTCCAGAAGGATTGGCCAGAAGTTTATCTTTACTTAGGACGGGTTTCTGAATAGGGATGTTTCCTGGGTAGAAAAATGATAATCCTATTTAGTCCTTCAGTGAGATTCTCAAATAATATTGGACCCGTATTTTTTTCTTTATCAAATAAATAAAAATTTACAAAGATATGGTGCATCAAAATTGAGGAGAGGGGGCTAGTGACGTCACTTTGTCAGTATAAAGTGTAGCGCACCGTGACGTCATATCATATTTAAACGCACTTTATCGTCGTAATTTTATGTTTACGTGGCAAAAGAAAAATCCGTGTCCAATACTTTTAGGTTATCTAACTGACGGACTAAATAGATATTTTTTATCAACATCCCTTTTGAGTACTTGGAGTTTAGAATGTGTTAAACCCTAGTGTAATGCCAAATTTTGAAAAGTTTTTTACAACAACTCGACTACTTCTCGACCAAATACTTAATACAGAAATCCTGGCAAAGTCCCTCACCCTGCTTTTACATACATAAGTAATTACTGAAGAAATTAATATTGTGTTTGCGAGAACTGAATTCACCCTGAAGAGACTCACCAAGATAAGCAACGTACTCTTAAAATAATCTGAGCAAAGTTATACACTCCAAACGCCTGTTCTGCGAGAGACTTACAAAGAGGCACAGTTGGAAGTGGCAAAGATGTCAAATTCGCCAGAAATAGGCCATGTCAAGTTGAAGTTAAGAGTCCCAATGGCCCGCAGCAGTGACGGTTATGTAACCAAAGACCACCCGGCGCTCTAGGGTTGAGAGAACTGTTGAAGTATGAAATGTTCCATTATGTTCGCATGCCGTTTGAGTTTGGTGTTTGTATGACACGATTTCTTATGGTTGGTTGATGGGGAAATGTTTATTTTTATGTTTGACTAGCTTCTGCTAGTGCCTTCGCCCGCGTAAATAGTGTTTTATTATCCCAAGGGAGAAAATGTAGCCTATGTGCTATCTCTATGCCAAAGTTCGTCCAGATCCGTTCAGCCCACAGACATAAATCTAACTAGATGACGCGATTGTATGTATGTACTTCGCGTGCCAAAAAACGGACTAAAGTTACGACAAATGATCGTAATCTGAGCTTTTCATTTAGCATTATCGGCACCGGAAAGCCACCGAATTCTAAAAAATGCCTTTTTATGCCATATTCAGCTGTAAAGAATGTATATAAAAAGTTGGTCGAGGCATTGGAAATGTTTTCTTTCATTGGTAAGTAAATTTGTTTTTAAATTGTTTGTGACAAAGTGGCACGCTTGGTTATCATACGGAGGGACTTGCGTTATCTATTTAGATTTATGTCTGTAGTTCAGCCGTTCTGGCGTGATTGAGTTACAAACTTTCGCATTTATAATATGAAGAATTAAAAATTAGTGAGTTCATCAAGTCTTGTAGCGGCAATAATTTAGATTATTGTTTGATAAATTGCTACCAACAACCACCAACCCGGATCTGTGTGGTGAATTACGACTCACCCCCTTTCACAGTAAAGAGGCCAGTAGGTAGTCCAACGTGGGATCGAGGTATATCTCTGAGCTAAGCACTATTAAATTAGAAGAAGAACAGAAACTTTACTAAGGAACTTGGTTTGCAATTCAACAAATAGTTAAATAAAGAATTGGTAGTTTTTTTTTTGATACTATCCCACCGCGTATTCCCAAACCACTGCAACTCCTGAAAGCCAGAATCAACAGTGGCGACCACTAGGTAAGTGCCGACGCAATGAAGCTCGACAATGTCCCGGAGAATGAATTTAACTGTCTTGGTTCCCGCAACGAAATTAATCAGAAAAGAATAAAGGAGGAGAAGGAAAAATACAAATTAGGTAGGTTATATTAAATTAACCTAACAAAATTGATACTACTCGTACCTCCTGATGAAGATGTCTATCAAATAGCTCTTTCGTAAACACGCTGTCACCCGTCATCATTACACACCAGGCAATTTCCCTGCAACATTTCATTCATAACGTCACGTCATTATTAAAGCTGGCAACCCTACCACGGTCGTACCGCGGCGGCACAGAATGAAAGCTATGACGACCCTCGTCATTTGAAGGAGTGCGTCGCGGTCGCTCTACATTTTGTGCGAAGAATCGCGGTACCGCCATGATGACGTCAAACCAGATCATTCCTTTGTATTTACATTTTCATTGTAAGAATTTACGTAAGTTCGCGGGCATTTTGTTTTCTGGTTAATAAATAGATCTTAGGCATCAAAATATGACGACACTAAAGCTGGGAACAAATTATCGGACGCGGCTGACGGACGCGACTTACAGCCGCGGCTGATATGTGTGCACAGTCGTATGGGACGCGGCTGCCAGATCTCTATCAGACGTCCGAACGCCCAAGATCACGTCCGCGACTTACGTCCGATAGTTTGCACAATGTAATGTACATTTATTACCTAGATACTCTATAAGTCGCGGCTGTCAGTCGCGTCCGTAAGCCGCGTCCGATCATTTGTTTCCAGCTTAATAGTACAATAGACATTCTACTTTTGAATTAACTACCCAGACAAATAGAAAGCTATTTTATTTAAAATTGGAAGTCAGCTCTTTCTTTTTGTAAATTTTTATTTCGGCATTTCTAAATGTTAATCACACCAAACCGTAAAATGTGGAGGAATTTCCCTTTCAAGGATTACTTCGTTATTTTTGATTAAACACCAGCAATTCGTATTTACACGTTTATTTTGCATAAAGATCGAGTCTTTGAGCAATTTATTTCCAGATACATAAATACTCAAGGACCATCGGAATAACTCTTAATTTACCAGTTTTCTTTTCTCGAACAGTAAAACAAGTTGGTGCAATAAATTCATACTATGTATCGATGCGGACGCCCGATAACTCTCACTGCATTTGATTTATTAAGCATCTCGGTGCAGATATCAGAGTCCCATACTGTGGCAACATTCCTCAAGGGTATCGTATGTAACGATGAAGTATATAAAGTAAATGCATTCGTACGGTTTGTACCAGTTTTGAATCTGTATTTTCTTGTGATTGACTGTGGAATAAATTAAAGTCAGGCCATTTTGAAAGGTTTTGGCGGGATTTTGTCGAGTGAAGTTCAGCGGCTGTTAATATTATTTGCAAATTGATTCCTAGTGGATATTGTGATATATTATTGGTGTAGTTTTGTGTCTCAACTCTCTACGCAACTGGACAATTTGTGAAATTATTAACAGAAGTGATCTCGGGATAGTGGAGCGGAGTATTTTATTGTAGTATTGACTGCCTCTGCAAAGCTTACTGGGAAGACTGACTCGATACAATTTGCTGCCAAATACTCCAAAAAACATTAGAATCTGTTACATCCGCTTTCTAATGCATACTAAAGAATATCAGAGCGAAATAATAAATGGCTAAAAGGTCCTAGCAACCAGGCCATAAAATATACATAAAAAAACAGGCCATTTTAATAGGTAACATTTGAAGAGAGTTTTTGGCGGGATTTTTTTGAGTGAAGTTCAGCGGCTGTTAATATTATTTGCAAATTGATTCCTAGTGGATATTGTGATATAAAATTGGTGTAGTTTTGTGTCTCGACTGTCTACGCAACTGGACAATATGTGAAATCATTGACAGAAGCGATCTCAGGATAGTGGAGCGGAGAATTTTATTGTAGTATTGACTACCTCCGCAAAGCTTACTGGGAAGGCTGACTCGATACAATTTGCTGCCAAATACTCCAAAAACCATTAGAATCCGTTACACCAGTATTCTAATGCATACTAAAGAATGTTAAAATTGCACTGAAGACGAGGCGGTATGGTCCAAGACCTTAGCCTGCCCGAGAAGGTCGAACAAAAAGAAAAAAAGAAAAAAAAGTAACATTTGACGTCTGTCAGTTTAATGTTTAGAATGGTTTTTTAGTGAAAGCAAATCGTAATTTTACTCGTATCGGTCAATTTTAAAATAAATGTGTAATCGTAATTGAAAAAAGTTAAGCAATTGTGCAGTTCTTATTTTATGCCCGCCGTTACAAACCTTGTTGAATTTTGATGAACTGTCAAACGTTACCTATTAAAATGGCCTGACTGTATGAGGAATGTTTCATTGTCGCAACTATTTAGCTTTGCGTTTTCATACTTGCAAGAGAGCTTAAAATTGACTGAATGAAGGATTCTATTCTTGCATGGAGTGATGCCTTTACATACCAATGAAGAGTTTATTTCACTAATTAATGAAAAATAATCTATGTTTGTAGTAATTTCACTTTGTTTGAATAGTACCGTGTTACGATAGGCTGCCGAGTTCCGAGTGTTCCGATGCCAACCCAACTCCTCCAATTAGTATAACGTTACCTTACCTCTTCAGGAAAGGTATAGCAAGAATAATAAAACAGATTCATACTATGTTTTTCTTTAAGGTTGAACTAGTCGACGGCACGAACTATTTTGTGCGTAAGGTTAAAATGCGTGCAATCTTATCCGATAACACGTGCGAAAGAAATAGATTCTGTGATGAGAAGTAAGAAGCTAGTTCACGTACGAATTAGCACTTTTGCAAATTTGTATCGAAATGGACGATGATTTAGGACGAAAACGGGCGAGCGAAATTTTATAAACAGACCTTTGGGAGTCTAGATATCATGATAAAACTACTTAATGTATACTTTCAAAATAACATTATATTCACTGTTGAATTATCTACTAATCTACCCCTGTATGGAGGCCGTTTTGCAATTTTCCTTCTTCTTATGGTATTTATTGCCGCCCAAATATGCATTAAAATTAGTGTTGAAATATGGAACTTTCGACGTTCATAACTTTCAAATATATATTTTTTTACATTTTTGTTCCCATACAGGACTAGATAATGATGAGACAAATTGATATATTTTTTTTATTTTGAACGTACATCGTCAAACAGTGGAGTAATCTCTAGACTACGTTTGTATGGAAGAATTTTCGATTAGTGTAACCTTAAGGTTAAACTAGTCGACGGCACGAACTATTTTGTGCGCGGGGTTAAAATGCATGCTATCTTATCCGACAAGACGTTTGAATGAAATTAATAGATGCTGTGATGAGCAGTAAGTAGCTAAGTTCGCGTATGAATTAGCACTTTTGCAAATTTGTATCGAAATGGATGATAATTTAGGACGAAAACTCTAGACGTAATCTCTAGACTACTTTTGTATGGAAGAATTTTCGACTAGTGTAACCTTAACTCCACGATATGGGTTTGAAAAATACAGCTACATTTTGTATCATTGGCAAAGCCGTCACAATTTCGGGGTGAAGCGAGGTAGAATGGTAGATATATCAGAATCCGGTGCGAACGGAAAAAATACTGCTTATGGAAATACGAAAATCCCGATACCGACACAAACTAGGATTACTTGTCGTAAGGTCCGAATAAATGACTCCGTAAATAGTGCTAAGGCGATTCAATTTGCTCAGAGGATCCGAACGTTACATACTTTATAAGGATTTTGATAAAACTGATATCTATTTATATATTGGTTTGCACGTCAAAAAATGTTGTGTGTATGTGTATCGTGATATTTTCTGCATAATATAGTCATAATGCTTGTCTTCTCCTGTACTATCGGTATAGACAAGATAAGAGAATCTTGTTAGATTTAGTCTTTTTTTATTTTACTTTTGTATAGATTCCTTTACCGATTGTTTTGTAAATGTGTGAACATTGTAGGCCTTCTATATGCTTGTTAACATTTGTTAACTTTTTAACTCGTTTTATTTTCTTTTGTTTAAATAATATGTAATCTTTTTTTTTTCTTACGACTTATTGTCGGGCCTACGTTATGCCCACATATATAAGTACTAATGCTGTAACAAGGACATATTGTAAAACCAAACCATTTTTTTAAAAGAGTAACCATGGAGTTTCTTGCCGATTCTTCTTCATAGGAAACGACCAACCCGAACCGTGCACCTTTTGTCGACGTTTTATAAGTGCCCATGTAGGCCTATATGAAATTAAAAAAAAATGATTTTGATTTTTGATTTTTCTATTCTCATATGTTATCTTCTTTACTATTATCTCAGAGGGGTCACCTATTACTTTGATTTGGGGTCCGTTTCTTAAAAATAATAATTATATACGTCGGGGTTCGTAAGGTTTAAACTCCGCCTTTACATCGTCTCGTGTATTTACTAATTACCAAGATTTTATTTAAATATTAGCTTCTACCAGCGGCTTCGCTGCGTGAAAGTCGAAACTTATCCCGAGGGAATATATTCCCGAGATTAAAAGTATCCTTTGTGCTATTCCTGACTGTATTCTATCTCTGTGCCAAATTTCATCCAAATCCATCTAGCCGGTTGAGAGTGAAGAAGTAACAAATGACAAAACAATGACAGCCGCGACCAACATCCCGGCTGTCATTTGAAGATCTTTGACAGTCGGTACGGGTAGTCAGAGCTTGATCTGACACCAGTCTCGCTAAGAGGTATCGTGTTACCCAGTTACTGGGTCGTGAAGGTCAGATATAGGCAGTCGCTCCATGTAAAACACTGGTACTTAGCTGAATCCGGTTAGACTGGAAGTCGACTCTAATGTAGTTGGGAAAAGGCTAGGCAGATTGATTGACTGATTAATATAACATCCACACAAAATAATTCGGCGGTCTAGTTCGGCGGTCCCCTGCTCTATCTGTTACGGTTTATTCCCATCGGCCACCCCCCAGTTGCCACCCCGGTGGCCGATGGGAATGATTTAGTGAAATTTCCTACCTTCCTTTATTCCCATCTGCCACCGGGGTGGCGGATGGCACTAACTAGTGGCGTTTGCCACCCCGGTGGTCGATGGGACTTATTTAGTGAAATCTTCCACCTACCTTTATTCCCATCTGCCACCGGGGTGGTGGGCGATTCTCATGACATTTGTCACATAAAAGTGAATGTTGATGCTGTGACCGGTTTACTTTGTTACTTGGATCCAACTAAAGGTGCTGGCCCTGATAACTTAATAATATCATCTAAATTTCTAACTAAATGCGCGCCTTGCATTGCCCTACCTATTTCAATTTTGGTTTTTGGAAGTCTGACTCAAGGTGTTGTCCCCATATTATAGAATTCTGTTTATATTTCAACCGCACATAAGAAAAAAAAAAAAAAAATGATGATTTAAAATTCGATTCCATTTTTTTACAAAAAAATAGTCAAATATGAACCTTCAAAACTTTCTTGATATTTTTTCTATTCACCCCGTTTTACGGTCATGAGAATCAACCACCCGACTAAACTTATGAAGGTGGCAGATGGGAATAAATCGGCAAACGCCACTAGTTAGTGCCATCCACCACCCCGGTGGCAGATGGGAATAAAGGAAGGTAGGAAAATTTCACTAAATCATTCCCATCGGCCACCGGGGGTGGCAACTTGGGGGTGGCCGATGGGAATAAACCTCTGTTACCCTAGCATGGGGTCGTCCACGTTTTTTTCTGACCGCTTTCGATTGTTCAGGATTTGTCTTCTCATCACATGCTCATACCATCCAGAGTTTTTGTTGGATTTAGTGTTTCCCTTATTTATCCCGATTAGGAATCTCTTATGGCGTTATGGGATTAATTACTCAAACAACCATTTTGGTAGCAGGACTTTGGAAAGTGAAGTATTGTCTCTTGTATTGTGGTTGTTTATTACACAACTAGCTGTCCCACGCGGCTTTGCGCCCGTCAACTTGCTACCTACCTACCCATCAACCTACATGATTGTTGCGTAACTTAAACCGTTAACGCATTGCACGCAGTGGACGCTCTCAAAAAGGATTAATTTTAACCGGTTTTTGTAACATTTTTCATTCATGCTCCGCTCCTGTTAGTAGTAGCGTGATGTTATATAGCCTATAACCTTCCTCGATAAATGGACTATCCAACACAAAAATATTTTTTCAATTCCAACCAGTAGTTCCTGAGATTAGCGCGTTCAAACAAACAAACTCTTCAGCGTTATAATATTATTAGTATAGATAACTTTGCGTCCATATTCTCTGGATAAAGTGACATCATATCAGCGGTAACGTAAATACCATAATGACTAGATACCAAGAAGTTCCATGTCCGACCCTGTTGTTTTATTTCCTACGATCCAATCTTACACATTAAATTAAGTACCAGTTTAAGTAACCTCACCATAATTCTAAGTAGATATTATTGTGAACACAGCTTGATCCCATATGCGGCTTCAAAGTGATAGATTTAAAGTTCACAGGTGTCCATAAGACAGTATAAATTGAACAAGTCGCAGGATTAAAATTATGACACCTTGACCGACCTAGCCGGGGGGCTTTTGTCGCCTCTATTCATTGGGTCCAAGAAAAACCAACTGCCTCATACATTTGATGATTGTTTATCGTGATAAAATGTACTACTTACCTTAATTTTTGTTTTTGTGCTCACACTAGAAATTATTATAAAAGCTGGGAACAAATTATCGGACGCAGCTGGCGGACGCGACTTACAGCCGCGACTGATATGTGTGCACAGTCGTTTGGGACGCGGTTTGCGGACACATCCGAGCGCTTAGTCCCAAGACAATATAGCTTATTCAACGAAGATTATGTTTACTTAGAAACAAGTCCAGTAGTAAAAGTGAGGACGCAATTCTCTGCTGCGAACACACTCGATAAATTTATCGTCCATTTTTATTTATAACCTCGCAGGCACGTGTGAGATATCGCGTAGTCTGAGTTGTTCTGACGCTCGGACGCGTCCCGTACCTCGTGCACACCGTCCGTGGACGTTTTCGGCTGACAAAAACATCCTGCGGGCCAGATCTCTATCGGACGTCCGAACGCCCAAGATCAGGTCCGCGACTTACGTCCGATAGTTTGCACAATGTAAAGTACATTCATTACACAGATACTCTATAAGTCGCGGCTGTCAGTCGCGTCCGTCAGCCGCGTCTGATAATTTGTTCCCAGCTTGTCTATACTTAAGCATTTGTAATTGGCTTTCTGTTGACTATGGTTTCCTTTTTTGTCTGTATTTATTAGCTGTAAGTCCTCCATGTACTAAAATAAATAACTAAACTGTTGATATTTTCTTTCGCGATTTTTAGTTTTGTTCCGTACATTATAAAAGTCGTTCACAATGATGAGTACAACGAGTCCTTTTCAGAAATTGCGTTGTTTCTGTTACACCTTGTATATGACTAATTAATTTTGTTAAAATCTTCTGGCAAGGAAGGAGTAAAAGCTTAAAATTTAATTAGTGTTTCCGGAAACGTACAGTTACATTGAATCGTACATACAAACAAAGTTGTTCACCGTGTACTCTATGTTTTTATAATAAGCCCTTTGTAGAATGTAGAACAGAGGGTCTATTATTAAACTTTTAAACACGGAACTTCGCATTTTAACAGTTCTATACAAACTTGCGATATTGAATTTGGAACGCCGCCAGTTCAAGGCCGTTTGTTTTTTTGTCATGGCCATAATGTGATTTGATTTTTTTGTTTTTATTCAAACCTTTGTAGTAGGCCTTTTTTTAGGATTCCGCACCCGAAGGGGCCAAATGAAGCCCTATTGCTGTCACTCACGTGTCTATCTGTCTGTCTGTCCGTCGTCTGACACTCAGGTTTTACAGCCAAACGGTTGATGCTACAGTCTTCAAATTTTCAAAGTATAAGCATCTTGTTGACCCAAGGCCATACAAATTACCATAGCCATACATTTAGCCATACATACTCACAGAAAAAAGAGGAAACCGAGAAAAAAAAAACCTACCCCATCGAGTGGGTTATCGTTGTTTAGTACTCGTTGAGTAGATAATGCTTAAATAATTGCTTAGTAATACAAATATAAGAATTGATATATCAGATTACTTTTGTAATTCCCAAATTTTTCCTATTAAAATCAACTTGTTTTTGCGATTAGGTAAAGTCCGACACGCACTTGGCCAGTTTTTTATAAACATGTAACTTTTGGTGAGATTTACATTTTTTTTTCTATTATAGCTACCAACCTTTTAACAGAAATGCTTGGCTATGGTCGTGCATGATTCTGGTATTAAACTTAGGAAGCAGAAATTGTGAATTTATTTTGTTTTTTTCTGCCCAGAAAAGGCGCCACGAGATCGAGTCTAGATATTTTTTATATAAAGCTTTGGTATCTAGTAGCACACAATAACTGTATCTCAGTCGTGACTTACTAGCGGTCTCGCAGCGGGAGTTCTTTCCTATTAATGTGACGTCTTATTATGATTTAGCGCCTTTTTTTAACCGACTTTCCAAAAAAGAGGAGGTTCTCAATTCGACTGTATTTTTTTTTTTTTTTATGTTTGTTACCTCAGAACTTTTTACTGGATGGACGGATTTCTATGATTCTTTTTTTATTTGAAAGCTGGTGCTTGTCATGTGGTCCCATTTAAATTTCATCAAGATCTGATGAAGAACTTTGGAGATATACATCGGAACTCTTCAATAAATGACTGCAAATCACTCGGGATAGCTGCAATCGCATGTCTGTTTATTGTTTTTACCATTACATAACATAACATCACACTAGTACGCTCTAAAGAGGGTACGCAGGTGAGAACAGTTAACCCTGGTATACTCTCATTCCACCGGTTTTGTTTAAGTTTCATGATATTGGGATAATCAATTCTGGCTTCACTTTGGACATTATAGGTACCTTACCTATAGAACTGGTCCATTATGTACCACAACTAAAAAGTGAAAAATAAAAAAAAACTTTTTACAAAAAATACAACCGACTTCCAAATAAAAAACACTACAAAGTGAAAAATAAATTCAATTTCGGAAGTCGGTGTCAAAAAACGAAGAAACGAAAACAGGAACACCGACTGCCGAAATTGAATTTATTTTTCACTTTGTAGTGTTTTTTATTTGGAAGTCGGTTGTATTTTTTTTTCGGAAAATATTTTGTTTTATAGCTAGGCTAGAGACAAAACAAAAAGAGGATGGATATTACTTTGCCGACGCACACTGTAAGAAAATCGCAATCTGACGGGATTTTATTCTTATGATACGGAACTAATTAATTCGATTGATATAAGTTATAATTAAATGTTTTTTTAGTTTTATAAAATAATTTTGTATTGTTGCGTGTATTTTTGAAATTTAAAAAACTGAAAAATACAGCAAATAAACATATTACTCATTCGTTGTGGGCAGGGCAAAGCAAAGACAAAACTTCTGGCTCCAATATACTTCTATTTTTTCGTGGTATGCTTTGTTTTTGTGTTTCTATTTTTTGTGTATGTTTTGTGTGGTTTTGCTGGTTATTTCGGTAGCAATGCTGAAAAAAAAAATGTATGGGTGCCGCAAAAAAGCGCAAAATTTATGAGTTGCATCTGTTAGTTAAAACTATCAGCTGTACTGTGATGGTATATACTTTACTATATAATGCTATATAATATGTTTTCGGGACTAATGAATTTAAAATGTAAAAAAATCGAAGTATATTTCGTGTCCTAAAAGAAATGGTTGATTTTAGTATATAATTACTATTATAAATCGAACAAAATATGTATGTACTTACATATGAAATACCAACACTACGACAAATAAAGTAAATAACACTATTGAACCAATAATCACTTCGTAATCGTAAGCGTAATTGGCACAAATTAACACTGCAAAACACGTAGTGAGTGTGACTCAGTTTTGTTTCTGATATGAACATTTCTAATATTTATGTTGACATACCCACATTAAAAAAAATATGGTGTCGTTTTTATTAGAGGGTAAGGAATAAAAAGACACCAATAATTGGTAGATAAAACATTGTTCGGATTTTGAATTAAATACCGCTAGATTGCGATTTTCTTACAGTGTGCGACGGCCTATTTTTTTAGCGTGAGTTGTGTCAACAAAAAAATATTCCTTATTGCCTTAAATGCGTGTCTTGAAGTATTCTAAGACTTTAAAGAATATAAAGTTTTAAGAAGGTTAATGGCAATACATGTCTTTCAGTGATCATAATGCTTGATGATTAATAAAATATGGGCTCATTATTTTAGTCTTTCGAATATCACCAATCTAATCGACAATGTATTTGAAAATCGATGTTCCATTTGCCTGAAATCAAAGACAGACAATCGGTAGTAATACGAATACTTTAATCTTGAGCTGGTCTAGCTAGTACAGAGTTCCGATTGGTATAAAGGCCAGTTTTTACCTTTTATTGGTTGTTTTTGTTACATATAACGTGCGGCCTTCTGTACATACTTATTTAAAGAGGCCATAAAATTGATAAGTTTGTCTACTCGTGCACCTTTAGTTCAGTGAAATAATTTCAAATCATAATTTCAACCACATTTCGTTTGCTTAATTTTCATAGAGAAACATAATTTTTATAGTGTTTTGTTTTGGAAGTCGGTTTATTTTTTTTGTTATAAAGTTTTCTCGTTTTCGTACAATCACTGAATGTCATGGGCTACTTTTATCTCGAGAAATAGGGAAAAACAGATAGTGAGAGTGCGGACCTGCGTGAAAAAGCTAGTTATATTTAACCAAAGATAAAGGTAGATGCTAATACTTTTTAGGATTAAAAGGGGTAAGGGTAAAAAGGGGACCCTATTGCTAAGACTCCACTGGACAGTGGAGTCTTAGCAATCTATCAAATAGGAGTCTGTCTGTATGTCACCAGGCTGTATCTCATGAACCGTGATAGCTTTTTTGCGTGGAGAAATGCTCATGCATACTGCACTACCACGGGGAGATAGTGCAGTTATGTGGGACTCTAACCCACTAAAACTCCACGGTGTCCTCCTGTGTCGCTTATGGCGGGAACACGGGCACGCGTTAGCAATCACCGCGAACCCGCCGCGGCTGTCCGTCACCGGACCCTCATCGGGGGAGTACCCCCCCTCACCGGCGCACCAGAACACACTGTACGCCGTGATCACCCCAGGGACCAAACCAGCACATGGGCGCCAGACGACTCCGTGTATGGCACCCTTGGTCCCCCGTGACGGGTCAAGGTCACCTACCATTTGTCGGCCGCAGGGGATAGGGAGAGCGGCTAACGCAATACCGTCACTCCTCTTCCCCTGCGGCCCCACCGCGTCCGCCATCAGACGGTGGCGACCCCGTCCAGGCCGCGGGAGGTAGGGAGAGCGGCGCACCGCAATACCGGCGCTCCTCTCCCGCCGCGGCCTCCAACCCTCAGCCGCGACATCGTATGGGACCTGGGACGCTCCATAAGACATCGCGGCCCGCCTCAGTTGCGATGTCGCCTGTTACCAAGCGGTACCGCAACCTACTAGTTGGTCGCTACGTCGTCGGCTTAATCGGCAAAAGCCCTGACGAGCGGCCCCTCCTCGGGTTCCTCTTCGCTTCACCGTGGGTGACCAAGCCACGGTTACTGAGCCCCCCGCCTCGACTATACGGGCACCCACCGGGGCTATAACAAAAAATACTAAAAACAGAATAAAATAAACATTCAAGTGGGGCTCCCATACAACAAACATGTGATTTTTGCTGTTTTTTGCGATAATGGTACGGAACACTTGCGTGCGCGAGTCTGACTCGCACTTGGCCAGTATTTTTTTAACTTCTCCAATGCCGTTGCGTCACGTTCAGTGGGTAAGACTTGTATAAAAGTGCTGACTCAACACACATCAATGTTAAGTTAGTGCGACCCAATTCAAGGTCGGTCCTAATACATATTATTTGTTCGCTTAGTAACTACAACAATATTGTAGGCGGGACATCTGTTTGTGGGTCCGATAGTTTTTCTGACTCTATAATTCATTCAAATATGCAGGATCTATGTTTTTCCTGGCATATTGATATAATCTGAATATATTATAAAATATCGTCGCTAATAGGATGTACAAACAATAATTGACCTTAGCAAACATAAAACATCCTTTGAATTACAACCTTTCGGACTATTAAAATAACAATAATTGTCAATACCATGCCTGAGTAATATTCAATTGAAGGCCGCCATTATTACCATAGACTATACCATAGACTTAACTAACCCACAGACAATTATTTTACAATCATAAAGCTAATAAAAAAAATATTGCCGCAATCAAAAAGCGAAATGAATAAACAAAATGAGGTTATAAAGAGATATTTTGTGGTTTTACCATAATTTACGGCGAAATAGAGTGTAAAAGCAGGATTAGTTAAAGCGGTTTAATCATCCGTTTGCAATGTAATGTATGGTTTCCACTAATTAGGCTGAATTAATGGTATTATGTGCTTCGTTCGTTCGATACTTGTTTACGAAGAGCGTTTAGCAGTTCTACTTTACGACTGTGTAAGTACAATACTTCGGCAATTAAAATGACTAATGGTAATAACTGTTCGGGGATATTGTGTGTTGTAAGATTTTACGTAATTCTTTGTTTATTGTTTTATCCGTTCTTATTATTCTGACAAATTTAATTTCTTCTTCCGTGAATGTCCTAAATGTCCGAGTATTTTTTTTTTTTGGTAAAGTTAGTTTTTGCTCTTGACTCTAGTCTAGGTCAGAGATGACAGAGACAAAGAAAAAAAAAAAAACGACGATAGAGTGAGCTAACCCAGCAGAAGCCTGTTCACTCTAACTTTGAAGAGATTCGGGTTGTATGCGTTCGGAAACACAGACGCAGGCAGTAAGTTCCAATCTTTTGCTGTGCGCATTATGAAGGATAAGGATGTTTGGATTGGAAGCGCTTGGTGCGAAAATATTTTTTCATATTGCGTGCAACTGTGAAGAGTGCTCGAGAAAACCCATAAACCACTACGTCACATAATTCTTTGCTTCTGGCTTTTTCGATCTCATTAATCCGACGAAATATTTAGCTATCTGTTTTAGATTAATAAATGACTTTAAAGTTTTCTTGGTATTGCAACCAATCACGAATAGTGCAACAGAAAAACCCAAACCCATAAACCATTGTCCTTTTTTATTTTCCTAAGCTCGTTCTCCGAATTAAGATTATTCCTTACAAGTTAAGATTTTTGACAGACGTTTGGGTGTAAACTAGATGAACTACGTATTGTAAGTGTAACGAGGTCCCATAGGCTGCGTTTCTTTTACTAGTTGTTGCTGGCCGAATATACTTTAGAGAGTCATTCGAATTGAGAACGAATTGATTGTCATGGCGCCTGAGGCGCATATCTAGGCGTAGTTTATTTTATAAACAATATTAAATGAATAGGAATAAATCCTAGAAATATCGCAATTACCGCGTCTTATTTACTAGATTATTACTTATTTACTACCTACGGGTTATCACATTATCAGCCATTCAAAAATGTTTTGATATTTGTTTACGAAGAGCGTTTAACAGATCTTCATTACGACGATGTAAATGTAATTTTTGACGGTAAAGGTTTTCATTTTTTGTGACTTTAGGGGTATCGTTGAATGATTTTGTCTAGATAATTGTGTTTTTGGCTTTTCCGTAATTATTAAACCAGCGAAACATCTTCTGTGGATTAGTAAATGACTTTAGTTTTCTTGTTAATGCATGCAATTACGAACACTGCAAAAAAAAACACATAAACCACTTCACCTAATTCTGTGTTTTTTGGCTTATCCGTTCTTATAATCCGACCAAATATCTGTAGTAGATTAATAAATGACTCAAGTTTTCTGGTTATTGTATGCAATTACGAAGACTGCACGAGAAATTCCATCTACCAATATTGTTTCTTTTTTATTGTCATTAGCTCATCTAATCATATAGGTGCAATATTATGTGCCCTATCAGAATATCAGCGCATCGTTATTGCCTTTTTTGGATATCGCTGCACATGCTGCGATAGGAGCCTTTTTGGTCTCACACGGGGTTTTTATTTTATTATTGTTTAATTGTATGCTTATTTCTCGTGTCTCCTGTGCGGGTCACACATAAATATTTTTCATTCTTTATTTCAATAAGTATAAACCATAACTTTAAAGATAAAAAATTAAGTTTTTTGACAAAAGTGTGGAATAGTGCGAAGAGTACAAATTGCTGTCAACCAAATAGGTACATATTCATTGTCATTGTTTGATCCTTATGACGACCTCGCTACGAAATGATTCACCAATCATGATTATTACTGTTGCAACTTTAAACAGGTTACTTCCAAGAAGTAGGTATTTTACATAGTTATGTTATTATAATAGCAAAAAAACCGAGGACAATGACTTGATTGCGAAACTGGTTTATTGAATGGCTGTAATATCCCGGTTTTCGAAAGATGTCGACATTCTTTTTTTTTCCACTGGGTGAATGTGTGCCAAGTATTTTGACATTGTTCAAGTTCTGTTATTTTGATTTTGAAAATGGAATGATGTTTAAAAATGACATTCCAATGAAAATTAGAATTGTTTTGTTGTTTTCCTAGAAATGTATCACGTTATTTGGTATCGCTTGTGCATATATTTATTTTATTATAAATGTAAAATTAAAATAATATTAATTACAATATCAATGGGAGTTCCCTGAAACGTTAGAAATTCCCGGTTATTGACATTGCGGTTTTATTTGACCCAGTATTTGCTCAAGTCAGACACTCGAGTTAGTAGGTAAATGGAATAGATATTTATTTGAACTAAATTAGGTACAATAACTGTAAATTCTGAGAACTTTCTGCTCTAATTAAGCGACCATAAAGTTCAAAACTTATTGTATTGGATTAAGGTTTTGAATCATTTCAACAGTAGGTACCTACTTACTAAGTTTTATTAAGATCGTTGTATTTTATTGTTTCAGGTACGTTATTTAATCTACTTCCTATTTGAAGATGTAGTTTCCTTCGTGAAGAATATACCTGTCTAGGTAAGTTTATTAACCATAGTATATATTTTCGATTCGTTCGGAGTGTCGCGAAAAATTTATATCGACGCGTTGGCTTTCAATCTTAATTTGAAGCTTTTCAGATTTGTGTTAAATAGTTTTCTGATAAGTTATGGTCCTAGTCAATTTTTATTCAGTAGACATCTGGCATGTGAACATCTGCAAAGTATTAATACATTATTTTTAACTTAAGTATACCATACCCTCTGCAGGGGCTTAGGCAAAATAATATTTGGAAGGATTTGGGGGTGGCCTTTGTCCAGCAGTGGGACAGAATAGGTTAAAAAAAAACTTATTGGCCTTCCTGACGGCTCGACGCGATTCGATTTATGTAACAGTAATAGGAGTGGTGTCTCATCCCATACAAAGAAACTGTCCCGACGTACTGTACTGATAATACTGATTATTTTTGTACATCGATCGCGTTCGAGCCGTTCCAAGGATATGGATAGTGATCTATCTATCGCCGTGGTACGGAACCGAACGCGATCGATTTACGAAAAATAATCGGTATAATCAGATGAAAAACGCTAGTTACGTCGGCACGGTTTCTTTGTATGGGATGAGGCATCTTTATGCTAGTATTTTTTTATCTGTGGTAATAGGCAGGCGCTTAACTTTACATCACTACTGCTCTTATAACGGTGAAGAAAACATCGTGAGGAAGCCGGCATGTTCTAGAACCAAAAATTCGAAGACATGTGACATCCACCAACCCGCACTGGGACCGCGTGGTGGATTACGGCCCACTCACAGAGAGGAGGCCTGTGTCCCAGCAGTGGGAACATTAATAGGCCAATGATGATGATGATGAATAGGTAGGCGTTTTAAATTGCAAGTACGTTCACACATGAGCGCAATGCAATGCAATTCGACCGATTTGCACTTGTCATAGAATATAGTGAAAATACATATATTCGACTGATATCGCTTATCGACGCAATTTATATTGGGTCGTGCGTGCCATCAGCAATGTCCTTTATAGTAAAATTACTTCTCCTTTATTCACAAACATCATCTGCCTAGCCATTTCCCAATTTTTGTTGGGGTCGGCTTCCAGTCTTACCGGATTCAGCTGGGTACCAGTGTTTTACAAGGAGCGACTGCCTATCTGACCTCCACAACCCAGTAACTGAGTAACACGATACCCCTTGGCAAGACTGGTGTCAGATCTCAAGCTTCTGACTACCCTAACGACTGTCAAAGATCTTCAAATGACAGCCGGGACCAACGGCTTAACGTGCTTTCCGAGGCACGGAGGAAACTCGCTATGTTGAAATGGTCACCCATCCACGGACCGACCTCGGCAAGCGTTGCTTAACCTTGAAGATCGACCCGTGCGGCTGTTATTATTTAGCCACCAGCTCTTCCTTTATTCACAAACAAAGACAATAAAAAAACATCCTCACGATACTCTACAGGAAAAACTTAACCGACTTACGCACAGAATTGTGTCTCGGTAGATAATGGTAATTTGACGTCAAATGCTTGCTCAAATTACGTCAATCACGTTAGGGTTAAGGGCTTAATCAGGCCTACGTGACGCATACCAAATAAGTATGTGCGTAGGAAACACGACAAAGGAGATAGGCAGTATGGTATGCAACATTGCAGGCTATTGAATAATGAACTAACTGTACTGGCCCGTAATTTTTGCTCATTCATGTGAGCAGAAAATTTACAAGTAAAATTTCAAAATTTAAAAAACCCACGAGGCATTTTTATTTCATGCTACATAATTTATGTAGTACATAGTAGATACGCTTCGATCGGCAATCTATTGAACACGTAATTATGACACGATATCTTGTGAAAACACCCCGATTCAAACAGTAAAATGCCCATAAGTTTTGAACGGCTGAACCGATTTTATTCAAACATAGCTATGAACACTCTCGACAAAATCACCTTTCAAACAAAAAAGATAGAAGATAGAGAAAAGTAAATCAAAATAGGTTGATCCGATTAGGAGCTATGATGCCACAGACAGACACACAGATACACAGACACACCGATACACAGATACACAGCAACACACGTCAAACTTATAACACCCCTCTTTTTCCGGCGGGGGTAAAAAACAATCTATTTATTTTATTTATTTTATTTTATTTTATTATTTTCGGAAAACTTACAGCTAGACAGACACAATAATTTCGTTAACAACAATAATATGGCCAATTACAAGTTTTCACAAATAGCTAATGAATCGTCAAATAATAATAAAAAAAGGACTTAAACCAAAAGACAGTGGTAAGGATCAGTAAAACAAAATAACAAATATTGACACAGTACAATGGTTATGCATTGTCGAAGAAGTGGTTGCAAAGAGTCTTCTTCAATTTAGACGCGCTTGTACTAAACATGTCGATCTCAACCTCCCGGCAAGCAGCATTGTACATACGGCTCGCCCTAATCATGTACGAGTTTTGCCTGTAATTAGTCCTTGTCGTTGGTATGTGCAAAAAACGAGATTTACGAAGAAACGAACAAGGTACACGCAGCCCTATCCTGCTCAGCAACTCAGGAATATCACTGGATCCGTTCGGAAGTTTAATTAGAAATGCCAAGTCGGAGATCTTTCTCCGTTCGTATAAAGGAAGAATATGAAACCTTTTGCATCGTTTAAAGTAATTTGGTAGATAAATTTTGGAACGAAATTGAATGTACCTTAAGAACTTTCTCTGTATGCCCTCTAATCGTGCGATATAGATATTGTATTTAGGGTTCCAGACTTGAGAGGCATACTCGAGGTGACTACGAACGAATGAGCAGTATAAAATTTTGATAGTTTTGATGCTACTGAACTCTGATGCGACCCTGCAAATGAAACCTAGAGCTTTAGACGCTTTGCTAACAATATTATTAATATGGGTGTCGAAAATAAGCTTCGAGTCAAAAGTAACCCCGAGGTCTCTGATTACATTGACCCTTTCTATTGGGGTATCCAAAAGTTTGTAGGGAAAATGTAAAGGGTGTGGTTTGCGGGTGAAAGTACAGACATAGCATTTAGCATTTGGAGACGTTTAAGTCCAACTTATTTAATTTGCAGTAGGTTTGAAAAGCGTATACAAATGAATATAATTGAAGTGTCTGTATGTAATATCAAAATAACAATGTCTTATGTAATGCATGTGAAAGTATATAAGGTACTACGTAATAAAAAATCCGCAATTTTTAAGATTTTTCTCTGTCTGTGTGTTTGTGCCGACATTTTACCAAACGCTGTTGCGACGCTTTTGTTGATAGACTGTCACTTGTCTAGGGCCTCTGATGGGCCTTGACAAAGTGTCACAGCGACAATGAATGTCAAAAAAACGTATAGGATTGACAAGTGTTTGTCATTAGGACTTTTGAAAATCGTTATCATTAAAGAATTTCACTTTGTCTAGTTCTCTAGAGCGCCAAGGGTCTATTCAATAAGCAGAAAATGTACGCAAGCAAAATGCGAAATTGTCTTATTATCAAAAACCTACCAAATGCATGCATAGCAAAACACGAGTTTCCTAAAGGTCGGGCGTAATTAGTGAAGCCTGTTTTCGGTCTGTAAATGATACGGTTTTTCTAACGTAAAAGCATTAAAAATCGAACACAGATGGCGCGGCTTTTTACGACCTAATAATATCAGAATTTCGGTAATTTCAAGTTACAGCAACCAATTTATAAAGTACCTAACTATCTTATAATGGTGATTGGTGACGTTAAAACTTAACACTTAGTTGCCCCATCAATTTAGTAAAGTATTACCTCAGAGGCAATTCCAATTCGTTCATTAAGATTCTTTAAAAAAAACTCAACATGTAACTTAAAATGGACCATTACGTCATTACTTTCCGAACGTACCCACCTATTATCTAACGTCCATTGTACCTTGAGCTCTGACGTTTGAAAATTCTTAGTCATTTGTTTTCGTGTTACGGTAATGTACCGACGACGTGGGTCTTTTCACGCTGGTTGGTTTCTGTGAACAAATGTAGTTCGAATTTGGAATGGTTGTTCGTGGAACTGTGGCTGATAAATTGGCTCGTCCGTCGAGAACCGACGCACCTTTGATAGTACGTTCGTTACAAATGGGTGCGTTTTGTACGGAGAGATAAAACACGCACGTTTATTTTGAGAATTATGGAAACAATGACAACGAATCTACTTTGTCATTGCATAATTCAATTTCTTCATTATTTAGTACTCCAAGAACAACATTTAATATAATTAAACAAGAATATTCTTTTTTGTACTTATTTGCTTGAAAAATGAACACAGAATCGCTTGCTCATTAATATAACTCTTGGAAGATTGATAAAAACATTTTTGAATGTTAATTTATGCAGTGTTTTATTTACACTTTTGGCAAACAATGATGACCCTTAATTATCTACACAAATACCAAAGTAAATATTTATGATTTATTCAAAGTGCACAACGTGTTCTACACATTTATCAATATTAAATTTGACAACTACGTGACACTTGTGACGTTTGGTAACATTAACTTCAATGTCACACTATGTAGTACAAATTAAATAACCAACTTCCTTACGTAATGTACAATGCACACAGGTTACTTTGAAAGCACCAAAATAAATTGTTTATTTCAGTCTCATTGTTACATTTATTGTATTAAATTAATTAATTATTTTAACTTTTTTTTTGTTATTAAATAAACCTCAAGCCTCAAGTACCTAGTAGCATATACTTAGGAAAATAATTTTATTTAGATACCTACTTAAAGCTAGATTTTACACCTTTAACTAAAGTAAAAGTTTACAAAATTTCTTTTACATCAGCGCACCCATATTAGTCGAATGACGCACACAGTTTTTTCCACATCATCACTTTTTTTTAAGTTAAAATAATTTTATAGTGCCTGGCTCCCTGGTTATTGACACGAACAGGTGCAGCTATCAAATTAGTTAATAGCCCTTGGTTTCGGGTTCCGCAGTAAAAACCAGCCACCTTATCAACCGACCATCTTGTATTTAGTCTATTAGTCTTAATTATGTTTATTTTCGAGTTAAGCTTCGATCGAAGTGTGCCATAAATCGTACGTGTTTTAAAATAAATAATATTAGAATGTAATTAGGGAAAAACAGACAAATTAATAAATTATGTCGGGTTTAAGTGGCTACCTGTCACATTGGTAGTCGTGTTTTTTTTTCTGTACGATGTTGGGCGTTACTCTCAGTTGGGTCTGGCCGGAACTAGCTGATAATTCATTAAAAAATAATCTTTTCAAAAAGGAAACGCTTTTTCTTATTTTAGCTGAGATTAATGTATTCGTTGATGTTATTTATTAAGTAGAATTCTCAATTAGTAGTTAATTAGCTCAATTTAAATCATCCATAATGTGTGCGATTTGTCACGTTCGAGCATAACATTTAAGGCTAACAGGAAAAAAACCCAAAGAACCAAATCTAGCACTAATTTCAAATTAGTATTCAATAACAACACATTTAATCACAATATGACATCACTCCAAATTCACACGCATCCTAAACGCCTTCCGAGAATATTACGAAACCAAATCACGGAGTCATTAATCACAAACAAAAATATCCGTCCAAGCATTGTTTACTGAATTTGATAGGATTACAATCATTCACGTTCTGAGAAAATAATTTTATATCCCGACGAACAGGAGATGAAGTAGATACATCAATGTCACTGCAAAGATTCCTGGAGAAGGATTACTGTTATAACCTGTTCGTTAAGAGTAATAGGAGAGCTGAGTCAGAGGTACAGTTCTGCGAGACTTGATTCACCGACCGAGGGTCGAATTTGATGGTCTTTCTACAAGCTAAGTGGTATGCAACCAAAGTGTTTCGAAACATATTCTGATTTCAAAGAAATGATTAGGTGACTAGTGTTTGCCAAGGCGAAAAGTATCACGCATTATTTAAACCTAGTTTTTTTAAATGGCAGGTTGACCTTACGTAACATAGCAGTCAGTCTGGCCATTTATTTGCCAAAACAGGCTTTTCCACGTAAATCTAAAGCTACGTTTGCTAGCTTCGAGAATTCTGTAATAGTTCTTTTGACATTTTACTAGCGGCCTCAAGGTTGTGTTTAATTTCTTTCTACATTAAAAGATCATTAGCCAACTTACATCTTCTAATCAGACGAAGCCATAACGTAATTACTTTAGTTTCTTTTTATCTTTATTACGCCCGTGTTCATGTTTTATTAATTCATTATGGTGGCATAAAAAATAATGTTGGGCGTGAGGTCCATTAGGAAAATCACGAGGATATTTCAAATACATTGAAAGGTTAAATCATTAGTTGATGAGGTCATAAAAATAGGCCAACTGGATACACGAACCTAGTTCGATAGTATAACGTAACAACATTAAAAAAATACCTAGTTCGAGTGCTAGGAGTTCCGTAATTTGTGTGTTCAACGAATGGTCTTCAGAGACCAATTACGAAGTAGTTATTATGTGGTTAATTGGTAAATAATGTTCGGTATTATCATGAGTTATTTTGTCTTGGTTGGTTGTTTAAATAATGTTTGGAATAAAACAGTTTATTCGTCGCAAGTTTGAGCAATACATACAAAGCATAGCTAAAGATCCATTTTCCAATACGTACGAATAAGGGGGTTCCTAATTATTGCTGGGGTCTATATACCTACAATTTATTTTGGTAACGGGTAAACCTAAGGTCAGGTACCAATTAAGAACACAATCGGTCCTTGGGTACAAAAACGTAGGACTAATTGACTTGTAAAAACGAGTTTAGGGTCTGCGTTACCTTCCAAAAAGAGTAAATTTTAGGACGGTTATTTTCGTCGGATCAATTGTCATCCTAATACAAAAACCTGTCCTTTGCTCGACAAGAATCCTATTTCAGTTAGAAATTGATTAAAAAAAACAATACACTATAATACATCCCACGTAGTGGTCGTTTGGATCCGAAAAGTGACAGGAGTATGACAAGTGATGACAGCTGTCAACATTACCATATTTTTCCATGTTTGAATTTTTTTTTTATTATGTTTGCGGTATTACGTATCATGACGTGTAGGTAAGAACCAACCTTTAGTTCTTATTTGAACTCGAGTTTTCTTGTACCGCTATCGGTAATACAGTACGTGCAAAAATTCCTAGCTGACTAATAACGGTATCTCATACCTATTGGCAACTAGTTTGATTCATTCGTACAATTAATCATACGTTTCGAAGTAAAATTGAATAAGAACTGGCAGCTAACAAATAGTCGTGCTACAAAGAGTGAAAAATGGCGTAGGCTGAATAAAATGAATTACGTAAAAAATAGAATTGGTAATTCTAATATTGCCTATTAAGTTTTGCGTAATAGACCTAATATTAAGTAAAATAGGTTTTTTTTTAAGGTACGTTTATATCGCGAAACCTTTTAACAAAACGAGATTCCGAATCCGTCCATAATTGCGTCAATAAAAACAGATTTAAATCGCCTCAATGAAACAAATGCGTACTTATTGTTATGATAAAATTTCCAGCGGTTTATTAAGCAATAAAATGAATTTATTTTCATTCCCATTTGGGCTTACTCTTTAAAATACCAATCGGTTTTTCGCTCAATCATAAAGACTGACAGAATTCGAGATCGGAAGTATCGCTTAACAAATTGCCAAAATAACCCTTACGTCACTAAACTTAAGGGAAATTTTTGCCCAAATTTCCAAAATGTCCTTTTCGTTAATTGATCCTTCTCGTATCGAATTGTTGAACCAAACTCGAGGCAATTACGCAAAAGATAAGATACAGTCGTAGAAACAATACTGAGAAAGATAAATATATTTTATTGTTTTGCAATAACTTGATATGATTATGAGAATTCGGTTTTCCATTTTTTTTTGAAACTGTCACACAATGGAATCATTTAATGGAACTGGGTTTAATGTACGGTAGGTAAGTGAATTTGTGTGTGTGAATTTGTGGTTACTGTGGTATTCTGCTTTATAGATCCACATATTTTAGTCTATTTACGTTTTTGTAACACTATACAAACCACACCATTTTTTATCTTTTGGTATTGTATCAACTCATGTGACTCACTTTTATGTATTCTTTGATACTGTTAGCACCTGAAAGCATAGTTTTAGTAACCTCCGATTTCCACGTCGTGCGGAGCCGGCCCTTAGTTTTCTTAGTTATAATTTATAATTACTCTAATTTTTATTAACGTAGCTTTTGTATAGCTAGACAGAGCTACACGTATCGTTACAGTACCAGTAGTAGGTATATTTTAATGGTTGTCTATACCAATATTATAAAGAGGAAAGATTTTTTTGTTTGTTTGTTTGTTTGTACCGAATAGGCTCCGAAACTACTGGACTGATTTTAAAAATTCTTTTACCAATAGAAAGCTACATTATTCCTGAGTGACATAGGCTATTTTTTAATTCCGGAAATGGGTCCTGTGGGGTGGCCCACGGGAGCGAAGCCGAGGGGAACAGCTAGTTTTGTAATATTATTCTTTGCCTCATTTCTATGAAAACAACTTTGCCTGTGTTTCGGTAATAGTTCTACATAAACTAGAATCGTGTTTATTTTACTTGTTTTTTTTACGTAATCTACAGACACATTTACACTGTCTTCGCAACGAATTTCAAGATAAAACTTCGCAGTCGTTGTAAACTTAAAGAATAAGGCCATTTCATTCGGATAGTGGCGACATTCCTAATTTTCATAAAGCTTTGTAGTTATCTCGAGTCCCAGAGAAAAACCGAGCGTCGAGTCGAGATAAGAAAGGAACATTACTTTAGCGAATTTGATAAATGGTCCTTTTCATAATTTTGGTATTTTCTGGAATTTCCTTGGAGATTGTTCGAGAACTTTTAGTCAAAGCTAATGTCAAAATGTCTTTATTCATTTAGTTTTCCTAGACATGCTCACGCAACAATAAAATATTAACAACTATCATAAATATATATGCATGTATATAATAGATATGCTTTTGCCGCCATTATGTTGTTTGTACTTAACTGGTGTAAGGTGGGTGTTAGTAACGCGTAGTGTTCCACGCGAGCCTCAAAGAGATGTCAGCAAAACTGACGGGTCCGCTAGGGCCGATGCCCGTCTGGGTCGCGGATAAATTTGGAAGAGAGTTACCGCGGCCCTGGCACAAGCAACTGAATGAACACGGGTGGGTTTAAGTCAGTAAAAGTCTGACACGCCCTCCAGGCTGCATCAGGAGTTGTTTACTATGCGGACCTTGTGGAAACTAGAACAAATTTCCATGCGTTCAAGCGTTTTTGCCATACCTATTATTGGAGACAAATATAGCAGCTCACAATGTTAGGACCCATTAATATTAATGCTAATTTTTATCCGTGGTTCTAGGCAACTGGGCTTAACCCAGTTGTAAATGACCCTTTGTGCCTATTGGCCTTGTTTGATCTGTCTCGGGTTCACGTTGCGGGATCCAAGACAGTTAAATTCATTCTCCAGAACTTCATCGAGCTTCATTGCCTCGGCGCTTTTCTGGTGGTCACCGCTGTTAATTCTGGTTTTCCGGAGTTGCAGTGGTTTGAGAATAGTGCGGTGGGATTGATATTAGATGATTAACCAACCCAAAAAAAGGGTACACCTTTTTTTCTGCCTAACCCTTCAAGGAATACAGGCGTGATATTTAAATATGTTGTTTGATTTACAATAGCTTTTTCCCGGTGTTTGCTCCCAACTTACAACCGTGTATATTTTATTTAGTAAAAGTAGGTAGCAACTTAGTGATTGATAGCTTATCAGTGTAAGAATTTTCATTAACGAAAAAGTACTCTCAGAGATTACATTTTACAAACATATAAACAAACAATGAATTCAGATTATTTCTAGTATTTCATATATTTGACAGCAATTAGTTGCCCTCTATTAAGGTGTTTTATTCAAGTCACAAATAGATATTGCCATTCTTTTCACGGCAATATATTAATTTAATATATTCGTGAATGAAACTATACTTATCTATAACTAAAACAGAGTGGTCCGAAGATTAGCAGACACTGAAGATATTTCTCTGGCAGCATACAATGATGTATGGAGGACGGAAAGTGTACCCATCAAAGAACATAGAATTTTGGGAGATGCGTTATCTATAGGTATTTTATACTGCTTTAGCGGCATATCAGAGTTCTTAGACATCACTATTGAAGCCAATAATAGGATTGTGATGAAGATTTGCAGATTATTTGGCTTTGGAATTAAATAAATGCGAGTAAGCTTACTTTGTCGTTGGCCACTCATGGTTCACTACTACAACTCATATTTGTTATTCTTGCACTAAATTTCATTATTCTGCAACTATTTCCATCACAAGTTAGTTGTTATGTACGTCTTTATTTGGTGTATGTAGGTATTCATTTAATTCATCATCATCATCATTCATCATTTAATTTTTTGTTTCATGTTTTCATTCATTTTTGTTTTCATTTGGTGATGTGTGTTTTTGGTGTGTATGTGTTTGGTGTGGTGGTGTTTTTGTTTTTGTGTTTGGTGTCTGTCTTATAAAATGCCACGGTAACCTTCATGGACATTGCATCTTGCAAATTCTTAGTATACTTAAGAGGGGACTCTAGTGAGACTTTCTCCATGCAAACACATTCTGCTGTTTTCTTCGTGGATAATGCCTCTAGAGCAATGATTTTTTTCTATAAAATCTAGGTCTAATTTATACGTGCCTGTATCATTTCCTTTTTTCTAAAACATAATCACAAAAAGAAATATGACAATCCAAAAATCCGAAAAAAATCCCCGTTTTTACCGCCATGTTCAGAAGACTTTCAGACAAAATTTATAAGTTTTTAACAAAAAAGGAAATGATAGGAGCATAGATATACTTTTCCTCTAAATTTTAATATAAGAATTATTTAGACCAGACCAGTTTTCATGAAGAAAACAGCAGAATACGAAACGTCTTTTAGTCAAAGTTTTTGTAGGTAAAATCAGCCTGAGCTGCAGATGTCCCGTCGCACTTTACGGGGTGAGGTTGGAGGTGACGCGACGGCAATAGTTTCTTCAAATACCTATTTTTCAAATTCCTGTTGACTAGAGTCCGCTCTTAATCCTCGCATGTTCCTCTACCGTATCTCACTTCGCTTCCTTCCACACTCCATGTTCCTCAGGGCACGCGAGCTAACACAATTAGTGCTAATGGAGCGACTTGTTTGTTTGTTCTTACAACTAACGCCAAAACAGCGCACTACCAAGGAACCACGTTCTAAACAACTCCTATTTCTTGTGAAGTCTTTTTAAGTTTTATAAGGTGTTTTGTTCCTCTTTGTGGGTTTTATTTATTTTTGTTTTTTGTAAATTGTAGATGTTTATTATAAGACTGCTTGGTTTCTTACTTCTTAATTTTGAAATTGTTATAATTATTATATCACATTCAATCTTCACTAATGGCCAGTGTCTGACTCAAGAAGTTGAGTATCTGTCAAACTCTACTTCAGCCTAAAAACCTTTCAAACTTGGGAATTAAATTATTTTTAATTCCCAAGTTTGAAAGATTTTACACATAGATACTTAACACCAAATTATCAATTCGGAAACTGGCCATAAAATATCAATAGGCGTTTGATGACTACATAATGTAATAATTTGCGTAGGCCTTCGCCATTCACCATCACTGTTATTGCCATTACTTGGCTATTTCGTTGTGTTAGCGATTCACATTTATCATGTTTCGGAAGCCCCTCATTTTTCCATTCTTCTTCAATTGGGTTTTGGAAGACCGATGTAGAAAATGTTGATATTAGCATACTGCATATTATAAAAAAAAACTAGCCAAGTGCGAGTCGGACTCGCGCACGAAGGGTTCCGTACTTGGTAAATTGCGGTTTACGATTTATGACGTATTAAAAAAAAACTACTTACTAGATCTCGTTCAAACCAATTTTCGCTGGTAGTTTACATGGTAATGTACATCATATATTTTTTTAATTTATCATTCTCTTATCTTAGAAGTTACAGGGGGGGGGACACACATTTTACCACTTTGGAAGTGTCTCTCGCGCAAACTATTCAGTTTAGAAAAAAATGATATTAGAAACCTCAATATCATTTTTGAAGACCTATCCATAGATACCCCACACGTATGGGTTTGACGTAAAAAAAAATAAGTTTCAGTTTCAAGTATGGGGACCCCCAAAATTTATTGTTCTTTTCTATTTTTGAGTGAAAATCTTAATGCGGTTCACAGAATACATCTACTTACCATATTTCAACAGCATAGTTCTTATAGTTTCGAAAAAAAGTGGCTGTGACATACGGACGGACAGACAGACAGACAGAGAGACTGACAGACAGACATGACGAACCTATAAGGGTTCCGTTTTTTGCCATTTGGCTACGGAACCCTAAAAATTACAATACCAGAAGCCAGAGTTCATTTGAAAACAAAAGTGTCGTAAAAAGTTTGGCCACCTTCCAGTACAGGTTTTAAGGTGTGTGAAGTTACTGAAACACCGCTTTTTAGACTTTTATAAGAAAAAAGCCAGTATTTTATGGACTACTGGGACTTTTTACAGTAGTAATTAACTGAAGAAAACTTTTAATTACTTAAGTTTTTTTTACCTTAATAGGTACCAACCTAACTTTTTATTGAAATAAGTAGAGAGTCATCGATGGGTTCAATTTTGTAATAAAGATAATGAACAACGCAAATTCGATTTTCTTTTTAAGGTTCTCCTAGTCAACGGCACGAACTATTTTGTGCGCGGGGTTAAAATGCATGCTGTCTCATCTGACAACACGTGCGAAAGAGATTGATGCAGTGATGAGCAGTAAGCAGCTAGTTCTTGTACAAATTAGCATATTTGCAAATTTGTAGCGAAATGGATGATAATTTAGGACGAAAACGAGCACACGAAATTTTATGAACAGGCCTATGGGAGTCTAGATATCATGAAAAAACTACTAAATGTATATTTTTAAAATATTATTTTTTTGCATTGTTGAATTACTAATCTATCCCTGTATGGAGGCCGTTTTGCAATTTTCCTTCTTCTTATGGTATTTATTTCCGCCCAAAGATGCGTCAAAATTAGTGTTAAAATATGGAACTTTCGACTCTCATAACTTTCATATGTTGTATTTTTTTACTTTTCTGTTTCCATACAGGGCTAGATAATGATGAGACAAATTGATATCATATTTATTTTGAACATATATCATCAAACAGTGGAGCCATCGCCAGACTACGTTTGTATGGAAGTATGTCGCATTGAAAATTGGCAATAACATATGAGGTACCTACATATGTACCTAGGTATTTTCCACTACATAAAATCAGCAAATACTTAAGCGATATCGTTGAGTTTTCCTAAAACTTTAGTCCTCGATCATTTTCCAGAAAGTTTAACGCGCTTCATAAGGCGGGAACAAAATAAATTCAGTCAGAAAATCCTTATTCAAAATGTCGTCACCTCTCAAGTTCCAGAACAAATTGCTTAATGTTCAAGCTGTTAGTTTGAACGCCTCGTGTTTGTTCGGCTCGGCAAACATGGTATTATCTGTTTGCAGTGTTTGGCAAAGTGGCTTCTGTGCTGATTTCTTCTTACCGAATTATTTAATTACCAACTGTTGGTGGTCTGTACTACAAACATTGGCAGTTCGCCCCAATATTTATGAATTCATTTATTTTGTTATTGGCGTATTGGCATGTCATTTGTTTTGACTATTTCAATATTAGTTCTAGGACTTGTCAATTAATTCGTACTAATTGGTATTTGTGTTTGTTTAGTGTTACTATAGTTTATCGATGTATCTGCAATCCACACGTTAGTTATGGTGGTAAATCCCACACGACAAGTTCCATAAATTGTGAGCATGCGTTTGGAAACCCGGCCATTACACGCTTGGGATCGAATTTGCAATATCCCAATATCGCGTTTCCTTTCGCCCAAGGCTGTGTTCGCTTGCACGATCGATTTTCACCCATCAGCACGGTCAAGGGTTTAAAATGTAGAAGCTTGCTGCTTTGTGATTGCCACAAACCACATTAGATTTTCTGTATACCCTGAATCTATTCTAGAACATACAAAATGGTTAGTTATTTTAACCAACTTGAAACCTGTTTGGGAAGAATCAGTTTCTGCTCATCTATAAATCAGGTTGCCTGGGCACCGTGAACAGTAACTAATACAGAAACACAAAACAATTATTTGGTACAGCCTGAGCCTAGCCGTAGGCACAATACATTACAAGCAATAAGTCCATCGTCTGCGCTATTCAATATCAATTATGTTCACAGTTACTTAGAAAACCATCATACGAAAACTGGTAGGACTACTTACAAAGTAACAACGGTCGACCAAACATTGTCACAGTAGTTCCATTCATGAGCAACATACCCGTTGGAGGCGTACACAACATTTTGACAATGCACTCAATGCTACTAAACAACAATAAAAATGTACCCAAAGCACAATAAGGCAGTGGTATTTGACGTTCATAAGGCCCTAAAATGAATAAATGATGTCTGATTTAAATATGAATTGACTGCAACTGAATGGAAATAAAAATGTCTGTTAAAAGTTGAGTCTTATGGGATTTTAATGTGGAGTTCAGAGTTTGTACGATAAATTTTGTATTGATGTTGAACGGTTTGTGTTAAAGGTTGTCATATTAGGCTGTTGTTGGTGCCCTGTTGGTGCCACACACGGCGTTTTTTTGGGTGTTCCCCAAAATGTTTGCTTTACCGTAATATCAGTACTGGTACCATAATGTGTTAATTTTTGTTTGGGTCGTACGACTTTTTCATTGAATAGTTTCTCCATCTATTTCCTTATAGGTTTTTTCAAACATTTGTTGTACTATATATTGATGATATTTTCTGTGGAAACTGATATAATTCGCCCTAGCAAATCCACTTTAGCTGAAATAAGACGATGTTACTGTCGACTAGCTGCTGGCCGTGGCTTCGCCCGTGTGCAGTACTTCTGCCAATATCTTTATAAATTACTAGCTGACCCCCGCGGCTTCGCTCCCGTCAAAGTTATAGCCTATGTTACTCGGGCATAATTTAGTTTGCCATAGGTGAAAGAATTTATAAAATCGGTTCAGTAGTTTCGGAGCCTATTAAACCAGTACAAACAAACAAAAAAATCTTTCCTCTTTATAATATTGGTTCAGATAGCTTAAGTGTTATTCTGATGTTTAAGCGACATTTCTGTGAAGTTTCATGAAAATCCGTCCAGTAGTTTTTGCGTGAAAGAGCAACAAATATCCATCCATCTGTCCTTTTACGTTTAAATAGTGGTAGGATATATATATCAGTTTCATATATTGCTGATATCGATACTGCAGTGCTGTACAAGTTAATACGCTGCCCATTCACCTAAAAGCTATAATCCCTTAGATAGTTACCGCCTTTTACAGCGAACACGCTCAAGGTGGTATGAGGTGGCCTACTTTTAGCTGGATAGAGAAATACGATGCTAATGTCAATTGAAAATATTACGTTTGTGATATTAGCGTTAGATATCTATGTTACTTTTATTCATACCTCTTCTTTTGTTATTTCGTTTATGAGTCCAATCAATACTTAATCCTTCTTTATTTTTTAACCGACTTTCCAAAAAAGAGGAGGTTATCAATTCGACTGTATTTTTTTTTTTTTATGTTTGTTACCTCAGAACTTTTTACTGGGTGGACGGATTTCGATGATTTTTTTTTTGAAAGCTGGTGCATGTCATATGGTCCCATTTAAATTCTGTATAGAAATAATAAATCACCAAGATCTGATGAAGAACTTTGGAGATATACATCGGAACTCTTCAATAAATGAATGCAAATCACTCGGGATAGCTGCAATCGCATGTCTGTTTATTGTTTTTACCATTACATAACATAACATCACACTAGTACGCTCTAAAGAGGGTACGCAGGTGTGAACAGTTAACCCTGGTATACTCTCATTCCACCGGTTTTGTTTAAGTTTCATGTTATTGGGATAATCAATTCTGGCTTCACTTTAGACATTATAGGTACCTAATCTATAGAACTGGTCCATTATGTACCACAACTAAAAAGTGAAAAATAAAATAACTTTTTACAAAAAATACAACCGACTTCCAAATAAAAACACTACAAAGTGAAAAATAAATTCAATTTCGGAAGTCGGTGTCAAAAAACGAAGAAACGAAAACAGGAACACCGACTTCCGAAATTGAATTTATTTTTCACTTTGTAGTGTTTTTATTTGGAAGTCGGTTGTATTTTTTATTTAACATTGCTTTCGTATGTATGTTAGGCAACTAGTAATTGATTTTTCAAGCACTAAGCCGAAACTTGGCGTACTTATATATATATTTTTTTATAATCGATAGGCTCGCGTTTGACCACTATCTCGCCTGGTGGTAAGCGATGATGTGGTCTACGATGAAGCACGCTTGCCTAAAAGTAACCTATTATAGTAGAAGTAACCTACTCTTGACTTAAAGATCCCGAGGTTGTAGATATCAAGAAACAAAGACTCCGGCAGGGAATTCCACTCCTTAGCTGTGCGCACAATAAAAGTATTAGAGCAAAACGCTTTATGTGTTGGGGTGGGATGTCCACCATGTCTTGTATTCCGATGATGGAAATATAGTATTGTGAAGCTGGTCTCATGATGGTGCTCGCATGATGGCGATAACAACCACTCAACTAAACAAAATGGCACCATCGTGTTTGGGCTCTTTGGTGGTGTCAAGTCGTTTGTCAATACCACATGTACCCTATGTCTACTGTCAGATATAGCCTGGTGACAGACAGACAGACGGACCGCGGACTTTTAGTAATGGGGTCCCGTTTTTACCCTTTGGGTACGGAACCCTAAAAAGAATGATCACGATCCGATAACTATGTTTCGGCGAAATGCGTGGACAAACATACACTTATGAACTTTGGCACACGTGTATAAAAGCCCACATAGAGTATATGTGGATATTGTTCAATATTATATACATATGTTTTGTATTGATAAACTCCTTTTTTAGGGTTCCGTACTCAAAGGGTAAAAACGGGACCCTATTACTAAGACTCCGCGGGACGTTTGTCTGTCCGTCTGTCACCGGGCTGTATCTCATGAACCGTGATAGCTAGGTGTTTGAACTTGTCACAGATGATGTATTTCTGTTGCCGCTATTACAAAAAATACTAAAAACAGAATAAAATAAATATTTAAGTGAGGCTCCCATACAAAAAACATGATTTTTTTGCCATTGTTTGCGATAATGGTACGGAACCATTCGTGCGCGAGTCCGACTCGCACTTGGCCGGTTTGATTGAAGTCGGTAAAATCTGGTTTGTTTTTTTTCCAAAGAAATTGTTTAGTAACCCTCTTACTTGAAAATCTATCATATTTTGGCATTAATGTAAGATTTTACACGTTCTTAACTCCAACTACTAAATTCAGAAACCGGCCATTACTCTAACTCCTTTGTTTAAGCATGACTTCTTACACAACATTAAAATAACTGCTTGCACAAACTATTTATAATCATATTAAACTACAACAAAGTAAATGCATCCATGTTCGCAGTCTGAAGTGTTGTCACTTATCCATTCTGCTCCAACATCGCGACGATATCCAGACAATTGCATTATCTTCGATTTTATCTACTCGGGGCTGTTATATTATGTCTGAAGTACTTTGAGATAGCAGTCTGAGGGTTAACCTTATTAGTGGAGAGGTATATCTACGGCCTTTTTCTTGTAGATAATGAAAATTTAATATTTAGGAATAGGGAAAGACTCGATCTAGCAAAAATGTTTAGTGTTCTTAGAGTCGTTTTTTAATTTTAAACGTTTCATCATCATCATCAGCCTTTTAATGTTGCCACTGCTGGGTCACAGGCCTATTCTTCATCAGAGGGAATGGGCCGTAATCCACCACACGGTCCAAGTGCGGTTTGGTGGATGTCATATGTCTTTGAATAAACGTTTAAGCGTAAATTGTTATGTTCAGCCGACTTTTTTTGTGACATTTTTATCTATACTGATATTATAAAGCTAAAGAGTTTGTTTGTTTGAACGCGCTAATCACAGGAACTACTGGTTGGAATTGTAAAATTCATTTTGTGTTGGATAGTCCATTTATCGAGGACGGTTATAGGCTATCTAGCATCACGTTAAGACTAATAGGAGCGGAGCGTATATGAAAAATGTTGCAAAAACGGGCAAAAATTATTCCTTTTTGAGAGCTTCCGTTGCGTGCGCTGCGTAAGCGGTTAAAGTTACGCCACATTCATGTTTGTAGGGTAGGTAGGTAGGTAGCCAGTTAACGGAAGCAAAGTCGCGTGGTACAGCTAGCTTTTGATATTTTACTCATTCATCAAGCCGTACAAAATTGGTTACAAATAAGAAATACACGATAAGGAAAAATACAAATGATGGAACCCTGACTTCTAAACTAGGTAGATGCCTGTATCTTAGAAGTCATTAAGTAACTAACTAATGTGCTCACTTTTATAGCAAAGCTCCTCTAATGCTTTCAATTAATATTCTTTATTGTGCACAAAATATCAAATGATACAATAGGCCAGCTTATGAACAAATGTATCTTTTTAGGGTTCCGTACCCAAAGAGTGAAAACGGGGCTCTATTTCTAAGACTCCACTTTCCGTCTGTCTGTCTGTCACCAGGCTGTATCTCATGAACCGTGATAGCTAGACAGTTGAAATTTTCACAGATGATCTATTTTTGTTGCCGCTATAACAACAAATACAAATACAGAATTAATATTCAAGTGGGGCTCCCATACAATAAACGTAATATTTTGGCGTTTTTTGCGATGATAGTACGAAGAACCCTTCTTGCGCGAATCCGACTCGCAGTTGGCCGGTTATTTGTAAGATTATGTACAACATTGTTTAAAAAATTGCATTTTTCATACCAAATAATTTATTGCCATTCAAGTTAAACAACAAATCAGCATCAATGCCAACTAATAACGATTCGAGACAGCTTTACTCAAATTGGCTTCCAAATCCATCGATCGAAGAATCCACAGACTAATAATAACAAGTCTCACAACAAAGTACCAGTTGGTTTAACTGCCTTGTCCAGGCATGAATGAAATCTCCAACCCAGATCAAGGTAGGACCCTTGACGTTCATCTCTGAGTGTGGGTAGTTGAGGATTATATCAGATGAATGGTAACATCCACCTGTGCGATGATAAGGACTTGCGTAGGTCAGAGCTGATGTCCGATTAACGTTCGTTTTGAGGAGGATTAGAGATTTAGAAACGACTGGTTAAGGTCAAGGGGATACATAAACTCACGCCCTTTTCTCGTGTGGGTTGGTAGAAACTACAAAATGCCTGATACGATCTATATGTCGGGTTTAGTCAATCACAAGCATGCCCCTGGCGGTAAATCAAGAACAACTTGATGCGACATAATACTACTTTTGCTTCATTTAAGTTAATAAATCTGGTCTTACACGCACGTCAGTTATGAGTACTGCGCAAGGTATGTGCGAAGAAATTAAACAAATTTAAGATGATCAGAATATAACGTAAAATACTGTAACTGCTCTTTCATAATAGTATGGCCATTTTTAAGTTGAAGCACGTCTTAATATAGATACGATCAATCCATTCGCTTCTATAATATTCATGTATATTTTGATACTAGGTACAAGTACGCACGAGGTTTTTTCTAGAAACATGTACGCACCAGATACCAATCATCCTAGAAACTTAAAAATGGATAAAGAACACGAAGGACGAAAAAATTAATCACCCAAAAATTCTGCCTCTGTAATACCCTCATAAATATGTATTAATAAGGATCCCTCAAAAATAATTCAATTTGTAAATCGATAATTGCACCGAGCTTTTTGTAAAGGGGGACTCAGATGGGGATGATAAAAAAATCTTTTATGATTGATGAGTCCCTCCCTCCCGGAGTTCTACAGTTTGTTCTTATTTATTGGATTAACCGTTCTAATCTCCAATCTTTCGTGAAATTTTTCCACCCCTCGATCTAAGTAATTAATTATGTTATTTGGGTATTATTGGAAGTTTAAGGGCCTTTTTGCAAGGCGCTAATTTGTTTGAAATACGATAATTTGAGCGTCACTTTTACTTTATAAGTAGTGAGATGTTTTTATGAAATCGCATTTGTTTCTTTTTCATTTTGCTGTTTCTATGAGTGATAATTGTTCGAGGTTTTGTGTGGGCGTTTATTTTGTCTTTGATTTGCATTGAATAAAACGTTTTACAATAGGGATGTTTCCTGGGTAGAAAAATGGTAATTCCATTGACATATATATTACTTGGGTGATTCTATTTAGTCCGTCAGTGAGATTATCAAATAATATTGGACCCGTATTTTTTGCTTTAGCATATAAATAAAAAATTGCGAAGATAAAACGCATCAAAGTTCAAGAGTGGGGGCTTGTGACGTCACTGAGGCAGTATAAAGTGTACTAGCAACGTGACGTTTCACGATATTTCAACGCATTATATCGTAGTCACTTCATATTTACGTGTCAAAAGAAAAAATACGTGTCCAATATTTTTTATTAATCTACCTGACAGACAAAAACAAATTTTCAGTCAACTACCCTATTCTGAGGGCTATTGTAAAAATAAAATTACCCCAGCACTTTCTTTAATCTTACCGTATAAATAAATACATTAATTGGAACACCCAGAGAGTCTTTAAAAACACTCATAATAATTGCTGTTACAAGCTTCTTTACTTAATTGGACTCATTAAAATTCAACGTTGTTACATCGTCCGTTAAAAGGCAGACCGCATTTAGGGGCTTTCAATCAAAACGGTAAAGCATTTCACCCAAAGAGGACTGGAGGATTGAAAAGAACGCCACATACGGGATACGTGTTGACTGTGCAAACATCAGATGGGAAATGAAATGAAACGAACGAGTCCCCGAGTGTCTCCCCTAGCAGTAGGGTTGCCACTTGTTTCTGTGTGCTTAAAACGGCCATAAAATATAGTAAATTCTGCGTTTGAACGATGACAATTACTTTGAGAACTTAAGTAATTTGATTTAATTGGTATTTATTTTTATTACACAGTGAAAAAACTTGGCGGCAGAGTCTCAAAAACTACAGATTTATTTTGTGAATTTTTCTTTCATTCAGTTTTAGTGATTGTTCACTAAAATGTTACCAAAGTCGGTGAAATACAATTCGATTGAACGAATGATACAGCCAGAAAGTGTTGCAAGGGAAGATTTTACGTCAAAACCACCGTCCAATCGGAGCGGCGAATCGGAACGGCGTAGGTACGTAACACGTTTCGCGACTACTTTTTTAGGGTTCCGTAGCCAAATGGCAAAAAACGGAACCCTTATAGATTCGTCATGTCTGTCTGTCTGTCTGTCCGTCCGTATGTCACAGCCACTTTTTTCCGAAACTATAAGAACTATGCTTTTGAAACTTGGTGAGTAGATGTATTCTGTGAACCGCATTAAGATTTTCACACAAAAATAGAAAAAAAACATAAAATTTTGGGGGTCCCCATACTTGAAACTGAAACTAAATTTTTTTCTTTCTTCAAACCCATACGTGTGGGGTATCTATGGATAGGTCTTCAAAAATGATATTGAGGTTTCTAATATCATTTTTTTCTAAACTGAATAGTTTGCGCGAGAGACACTTCCAAAATGGTAAAATTTGTCCCCCCCCCCAAAAAAAAATATGATGTACATTACCATATAAACTACCACCGAAAATTGGTTTGAACGAGATCTAGTAAGTAGTTTTTTTTTAATACGTCATAAATCCTAAACCGCAATTTACCAAGCACGGAACCCTTCGTGCGCGAGTCCGACTCGCACTTGGCCGGTTTTTTACGTACATGCGTAGGTACGAAAAACGCGTCGGTGGATTTGGTTGTATAGTGCTATTTGATAATTAACAAAGCATTACTATTCAGCATGACCAGTGACTTATTGGCTCGTGCCCTGGTACTTAATATGTCTAGTTATATAAATAACGGTTATCAAATAGATACGGCATAACTGATAAGATTTAAGTGCGTTCATGTCCAATGTTTGTGTTATTTGTTTTGCTACTTCCGTGTTTTATTTTACGGCTGATAATTAGGAAAACACCTTGAATGGAGTACGATAAGTTTATCGTAAATATGTGTAATGATATGCTGGCATCCATTAGTGCTGAAATGTTACTATTGTAAGTTGCTTAAGAGGAAATAAGCCCTTCCCTTCTAATATGAACTTCCTTAGTAAAAAGTCATAATTTGAGGTTTGGCTCTCGTCTATTTCTTTCTCCAATATTGGACCAATTTAGAGGATATTCCATAAACTGAAAAAAATTAGACTTTTTTCACTTATATTTGTCAAATTTGTACACTAAGCCTCTGTTGACAGCGCAATTTTCAGCATTTTTTGAGGGTTCTAGTGCTTCTAAAGATAATGTATCATCAAAAAAGAAAACATAGGAGCATAGTATATATCTTTAATTTTCAGTTTATGGAATATCTTTTAAGTTGGTCCAATAATGGAGGAGGAAATAGGCGAGAGCCAAACCTCGAATTATGACTTTTTACCAAGGAAATTCAGTCGGCGCTCTCTGCCCATATTTCCTATTAAAATATTATAAAGATGGTAACAGCATCGGCAGCCCTATCGTGAGCGTGTGCGTTTTGTTGCCAACCTTAGTAAATGTTTACCTTCTATTATCTTTGACGCCATTTGCAAGTTGGAGTATTGTATACTTTGCCTCTTGCAGTCACGTACCAATTTTATCAATGTGGTTATTTTATTCTCCATTAGCAAATGCTATTTCTCATAACTGGTAACACAACGAGTTTTAATACTTATCAACTATAAGAAGTATTGAGAATTTCATAGTACGAAGGTGAAGCTTAAAACTTAAGCTTTTATCAGTTATAAAACAGTGAAAAATTTTTGCGCTGCGAATAATATAACTTTTTTGCTCGCTAGAAGAATTTAGCGCTCGCCTGAAATTAAACTCAAGAGTTAATTTTCCCGAGGAAGTTTTAATAGGTAAATAGGTCAACATAGAATCATAATTCTTAACGTTATTATGCGAAAACGCCTCCGTTTAGCAGCAACGTTATTTTTTACAAGGCAACACTTGACTTTCAGATTAGCCTGCAAAGGGCAACCCCTCGTTTTGTAAATTACTTATTTTTATACGGCGAAGTAATTTATTACAACGGCTGATTTAGTTTGTCTTAGGCTTGGATCCTTGTTTTCTCATTTCCATGATGAATATTTTCTCAATTTCAACCCGACGTAAACCAATTATGTTTAATCTACATTTACAACCTCGGGCGATTCGTCTGTGTCGAACTTTATTTCGTTTAGGGCGTCCGTCGTCGGATATTCGGCGACCAGAAGGACCAAAGAGGGGATCTCTTTGGTCCTTCTGGTGGAATATAAAATTACGAACTTTTGTATAGGAATTTGGAACAATAATTACGAGTAACTGCAACAAAACTTTGACGGATCTATTTCTAGGTACGAAAGTTCACATAAAGTAAACGAAGGCTCTCCATAACATTTGCCCGCATGTGTAACCGGCCTAAGGCTAACATGGTTTCGAGTTCGAGTAGGCGGTTACCATTTAGGCTTTAAACAGATCGAGAATCCTCGTTTCTCAGCCGCAGGGGTGTGTGGTGTGGGCAATCCGGAGAGCGATCAAAACGTTATTGAATTCTCTAAGCGCCCTCAGCTAAGCTAAAGCTAAACCGATTGGATATCACGTAGCAATGAGTTTCGATGTTTTATTATTGAAATGTTTTATTTATTTATTCAAAATTATGTAAGTAACACCTTAACAACTATATCGCCAATGCGATGTTACTACCACAAAGGTATTAGACTTATAGAAATACAATAAAAAAATACTATTAAATACAATTAAAATACAATCCATCATACAATTATTAATACAACTAAAATGCAATTATCATACAATTAAACACAATAAAAAACAATTTAAATACCATTATAATCCAACTAAAGTAAGTATTCAAGTATTCTTAATTTTTTCCCGTTTGCAAAATGATTTTGTAAGAGGAAATTTTACTGTGAACTAATAGGCACGGTGAGTCTTTTAAATTGAGATCAGAAAAATATTGGCTATAGATAAATTTACTAGAAGGCGTGCCTAATCCCGGCTTTTATTTTTGTTCGTTGAAGGAATATTCAGTAGAAATAATATTCGAGTATTTATTTCGGTTCAAACGCTCAAGGCTGAAATAAAATACAAAAGTGATATTTCAATAAATATTTCTGATGTGTCTTTAAATAATCTTGGTCCTTATTGCTTTCATTTTACGTTTCAATCTCTTAAAGCAAATCTCTTATAGGTCTTACATACAAATCCAAACGTTTGCGTATTATCGTTCCCCGAAACGCGTAGGCCCCAAAAGATAAGCTATTGCAAGGAATTTCTACATTCGGATAAAAGTATTCGTAACAAAACTAATCGTAAAAAGTTCTTATCGGCCCTAATACTTGTATGTATTTGATATTACCTTGAAATCTATGCGTAGTATCTATGTTTATCCCTCGTTTAGAATTTGTTAGAACGATATCAACCGCAAACGGTCCGTAGTTCTGATAAACTGATAAATAACACGTTTAGTTAAGATTGTAACTTGTTTTGTTGTTGCCTGCTTTTTATGTCTTTTTAATCTCAAAGTAGAACATACACTTATTGGCAAGCCTCGATTGAGTTTAGATAAAGGTTTTTAGGAAGGTAGAATGTATTCTGCAATCGCATCAATGTTTTTCTTTTATTCGAAATAATTTACATTAATTTAATAATTATTTTTTATCCTCCCTCTTTTTTACACTAGACAACCCTAACAAAGGTATAGACCATGCCCACTTTTCAAATGATCAATTTGTCTTGTCACTTGTCATCACAAAAATAGATGTCAAATGTCAAACCATAAACAATTTACAAAAAAAAAAACCTAAGGACGGTTGTCAAATCTTGAGGTCTCCATCTATTTATGTAGTGGGCCCGGTTGTGACGTGAAGAGGTTATAAATAAGATTCGTTAGAGGAATGGCTCTCGGCTGGTCTATGTAAACATAAACATCTTTGGTTAAGCTGCTGATGAGCCTGGGACCAAAGCTTTTATTAACAGAGGGTGTATATTTCGATTTGTAATACTATAAGAATATTATGTCTTTTAGTGATTTAATGATAATATGCACAGCTGGCTATTCCCAGGTGTTTTATCATAAGTTTTGTTATGAGTTTGGGCAATAATAATGATGTTTTTTACTCGTCTACGGGCGAAGCCAAAAGAGGGAATCAAACAAATATATATATAAATTAATACAAGTATCTACTTTTTTAGGGAGCAGTGATGGCCCAGTGGTAACGGCAGCGACTTACGTGTATTAGGTCTTGGGTTTGATTGGATTTTAGCAGTCTATGTATGTATGTATTTACGTATGTTCCTCCGATGCAGCTAAACTATTCATGCGATTTTGACGAATAAGGTGTCAAACGATTCGTTATTATGGCCCGGGTACGTGTCATAATAACGAGTCGGACTCGCGCACGAAGGGTTCCGTACCATTATCGCAAAAAAAACGGCAAATAAATTACGTTTGTTGTATAGAAGCCCCATTAAATGTATTTTATTCTGTATTTAGTATTGGTTGTTATAGCGGCAACAGAAATACATCATCTGTGAAAATTTCAATTGTCTAACTATCACGGTTCGTGAGATACAGCCTGGTGACAGACAGACAGACAGACGGACGGACAGTGGAGTCTTAGTAATAAACCCGTTTTTACCCTTTGGGTACGGAACCCTAAAAAACCTTAGTCGGGTTTACAGTTTCTATTAAACTTTTTGCTTGTTTTTAAAGTTAATGTTTTGGAATGGCATAGTACCTAACTACTAGGTATGTGCTGGATTCATTGACATATATCTATAGAATAAATTATATTACCTTTGGGAGATAGGTGTTTCAAATTCTGTCTTGTATCCATTATGGTACTCATCCCAGTTTTTTTCATTTATTTTTTTATTCAATATAGGCTCGCTCTTGACCACTATCTCACCTGGTGGTAAGCGATGATGTGGTCGACGGTGGAGCACGCTTGCCTAGAAGTAACCTATTCACTCTTGACTTAAACTGTTCACCTAGACCAGAGTTCACCTAGTCATCTCAGAACTCTGTCTAGCCCTTAAGAAACCACAGACATATAGCTTGCAGAGTTTGGTAAGAGCCAGCTCATTACTTGATGCTTAAATACGAGATTATAATGCAGACATCACAAAGACCAAGACGTAGATCCGGATTGTAGGTCATCTATTTCTGTTTGTGCATATTTATGAGGTTTATAATCGGTGCTTTGCTGTTGTCCAGTAGCGTGAGCTGGTTGTACATATCCAACAGTGCTTACCTATTAAGCTTCTTACAATTTTACAATATTTTTGTTCTTTATTTTACTAATAGCTTTTTCCCGTAACTTGGGACTGTTAAAAATGTGACACTTAGCGTTATTTTAGCTTTCTATTAAATAAAGTATTATCTCCTACAAACACGCAAAAAACAATTTTACATCTTTGTAATAGTATCTAGTTTTCTTTGAAATTTAATTCTGAAAGGAACTCGACGACTTAACGACTACTTCAACTTTTGATAGGTAGTTCACTGACAGGTTTTTAATACCTACTAACAACTATAAAACTTGGAGCAGCTCGTGGCTAAATAATAACAGCCACACTGGTCGATCATCAAGGTAAAGCAACGCTTGACGAAGCCGGTCCGGGGATAGGTGACCATTTCAACATAGCGAGTTTCCTCCGTGCCTCGGAAAGCACGTTAAGCCGTTGGTCCCGGCTGTCATCTGGCACCAGTCTTGCTAAGGGGTATCGTGTTACCCAGGGGTATTGTGGAGGTCAGATAGGCAGTTGCTCCATGTAAAACACTGGTACTCAGCTGAATCCGGTAAGACTGGAAGCCAACCCCAATGTAGTTGGGATAAGGCTAGGCAGATTGATTGTAATATTAAATATGTAGTTTTATTTGAAATTTAATTCCGAAAGGAACTCGACGTAGCGACTCCTTCAACTTTTGATAGCTAGTTTGCTGACAGGTTTTAGTACCTACTACTAACTATAGAACTTACTTAGTATCCAAGCATCGATTGCCAGGCACCTTGCTTTGCGTAAGAAAACTACTTAGACCTGGGATTTATCCATTGAAGCTTTTATTAACGATACCTGTCAATTAAAGTAAAGGGTCGTTTTAAGTCTCATAGACAATGGACCTGTTACCTGTCAATTATTTTATACAGTTGTATTGTTATTGCTACTATATTAGGTAGAGGTTAACCTCACATTTACGTACAATGATAGATTGCTTTAATAATACTTTTAAGTACCATTGGAACTGTAGGAAGGTCCCCTTTCGACCCGCGATTTCGGTAAAATAAAACACAGGCAAGAGAAAATTCAAATATTAGGCAGATATTTTCGGGGTCAACTAAAAGAAGTATGAGACAATATTGGAGTGGATGAATAATTGAATTAATTCACAAAAGTCATCTGCCAAATATTGGTCCTTTGGTCCTTAAGTGCGCCGACCAAAACCTAAGGTCGCGCGGTCCCACGAGATTAAAAAGAAATGCGAAGTATAAGCCGGTTTAATATAATAAAGGATGTAGAAACATTTTCAGGATTCCGCCGTCTCAATTTTAGAGTTCCATCGCAAAAATGTAAAAAGGGAGCAACGTCGTCTGTCGTTCTGCCTCGCTGTCAGAGCTTATTTTCTAAAGGACTATTTGGCACGAGAATGTTGTTACGTTACTTCATATCTGAAGGAAAATAGAAACATCTTTCAAACTTGATAGAAAATATTCTTGTTAGTAAAAAGAATGAGACAACTTAGGTACACACATCATCAGTATAATGTTCCCACTGCTGGGACACAGGCCTCCTCTCTGTGAGAGGGAATGGGCCGTAATCCACCACGCGGGCCCAGTGCGGATTTGTAGATTGTCACATGTCTTGTTTGTCATGGACATGCCGGTTTCCTCACGATGTTTTCCTTCACCGTTTTGAGAGCAGCGGTGAAGAAATAATTTACACGAAGTAAAGCTGTAAGTACAACTTGTATGTCGCGGTCGACACTACTGGGCCACCACTGCTCTCTCACACACACACACATACACACAAAACACATACTTTCGAAAATAAATAATTTATCAAAAACTCAGTTATGCTAAATGTAATACTCGGACGATTAAGTAAATCCAACTCACTTTAATCTTGTGCAATTACTCAAAATTAATCTCAATCAGCCTTTGAATCAACTAAAAGATATATATTCAAATCTAATACATTCAAATTCTTCTTACAAATTCAATGCATTCATCTCCTCACCTCCACACGACTTTAAAACATAAAGCTTTCAACCAAAAACTAATTTACGTTAATTACTAAAACCTTACACCATTAATTTATAAACCGATAAATAATTAAAGCCGATAACATTTAATCGATTCAAATTAAGTTATATATGCAATTCGGAATAATTTTACGGACAAATTTTTTGAATTTGAATTTCGAATTAAAATAAATAGTCGGTTAATTTATTTAGTGGGACTTGTGGAGTTGATTTATAGACAGTGTGTAACGGTTTTGTTGCGTGGGTTTATCTTATCTGTGACTGTCAGTGGCTGCTACCGTCGCCGCGTTGCCTTGTCGCCGTGTCGCCGTCGCCGGTGCATCGATATCTTACTCGTCATGTCCACAGATAAGCAGCACACGCTATTAAATACACGGTTTATGAGCGTTTAGAGGATAAGAGAGGGGCCTTTTTGGTTTGAAAATTACTTACAGTGCGTTTTGTTTAATTACGTCTATATGGTGTCACTTTATTTAAGCTGGTTAGGTTTTAGGGGATTTATTAGAAAAAAACCGGCCAAGTGCGAGTCGGACTCGCGCACTAAGGGTTCCGTACTTGGTAAATTGCGGTTTACGGTTTATGACGTATTAAAAAAAAAACTACTTACTAGATCTTTTTCAAACCAATTTTCGGTGGAAGTTTACATGGTAAATATACATCATATATTTTTTTTAGTTCTATCATTCTTTTATTTTAGAAGTTACAGGGACACATTTCACCACTTTGGAAATGTCTCTCGCGCAAACTATTAAAATTAGAAAAAAATGATATTAGAAACCTCAATATCATTTTTGAATACCTATCCATAGATACCCCCACACGTATGGGTTTGATGAAAAAAAAATATTAGTTTCAGTTTCAAGTATGGGAACCCAAAAAAAAATATTGTTTTTTTCCTATTTTTTTGTGTGAAAATCTTAATGCGGTTCACAGAATACTACTTACCAAGTTTCAACAGCAAAGTTCTTATAGTTTCGAAAAAAAGTGTCTGTGACATACGGACGGACAGACAGACATGACGAAAATATAAGGGTTCCGTTATTTGCCATTTGGCTACGGAACCCTAAAAAGGGGGTACCAGAATAAGATAAAAACACAAATTGCTGTTTACAAAAACACGAGTTTCAGTAACACATATTTTCAGAGCTGTATCTCCTACAGATGGAGTAAATTAATTTCCGCACTCCGTTAATCAAGAAAGCGTCTAGGTTCATTATCCAGCTATTTTGTTTGCGTCCCGATCACGTCGTGTCTCAGCGCTCCCGAGACATTTTCGCTGACCTAAAAACTAGGGCACTATCTCTGAAAACTATCTTATTTTCTTTGAGAATAAAAAGGGAATTATAAGAACGTAAAGGATTACTTATCTTGAGTCTCGGCTGTGTCCAACGGGCGCCGCAATGAGCCCTCTTCACTCGCAACGTTATCTTGAAGGATTCTCTCATTAGAAAACGTTAGAAGCAGATTCTTAATTAACGATAAAGCGAGTTTCTAGGTTGTACGGTTAGTCACAACCAGGTTTGGTGAACAAAGGTACAAGATTTCTAAAACAAACCGATTGGAGAGAAAACAAAAAGAAACTGGACAAGGGCGAGTCGGACTCGCGCACTGAGAGTTCCGTACAAACAGCAACACTTATCAAAATAATTAAATAACATTACTGAAGTTCATCTATACCATACATTTTTATTTATTTGTTTTTTTGCAATGACAAGAATATTTACTTTTTAAAGTATTACATTTTTTTTTTAAATTATTGTGAATGTGAAGACTATGTGGATCATATTTTTTTTTGTTTTTTATTTTAATTTATCTTAGTTTTTAATCATGTTCTGGCAGTTTGAGTAGTTTATGCGGCCTACCCGAATGTTCTTTGGTATTGTTCGTCGAATCGTTGAGCTCCTTAAATTCTGAGTTGAGCTGCTCGGTTATTGACAAATACGTGCACTGACTGGACAGGTCCACTCAATCTGGCTGGTTCTTTCCTCAAAAGATCAAGAAAAGAAAAAACCAAGATTTTGTCTGGACTTTAAAAGAGACTGTGACCTCTGAGTTTGTTTCGACCTTTCTTCTCAGAGTAGTCAGATAGGAAACGCTAACCTCATCTAGTTTAAAAAAATATGTTAGACATGTAAAAGAGTTTGTACAAACCAACTTACAGAAATAAAATCATTTATCATTTATCAATATTATAAAGAGGAAAGATTTTTTTGTTTGTTTGTACCGAATAGGCTCCGAAACTACTGGACCGATTTGAAAAATTCTTTCACCAATAGAAAGCTACATTATTCCTGAGTGACATAGGCTATTTTTTATTCCACGGGAGTGAAGCCGCGGGGAACAGCTAGTAAACTATAAGAGCTCAGAACATTGGCTCTAACGATAAGATGCACAGAATTGAGGGACAAAATTACCTTTGCAGTTGGAAAACTGTATTTCACATACGTCGACGTGAGTCGCGGTCAGTTTAATAACTTAATAATAGTTAATAATCTTTTTTTTGTATGTTGGTACAAATTTACGGTTTTCAGATCTTTTCCTTAATTTGCTATAAGACAATGCTTCTTGCCACATTTCATGATTCTAGTTCAACGGGAAGTAGCACTTGTGAGTGTAAAATATGCGTCATTAACGGCTGTATCTCTTGATTGCGTTGATCTAGAAATTAGATCTTTCCCCGCTGCAAGAGGTTATAAACTTGTAACATACGATATTAATTTCAACTCGATACCTCCACGAGTTCCCAAGATAAAGAGAGTTTACAGACGGATAGACAGACAGACGGACAACAAGTGATCCTATAAGGGATCCGGTTTTTCCTTTGGGGGTACGGGACCCTAAAAAATGGTCCTTTATCGCGTAGGATTTAAGTTACGACTACAAAGAAAAATAACAAGGAAATGGAACAACTTCCTGACCACATAAATAGAGCATGAGACAAAATGTTCCCAGTTTACTAAACAAAATAACAAGAAAGTTAGTTTGGTATCATTTTTCAGAACACACCGCTCCACCCACATTCGGTACCGTGGACTTAATAAGGGCTTCAAACGTAGGCTGGTAACACCGCAGCGATTATATCTAACACGACCTTAGTTTTGATGCACTTATTGTAATTGAGTAATTTTTTTATTACTTCTCTTTTTCTTGTGGGATATTTTCTCACACCATACTGTTGTTTCACGATGGATACGCGTATGTTATCCATTTATTGTTCTCAATTAGCTTCTTGTGTTGTACGTTTACGATCTTAAGATCCGTATCATCCTTTATTGTTGACCCTAACACGGTATTTATAGTTGCTGTCTTCTTCTTTGCTTCGTTCTTGAAAGAGCGGTTGTGGTCTCTTTGAATTTTGTCCTTTCTCTGGTGTTGTTGTAGCTCGCATCACGATCTCTCTCCATCTGTTTCTGTTAGATGTTTGTATTGATGTTTTGTGTTATAGTTGCTTTAAGTTTGAACTAGTCGACGGCACGAACTTTTTTGTGCGCGGGGTTAAAATGCATGCTATGTTATCCGGCAACATATGCGAAAGAAATAGATACTGTGATGAGCAGTAAGAAGCTAGTTCGTGTACGAATTAGCACTTTTGCAAATTTGTAGCGAAATGGATGATGATTTCGGACATAAACGAGCGCGCGATTTATTATAAACAGACATTTGGGAGTCAAGATATCATGAAAAAGCAACTTAAAGTATACTTTCAAAAAAAAAATTGCATTGTTGAATTACTAATCTATACCTGTATGGAGGCCGTTTTGCAATTTTCCTTCTTCTTATGGTATTTATTTCCGCCCAAAGATGCGTTAAAATTAGTGTTGAAATATGGAACTTTCGACGCTCATAACTTTCAAATATATTATTTTTTTTCATTTTTGTTTCCATACAGGACTAAGATAATGATGAGACAAATTGATATCATTTTTATTTTTAACGTACATCGTCAAACAGTGGAGTAATCTCTAGACTACGTTTGTATAGAAGAATTTTCGACTAGTGTAACCTTAACTACTCTCAATTCCACAGCTACAGACTAAAAGTCTACATATAACCCTGTCCGGAAACAACGTTGGTTTGTATACAGCCTTACTTGTTTTATTCCTAGCAGTCGGTACTGATAAGTGGATGAGTAGGATGCGATTGTTGATCGCTTCCTAGTGTGTTGCAATCCAAGTGTTTGGATTTAACGACGGTCACTCCTAGCCCTTATCTGACATTCACAAAAGCTTTCCGTTAACAACTAAATGGACACGTTTAAATTTATTTTGATAGTTACTATTGCGAAACTGTTTGGTATCAGTTAATATAGTAAAATTAAATATCGTTTTAACTGCTGAAGTTAGTTAAGTATTACACATATTGATTTTCAAAGCTTCAGAAAATGATTAATTGTAAGCTAACTGACCTTTTGTTTTGTTTTTTGTTGAGCTATCTGTATAACTTTCATTATTCTATCTGTTAGGACTACTTTTAAGATTTGGCTCAAATGAGTTTAATATTGCAATATGTGAATAGATTGTATAGTATAATTTAGTCAAAGATAAAAAATGCAATATGTAGAGTCATCTACGACCTGTTGCAACAGAAACCGGAGATTTAAATTATATTAGATAAAGGTTGACTGGTAGAGAATGCCTTGCTGTCGAAGTGAAGTCCGCCTATGTATCACCATTGTACATGAAGTTTAAATAAATAAATAATAGTTATTTGTTATACAAGAGTGCAAAGTTGCTTTTTAACCGCGTGTTCAATTTTGATGACCGAGCAAGCGAAGGATTCTAAAATTGAATGACGAGCGCAGCGAGTGATTCAAAATTAGAATCCTGAGCGTTAGCGAGGGAATCAAATGAGCACGAGGTGAAAAATCTTTGCACTCGAGTGCAACACGTAACTTTTCATTCCACCTCAGCGAGGAAATGACTAAATGCAAAAAAAAAACGTTTACAATCACAAGATAGGTACACTTTTATTTCAGTTTAGGTATTAATTACTACATTATGATAGGTAAGTATTACAGAATAATCTTTAAATTATAACAAAATAATACTAAGGTATAATTAAGAAAATTTTAAAGTAACGTTGCTACAGTTATTTAAATTGAGTGTAATATTTTTGTTTGGTACTGTAATATTGGTGTTAGTCACTTGTGTACTGTTTTTCGGTAAACTATCTGTCATACTTAATAGTTGTACCGATTCATCGGATTCCCTTGGCGTGAATGTTGGAGAGAGAGAGAGATGGTTAGAACCGCGTACAAAGCAAATTGAAAAAAGATCACCAAGAAGGTTCCGAGTCTGAGTTTTTAACAAATTAAAAAAAAGTTGTATGATATATTCGGCACCATAGAGGTAGCAGTAAATAGGTTTAATGTTTTTTTTAATTCACAAACTTAGTGCACACGATGTTCTAAATTCAATTTACTTTATCCTCTAGTGAATAAAAACGGCTTTTCCACTCAGATATTGAAGATTAAAAATACTCATTCCGAGATGGTGTGATGAAAAATATTTTTATACCATTCCCCCTCTAAAAAGCTTATTTTATTCACTGAAAACAGTGAATAAAAAGCACTTTTAATCACTGTTTTGGTGTTTGAATTTGGAACACACCAATGTATTCGACGTCTCAATGCTATATAACCTCCTTGCTCCTCCTTGCACAAAAAATACTCGATACACAAACTCATTCTTCGATTTTAATTTTGAGTTTGTTATTTAAGATTTTAATAATGATTTTGATTTTAGTCTAAGATATTTATTGAATACTTGTTTGGATTTTAATTCTAATATTAATTGCAATGGTATTTAGTTAATTATAATTAAGTAACGTAACGGAGGTGGTCACTGGCCCCTGAAACACAGGTGCTGTTACCTAGCTCAGGGGTCAGGGTTTCACATTTTATGTAAATTTTGAAGGTAATAAACTATTTATTTATTTATTACTCGTAATATTCCTTATGCTTTTAGCTTAAATCTTTCTTTTTATCGAAGTCATGGTATAAAATATAGTATGCAACTCTTGAATAAAACGGATTTATATCGAGGGCCATGAATCACTCGCGTCGCTCATGATTCTAACACTTGAATCACTCGCTATGCTCGTGATTCAATCATCATGAATCACTCCCTACGGTCGTGATTCAGTCGTTAGAATCCTTCACTTGCTCTTGATTCATCTATGGCCCTCGCTTTAAATCCGTCTTTTATTTACTAGTTGCATAATATACTATTATTTGTATTAGAAGCAAAAAATAAAATCATTTGACAACTCGCAGAATCAAAACAAAAAAACAGATTCGCAAAAAAAAGTCACATGAATAAAAAATGAAATGTTAAAAAAACAAATTTCATGTACTTACCAACCTACGTTTATTAATTTCATGCATTCATTGATATTTAAGCACGACATTGTCCAGTTGTAGCGGCAAACACAAAACAAACAACTCGACTATGTGTGTGGCGAGTGATGGCCAGAGATGGCCGCAAGTCTGGCCAGTAGTCCACTGTTGGACTGAATCAATGTTGGCTGTAGGTACCTGCTGTGGGTAAATTTGTATTATTTCTTGTGCTTGTTGAGTTAATTTCTCTAAGACGCGAACGCAATTTCCGTTTATCCACAAGAACAACGACTGTCTTATTTGATGAAGTTGTAAAGTTTAGACATTTTAATAGACTTGTTGGCATCATTAGTATTTTTAGGGTTTCGTACTTCGAAAGGAAAAAACGGAACCCTTATAGGATCACTTTGTTGTCCGTCCGTCTGTATGCCTGTCAAGACCCTTTTTCTCAGGAACGCGTAGAGGTATCACGCTGAAATTTATATCAAATACTCAAGTCTACTGTCCCTTAAAGCTGTGACAAAATCAAACTTTTAAGCCAACGCAATCAAAAGATACAGCCGTTTATGCCGCTAATTCCAAATTTCCGCAAACTCGCAAGGGAATCAAAACCTACAGGGTACTTTCCGTGAACTCAGAATCTTGAAATTTATACAAAGCAACGTCTTATAGTACACATAAAGGAATTATTGCGAAAATCGTAAATTTTGTTGAAAATCGTATCTTGGAATCCATACACCATATAATAAAAATATTTTTAATAATTTTAAACATACTACCCCTTTATTCTTGAACGCGTAGAGGTATTAAATTGAAATTCATATCAAATACTCAGGTCTATAATACCTTTAAGCTGAGGTTTGTACGGAACCCTCGGTGCACGAGTCTGACTCGCACTTGGCCGGTTTTTTATTAAGGGGAATACACTACTGTAATACAGTTTATAACTAGCTCAGGAGCCAGAGAAGTTCATTTATATTATGTAACCAATTTACGTCAATAAATAATTTACTTTTTTATTTAAACTCTAAGCCTTTAGCATTAAAAATTAATAATGCAGAATTAATATCTATAATTAGATAATTAATAAGCAGGATGAGGAATACATTACGTGCATAATTAAATCCAGAATATACATAAATTATTATGTTTGATAACAAAGACCGTAATTCCGTAATATATTTATCAAATCACCAATCAGCTATGATTAGCTAAGTGAAATTACTGCAGTTACCCATACCCAGTTCGTATTTTTAATTCGTTGACTCAGAATGAAATAAAATGTCTACGTCAGAGTTTAGATTACAGTCACAGGTAAAGCATGTGTTAGGTAAATAAATAATGGCATGAAGATTAAATAGTTGTGACGTAGTTTACAGACGTAATAACGTACCTAACCTATATTTGAGTATAGTGACTCATTCTCGTTCCACGTACCTACTACATACATTTTTCTTTTAACTGGTATCGAAATAAGGGGAACTGTTAGTCATTCATATTCATTCATATTCTTACTTCCCCTAATAAAATTATTCAATGTGCGATAAGGCAAGCTACACACGTGTATTACTATATTTACGAAGAAAATACACTTTGGTAAAGTTCAACAAGAATAGGACGCATTCATCAGGAAACTTAATAATACCTTAAAAAAATGAAACAAACTTTGAACGGAACACACAATCAGAAGCAGTGCGAAAGAAATTTATTCAATGTGCGATAAGCCAAGCTATGCACGTGTAAGTCTACTGTTAGGAGAGTGTGATAGAAATAATTTGATAAAGTTTAACAAGAATAGGACACATTCATCAGGAAACTTAATAATACCTTAAGAAAATTAAACAAACTTTAAACGGAACACACAATCCGAAGCAGTGCGAAAGAAATTGATTCAATGTGCGATAAGGCAAGCTATACACGTGTAAGACTACTGTTAGGAGAGTGTGATAGAATTAATTTGGTTAAGTTAAACAAGAATAGGACACATTCATCAGGCAACTTAAAAATAGCTTAAAAAAAATAAACAAACTTTCAACGGAACACACAATCCGAAGCTGTGTGAAAGAATTTTGTTCTATTAATTCATGAGTATGAAAAATTTGTCTGCTAGGCAACGTTACCAATGAATGTTGTTGAAATAAAAAGCAATTTATTTGATTATGTGTCACACAAATACGCCACAGGTTTTCACAGAACCAGAAGAAACAAAATAATTACCTATGAAAACATGAACCAGCAATAAGCGTAAAACATTCTCCAAAAGACATAATCATCATCAGCCTTATAATGTTCCCACAGCTGGGACACAGGCATCCTCTCTGTGAGAGAGGTAATGGGCCTTAATCCACCACGCAAAGAAAAGAGACACATAATTAATTTTACATCTCTCATGTTCGGTAAGTAGGTTCTTATTACCTCCAAATGGGGCTTGTAGGTGACTTATTAGCGCTCTAGGGTAATAATGTAGCTAGAAAAGCCCTAGGGCGGTAAGTAATAAAAAAAAAACAATTCTTTCTTTCAAAAAGTTCGCGTACATCTAACCATCATACTAGCAATAGACATCATGCATTCAGCCCAATGACCAAAGAGGTCGCTTTGCTATTCAGCCTTGTCTTCGTGTGAGTATAATAGTCATCAAAGAGTTTTTGGCGGGATTTTTTCGAGTGAAGTTCAGCGGTTGTTAATATTATTTGCAAATTGATTCCTAGTGGATATTGTGATATAAAATTGATACAGTTTTGTGTCTCAACTGTCTACGCAACTGGACAATATGTGAAATCATTGACAGAAGCGATTTCAGGATAGTGGAGCGGAGAATTTTATTGTAGTATTGACTACCTCCGCAAAGCTTACTGGGAAGGCTGACTCGATATAATTTGCTGCCAAATACTCCAAAAACTATTAGAATCTGATATACCCGTATTCTAATGCATACTAAAGAAAGTTAAAATTGCACTGAAGATTAGGCGGTATGGTCCAAGACCTTAGCCTGCCCGAAAAGGGCGAAAAAAAAAAAATATTGTCATCAATTTGAAATATCGAACGGCGAAGCTCAATTTCGTTCTTGAAAAATAAATATTTTTTAAAATGTTTTATTCTTGTAATGCCGGTTTTTTTCTACTTACCTCACAATCGAGATGTAAAGCAGAATAGTTAGCTCGGGTGTAATCATCAATTGCACCCTCGAACTATAGGCGCCCTCGCTGCGCTCGTGCGCCTAAATATCTCGGGCTGCAATTGATGCCTTACAGCCCTTGGCTACTAATCTACTATTAACCGAGTTCAGCGGTAAAAAGATAGCATAACGTTAGAAACTAAAAACGAGGAAAAAAATACAAGTAGCTCCGTAATAGTTTAAATTACTTGCTCTCACCTAATTTCTTTTGCAGCGATCAAGACAAAGAAAATTGCATTTCGCATGACTTGTAGCAAATTGTTCTTGAAAAACTTAATTGCTGCCGACCTTAGCATTATTTCTGGACAGAATTAGGTCGCGATTACATGCAGGCAATATAATGCAAGTTACATGAAGGACCACAGAAACCCTTGGGCTGTGTGTGAGAATAAATATCTAATAAACCCCGATAAGGCAAAGTCTACGCACGCACAAGACGAAAGAAATGTAGCAGAAGTTTTGGGTACAAGGTCATGGAGATGTTCTGCCAAGAAGTGCTCCCTGAGGAATAAAAATGGACTGCCGAAATTGTTTTCGATTGAGGATGTCTCCTAAACTTGATCGGCTTTTATTGAGTGGAGAAAAATACAGAAATATTATGGTTACTCTCTGATGATTTTGGTTGAAACAAACGTAGCCTTGTCTACCTATTAAAATTCAGTGTCATCTAGATCACATTGGATTCAGGAAGTGTAATCAAAGCCCTTAGATATCGTAGTGGTAGTGATGACAAAGGTCCTAATACAGATCAATAAACTTATTTATATTAACTTTTTATACAATATTATTTGTCATACATAGCAACAAAAAGATAAAAAACCATTCTCCGTTTACGATTACGATCACGTCTCGAAGGACCAAATACGTTACTTCTATTTCACATTCTGCATCTTCCCTGTATTGTGGCGAGGGCCACTTTAAGAGATTGCTTCGAGACTCCACGCACCACATTCATTCTCACAAGATAGGATTCAGTTAATATGAGCATTCTTTGCAAAAAATATACTGCCCCTAGTGCCGAAATAAATATTGTTAAGTACCGTAAGGCCGTCTGGTGCAGATATGTACTGATATATCTTTGTTGTGGAGATAATTCTGGCAGATAAAAGAATGAAGATGCTTCTTTGTAAGGCAGGATAAAATACAATTTTATTAATGTGGTTTAGATTGGTCTGATTGCCGTTGTTATTAAATGGGAGGTAACTAGCAATTGTGGGACGTTGAGTGATAAGTGGAATTGGTCTGATTACAGTCTTCAAGATTTTTTGTTAATGTATTTTTTTCTGAGTCCACTTAAAGAACGCCTTGTCGTTTATCATTATGAGGATTTGAATAAAAGTAAAAACCAGCCAAGAGCGTGTCGAATTTCGATCATCTATGGGTCCGTACCAAACTGCAAAATTAAGTTTGTTGCAATAAGAATAATGAGGGAATTTAAAAGAAAAACTGATTTATCATTATATTGGTATTTGTTAGTAAAATATATGTAATATAAAACATTATCACCAAATTTCAAGTAAATAGGTCAATGGGATGTTAAAAAATAATTCAGTTTTTTTTTAAAAAAAGCTGGCTTTGGTGGTTTCTCAATCGTATGTTTTCCAATATTTTTTTAAACAAAAAATACAGTATTTATCTACTCAACGAGCTCTAAACAACGATGACGAACAAACGAACGAATGTACGAATGTATTGTGACACGAGAGCAACTGCTGACAAACTGTTTTCCAGTTTGGCAGATTTTTTGAATGTTATAGTGTAAACAGATTTTGAATAAATAAATTGAATTGAATTGAATGGGGTAGGTCAAAAGTTTTGTTTCGCTCTTCCCTTTAGCTGTATGTTTGTTTACCCCTTAAAAATATAAAAAAATCATTTAAATTTCATGGCTTTGGCTCTAACCGTTGGGCCGTGAAACCCGTGAGACGACGGATAGACGGACACGTGAGTGAGAGCAATAGGGTTCCGTTTGGACCCTTCGGGTACAGAACCCTAAAAAAGATGGGATTTCTGACATTAAGAAAGTAATATCTAGCAAACAAATTCAATCAATGTACTTACTTTTTTACTCTCTTTTTCTTACGAGTAGCCTTGCCATTGTTGTCCTAGCTTTTATCTAAATTGATTCCCACTTTATCGTCCATTTATTTGCCCAACACTCGAAAGGCTACTCCTAATCTAATTTTAATTACCAACGAATCTACTGGCTCGATAATTGGAGTTCTAAAACAACATACCTTTCCTGTAATCACAACACTTGCCCAAATAAATATTGACTCTTCATATTGTTACTTAGGTTGAGGGTCATGGTTCATTTACAGACTAGAGAATTACTTCAACGATTTGACCTTCAAATATTATATTGCTTGAGTAGCAAATTTTCTTTTACATAATAAGTGTGATTCCTGGATAAAATATAATAATTATATTTAGTTCGTCAGTTAAATTATCAAAAAATATTGATCACGTATTTTTTGCTTTATCAAATCAATTATTATTGCCAAAGATAAAGCTCATCAAAGTTCAGGGGGTTAACCATAACCTCTCAGAGTAAGATTATTTTGAGTGTGTGTAAGGGACAGATGTATATGACTTGTAAACTGTCTCTTACGCACACTCAAAATAACTTTAACCTATGAGCCACTTTGTACCAGAGCGTGACATCACAGGAAGTTTCAACGCAATGTGTTGTCGCCATTTTTTAGTTACGTGTCAAAAGAAAAAAAATACATGTCCAATATTTTTTAGCCGTCATCCCAATTCTTTGGGACAAATAGCCACAGTAAAAGTTCTCAAGCTTCAAACAAAAATCTTAGACCAAAAATTGAAGAAAGCTAGATCGTAAATCTAGATACCGAGACATCATCGCCCTAGACACTGCCCAAGTGTTAGAAACTTAGGTCCAAATCTCCAGCCTAGCAAAACGTGGCACACCATCAGTATTTGTAGAAGCAATCTGCTCACAGTAAGCCGTGCCAAGCCGCAAGCTTTAGCCGTGTATCACTCTCACTGTAACCGACGCCGATGGGCGGCTACTAGCGAAAATATTTACTTTCCATTACCTTCCGCAAGGCGGTGGCGACGTGAAATGGTCCTCTGAATAATTCCTGTGTGTTATCCTTCGTCTTTGCGATAAGGACTTTGAGACAAATCTCTGTAACACCTTAAACAAAACAAATAATATAAGATTGATAAAACAAACATGAATAGTTACTACTTACTTATAATTGGGTTAGGGCAGGGTAGGGTAGGGTAGTGTAGGGTCGGGTAGGGTAGGGTAGTGTAGGGTAGGGTAGGGTAGGGTAGGGTAGTGTAGGGTAGGGTAGGGTAGGTAGTGTAAGGTAGGGTAGGTAGGGTAGATAAATGTTTGGTCTTTTTAAGGCAAAACAAAGTTTGCTGGGTCAGCTAGTACTTATATATAATATTATAAAGCTGAAGAGTTTGTTTGTTTGTTTGAACGCGCTAATCTCAAGAACTACTGGTTGGAATTAAAAAAATCTTTTTGTGTTGGATAGTCCATTTATCGAGGAAGGTTATAAGCTATATAACATCACGCAACACCCAATAGGAGCGGAGCATAAATGAAAAATGTTGCAAAAACGGGTAAAAATATTCCTTTTTGAGAGCTTCCGATGCGTGCGCTGCGTAAGCGGTTAAAGGGTATATGATATTTTTGTAACGCAAGTGGGCCTGGGTGATTATATAATAGTTAGATAAGCTTATCTAAATATGGCGATTTTAAATTTTCACTATACAAAAGCTGCAATGTGTCAAGAACGAAAATAAACTTTAACCGTCTTACTAATAAACACGGAATAAAGTTATACCAGGTATAACAAAGGAATAACCATACATTTTCATAGGTTTATACTTGGTATAACTTTATTCTGTGTTTATTAGTAAGAGGGTAAAACTTTAGACTGACCACTACCCGGGACGGGTCTACCCGGGACCACGGTCGACGCAACACGGCCGAAACGGCGAAATAGGTAAATAAACAATCGAAATCATCAAACACGCTAAATTCTCGTGATATATTGTTTTTCAACGAAAATAAAGACATAAATTGAACAGATTTGAGTCGTTAACCTTTAAATTGGGTGTCAATATCAAACCAATTTGTTCTAATAGTCTTACACGCGTATGTTTAGTACCTAGCCTACCTATTGTTGTTGGAAATAGCACAAAAGTATTTCTGTGCCTACGAATTTACACACTGGTCTCTTTTTTTCTTTACTGGGTTAAGAGGAATCCTGGCAACGCTACTATGTGGTGTGAACAGCTCTTAAAGCCTAAGTGCAAACAGCGTAGTTAGAATATTTTCAGAGCTTCCATACGTTTCTACCATTTCCATTAAAATACTGACACGTTTTTGTTGTTTTCAGAGTTGGTATAGAAATTAATGTCTGTTTTCCTTTTATGGTTTTTTTTTGTAAAGTGTTTGCTATTTTTTTTGTATGTAACGATTAATTCTAAAGCCTTGTTTAAACCTAATTTTATAAAACACTCAGCAGAAATTATTAACAGCCGCACGGATTGATCTTCAAGGTTAAGCAACGCTTGCCGAGATCGGTCCGTGGATGGTCGACCATTTCAACATACCGAGTTTCCTCCGTGCCTACAAAAACACATTAAGCCGTTGGTCCCGGCTGTCATTTGAAGATCTTTGACAGTCGTTACGGGTAGTCAGAAGCTTGAGATCTGACACCAGTCTTGCCAAGGGGTATGGTGTTACCCAGTTACTGGGTTGTGGAGGTCAGATAGGCAGTCGCTCCATGTAAAACACTGGTACTCAGCTGAATCCGGTAAGACTGGAAGCCGACCCCAACAACAATTAGGAAAAGGCTAGGCAGATGATGACTAAGCAGAAATTAAAAAGCCCACATAGGGACAGACAGTTTTCATATTCACCAAATTCTTGTACAACAGATTAGTTTGGTCCTAAGGTGCAAGATTTTGATCAAAACTTTCACAGTATAAACTTTAGAGATTTCTCGGCATCACGAATACTTTTCACAGGCAATCACCTCACAGATATAGTCTAGTCAGTCCTCTTAAAAACGAGATTGCTGAAAAAGCTTACTTTTAAGAATATTATCATGAAAAGTTTTATTATTCTCTTTAGCGTTCCATCTTTATTATGTTTATAGGTATTTACTATAATAATATTTTACATGCGAAAGTAACTTTGTCTGTCCGTTTGTTTATTTGGTACCTTTTCACGTCTTAACGGCTGAAGAGATTTGGATTCACGTAAAGACCATGTCCTGTGGACTACCTACTTTTTACCTCGAGAATTTGTTCCTATGGGATAATTGTCGAATTTCATCTGCAAAGCCGCTGGCTGAAGTTATAGAATAAAAAATATTACTACTAATCGTAAAGCTCCCTACATACTTTCGAAAAATACGCGCCATTTCTAGGTTTACCGACGTGTTGGAGACATTTCCAATCTCCCACCGAATACTTATCAACTTATTATCGATACGTATTATCATAACCTGGGAAATAGAATATGTAGGAGGTTTTCCAGACGTATTTACTTTCCCGTTGTCCTAGTTATTACGCGGAACGAATACGTGCCTCGCGTGGTTGAAATATTTTCATTCGTATTACCTGCCTGCGTGTATGTCGTCCTGGTATCTGATAGCTTTCCCTTTATGAATTTAATTCGTATGCTTGTCAAGAAAAATATCTGTTACAAATAGAATTATGGATGTGAGAAAAATGTCTCATTCTGTTTTGCAGTGTCGAGTTTTCCGACGTAATGAATTCTGTACATTGCTTCATTGCTAAATCAGCCAACTAATGCTCGGCAGATCTGTGACACTTACGTATTTTTGTATGTAGGTAATTGTGCAGTCTTTGTACTACGTTTTCCTGTTGGTCTCTGGCCAAAATTATTTTTGGTAAGGTCTGTTAAAGATCACTACAAGACAACACAGGTTTATCCTGCGCATGCATAATAATATTGTACCAAACCATGATTAAATCGAACAGGTTCAATTCTTCAAAGAAGATAAAATACGGATGTCTTTACGGCACCTTATGGGCTTAACTTAATCATTTCTGAAATCGAGATAAGATTTCGCATCAAATCAGCAGGAAAAATGCACTTTGGACGAAATATTTATTTTCATTCAATAATATTTCTCAGAACACGTCGGGATTCCGATATTATCACTGTGACGTGTTACCCACTGTTACGATACGGATAAAAAATGCGATAAGTGCCAAGAAATGTGTGTCAATTTAGCGCAAAAATACTAGAACAGTTATTTATGTAAGAGGATTGGTAGGTATTACAAGAACGACTTGCGTAAAAAAAAGAAAATTCGGCATAGATAATTTTAGTTGTTGGTAATTTTAGTAATTTGTAACAGTTCATTGTACTGGATGATTTAATAAAAAATAATTCAGAATATAATCTTGTTTACTCTGTTTTTAAACGGTTTTATTTAGCTTGACCTGTTTGTTTTTTTTTGGTCAAATGTAATAACTGAATTTGTATCACTTTCCTGTTGACAAATTGATCTGATATATTTGGAAAAGAGATCAAATCGAGAGAAGATATATCTGCTTTTTATTTATTTTTAAGTATGTCTCTCGATGTTGCTTTAAGTATTAGATAAAAAAATAAAATTACACTAGAGCTAAGTTTAAGTTATCTTGTCCACATCATAGGAGTCACAAAGACGCTAACCGTGTATTTAATTTTGTTTCATACCTTTTAGTCTTGCTTGATAATTAAACAGAGCTTCAAATCTTCAGAAAAAATGTTTTGACTTGTTCTGTCTATGGCAGGTAAAACAATTTGGTGTGCACACAGGCTTACATCAACTTAAAGTTAGTATTCAAACCAAATCTCGGGCTTCAACTGGTTTAACACCGTGCTAAGACCATTTTAATGCATAGGTAATCCATGAAATTGTTTCAGAGAATTGTGTCTGAATTCTTGGCAGGCTGCCTTAGGCCTAATAACAATATTTCAGCAGATAGGCGGCTAGGTGAAATTATAAAAGACAGTGATACGATTACGTGTGAAGTATTTATGTGGTCTGATTCAAAAAGTTTTAATGGCGCGTTGGGTGGTATGCGTGATGTATGAGTGATGAGTAGTGAGTATTTTTGGTACCAAAACAACATTGACATAATTTTCTTATTTCATTTGAAGTAAAAGTTATTGGTTAAAAGTCCGTAGACACTGTCTCGTTTTAGGTGACTGTGCGATTTTGTCGGGATAGTCGGCAAACGTTCTTATGACTGCCTGATTTTGGAACGAAATCCGCAATACTAATGTGAAAAACTGACAAACGCGCGTTAGTTGCTATTCAATCAATCTGCCTAGCCTTTTCCCAACTACGTTGGGGTCGGCTTTCAGTCCAACCGGATTCAGCTAAGTACCAGAGATTTACATGGAGTGACTGCCTATCTGACCTCCACAACTCAGTAACTGGGTAACAGCGGTACCCCTTGGCTAGACTGGTGTCAGATCTCAAGCTTCTGACTACTCATAACGAGACTGTCAAAGATCTTCAAATGACAGCCGGGACCAACGGCTTAACGTGCTTTCCGAGGCACGGAGGAAATTCGGTATGTCGAAATGGTCGACCTCGTCGAGCGCTGCTTAACCTTGAAGATCGACCGGTGCGATTATTGGTTAAATAAATTGTCAACAGCCAACCACATTACTTGATTTGCGTTTAATTTGTAATTATGTCCAGAATCTAGGTGCAGTTTATCAATTACATTAGGGTTCACCATGTTGTTGGTTTTGTGGCCTCATGTTGGTTTATATCACCTAAAAAATCCAGGACATCTGTCTAACAGTTCTCGAATTCTCGATCTGCCCGTGGGACCTGTTGGCAATGTGCAATATACGAGTACTCGTATTACCAATTCCTAGATCTAGGTCAACATATAATGTAGACGAACCATCCCACTGTTTGTCTACTCTAAAGGATAGCCTTGCTTTAATTCAGATCATAATTTGCGTATGAGATTCGCTGCTCAAGAATTCTTTTTAAAATGGCCGCTGAATATACATGAACGTTGTTATAATTTCAAATGTAACGCCACGTCTTTTTTGCCGCAATATAACCCCATCTAAAATCCTTTAGGTGATTACCAACCCGAAACATTTTCAGGAAAAAAAACTCTCTTATGAGTATTTTTTAAGGTTTCCTTTGCGAATATTTCGCGGAAGTCGGCGGTGTCGTCACGGCTCCCAGTCCCCGAATATTTCCATAAAGAAGCCTTAAAAACAAATTGTTTTAACATTTAGAAATTCTGCGAGTTTCCGACTTAAACGGGTTTCTAGGCTTTTGTTCCTGAAATAAACATTTTTTGTTTCGCAATTTTTGTTTAGGTAAGTTCTTTTATTTGGTAGCAATGGGGTTACCACGTCGTTGAAGAGTTTATAAACAAATTATCAAATTATGTTTAAAATACTCTTTTAAATAAGATATGTAACATAAAGTAGCCGAGAGCAGTGATGGCCCAAAGTTAACGGTCCCGACTTACTTGTTAGGTCGTGGGTTCGAACCCAGGCAGGAGTTTTACAATGTGTAAATTATTTCATCACCACTGCTCTAAAAACAGTAAAGGAAAACATCGTGGAAACCGGCATGTCCTAGAACCAAAAATTCGAAGACATGTGACATCTACCAACCCGCACTGGGCCCGCGTGGTGGATTAAGGCCCATTCCCTCTATTACAAAGAGGAGCCCTATGTCCCAGTTTCGAACATTAAAAGGCTGGTGAAGAATGTAGGCGTTGGACGGAATTGTCTAGTGGTCGCAAGCTCTACTGCTGAACACGAGGTCCTGGGTCGGGCAAAGTGTTATTAGGATTTCCCATTTGACATTTCTCAGTAGTAGCCCGGAGAACGGTTGATAGCAATTATGTTATGGTACTTAAACATAACACCATTCCACCAATTCGCACCAAGCGCTTCCAAACATCCTTCATAATTCGCACAGCAAAAGACTGGAACTCACTGCCTGCGTCTGTGTTTCCGAACGCATACAACCCGAATCTCTTCAAAGTTAGAGTGAACAGGCTTCTTCTGGGTAAGCTTACTCCATCGTTGACTTTGTCTCTGTCACCTCTGACCTAGACTAGAGTCAAGAGCAAACACATCCTAAATAAAAAAATTATCGAAACCCGAACCTTTTAGGGAACACAAGCGTGTTTTTATCATCGAGAGTTATAGTACATTACTGCAGCGGCCAGCAAAAGAAGAAGAGAACTATTTGAGAAAAGATGTACCTGAGTCCAATGTCCTATGCCTAGTTGTGGCCAAGGCTTGTATAGTACTTTTCGCAAATAATGCGCGGAAATTAAAACTAAGTAGTACCTAGAGCTCATTTTGTCTAATACAATTACTTTTCAAAATCAATGACGAACAACGATCAACAATATTTTTTCCCGCTTTAAAGTGTTCTTTATTTGTTTTTTCTTCAATAAACAGCTTTCCATTTGCAAGCCAGTTCGAAATTTAAATAAAATCTTTGATAAGTTACCTCTTTGGTTGCCATGTTTCGGAGTAAAAGATCGTTCCATTTTTAAATTACTCGATAGATAGGAGTTTACTATGTAATTTATTTGGCCGCTAAACCACGACAGATATGGATTTTCATACAACTTTTGCTGGCCGCTGCTCGCATGTATGTGGCCAGTACAGCAATTTCGATTTATATCGAGAAAAGTTCATTTGTCAAAAAAAGATTTTATTGTTTCATCATTTTAGTTTCTTTGCGATGCAAATAAACAAACGATATTTATTAGCCTGCCAATCAACTGTACCTACATATGTTTGACAGAGCATTTAACAATCGGGCGAAATGTGGTCCGAGATAAACACGGTCGTGTGTTTGAAGCTTTATTATATGTTGAGCTTTAATGACAGGTAACCACTCTAGGAACCACAGGGTTTAGCTACTTCACTGTAGTTCGTAATAATGTTACCTTTTGTTATTAGTTTGGTGGTTTTGGGTTTGGTTTGGTGGTTGGGTGCAAAAATTCTTGCTGTTGACAGGAGTTAACGTTAAGTTAAATTCTGTTCTTATGCCAAGGCTAGCTAGTTTTTAGGGTTCCGTACCCAAAGGGATGAACTGTATCTCATGAACCGTGATAGCTAGACAGTTTAAATTTTCACAGATGATGTATTTCTGTTGCCACTATATCAACAAATACTAAAAACAGAATAAAATAAATATTTAAGTGGGCCTCCCATACAAACGACGTGATTTTTTTTTGCCGTTTTTTGCGATAATGGTACGGAACCCTTCGTCCGCGAGTCCGACTCGCACTTGACCGAATTTTTAAGAAATATTTCTACCTTCTATTTGAATAATTTGTTCTAGAAAAGTTACCTAAATGAAGTGAATTGTTACACAAATCTTCTGGCAAACTGCTGTACAATTTGTCGACAGTTAACCTAAAATCAAGGAAGCTGTCTCTTATAAGGAAAACTAAGCTCAACCTTTCTCATTTACAAAACTGTTCCGATTGCCTCCTATACCCAAGAAAAGGTAGCTAATACCCACATAATGTATCGGCACACAAATACTTACGGCACTCAGCCGGTCTACCGAGCCGCGTGAGGTCCAATCTCCACAAACTGTTAGTGCAAACAACCTAATCTGATACTTATCTACGCCTGTTTACAAGAAAAATCACAACTTTCCCTAAACACATACGATTCAACACGGTAGCGTGATCACCCACTTAAAGAGTAGTTTTGTAAATTATGAGTAAATATGGTAGTTTATTCGGAGGCTCTGCGGGTGGCTCTTGGACTTTGTTTTTATAGTAGCATTTAAGAAAGTAACACTCATAAGAACAGTTTTACTATCTTACTTGCATGGGGAGTTATGAAACAGTGTTTCGTTATTAGTACCTATATCTAATTGAGCATAATCCTGAAAATAATGCTGAGTTTTTTTTTTTTTTAAAGAGTGTACATCTTCTTCTAAGTCATGTTCTTGTAACACTCTTCACTTTTCTGTCCGACCGACGAGACTTTTTAACTGAAGAGATGCGATTTTGACGACACGGTTAAAATTTTAATTTTTCCTATAATATCTTAATCTTATTTTTTTTCGAATTGAATAGACTTTAAATTTTGACATGAAATGAAATTGATTATGAATAATATAAATTAACTTGCATGCATGTGTTAATACGATCAGGTACTCAAATACGTAAATAATTATATTGTAGTAAATTTATATTTTAATTTAACAGTACCTACCTATTCATGTAATCGTATTTTTTTTTAAAATTTGTATGTCAATTGGCAAAACATAGCGCCCTACCTAATTTTTAAGATCTTGCATGTAATTATTACCTATGTTTTACAAATAAATGATTTTGATTTGATTTGATTTGATTTGACGGTTGGCGTAGTGGTTGAGCCATTGGCTGCTGCGCTGCGTGTCGCGGTTTCGATTCCCGCACGGAACAAATATAAGTATGACCTACAGATAGTTTTTCCGAATCTGGGTGTCTAGTGTATGTGAGTTTAAATGATTGTAAACGCACCCACGATACAGAAAGAAATTCCCAGTGTGGGACAAAAATTAAAAAAAAAATAGTTTGTGTTCTTCTTAAGTCAATCTGAACCAAAATATATGATTTCTCTGCTAAGAACCACATGGCCAAATCTCAATATTAAACAAAAAAATTCGAATCCTCATTTTGGGATAAAATATATTCATCCCGACAAAAACAGCTGATACAAACATCAAGTTTATAAGCTCAATTTTTTCCATCTGAATCCATCACCTTTCCCGCATTACACAGGAGATCAGCAGTAGATGTCATCGGTTGTCTCATTACCGTTGCGGGCACGTTCCTAACAAGACGCGTGACAGACGTGGCGCCTTCGATACCCGGCTTCTCACTCACATTATAGCTGAACGAATGAAATGTACCGACAGAAAGAACGAGTACTTAGGGCACGTAGATGACCTTATGTTACGTTTTTGTCATATTTTTGGTGGTTATGCTTTGTTGGATGCCGAAATGTTGTAGATAATTTCTGGTTGCGATACTACACATAAGCTTTCATAACAGTAACCCAATGATCCCTAAAAATAAGCCCGTTTTTGAAAAATAACCGTTCTTCTCCACGTTCATATTGCCGAAAAAAATAAATTAAAAATCAAGGCCTAATTATTGGGACCTTACGACAATGCCAAGAAAACAGATCTTGAGCATATTTATTTTAATCTGAACGGTCAGAATAAGCTTTATTGTTACCAATTCAAAGCTCTTATAGCAGTAAGAGTAATTCGAACTTAATGAGGAAAACTGCTTGTATCGGTACACCGGAATTTCTTCTTCGTGGAAAATGGAGGCATCAATGTTCCACGAAATAATGTTAAAAACCCTTATTCTTGGAACATCAATGTTTCTTGGATGAATAATGTAGCAAAGGTTATTTTATTTTCGTTGACAGTTATTTTTAGAACAGACGATGTGCATATAAGTAGCCTGATCAAAGACCATAGCTACACTGCTTTTCCTGGATAGTTGTGTAAAAAGGGTTCTTTTAGTTTGTTGATATATTGGTTAATCAACTTTTGTACTACCAGATAAGGCTTTACCATTTAACCCATCTCTCAAGAAACCCTCTACTTAAAATCGAAAGCATAACACCAACATCGTACATTAGTTGACTAATGTCGATGACCCGAAACCAAACAAACCAGCAAACCCATTATCTAATGACTCAGTCCTTTTATTTTCCTTATAAATAAACAAATTGGTATTCCACATTCCATCGTCTACGTAATCTACTCAATAGTGAACTTTGCTTCTTACTATTTTAACAAATAATTTCTAGTACATTTGGCATACACCGACGTCTGCACAATGTACCGAGGCATATTTTTATCATTAACTTTGTTAATTTCTATTTTTACTTTCGGAGTAAACAGCGTGAAAGGTTACAATGTACAAACAAGAATTACTTTATATCTTCGTCTGGTTTTCGTATCTCATGACTCAATTTTCATCCACCTCGTGCTTAGCGAACTACACGAATTTGTTGTTCACATCATATAAGTCCTGGACGGTACAGATAGGCAGCAAAGAAGATGCGGCATACTTTTTGATGGAGTTATACACTACCACTGTGTTTTGTGATGGGTCGACGATACCTCATCTGGCCATATTGGATCTGCAGCGTTTCATAGATTTCATATTTGACATTGCAGTTCGTGACTTAGCTGTCTCGAGTGACATTTGGAACAAATGACTTTAGGTAGCCAATCTGAATGTTATTTTTAGTTTTAAAATGCTATAATTATAAAGGTCAACAAAAATGTTTAGTTCTATTGCAGCTTTTCACATTTCTCTGTTAAGACGGTACCCTTACCAAAAAATCGGCATGAGATATGAGCATTCCTATTGGTCTAGCGGCACTGGTGGCGCATGAATTACAGTAGTGAATACGCCTAGATTTTAGAATAAAATCTTTATACAAACATGAACGTCTTACGTCATCAACCTCAGTTGAATTTCTTTTATGAGCGTCAAAGATCAAATACTCATGTTGAATTTTGATGGGACCCAGTCATACAGAATTGAAATTTATCTTCGTTTGAATGACATCCATAATTATGTTGTCCTTACCTTGTGTTTGCGGCGCGACCCAATTTAAAATATAACGTCACGTCTTAGAAAAATATTATGTGACTAAATTCGAAGTGGGCTTTCGAAGAATTACTATTAAATTGGACTCTTGTTTGAGTAGGGTCGTTACTTAACATAATTTAGGTAATATTACTTGCTCCAAAAGGTGTCTAGACTGTTTTATATTATAATTCTTTGATATGCTCATCAATTTATATAAGTAACTACTTGAATTTTTCACAGTTCTTCAAATAATACAATTTCTTAGTAAGGTAGCTGTAATATTGATCTTCAGAGCAACATAAAAAAAAAATATATATATATATATAATAATACTACAATTTCTTAGTAAGGTAGCTGTAATATTGATCTTCAGAGCAACATAGGTCAGCTATCTGATTTATGTTTTATAGTATATATAGTACCTACCGTACTTGTTTTGGTTTATTCACGAATCAATCAGCCTTGCTGTAAAATCTGCCTATTTTTAATTAAATCTGATAATATTTTTTAAATTTATTTTCTTAAAATTTTGCTATCTTTCTTTTTCTTTAACATCTTTGCAACTATCTCCTTACTTCTTAATCTTTGAAGTTATTAATCAACAAATATCTCTTGCCTACAGGACCAAGAAGTAAAAGAGCTGCCGGTGGTCCCAAAATGCTGTCCAAGCGGTCAGAACCTGACAGTCACGGTCGTCGATGGGACTGTGAAGACTGTCTGCGCGCGGTCCTCGCTCACCTTCCAACCAATCTTCCACCAGGCCAATGAGACTCACATCTTCAGCTTCGACAGCAACGTCTACGAGACCATCGTCGGGAGCCCGTGTAAATATGAAAAGTAAATATAGGTTTTATTTTATTTGTAGGTTGTCTTAGGTTGGGGAGTTTCCCTACAGTCATGCTTTTCTCAAATTCATTAATATGTTATGTGTAAAAAACAATATTTGCCATTTTATATCCGGTATACGCAGATGTGAGGTTTGTTAGTGACACTTAGACTATATCAAGAAAGTGATGATGAACATATAATAATTGCTCAGTCAATGATGTAAAACTCCAAAATAAATTAGAATAGCCGGATACAAATGAAAACCAAAAGCAAAATATTATTTGTTGTGCAAAAGCACATTGATACTGAAACGGTAGATGGCAACAGCGATAAACTACACTTGGGAGCAAATAAATCGAGCCACTTCCTTTTTCACGCATTATGGTAATTATTTTTGGTATTAAGGAACGCATCGATTCGAAACATATATCGCCTAAAAGGGTATTTAAGGTTATTAAATACCCTTTTAGGCGATATATGTTTCGAATCGATGCGTTCCTTAATACCAAAAAAAATAATTACCATAATGCGTGAAAAAGGAAGTGGCTCGATTTATTTGCTCCCAAGTATATATCAAAAAGATATTTCGAATCTATTGATAGTGACAAAAGAAAATTCATTGTGTACTGGCACTATACAACTGATTAATCTCATATCACCGAATACCTTTACTATCACAGTTGGTACAAGACTTATAAAATGAAAAACATAAGATATTCCGTCTTATCTAATTAAATTCCATTTTCATTGATAAAGCAAAATAATCTCAATCCTGTATATAATGATATGACTAATAAATATTTAATTGGGGTATACCCAATTACGATCACTTTTATTCAATATTTTATATTCTTGTGTAAGAGTCCTTTTTTTGCTGGGGTCCTAAGCTCGTTAGGAATCAGAACCAATTCTTCCATCCATGAAATTGCTTGCGCTCGCCATTTCTAAAACGATATGTAGTGGTTAATTCATTAGAGAAAAGTGCTATATTAATTTGATCTTGAGATGGTTTTTGTGCTCGTCTATTTTTTGCCAACATGATCTAATTTATAATGATTCTTATCATTCTTCAGACTAGAGAAAACTTTGCATACGAGAATGCAAACGTTGTAGTTGAGCCAATTACAAACTCATTTTATAAATATCTCGTATATAAAATTTTCTCTTCTATCTTATCAGCTCAAAACTATTTAGTAATTTTGTTGAACACCTTTCAGCTTGATGTATAACTAAATAGCCATAAAAAGGTTGTGCACCATCGTGCTTGTGTCAAAGTTAATACTGTATACATTGTCCTCAGATACAAACTACAGCCAGACATCCACAGTCAAGATGAGTTCTATCTTCTAGTGAACGGTTCCCTCTTCGTTCCCTACTCAAGACCTCCACTGTTGGGAACGCGGGACTATTGCATGGAAACTTTTTGGAACGAGTCGGTACCAGCAGGCATTACATTACCTGTTGTATGCTTTACGAGCCCCATGGAAGAAACTAAGACGTCATCTACACTCATCGCTTACGCTACAGGTTTGTACTTACATTTGGTGTTTTTTCTTTAGTAAGTCCAAGAATCAAAAAGAAGTTTGGACTGCCAAACCCAAACCTTTGTTTTTTTAGACACATGATGTTGTTTCTTATATTATTTTTGGGGATTTCTTCATTTATCCAGATTTAGAGGAGCAGTGGTGGCCCAGTGGTAACAGTGGCTTCGACTTATAAGTTGTAGGTCATGGGTTCTATTCGCAGCCAGTCGCTTTACTGTATGTAAATTATTTCATCACCACTGCTCTCATAACGGTGAAGGAAAAGAGCGTGAGGGAATGGTTAAAACCAAAAATTCGAAGACATGTGACATCCACCAACCCGCACTGGGCTCGCGTAGTGGTTTACGGCCCATTCTCTGAGTAGTTTAAATTGCAAGGTTGGGGGAATTACCGAACATAAAAGAGTCATTTCAATTCAAACTAATAATACTTTAACGTTTTCGTTATCTAAATCGCGTGCATATTTTGATATGTATAGCATTGAATGCGAATTATCACTGATATACGTTACGTGTCTGATTTCATAATCACGACTCAATAACTTTATATCAATGAAGTTGCCTATAGCAACATCATATAATAATAATACTACAATTTATTTATTGTGTAAACACGAAATAACCAATTTACTATATCGACGCCCGTGGGAGAATACCCAGCTGTATGTTTTTCGTTCAAAGTAAATACTAACTGAGTTGATCATTAATTAATTCCACTTTTTGTTGTTGGCAACAAGAACAAATTGTTAACTTTGTTGCGAAGACTCTAGTTACCGAGTTACTTAACTATTTGATCGTTGTTCTAGTCCCCAAAAGATTTTGAGAAGTTTCTACAGGCTTTTATAATACAAGTTATTTGAGAATTGATACTAGGAACGCTTTTATTAAAGGCTTGAGGCGAGGTAAGGGTTACAAGAATTATAAATTATATTTTAATGAATTATATCTCGTCATTCAATTTATGAACGAGCGCTTTTCATTTCTTGTGATCTTTGAAGACTACAAAACATAGGCTGCTATAAACACAATTTATATCATCATATAATCCAACTCAAAATTCTGAGTTGAATTATCAAAAATTGTTGCTTCTGGAAATGATAAAGTAATATCCCTATCCACTGTCCAAACATTATTATATCATTTGTACTCCGTTAGTATAATTTCTGTAAGCTGTTCCCATGCGAGAATAAATAAATCATACAAGCGACCCACAAGCGTCAATAAAAAAAAAAATCTGTAGAGATGTCTACTGGCCTACGTACGTTACTTTATAGACCCAGAAAGAACTAAGTATACATAAATCAACCTTCCAAAATATAAAGCGTGAATTCCTTTTCAGGGCTCCTAATTTCGGTACCATTCCTGCTAGCGACGGCTTCAGTGTACCTATTCATTACGGAGTTACGGGACACCCATGGAAAGGCTCTTGCCTGCCATACCGTGTGTTTGGCGTCAGCCTTTACGTGTTTAGCTGCGACACAACTAGCCGGACATGCTTTTCCCAAAGTCGCGTGTACTATTATGGGTAAGTTTTGGTGTTTCGTCAGATTGTTTTGGTTAAATGTTATTGAAGGCGTCAGAAATTATATTAGTAAAAACACTTCTTAATGCAACTGGTTAAGCATGGTTTCAATCTGAAATTAAAATAACCAATCGTACTATGTCAATGGGCATTCTAATCGAGTCAAATTTCAATATAGTCTTGCTAAATTAAGATATGTTTTGTGGTTACAGAGCATTAGTGAACTTAATGAGTTTATGCTTCAGCAGTCTTATTTTACGCCCACATTGATTTTGTACAAAAGTAAAAGGCCTTTATTGAGAAATGTCTCTTTTGATAGCTCCCTTTAACCTACCCAAGTATTTGCTGTCTCTTAAGATGCTTGGTCTAAAAGGCGCACGAATTTATTTATATTGTACAAAGTCCAGTGGAGTATTTCATTTTGTAGTTAAATTTTAAGATCCTTCATATTAATGCTTGAAATTGTCTCTCAAACCTAGTAGAAAATCTTTTATTAACATACACTTGTCTTACCACAACTCGCAATATATTCGGTTATATTAAAAATATTTTTTTGTTCCAGCGTACATGATCCAGTTTTCTTTCGTATCTTGCTTCTTCTGGCTAAACGTGATGTGTTTCGATATATTCTTGAACGTTCGGTAAGTACTTGAATGTAACGTCGTTAAATGTAACATGATTATTAAATGTATCGTTATTACATTTATTACTCGTTCGTACTTCACGAGCTTTTTCATCGTCGCTTTTAGCGCTTATTATGTTAAGTGTTTACGTGTGAGGAGTACGTAATTGATATTTTCTAAAATTTTGTCGAATACCATTTTGTAATGTGACGCTTTAATTTATTTTTTATTGAAGCAAGAAGCACTTAACTTTTAGGCGAAAGACTTACTTAAACAAAGGAGTTGTTTGCAACCAAAAAAACCTTGGGTATTATAATCTCTAGACTTCCATTTTGATTTTGAACAGCGTCAAAATAAAAAGCAAATATATTTAATGAAAAATAACATAATGTCTTTGTTATTCTGGGCTTATAACTATAGCAGAGCCTAAACATATATTACATACTAAAAGCAGCAATACCATCAAAATATAATATAGCTGTCCTTTACCATAATCATAATTATTATGCACCTAAATGTTCATATATTTTTAACCCCCGACGGAAAAAGAGGGGTGTTAAAGTTTGACGTGTGATGCTGTGTATCTGTGTGTCTGTCTGTGGCATCATAGCGTCCAAACGGATGAACCGATTTATATTTAGTTTTGTTTAAAAGGTGACTTAATCCAGAGTGTCCTTAGCTATGTTTCAATATAATCGGTTTAGCCCTTCAAAAGTTATGGGCGTTTTACTGTTTGAATCGGGTTGTTTTCGCAATATATCATGTCATAATTACGTGTTCAATAGATTGCCGATCAAGGCGTATCTACTATGTACTAGATAAATTATGTAGCATGAAATAAAAATGTGTCGGGGGTTTTTTAAAGGTTGAAATTTTACTTGTTTTGCTGTTCTTGCAAAGCAACATTATAACAACTTCAATTTCGCAGGCGATACATAAACGCATCAGTGACAAGACGCAGTATGAGACGAAGGTTCGCGTGGTATTGCGTATACGCAGTGCTCTTCCCAATACTGCTACTGATAGTGACCATCACCATGGACCTGTCACCAGCTGTGCCCAGCACTTATCTGAAGCCTAACTTCGGGGTCAAGGGATGCTGGTTTAAGAGTAAGTTCAATATAATAGTCGTTATTTATTTTTTCAAGATTTATCATTGTTAATAATGTTTTATTCGGGTACTCGCGTATTCTTTTCGGATTTTCTCCAATAAGTTCCGGCCTCGAGAGTATGATAGGCTCATCGCTTGAATGATTTTAATATATCTATGAACGTCTTAAAATGGTTAGGTTTGAATACCATCTACAATTTTGCTCTTATTGTTAGTGTATTATATATTATTGTTTGGTTGATAAAACGTACTCGAGAGCCAGACAAGTTTCGTAACATTTTCAGCTCCTTTAAAAATACGCTTGAAGATGTTTTTATATTTATTTTTCTTTATGAAGATCGGTATTTTGTTTAAGTTAGTTCGTTAGTGAAATCGGATTACTGGCTGTTGCAGAAAGTTTCTTTGATCTTCAATAAGAAAGTATAATGAAACCAAATAATACAGTAGCAGCTATGATATTTATTTTAGAAATTTATTTAACAGGAGAAAATGAAAGCTTTATTATTGAAGTGAAGATAAAAATGAAATCGGCTAAAACTCTTTGTTATTTTAATATTAAAATGTTCTCTATTGTAGTTTACAAAGAGAGGATTCTAATATGTTTCTTGTATATCATTATAACCAATACATTTGTTTCACAGCGGATGAAGCAGCGTTGCCATACTTCTACGGACCGGTGGCTCTAATCTTGTTCAGCAATCTATGTATATTCTTCTTTACATCACGAGCCATCGCAACGCATTATGATAAACTTAAGGATGTCACACGTAAGTATCTCTATGATTTTGGAAAATTCTTAGTTACCTAATGTCTAGTCTACACCAGCTTAGTTGGTATTCTTTATTCGTAGTTTAGACTGTCCTATTGCTGCTTAGTATATAGGAATTTGATTTCACTACGGTCCGCATATTTACACGGTGAGACAATTGGCAAGTAATAATCACTACCAACTATTAGTAAGTAAAGGGAATTATTTTTACATAAGTACATTATTATTTACAAACTAATATTAGAACTAAAATAAGATAAAAATATGTACAATTACGGGGTGTCAAAAAGTTCGTCCACATCGCTATCAACAGGAAAAGTGACCAAAAGGCTGGCAGTATTGCCACGTTGGGTGGTCAATGCTGATTCTTTGGCCAAAAAAAGGTCAGCCCTCTCTGGTCTCGTGAAGAGTCGATCCCGAAATAATAGGTGTGCACTCGGACCCCACGGACCTAGTGTTTCAACCCCAAACGGCTCAAACACATAACTACCAATCAAATTGTTGTATTTGTAAGTAAAGTAAGTGTGATCTCTACATAATGTATATTTTTTGTTTATGCTTAGATCAATTAATCGAATTGCAAGTAGATCGACAAAAATTCGCTCCTAGATATACAAGTTTAAAAAAATAATAATAACACGAGATTTTTATTGACAATGCTTTTCAATTTTATCGTCATCGTATTTGATATAATATTGTGTGAACGTAATGGCTTCGAAACAATAACTTTAAGACGGTACTTAATGTTTTGTTTATGATTCATAAAAAGATTATAGTAAAACTTTTATTGGTCGTTACTAAGATAATCAAATCTTCGAACAATGAAAGTCGGGTCTTCAGTAAATATTTTATTATTTGCAATCAGTATGTGCACATCGTTTTGCCGTGTTTTGTCCTTAGAGATAGATAGAGCTTCTATCTTGTTATAGACAAACCAAAATACAAGTGGTCCTATCTTTATTTTATTGAATGAACCTTGAAGATTTCATTATATTTGTGTATCTTGCTTTGTGCTGCCTTTTTAACTTCTATATTGCGTAATTTTATTGAAATTGCATTCTTCAAAATATCTTTAACACAATTTGCTTCGTACAAAATTATATCTTCAATAAATGGAAAAGCACAAATACTCTTTCTGTCTTATAGCAATAGTGACAATTGCCATCGGTCATTGTCCTTCTCTCCAGTAATATTCCTCATTGCTGAGAAGCGTGACTTGTTACTTAATGTACTGTTTTGGTATGAACTCTTAGTCTGTTATCTAGTACCAGTCTCGTTGACTTATCACCTTTTATGATGCCAAAGAAGATTGCAGTCGGTTATCCTTATGAAATAATTAGGATTACGGATACGATCTTCAGTTACTAAGGGATAAAAACTACATATATTAGAATAAACAGAAAACGGTAATACACCTATGAACACCTACTTGCTGCATTCAAATAACATTCTAACTATACATGGTCACCAAATTTAATTCGATACGGACCAAATACTGACAATCACAATCATTTTCACGGTTCAACTTTCGTGTATATAATAACGCATTTACGCTGTTAAATTTTTCGAACCTTACTACGATTTTGAATCTTTTCCGAAAAGTTAGGGATTGTGCCTGTTGCCAAACTGGAAAACTGAGGCTCTAGACTAGCTGGCATTCGATGTAAGCGAAGGCCATAGTCGAAATGTAAAAATTACAAATATGTGATTTTTCGATATCGCTTGTCAATCCCTTACAATTTTGCCTTTTTGTCAATCGCTATCGCTTCGCTTTCGATGATAGAATCTCACTTGTCTAGGGCCTCAGATCATACATAAATTGTTACTAAAATAAGCTTCTTTATTCAAACAGCATTAGACCTGACGCACTCAGACTTTAGTACGTCAGACGACTGGGTGCGGCTGGGCACGGTCCTGGGGCAGCCGCTCCCGGCGCACGAGCCCACGTCACCACCGGTGGAGGCGCCCACCAACTTCAACCAGAGGCTCAAGAAATACAAGAAATTGTAAGTATATGGGGCCTGAATAAAAAAAGGTCTTAAAAGGCATTTCAGCCTTGCTTCTGAGATGGCAACTCTTCTGAGTCATTGGTATTGTATAAGTCCATAGGTGGAGATTTTTAAATACCCATCAGATGGGGTACCTACTTGTCTGAAATTAGATTAAGATAATGCAACGTCATCTAGTTCAGTGTGTTCTATAAAATTTTATGAAAATCATAGCATGATGTTTACTGTGCACATAATGTTAAACCCCTTTAATTAAAAATAGGTTATGGGTAGGTCTAATTACAGGAGACTAGACAATTATCAGATAGAGAAACCACATCATTCGTTAGCGTATCAATTAACTGCAATCAACTTACTGTCCAGAGGTCAAACGGGGTAATTCTGTGTAAAGTCAATACGACGGGATTTGGTTGCCCTGCAGTCGCTTTGACCGCAAATTTGTGGAACTAATAGTCACCTCAGAAGTCATGTAAACTTAACAAGCTTCTGAATACTAGCAGACTGTTTGTATATGTATAATAATCTTAATAATCGTGCTGTTTACCACACAACTAAAACTAGATGCAATCACCGTGGGCTTCACCTGTACCTGGAAACTAACTACAATATATTCTCATTATGTCGTTAATGTCATCATTCAGTGTTTATATCAAGAAGATGAGCAGTATAGTCTTTATGAGGTTTATTATATCAATCATCGTGATCATCATTGCCTTTTCCATGGCGAGTTCTATTACAGTAGCCTCCGAAGTTTACAGACTCGTATAGTATTACAAACTGGAACAGTAGGTTCAATTACAGGCAACAGAAACATGCTCTTCGAATATTTTATGTTAAATTCAATATGTTAATTTTTCCCACCAGGTTCCGCATGTGTTGCCTCCTGTCCTTCATCATGGGGCTATCCTGGGTGCTGGAGGTGGTGTCTTGGGCGGCGGGCGCAGGCTCTGACGTCATGTCCGTGTGGTCAGTGTTCGACCTGGTCAACGCTCTGCAGGGAGTCGTCATCTTCGCCATCTTCGTGCTGCAACAGCCCGTCCGTTCTCTTGTTAAGGTATTGCTCTTCTTTTGTTATGTTATAATTCGAGTTATCTGAAATTAACAAATCAATATAAATTACGCTCTTATTAGACTGAAATGCCTACTGCAAGGCCTGCTTCGTGGTAACTTAGGAAAAGAATGTCTGGAGGGAAATCGGGGAGGCCTTTCTGCAGCAGTTGGACAGTGCAGGGTAATAAAAAAATATACGTCAAGATATTAGAAATATTGAATAAGAGATATGTAGGTAATGAGAGTTTTCAAAAGAAAACGTCTCTTTAAGACGAAAAACTACGTGTAACAATACAGTATAAATCTCGTGCACCGCAATAAAAACTAATCGCTAAGAGGGTTTATAAGAGGATAAATGAAGTAAACAATGGTAAATGATAACAGTAATAAAATATTGTTAGATAACAATAATGTATCAACAGAAACAATACTAATGTGTAAAGGTAAGAGATACATGCATATATCATATAGAATAATGACACGAAACAATAGAGACTGTAATTATAACCATGTCGTTTTCCCAACAGTCCTCACACATCTTCTCGTCCTGCAAAAGGAAAAAAGACGGCTCAGAATTATCAGTGGTGAGTGAACGAAATAGCATCATAGGACCCGGCAGAAGAGATTATGTGTGAAGTGAAGTGAATGACAATGATCTAGTGAATGACATTGAACAAGACTCGGTTGGTGAACAACTTGACAAAATTCAAGGTAATACACTCGAGACTGATAATGGTAACAGTATTATTGGCTTTGAAGATTTAGTGCTGAGTGGTGCTCCTCAAGAACGCGGTTTATATAAAACAGCTGGTTATCTTTTATAAGTATTTAACTTTGTATCCAACGATGATTTTGAACGAAAGACGATTGAGTCTATTAGAATTTAAATTAGGTGTAAATATTTATGTAATAATACTTGTTGTTTGGAAGTTACTTTGACACTGAATTAGTCACAACGAAATGATTAACTTATCTGATATAAAGAAGCTTTACTTTCTTGATTGACGTTAATATCAGTTTTGAATGTTTTGTTAAGATGTGATTGAAATTGTTCTACTCCTAAATTGAGATTAGGATTTGCTTTCAAACCACTCACATTAAAATCTTCAAAGCACTGCGGAGCGACTGTGAAAGGTGTATGAACTTCATTCATGATTTCATTCCTGTGATAGCGCCTTAAAACTTGTTTCTAATATTATTTTGCAAAGTTCTATGTCTTATTGTTTTGCTTGAATTGTTTGATTATATAGTTAAGCTTAATGTTGAACTACGAAGTAACGTGCTGTTTACAGATTATTTAAGAGTTTAAGTTACCGTTTCTTTAGGCTGGGTCTAGTTGGTACAACGATACACAAGTCTTATTTTATCATTTAGATTATGTATTTTTATGCAATTGTTATTATTGATTATTTGAGTTTATTTAAGGCAGCCGTGGCTAAGATCTGCCTAACCCCAGCCTAATCGCTTGTTAAACGTATGGTTGTTAATACTTAGTCTAAGAAAATTAAATATTTTTATAAAGTACATGACCAAGTTAATGATTTTATCTAAGCATTAGCTGATGTGACCTCAACATCGGAACCTACATTCTTGATAGACGAAAATGTGTAGTGCCATACGATAGAAAATAGTGAACTAAAAAAAGTGGTGCATTTTATTTCCTTTACGAGAGCTAGTCATAATGTATAATAAATGAATGTTATAAGCAAATAGGTTATTTAATTTATTTTCGTAATTTATAGTTAAGGTGGACAATTTTGGACATGTACAGTTTTGTATCAAATCCTTGGGTTCGGCTGGCAAAGAATAACAAATTGAGAAATGACATCAACTGTTTTATATGCAATGGTAGTTACTATTAACAATAAAATATATACTAAAAACTAATCGAGTTTACTGAGAAATATATAAACGAAGGTTAAAGAAATACTGCAAAATTACTTTACAGCAGGAAAAATAATAACATCCAATATTAATAAAAAACGTCCTTGTGCATTCTAGAAACTGTAAATAATTTATTTTAAACGTTGTATTATTATGATTTATTATGAATGGGGACAGGAAAACTATATGATGTTGAATTAGTATGTGTAGAACATATCGTAGACTTTGACTAAACCATGATGTCACTCAAGCGTCATTATTAAATTCACCTTCAGGGATTGCCCGAACAAATTGACAAAACAGGTAAAAATAACTTGGAAAAAGATAAGACATTCCGAAAATATTTGTATTCTATAAATGTCTTTGATTGAGGAAAACAATAAAGTAAACTTGTCTTTTACCTACTCAAAATAGTGTTTGTAGAAAAATATAAGATCTTAATAATTTATCATTTTATTATGATTGATTCATTAGATTGACATAAAAATCAAACTAGTTCGTTACGTATTTTATGAATAGTACCTGGGCGGCCGAGCTCTGCTTGGGTGAAAACAGAGAAAACGACGTTTTCTAAAAATGAAACCTAGCTAGTTCGATTTATCGCCCCCGAAACCCCTTGCATACTAAATGTCATGAAAATCGTTGCAGCCGTTTCCGAGATTCAGATTATATATATACAAGAATTCCTCGTTTGAAGGCAAAGATAGATATTACTTTGGTATCACATGAAAAATAAGTCTACTCGAACAATGCTGAAGAGTCTATAAATTCTGTGGTCATACCATAATAAACCAGTTGATGTCATTTCTAAAAGTCGAGGGTCTATCACGACGGAGCAAGGAACAGAAAACCTAAAGCAAATATTTCTAAATCAGCAAAATTAGGGAAAGTTCACACTCGACTCAACAACGGAATTCGGCTGTATATTCTGAAGGAATTTATTTACCGAGCAAACTTTTCTACCAATAAATTGTTTATTGATTCGGAACTAACTTGCAAACGTTATCGGTACTAAATTATAATATTCTGGATAAGACTGGTCGTATGAATAATGAAACGGGAATACGTAATAAAGTTATTTAAATACCATTACGTGTAGATAAGGAAAAGTAAATGTAAGGCTTGACGGGAATGTTGAAGGAAGAGATGTAAATCGTACTCGGTCGGGAGCAAATGTTGCGCGTCATTATGTGACGTATCTTTTTGAAACATCGTGACGTTACGCTTTTTGATGGCGTCATTACGAATTTTTTTTTTTTTATATAAATTTAAATTTTGCGAAGAGCCCAACTATAATGATAATGATTTCATCATATTATAATATATATGATGAAATCAACGAAGTTTTTTGTAACATAAAAAGGTAAATATATTATAATAAAATGATTAATAGTAGTTTTTGCAATGCTCATATAAAAGGGGATTATTAAAACACGAGCGTGGGTTTATCACATGAGGTGAATCCGAATGTGTTTATATTAACACGCACGTGTTTTAATACAGTTGAAATAAAATAAAAGTGGAAACGGAAAAATATGCAGTATGGCGGGCAATTTAGATTCTCATTGCACCATGACTGTCAATGTCAATGAACGCCCTTAAGCGCCAATAAATAAAAAAGTAAAAAAAGTGCTATAAAAATTAAAAAGTTATTTTATGAGGCAGTTGTTTGAAAATTTGAAAATCGAAGGAAAATGTTGCACTGTAATGTTTTTTTTTTTACCTAACCACGAATATAAAAAGGACGTGTTTATACAATATTTTTTGAATTCATATTTAGAACGAGACGACGATTTTTATTTAGATGTTGTGAGTGTAGATAAAAATCATTATACTTAACGATCGTCAAAATATCTCTATGAGACACCCACATTATGACATGCAACGTTTCGTTTCCTATATCGAGATCGAGAATAAGTCTTTCTCACAAAATTTAACTTTTGTTAGCTTTGCTTTAGCCAATCAAAATTTTTCGTGTGGAATAAAAATTGATTCAAAATTTAAGGACCCACGACAATAATTAGTGTTGTAACTTTAAGTACTTTTAATTTGTTTATAAACCATCTGTTATGTTCGATTATGAAAAATTGAATCTTTATTAACAGTAAATGAATAAAATAATGTAATTAATGTATAGCTATGAGTTTGTATAAAGTGTATTTATCTTAAAGGCTGAAACACGTTTACTGTACATTACAAGATGGGCGATACATGAACTGACTTCTTAATTGTACATTTTATAATATAAACGTTGGCAACAAGATTTATTTTAAAGAATTCAGTTCAGAGTAGAGTGTAACGACGCAGCGTCATGTAACGTATGATAAATATGTTTTGTGCGTTAAAGTTAGCGTGTATGCGTGTGTAACTATGTATTATATTAATTGTTAAATGTTGATGCGGAATTTTTAAGTGAAATGACAATTTAAAAGTGTATATTTGTCTATTTTGCAAAACATGACGTTAATAAACAAGCTTTATATAAAATTATATTCGTTTTTCTATAAAATCCTATTAGGCAGTTCTAAATATTTACCTAGTTATTCCAAAGCCCTAAAATCTTCTCTTCTCTCTTCTTATTCGTAGTCTTCTTTACTGTAGGTCGTGCCCGTCTTGGAAAGCTTTCCTGGAGTCATTGACGAGCTGCTTCCAAACCACTCTGTCTTCGGCTCTTCTCAGGGCAGTGGTCACCGTGAGACCCGCAATCCCTGATCTGGTCTGACCACCGAGTAGGTGAGCGTCCGCGTGGCCTTTTCCCATCCACTTTGCCTACAACAACCAGTTTTTCTAGATAATCTGGCTGTCGCCGGGCGATGTGACCAAAGTAATTTATTTCCAATATTTCCAAAGCCAAAAATATATGTCCCATAATTATAATTCAAATAGGTTTTCAGCTTCAATAAATTTGGCCAAACTTCAAGCATAATACGCTAATAAATATCATAAACAACCCCTAAACAAACTTGGCCAATTACGGACAACTTTACTATTTGTATGGATTATTTCTGCATCGCAATTAGTTAGGGTCCATTGTTTGATCTGTCGTCTCAATTGGCATTTGTAATAATAACGGACCACAATAAGAGCTGGCGGCATCCCCCACCTAAGGGGGCGGTACCCAATAAGGGGGATCGTTGTGCTTCCTCTAGCAGACGTTAATCTTGCGGAATTCCGAGCAAATGCGGATAGATCCATCGTCGCTATCCGTTCGTCTCGATTCCGTTTCGAATAGCTGAGAATTATTTTTCGCATTACGAAATCGACTTGGATTTGTGGAGTGGTATTAGTAAAAAGTCAAGCGATGCAAAGTTTGTTTGTATCTAATGTTTTCAATACTGTGAATGTTTTATATTTTTCTGGCCGGATAAAAAGGTAAGCTCTACAATTAATATAAAAATAGTTAATTTTAGCTGTTTCAGCAGTCATCATCATCATCAGTCTATTATTGTTCCCACTGCTGGGACACAGGCCTCCTCTGTGGGTGGGCTTTAATCCAACACGCGGGCCCAGTGCGGGTTGGTGAATGTCACATTTCTTAGAATTTTAGGTTCTAGGACATGCCTCACGATGTTTTCCTTCACCGTTTTGAGAGAAGTGGTGATGAAAATTATTTACACAAAGTAAAGCACCTGGTTGAGTTCGAACCCTCGACTCACAATTTTAAGGCGCGGCGAATACCACTGGCCCACCACTACATCTCTTTCAGCAGTGTGCTACCGGAAATAGTTTTCATAAATTTTGGAATTATATTTAACATAAATGCATTGGAATACTAATATTTTGTTACTAATATGTCGAATAAAATGCATAGTTTTTATGAAACAGAAATTCGCTTTACTTCTGGAAAATTGGTCATACCTATAGTAGACATGAGCGGGCGTACAATTACCAGTTCATGGTAAGAAGGGAACCTCGAACTCGTAAAAACTATACGCAAGACAAATCTCCTTCAGCCCCGAACTTCAAATCCCACCAGCTTCAAACGCAGCAATATGATAGATATCATGTTTAACATATATAAAGGTACAAACAACCTCCGTAACACAGACATGAACAATATCTAGATTTATATGTGCCCCGTATATTACGTCACTAGGATATTGCCACTAGAATTTCGGTGGAGCAGTGGCACAGAATAGATTGGTACAGAAGGTCCCGCTATATCACGCTCAAGTGGGCATGCGTCTACGTACAGTAAGTGTAAACTCAAACCTACCAAGCACTTTTGATTTGTTAAGGAGTCAGTGTTAGTCAGAAAGTTGAAGTTATTTTGCACGTTACAAAACGAAGATCTCTATGGCGTAGAACCAGCAAAATTTTCCATGAATAATCTTTAAGTCTTGTTGCTCCTGTGTGTAAGAATAAAGAAATAAAAAAGTGATTATAAAATGTAATGTATGTAGCAATTAAGATATTATTAATGCCTATATATCGCCATTGTACATGAAATTTAAATAAATAACTAAATATGACCAGCTAGTCTCAATGGACGGCGCTCGTTCATGAAGATGACCCAAAGATCAGTTCCATTCAGATCAACCATTCTGAAGAGAACTGAATGAGCTAACACAAGCTCACTCGCCACTGTCATTTGTTTGGCTCTATATACACGTCTAAATATGCGTACGTTTTCCCTCATTTTAATAAGTCTGCCTTCTGTTTTCTATCTTTTCTGTGACCCCGGTATATGACAGTTTCGGTACACTACACCGAAAGATCTCGCAATATGCGTTGTACTTAGATGATATGTTTCCACTTTATGCTTTCTGATATTGAAGTGAAGTTTTACGATTTTAAATATGTTGGAAAGTGGATGAGAAGTTTAGGGAATTTTTCATTGCGACGAAAGTGGGTTATTGTATTCTTTAAGACTTAATATAAAAAGAAGACATGGTTCTAGTTGAGCGCACAAGCTGGTTTGGGGGAGTTAGCAGATATCGTGGCAAAATTCATACTCCTCCAATTCAGTTTATCAAGGAGTGTCTATAACACTTTTTAATTTTGCCCATTGGGCGATTAATACTAGTAAAATTGCAACCATTTTTTCATAATAGTTACTAAGTATTAAAATAGTGTCAGTGTATTTGACTATACTTTTCGATAGTTATCTACTGGCTAGATAGTAAATAATAAAAGCCGCACGGGTCGATCATCACAGTTAAGCAACGCTTGACAAGGTCGGTCGGTAGATGGGTGACCATTTTAAACATACCGAGTTTCCTCCGTGCCTCGGAAAGCACGTTAAGCCGTTGGTCCCGGCTGTCATTTGAAGATCTTTGACAGTCGTTACGAGTAGTCAGAAGCTTGAGAGCTGGCACCAGTCTAGCCAATGGGTATCGTTTTACCCAGTTACATACTGGGTTGTGGAGGTCAGATATGCAGTCGCTCCATGTTAAACACTGGTACTCAGCTGAATCCAGTTGGAAGCTGACCTCAACATAGTTGGGAAAAGGCAAGGCAGATTAATTGATCTACTGGCTGATACTAAACAAATCGCCTGTTCTTTTTTGGAACATGCGTAGGCCATACACCTAAATTTAATTTTCGATCATTCACGAGAATAATTGGAGCGAACAAAACGTCACATAATTTATTAGTCCTACTCTAAATTTTTATCAACCTCATCTGCATAAAATCAAAAGCCCATACAAAGACCAATTTCACACACAATTACTCTTTAAACATAAACAGACTGTATCCCATAATAAACATGCCATGAAATATTGCTTCCCAAGGGTTTTCCATCCAGGAAGGCAATGGTGTCGCTTTGTTTATGGCCAAGTGTGATTGATGAGCTCTTATCTGCAGGTGCACGTGACTCGGGGTGGCCCACCTTATGGGCCATGCATATTTGGGGGTTCAGGGCATAAAAATAGTGTAGGGTACGGCACTAGGGTGATATTGGCTTGGCAGTCTACTTTTATGTATATTTGCCTACTAGGAATGTAACTGAACTTCGTCTTCGCTGCCGGAAAAACAGAACTTTTAGAATAAATCCTACCTCGCTCGCCTCCGCAAATTTTTAGCGGATTTGTAACGGAGGTTTAATAAAAGAAATCGCCTACAAATAAGAAAATAGTGAGTGGTGTGCATAAGGCGCTTATGGATGTACTGTCTACTAGGGTTGTTACTGAAGTCCCGAATATGGACTTCAGTAACAACCCTAGTAGGAACTGAACTTTAGGGCGGCGTGGTGGATTAAGGCCCGTTCCCTTTCTCATAGAGAGTATAGGCCTGTGTCCCAGTATGGGAACATTCATAGGCTGATGATTATGGTGATGTATTAAACGTTTAAGCAAGCTTTAGCTCTATTTATCGATTGAAATTAGTTTTAGTTTCCTCGGTGATCGGGCAGTGCCTCTAAAATCACTACAAAAAGGTGTCGGTTTTGGGTGTTGTTTTTTTCATTGTTACACATTTCGTGAGGAAACCGGCATGTCCTAGAACCAACAAAAACGAAGATATGTGACATTCACCAACCCCCACTGGGCCCACGTGGTGGTTCCTGTGTCCCAGCAGTGGCCACATTATAAGGCTTTTTTTTTATAACCTATAGGCTCGCGCTTGACCACAATCTCACCTGATGGTAAGCGATGATGTGGTTGTCGGTGAAACACGCTTGCCTAGAAATAACCTATTCACTCTTGACTTTAAGACCACTAGATTGTAGCTATCGGGAAACACAGACTCCGGCAGGGAATTCCACTCCATAGCTGTACGCATAATAAAAGTGTTCCCAAAACGTTTTGTGCGTATGGGTGGGATGTCTACCATGTATCGATGGCGCATCGCCGTATATCTGGTAGTCCGATGATGAAACGGGCTAGGTGGAATTATATCGTGCAATTCCATCGCACTCTCCCCGAAATGTAACCGATAAAAAACCGACAGGCTGGCAACTCGGCGACGATGTTCAAGACTCTGGAGCTTTGACTTGACCAGCGCCTCATCGCCGATGAGCCTCTTGGCTCGCTTTTCGATCGACTCTAGTGCGTCAAGCTGGTATTTGGCAGATCCGTCCCAGAGATGAGAACAGTACTACAGTACATGCATGATCGAACTTGCGCTTGATACAAATTGAGGAGCCGTTCCAGCGTGAAGTACCTTCTCACCTTTGCAAGGATCCCCAGCTTTTTGGCAGCCAGCTGAGCCTTTGCCTCAATGTGAGGGCCAAAATTGAGAGTAGATGTCAACGTAACGCCAAGAAGCTCAAGATGGTCGGTTATTGGCACGGTCGCATCTCGGAAAGTTGGAGCTGGGTAAAATTGGCTCTTTTTAGCGGAAAAAGACACGCCTGGGTTTTAGCAGCATTAAACCTGACCAGATTGGCATCGCCCCATTCGGAGACTGCCTGTAAGGACAGGTTCAAGCGCTCCACCATCCACTCCACGCTCCACCGGCTAATGATGATGACACTTTTTTTCGGTCTAGCCCGTCACTCCGCAAACAAATCAGAACTATAACGTGTGGATAAGGAACTCCGTTCCAAAAAGATTTTTTCTTATTTTCCTCATGTTGTCTCTCTCTCCTTTGCCCATATTTTTTCAGACAATATATTTTTTCTATTTCGCCTATGATGGCCTCCGTTACCTCCGCCACTACCTATGTAAATGTACGAAGGTTATTGATATTTGCCGTGTGGTCTAGTTTCCTACGTTTTTACTTGAAATGTCTGAAGGTTAGGCAAAATTATGTGCTTTTACTACCTAATTGCTGGCTGCATGTTGTAGGTCAATTGGTTTACAAGCTTTTTAAATAAATAAGGGTTGGCGTTTTTTTTCCGTTTAATGCCATAAATAACTTTAGCTGTATTTAGAATTGTTCCCGCTAAGCTTTGACTCCTAATTTTGTTTAACCATTTTAAAAACCCTTCAATAGTAATTTTCTGTTTTAAATTGTTTTCTTATGTTTCAGTACAACAAACAAACATTACGATACTTAAATATTACCATTTGTTTTAGTGCCCAATACTCAGAATTCTATTAAATGTCTTCAAGATCTTCCTGAATATTAATTACTAAGTTCCCATTTTACAATTCAAAGAACAAGATTCTTAAATTAATTCGACATTTTCCAAGAATACCCAGCTGCCGACTTCCCTCACACTTGCTTACAAAATAATAAAATGCCATGATTATTTTAAATGTCAAGATCTTCATAGAAACCAGCCAGATTCCTTCTCCCCATAAACTCCCTTGCAAAATTATTTAAACCCAAACACATTTTATTATAACTAGAGAACGAATTACGGGCATCATAGAAAGTCCTAAATATGGATGAAAAATGCATAAAATATGCGTGAAAAGTGTCAAAATATGCAACATCAAATAGTAAAAAGCTTAGTTATTACTAATTATTTTATGTGAAAATCAACAATGCATCAGTAAAATTTATTTTATTAACTATCATTATTGGAAATAAGTATAGTTTGCAAATTATTATTTTTCTATTTGCTACTTTTGTGAACGACGGTTTTTTTTAATGGTAATATTGTGTCTTCGATCGATCAACATATTTGTATAAGCAGAAAACGACTATTCCACGACAAAATATGAATCTTCACTAATTTTTGGTGAAAATATGCAATAACTGGTGTGAAGGAGCTAAATATGCAAATACAAATTACATATCATGTGTATATAATCCGTTCTCTACATATATGAATCCAAGCAGTCCCAGTTTCCTTCTCTCTTGTATACACTTACTTGCAAAATTATATATCCCGCGCTCACTTGTCATTGGATTGATAAGTGTATCATTTTTGTATCAGTCGAGAGCCTTGCGAGATGGCTCAGTTCCCGTTCACTACTACTACCTTGGTAGAGTTGATAGTCAAAAATGTCGTCAAAAGAGGAAAGCAGAAAGGTCTCTTACTAAGGGGACTTTTTGAGTGGGCCGTAATCAACCACGTTGACTCACTTTGGGTTCGTGGATATCAGTCATATTTGTCTTCCAAATCTGCCAAGCAGTCCCAGCTCACTTCTCCCCTTACACTCCCTTGCAAAATTATCGAAGCCCAAGCTCACTTTTCATTGAACCTACAAATTGATAAGTGTATCATTTGAATCAGTCGAGAATCTGAGTCTCGCGGGATGGCGCAGCATCACAGATTTGTTCCCGTTCACTACATTAGCGATGGAAGCAAGCAGCTGTCGCTCAAGATTAATGGGTGTACCATGAGTTTGATAGGGTTCTTGTTGATAGAGTTGTGTTGGTTGATAGAAAATGGAGGTGTTGTAAAAACAGAAAAGCGAGAAAGGATAGCAAATTGGAAAAATTAAAAATGGTATAAAAATTACCCATAAGGGACGTCTTTGTGCAGATTTTTAGGGTTCCGTACCCAAAGGGTAAAAACGGAGCCCTATTACTAAGACTCCACTGTCCGTCCGTCTGTCACCAGGCTGTATCTCATGAACCGTGATAGCTAGACTATTGAAATTTTTACAGATGATGTTGCCGCTATAACAACAAATACTAAAAAGAGAATAAAATAAATATTTAATTGGGACTCTTTTTCTTGGGTTTTTGCGATAATGGTACGGATCCTTCGTTCACGAGTCTGATTCGCACCTGGGCGGTTTTTTTTTAAATATTTTTTTTATGTATATAGTTTCATCCTTTCATCCGAAGGAAGTCCGCTGCTGATCATAGGCCTTCTCCAAGTATCGCCTTCACAACATAAAAATGTATATAAAAAATAAAACAAATGTAGAAATAAGAATATAGCTTCTTTTCCATTCTTACCTTCTGCACCATTCACTTCCATTGACACAACATCGAACAATAAATCTCCCCCGAAAAATGAAGCGAGCGATTATCATCCGCGCTTCAAACTTTCCCAAATTATGATTAATACGATCTAGTTAAAGCATTAAACGGTTAATCCATCAACTAGTAGGGGCCTTCGCGAACGTGACTTATCTCTGTATTTCGCTAACATCCCTCATTCGCATCGATTCGTTTCGCTTCGCTACATAAAACGTGATCGACGGAACACACGAGAAATTCGCTTTCGAAACATTGCATCCGAGGGCTTCTCATGCTTGATATACGGGGCTTTAGGTCGGTTTGTTTGTGCTTATCTGAGGAAGTAAGGGTCTTTATTGGATTATGGGTAAGTCATGGTACCTGGGAAGTATCTACGTCAGCAAGCATCGTGTTCTGTGAGGCATGAAAACTGACAAAATGGCCGTTTGTTCTCTAAGCTGCAAAGTTAAGTTGGATCATAACTTTTGTTGTGGAAATAGTTTGTCAGAGGCAAAATTTAAATTAAAAAACAAAATGATAATGAACCGACTTCAAAAGCAAAACATTAAAAAGTGCAAAATAACTTTCGTTTTGGAAGTCGGTGTCGAAAAACGGTAAAAAATAAAGTACATATGACACCGGCTGCCGAAACGAGTTATTTTGCACTTTTTAGTGTTTTGCTTTTAAAATCGGTTTATTTTACTGTGAAAAAGCTTTTTTTCTCTCTTTTTAGTTTTAGGACCACTATCACTATGAAGTGAGCAAGTTCTAAGGTACCTAATGGATTGATACAATACCCCTGATAACTCAAATTACACATTCGTGCTGTTTATCGCTAAGGTTGTATGTTACATATCATGAAAACTGCTGAACCGATTTTGATGAAACTTGCATTATGCCCGAAGTTGAGAGATACCTAATCCAACAAAAAATAATGATCACGATCCGATAAGAACTTTCGGATAAATTCGTGGACAAACATATATACATACAAACAAACACACATACACTCATGACATTTGGCACACGTGTTTAGAAGCCCAATTACTGTAATATATGTGAATATTGGACAGTGCCAACAATATTACATACTTACGAGTCGAATTGATTATCTTCTTTTTTTTATGTCTGTAAAAATAGGGGATGAATGGATCATCTGATTGGTTGTGTAAAAATCTCACCTCGAAAACTTAGTTGAAGTGAGCTGTCAATCTATAGCTTTACGTGAAATGATAGTTCACTTCAATCTCACTTCAACTTAGTTTTCAATGTGCGATATTTTCAGAATAGCACTAGAAATGATAGCGCTCACTGTTCCAAATATAATCATAATCCACATAAAAATCGTAAACCTTTTAAAACCATTCATTTTGATACCCCACTCCATGGGTCTGAAAAAAAAAATGGGACCCGCACAATATGGCGCCCAAAATTCGCCATGGTTGTTTTTTTAACGTCACCTATTTAAGAACACGTGCGAGCAAGACGCATGTAACGATGTGTATGTGGTTATAAAGAATATTACCTACATACAAGATACGCGCGAAAAACATAACCCTTTCCTTGCAGCCCAGCCGGGTAAAAATAAAGCAAACAAGAAAAAAGTTTTACTAGCTAAGTGCTTATTTAAGTTTTTAACTGGCGCTAAAGGAGTGTCTGTATATAGGAGTGTATATAGTGTATGAATACTCATAATATTCTCTGCACGACTTCACTACCGATCGAAGAAACCCAACAGATGTAAAAGTTACCCAATAAACATAGTGGTAGTTCCCAGCCACTTCAAATCAGTCAGCTGTTGAGTTTCAACACCTGGCCGGGAAACGTCGGGAAATGTAAATAAAACTAGTTTTACTCCACGGTATAATGTGCGGTAAGTGGGGAAAGTAAGCAAATAATTAACTTTGTAGAAAAGCCGGAGTTGGACCCTTGGATAAGAATGTTACAAACGTTTTCTAGAGTGGGAAAACTGCGTTATCTAATGCACAGAGTTTCGATAAAGGCCCATGATGTTAATGGAAATAAATATATCTAAAGCCCGATTTTTCAATAGTCTGAAAAATTTAAGCTGTTTGACAGCTTTTGTATATACGAGTGTCACCAACGACTGAACCAGGTCGGTACACGCAAAAGAGTAACCATCCAATGGACCAAGGGGCACAGCGATTCTCGAGGTAATGATGCAGCAGATGAGCTGGCCCGAAGAGGTTCCAGTATGGTGGCGGTGGGACCAGAACCCATCGTACCACTACCCTTCGGGTACCTCCGCAATCTGGTAAGAAAGCGCACCAGGGAACAACACCACAAATTGTGGAATGACCATAGCGAGTGCAGGCAGGCCAAGGAGGCGCTTCCCGCGTTAGATGGCCGGTTTACGCAGAAAGCCTTGAGACTGTCAAAACCACAGTTACGTGCAGTCACAGCCGTAACAACTGGCCATGGGACTTTTAACAAGCATCTTTTTGTCTTAGGGATCACGGACAGCCCACTGTGCAGGGCATGCATGGAGGAGGAAGAGACATCAGCACACCTGCTCCTATAAGCTGCCCAGTAATCGCTGGTTACAGGGCCAAATTCCTCGGTGACTCGGGTACCGTACAGAGAATAGTTGGCAACACCAAGGCGCTGCTGGCTTTCCTCGAGGAGCTGGGATAGATCGAGTGAGGAAGACGAATCCCACCCGTACACAAAATACGCGCTTAGACGTGGAGTTGCGGACACCAGCCCGTCTTAACCCTAACCAGCTTTTGTATAGAAAATATGTCAAACCGCCATTTGTATTGCTCAGTTAAAAGTTATCAGACTGTTCAAAAATCGGCCATAAATGAAATAAGATTGTAGTAGGTAATCCATATTATGGATTACCTACACTACCTATATTATAGCTTACTCTACATTCATACACTACTACTTGCTTTAAAAAGAAAAAGAAAGAAGGTGTTTAATTCTCACAAAACGACATACAATATAAAAATATGCTTATGCTAAACCCTTTAAAGTAGTATTACTAGAACTTAAAGTATGTTAGTAAGGACAAGAAATAAATAAAACAATAATAACATTTACTACCTACATTTTGCATAAAACAGAAAAGAAATAGGGTGAAAAACACGATTTTTTATCGGTTACTTTTCGGGGAGTGTGAGTTGGAATTGCACGATCTTATTCCACCTAGCCCGTTTCATCATCGGACTACAAGGCGTACGGCGATGCGCCATCGGAACATGGTGGACATCCCACCCATACGCACAAAACGTTTTGAAAACACTTTTATTATGCGTACAGCTAAGTAGTGGCATTCCCTGCTGGAGTCTGTGTTTCCCGACAGCTACAATCTAGGAGTCTTTAAGTCAAGAGTGAATAAGTTATTTACAATGCATGTCCTCGAAAAGAGTGGTTTTCCAAGCAGCCAAACTGTGCGGAAAGTGTCACTTTTTTTCACTAGTGCTTTTTACTTTCCTGTATTTTTTTAATTTTTGACTCCAACGTCAGTCCGACGCATAGAGTTTTTATTATTTGAGATAAGTTTTACAAATTACTTATGTACAGATTATCATTCATATAAAAGGTAAAATAAAACTAATACTTCATTTTAGGCGTTTTTAATTACTCTAGATTTAGATTTTGATCAAGAAGTTAATTTTAAATATTCATTAAATATGTTTGGCAGAACGTATATTTTGCTCGTGCCTTATTGCATTACGATGTGACAGCTATTTGCACATGCGCAGTAGATATGCCCGAGGAACTATTAGTTAATCTGTGGATATGCTGAACGCGCTTGAATACGCCCGCCATTTTATTAATTTCATTTTATTAATTAATTTATTTCCTCGCACAATGCATAGTAAAATGTTGTATGATACACGTACGTAAGATGATTTCCGACTCGTGTCGATTTATCCACTCACTCGCTACGCTCGCTCGTGAATAAAAACGCCACTCATCGGAAATCACCTACCTTCCGCACTTGTAGCATAAATAACTATTCTAGGCAAGCGTGTCTCGTCGTCGACCACATCATCGCTTACCAACAGGTGAGATAGTGGTCAAGCGCGAGCCTATGGCATATAAAAAAAACATGACATGATGGGTTTACATGATACAAAAGGTTAAACGTTGTTTACTTACAACCGGCGAATGTGGGTGTGTATTCCACGAAGGTCTCCATAGACACTTAACCTTCATTCAGAAGTGATGTTACGTTATTTTCGAAGATCCTATTTTTCACAAACAAGTACATTACAAAATCTCTCACAAAGGTACTCTAAGAAGAAGTGGGCCGTACCAAATCCACCACGCTGGCCCAACACAGGACAGTGTGTGTTATATTTCTTAGATATTTTGCCTGAATTAACTGGTCTGCCTCACTGGTGTAGTGGTCGCAAGAGCTTCTGCTGAGCATGAGGTCCCGGGTTCGGTTTCCAGATCGGGCAGAGTAAAATTGAGTTTTTCCGCCTTTTGGAATTTCTTAAGACAGTCTGGACTTGTTCCCATCTGATGGAAATAGGCTCGCTTATACCTTAAACCAGCAGTTTTTCTTGTTTACAACTTTTTAGTGTTTTTTTTTTAATAAATACTTTTAAACATATAAGTGGTACATATTTTTGTAATCACCTCTATAAATCCTTCATTTTGATACCCCACTCGATGGGATGCGAAGAAAAAAAAAATGCAACCTCTACAATATGGCGCCCAAAATCCGCCATATTTCTTTTTTTTTAACGGCACTTATCTAAGAACACTTGGGCGGCCAAGACCTATCTAACGATGTCTAATTTATAAAAATCCGTAGAGTGGTTTGATAGATACGGGGTAATAAAGAATATTACATACATACAAGAAAAACATAACCCTTTCCTTGCAGCCGGGTAATAAACATAACTGGAAGAATAAGACCTCTAAATAAGTGCACCTCTCCTTCCTTGTTTCCTTTCGGTGTATACAGGCGATGTTATGTTGATTGCCTCACGATGTAGGTATTCGCCTTCATTGTTTTGAGAGGAGATTGGTGAATTTAATGTCTACCACTAAATCTATCTCAGTTAATTAGATACATATTTGCATAATTTATCGAAATCGTTAGAGCCTTCTCGAGAGCGTGATTATAAATAGGTTGAAACAAATATTGCTCGTTTAATAGTATAGGATACGTAGAAAATAATGTCAATCTTCTTCAAATTTCCGATGTTCATTTCTCTCGGGTCGTTATTCTCTACAACAGCTTTCAACCTGTTAGGCACTTGTCCCACCGCCGACGATCAGCGAGTAGCGAGTAAAGCTTGAAACTAAAAACGAGTTGTCGAGCAGCGAGTAGCGAGTGTGTAGTTCGAATAGTTTTGTCGCTCTGCTATTAGCGAGTGTTATTGTGCTACGGGCGACTACTCGCACCACTCGCTCGAGGCGGCCGCACTGTAGGAAGAAATGTCAGCTGGTTGGTCTCTCAGCGTGAGTTCTGACCGCCAAGCTAGCATCACTGAGGGCGTATATGTTTGATAGCTCATGTCGCTGCGACAAACTTGTGATGAAAGAGTACTCGACGGTGGAAACAGCCAGCGATCAACTATTTATATATGTCTCCTTTATTGACACGAGATCCTGTATCTTTAGTTCGTTTCTTCAGCGAGATAATAGTCGAAAGCTAATCGCTTCGTCGCCCTGTGGGACAACTGCCTCAAGAGCTCGGTTTCAATTTATTCGCTCTAGTTTTCTAACAATTAATATAAATCACAATAGATTACATCAAAACTATTAGACATAGTAATTTTCATGTCTTAGTTGCAGCTCTCATCAATTTTAATAAGCAATTGCATGATATAGCACATGATATCAATGATATGATATTTTTGACCTTACATGTAAATTTGTCGGATATTAACATTTATTGTTGTCAGAATAGAGACTGCCATTTGTTAGTATTTAGAGTTAATGAAAATGTATTATTGTTATGAACATAGAACAGGGAACGATGAGCTGGCAGCGATTAGATATGTCACTGCTGAAAATATTCATGAACACTAAATTGCTCTGAAGATAAGTTTAGGCTGTCGTAGCCATAGTCAAACTTGGCGCGAGCCGTTTATTTCTATGAGTTGAGCCCCTCTAGGTTTTTAACCGACTTCGCAAAAAGGAGGAGGTTATCAATTCGACTGTTTTTTTATTATCTTTGTTACCTCAGGGCTTTTGATTGGGTGAACCGATTTTGATTTTTATTTTATTTTAACGCTGTTGCTTGTCATGTGGTCCCATTCAATTTTCATCAAGATCTGCTGAAAAACTTCGGAGATATACATCAGAACTCTTCAATAAATGACGGCAAATCACTAGGGATAGCTGCAATCGCATGTATGTTTATTGTTTACACCATTTCATAACATAACATCACACTGGTACGCTGTAAAGGGGTACGCAGATGTGAACAGTTCACCCTGGTATACTCTCATGCCACAGTTTTGTTTAGATTTCATGTTATTGGGTTAATTATTTCTGGCTTCGCTTTGGGCATTATGCAAGCTAGCCTTTAAAACTGGTCCATTATGTACCTCAACTAAAAAGTGAAAAATAAAAAACTTTTTTACAAAAATTACAACCGACTTCCAAACAAAAAGACTACAAAGTGAAAATAACTTTAATTTCGGCAGTCGGTGTCAAAAACGAAGAAACGAAAACAGGAACACCGACTTCCGAAATTGAAGTTATTTTTCACTTTGTAATGTTTTTGTTTGGAAGTCGGTTGCTATGGCAAGTTTTGATAATGTCGCCATTAGCAGTGGCCGCTGAAAGCTTTAATTATGATAATCACTTAGCAGTAAAAGGATGTATCTTTTAAACATTTACTCTCGGTGTTAGTTCCGCAGTGAAAAATTTTTATGCTGATGGAGGTTTTATGCATAAGCCTTTGATACAACCATTCAAAGAGATACTGATACTGATTGAAATTCTTGGTTCATTTACCTTTACAACTGAAAATTCTCAAAACGCAAGATTAATTATTGTACACTGACAATCCCTGTTGTCATTTTGTAGTCAACAATGAAAATGTATTTCCTACAAGCTTTTCTTAAGAAGAAACTACACTATATCTTGTTAGGTAGACAGTACAGTTTGCTTCGAGCAGCAGCCTTAGTGTCGGGATTATAGTATTACCCTCCAAGATGCGTTGCAGCGATCTAAGCGGAGGTGGAGTAAGCCCTGTAATAAGTGTTAAGGTTACAACCTTAAAGCCTTCAGTGCTTTAAAGCCCAGAGAAACTTGGAGATGTATCTTCTCTTCTCTATTATTATTTAGTACAAAACAAAGTCACTGTCTGCCTCTGTCTGTTCATCTTCTAAAAAACGCAACGAATTCTGATATGGGTTTTCAATAATCAAAAAATCAATATACGAGAAAAGTTTTGTTGTGTATATTTTTCCCGTGCAAATGCTTATTTGTACTATAGAAAAGTGTCTGACATTTTAAGTTCAACTTTTTTTATACCAATCGACTTCATATAGGTCCATTTCTTTCAAAGTAAGTGCATCACCAATATCCTTCCGAATTTAAATAAAATTCCTCATTCAAACTCAAACAGTTTCATCAAAACACAAGTATGTACATCAACAGGTAAGTAAATGTTGCCAGCTCTCAAGCGCGGATATTCCTTAATATTTCCCGAACAATAATTCCCGGGAAACGTCACCCTTCCCGGGATCCCGAGTATCTACGGTGACACGCCATCCATCTTGCTCATTTTTACTTCGAAGCCCGTCCGTACCGATACACAGTTAGATTCTGATTGGATGGAGCTCCACTGAATAAAAAGGAGCTGGTACTGGGAAAATTGTTTTTTGAAGCCGTATGGAGCTGTCGCCAATTTTACGGCATTCAAAATTTCTACGTGGTTTTTTGCAGTGTTTGTTGAACTGGGAATATCCTTTGAGGAAGCGGAGTAAGTCCTGTTTTTGTTTACTTACGAATTTGTTGAGTACAGTATTCTTTTGAAAGCAGTGAGTGGTATTTGGTTGCGTAAGAAGACTTGCTTATTGTTTGTGGCCGAATTATTGAAGGAGAAGAGTGTCTTTACTATGTGTCCTTCGTTTGATTTAAAATCAAATCAAATCAGTTTATTCGCAATAAGTGTTGGTACAATTTTGGCCAATTTTAGTTGGTATTTATAATTACATAATTCCATTATAGTTATAATTAGTAAATTACAATTGATTATATGTAGGTACATTATTAAATAAATAGAAAAAAAAACGATGTCCGAGGGTAAATGAGTATGGGTATTATTAATTTTTCAACCCCCTATTAAATACTTACAGAGTAGAAATTCTTATCCAATAGCCATAATTTAAGATACCTTGAAAATTTATTAACTGGTAAGATTTTGATAGTGTCAGGTATAGCATTGAATATGCGACCACACATTGCATAGCTATTTTTAGTATATAGTGCTGTCCTAGGGTTTATTGGCAAAACTATTCTATTCTTGTGCCTATTACTTTTTGGATACAATTCATGAGCTTTACTTCAGATTACTTTACTTCATGAACCGATGGTTGGACTTTGCTAGAAGCAAGTAACTATAAAGGATAGGCTATGGAGATGACAACTGATACAGGCGTATGGAAAAGGTAGACATGTTACACCAACCCTAAAAATATGGAATAATTGTAAGAAAATGATGATGTACCTATTCTTCATATGAAAAATATGACCAATGAAATAACACTCACGGTTAAAACGATAACTATTATTATGACCTACAGACAGAATACCTACTGGATATTACCTGCGGGACTGATATCTTAGGAGGCCGCAAATATTATTAGAGCTGCTTGGTACATTAGCTGTGACCCAAATACTGTTGGGTCTAGCTAATGTGCCTACAGCATTCTTGGTTTTCCTCCAACCGTAGGCTAGATATAACTAGGTACTTATTTTTCGAGACCTTTTCGTTGGTAATTCTAGGTTTCGAAAAAGGAGCATCATCAATCAATTTGCCTAGCCTTTTTACTGACTACAAAAAAGGAGGCATTAATTCGACAAGCATGTATTATAATATTGTTGGAATTGCACAAAATTGACATAACATTTGAATATTGTGCAATTCCAGGGGGCGTGATAGGGGACGTGTGCCAAATTTCATAAGTGTATGTATATTTGTTTGTCCAAGCATTTCTCCGAAACTAATTATCGGATCGATCGGATTATGTATCTCTCAACTTAGGGAACAGTGCAAGTTTTATCAAAATCGGGTCAGGAGTTCGCACAAACACGTGTTAGCACTCACCGCGAACCCGCCGCGGCTGTCCGTCACCGACGCACCAGAACACACTGTACGCCTTGACCACCCTAGGGACTAAACCAGCATATGGGTGCAGACGACCCCGTGTATGGCACCCTTGGTCTACCTGTGACAGGTCAAGGTCAATGGCCCCGCCACCTACCAGTGTTATGTATGTGTGTTTGGTTCAAATCTTGCAAGTGAATTTAAAAGCAGTTATTCTCAAGCGATTAAGATGAAATTTTGCATATTCGTTTGTTTTGGATGACAATGCACGGTAAGCTAAAACGCATGTTTAAAAAAAGTGTTTTTAATTGAAAAAACATATAAAAAATTGTTTTATTTGAGTCTTTTTAGGGTACCGAAGTTAACAAGGAACCTATAGTCTCGCTATGTCTGTCTGTCCGTCCGCAGCTTAGCTCAGAGCCTCTTAGTACTAGAAAGCTATAATTTGGCATGGATATATATATTAATAATTCCGACAAAGTGGTAAAATAAAACCATGTTTTTAGGGTTCCCTACCCAAAGGGTAAAAACGGCACCCTATTACTAAGACTCCGCGGTCCGTCTGTCTGTCTGTCACCAGGCTGTACCAGGCCCCTCAGAAAGTATTGCGAAAAAAAGTTTTTATATATGGGAGACTGGCCAGTTATAATGTTTTTCGAAAATATGATTATTTATAAGTAAAAATAAGTAAGTTCCAATTTCAAAATTTCCCTCCACATTTTTTGCGAGTTAATTCAAAGTATTGTGTCTCACTGAAATATGGATCTGCGCCGGGAACATTTTAGAGCTATGATTTTATACGATTTCAAGTGTCGCCTGAAACCGGATGAATCGTACGATAGACTTCAAATGGCATTCATGGATGAAGGCCCTTCCAAGGCAACCGTGTATCGTTGGTATAACGAATTCAAGCGCGGTCGACCAACTTTGGGGGATGACGAAAGAAGCGGTCACCCTTTGACGGCTGTTACCGAAGAAAACGTGCTAGCAGTGAAAAATTTAATCCAAGACAATAGGCGAATTACATATCAGGAGATTCAACACATATTGAAGATTGGATCGGGAAGCGTTCACGAGATTCTACACAGCCATCTTCGCGTGAGGAGGATAGTATCACGCTGGGTGCCGCACAACCTCACCGATGCTCAGAAGCAGGCCCGGGTGGAATGGTGCCGTGATATGCTTAACAAATTTGAAGCAGGCTCGTCTCGGCGTGTTTACGACATCGTTACAGGTGATGAGTCCTGGATTTATCAATACGACCCAGAAACCAAGCGCCAGTCGACTGTTTGGGTGTTTCAAAATGAGCCAACGCCTACCAAAGTGAAGCGATCTAGAAGCGGGGGTAAGATTTTGATCGCTAGCTTTTTTAATTTGACTGGCCACTTGGTATCAATTCCCTTACGGGATCAAAGAAGCATTAATGCCGAATGGTATACTACCAAATGTTTGCCAGAAGTTTTCTCTGTTATAAGCAACAAGCGACCAAACACAGGGCTCCGCGGGCTACTGCTCCACCACGACAATGCACCTGCGCACACCGCACTCAAAACGAGGGACTTCCTGGACAGCACGGCAGTCAAACTCCTGGGTCACCCTCCTTACAGCCCTGATCTAGCACCGTGTGACTTCTTTTTATTCCCAAAAATAAAAAATCAGCTCAAAGGGATACAATTTTCGTCGCCGGAAGATGCGCTGGCTGCGTTCGAGCAGGCTGTAAACGAGGTGTCTGCGGCGGACTGGAAAAAGTGTTTTGAAAACTGGTTTAGGCGCATGAATCTTTGTATAGAGGCTGGTGGAAAGTACTTTGAAAAGATTTAATAAAAATATATGTACGTATAGAACAATTTTTTTTAGTTTCGCAAAACTTTCTGAGTGTCCCACGTATCTCATGAACCGTGATAGCTAGACAGTTGAAATTTTCACAGATGATGTATTTCTGTTGCCGTTATAAAAACAAATACTAAGAACAGAATAAAATAAATATTTAAGTGGGGCTCCCATAATGGGCTGCGATAATGGTACGGAACCCGACGTGCACGAGTCCGACTCGCACTTGGCCGGTTTTTATTGAAACCAACTTAAGGAACAGTGCAAGTTTCATAAAAATGGATCACCATTTTTTAAGATATGGAACATACAACCGAACTCCTTAGCAACAAACAGCACGAATGTGTAAATTAAGTTAATATGGGATTTTGTCAATCCTTTAGGAACCATATACTTTGCTCACTTTTTAGTGATAGGGTACTAAAACTAAAAAGAGAGAAATAAAAACAGTTATTAAAAAACTAAAAAGATCCAAAATAACTTTAATTTCGGAAGTCGGTATTGAAAACGATAAAAAAGAGGTACCAAAGAGGGTCTGCTACTAGCCTAAGTTCCATGTAAACTATCTGCATTTTAAATGGGCCGACTGCCTATCTGTACCTCACCTAGAAACTGAGTAACACGAAACCCCTTGGTAAGACTCATGTCAGCTTTTCATATTCTAAAACATAAGACGAATAACAAAAGAAACCTATATACAAAGGGGACTGGGAAAAGGGCTCATTGCGCATCAAAAAAATTGTCAAATCGATGCCAATGGGAAACATGCCCAGAACGCTGGCAGCACTGCCACGTTGAATGAATGCTGATTCTCTGACGGAAGAAAAGGCCAGGTCTATGGTCACGCGAAGAGTCGACGAGCTTTATTTATTTATTTTATTATAAATGTACACACAGAAAATACATATAGAAAACACATCATGACAAAGGAGTACAAGGGTACTGCTTATTTCTTTAGAAATTTCTACCAGCAGACCCGCGAAAAGGAGATATGAAGAAGAAATGTAAACAAATAGTGTGTGAGAGCAGGAAGAGTAGAAAAGTGAACGACTAATCTAAGATATAAAAATATACACATTTAGTATAAGTGATATATACTTAAATAAATACATTACTCTAAAATATATAGATACTGAATATATATACATATGCTTATAAAGATCAGATTTAAGAGGAAAGATAATGCTTTTTTAATCGTTTTTTAAAAAGCGAGATAGTATCTAGATCTCTAATGCTAGGTGGAAGTGAGTTCCACAATCTTACAGCATGGACAGAGAAGGAATATGAATAATAGCTAGTTTTATGAGGATGGGATTTAAGGAGAGATCTAAGATGAGACCTACATAATGCATCTCTAGGGTGAGCATAAGAAAATCGCTCACGCAGGTAGGAAGGATAAGACGGGTTGTGTAAGATGTGCTAAGCTTTAGGCTTTGTGCTAATGTCTCGAAAAACTCGATGAGTACTCGGATCCCATGGACCTAATGTTTGAACCCCAAACGGCTCAAATATATAACTTCCAGTAAAGTTGATAAATTTGCGCCGTTTGAAGTTTTCCGCATCAGCAGCAGTCGCACAGCCCACCGTGCTAAGATAGGATGGCGCAACGGTATCGACGCATGTTGTATCCCATACCAAAGGCCCACCCAACTTCCAAGGCATTATGGTCATCTCGTCGGGTCTCTTCCATCGTCGCACGCCAAGCCATTGGGTTCTAAAACAGCTGGCACCCCGGCGGTAACAAGAGCCCGACGTATGATGCCATTATTGCTGGAGTGCCGTGCTATCAGACCAGCGGTCGACTGCTTCACCACATTGACAACGATGTGGAGCTCCACTAGGAGTACCCAGGTGCAGACATGTCAGCTTTTCAGACTTTTGATATAAATCATTATAAGAAGAGGGGGCCTGCAGCACCTCATAATATTTAATATATAAATTATACCTAGTACTTTTTTTTCTATTTTCAGTTAATTATTTTTTAACAGTCGGGTTTTTTGTTTTTACAAGCTTTTTATTAACTTGCAAATGTATGTATGTATGAGTGTTCGGGTCAAATCTTCCTACTGAATTTTAAAGCAGTTATCCTCAAACGATTAAGATGAAATTAAATACACGTCTGGTTTGGATGACAATGCACAGTAAGCTAAAAAGCAAGTTTAAAAAAAGTTTTTGTAATTGGAAAAAAAATATATAATAATTTGTTTTATTTGAGACTTTTTAGTTTTATTAATGATCGAGATTTCCAAATAAGTTATGTGATAATAGATTATTTATTTTGCTATCAAAAATACGCTTATCTTAAATTTGTGACAAAATAGTAACATAAAAGTGTTACGATAATAATTTTTTTTGTCGATTCCAACGACACCTCATATGTCATAATCCGTCTAGCCGTTTGGGCTGTAGAGCGTGCTACAGAAATGAACATACATACATACATACGCTCGAAAACTTTACCCTCCCGCAATCGGGTAAAAAGAAGCATTATGTCGTATACCATTTTTATCATGCGAACTTTTTCAATGTTAAATTTTTCTAGTCGATACCGCGCCACGTACTGTAAATAGGCCAAAGAGATTAAGCTGGCATGTGCGAGCTTGTAACTTCATTGCACCCAGGATCAACAAATGTAATCAACGATAATTTAATCGATGGCCAATTGCGACCGGATTACTGCCCGGATTACTTAAAAAAAAAATCCCGTTATAAACCGTTTAATGTTTACAAAATAATAGCTGCGTTTTGCGATGCTTCGGAATAACATAGAACTCATAATAAACTGGCATATAAATCTTTAGGGATATGTATAAGTACATATCCCTAAAGATTTATATGCCAGTTCCGAAAGTTTTAGGCCCATATTCGTTATTAGTCGCCATAAGTGGCGACTAATAACGAATATGGGCCTAAAACTTTGGGAACAACTCTAAAACATGAAAAAAAACGGCCAAGTGCGAGTCGGTCTCGCGCACCGAGGGTTCCGTACAAACCTCAGCTTAAAGGTATTACGTATATAGACCTGAGTATTTCATATGAATTTCAATTTAATATCTCTACGCGTTCATGAGGAAAGGGCTAGTAATTAATTAATTAATTAGTTTTTGCAATTATTCCTTTATCTGTGCTATAAGACGTTGCTTCGTACCAAGTTGATATAATTATGGACTATGGGAAAAGTATGCATTTTAAATATAATCAAAAGCACATGGAGCTTTACACTCCTAGTGCGAGTTTTACCCCTACGGCGATTGAGATGAAAAAGATAAAAGTTCAATGAGTAAAACGCCAAGTGCTTTTGACCTTACAATAAATAAAACTTGGAAACAAAGTATTTATATACACCGGCCTTCAAAACTTAGTAACACACTTTCAGTAGGTACCACACTTTTAAAATTGCAACTTCTCCTATACTATAGAAGTCAGAGTTTTGAAATAAAAAACGTTTTATCCGTACGTTAGGTTCATCCATCGGATTCCCACAACCTTAATCAGGTCATGGATCCACCTAGAGGGAGGCCTTCCAACGCTGCGTTTTCCGGTACGCGTTCGCCAGTCTATAACTTTTCGGCCCCATCTAGCATCCGATCTGCGAGCAATGTGCCCTGCCCACTGCCACTAAAGTTTGGCAATTCTTTGAGCTATGTCGGTAACTTTGGTTCTCCTGCGGATATCCTCATTTCTGACATGATCACGCAAGGAAACTCTGAGCATAGCCCTTTCCATTGCCCTTTGGGTGACTTTAAGCTTTCTGATAAGGCCCAATGTGAGCGACCACGTCGCGGTCTCATAGGTGATCACTGGCAACACACACTGGTCATAGAATTTTGTCTTGTTACACTGCGGTAAATTTAACGCGAAGATACCAAGCAACTTCCTGAACGCCGCCCAGCCGAGTTGGATTCGACGAATGTCCTCTTTCTCGAAGTTAAACCTACCCAACTGGAACGTTTGTCTCAGGTAGGCATATTCGTCTACAACTTCGAGTGTAGAGTCTCCAACCTTGATAGAAGTGGGTGTTAAATGGGCATTCATCATCACCTTGGTTTTGTTCATGTTCATTTTAAGAGCATTGTAAGTGTGTCGGCTATTATGATACAATAATAATAATTAGGTACTTATCCCATAGCAACCGTGTCGTGTTGTGTTTGCAAAACACAAGTTAACTTGCCTAACCTACTTCCCCACAAACCACACACGGTAATAACGACACACTAAACTACTAACTACCTTCGCTACAGCTGTAAAGTCCATCAAAATATTGACGCTAAAATCAGATTTTCCAGGCATATTACGTGATCATGCAAATAGGTTTGTGAATAGTCATTAAGTTGGATCGCGATACCGACGCGTCGATTGCTATCGAAAGTCATCAGCTGATGTAATTAGTAGTTAATCTAATGGGACTTGATTGAAGTGTTTCGCTTTTACTCTTTTCTTGGAAGTTTTGTTGGCTGGTTTTATTTTTTTAAGAAGTTAATGTTATTGCCTTTGCTGTCGATGTTTAATTTTATTTGCCGTAGGAAGTAAATGTTGGTCGATAAGGTTTGGGGGAAGCCTTTGTACAGACGTCATTCAGCTAACATGATGATGATGATGATCAATATTTGGACTATATTTTTGCCATCCAAATTGTTGACTACTTACCTAATTATTGAGTATACGTTCTAAATCAGCCTTGCCCAAAGTGGGCGATAACGCCCTCTTGTGGGCGCTGCAGGCCTTGGGCCTTGGGCCTTGGGCATTTGTAATTTCATTTAGCTAGGATGCCTCTTAGACACCGACTGCATGAGCTCTCGACTCTCAACTACAACTTGTGAACATCAACTAATATTAGTTAAGAGATTGCTCAAACTTGGTTCGATATTTCTCTCCGCGTAGTTCATATATTCTGATTTTTATTTTATATATTCAATAAAACAGGACAGATGTCCTGTTTAATTGAAGTATAAAATAAAAATCATGTCAATCGGTCGCTCCGTTTCTAAATGAAAGTAGACACAAACAAACAAATAAAAAGGCAACAGACATACTTTTGCATTTTAATAGTTATTAGTACTCCTAGATAGGTAATTTTTGCGGGCAATCATGTTTTAACAAAAATGGAGGCACTAAAAAATAATTTATTCTCAAAGTGGGCAATAGACAAAATAAGTTTGGGAACCCTTGTTCTAAATCGTAGAATGGATCCTGAGTCTACATTCACCCTTCAACACTCAAATCGGTTTTGTAACTTCAACCATTTTCTTTTGCTAAATTATTTGCTCTAGACAAATTGTATTTCCACAATCATTGTCGCCGATATAATGAAAACTCTAGATAGACATCTGCACATAGGTCCAACATCGTTTGTTACATCACAACACATCCCCTAAACATAAACAGCAAAATCATCAATCTATTCCGCATTTTCGCATTTGGTATTTACAAGGCAGACGTGAATGGAAACGCCGGGAGGGGACGCCCTAGAAAGACATACATAGACCTTATAGGTGATGTTCTTCAGAAAGGCCAAGTGCGCAGTACCCATAACCGGCGTGTGTGTATGACTAGATGTATGAATGTGTGTGAAGCAAAAGAAGTATGTAAGGATCGTAGCAGGTGGCGTTCTGTAGTTTCTGCCTACCCCCATGGGAAAAAGGCGTGAGTTTATGTATGTATGTATATTCCGCATTTTCATTTTCGCCGATCACGAACGCGTCCATTTCAGAAAGTCATTATAAAAAAATGAATGCGTCCAGTGTCGCTCGCGATTATGTACCGGATGTTGTTCCGGGGAGGGCGCTGACGTCAATTTCCGGCGTGGGCGCTCACGCCGGAAGCTGCGAAAAACACTTCACTCTCCATACGATTATAATGCAGTCACTGGGAACCGGAATGACGTCAGGGAAATTAGTTTCACGTTTGTTTTTGATTATTTTGTATTCGTCTTTGTGTTATAATTTAGTTATGATGAATTGACAAATTTTGTTGGAAACCGTAGGACACCACGATTACGTACCTACTACGTACTACGTACTACATCATGATTGATGTAGGTATGATTGATTTTTTTCCACACCATCAGTCCACTAAGCTCATTAATATCTTTGGGACAATACAGTAATGTTTTAATACTTACTTTCTTTTAATCGATTCATCTCTCATCTAAAAGTAATGATCATACATCGTAAATCCTTCTACGTCAAGTTCCTCATTACTGAGGGTCGTGATTCCCCTGTCGTCTTGGAAGCAACTTTTCCTTCACTAATTTGCGCCGTCTATGCCTTGTCTTTTGCGTCGTGGAGAGCAACGTGCAGTGTGGTGTTCAACGATGTGCGGATTTGGTGTGACCATCTTATTGGACTGTGACCTCTTGGACGTTTCCCTTCAATCTTGCCATTAACCATCAGCTGTTCTAGGCTGTTTCCATCCTTTCTGGCGATGTGAGCAAAGAACTCCAATATCCAACGATGGCAGATCGTGGACAGTCTGATCTTGATAGTCAGTTCGCGGAGGATGGAGTCGTTGGTGTGAAAGGTGGTCCAAGGGATTTGCATCATCTTTCTCCAGGAACACATCTCAAACACATCTATGCGGTCACGGTCAGCTTTCTTTAAAGTCCACGTTTCGGCCCCGTAACTAAAGATTGAGAACACTAGGGAATTGACCAATTTCACTTTCGTCTTACGTAAAACATTTCGGTCTCTCCATATTTTCTGCAATTGGGACATTGCATTTTTAGCCATCCCTATACGCTTCCTTATATCCTTCTCACTGGACCCCGTGTTGCGGATACTTGCACCTAGGTATATGAAGTCACTTACCGTTTCCAGCGCCAGAGCACCTGTAAATTGGATTAGGTTTGCGCGTCGTCGCGCATCGACATAGTACATAGTGCCATAATATAGCCATGTCGGATGACTGCTATATTTGAAAAGAAGGAGTTGTTTATGGAATTTTTAAATAAATATGGAGTATCCAATAAATAAAAAACCTTACCTTATGAAAAATACATATTAATTACGTAATAAATAAAAATATTTATTATTAAATAAAGTCAATATTAATGATTAAATCAAACTAATATTAATAATCAAAAAAATAATGGTTTGTACAATGTTACTAACTATATAAATAATACGAAGTATATAATCTATAAAACAATAATTATAATTCTTAACTTAAATTCTGTATTAATAAAACAGTACCTATAACTTACTAATACCTAAACTTACTAAAAATACAATTTATCACATTAAACACTCAGTGTCCTTCCTCCACTCTCCTACTTGATCTATGCTGTGCCCGACAGGGTCCACATAATTGTGACTTATATAATTATTTTCCTACCAACTGTACATTATGGTACGCATTAAAGAATTGAGAATTGCCATTCGATAGATGAATTAGCTATTGCTGAATTGTGGGCTTTTAGTATTTACAAGTTTAAAGTTCAAAATTATGATTTCGACAAACAGCTTACTGATTATTTAAGTTCCATACAAATGTAGTTAATAAAAGCTATGAAGTTCCGTTGGCCTTACTACCAGTCTTCCGATAACTAGTTTTGTAAAACACGAGTAAATTCCAAGACGCTAAATTAAGGGTTGATCCATGTGGAAGCAAGGGTCCTTTGATAAAATATTTTCTAATATTTTGTTACCAAATTGATAACTACCTTACCTCTAAACCAGTGGACAGACTAAAGTGTAAGCTCAAAAATTATATTTTTTCAACGATATTAATATTTTCATTCGACGAAATAAGAAAATATATTTCAAATAACATTACATTTTAATATACTATACTTATTTGACAAATAAATTAAGTTATATGCGTGACATAGACGGATTGCTTTGAAATATAAAATATGTACAGGTAGGTAAATAAAATATCTAATGTATGATAAAAACGTACTTTTCCATGGAATGGGAGGGTCTCAAGTCCCACGTGATTGATGTACCTATGTACCTATGTATTTTCTTTTAAGGCATAATGTTTTTTATTTCAATTACTACCTGTGTCCGCGGCTTCGCTCCTTTCAACTGCCTACTCTACCCTACTAATGTACATACTTACCTAGGTAGGCAAGTAGGTTGGTGCCTACCTACTTGCCTTGCTACCTACGATTTTTTTTTCTAGTGTCATTCTACCGCGGAGAATCATTACACCGCCATTCATAAACTGACGTCAAATTCACAACGCCATCTATCAAATATAGAGTACAACTTTCCGAGTATCTGAATTGCGCGTGTTGTGATTTTTATGAATACTTTAAATCCATCTAACTTTTGATAGAGTGAACCGATTGCGATGAAACAAAAACTAAGTAAGTTACGCACAATTTTTACATTTTACGTGATGCGTGCACAACTAAATAGACAAACAGACAAAATGACAAAAATGCTAGAAATGGGTTCTGTTGGTTATCCTTTTACACACTGGCATTTTTTTGAAACAATTTTCAACGTACGAAAACAAGTTTTTAACAGATTTAATTACATTTTAATATTTTTTGAAGGATAATCTAATATTGTTTGTTTGTATAGTTTGTACTTACTAGCTTTTGCCAGCGGATCCGCCCGCGTGAAAATCGAAAATTATCCCATGGAAACGTCCCTATTACCGGATTAAAATTATCCTTTGTCTTAATCCAGGTCATGGTCTATCCGTGCCACATTTCGTCAAAATCCCTTCAGTTTTTGCTTAGTTAATGATCAACTAACAATAACAACCAAACGTATATACTTTCAAGTTTATAATATTACTAGTGCATAGCGTTTTAATGTACAAATTACGTTAAACTACAAAGGTGACTTGCAAAAGTGTAGTTAGTATTCTAAACTTAATGTCTGGAATAATTTGGTTTGCTAAAGTTCCAAATTAGGTTTTGTCAGGCAACCATAAAGCATTAATTAAAACCTAGAAGAAGGGCAAAGAAATGCCACACATGAGAGAATAGTGGACTGAAAAAAATACAAAATTATTTTCGTTGACAGAGAAAATCGAGTTGAGAGGATCATAAAATTAGGCAGTAGATAAAAACTAACTTGTATTTTTTGGTTGACGTTCGTTGTGTTTTCAGTTATTGTTACCCCCGGTTTAAGAATTGAAAATTCTAAGTACCTTGAGAACTTGCCAATTTCTTTGTACCTACCTAGGTATTATATATTTTATACCTTCAGCATTTTAACTTGTCAAACTTTGGCATTAAAGTGATTGTTGAGAAGTTCTATACTTCCAATTCTTAATTCAGAAACCGGCTGTAAAAGTGCAACATAGAAAAATAAAAAACGCGAAAATATAAAATGTTATCTTAGAAAATCAAAAAAAACCCGACTGCTTAAGAAGCGAACTAAATAGCCGTAAACAAGAAGAAAATCATGCTGTGCAGTATCGTGAGCTGACTGACCAAAACCATAATTATGTATCCTCCGACTGCACAGCATGATTTTGTTCTTGTCTACTACTTTTTAGTTATTTTTTTTTTCTGAACTGCTTTTAAACATCATTGTTAAATATATTTTTGTAATCACCTCTTAAAACCCTTCATTTTGATAACCCACACAATGGGTTCGGAACAAAAAAAAAATCACAGTTCGCCCAAAAGCCACCATTTTTCAATTTTAATGTAGCCGGTGACAATCGCAAGATTAAGACGATTGACGTAAGAAATCATCAAAATCAGCCCATGCGTTTGGTCTCTAGAACGCCATGAAACAAACATACATTCATACAAACAAACATAAATAGACTACTAAACACTTCAGCCTCCTTTGCGACGCACAGTCGGGTAAAAATATAAAAATAAAAAGAACGGTATCTCCTAGGTATTAGCAGCAAAAGCGTGTTTATTTCCAGGGCCTTAATTGTGCATAAATTAAAATACGATTTTCACCTTTGGAACTATAGCCATCCTCTCAATTGACTTTCACACCTTTAGCATGAAAATAGGAAGTGAGCCGAAGTATATACCTTAGTTAGTAGATAGATAGCTATAAGAAAGTTAGTATTGACTATGTTAGGAAACCTTCATAAAACGGATCATGTACGTAAGATATATGTACGTATGATGATGAATTATAAGTTTAAGTAGATAACTTCGGGGAGTAAGGGGGAAACCGGACACAACGTCATTCCGTCCCCAAGTGTCATCCTCACCTGCACGCGCTTCAACACGGCGGCTGTCACCTGACATTTGTGGTGGTTCCCTGTTAGATAGCGAACTAGGCTATGGCGACCGAGGAATAGCGGGATAACTATATACCCATCTAGGCAACTGGTTTCAGGCTGCAGCGGCCTTAGGGTCTAAATAACTTTTAAAATGTCTGGTGCAGAAGGCAACGGGAACTACACACTAGTTCCCACGAGAGTCACAATGAATTTAAGGAATAGCAATGTAGGTCTGTTGAGCGATCCGGCTGACCAAACGCGCGACCAAACAGGGGATGGTGGTGTGAAATGTTCTACCGGCCATGTGATTGTATCAGATCAGGCAACACATGGAAGCTATGTTATCTTATCTTATCTTGTGGAGGGGCCGAGAAATAACTCGGACACTTCGACCCATTGGGATCTATTGTGTTCCCCTAGATAACTTACTCCTCCCCAATCGTCTCGTTGAAAACTCTTTTCAAGAGTTTTACAACGAGACTAGGAGATATGAGCCTATAGCTATGGAAGCTATGTTACTGATAAATCTAAATCAGCCAAACAGCCTCACCATCTAGCCACATGGAATGTATGCGGCCCTTTTTTTTTTTTTTTTCGGGTTGGCAAATCCTCTTTAGATTTCCTCCACCCTGGGGAGGGCGGAGGGTTCTGTCAACTCTTACTGACTAAAAACCACCCCGGTGTTCCGTCTCACAGCTAAACCGGGGATCGCGGGCACAACGATACTTCCGCAACCTCCGGCTAGTGCCGGCCCGCCTCTGCGGGCCACGACCTCGAGTTGGGGGGGGAGTGAGGTGTTGGACTCCCCCCGTGACGTCTATGAGGGGCGCGCGTGGAACACTACGCGCCACCACCTCGGGTCCTGATATGTGGGGGGCGACGAACGTCCCCGAGTCCGTCGCCCCTGGGCCCATTTAGGGGGGCTGGAAGAGGGCGTTGTCCGCCCTCCGCCGACGCCCGGCACGTCTGCTGCGGATCGGGTTAGCGGTTGAGATCTCCCTCTCCCTCTCCGCAGCCTCCTTCTGTGAGACGACTGTTTCGCAGAAGGATACCACCGCATCCCAGGACTCCGCGCTGCCGACCATAGACTCGACTACAGCCGGCAGTGACAGGTCACTGCCTACTTCAGAGATGAGGGCACGGCGCGGCTCCTCCCAAGCGGCACACTCTGCCAGCGTATGTCACGCCGTGTCCTCCAGCAGTCGTCGCAGTGGTGACACCGGGCGTCCGGCTCCCTGTTTATGCGACACAGGTACTTCCCGAAGCAACCATGCCCCGTGCCTCCGCCCGAGCCAGCTCGAGCACTGGCCAGACCGCCTCGATGGTAATGAGGCCGGCGGTAGAGCGTGAAAGCCTGTCCCGCCATTCCGCCACCAGGACCTCACGAAGCTGAGACTGACGCAACTCCATGTGTCGCTGCATCAGCCTTTCGCCCCGCGCCCGCGCTTCCTCGCGCCACCGATACTCACTGTATCGGTGGCGCGAGGAATCGCGGGCGAGTACCTCAGCCTCTAGGTCCCAGGGCGGGGATCCAGCCAGTGCACAAGCCACCTCGTAGGAGATCGTGCGATACCCCCTGATGACTCTGACGACCATCGCTCTCTGCGGCTTTCGCAGAACAGCGATGCTGTCGGCCGTCAGTTCAGCCACTCAGATCGGGGCCCCGTACAGGGCCATCGATCGCACGATCCCCACGTAGAGCCGCCTACAGGCAGCGCTCGGGCCCCCCAGATTGGGAAGCAGCGTTGACAGCGCCCCAGCAGCGCCCAAAAACTTGGGCGCCAACCGCCGGAAGTGGGGGCCGAAATCCCACCGGCTGTCGAGCACCAATCCCAGATACTTCATGGTTGACTCGACAGCGATTCGAGCCCCCCCGACGACGATGTGGGCATCGGGTGGTGGCGCGCGCCGGGGGCCATGAAAGACCATGGCCTCCGATTTGTTGAGGGGCACCTCCAGGCCTAGGCGCCGTATGCGGCTCACCACCTGTGAGACCGCAGCCGTCGCTAGCAACGCTGCCTCCCTGTACGAACTCCCCCGGGCGGTGACCAGCGTATCGTCCGCGTAACACGTCAAGTCTACGCCCGGTTGGAGTTCGCCCCTCAGCACCCAGTCGTACCCGATGTTTCACAGGGGCGGGTCCAAGACCGAGCCCTGTGGAACACCGCACAACATGCGGTGCTGGTTTTCGACGCCATCACGTCTCACGTAGGTGACACACCTCTCCGCCAAATAAGCCCCAATGATGCGGTGGAGGTAGGGAGGCACTCGATGATACCGCAGTGCCTCCCGAATACAACTCCAGGGCAGGGTGTTGAAGGCGTTGGAAATTTCCAAGGACACCGCCAACATCACCCCACCCCGGGACACCGCTTCCTCCGCCAGGACTCTCACCTGCGATATCGCGTGGATGGTGGAGCGCCCATGCCGAAAGCCGAACTGGCTTTCGTCCACGTCCGGCCCCTCTCTGTACAAGTGGCTGACGAGGCGAGCAGCGATAATCCGCTCAAACAGCGCACAAACGCGGACGGCGAGTCCGCCCCGCCTTCCTGAGCAGAACCAGACGACCAGATTTCCACGAAGTGGGAAACTGGCCCCGCTCAAGGCACGCTGTGAAGAGTCCTCTCAGCCAGGGCTCTAGCTAGTTCAGAGCGAGGGCTAACACGTGGCCGTGGATCCCGTCGGGCCCCGGAGCCACGTTCTTGGCCTGGAGTCGAATCACGGCCGCCCCCACCTCTGGGACGCTGATGGCGTCGTCCTCTGTAGACTCTGCGGCCGTGGGCAAAGCCATTGGTGGCGGGATGTGCTCCGATCTCTCCGGGAAGAGGGCTGCGACCAGCAGCCTTCGACATAACATACAACATAGACTATAATTTTGACGAGGCTTCGCTCTCGTCAAAATTATAGTCTATGTTACTCCGGAATAATGTAGCTTTCCATAGATGAAAGAACTTTTTAAATCGGTCCAGTAGTTTCGGCGCCTATTCAGTACAAACGAACAAACATACCAACAAAAAAAAAACCTCTTTATAATATTGGTATAGATATTTTACTAGGGAGAGATCCTCTTTACACATTACAATGTTTATTTTCTTCCCTTCTTCTTCAGTCTTATTCTATAGTCCCGGAAATATAGCGATGAATAACCATGGCTAAATACGCTATGCCGCGTCTCCAGAACTTCTGGAAAAATCGCGGTATAAGTTTCAAAACCAAGGCCCGTTAGGTCAGACCACTGGTTTTCCAGTTTTACCTCTACGGAGTTGAGACGTGGATAATCCGAGTAAGAGAAACACAGAGTATAGACGCATTCAAAATGTGGTGCTGGAGGCGGATGCTCCAAATCCCAAGGACAGCCAAACGCACAAATGTGTCTGTCCTTTCTTAATTCAATATCACGACCCGATTGACAACAGTTTGCTTACAGCGTATTTTGATCTATTTTGGCCACATAATGCGAAGAGGAGATAGCAGCCTTACAATACCGAAGGAAAGAGAGAACAAGTCCGATCGCCAACACGATGGTCTGACCAAGTCAAAGAAGCTACGTCCTCAGGCAAATCGCAGCAGTCGATGGAAGCAGCTCGTCCGCTTAAAGGGATCCAGTGACCACGATCCTCACTAGTGAGGGACCACTTTTAAGAGTAGATAACTTCACGGCTGTATTCGCCGAAGGATTAGGCAGAGAAGGTTCTATAGTATCTTCATTTCACCAGTCATGTTAACACGAAGTTAGACTTCGTATTGATTAATTCTAGATGGACAAACCCAATAATACTTTGCCTGGTGTTGGGCTTTTTCTTCTCAGGAGTGGCACTTGCGACCTCTCCTCTAGACCCCCTAGACCTACGAAAGAAAAAGTGTGTTATGACATTGTTAAACTTGTTTCCATTTTCACTTTTTGCAGGACTAATAAGAATCTAACTGACACACCGATCTTTACACATTTTTTATTCAAAAGGGAACTGAACGTAATACTCTTCACGTTATTCACGTCCTAAGAGAATTTTAAACTCGCAACGTTAAGCTTTCCCCATTCCTCTTATCAGGACAGAAAATATCACAAAATCTCCAACAATGAGTAAGTTTAAATTTCTCCAACTTTCCTCTGAAATGTTGAAACTTTTCATTCATCGCAAAAACTGCAACAAAAGGGAAGTAGGAAGTTCTCTAAATGCGAGGGACATCTCTTGACGTGCGCCTCGAATGTCAAGTGAGCTAATGCCATTTCCGAATACCGCCTCAGGTATCATCACGGAGTAGTGAATGAATGGAGTGCTAACTCGCGTATATCTTCGGCAATTTCACTCTATCGCTATCCTTATGAGTAGTGTGGTATAAAAATGCTGGGACTGTCTTTCTTTATTTATTTAAACTTCATGTACAGTGGTGATACATAGACGGACTTAATGCAGCAAAGCATTCCTTACCAGTCAACCTTTGGGTTAAAAAGGACACAACAGTGGTAGGAGTACAAAATAAAAATAACACAGTCTTAAGTTAGTCTTTATGTCATAGTGTTCTACCGTTTTTCAGTCTCAACAGATTTGAATGACTTTACTAAACAGACTCAGTCGCAGTTTCCAATATGTAAAAGAAATCATCGACTAGAAGTAGAAGAAGACGCAGTATCTAACCGTAATGAAGTTAGTTTCGGATTTTAAATATTAGTGCTTAAAGTTTTTTTTTCTTATCAACCCCCTAATTGTTCATAAAACACCTGAATACAATTTTCGCATGAACACATCTCACACACACACAAACACAAAGCCATTTTCTTATTGCAATCTGTTTTCTTAGCATTTGGCGTAAACGATTTTTCAAATAGCTGCAACCTAGGGGTCTTTAAGTCAAGAGTGAATGGGTTTTTTCTAGGCAAGCGTGCTTCACCGTCGACCACATCATCGCTTACCATCAGGTGAGATAGTGGTCAAGCGCGATCCTACTGACAATAAAAATAAAAAATAGGATGTAAATAGATAAATAAACGAAAGAAATTCCCTCCTTCGGCAGTCGGTTAAAAATGTTGCGCTGACCTCAAACAAAAAGGGAAAAAGGCAATGATGTAGATTTTTTTATATAAAAAACTAGCTTCTGCTAAAGGTAAAAAAATCTGCTCGATCGCCACCAAACTTTACAGGATTATCCGCTGGGTCAATCTTAAGATTGTCTGAAAATTTCATTAAAATCGGTCCAGCCGTTTCGGAGTCTATAAGTATCATACATACATACTTTCTCCCTTCTCTTCTTCCTTTTTTTTTTTTTCTTTCTTTTTTTTTCTTTATCTTTTTTTTTTTCTTTATTTTAGATGTTTAGTACAAACTATTGGCTGCTCATAACTACATTATTTCTCCATGAGATCCATACTCTGTGGACACGACGGCTTACGTCTGAGCCGGTTTTAGGCCACCACCAGATTTGCGTATGAAAATTATAAAGGAAAAGTGGCGGTAAGCTCTCGGATTATTTTAGAGTAGCCAATGTTGTTTCAGTGTTTAGTACACCACCTGATTTAGATGTAGTTTGATATTATAATATCCAGAGAACTATTTTTAAAGCTTTGTGAAAGATTTTGGTAAACAATTTTAATTTTGTCCGAATTCACCAAGTTCTGAGCAATTGGAATAAAGCTTATGACTTCTGTTGTGTGTTCTCATTCCGTTTATTATGAAATAGTTCTATTTTCTCATCATAGAAATTCATTCTGACTTTACTTTTGAGACGCAAGCGTTATTTATTCATGACTTTTACATTTACAAAGACTTCTTTGTTTTGAAAATAAAAATACTATTTTATTCTCAAAGCAATTTTTTTAGGTTTTCTATTTTCTTATTTTAATATTATTTCGAGGTCCTGGTTATGGCATATTTATCTTCTTACATTCTTCAATGCACAGGACTGGTAGTTGTGCGACGATTGTGGGCTTTGCAGCACACAATCGCAGCAGGGTAGGTATTCAAAACTAGAAGGGACTTCCATAATTTAAATACACGCAGTAAACACGAAATTGTAATACCCAAATTCAGATTAACGGAAACTAGCAAGTCTTTTCTTATAAACATAATATACGCTTTTATAACAAGTTGCCAAAGTCAGTTATAGAACTGACCGATGGAAAGTTCAAAAATCACATCAAACGTGTCCTTATTAAATAAGCATATTACAAAATCTAAAAAAAGGATTTAAAAAATTGGCTTTAGCTCCTTTTGCGCATGCGGCTTCCCTGGTAACTCATAAACGGCACAAATATGTGGAAATCTCTAACTATTCTCAATCTCATTTTTCTTCATTTAATAAGACTTTTTATAATGGTTTTCAATCATCTTTATAGCCCTTTGCTAAGAATAGTTACAGCACTGATAGCAACATTTGTGCCACATGTTAAATTTAGTCTTGTTATACTTTGTATAGATTCTTTTACCGATTGTTTTGTAAATGTGTGAACATTGTAGGCCTTCTAGATTTCTAGATTGTTAACATGTTATCTCGTTTTACTTATTTTAATCTTTTGTTTATTTATTATATAATCTTTTTTTTTTAGTTTCTTACGACTTATTGTTGGGCCTGCGTTGTCCCCCCATCTAAGTACTGCTGTAACATGGAAATATTGTAAAACTAAACAATTTTTTAAAAGAGTAACCATGGAGTTTCTTGCCGGTTCTTCTCCGTAGGAAACGACCAACCCGAACCGTGCACCTTTTTTCGTCGTTTTATAAGTGCCCATGTAGGCCTATGTGAAATAAAAATGATTGATTTTGATTTTGATTATCTGTTCGAAAATCTAGCAATAATAAAAGCCGTAGCTTGGGTTTTTGGTAACCCCACATAATCCTCTCACTATTTCTGACTGAATTTCCATTTAACCTACTGATTCACCGCCATATGGTAGCTCATCGAATATTCTCCAATTAATAATTAGGTCAATAGACCCTTGTTCCGATCAACCTTGCGATAGGCATTAATGACGTCATGATGTATGATGACGTTTCGGTAAAAGCATTGGACGTGAAATTGGGGTGAAATCACTTTGACGCCCGAACCATTAGTTGATAATTTCAATTTCAGACCAAAATAACTGGAAACTAGGCTAGAGTATTTTTTTACTTTCAAACGTTTCTTGTTATTACTCGTATATTCTATTAATATTAAAAGCTGGTTTGTGCTTAGTAAAAGACCATTTACTGCAAATTGTCAGTTCTCATTAATATATTAGTTTCTATAATAAGTCATCATCATCTTCATATCAGCCGAAAGACGTCCACTGCTGGACATAGATTTCCCCCAAGCGTCACCACATTGATCGGTACCGTGCGTCTTGCATACAGCGGATCCCCGCAACCTTCACCAGGTCATCGGTCCACCTAGTGGGAGGTCTTCCAACGCAACCTCTTCCAGTTCGCGGTCGCCACTCCAGAATCTTTCTCCCCCATCGGCCATCCATTCTGCGAGCAAGTCCATAATAAGTGGTAGTATCTAGTATCTTACTAAGGCCCCTTACCAGTTTCTTGAACGAAAATTTTCAATAAATAAATTGCCATTATTATTTGTGAAAAACTGATGTGATTGGTTGATGGAATTTTAAACAGACAATCGCAACGCTTGACTTCCGTGTGTATTACTTTGCAGAAACCGGGCGTTAGTCAACTAATCTTCAAAATAAGTGTAAAAAAAATTGATCTACAAACTTTGAAGTTTATACAAGTAACTTACTCTAACGTTTGTCAACAGAATGACTTGCAAAGGTGGAGACTTACAAGTCATCCACATCATAATAACCAAATATTTACTCTCGTGTCGCAAACAGGTTACTTAGACGGAGTATAGCAAGTTTCTGTCTCGTGTTTGCATTTATTTAATTTCTGGAATTCTAATGATACTATGAAATGTAAATTCGCCTCGGTTTGGTCTGGCTTAATGACGACAATGAGCTGCGCACATACATAAACTAAACATAAACTCACGCCTTTTTCCCATGGGGGTAGGCAGAAACTACAGAACGCCACCTGATACGATCCTTACATACTTCTTTTGCTTCACACACATTCATACATCTAGTCATACAAACACGCATTTATTTAAAAAAAAACGGCCAAATACTCTAACACTTCTGTATTGAGCATAAATCTTATCTTAAAATCGCTATCATTTTGCTCTTGCAAGATACGTAAACAAAAACTAAAAAAACCTAAAACCTGGCGGTCCTTACCAATGACAAAATCATCTCTCTATTCTCTAGGAGGTAAATCTATAGAACGATTCGTTTATTTCGAAAGGTCCGAATGGATTCGTTTCCCATAACGGGCAAAGTTACTCGGCCCGGAGCCTGGACCCGGTTGATGGCAACAGGCTGGCTTGTACATGGAACTTAAACATATCTGGCAAAATGTGGGTGTAAATTAGGTGCACCTCTGCCTAGCCCTTCGGGGAATACCTGCGTGATGTTTATTATTATTACCCGACTGCCGGAGGAGGGTAATGTGTTTATCAGTCTATGTATGTATGTTTGTTTCTATGTGGCGTTCTAGAGACCAAACGCGTTGGCAGGTTTTTTTGGTTGGTCTTAACCTTATGAGTGTCACTGACTATATTAAAATTGAATAAAAGAAAAATGGCGAATCTTGGGCAATTTATTTTTCTTCCGAACCCGTCTTGTCCTATCAAAATGAAGGGTTTTAAGAGTGATTACAAAAATATGTAACACATATTATGTTTAAAAGTAAATTGAAAAAAAAATGTTACAAACACAAATAACCTTTAACCATTCACTATCCTAGTTCCGTTCAAAAGTAAACTTCAATTACCTTCAATACAGTGAACAGACTACATACATACATAGTTTCCATTTAAAAAGTCCCTGTAAGCCGGAGTCGGATCAAGTGTAGTCGAGCGACATAACACCGTCCCTCGTGTCGGATTACGTATGGTATTGACGACTATCGACTAATGCTCGGATAATCTCTTTCGATTTTTAATGTAGGGATCGATTACGTGTTAAGTGGGTTGGTGAATTTGAATTTAGAAGGTTAGAAAGGAGTTTTTTGTGGGCCTGGTTTGCAATTGTTCGTATGGTTCTGAAGATTTTTATCAGGTTTTTATTAGGTCATGCAGCATATCTTCCAAAGAAAATCATGCACAAGAAAGTAGACCTCGGGAAAGAAAGGTGGCGCAGAACTTAGCGTGTCACACTTATACTTCATAAAATATAGCTTGCGACAGCTGTCAGTATCAATACAGTAAAATTCTTACGAACTATGCAATATAGATGCCAACTACCACGCTTACCTTACGAAGACCTTTTAGCATCGTATAATTTACTCTCACTCGAGAAGAGACGAATGCTTCTGCAAATAATGACACTGCATGACCTCTATCATGATAAGCATGGTAATGATATTAAAATTGTAGTTCCTAGATCAATTCTTCATCGTGGAGTGCGCAATTACCGATTGTTTGATCAGGCATCAAACCGGACAGAAAATAAATGCTTTTCGAATTGAAGTTATCAACGTACTGAACAACTTAGATATATGTGGTAACTTAGTGGGTAATATTTGTTTATTAGTTAGTTGTTTATTAGTTTGTAACGATTTAACATGTTTCGTAGAATGTGAAGTAACTACCCTACCGATGAGTCCTCATCATAGCTTAAATCTTTGTTAATATGTGGAAAATGTTGTGGTTATTACATTGACTTGTTTTATATACGTACCTTACTGATAATTAGCGGGTCACTAGTTATAAATTCAATGTAATATGGTTTTTTTTCCCCAAATAAAATAAAAATAAAATAAAATAGGTACAGTAACAATAGCGCTTGACAGGCTAACAAAAACGTATATGTCAGTTTGACATATGTCGCAGATATCAAGCTATCTTTTATGAAGTATAGAGATATATAAGTAGGAATCTCATAACGACCACGATCGCTCTGTCTAGGGTATAGCGACTAAGAAGAAGGTAAACATGATGGTGGGTAAGTCAAGAAATACTGTTTCTTATAGCGGTAGTAAGAAAGAGATATGGAAAGTAGATAGAGAGCAATAACTAGGTGCTACAGGTAGGTTAGAATGCTGAAGAATATAAGAGAAAAAGCTAGTCGTTCATTGGAAATGTACATTTTCTGAAACGAATGACAATTCAAATTGAAAAATATCTCCAAAAAGAAGCGAAATCAATCAAAATACATAATTGAACATGAAGAATGTCGAGTCCAACAAAATTTTAAAGAAAGGCTAGGCGTAAACGGGCCACCGAACACATCCAGCGGTTGCTGAAGCGCGCTAGCGCCACATTTGTAACAGTGGCAGAAGTACGCGACAGCCACCGGTGTTCGGAAGCCACCACATTCCTATTGCTGTATAGATAAAAATTTAAAGGATTACCGATATAAAAGTATCGATATCCATTGAAGCGTCTTTGAGCTCCGTGGTGACGCGAGCGATGCGTAGGATGCCTAACGTCTAACTCGCGGCGCGGCGGTGGAGCAGTTCGACAGTGGCGTGGGTCGGCCACTTGTGTGGCCCGCAGCGACCATAAGTGGCGAGTCTTGGACACCTCTGTAGCGAGTGGCCGCCACCATCTACACCGAGCCTAAGTGTCGCCGCACACGAGCCACAAACGCCGCCAAGAGAAGCTAGAAACGTGTAGCGTGTGGCGGCGACCGGCGTCTACCGTGTGCGGCGACTCCATACAAAATGTATGAAAACTATAGGAAATATGCCAGTGGCGGCGTTTTGTGGTTGTGGCCGGTGGCCCCGTGTGCGGGGACCCTAAGGCTCGGCGCAAACGGGCCACCGACCACTGCCACCTGTGGCCAGCGACAGCGACTTAACACACTTTTCCATACATTTTGTATAGACGCACCGCACACATGTAGACGGTGGCGGCCACTCGCTACAGCAGTGTCCGCGTCTCGCCACTTGTAGCCGCCACCGCGCCACGCAAGGCGTCCTACGCATCGCACGCGTCACCTTGGAGCACGACGACGCCTCAATGGATATCGATACTTTCATATAGGAAATCCAATTACGTCCCGCTATTTGAGATTCAAATTTTGATATATACAGCAATAGAAACATAGCGGCTTCTGAACACCGGTGGCTGTCACGCATTTCTGCCACTGTTAAAAAATGTGGCGGTAGCACGCTACAGCCACCGGTGGCTGTGGTCGGTGGCCCGTTTGCGCCGAGCCTAAATCACCTGCCTTTTAAAAACGCAAAGGTTCCTTATTAAAATCAGAGTAATGTTTCAGGAGACGCGTGCACTGAATTTCTTACATTTTTTCAGGCTGAATGACCCTAACTAGATTGTACGTAGGTGGCATTCTTTTTGCGTTGGTCGTCTAAAGTTTTTAGGCAACTCGAGTTTGATTTTCGTCGCCCTTTATTTTTTTTCTGTTTGAGCCTGTCTCGGAGTAAATTAAATCAGCCGAGTATCTTAGGGCTGGTTTCGAGTATTTGGAGTTAAAACGTGTTCAACCTTATCGGGCACACTTGCCTGACTTTAATAGTGGTTTACATGAATCTTCTAAATTGTTGGTCTCAATATTAGGGTATGATTATGATAGCTTTCAGTGTATGATGTGTTAATGCCAAAGTTTGAGAGGTTTTCAGGCTAAATTAAAGTTTGGAAAATACCTTCTCAACTTCAAATTCTTATCGATATGAATGCGCGAGGGCACACTTTGTGCCCGAATAGAAACCGCTTCGCACACGCACAGCGCCGGCGTCCTCTCCGCTCATGTACTTTATGTGAAAGAAATAATATATGACGAGGCCAAAATTTTGCAAGCGGCGAGTACGGGATTCGCACGCGGTGTAGCGCCATATGAACGGGCACCGAGGCTTTGTATTATACAAAGCCTCGGTGCCCGTGCCGGTGAACTAAAATAATAAATTGCAAAGCAAACCCCTAGTTCTTAAAATATATATTTTCTTTAGTGCAATACCTATTTACCTACACTCACAGCTTTTTAACCCTTCTTTTAGCCGTTCAAAACGTTATTTCTTGGTGATCAAACAGACTATTAAAGTTTCTATTTACAGTTTCGACAATTTATCTACATCCACGACCAAAGAACATTAGTAGCAGTAAATGTTCAGTATTTTCTTCTCAATAAAGGACTTGAGAAGTGTTTTCTCTGAGCTCTCTCTTAAACTGTCTAGAGATTTATTTATTTAGAATACTTGAAATTGAATGGACACTAAATAAATAGAGTAGTGAACAGTCTAAAGTGTGCCAGTGAAAAGTCTTTTTTATTCTGAGAATTTCGATTGTGAATTTGTGAAAGATACAGACAAATTTTATTGTTAAAAATATAATTGGGTGCCAATTTCATTGCTTGTGAAAGCTGTACACGTGCCATTAAATAAACGACCCGAATTGCGATATCTAAAAGGATACAGGCAAAGCTATTTTATCTTTAAAATTTCGTACTCAAAAGTCTTTAAATACATTTTTGACGAAAGAATTTCTGCCTGGAAATTCGCCTCACAACTTTTCACACCCAAAACAGAATAAAAATGTTTCTGTTTTCCATAATGCATTCACCAACTTTGCCCTCACCATGCATCTCAAAAACAGATAAACACATTTTAATCCGGACTGGACTAAAACATACGTTACCATCATGAATGTTCCACACACTGACGTACATTCAAGTCGTTTATACATTCGTCAGATTTTAAAAATTTCTTTTTCACATCAAAACACATCCTAAATTTTATCCTACTTCGCTGAGCCAACAACTGCATAGTAAACTGTATTTTATAAAATTAATTGAAAACAGCGGTCAAAATAGCGTAAAACTTTAACTAATGTCTAGTGAAAGTTAGTAAAATCGGATATTTTTACGATATAATAAAATCTCTTTTATTTTATTGTCAGTGTCACATTTAGATATAATTCGTAACTGAGTGGTATTCTGTGATATTGATATTATGATAATACTGAGTTAAGTAGATTCTATAATATATGAAGCAATAAAAATTTGACATATAGAACAAAACAATACATCTTGTTTTTTTATTTGCTAGAATTACAATTAAGATCTCAACATATTAAAGTTAAGCCATAGTTTCTACCCAACATTCCGCATGCAAAAAGTGACGAACGTATTTTTACTGTGGCTGTACCGCCATGAATTTGCCACATAAAGCCATTCATGCACCGCCCGGCTTTTCAAGCGTACTCTGAACCAACTTTATCTCGGAAGTCGTGCGTGCCTTGAACTAAATTTTCCTTCGCGCTCATTTGCCCAAACTACACCATTGTTTTGTACCCCTCATTTACATTGGAGGAATAACTAAGGTTGTTCAGCACGAGTAGCTTTGTAGAGTAGCTGTGGAAAGCCAATGTTGGGCCATAGTCAAGGATGTGTTTGTGGATGTTAATTTTTGTAGGACAAAGTTTACGTTTAGACGTTTGGCTTTGTGGTTATTTTGAATTGGAAATATTAACATAGTTAATAAGCTGATTTTTTTGCGTAAGGAACAACCAAGGCAAGAACATTGACCAAGACATCAGTTTTGTTATTATTTGGAAACGTTTTATAATCTACATAAGGTTTAGCTGGAAGAAATAACAAATGTTACCAATAACAAGCAAAATTACAGAATTTAAAAAACCCTCTATACATTTTTATTTCATGCTACATAATTTATCTAGTACATAGTAGATACGCTTCGATCGGAAATATATTGAACACGTAATTATAACACGATATCTTGCGAAAACACCCCGTATCAAAAAAGTAAAACGCCCATAACTTTTGAACGGCTGAACCGATTTTATTCAAACATAGCTAAGAACACTCTCCACAAAATCACCTTTTAAACAAAATGCCACATGCCTATGATACCACAGCAGACACACAGATACACAGCAACACACGTCAAACTTATAATACCCCTCTTTTTCCGTTTGGGGTTAAAAATAAATATGTTGTAAAGCTTTAGGACTCGCCTGAAAGTTGCGACTTCCTAAAACCAAAACGCTGCTGAAACAAAGAGAAAATTAAATTTAGAAATTGGTGGCATTTAATGCACGTCGGTATAATTCTAGCAATACCCCAGCAGTAGGAGGTGTAAAGAGCAGATTTAATAATAAGCCAACTTTCAAGTTTTCCATCCAAGAAAACTCATTCGACTTGACAAACTTCTTGATCCTCCTATTCGCTCTAACAACCAACATTGGTTATATGGCGCCAACTACAAACGCAACGTTGAGTAGTAAAGATGGTGGTGAAATGTGACTTGGAATTGTTTCACCCAACATTCTAGTTTTTTGTTTATTTGTGAAACTGACCTCGGAGCGGACATTGTAGAATTAAATTAGCGTCTCGAAAATTTTGCGAAGGAATGAAGTCGAGCTTGTAATATAATTATGTAGAATATCTTCCTCAGTTAGATGAACGCAATTGTTTGTGTTATTTTGTTGGTAAAATGAATGTTATAATGTAGAAGAATTTTCAGGATACGCATTGTTGTTGAAATTAGACTGGTTCGTTGTTCGTTCCGTTGTAGATCTCATCCATCGTTGGCAGGCGTCATGAAGCTCAGAGCGGGCTCTTGAGAAACATAAGTAGAAAAATCATATTAATTTATAATTTTGTCACAAAAATTAAGTTTTTTAGCACTACATTTTAGACACTGTGTTGTATATGAAATCAATTTATTTTTGATTCCACTATTCGGTAATATAATTCGACACTGAAGAGCCACAGACATACATCTAACTAGATAACGCAAGTCCATCTGTATCAAAACCAAGCGTGCCACTTTTTCATACACAGTTTAAAAACAAATTTACTTACCAATAAAAGAAACCATTTCCAATGCCACAGCCAACTTTTTCTATACAGTCTTTACAGCTCAATATGGCATAAAATGGCATTTTCTAAATCAAGGATAATTTTCTTTCGGAATGACATAATATTAGTAAATGTATATAGGTATATATATATTTTGTACTTATGGTATATATATATTATGGTATACATATCTTTATGATTTATTTAATATTATTCTGAAATTTTACACTGGACTACTTCTCTTCTTCCTTTTGTAAACTCTCTCTATCACTCTAAGGTTTGCTGGTAGAAAACTCTTTTTACAGTTAAGGTCGCCTTTGTACATCAACATTATAATCACTCATGTTATACAACATGAGTATGTAATTTTGTTTTGTGTACAATAAAGAATTAAGAAACATTTTTCTAGATTTCGATGGATTTCCGGTGCCGATAATGCTAAATGAAAGCTCAGTTTTTTGACACGCGAAGTTCATACAACCGCGCCATCTAGTTAGATTTATATCTGTGAGAAGAGTCCATATCTATTGATAAATCTACATAATTAATTTTGAAAAACAGCAACAATTGGATACGTACGATACGTACGTACGATCGTTCGATACGTTGTATGTTTACTCTTTCCATCTGTATTTTATAAACATATTTTCACAAATAAGTGGATCAACGCAATAAATACCTTATATACCTACCTATGTACACCTACATTATTCTAAACTGACGCTGACGTAGACAGAGACCAATAGAGAAATCAATATACGAATTCCCACGCTTGTTATACGTTAATATATTCCACGTGTAAACAGCATAACATCACAAACTGATCAATAACAATTAAAACTTGACAATTGAAATGGATTTCATAAGTTAAGGCAAGTCGAAAGTTGTACAAGGACGGCTAACTTGCTGACATGTTCTGGCAGCCTTCTCGACTGAGTATAGTTTCACTAACTTCAAGCATACAGAGTAGTGGAAACAGTAGCTCAAATAGTCAAGTCAGTGGGTATATTCTTAGTACAAATCTTCTTTTGATTTATCTGTCTATATTTATATAAAAGAGAAAGTACGTATGTATGTAGGTATGTTCCTTATAGACTCCGAAACGGCTGGACCTGGAACTGAAACCGCGAGGCGTCCGCTAGTTTATTATATACTTTATTGTGCACCACAAAATATGTTCAGGACAAACATTCACAAAAACAAGTGAGCAAAGGCGGTCTTATCGCACAGGGCAATCTCTTACAGACTACTTTTGGATGGACTGAACGATAGGAGAAGAATTTAAGGCTGTCAGTGTACAAAACATCATACTTAAATAATATTAGATACATAGACATAATAACATAAAATACATACATACAATATTATATTATAAACTAATACATATCAAATATATGACAGAGAAAGGAGAAGAATCAAAATTATAGTGAAATCGTGCTCTTTTACCATTTTCTCACACGTTGGCAGTGATTGAGCAGTCAGCACGTCTTATTTCAATAGGTAATACATTCCACAACCGAGCTGGTGGTAGTGGATTTAATTTGGTTTTTACTATTGTTCAGATTAGTCTTGATTTATTTTACCTTGTGTAATAGGTATGCCAACTTACAGTGAATACTACCCCGTCAGTGTACACTAGGGAATATAACCTTAAAATGATGAGCCGCAGAGGCTCCTTGCTAATAATGTTTGCCTCTCTAGACAGTTTATGTGCAGTTGACATACATAACATATCTGAATAACTGCATCGAAACTGCTAACCGACTGCGCAGTCCACTCAAATGCAGTTCGTCTGTCTAGAACCCTAGTCAACGGCACGAACTATTTTGTGCGCGGGGTTAAAATGCATGCTATCTTATCCGACAACACGTGCGAAAGAAATAGATGCTGTGATGTGCAGTAAGAAGCTAGTTCGTGTACGAATTAGCACTTTTGCAGGTTTGTAGCGAAATTAATGATGATTTAGGACGAAAACGAGCGCGTTTTTTTAAACAAACTTTTGTGAGTCTAGATATCATGGAAAAACTACTAAATGTATATTTTCAAAATAAAATAATTTACATGGTTAAATTACTGATCTACCCCTGTATGGAGGCCGTTTTGCAATTTTCCTTCTTCTTATGGTATTTATTTCCGCCGAAAGATGCGTTAAAATTAGTGTTGAAATATGGAACTTTCGACGCTCCTAACTTTCAAATATAGAATTTGTTTTCTTTTCTGTTTCCATACAAGGCTAGAATAATGATGAGACAAATTGATATAATTTTTTATTTTGAACGTACACCGTCAAACAGTGGAGTAATCGCCAGACTACGTTTGTATGGAAGAATTTTCGACTATTGTAACCTTAAGATAAGCTTACATAAAAGACGATTCATTAGATGTAGATCATGGTCAGCGGTGTCCTTTTAAAGTTCTAACTACTATTAATGCTAAACTACAATCACTAATCTAGTTACCTGATTAGGTAAGCACCATAATTACCTCTTTGAATGTTACCGCTTTAGATTCTTCTGTTAAACTTTCCTCTAAATTCTTACCTCTTGATGTACTGCTCATTTCTGTTCCTACTACGTAAAAGTGTGTCACACAGGGTAGTTCTTGTTAGCCTGAGCCCGTGATAGCTCAAGTTAGCTAGATGCTACAGTCACAGCGCGGATCGAGAACTGATACCGTTGACGTTTTAATTAGCTGTCTCGCTCTACAAGTCTTAGGGACTAGGACTTGAGGAGCGGAGGAGAGGGGAGCTCGTGGTCAAATGATAACAGTGCACAGGATGATATTTTAGGTTACGCAACGCCGATATCGGTTCGGTAATGGGTGACCATTTCAACATACCGAGTGTCCTTATTGGCGCCGGTTTTTCCGGCTGTCATTTGTAGATCTTTGACAGTCGTTACGGGTAGTCAGAACTTTAGAAGCCAGGGGAATCTGTTACCAGTCTTGCTGAGGAGAGTCGTGTTGCCCAGTTATTGTATTATTATTTATTGCATTGATTTTTATCTAATTTATTTTAATAATCTTCCTTAAAAAGGTTTAAAAACTGTAACCCGACTACAGTTTTATTAGTCTATGTTACCCGGGCCAAAGGCATTTACTGTGGAAATATAGGCGAGCACCTTCAAGCCTCAATAAAAGTAACTTTAAAAACTACTCGCAAAGGCTTCGGAAAATAATTAAACTGACGCAAAAAGCGCAAAATAACTATTTTATTAACACGTCAAAAAATAAATCAAAAGCATCTTGGCAAGTTATAAACAAAAATAAACCGTTTACTGAACCCATTTCCGAAATAAAAATTCATGATACCACAATCAATGATCCAACAGAGATTGCAAACGCTTTTAATAATTATTTCATAGATCAGACAAAAAATATTATGATCTCAAAACCCGATACTAGTAATCTGCAAAGTAACCCTCACTCGATGTTTATGCATCCAGTATTACCTCAAGATGTTATGAGAGCGATACATTCGCTAAGAAATAAACTTAGTACTGGCTACGATGGCATTTCAACTAAGTTCGTAAAATTTGTTTCGAGTGACCAAAATAATCTAACAATTAATATATCTAAGACTAATATTATGCATTTTTTTCAACGGATACCACCGCTGACTTTAAATTTAAATTACAATGGACAAAAAGTAGACCAAGTGCAAGTTGCAAAGTTTTTGGGTATATTGATAGATAGCCAACTAACCTGGAAGCCACACGCAGAAGAAGTATGCAAAAAAATTAGTACAGCAGCGTATGTGCTTTTTAATCTATCGAGGAAAGTGAATATGCCCACCAGATTAGTTGCTTACCATGGCTTAGTGGCGTCAATTCTGAGGTTCAGGATAATCACATCACACATCATCAGCCTATTAATGTTCCCACTGCTGGGACACAGGCCTCCTCTCTGTGAGAGGGAATGGGCCGTAATCCACCACGCGGGCCCAGTGCGGGTTGGTGGATGTCACATGTCTTCGAATTTTTGGTTCTAGGACATGCCGGTTTCCTCACGATGTTTTCCTTCACCGTTTTGAGAGCAGTGGTGAAGTAATAATTAATAGTTATTAGTAATATTTTGGGGAAATTGTAGTCTGAGAGAACAGGTATTCAAGGCTCAAAAACGATGCATAAGGGCAATGTGTAACATGAAAGTTACAGATAGTTGCGTACCTGTATTTAAGTCCCTAAATATGCTAACATTCCCATCACTTTACATTTTTGAAATGGCTGTTTTTGTAAAATCTAATATGCATCTTTTTAATAGATTGTCTGACGATAGAACACGACCACTTAGAAAGCAGTATACAAACATGTTATGTGTAACTGGTCATAACACTGCATTATTAAGGAAAAGTGTTATATGTATGTGCCCAATTATCTTTAACATAATACCTGATGAAATTAAAAACGAGTCCATTTCACTTTTTAAAAAGAAATTGTCATTCTTTTTAATTGATAAATGTTATTACTCCATTTGTGAATTTCTCAATGATAAAACTTTATAGTTTACATTGTAATTAATTTTTTGACATTGCTGTATTTTATTCTGATTTTATGGTAAATTCTTCTTTTTTGTTTTGTATTTTGACATTTGACTAATTTTACACAGATATGACATATATTTATATTATTTGACATTTGATTTATTTTTTGTAATTTTTTTTTTATGTACGTTGATTTGACATAAGCCTATTGTTTCCATTTGACATTTTGTTGATATTTTGACATTAATATTATTCATCTTTCCTACATTCTTAACTATTGTGTTTAGATTTCATTGATAACATTGATTATTATTATTTTAATATGAATATTTTTATTAATTATTGTATTTAAATAACGAATTTTGTAATGATCCTTAATGTTCTTTACTGTATTATGTTGCGAGTCTTTCTATGTTTTACTGCTTTAAAAATATTGGTGTCTGTAATTATATTAAAATAAACAATTTTGCATGCCGTGAGGCAAAATGTATCGGGAGATATATAAAGAAAAGAGGACACAAATGTAGGTTACTAGGATTTGTAACTTTTTTGATGGCGACAGTACATTATCTGCCTTTATGCAAATCTGTCCTTCTGCTAATCTGGGCTTTTGCTATTCCGGGATTTTGATTATCTGTCCTTCTGCTGCAGAGGGGCTCAGCTGGCAGCCAAAAAGTTTTGGATCCTTGCAAAGGTGAGAAGGTACTTCACGCCGGAACAGCTCCTCAATTTATATCAAGCGCAAGTTCTATAATGCATGGAGTACTGTTCTCATCTATAGAACGGATCTGAAAAATACCAGTTTGATGCACTTGAGTCGATCTAAAAGCGGGCCAAGAGGCACATTGTCAATGAGGCGCTGGTCGAGTCAAAGCTTCAGAGACTTGAACATCGTCGCCGAGTTGCCAGCTGGTCGGTTTTTATAGGTTACATTTTGGGGAGTGTGCGACGGAATTGCACGATCTAATTCCACCTAGCCCGTTTCATCATCGGACTACCAGACGTACGGTGATGCGCCACTGATACATGGTGGACATCCCACCCATACGCACAAAACATTTTGGGAACACTTTTATTATGCGTACAGCGAAGGAGTGGAATTTCTTGCCGGAGTAAGTGTTTCCCGACAGCTACAATCTGGGGGTCTTTAAGTCAAGAGTGAACTGGCTATTTATAGGCAAAAGTGTTTCACCGTCGAACACATCATAGCTTACCATCAGGTGAGATAGTGATCAAGCGAAAAACTACAGGAAATAAAAATATGATACTATTTTGTGCTGACCTATCTGTCCCACTCTTGGGCAAAGGTCTTTGCCACGGTACTCGTAAAATGATTGGTTTATTTCACGTTTAATGAGTGTGAGACTTGCTGTAAAAAAAAAAAAAATCCTTTGAAAGAGATTTATTTTGTATTACGTAACCATAGGAGTAAGTTTCACGTAGACAATTTTTTAAAACTTATCCCACATCTGATCCCACAAAAGTATATCCCAAAAAGCCTCTCATGATAACCCAATTACAATTATTTAATTAAACAACCCTCCTTCAACCATCCGGTGTTAAAATTAATACCGTCACAAATACGCGTTTGTTTTCAATACATACTTCGAGCTAATTATAATTTATGTGCCATTGGAATTAATGAAATTATAACGAATGTACGTGACAATGGAATTGTGATAAAATTAATAACATTTCGAACGACGCGTTCAACTAAATTAACTCCCCGTCACTGTGCAAACATGCTGTCACAACTATGCTCCAGTAATGTACTGGTGATAGTGTTATTCATACTAAAAACGCAACGCACGCAATTTGAAGCCCCACGCTATAAGGAATAGGGATGGAAACGCCTCGCCTTGTAAAGTTTTCCAAACATGATGTTAATTTGTCGCTCTCGTACAAACTTATCAGCAAAGTTAGTACTTATTTTGTTAAGAGTAGGTATTCATTACGAAAATTACTTGGTTATAGAATAGATGTATTAAAAAGGGTCCTTATTTCTAATGAGGTTTCATAGTAAGGCTGCCTGTCCACTTGAGTGGAGCGAGGCAGCGGAGCGGAGAGAGAAAGACATGTGGAGTGGAGTATCGGAGCACAATAACAGAGCGGAGTAGCGGACTATGTTTTTCATACGTAGAGCTCGGTTGCACTCGTTTCTCCTATCCGTTTCCTCGCTCCGCTTCCCCGCTCCGCTTCCCCATTCCACTTCCCAATCCACATCCCCGCTTCGCCTCACTGCTCTGTTTCTCATCTCCGCGGCTCCGCTCCGCTTAAATGTATATGAATTTTGAAACAAGTTTTCAAATCCTTGTCCACTTAGGGCCGATTTCACCAATTCTATTAAGGGCTATTAGTTTAATTAAACATAGTTTACGCAAATACAGCATTCTGATTGGTTGAGACCGCTGATAAACTCTCAATCTGAACGTTGTATTTGCGTAAACAGAGTTTAGTTGAACTAATCGTGATGAGTATTTTTGGTGAAATCGGCCCTAAAGCGGAGCGGAGATTTTTAGCAATTCGATTAGTTGGCTCCGCACCTATTTTCTCCTCTCCGGCGAAGTGGACAGGCAGTCTTAGTTCTGTCTACGGCTATGAAACTGTTTAATTTTGCAGTTTTGTATAGCTGAAATGTTACAAAAACAGTGAAAATAAAACGAATTGTTCCTTTATCTATTGCAGTCCAATTCTCCGCTAGACCAGCACAATTCCATAAAACATTTACGAACAATGCAACAAAACAAACTACAAAACAATCCCTCCCAATCCTCGTATTATAAACTCATGACTCATCATACGAAAATCCGCCAGCGTACTGCACTAATAGCCAACCAAAACGCGTACTCGAGCCAAAAACGTTGCCGTCCCACGCGGTATGGTACGCGTACTGTAGCGTTACTGTATTATCCGCGACAACGCAACGGTGAAATTGAAACCAATAAAATGCTGGTTGGAGTAAAACGTTATTCGTGTAGCAGTGTGCACTGCCCCGCAGTTTGACGAGGGTTGTCATAAGTCTTCCTTGTACTGTCAGCTAAAAAAGTGGTCTAACTCGAAGATCAACGTAAGAAACGAAAACGCTACTATTTTTATACTACCTATATTTCAATTAGTTTTTGCAAGCTTATCTTAATTTTAAAAGCGTTGATGTGTTTATGTTTGGACGGTATGCATGGGTGCTAGTGTTTATACAGGCACATATAACATTTAATCTTTGTGTCTAGGATACAAATTAGCGGTGACAAATTATTATCAGATGGCCCTTTGCTTGTTTGCCGTATGAGCACAGAACAAAAAACTTTCTACCTAATCTTTATGCCACTGTCATTGTATTGACACCAAGCGTTCTAATTTCAAAATTTTAAAACATTCTTCATAGTTAGTAAGCTGCTGTCATTGTAGTGACGTTATGCGTTCCTATTTCAAATATATAATCTTGTCATTTTCAGTATCTTTGTATGTTTTCAAAACTGATACACCGCTTTCTTCCCCGACCGTACGCATGTTTGCCGCTCTGACAATTTCGAGACAGTTGACAAGCGTGAAGATCTGACGTGTATTGGTTTCGTAGTGTGATATTTTTCGGAATTAATTGGTAGTCTGGTTTGATATCTCTTAGATATTTTGGGCTCAGCATGTCTTGTCTTGTCTTATCGTTAACTGCAAAGGATCTGTCGTGGACTGGTCTTAGATTGAATTCACGGGCTTCTGATGTCTTATCATTGTGAACTGGGTCTTTCCTTTGCCTATCTTTTATCTTTTGCCAGTCATGTCATCATTATCTTCAGTAAGTAACTGTCTATTTAAGTGCCCAAAACGTGGATCCACGCGAGACTCAATGAATTTTTAATTGTTTCGGTAATTACGGCATTCATCCTATTAAGTGTATTTCTTGGATTCGCTTTCGTGTTGTCTATCTACCTCATTTATTTGTTCTATCGTGCACAATATATCTAGTTCTTCATTACTTTTTTTCACTTCAGTCTAATTGAGCTGTTTTGTCTAATCATTTATTTTTTTGGGCGACGCGAAATTTACCTTCCATATTTTTTGTATACATTTCTCAATTTGCCGCTAACCAAGAAGTCACCGAATATGAAGGAAAAATTATAATTTCCCATGTATAACCCGCGTTTAGTTTAGATACTTTTAAGACAGCATGTTTTAGTTATTTCAAGAATATTAAAAAAAAAATAACCTCATCGGTTTCTATCAACCGTATACCTACCTAATTCTATCACAACACTCCAGTAACCGAATTCCCAGTACGTGCCCAAGAACAGAGGGATCGATATATCGAGTGTCACCCAACTCACGCTATGATTGACAGTGATTGACGGGGCTAAGTATCTGCCTACCCAACCACACGTATGTAATTCATGATGCGTGTAATGTTCTCTAAGTTTGAGAGGAAATCTTAACTTATATTATAAAGAGGTACAGCTGTTTGATTGTTTGTTTATCATAGGTAAAGGGTAAGGTCATCTCTAAGGGTGGTTACGCTCTACATCCGATCCGTGCCCTTGAAATTTTGGGTCCGAAGCACCCGTAGTACTTCTTGTAGGGAAGCTTACCCACTTTATCCGAACTCTATCCGTCATAATCTGTCATAATTCACAACATTTTGAACTCGAACTCAATCCTAATTTATTTAGATTCCGAAGGTGTGAGAATTTTTCGCTAGTTGATGTTTGCTGGTCAAGGTCCGAGGTCCGTACACCGGGGCTCCCAAGCTCGGGGGGGGGGGGGGGGGAGGGCACTGGATCTATACTACCTTACCTATAAATGCGAAAGTTTTGATGGATAGATGGATGGATGTATATTTGTTTGTAACTCAATAACCCCAGAACGGCTGAACGAATCTGGATGAAATTTGGCACATGATTATAGTCGGAAATAGCTCATAGATTACACCGGTTAAACCGTTTTAGTATTCCCTTGGAAAAATAAAACACGTTCCACGCTAGCGGAGCCGCTGGCAGATGCTATTATGAAGACAAAAGATTTGATTGTTTGTAAGTTTGTAATAGATAAACACAAAAACTACTAAACCTATTTTAAAAATTCTGTCACCTATGGAGCTACATTATTTCGGAGTGACATAGGCAATTTTTTATCCCGAAAACGGGTCCTGTGCCACGTGAGCTAAGCCGCGGGGAAAAGTCAGTAGTAAATATATTCAGGTTGGCCGCAGCAAGGACAACCTCCACAGGTCCGATGGCACTAGTCTTGATTGCTTGTGCAGTACCTCTCCGCAGACCATGATCCACCTCTTGGAGTACGCAGCAGGCCCTGTCACTTGTACTTGCGAGGACCTATGAGGTGACTGCGTCACCGAATGCTGTTGCCGTGGCTGAATTCTGGGCCAACACAATTTTTTTTTACATTTTCCATCGACACGCTAAGAAGTAGTAAATAAAAGATGTAGATTACCGGGGAAAGGGCAAACTTTCGAGATAGGACTATAAGACGGTAACTAAATTTATGTCAAGTCAAGCAATCAAGGTCTAGGCAATGACAATTTATCAGAAAAAATAACTGTAAAAAATGGGATTTTAATAATAATCTAAACCAATATTAAGAGGAAAGATTTTTTTGTTTGTTTTTTTGTACCGAATAGGCTCCGAAACTACTGGACCGATGTTAAAATTCTTTCACCTATGGAAAGCTACTTTATGCCCGATTAACATAGGCTATAAATTATTTTCAAAAGAATTAGAGATTGTTACGAAAATTGCAATAATGTAACTCAAAAGTAGTAAAATTTACCACATGATTAAAGTACTCATTATTAACTACAAAAAAGTCTGCAGAAGAATATATTTCAATATAATAGTTAAGTCACAATGGCAGTTATTGTGTTCTAAAATTTAATTAGATCGACGCCGCCGGTAGAAACAAAAGTTGGTCACATTCGTATTGTAGTAATAATTCTTATTCAAATAAATAGTTTAACAAATTGGTAGGTAGGGTAGGGTATGGTAGGTAGAGTTGGTGGGTAGGTAGGCAGGGTAGAGAGGTAGGTAGATAGCCATTAGGCGGGGGCGAAGCCGCGGGGGTCATATAATATAATATTTACAAGCACGAAACATTTCAGTAGCGCAAGTCATATTCCGGACTTCTTGATGGACTGATTCTAATAAGCACACTGATTCTATAAGCAGTAATGGTAGTCCCATTACTGCTTATCGAATCAGTGTGCTTATTCCGAGTTTTTTAACTTGCTCAATCGTGATAACGTAAACGATCTCTTATGTGAATTTTTATACAAACACCGGCCAAGTGCGAGTCTGACTCGCGCAAAGAGGGTTCCGTATCAACAGCCACATTCGCCAAAATAAATAGGTAACATTATTAATGAAAGAAAGAAAAAAAGAAAAAAAAAAGAAACAAAATGCAAATGCACATGTTCGGTGCTTTCATAAACAATGAAAGCACCGAACATTGCTCTACCGAAGGGACAAAATTAACTTTGCCGTCCGTAAACTGTTGTCCCTATACATCAATATACAAAATATAGTTTACCGAGTTGGTCGACTATTCCTTTTAATTTCGTTATATATACTACTGCTGTGATTTTTTTTACTTATCCAAAAGCAACCATTTAGCTGGCAGGGACACACACACTTGACTCTAACAAAAATTAGCCAGTGAAAGCATAATTTTACGCAAACGAATCCCAGAATCGAAAAATGGTTTTTAGAGACCCGTAATATTATTGAATACTCTATCCAGCGATACCTTCATCATGGAATAGACGAGAAAGAAAAAAAACATCCTCACTTTACGTGGGTTCCCTAAAGATAAATATTTTGTTTTTTTTTATTTTACCTCTTTGTCGGCGTGATATAATATGTAAACCATGCTAAATTACATTATGAGTTCTAGTCTAGTACTAAGAGTCTCTGAGCTAAGCTGCGGAAGTACGGATAGACGGATGGATATACGGACATGGCGAAAATATAAGGGTTCCTTGTTAACTATGGAACCCTAAAAAGGGGTTTCTCCTTACTGTCACCAGACGGCGCTTATCCAGTTTCAAAACAAATTGAAGTTTACGTTAACGCGATTTAGCGTGAGGCGAAAATCGCACTAAGGCCGGTCTTCCAGATGCTCATGCTCATGCTCCACTCATCTCAAACTGGAAATGGACAGTTGTGATTAGTTGGCTTGTTTTTTTTACATTACTGTGCTCAAGTCCATGATCCAACTCCATGTTACCGAACTCTTTTAACACAAAATCAGTGGAATTGAGTAGTGTTAGCATGTACTTGGAACGTACTCGTACTTGCTAACTTAGACTTTCATTTTCATTCAATACCTTCCACACATTCTGTCTAGAAAGAGTTCTGTAACGTCTGGGGCGTCTAGGCTCTTGCTCTATTGTGTACAAATATGTCAAGCAGAAGAATCATATGCCAAACTCGAGAGTTGTGATTGGTTGGCAGTTGATTGGTAGGTGTGGCCAATTTTGAGATTGAGTCGATTATGAGCATCCGGAATACGAGCTTGATTAAGCCCACAGTTTGTCTAGAGCCCAAGGTGGTCTACTAGGCACCATTCAGAGTTTGATTTTTCAAATACAAAAACCGCTCTTAATATTTCACTGAGCGATACCCATCACTTCTTTGGAGTTTCGCTAGCTATTTCTTATCTCAAATCACTGCCTGCCTTAGTGATCACAAACTAATATTGAAGTCTCAATCAGAAGTGCAACCATTCACAGGGCTTGCTATTAAAAGCAAATTAAATTTACATTTGGTAACCAGTAACGTAATGTATTAATGTGTTACTGACATTGATATATTCCCGTATTATCTTTATTTAATCTGTCGGTCGGTGAACGATGATGTGAGAGAATGAAATTAAAGTAATTTGGTTCGAGTGATATCTCATAGACTGGGTTTTTGTGGCTGTAGTGAGTTTTATACTAGTTTTCTAATTAGTTGAATGGAATTTTGGTTCATGTAAAACTAGAGTTATCATTTAGAAAATTAAAAATTCCTTAATTAAATCCTATCCTTGAATTAAAAAGCCGGTCTTTGGAAAAAAGTCCGGACATTTTAATTATGAAAAAAAAATTGTCTCAAACCAAAAACCAACTACAACAAGCAAAATTTAAAAACCCCCGATACATTTTTATTTCATGCTACGTAATTTATCTAGTAGTAGATACGCTTCGATCGACGTTCGTATTGGTATGGTAATCAGAGCAACCATATGAAATGGGATGATAAAGTCTCTGAGCAGTACAGGTTGGAGTGCGGGGTGAGACAGGGGGGTCTAACGTCTCCCAGGCTCTTAAACCTGTACGTGGATAACCTCATAGTCGCACTCAGCAGCATGCGTGTCGGATGCAGTGTTGATGGGGTTAGAATCAACAACATCAGTTATGCAGATGACATGGTGCTGCTGGGTCCGTCGGCGGGAGCAATCAGAGAGCTGCTTAAGACGTGTGAAGCCTACGCTGCCGCGCATGGTTTAAAATATAATGTAAAGAAATGTTAATACATGGTCTTTGAGGTCGGTGGCAAACGCCGTGGAGAAGGACCAGAGTTGCTCGTGAATGGGTCACCAATTAATAGGGTGTCCTCTTTTAAATACCTGGGGCATTTTCTTGCTGCCGACCTCAGGGACGATGTGAACATTGAGAGGGAGTATAGAGCTCTAGCGGTCCGGAGCAATATGTTGTCCCGTAGATTTGCGCGGTGTACAGACCTAGTAAAAGTAACACTTTTCAAGGCTTATTGCCAAAGTCTGTACACGGGCAATCTATGGGTCAGATATACGAAGAGATCGCTGGATGGCCTACGCGTCCAATATAATAATGCTTTCAGGATGTTGTTGAGACTGCCCCGTTACTGTAGCGCGTCGGAGATGTTTGCGCAAGCCCGTACATACGGTTTCTACGCTGTTATACGTAAAAAAACAGCATCGCTACTGAGGAGAGTGAGGGACAGTCGAAACAGCATCCTAAAAACTGTAGCTGAGAGCTTCGGTTCTCCGATTGTGCAGCAGTTTGTGCAGAGGTTGATTGTTACTAACACTAGGTAATAAGTTTTTCTAATAAGTTTTTGTATGTTACTAACACTAGATAATAAGTTTTTCTATGTTACTACCACTCTGTGGATTTTTGCGTCCGAAATAAAGAGATTCTATTCTATTCCATTCTATTCAACACGATATCTTGCGAAAACACCCCGATTCAAACAGCAAAACGCCCATATAATAAGTTTAGTACGGCTGAATCAATTTTCATCAAAAATAGCTAAAAACACTCTCGATAAAGTCACCTTTCAAATAAACATACTACTTAAATCAAAATCGGTGCATACGATTAGGAGCTATGATGCCACAGACAGACACACAAATACACAGCAACACACGAAAATCTTATAACACCTCTGTTTTTCTATCGGGGGTTAAAAATACAGGAGGCGGTACTAATTAATAATGCAACCAGCCAATGCCAATTTTCCTTTCTTCATAATTCAAATCTTTGAAACTGAACTTAACTCCCTTTAGGTAAAACTAGTTTTTCTTAAGATTGTACAACAACTGCATAGTCGTAGAAAGAGCTACTGTTGCTAAGGATGAGGTCCTGTTTCTTTTTATTCCCGGGTCTCTCGACAATCTGTCGAGAGTGTTCTTAACTATGTTTGATGTAAATCGGTTCAGCCGTTCAAATGTTATACGCATTTTACTCTTTGAATCGGCGTATTTTCACATGATCATCATCATCATCATCCTTTTAATGTGCCCACTGCTAAAACACAGGCCTCTTCTCTTTGAGAGAGAACGGGCCGTAATCCACCACGCGGGCCCAGTGCGTGTTGGCAGATGTCTTTGAATTTTATTGGTTCTAGGACATGCCGGTTTCCTGACGATGTTTTCGTTCACCGTTTTGAGAGCAGTGGTGATGAAATAATGTTTACGAAGTAAAGCGCCTGTTATCTTTAGGCCACCACTGCTCTCACAAGATATCGTGTCGTAGTTATATAATTCAGATACGAAGTCTCCAGAAGCTCGACTCGCCGTTCACAACAGCGTGCGGGTGCCTACACAGTTGTTCCAGTTCTGGGTGTCTTGTGTATGTGAGTTTAAATGTTTGTAAACGCACCCACGATACAGGAAGAAAATTTCTAGTGTACGGCAAAGTAAAATAATAATTAGAAAAGCATTAAATAAAAATTATTTTTTATTACGACAAAGTAGAACAGTTTCATATTTACTTATGTCCGTAATATTTTTTTAACAAATTACTGTCCTTTAGCCTTATTAATTAATTTAATTAGCCGTGTATTTTATCGCATGTTTTTAATGTTCAGAATGAACTGCAGTCTTTATTAAACTTGCATTTTAAGTTAGTCGGTGAGTATGTGTTAAATCTTAATCTAATGGGTTAAATCTTATCAACGTATTTTGATACGGTTTTCCCCAAAACGATTGGGTTGCAATTTTGTATGCAATAAAAAAAGGCTTGGGTTGGATGACATGGTTCGCAAAAAGCTTATTAAAAAAGACCTATTTTAGTATCTTTCGGCGTGGCCACCTATAGGCTGAAAATATTTAAAAAGTTTTCCATCGAATCGTGAAGAAGAATACTTTAGTTTTCTTCCTAGTAATGTCTTGTGATATCTAAAAACTAAATGAAAGAAATATTAAACTTTTTTAAAAGCACACTTTATATATAAAAAGGGTGACCCAAAAAATATCAGCAACTACAGACCAATTAGTTTGTTACCAAATATTTACAAACTTTTCTCATCGATTATAAATAATAGACTAAGTCCGATAATAGAGGCAAAACAACCTGTAGAACAAGCAGGCTTCAGAAAAGGATACTCTACTATCGACCACATCCACACCATCGAGCTAATTATAGAGAAATATCAAGAGCTTCAGAGACCTCTCTACATAACTTTTGTTGATTATCAAAAAGCTTTTGATTCGGTTACACACATAAGTATATGGGAAAGTTTGAAAGAACAAGAGGTGCCAGATAAATACATAAATGTGATTAAAAGTATATACCAGAACAACAAAGGAAGAATAAAGCTCGAAACCTTAGGCCCCGCCTTCCATATAGAAAGAGGGGTAAGACAAGGAGACCCGCTTTCACCCACTATTTTCATAGCCATTCTCGAAAACATCATGAACAAGTTGGATTGGAGTAAAACAGGACTCTATATAAAAGGCGCCTACCTAAGTCATCTGAGGTTTGCCGATGACCTGATACTTCTGTCAGAGTCAGTCAACGAGATGCAATCCATGATAGAATCCCTACAACAAGCGAGTGCTAAAGTTGGATTGGAAATGAATCTAACGAAGACTAAGATAATGACTAACACACGAATGAGACCTATAACTATCAACGGTAACCCTTTAGAATACGTGGGAAATTATATCTACCTGGGAAAAAGAATAAGTTTTGAGAAAAACAGCAACATTATAGAAATAGAGAGAAGGGTCCAACAAACCTGGAATAAATATTGGAGCCTAAAAGAAATATTTAAAAGTAGCTTACCAATAACTCTCAAAGCTAAAGTTATGAACTCATGTCTACTACCAAGCTTAACTTATGGAAGCCAGACCTGGAAATTCTCTACACAAGCTATGCATAAAATCAATACATGTCAAAGAGGTTTAGAGCGAAGCATGTTAAACATAAAGAAAATGGACAAAATAAGACACACAAAGATAAGAGACATCACTAAAGTTACAAACGCTTTGACTTTTGCTCAAAAACTGAAATGGCATTGGGCTGGCCATGTAGCGAGAATGCCTGACAAAAGGTGGACCACACAAGTTACCCAGTGGAATGGACCACCAGGCAAGAGGGGGAAGGGGAGACCCTTAGCCCGCTGGGAAGACGATCTGAAAAGATTAGCTGGCATAAACTGGTGCTTCATAGCACAAGACAGACAAAAATGGGCATCTTTGGAGGAGGCCTTTACCCAAACCGGGGTTCCTGTTAATTTATAAATATTTTTTAAAACATTACTTATATGTATTACTAACATAATCTAAGAAAATTCTTACTAATATAATACAAATTAAATTTATGTTTACTGTAATATTATAACTACCAACTATTGTAAAACAAGAAATAAAAAGGCTTATTATTATTATTATTTATTAAAAGCACACTTTGTAAACAACCATATTATACATAAGATGATTATATTCAAGATAAGAATGCTTGGAATATGCTGGTCCTGCTCCATAGGGCAATCTTTAGAGTTAATTTATTTTTTATTTTTTTATACCTATACATAGTTATTATACTCCTTTTTTTGTTTTAAGAAATTGACTTACACACTGTTCCGTTGTTGTTGAATTACGTATTTTACCTATGTTGTAAGTATGTGAGAACCATGTTCCTATGTATCAAATGAATGAATTTATGTATGTATTTTAATACTTTATACCTATACGTAGTATGGTATGCAGTGTTATTCTGGGTGCATGATCCTCATGTATTTGAATTAATGTATATATGTATATATTGAAGATCACTTTTTTTAAAGTGTACGTTTGGTGTACGGTTTAGTGGCCTAATTGAAATAAAGAATTTTAACTTTGACTTTTGACAAAAAGCATTCTAATAGCAACTACAGTTTTCTTTGTTCTTCCAGAACTCAACAGATAATTACTTAATTAAAGCACCTCGCACTCGCAGTAACCTCTATACAGGTTAAAATAAATCCTTTGCTCACGTTATCAGTTAATAAGGTATCTGTTGCAAGCTCCAGTTTATAATAACCGGGTGATATTAATGTATCGCGGGGAGCTTTGATAGCAACCTTTGTTAATTAAAATATGCGGAGGTACGTCGCTGTTTTGAACGTGTAGTTAGTGGCGCCATCTGGTGAATTAAATGGGCATTATCGGTGTTACAGATTTAGATACATGAAAGTAAATGATTGAAATCATATAAAAATACTACATTGAGTCTTGATTGATCACTCATGTGAGTCTCGCATCCAGAGGATTGCCGCAGACTAAGGCAAACTTGTCCTACCGCCGACGAGGAAGCGTTTAGCTATCGACTATTTTCTAGCTGAAGAAACGGCTACAAGATGTAGATCCCGTGTCAATAAAAGAGACACACATATTAATAATTGTGAGAGATGATGAGATTGATGAGATGAGAAATGAGAACTCTGTCACCACTAGTTGTCGCAGCGACAAGAGCTATCAAAGATAATACTCACTCTTCGATGCTCGCTTGGCGGTCAGAACTCAAGCCGAGAGACCAACCAGCGGTCATTTCTACATACGGAGCGAGCAAGTGCTGCGAGTAATCGCCCGTCGCACAAGAACACTCGCATATAGCCTGCCGAGCGACATAACTATCGGAACTACTCACTCACTTCTCGCCGCTCGCCAACTCATATCTAGTTTCTAGCTCTAGTCGCATCTCGCTGATCGTCGGCGGTGAGGCAAGTGCCTTAACCAGGTCATCGGTCCACCTAGTGGGAGACCTTCCAACGCTACGTTTTTCAGTACGCGGTCGATGTGGTGACACTTGGGGGATGCCTGTGTTCAGTGGTGGTCTTTCGGTTTGAAATCGTGATGATTTGATGATTTGACATTGTTATGATTCTCTCCTTAATCATATAATTAGGGCCCTCAAGTCTCCTATATAGTGTACCCATAAGGTAACTACAGTTAGATCGTCAAGATTTTCTTATTTCAGAACTCACATTCGACCAAAGGTACAGTCTACATAAACCAACTTGTAGCAAAACTATTGTTGTTTGCGAAACAGCCTGACAGGGCGTCAAGTGTGAAGGGGTAACAATCGCCTAAGAATATCTGCAGCACAGAGGATTGCTGCTAACTGATTCGAAATTTAACTCATAGATACGATTTAAAGGGTAATTTTGATAACAATCCCATTTATAAAGAACTGGGGCCTTACTCCTACGTATAAAAAATTTCATGGTTCCACTGTTAAAGAGAGACGGAACTTTACAGGACGAATAGCACTATCCCTTTCAAAGTCGAAATCTGACAGATTTGACACGTCAGAGTAAGGCCCCTGAGCTAAACGATATATCTGGTGAGACAAATGTAAATCTAAGGTTCTTTACTAAACAAATATACTAGGACTATCGGCAGGCTTATTTCGTATCTTGCAAGAGCAAAACGATAGCGATTTTTGCGCAATAATTGCTCTTCAATACAGAAATTTAAGAGATGTGGCGGTTTTTTCGAAATTAAATTTAAAATTAGTGCATTTACACAAACACACAAACAGCAAGCGATTACCAAACGATTGTGTAGGACCTACCCTACCTATACGGTAGGTAATTCCAACCTAAAGCATTTTATCGCGCGATGATTGCTGATTGCTATGTCTTACGTAAAATGCCTGCGGGTTATCACTACGGGTTATCACGTGAACAAACTTGTTTGCATAAAAAAATAATTACAAACTCCTGAATATGTATGGAGGATAATCTACTATTGACATTAAATTAATGGGCTCCATTCTTTCCGCAGAACCCAATTAATCTCGTATACCGCTAGGGAAATAAGCTTGACAATGTATCACTTTTCTTTAGGGCACATCGTCCGCCCATAAAAATGATATTGGCAAAAAATGTCGCTATGAAAAACATACGAGCTTATCGCAACAACGTTGATTTTTGTGCTCGTATATTATGCTATTGGGTTTTCCTTTAGAAATTTCTTAGTAACAGCAGAGTCTGTATTTTTGGCCGGTTGATGGTATTAGATTAGACCACACGACTGTTGTCCCTTCCAAATTTATTATATATATATTTTCCTCTACTTAATCGCCCGACCTGACACGGGATTGGACGAAGACCAGGAGACCACCACGAGGACAAGGGTAAGTGTATATTTGTAACTGTAGTATATTTACTTTCCAACTTCGGTAGCCCAAGAAACAGACCCCTATCCACCGCTGCCGCGTATCGTGATTTCGCGGATAGACCTTGTAGTATCCAAGAGTTTCAATAATGCTATGGCCCCCAGTGTTCGGCTCTTGGCTTTGTGATCCGCAGGCCTGTAAACAACACTGATGCTGCGTTCCCCGAAGGGTTATGCAGAGATCAATTATAGTACAAGTAGTAGTAGTTTTGATCAATTTGTAACTATCACGACAAGAGTGCTCATGACTACCGAGGTACTTTCTTCCGTAGTTCAAGCCACCTTTTTAAAAACCCCATCGCAAAAAACAGACAAAAAATTCTCGAATAAATAAAAAACCCAAGCAATTTAATCTGAGCTTTAATAATAAAAATAAGCGACGGATCGAGCTAACAAGAAGCGATGGGAGTCTGAACAATCTCTTTAAGAGACCCTCAGCAGATCCTGATTGAGTCGAGGGCTGAAATATCGAGAGATTTCAAGAGACGAACTTTGAGAGGAACGTAATGTTTTGTGATACGTATTGCGTCGTTTACAAGTACAGAGTTATTGGATTTGAGTTATGTAATGCATGAAATAAAAACCGGCCAAGTGCGAGTCGGACTCGCGCACGAAGGGTTCCGTACCATTTTCGTAAAAACGGCAAAAAAATGACGTTTGTTGTATGGAAGCCCCCTTAAATATTTATTTTATTTTGTTTTTAGTATTTGTTGTTGTAGCGGCAACAGATATACATCACCTGTGAAAATTTCAACTGTCTAGCTATCACGGTTCATGAGATACAGCCTGGTGACAGACAGACAGACAGACAGACAGACAGACAGACGGACCGCGGAGTCTCAGTAATAGGGTTCCGTTTTTACCCTTTGGGTACGGAACCCTAAAAACCAGCCAGTAGTGAGTCTGACTTGAGTACAGGGGATTCCGTATAAACAGCTATATTCACCAAAATAAATAGGTAACATTACTTACGTTCATAAACAATGAAAGCATCGAACATTGCTCCAATGAAGGGACAAATTTAACTTTGCCGTTCAGATACTGTTGTATTCACACATACGCTCGCTATTTGCGTTCTTCCAATAATCTCCTCTTACTCTGTCCTTCTCATACTACTGATTTCGTTCACTCTTCCTTTCTGATCCAGTCCATTGTTTTTTGGAATGCGCTTCCTTCCGAGACCAGGACGGCCACCAGTCGGTACGCATTTAAGCGGAAATTGCGGATTTGTTTTCAACACAAATAAGCAGAGTCATCTCACTTTCTTCTTTTCCGTTACTTCTTAAATATATATCATATGTATATTTATATAGGTATATATTATATGCAATACATATGTATTTTACCTATTTTAGTATAGTAACTACTAGCTCTTTATTATTAAACTACGCACCGGCCATGTTGTCTCTTCACCAACCTTGGTTGGCATTAAGTCCGCCTTTGTACCTTTGTGCATGAAGCCTAAATAAATAAATATAAGTACATTTTATAAGTTGGTCGAATATTTCTCGTAAACTTGTAAAGCCTACTTAGCTGTGATAGTTTTCCTTTTAATTTCGTTATATATACTACAGCCGTGAATTTTTCCACATATCCAAAAGCAACCATTTAGCTGGCGGGGGGGAGACACTAACAAATATTTACCATTTTAAGCTTAATTTTACGCAAACGATCCGGATTTTCGTGTACAGGAGGAACACTAAAAAAATATATTCATTATTTTATTTTACCACTTTATGTCGGCGTGATTAATATGACATCCATGCCAAATTATAGCTTGCTAGTACTAAGAGTATCTGAGCAATGACAGACAGACGGACATGTCGAAACTGTACGGGTTCCTTGTTGATTACGGAACCCTAAAAAAAGAAAGATACCTGAATCCATTGTACAAGCTTTGTCCACCTGTTCCGGTGTATGTGTGTAATCAAAGGCTAGTAAGTTAAAGTGACCCAGTTCCCAGTGTCCGATTGAGCTGAAATTTTGCTCATACGTTTGTTTCTCGTGGTAATGCATTTTTTACCCGACTGCAGCTGCTGTGTTTATCAGTCTATGTATATATGTATGTATGTTTTTTCCTGTATAGCGTTCTAGAGACCAAACGCGTTCGCCGATTTTGATAATTCTTACGTCAATCGATTCGTATTAAACCTTGCGACTAAAGTTCACCAATCCTACATTAAAATGGTGGATTTTGGGTGCATTATTGTGGGGTCCAATTTATTTTTTCTGACAAACCCATCGTGTGGGGTATCAAATTAAAGGGTTGTTTTAAAAACAGATGATTTCAAAAATATATAACACTTACATGTTTAAATTTACCTAATACGAAAAAAAAAGTTAACTATAAACTTATAAATAAAAAAGTTTATACAAAAAATCAAAAAACACGACTGCCAAATAATCAAAAAACCCTACTGCTTAAGAAGTGAACTAAAGACGTAAACGAGAAGAAAATCATGCTGTTCAGTCGTCTACATACATCCGGTTTTGGTCAGCTAGCTTGCAAATATGTATCCTCCGATAGCACAGCATAATTTTCTTCTTGTTTACGTCTTCTTAGTTTACTTCTTAAGCAGTCGGGTTTTTTGTGTTTTTTTTTTTTTTTAATTTTTTTTTTCGCTTTGTCTTTCTTTGAATTATCAGTTAACATAACGTTTATTTGCTAATATAAAGTTACAGTAATAATGATAACTTTAAGTAGTGCAATTAATTGACACTTCTGATCACTGACTGACTCATAGGTCTACTCGTAGTTGCAAGCGCTATTCCTGAGGTCCTGGGAGCGATTCTCGAGTAGGGCTTTAGCCGTATTGGGTTATTATTTCATCTGACATTTCTCAGTAGCAGCTTTCTTTTTTTATTTGGAGAAATGCTCATGCATACTGCCCTACCACTGGAAGATAGCACAGTTATATGGGGCTCCAACCCACTAAAACTCCACGGTGTACTCCTGTGCCGCTTATGGCGGGAACACGGGCACGCGTTAGCACTCGTCCGTGAACCCACCGCGACTGTCCATAACCGGACCTTCCACTGGGGAGTAGCCCCCATCATCGGCGCACCAGAAAACATTGCACGCCGTAACCACCCCAGGAACTAAACCAGCACATGTGCGCTCCTGTTGATGTCAATAGTCTCTCTATATCACATGGAACTAAAATATATCTGGCGAAATGTAGGTGTACACTTCTTTCCTTCCTTTGTGGAATACAATATGGAATTATAATATGTTCAATGCAGAATAGAAAATTATTTTAAACATAAAACACTCAACTATGTACCAATATTGTGATAATACAATCTCGTAGTTACTACGAAAATAAAGCTTTCATAAAAGGCCAGTTTGCCAAGTTCTGCCACTTACCGCGTAGCAAGCAGTCTACTACGCGGATATATTTTAGATCAAACTTATTATCGAGCAAGATACACTGCTCTTGAAGAGGTGCAAACGATAGTACCGTAACAACAAATTGTGGGAGGATAAAATTATAAAGAAGTTGGTAAACTAGAACGTTGGATAAGTTTATTTTCGGAAAAGAACTTATACTAGGATAATTTTTGTACTATTTTATTTAACAATCATTTTTACGTAATTCTAGCTTTTTGCCGATGTTTCGCTCCTGCAGAAATTTCCTTTTATAGAATTCAGCGATATTAGCTCTTTATTAGAATAGTAGTTTATGAAACTGTATCAAACAAATGTTTTAGTACCTAGTTAAGTACAGTTTCATACACTACTTTATCTACACTCATACATTGGGATTGAACCTACTAAATAAAAGAAAAAGTCAAAATAGTAACAAAAATTCAGTACAGCAAAACGAATGAATGGCGCCAAAACCCAGCACATCACCGCATTAACAGTGTATGCGCTAAAGCTGGGGTTGCCACAGACAAGTAAAAAGTGAAATGAAAGCTTTTTATAATAGGTACGATAAAAATGGCGCACCCCATACAACAAAATAATTGATGGAAACTCCTTGGTGATATTAACTTCTTGGATTTGTCCTGTATCATTCGAATATTACGATATGAGAGTACATAAAATAATTTAAGCAACCGTTAATTAACAACTTCCATACATCATTTTGCAAAAGCATAAACAAAAAAAAAACATCTTTTAGATACAGGTATTGGTTAATATTTTTGTCCATATAATTTGAGAGTAACACGTTTTCAAACAAACCACATTTAGCCAATTTGATTGACAAACGCCAAAAATCTTCCAGATCCAAATTCCAAGAACTACGAACATCATAACACGACAATGACAATTAACTCTAACACTCAAACTATTCCCTCAAAGTTAAATCTACGTAGCGTGAAATTTCACACCTCCCAGCTTTGGAGTGATAACACGAATTCCAGCAGTGTTTACATTGCGAAGTTGTCTGCAAGTTGTGCACACATGACTTGGTGCGCGGTGACGCGGAGCTAACTTTAGCTAGGTGGGTGAAGGTACGGGGAGATCGGTTTATAAACGTGTGATGCTCTACTTATTGACCTATCGATAAAATTGTGTTGCTTTTTAGGGTGCCGTACCCAAAGTGTAAAAACGGGACCCTATTACTAAGACTCCGCGGTCCGTCTGTCTTTCCGTCTGTCACCAGGTATCTCATGAACCGTGATAGCTAGACAGTTGAAATTTTCACAGAAGATGTATTTCTGTTGCCGTTATAACACAAATACTAAAAACATAATAAAATAAATATTTAAGTGGGGCTCCCATACAACAAAAGTGATTTTTTTGCCGTTTTTTGCGATAACGGTAAAGAACCCTTTCACCATCAGCACATGGCCCCGTGAACTCTTAAAGCACCAACCCGGAACCCTCTCTAGCACATCCCTGGGGAGACTGAAAACACGTCATCAACATCACTGTGCCACTGTCTTACCTGGAGGTCTTACTTGGTGGGAGGACAGAGCGAAGTTGGCTGCAAGTTGTGCTCACGTCACTTGGTGCGCGGTGATGCAGAGATTTCTTTAGCTGTGCGGGGATGTCGGTTTTATGAAGGTGATGCTTAACTTATTGGCCTATCAGTGCCACTGTAGGGTGATTTTTGTGAATGTCAAAATTTGGATGTTTATTAAGAGGTACGATTTCAATCATGATTTAAAGGATCTTGGTTCGTATATTTAGATAAGTAAGTGCTATCCAAAGTTAGGACTAACATAATTATAAGTTTTAATTTCATACTCGTTCCTTACATCTAAACATTTCACTAGGTCTTCTATAAATGTATTTTCGAGTCTTTATTTAATTTCTAGATGTTAGGCCCGGAAGGTGGCTACCAGTGGCGCTCCCTAGGTTTTGATTGTTTTTCAATCACAACCTAGGGAAAACAGGAACCGTTTCAATAATTATTTTAGAATTTTAATGTTATATTGTTTTAGAATTTAAATTTTATTTCAGAAATTTGTTCTCACCTTGTTATTCTAATTTTGATTGTAATTTCTGTCTCTATTAATCTACTTTTTCTGTTGGAACGCTGTGGTGTTCCTTTTGGAGGGCTGCGATACGTTTATAACTAAGGCAGCTATTGCCGTACACAATTCAAATTGTAAAATATGTTTTGGCTCCAAATAAAAAATAAAACACCTTAAGTTTTCCTTACAAACTTAAGGAAACAACTTTTCGATACAAGCACAGTCATTTTGTGATTCTCAAGTTTGTTTTTGGAACCCAATTAAAAGTAGAACTAAGCTTCCTACTATTTTTCTCAAAACTAGGCCTATACTTTACGAAGTACCGTCGAAAACAGTTACCTCAGGAATCAGCCTAATCTTAAAGTTATTTCGTCAAACATCGACACGCCTTCAAAGCCTTACGGCCTAACTTCTGCTATACGGCATAACTTCTAATATAGTACACAACAGATTTCGTATCAAACACATCAGTCAACTCAATAGTTCTAACTGAGCAAACTCAGCCTTCCGAAACGTCACGAACTACCAACAAGAAGCAATGTGACATGGGTTGCGTTAAGTTTTACCCTAATTTTAAGTGTCTTGTTAATAATTATGTCTAAAGTTCCCGTTACTCCCCTGTGTACGACCGAATTCGGCGCGTAACTGGGTTTTCAGCATAGAATAACAAAGACATAGAAGGGAAACTCGAGATACGAGCTCATGCCAATCGCCTACATTCAAGACAGACTCGGACAGCTGCAGTATGACGTTGCTACGCATAAACTTTGGACATCTAGCCTACTTACTTCAGACTACTACTACGTTGATACTTATTTTGCAGATTGAAAAGGATTTGAAATGCCGTACGTTCTATACTTTAGGTAATAGGCCATCCTGATCTCGTAAGGAAGCGCATTCCAAGAAAGAATGGACTAAATTTGAAAGGAAGAGTAAACAAAATCAGTGTACGAGACGGACAGAGTAAGAGGAGATTTTTGGATGAACGCTGTTTTTTTTTGGGGTGGGAAATCATTCAATGACTTCTGCTGCTCTAGGTGGGCGGGCTCAGACTTTTATTGACTAAAACCCCTATTCCTTGTGCTCGTGCCAAGACCGCGGTAACTCTCTTGCAAATTTATCTGTGACCCAGACAGGCGTCGGCCCTAGCGGACCCCGTCAGTTTCTGCTGACATCTTAGAGCCGTCGACTTTGGCCTGGTCTTTATCGGACGGCAAGCATTACTCGCCATCCTCAACTTGCGACTCAGTTGCGTTCCGCCTCCTCCTTTGCAAGCATTACTGCTTCGCACTTTCGTTGGTGGCCAAGCGCTTCCTCCCGCCTCATCTTGAACAGGAATCGCCCGAAACAGCCGTGTCCGGTTGGACCTGCGTCAAGCAGAAGGTGAGGACGCCGTGGCGATTCTCAAGCCACTCCTCAAAGAGGGGCCTTATCGCCGCAATTGTGGTGTGTCCATAAGCTATTACCCTAAGGTACATAACATACGGCATTTCAAATAGTGATAGAATACATAATTTGATTTACTAGACAAAAAAGAACACATTTCAATGTGGCGATTCGAATAATTTCAAGTTTTTAATGCCGCGGGTTGTGTGTCATGAAATAAAATATGGCTACATCCTGAAGAATCTTTTCGGATTGTTATTATAATTCGTATGAAACAGTTATGATACGGCTTTACTTCATCATCATCATCATCATATCAGCCGAAAGACGTCCACTGCTGGACATAGGCCTCCCCCAAGCGTCGCCACATTGACCGGTCCCGTGCGTCCCGCATCCAGCGAATCCCCGCAACCTTCACCAGGTCATCGGTCCACCTGGTGGGAGGCCTTCCAACGCATCGTCTTCCGGTTCGCGGTCGCCACTCCAGAACTTTTCTGCCCCATCGGCCATCCGTTCTGCGAGCAATGTGCCCTGCCCACTGCCACTTAAGTTTGGCAATTCTTCGGGCTATGTCGGTAACCCTGGTTCTCTTGCGGATCTCTACATTTCTGATTCGATCACGCAAGGATACTCCGAGCATAGCCCTCTCCATTGCCCTTTGCGTGACTGTAAGCTTTCTGATGAGGCCCATTGTAAACGACCACGTCTCAGAGCCATAGGTCATCACTGGCAACACACACTGGTCATAGACCTTCGTCTTGAGACACTGTGGTAAGTTGGACGAGAAGACACCGCGCAATTTCCCGAACGCTGCCCAGCCGAGTCGAATTCGACGGTTGACCTCTTTCTCGAAGTTGGCCCTACCCAACTGGATCGTTTGTCCCAGGTAGACATAATCGTCCACAACTTCGAGTGTAGAGTCTCCAATCTTTATAGGAGTGGGTGTTACATGGGCATTCAACATAAACTTGGTTTTGTCCATGTTCATTTTAAGACCCACTCTTTTGGAAGCTCTACTGAGGTCATCGAGCATTATACTGAGGTCCTCCATGGTCTCAGCCATGACCACTATATCGTCGGCCAACCGAAGGTGAGTGATGTACTCGCCATGGACGTTGATGCCTAGCCCTCTCCAGTCCAGAACCTTGAAGACATCCTCCAGTGCAGCGGTGAACAGTTTCGGAGATATGACGTCTCCCTGTCTCACACCTCGCTGCAGAAAGCTAGGTTCCGAGGCCTGATCCTGAAGTCGGACTGACATGGTGGCGTTTTTGTACAAACACTTCAACACCTCGATGTACCGGTAGTCGATTTGGCACCGTTGGAGAGACTGCAGTACAGCCCAAGTCTCGATTGAATCGAAGGCTTTCTCGTAGTCCACAAACGCTAAACAGAGAGGCAGGTTATACTCTTCGGTCTTCTGTATAACCTGCCGCAGCGTATGTATGTGGTCCACGGTGCTAAAGCCTTTTCGGAATCAGGCTTGTTCGGGAGGCTGGAAATCGTCGAACCTGCGCGCGAGACGATTCGTGATGACTCTTGAAAACAGCTTGTAGACATGGCTAAGAAGTGAGATGGGCCTATAGTTCTTCAACAGGGCATTGTCACCCTTCTTGAAAAAGAGTACCACCACACCCCTGCACCATGCCTGTGGCGTTTTCCCCTCGAGTATGACGGCACCAAACAGCTTCTGAAGGGCCTTAAGTATTGGTTTTCCACCCGCCTTCAAGAGTTCGGCCGTAATGCCGTCATCACCCGGTGCCTTGTTGTTCTTAAGCTGTTTAAGAGCCATCCTAATCTCGTACAGGCTGACGTCCGGTATGTCTTCGGTATAGTGACGGGTCAATCTAGCTCTAGGGTCTTTTACTAGATTCGCGACGGGTTTACTGGTTGACGTGTACAACTGCCCATAGAATTTCTCGATCTCCCTCAGAAGCTCCGGTTTGGCGGATATGATCCTGCCATCGTCGGTCTTCAGTTTCGTGAGCTGGCTCTGCCCAATAGACAGATCTCTTGCAAAGACCTTGGAGCCCTTATTCCGCTCAATTGCGTCTTTAATACGCTCAGTATTATAGCGGCGGAGGTCGCTTTTCAAGGACTTTGAGATCCGTCTATTAAGCTGCCGGTATTTCAACGCATCGTCTGAAGACTGCAGGATCATCTCACGCCTCTCCTTCATAAGCTTGAGAGTAGGATCAGAGATCTTTTTGTTTATATCTGTACGGCGGGTCTTGAAAAACTTAGACCCGACCGTATGGACAGCTTCCACGAACCCGTCGCTGTATTCGTCCACGGAGCTCCCTAGGCACTCGAAACGATTCTGGAGTTCGAGCTGAAAGCTCTCGGGGTTTTGGATCTGGATCTGCGCTGGACGGAGCGTTGACTTCATCAGTCGAGACCTTTCAAGCTTGATATTAATGTTCAATGTGCCTCTTACCATTCGGTGATCGCTCCCGGTTTTCACCGAATTGATCACAGAGACATCATTGAACATTTGCTTCTTGGTTGACATGATGAAGTCGATCTCGTTTTTTGTTGCACCATCGGGGCTTTGCCAGTTCCACTTCCTATGCTCACGCTTTCTGAAGAAGGAGTTCATCATGTAGAGGCCCTCCTTCTCCATAAAACTGGCCAGAAGGTGACCCCGGTGGTTCCGACGTCCAACTCCAAATTGCCCCACTTGCAGCTCATCCTCGTCTCGTTTGCCCAGTTTTGCGTTGAAGTCCCCCATGACAACGGTGAAGTGAGTTTTGAAACCATGCATGGCTATAGAGATATCCTCATACATGGTCTCTACCTCGTCGTCGGGGTGTGCCGAGGTCGGTGCGTAGACCTGTATGACCTTCAGCGAATATCTCGAGGATATTCTGAGTATAAGGTACGCCACCCTGGTCGACACACTCTCGATCTTCACCACGTTGTTCACAAGGGACTTGTGAACGATAAACCCGACACCACCCTGGGACTGCCGGTCACCCTCTCGGAAATAGAGCAGGTTACCGGATTTGAGGATTATCGATTGTCCTCCCCCTCTCTTCGGACTTCAGATAACCCTATAATACTCCATCGCAACCTGCTCAATTCTTCCTCGAGTTCGGCTATCTTATCGTCGGTCCGGAGTGTTCGCGTGTTGTATGTTGCCAGGGCCAGTCGTCGGTGTTTATTGGGGTAGCCGGGTTCACTCCGGGGATTCTTCGCACCCCTTGCCACGCCATCGCCTCGACCGCTACCGTAGTCGAGGGTAGACGGGCTGCCGGGTACTCGGGGCCGTTTTTTATTTGTGCTATTCATTTGGTTTGGGGGGGTTTGCCTTAATCGCCACGCTTGGTAGGCGGGTTGGCGATCGCAGTTTGTTGTTGAAGAGCACAGAGAACGCTGCTGCCCATTCTCTGGTGTATCCCTTAGTCGCCTCTTACGACACCCACGGGAAGATATGGGATGGTGAGATTCTTTATGTCCGACACCATACGGAACCGGCTTTACTTAGTCTCCTAAAAATACATTTCCTTGACTGTACACTTCTAAGCATTAGTTTCGTTACACCTACGCACTTTAGATTCGCTTCTACGCTTTCATAATTCTATGGTTTCGGTGAAAATAATTGAGTTGATTATTTATTTGGTCGCGGGCGTCGGGTGTCTAGTGTAGGTTGGTTAGGTAATCAAAACGTAAGGTTTTGTAGGTAGTGCCTCTATTTTGATTTTGGTGGGTCGGTCTTTGAGAAACTACGAAACAGCTCAGAATATTGAAGTTCTAGAAGTTTTGAACCAGTGTTTATTCTTGAAATAAACTTTGATTTTGTGACTTTCTGCCTTTAATGAACTATACTATTGGTTTAGTGGTAAAGTTAGGTTGGTAAAGTTTGGTTTCTAACGAGTTTTTGAATGTGAGGTGTTAAAAATTCAGGTTTGAAATCTGAAAGCCAAGAAACGACAAATCTTAAATTCACTGATTGGCAATGAACAGTTAAGCTGCTGGTTAGTCTAGCTAGCTAGAGGCTTGTTGTATAATAGTTCCTAAGAATGTAGAGTAGGTAAGCACTAAGAAAGAGTTTTTGAAAATTCATCCCTTAAATGGGTTTTAGGTGATGAAAAATCGTAACGAAGTCCATAATTTTTATTCATCGTCATCACCAAAATTCTGTTTTTATCCCTATTCATTTGGAGTCGGCGCAGGATGTTTTTATGTGTATATTTGCTGTCATCTCAACAGACAAGTTGATCGTTTTTGCCGATTGGAAATCCCAACAAGCACACAGCTTGCAGTAACGAAAATTGCTATAAGATTTATTTACACACAAAATTAAAAAAAAAAAACTCATGAAACTGTAAATAAACAACCAACCAATTTACTTATTCAAGGAATACACCAACTACACACAAGGCTGCAGAAGATGCACACAAACTTATAAACACGCAATCAAAGTTTCTCACAAGCTAATTTTATTCTCATACAAAATGAATTTTCTAACTAAAAACATTCGAAATTGTAGTCTGGTAACATTTTGTATGTGTGCTTTGTGAATAGGTACGTAATGAGTGACTAAGTTTAAACTTTGTTAGGCTTCACATATGAAATGTACGGGAGCAGTGAGCTTTATGCATAGTTCAGGCAAGGCATTCTTACGTCCTAACTAGGATCTCATTAGATGATTATATCTTTGAGTTCTACTGAGCGAATGTGGGTAAAATAATTCGGTTTGGAAAATTATTATTTGTGAATTTGGTCTAGTGGTTCCAAGTATTGTACCGGTGGGCCCTCTGCCCTCTTGCCAGCTTGCTCAAATTGAGGGAACCTCACTAGACCACGTTATTAATTGGTTGTGATGAAAGCAGACAACAGTGAAAACAGACCGAAGAATATTTATTTATCGCACAAAATTATTAGAAGAATACACACAGAACAGTATTGACACACAGCGTTTGTAGAAGATTATAACAAGATTATAAAACGATGGTTATAGTACAGACAGTAACTAGCCTCGGCGGGCTCAAAGGATGAAGTGACGACTGGGAGGAATGAGAGTGCATGGGAAGGAGAATGTGGCGTTCTGAATTTGAATTGAAAATCGAATGATAATATGAAAAGTAAATGATGATGTGGCCTGCTATAAAAAGGTTGCCAGTAATAAGTGATCGGAAGAGTATGGAAGAAAGGACCTTGTCACAGTATGAATCCTGAGTATAGCCCCATGAGCGCAAATTAGCGGACAAAATAGAAAAACAATTGTTCTGTTTGCCGTATGTCCCTTTTAGCGCTCAAGCGCATAGGGTTCTGAATATGATCTGAAGGTCGGGCAAAGTATTGGAGAAGAATTTCCCAGTAACAGCTATGGTCTGTATTTGTGCCAGGTTTGATAACTGTAGATTGACGTTTTATACATGGAACACTAACGTAGATGTTGAATAAAACTTGCCAAACAGCGGGATGGCACAGGCTGACAGGAGCTAACCAGTCCGCTAACCGTCTATACTATAATTAGCCATAGACGTCGTAGTAACTAGGACATTGGTACCAATATTCTTCTAATTATCTGTAACAATGAACATGAAACTATTTCAGGCTTCGGTTAACCAATTCATGACAGCTGTTTCGATTACAATAAGAAATTATTAATACCAAAACAAATAATTATATAATACTAAGTTAGGTACAACTATTTTCTACCCGAAAATCATAAAGCTACAAACCCGCAGGCTTAGTTGCCATTAAATAAAGCAAAGCGGCGCTTGATGTAGACTGTAGCGAACACGTACTACAATAATTGTATAGGATTTGTAGATTACAAGCCAGCAGCAAATACTGCGAGGTCGCAGCTACTCCAGCTGAACAATACATACGTTGCATCACGACTGTGATTTGCAAATGAGATCAAATGCAATTTCAAATTCGTATTTGTAAGCTTTCGTGAAAATCGTTTTTCAATTATTTCTCGTTATATTCAGTTTTGCCTACATCAATCGAGTAACTTGTTTATCACAGAGGATTATATAATACTATTTAATTCAAAACGAAATCATATTTGAAGTATGAAACTAGATTAATTTTAATTCTGTTACCCCTTGGCATATATTTTTGCAGTCTCCTAAGTTCTGTATCCAGATTCAAACGTTACGGGGCAATCTAAAAATAAACTCTTTCATGGCATTTTCCTGGAAATAAAGCTAAGCCAACAATAAAATTATACCAGAAATCTTAAACCACAATCAAAACACTCAAAAGCTCGGTTATACACGCCAGTCCAATTTCCGCTTACTGGATCTAAATACAACAATTCCGTATTTCGAGGAATCACTTAATTGTAGCACAATCTTAGTGCTTGTTCACGTACAACTTGTGGGTGCTGGCATGGTTACGAGCGGAGCGGGCTTGGAAATTTTACGTTCACATTGATGGTTTGTCTTTTATATTTTGAGAACAATCTTACGTGCGGATAGTAGCTCCACGAATTCCAGAATTGAGACTCGTTGAGCTTCGTTTCAGGTGGTTGTGTAGCGTTGTGAGGGTCTTAACTGTAAATAGTCGAGTGATGCTAAAATATCACAATTAGTAAGTCCTAACCACATTACTAAAAACGTGGAAAAACACTGGTTTGCCAGGGACGCTAACGCTCTGCATTTTATTTCGTTTGCTTAGCTGATGAAAGCTATCCCCTGACTGAATATCTTCTTCTGCACGCTGCTAGCTATCTGCACGCTACCTACGCACGCTACCGAAGGTCTCGGCCTGCCTACCTGTGGCCTACTACCCCGTGAGCCGGTGCTTACAGGCAGTCTCCAAGTACTACCTGTTGGAGATACGAGAGCCGTCCGGCCTACTGCTGAGCCTGTGCTGAACAGGCCCCCATGTCTACCACGTTGTTCCCAAGGACGGTACCCTTCCTACCTATATATACTGTGTGTGATAGTGCTCGGTACAGAACAGTGCGACCTTATTTACCCGTGACTTAGCTGTGGATCTTACCTACTTAAATATATGTATTAACTTGTCCAGCTGTTTCAGTTATCATCTACCTAACTAACTACCTATCAGTTAGCGGCCTGCGCAGCCTACCATGCGCAGCCCTAGCCGTTACAGTTGCCAGTTTAGGTTCCGACTTTCAAGCACTGCACTTTGGAGTGATTGCGAATAGTGTGGCAGGCTTACATGAAATGTTCCTACTACTACCATTAATTGCTTAAAATAAGTACAATTAAATTAAAGAGAAGCAAGATTATACCATCCTGCCTTGGAACCATCCATCCTCCATCTTGCATTGGGCCTGCGTGGTGCATTACCGCCCATTCCCTCTAATAGAGAGGAGGCCTCTGTCTCAGCAGTAGAACATTAAAAGGCTGGTGATGATAAAGATTATGCAATGGTGTGCCTTTAACTTCACTTTTAAGCATCAGCGTTTTTTATACAAAATCCTACCTGAAGTTGCGTAACTGGTATTATTTACATGACAAAACTCTCATTTTAACCCATCCTTTAATTTTGATATTATCTCTAGTCCAATCCGCCAACTTATCTACAAATTTTATATTCATACCCGCGCTTGTCAACATAAACACGCCCTTACTGCTCGTATATCCACGCGTTCCGTGCGATCATTATATGGAACCGGCCATATAGCAAGCGGGAAGTTTGTTGGTTGGTTCTATATTCCAGCTTATCGTTCATGTATCTTACATAGAAATGGTATAATTTGGACTACTGAGCGTTCCAAAACAAAGCGTTTTAGTTAGGGGTAGAATTGAAAATTGTACTCGGGATTTAAGTGGTATTATCAAGGAATGTTGGTTCATTGTACTGGAATTATCACGTAAATGCTAACAACTAAATGAAAATCGTGTAGCGGCCCCAACGCCGCCACTTACGATCTAATGACATGACGTCACACAAATCCTGCATCACGCAAGCAAAGTTTTCGGCGTGATTTGAACACATACAACAGTCCGACAATTACCGCCGGGTAGTTGCCAGGACCAGAGACAACACCCGTCTGGTCGGAGGATCCTCACTTTTCTATGGAGGTATGTGAGACTTTACACCCTGTTCCGCATATCTGCAAAAGCGAATATTAATAAAGTTGTTTGCCTGGATTTTGCATACGTCTGATATAAACTAAAACGACCTACGTTGTCGCGTCTTTCAAGGAACACGCGATGTTAAGAGGAAACGCGGCAGAGAGCTCCGACTGAACTTCCTTAGTAAAAAGCCATAATTCGAGGTTTGGTTATCACCTATTTCCACCTCTGGACATATTTAAAATATAAAAAGGTATAAGTTTTTTATTTATATTTGTCAAATTTGTGCACTAGGCCTCTGTTGACAGCGCAATTTCGAGCATATTTTGAGGGTTCTAGTGCTTCTAAAAAAATGTTTTACCAAAAAGGAAAATATAGGGACACAGTATAATATATATCTTTATTTTTCAGTTTATGGAATATGTTTTAAATTGGTCCAATATTGTAGGAGGAAATAGGCGAGAGCCAAACCTCGAATTACGATATTTTACTTAGGATATTCAGTCAGATGTCTGGAATCTATGAGTTCTTATGCAGGTTACACTATCAGATCAGATCGTTTATGTGAGACGCACAGAACCGACCAATGCGGTGACTCTTGGGGGAGGCCAATGTCCAGAAGTGGACGTCAATTGGCTTAAATGATGATGATGATGTTTCATTCTGAGTACTACTAATTAGATGAGTTCTTTCTGAAGTCCGAAGAAACAATTTAATCTAAAACGGTAGTAGGTAGGTCGCATTGCTGTAAGCACGACAGATGACTGGTGAAGCCAAAAGGTTCTGGTCTTGCCACAATGTGCCGAACGATGGCTGTACCACAAAGTGGATCGATGACCTAGTGAGGACCCCAGGAGGCCACTGGATACGAGAAGCACATGGCAGGACCGGCCGATATGGCTACCTTTGGGTGAGGCATATGTCCAACATTAACGTCTTTCGGCTGAAATGATAGTGGTGATGAGTTTTTACGATACTAACTAGGTTATTTATAATACTAGGTATGTGAATATTGATTGAAAATGGTTTCGTGAAACTATAGCTTTCGTCATCCTCTTCCTGCTCTTATCCCATGTTACTTAGGGTCGGCGCAACACGTTTTCTTCTTCCATACCATCCTATTGCCACATTGCCTCGCTAACACTGACTCCATTTTCTTTCATATCAATCTTTTCTTTGGCCTTCCTCTCCCTCTCCATCAATCCACATTTATATTCATAACTCTTTCTGTACATAACTCTTTTAAGAAAGCTTAGCTTCCATATCCACATTTTCACATTGACCGATCCCTAGCGTCTCGCATCCAACGCATTCCCGCAACCTTAACCTGGTCAACGGTCCACCTACTGGGAGGCATTCCAACGCATCGTTCTGCGAGCAATGTGCCCTGCCCACTGCCACTTAAGTTTCGCTATTTTTCGGGCTTTGTCGGTAACTTTGGTTTTTTCGGGCTATGTCGGTAACATCTGCGGATATCCTCACTTCTGATGCGATCACGCAAGGAAACTCCGAACATAGCTCGGTCAATGTGGCGACGCCTGGAGGAGGCCTATGTCCAACAGTGGTCTTTCGGCTGAAATGATGATCCACATTTAAATTGTGCTCCAAAATACAAATATAAAAGGTCTCTATTTTACTTCAAAAGCAAGTAAATAACAGAGTGTAACCGAAACGTGAAACTAAATGACTAGATGGGGTTAACGCTCCCAAGTGGCCTCCAAAGACTTGTCTCGGGAAACTAATTTAAAAGTTCTTGATTACAAATCGGTTGACTTTAATCAGGTCAAAGGTTCAAGGACTCATTTAAACGAAGAAGGTGTTGTAAATAGATGTCCGGGATATCTTAATTACTTTTTTTATGAAAGAAAAACAGAGCGATGATAGTCTGTTAATATCAAACACATAAGTAACACAGAAGGTATTAAAATTGACCAACGGCTTTCTTTTTCATTATTGTCATAAGGTATGAAAAATAGCTGATACTAGTGAAAATATTCTAGGGTGCATCGAAACGTAAATGTAGGTACATTAAATACATTAATCACTTTACTGCTCGTAAACTAAGTACAGTTATTGATTGAATGCATCATCAGTATCTCATCACAGCAGTTTAGGGCGCTTGAAAATTTGTAACATTACTTTTTCGTTCCAGAAATTGGCGTGTAGATTCGCAGATCGTGAAAGCAATTTAAGAAAAACTTTTCAGAAAAAAAACGCAGATCAGGTTAATAATCTTCCCGAAAGAACCGAAAATTTGCTAGCCGTAGTGATACCTCATACCTGAAACTTTAATAAATTTAGATCATAACTGATAGTGGACAAAATTTAAAATCAGCTTGTTTCGCCCCACGATGGCACTAAGGTAGCAGAACATCATAAGAAGGACGTAAGTTATTAAACGGGTGATATGATACTAATGTTGCTAATGTGCAACACATAGAAAATCTTTCTAATTTGCCTACCAAAAGTAAAACACATTTAAAATGTAATTACGTTACAGGTCCGTGTTTGGGCCACACAATTTTTTAGTTGTACCGAATTTCAACTGATTCTGTCCGGCAGACTCAGAGCAAATTGGATGTGACAGACAGACGGACACACGAGAGATCCTTTTTCTTTCGGACGTTACCTTAAAAACATCACAAAAACTGAAAGTTTTCCAGAACCTAGGTACATACGTGGTAAAAAAAACCTTTGGTAAGAATTTACGATCCCTATTTACTAAAGTTTACTAGGCCACAAAATATGAAATACACTCGTTGCTCCCGCTTTGGCACTAACGAAGCACCGCATAGTAAGAAGGTCGTAACTATACGTAATGCGATATGTCGGTAACAAGCTGTACGTTAGTTTATTTTGTTTTATTTAGTATATCGGCTTGTTAAATTCAGTAGCCTGTGGGTACTTTTAGTTACCTAGGTGAATCGTGCAAGGTTAAACTATGTGGTTTGGATATGAGTCTTCTGTGTTATTCATAATTTGACATAGTTTTTAGATCCGTGATAGCTAGACAGTTTAAATTTTCACAGATGATGTATTTCTGTTGCCGCTATAACAATAAATACTAAAAACAGAATAAAATTAATATTGAAGTGGGGCTCCCATACAACAAACGTGATTTTTTTGCCGTTTTTTGCGATAATGGTACGGAACCCTTCGTGTGCGAGTCCGACTCGCACTTGGCCGGTTTTCCTTCTGTTTTAGTCACTATGCTCTATGCATGTTTTCACGATCATCAAGAAAAGCATATAAGGATATTCCGGTGGTTGCAGGTCGTAGCCGACTTATACGACACCGCTCCCACTCGGAAAAATAATATTCATTGAAATGTGAGCTTCAGGGCTTCCTCTGTAGACATACTTTACATTAACAACACAAATTAGCAGTCAGGTCACTGTAAGCTAGCTTACCTGTTCTTAATTAAAATGTTCTTCGACCAGTATTGAGCCACGTCGATAGCACAAAGTTGTAGGTTAAAATCCGAGCAAATACCAGTACTCGTATAACTATCCCAAAAGTGCAAATCGCAGGCGTGTCTAGCTCGGTCGCGGATAAATTTGAAAGAGAGTTACCGCGGCCCTGGCTCAAGCAACTGAAGGAACATGGGTAGGTTTTAGTCAGTAAATGTCTGACACGCCCTACCGCTTTACACAGAGCGGAGATAGAGAAAAAAATGATTTGTCTAGCACAGTAAAGAATACACACAAACTCTTCTAGCACAATGTTTTTGGCATCTTTGTTTTTATTTGGGTGGACAATCATCCAATGACTTCATCCGTTCTGTGTGAAGCGGCAAGGCCTGTCAGACTAGACCCGGCGAGCTACCCATTACTCGACGTCCGCAAGCCCGCGCCTAGAGAGGTCGGAAATCGGCTTGCTACTCCCGACGCCTAGGGCGTCTCCCACGGTGGCTTGAGGCGTGACGGCGTCTTCCACACAGAGCATGAGATCCAGATGGAAAAACTACAACTAACAAACTACAACTACTAACTATACCCAGGAGGGTACGATTTATTTAGTTTTTCCATCTGGAATTTGTCAGTAGCAGCAAGGACTGTCTTTGTTCTCTGCTAGCCCCCTAAAACACGGGACTCAAACATAACTGGTGAAGTGTGGGTGTTCGAGTTTAAACCGAACACGCAGCGAAAATGCATAATTGCATCAAACGCAAATATGCACCTTCGCTCGGTTACCAAAATGTGGGCCAGTTCGCGTTTAGATCTCGTCAGAGACACCACGTACTCGTAACCAAACCATAACCATTTTACCATACTTTTTACCATTAATTTAGTCATATAGTTTACCATAATTTACCATTTCGTGTATCTAAGTGTTATATAGTGTTGCAATATAGTTGTTTCCCTTATAATCCAAGACTTTAACTTTTACCATATCCTATCATTACAAGAAAGGTGTGTTAGGTCACCATAGCACCAAGCACTACTTTCTACATGGTCCTTCGAGCATTTAATTACCAGTGACTACCAAGTGATACAGTGCCACGCAAACCAGGAGATCGCTGCAATTGGGAGAACCTCGGATTGCAGAGACGGTCGGTTGGAGCATAAAGGTCAGATCAAACCATTATATAAACTAACCATTACCATTTTTTTAAACAACTCCAAGAATGGACTCCGCGCAGCGAGAGAGTTATCTCCCTACAGAGAGAGGGTCCAGCAAGCTGAACCAGTTATTAAAGAAGCAGAGTATACATTTCAAGGCGTTCATGAGAACCGTGAGTAATATTGAAGTAGATAAGTTCGAGAATCAGTGGCAATTCGAGAACGCTCTAAAATCACTAGATAACCGATGGGGTGAGATTGACAGACTTCATTGGGAAATTGAAGGTGAGGATAGAGGCGACGATATTACGTACCAAATGGAATTCTGCAAGCACGAGGAAAAGTACAGTGAGTTGACAAACGACATCAACAAAAATATGTGGGCAGTGAAGCACCGAGAGAAGTCAGCTCCGAAGATGGACATCCCCGTGTTCAATGGAACTTACAACCAGTGGGTTCCGTTCAAAGACTTGTTTAGCGAAGCGATCGACAAAAACCCGTCGATGTCTAATGCGCAAAAAATGCAGTTCTTGAAGAGTAAGGTGACTGGAGAAGCAGAGCGTCTGATTCACCATTTACAGATTAGCTCTGACAATTATCAGGTATGTTGGGAAATTTTAAGCCACAGATATGGTAACAAGAAATTGATTTTCACGTCCCATATCAATATCTTGCTTGGGCTGCCCAATATACAACAGCAATCGCTGGCTACGATTAAGAAGCTGCATGACGTAACCAAGGAGACGTTACACGCTATACAGAATCTGGGAGTGGATATAGCAACTTGGGATCCAGTTCTAGTGCACCTACTAGCGCTAAAGCTGGATAATTATACCTTCACCGAATGCATAGAATCGGTCAAGAATCCTAGAGAGCTACCCGATTTGCAGGAGTTCCTGGAATTCTTGGAGAAAAAATTCACAGCGCTAGAAGCGTCTCGTCGCAAGCAAGAACCAGCCAACCAAAAACCACGCCGCATCAACCATTCCCATACAGCAACAACAACCAAAACCAGAAGAAGAATTTTCAAAGAAATAACCATCAATCAGGCAACAAAGAAACCACAAAATCAAATGCTTTACACGTGTCGCGGTCGATAACCTGTGCATTGTGCAATTCTGACCACGGATTGTGGCGTTGCCCTGATTTTTTGCAAATGACGCACGAGCAAAAATTTAATAAGATTGAGCAATTAAATTACTGCAAAAACTGCCTATGCAGTCATAACAATAAACCATGTCAATCGAACAAACGATGTCGTAAATGCTTAGCTACACACAACACGCTACTTCACGAAGCATTGGAAAAACAAAGTCCAACTGTGTCAGCAGAAGTAACCACCAACAATGTTGCAACCAAAAAGAGTTCATCTAGGTCATCTCACGCGTCATGGGATGACATATCTGAAATAATTTTAGCCACCGCTATTATAAAAGTCAAGGGAGCTAATGGAATACAGCACAAGATGAGAGCTTTAGTTGACCAGGGTTCTCAACTATCGTTAATCACTGAAAACGCAGCCCAGATCTTGGGATTAAAGAGGGCTCATTTCAAAGGTCAAATATTTGGCGTCGGTGAAAAAGAAAATAACGCGAAAGGAATGTTACAGGTAACACTACAGTCTGCAAATAGTGAATTTACCTGCGACACGAACGTTATTATTATGAATAACTTGATCAAGCGATTGCCAAATAACACGTTTACCCAACCAATAACGTGGAACCATATCCAAGGGATACAATTGGCTGATCCAGAGTTTTACGTAAGCAGACCCGTAGATATACTTCTAGGCGCAGATGTTTACAGCAAAATAATGTTAGGAGGTATCTTGAGAGGAGATAACGATAAGCAACCAATCGCCCAACAGACGCAAATAGGATGGCTACTCTGTGGATCCATGATACCACACCATCAGTGCAACGTGGTTCTCAACAACACAGAAGACCTTCTGAAATATTGGGAGAACGAAGACATACACCAGAAGAAAGAGATGTCCAACGATGACCATGAGTGTTTACAGTATTTTATTAAAACCACTAAGAGGCTTGAGGACGGAAGGTGCGAAGTCCAACTACCACTTAAGCCGGAACACAAAGACAAGTTGAGCGCAACCAACCCACAAGCATTAACTCAATTTAGAAACTTAGAACAGAAATTTCCTGACGCAGCAAAAGTATTAGAAGACAGTTTCTATAGGGACGATTTTTGCGGAGGGTATCATTCAATGGAAGCAGAAAATAAACTGAAATCCGATCTCATAAAAACCATACCATCAAAACATTGGCAATATGTGAAGACGACAGATAATCCAGCCGACAATGCAAGTCGTGGTTTGACTGTCAGGCAACTCAAAAACCACAAGATATGGTGGCAAGGGCCGTCATGGCTGCCATCATACACCAATCAAGAAAACCACCAAACCATATACGAGACGAACTTAGAAGTAAAGCCGTCTATTTTAAACCAAACCAACGCGGTAGTCATTGGACAACCAAGAGAATCGCTGACTACCGAAAATATTAAACATTTGATAAACAAATATAGCACCATAACAAAAATCATACGTATTTTTGCGTGGATATTGCGATTACCTACCTTGAACAAACCAGTTCGCCGACCCTACCTCGAATTACACGAGATTCGTCGGGCTAAACAGCTGATAATCAAAAACGTTCAGCGGGCAGAATTTGCAAACGACCTAGACTCAATAAATAAACACGGAAGAGTGCACTCCAAAAGCAAGATTTTGAGTTTGAATCCAACCATAGATGAACGTGGCATCTTACGTGTGGGTGGGAGATTAGAAGACGCCCACATGAGTCTTGAGATGAAACATCCCATCATCTTACCTCACGACCACCCGTTAACCACATTACTTATCGATCAAGCTCATAAATTGTCCTTCCATGGCGTAGCGCGTCTAACGTTAGCAAACCTTCGACAACAGTTTTGGATTATCGGCGGACATATGGCAACTAAAGAGTTTATACGAAAATGTGTCATAATATGCAGAAAGCAAAATCCCGTGCGGCAGCACCAGCTCATGGGAGAATTACCAGAACCAAGAGTGAATCCCGAACATGCATTTAATCACTGTGGCGTAGATTACACAGGCTTCGTAGAGGTCAAGGCCAATCAAGGACGGGGAATCAAAACTACGAAGGGATACATAGCAGTTTTTATATATATGGTCACGAAAGCGGTTCACTTAGAACTCGTGTCAGACCTGAGCAGCTCCGCCTTTTCGGCAGCTCTAACCAGAATGGCTGCCAGAAAAGGGGCACCACGACATATGTACAGTGACAACGGCACTAACTTCGTGGGAGCAAACAGGATGATACAGGAAGAATTTAACCAGCTTCGCGAAGTATTCAGTGAAAGTTTTATAACCGAGATAGCAGGGATGGGCATAGAATGGCACTTTAACGTGCCTAGCTGGCCTAATAACGGCGGTCTATGGGAGCGAGCAGTACGCAGTCTAAAACATCATCTCAAGAGGTTCATCGGTCAACAAAGACTAACCTTCGAGGAGTACACCACATTGTTAGCTAGACTAGAAGCGTGCCTCAACTCTCGACCTCTTTGTGCGATATCAGAGGATCCCGAGGATATAAACTTCATTACACCAGCTCATTTCTTATCAGGAAGACCAGGAACAACGGTAATAGAAACGGAGCAGGATGCTAGAACCAGGTGGCATCTAAACAAAAAGCTATTCCAAGATCGTTGGAAACTCAAATCAACTAGAAGTAAATGGATGGAACCACAGGAAAACATCAAAATTGGAGATCTAGCAGTGATTCATGATGAGAATCTGCCTCCAGGAAAATGGGCTCTTGGACGTGTGGTCGGCACACATCCAGGAAATGATGGTCTTACCAGAGCAGTTTCATTAAAAACCAAAAATGGGGTCATGAAACGCCCCATTGTGAAACTCTCAGTTTTGCCTGTTAACCAGGATAATGTAAATATACCAGAACCAGACAAAAAACCAACAACCAAATTACCAGAAAGAAAAAGAAAACCGAGGTCAAAAATCGCAACTTTAGCAACCGTTTTACTGAGTTTTTTCATGCTGATTTATCCATCTTACGGTTTAGACGCCGTGAAACCATTTCCGAACAACCAAACGCTTTACTTTGACTCTGTTTCAAAAGTACAACTAATCAGGGATAAATGGACATTAGTCATGTACCACGACATGGGACCCTATTGGACAGGTATGAACACTTATAACAAAATAGCAAATTACCAAGAAAAATTGTGTGCAACCATAGAAACACAAAACCATTGTAATACGATCGTGCAGCAAGCCCGGCACGACTACCAGGAACTCGAATACTACAATGAACTTTTGCTAACACAGCATTTTGATATCCACGCTAGACGGCGACGCGCCTCGGGGAAGACGTGTCGGCGCCGACGAGGCCTTATCAACGGTATCGGGTATCTAGCGAATGACTTAATCGGAGTGTTGGACTCGCGTTTTGCAGACCAGTATGAAAAGGACATTGAAACCATACATCGCAATGAGAAACACCTTTCTAATTTATGGAAAAACCAAACTTCCATTATTGAAGCAGAGTTCAACCTTATGAAAAGAATGGAGATCACTGTAAACAAACAGCACAAATTAATAAACAAGAAGCTTATGGAATTGCAAGAAAATGCGAGCACTCTCCAACGTGAAATACAAAACATTTCATACGTCAATGACTTCACATTGTCAGCGATGTCTGGAAACAGCTTGCTGCAAGGATTAAGGCGACTTCAAGACACTCTGCTCGATGCATTAACAGACATCTACCACGGTCAAATTAGCATACATTTACTGCCACCAACGCAACTAAAACGTGAGCTCCGAACCATATATGGCCAGATGCCAAGCGAACTCACACTACCAATTACTAATTTAGACACTGACCTTCAGTATCTTTACAAACTATTGAAAGTCAAGGCCAGAGCGACGCAAAAATTTGTTATAATTGAAGTTACTTTTCCACTAGTATCCAGAGAAAGTTTCAAACTGTACAAGATAATACCTGTACCGCACCAAACAAACACCATGATGACCACAATAATACCAGTTGCCGAATATGTGGCAGTCAACCTAAAGAAAGATTCATACTTTAGCATGTCCACACAGGAACTAACGGCATGTCTACACCATGGACCAACTTACATGTGTGAGCTGCTAAAGCCAATAACAGACCTGCAAAATGACGAAAGTTTTTGCGACAAGAACCCGGCAACCAACGAATGTAAAGTACAAAAAACCAACTGCACCAACGTATGGATTGAATTACATTTGACTTCTCAGCACTTTTACTTTTGTTGTGACACCTACACAATCAAAATAATATGCGGCGATCATGTAACAGTTCGTCAGCTGAGTCAAGCCGGGGTCATTGGCATAGGTCAAGAGTGTGTCATCAAAGGAAAGGACTTCTCATTATATTCGATACGTCAACAGTCCAACCAAGTGAACATTTCACCAACCATTTACATGCCCGAATTCGACCAAATTAATCACTTGATTAACCTCAAAATCCCAGAAGAAAAGCAGACCGATGACGGAAACCAAAACATATCTATGACCAGTCTGGGGGAGGCGATAGAAAAACTGAAGAAAAGCGATTCAGAAATAGAAGATTTGTCACCCCATGATATTCACCAATTCGTAATATGCTACGTGTTGGTGTCGATCGCTCTATGCGTGGCAGCAGCCTGGATGTGGCGAACGGGACGATGTCGCCTGTGTAGGAAGGCTTCTGCTGGGCATCGTGGCGAGGGATCCCGCCGGCAGCAAACCGCGGTGACACCGCCGCCTCCGAGACCTCGACGCCGCAGCGAGAGATGCTGCCAACAGGAGTTAGCAGCGACTCCGCTGACTCCGAAACCAACCAGAAGACGCGAATCATATAGTGAAGTGCTCAGTGCCAGTGATCTAAAGAATAAAAGTGAAATCGGTTTTCCCTTACAAAATTATGCCAAACGCTGGCCTAGCGCGAAATATAGTTCGATAAAACGTGACACAAAATATATGGACACAGGCAATCAAAATAGTGCTTTTACTGTGGAAGACTCTATAGTGTAATTTTAAACAATCATTAACCAACTTTTTAATGTTTTTAATAACGATAGTATTTAAGTAGACCAATATGCTTTTAATTTTTGCTTTTAATATGCCTTATCAATGCTGTTAAGCTTACCAGATAAGATCACTAGTTTAAGTAATTTAATGTTATATACAAACCATATCATCATCCCGCATTTCTTCTCGCTCTTGGGAATATGTTCGAGTTTAAACCGAACACGCAGCGAAAATGCATAATTGCATCAAACGCAAATATGCACCTTCGCTCGGTTACCAAAATGTGGGCCAGTTCGCGTTTAGATCTCGTCAGAGACACCACGTACTCGTAACCAAACCATAACCATTTTACCATACTTTTTACCATTAATTTAGTCATATAGTTTACCATAATTTACCATTTCGTGTATCTAAGTGTTATATAGTGTTGCAATATAGTTGTTTCCCTTATAATCCAAGACTTTAACTTTTACCATATCCTATCATTACAAGAAAGGTGTGTTAGGTCACCATAGCACCAAGCACTACTTTCTACAGTGGGTGTACCATAAGTACATCTTTGCTAAACATTTCGGCGAATACAGGCGTCATGTTGACGTTGTTGTTTGTTGGTGTAGGTACAGTTTTCACAATTACAACATATACCACAAACAAACTTATAACTTTCCTGTGATGTGATATTATGTGTATTCCTTTGTAATAATTATGTGGCCATTAATCGAACTAATCTAGTGGCAATAAATAACAAAGTAATTCCGTTAGGGATGTCTCTATAAGAAAACCGATTTGATGAATATTCGATATGATATTGAATTTACCTTTCAATATATTTGTGTTGGCATCAACAGTAGGCGTTACCAGAATACCAGCGCGGCATTATTTATTCATTTAAATATCGCACATGATTTTTGGTCTCGCACGGTTTTTTTTTGTTTTTTTTTTTTATTTAATTTTTATTTTTTTGTTTATCTCTCCTGTGCGGGTCACAAATAAATATATATTCTTGAATTTTAACTTTTCAGGGACCACTCAAACCCACAAAAATGAAACATAACTTAACCTTTTTCTTCTGAAATCCCGCCCAAGCAATACACAGTAGTAAAGCGAAAGTAATTCTGTCGATCTGTCTGTTTGTTACGGCATCACGTCAAATCGCTGAACCAATATTGTTGAATTTTGATAAAAAAGAGGTGGTTGGACCTAGAATACTTTTTATCCCAGGATTGCGTTCCCTTGGGATAATATTCGCGAATCGAACTAAACTAGTGGCAATTAATAACAAGGTAATTCCGTGAGGGATGTCTCTGTAAGACAACCGATTTGATGAACATTTGGTAGGATATTGGAATTTGCCTTTCAAAATATGTGCTAATCAACAGTACTAGACTAGAATACCAGCGCGGCAGTAGGTTAGAATTGGGGGTTCTGAATCACGTCTATAGAATTGGGGGTTCTGGATCACCTGTTCTCGCTGCGCTCGAACCATGATCCAGAAACCCCAATTCTATAGACGTGATTCAGAACCCCCAATTCTATAGACGTGATTCAGAACCATAATTCTATTTCGATAAATAAGCAATGCTCGATTTATATTTTGCATCGCGTATTAAATATAAACTCTCTCCCCTTCACAGCATTTAAATAAAAACATTGTGGGAAATGTATAGCATGTTGCATCCAAGGATCGTCATATATCTCCCAATCTTCTATAACACCTCCGCATGAGAAACATGCTGCTTTATCATTTATACTGTTTCCACAATAAAAGAATCCAGAGTCAGCCATTTCCATCACTAATCTTTTCTTTGAGTCAGCCGTTGCCCAGTAATAATTAAATGAAAATTCACGTATTTTATAAGTATTATACATGTCATAACGAGGTTTGTAGTTATTTTGAGACATGTTCCGTTTTACAGGTAAACGGATAATGACACCGTCTAGCTACAGACAGCAGCTTTTAATGATTTGACGACCTTATCGTGATTGGGAGGGATAGGAAGCGTTTTACCGTAGTATAGAAATTAAAGAAGAAAATGTAATTTTATTTTTTATTATCATTGCACCATTTATTTAAACACAATACATTTTTTAAAGCACATACAGAGTCATGATAAGTACAACTATACAAATCTTGAGAATTTTTATATTGATTGTACAGACTTAACAAACTAGGACAACCTTTGTCTTCTAAATTAAATATATTACTATTACTGTTTTCTAATATATTTTTTAACCACAATACTTTTTCAAAACCTTTAACATAGACACATTTATCTCTTAAAATGTCAACAATAGTATTCTGGTAATTGGAATATGATACAAATCCTTCACGCCAATATATCTTTCTGTTACGTTCAATCCAACTAACTTGCTTTCTTTCTGCTTTCGTCAAATAGTAAAATGGAAATGGTGGCTTAATTAAAAACCATTGAATTTTTTTATTATACAATATAGCGATTTCTTTTATTATAAATTCATCTGTTTCTGTTCGAAAGCCTTGAATATCTACAATAGCAATCATGATAACCTGCGTACAATGTTACTAAGAGGTTTGTATTCCACAAGTCGATCGTTTATAATCAAACAATATGCAGTTGTTTTATCAGGTATTGGCGTTGAACATTCAATTTCTAACCGGACATCCACTGGACCTGATTTTAGACTATCGTTTTGCCTTGAACAGTCTAAGATAAAGAGGGGAGCTTTTTCTTTGAAGTCCTTTAGGCCGAGCAACGGGTCTGCTGGACAGTTGTAATACGACTGACGAAATTTTACATACATTTCGTATAATATACTGTATTTGCTGTCAGAAAACTTTAAACCCAAAGGCTCATAAGGATAATATTGTGAATTTAAAAAGAGCGTAACGTTTGTCACCTCACAATGATCGAATAGTGAACTGTCTTTCGTTTTATTATTTTTTCTATTAGTTTGTAAGCAAAATATTACATATCTAGGCTTTTCTAATTGTGAAGCAGTCTTAACTGACCAAGAATGTTTTGTAGTTTTAGGTAGTAAAGGATATTCATATAAATCCCAATTTCTAAAAGCCATTTGAATGGATTTATCTCTTTCTAAATGCTTTAAAAGTGTTAATCGTTCTCGATCTGACACTTTTATGTGTGGCATCCTCCATTGAACTCTTTGCATATCTATTTGAAAATTGACAACATCATCAGTAAGAATAACGCTGTTTAAGTTAGAGTTACTTCTATTTAATATAAGCTCGTGTTTACAATTTATAACGATTTTATTGTAATCCTCTGCAAACCCTAAAATCTTATTTAACGGTAACACAATACTAAAATGACCATCATTTTCGAATCCGTTTAACTTCCAACCCCATAATGCAGCAACTTTATTTTCACCTTCATTTAATGAGATGTATGATTTTATAGTTGAAGTTATTCCAGAATTTTTTATTCGATCTATTTCAATACCATTCATTTCGTACCTGATGTCTTGAAACAAAGACATAATAGGGTTATTAGTGAACGTAACATTTTTCTTGATTGGATTCCCATCTTTACCGAACAGTTTTGCTTGGCCTTCGATGTAAATTGAACTGGCTGATGGTAGCACGTATATGTCTTGTTGATGTATGGGGATTCTGATTTCATCGTTTTCTCTAAAGCTGTTATTGTAGGGATTATATGAATGGATTTCATAACTTTCGATCGAACTATCGAAGTGTGGTAATTCGGTAATCTGTAGTATATTCATACTTTAAAACCTAGGGCTCTAAGAAAATCTTTATTTCCTTCAGTTAATTTCTTAACTTTTTTCTTACGTCTATGCTCCGTAGAGGCCGTAGAAGGAATAAGACGTTTTATTTTCACAGGAGTGTTTTTATAATATACTATCATTTTGTTTTTCTTAAATGAAGACGTAGTTGAATATTAAGTTCTTCACCAAAGTTAATACAATAACCAAATTGATCAACAATCCTAATAGATATGGATGAAATTATATTTTTGTTCACTGGAAAGTAAATAACGTTTCGCGGTATTTCTACGTACTGATGACTTGGAGCAGTATCAAATATAAATTCATGAATAAAATGAGTTGGTAATCCGTTGCAGTACGAACCATGTACAAGATCACACTCGATTCTGATTACAGATAGACTGCTGTTATTGATGGGTACATTTGGTCTTGAATTTAACACTGAAAAGTATAACAAACCGCATTCGTATTGATTGGTTAAATGCAGAGATGGTTGAAAGTATGACACCAATTCAGATTTATTTCCAGAGATGGTAACCGTTGTAGACATGCTTGCATACTGAACTCGTTAAGAAGATCCTCATTATTTTATCCCTTGACTACTCCAAAAATTCTTTAAAAAATTTAAACAGAGATGGCCGCAATTGAAAGGATGATTGCGTTGTATATTATCATAATTGTAGTGAACTTGAGAACCTATGTATTTTATAAATTCTTTTGGAGGCTTAAGATTTCCATAACTGTCAAAGTACTCAATATATTCGTTATATTTTGCATAGGCTACCCAATGAGAGCCAGGATCTTTAGAACTATCTAAATTAATAACTCCACATTCTTTTTTAAACGGACTTTTAGGAAGCTCGTCTCTCATAAAGACTCCTCTAAAATAGGGAATACTATTTCCATACTTCAAAATGTCAAAGTTAGTTAAGGCTCGTTTGGGTAGCCGATATTTTAGTTTTTTTTATTCGATAAAAAAAATCCAAGACCGTTTTTATGTGATTTAAGGTGTAGTCCTTTCCCAATGCAGAGAGCTTCCATTTTTTCGTTGTGTCTTTTCGATTCGGTCAACAGCTTTCTAGCCATTTTGAATTCATTTATGGTTTTGGCAATACCAGCTGCACCGCCTGCTAATGCTCCCACCGCTGATAATCCAGCAAAAATAGGAATCAAAGGTAATACACCGCCAGTTTTTGGTATAGGAATAACTCGAGGAAGTTTAATGGATAAATCACTAGCTAATTCTCTGGCTGCGGCCATAGCATATTCTATTGCCACTTTTTTGCATTTAGGTTTTAATTTTTTCATGTGTCTTTTTGTTTTAGTTATAACATTTTTAAATTTATTTTTTAATCCTTTTCCAGATGTAACTTTTTGAGAGCACTTTTTGCTACTTTTTTTTAGGCCAGCACCACTTTTAATTTTTGCAGACATTGTCTTGCTTACTAAGTGTGCTGCGAGTTTTTCGCTTACACTCGCATCCGAGGCAGCCGCTCGCTCTTTCGCCATTTTTAACAAAACGAAATCAGCGTTGTGACGATCCTTTAAGTTTGATGATTTGTGATAGGCAATGTCGTGTTCTTTGCAATATTCGTCTAATTTATTAATACCTTTATCTCCGTGTGTAAGCCTTTTAATTAATTTCGTACCAGGACCACAATAATTGTATCCTGGTAAGTGTAATTCAAACGGCAAATTGTTTATAAGCCAATTGAGAAGACTACTCTCTCCAATACACATCATAAGACTAATGAATCTTGAATGAACACTTTAATAAATACTTATTCGATTCATTAATGTATTTGTTGTTAAGTTAGTAAAGTTAATTTTATTTATAATAAAATATTCGATTGATCAATCCAACTGTTTTCAGCAGATGACAAACCTAACCATTTTATTAAAACCCTGTTTCCTTTTCTTCTAAGAACTTTCTCAACTAGATAAACATGGGGATGTTTTGTCTTTTGCAGCTCTTGTAAGTAAAATGCCCCTAAAATAGGCTGACCTCTGATCGTATCTTCAATTAAGTAGGTGATAGGAATTGTATTTTGTATTTTTCGAATTTTAAATATTTCCATCGACCAGTTGGGGGTATATCCTTTTTCAAATGTTCCTTTGTACTTACTGATACGGACATAATCACCAACTTTATACTTGCTTCTTATTCTTTCGTTTTTTACCAGCCTTAAATACCTTTCTAATATACGTTTTTTATTAATGTTATCCACATTAGCAGGGATTTCCTGAATTGTCCGATGGTAAGTGTGATTATATTTATGAATAACATTATTAAGGGTATTGTCTATCCAATTATAGTTGCCTTTTAAACTAAATTCTTTATACAGTTTAGATTTCAATGTTCTGATAAATCGTTCAACTATTGAAGCCTTTTTTGTTGAGAAGGTTGAGTAGTGGTTGATATGATTAGATTTCATAAGCTTTTGAAATTTATTATTATAAAATTCTGTGCCATTATCCGTTTGGAGATTTTTCGAAACACGCCCTGTAGCTAGCAACGTTTTGAAAGATTTGCATACATCATCTTTGGTTTTACTTTTCAGAGGGAAGGCCCAAGCATATTTCGAAAATGTATCAATAACGGTAAGAATAAATCTATAATTTTTATTTTCTTTTGAAATTGATTGCATATCCATTAAGTCTGCTTGCCACAGGTCATCTACATCTTTCATAATAACATGTCTTCGTGGAAAGTTCACCCTCGCATTTTTATGTATTTCGTTTACTACGTCAGCTTTGCTCATTTTTAGAATTTAGTACATTTGTCTTGAATCCATCTATAATACTGAATGAAAAGCATATTATTATCACTATTTATTCTTTAATTATGTCAGCTTCTTTTAATTCTTCAATTATCGATAAAATTTCATTATCATGGTTTGTATTGCCAGCATCTCTTGAAGCAACTAATAGTTTCAATCTCTCAACCAATTCGTTAGGATCATCCCAATATACCAAGTCAGTGTTTTTTTTGTATTTTTTTAGCATGGGCAAGTTTCCTCCAAGTTTAGTGTGAACAAGTTTATTATCGTTTGACGATTCGGAAAAGAGTGGTTTAATTATTTCACGATATTTTATTCCTTTATCGCCTCGTATTTGTCCATTAGGATTAAAATCTCTCTTATGAGCATTTGTAAAATGCAGCATATCCTTATAGACAAGTTTATCTTTGCTCGAAATTAATTTTAAATCAGGTTTTCTTCGAAGTAAAAGTTCCTTCAGGCCAGGGGTTAAATTATAGGTTTTGTCATCGATTTTAATTAAAATGTCACTATCGTCATTTAAACTATCAATTTTAGAAAATGATACTGCTGAATTACCCATCAATAAAGTTTTGTTTACACTTCTTATTCCAAACGGTATATTTACACCATCATAAATATCATGGATATCGCGGCCCTCTAATGAAATTTCTAAATCATCTGGTAATTCCATTTTATTAGACTTTTTAGGGGATTGGGTAGAATTTAGTTTTGGATCGTAGCAATCCTCAAAACTTGTAAATGAGCTAGTATTGATGTCATCCAATTCATTGCCTTCAGAATTAGTGAGTGCTGTATTTTCTAAATGTTTTATTTTTTCCATATATTTATTAGAATCAACTAGAGTTTTAAGCGGATCTGTGACAGGTTTTAGCATTTTATCGAGTGACAAGTTCATTGAGTTTTCCTGGTTCTTCATTTGTTTTATTTTATTCTTTATAGAGTTTACAGACTTAATTAATTCTATTTTAATATTTTTCTCCATGTTGTAACAACTGTATTCAGCTGAAGAACAAATAATACTAATTTTTCTTTTTGCGTGTTATTTACTTATATTTATACACAGTCAATCAAATTTTAAAAAAATATCGAAATTCTGTCTGTACCTTCCATTATTTAATGGTGATTCTTTGCTAATAAGAAGAAATTGATATGGATTACTCCAAACAGTTTTACAAATATCTTTGAACTGATTCCATGGTAGATCGGAGTTGACATGTTCTCCATAGATGTGCTTTAAGTTTACATCATCTTGTTTAAATATTATAAGAAAATTGGTGTTATCCCGTAACAACTGTTTCGGTATTTTTGAGTAGGTTTGCGATAAATAAAAGCAATCAATTTGTTTATGTCTACCCATAGAAAAATAATTACGAATATTTATTTGTTTTTCACAGGCAACATCATCAAATATAAATATAGAATTTGGCAAAGCTTCACCGGGAGATATGACTTCTTTATTGTCATTGAACTCCTTGAAATTAATCTGAGGCACTCTTCTTAATACTTCACTTAAGTAACGATATTTTGGCTGGAAAGTAGTTTTTGAGTAAAGATAAAGATTTTGAAATTTAAGACCATTTTCATGCAACAATAAACTGATCATAGCGTTTGTTTTGCCACAGTTCGAGGGTCCACATATTATGCAACGAATCGTATTAGGCAATAGAGCACTATGCCTTATCTGGCGAGCAGAGTCATTGAAATTGATATTATTCACGTTCAGGGATAGGGGTTGTTTGATTAACTTCATCTTGCCTAATATTTATTTTCATTACTTACTAACGTTTATATATGAATATGTGAGTGCAGTATTTAAACAACAGGTTTGGACTTGTATCGTTCTCAAACTGATGTTCTCGTCTTACATGAATGTATTTATGACTAATAACTGAAAGGAGAATATTCTAGATATGTAAAAGTAATTAAACACTACACTTCATTGCAGTAGCTGACTTGAAGTAGGACCATAGGTTGTTGTTCGCGATTTAAATATTGTTTTTATTCTAAAGGTAAGTGTTTGAATGATAACCAATCAAACAAAAAGTTATAAATATAATATCTGTTTAAATTTTATTCATAGATAGTATATTTTTTTTCAGAATAATGTCTCAAGCAACTCCACCACCGGCATCCTACAGCCCTAGCATATTGGACAATGATAATGTTATTTCTGCAGAGCAGGAGCAACCTAGTTTTCATGAGGTAGTCTTTGGTTTAATATTTCATAGGAGTTGTTTTTCTTTTTTCTTACGCTACTGTTATTTTGTTCACATGCTAATTACGTTTCTTTTTTTTTTTTTGCAGTGGAACTCTGAGGTCCTCAATGGAAATCCAGTTATGAGCTCATTTTTTTACTCTCAGGGCAACTACGAACCATATTTTGAAGGCTTAAATCAGAACGCTAAAGTTGAAAAGTTGCTCACTGGAGATGACCAAGTCCAATCCTCTAAAAAGTCTTCAAAAAAGAGGAAATGCCCATTAGGATCAACAACATCATATATTGTTCGCCGAGGAGAAAGCGATAATCGAGGGCATTTAATTAAATTAGAAGTGCATAAACTTAAAGACTCTAAGAACGAAAATGATTATAGTGATAGTGACAATGCATGTGTAACTGTGCAATATGTGGCGCGTGAAACTTATGACGACGTGATGGAAGCAGCAGAGACCCTCATTAAAAAAATTGGGAAAAATTGAGTGACCCTGAACAGTTTTAGACTATTTTTATATACCTTGTTAATAATAAATAGTTTGCACTATCAAAATATGTGTACTTTAGTTAATAAGATAGTAATTATTGTATTTAGTTACTTATTGTTTTATTACTGTTTTAAGATTATTTTTATTTTATATAGTCGACTGTGAATGATCTATATAATAATTATGATAAAAAAAATACATTTAAGTGTAAATTAAATAAATGTTATGACTATCAACTATTCTGGGTTTCATTTTTCTTTGTTTACTTAGTTAAATAGGAAGTGGGTATATCACATTCAAACACACTTATTTGATTACAAATGATTTATTTCATATTATATAATATTTCAATCAATACATTTTACTTTATTAATTTTTGATAGATACCTTAAATTTTTGCATTGTAATCTCATCGAAAACTTAATTAAAATACAGTTTTATGATGCCCCCAAGGCAAAGTATTACAACTATCTTCCATTATTTGTCTTTTATCATCATCCCTACTAAGAACAAGCTTATTAATCTTCTGAGTAAAAATCTTATGATTTTTTGACTTTATAATACACATGTCATCTCTTATGCATTCATTGTACCGTAAAGCTCGTTTATATTTTTTAATATCGAGTTTTTTCACAGCTGATTTTTTAACACCTTTTGCTCTGATGATTGAAGAAGCTAGCGAGTCTATACAATACAATTTCGCTCTTAAACCTACAAATTCAGATATAATATCACCACCCATTTCATCTTTAAAAAAACCTGGTATTTTACAATTTGCTTTATGTATATTAAATTGATTTCCAGTTTGAAAGTTGCTCGTATCAAAGTATTTTATATTCTGTTTCATATCCTCATAAAAATCTTCTGTATATATTAAATACAAAAGGCTGTCAGTGTCAGTATAACAAAGTTGAATATCATTTTCGTATAGACGTTTCATCACAGAGTAATGAAAACGATACAAATGACTCTTAGCCAATTCCAATATTGTAAAGCCAATATAAATTGGTCTATCAAGAACAATTTTCGTTTGTTTTAACTGGATTGCCACTAAAGTATCGGAAAATATAGATAAATCTTTGAAGTTTGGAGCACTTACATATTTTTCAGCTCCACAAAGTTTGTTAGTTTTATTATGAATATCTTTCCATACATTAACCAGTTTGACATCAACTTGTTTTCTTTTGTTTTCGATAGTTTTGCCAAATATAGAATTGTTTTGTTTTTTAAAAAAGTCTCTTTCAAAATCGGAAGAAGCTCTTTGTCTGAGAGTAGTATTCAACAAGATATACGGAGCCAAAAATGAACTTTGTTCAAACGCTAGTATTCTATATATTTTAAGTAAAAGAAGCCCGTTTTTTACACATTCTTTAAGATGAACATAGTGAATGATATATTTATGTTTATCATACAGGTTAGCAATTAATTTAACATTTTTACTACCTGGTGGAGCAAACTTTTCAGCGGCAAATGGTAAATCTGAATGAGCTTCGTGAATTTTATGAGGATAACATAAATCAACTTCTAAAATAAATCCTGTGTCACTATCATTTAAAATACACATTACATTAAAATTATTTATTTCATCTTCGTTTAAAAACCTAAAGTTTCGAGTAGGAAGCGGTTGCATCATGGCGTGGCCATATAAATTTACACAATCAAGATAAATTAAATAGCTGTCAGGTTCCTTATTGTTATAATTTGGCAGATATTTATTATTTGCCTTCGCATATCTTAAAGAACATTGAGCAAGTCCTCCCCTAATGCCTTGTTCTAACATTTGATACATATCAATATCTGAAATTAAGTCTAAATTAATTTGAGTATATAATAACATTGCATCCCAACTCAGCGAAGGAGATGATACATAATAGCAGGGATCAAGGTTATAATACTTTAAACTCATTGTTCTAAACTTTTCAAAAACATCACATAAAAGAAGGACATCGCATTTCAAATATAAGTCTGTGTACTCCCCTAAATTAGAAATATCAAATGCATTCCAGACATTTAAAGCATGATTATAATCTTCATCCGAAATAGATTGGGATGTGAGTTTATTATAAAATTTAGATGAATCTGGCAATTTAGTATCTTTATAACGATCCCATGAATCAATGTAATCATAGCAGTAAACACCCTTCTTGCATGCTAAATTAAATAAATAATCATCATTATAAAACTTTCGTAAATTTTTAAAATCATCTGTTTTCATCGTTTTTATTAAATTATCTAGACTTGAACTTAAAAAATTAAAAGAATCGATAAACTTTAACTGAGCTACATTTTTTTTGTCAATCGGGACGAATTTTGTAAAAGATATATAATTTTCTTTGTTTTTAGGAATAAGATTTATACGACCGCAAAGAGCTGAAAGTTCCTTTATAAACAAATGACAATCATAACCAGAAAGATTATGAAATATGACAGGTATAAATGGGCAAGAATTTGCATTTAAATTACATGCATTGTGGGCTGGTCCTCTATACATTCCTGTGAAATGATCATGATCAGCAACAACGAGGTCAGTATCAGAAAATGTTTTCCTACATAAATGACATTGTTTAGCGTTGTTTAAAGACATTTGCTGATCTTTACTAATAATTATGGGTTTTATCTCTGACATAAGTCTATGAAGTCTTATTACATCTTCACTAATAGTGTAGTGTGTATGCAGTGTACCTATGTGTATGTAACCAACCTTATATAATCATGTGTATCCTAAAATAAAGGAGAGTATTATTTGAGCAGTCGTGTCTATCATTTCGCTCCACAAATACCTTCGACCTTACATGGCGACCCTGCCAGCGGGCATCGCCGCGCGATCGCCTTACCGACACCGCCGTGCCATATAAGGGTTGTACAGTGTAAACAATTGGACTAAGTAGAGCCAAGCTAAGATGAATTATAATAATTATTCACTAGCGTTAATAACGTTCGCGTTTGTGACAAGTGGTATTTGGTTCGTAGCTTACGAAAAATACGAGTTCATTAAAAATGGGAACTACGCAAACTAAAGACGAAACCGTGGTAGTGCAAAACGCAGCCGGAGGAACTAATAACACGCAGCTGGAAGAGGTGAAATTTCATATTTCCACCATCACCATACTGATGACTATAGTGGTGCTGGTTCTGGGACTCGGCGTGCTGTATTTTCTGCTGCGAATGTATCGGCGTTGTCATGTACGCTGGATAAATCAGGTGATGTACAGGAGTACAATATCTAGAAGGTCAGGAGCGAGGCAATCTGGACCATCACTGGAGAAAGGACGGTCGAAGGGCGACATAGTGTGAAAACAAAGATAGCGGATACCATCACACATCGGTTCACACATCATGGGTTTAAGTGAAAGTGACAGTGAAAAAAAGTGCTGAGTGTGTGAAAGTTCGAGGAAAAACAACAGGCATCGTAAAATGGACTCAGAACTTTATTAGATAAGTACATAATCGTAATAATAATAAACGTAGTAAATGATATGTTACATTGTACTAGTAACTATAATAAACGAAGCGATTAATTAAACAACTAATGATGGTAGGAAATGGCAGATGTCTTAGAACAATTATATAAAAATTAGAAATGTATAAAAACATATTTAATTAAAATTGGCCCTAAACGAAGGCAAGGAAATGTATTAGAGAAAAAGTTGTGTGATTCAAAGGAAATTTATGACAAATATACTGATATAATAGAGAAGATATCAGACGATGTAAAGAAAGGTAAAGTAGGACAAAACGAACAGATATTAATAAATACATTTTGTATTGATTTTGAGTCATTGTATAAACAAATTTTAGATTTATCCTCTACGTCAAGTACGAGTAGTAGCGAGGATACAAAAATGGAGTCATTTGATTTGAAAGTAGCTCTTAGTTTATTACCTATGATACCAACTGGCAATGAATGTTCGCTTAAACAATTTATTGATAATGTAGAATACTATAGCTCGTTATTGGCTAGTGATGAGTGTAAGAAGAAACTAGTACAGTTTGTTGTGAAGAGTAGGTTGTCTCAGAACGCTAAATTGCAGTTACAGTTAGATTATTCTAATGTTGATGATTTGGTAAAGGAAATGCGTAGAGTGTTACTGCCTAAAACATCACCGTTTGCGATACAAAATAATATTAATCAATTAAAGCAAACAGAACTGTCAATTCAGGACTACGGAACCAAACTTTCGGAACTTTTCGTGGATCTGACGGTATCGCAAGCCGACGGTAACTTAGAGACATACAAAATAATTAAACCCTTGAATGAAAAGCAAGTTATCAAAAGGTTTGCCGATGGGTTGCGAAACCGCCGTCTTTCAACTATCATTGCAGCTAGGAACTACGAGTCGTTGAAGGACGCAATACAAGGAGCGAAGGATGAAGAAACATCCATAGCGGGACCGAGTTCGAGTTCTGGCGAGATCCTAGGTATGTATTCTCCTAGAGGAAGACAACAGAATTATCGTAGTGGTTATCAAAATAATAATTACAACAGGACATATTATAACAGGGGTCGTAACAATGATTCCAGTGCTCGTCGAGGCTACCCTCGGGGGGGCCAGCAGGCGCATCAGCAGAGCCGCGGTGCACCACAGCGAGGCCGAGGATCACCATGGCGTGGTAGAGGTAGGAGTTATTATAGGAATCGCTGTAACCAAGGGATAAGCCAAACCCCTAAAGATACAAATAAACACGCGGTTAATGTTCTAACGGGACAGGAAAATGAAGAGTATGCAAATGAGTTTTTTCGTGAATAACAGAGTTATTCTCGCAACTGATACTAACTATTATATTAACTTAAGTTCTAATAGCAAAACTCATTCATGGTTAGTCGATACCGGTGCTACAATTTCGGCTATAAAATATAAATATGTTCTAGAACAAAACATTCCAGTCCAAAAAGAGGACATAGTCATAAATGGAATTGGTGGCAAAGTCCATGCAATGGGATATGTTTGTTTAACGTTGTCATCGGGTGATCATCACCTTATTTGTAATAAGTTTTATGTTTTCGATACTCTACCATGTAGGGCTAATGGCATCATCGGACAAGATTTTATTAATAAACATAAGTCCATATTAGATTTCAGTAATAATAACTTAACATTGTTGACACAAAGTTCAATTAAAATAGTTTTACCTTTACTGAGTTATAATAACACAATGGAAGTTTACCCAAGATGTGAATCCATACATTATTTTAAGACCGAATTCACAGAAGAGTGTGTAGTACATTCTAAGGAAATTAGTGACGGAATATTATTGGCCAGTTGCATAGCAACACCAGTTAATGGGCTAATACCGGTTAAGATATTAAATACAACGGATAAGTTGTGTACCTTAACGGACATTAATCCATGTATAGAAAAATTAAGTAACTACAATGTTTGCCAATTTGACAAATCAGAACGTGATGCAAGTAGAGTAAAACAATTATTTTCGGTACTAAACCTCAAACATCTCAATAAGGAAGAGCAAATATCCATAGAAAAATTATGCGCAAAGTACTCGGATATATTTTATTTGCCAGGGGATAGATTAACTACAACAAGTATTTATAAACATACCATTAGTTTAAAACCAAATGTAACTTCTGAATTTACAAAGCCATATCGTTTACCACATTCACAGAAGGGAGAAATTAAACAACAAATTGATAAAATGTTAAGAGAAAGGATCATAGAACCTTGTCGTAGCGAATGGTCTAGTCCAGTATTACTAGTTCCTAAAAAGACTGACGGTACAGGTCAGAAAAAGTGGCGACTAGTTATTGATTACAGAAAATTAAATAATTGTATTGAAGACGACAGGTTTCCACTTCCAAATATTTCCGAAATACTTGATTCGCTATCGGGTTCGGTATATTTTTCACATTTAGATATGTATCAAGGTTACTATAATATTGCACTAGAACAGGAAAGCAGAAAGTACACAGCATTCTGTTCAGGACAATACCAAATGACTCGTATGCCAATGGGTTTAAAAACGAGTCCAGGATCATTTTCCAGAATGATGACCATGGCTATGTCTGGCTTAACGTATGAAAAATGCCTTATATATTTAGACGATTTAGTGGTTTTTGGTAGAAACTTAGATAGTCATAACAAGAATCTACAAGACGTTTTCGAACGACTGCGGAAAGTAAATTTAAAATTAAACCCGCAGAAATGTAATTTTTTTAAAGAAGGAATTACTATATTTAGGCCATGTGGTATCAGGTAACGGTGTATTACCTGACCCGGATAAAATAAATGTAGTAAAAAAAAAAATCCGTGTCCAACAAATGTAGACGAGACGAGGAGGTTTGTAGCGTTTGTTAATTTTTATAGAAAATTCATTCCAAACTTTGCTGAGTTAGCTTATCCACTTAACAAATTATGTTGTAAAAATGCTTCTTTTATATGGGATGAAAAGTGTCAGTCGGCATTTGATAGTTTAAAAGAAAAAATCATATCTCCACCGATTTTACAATATCCGGATTTCACAGAACAAAATGAGTTTAATCTCCAGACAGACGCTTCTAATTATGCAATCGGAGCAATTTTGTCTAACAATAATGGAAGACCAGTATCATTTGCAAGTAGAACACTAAACAAAGCGGAAATAAATTATCCAACAATCGATAAGGAATTGCTAGCTATAGTGTGGGCGATCAAACATTTTCGTCCATATTTGTACGGAAAACATTTTAAAATATACACAGACCACAGACCTTTAATTTCATTATTTAACATGAAAGACCCGTCAAGTAGGTTATTTAAATTTAGGTTATTACTAGAAGAATATGATTTTACGATAGAACATGTCAGGGGTACGGAAAATGCGGCAGCAGACGCATTGTCACGAATTTCCATAACATGTAATGACTTAAAACAAATGCACGAGTCGTGTGTTTCAGTTATGACAAGAGCTCAGAAAAGAAACCTGATTGACAATAATTCTAAGATAGGAACGAGTGGCACAACTACAGTTCGGTCTGATCAACCAAACGTTGTAAGCACTCCTAATACTAGTACTTTAAACGAGTCAGTGGAATTACGTTTTATAGATGCATGCAAGTTAGAAACAATTAGAAAAAGTGGTGAAACATGTAAAGAAAGTAATACATTTATGTACATTCCTAAGGAAAAAACTATCTATATTAAACATGTATCTTCTCCATCGCAAATATCGCGAGCCGAATTTGTGAGAGAGTTACAAGATTTTTGTAGAAGCTTAAATATAACGGAAATCTATTTAATAAAAAGTAATAAAAATAACATTTTTATAAAAAAGTTATTAAATGAAATAGATATAATGGAAAAGTGGACCGGACCACACTTACATATAGTAAAAGATGTACAACGAATAGAGAATAAAGAAGATAAACGAGTAATTTTGAACGATTTTCATCTCTTACCTACCAGTGGCCACGCGGGTACGAGACGAATGTTCAACAATATAAAAAAATACTACTATTGGACGGGATTAGAAGATGATATAAAAGGGTTTATAAAGAGGTGCGACAAATGTCAGAAACAAAAGTATTCACCGCAGAATACCAAACAACCTATGGAAATAACAACAACAGCACATAGTGCCTTTGAAAAAATATATATTGACTTAGTAGGTCCTCTGGAAAGGGATAATTATAATTATAGTTATATCCTCACGTTGCAGTGTGAACTCACCAAATACATTGAGGCATATCCCTTAGTTACACGCAGAACGGAAGTAGCGAAAGCGTTAGTTGATAATTTTATATTAAGGTATGGAGTACCGAAGGAGATAGCGACGGATCGGGGTACCGAGTTCCTGTCATCAACATTCAAGGAGGTATGTAATCTATTAAATATTAAACAACTAAACTCAACAGCATATCATCACCAAAGTATAGGTGCTTTGGAAAACACGCACAAGCATTTGAATTCATTTCTCCGTATTCAAACCGACAACCATCCAGAGACATGGAGTACATGGCTCCCATTTTGGTCATTTTGCTACAATACTACAGTACATTCAGCAACAAAATATACCCCTTACGAGTTAGTTTTCGGAAAAAAGTGCTCGTTACCAAGCAATTTGACCAATAGGATTGTTGATCCACTATATAACATTGATTATTATCCATTAGAATTAAAATTTAGATTACAAAAGTCACAGAAAGATGCACGAGACAACTTACTCAAAAGTAAATTAAAACAAAAAGAACGATATGACAGAAATATAAATCCAGTTACTTACCATCCTGATGATTTAGTTTTAGTTAAAAATAATATGAGTAATAAATTAGATAGTGTTTATTCGGGACCATATAGAGTTATATCAGATGAGTCACCAAATGTTAAAATAATAAAGAATGGTAATGTAGACACCATTCACAAAAACAGAACAAAATTGTATTATCCTAATCAGTAATTATCTTGTTCTTGTGTAATTGTAAATGTATTATAAAAATAAAACAAAATTGTAATTTTATTTTATTTTACCTCGCCATGGGAGGTGTAGTGTGTATGCAGTGTACCTATGTGTATGTAACCAACCTTATATAATCATGTGTATCCTAAAATAAAGGAGAGTATTATTTGAGCAGTCGTGTCTATCATTTCGCTCCACAAATACCTTCGACCTTACAATAGATTCGACAAACTTTTTTGAGCAGTCTGGCCCCCTATAGGATCTAAATTCATTTAATTCAGGTTTAGACTGACAAAATATGTAATAACCATAACAACTTGCCACATGGATTTGTATATTTTCGACACATGTGGATTTATTTTTGTCTGAATATTCGTGTAATAGACTTTCAAAATCGCCATAAATAACAATTGGAACTCTTTGAGTCCTATTAAAATTTGAAAAACAAAGTTTCGAGTTTTCTTCGGGGAGTATAGTCTGCACTCTTGCGCAGCTATGATTTAATTGTTTTTCTGGTGAGTCAAAATACACAAAACATTCGTCACATAAATATATCTTAGACTTATGTTTTGTAAGTTGTCTGTGTACAAGCTTACCGAAATTTTTAATATAGCAAAAATGACTTTTACCATTATTATTGAAATAAAGTAAATTTACATGATAAAGTTTTCTTTTTAACGTTTTATATAACGGTCCTGTTACATCATAATTCTGCTCCAAACCATAGACGTTAATACTTATGTTTGGATTTAAATTTTCAAATAATTTTATATCGTCTATACTGGGGGGAAATGTCATATTAGAAATGTTTAACACTTTAGAATAGTGCGGATATGATGTAACTCTATTGAGGTTATTCTTTGCTGGATACAAATATGCCACAATGCTCCAAAGAAAACAGTGATTATCTTTATTGACTATGTTTAGACATGATTTCGTATTTTGAATTCGTTTAGGTAATTCTAAATAAGAACCTGCTCTCAAAGGACTGTATTTAACGAAATTAATTTCTAAATGACTTATCGATTCGATTGCCCACCCTGACTCACTTAGTTCGAACTCGGAACATTTATTTAAGATTTTTTCTGCAAATGCATGATATATGGATAATATATCTGTACTTTGAAGTATAATTACATATCTTGTGTTAAAAGATTTAAGACTGATTTCGTTATTTTTAGGTAAAGTGTAGGAAACAAAAAGTTCGAAATTGACTTTCAAAGAAACATGTTGTTTTAATAATTCTTTAATTAGATAGTAACATGTGTCTGAAGCTTCAGTTAAAAACTTTTCAGGTGTAATAGTAAAACTTTGAGGATTTATTTTGTAACTGACTATTTTGTTTTTAAAAGCACAAGCTATTATACGAACATTATCAAATTGAGTTTTTATGAGGTTATTAGATTTATGGATGTTAGTTTTTTTGTGAGAAGAATAATTGTGAACGTTAATGTTACAAGCTTGACAGAAAACCATTTTGAATAATTTTAGAAAATCTTTATTTCTTAGTTAAATTTGATTTATGAATATTGCATTATTTCAATTTTAGGTTTTTATTTTATTTTATCTACTAAGTAGATTCTGTAAGAGAACAATGCAAAAATATAAGTTACATGGTTGGTAGGTATTTAATCAAATTAAAAAATATTTTTTTAATCTATGTACTCATATCAATTATAATTTTGTATATTAGATAATAATTATATTATGAATATTGTATTATTTTCAATTTTAGATTTTTATTTAGATTTTTATTTAAACTTTTATTTAGATTTTCATTTAGATTTTTATTTAGATTTTTGTCTTATCTACTAAGTAGATTCTGTAAGAGAACAATTTAAAAATATAAGTTACATGGTTGGTAGATATTTTTAATCAAATTAAAATATATTTTTATAATCTAGGTACTCATATCAATTATAATTATGTATATTAGTTATATTATGAATATTGTATTATTTTCAATTTTAGATTTTTATTTAGATTTTTATTTAGACTTTTATTTAGATTTTCATTTAGATTTTTATTTAGATTTTTGTCTTATCTACTAAGTAGATTCTGAAAGAGAACAATTAAAAAATATAAGTTACATGGTTGGTAGATATTTTAATCAGATTAAAAAATATTTTATAATCTAGGTACTCATATAAATTATAATTATGTATATTAGATAATAATTATATTATGAATATTGTATTATTTTCAATTTTAGATTTTTATTTAAACTTTTATTTAGATTTTCATTTAGATTTTTATTTAGATTTTTGTCTTATCTACTTAGTAGATTCTGTAAGAGAACAATGCAAAAATATAAGTTAGTTATAGATACCTATCCAAATTAAAAATATTTTAAAACATGGGTGCTAATATCGATTATGTCCAATATTATAAAGGATTAAACCAAGTTTAATACTGAAAATTAAGTAAAGTTATGCAATTTAATAAAGTTAAGTAATGTGTTAAACTTAACTAAAATCTTACTTTAAATAGAAATAAAAAGAAAAAAATTACTTATAATTTTGGGGGTACAGAATTGGTTGGATAGAGGAGTAATCCTCTTTAACTGCTGCAACCAATTGAGTAACCGCCTTCCAAGTTGGGCTATCGTCATTCACTGCTGTTTTTAAACACACCAGTGAATGTTTCCAGCGATCGGTTGTTATGGCCTCCAACTCCTGACAATTCGATATTCGAAGCTCAATATAATATTCGCCTCGCCTTGCGGGGTTGCTTTGCATAGTATATCCAGAACCAACTCGACGCGTTAGGTAGCTCTTCAGTATCGAGGCACGAATTGATTCACGTTGCTCTTCATCCTGGAAAAAACAAAAAACAAATTAGGTTTATTCGTTATCATTATATTCTGATGATTCACAATGATCTTCAGCCTCTGCTATTATTAAGGTACCATCACAATAATATCATAGGACATATGTATTCTTCTTCATGTATTTATTTAAATCAATCCCTTCACACAATCACGAGTTAACGTTTGCTAAGTAAACGTTAACATCACGCCTGTATTTTTCGACCGCTCCACCTACTATAAAATTATTCAAAATTGACACAATTATCTACACTTGGTCAGACCTGAGAATTGAATATAGGACCTTATAATAATCAGTAAGCTTAACACCAATAAATATGAGTCTATAGGCCATTAAATATTTATTCCGGGCAGGCATCGAACCCACAACACCCAGCGCAGCTGACAATCGTTCAGCCCCTGCGCCTATCGATCCGTCTAAATATAATTAATAATTGACAATTTTATCTCAACTTACCTCGGAATCAGGGTAGATGCTAAGTTTTCGTTTCTTTTTAGCCGATGTAGACGCAAATGCAGATGCGGTTGAAAGGTCGGCCTCTGACTCAGACCCGCTACCGATCGGCTGTTCTTGGAGTAGCTTTTTATTTTTTCTTTTTGGCTTCGAGGGTTTAGGTGTTAAAGGCTTACTTGGCTTCTTCTTTTGTGATACAGGAATCACTTCAGTGTCAGAGTCAAATGGATTGGAAAACCTGAAAACAAAACAAGATTATAACATTTTATAAAGCAGGTCTACTTGCAAACATTCATACGTTTAGTTACAACTTTTATCACATAGATCATTCATGATACTATACATTAGGTTCCTGGCACGCCTAGCTATTTGCCTTCAAGGAAATCTAACTTATAAACTCACTCTCAACAGTGACCTCTGAACCTGCAATACCTTCGATAAAATTGATCATAGTATAAGACCTAAAATAAAATATATTAAAAAAACACCCAGTCATACCCCATATACTCCACACATAACTGCACTGCACTGCCCTTATACTGTTAACTAAATTAATAGATTTAAAATGATACGTACATACTTGCTGCTTTATTTGTTAAACGCACTAATTAAACAATGTTAAGTTATACGAAGATCACAGCACGATGCACTGATTGATTGAACAATATTCTGTGAGATAATTGTCAGATGACGCTGCTTTTATATCCATAAATTGTAAAACGGTATACACACTTAAATAATCTTTGTTAGATATAATATATTTAAAATTAGGGGTCAATATTGCCATTTCATTATAATCCCTATGCGCATTGTACATAAGATTTATAATTATTTATTTCTTACTCATCATTCATACTCAATTGTAAAGTTGCCCTAACTTACCATTTTAGGAGGATATATTAAACGGCGCCGCGCTGTCGCTGAAAACTGAGACGAAATTTTTATAAGGTAATCGTATGTACTTGTATTCAAATGGATTTAACCATCATGAAATTCTACAACTATTCTACTATTATCGAAACAGTGTTAATGATAAAGCAGCATGTTTTTTCATGTGGAGATGTTTTAGAAGATTGAGAGATTTACTTTGATCTATGGTTCACGATAAACACGGTGAAGGGATTATAGATAAATAACAAAAATAAAATTGAAAATCTTACCTTATTAGAATGTATATGTATACGATGACATATTGCATTAAAAAAATAACCAAATTATGTGTATATATTATAGAGGCACCATGCATCACCACAATTTAACTCTGAAGTTTACAGTGCAGCGGTTCAATTTTAAATCTAATTCTTAAATAAATAATTAAAATTATTTTTATTACCTATAATGTTTCACTCAGCGAAATCTGATTTAGTTGGCATTCGTAAAATGATTTTCAAGAATGCTAGGGGTGAGATAATATATATTCAAGATATGCACCCTAGAAAAAAGACATCGAGCACAGGTGAAATAAAACACCAGGATAATGATATAACCCAAACAGAAGATTTAGTTTACCAGAAGTTGGAAGATTCTGTGAAATCTAATTTGAGCAATATTCACTACCTAAAACTCAAAAGCGGACCTGGTGAGGATCTTCGCCCATTCGTAAGAGTTAGCAACAATCAGGCTAATCATGAAAAATCTATTCTAAGTTCATCAAATACTAGAGGGAGTAGTATATCGACAGCAACAGATGATTTAGTTCATCAGGAGAGTGATTCAGCCCATGAGTTAGTTTTGCCTGCTTTAGAAGATATTGATTGCTATCAGATACTGCCAGGAAACGAAATATGTTTCATATAAATTGGGCCACCATCACCGTTTCAGTTCTACTATACAGTTCTGAATGTTATTCCTAGTATTACCTGTCTAACTTTTATTGCTATGTAATCTAGTCCTAAGTTAATGAATAAATTTATTTTATTTCTATTTTATTTTTATTTTTTCAAAAGTAAACCCTAGTCCAACATCGACTGAGATGAGGATTGAAAAAATAATGTAGGTGTTCTGAATCATGGCTTTTAGAATTGGAGGTTCTGAATCATGGTTCGAGCGCAGCGAGAACAGGTGATTCAGAACCCCCAATTCTAACCTACTCGCGGCGTTATTTATTCTTTTTAAATATCGCTGCACATGCTTTTTGGTCTCGCACGGTTTTTATTATTATTTAACTTATTTTTTTTTGTTTATCTCTACTGTGTGGATCACAAATAAATATATATTATTTCTTTCTTTCTTGCTATTGAAGGGAATATTTTCTTATTCAATCTATTCTGCCATAGATATTTTGGGACAACTTTAAAGTAAAAAAAACATAGAATGAATTATTTACAACACTTTTTTGTTCAAAATATTCGGCACGGTACTGATATAAGAAGTTTCTTCTAGAATCTTTCCAAAAAAAATTGTGAAGTTTTAAACATTAAAACAGCAATCAGGCAACCAAAGTACCTACGTACAGGTAGAATCACTTAATTCTGTAAAATTATATCAAAAGTATCGGATTTTCGTGTTGCTAAGTCACTTTTGCCATAAAAATAATAATGGAAACCTACAAAAATGCCATCATCGCTAATTTTTAACCGACTTCAAAAAGGAAAAGGTTCTCAATTCGACTGTTTTTTATGTTTGTTACCTCAGATCTTTCTACTAGGTGAACCGATTTTGATTATTCTTTTTTTATTTGAAAGCTGTTGCTTTTCATGTGGCCCATTTAAAGGAGAATTCCCATTTTGTGTGGAGAAATGTACTGACCGAAACATTTTCGTTTCCTGATAAAAACCCCTTTATTTGATTATGTTACCTTAATTAATTACACGTACCAACTTTAGTCAGTTTTCATTGCGGGCGTTAAGATATATTGAACAAAATATGTTCCTTTTAGGTTGCAGTAGATTCACAGCAATATGGACTCTATGCCATATTTAAGATTTGCATCCGTTAGACATTTGTTCAAGTGCGGGTAAGATATATAATGTTATTCTTACTTACCGGTGTAGAACCAACCCCGTAATATGGTCTAAATACGCGCTTGGTCGTGTAGTTGCGGAAATCAGCCCGTTTTAACCTAATCTAACCTATGGGCAATTCATCATGAGGAATCTTCGGCAAAATATTATGTCTGCGCATATATGGCGCCAACATCAAAGAACAATTGAGACACCAACTTCGAGCCTTAGCTATGTCGGAAATCACAAATATAATGTCCTTTCTTATTAAGCACTATTTACACAAGCACATGGCGGTGTTGTATTGATAAGTATTATTAACGGTGGAACGAAAAACTCAACTTGACGCAACAAAACCTACATGTAAACAAATAAAATGAAAATACGACTACCGTCACTGTCAATTGAAATGACTGACAGTCATAGGCATGTCACCAAATCGTTAATATAATGGGTTTCTAAAAACATGATTCATTTGTTATCTTGGTTTGCATTAAACTACAGATCTAGCGCCTAACTGTGTCAGTTCCTGAGGTATGGGAGCGGTACGGGAGGGGTGTGTTTACGAAACGTCAAACGACGCGTAACTTCAGTTGGGCGTCAGGCTTGCTGTCGTCAACACGTGTTAATTGGACAGATCGCTTCAAGTAAAACGCACACGGTATTGGCAACCAAAGATGAGTCCTCCAATAAGGTCTCAAACTAAACAAGTTGTTTATAAAGTGTACGAATATTTTAAAACAAAAAAAAATAGATCCTAATTCTGCTGAGTTTAAAGATGACATGATGACATCCGGATTTAAACCCTATTGAATTGGTATGGGGAGCTATCAAGGGTGAGCTGGCACGACAATATATAAATTCAAATTTAACTGAGAAGAAACGAGCTCTTGCAGAGCTATTTTCTAAGTATTCTGTGGAGAAATGGCAAAAAAGTGTCAATCATACAAAGAAAGTGGAGGAAGAGTACTATAAAGATGACAATCTAAGTGACGAGATCATGGATCAAATTATTATAAATTTACGAGATGGGAAATCAGATAATGAAAGTGATTCGAGCCATACATATAGTGATTCGGGTACAGACGGCGATATGGATTCAGATTAATGTAATTTAGAATTTCTGTTGAAAATAATAATATTAAAAAAATACTATTATATAGCCAAACGTTATTTATTTATTTTTTAGTACTTATCAATAAGCTTGGAGAAAACTGCGAGACTCGATTCCTGAACTACCTATTTATAATATTTACCTACAAATTTGTACCCTTGGTAGGCGAGTCCGACTCGCACTTGTCCGGTTTTTTTGTTTTTATTGTTACACGCCGAAATATTAATCAATTTGACTTATGTACACGCTTGTAAATATCATAAGCATATCGTAAGAGATATCTGCATTAAAATGTATCACGTGTATAGCGAGACAGTAAGAAAACGTCATGTCACGTCACTTGTCACCCCTCCCGTGCCGCTCCCATACCTCAGGAACTGACACAGTTAGGCGCTAGACCTGTAGTAAGCCATAACAATTTCAAAATCAATTAATTCTTAACATTAAAAAGGTGAATCGCTTCGATACAGGAGATCCTTGGATCGATTCAGTGTTTCAGGTAGATTGTAAAAAAATGATTCTTCGATTAATCGATATCAGACCATGTCAACATGCCTCAACCCTAACATAAATGGCGGAATATGTTTGAGCTGTGAAACGGAAGTAAAATACTTATTAATTAAAGAAAATGAACCCAACTAGGAATCTTTTAGAAAAGAAGTTAAAATACTTGAAATATTTTTGTTTTATTTATTATCCAGAAATGATTTTGAAACAATGTTTTTTTTAAGGACTGTCCATGGGCATTCTTCTTTGTTTAAGATCTGTTGAAGAACTTTGGAGATATAGGTACAACAGAAATCTTCAATAAATGTTGGCAAATCTCTAGGGATTGCTGCAATCGCATGTCTGTTTATTGTTTGTATGTATGTGTTGAGTTCATAACATAACATCACGCCGGTACGCTCGAAAGGGGTACGCAGATTTGTACAGTTCACCCTGGTACACTCTAATTTCACCAGTTGTTTTCAAGTTTCATGTTATTCTGGCATAACTGTGGGCATTATAGATATGATTATGTACCACAACAAAAAAGTGAAACATAAAAACGTTTTTTATATTAAAAAACTTAGAAATTTCAAAGAAATTGTAACATTTGTGTAACTCACATTAGAGATACCAAAGTTCTTCAGCGCTACGTCAATCTTCGTATCTGCATCCCCTCTAATGTTTCTAATGTAGCCGTCGCTCACTCTAATGTCTAATGCCATTTGGGAATTTGCATACGTGGTAACACACTTACAGGAACTAAATCTCGAGAGACTAGTGTCATTATTTAAAAATAATTTTGACTTGACACTCTTTGCTTTGTTTCAAATTGACATTGTGTCAGTATTTCATGTAAGATTGAAAATTGTTTGATAATAGGGATGTTTTCTGGGTAGAAAAACGATAATTCTATTTAGTCCGGCATTGAGATTTTCTAAAAATATTGGACCCATACTTTTTGCTTTATAAAATAAATAAAAAAAACCCGACTGCTTCAAAAGCGAACTAAAAAGTCGTAAACAAGGAAAAAATCATGCTGTGCAGTCGGAGGATACATATTCGCGGGCTGGCTGACCAAAATCTGGTGTATCCTCCGCCTGCACAGCATGATTTTTTCCTTGTTTACGACTTTTTAGTTCGCTTTTGAAGCAGTCGGGTTTTTTGATTTTTTTAATTAAGTTTTTTATTTATAACTTTTTAGTTAGTTTTTTTCGAATTAGATACATTTAAACATATAAGTGTTTTATATTTTTGAAATCACCCCTTAAAACCCTTTATTTTGATACCCCACAAGATGAGTTCGGAAGAAAAAAAAAAATTGGGCCCCCACAATATGGCACCCAAAATCCGCCATTTTTCTATTATCCAATTTTAATGTAGCCTATGACACTCGCAGGGTTACATACATACATACATACATACATACATACATACATACATACATACATAGACTGATAAACACATTACCCTCCTTCGGCAGTCGGGTAAAAATGTATATGTTTTTGATCAAACTTATGATAGTTACTTGATAGTAGAATAGATTTCTGCAGGAGATTTCAAAAAACTGGTATAGAACATAGGAAGAAATAAGGTTGCCAGCTCTCAGTTAGCCGCAAGCGGTGGGTTGCACGATTACTTGTTAATCCTGGCAACCCTTAAAGGGCGGCTAACTCAGGAGTTAGTTGATGTGGCATACGTACCCATGATACAGGAGAAGTTCCTATTGTAGGCCAGAGTAAAAAAAATAAACGAAAATCAAGTTACGGCAAGATGCGTTCAGGCAACCCTACAGTAATCTATTTTACTATCAAGAATCATTCATAAAAATCAAGTTTCAGCAAAACTAAATACTTGCAGTGGGATCTCAGTATAATCGACCAGACCTGAGCAGCTCTCATCAAAAATTTTTGCTTAACTTAAAATCAAACCTAGAACCGCCCATTCGGCAGTCGCACTATCCACCATTAATTACACTATAAAACAGTTCCACCATAATCGATCAGCGACCAATCCCTAACTTGTTACTTAAATCCCCTTAACATATCACCCTTAATACCCCCAAGAACCCGTAAAACAATTCCTTGGCACCCAATCCAATAGATGGCACGCAATAAATCAACAATTTAGCCGGGCAATTTTCATAATTCACGCAATATCAACTTACCCGAGTATAAAGAAAAAAGCAATTTCCTTAGGTTGGCAATACTGAAGAGACGAAGGAACCTCGCCCTCCGTTCACACTGGCCCGATGATATCGTGTTATACTGCTACACTCTTATACCACCGGGATGTAAATCTGGGTGAAGTGATGAAGGTAATATGGGTCGTAGGGCACGGTTCCAGAGTGTTATGTCTATATTCATGGTTTATGAGAAGGTGTGTGCCTTTTTTGAGGGAATTGTAGTCTGGTGGGAACTTGACTTGCAGATCAAATGGCTGCGGTTTTTTCGTGAGGAAGTCGAAAAATTTCTTCTACCGATTCAGTACCTAAATAAGGAGATAAGAAAGATTTTCATTTACTTACGTTTATTAGTGTTATAAAATCTAGCAAATATTAAAATCATTTGTACAAATCAACAGTGAATATTGGAAATTCGTTGTTAGTTTATCCATGTTTAAATAAACACAACTTTTATTGAAATCATTTTAATAATATTCGAAGCTTTTAGCTACTCCAAGGTATTTCAATATTATAATCGTTGCTAACAATCCTTTAATGCCAACAATTTTATTACAACTTCAAGTATAATGTAAATACAATTAATATTTCACTAAAATCCTTCAAACGAAATCCAGATTTTGTAGAAGAACTTAAATCTAATGAAATATTCCCGGAGAGACACAACAGACGCTCTCATCAATAACTAAGTTAATCAAGTTAAGAGCTCTTACTTAAGTGTGTCGTTCACGGCTTAAAAGGCTAATGTAAGTTGGTTTTGGTTCTAGATTTTCGGTAAGACCTAGTTGTTCGGTTTTGTAGAATCTTTGTGGTTGAATAAAGAAGCAATTTCAGCCAATATTCCGTGCTTGTCTGGAGTTTAGGAGAAAAAGAAGGCAGTGTTGTTATGTTTTTTACTATTATGTATTTTACTATTATGTATTTTATTCTTTTTTTGATAATGTGGCTGAAGCAAATCATGTGTAGGAAATTCAATCGCAACTACATATTTAGCTATCTGAAAATCTGTCATGTTTTCAAACTAAACTGAATTTCGAAAAAACCGCATCAAAACACAGGATAACTTTTAAATAAAAATCTTCTTCGAAAATACTTCTATTTTACTTTGATAAAATAGAATATCTATAAGCTCTTGCAGCAAGGTTATTTCCATATGACTTATATACATCTATCCCTTTTTAGGGGTCCGTACCCAAAGGGTAAAAACGGGACCCTATTACTAAGACTCTGCGGTCCGTCCGTCTGTCTGTCCGTCCGTCTGTCACCAGGCTGTATCTTATGAACCGTGATAGCTTAGGCAGTTGCAATTTTCACAGGTGATGTATTTCTGTTGCCGCTATAACAAATACTAAAAACAGAATAAAAAATTTATTAAGACGGTACCCTGACCAAAAAATCGGCATGCGATATGAGCATTCCTATTGGTCTAGCGGCACTGGTGGCGCATGAATTACAGTAGTGAATACGCCCAGATTTTAGAATAAAATCTCTATAAAATCGAATTTTGGTCTTTTGAAAAAAAAAAATCTACAAAAATGTTCGTTATTAAATTGTCTATCCATTAGTGTTAGTACAAAAAATAATTAATGAACACTTTACGAGGAGATGCATAATATCAATAATTATTTCTCATTTTTATGTTTTTTTGGAAAGAGATTAGTGAAATATATACAACATTTAAAAAAAAACTAAATCTACCATTTTAGAATCAATATTATGTAAAATTTTAATGTATTATTATTAATTGATATTTCTTTATAAATAACGAGTAGATAGCTTCTAAAAACAGCACAAAAAACGGTTTGCGCGGCATTTTGCTCGGGGAACCGCCTTAAATGGGGCTATCATACAACAAACGTGATTGTTTTTGCTCTTTCTCGCGATTATGGTACGGAAACCTTCGTGCGCGAGTCCGACTCGTACTTGAGTGGTTTTTCACAGTCGCAACATGATTGTTTTAACACATGATGGTACAGCCTAAGTATCTTTGAACGTCAGTGTACATATGTAGGTACCTAACTAATCTCATGAGTATGTAAATGTAATTTTAAGATACGTCCAGTATCTACTAAGCTAAGATTAATCAACATTAATCCTTAATGAGTTACAAAACATGTTCCCATCAATTTATTAGAGGCATTCCCAAGTGTGACCGCGTCCCTAGGAAGGTGTTTCGGATATGAACGATTATTCCAGGCCATGGTAACAATAGGGAAATAAATTATAATTGATGAACGCCCCCGGGGAACGCGCACCTCTTTAAGGGAACAATAACATTATTTATTTTTGTGCGACTGGGAGAAGGGTGATTAGAGCAAGATCGTCGGTGGTAGAGATTCTGTGCAGGTCGTTACGAATTACGATACGGAGAAATGGTGTTGTTGTACCCAATAATAACCGTATTTTTTTACCCGACTGCAATGAAAGGGTTGTGTTTTTCGCGCGTATCTTGTATGTATTGTATGTTTGTTTGTTTGTTTGTATGTATGTAATAATCTTTATTACCTACCTCATATCTTTTCAATTGTTAGATGGGTTTATTTAATTAAGTATTAAGTCATCGTCATCGTTAGATACTTCTTGACCGCTCAAGTGTTTTTAGATTGGTGAAGTTAAAAAAAAAACAAACATGGTGGATTTTGGGTGCCATATTGTGCGGATACCAATTATTTTTTCTTCCAAACCCATCGAGTGGGGTATCCAAGTGAAGGGTTTTGAGAGGTGATTACAAAAATATTTAAAACTTATATGATTAAAATGAATTCTTATACTCGTATACTTCTATTTCTTCCTTCTTTTCGTTTCCTATGGGCGGATTTTTTTATTTTAAATTAACGTTTTTTTTATGTAAATATATTATCCTACATTACTTCTAATAATATAAACGTGATTTTTTGTATATTTGTTGATCAATCACGTCTCAACGGAAATAGTGATTTAAATGAAACTGCACGCGTTTATACCATTAACTAGATTTTCGTCCCGGTAGTTCGTCTCCCTGGAAAAATTTAAATAATTTTCAACTTTGACGCAAACAAAGCCGCTGACAGAAACTAGTCCTACTAATACAATCCAACCCGGCTGAACGGATCAGGATAAAATTTAGCGTAGAGATATATTATAGCCCGGAATAGCATATAGGCTACCTTACGTCACGGTATAATGTTTCCCTGGGACATGAAAACAATTTTCACGCGGGCGAAGCCGCTGGCAGAAGCTAGTAAGTTATATTTATTTTTGTTAAGCTGTTTATACAGTTGTAACATACCGAACTGTTATTAAGATTTTCATTGATTTAGATCGTTTCTTCGAATTATATTTTTCTTAGGTTGCACTACGAAAATAATATCTGTAGGTAACAAGAATTCTGAACATAGCCGTAAGTGGTTAAACAGAGTTCTCAGAATCTTGAGAGCTTACTTATTGACCTGTACGGATGATATTGTGTGCGCAAGTAACTGGAACAGAGGATTAAAAACTGTAGCCAGTTCTTGTGAAACCAACATGGAGGATGAAAGGAATTTTGTGTTACACTGAAAGCTCATTCTAATTTACGTAGTTTGAAAAAGTATAAAGGAATCACAGCCTTAGGTATAAAATCCTACTTTGTTAAAAAAAAATCGGCAATACGAAAGTTTGTATGGCTGTGTGTTAGGTTTTCATGTAATAACCGCTGAGCGTATTTAGATGAAACTTGGCACATGGTTAGGCACACACCTGGATTATGATACAAAATACTTTTCATCCCAGTATAAGGAATGGAATGGATATTTTCACGCTATAAATATAGATATAAAGCTGCGAGTAGATTCTAGTAATTCCATATAGTTTTAGTTGCTTTCGCAAGACGACCAGTGTGCTTATGCCGAATTTTTTAACGTACTCACTCGTGATAACGTAAACGGTCTCTTATGTCAAAATTTAGAAGTATGTAAGGATCGTAGCAGGTTGCGTTCTGTAGTTTCTGCCTACACCCATGGGAAAAAGGCGTGAGTTTAGGCGTGTATGTATGTATGTATGTATGTATGTATGTCAAAATTTATACAAAAAAAGAGGTTTCTCCTTACCGTCACCAGAGTATAGTAGAGAGGCGTTTATCCAGTTTCAATACAAATTGACGTTTACGTTAACGCCATTAAACGTGAGTAAAAACTCACACTAAGGCCTCTGAACACAGCTTGGATGGGATTCCTTGCTAATTGGCGAGATGAAACACAACACCGAAAGAAATGAAAGGAATGGCGGAGGTCTTTAACCAGGAATGGGACAAATCAGGTTGATAAAAAAAAGTCACTTTCACCACCATCACTTTAACTTCAAGTTATAGGTGCAAGTGCATTCCTTCACAGAATTAATCTTATAAAAGGTTTCAATTTCTCTACAACTCTTGTTCAGCTCACCAGACAACTACTTAGTTCGTAGATAACAAACCTTCCACTAGATACTTGCTATTAATCAAAGTCGCCTATTGAAAGTAAACAATATAGTGAAAACCGTTGAACCCGCGACCATTTCAGTTTCAACAAACAACATTAGTCATTTGTCACACCGCCCCCTCTCCGACAAAGACAAACATTTTATGGACGATGGTTCCAACGGAGATATTACTTTTCGAGCACATATGGATGGTTGCAGAAATATTTATAAACAAGATGTATGACGGTGTGAATACGTCCGGGGTCCGGCGAATGGGTACGTCTCAATTTAGGTATGTTTGGATATACAACTAGCTTTTGTTCGCGGGTTCACTCGAATTCTATTGAAACGTCTTTCTGCAGCTGGGATAAAAGTATTCTATGTAGTGATTCAGGACAAATTCAATCGCTTCACTGCATGCACGTGATTTTGCCAAACAAACAGTATAAATTATACTATAACGAGACTTTAATAAAAATAGTATAGTTTGAAGTCTTTACCACAACAAGGTTTGAAAAAACTTGATAAAAAAATCACTACAGCATGTGACAAAAGTGGTATAAAATGTTTTTGTAGCAGTCATTTAAAGTCAGCATTTGGAGTTTACCTATAAAAATACATTCTACGTGTATGTTTGGCTATACGAATATTATGTTGACGCTAAAATCAAAAATATTTTGATGTAGGTTGGAACGATCTCCGGTCTAACCTTTTTCTGAGAAAGATAAGCGAAGATCCATTATGTTATGAGACAGTATCGAGAAAATGTTCGTTTAGGCTTCCGGCTGTCAATTTCAGCGTATCCATCGTACATAGTATGTAGAAAGGTATTTGTATTTGTTTTTTTTTTTTGTTGTAGAACATACATTTAATTCATCATCGTGAGTGGAATAGATCTATTAAAATATTTGAATGATGTACCTGAGACCCCCTTGGACACACATTACACTTTCATATATCTAGGATAACAGATCTCCACCCCGGTGGGTGCCCGCATTATCGAGGCTGGGGGCTCAGAAACCGTGGCCTGGTCACTCAAGAGGAAGCGGAGAGGAACCCGAGGAGGGGCCGCTCGTCAGGGCTTTTGCCGATAAGCCGGCAAAAGACAGTACCGACTACGTAGCAGGCAACATGTAGGTTGCGGTGCTGCCTGGGCGACATCGCAACTGAGGCGGGCCGCGATGTAGTATGGGGCCTCCCAAACCCATACGATATCGCGGCTGAGGGATGTAGACCGCAGTGGGAGAGGAGTGCCGGTATTGCGGTGCGCCGCTCTCCCTACCTTCCGCAGAATACCACCGTCTGAATGCGGACGCGGTGGGGTCGCAAGGGGAGGAGGAATGTAAGTATGGCGTTGGCCACTCTCCCTATCCCATGACGCTGAAAAATGGCAGGTGGCGGGGCCGTTGACCTTGACCCGTCACAAGGGGACCAAGGGTGCCATACACGGGTTTGTCTGGCACCCATGTGCTGGTTTGGTCCCTTTTTTTTTTAGCATGGAGAAATGCTCATGCATAATGCGCTACCACGGGGAGATAGCGCAGTTATGTGGGACTCTAACCCACTAAAACTCCACGGTGTCCTCCTGTGCCGCTTATGGCGGGAACACGGGTACGCGTTGGCACTCACCGCGAACCCGCCGCGGCTGTCCGTCACCGGACCCTCCTCTGGGGAGTACCCTCCATCACCGGCGCATTCTGAATACGAGGGCCCACATGCCACGGTAGCGCTCAACCAGCCGTCACATCACAACGTGCTACGCCGCTCTGGTCTGCGGTTGCCCCTTCATTACTTGGAAGAGTTCCTGACCGTTCTGCTGCCTGCCTAGCTGACGACCTCATACAACGGCACGTCGTACGAAGCCGGCCTTTTTTTTTACCTTTACTATTAACTTGGCCTACGTTTAGCTTTACTGTACTAAACGTAACGTTAGAGTTTGGCACAGGCTATCTCTCCTTGGTAGCGCAGTATGCATGAGCATTTCAACAAGCTAAAAAATAAAAAGATCACAGATCTATGAGTCATATGTATATAATAATGTAATAACATTATGATTTCTTATGAATCATATTTTCTTTGATAACAAATTTGATGATGATGATTCTTTCGTGAGAGCAGTGGTGGCCCAGTGGTAAAGGCCCCGACTTACGTGTCGCAGGCCGTGAGTTCAAACCCAGGCAGGCCCTTTACCTTGTGTAAATTATCCATCATCACTTCTCTTAAAACGCGGAAAACATCGTGAGGAAACCGGCATGTCCTGGAACCAAAAATTCAAAGACATGTGACATCCACCAACCCACACTGGGACTGCGTGGTGGATTAAGGCGCATTACCTCTCTCACAGAGAGGATGCCTGTGTTCCAGCAGTGAGGACATTATAAGGCTGATGATGATGATGATGATGGTGATGATTCTTTCGTGGTGATCCTAAGTATGAGCCTAGATATATAATAGTGTAATACCTCCCCAAAAATACCTTTAATACCCTACATATTGTCGTTTTTAACCCCTGCCGGAAAAAGAGGGGTGTTATAAGTTTGACGTGTGTTGCTGTGTGGCTTCATAGCGTCCAAACTGGTGAAACGATTTTGTTTTTTTTTTGTTTAAAATGTGACTTAATCGAGAGTGTTCTAGGCTATGTTTGAATAAAATCGGTTCAGCCGTTCAAAAGTTATGGGCGTTTTACTGTTTGAATCGGAGTGTTTCGTAAGATATCGTGTCATAATTACCTACGTCTTCAATAGATTGCCGATCGAAGCGTATTTACTATGTACTAGATAAATTATGTAGCATGAAATAAAAATGAGTCGCGGGTTTTTTTAAATTTTGAAATTTTACTTGTTTGACATTGTTTGTCTTGTCACTGAGGGGATTCTGCGAAACGAATTTGAACGTAAAAACCTGCTGGTTTCAGATCAATGGCCGATGTTGACTTACTTACTTAAGATCCTCTGACCCCTAGCTGGGGCAGAGGGCTTCCACATTAGTCCTCCATCGAGACCGGTCTTGAGCTTCGCGCTTCACCTCGCTCCACGCCATTCCGATACTCGTCGCTTCAGCCAATATGGTGCGTCGCCAGGTTTGACGGGGACGGCCTCGCTTCCTTTTTCCTTAAGGATTCGAATCTAAGGCCTGTTTAGGAATGTGATCGGAATTCCTCCGGAGCGTGTTACCAAACCAACACCATTTACGCCGCTTGATCTGGCGGTCGATCGGCGTCTCGTGGCATCTCTCCAACAGCTCTACATTAGAGATGGTCTCGGGCCAGTAAATGCCGAGGATGCGACGAAGACATCGGTTGACGAAGACCTGGATTTAGCGCGAAATGTCCTTTGTTACCTTCCACGTTTCGCACCTGTAGAGCAGCACGGATTTGACATTGGACCCGAAGATTTTGAGTTTAACCCTTCGGGTCAGTTGCCGCGATTGCCACACAGGTCTCAGCTGTGCGAAGGTTGCTCGCGCTTTGGCGATCCGTGAAGTGATGTCCTCTTCAGTTCCTCCAGTCTCTGACACGACGCTCCCGAGGTACGTGAATTTGTGGACGCGTTCCACAACCTCTGTGTCGATTAAAATCGGAGACGAATTCTTCACACCTGTACGCATCTCCTGGGTCTTCCGGATGTTAATTTTGAGCCCAGTTCTCGCCGCCTCCTGGCGCAGGTCGTCCAGTTTCGCTTGCATGTCGGTATGATGTGTATGACTCAGCAGGCATAGATTCATCAGCATAGTCCAGGTCTTCCAAGACGTTGGTCAATCCCACTCAATCCCGCGACGCCTGATTTCGTTAATGCGCAACATGACTCAAAGTATGCATGACGATGTTGACTTGAAGTAGGCATTTTCTCTTAAACTCTCAGAAAAAACATACTGCATTTTGGCTTAGTAAGCTAACACTTAAAAAAATATCGTTAATACAGACAAAAATTTTCGTGTTAAACGGCGTTTATGAAAATTTAAGCAAATAAACTTTGAAAAATCCATTATGAAAAGCAGCTTACCCCAATACGGTGAAAGTATTTCTGTCTAATGCGTGCTTCGGAAAGTTTCGGGTATAAATAAGTATACCACTAACTGCGAAACACCAATTTTTTTTTTTTTAAAAGAGTAAGTATGGAGTTTCTTGTGCGTTCTTCTCCATATCAATCTACTTTCCGAATGCACGGTAGAATCATTTTTTTTTTTTTTTTTTTTTTTATCTGTTTTTTTTGTTTTTTTTTTTTTTTATTACTTTTAAATTTATTTTTTATTACTTTTAATTTTTAATTTTAATTTATGTGACGTTCAAAAGTGCCGTTTATTGGCCTAATTGAATAAATATATTTGACTTTGACTTTGACTTTGCTCAGCGAAGTTTCAAAATTCGCTGAAATGTGGTGTGAACAACGGTATTGTTTTAAAAATATGATGTTGCTTTTTTAGACAGATATTCGTGCTTTTTTTAAATACTCTAAGCTTGTCGGTGCTCTTGTTTGTTTTGAATTTTATTGTTGATTTTGGTGTGTTCAGTTTTAATTATTTTTATTGGAAGATCTTTTTATTACTTAAAAAGTCTTTAACATTAATTTCTCGGTAAGACGCAGTTCCGGACATTTGAAAGGCGTTCGAGGGGCCGAAGCCAACTCTCTTAGTTCAGTAAGACATTTTTCATGAAATTAGGAATCAACCGATGATTATATTATCCCTATATGTTATAGCACTTATTATTATTTTGTCTACAGCTTTAACATTTTTATATATATTGTATAACAAACAAAACACTATTCATACAGCTTTAGAATGCATTGCATCAGTTACAAATTTACGGTAGCTGTTCGTAGTCAACATTTAATTTCCTACTTCAACCAAACTGCCAATTACTCTCATATTGACAGTATTGATTTATTAGTGTACGTATAATAACTTGCCAGTTCACAATTGGGCATCCCACGCGGGGCAAACAAGACCGGTACTTACAACTAATTGTAGTTATTTAATTGAAAAACACTGAAATTAAAATTCAATTGAAAACACTGAAAAATAACGGCACCGATTTTGACGGCTCCAAAAAAGATATACACATAAATTTTTCGGAACAAATTCTCTAAATTATGGCGGATACCGCATCTGTTATTAACAATGCAGCCCCACAGATATAGATAAAAGCTAATTTATTTTAAATCGACAGTATACATGATGTAACTTGTTGGTCCACAATATCCAACACTATCACAATATCCCACGCGAGACCATCAGGACTTTTACCAAAGAAGAAAAAACATTGTTCATACAACCTAATAATGCAACAATTGGTAAAACCTAGCTCTCCGTAGTCAACATTTTTGTTTTCTGCTACATTCATACTGCCAATCTCATACCGACTGACAATGTTGATTCATTACAGTCACCTGTAATTTGTTAGTCCACAATTGGGCATCCCACGCAACGCCTAAAATACCTCGTAAACCACCTCCGGCATTACAACCAAGAAAAAATTTGAAATTATGTTGGCCGCAAGACCGACTAACTTTCAGACGTTGAGAGCTGCAATACCGAGTTTTATTATCTTAATAAAAAGCGGGAAACTTGGGGGTTATTTTTAACTGCGGTTTTCTGAGTGTCTCTGGTTGGAGTTAAGTCTGGTAATTAAAAGTTGTGGTTCGTTAGTATCGTGCGGTTAACACTTGTACTGTGGAGCCAATTTGTGACGCGCATGGTCTGGTGCCTGCACGTTTTGTGTTCAAGTAAACACGGCGGCTCTTTTTGACGGATTTCATGTTTCACTTTTAACAACTCAAATAATTCGTCAAACTTACCAGCTCTTTGAAAATGGGAAATGAATTTTAAATTTCGAAAATGCGAACGTTTGTTTTCGGTTTTTAATGAATATTTGAGGACTCAAAAAATGCTTATTTTAGTAGGTCATTAAAACAACTCACAAAATAATATGGCAAAGTGAACAATTAATTCGGTACCACTTGGTGTCGCTGTCGACTATTCTTTAGTTTTGAGTTTTTTCATGAAACTCAATCCAATGCATTAGAAGAATATTTTCTTATTTTCTTGTAGAAATAAATTAAGTTAGTGATGACTTTCGTAATTATTTTACTTTTTGCATCTTTCATTTGACTTGAATAGTATAAAAACATTTACGCCAGGAAGAAGCTCGACGCGATTACCAGGATGTTTGCGATCAAAATCTCCAAAGCTCATAGGACTACTTCGATGGTGGCTTCAGCGGTCATTGCAGGTACGTGGGACACTCAGAAAGTTTTGCGAAACTAAAAAAAATTGTTCTATACGTACATATATTTTTATTAAATCTTTTCAAAGTACTTTCCACCAGCCTCTATACAAAGATTCATGCGCCTAAACCAGTTTTCAAAACACTTTTTCCAGTCCGCCGCAGACACCTCGTTTACAGCCTGCTCGAACGCAGCCAGCGCATCTTCCGGCGACGAAAATTGTATCCCTTTGAGCTGATTTTTTATTTTTGGGAATAAAAAGAAGTCACACGGTGCTAGATCAGGGCTGTAAGGAGGGTGACCCAGGAGTTTGACTGGCGTGCTGTCCAGGAAGTCCCTCGTTTTGAGTGCGGTGTGCGCAGGTGCATTGTCGTGGTGGAGCAGTAGCCCGCGGAGCCCTGTGTTTGGTCGCTTGTTGCTTATAACAGAGAAAACTTCTGGCAAACATTTGGTAGTATACCATTCGGCATTAATGCTTCTTTGATCCCGTAAGGGAATTGATACCAAGTGGCCAGTCAAATTAAAAAAGCTAGCGATCAAAATCTTACCCCCGCTTCTAGATCGCTTCACTTTGGTAGGCGTTGGCTCATTTTGAAACACCCAAACAGTCGACTGGCGCTTGGTTTCTGGGTCGTATTGATAAATCCAGGACTCATCACCTGTAACGATGTCGTAAACACGCCGAGACGAGCCTGCTTCAAATTTGTTAAGCATATCACGGCACCATTCCACCCGGGCCTGCTTCTGAGCATCGGTGAGGTTGTGCGGCACCCAGCGTGATACTATCCTCCTCACGCGAAGATGGCTGTGTAGAATCTCGTGAACGCTTCCCGATCCAATCTTCAATATGTGTTGAATCTCCTGATATGTAATTCGCCTATTGTCTTGGATTAAATTTTTCACTGCTAGCACGTTTTCTTCGGTAACAGCCGTCAAAGGGCGACCGCTTCTTTCGTCATCCCCCAAAGTTGGTCGACCGCGCTTGAATTCGTTATACCAACGATACACGGTTGCCTTGGAAGGGCCTTCATCCATGAATGCCATTTGAAGTCTATCGTACGATTCATCCGGTTTCAGGCGACACTTGAAATCGTATAAAATCATAGCTCTAAAATGTTCCCGGCGCAGATCCATATTTCAGTGAGACACAATACTTTGAATTAACTCGCAAAAAATGTGGAGGGAAATTTTGAAATTGGAACTTACTTATTTTTACTTATAAATAATCATATTTTCGAAAAACATTATAACTGGCCAGTCTCCCATATATAAAAACTTTTTTTCGCAATACTTTCTGAGGGGCCTGGTATAATGCCCCTTGACCTGCGTGCAATAGAAAACCGGAAAATTTATGAAATAAAAAGAGGTAAGCCACTGGATGAGCTCCCGGGCAGAGCCCTGGAAAGACGTGCACTCCCCTCTGAGTTGCCTCACCCCGCTCTCAGGGTGAGGCTGGGATGCCGATACATAGATTCTCCCGAAGATCTATCCACAATCGGGAATGATTCCCTCCGACTCTACACAGACGGGAGTAAAATTGAGGGTAAGGTCGGAGCCGCAGTCTCATGCTGGGATGGGGACCGGGAGGTCGCGAGGATAGGCCTCAAACTGGGTAACCACTGCTCAGTGTTCCAGGCGGAAATGGTCGCTATCAGCAGGGCGATAAAATATGCCGAGGAGAGAAGACCACCGATCTCCGTAAACATAATTTCAGACTCGAGATCTTCACTGGATGCCATTGCAGACCCAAGAACACAAAATGTTATCGCCATTGGGGTGCAGCAAGCGATTGCTGAAGCGAAACACCGGGGCAGGGATATCCAGCTGTTCTGGGTGAGAGCCCATGCAGGAATACCCGGCAATGAGAGGGCAGATGAACTTGCCAAGAACGCAGCACTCCACAGGAAGACCAGCCCCGTCTATGATGACTTCCCCCTGTCTTTCGCAAAGCGCTCGATCAGGGAGACTACGCTGGACATATGGCAGGAGCGCTTCATGTCCGGTACTCATCACGATAGAGGCATCCGACTATTCTTCGTGGACGTTAAACGGGCTTATAGGGTTTTAGGAAAGATAGGCACGCCTAACAACCTTAGAGCTCAGCTCTTTACTGGACATGGTGGGGTGCGCGAATATCTATTCAGATTTAAGTTGTCGAGTGACCCAGCCTGTGTTTGTGACGGTTCAACAGTAGAGACGGTGAAGCATATCCTCGTGGACTGCCCCCGATTTGTGCGTGAAAGATTCGACTGCGAGCAGAGGCTGGGCCGCTCGGTGGATAACTTCCTGGAGCTGGTTGATGATGACAACTGCCGGACCCATTTCTTTGCTTTCGCGGAGGGAGTTCTGGCCAAGGCTGCCAAAGCAAATGGGTCGACACTTCCTTAACTGCCTTGATTTTTATATATATTTTATTTTTACAGCCACTTTATACCATATTAAGATAAAGTGGTAGCAATAAGTCAATAGTAGTCTTAAAAATGATTTTATTTCTGTAAGTTGTTTTGTATAAACGCATTTACATGTCTAACATAATAAGTAGTAAGTTGTCTAACTTGCAATGCTAATATTAATTTTGTCCTGTGATGTCATATCTCATTAGTATAAACTATAAGTTTTAGTTAGTTGGGTCATCCTACCGTGATAAATATGTTGTAAACAGTAGTCATATAGTTTTAGTCTAATAACCTTATAATTTAATTATTTTACAAAGTTTCTAGAAAGTAAGTTAAGTAGTAAGTTTATTTTGTACTTAGATTGTAATATTGTGGGAAAAGAAACTACGAAGAACCCAAAAAAAAAAAAAAAAAAAAACCTGCAGATAGTTGTTCCGGCTCTCGGTGTTGTGTATGTGAGTTTATAGGTTTGTTTACGCACCCACGATACAGGAAGAAATTCCTAGTGTGGGGCAACGTTTAAAAAAAAAAAGAAAGAAAGAAGAAGAAAAAGAAGAATTTGCCATTGCGCAGCAATTCTGTCACCTCGTGTTCCGAGCCGCCATTAACTTGGAATCGAACTGTACCAGTAACTAAGTGCTGTAAGCCTGTATCATCCCACTTTTGGGCAAAGGTCTCAGTTGATGGCGGTACAAACCACAAATAACCAGTATTCCTAGCCTTGAACCGAACAGATGAACTCTTCGTTTTGTTTTTTTTTATTTTTACAGAAATCCTATTAATATTAAAGGCGAAAGTTTGTGAGTAAGTGTAATTGTAGTATGTTTGTAACACTTTAACGCAAAAACTACTGAACGAATCTATATGAAATTTGGCACAGAGATAGATTGTAGTCTGGAATAGCACATGGAATACTTTTTATTCCGGGCATATGTTCCTTTGGGTTAGTTTTCGACATTCACATGGGCGAAGCCGCTCGCAGAAGCTAGTGTAAATATATAAACGGTCTAGAAAAACAAAGAAAGTTACGTCTCATTTTCTTTTCTGTTTATTTTCAGTTTCCCTAGGTAAGTTTTTTCAGAAATACACGAGCCTTAGCCCCTAAAATATTCAATAGCACAAAATAGTTCGACGTCTGTCATGGCCTATATTGTCATGTAGATTGTGTAGGAAAATAGCAGAAACGCGAAAATATACAATATTGTGGCAGAAAACCGAGGGAAAGATAAGTAAATATTTTTTTTATATTTTTATTTAACTTAGTTAAGTACCACACTAATATAGTAAAGGCGAAAGTTTGTGAGTGTGTATGTTTGTTACTTCTCTACGCCAGAACGGCTGCATGGATCTGGATGAAGTTTGACACAGAGATGGATTATAGTCAGAAATAGCACATATAATACTTTTTATCCCGGGAATATTTATCTATTCATTTATTTATTTATTTAATACTTTATGCACACAAACGTACAGAGGCGGACTTAATGCCTAAGGCATTTTCTACCAGTCGACCTTTGGGTGATGCAGAGATAAATAGTGGTAGGTGCAATATTTTGAGTTAAGCAAAATCGCGTTTATTTAAATAAATATACCTAAACTAAAAATACAATATATACTCAAAGAATAAACTAAATACACAAATATAAATAAACAATTAGTAGTTATTGATAATTATGGAAAATCATTAGCGCTGTGGCGATACTACTGCCATCTTCTTACGAATGTGCTCGCGAACCTTAATTTTGAAGGTTAATCGGTTGGTTGCCATCCTGATTTAACACATACATTTGTCTTTTGCACAGTAAATATGTTCACTCGGGATAGATTTCGATTTTCGGGTAGGTGAAATCGCTGGCAGAAGCTAGTTTTCTAAATAAAGTCCTTATTTTGTAGGCTTTCATTAAGGCATCATAATATTGTATTTATCACTAGCTTCTGGCAGCGGGTTCACCCGCGCAAAAGTATTAAATTAATTATCCCAAGGGAAAACTCTCGGCATAAAAAGTTCATAATGTCCTAATCCAGGTGCCGTACTCTGACGTGTTAAAACTATCGTGATTCCGCTGTGAGAATGGGCAAGTCATTGTGGGTCTATGTTTTAGTTTTGACATTATCCACAGGACCATGTGCTAAGTTTCATCTCAATCCGTCAATCCGTTGAGACTTGAAAAGGTGACTAATTCTGAATGTCTGTCCCGACAGACTGTAGTAAGGATTTAATATATAACTCAGAATAATGTTCTAACTAATTAAAAACCTTGAAAGCGAGTCGGTTTCTTTCTCAATTTGAAAAATGAAAATTGTTTTCATTTTAAAACCAGCCAGCAGCCACGACTTATAAAAAAAAACTTATTTGACTTCGGATCTACAATGAAATTGTTTCCAAACACAACAGCTCACACACAAAGAATTAAATGGCATGTATTTTAGAAAAATTGGTAATGAAATAGGTACCACAAATTGTTACAAATACAGTTATGTGAACTGATAATTATGCCGTCGTTATTATCTCGCTTAAACATTGGTTACATAGATACAAATTTACATAGAATAAAATACCTAATTAACAATAAATATGGGCGTGGATGGCCCAATCTAAAACTATGAGGAATAGCGGAAAACACTCAAACGAGTCCAGTGGCCGATTTTGATGAAAACTAAAACTGCATCATTGAACATTTTTGAATAATAAACATTCCTAGTCAGCAATCGAACCCGTTGATTTTGAAAAAAGTACATGCTGTATTATTTCGTCTACTGATAGTATAAAAAGGGGAGGGCTAATTGGGCTTCAAAAATTCATCCACATCGTTTTCAACGGAAAAAGTGGCCAGAACGCTGGCATCATTGCCACGTCGAATGGAAACAGTGGCTGGATATTTGGATAATGACAAGAAACAATTAAAAGTCTGCGTATTATACAAGAAACTTACCTTCTTTATAAGCGACAATGATGATATGTCCAAAAAACTGAAACAAAAGCCAAAATCTTGATCTTGTCCTTGACCTTGCCTTTTCTACACACATCAGTGCGTAATTCCGGTAGAAAATAATTTGTTTACGCAACAGTTTACGCCTATGTCATAACGTACCTTTCATCTGTCATCAAGATACGATATTATATATAAGTTCACGCTTACATAATTTCTATGAGCAGTCAATCTTATGTACGGGTAAGGATGGTTTTCCAGCAGAAATGTGCGAAATAGCTAGTCGGTATTCGAGGAAAAAATGTACCAATAGCTTCACTTCATTTTCCTAGTCTGGCTTAGCGCAGCTCTGAAGGAAAAGGGCTGTCGGAGATAGGTATTTGTATATAAACAAGCGAGAGATGTGTGCGAGTGATGCGAACGAGGAATGTGTGCGAGGAACGTGTACTAGGGCAGCGAGACCAAAATGTGTCCGAAGAATAAAATTGAGTTGTGCAAAGAGTCGAGCGAGAGTTGAGCGGACTCTACATCGAATATCTGAATACAAACAGTTTCACAGCTTCGCTTCGACGTTACGCATCCTCGCACCGCCTAGCTACCTAGTTCATCTTTGGAGGAAAAGCACCCCAGGGCTGGTAAACGCGGAGATACGTTAATGTGTGTAGATAGCGGTAATTCCCTTGCTCATCGATTTTAAACGTCAATGAACGCCGCGTGTTTAGATTTTGAGGACTTGTACGGAATTACAAATCAGGAATTTGATGTGTTGAGATCAAAGTTGAGGTATATTATTACTGAATTTATGAAGATTCCTAATCAGGTTAATGAGAAACTAGCTCGCGTGTAGGTAAGTCAGAAATTACCCAAAGAGAGCGTATAAAAGTGTTACATCCTAATACAAGACATAGTTTATTATCTGTGTGCCCAGTTTTATCCAAATCTGTTGAGCCGTTGAGGCATGATTGATAAACAAACGTATATTACAGATTTTTACATTAATAGTACAAAGTACGAAGGAGAATTACCAACGGTATAAACAACTGGCAAAATGTGTAATATTTATTATCCGAATAATATTTCTACTACGTAACATTACTGACCAATTTATAACAGAAAGCTAGCGTCTAACAAGACGTTTTATTACTATTTTATGCGTGTATAAAATCATAAAGCCACGCTCGCCCTAATCGAAACAATTGCGTGACAAGACCCTATCTGACGGGTCGTCCACCAAAGTGTGCGCATATTGCGAACTGCCAAACTTTCTGTCAAGTCACATAGGCTAAAATAGGCACTTAACCTTAATGGGGAATGCCATTAATTTTCCGCGAGATGCCTTAATGCTTTTGTCGCTGGAAAAATGTCAGTGAATAGGTGGGGGCGACCACGGTCAGTGTTTTTCACTAATACCATGTTTTAAAGCTCAAAGCGCTTCAGAGATGAATGAGTAAGCGCTTTTTAGGCTGTTTTTATAAATATCTTTTTTACTACGGCGATGTTCTTGTCAGTTAAGTAAATAATTGTGTACCTTTTATAAATGATTTTCTTTTTAATTTTGTGGATGGATTCTTGTTGATTAAATTGAGGTTGCGATTTTACAGTTTTAAAAGGCAAATACTGAAAAGTATTTTTTGTAATAAAATATAATTCGCCTGATTAATAAAAGCTTTATGTCAGTACATTGATATAAACGCACAGTAAATATTCAGAAGAAAACTACTTAACCTTTTAAGTTTTTCGTAGATTATGTTTTCCAAACAACGTTTTGTGAAAAGGCAAAACAATGAGCGTCCCACGGGCAAACCTTATGATGTAGCATTGTTTTCTTACTCTAGTTCGGAGCAACTTTTATCATCTTCGTACAGACACAATAATATTCTGAAAAACTTCACCCTTTCCTTTTCGAAACAATTTGTAAGAGCAAGAAACCCTTAATTAGTCCAGAGAAGACACAGACAGCAAAACCAAGTAGCAGCCGAAAATAACTTGAAAGTTATTTTTGACAAAATTTACGCTTACTTTTAACATCTCAACTTTGTCTTATATAAAACTAGCTGTTGCCCGCGACTTCGTCTGCGAAGCATTAGTAATTCGAATAGCTTATTTTTTATATCGCAGCATAATATTGTGGGTTTGCCATACAAACTTATACCTCTCTTTCCACCCCCTTAGGTAAGATTTCCGGGATAAAAACTATGCTATTTCCTGTCCAGCGTTTCAAAATATCTCCGAACCAAATTGCATCTAAATAGGTTCAACGGTCTAAGCGTGAAAAGGTGGACAGAGAGACAGACAGAGTCACTTTCAAATTTATAATATTAACTCCGCCCTCGACTTCGTTCGTGTGATGACAACCAAAAATAAGCAGCAATTAAACCTGAGACAAACGGTCCAATTCGGTAGTTCCAAATCGATATAGAGGTCCACATCCTAGTGCCATTTGATTCTTCAAAGAAACTTTGACACCCCTAAATCGGCTTCGGGGGGTAAATCCGAAAAACTAATGATGCCATCCTTTATTATTTTGCCACAGGAATAAGATTTTTATACAAATAAATGTCTCCCTTTTAACCCTTTAAAAAGTTGAATTTCCAAAAACCCCTCCTAAGTGCTCCCCAACGTCTTAAAAAGAAGCTATGTGCAGTAAAAGTAATCAAAAATCTTTACCACCCCGAAGTCGTATTTTAAGGGTAGTTTCGAGAAACTAATTATTGAAAACCTTTATTGTTTATTTAGGATGGTATTTATGTCAAGTTTCATGTTTATTCACCCAAGAAATCTGATTCTTCAAAAAAATTAACTTACCCTAAATCGTCTTTTGGGGGTAGTTTAAAAAAATAATAACAGCAACCTTTATTATTTATTTAGGTTAGTATTTGTGGCAAGTTTATTGGCCCAAGAAACCAGATTTTTCAAAAACACTGTAATACCTCCTAAATCGTGTTTTGGGAGTAGTTCCAAAAAACTAATAATCATTAACATTATTGTTTATTTAGGATGGTATTTATGTCAAGTTTCATGTTCATCCACCCAAGAAATCAGATTTTTCAAAACAAATAACAACCCCTAAAGCATCTTTTGGGGGTAGTTTCGAAAAACTAACAATGAAAGTCTTTATTGTTTATTTAGATTAGTATTTGTGTCAAGTTTCAAGTTTATTAACTGAAGTAATAAGATTCTTCAAAAACACTGAAATACCTCCTAAATCGTCTTTTGGGGGTAGTTGCAAAAAACTAATAATCACAAACTTTATTGTTTGTTTAGGATGGTATTTATGTCAAGTTTCATGTTTATTCACCCAAGAAATCAGATCCTTCAAAAAAAAATAACATCCCCTAAGTCGTCTTTTGGGGGTAGTTTCAAAAAATAATAAGAGCAACCTTTATTATTCATTTAGGTTAGTATATTAGTGGCAAGTTTATTGACCCAAGAAATCAGATTTTCAAAAACACTGTAATACCTCCTAAATCGTCTTATGGGGGTAGTTGCAAAACACTAATAATGACAACCTTTATTGTTTATTTAGGATGGAATTTATGCCAAGTTTCAAGTTTATTCATCCAAGAAATCAGATTCTTCAAAAAAACTAACATCCCCTAAATCTTCTTTTGGGGGTAGTTTCGAAAAATAATAATAGCGACCTTTATTATTCATTTAGGTTAGAATTTGTGGCAAGTTTCAAGTTTATTGACCCAAGAAATCAGATTTTGCAAAAACACTGTAATACGTCCTAAATCGTCTTTTGGGGGTAGTTGCAAAAAACTAATAACCACAAACTTTATTGTTTATTTAAGATGGTATTTATGTCAAGTTTCATGTTTATTCACCCAAGAAATCAGATTCTTCAAAAAAAATAACATCCCCTAAATCATCTTTTGGGGGTAGTTTCGAAAAACTAACAATGAAAGTCTTTATTGTTTATTTAGATTAGTATTTATGTCTAATTTCAAGTTTATTAACTAAAGTAATAAGATTCTTCAAAAAAACTTTAACACCCCTAAATTGTCTTTAGGGGGTAGTTTCAAAAAATAATAATAGCAACCTTTATTATTCATTTAGGTTAGTTTTTGTGGCAAGTTTCAAGTTTATTGTCCCAAGAAATCAGACTTTCCATACAAATTTCAACAACCCCTAAATCATTATTTGGGGGTAGTTTCGAAAAATTAATGATGTCAATCTTTATCATTTACTTAGAATACTATTTGTGCTAAGTTTCAAGAATTTTGGTCGAAGGAATTAGATTTTTCATACAAACTTTCAACCCCCTTTTTACCCCTTTAGGGGTGAAATTTCCAAAAATCCTTTCTTAGTGCACACTTACGTCACTTGAGGAACCTTTCTGCCAAATTTCATGCTTCTAGGCTTAGCAGTTTTGGCTGTGCGTTGATTGATCAGTCAGTCAGTCAGTCACCTTTCGCTTTTATAGATATAGACAAGCAAAGGAAAACAAGGAAATATTCTGAACATTTCCTAAGTATGACGACATTGAGTAGCTACGTACAAACATACCTTAGACAGGATGGTGAAACTTTTGCCTTGACATACTAACCATATTTTTTTGAGATATTTTTATTCATTTTTCTTTGTACTTTATTAATAAGAAAAAATGCTTAACAATTAATTACGAGCTAACCTAAAATGCTAATATGCCATTTATCTCTAACTTAATATGTTACGTGATAGATTATTTTAAAACTAAGAATAGTGTCCATTTGCACTTTTAGACAAGTCCGTAGCAGTTTCTTAGGGTCTGATACAATTTATAAAAACACTATGTTCATGTTTTGTATGTATAGCACAATTTTGTCTCTATTATTCATTCGCTTTGTACACTACACTAATTCAAAAGATTTAGATTTTTTTAGCCTACGCACTAAATCTATGTTGTCTAGCAGCTGGATAACCTCAACATTCACGTGTCGATGGAGTCTGCGTTCGTGAGCAAATTTTTGGATGATGGTGGTGACGAATTCCATTTTAAGGTCACGGTGAAGATATTCATTTCTTATATACCAGGGTGCATTTACACCATCACTAAGGACTTTATTTTGAAATTTTGTATTATTTTGACGTTGTACATAAACATGCTTTATTAACGGCTTTGTAGGTAGGCACTGTGCAACGTTCGAAGTACGAAGAAACTCTTCTTCTACTACCGCGAAACGGAAGATGCAGCGTTGGAAGGCCTCCCTCTAGGTGAACCGATGACCTGGTTAAGGTTGCGGGAGTCCGATGGATGCGAGATGCGCAGGACCAGTGGCGTCTCCAAAGTTTTGGCGCCCCTGGCCATATTATAGAATTTGCGCCATTAAAGAAATTAAAACTCTTAGCTATAGTTATGGTTTAACAAAAATGGGTGAGCGAGCGCAGTAAACATTTAGCACCGCGCCCCAGACCAGACGTTACGGGGTGGTAGGATGGAAGAGCATGTCGTATAGTGCTTATCAGTACGATAGGCTGGTAAAATCGGCTTGCACCTCCCCTCACAGCCTTCATCCCCAGGCCATGGCCTTCTTGGTCTAAGGGTAAATACGCCACTGCACTGGATTAATCAGTGTGGCGACGCTTGGTGGATGCCTATGTCCAGCAGTGGCCGTCATTCGTCTGAAATGATGATGATGATCATTATAGATTAATTACTTAAACAAATAAACATGTACAGGTTCCCCATCCCTAGCCAAGTCCTTCATTTTTATTTCACCGCTCGTTCCATTCATGTCTCTTCGATTGGAAAATTATTCATCAAATCAAAACGATACGCAGACACCGAGATAGGACCCGCTTCACGATGAAACCCCGTAATTGGCCCTTTTATAAAAAGAAGTAACAATCGTTTGTTTTTCATGTTTATTTTTTCTCTTTTTCTTTATTGAGTTGTTATTGTTATTTGTTTAGTTACCTGGTGGTTTGGTGAAATGATTTGTTGTAACTTTTATTGTGATTGAAGAAGATTTGTTACTATAACTTTATATGTTGTTGTTTTCAGCTGAACTTGGAACAGGAATTGGTTTCAGTGTTCTTAATATTATTTAGATGGGAATTACCAAATTATACCAAAGGAACCTATTACCTGAATAAATAATATGCTATGTGTTAATCCAGGTTATACACTATCTGTGTGGCATATAAAATTAATAAGTTAAGGAATTATTATGTATATTCAAAAGTTAGTAAATATGAATAAATCCTATTGTCATACCTACTCAATCTGCCTAGCCTTTCCCAATTATGTTGTGGTCAGTTTCCAGTCTAACCGTATTCAGCTAAATACCGGTGTTTCACACGGAGCGACTGCCTATCTGACCTCCACAACCCAGTAGCTGGGTAACACGATACCTCCTGGCTAGACTGGTGTCAGATCTCAGGCATCTGACAACCCGTAACGACTGTCAATCTGCCAAGCCTTCTCCCAATTATGTTGGGGTCAGCTTCCAGTCTAACCGGATTCAGCTGAATACCAGTGTTTCACATAGAGTGACTGCCTATCTGACCTCCACAACCCAGTAACTGGGTAACACGATACCTCCTGGCTAGACTGGTGTCAGATCTAAGGCTCCTAACTACCCGTAACGACTGTCAAAACTAGCTATGTAAAGATGATCACCCATCCACGAACCGACCTCGGCCAGCGTTGCTTAACCTTGAAGATTGACGACCCGTGCGGCTGTTATTATTTAGCCACGAGCTGTCACAAGTCTTCAACCCGTGGTATTGACATACCTACTGAAAGGCAAAAACTTATCGTAAGAAATGTTTTGAGCTTAGTGACGAAACCGATCCTTGTTTAACAATCGGGTAAATTAATGGTTGATTTCATTGTAACCAATTATACTGCACGACACAATAGTCAGAAATGTGCGAAAAAGTGCTTTACAGAGTACATTTTTAAATTCCTTCCGAGCGCAATTAGAAAGAGTTACTGTGACACGAAAAAGCAACCAAAAAAACTCTGCGAAAAAAGCGGGTTAGTGCTGACATCAAAAACACTTTATGACTTAAAAAATACCGGCCTGTAATTGTTCCAATGTAGGCACGAGCAATAATCAGACTGGCGATTATATTAACTGTTAGTTCATGCTTCCTTTATTTAAGTCAGTGATCTACCTATTTAGCTTATTTGTTCCACAGCACACTGCTATATCAAATTAAATCAAATCAAATCATTTATTCGCTAGAATGTAGGTGTTTATAATAAGATCGTGGGATGATAAGGTGAGCCATACATTCTGGCCAAAATTTGGCATGCAAAATTACGTATAGTACCTAAATTAAATAAAAAACAATTGATCAAATAAAGTCAAACAGATAAAGATGTCTAATCGGTCATTTAAAAAGTCATTAATCGAATAATAACATTTCTCTAGTAGAAAATACTTAAGATTTTTTTTGATAATTAGAAATGTGTGCTAGGACAAAGCACGCCCGGAACTAATTCCACCCAGCCTTTTCATCCTCGGACTAACAGACGTACGGCGATGCGCCATCTGTACATAGTAGACATCCCCACCCATACCCACTAAACGTTTTGAGAATACTTTTATTATGCGTACAGCTAAGGAGTGGAATTCCCTGCGGGAGTCTGTGTTTCCCGATAGCTACAATCTTCTTTAAGTCAAGAGTGAATAGGTTACTTCTAGGCAAGCGTGCTCCACCGTCGACCACATCATCGCATAAAAAAAACCCTCCCTCTGCCTTTTCCTTTTCTTTATAGGAGTCGAGCTTGACCCGCTTTGGTCTACTGCGAAGTCATCAGACGTTTAATGGGGTTCTTTACTCATCTGAAACGCGGCAGATATGTCAGATGTGGACGTCAGTGATCATAATTTCAGCCGAAAGTCGTCCTGCTGGACATAAGCCTCCCTCAACGTCAGTGATCTTATTAACACGACGTCAGTATGAAAGATATATTTGAACCCACGACCTTAAGGTTGCCCTAGTCGACGGTACGAATTATTTTGTGCGTGGGGTTAAAATGCATGCTATCTCATCTGACAACACGTGCGACAGAGATAGATGCTGTGATGAGCAGTAAGAAGCTAGTTTGCGTACGAATACACACTTTTGCAGATTTGTAGCGAAATGGATGATGATTTAGGACGAAACCGAGCGTGCGAAATTTTATAAACAGACCTTTGGGAATATGGATAATATCATGAAAAAACGACTTAATGTATATATTCAAAATAAAATTATTTGCATTGTTGAACTACTAATCTATCCTGTATGGTGACTGTTTTGAAAATTTCCTTTGTCTTATGGTATTTAATTGCGCCCAAAGATGTGTTAAAATTAGTGTTGAAATATGGAAATTTCAACGCTCACAAGAGTATTTTTTTTACCTTTTTATTTTCATAAAGGGCTAGATAATGATGAGACAAATTGATTTATTTTTTTTGTTTCACACAGTGGAGTTATCGCCAGACTACTTTGCATGGAAGAATGATCGACTAGTGACATGCGAGGACCACTGTTGGATCACGAAATTCATACTGACATTAAACAAACCAAAACACTATATCCGTAACAAAACTGCATAGTTACCGAAACTGACAAAAACATTCGTTCACAATCGTCGGTTTGTATTAATTAAGAAGTTGTGCATCGTTACTATCTAGTTAAGCCGAGTTCGTTAGCGAAACTCGGTTACCGCCCGATACTCGTTGATTGTCGGTGAAAGTGAGAACGGGAGAATGTTCCCGGTAACTTACTTATACTACAAGAAGTGTGCTCACTTACAAATTGCCTGTTAAAGGTGGATATTTGGAGCACGTGAGTTCAACAAGGGGTGTATGAATGTAGTCCTGAATTTTCAGTGACTTCTTCGAAGTTTACTTAAAACCGGCCTGCTTATGACCAATACTGCTATGTTGTAAAAACCTCACCGTGATACATAAGGTGACGATGTATGGAACCGAAACAATAACGCTCACAATGGACCTCATCAGAAGGATTAAAGTTACTTACCCAAAGGGCAATGGAGAGAGCTATGCTCGGCTTTTCCTTGAGTGATCGAATCAGAAATAAAGACATCCGCAAGAGAACGAAGTTTACCGACATGGCTCGAAGAATTGCCAAATTTAAGTGGCAGTGGGCAAGGTACATTGCTCGCAGAATGGATGGCCGTTGGGGCCGAAAAGTTCTGGAGTGGCGACCGCGAACCGGAATACATTGCGTTGGACGGCCTCCCACTAGGTGGAGCGACGACCTGGTCAAGGCTGTGGGAGCCCAGTGGATGCGAGACGATCAGTGTGGCGACGCTTATGTCCAGCAGTGGACGTCTTTTGGCTGAAATGATGATGATGAATGATGATACATTAGGTACATGAAATGAGAATTATTTCCAACTAATAGGTGACCTAGATTTTCACGGTGACACTTTAATAGAATAGACCCACAGTTGTATGATCATAAATGAAGCAAAGTGAGTACGTCAGGATCGTAGCAGGTGGGGGGCTATAGTTTCTGCCTACTCTCAGGTGTGAATATATGTATGTAGATATATAACTTGCTTATACTCCAATAAGAGTGCTCACTTACAAATTTTCTATTATAGGTTTCAAACGTCCACCTTGGACGCAAGTGAGTTTGAGGGTGATTGTCCGGGAGAGGCTTAAAATTTTCAAACTGTTTTCAGAGGGGCAATTGCATTTTGAAAGTTGGTATGCACATCGCAGTCGCAATACACCTCGTTTGGATTCAAACCATATTATAATGTATGGTCTTTAGTTTCAGTGACTACACAGGGACAAAACCCGTCCAAAATAAATATTCTGTCAAATATAGCTCTTCCCTATTTTGACAACTTTTTGTCATTATAACCAATGATATTGTGAGTTCAATTCGAATGTTTTTTTTAAGCACGAGTATTGGCCTTCAAGTTATATTCAGACTTATTAAATCAACTTGTAGAACCATTACGTATACCTATCTACCAATCCATGGTTGGTAATTTAAATGACTGACTGGCTCTATGGTACATTGAAAACTGTTTCGTAAATCCAACAACATTCATTTACCATCCACGAATAAAATATCAATCACAAATTAATAAATGCAATCAACAAAGGGCAATGCGTAATACATGGAGTATGCTACCGGTCGCTGTCAATTGAAACGGACGCCTGTAGTGATACAATGATGGCGGGTTGTGATAGCCTGTCACTCTAGGATGACATCTGTCATTGGGTTATTTAGTGCGGAGACGAGATTTTATTTATGTGATAATCATGATGGTTTTGTAACTATAGTGCTGTTTGATTGGGGACGAGTTAGAGTTGTTTTTGAGTCGGTTTGATTTTTAGGGTTCCGTACCTCAAAAGATAAAAAAAGGAACCCTTTAAAGATCACTTTCTTGTCTGTCTGTCTGTCTTTCCGTCTGTCCGTGTGTCATCACCGATTTTCTGAAGAAAGGGTGGATCTAGCAATTTGAAATTTTATACCAGATACTGAGGTCTTAAGTCCCTATTAGGTGTATAAAATCAAGGTCCTGAGTTAACACGATAAAAAGATATGGCAAATTTAGATTTTCGCGAAAACTTGCAGGCACCAAAATTTACCTTAATTTTCAACTTTTTTTATTTTTCGGATTTATCCCTTTACTCTTGTGCTGTAAGACCTTGCTTTTGACCAAAATTAACAATTCTAGGTCAACCGGAATTACCGTATAGGTTTTCGGATGAAAACCTATATGGTAGTTCCCGTTACCTAATTATGTTGGTGAATGTTTGTACGGAACCCTTAGTGCACGAGTCTGACTTGCACATGACCGGTTTTTTGAAGTAGGTGTCTATGTTTGAATCCAGTATCTTAATTATGTGACATATTTTTTTTATGGATTATGTCCCAAATATGATGTTGTCGCTGGATGCTAACGCACGGGATCGGCCAATGTGGCGACGCCTGGGAGAGGCCTTTATCCAGCAGTCGAGGTTTTCCGGCTGAAATTATGATGTTGCCAGCTCTTAAAAATGTTTAACCGCCAAGAAATGCTGGAAGACCATGTATTGACCCATGATTTGGCGAAGACTGTAGGCATCCAATGCTTTCGAATAGCACGAGACTGGACAATGTGGGATGTGTGTGGCAACGTTTGAGGGAGGTCTATTTTCAGTAGCGACGCCTAAAGGGAGGCCTGCTTAGCAAATGGAGGAGATATGGTTGTAACCACAAATTAAAACCCACCGCAAAAAAAAAAACACAAAACCGCCAAAACCAAAATGTATTTATTCAATTAGGCCATTAAGCGGCACTTTTCAACGTCAAAAAAAATAATTAAAAGTAATAATAATAGATTCTACCGTCCATTCGGAAATGTCGCTTTTCATAGAGAAGAACGGATAAGAAACTCCACGCTTAAACTTTGAAAAATTTGTTTTTTACAAGTATTTGGTAACATTATTCTTGTTGGAAAAAGACCTATAATATGTGAGAACGATGTAAAAAGACGTACAAGTAAAAGCGTTTAGAGTAAAACAAACAATTGAAAAATACAATAAAAAGGTAGGTCATTAAAAAAAAGACCGAGTTACCAATCGTCACTTAGTTGTGTTCGTGCTCTTTTTCGTATCGACTATTTATATTAATATATAAATTAATGAAATTCCATAGTAACCTATAACAAAGTCCCCTGTATCACAGTCAATTAAAAGATATCTTCAAAATTAAAACAACCCACCCAAATCTTCATAAATTTTTAGCTAAATCTTCTGCTTCATAAGGCTCACATTTCAGAAACATAACACACTCGAACCATGCTAATTACGTGGCTCAGTAAAGTGTTAGTACAGCACTAACTTTGAAACCAGTGCGGCATACAAATGAAACGGTGGGTTATCGTTGGAACCGCAGGTGTTATCGTTACTCGTATCGTTAAAAGCGGTTACTGTGGCAACGTTCGATTCGAATAACCGTTATTTATTTCAGCGCAAAGTATCCGATTTTATGTTACGATATCGGGGTTTAGTGTGAATTGTCTTAAGGTAATTGGGTTATGTGTTTCCTGGTTTAAACTTAGAATGGTTTTACATTATTTTTGGAAAATATTAGACAGCTTTAAGTTCGTTTTTACAATTAATTCTTATTGTCTTTGGCTATCTTTAATCTATTGTATGGATGACCTGGTTAAGACTGAGGTAAACCGCTAGATGCGAGACGCACAGGAAAGGCTGTTGTGGCGACACTTGGGAAAAGTCTACCTAGAGTTTTTGTTTTTCTGTTTGTATATCTTCCAATAATTCACCCGTAGACGCGCATGATGGCGTCCAACGTAGAGCATCCCCTGTGGAAACCAAACTGGCTTTCCGCCAGATCCGGCCCACCCGCGCCAGCTACCTGACGAGGCAGTCTGCAATTATTCTTTCAAAGAGCTTGCCCAACTCGTCAAGCAGAACGGCTTCTTAATAAGGACCAGTTTCCCCGTCTTCCAACGAATTGGGTACTGGCCAAGTTACTGGTCAAAGCATGCGCTTAGGAGCCCCATTAGTCGAGGCCCAAGAGCCTCCAAATCCAGGACCGCGGGCTTTACCAGGTAAGCTATTGGGTCCTGGGGCGCTATTATTGGAAGCATCGTCGTCGTCGGCGGTGTGGTAGCCTACCTATACCTAGTACGTGATTTGGTGCGTATCTAGTATGGCCATGCGAATGAGTGTAAAGGTCTATCCACACATATCAGGGCCGTGCCAGGGACGTGGACGGCGCGTGCCCCGTCAGGGGCTCAAAAAAAAATCGGTGTGTACGTTTTATATGAACTCGTTCACACACGTCCGTGCACGGACCAGTGACGAATCTTCAATGCCTAGGCCCGGCCCTGTCACGTCCCGGGCACGCCCCTGATATATGTGGATAGACCTTAAACCTGTGGTGTAAACAAAGGAAAAAGAGTAGACATGTTAGGATTGTAGCAGATTTTCCCATGGAAAATCCCAAACGTGTGAGTTTATAAGAAGATACTTCAAATTGTCTAGCTTTTCTACTTTTATAAAAATAAAAATAAATAGCGACTAAAATGAATTTTCTTTTAATAAAGCTTACTGCTCATTCTTAAATCGTATTAAAATAAATCCTCAAGAGTAATCCGTTTCTACTTAAATGAGGTTAAAAGCTGGGATTGTAGTTTTTCACAGCAACTGTCCGTAGGGACTGGAAAAATATTATTATGTAGATTTATAATAGAAATCTAATTTTCGTACAAATAAAGACAGAACAGAAATTATTTTATTTTAAAGTAAAAGGCTTTTTATATTAAGATTTTTACTACCAGCTGTCTGTTTAATAATAAATTATTTCTTATTTCTTTATTTTAAATCTCCACCTAAACTTATAGATTTTACCATTAAATTCAAATACTTTACAGTAGGTGCTCTTGTAGTACGTATGTACCAAGGTATTAAATTAGAAGATTCTAGTACCTGATTTTCCGTTTTATATTTTTTTAATTCATCTTGGTAAATTTCTCATTTAATGCAATTCTCAGAAATTCCTAGTCATTATGATTGGTTTCGTATAGAAAAATCCTTAAGAAATTCACAAACAAATCTATTGCAATTGAGATAAAAGAAAAATATGACCCTCGGTTATATTTCAACTGAAGATGATGGTTTCGTCTAGATAAATCCATGATAAATACCTCACATTGCCTTTCCCACTCACCGTACCAGCTTTTCTCATTCTCTTTTCATTTATTTTTGTAATAATGTGAGAGAAAACATCAAGAGCCTATGACGGTTATGGTGTTTAATAGAAACATGGTAATGAATAGGCATTCGATTACATTATGCACTATAAAAAGCCAAAATATGCATGCAAACATGCACTAAAAAGGGGCGAAATATGCACTTTCAAAATAATTTTGTCATTAGAATTTATGTATATTGTCACTCTATTTTTAATTGTGACTTTTTTACTTTATATAGGGTGAAAATGACTATGTCCTTAGGACTATGATATTCTGCAGAAACTTTTTCAGGCCAGACCTGGGGTTTCATGTAGAATAGCATTTCATTAATAATACAACATCGCCACTAACAACAACTACTAAACTGCAACTACTGAAAACTGCAACTATTGAAATAAGCACTATCAATGAAAAAGTACTAAAATATGCAATAACATTATAATATTAGGGTCTTATGCATTTGCATATGCAAACGTAAATGTTTGTCCTGTAAGTTTTTTGTGGTGACCAATAAAGTATAGATATAATAAATAAATACATATAATCCAGTGTCCACTGATGAAAATTTATGATTGATGTAATTGATGGCCATCTGATTAAGACTAATATACTGGTCGAGTTACATTTTGTACTTTAACTTTTACCTAATCATAATAAAGGTCCGCAAGCGCCCCGCCTACGTGAACTGTGCGTCTCGCATCCAGCAGACGCCCGTAGCCCAGGTCAACAGTCCGCTTTGTGGAAAGCCTACCAAAGCTACGCCTTCTAGCATACGGTATCCACTCCAAAATCGTTCATCGTTCTCCGAGCAATATGGACATGTAAATTAGCCATTTCTGCATCACGGTAGAAGTAATTGGTACAGTAAAGAATTAGGTACTTCTATAATAAACGCTTTCACGATGTTTTTTTTCTACAAATAATAAATTACAAGACTTACCGAACCAATAGGTATTAATATTTCTATTAAAAAATCATTTTCACATAGACTCGAACAACGTCGCGAAGAATATTGAATATCGTCAGTGCCGTTTACTGAAAGTATCAAGTACGTTCGGGAAATAATTTCCGGTCACGTACAGACTTCCGGCCAGTGACTAAGGAGCTGATGGAATAAATAACTGTTTCTATTTTATAAATATTTGTTAGTAAAATGTCACAAACAAGAAAACGAGATAAAAATGGATAGTAGCTGGAAGCAATTTTTGATAAAGTAACAATGAAATACATGTACTTTTATAACTTTTGGAAAATTGGTGTTTAGGAAAAACGTAGTTGAACAACTCGATAAACTTGAGCGGCTTCAAAATTTTTGTATACGGTTCATATTTGGTTTGCGCAAATATGACCATGTTTCCGAATTTCGTGTAAAGCTCAAGTGGTTGCCAATTCGCCTTCGCCGGAATGCTCACATTCTTTCTCTTTTGTTTAATGTGCTCTTTACTCCTTCTACCCCTCTTTACCTCAAAGATCGTTTTCAGTTTATCTGCGATTCCCACACGAAATCTCTAAGGTCATCAGATAACTTGCGACTTAGAATGCCAATGCATTCCACAACTTTCATGGATAAATCTTTTACTGTCCAGGCTGCTCGTCTGTGGAATGCATTGCCTGACCCAATTAAACGTGCTCAGTCGTTGCCTGTATTTAAAAAACTCATCAAAGAACATTACCTATCGCTGTGATTGTGCTCTTTGTTTTTAGATATAATGTGCTATGAATGTCGTACATCATTTATTTTCATTGCTTATATATTTCTATGTATGTTTTTATGTATGTATTATTTAGTATATGTATTTATTTGTGTTTCTAGAAAGTATTATTGTTTCTATATTATGTTCATTGTTGGTATTGTCGCACCAATGACCACCCCATGTCATGTCCAGGTAATCTCTGTCCATTCCAGGTTGCCTGGAAGAGATCGCGGTATGCTATAAGGCCGCCCATTGTATGTTTTTAGTTTTAAGTTTCTTTTTTTCTTGTTTATTATGGTGTACAATAAAGTGTTTATAAATAAATAAATAACGTAGTTGACTTTTCTTCCTTACACATCAGTCAGTTTATGCTACGGAAACTAAAAGCCAGAAAATTCTTTAATATTTTAATGGATAGGTACTTCACGAGTATACATTTAGAACAACTATCCCACACTACAAAAATACTTACCAATTGATCACGAAGTATTTTTAAAACTTATAATAAATTAGTTTTGCAGCGAGCAGAAGAGCAGCGCTGGCCCAGTGGTAACGGCCGGGACTTACAAAAAATCCAAGACATGTGACAGCTTGTGACTAAATAATAACAGCCGCACGGCAGGCTTATTACGTATCATTTGCAAGAGCAAAGCGATAGCGATTATTGCGCAATATCTACACGGTTAGGCAACACTTACCGAGGTCGGTCTGTGGATGGGTGACCATCTTTACATATCAAGCTTCTTCCGTGCCTCGACAAGCACGTTAAGCCGTTGGTCCCAGCTGTCATTTGAAGATCTTTGACAATAGTTACGGGTAGTCAGAAAAGGTATCGTGTTACCCAGTTACTGGGTTATGGAGGTCAGATAGGCAGTCGCTCCATGTAAAACACTGGTACTCGGCTAAATCCGGTTAGACTGGAAGCCGACACCAACATAAAAGACCAACAGACAAGGCTGGGCAGAAGATGATACTAAATTAGTTTTGCTCCATCTCTATTTTCTTATAAAATTGAATACCAATGAGGCACTGGTTAAGTCAAAGCTCCAGAGCCTTGAACATCGTCGCCGAGTTGCCAGCTTGTCGGTTTTTTATCGGTTGCATTTCGGGGAGTGTGCGATGCAATTGCACGATCTAATTCCGTCAAGCCCGTTTCATCATCGGACTTCAAGACGTACGGCGATGCGCTATCGGTACATGGTGGACATCCCACCCATACGCACTAAACGTCTTGGAAATACTTTTATTATGCGTACAGCTAAGGAGTGGAATTCCCTGTCGGAATCTGTGTTTCCCGATAGCTACAATCTAGGGGTCATTAAGTCAAGAGTGAATAGGTTACTTCTAGACAAGCGTGCTTCACCGTCGACCACATCATCGCTTACCATCAGGTGAGATTGTGGTCAAGCGCGAGCCTATAATATATAAAAATAAAAAAACTAGATTGTATCAGTTATATTGACCAATTAAAATACCTGAGCAATGGTATAGTAATAATTAATTTATTTGAACCACAAGAACGTTATTTATTCAATATTATAATAGTATTATAGCATGCAAAATGTATAACCAAGCAAGACTGAGTTAATTCCGTCTTGCATGTACACACTATGTTAAAGTTAACGTAATCTTGCATGTGTAGGTACCATCACCGTAGCTGGTACCGTCTTAGATTAGATTAGCAGAGATGCTGTTTCTATAAGATTATGTTGCGGAGTTAGATTATTTTATCAAACGAACGGGGAGGAATCTTTGGTTATTGAATACTCAGCTTCGTTATATTTTAAAGTTTAGTTTAGGAACCTAATTCCAGCAGAAACCAGTTTTGTGAGTTTTAATATAGTCCAGTTATCTGAAGTAATATTTTAAAGAAATAATATAGTTTAATAATTTAATTTAATAATAATAATTAATTTGCTTAAACAGTGAGAAATACATACATTAGTGTTTGAAGTGTCCCTTTAGGTAAATGATTGTCTGTGTTAGAACACTTCGCTCTTCTGAAGCTTGTTTTTACATTAATTAGGTGGTATTCCTACTTACAATTTGAAGAGTAATTGTTTGTTTACATATTTGTAAAAGGTTATCTCTGCTATACGTAAGTACGGTGCTCAATGTTACCTTTGGACATTGACTCAGCACTAGGTATATGGTAGGTTAAGGCTATAGGTCTTAGGGTTGTAGGGACTGTTAGACTGTTAGGTCTGAGTAGGTCCTTAACTTATCATATATTTCCATGTAATGTCACTCCCTTAATATTACTACAGCCTTACGTGACGTATGTTAGGGTGGGTGACGTACGTACTGTAATGAGGTTACATGGGTTCCGCACCTCTCATTATTTTTTAATGGCTGAATATACTTTAAAGAGTCATTCGTATTTAGAATGGTTAGATAGTTATAAATTGTCACGTCGCTAGAGCGCATAGGCGCGTCGGATTTGATAAATAATTTTAAAATATAATGAATAAATAGGACAGGAATATTGGAAAAACAGTAACAACCTTGCAGGGCTTTATTACTAATTCATACATTTATGCTCGCATAACTCACCAGGATGTATGGATCAGCTGTTTTTTGTTGTTGAATTTTTAAAGTTCATAGAACAAATGTTATTGTTTAATATTTTAGTTCCAAAGCATAACACTACAAAACGAAATAAAACTTTCTTTTTGGCAGTTGGTGTCGAAAAACGATAAGCAATAGGTAACAAAGACACCGACTGACAAAAAGAAAGTTATATTTCGTTTTGTAGTGTTATGCTTTGGAACATAAAATATTAAACAATAACATTTGTTCTATGAACTTTAAAAATTCAACAACAAAAAACAGCTGATCCATACATCCTGGTGAGTTATGCGAGCATAAATGTATGAATTAGTAATAAAGCCCTGCAAGGTTGTTACTGTTTTTCCAATATTCCTGTCCTATTTATTCATTATATTTTAAAATTATTTATCAAATCCGACGCGCCTATGCGCTCTAGCGACGTGACAATTTATAACTATCTAACCATTCTAAATACGAATGACTCTTTAAAGTATATTCAGCCATTAAAAAATAATGAGAGGTGCGGAACCCATGTAACCTCATTACAGTACGTACGTCACCCACCCTAACATACGTCACGTAAGGCTGTAGTAATATTAAGGGAGTGACATTACATGGAAATATATGATAAGTTAAGGACCTACTCAGACCTAACAGTCTAACAGTCCCTACAACCCTAAGACCTATAGCCTTAACCTACCATATACCTAGTGCTGAGTCAATGTCCAAAGGTAACATTGAGCACCGTACTTACGTATAGCAGAGATAACCTTTTACAAATATGTAAACAAACAATTACTCTTCAAATTGTAAGTAGGAATACCACCTAATTAATGTAAAAACAAGCTTCAGAAGAGCGAAGTGTTCTAACACAGACAATCATTTACCTAAAGGGACACTTCAAACACTAATGTATGTATTTCTCACTGTTTAAGCAAATTAATTATTATTATTAAATTAAATTATTAAACTATATTATTTCTTTAAAATATTACTTCAGATAACTGGACTATATTAAAACTCACAAAACTGGTTTCTGCTGGAATTAGGTTCCTAAACTAAACTTTAAAATATAACGAAGCTGAGTATTCAATAACCAAAGATTCCTCCCCGTTCGTTTGATAAAATAATCTAACTCCGCAACATAATCTTATAGAAACAGCATCTCTGCTAATCTAATCTAAGACGGTACCAGCTACGGTGATGGTACCTACACATGCAAGATTACGTTAACTTTAACATAGTGTGTACATGCAAGACGGAATTAACTCAGTCTTGCTTGGTTATACATTTTGCATGCTATAATACTATTATAATATTGAATAAATAACGTTCTTGTGGTTCAAATAAATTAATTATTACTATACCATTGCTCAGGTATTTTAATTGGTCAATATAACTGATACAATCTAGTTTTTTTATTTTTATATATTATAGGCTCGCGCTTGACCACAATCTCACCTGATGGTAAGCGATGATGTGGTCGACGGTGAAGCACGCTTGTCTAGAAGTAACCTATTCACTCTTGACTTAATGACCCCTAGATTGTAGCTATCGGGAAACACAGATTCCGACAGGGAATTCCACTCCTTAGCTGTACGCATAATAAAAGTATTTCCAAGACGTTTAGTGCGTATGGGTGGGATGTCCACCATGTACCGATAGCGCATCGCCGTACGTCTTGAAGTCCGATGATGAAACGGGCTTGACGGAATTAGATCGTGCAATTGCATCGCACACTCCCCGAAATGCAACCGATAAAAAACCGACAAGCTGGCAACTCGGCGACGATGTTCAAGGCTCTGGAGCTTTGACTTAACCAGTGCCTCATTGGTATTCAATTTTATAAGAAAATAGAGATGGAGCAAAACTAATTTAGTATCATCTTCTGCCCAGCCTTGTCTGTTGGTCTTTTATGTTGGTGTCGGCTTCCAGTCTAACCGGATTTAGCCGAGTACCAGTGTTTTACATGGAGCGACTGCCTATCTGACCTCCATAACCCAGTAACTGGGTAACACGATACCTTTTCTGACTACCCGTAACTATTGTCAAAGATCTTCAAATGACAGCTGGGACCAACGGCTTAACGTGCTTGTCGAGGCACGGAAGAAGCTTGATATGTAAAGATGGTCACCCATCCACAGACCGACCTCGGTAAGTGTTGCCTAACCGTGTAGATATTGCGCAATAATCGCTATCGCTTTGCTCTTGCAAATGATACGTAATAAGCCTGCCGTGCGGCTGTTATTATTTAGTCACAAGCTGTCACATGTCTTGGATTTTTTGTAAGTCCCGGCCGTTACCACTGGGCCAGCGCTGCTCTTCTGCTCGCTGCAAAACTAATTTATTATAAGTTTTAAAAATACTTCGTGATCAATTGGTAAGTATTTTTGTAGTGTGGGATAGTTGTTCTAAATGTATACTCGTGAAGTACCTATCCATTAAAATATTAAAGAATTTTCTGGCTTTTAGTTTCCGTAGCATAAACTGACTGATGTGTAAGGAAGAAAAGTCAACTACGTTATTTATTTATTTATAAACACTTTATTGTACACCATAATAAACAAGAAAAAAAGAAACTTAAAACTAAAAACATACAATGGGCGGCCTTATAGCATACCGCGATCTCTTCCAGGCAACCTGGAATGGACAGAGATTACCTGGACATGACATGGGGTGGTCATTGGTGCGACAATACCAACAATGAACATAATATAGAAACAATAATACTTTCTAGAAACACAAATAAATACATATACTAAATAATACATACATAAAAACATACATAGAAATATATAAGCAATGAAAATAAATGATGTACGACATTCATAGCACATTATATATAAAAACAAAGAGCACAATCACAGCGATAGGTAATGTTCTTTGATGAGTTTTTTAAATACAGGCAACGACTGAGCACGTTTAATTGGGTCAGGCAATGCATTCCACAGACGAGCAGCCTGGACAGTAAAAGATTTATCCATGAAAGTTGTGGAATGCATTGGCATTCTAAGTCGCAAGTTATCTGATGACCTTAGAGATTTCGTGTGGGAATCGCAGATAAACTGAAAACGATCTTTGAGGTAAAGAGGGGTAGAAGGAGTAAAGAGCACATTAAACAAAAGAGAAAGAATGTGAGCATTCCGGCGAAGGCGAATTGGCAACCACTTGAGCTTTACACGAAATTCGGAAACATGGTCATATTTGCGCAAACCAAATATGAACCGTATACAAAAATTTTGAAGCCGCTCAAGTTTATCGAGTTGTTCAACTACGTTTTTCCTAAACACCAATTTTCCAAAAGTTATAAAAGTACATGTATTTCATTGTTACTTTATCAAAAATTGCTTCCAGCTACTATCCATTTTTATCTCGTTTTCTTGTTTGTGACATTTTACTAACAAATATTTATAAAATAGAAACAGTTATTTATTCCATCAGCTCCTTAGTCACTGGCCGGAAGTCTGTACGTGACCGGAAATTATTTCCCGAACGTACTTGATACTTTCAGTAAACGGCACTGACGATATTATTTTTATATTATCATTATTTTTTAATGGCTGAATATACTTTAAAGAGTCATTCGTATTTAGAATGGTTAGATAGTTATAAATTGTCACGTCGCTAGAGCGCATAGGCGCGTCGGATTTGATAAATAATTTTAAAATATAATGAATAAATAGGACAGGAATATTGGAAAAACAGTAACAACCTTGCAGGGCTTTATTACTAATTCATACATTTATGCTCGCATAACTCACCAGGATGTATGGATCAGCTGTTTTTTGTTGTTGAATTTTTAAAGTTCATAGAACAAATGTTATTGTTTAATATTTTATGTTCCAAAGCATAACACTACAAAACGAAATATAACTTTCTTTTTGTCAGTCGGTGTCTTTGTTACCTATTGCTTATCGTTTTTCGACACCAACTGCCAAAAAGAAAGTTTTATTTCGTTTTGTAGTGTTATGCTTTGGAACTAAAATATTAAACAATAACATTTGTTCTATGAACTTTAAAAATTCAACAACAAAAAACAGCTGATCCATACATCCTGGTGAGTTATGCGAGCATAAATGTATGAATTAGTAATAAAGGCCTGCAAGGTTTTTAGTGTTTTACTAATAACCCATTATAGGTATGAATGAGACTATAATTAACAAAGAATCAACTGCCATATCACTTATCAGTTATATTTCAACTATATATTTTTTTCTTTTCCATACAAAATAATTCGAAAAAGTCACGATTATTAATGTAAAATACCGTTACGCGAAATATCAACGTCTCATTTTTGTTGCTTTAAATAATTATGAATAATTGGTTAGAATGAAAATGAATTGCTCGTATTTATCAATGAAACTTACAGATATACATCGAGGGTCTAGTGTTAGAATTTTGTACGGTTAGCAAACAAAATAAAGATTCTTCATACGTACGGGTGACAATTTTTTACCTAAACTTATTATGATTGATGATATCTTCGAAGCTATGCATTTTTGGACCACATATTCTTTACAACATAGTTACTGGCTGTTTGTAAATATTTTATAAGTAAGATTTTAAAATGTTATGAAAGGGATAAAATTCAATTCAATTTTAATTTTAGTATTTTTTGTATTATTTTTACATATAGAATACAACCCTAGAGTAATGGGATTTATAAAAAACACGTTGTATAATGCAAATATCGCGTAGGTATAAATTCAATACCAATAATTCTTACACAGATAGAAATCGTTGTGTACACTATCACTTTGTGCCATAGGCTACATATTATCTCGAAATAAAATGCACGTTGCCAGTGAATAGATCACGGGACCGAATATGCAAGATAAAGCTCCATTCACACATGATAAAAACGTTTTATTAAAAAGCTCTCTTAAAATGATCACCCTTTCTAAGCATCGCAATGGGACCTTAAAGCACAGGCGCCCTCTGACTTACCACTTTCGATTATTACTTTTCCGTTGTTCGTAATAATAAAAATATAAGAAATCCCTACACTTGAACGATATATTACTGCCTGCGGAAACATAAAAACTATGGAGGATGCACGGATTTGGGGTGCAAGGGTCCCCCAGATCAGATTTGTTTTTAAAGAATTTGCTTACGTATCTTAGGAATTTATCATTTTAATGTGACGTTTTTGAAGAGAGGATGTAAGCGAATTTTGAAATAATAAAATTGGTATGTCGCCTTTAATCGTGATTTATTGATAGGATGGTTGTTTCTTATAAGGTAAAAACCGTCCTATTTTTTAAGTTGTTTAACACGTTGACTGCCAACCTACGAGTATACTCGTAGTACAAGATCTGGGCCCCACTGCCAACAACGAGTATTCTCGTAGTTGATTGTATGCGATTTCTAACGAATTCTAGACAAGTGGCAGTGAAAGGAGGGCGGGGTTACATTTTTTGGCATTTGAAATAAAACATTATTTAATCAGAAAAAAAAGTTTAATAGAATTTTTTTTGGGTACATCAATGTGAAATCAAAAAGGCGTGATACATTTTAAAACAATTTTCGACGCATAAGGCAGGTTTTTCAGGACATACCGGACAGTAATAAATTGTTTCTTTGCGTTTTTTTTCTTTTGTGCAGACACGACACGGTTTCGTTGGTTTCTGTTTTTTTTGTGTGGGTGGTAGACGCTCTAAATAATGTAGTACTTGTAATCCTTCTCGATTTTTCTGCTCGTGGTGACTATACTTTCCAAATGTTTCGCCTAAAAGATGTTTTATGACTTCATCTTTGAACGAAAGGGCATCCAATTTCTTTTTCGGAGGAAGGTTCGCTTGTTGGTTGTAGATCATGCAGGCGTTGTGAATGTAGATTTCAAAAATGTGTATCGCTAGTTTTTTGTACCAAAACAACGTCTTTCTAAGAGCTGAGTAATATGACAGCATTTGGTCTGAAAGATCGATCCCGGACATTCCCATGTTGTAATCTCTAACCACATTAGGTTTCATCGAAACCTTACCGTTTTTGTTTGACACAGGTACCAGAATAGGTTTATGCATATTAGAAATACACAAAACTTCCCTCTTATCCTTCCAGTTACACACATAAACCTTATCAGTTCTCTTTGTAATCATTTGACCTTTTTTCAGTTTGGTGCTCAACAGAGTTTTAGGGTTACCTTTGCGATTTTTTCTCAAAGTTCCGCAGATGTATGTCGATCTTTCAGTCAGTACCTACCGATGCTTTACGACCGTACCCGAAGTGTCGCGAACGCTGGGGACCGGAGCATTCGCGCGGCGCCCGTAGTTGCACATTAACAGAGCAAGGGAGCGCACTTTTTCGCGCCAAATTATCTACGACTATACTCGTAGATTGGCAATAGGTAATAAAAATCCTATCTCATTGCCATACTACGAGTTAACTCGTAGTTTGAACTAGGTTCCACTGCCAACTACGAGTATATTCGTACCTATCATTTTGTATGGTGGCAATGGGCATAAAAAAAAGTTACTACGAGCATACTCGTATGGCAGCCAACGTGTTAAAAAATAAGGTATTTTTTTTAAGGAGTTCGTGGCTATATAATAACTGCCGCACTGGTCGATCATCAAGGTTAAGCAAAGCTTGACGAGGTCGGTCCGTGGATGGGTGACCATTTCAACAAACCGAGTTTCCTCCGTGCCTCAGAAAGCACGTTAAGCCGTTGATCCCGGCTGTCATTTAAAGATCATTGACAGTCGGTACGAGTAGTCAGAAGCTTGAGATCTGACACCAGTCTTGCCAAGGGGTATCTGTTACTCAGTTACTGTGTTGTGGAGGTCAGATAGGCAGTCGCTCCATGTAAAACACTGGTACTCAGCTGAATCCAGTTAGACTGGAAGCCGACCCCAATTTAGTTCGGAAAAGGCTAGGCAGATTGATTAAAAAAATAACGTATTTTCACAGATAATATTATAATGAAAATATTTGGATAAAAAATATTTTGATACTTTTTATGAAATATCTATGTGTACTTTAAGACTCAAGGAAATTATGTATTCTGTTAAAAGCTTACAGCTAGCTACCATTAATAAAATTCTTTTAAACGAATGCAACGAATAAAAAAAAATCGTGTCAAACCCTATGTTAGTGCAAAATGAAAGAAAGAAAGAAAGAAAGATAATTTGACAGGTTTTCAGGCTAAAGTATAGCTTGACACATACTCAACTCATTCTTAACCTCAAATACTTAAATCAGAAATTACGGACGGTAAAAGAAATTAAAACTAATGACAGATTTAATTTCTATTACCGTCCACAATTTTTGCCAGTTTCAGATGGAAAAACCCAATACCTCATATTAGCTCAGCAGTAGAAAGAACGAAAAAATAATATATATAGCATAAAATTTAACAAAAATAAATATAAAAAAACCCGTGCGAGACCAAAAACGCTAATATCTCAGCATGTGCAGGGATACCCTAAAAGGAAATAACGCGCGGTGGTAATAGCGCTTACTGCCACTAAACCACAGAGTCAAAGGCGGATAAAATGAATTGTATGAAAAATATTAACCTCCAAATCCCTACCTGTATCTCGGCAGTTATTCCAACATCTCTGGCGTAGGGGTGCGTCGCGTTAACAGGATGTTTACTTTCCTCCGTAGATAAATGTGCAGTGGCGGAGGTGGAGGGTTAAGTAAGTATCCCTTTCTTTCTATCACACCGAGATAGCGCGTTAATATCTTCTTGTTGATAGTATCTTGATAGATGTGGTGATGAGGTACTGGTAGTACAGTATTAATTGTTTGTTGTTGAAGAACAAATACCTATTTCACCGCTTGAGTATTTTACTATAGACTCCAGACATAGTGGATATCCAGCAGCGAAAACGATTATAAACGTCCGAAATTTACTAGGTCAAAACCAAACATTTTGACTAATTTAGAGTAGAATTTCTCTTTACCTCTAGGTATATCATTTCGGGGTCATGAGCACACAGATTGGGGTTTCTGTCCGTCCACCAAGTGACTCCAGGAAAGACCGTGGCACAGTGATCACGTGCTGCTCTGCACAGCAAGGATCAGGGGAGACGCCTCGCAGTCTCGTCAGGGATGTGGCCTAACAGGCGTTGCATAGAGGGGGTCCGGGGTGGTCTTTTAAGAGGTTACGGGGCTCCTTCTACGTGCTGATGGTGATCATCGGGGTGGTTTTAGTGAGGTAAAAATCCCACACTCCCTGGTCTTTTACCCAAAAGTCCAGGCGCCTTTTGAAGGTTTACCCCGTAGACCAAAAAAAAATAGGGATATCATTTCGTTCTAAGTAATTCTGTTACTTCTTTTCTAGTTGTCCTCTCTTAGTGGACTGGACCTGTACTTATATAGAAGTCTGAAATAGCCAATTCAAGGCCTGTGGGGTTCCCAGAGGCAGCTTAATTAACTCTGACACCAGAGGTGCCCACAGCCACACACGGAAAGAAGAAGAAGTAGATTTACTATTCTGATAGGCACCTCTGCTTAACCCTTTCATAAGTTCAGGTGTGATATTATGAACTGGTAGATAGTCTAAGCCACACGTCTAAATGGAAAAAAAAAACATACAGGAAGTCGAACTTAGAACCTCCTCCTTTTTGGTAAGTCGGTTAATAAAATAGAAAGCTACTGTCGGAACCTCTATGGAATGGAAAGTTGGTGTAAATATTGATACCTGTCAGAAACAGAACAACGAACCGAAACAAAACTTTACTAACGTCATTCACAGTTTCAACGATGTCAAACAAGAGTTAAATACATAATTCAACTCCTACCCACACTCATAAAATAAATTGCAACAACAATGATAACATCCGGAATCAAACACAGCTGACATCCCACAGCATCCTCTCTGAATTTACTGCAACATGTCTTTGTGCCGCAAAAACCGACATGGACATTTGGATTTATTAGGCTGTTTGTATACATTGGACCCGAGACTAGCGGAGCTGTGCGGAGCCAGAAAAACTCCAACAAAAAGAGTTTCATGAAATTTACGTCTCCTTCATGCGATTAGAATATTATTTTAATCGCAAATTGTGTTGTTGCTTTGTTCGCTTACTTCTTTGGCTCGTAAGGCTTGTCACTCTTCCACTGTGTATCTCTCCTCCTCCCCCCTTCAGAACATAGAGACACAACTCAACGAGATCACTTTTTTAAGATTTACACTTTTATTTTTACTTTTTTTGCAGCCAAAGGTACGCAGAATTATGTTTGATAATTGTTTCGGTTTCCACTGCATTTTCACCTGTACTGTATTTTTTAATTCTACGTTTCAGTGGACGGGACATTGCCTGAGCTTTCCTAAAAATAAGTTTAGGAAAACATGAATCAATAGTATTCCACTAAATTCACGTCACTTCCGCTTCAGTGAACAGGGACACACCGCGTCAGTTGCTCGCTCTTCTTCGCTCACTTGCTTCGCTTCAGAAGCCAGGCAGCCTTATCCCGCTCTTCAACAAACTGAAACAAAGTTAGGTTTAAATTACAAATTAGAGTTTATTCCAGAGACAATGTTACTACTCTGTAATGTTTGACTAGCTTCGGAGTATATTGTTTTGGAGTTCGACGAATTGTGTTTCTTTGATACCCATTAAATTAGTTAATTGGTTTGGTGTTCGATTACTTCAATTAAAATGGTTGCTGGATTGAAAAAGTTACTAAGGGAGATCCTTTGGCTACATTTGTAAGTCATTATTTGCTGTAAGTATATAACAAGATTTTATAATTCTCAGTAGCAGCCTGGTTTATAGATTGGGGTCCTATTAATGGCGATTAGTGTCGTCCCAAATTACTTATATTTAGCTGACCTACTAAGACCGCCATAGTAGCCATACATCATCATCATCATTTCCACCGAAAGACGTCCACTGCTGGATATAGGCCTCCCCCAAGCGTCGCCACACTTATCTGTCCTGTGCGTTTCGCATCCACTGAACTCCCACAGCCTTCACCAGGTCGTCGCTCAACACTCTAGAACTTTTCGTCCCCATCGGCCATCCGTTCTGCGAGCAATGTACCCTGCCCACTGCCACTTAAGTTTGGCAATTCTTCGGGCTATGTCGGTAACTTTGGTTCTCGGATGTCTTCATTTCTGATTCGATCACGCAAGCAATTGGGTGACTTTAAGCCTTCTGACGAGGCCCATTGTGACCGACCACGTCTTTATCCCGTAATTAATCACTGGCAACACACACTGGTCATATACTTTCGTCTTGAGACACTGTGGTAAGTTGGACAGAAAAATACCGCGCCGTAGCCATACAATGATGAATATTGTACAAGATTTTGCTATTATTTTGGTAAACATTAAAGTATATTCTATTTATATAAGTATGTTTTCTCTCCCAAGAAAACCCGCTTGATGTAACATAAATTCCATAAACAGACCAATTTCTGATCATACCCGCAAATAATTTGCAACAATAATTTCCACAGAACACAACGATCTGTAAACAGTTCCCAGTAATATTGTGTACATCGATAGTCTTGTTTGCGTTAAACCTAACCAATTTGTACTTCGGTAAATGGATTTTGAATTTCCAAAATAACACACTGTAATCCTATGATGTAGTCATAATTTGTGCCGAAGGTTTATTGAGTCAGAATTTGGCAAGTTAGTTTGAAATTAGGGGTAATTTGGCGTTTGGAGAACTGGCGGTAGTTGTCTAATGTTTGTCTTAGTACTCGTACACTTAGGATGTTTGCTTGTGATACCGCAGAAGTCGTTAAATTCAACAAGGGTGGGGTTGGTTTACGTTGAGTTCAAGGACTTTGTTTAAAATAGCTGTGTTTCAGCGTTGATATTATTGGCATTAGTTTTTATAGAATGTGTACTTAACAAAGAAGAAATCTTACTGTGAAGGGCAAGTAAATGGTAAAGCATTAAGTAATTTATACGCTTGCATCAATTTCCATTCTTTGGTTATGCTGAAAATAAAGATGAAAGATAAGCGCTTAGTGTTACATATCGGAATAATCAGGAGCGGATGGTATCCTATAGTACATCAAGCGCTCCAATCAAAACTTCTTGTGACCCGAACAGCAATAGAAATTCCGAGTCAAGATTGGTTGGCAAATAAAGCAATCAAGTACAGACGGATTTCTGTTGATACAGTTACTTTAAACAAATAAACAAACCTTCAAAGGACGAAGACAGAACCATGACCAACAAACAAATGAATGATACGAATTTGCAAACCAAATCGAGTGATTCGGGGATACATGGCCGATTGCTACAACTCCTTTTTGTTGGTTAAACAAATTCGCCTCATCTCCCTTATGGCTTTAGCTATAAATATTTTATGTTGACATCATAATATTGTTTTATTGTTAAAAAAATTACGATCATCCCCTCTGTGGCTTGTATGACCCCGTATGGCGACGAATAATCTGCCTCTGATTTGTTCGTTTTGATTTCTAAGCGTAAATTCGAGTGTTTGGATGAAATAATGATACGTATGTTTACGATGCAACATTGTTTAGTAGAGAGTTGGTATAGTTGAAATGGAAATTAAGGTTGACCGAGATCATGCAAGGATAATGTCTTTCCTTGCATGATCTCGGTCAACCTTAATTTACGTCTGTCAACGCTGATGATTATAAAGATATGATACAACATTGACGGACGGCAATGTCTCATTCGCCTCACAAAATGAAAATGCCTTTTATTTTTATAGTTCAACTAAATTCACTGCGCCCTTTCAAGTAGACGAACTTTTCAAACATACTAACTAGTACTAAGCTAGACTCTGATTCTTTTCAAAATCGTGATAGAGAGTGGCTGTTGTACAAATTCGGTCGCCAGTTAATGATGCCTTTAATACTTATTATTTGTATCTTCTTCTTGATCAGAATAGTTAATTTCTATATCTATAGATAGAGAGAGTATATAGTAGAGTAGTATCTACAGTTTCAAGTTTTGACATACAAACATTCAGGTAGGCAAAATTCGACGAAATGTCAGCCGATATTCTGTGCCCGTTCGTTTTTGGCGTTCCAGCAAGCCTGACGTAATTACATTACTACTGTATCTGGACAACCCAAAAGTGACATCCGAATATATCCCATGTCGTAATATACAGGTAAATGTAGGTTCTGTCTCCATTTTCAGAGCATTTAGGTTACATTTACAGCTGAAGCGAACATAAAATTCAACAATTAGGTAGGAACGGAGGGAAAACAATAAACCTTGGGTATTGTGATATTTTTACAAGCAAATTTACTGTTGTTAGAGATAGAGCGGTCCCCTTTCCAAAATGAAATACTAGAGACATTTATGGGCTGTTTACGAGCCAACTCTTTACTGAACGCGGACGAGCATGTTTGTGTTTTATTGTACACTTCCGCATCATAAAGAGCTGGATGGGTTTGTTTTATTTCTGTTGTTTGTAATCGTATTATACTGATTTTGTATGCGTAAAACATCAGAATCAAAAGGTTTTACTTGTGGTAGTCATATTTTTGTGAACTTTCCGCCTTTCTTGTTGAATATAGGGTGTTATGCTACTGCTGCTGCAAAAAATTATGTATTTCCTTTCAGAGAGGGCCCTGGCTCCTATAAAATAGGTTCATCTCCTACAACAGGGGTCAGGGACTTCTCTGAATTTATATCATTATCTTAAGTTAAAAAAAATCATATTATTAATTTTGTTATGTAAGTTGAAAAAATAATAGTTACATACCTTCAAAAATGTCCTTTTCAGATGGATTGTCTTTGCGTATTTAGACGTGTGAATATGAAATGTGAATGATATTTATGTTATCAGAGCCCGCGGCTAGACTTAATATAACTCAGACATATTATTCGAGTTCATGTGTTTTTGGCAAACATTGAAAAAGTTAAGCGAGGAGAGCTATATTTAACTTTGTATATTTCATTTTTTCATTACTTATGAAAAACAAATTTCGTAAAAAGCTCAAGATAATACTGCAAAGGAAAATAATTGAAGAATGAGGAAAGAATTACCGGAATATTTTTTACGTAGTATCAAATTCGCAATGTCATAAAAATTCTAGAGGTCGACTGGGTGCTTATAAATATTCAAATTTGTACAAGCACTGGGCCAGGTGGGCAGGCAGGCAGGTTTGCATAAGTAAACTTGCGAAGGGTGCGGACACGAAGCACAATAATCCGACTTCGGTTCGATAGAAAAAGCATAATCAAAATTCATTCCGTTGACCCGAGCTACGGTCGTAATTCCACGACAGGGCCGGCAACTATATCTATTCCGAGGGGATCCAACCCCAAGGCGGCACGCCTCCTTGTTTCCAAATATTTTCCTCTCATGCCTTAATGCAGCACAATCGTAATTTAAAACATGCTCCCTCGTTTAAAATGAACGCGCGCTCGGTTTCTGCCGCCAGATTTGTGGACGGAATGTGTTAATTGTTTCGTTCTATGCGCGCTGCGGTCGCTGTACACTGATATGCTCTCGCTTGACCATGTAATAGAACGGGTTTAATGGTCACAATTAATGAGCGGCTACCGAATTTAGAATTTCGGCGACTTACATCGAGACGGCCGCAATAAAAGTTGGAAGTAATAGAGTTGTTGTAATCTCGGCGACGATATACCGCGTGGAGGGCGTGTTATCGTCGGCGGAACGGTAATGACGGTGCGATAAGATCGCTCGGTGAGGAAGCGAGGGCGAATCGACTGATCTCAGACTGCTGCCAGATTAAATCTCTGTAGTAACTGCCCGCAACATTAACTAATGACACTCCGGAGATGGGACGAACTCCGATAGCCCCCGAATGCCCCCGATAGCCTCCGATCCACTCGACACCGACTCGTTTCAGTTCATTTGAGGGAGTCACCGGGTAATCAGCATTCAAGAGCTCATCGCCGAAGATAAGACAAGTTTGTGACGGCTGTTTCGGAGCCCAATTGACTTGTTTGATTATCATACACCACGGATATTTGATGTCATGATATGGTGGTGCTAGCACTTAATATTTTATCACATAGGTGATTTTCGTATAATGTTTTAGGTATCTTGGGAACCGTATTCATTAATATTTTCCCCATAATTACAGCTTTTAAAGCTCCATTAGTAAGGACAACATTACAAACCCTTGCGGACCTACGAACTCAAAATAAATAAACGCTTTCACGTAAATAAATACTACTTCCATCCTGAATTATTCCGTCGAATTGTTATAAATAGCTGTTGCAAATTGGTATTAAATGAGCTACAAAAAAAGTCCGACTTCAATTCTACCCTTCGACAATAGGGAAATTCGATATCGCATAGGAGAGCCCCATTAAGGTTGAGACCGGCTCGAGATTGCGATAAGTATGTATATTTTATTGTTAGTCGAGTTGTTGAGATTCGACATATAAAATGTATCAGCGGCATTATGATTCGAGTGTGGTCCAAGTATGTTTTCTTTTAATGGGACTAAGCGGTAAAAGTGCAACGATGATATTACATTTTAACAGATGAAATCTTAGTTTGGCAAATCTTAATATTGTAGCGTTCGACAGTGTTAACTTGTGGACAGTACCGTGGTGTGAAATGAATTTTCGGTATGTTGTAATACCTAAACAATTCTTGGAGCTCATTGCTTATGAATTGTGGACCATTACCTAAAATGATGGTTTCTGGTATACCATAAGTCATGAACACCAAATTTGCCATTGTTACCGCTCACGTAAACGTCTTAGTTTAAATCTTTTAATGCAATGAAAAATAAAATCAGTTGCCTCAAACATTTTGTCGAGATATGCGAAAATAATTATACTGAATCATGAACTAGATCTTTTCGCATTTTCAGGTTTAATCCCTTAATAAAAATTATTCGAATTAAGGACTACCCTCACTCCCTGAATGAAAATACATGCTGAATGATTTTTGATAGCTAATGAATAAAAATCAGCCTGTATGTATTTATGCAGTATAAAATAAGTTAAATAAACCTTAGAAGAAAAATATATACGCAACAGTATAAACATTACTATATACAAAACTTAGAAAAAGTACTGAACTAAAACTAATAATAGTTTGTGGTAGCGCCATCTCTTGTAAATGTCATAAATCAATGACCGAATACATAGACAAACGCATTTAAGATTTCGCGGGCGATCGATATCCTAATTATCTCGTTCCTTCCTCATTCCTTTTCCCTTTATGTACGCCTTGATGACGGGTCGCCAGAACGAACCGAAACTTCTACGTGAACGGGCCTCGTATCTCAACCGCCAGCTTTCCAAGCCATCACATGGCTGGAGACTGATGCATCTAATTAGTTAGATTGCAGAGAACCTTGTGAACCGTGTCTATTAACCCGCCTCGCGGATATAAAACAATTGTGTGAAGTGTGGATCCTGAATGACCAGAAAGTCGTCGTCGCCATTTTGGAGTTGAAGAACACCAGCTCGCCGCCACACGTGGGCTAGCATCGACCACCACAAGGTAAGGCGTACTACTTCCCTCATTCCCATACAGATCGCCCGAATTGATCCGTGAATATTTTCCCGCTTATTTCAACGCACTATTACCAGAACCCTTCAAATACAGTCCACTTTTTTATAATAGACACAAGGATGAAGGTTTCTCAAACCGCTATAACAGTTTGCAAAGTCGTATACCAAAATGTCTAGTTTCCATGTTATTTCGGTACAGTGTGCACTTTTACGAGGTATGATGGACCTCGTCGATCTTTAGTACTTTGATTTGCATGATATTGTGCCGTAAAAAAGCTGTAAAACTACACTTTATGGCTAAATTATGGACTGAAATACTAATGTTTACATTAGCAAAGATGGTATTCTTAAAATAGTATTCATGAGTAGACTAAAGTGTACTACCTAACCTACGTCTGGCGCACCCTAATTCCGGTCCTCGCCGCTGGCTACCACGTATTTGTGATTGGTTTATGTATACCTCGGCGTTTAGCTTTCCGCACACTTTTATAAATAGTTTATTTATGTATACACAAAACACTTAATTAAGGAAAATGTATAGGTACAGATAGAAGAGCAAAAACTATTCAAAGGAGCAAAATTTTTTGCAGGTCGAAGTCAAGCCGCAGTTTTTCTGCATGACAAAAAAAATGTCTACTAAATATTTGTATTTGTTTCCCATGTTGGGTTTTTTTTGGGTTTTCCATCTTGAATCTCTCAGTACGAGTACTCACTAGTAACGGGCCGCGACTAACAAATTGTAGGTCGTGGGTCCGAACCCAGTCAGGCGCTTTACTTTGTGTAAATTATTTCATCACCACTGCTCTCAAAACGGCGATGGAAAACCTCGTGACGAAACCGGCATGTCCTAGAGCCAAAAAATGGAAGACGTGTGACATCCACTAACTCGCACTGGGCCCGCGTGTTGGATTAAGGCCTATTCACTATCACGGAGAGGAAGCCTGTGTGAACGTTACAAGGCTGATGATGATGGTCCTCTCCCCCGCCGTCCCCTTTCCGTGGGACTTTTATTTAAATGGCAAATTCACCTCTGCCTGATTCCCGGCGCATACAAGCGTATATGTGTTCTAATCCCAATAGTTGATTAGATTCTCCACAGTAGCGGTGTTGAGTTTAACATTTTTCTTGGTCTACAGCAATACAGTACAAAACTTGTCTATAAACTGCATGGGCATAAATCCTCCTACTTTGCATAAAGCATTATAAATTATCTCCCCACTATGTTCTAAGTAAGTCACAAACTGTTCCCCACCTTTAGTGCTGCCGTGCTAATTTGCAGAAGTATTGTTTGCATGCCATTTGATGTCCGATGTTTAGTGCTACCGGAACTTCATTGTCTGGACAATGCTCGCTTAGAACACAATAGAGCGCCTGGCCAAAGTATTATGAAGCCGTTAAAAAATCTTAATTGACGTATTGAACGGACTTAGCTTACTGATTTTATGGGATGGATTGTAGGGAGCATACTGAAAAGTGGCTATAATTTATAATGAAAGCTTATACTGGAAAGTGTTTGTATTTCGCAGTCAATTGTGTAATTTTTACCTCGTTGATCTTTCATTTAAGTCCTAAAGTCGCAGAAGATGAGAGGACATTTAAAGCACCTTAAAGATCACTGCCAATACGGTATCGTCAAAACTTACCATGTAAACCAAGCGTGTCAATAAGTGACAATACTGACTATGACAACTGAAATCTTTGCTGAGCGTGCATTTTGTGGCACGAAAATTGATTAGTACTTTGTCGATTCCAGATCTGTGGTCTTCAATTAGCAATTAGTTTAGTTGGGAACTAGTTTAATTAATACACGTAAGTATTTTAAAGAACATTCGCAATCGTATCTGAGTCATAAGCTGACAAAAAGCCTCAAATTGCCCTCAATTTAGACAACTTAAATTTGACGATATTTGTGTAAGAACTAGGCTTCATACTCTAAACAAACTGCTTAGTTTTTACGAAAATACCTAGCATTAAACTCGAATACTTATTGTCAAAAATATTGAATGTAGGCGCCGACTTACTTCGCTTTCATTTAATAATAAAATTATTGATGATCGATTTTGAGAATAAAATTATTCATTAAAATACTTTTTGAAACAACCTTTTTTGAATTCTACTCAGCAAACCCTTTCATTAGATACGCATATAATGGCAGTGCACAAAAAAATACTAGTCCTCCATATTGGATTAAGAATGACGTCACTTACCGAACCATGTATTTTCGTCCAAACTAAATGTGTATGCAAAATGTCATCTTAATCGGTGGAGGATAACTTTACTGCTTTAAAATTCAATTGCAAGATTTGACCCGAACACACTTAGATACATACATACATATATTGCAAGTTAAATAAAAGCTTGTAATAAAAAAGGTCGCAGACGGACAGTGCCCGCCTCAATATTCGTCATATTAAAATTCACTGGTAATTTAATCAACGTTGCATGCGAAATTCTCGTGCATTAAATACTTTATTCACCGAAATTCTTGTGAAACCTGTGATTGTTTGTCGAAAAGTAACCACTGAAATGAAGTTCATTCCATTTCAAATGCCACAAAGGCACGCAAAAAGTTATTATTAATTTCTGAAAATTTAATTATTTTTGTCTCGAATTTTATGTTAATTAATTATTGTCTATGAGTTAAAGAGACCACTAACCTTCGATTTTTTCAAAGAAGTAAATAAGTACCTACCTAAATAAGTTTGTATTAAGAATTCGAGATAATTCCAGTCCATCGCCACTAACTCAACTAGGTATCGTTTTTGTTTCCTAAATTGTTTTTAAGTGTTTATTTGTGAAAGGCCCTATAAAAGTACTGAATGCAATGGCGTTTTAAATTTAACTCACAGTTTTTGTTTTCATTTGTTTTTACAAGCTTCTTATTAACTTGTAATGTATATCAACATCATCATCAGCCTTTTAAAGTTTCCACAGCTGGGATACAGGCCTCCTCTCTGTGAGAGGGAATGGGCTGTAATCCACCACGCGGGCCCAGTGCGGATTGGTGTCACACATATCTTTGAATTTTTGGTTCTAGGACATGCCAGTTTCCTCACGATTGTTTCATCCACCGTTTGGAGAGCAGTAGTGATGAAATAATTTACACAAAGTAAAGCGCCAGCCTGGGTTTGAACTCACAACCCATAACTTGTAAGTCGCGGCCGTTACCACTGGGCCAGCACTGCTCTGCTCTTCATCTGCAAATGTATGTATGTATGGTATACATACAATACATACATTGCAAAGACCCGAACATACATGTATGTTCGGGTCAAATCTTGCAACTCAATTTTAAAGTAGTTATCCTCGACCGATTAAGATGAAATTTTGCAAACACGTTTGGTTTGGATGACAAAGCATGGTATGCTAGAAACCTTACTTATGAAAAAATGTTTTAATAGGAACAATTATTCAAATTCTCAGTTCAAATATAGATACATTTTTCATTCCTCCTCCTCGCGTCGTGTTCCTCATTACTGAGGGTCGTGAATCCCCTGTCGTCGAGGAAGCAACTTTTCCTTTACTAATTTGCGCCATCTATGCCTGTCTTTTGCGTCGTGGAGAGCATCGTGCAGTTTGGTGTTCAACGATGTGCGGACTTGGACTGACCATCTTATTGGACTGCGACCTCTGCGACGTTTCCCTTCAATCTTCCCAGTAATCATCAGCTGTTCTAAGTTGTTTCCATCCTTTCTTGCGATGTGACCAAAGAACTCCAATATCCTACGAAGGCAGATTGTGGACAGTCTGATCTTGACATTCAGTTCGCGGAGGATGGACTCGTTGGTGCGAAAGGCAGTCCAAGGGATTTGCATCATCTTTCTCCAGCACCACATCTCAAACGCATCTATGCGGTCACGGTCAGCTTTCTTTAAAGTCCACGTTTCGGCCCCGTAACTGAATATTGAAAACACCAGGGAGTTCACCAATTTCACTTTCGTCTTACGTGAAATGTTTCGGTCTCTCCATATTTTCTGCAATTGGGACATTGCATTTTTAGCCATCCCTATACGCCTCCTTATATCCTTCTCACTGGACCCCGTGTTGGTGATACTTGCACCTAGGTAGATGAAGTCGCTTACCGTATCCAGCGCCAGAGCACCTGTAAACTGGAGAAGGTTTGCGCGATCCACCACCATTAGTTTGGTTTTGGCATGATTTATTTTGAGGCCTAGCTCCATACTGATTCTTTCCATTCTGTTAAGGAGGTCTGCCATCTCGGTTTCATTCGAAGCTAGAAGTGTAGTGTCATCTGCATAACGAAGGTTAGTTAATTTGGTGCCACCTATTGTGACCCCACCCTCCCAGTCTTCACAAGTTCGTCTGATGATGTACTCTCCATAAATATTAAAAAGAATGGGAGACAAAATGCAACCCTGCCTCACACCCTTGCCGAAGTCGAAAGGCCCAGACATTGTTTTGTCAACCTTTACCACACCCTGATTGGACCGATAAAGAGATTGGATGAGAGCCACCAGATGTTTGGGTACTCCAAGTTCTTCCAGTATCTTCCACAGAGCCGACCAAATCACGCAGTCAAAAGCCTTGCTATAGTCAATAAAACACATGATGATAGGGGTGTTAAATTCGTAGGACTTCTCAATTAGTTGGCGAATGTTCAAAATTTGTTCGCGAGTCCCTTTACCTTTGACGAAACCAGCCTGCTCTTGTGGAATTTGCCAGTCTAAGTAATGACGGAGCCTTTTATTAATGACCTGTAGCAACACTTTACTGGCGTGGGATATAAGAGCCAGGGTTCTGTAATTGTCGCATTTTGCCGTGGAGCCCTTCTTATGCAACGGTAAAATTACTGATCTTGCCCAATCATCCGGCCATTCGCCCGTACGCCAAACGTCATTACAAATTTTAAGTAGAGCGTCCACACCCGATGAGCCCATCGCCTTGATTATTTCCGCTGTCAACTGGTCCGGTCCCGGCGCCTTTTTGTCTTTGAGAGTTGCAATAGCAGCCTCAATTTCAGATGGCAGTATGGGTGGTTCTTTCTCGAGGGACTCCCACGCAGCTATTGTATCCCCACTATTGCTGGAGTTTTTGTAGAGCTTTTCACAGTATTGTCTCCATCTTTCCGCTATTGCAACCAGATCCTGTAGTGGACTACCATCCTCGTCCTCAACCACCCACGTTTTGGGTTTGAACTGCTTCGACAGTAGTTTAACTTTTTTGAACAAATCTGATGTTTGTACTTTTAGCGCATGGTCTTCAATCTCTTGGCAGATATTCACTACAAAGTTATTTTTGTCTCGGCGGCAGTGCTGTTGTATCTTCCGACTCAGATCAGCATACTTTTGTCGATCTCCCTGTGTTACAAGTCCCAGCATTTTAAGGTCTTTCCGTTCCTTCACCAAATTCCAGGTATCAGTGCTAAGCCATGTTTGTTTGCAACTGGGTTTTGATTGCTGACCCGTGATTCCATCCATGACTTTCCACGTCAAGTCCTTGAGATGGTTCCAGTGTACATTCGCGCCACTGTTGATGGGGAGTGGTCTATCTGCGATTGCGTTCTTAAGATCTTCTTGGAACGCTATTTTCTCTGGCAATGTCAATGTTCGCGGTCTCAGGGGAAGATCTTTTTTTATCGCTTTTAGACGCAGGGCAAACTTTGCAACGAGAAGGCAATGGTCCGATCCGCAGTCGGCACCAGGAAAGGTTTTCACATTCGAAATTGAAGTTCTCCACCGGCTGTCAATGATAATGTAATCGATTTGGTTACGATGTCTGTCGCCTGGAGACTTCCATGTGTAAAGACGTCTTGGGTGATGTTGGAAGCAGGTGTTCATTATTGTGAGCTTCCTTTCGATGCAGAACTCCAAGAGCCGCTGGCCTCTCTCATTCCTGTTGCCAATGCCATACTTTCCGATCGTGTGCCGGATGTGATCGTCTTGCTGCGTTTTGCCCAGTTTTGCATTCCAGTCACCGATTATTAAAGTGATCTCGCGGTTTGGGATTTTTGATAGAGTAGTTTCCAGGACAGCGTAGAACTCGTCGATAGTCTCATCACTAGCGCAAGAAGTGGGAGCATACACCACGACAATGTTGAGGGTACAGGGCTTCGTGTTAAGTCTCAAAGTCATCAATCTATCAGATACAGGGTTATAACCAAGTACATGCTTGTTGAGATGGCGAGACACCCACACGGCAACTCCGTTGGTGCTAGAATCTACAGAGCCCGAGAAGAACATGGTGTTTCCCCTGGAGGTAGTCTGATGTCCTTGTCCTCTCTTGTGAGTTTCAGTCATTCCAAGCAAGGTCAGTTTGTGCGACTCCGCCTCCCTCTCCACAATTTCCAGTTTCCCCGGGGCAAGTAAACCACGGACGTTCCATGTGGCAAACCGTCGTTGTTCACGGATTGAAATTTTACAGTGAGGATCACCAGTAGCATATCTACTATCCAAGACCTGGTGGACCGTCTTAGTAGCAGCTTCGGTAGCCAATTTCACACCTCTCGTCCCGGAAACCGAAAGGCGCCGAGTGTTAGTCGGATCGTCCAACAAATTAGTTATATACGTTGTGCTTTCCATGGGGGTTTTCTTGGGTAAATACAACGTGGTGGCTACCCGATTCCTTCCACGGCAATATTTTTGAGGTAATTTAGGACCTCATGGTCATTGAATACCAAGGTGTCGGGATAGTTGCCGCCGCCCGATACTCGGCGTTGAACATTTTACAGTTGGGCAGTTCTTCTCCAGACAAACCCTCCTCCTTTTTCATCCGGGCTTGGGACCGGCATTGGCGGAGTTACATTTTTATTATAGGTACATTTTTCATTGGTAGCTACTAAAAATAATTTAACTTAGGTGACATGTTAAAATGTTGACTTTAAAAATAAGTGATTTGAATAAGTAGGAAATAGGATGGATAAAATTCTTAAGAATTTTAAAATTAACCAACAAATTGATTGTAAAGTTTGTATATTAAGATCTCTACATTATATGTCTAAGCATAAACAACGTTTTATGCACTTCTAATTACTTGAAACTTGCCCTGTCAATCAAATCCCGCCATTTCTGAAACTCTCTTACCCTCAAAGCAAAGTTTAATCAAACCACATTAGGAATCATTGACCATAGCTGATCCCGAAACAGGGGCACATCTTGGGGCATTTATAGTAAATAGGGGGCGAATCGTCTGAATTAATTAATTCGTTTGGTGGGCCCACTAATGGACTTTTGTTGTGATACAGACTGTTACCGACTGGTCCGAGTTCTTGTGACTAGAGGGGTGAAAGATTATTTTTAGTGGTAGCGAAGGAGACTTTGACCTCCGCGGACGTGGTAAGCGGACACCGTAGTGGTTGGCCGAAAAACAGTAAAGAAAAAAATAATAATTGTGTTTGTGTTTTTTTTTCTCTGTTTATTTTCATTACGGGACCCAAAACAATTGAATTATTTCTCCGGGCATATACGAGCTTCATTGACTTGCCGCTTTTCTGTTAGGAAAAACAAACAATTCTTTAAAAATAAAAAACAGTAGTATCACCGTCTAGATGATTTCTTTCCCCACTATAGTGTTGGACTCTTGGTAGCTGGCGGTAGCAGTGATATTTTAGCAAAAACTTTGATTCTAACTAAAGACTTCAATTAGTAGACCTCCGTTACAATTCCATTTAGATCTGGCGGAGGCAGCTACAGGTGCGGAGGTACGATTTCCTATGAAAGTTCCGCACTAGCAGAATCAGAGGCGAGATTCCATCACAGCTCTACTTGTAACGGTAATTACCGATGATAAGAAACGCCAGATTGATCGGAGGAACAGTCCCCTATTGGATAGATGGTCGGTTTATTGCGAAGATGCCCGAATTAAGCAGTCTTATGAAGCGAAAAAGACTTTCATTAAAATATATTTGGCATCGATGTTGCAGTTCTTGTTTTGCGTAAAGCTTACACGGAGCGGGTGAAGGTTTTAGTTCAATATTATCTATACCAATACCAATATTATAAAGAGGAAAGATTTGTTTTGTTTGTTTGTTTGTACCAAATAGGCTCCGAAACTACTGGATCGATTTTAAAATTTCTTTCACCTATGGAAAGCCACATTATTCCCGAGTAACATAGGCTATAATTTTGACGGGAGCAAAGCCGCGGGGTCAGCTAGTAAGAAATAATTACAAAACTCCTAATGGAGGAAGAACTGCCCGACCCGACATCCCTGGGGACATCAGAAATTTAGGAGAGCCGACCATACCTAAAGTAGGATAGTACTAGGAAGACGAAGAAGAGATATACACAAATCTCACAATAGCATGCACCTGCAGTTTGTCCTAATTGTCAAAATGTGGCACTAGATAAATTTTGCGTGCTTAAATTAAAAATTATCATTACATTAAACTCTCTATAGCAAACTCAGCTCCAATATAGGAAAACGAGATGTAGTTTCCATAGTTTCATGATTCTATCAGTTAATTTCGATAGGCACAATCCCGATGAACGCTACCCCGGCAGTTCATTCTTTTGAACTATAGGAGATTTAGCCCAAAGAGTTTATCGATATTCACTTGGCCGACAAAGCATTAGTTCGACTAATGTTTAGCACTCCAAACCGTTTCTCGCCCGACTCTTCGTCGTAACATAACACTGAAACAACAATGCCCGTCATCCCATCATCCCGTCATCCCAACACCAATAAGTCATCCTCCCTTACCTTGAACAATACACTGTCAGTTCTGTGCAGACTGACGATGACGTCATAACTCACGGCTAATGATGGTACACGTCAACATGTTGTTTGGTACATCTATAGTTGAGGCTGAGCGTTTGATCGGGTATTGAGAGGGAATTTGATTGAGTAACGTAAATTGTAAGGGCTGTGTGAGGATATGATGGTGGTTAAACAATAACGAAAATGACGAGCATATAAAAAAACTTCCCAAGTGCGAGTACGGGCACTGACGGTTCCGTAAAAACAGCCACACTCACCGAAATAATTTAATATCATTACTGAAGTTCATCAACTATGGGGGCACTGATTGCTCTAACGAAAAGATAAACAGAATTGAGGGACAAAAATAACTTTGCCATTGGAAAAAAGGCAATCAAATGGCCAAAAAAAAGAGTGCATATAATAACCATCAGTTGAGAAAGTGGTCAAGCGCGAGCCTGTAAATAAAATAAAAAAATGCTCTGTTTTTTTGGGCCATTAATAATCATCATCATCATAACTAAAATAAAGTCATGAAGCTAATTGAAGACCACAGATCACGGAATCGGCTTGATAATCCATTACTAATCAATCTTTGTTTAAAGGTGGTTCAGGTGTCATAGTCAGTATTGTCATACATTGTCGCGTGGTTCACATTGAAAGTTTTACAATGCCGTCTCAGCAGTGATCTTTGAGGTGCTTCGATGCTCTATGTAAAAATGATGAAAATTAAAATGTCCTCTCATCTTCTCCGACTTCAGGAGTTAAATGAAAGAGGGTCATTGAAAGGAAGAAAAAAATAAACAATGTATTGACCGTGAAAGACAAATGCTTCCAGTATAAGCTTTTATTAAAAATCATAGCCACCATTAGTATGCTTCCTACAATCCATCCCATAAAATCAGTGAGCTAAGTCCGTTCAAAACGTCAATTAAGACTTTCTAACGTCTTCATAATACTTTGGCCAGGCGCTCTAATGTGTCCTAAGCGACCATTGTCCAGACAATGAAGTTCCGGTAGCACTAAACATCGGACATCAAAAAGCATGCAAACAATCCTGCTGCAAATTAACACGGCAGCACCAAAGGTAGGGAAAAGTTTGTTACTTACTTATAACATAGTGGATAATGCTTTATGCAAAGAGTGCATAAAATAATTATTATCCATCATCATTTTTAACTCAATCAGTCAATATTCGATTGGAAAATAAATAAATCAAGCTTGGTGCAATATTTAATGAGAATTAATTAAAGTTTATACCGCCTGTAATCTGTATTCAGTTTATTTGTAAATCAGTGAGGTCGTGTAAAATGTTAATTATGCTGAAACCACGCTCGAAACCTATTTTTTGGAGAGCATGCAGTGCCTTTAAGGGACTTCTTGTTTTCCCAGATCATATGTCGGAATTAACTGGTATACAGCCTGACTAGTATAGGCCTAGCTTTGCCCCGAGCAGAACCCAACCTATGGCAGACATGGATGCTGTCCTTTCCAATTTCGGGCAAGTTCATTTGGTTGGATAACACTTTGTGAACCACTTCAGGCAACTTTTCCCCGGGATGCTCAGTGATACCATGGAACAAGAGTACCTTCCTCCGCATTAAGGTTTCATGTCTGTCCAGTCCAAGAGACAACATCTCGATTTGGTTCTTAAATTTGGAAAGTGCCTGCCATACAAACAATTTAAAGTCAGCAAACTCACTTGCTAATGCTGCTAACTCCACTGTAGGCTGGGCTTCAGATGATGCATTTTTTAGCTTTTTTTCATAGTCTGCCATCCGTGACTTGAAGAGCTCCTCAAGAGCTTCCAAACTTGTTGCCAATTTAGAGTCCATGGTATGTGTGAAGTATAGATAGGAGTATATTATATCCGAAAGACTTGAAAATAGTAAGTAGTGAGCGTAGGGTGGTAAGTATTAACAAAATATAATTAAAACATTAATAATTCTATTAAAAATTAATTTAAATAATTTAAAACTGGGAGCTGTCGAAAAGGCGTGTTTACCCTGCCTGCAAAATAATATAAGTATCAAATATTTTATATGTAAATTCTTAACGTTTGGATGTTTGTTAGATCTCGCCTTTGAGGCGTGAACTGATTTTTATGATATTTAAAACACGGTTGGCCTGGGTAAAGGATAATTTTTAACTTATGGGATCATTTTCGCCAAGCCGCTGGCAAAGTTTAGTCGTAAAAATAGGAAGATTTAACAAGAAGTCCCTAATTCATGAAGTGTTATTGTAAGTCATAGGGATCTACATTGTTCAATTAATTACATCTTACAAAAACATTACCTTTTTTGCGAAAAGTACTTTGATATACTATTCAAAACCTGCAGAGTCAAACTGGTGGCCACTGCGAGTTGTTGACCGTTTTTAGGGTTCCGTAGCCAAATGGCCAAAAACGGAACCCTTATAGATTCGTCATGACTGTCTATCTGTCTGTCTGTCTGTCCGTCCGTATGTCACAGCCACTTTTTTCCGAAACTATAAGAACTATGCTGTTCAAACTTGGTAAGTAGATGTATTCTGTGAACCGCATTAAGATTTTTACACAAAAATAAAAATAAAACAATAAATTTTGGAGGTTCCCATACTTGAAACTAAAACTAAAAATTTTTTTTTTCATCATACCCATACGTGTGGGGTATTTATGGATAGGTCTTCAAAAATGATATAGAGGTTTCTAATATCATTTTTTTCTAAACTGAATAGTTTGCGCTAGAGACTCTTCCAAAGTGATAAAATGTGTGTGTGTCCCCCTGTAACTTCTAAAATAAGAGAATGATAAAACTGAAAAAAATATATGATGTACATTACTATGTAAACTGCCAGCAAAAATTGGTTTGAACGAGATCTAGTCAGTAGTTTTTTTTAATACGTCATAAATCGTAAACCGCAATTTACCAAGTACGGAACCCTTCGTGCGCGAGTCCGACTCGCACTTGGCCGGTTTTTTCTAAATGAATGAACAGCTATTGAATCTAACAGACATAGAGACATAGGTAAAACCATTATTGCGGTACTAGCATGAACATCATCATAACAATTCACATACCCACTCGACACAGACCGAGACAATGTAACGACATTAATAAATACTCGATATTGAGACAACTATGAGTACTTTCATTAGGTGCTTACACACGCAGAATATATCAGACTGACTGGTTAAACGACGGACAACAGAAGAATACACCGTTACCGACGCCCGTTTTGAAAAACAAATATTTTTTAGCACACTTAGGTACTCGAAAGCGGTTTTAGGCTCAGACAAGGCAGTAGTGAATTTTACGAGCATTTCTTTTTCTATATTCACACCCGTGCGGCACCTATTATGACTCAGATTTGCCTCTCAGTTTGAATTATGAAGGGAAAACTGTTTAAATATTTATCAATGATCGTCCAGTAATTAAAGGTATGAGCCTGACCTTTGATAACTCATATGATTTATTTTCCTTGTCCGTTACCTTATCTATTTCGATTACATGCAACTTCAATCTGATTCATTCAATTCGATCTGCCGAATCTTAAAATCTGATCATATTTATCGTTGCAAGTAAGCATAAATTACATAGAGCAGTGGTGGACCAGTGGTTTTGGCCGTGACTTGTAAGTAAAGCGCCTGGCTTTACTCTTTGTTAATTATTTCATCACCACTGGTCTAAAAACGGTGAAGGAAAACATCTTCGGAAAACCGGCTTGCCCTACAACACAAAATTCGAAGAAATGTGATATCCATAAACCCGCACTGGGTCTGCGTGGTGGCTTATGGCCCATTCCCTCTCTCAAAGAGAGGAGGCCTGTGGCCCAGCAGTGGTATTGTTGAAAGGCTGATGATGATGAAGCATAAATTATCTCGTCCCCATTTAACCAGTCACACTATACATGATCGCCCTGATTTATCAGATATCATTGGCATTAGACACATGTTTGACCCGCCCCCAGCGGTCGCGCGGGCGTCTTCATTAATATTCGCGCGTAGGATGCTTTGCCAATAAATAAGTAATAAGGATTGCTCTTAAATTTCAAGATGATAGTGGTTATGGCTAGGTTGTATTGAGGTCGATGCTAGTTTCATTGGGTTGTTATTTGTGACTGTATGATTACGATAGTATTTTTAGTCGGTTAAATCGGATGTGTGTTTTTTTTTGTCCTAATTGCGACATACGCAAATTCATAATAAGAGCTACCAATATCGTTGTCTTTATTGTGAAACTGGTTATTTAACTATTCTGACTTGTGCTTTGGATCAATGTGTAAATAATTGATAACTTTCTAAGAGTATATCTTCTTACCCATTGGTTTCACAAATGGAAAGTTTGTATGAAAAGTGTTACTTTAGTAAAACCAAATACTTTCTTATCTTCTGCGTAGCCTTTAGGTTCCTATTGTAATCCGCGTTGCAATTCTCGTCTACGTTGAGGTAAATATTGTAGCAGTATTTTGCACAAACGGACTGCCTGTAACTGCCCTCTGCATCCCGTTTACTGAAATACCGATATTCTGCAGTAAGACTAGTTGCAAGATTTTCGAGCCTCTACTGCGATGTCGGTACATTTCGTAATGAACTGTCATCCTATCGGATTGTGAGGCAGCAGAGAATTGTGCACTATAATATCTCCCGTGTCGATGGCTAGTCTCTGTCAAGTTTAGCCGCAACGCACCGTCTGTCTGCAGGATTTCATTGGTGTTTCAAGCTTAAAGAAGATTTAGACTCGAAAGACCAATGAAATAAGAAATATGACGGTCTTACTATAGCACAAAAATACTACCAATATTTATTTATTTATTTACTAGATGTGCCTGCGGCTTCGCTCCCGTCAACTGCCTACCCTACCCTACTTACCTACCTACCTACCCAACTTATCTAACTGCACTGCGCGCCATCTAGTAGCATTCCAGAACACCACACCGAAACAAAACATAAAAAACACCTATCCTTAGCTGGGACTCGAAACCGGAACCTTGGTCGTAGTAAGACACCGCGTTTATCATTAGGCTATCCAGACGGGCAGTAGTGACGGCAAATTTACGAACCACATTGTACACACGTCAACGTCTTCTCGACACGTATTTTTTTTTGTCTGGTGTATTAGGTCCCGAATTATTATTTTTATTCTAGCCCTTGAAGGTAAGTCGTTGATTCGACGTATAGAGTTAACACCTCCTGCCTAAAGTTCTCGCCAAACTTCTTGGCCGCCCTGAAGTTGGCTACAATGGCTGCGCAGTGGTAAACCTCATATAAAAACAGTACCGTTTCGTGCCATGCGAATCGGAAAGCCAACTTAGGGTGGGTCAGAATTTTGGCGATAACTATATCTGTCTACCCTACTTGACTTATTGCTTACCCTGCTACCCACCATTTTTTTTCTAGTGTTCTTCATCCTAATACCGCCCGCGCCTTTCAGAAAAAAACGTCAAATGCACAACGCCATCTATCGAATATGGAGTTCAACTGTCCGAGTATCTGAATTATGTGTGTTGTGATATTTTACTTCTTGAACACTTTAAATTCATCTAACTTTTGATAGTGTGAACCGATTGCGATGAAACAAAAACTAAGTAATACTTCAAGATACGCACATTTTTTATGTATATAAGTTATCTAAATTGGTTTCGTAGATTTTACATGATGCGTGCACAAATAAACAGACAAACCGAGAAACAGATAAACAAACAAAACATCAAAAAATGCTGGCAATAGGTTCTGTTGGTTCTCCTTTAACACCCTGGCTTTTTTTTTTGGAAATATTTTCAATGTACAAAAACGACTTTTCTATTGATTGATATACTTTATCGTACACAAAGATAAAAACAATACAAATAAACATCTCAAAACCAAAACAAACATACAACAGGCAGCCTTATTACGTTTTGCGATCTCTTCCTGGCAACCAAGAATGGAAAGAGATAGCCTGGACCCGACATGGGGTTGCACTTGGTGCAAATTTTCCAACAAACAATTAGTTTATAGAGTAAGTGGGAAGTAAATACAAAATAGTAAAAAAATACAATACAGAATATTATGTTTCCCCAGGCAAAAACAGTGCAATCATAAAAACAAATAGGCAAGTTGTCTACGCTATCGTTAGGGCGCGGCCACACTGCTCCGTTTAAAACTGTTTACCTTACTAATGAAACACTATATCGTGACGCGAATATGCCACGTCATAATTAAATACCGCTAGGGTGCGCCATTGTATTACCTAAAAGATTTTTAGTAATTAAATTCCGCGATAAATTTTAACGCAGTTTTTTGTGAAGTTTTTAGGTTCCCAAGGGTGACATGATGGTGTATTAATAGCCTTATGTTTCTTTTTTGTGCTAGTGAAAAATTGGTTTTTAATTGGAATTAAATGCTGAGAGGCTTTTTGTGTTAGTTTGATAAATACTGAAATGTAGAGTTGTATAATATGGCATCTAGAAAATACTAACTCAGTTCGAGTTTTTTGGGATATCTCCAAGGGTTTAATAGACACCACGTGACAAGAGGGCTGACATTTTCTTAGGCCACAGAATCAGCATTGCTATTTAACGTGGCAATGCTGCTAGTATTTTAGCCACTTTTCCGATTCCTTGGAGATGCATTTTTGATAGGCAATGATTTCTGCCTACCCTTTTGTTATATTTGCTTATACCTAAATACTATTAGTCTCTATGATAAATTTTCTATAAGTAGTGCATTAGAAAGTTCGAACTTTTTGATCATTATAATTTTAAAGCTCAGTAAGTAATCTGTGGATACCAGCTTATGGCACAAGTACCTTTATTACCCACCTTTATACTTTAAAAAATCCTTAACCTACTTTACAGAAAGTCAGCCTCGAATAGCTCTTATCGTTCATAAAAGAAAATAAGCAGAAATCTTTGCTTCCCATACTTTTCTAGAGCTATTTCTCAAGTTCTATTGTGATGATCGGAATTTTCTCGGAAATATATGGAATAGGTAATTGGGCCTCATTAGAAGACTTGAAGTCGCTAATTATTAGTAGTTATGCTCAGAATGTTCCTACGTGATGGAACTAGTAATAAAAATAGATACCTCCACAGGAAAATAAAGGAAGCTGACAAAGCCTAACGAATTTGGGCACTTTAGGGGTAGTGGTAGATAGCCGATTGGGCCGAAAGGTTATAAAGACGAACACGCAGAACTCTGCATTTCACACGCTGGATGTGAGACGCACAGGACCGGTCAATGAGGCCTATGACCAGCTCTGGACGTCTTTTGTTGGAATAATGATGATGAATGGTGAATCTACTTGTAAACAAATGATAGTGTGCATTGCTGGCAGGGTTACGGCCGCCTGGTATATATATTCTTCTTTTTAAATAAAATACGAAATAATATTTCTAATATTATGAATGTGAAAGTTTGGATGTTTGTTACTTAATCACGCTAGAACGCGAGACATAGATTAGAGTCTTTTTATCCCGGGAATAAATTCCCTCGGAATAATTTTCAACATTCACGTGGGCGAAACCACTTGCAGAAGCTAATGTTTACATATATATTAAGTGCCATTAAGTTCTTAAACTTCCAAAAACTTAACCTACTTTACAGTTAATAGTATAACATTATGAGGGGTGAGCACCTACCCCTAACACAATATCAGGTAAGGAGGGTTATGATTGGCATTTGATATCGAATCAAATACTCGCTGGTACAAAACATGCCTAATGACACATGAAGTCAGACATACCTACCCGAATTTATCCGTTTTCAATAGAGATACAGTTACATTGCCTGTTCAGAATTTAATGTTTGTTTTCGCTTACGTCAAAATCCAATTGATGGCATTGTTATAATTGGAACAAATATTTAATTAAATTATGTGCTGATACAACTATTGTGTTTTTGATCAGAGGATCCTGATAAAGTCACAATCTATCAGCGATTACGTTTGCGATTGTCTAAAGCTACAAAATGTATGGGATGCTTTGCTTAGCATAGAAGCATAACCACTAACCAGCCTATAATATTCCTACTGCTGGTGCACTGTCTCTTATATACAAGAGAAAGGGGCTTTGCTCAACCACAAGCTTGATACTTTACCTTGACCGTCGTTCTCAGAGTGGTAAGCACTGCATCCGATCCGATGCCTAGAAATTTTGGTCCGAAGAAGCCGTAGTACTTCATGTAGGAGAGGCACTGTCTCCGAACTCCATCCGTCTGAAATTAGAACATTTCCAATTCGTATGGAAGATCGGATGCAGTGCGTAAACACTCTCAGGCTTTAAGGCGCCGATTCCCTTGAGTAGCTGATTTTAAAATGAGAATCACGTCTAAACGGCTAGTCGTAATTTATTGGAAAAATTTATGTTATATTAGACCATTTTCTTAATAATTTCATCTGAGCAAATTTTGAGTTTTATTCGTATAACATAGTGTAATTAATTTGTAAAGTTATGTCTAAAACGGACAAAAACATGACAATCACAACAAAACCGCGGGGCGTATTTTAATGAAATTCACATCTTACCAAAGACAATTTAATTATCTACATTTTGATCTGAAGCTTTTTTTATTAAAGTCATGGAATAATAAGAAAAGTACAAAAAAACTACTAAATTTCGGGTCGCGCGGGTGAGAAACGAGGGCGCGTTTTGTTCCCTCAAGGTCGTTGGCGTTAGTCGTCGTCTTAATCTATTGTCATTATTTCAACGAAAGCGTTGCAATAGTATAAAATGACAGAAATGTACTGGATTGCCCAGCGCTACGTGTTTAATTCTTCTTTCACGTGATCATTAGCTGACATTCTGTCATTTCGATAACCGCGATCACTGATGGAATAACACTGTCTAGGAACCAGATCACAAACAGAAACTACTTGTTACTTTCCACTCTTGTTTCTTGTCATTTTAGACTGTTTTTGTAACCATTTATCCAAACCTCACAATAGGCCGAATTATATACGTCACTTTTCTAAAAGACGAATTTATCAAAAGTTCTAAAAGAATGCTCGAACTTCGCACGAAAGACGGCAACTTAAATAAGAATCTACTATTCAGTAGCCTCTGAGAATATGAACGATTGTTTGGCCTGTTCTTGGCGTTTGGTATTAAAATTGATGGATCTCCATTCTGACTTAGAGACTTAGTTTTCTTATTCTGTTTTGTAGTATTTTGCTTGTGACTTTGTAAAATTCAACTTTTACTTTGACCTAAAACCTTGGATATAAAAGGTGTTTTGAAAACTACTTCCTGGGTACATCTCTGTTTTTTTTTCATCATATGCAGCATATGCTTGTTCATAATGTGCATGCGATGGTCTATCAAGGAACTATTTTATATTAGCGCACAAACTACAGATGTTGAAACACCGCGATGTCTAAGTCAAATAATATGAATTTATTGTACACAGACCTATCTGGAATATAGTTCTAAATGGTAGTGAACCGCATCTAACTCTATTTCGTGGTTTAGACAATTTAATCGATATCACAGGCAGACACAAAAAGTGTGTCATTAGCTCTATTTTCTTTGTTATGTACTGTATGATAACATTTTCATAGAAAATATGTTTTTGTTTAATTACTTTGAATGGCAGACAGAATGGTTACGGTCAGAAAATATGCAGAATCATTCTACGAGATAGATCTTTTGTTATATTTAGTTTTATTACTAGAATTTATTTAGTATTAAATTATGCCTTCGTGATTATTAAAACCACATGTTATTCTTCAAAAATTGCGATACGACATTTAAAATTTAATATTCTGTAGCAACAAGAATACCTTTTGTAAAAATTCTTAACAATATATCTAAAGTTTAACAAGTTAACAAATTGAGGCCTTAGGCAAACTTATTCATATAATATCTAGGCATATATTAATTTTACCTTAATGTTCGTTCACACAAGGGTCCGTTTCACAGGTTCGTTTTATCGCATAAGTTTTTATTCGGCGCTGACGTGTGTATACGTAGTTGTATGAGCGACTTCACACACATGACAGTATTCCAGACTCAATAAAAAATACTTATCAGACAAAATATACAGATACGCTTTATCATATTTGTTTTTATTCAGTAAAATAGCGTAGTTAGTAGTATGAGCGAGTTCACATACACAACAATATTAAAATACTTATCCGTTTTATCGGATCGAAGCCACGCGGGGCGTGCCGTTATCACCAGCAGCGACGGATCCGTTAAAACGATCCTGGAAATACGGATGTTCTGTATGAACGAGCCCTTAGGCAGTACATTAGAAGGAACATAATGTTGTTATGTGTCAAAACATATTTTTCAGAAAGTTTCTACCTATTTATTGTAAAAACTTTGACATGGGGTTTGTTCTGTTCCGATTCAAAGAGCCATCATTGTTATCATAATGCGATAGTCTTTTTGGCCCTGACTCAGTCTGTACGCAGCGTTAGTGTATACTAACTAATCTTCGATCAATAATACACTCGAAGATAGTAAAATGTATTATGTTGTTTGTTAAAGCATGATTGAAGCGAGATTCATCGAGATTCAATATGAACAAACCCTTAACATCACAGCCCTTCCTTTGTTTTAAAATTAACAAACATCTTTCTGAACTTCGCCAATGGCATGTCTTGGTATTTGTTTTAGAAGAAAAAGAAAAGGCAATTAAGTAAAATAGTTTTTGAAACAATTGATGCTACCAGTGGTCTCTTACTGACCTTGGTATGTGAAGAGAGTTTTGAATTATTATTTGACCTCTCAAACGTCGACTGTACACTAGAATCGTAAGATATTAGACGCTCAATGAAACGCTCAATGGAACGCTCAATTTAACTATCTCAGTTCAAAACATGAATCGAGTTTCAGTCTACAATGATACATCTGTTACATCATCGACTTCAGTTGTTGAAAATTGGTGAGTGTAAAAAGTGTTAACCCCAAGTGTACGGTAGCGTTTCTAAAACTGGCCGATTGTAATATAGTGGGACACTAATATAAAAAAAGACAAAATAACCCTCTGTTTTCAGTTCAAAATCAGCCCGAAAAGTTGTTCTTTCGCTCCGCAAGCTCAAATTATTCATTGAACTTTATTCTGTTTGTTTGTTTTATTTTTTTGCTCAGAGAAAAACAAAACAAGGCTGAAAGACATGACCTTTCTTAATCAGGCTATTATCATTCGAGCCAACCGTCCGTCCCCCTTCGGGGCTGGGGAATAAGTGCTTACGTCGATAAAGGCTTTCTGATATGGAGCTAAACTGGCGGACAGCGTAATGAGGATAGCGTTAATCTAGATGTTCATAAATCGTCTCTCGTCTCCGCACTGGAGTTAGGTTTAGTTTGAGATGTACTATAAGGGTCAAAATTGCAGTCACACTCTACCAAAACAGAAAAGGATTTTTTTAGGCAGCAGAATTTCAACTTTTCGCGTTAGTAGGAATAATCTATACTTTAATTTTTATACAAAATATTAAATCAGTTGTGGATAATTTAACTTATTCTACAAAAACTAGCCATTTGAGTTTTGGGAGAGTATGACTGACACTTTTGACCCTTGACTGTACCTAGAGGTAGTGTGACTGTATGTATACATTCCGATTTTTTTACACCTTACAAAATGTATTATTAACACATGGGACTGACTATATGGCTGTTGAAATGTGCCGATGGCGTAATAATATGATAATTAATGGCTAGAAAATATTCGGATGGTGATAAAAAGCAGTTCGTATAAGGAGGTTCTGACTCTGAGATCTACTGAACTTCAAGTAAAACAATGGCAATCGTGATATACCAGAGTCAGAAAACTGCAGAAAGCTTTACTGTAGTTTACGTTAAATTAAATGGGTAGGAAACGTTGTAGTAAACCTTGGAGCCATCTTGTGCTTGCTGTCATTAGCGTGTGTTAGTTCGAAGGCTGACACAATGACGTCACTTTGACAGACAGATAATAATTATGGTCATGGTTATGATGCACGAAAGACAATAGAATTGATTGATGTCGTCATACTTACTCATAGCAAACATAATTATCTACCTACCAGTAAAAGTAAAATGTCTAGATAAGTCGGACTATTTTAAGGAAACAGTAACGTGTTTATTTATTTATTCAATAAGGCATGCCAATAACCTATTCGCAATTACATTCTTGAGACAGAAATTGAATAATAAGTCCTGGGCAAACAGGTAAGATATAGGAATACACAACACTCTTATATCAGGATTAAGGAATAGATCTTTTACAATAAAAAAAATAACATACAATATTTAAAATAAGAGTTAGATCACAATTTAATTAATGGAAACTAAAATTGAATCAAGATTGAAATAAAATTAAATTATGTCACAAAAAAAAATATAACGTCTAATCCACTTTCATTATAAATGGTGTTTTTTTAGAGGTTTACCTTTAAGTTGGCAACACTGTTTTACGTGGCGGCCATTTTGTCAGTGTTTTGTGTTTAGTTTGGTTTGGAATTTCAACATTAATAGACTGACTCCTGAACAATGCTTCCAAATTATGCCAATTGACCAGAACGTTACAGTCAATGGGGATTGGTGACCGCTATAGAGCCCTGATTACTGACTTTTTCGTTCGTCAATTGAACAACCATGATGTGCAAGAGCTGTGGTTCCAACAAGTCGGCGCATCATGTCACACAGTTCGTGCCACAATTGATTTACTGAAGGAAACGTTTGGTAACCTTATTGTTTCACTTTCCGGACCCGTGAATTAGCCTCCAAGATCATGCGATTTAACGCCGCTAGACTGAGGATATGTGAAGTCGCTAGTCTACGCCGATAAGCCCGAAACGATCGACCACTTGGAGGACAACATTAGCCGCATTATTGCCGATATACAGCCACAAATGTTGGGAAAAGTAATTGAAAATTAGACTTCCTGATTAGATTACGTCCGAGCCAGGCGTGGCGGTCATATGCCAGAAATCATATTTAAATTATAATGCCAAAAGATTATCTTTTGAATAAAGTCAATTTCATGTCAATTCTAAAAATTCATCCTTGTTTTATTCCATTTCAAAGTTCTATACCTCTAACAAAACACTCTTTCTTTTCTCTAAAATGAAAAAGCATAGAATATTACTTTGATAAAATCGACTTGAATATACCAATGCTTGAACAATAAAAGGAACCCACTTTCGCATTTATAAAATTAGAATTGAAATGGACTTCCAAAGAGATAAAAATAATATTAAAAAGCGCTATAAACGTCGGAGTCGGAAAGTATCATCTTATAAGGATTATTTGCTAATGGAAAGAGATTTTATGTAATCTCTGCTTTTTGTTGTGGTAAAGTAAATTCAGAGAAAATATTTGCGGACCATTTTTTACTTGTCAACTTTACTTGGGTCGACACCATCTTTCACATAGAAAATTGAACTCAGACCTAGAGAAGTCTAGAAAAAGAGTAATTCTATCAGCGTATTCTAATTCTTGGCAAAATACCAAAATTTAAGGGTTTGATCACGTGACATTTCATTTTTTGATTTGGTGATCCGATCACTCTATTCGAATGAATTGTACTGCAATCCGTACACCTTACTTTACACTTTGTGGAACTAAACGTGTAAGTTCCATGAATTTTATGGCGCTTACGACGCCGCGACGTTTTAATCCCAAGTAAACTAAACTTTATAAGCGACCTAGCGCTGTATGTTTTAATAGTTTGATTAGACACCATACATAATGTTCAGCGCTGCAGCAAACTTTGGTTCTAACTCACCAGCATTTGAACAATGGTTTTCATGAATGTTCTTGTCTATTAGTAGAATTTTTGTCATTGTAGTGCCTTTATTATTACTTACTAAAGAATCGTTTACAGTAAAATATTGGTTTGACAAAATAACGCTATCTATGCCAGAATTTTACGATATTATTATGCTGTGAGTAGAACAAAACGAGCAAGTTTTCGTCCACTCACCCACTGTAATGTACTCGCACTTGTTATTTCTTAAGAGGTTAACAACCTAATTTACAGAATACGAAAATTGCATGGACAACAAGAATGAATTTACCAAATGAAACTTGTTTTATTATTCTGTTTTAAGGGCGCGTTCGTACAGGAAAACGAAAAAGAAAGAAAATGCGATTATTGGCAAAATCCTGCTAATATTTTAAATTGTCTGGATGTTTGTTACCCTATCAAGGGCTAAACGGATTTAGATAACAATTAGCAGCCGAGTACACAATGATTTGCATTAGAAAATACATCCTCTCCTGCCCAGCATGCGCAACCACCTGCACTTTCCAAAAGTTGAATGAGGCCACGACAGAGCTATCCAGGTGGACAAAATTCAAGTTAAACTGACACGGAAAGAAACAGAGGAAGTGGGCTAATTTTAAATTTTCAAGCAGAAAGAAAGAAAGAAAGAAATCCAGTTTATTTGTCACACACAGATACACACAATGTTAGGTACAAATAAAAGGGAACGAAATTTAAAAAACCGGCCAAGTGCGAGTCGAAATCGCGCACGAAGGGTTCCGTACCATTATCGCAAAAAACGGCATAAAAATAACGTTTGTTGTATGGGAGCCCCACTTAAATATTTATTTCATTCTGATTTTAGTATTTGTTGTTATAGCGGCAACAGAAATATATCATCTGTGAAAATTTCAACTGTCTAGCTATCACGGTTCATGAGATACAGCCTGGTGACAGACAAACAGGCAGACAGACAGACAGACAGACAGACGGACCGCGGAGTCTTAGTAATAGGGTCCCGTTTTTACCCTTTGGGTACGGAACCCTAAAAACAATTACATACATAGTGCGCCAAAAAGGTCCAGTTCAGCAAAATGCCAGACAACAGACAAGGAGACCTATAGAGCTGCCAAAAAGGTCCAGTTCAGCAAAATGCCAGACAACAGACAAGGAGACCTATAGAGCTTGTTCGAGAGCAGACGTGTTTTGGCTCAATTTAATTAAATAATATTGTTTATTAGCAAGTACGCAACTCTAACCCGTGATCGAAAAGTCAAAGTGCCTAAAATCCTAAACTTATAGATCTTCGAGAATCCTTGCACTGCGGTTCTCGCTGTGTAACCTCGCCCCGCAAGCGACTTCTTCACCTCCGCGGGAACAGCACAGTGGTCATAATTGCTGTCTCGCCTCCTCCAAGATAACGCTATACCGTCGCCTGCGCTGCTCGATAAGGAACTACGACAGCCCACCTTGTTATTACTTACCCTCTAAGTTTTAATAACTGTGAGTACTACGGTCACTTCTTATTTTTTACATCACCTCAACGCTCAGGATGCCTCACGCACAGCGCTCGTCACCGACGCCGCAGTCAAAGAGCTCAAACGTCAATATGACAAAATCTGGGCCCGACTCAGATATGCCCCAAATAATATTGAGCGACCCGTTTGACGATTTAAACGTTACGAGTGATTCTACGCGTCAAATCAACAAGCGTCCGCGCACGACGAGCTTATCTCCGCGGACGACGAACTCCGCTCCGCCGTCCGAGCTCCAAGATAAATGGCAAAATAATTAGAATGCTGAGGAACTGGAAATTACTTCAGAACTTTCTTTCAGAGCGATCCCAGTGTGTTAAGATTGGCGATTACGTCAGTGGTGAACAATTACTTGATTTTGGCGTGCCCCAAGGAAGTCTACTCAGTCCCCTCCTCTTTCAAATCTATGTTAATGATCTCTGTCTTCTCAACCTCCCCTCTACTCACATTATAGCTTACGCCGATGATACTATTTTACTGTCCAGTGGACCCGACTGGGCAACTGCTAGGGACGCAGCCGAAAAGTCCTTGAGACGGGTTATGCTCTGGCTGGGCGATAATAGCTTAACTCTGAATGTCAGTAAAACAAACTTTATCACTTTTGGTTCCAGGTTAACCACCCTTCCATCAACACTAGAAATTAAAGCCCATGTTTGTGACGACCGTGTCCGAAACAATCTCTGCCCATGTCAGACTGTGACAAGAGCTTCGTCCGTAAAGTATCTTGGCCTTTACTTAGATTCTTGTCTCAGCTGGAAAACCCATATCGACTCCCTGTCTGCACGCACCAGAAAGCTCCTTTACCTTTTTAAAAAACTAAGAACTTCTGGCCACAAAGCTATCCTGAAAATGGTATACACCGCCCTGTGTGAATCAGTACTAAGTTACTGTATCGTTGCATAGGGTGGTGCAGCAAAAACACTTATCTTGAAAGCGGAAAGAGCCCAACGAGCGGTAATAAAGGTACTCCTAAGCAAACCGTTTAGATATCCCACTCAAAAAGTTTATTCCGAATTTAAGGTGCTAACGGTTCTGCAAATGTATGTGTTTCGTGCAACAATACGAACTCATAAAATTACTGTCCGCAATGGAGAAAGCAGCCCTACGATCAGAATAAGACCCAGACCGGTTTGTCCAAGAGTCTGTACTAATACTACCTTCGCACGTCGTCATAACCACTACTTAAGTGCATTGCTTTACAACAGACTTAACAATAAACTGAACATACATACATTGAATAGGTTTAAATGTAAGCCCAAGTTAAAAGAGTATCTTTTCACCCAAAACTATGATGACACGGAATAATTACTTACACCATAAGGCAAGCAGACACTCACAAACACTCACAAAACTATACATACACACATAACACATACAACTCACATACACAGCACACCCGGCACAAATAAGACTTTCTCTTTCCCTTATCCCCTTTCCAAAGCCCTGAATTTTTATGTAATATCCCAGGTAGCAATTTTACGTCATGACGACGTCCATTCACGGTCATTTTCGACGTAAATGACGTCGTAAAAAACGTCCCACAGACGTACTAAATGACGGCCTAATGTCAGGTCTCAGCGACGTCTCTGAAGACGTCATATTAACGTCTCCAGATAACGTCATATTAACGTCTCCAGATAACGTCATATTAACGTCTCCAGATAACGTCATATTAACGTCTCCAGATAACGTCATATTAACGTCTCCAGATAACGTCATATTAACGTCTCCAGATAACGTCATATTAACGTCTCCAGATAACGTCATATTAACGTCTCCAGATAACGTCATATTAACGTCTCCAGATATCGACTTATTCACGTCCCCAGATAACGTCATATTAACGTCTCCAGATAACGTCACCTTAACGTCTCCAGATAACGTCATATTAACGTCGCCAGATAACGTCTCCAGAAGACGTCAATACCACGTATTGTGAAGACCTCCTATAATAACGTCTATTAACGTCTTCAGACACATTAATATAACGTTATCTGAAGCGTTAATATGACGTCATCCGGGATCAATTTGGCCTCGATGCAATTCATCCAGCCACAGTCTTCAAGTAACTCTGAAAGGTCAACATTAAAAACACAAATTTGCATTGTAGTATTATTTATTATAACGAGTTAACTATCACAACTTAATTAATAAATGGAGAATTTTAATCCTTATAACCATGGAGCATAGGAAAACATATAAAAGAATTACTAGTTGCCTCTTGAGGAATAACAACACATTTTGAAATAATATCATAAACAGGTACAATTTTGTAAGCTGAACAGAGTTCCGAAACTTTAAAAATATCAATAACAGCAGAATCATAAGGATACGTATAGTAGGAATCATAATGTACAAACTCTTTTCCATAGACGAACAAGGAAACCTCTCCATTAATCTTACATCTCAAAATATTATGTATCTCGACTACTTTGCCGTTTGCATAGCAGTAACAATTATTAGCTAAACCAGATTTTGTATACATTGCAAAACCCTTATAAACAAGTTTATTAAAGCATTCATAAGCATTGTTATCAACAGGCGTTGGTCCTAAGCTATTGTAATAAAAAACCGCTGGTACCTCGTCAATCAGTTTTGGAGGAAAAGTAGATTCCATTTCTTTTAATCGTTTATAAATTTGCTGCAACGGTTTGTTAGGTGACCTAACTAATTTTTTTAACATGCCTAAATAATTTTCGAAAGGAAAGGCGGAATAACTGTCCAAATCACCAAATAAACGAACGTCATCACACAAATGACATAACATATGAACATTGTAAATTAAAAATTTCCGGCTATAAATAGTTTCGGAATGTCTTATGAACATTAATAATAGCTCATGTGCTAAATATGTACCTACTTTATTGATGTTTCTAGGGCTACAAAGAATTGTTATAGCACAATGAAATAACAAAAAATTTTCATACAGGGAGGTTGGAAGGATATTTTTTAGAACAACTGGTCCAGTATATAACAAAAACATCCTAAATTCGGTGGCTTTCCAGCGAGCCAACTCACTGATACTTCGCGGTCGCCTGTTAAATTCAACAGGTATACAACTTGCACAGCTAAGTAATTTTTCAGAAACTGCATTTACTAAACGGCTATTTAAACGAACATTTAAATCACCACCAACCCAAACATTTAAAAGTTTCCTCATGACTCCCAGACAAACAGCATGCATATAATCAATGGGAAACAATGAAACTAAATCTATGGGAAGCGTCAAAAGTGGAGATTCACCAACATGATGGTCGTCATCAGACTGTAAACGAAATTGTGAATCCGTTCTCCTACTCGCAGATACGCTTGTATAAATCACTCTACCTTGAATATACTCACCAGGTTCTACACATTTATCACATGATGAGTATCCACCATGGGATTTAGTACATTTGATAAAAGCTCTAGCTGGAGCGTCACATACAAAACTATGTACTTTTACAATATAATGAGTATCTTCAAAATTTATTCCATCATTAAGTAATGTAGACAGTTCTTCAACAAATGGCCCCAAAAACAGATTCAATGGTGAAGGTTTAGAGTTTCCACAGAACAGAGTTATTACAAATGGCTGTGCACAATTAAAGTTTTTGATCAAACCTAATATAGGCCATAGTTGAGTATTCGTGCTTTTAAAAAGTGGCAAACCATCAACATTAAAAGACAACAATATTTCACTATTTTTAAAGTTGAACCCACTGTACAGTTTTAATTGTGCTTGTATTTGATTTATGAGACCAATGTGCACCAATTCACCAGATTGCAAAGAGTTACTTGATATATTCATTGGCGTATTTAAAAACGTTCTGCTATCTCTAGGCAATTTAGGGCAAAAAGGATTTAGAATTTTTAGAAGACTATCTAGAGCACTGTGGGAAATTTTATGTTCTACGGTAGCCCAATGTCTTAATTGCGATGGCAAATCGTTAGCATCGTCAGATCGTGAATCATCATTATCTATAAAACAATCCTCAAACAATGTTGATTGACAATTTTCATCTAAAAAAATATTCTCTTTATATGTCCTTAAACAGTTTTCATTTAAAGTATTGTTGTCAATACTACTGTTACTCGTAGCTATAGATGTGGATGTATATTGTGGTGAAGATGGCAAATCACTTAATGATGGCTGTAATGTACTTCTTTGTATTTCTAAAATAATTTTTCGTTTTTCTGCCAAAATCCTTCTATACATTTGACGCTCACCTACTACATTTTTTTTCTTCCTAGAGGATGACATTGTTATTTTCCTTTGACAATCGCTTTTTTGCTCGTTCAGGTGCGTGCTTGAGCCACACCTTTATATCGTCTTCAATGTCTTTTTCTGTAATCCTTGGAGAGGAACTCTTTAAGCTCTCTGAAAACAAAAAAGTTTGTGAATATAAGAATAGCCCAAATGCCTGCAACGCTCTGTGGGGTCAGATGACGGGTCGCTCTCACACAGCGACTCGCGAGTCGCGACACAACTGGTGTTAAATATTATTTTTAACGGAGAATTAAAAACCGGTCAAGTGGGTGTTGGATCACGCGCATTGTAGGGTTCCGTAGTAAGCCCGTCGCAATAATTATGTGGACTTAATTGTTTTATTTTACCAGTTAATTGACGTGATTATTATTATATATAGCCTTGCCAAATTACAGCTTTCTAGTACTAAGAGTCTCCCCACCTAGCCACCTACATAAAACATGCCAATTATTAACCAGTTGCCAGTACACAAGGAATATGTATCTTTTGAAATTATTTAGGTATTTCATAGCACACTTATTTTGTATTATAGATGAGATCTAGAAAGAATAAATTTAATCATATGAAAGACAATAGACACATACCAACAATAAATTCACGGAGACGTAGCTCTGAAAAAGGCTTCTTCTCAGACCTTTTACCATAGAAGTTGAACTTGCTTGCCAACGAGTCTGACAATGTATATTTCATCACTCTCGATACTTTATTTTTTAAATCATGCCCACCAAGGCTCTTTAGGTAGCTTGTCTGTAAATATTAATTGATAGCAATAAACATCCACATATATCTCTATAAGTACACACTAGAATTAACATAAGATCCAACAGTCACATACATAATCTTGAGCTCACACTATAGGATTCCCTGTCATAGGTATCAGGAACTACGAGTGCCAAGGTATCATGACACAGACCTAGAGCAAATATTTGTGTTGCAACAGGAATTGAACCCACACCTCACATCTCAGCCCTCTAATCGCCCACTGTGAAGCAGTGGCCAAAATTATTAGGAATTAACTACACATAATGTGAGCAGAAGCTAATAAAACATAGCCTGTCAGGGGTAATGTAGCTTGCTATTAGTGACTGAATTCCCAGAATTGAATCAATAGTTCCGATGATTAACTCCTACATCCAAACTCACAAACAAACTAACTCATTCTAGCAAGGTACCCATGTAATAAAAAGCTTTCTTATGGTAAAGTAGGAATTAATTATAATTGCTCAATAGGCATTTCCTGTTTATTAAAAGTAAACACTTACCAGGTTAGCACAGTTTTCTGTATTAGTCAGTAACTGTTCCACTGTTTCTAAATCTTGAAAAGTTTCCAAGGGAAATTTGAATTCAGGCTTCAATGCATTGGTATTTCCTGCTCTGTCTTTCAAAATTGCTAGGATGACATCATTTTGGGCTTTTATTTTGGCAAGTAGTGAAACAACTTGGCCTTGACAATCTGGATGAAAAAAGTAGTATGGTAGGTATTACAGTCTATAATAATCTTAACACCAACCACCACCACCACCACTATACCAAAAAATAGAAATAATCGTCGAAAACTATACTCATGCATATAAGGTAGTATCTAGCAAAGAATCTAGTTAGGCAGCTATAGATTTAAAAAAATCAAAATGATTTTTACTATTTACCACAGTTATTGGAAGCACTGCTGGCAACAATTTCATCGAGTGTCATACTTTGTGAACCAGATGGTTGATCATGATGACTGTTAGAAGCCTTCTCTTGTGCATCAGGTTTATTCATCTGTGAGTTGTGATTTAGTACCAAATCACTGTAAATTGTGCTTGTACTTGAAGGTTCAAGGTTTATATCTAAAAAGCAAAAAAAAAAAGAAAATAATGGAAGGAAATATTATTATGTTCAAAATAATTTAGTTAATGTATCATCCGGTATAATTACAATTGGATAGATGTTTCTTTAAAGGCGGAGGACGAGGGAATTCACACCCTTTCTCATCATCATTATCATCTGATGATGAAATGTATCTGCTAGTTTTTTTTGTTTTGCGTTTAGGTGGCTTACTTATATAATTTTCCTCCTCAGTCTGTATATCTGATGTGTCTTCCACCAACTTTAATTTTTTCTTTGCCTTATCCAATTCATCTATAGAACAAGCATAAAACACCAACACAGTTAATATCAAAACAACATGCAAGTTAAAGTTAGTCACGCCATGCAACACACCCACGCCGTACAAGCTTGGTAGTCCAGCACTTATTAATCCATTAGTTCTATCTCATTACTAGTAGTTAATAGTACTGCCATTACTTATATAATTTACTATGCTTTTGTTTCTGTTTTGATATGGTATGGTGGTGAGATTACAGGCACATGAGACTGCAATGAACACAACACAATGCTATGTAGGGCACATTCTAGGTGGATGTGGGTACATACCCCCCATACATACCCCTGGTGGTTCGGTGGCCACCTAACCACCAGGTTTATGTATGTTATACAATGTATAATTATAAGACAAGACCAACAAATATTTGTGAAAACAAACAAAACCAAACACCTGTGAACACACTTTCTTGGAAATGATTACTTATCTGTTGCTTGCTTGCTGTCGCCGCTGCTGCTTGTTTACACACGGCGCCATGACCTAAAAATAGCAGTTCTGTCTTGTGATCTTGGGCAATCTGAATATTTTTTTTCTGTGCGCATCAAAACTGCAGTCAACTTCAGCTCGGCCGTAATCCTTAGATTTTTAGGTTATGGCACCGTGTATTTTTTTAGTTAGGTTTTAAAACACTAGCACCTACTAGAATTAAATTCTGGGCCAGTCTGTCTGTGCCCAGGCTTAAAGCATGGTAAAGTTAACTGCCCTCAAGCCACCAGCTGCTAAAATAGTTGTGTGTGGTAGTGTTACACTACCTACTCATAAAAAAAACTTACCAGTCTGATAGAAAACTCTATCGATCTCGTATAGTTTCCATTGTTCATTTGGAGACGAACACCTCTGTAGAAGTTTATCAAATGCTTTCGCCTCCTTTACGGGAGGCCAATAGATTTCTCTTTTTTTAGGTGTTATCCATTTATTGATGACCACAGCCACAGTGCCACCCTCACTCTCCGCGAACTGAACGACACTATACATAATTTACAATCCTTTTATGTGCTGTGATACGTACTATAACAACAGCAAGAAAAAAACATGAGAATTTACACATTTTTTTGACACAGAGAATTGAGAAAGAAAAAAAGCGCGGGATACCAACCAACCGTCAACGCGTTCGTTCGTTCCGTTCCGAAATAAACAAAAGCAAACAAAAATATATTTTTTTTACTTTTTAAATATTTATATTTTTAATCAGCCTTTTCTATCTTATATTGGTTCTTTCTAATGTTTGATGATAGACTAATAGCTGAATTTCTTTTCATTGAGTTACATAACAAATACAAATGTAAAAAATAATAATTTAATAAAATAATAACAAACAACATGCTATCAATGCGTTCCGTTCCTCGCAGATTGGAAGAAAGATAAACTCTGGTGATAATTTTTAAATTATTAAAATGGACTATTTACTGTCGAGTTAAAGTTTTTACAGAGTACCTATATTTTAATACAAAAAAACGTTCGCTAGCCGCATGATAGTTATGTTGTTAGAGCTAATTTAATCGTGCCTGCTTGAGCATGGTAGGCACCTGTTGTACTCTCCTAGAATAAAATTATGTTTCTTTTCTTGGATAATGGCATACCTAGCTCATATACCTACCTTACTTAATTAGGTTTTATTCTGATTCCCATAATAATAATAATATGCTTGAATGTCCATAGCATCATAAGTAGGTTCCCGTTTATTCTGCTAGTCAAACGAATGGAAGTCAGTGGTGGATGTTTCTGTAGGTATCGAGGCGGCTCAAGACCGCTCGTCGTGGCATTTCTATGTATATGGGGCCTGTCCAGCAGTGGACTTCTAACTAAAAGTGTTTGTACAAACCTACTTACAGAAAATAAATCATTTATCATTTAAACTGATAATTTATTTAATGACGATGAATATTAATTTTATCGGTTGCAATTAGGTACCTACCTTAAGCAGGTATTAAGTAGTACCTACGTGTTAGAGCATTCCTTTAGATGCACTAAATAAATAGTACGTAGGTAAGTACACTACGGCCGAAATATCTTGGCGAGTCTGTACATAGACACTACGAACTTTCGCCATTGACCCTAAATGTAGGTACGTTCCTACGGCGTCTTATTAATGAACAACACAGGGCGTCACAGAATGGAACCCAAATGGACGTTGCTAGGGCGTCTTATTAGGGAACAACACAGGACGTCACAGAATAGACCGTAAATGGACGTTGCTAGGACATATAATACATGACCAACACAGGACGTCACAGAACTGACCCTAAATGCACGTTGCTACGGCGTCTTATTAATGACCAACATAGGACGTCACAGTTGACCCCAAATGGCCGTTGCTAGGGCGTCTTATTATTGACCAACACAGGAGGTCACAGAATTGACCGTAAATGGACGTTGCTAGGACGTATAATACATGACCAACACAGGACGTCACAGAATTGACCCTAAATGCACGTTGCTACGCCGTCTTACTAATGACCAACACAGGACGTCACAGTTGACCCCAAATGGACGTTGCTAGGGCGTCTTATTATTGACCAACACAGGACGTCACGGAATTGACCGTAAATGGACGTTACTAGGACGTAACATTCACGACCAACACAGGACGTCACAGAATTGACCTTATATGGACGTTGCTACGTCGTCATAATCATGACCAACATAGGACGTCACTGAATTGACGCTAAATCGACGTCACCAGGACGTTCCCTTGAGTACCAGACGTTAAAATGACGTCAATGTGACGTACTTATTTGACGAATAAACTACGGACCCTAATATGACCTTAGGATGACGTCATTTTTTCGTCGCAGACGTCATTTTGCTACCTGGGATACTCTGCATTGCTGATGTTTCTATTTTATCGCTAATTTAATGGACAGATAGATGACCCCTGTAACACAGGAATTTCCTAGCATGGGGGTCATTGATCATGTACCTATTTTGTACCTCATCAATTGCATCCTAAGTTAAGTGTCATCTGTAATTCTGTTTTTTTTGTCAAATAAATAAATTATTATTATTATTATTAACTGGGAGTCGCCTGACGCTGGTTTTCAACTGAACCTTTCAGCTGTTGGCAAATGCTATCACATCCCACTAATATGATAAAGGCGAAATTTGGGAGTTGGTGTGTGTGTGTGCGTGTGTTTGTATGTTTGTTACTTCTTCACGCTCAAACGGCTGGACGGATCTGGATGAAATTTATATATACCCGTATTTTTATCCCGTGAATATGTTCCCTCGGGGTAATTTTCGGCTTTCACGCGGGAGAAGCCGCTGGCAGAAGCTAATTATGTATATAAAAGCTAAAAATACATTATTTTGCCCAAAGGAAATTCAGCTTAGCATGATTTCAGATGGCAACTCTTCAAAATATTACCTAACGCTGCTTTTTAGCTGCAGCTCACGGGTACCATACGATGGGTTACGGGTGTATTTACGATTCGGTGTCACTGAGCGAACGTCCGATGACAGTAAAGTGATTGCGGTAGTTACGTTGACGTTTCCGAGCGATTTTTTAACTGGGGGATGTTACTCATGAAAGTCGCCCTAGGCCACTATCGTAACAAACTTATTTCAGTCCAGTGGCAGCCTCCCTCAAAAAAGGGTGCTAGGTAAAACGTATGGCAAAAAATCATTTTTTTTTATTATATTTATCGAGTGGCTCGTACTGGGCTTCCATTTCACCGTCTAATATAGAAAATTCTATGCTAATACGGAAAAATATTAAGCGCTATTTCTCTCTCCTAGTTACATATCTAAAAGTATTCCGAATTGTTTCTGTTAATTTTATAATTATTTAATTATAATTATACCACCTATATGTACAGTTAAGGGCCAAAAGTGCAGTCAAACTCTACCAAAATAGCAGCGGCAATTTTTATTTAGGCAGAATTATTTCAACTTTTCACGGTTAGTAGGTATAATCTTTACTTTAATTTCTATACAACATTTTAATCAAATCAAAACTAATATGAAAGAATTTAAGTGTCGTTTGGTGCAAAAGCAATTTGAGGCAATTCAAAACTAATAATTTGGAATATATGCGTATATTTTCTTTTTCTGCTTAATTAAAAATTAGGTACCAGGATATGTCCAGTATGAAGTTATTTTTACCATAATATATCCCCTTAGATGTCCACCAGGCAGGCCGAAAATCACCCATGTGTCCGGGTACCCTGGCGCCTTTTGCGCTATGGGCGCGGTGTCAGTAAATCGTCGATTTCTCGGAAGTTTTGTATGGGAACCATGTATGAAACTTATGTTGTTACAATCTCTATGAAATAAGCTATCATATTCCAAATGGATTTATCCAGTTTTACCTTGTAAGTATTGGTAATTGTTGTGTAAAGTCAGTGTAAGGGATTTTTTTTCCAGTTTCGTGTATAAAAGGAGATAGAAATAAAAAAATAAACCATTATTTCATAAAGTTTTAATTTTATTTACAGGAATACACCCTATTTCACAATAATCAATCAAAATTACACACCCCCCGATACATTTTTTCATCCCACGAGAATTACAAACTTTTCAAAAAAAAAATAATGCAAATTGGCAGGGTGGACAGTTGGTGGCTGTTTTTTTTTTATTCGAATTTGTTTCGTTACCACTACAATTAAATGCATTATTTCTGTTGTTAATTAACGTAGCATTGTAAATAACAACAGTTTGATATAGTCATATTTGCAAAAATAAGAAATAAAAAATAAAATATTCGCACGCAGAAAAAAATAAACAACAATGTCGGACGGCGTTCGTTGAAATACGTATATCTGCTGGAATTTAGGCCAAATACAAAAAAAAACTATTAAAAACAGTTCAAAACTTACCGTTCCATGTTTTTCCAGCAGAAAACAACAGCCACTCAAAATAAAAAAACTAAATTTTTAATCACAAAAAGTTTGAGCACGGCCCCTTGTGCTGTCAAAAATGGCGACCGCCCGATGCACAGATTTAATAAATAAATATTACGGTCTTGGGCGGATCCAAAGACCAGCGGGGTATTTTTTTTTCATAATTGTCTATTAAAGTATCGAATGAAACCAAGATTTGTCGAGAATATCCTCCTTACTGACATATTTCAAGCCAAAAACAAGAACAGCCATAGAATATCAAAAATTGGCAGAGAGGCAGACTGGACATTTGAGCGACCGATGACAGCTGGCAGAGAGGCAGAGTGGACATCGGAAGGGATATATCTAGCCACAGTTGCTCAGACACAATACTACTCTCACCCCAACTAATCCTCTCAACACAGTCCGTAATCTAATCCTAAACCAGATTAAATTCAAACCATTTATAATTAACACATTCGGCCACCGAAAGTGCCACATGAAATATTAATTACTGCTGCAATACGGGGAAAAACCTTTCTTCGATATCCGAGATCTGCTCTAATGGTAATGGGGGAAGCCACCAAAGGATTAAAAGTATATGAGGACCCTTTGATACAAATAAGGGTTGGGGTGGAGGCATTAATACGAAAATAAACAATGTGAAAGATTCAACAATGCTGTGCGAACAAAGTTTAATGAAGAGGATAAATTGTGACTGTATGGTAATTTTTATTTTTATATTATTTTTTCAACTGTCGTGGCATCAGTGCGATGGTTTGTTATATTGTAATCTAGCTTCTGTGGCCTGCGTGAAATGTGTTTTTTTATCCCAAGGTGAAATGTGTTTTTTAATACCGGGATGAAAAGTAGCCTATGTGCTATTCCAAACTACAATTTATCTCTGTGTATAATTCATGTCCAGATCCGTTCAGCCGTTCTTGCGTGATTGAGTAACAAACAAACATCCATCCATTCATCAAAATTTTCGCGTTGACAATATTAGTTAGATTGTACTTATGTTTTTTTTTTTGTATTTAAATATAGACAGCTGCTTTGCTAATTTCTAATAACCCGAGATTTTCTTCTTCTTTGTCGTATCGGTGATTTCTATAAACTATATTTAGTCATCATCATTGCAGCCAAAAGATGTCCACTGCTGGACATAGGCATCCCCCAAGCGTTGTCACACTGATCGGTCCTGTGCTTTTCGCATCTATCTTCCGGTAAACTATATTTGTTTTCACCGAAATTCAGCCACATCAACAACGCGAACGTAACAAACTATAATTATTGAAACATCAAATATAATTATTGAATTGTGCCAAAATCAAAACAAACGCTGCCATCTTGTTATTATAAAAAAATTACAACAGACAATATCACATTTTTTACTGACAGACGTCCCCACGACGACATTGTCATAGGGGCGTTGTTCCCTGACCTATCAAAACTTTATTTTCACCGCGAATGACGTGTATTATTCTCACAATGATACAAGTCAGGGTATTTCCTATGAGTAAAATCTATAATATTGAATCAGGATATTGTGTTGTGTGTGAAGTTATGCACTAGTGTAAAGTTGTGAACAGACTCTACTGAACTGTTGTGTAGCGAAACTATCCTTAGCGAAACACATTCGGATTAGTTGGATGTTAGATCAGTTAGAAATACCTAAGTACTAGTTGCGCTATCCAAAGTTTGCTCTTATGGATATGAAAGGATTACGTCAAAAGCAATGGTACAAATGTTTAGAGCAAGGTTATTTCCATAGTGTGTAACGGATAGGTAGAAGTATATGTTTTGCATACATACAATTTTCCCTTACGTACAATGGGTATAATCAAATAACCTTGCTCTAAAAGCTTATGGTAGACATCAGATCACGCACCAACAGGGAATTATATCTGAAAAGACTTGAGGAGGCCTATGTCCAGCAGAATTTGCTAACAAAATTACTGTTCCAAAAGATGTTCACTATGTGATCAGAAAGCTGGCACTAATTACAATTATTTTTGAATTTATTTAATGTTTTATTTTTTAAATCTTTCTTTTAGTTTCAAGATTATCAATGCCTGTTTTAAATTTTAGAATTCCTGTTAATGCCTGCATGCTAATAGATAGCTGTATTTATTTTTTGTTTCTTTTTCGGTCTATCATGCTCCTTTTGTACATTATTTTTAATACAGGACTTTCTAGTACATTGTGACTAATATTGTGTGTTAATAAATATAATATGACGCCCTATGACCCACGCCCTTTTATTCGTAGTTTTATTTTATTTTTATTTAAGTGTATATATAGGTAGTTATTTTTAATTAAGTATTTGAAATGATGTACTAAGTTAACTAACATAATAAAAGTCCGTTAATAAATAAATAAATAAAAAGAAAAAACTATGAAAACATTGCAAATCTACGTTAATTAAAATATTTCGGTACAAAGAAAGGTACAATAAGAAAAGAAAAATAAAAGTACAAACTGCACAAAAGTGGACTGAAAGGGATGCTGATACAAAAAAGAGAACAAACATTTTTACAGGATCTAGTTTTTTAAGCACTTAGTGATAAATCTAAAACAGATTAAATTAAATCTCTCATTCGCATTTTAATGAACATAGCTTGATTTGCTAACAAAAGTAAACTAACCTGTAGTTTCTCTAAAAACAAATACGCAAAAAATAATGTGGTAAATCAAGCCTAATTTATTTATTATTTATTGTCTCATTAAGTCATCAATGGCTGAATGCCATACTGTGACTTGTGTGAATGATCAATGATCAACAGAGAATCAATTGTAATTTTACAATAATTTTCATGCAAAAAACTGAAGCTAAGTAGGTATGTAAAACGATGAATATAATTTCAATAGATAAGACCTCGAAGGTACATTTAACGTACTTTCTCTCGTTCTCATGGCTTCAAAGTTTAATAACACATGTTTTCCTGTAAGAAAAACATATTTCGTGAAGTCGAATGGCCAAAGTTCGGTATGGTTGGTGTTATATCGAGTGTGAAGAACAAGACTGTCGTGTGCTCAATAATATCTGATTTATTTTATTATATTGAAAAGTTGTGTTACCATTACTTTCCGTTTTTTATTTAGGGATACAGTAGGATGATAAAAATTTATTGTGTGGCTTTTTTATTGCTTTAGTAGGAACAAAAGTTTAGTATTATCAACATTTATGAGTTGGATGATTTCGCCATTTTACAAGCTTTTTTTTAACTTGCGATGTATGCATGTATGTAAGTGTGTTCGGGTCAAATCTTACCGACTAATACACACACTGATTAATATTATATTTTGCATACACATTTAGTTTTTTTTACGTTTTTACATACACATTTGGACGACAATGCATGTTTAGCTAAGTGACGTCATTCCAAATCGAATATGGCGGACGGCCAAAGATGGCGGACTAGTTATTTTTTGTGCAGTGCCATGATATAGGTATCAAAAGAAAGGTTTTGCTGAGAAGAATACGAGAAAAGCTTGTTTGAAAAAAAGTTTTTAATGAATAAATTTATAAATTTATTTTATAAATAATCACTTGTTATATCACTCGTTCGTTGAATACTTTATCAGTTGGACGATACCTACAGTATTTTATCTACACTCACAACATAATGTTCTAAATATGAATTCAAAAAATATTGTATAAACACGTACTATATTCGTGGATAGGTAAAATTAAAAAAAAAATACCATTGCAGTGCAACATTTTCCTTCGATTTTCAAACAACTGCATCATAATAGTTATTTATGCTACAAGTGCGGAAGGTAGGTGATTTCCGATGAGTGGCATTTTTATTCACGAGCGAGCGAAGCGAGCGAGTGGATAAATCGACACAAGTCGGAAATCATCTTACGTACGTGTATCATACAACATTTTACTATGCATTGTGCGAGAAAATAAATAAATTAATACAATCAAATGAATAAAATGGCGGGTTTATTCAAGCGCGTTCAGCATAGCCACAGATTAACTAATAGTTCCTCGGGCATATCTACTGCGCATGTGCGAATAGCTGTCACATCGTAACGCAATAAGGCACGAGCAAAATATACGTTCTGCCAAACATATTTAATGAATATTTAAAATTAATTTATTGATCAAAATCTAAATCTAGAGTAATGAAAAACTCCTAAAATAAAGTATTAATTTTATTTTACCTTTTATATGAATGATAATCTGTACATAACTAATTTTTAAAACTTTTCTCAAATAATAAAAACTCTATGCGTCGGGCTGACGTTGGAGTTAAAAATTAAAAAAGTACAGGAAAGTAAAAAGCACTAGTGAAAAAAAGTGACACTTTCCGCACAGTTTGGCTGCTTGGAAAACCGCTCTTTTCGAGGACATGCATTGTAAAATGTCTTTTTAATTTTTATAGCACACTTTTACTTTTTAATTTATTGGCGCTTATGGGCTCATTGACAATGACAGTCATGGTGCAATGAGAATCTAAATTGCCCGCCATACTGCATATTTTTGCCGTTTCCACTTTTATTTTATTTCAACTGTATGAGTGAAGATAAAATAGTGTATGCAACGGCATATAATTAGGTATTAAAACACTCGCGTGTTAATATTATCACATTCAGCTTCGCCTCATATAAACCCACGCTCGTGTTTTAATAACCCCTATTATAAGACCATTGCATAATGTGTAAGGTTATTTTTATCTAAATGAAAACCAATTATATCTATTAACATTTTCGTACTCTGATATAAAAAAAAAAAAAAACTCAATAGAATACACATAAAAAAGATCATAAAATGGATAATTGAATGTTTTGATTTTATTTGCGAAAACACCACAAATTGATAATAAGGTTACTAGGATTTGTAACTTTTTTGACGGCGACAGTACATTATCTGCCTTTTTGCAAATCTGTCCTTCTGCTAATCTGGGATTTTGCTATTCCGGGATTTTGCTTATCTGTCCTTCTGCTGCAGAGGGCTTGGTTTATGTAAGAGCTTGTCCCATTTGCTCTCAGTAGTTGGAATAGAACTCAAGCCTTTTGAATTATATCTAACGAAGCACATACGTAAATATTTATGAAATACTATTGAGCAAGCCAAAGGTACCTTTAATAATTAGAGTGAGTTAAAGATGGTTTTCGTATTTCTGTAACATATAAGAAGACGTTGGGCAAGGCACTTGGCCGGTTTAGAATTGAAAATTTGATGATATGAACGTGTCAAACCGCTCTGAAACGTCGCGCGTAAACCATGTGTGCGTAAACTATTGTTGTTTTTTTATTGTGTCTGCTTATTGACGTTCAATGAGTTCAAAAGTTTGACAGGTATTCAAGCTAGAGTTTATAATGTACGAAAAAACAATTAGAATCGATGATTTTGGATCAAATCCTCATTCAAACGGTGAATGCATATGGAGGGAAGTGGAAATTTGTATTTTGTCCTACTCCACCTATTATTTTCTGATTAATTTCGTTGCGGGATCCAAGACAGTTAAATTCATTCTAAAAAACAGAAGCGCATCGCCAAGTAACAAAACTTAAATCTATAAACCATCTGACTGATATGATACCATTAGTCCACTCTTGTCTGATACTCTAAGTCAGATCCTAAGGAAAAATATCAATGTCCCCTCTGACAGGCTCTTAGTGTTGAAAATTTATAATGGTAGTTTCCATTACCCGAAGTGCTCGCGCCAGAGATGCATGACGCACTTGCTAGAAAATATTAAGACGAAGCCACGAGGCACGCACTCAAATATAGCTTTTTGTGAAGTAATTTTTGGCTGCGGAAAAAAATAATTTTATTCTTGTGAAAACCAAGAAAAATATAGAATACGATTAATAAAAAATACTCTTCTCGCCTGTATTGCCCGAAGATATGGCAGATTAAAACAAAGAATCAAAAAAAAAGTTATATGAAAAAAAACAAAAAGCCCGACTGCTTAAAAAGCGAACTAAAAAGACGTAAACAAGAAGAAAATCATGCTGTGCAGTCGGAGCATAATGATCGCGAGCTGGCTCACCAAAACCAGATGTATCCTCCGACTGCACAGACAAAAAACCTTTCTTCAAACAAACCTTTCTTATCCATCGCACTAACAGATAATAAATTAGCAGACAATTTTTTTTATTTAACTTTTTTTATTTATAACTTTTTAGTATTTTTTTTTTAAATTACGTACATACAAGTGTTACATATTTTTGAAATCAACTCTTAAAATACTTTATTTTGCAACATCACACGAAGCGTTTGGAAGAAAAAAATGCTGTTTTTGTATTTTCCAATTTTAATGTAGCCAGTTACACACATAGGGTAAGACAAATCGATTGACGTAAGAATCATCAAAATCAGCCAACACGTTTGGTATCTAGAACGCCACATAGGAACAAACATAAATACATACATAGACTGATAAACACATTACCCTCCTTCGGAAGTCGGGTTAAAAAATATCTATACAAGTAAACGATCAACAGCAACTTACCCCTACTCATTACATTTTTATCTGTAAAGCTTGACAATTTATAACGCTAAAATAATAGCTAAAATAATAATGAATCAATGATTTTTTGAGTAAATCGATAAAATAAAATACAATAAATTACATGCGTTGCTTATCTTTTTCCTTTCTATGCACTCCGACAGGCGACAATGACCGCACTTTAGGTCTTGTCACGGCATTAATATTATAGAATCGTGTACTACTCTTATGCCCTGGAGGCCTTAGTTTACTAAGATCACCACAGGGAAGTCCGGTTAAGACCTAGATAAACCCAGGTTTAACTGCGAGATGGCTGGATGTCACTAACAAGAAAAACTGCGCTTATGACATCGGCACGGGTTTAGCATGTGAAAGGGACTTTAGCCTCGAATGTACTTCGGTATGGGAGACTTGCTTTTGATGAGGTTTGGAGTACAGATGATTGATGAGCTTCTTGAAATGGTGTTTCGAGACAGATTAGGTTATGAAGTTGTTTTGAAGGGTTTTTTCGGTAACTTCAGGTCAACCTTAAAAACGCCTTTTAGAGACTAATTATTGTTATAACTAGTGAACTAATAGAATTTTTATTTAAGTATGTGTTAGCCTTTGGTTGAGACCCATTGTGAGCGAACACGTCTCAGTCCCGTAAGTCGTCACTGGCAACACACAGCGGTCATAGACTTTTGTCTTGAGACACTGTGGTATGTTGTACGAAAATATACCGCGCAACTGCCAGAACGCTGCCCAGCCAAGTTGGGTTCGACGGTTGACCTCTTTCTCAAAGTTAGCTAACTGGATCGTTTGTCCCAGGTAGACATAATCGTCTACAACTTCGTGCGTAGATTCTCCGATCTTGATAGGTGTTACACAGGCATTCAATGTGATCTTGGTTTGATTTCGTAATCGAATCAGAAATTAAGACATCCGCGGGATAACCAGGATTACCGTCATAGCCCGAAGGATTGCTAAACTTAAGTAGCAGTGCGCAGAGCTCATTGCTCGCAGTACGGTCTTGGTCAATGGGGCCGAAAAGTTCTTGAGTGGTGAACGCGAACCGGAAAACGTTGTGATCGAAGGCCTCCTTCTACGTGGAGTGATGATCTGTTTATGGTTGCGAGAATGCGCTGGATGCGAGACGCACCGGATCGGTCAATGTGGCGACACTTGACGAGGTATAATGTTCAGCAGTGGACATATTTCTGCTGAAATGATGATGATGTGTTATTAGCCGTGTGCCTGATGGGAATAGTTATCGGTCAAAATTACTTACTTATATTCGCACATTCCCTGTGTAACTCTCTCTAAGGGGTTCAAAAAAAAACCTTTTATAAATACTAATCTTTGTTATATTAAGAACCTCTCTCAGTGCATCATGCTTTTACCTAGATGAGGCTGGCAAAGGAACGTGGGGATTAGCAGAATAAAATAGCGGATTGTGCTCAGCAGTGAGTGAAGTCGGGCTGGAGGTAATGACCTATCACACATCGCGAATGGTGGTAACTATCGCAAAATTCGTACTACCAGAATTCCTGATTGCTTAGTTTTTATTGGCTTCGTGTTATATAGAATCTGCTTTACTCTGTAGACCAAAAACATTGTTATCACAGGCCACTCATATTGAACACGTTACGTTTGATACCGTAGCGTACACGAAGAAAAATAGCAAATTAGATTTCGAAACAAACAGTGTAACTTTTGATTGGTTACGATTGCCAGGGCAGAGATTCTGTTGCTCGAACAAATGCTATTTCTAATCGAGCCCTTCGGTATGTTGGTATGATATAGTAATTATGAGTTGGAGGGTAGCTATAAATGTGTCAGGAACGTGAGACATTGAATCTGGCAGTCTGCTTGCACGTCTTGCTTAATTGGCGAATCCCGTTTGCGTCTACTTGACAGTATCGACGCAGGAACATGTGTATTATACAAGCAACAATCATATTCAACTATATTATGCTTCCAATTCAAATATGATAACCTAAGTACCTGTAATAGTCCATAAAGACAAAAGACACCGCAACAAAATTACCCTCGCTGCAATCGACATGCAACTAACTACCATACACCGGACATTTCCTTTGCGATTGTCAATTGTCTGTCATTGCGGCAAATAACGTGTAGATGGCGCCACTTATGATGTGCCTCAGACCTTGACCACTCAAACACCGTGACACTAGCTTTCAATGTAGGTATTATTACCGTGGTACCGGGGACCACGGTAGTTCCATTTTTAAATGCACAAAACTGCATAGTTGATAATTTCATACCTAATGGTAAATTAATGGTAAATTGTTATGCGTTATTTTTGCGAAAATAAAAATAGTTTAACTTTAATAAAACCAGGTAGGTAGCTTGCTGTTTCCGAACCTTAAAAGCATGCAGACTGGCAGAAAATACATCCGTCTGCTTTAGAAATGATTTGAATTATGAATACATAAAAAGAAATATATGGAATTGTCAGGCGGTTTTATACGTATTGATTTAGTTAATAGGGATAAATCATATATTTATATGCGCTACGAAGCATTTTATTTAATCCTTTTACAGTATTTACTATCACTAAAAAATTCATGACAATTTCATCAAAATAATTCAAGAATATACTAACGTTCGTGAATCAATAGCAACATAATCTGTCAAATATCGAGGAAGATCCAAATCTACTAGGTACGAGGAATATTCGGGGAACAGTACATGACGTGTGCCAGTTTATTCCTTTTGTGACCGTCTCTATACCGCCAAAGCTCAAAGCTCTGAGGTTGCACAAAGCGTGATTGGCATTTGGTTATTAACCAACCACTACTAAAAAGGTACTGTATTGTATTTGGATTGTGGTGTTCTAAGGTTCCTAGCTGGTCGGAGCATGACCAAAACCTTATGCCCGATGGCCATTACAGTGATCAATGTGGGGAGCAACTAACGCGGTGGATAGCGCAGGTACACAGAACACCGAAACGCCTCGAATGTCAATGTTAGAGACGACATTGACTAAAGTTTCCATATCAACCAAGCAAATCACAACAAAAAAATCACGGCCAGTTACAACAAATTCTGACCTATTGGCAGACAATACTTATGCTTAGCGCAATGGTGTGACCATGGCTATTGTGAATGGCGTCTTTACTCGCTGCCAGCTCGGCGTTTCGCAGGCTGTAGGCAGGAAAGAATAGCTTCCTAACCCTCATGCTTCTTTTGAGAATTGCTACTGAATGTAAGAGTCCTAACTAATGTAGTAACCTATGAAATCCCAAAACCGTTTGTTCTTTAAGTAAACAGAATATACCCCGAAAGTATACACCAATACCTACCATTCCAATTTATTATTCCAGTCCTCGTCGAAGCTCTAAGAGGAACTCGTCCGGTTACGTATCGCTGATTTGTATTTAATCCCGACCCAGCATTTGAGAACGTTAAGCGATATCGGATAGCTCGGTATGAGTTCTAGACCGACCGTTCCATATGTTTGCTCTCCTCTGTTTGGTCGAATCGAAAGTTTAATTATTGTTTCTGTTTATACTCCATTGAGCTCGCATCATTAGTTCCTGTGTTGCGGTGGTGTATGGAGGGTAAAACAAAACTAAAGTTAGGTTGCAATGCATAGCCTGGGTTTGTGGTTTAAGCGGGATTTGGGTAGTCTATCGTAAGCCGAAACTGATGAATATTGATTGTAAACATCAACACGGTATTGCCGCGATCTATTAACTCTTAATTTATACTTTCAGTTTGACCTTGCTATGAAAACAAGAGAGAAATGTGGCGAATATATGGCATTGTAAGTTTTTTTGCCGCGTACTAGGCTGCCTGTCCACTTGAGTGAAGCGAGGCAGCGGAACGGAGATGCGGAGCGAAGTTGCGGACTGTATCTGTCCATAGCCGCAGAGCTAAATAGCGGAGCGGAGAGAGAATGAAATGCGGAGCAAAGTAGCGGAGAAGTGGACTGCGTTTTTTCATACGTGGAGCTTGGTTGCACTTGTTTCTCCTCTCCGTTTTCCCGCTCCGCTTCCCCGTTCCGCCTCACTGCTCTGTTTCTCATCTCCGCGGCACCGCTCCGCGTAAATATGTATCAATTTTGAAACTAGTTTTCAAATCCCTGTCTACTCAAGCGAGGCGAAGTTTTTATGCAATTCGATTGATTGACTCCGCACCTCTTTTCTCCGCTCCGCGCGAAGTGGATAGGCAGCCTTATTGTGTTCTAATGGCTGCAAAAGCTGCCTAACGGAGAAGACCTTACAATATCTACAAGTTTGCTATGGATAGCCACCGTCATCGCTTTGACGTACCTAATAGACATCCAGTATACGAAAAACAAGAGGTTTCTCGGCTCTATTAGATTCAGCTAAAAATGCGACATATTCATCAAAAAATTACTAAATTTGTGATATTTTTGTAACAATGACTGTTTCATAAAATAGCCAATGTAAGAAAGCAAACTACAAAATTGTCGTACTGTCATATTGTTACTTGCTAGTTGCTTAGATAGTTCAACTCATATTTGCGCGCGGTGCTATGTGTGGGTAAGCATGTGTGAGTGGTTAATCGGACCGATGCGACGCGGCGACTTTCTGCCGCGTCACTGCCATACTAATGCATAATGTATAATTACAAGCGCACGTACATCGCACGCACACATGGTGCCACGCGCACAGATGAGTTGAACTATCTATATACCATTATAATATAACGTTCATTTCATTTCAAATTGAATTCAATGTTAGAAGATGTAAGGAGACTGTACCTATAATCTACATAATACTAAATAAGCTTACAACTTAACATTACCGCTTGAACGACGTTCTTAGGACCATTAAATACCATACGTAGGGCCTATATTCATGTCTCACAAACACTATTATAACGCTCCGTCTACACCGACCATACGGGCTAACGTCTAGAGAATTGCGTCCACTGCTCCACTTACAATGGACTCATCGAAGTGGTTTATAATGGACTGCTAGGTGTAGGCTGGGTAACGTGTAGATATATAGTGTCTGGTTAAATGGGTACTGTGTGTTTACTGCCTTACAAGGTGGCACAGTACCTACTGCAATGTTGCTAAGTAAATATTTTTAGTTTGGACAATTATTAATTCATTATACATACTTATCGAAATGCAGAACTCAAGGCATTTAGAATTATTTGTAAATCCACTTCTACACATTTTTAACCCCCGATGGAAAATGAGGGGTTATCTGTGTATCTGTGAGTCTGTCTGTGTCTTTATAGCTCGTAAACGGATGAACCAATGTACTTTTAGTTTTTTTTTTGTTTGAAAGGTGAATTTGTTGAGAGTGTTTTTGAAGTTATTTTTTATTTTCAAAATTTACCCGCATTTTCTTTGAATCAGGAGTTTTTCGAAAAATATCATATCATCTACTTATTTAGATAGATTTTCGATTGCAGCGTGTCTAAGTCTATTACTAGGTATATTTTATGTAGTTTAAAAAGCACGAAATAAAAATAAGCCTCGTACTCGCGTCGGGCCACTACTAAAAGAATATAAAATAAACTGTTGTAAACCTTGGCAGTACCCCGACGCAAGTACGAGGCTTATTTTTTTGCTTTTAAGTAGTTTTTGTGTCGGCGGTTATATTTTTTTAAAATTAATTTATAATTTTCAAATACTAAAAAAGTCCAGTTTTTTTATTTATTTTTCGATTAATCATAAATCTATATAGTTTACCAAGCAAGAATGAAAAAAGAAAGAAAACTCAGATTCACCAATCACCAGCTATCACCTAAATTCGAAATTCATAAATGGAATTGTCCGCCATTTTGCAATACCAAGTGGAAGTTCATAACGTGCGGTTTCGTATCCATTATTCCGGGTAAAGTTGTAAGTGGTCGGTACCCTTTGGGGGCAAAGACACCCTGATTCAATTCACCTGATGGCCCTTTGACTGTCGACTGCGCGACGGAAGGACCATATCGGTAGTTTAGGGATGCTTTGAGTCCCAAATTATGTATTAATGGTGTAGGTTTTGTGGTGGGCTGAAAGGCTTCAACATGGCACTAAAAGGGCACTAAATAATAGGTGGATGGCGTGATTAGAATTCTTCTCATCTCGTTCTTTCCACCCAAAGTTTGTCTGTAAGAGATTGCTCTGTGCGATAACACCGCCCATTGTATACTTGTTTTTGTGAATGTTTGTCCTGCATGTTTTTTGTGGTGTACAATAAAGTATATAATAAATAAAGAAAATGTCTAGTTAGCTTAATTTACTTAAATATAGGTAATTATCATTTATTTGACATATATATAAGTTTCTGATGCTTACATATCAAAATAGTAGATAACAAATTCAATGCGTTTCACACTACAAGTTGTGACTTATGTATCGACTTTCTTAATTTAACCAAAATGACTACATGAAAAATGTAGTCATTTTGGTTAACGAATAAATTTTACTTTAGGAATTTTACTTGATAGCGTTTTTACAGCATAAAAAATCAAACCAACTTCCAAAACAAAACACTTCAAAGCGAAAAATAACTTTCTTTTCCGAAGTCGGTTTTGTACCCATTGTTTTTCGTTATTCGACACCGACTTCGGAAAAGTAAGTTATTTTTCGCTTTGAAGTGTTTTGTGCTGGAAGTCGGTTTGATTTTTTGATAAAGTTTTTTCTTCTTCTTTTTAGTTTTGGTAGCTCCAATTAACATGAAACTCATTTATAGCCAAATAACATTTCATGACGATTCTAATAAGTCCAAACCCGATCAGGATACATTGTTTTATTTCGGAGTTCCAATGGCTATTGTGGTCTTCTTCATCATTTCCACTTCACCAAATGATACTTTCTGAGTACTGACTTGATGAATATATGTATGCCTATAATATTTGAGGAGTTCCCTTGATTTCTCTAGGATTCATCATCAGATCCTAGTTTCCTTATCATGGTACCACCCTTGGGATATTTCCTTTGCAACAGAAAAAATAATCATCAAAATCGGTTCTTAAACGACGAAGTAATACGCGAACACACATAAAAATAAAAAATATATACGGTCGAATTGAGAAACCTCCTCCTTTTCGGGCTGTCTGTTAAAAAATAACTAGACGAAGCTGGCATGAAACTTGCCAGAGCTAATAGCTTGGCTTATCATTATCTCGTACAGTGCTTAGTGATTTTCCTATCATAAACAGTCAATATACCACTTTCTCTCTTCTAAACCTCAATTTGTCCAGCACAAAGAGAAATTTCCCATTATACTCTTTGACATTCCTTCCAGTAATTTCTATTAATATTACGATTATTACTTTTTGACTAATTTCCGACGGTATCTAAGTTTGTAACGACATTGTCGTTTGAAGACTTGGGCACAATGGCCGGGAAATTGCCGAGTCTCGGCCGGATGGACAGAATTACTTCCTTGAAATTAATTACAACTGTTTTATGAACTAAAATAATGTTTGATTTAAATGGTTTGGGCTTGCTCTTTTATGTGGATTTAGCTGTTAATTCTGTCTGTAATAATGTTTGCTAAGAAAAGTTTTGAGATTGCTTATTAGGTAAAGAACAAGCTTTTTTGCAGTACAATCTTACTTCTTACTAATATTATAAATGTGAAAGATTGGATGGATGTGTGCATGTATGTTTGTTACTCAATCATGCCAGAGCGGCTGAATGGATCCAGATGAAATTTGGCACAGAGATAGATTAAATTATGAAATAGCACATAGGCTACTTTTCATCCCAGTATAATATTCCCTTGGGAACATTACTCCCGCTGACAGAAACTGCTAAGCAAATAAGTCTACCAAGGCCTGCTTACGCAACCCGGTTATCTAGTTTAATAGCCAACACTACCAATTATATGCCTATGGCATATTGGTTATTTAATCTCTTGTTAGAACCTAATACTGAATTAAGTCTGTGGCGCAAGCGGGCCTTAAAATATAAGATGGACTTTTAACTAAAAAAGATATTATTTTTTTCAATTTCAGAGATTATCACAGAACAGTTCGAATATTTACTAGTTAGACTTCGACCGGTAAATCTTCAGGTTTTTGACCGGTATATCAACAGGTTTTTGACCGGTAAATCTTAAGGTTTTTGACCGGTATATAATTAGGTTCTTGACCGGTAAATCTTAAGGTTTTTGACCGGTATATCATCAGGTTTTGACCGGTAAATCTTAAGGTTATTGACCGGTATATAATTAGGTTCTTGACCGGTAAATCTTAAGGTTTTTGACCGGTATATCATCAGGTTTTGACCGGTAAATCTTCAGGTTTTTTACCGGTAAATCTTCAGGTTTTTAACCGGTAAATCTTCAGGTTTTTAACCGGTAAATCTTCAGGTTTTTGACCGGTATATCAACAGGTTTTTGACCGGTAAATCTTAAGGTTTTTGACCGGTATTTATTCAGGTTTTTGACTGGTAAATCTTCAGGTTTTTGCAGTAACAGATACATCAAATGATCATCCTACCTACCTACTTTAATGTCACCGTTTAAAGTGACTAATCCATTATCATCTCAGAACAGACTGCTTTATTTTCAGGTTGAGAAGCCTGCCTAGAGTTGCTTACTACAAACACAAAAAGTAATTTTCTTTTAGTTTGTCTAGGTGTGTTTCTAGCTTTTACAAACGCGTGACACAAAGGCTTTTAAATGGATTTAAAAAGATTCAATTTCGTTTTGTTTGGCTTTAGATTAAAAGTTAAATTAGATTTTATGACGCTCTTTATTTCTCTCGGGATTATCGTTAATACCACATTGCAGATTATTATGCGATATCTTTTTCATTACTGGAGCTAATAAAAATTAAATGATTAAAAGCCTATTTATTTCACGCAAACAATAATATATAGTTGAATTTTAAATTATAAAAAAAAGATTGTAAATAACTTTCAATTAAATAAAGACTGATACAAGAAGAATTGTTAATAATAAAATAACTGTGAAGGAGAAAGATAAGCAAATCAAGTATCTTGACTTGGCTCGCGAGGTTGTCGGCATGTGGGAAGTGGATACAGCGATCATTGTACCGATAGTCGTGTCAGCCAATGGCTTAATAGCCACGAGCCTCGACCAACACCTTAGGAGGCTCTCGTTAGGCGGCTGGGTCAAGGGCCTGTTCCAGAAAGCAGTATTGCTGGACACGGCTCGTATTGTTAGGAGGTTCCTCTCTCTGTAGCCCTGACCGCCGGTAGCTTGGACCCTGTTCCCGATACCGGTGGGCCTCTATTTTTTATATTTTTAAATGTTTTATTTTTGTAATTTAATTTATAAAATATTTAAAAATGTAAACAATAAGAAAAGAAATTGAATAAAGGAAAAATAACTGTTACTAAGATACGTTATCCTTTAAACATCAATCAATCTGCCTAGCCTTTTTCCAACTTCATTGGGGTCGGCTTCCAGTCTAACCGGATTCAGCTAAGTACCAGTGTTTTAAATGGAGCGACTGCCTATCTGACCTCCACAACCTAGTAACTGGGTAACACGATACCTCTTGGCTAGACTGGCGTCAGATCTAATGCCCGTAACGACTGTCAAAGATCATCAAATGATAGCCGGGACCAACGGCTTAACGTGCTTTCCGAGGCACGGACTTACAACATTTGGTTTGTGCCCACTTAAGCTATTGTTTTAAAATTTCGTAATGTTTTCATTAACATAGTGAGTTATTTGTTTTATTTTTAATGTCTAGATCTTTTTCGAAGTTAAGGACATCATTGTTCCCAACTTTACCCAAACTGAGAGGGCCAAGCCACTTGAAATGAGAAGAAATTATCAAACCTCCAGAGTGCTGTGCATAATTTACTTGTTTCAACCATTTGTTGCAGTTTTCAATGATTCAGAGTGACTAATATTTTTGTGAGAGTATCAGTACAAGGCAGAAAACTCGTACTTCTAACATAAGTAATCGTTTTATTTAGTTTCACTTTCGCAAAAACCCACGTTTAAAGGCCGTTTATGGCAGGAATGAGCTGGAGGAAGTTCAAGGTGCAACAAAAAGTGAGTTTACGGTAAGAATAAGGTTGAAAAAAAACCGGCCAAGTGCGAGTCGGACTCGCGCACGAAGGGTTCCGTACTTGGTAATTTGCGGTTTACTATTTATGACGTATTAAAAAAAAACTACTTACTAGATCTCGTCCAAACCAATTTTCGCTGGTAGTTTACATAGTAATGTACATCATATATTTTTTTTAGTTTTATCATTCTCTTATTTTAGAAGTTACAGGGGGGGGGACACACATTTTACCACTTTGGCAGAGTCTCTCGCGCAAACTATTCAGTTTAGAAAAAAATGATATTAGAAACCTCAATATCATTTTTGAAGACCTATCCATAGATACCCCACACGTATGGATCTGATGAAAAAATATCTTTTTAGTTTTAGTTTCAAGTATGGGAACCCCCAAAATTTATTGTTTTATTTTTATTTTTGTGTGAAAATCTTAATGCGGTTCACAGAATACATTTACTTACCAAGTTTCAACAGCATAGTTCTTATAGTTTCGGAATAAAGTGGCTGTGACATACGGACGGACAGACAGACAGACAGACAGACAGACAGACAGACAGACATGACGAATCTATAAGGGTTCCGTTTTTGCCATTTGGCTACGGAACCCTAAAAACTGGTTTTGGTTCGTTCGTCCCCGCCGAAGGTCTAATGAATGAGGTAAACAACCTTTGAAACAGAATAACTTTTGTTCGGGAATATTGACTTTGGTCCACGGGCTAATGGAGTAAAATATTGTTCAGTGATGAGTGTGGAATTAATTTAAATCGAATTGAAGGATGGCAATGCATGTGTAAACATAAACAAGAACATAATTTTGTGTCAATTTGTTAAACTACAGCGGCATATGGTAGAGGAACAATATTGGATTCAGGTAGGATATGTTTGGGAGCCTATACGGACTTGTTAGTGATCGATGGAGGGAATCTTATTGTACATCGCTATAGAAGTGTTATTTAGGAATAAAAAGTGGTATCATTTGTTTCTTTATCAGTGGTCACTTCGTTTTGATCCAGGAAAATGCTCGGTTCCATACTACTTTTTCAACTCCAGCCTATCTTAATAATGTCAATATCGCAGTTTTGGCGGTACCGGCGAGATGAACAGACATGCATCCGATAGAACACGTCTGAGACATGCTAAAACGAAGAGCAAAAATTAAACTCCCAACATCTGTCAATGTAGGTGAACTGCGATGCGCCGTTGTAAGGCATAATAAAGACTACCACAGGACACAATGAATAGCATAATTCTCAACATGTCCAGACTAGTGAAAACTTTATTATGAGCAAGTGGAGGAAACACGCAATATAATGTGATATTATCTTATTGTAAAAATGTTTATTTTAATTAACTTTTACAACTTTTGTTTGTAACCTTAATAAATCAACAATGTCCATTTTACCCATTAAGTCATGTTACTCACAAAAATTGTACTAAATGCGCTCTTGTTTTTATTTTTAAAGGTGTATTTTTAAGCAAGGAAAAATGTCCTAATATATGTTTTTTAAATTAAACCTTATTTAAAAAAAAATCGTTTTTATTTTGTTCCGCTAATTTTGCCGGTGTGTGTAGTTTGCCCAAGTAAATATAGTCGTTTACGTAGGCCAACGGTGAGTTATTTAGTGAAATTGTTATTTTGCTATGGTTCGATATTAATTTTGTTTTAGAGAGTTTTATTTCTAATCCAATTTGTTTGCTTGCGACGTGAAGCTCTACCAGCATTGCTTGGAGTTCTGCAGCGTCTTCAAAAAAATGTCGTCGGCGAATCGTAGATGGGTCAGGCGCTTATCATTTATTATTAGACCTCTATTCGTCCATGGTAGATCACTCATAATGCTTTGCAGTACGTCTATGAATAATTTACTCTCCAAAACTGGATAATTTGTGCGCAGACTCACTGTAGACTCAATGTTCAATTTCATTCTCTCTCCAATTCTTCCAAACGATTTAATCTTCTTTCAATAAATAACTCACGCACACTACAGACACATACATGTTCATGTTCCTAAATAAAATCCGATTCTTCGCGAGATTTAAAGCAACAAGACAAAGGTATAAACCAATTTCACCGTTCCCGCGTTTCCCGATACCCGCATTGTTTGGGACCCGATAAGTTAAATGAAAAGCAACTTTTGATTGTTCAGGGTACCGTGAACAATGTTCGAATAGAAAACGTGCCGAGTCCGATTTTAGCTCGAAAAAACTGTAGACACGATGTAGCGTTACGTATAGCGCCGGAGAGCTATACGTAAGCCACGTTAATAAAAATTAAGTTAAAAAGATAAAAAAAATTAAATAAAAGGATATAGCAGTATAAACTTTAGGCCGGCTTCAGACGTCGTGGGCAGCTAACCGTAGGTCGGGCAGGAAGTCGTGGAATGCCCGAGGTAGGCTGGTGAGCAGGCACCACGACGGACTTGCAGGCAATCGGGCAGGTAGGCAGGTCAGCAGACACCACGGGTAGGTGGTCAAGCCAGGAAATCAGTCAGGTAGGCAGTAGAGTAGATAGCAGGACGGATAATCAGGCAAACGGGTAAATACGTAGGCTCCGAGGTGTGTGGAGGCCGGCTATGGCTCAATACGCCAAACAGCGAGGCCTTTGATGTCACGAGATGGCCGTTGAGGGTAAGTCTCAGGAAATAATGCTCTCGGGAACCACACAAAATATATATATATTAACTGGTGCACTTCAAACAATAATAGTTTTTACATAAGCGGATAATTCACCGTTTTTAAGAGTTCAAGAGTAGAAAAATACACTTCGTATTCTAGTACACAGTATCCACCACTGTCCGCGTTCAGACCAGTTCCAAGACTGAAAAATATGAAGCCCGTTTTTCATTCGATCTCCATTTCTTCTAAATTTCAAATTCAAATCTCAAAAAGACCAAAGAAATAAAAACGGCTTTACAAAGGCGGGTCAGTCTGCTCTGACCTTACAATAATGTACAACTAGCTTAAGCAAAGGTCTAGGTATTATAGTCCATGGTACCTATGGTATGTCTATGGCTTTAAGAAAATAAAATAGACATATGTCATGTTAGATAAAACGTCAAAGTAGAAAAATATTACAAGAAGAATTATAAATTACGAATATAATTTAAGTTTAGATATTTAAAACAGTCAGAAATAACTAAATATGCTTTCCAGATGTAATAATACAAAGAATATATATAAAAATGAGTTACACAAATTGATGCGATATCAAAAGATGTGAAGATGGATTGTGGAGTGTTATGAAACGTAAGTAGATCTTGAATAAATACCACATTTCCCCGATGACCCCAGAAAAATTTTCAACTAGAAGAAAATTTTGAGGTTTAAATATAATCCTTGCTCTATCACACAAAATCTTTCATACGTGGGACACTCAGAAAGTTTTGCGAAACTAAAAAAAATTGTTCTATACGTACATATATTTTTATTAAATCTTTTCAAAGTACTTTCCACCAGCCTCTATACAAAGATTCATGCGCCTAAACCAGTTTTCAAAACACTTTTTCCAGTCCGCCGCAGACACCTCGTTTACAGCCTGCTCGAACGCAGCCAGCGCATCTTCCGGCGACGAAAATTGTATCCCTTTGAGCTGATTTTTTATTTTTGGGAATAAAAAGAAGTCACACGGTGCTAGATCAGGGCTGTAAGGAGGGTGACCCAGGAGTTTGACTGGCGTGCTGTCCAGGAAGTCCCTCGTTTTGAGTGCGGTGTGCGCAGGTGCATTGTCGTGGTGGAGCAGTAGCCCGCGGAGCCCTGTGTTTGGTCGCTTGTTGCTTATAACAGAGAAAACTTCTGGCAAACATTTGGTAGTATACCATTCGGCATTAATGCTTCTTTGATCCCGTAAGGGAATTGATACCAAGTGGCCAGTCAAATTAAAAAAGCTAGCGATCAAAATCTTACCCCCGCTTCTAGATCGCTTCACTTTGGTAGGCGTTGGCTCATTTTGAAACACCCAAACAGTCGACTGGCGCTTGGTTTCTGGGTCGTATTGATAAATCCAGGACTCATCACCTGTAACGATGTCGTAAACACGCCGAGACGAGCCTGCTTCAAATTTGTTAAGCATATCACGGCACCATTCCTCCCGGGCCTGCTTCTGAGCATCGGTGAGGTTGTGCGGCACCCAGCGTGATACTATCCTCCTCACGCGAAGATGGCTGTGTAGAATCTCGTGAACGCTTCCCGATCCAATCTTCAATATGTGTTGAATCTCCTGATATGTAATTCGCCTATTGTCTTGGATTAAATTTTTCACTGCTAGCACGTTTTCTTCGGTAACAGCCGTCAAAGGGCGACCGCTTCTTTCGTCATCCCCCAAAGTTGGTCGACCGCGCTTGAATTCGTTATACCAACGATACACGGTTGCCTTGGAAGGGCCTTCATCCATGAATGCCATTTGAAGTCTATCGTACGATTCATCCGGTTTCAGGCGACACTTGAAATCGTATAAAATCATAGCTCTAAAATGTTCCCGGCGCAGATCCATATTTCAGTGAGACACAATACTTTGAATTAACTCGCAAAAAATGTGGAGGGAAATTTTTAAATTGGAACTTACTTATTTTTACTTATAAATAATCATATTTTCGAAAAACATTATAACTGGCCAGTCTCCCATATATAAAAACTTTTTTTCGCAATACTTTCTGAGGGGCCTGGTATTTTCGTCAAACACTCTCATTCAATCACACGTTAGGGGATATAGTTCACATTCAATGACGTATACTCCACAAGGAAATATTTATTAAGATATAACGAAGGCTTATTTATTTTTAATAGGTGTCGTTACCCGCACCTGTTTGAAAACCCTATAAGAAACTATTTATTTAAACAAGAGGAACTCAAAGAGGAGGAGGACTGAAGTCTATAAGAGGGAAGTCTCAAGTCTATAAGAGGGAACTCTCAAGTCTATAAGAGGGAACTAGGTTGAGAGGGAACTAGGTTTGAGAGGGAAGGATACAAGAGGGAAGGATACAAGAGGGAAGGATACAAGAGGGAAGGATACAAGAGGGAAGGATACAAGAGGGAAGGATACAAAAAGGGAAAAAAAAATAATTAAAGAAGACTCCACGCATTTGGCTTATTTTTAAAGAGTTACGGGACCGCTCTTTGCATATAAGGCTTTCCGAGTTATGCAAACCGCTCTAAAATAACACCTCATTCTTTAAGAATAAGATTCAAGGGAATTAAGAAGTTTAAGAAGACTCCACGCATTTGGCTTATTTTTAAAGAGTTACGGGACCGCTCTTTAATAACACCTCATTCTTAATGCATAAAGTTAAGAATAAGATAAGTGATGTCAAGGAAATTTAAGAAAAACACATAAGTGTGTGTTAGTAATGACATCAAAAGTGTAAAAAGAATATCTAGGATAACCTAGAATATAATTACATAATGATATCTTCATTATTAGAACACTATACACAATTAATAATAATGGAAAACAAAATAAGCCGAATGTGTAATTATTTACAAGAATTACACCAAATATAAAAATAAATGCCAAGTAAAATATTAAATTTTAAAATCTTTTACATGCCATTTTCCTCTCGAACCATTAGGATCCTCCAGAATAAAAACAAGAGGTGAAAGCTTCTCGATTACAGTGCATTTAACATATCTTGGAGCTAATTTTGCACTATAATATGCGCCAGCATTACTCTGAACGTAATTTTTACGCCAGACTGTATCACCGACGTTAAATTCTTTAAAGCTGTGTTTATCATTATAACGAACAGCGTTCTTAATATGAGCAGTGTGTAATGCAATCTGTACCTTATCGAAGATAGTAGATAATAATCCTACATTAGTGGCGTAGATATCGCGAGGTAGAAAAATTACGTTGTCAAGATTAGTGCAATTGGTGTAAACTGAACCACAAGGTATAGTTTCCCGACCAAATACAAGAAAAGATGGGGAGAATCCTGTTGAAGAGTTTACCGTGCTATTTAGGCCGAATTGGATTTTTTGTAAAAATTTATCCCATGACCGATGGTCATCACCAACTAACTGTGCTAAAGCAGTGATAATTGTTCTATTATATCGTTCTGTAGGGTTCACTTGAGGGCAATATCTTGGAGAATAAAAGATAAAAGGAACTTTATATTTGTTCAGAAAACTTTGAAACTCGTTTGATTGAAATTGTGAACCATTATCCATTATGATAGTTTGCGGAATTCCATGTATAAGAAATACGGAATTTTCTAGATGTAAAATAATATTAGAAGTTGTAGCACGTTTGATAGGAAAAATATGACAATATTTAGAGAAAGAACAAGTTACCACGAGGATATATTGATTACGTTGTCTTGTCATTGGAAAAGGACCCATCAAATCCAAAGAAATATTTTGAAAAGGTCTTGAGCAAATTTTTGGTTTACCCATAGGACCATAAGGAGAATGATTCGAGTGCTTATAAGAAAGACAAGTTTCACAAGTAGAACAGAATTTTGCCACATGTTTAAACATTCCAGACCAATAGTATCTTAAAGAAAGTTTCTTGTAAGTTTTGAAAATGCCAATATGGGGATTATTATCTGTAACACCATGACAAGATTTAATAAGGTTTAGTCTTTCGGAAGGAGGTGGAACCTCTTTCCATGCAAAATCTTCGTTAAGGTAATCAGATGAGTTAGTAAAGCGATATAATTTAGCATTAAGAATCTTATAGTTCGGATAGTCATCAGGGTTTCTTTGACAATTTGTAAAAAGTTTATTAAAGTGTTCCAATTCGGACACAATATCTCCGGATATAGGTTCTACAGCGCCAATAATAGCTGTATCAGGAGTTTTGTGGCGTGAAAGAAGATCTGGAACGACATTATCTTTACCTTTTTTGTGTTTCAGATCAAAATTAAAACAAGATAGACGGAGGGTCCATCGAGCTAATCTTCCAGAAGGATTAGACAAATTTTGGAACCACTTTAATGCCGCATGATCGGTATAAACTGTAAACTGTTTACCATTGTCAAGATAACAACGCCAATGTTCAAGTGCTGTAATAACAGCTAGTGTTTCCCTTTCAGTAGTTAAATAGTTTTGCTCATGCTTATTAAGAGATTTGCTCATGTATGCGATCACTACTTCTTTATTACCTTGTTCCTGAGTCAACATAGCACCAATTCCAAAATTAGATGCGTCACAATGTACAGAAAATGGAAAGTCAAAGTCAGGGCATGCTAAAATTGGGGTTGAAATTAAGCATTCTTTTAGTTTAGAAAAGGCTAAATTTGCTTCATCGTTCCAGACGAAGTTCTTGGGAGAGTTTTTTCCAGAAGAAGTTAGTTTACAAAGGGGTGAAGCGATAGAACTGAAGTTAGGTATGAAGCGACGAAACCAACTGCATGTGCCTAAGAATTTCCTCACTTCTTTTTTAGAGGTAGGAGCGGGGTAAGCTAAAATAGCTTCAATTTTATTAGGGTCAGCACGCAGACCTTGATCGTCAACTATGTATCCGAGATATTTTAATTCTTTACGAAAAAATTGACTTTTCTTGAAGTTAATTGTGAGACCTGCGTAAGAAAGTTTTTGAAGAACTTTAAGTAGAAGTGAGATATGTTCTTCAAATGTTTCACTTATTATTATTATGTCATCTAAGTAGCAAAAGACTTTATTATCAAAATCTGGTGTAAATAAGCTATCCATGAGTCTTTGTTGTGTCGCGGGAGCATTGGTTAAGCCAAATGGCATAACTTTAAAGCGAAACATGCCTTTTCCAGGGACATAAAAAGCAGTTTTATCTTTATCGTCCTTATTTAATGGAATCTCCCAGAAAGCTTTAGCAATGTCTATGCTAGACAGATATTTAGCGTTTTTAAGATTATCTAGGATTTCAGAAACAAAAGGAAGACTATAAGCATCTTTCCGAGTGATTGCATTCAATTTTCTACTATCAACACAGAAACGCCACTCTCCGTTCTTTTTCGGAGTGATTAGCACTGGAGATAACCAAGGGCTCTCACATTTTTCAATTACATCTAGATTAATCATTTGATCAACCTCATTAATTAATGCCTTTTGTTTTTCAGGCGAAAGTCTGTAACAACGTTGTTTAATTGGCAGTGCGTTACCGGTGTCAATACGATGAGAAACTAAACTGGTACGACCCAAAATGCCTCGTTCCTCAAAAGAAATTGTTTTAAAACGATCAATCAAGTCTGTTGCAATGTTCTTCTCATTAAACGAAAGGTGTTCAAATGTGAGTACTTTATTGTCAACTGAACTCACCGTAATTGTTTTATTAATTGGTTTTAGTTCAGATAAAAGCGATTTAGGAGTTAAATTAAACTCTTTCCAGAAATCCCAACCAAAAATCAATGAGGGATAAATATCAGGGAAAACATAAGCTTTAATAATACGTATTTGATTATTAAATTCAATTGGTAAATGAAAATAACCAGAGGACATAGTTTTCTGTTTGTTAGCAACCATAACTTGAGTAGACGACTTGAATAACTTAAATCCTAATTTTTGGATATCTTTATGAGAATTATTTCCTAGGATAGTTATACAACTCCCGCTGTCTAATAGACCACAAAATGGCAAGTTATTAATAGACACTTCAATAAAAGGTCTATTATAATCTTTTTCTGTGTCATAATATACAGAGGTTGTTTTATAGCAATACATAAATGTTTTAATAAAATTTAGCCATAGTTTCCAATCATCAGGATCAAAATTATTATTTTGAGATTTAGAAACGTTATTCAAGTCGACATCTAGTTTTTTTGTTGTATTTTTGGGTTACAATTAGGACAATTAGTTATTTTAACACCTTTACGACCGCATTTAAAACATATCAGATATTTAGGTTTAGTGCAAGTTTGTAAGGAATGACCCGAGATACGACAGCGATAGCAAAAGTCTACTTTAGAGTCGTCATTAGTTTTAGTAGCCGAAAGAGGTTGTTTATTATCTCCTATTCCATTTGTGTGTTTTATATTTGGAAAGCATTTAGAAGTTGAAGGCCGATAAGCAAATTCAGTAGCATAAGATGCTGTTTCATATTTTGGTTCAGAAAAATTACAATCTTTTTCAGAAAATTTCTCATAAGTTTGACAAGCTGAAATTAAAGAGTCTATTGTATTGACATCTTTAAGCGCTATAAAAACTGAATAACACGGTCTCACATTATTAAGTAAAATTTCAAGTTGTTCGTTTTCATCTAGTTTCCTAGTAAGGCGAGAAAACATTCCAAACATAATGCTTACATACACAATAATGGACTCTGATGCACCCTGAGTTCTGTTTCTAATAGCTTCGAGCATTTTATAATCATAATTATGTAAACCAAAGTCTTTGATTAATAAAAGGTGGATTTGACTCCAAGACAAGGTAGGATTTCGATTATATTGAAATCGAAACCAATGAAGTGCATCATCAGTGAAAATTTCAAATGAGTGTTTGCAAAGCATTTCTTCTGATAAGTTCCTAGATAAACAAAATTCTTCTAATCTTTGGAGGAATGACCTAGGGCATGATTTGCCATTAAAAGAAAATTGTTTAAGTTCTCTAACAAAATTATGTGGAGGGTGATAGGTTTGCCACATTGTGGAAGCCTGTGGGTCTGAGATAGTTGGAGTGTAAATTGTAGAACTTTGAAGAACTGTTTGAGGTATTGACGGATACAAACAAGGAGCTGGTTGAACTTTTTGAGGTTGATCGTAAGTTTCGACTACGTCTTCAGAAGAAATCCTTTCTGTATCGTTACAAGCAATAGCCTCGAATCTTTTTTCGAGAGTGTAAAAGCGAGATCTTAAATTAGAGCAGGCTTCAATAAAAGGTACAACTGCTTGAAATCGTCCAAGACGATGATAAAGGTGGTTAATGAAGGTTTCTAGTTTTTTAAAGTAAATTTTATCTTTAGAAATTTCTAATTGAGAAATTTTGTCTTCCAGATATTTAAAAGTTATTTCCGCCTGGGAGAGATCAAGTTTGAGTGGAATGGGAGAAAATTTTATGTCTTCTGGAAGAACATGAACAAGTTTCGACATTTGTTCTTTAAGAGTTTGGAGATTATCAGCTGGACTCTCAGTTCTGATAATCACCTCATATTCGAGTTCAAGTTTGTTAAGATAAGAGTACTTAATTGATCTTGCCATGATTAAATAACAAGAAAGGTAGATTAGTTAATTAATTTAAAATAAATATATATTCAAAAATTAGTTAATTAGTTAACCAAGAATTTAAGAGTTAATTGTCAAGTATTAAAAGAAGTGCTAGCAAAAGTGTAAAGAGAGACAATGATGATGAAATGGGGCCTGTAAGAGAAACCAAAAGTTAGCCTTTGTATATACTTGTGTAAGTATGTTTTTAGAATTTTGAGAAGGATGATGAAAGGTCGAGCCCACGTTAAAAAAAAGTGTAGTAAGTAAGTAGAGTGTGGGTGATGGGGTGAGTACATAAAATTGGGCGCAAAAACAACGTTGCGCCTAATTATTTAAAAGTTGGGCGCCAAACTGTAGCGTTACGTATAGCGCCGGAGAGCTATACGTAAGCCACGTTAATAAAAATTAAGTTAAAAAGATAAAAAAAATTAAATAAAAGGATATAGCAGTATAAACTTTAGGCCGGCTTCAGACGTCGTGGGCAGCTAACCGTAGGTCGGGCAGGAAGTCGTGGAATGCCCGAGGTAGGCTGGTGAGCAGGCACCACGACGGACTTGCAGGCAATCGGGCAGGTAGGCAGGTCAGCAGACACCACGGGTAGGTGGTCAAGCCAGGAAATCAGTCAGGTAGGCAGTAGAGTAGATAGCAGGACGGATAATCAGGCAAACGGGTAAATACGTAGGCTCCGAGGTGTGTGGAGGCCGGCTATGGCTCAATACGCCAAACAGCGAGGCCTTTGATGTCACGAGATGGCCGTTGAGGGTAAGTCTCAGGAAATAATGCTCTCGGGAACCACACAAAATATATATATATTAACTGGTGCACTTCAAACAATAATAGTTTTTACATAAGCGGATAATTCACCGTTTTTAAGAGTTCAAGAGTAGAAAAATACACTTCGTATTCTAGTACACAGTATCCACCACTGTCCGCGTTCAGACCAGTTCCAAGACTGAAAAATATGAAGCCCGTTTTTCATTCGATCTCCATTTCTTCTAAATTTCAAATTCAAATCTCAAAAAGACCAAAGAAATAAAAACGGCTTTACAAAGGCGGGTCAGTCTGCTCTGACCTTACAATAATGTACAACTAGCTTAAGCAAAGGTCTAGGTATTATAGTCCATGGTACCTATGGTATGTCTATGGCTTTAAGAAAATAAAATAGACATATGTCATGTTAGATAAAACGTCAAAGTAGAAAAATATTACAAGAAGAATTATAAATTACGAATATAATTTAAGTTTAGATATTTAAAACAGTCAGAAATAACTAAATATGCTTTCCAGATGTAATAATACAAAGAATATATATAAAAATGAGTTACACAAATTGATGCGATATCAAAAGATGTGAAGATGGATTGTGGAGTGTTATGAAACGTAAGTAGATCTTGAATAAATACCACAACGAGCAATTTTTGAAGCTTTTTCAAAAGCGCAAACAAGTAATGAATATAGTTTCGGTGGAAATTGTATGGGGTTTGTACGTAACTATGTTTTGTAATTGGGTATTTTTGCTCGACTGCCTTTAATTTTGTGTTCATTGCAGGTCGTGATGGAATATTTTCGTTATAAATTGATGGAGGATAGGTAGATACATTACAATACATGCTATGCACCTAAGAGTTACCTACGATATGGATAAACGATTCTCTTTTAGGCAGTGCCGCAGTGGTGAGTCAGATTTACAATTAACTTTTAAATACCAACAAAACATTTATGTACCTTCTTTTTGAAACCCTGGCTACTTAAGTATTATTTTGAATACATCAAAAACATGTCTCTTTTACAAGAAATATAAAATCTCTTCATTATAACAATGAATAGGTAACACAAAACCCTCTCAAACTCGTATAACAATAACCAAAATTGCTTGAGTACCAACAAAAATTTTACGCCAGCATCTTCTCACTTTTTATCGGCAATATCATGGAATAAACTCTTAAAGTGCGGATTATATCCAGCTTTAGTATCATATTAAAACGAGTTGAAGGAAAACTTCGGCCGACAGGACCAGAATACTTGAGTAGGTCTGTGACAAGTGAGGACCATGGAGTGATGAGCAAATGAAGAACGAATTGGGATTGAATCCTCTTTGATAGACGAACTCAAAGTGATCTTATGACGGTTCCGTTTTCTTTTTAAGGTAAGGGAGAGGAACCTTTAATGCTGGGTGCAATTATAAAAAAAAAAACTGACGCTGTCGTGTGGTAAGCACCCATTGCATCCAGCCTATGTGCAGGCTGGATACAATCAATCATAAAAAAAATCTTTTCTTTTTTTTTTATAAAACTTTGCCCCACACTTGGAATTTCTTCCTGTATCGTGGGTGCTTTTTTACAAACATATAAGCTTTTTTATATTTGTTCCGTGCGGGAATAAAACCCGCGACACGCAGCGCAGCAGTCAAACGCTCAACCACTGCACCAACCGTGCGTCCAATACCTTAATTAACCATGATAGACATACGTAGTGATGAATAATTGTTTAAAGTAACCAAGAGCACGCTATTGTTAATTAGTACTTAATTTCGATGTAATTCTTTAATAAAACACCACGACACTTGAATTTTATCAATGTTTTATTCAGAGATTCCATAGATGACATAGCGTTCATCTATATTCGGATGTTAACGAACAATATGAGTAGAGCTCATACTTATTTAAAGCAAAATTCAGTCAGTATTTCAGCATCTACTTAGCCGTGTTGACTGCCCACGGTGCGGCAAACGTACAGTTGAACTAGTTATTCGAAAGTCAGGTAAAAACATACATACTTTTATCGAGCTGCCGACATAGATTTTTATTGTATGCGCTAAAGACAGAAATTTTGTATTAGTTTTTCCTCGCACTGGAACGCCTTGCAGCAATTACACCAATGGAGCACAATCTTATAATAAACTCACTATAAGCCTAGGTTTCCTCACGATATTTTTTCCTTCACCGTTGTCAGCGATGTCCAAGATAAATTTAGAAAGTACATAAGAATTGAAAAACTCACATTGATATTTGTCCGGATTCGAAGAGCACGAGAGGCGAGAACTTAGTCAATGGGCCACCACGAAATGTAAAAGCAATATAAAATAATTGACTGCTCAGCTCACTCACAACGTTGAAATGTATTTGCCAGTTAGCCGGCTGCAAATATCCCAAATACCTTGTTCGACAGTACATTTGAATATCCACATTCGCGGGCAATTTTAATGCACATACCATTATCCGGTAACGATGTTCCACTGTTAGTTATACCACGAATGTGCGTTGTTTGTGTCAGTTGTTGATCACGTTCGCAAATGATCGCTCCATTTGGTAATCATTCTATGGTCACAATGGAGGGTAGTTATTATTGTGTCAAGTTAGCCTATGTATTAAAGCCAAATAATGTCTGTCTATCGTGCGAGCGTAACCGTAGCAAGCGTAATTATGGCTGCGAAAATGTCTTGTACTTATAATGAAGAGGGAAATGCTTTTGTGTCTATTTTATGCTTTTATTCTAAGAAAAGTAAGTCAATAATTTTGCAAGGTTGGCTTGCCTTCTATTATCAATTGTTACTTTATTATATATTTAAATAAATAAGACAATTACATATTTATATTAAGTTAAATTAATCACATAAAGCTTCTCGACTTAGTTAATAAAAAAGTATCAATTTAACAAACAAAACTAAAACTTTCCTAAAATAAAATTACCCAAAAAGAAATCAATGTTCTCCTTCTAATCTAATAATAAATTGTAGTTCTAAAAACTAAAAAACACGCTCCAATGGTAAATTCAACAAAAAAGTTGCTAATACGAGATAATATCCTGGTAAGGACAAACTATTTAAATTATTGCATTGTCATCGGCCCTTGATCAGTGTGCAAAGTTTCAAATCATTCTGACGTTTTGAAGTGGGTGAAAATCACGTTCAAAGATTCCGTTACATTGATACATACATACCAAGCCAATAAAAGCGTCTTAAAAATAGAACAATCTTACTAAATAAAGTGCATATCCATCTGGAAATAAAAACTGAAAATCGAAGGAAAAACTGTTTTGAAGGAAAAGAAATACTGAGCTATCATGATTAAATTGAACGTATGATTCCAAGGTCCAAGGATCCCGAATCGCTGTTCGTGCATAAAAAGAAGCGGGCAGCGATCCTGGGGTTGTAAGGGTCATATTTCGGGTCATAAGGGTTATATTTACGATAGCCGTAGGCGCAACCTTATTGCTTAATTCATGGCGTGAATATGGATGAGTGATGGTAGTAACTCTATTAGGTGTTGATGAATTTGGTTCGATATAGAATTAAAGTCGTGACAACCTAAGAAGTCTGATTATATAAAATACGTTTACTCAAAAATGCATGTAATGAGGTCATTATTTTGACAACCTTGTTTGAGCAAAGTCGACCTTGCCGTTCTGTTTCTGTTTTGCCAGCCGCTATTTTGACGTTTCAACGTTTTAAAAAATCAAATGCAAAAAGATTTTATTTAAAACACAGCTGTTTGTATCTATAGAGATAGGTACAAAAAGATTTTATTCCATATTAGGCTGTATAGTTCCAACCAACATTGCTCAAAAAAAAAAACAAAGAAGTAACAAAAGCGCAGTTCAGCGAAAACTTTGTTTTTATTTAGTGACTTTTTTGCTAAAAATGAGCTCCTAAAGCAAAAATTCTTCCGATTCAATGTGTTTAACACCGCCAGACATTAAACATGAATCTAAATTAGTGTTTGAAAATTTGATACCGCGAAACTCAAAGGAAAAATGTGCTTGCATATGAGAAATCTGTGCAGTGGAAAAGCAGTAGAAAATCTAAATCTTTATCCGAAAATGTTATCCTTGCGTATTTCAATGATCTTTCCAACAAAATGAAGCCTTCGTCTCTCTGGAATACTCATATTCAATGTTAAAGTGCATGGTTCTGATAAAGCACAATTTGAACATTAAAAATTACCACAATTTAACGAGTATTTTTTTTTTTTTTTTTTGGGACAATCCCACCGCACTATTCCCAAACCACTGCAACTCCTGAAAGCCAGAATCAACAGTGGCGACCACCAGAAAAGCGCCGAGGCAATGAAGCTCGACGAAGTCCCGGAGAATGAATTTACCTGTCTTGGATCCCGCAACGAAATTAATCAGAAAAGAATAACGGAGGAGTAGGAAAAATGTAAATTTCCACTTCCCTCCATATCAAGCAGGAGACAGAACAAACAAGGCCAATAGGCACAAAGGGTCATATACAACTGGGATAAGCCCAGTTGCCTAGCACCACGGATAAAAAAATTAGCATTAATACATATTAATGGGTCCTAACATTGTGAGCTGTTATATTTGGTTCCAATAATAGGTATGGCAAAAACGCTTGAACGCACGGAAATTTGTTCTAGTTTCCACAAGGTCCGTATAGTAAACAACTCCTGATGCAGCCTGTACATTATTCAACATAATATTACGTTCATTCTGCCAAAGAATACACTCCCATAAGATATGATGTGCAGATTGTACATATTCGCAGTCAGATGTAGAACACTGACATAAAGGCGAGGCAACGAGCTTGAAAGAAAATAATTTACTTTTAAAGTTACCATGTCCCGTGAGAAATTGGGCAACACAGTGATCCACTTCCAGCCACGTGCTGGCCAAATGCTAAAACGACAGTCAGACGGATATAAATGTATAAAATCAAAAGTGTTGACATCACAAAATGTAGAAAAGTTTATAAATGAAGCCCCCGACTCTGAGTACTTGGCGGTGAAAGTAAGTATTTATATCTAAAAACCCAAATTTGTACTGTACCTACACGTTCTCATAATTAATACTCGTACTTGTTATTGTTACAGGTAGTTCTTATTTTTGGCATTTACGGTGCATGTCAATGCAAAAATTAAGAAATATTACAGCAGTCAAACACCGCATTAGAATTATCGCAAACTATTAGTAATATCAAACCGGGAAAGTCGGTGTAGAATTTTAGTAACTGTACTTTTCATAATTGTCGTTTTAATTAAAATTCTAGTTAATTATTATATTTTTTATTTAAATTTCTTGCTGGTTTTATTTAGATTAGGTACTTGCATTTTTGAGTAAAGCACTATACAAACCTTGGCCCACAATGACTGCTCCGCTGGTCACGCTATGATTGCCTCGAGCTAGCCTAGCTACGCTCTAGGCCTTTCAGCTTGGCCATCATTGCAGCCCTTGCTGTCCTCGCTGTAAAGGGCTTGACCTACGGTCTCGGCCTTTACCTCAGCTCGTCCATCAAGTGCTGCACGCTGACCGCGCTGTGTCGGCCTGTGCTGGAGCTGCGCTACGCTGCGCTGTCGGCCATAATCAGCGCGACCAGCAAAGTAGTCATTATAGACCGCGGCAGTAATGTACTATATATAAGTTAAACTTTATGCTTACGAATGATACTCGTTTTTATAGTGTATTGGTAAGCTAGTAGGTAATTAATTAGGATTATGAATTTTATTTTTCGTAGACGTGCAATAGAAAGTTTTCGCGGCATTTAAAAAGAGAAACGTCACCGGACTTGTTAGATTGTCACGATTATAGTGGGAAAATAAACTTTGTCAAAAGAATACCTGGTTTAAAAGATCAAATAAACCGGCCAAGTGCGAGTTGGACTCGCACGGGAAAGGTTCCGTACCATTATCGCAAAAACAGCAAAAAAAACACGTTTGTCGTATGGGAGCCTACTTAAATATTAATTTTATTCTGTTTTTAGTATTTTTTGATATAGCGGCAACAGAAATACATCATAAGTGAAATTGTCAACTGTCTAGCTATCACGGTTCATCGGATACAGCCTGGTGACAGACAGACGGACAGTGGAGTATTATACTTCATAAAAGATAGCTTGATCTCTGCGACAGCTGTCAGTATCAAGACAGTAACAGCGCTTGACAGGCTAACAATAACGTATACGTCAGTTTGACATATGTCGCAGAGATCAAGCTATCTTATAAGAAGTATAGTAATAGGGTCCCGTTTTTACCCTTTAGATACGGAACCCTAAAAAAGGATTATTTCATAGTGATGGTTTTGATTGTGTTTTCGTACTTATATTTATCATAGTTGTGCTAACTATTATCTACAATTTTTATTTTATGGCTTGCCGATGGATCTGTTAACAAACTTTTGGAATATTTCACATGATGATGAATTATCTAACAGTTCATGAATCAATCATAAAGAATTGACTAAAATCAATGACTATAATATAATAATTACCAATACTTACTACGGTTGATTATTGGGTAAGAAATCAAACGTCAGTAAGGGTAAAACTTAACCAGTTGGTTGTTCAACAAATTTTCCCACACGTTGTCATTCTTTCAAAGCTGTTACATCGAATGGATACTAAAAGATTAATACCAGCATGTCATAACCCCGCCTTGATTGCATCGTTTCTTCAACGAAAGAGCTCCTTTACAGGAATCGGATATTCCGATCACGAAGTTCTTATGAATATCTAATAAGAATCGATAAATGCTCATTGACTATAGAGTTGTCGACAGTCGACGGAGACATCAAGTTTTCGTGACGACTCCCTTTTATCGCGAGTGCCTATTTAGGATTGTGTCAACTGTTAAATATACCGGATAATTTCTTTACATCATGTTTTAGCTGAAGGTTTTACGGTTCATAGACGATAATGGGTTGTGTTTTTTTTTAATTTTGCTTTACCTTTTTTCAATTTGGTTTGATGTTTTTTTATTTTGTGAGTTAGACTGAGTATTATAACTATACAGATTTAAAGTACTCGCTTTTGCCAGCGGCGTTGCCCGCGTGAATGTCGAAAATTATCCCAAGGAAATATAAACCCGTGATAAAAAGTATCCTATGTGCTATTCCAAACTATAACCTATATCTGTGCCAAATTTCATCCAGATCCGTTCAGTAGTTTTTGCGTGAAAGAGTAACAAGCACACACACTTACAAACTTTCGCCTGTATAATATTAGTGTGATGATTAAATAAATGAATAAATATTTGGCACTTTTTAGCCTTTTGTTCTGTATTAAAGGATATTATAAATAAAACACTGCAAATCACATATAATCGTGTAATGGCCAACAACCAACTCCCTTGACAAGCCTACCCACATATATGTATTTATCAAATATACCACATTCCTCCACCACTATTTTAAAGATACTTATTATTAAAACTTATAATTTAACTGGTTCCTAGTATTCCTTATCGGATACCGGCGGACAACTTGAGGTTCCTGATATGTTTTATTGTTTGAAGGAGACTGACTTGAGTCAGGCAAGCCTGCGTCCACAAACTCATCATCCGAGACCGTTTCTATTTCCTCTTCCTTATCCTCTCGCGCAGGAGACGTGGGAGAGGCAGAAACCTGTTCTGGTGATGTCAGAACCGGGTGTGTGAAAAAATTATGAGTTTCCTTTGTACGCCAGTAACTGATCAACATGTTTCTTTACATTTACATTTTCATGAGGAATATAAACTGAAAACATTCGCGATCCTAAACATTCATTCACTATGCCCTGTTTCCAAATATGTTTAGTACCATTATTAAAATATTGTTTCAGTAAAACTTTGTCGCCTACAGAGAAAGACACACTTCTTTTCCCACCAAACTGTTTACATTGGTTCATTTGTGCTTTCATGACATTCGCTTTGGCCACGGACGACGAGGATGTTGTTATTCCTTGTGAATGAAGTCTTAATAAATCGAGTCTTCACCGCAACGGACGTCCAAACATCAATTGTGCTGGAGAAAATCCTGTTGTCAAATGTATTGAATTTCTATAATCGAACAAAAATGTATTTAAAGCTTTCAGAAATACTATTTGTGTTAGGTTATTGTTTAAAATGGCTTTCAAACCATTTTTACGGTTTTGACACTGTTCTCTGCCTGCCCATTCGACATAGCATGATACGGCGCACCCGTCAAGTGTTGCATTCCGTTTAGTCTACAAAACGTCTCAAATTCATTTGAGCAAAAATTGGTAGCATTGTCAGTAACCAAAGTTCGCACTAAACCAAATCTGCTGAACATCTCGCAAAGTTTACTAATAATAGATTCACTATCCGTTTTTTGCATTATAAAAAATTCCACCCATTTAGAATGAGCGTCTACCGCCATTAAAAACTGTTTACCCAATAACATAAACATATCTAAGTGAACGCGTTCCCAAACGCGCTCTGGGTATGGCCACGGAGCTAACGGCACTTTAGGTGGGTTATTCCGGAGCGTGTTACAAACACCACATGAACCTATTTTTTCTTCTATATGTTTGTCGATGCCGGGCCACCACATACGCATTCTAGCTTCCGTTTTGGTTTTGACTACTCCAAAATGAGAATTGTGCAGCTCATTTAGAAGTCTTTCACGATAACTTCATGGAATCACGATTTTATGACCCCGTAATATACATTCATTCTCCACTGCCAAATCCAACCGACATAAGTAAAACGGACGTAAATTCTTTTTCGTCACTTTAGAAGGCCAACCATTCTTTATATATCCTATCACCTTTTGCAGAACCTCATCGCGTTTGGTTTCATTTCGGATGTCGTTCAAAGTCAAAGGTAGTAAATCGGATTCACTAACAAAATTTATATACCGTGACTGATCTATTTTCTTACCCCCTTCGTGCTCATTTGATTGTGTAGGCACAGACCGCGATAAAAAATTAGCCACGTTTTCCTCACCCTTTACGTATTCGATTATGAAATTATATGCCGATAAGAATAAAGCATAACGTTGTAATCTATTCGCTGCTAAAACGGGCACACCTTTTTCCTTTCCAAAAATCGACAACAGCAGTTTATGATCCGTTCGCAATACAAATGGCACCGTACGACCATATAAATAGTGATTGAATTTCTTAATCCCGAATACAATTGAAGTGGCTTCCTTCTGAATTTGCGCATAGTTCAGCTCGGATTTCAACAACGTACGCGAGGCATAGGCTACCACGCGCTCTGAGCCGTCGGGCTGCTTCTGCGCTAGGACCGCACCCAGGCCGGCCGGGCCGGCGTCGCAAGTAACGACCGTCGGGTACTCCGTCTGGGCCAGCACGCGATCAGAGGACAGCTCTTTCTTAATTTTATCAAACGCTTCACATTGATTTTTACCCCACTCCCATTCCATGCCTTTTTTCAAAAGTTTGTTTAGAGGACTAAGTACCGATGAGGTATTCGGAACAAAACAGCGATAATAATTCACCATTCCTAAAAATGACTTTAATTCATTAACGTTTTTAGGTGGCTCGCACTTAATGATAGCTTCGATTTTACTGTTTGATTTATGCAGTCCGTTCCTATCTATAACGTACCCAAGATACTCCACTGAGCTTTTGAACAATTCGCATTTATCGTGTTTTAATCTTAACCCTGCGTCTTGCAATCTTTTCATCACGCGCTCCAATCTTTCTAAATGTACGAACCTATTAGGAGCAGTGATTAGTATGTCATCTAAATATATACATACACCGTCAATGTCGCCCAATAACTGTTCCATTGTACGTTGAAATATAAAGGGCGCGTTAGCTAATCCAAATACGAGCCGCGTGTACCTATATAAACCTCTATGCGTGTTTATACAACACCATTTCTTTGAGTCATCGAGTTCTAGTTGTAGATAAGCCAATTTCAAATCTAGCTTGCTGAATTCTACCCCACCATGAAGCTTAGCAAACAAATCTTCGATTCGAGGAAGGGTATAATTATCTAGATATAATGCTTTATTTAACGTTACTGAAAAGTCGCCGCAAATTCGGACGTTTCCGTCGGGACGCAATACTGGTACGATTGACGTAGCGACGTCAATATGGTCTACTTTTTCTATAATACCTGCTGCCAATAATCTAATTCCTGCTCAATTTTCGGTTTTAAAGCTAGTGGTACCGCGCGTGGCCTAAAAAACTTCAACTGTGCATCCGGTTTTAATTTCAAGCTTACCTTATACTTGTTAAATCTGCCCAATTCATCAGAAAATAATGTTGAATATTTTCTAATTAACATTTCTCCTGTGTTATCGCGTACTACATTGTTACAGTTTAAACTACACAAATGTATTCCAAACAACCTCATAAAGTCACGGCCTAAAAGAGGCAAACGTTTTTCATTTGTTTTGATTTGACAAACAACCTAATGGTGCAATTTTTACTCCCGTATAAAAGTTAAAAATCTCGTCACACGACTGTAAACGATATTTACTATTGTTATCGCTTCCGAACAGCTGTTTATATAAACTAGCCGGTAAAACGGAGACAGCACTGCCACAATCAATTTCACATAAGATTTCCCTGTCATCTAACTGGACTTTACGTGAGATGGGCTGATCCCCAATAGTGTTTTTTTATATTAAATAAATTATAAATACCTCTGTCAACAACATCATCGTCACCCGTTCCCAAGAAATTGCTATCACTTATCTTAGCTTTGCACACTCTTTTCAGATGACCTTTTTTGGATTTGTTCCGGTCGGATCCCCTCGATCTGATCCCCTGGGGGATCAGTTTTTTTTTATACTATTTTCTATTCCGGTCTGATCCACCGTGCAGGGTATCACAAACTAATTTAAATATTTTATTCCGGTCGGATCCCCTAGTTACCTATTGACAGATTTTTGGACAGTCAGCCACAAATAGGTACAGGGTTTATTGAAACACATAATTATGTTCGTAATTCTTATTGTAATAAAAACGTGTACGCTAGTATTAAGGAACAACGAATTTTTTTTTTTTTTATCTGTTTTCTCGCGTTTGACCACTACCTCGCCTGATGGTAAGCGATGATGTGGCCTATGGTGAAGCACGCTTGCCTAGAAGTAACCTATTCACTCTTGAATTAAAAGACCCCAAGGTTGTGTTGAAGACCAATGTCCACGTATCCAAAACTTAAATTTAGAGAATATATGTTTTCACTTGTGTACAAATTCCCAAAAAAGTCTGAGGAGCCTTCACGGCAGTTTACGGTTTGCACCAAGAAAACGCCGCGCTCAGAACGAGAAACATTTATTTTTGATATATACAAGGGGGGTCATGAAAACCCTGAAAATCTTAACACCGCGATGTAGCGGAGAGCTAAAAATGTACAGCGTCATCTATTGATTTGATGCGAATTTAATAAGAAAACAAAAGTGACATTTCTTGATGTTTGAATCTTAACATTCCGCCCACCATGGACAGAGTGTCCATAAATTAACACATTATAAAGAGTTACACAACATATTATCCGCCCACCATGACAATAGTTTAGTTAGTACCAACAACAAATAGAAATATCAAAACTTAAACTAACACTTCATAACATTTTTTATGATAAGTAGCCTTTGAATACATAAAGCAAAACAAATTTCAAAACTTAAGTCTAGATGGTGACAGGTAAAATAATGAGCTTAGACACTGGTCTCTTTATTATAGAACCCTTATTTTTTAATGAAACAACGCGTGTAAGTTTGTCCACTCCAATATGCTTGTCAGTTATAATGCCATACAACCATCTTGCCGGTGGTAGATCATCCTCTTTAACCAGCACTATATCTCCCACCTTAGGTTCTGGAGTTATTTGTGTCCATTTATAACGATGCTGGAGTTGTGTAAGGTATTCGTTTGACCATCTACGCCAAAAGTTTTGCACAAGGCGTTGTGTGAAATGCCATCTTTTGAGAGTACTCAAGGTTGAATTTTCGTAATTAGCGTCCGGTATCAGTACTAAAGGCTCACCCACAAGAAAATTTCCCGGGGTAAGTGGGTACGGATCTTCTGGATTTGAACTTATTTGTGTTATCGGCCTTGAGTTAAGACATGCCTCTATTTGGCACAAAAGAGTCGTCATCTCCTCGAAAGTGAGTGTGCTATTGCCGATGACCCTTTTTAGGTGATGTTTTGTGGACTTCACTCCAGCTTCCCAGAGCCCACCAAAGTTTGGTGAATGGGGTGGAATGAAGTGCCAGTAGGTGCCGTTTGTTGCAAGCCAGTCAGCTATGTCATTCGCTACTACCGAACTTTCCCGTGATACTATTTTTTTGAGCGCTTTATTCGCTCCAACAAAATTTGTGCCATTATCACTCCAGAGTTCTACACAATGACCTCTGCGTGCAAGAAAACGCTTAAAAGCAGCCAAAAATGCTTCTGAGGTTAGATCACTCACGACCTCCAGATGAATTCCACGAGTGGCCATGCAGATGAATAAACAAATATAACCTTTAGTGGATTGATGGCCACGTCCCTTTGTGGTTCTGATTACGATAGGTCCTGCGTAATCAACACCGCTTTTATGAAAAGGGCGGCAAGCAGTGACACGAGCTGATGGCAATTGGCCCATCAATTGTTGGTTCGTTTGAGCCGCATAACGAATACAAACGACACATTTACGAAAATGCTGCCTTATAAGACTTTTTACGTTCATGATCCAATACCGAGTTCTTATATAACTCAGCATGGACTGAGGACCCCCATGAATAGTACGCTCATGGGCATCTGCAACAATCAAATTCGCAAGATGTGAATTAGGAGGAATCAGTATGGGATGCTTCATTTCATCCACAACATTAGCCTTCTGCAATCGCCCACCAACTCTAAGTATGCCTTCGCCATCAAGGAATGGATTAAGCGAGGTAAGTTTACTGTCTTTATTTACATTACCTAATCTCCGTAAACTCTTTATTTCGTTCAGGAATCTTTTACCTTTGATCCAACCGGATACAGGTAAGTAATGACTCCTTCATTTCCTTAGACGTTAGCCAACATGTGATTGTAGGGCTAGTGCTAGCCCTATTTAAGGTTTTAAGAAACCTTCTACAATATGAAATTACTCTTGTCATTCTATTTAAACTTGAAAACCTTGACATTATATCAATGTCTTCAATTGTGACATGACATAATACCTTATTTTTCTTTTCTTCTAAGTCAATTTGTTTAAACTTTCCCTTACTGTAGTGGACTGTATTTTCTTGGAGCCATTTAGGGCCCTTTTTCCAAATAGTAATTTCGGAAATATCCCTCGGATTTATGCCCCGCGATACGCAATCTGCTGGGTTCTCATCGGACTTGACATGCGCCCACTGACTATTGTCCATTATAGTAAAAATTTCCGAGACCCTGTTTGCGACAAACGTTTTCCACTTGCTAGGATGACTACTCAGCCAAGCAAGAACAACACTAGAGTCAGTCCAAGCGTGGATATTTTCCTTTGATATACCCAATACTTCCGAGACTTCTTGGAGCAATTTAGCTAATAAAACCGCTCCACAAAGCTCCAAACGAGGTATTGATACTTGTTTTACAGGGGCAATTCTTGATTTGGAAGCAACCAGATTCAAATGAACCTTACCGTTACAATCTACTGTTCTAACGTAGACAACGGCTGCATACGCTGCATTGGAAGCATCACAAAACCCTTGTAGTTCCATGTGAACATTATCTCTGCTTGCCCCGGTCCATCTCGGAAGTTGAAAACTAGTGAGATGAACGAGATCCTTACGATATGAAAGCCAATCTTTGAGTATATCAATTGGTATCTCGTCATCCCACCCTATACCAGCAAGCCATATTCTCTGAATAAAAATCTTGGCTGTTGTTATGACGGGCGCAATCCAACCAAGTGGATCAAATAATTTGGCCACATCCGAAATTATCTTACGTTTGGTCACAGGTGTTTCAAGCGACGGAAGTTGGACAGTATATTGGAACTCATCATTAGATCTGTTCCAGGTTAATCCTAGAATTTTCATAACAGAATCTAATTTCAATTCTAGGTTTTCCTTGCTACCCTTACTGTCTGTATCAATTTCTTGCAATAAATCATTGTTATTACAAGACCACTTCTGAAGCTCAAATCCGCCACAATTTAGAAGGTATTTTAATTGATGAAAGATTTCAATACCTTCTTCAACGTTTTCGCAACCTGTCATGAGATCGTCGACGTAGAACTCCTTTAAAACCCTGTCTTTTGCTAAAGGGTATTTATCACCCTCATCATGCGCAAGCTGTTGCAGAGCTCGTACAGCTAAGTATGGTGCTGAAGATGTACCAAATGTTACACGCAGTAACCTTAGATGTTGAAGTTCTGAGTTTACGCCACAACAGACGTTGAAAATCAACATCTTCTTCAGATACCTTTACTTGTCTATACATTTTTACTATGTCTGCAACAAGACATATAGGATAACAGCGCCAACGCATGATGATGTGCCTCAGTTCAGGTTGTAGCCTTGGACCAATCATCATGTCTCTATTTAACGATGAACCATTGTTTAGAACACATGACGCGTCGAATACAACCCTCACCTTTGTTGTGGTTCTATCATTTTTGATGACTGCATGGTGTGGCAGATAGACGGCACTAGTATTCTCTTTCTCTAATTCTGGAAGCACTTCCATATGACCCAACGTCAAATACTCCTCAATAACATCAGAATATTTTATTGCAAATTCAGGATTCTTCAGAAACCGTTTCTCGAGCAAATAAAATCGTTTCCGAGCAATATCGAATGAGTTGCCAAATTTACACTCGGGATCCTTTGACTTGAAAGGCAATCTTACTATATAGCGACCTGCTCAATCTCTTTTAACAGTTTCTGCAAAGAAGTCCTCACAGGCCTGCTCTTCCTCTGACAAAAACCTTTTGTCAGAAGAAGGTTCCTCTAACTCCCAGAACTTCTTTAACAAATCATCAGTCAAATGAGTGTGCATGTTCACGATTTTATTTCTTTGCAGAGAACCTTGCTTGATTTGTGAATGTATACAGCCACAGAGAATCCATCCGAGTCTGGTATTTTGAGCCACAGGCAACCCAGGTGAACCCTTGATAACACCATCCATTATAATCCACTTCTGCTCCTAGTAAAATATCAATTTTATTCGGAGTATTAAATGAAGGATCAGCTAACTTTATAGCTAATCCGTCATTTGAGGTGACAACGCTGTCAAAACAATCTTCCTCTCAGGAAGAAGTGATGTGATGTTCTTTAGAACATGAGCTTTCACAACAACTATAAAGTTGGGATCGTGGCGTGACTGAATCCTTATGTTTACAAAACATTTAGAGTGTAAAGTTGCACTCTGGTCACAGCCAAGTGCTGAAATAAAGCTCTTGTCTGTAATCTTCTTCAGACCAAGCATTTGTACCGATGACTCAGTAATAAACGATGCTTGAGATCCTTGGTCTAAGAGAGATCTTAAAACGAAAGTGCCTGTTCTCGCTTCTACCTGTACTAAGGCAGTGGCCAATAGCACTTGGCTGTTCACACTGCAGAAACAAGACACAACGTTAATTGGATTCTCGGTCTGTGGAGTTGATGGTGGAGATTGATCCGTACCATCATCCTCTTGATCACGTGAATTGTGACCTTTAGGGATTGACTGATGAAGGAGAGAGTGATGCCTCTTCCTACAAATACGACAATTGGTTGACTGACGACATGAAAATACCGAATGATTTGAACCGAAACAGTTAAAACACAATTTATTGGTTTGAATAAACTTGCGACGTATTTTAACGTCTTCCCTTGCAAACTTTTTGCAATTCATCAATTTATGGTCTTCATGACAAAACTCACATTTTGAATTTGAAGTGACATGCATAACCTTATTTGCGCGAGTACTATTTGACTTGTTAACCTTATTATCCAAAAACTCAAGAGATCTGAATCGCTGCTCTAAGAATTCTTGCAAGTAACTTAACTTAGGCAATTCGTCATTGAATTTACAGATTTGAACTTCCCATAACTTTCTAGATTCAGTATCAAGTTTCAAACTCACAATGTAAATTACAATAATATCCCAAGAAGAAATATCAATATCTAAATTTTTGAGGGCGTTTAAACATTCATTTGTGGTATCAAGTAATTCTTTAATGGCACTGGATGATTCTGACTGTATGTTCTTTTGATTCATGAAACGTTTTAAAATACAAATAGCAAGGTGTAATTTATTATTATAGCGATGTTCTAATTGATCCCAACAGACTTTGTAATTAATGGCCGTGATAGGAATATGCCGTAAAAGTTGCTCGGCCTCACCTGTTAAATAGCCTTTGAGATAATGAAGCCGTTGAACGTCGTCCAATGCTTTGTTGCTATGTATTAACGATATGAATAAATCACGAAAACTTGTCAATTCGGTGTATTTACCGCTAAAAGTAGGAATGGAAATCTTGGGTAATCTAACACTAAAGGATTGACCGACGTTTGACTCATTAACCTTAGAACTAGACAATGCAACAATATTAGAATCTATCTTAAACCTAAGCAAACAATCCTTTATTTCCGTTTTATAGTCCGTGTATAGTTCTTCAGTTACGTCATATGCATCAGTTGTGTAATAAGTAGACTTAACCAATTCCTTGTGATTAAATTCCGAAACGATGACTCTATGTGTTTCGCGATATGAAGTCCAATAATTTTCCAGTGTTTCAAGCCGAGTTTCCAAATAGGATTGTGTTAACCTTTCCTTTGGAGATTTCTTAAAATTGACTCTGGCTTTTAATATCTTTGATTTCACATCTTCTTGAAATGCAAAATACTTATCCATTTTTTAAGAATGTATATTTAAATTTGCAATTTACTTGAATCACCAATCTCAAAAAAATTGCAAGTCGATGAACTTTTACCTCAAAATTTTCTAAGTGTTTGGCACTTCTGAGGGAAAACCGGCGTGGATTCCCCGTCTGTTCACTTTTTGCGAAACTATTCTAAGTCCAAACAACTTCTAAATTTTCTAAGTCTATTTCTTCTTGTATTGAAGGTTCTAATTTGCTTGAATTTTCTCAAAGATAATATTGCAAAGAGTACTCACAGTTTCACTTCTTCATACTTTACTGAAATCGGTTCCAAATTATCCGTTCCTTCCGATACCGTTCCAGTACTGGATATGTCGCTGCGTGGTTCAACTTCAATCAACCAACTTATCGTCCATCCGGCTCGAAGGACCATGTACAAATTCCCAAAAAAGTCTGAGGAGCCTTCACGGCAGTTTACGGTTTGCACCAAGAAAACGCCGCGCTCAGAACGAGAAACATTTATTTTTGATATATACAAGGGGGGTCATGAAAACCCTGAAAATCTTAACACCGCGATGTAGCGGAGAGCTAAAAATGTACAGCGTCATCTATTGATTTGATGCGAATTTAATAAGAAAACAAAAGTGACATTTCTTGATGTTTGAATCTTAACACTTGTCTGTGGAACACGGCTGACAATAAAAAGGTAAAAGAAAGGAAGAGACGAAAATTGTGTTGCTCCGAATGATTGTTGTAAAAATAATAAGAAATAAATCAGTAATTCAGTGAACAGTGGTTTTAATAAATAACAAACGAACAACAATACACAACAGTGGTAGCAGACGTCCGTGGTTCACGACTTCACAAAAGTTCGAGATCGTTTTTTGTATCGGCGACCGGCGTTTTGCAATGCAGTAAAATGGCGGAGACCATAAAAATAAAGCAATTTGCGGGCGAAGATTTCGCTATATGGAAGTTTAGAATTGGTAGCATCTTGAAAGAAAATGATTGTATTAAGGCTATAGAAAGTACATCATTTGCGAGCAATCCTGAGAACAAGAAATTAGAAGCGCGTGCACAAAGTCTGATCATTAATGGCGTGGCCGACAGCCATATTGACTACATATCAGAGGAGAACACAGCCTACAATATGATGGCGAAATTGGAGCAACAATTCATGAAGAAAGGAACTAGAAGCAAGCTATTTTTGAGGCGACAATTAAACGATATTAAGTACAAGGAAGGGACGCCTATGGCGCAACATTTTTCAACGGTTTCGAGAATCTTCGGACAACTCCGAGATGCCGGGAGCGCGTTGACAGAGGAGGAGAAGGTGAATGTGTTACTCTTGTCTATGCCAGAATCCTATGAAATAATTGTAACTGCAATAGAAAGTTTACCTAATGTAACCGTAGACATAGTTAAAGACAGATTACTTGGAGAAGAAGAGAAAAGAATCAAGCATGTAGGACACTCAACAGAGCATCATAGAAATAGTTTTCTATGTTATTCATGCGGTAAAGAAGGACACAAAAAGTTCCAATGCAGAGCAAGATACACAGAGGCAGGTATAGGACAAGCTTATCAGGGACCAGTTCGAGGACGAGGTCAAGGACGAGGCGCTCAAGCTCCACAGAGGGCAGGATTTGGTAATAGAGGATTTCCACAAAGACCAGGTCGTGGATTCCCAAGTAGACAAGGATTTCGAGGTAACGGAAGAGGACACTACGGTCAAGGACAGAACAACTATTCAGGGAGAGATCATCATTCATATGTGGCATCTACAGAAAGTGATCATGCATTTTTAACCGGAAGTGAGAGGTATGGTAATGAAAAGTATAATAATATTGTGTGGTGCATGGACTCAGGATCATCGGACCATCTTATAAATAACAAAAGTGTGTTCACAGAGTATATTGATTTAGTGAAACCTAAGGTGATTTCAGCAGCCAAAAATGGGATTAGTTTGATGGCAATTGGTGTGGGTAACATAAAGGCGAGATGTTTTATTGGTAAGCGATATATTGATTGTACTATTAAAAATGTATATTATGTGCCAGAATTAAGGAAAAACTTACTGTCAGTTTCAAAAATAGAATGTCATGGTTATAGAGTTGAATTTTTAAATGGTAAAGTCAGGGTTTACAAGTATAATCAGTTAACAATGATTGGAAATAGTGAGGATTCACTGTATACTATAGAAATGCAAATTCTTAAAAATGAATGTAATTTTACTAAAAATAATGATAATCAGCAGCTGTGGCACAGGAGGTTTGCTCACCTAAGTATGAAAAACTTATCATTGCTTGCGAGGAATGAAATGGTAATTGGTATTCATGATTTAAAATGTAATAATGATAATCTTGTATGTGAACCATGTTTATTAGGGAAAATGACCAGACAACCTTTTAACCAACCTGGACATAGGGCGACTAGACCCCTCGAGTTAGTACATAGTGATGTGTGTGGACCGATCACCCCATCAACTGAAGAAGGATGTAAATATTTTGTAACATTCATAGATGAATATACTCATTTTGTTTGGGTGTATCTAATTTATAACAAAAGTGAAGTTTTTGACAAGTTCAAGCAGTACTATTTTTATGTAACCAACCATTTTAATACAAACATGTTGAAGTTCAGATCAGATAATGGAGGTGAATATGTGTCTAGGGAATTTCAGGAATTTTGTTACAGTAAAGGAATACAAATGCAATATACGGTGCCTTACAATCCTCAGATGAACGGTGTAGCTGAATGGATGAACCGGACACTGATGGAGAAAGCAAAAACAGTTTTAATAGACTCACAACTTAGTAAAGAATTTTGGGGACATGCTGTGTTGTTTTCAGCATATGTGACAAACAGAAGCCCAACTGAAGGAAAAAGTCAAACACCATCAGAGCTATGGGAAGGCAGGAAACCTAATGTATCAAATATGAGAGTGTTTGGATGCACAGCATATAATCATGTACCAAAAGAATTAAGGCAAAAACAGGACAATTCGGGAAAGAAAATGTTTTTTATTGGATACCTCAATTCAGGATATAAACTATATGATATTGAGTCAAGGAAAGTGATATCTGCTAGGAATGTAATATTTGATGAGACAAAGCCGAAAAGTGACAATTATATAGATGTGAGACATATACCGGAGGTGACAGAAAAGAATGAAGAAGAGGATAGCGAGCAAGAACAGGACAGTGAAGAAGAGATAGATGCGGAGAAAGTATATAATGACAACATATACATAAAATCAGCACAGAAAAAGAATAAAGGTAATAAGAAAAATAGGAAAGAAGAAGTAAAACCAAAAGAAATGGAAAATGCAATAGAGAAAACAGAAAGTTTAGAAAGAGGGAGAGGAAAAAGAGAAATAAGAAAACCAGTATGGCAAAAGGACTATGAGATTGACTTGGACAAGAATGAGACAGCATTGTATGCTCTATTATCATGTTATCAGGATGTTCCAGCAGGTTTTGAAGATGTTAAAGGAAGAAAGGATGAGAAAGAATGGCACATGGCAATAAACGAAGAATTAAAAGTTTTGAAAGAAAATGAGACATATAAATTTGTACCTGAACCAGAAAATAAAAAACTATTGGATAGCAAATGGGTTTTTACTAAAAAGAACATAGGAGAACAAGACATATGCGAAGGAAGATTAGTGGTGAAAGGTTACCAGCAGAAAGATAAATTGGATGATATATACTCACCTGTTTTGAAGTTACAAACCTTAAGAGTACTTCTATCTGTTGCTGCTCAGAAAGACTACGAAATCCACCAGATGGATGTCAAGGGTGCATTTTTGTATAGACGCATTGATGAGGAAGTATACTTGAAACCTCCACAAGGACTAAGAGTTCCAGAAGGTTATGTATTGAAACTACAGAAATCATTATATGGGTTAAAGAAGAGTCCAAAATATTGGTATGATAAATTTACAGATGTCATTACAGGGTGTGGCTTCACGCGCTCTCAAAATGACTATTGTCTTTATAACAAAGGGGATCTGTATTTAATTATATATGTCGATGACATATTAATTGTGGGGCCTAGCTGTACTGAAATAGAAAGTGTCAAAAACTTCTTGAAAAATAAATTTAAAATGAAAGATTTGGGTGACAATAATTTAACGTATTAGTATTCAAAAGAAACAAGACGGTATCTATCTTAATCAAACTAAATATTTACAAAAGGTTCTTGAATTTTACAATATGAATGACTGTAAAGGAACTAATTCCCCTATGGATAATAATTTTAAAATAGACTTTGACATGACTGAAATAGATATGACTTTAGAGCATCAATGTAGATCACTCATTGTGCCTTGATGTATGCTATGGTGAGCACTCGACCTGACTTGGCAACAGCTGTGTCTTATTTGAGTAGATTTCAGACACAACCAAAATATTGTAAATGTACTTGTGACATTTTAATGGGCTATGCAGATGCTGACTTTGCTCGTGATAATGATAGAAAATCCACAAGTGGATACTTATTTAAGTTATTTGGTAACACAATAGTATGGAAATCAAAGAAACAGAGTACTGTTGCTTTAAGTACTACAGAAGCTGAATTAATTGCTTTATGTGAAGCATCTATTGAAGCCTGTTGGTTAATTAAACTTTTGTGTGACTTTAATATTAAAATATGCAATACTGTAATTTTTGAGGATAATCAGAGTACCATGAAAGTTGTTAAAAATCCTGATCAGAAACGTTTGAAACATGTGGATGTAAAGTTTAATTTCATAAAACAAAAGGTAGAGGAAGGATTAATTACTGTGAAATATGTATCTACTACAGATCAAATAGCTGATGTGTTAACAAAGCCCTTATCGGGTGAAAGATTTGTGAGATTGTGTAAATTGCTTAATTTGTTTAAATGTTGATTGGATGTGTGAACATTGAGGGAGAGTGTTGAAGACCAATGTCCACGTATCCAAAACTTAAATTTAGAGAATATATTTTTTCACTTGTCTGTGGAACACGGCTGACAATAAAAAGGTAAAAGAAAGGAAGAGACGAAAATTGTGTTGCTCCGAATGATTGTTGTAAAAATAATAAGAAATAAATCAGTAATTCAGTGAACAGTGGTTTTAATAAATAACAAACGAACAACAATACACAACAGGTTGTAGCTATCAGGGAACAAAGACTCCGGAAGGGAATTCCACTCCTTAGCAGTGCGCACCATGAAAGTATTAGTAAAACGCTTTGTGCGTATGGGTGGGATGTCCACCATGTACCGATGGCGCATGGCCGGACGTCTTGTAGTCCGATGATGGAAAGGGCTAGGCGGAATCAAATTGTTTCAGTTCCGTCGTACACTCCCTGAAATGTAACCGATAAAAAACCGACAGGCAGGCAACTCGGCGTCGATGTTCGAGGCATGGAGCTTTGACGCGACCAGTGCATCGTTGCCAATAAGTCTCTTGGCCCGTCTGTCAATCGACTCAAGTGCATCAAGCTGGTATTTGGCAGATCCGTCCCAGAAGTGAGAGCAGTACTCCATGCACGACCGAACTTGCGCTTTATAAAAGTAAAAAAAAAAAAAACATAACCAACTGTTTTCTCTTGACTGTCCTTGCCTGTCAAAAAAAGTAAGGGGATCAGACCGGAATGTCAAAGTTTGTAGTGGATCAGAAAGGAAATATTAAAAAAAAAACCAGCAGGGGATCAGATCGAGGGGATCAGAAAGGAAATATTAAAAAAAAACCAGCAGGGGATCAGATCGAGGGGATCCGACCGGAACAAATCCTTTTTTGTTACACTTTTGACAGGTATAATTAACAAAGCGGCACTTTTCTTTCGAGTGATTTTTGTACCCGCACACTTCACAACTCTTAGACACTCGCGAATTATACGAAGAACCGCTTGGCCGCTGCAGCATGAACACAGGCTGCGCCTGCGCCACATCTGCGAAGCTCGCGCCAGCCGTGCCGGCCGCAACGTTGCCAGCTCGCGCGGTTTGCAAAGCGGCGCGCGCACACCGCATGCTCTGCGCCATCTCCAATGCCTTATTGAATGTGAGGGTTTCAATGCTTTCTGCGAACAATTTCTCTTTTTCCTTGGCATTTTCTAACCCTAAAACGAACATGTCGCGTAAAGCAGTATCTAACTCGGTCTTAAATCCACAGTACTGTGCCAAATTGCCCACACGCGCCGCCCATTCGGCTAGATCTTCCCCAGGACGTTGTTCCGCCTTATAAAAACTGTACCTCTCAGCGAAAGCTCCGTGCTCATTGAAAACACAAATACTAGTGACACTGACAATAATAACACACGTGAATATCGACTCGTCGCCAATTGTTCTGTATTAAAGGATATTATAAATAAAACACTGCAAATCACATAGACTCGTGTAATGGCCAACAACCAACTCCCTTGACAAGCCTACCCACATATATGTATTTGTCAAAAATACCACACCTTTAGAAACGAAATCAAACATCGTTCTCATTATTTATCTTCTTTACGACTAATCAAACATGAAATTCAAACTGACTCGAATATGTTTAGTACCTACGGGAAAAATAAGATACTTAATATTAATTTGTAAGCTGGCATCATTACTAAAAATATTTTTAATAAACTATTGAAGCAAAAATCAGACCGTCCAACATAAAATGCGCAACTTCGAAACTCACTCCAACTTTGTTTATATTTTGCTTTTTACCACTGGCAACGTTAAAAATGCTCCTACATTGAATGCAGACCATTCACCGAGTGAGACGGACGTCCGGGACGTGAAATACGTCTCTGTTTATGTGTTCGTTACTTGAATAGTTGTGACTGTATCGGCAGGCAAGACTTTACGAATAAAAGTACTGGAAGAGACCATTAAACAAGTAAAATTTCACAATTTAAAAAACCCCCGACACATTTATCTTGCGAAAACACCCCGATTCAAACAGTAAAATGCCCATAACTTTTGAACGGCTGAACCGATTTTATTCAAACATAGCTAAGAACACTCTCGACAAAATTACCTTTCAAACAAACTCTAAATCGAAATCGGTTCATCCGTCTAGGCGCTATGATGCCACAGACAGACACACAGATACACTGCAGATACACAGATAAACAGCAACACACGTGAAACTTATAACACCCCTCTTTTTCCGGCGGGGGTTAAAAAGGCTCAATCATCTGAAATCGGTCTGGATTGGATCCGATAGCTTTTTAATGATGTTTTATTCATTTTTGGTTGAACAATGAATACCTCGTTAGTAAATTATCATCCCAAATTACAATTTTGGATGTTATTATATTCACGAACCGTGATAGACTGTTTTAAAACATAGAACACAACGTAGGAGATATTGTAATTTTTTATTAAAATTAACATCGCCTGTCACTTCCATTCACTATTATGAAAAACTTCAAGCAACTTTGTTTAGTTCTCCTGCGCCGTCTTGAAAAAAAAACTGTAATCATGAGATAGTTTTTATTTCGTCTCAGTGCAGTCTCATAATATTATTTCAAGACTCTAGCAACATGCCAAGTCTAGCCAAGGGGTGTTATCCAGTTACTGGGTTGTGGAGGTCAGATAGGCAGTCGCTTCATGTAAAACGCTTGTACTCAGCTGAATCCGGTTAGACTTAAAGCCGACCCCAACATAGTTGGGCAAAGGCTAGGCAGATGATAACTCTAGCAACATGTACTTACTAGGACTTTTTCCCTAGTTATAAACCGAAAGGTCAGTACCTGTACCATGTGCTACGTACGATCCGTACATTTTCTTCTTGCTTCAACATATAATATGAACAGTGTTCAAACACGCATGTCAGTTGCGTGTAGCTACTACGCATCTAACCTTTTTGAAGGACAAGAAGCTCTAGACGAGTGGCATTCGATGTCAGCGAAGGCGATAGTAGAAATGTCAAAATGTAAGGAATATCGCTTATCAATCCCATACAATTTTTCCTTTTAACCCCCGCCGGAAAAAAGGGGTGTTATAAGTTTGACGTGTGTTGCTGTGTATCTGTGTATCTGTGTGTCTGTCTGTGGCTCCATAGCGCCTCAACGGATGAACCGATTTTGATTTAGTTTATTATGTTTGAATTAAATCGGTTCAGCCGTTCAAAAGTTATGCGCGTTTAACTGTGTGAATCGGGGTGTTTTCGCAAGATAAATGTGTCGGGGGTTTTTAAATTTTGAAATTTTACTTGTCGACAATCGCTATCGCCACGGTTTCGATGATAGAATCTCATTTTTCTAGGGCCAAAGGCCAATAAAAGGATCTAGACAAGTGACATTCTACAAACTAAAGGACCACGATACCGATCGGAAATAAATCCGATCCCAAATCTCTTCAAAGTTAGAGTGAACATGCTTCTTCTGGATAAGCTCACTCCATGGTCAACTCTGTCAGCTCTGACCTAGACTAGAGCCAAGAGAACACCCTAACCAAATAAAAAAATGTATGGGAATGTCAAGCTATATCGAAATTTTCCATAACTAAATCCTTACAATTTGGCATTTCTACCATCCCCTATGCTGATAGAATGACACGGCACTTGTCCCACCGCCGCGACCGGTGACAAAGCGATTAGCTATGGGCTATTTTATCGCTGAAGAAACGAACACAAGGCGAGAGTACTCGCTGGCTGTTCACCTTGCCAGTGAGTACTCTCTCACCACAAGTTTGTCGCAGCGAAAAGAGCAATCAAAAGATAATACTCGCTCAGCGACAGAAGCGGTACTCACTCGGCAATGCTCGCTTGGCGGTCAAAACTCACGCCGAGAATCAACCAACGCAACCGAGGACTGGACGCCCGAGCGAGTGATGCGAGTAATCGACCGTCGCACAAAGGCATTCGTTCATAGCAGAGCGGTAAAACCATCGGAACTACACACTCGCTTCTCGCTGCTCCCCAACTCGTATCTAGTTTCTAGCTCTACTCGCTGCTCGCTGATCGTCGGCGGTGGGACAAGTGCCTTTGCATAGAGCCTAAGATGGGTCTTACGCGTACTTTATGACCTTGTAGGGATTTAGAATTTCGCTCGTTACACATTTCTTAGTTAAATTTAGAATGTTTGCCCTTAATTCCAAAGATCACTAAACAATATTAAAATTTTATCCTCGACACCTAAATAAATTAAATCTGTGTGGGCATTTTAATTAAATTAATACGTAATTTCATACTTCTGTTTGGGTAACACTTTTAATCTCAGTTGAAAAGGGTCTAATATTTTTGTTCAACTTTGCTTTTCATACCTTATTGTGGTAAACCTCTTTATTCGTCAAATATTTACTTACCAGTTTAACTGGCTTTTAAGGGTAAAGAAACTATGTTTTATTCTGCAAAGGGTTACAGTTATTTAATATGATAGGCTGAGTTACAGGAGAATGACCATCTGATAATGATTGTGTTTTATTTATTTTAACCCTAGTTCAGGAGAGCAAATAAAAAAAAAAAACAACTGATGTTATTGTTCACTAGCTGCGCCCGCGGCTTCGCTCCAATTTTTTTCTAGGATCATTCTTCTTCGGACAATCTTAACACTGCCATTTAGAAAATGACGTCAAATGCACATCGTATATGGAGTTCAAGTGTCAGAGTATCTGAATTGCGTGTGTTGTGATATTTTACTTCTTGAACACTTTAAATTCATATTTTTTTGATAGAGTGAACCGATTGCGATGAAACAAACACTAAGTAATACTTCAAGTTACGCACAATTTTTGTAAATGAAAGTTATCGACATTGGTTTCGTACATTTTAATTGATGCGTGCACAACTAAACAGCCTAAAATTACAAAATTGCCGTTGGTCCTTCAACACCCTGACAATTTTTTTTCGGAAATATTTTCGATGTACAAAAACGACTTTTCTACAGGTTTATTAGATATTGTATTGATAAGAAATTATGTCTCTCTCTTTGCCTATTATGTCAACCAATACCATTAGGTCACAAGCGGTACTGCTGAGCACAAGGTCCTGGGTTCGTGTCCTGGGTTGAGCAAAGTATCATTGGGCTTTCCATCTGGAATTTGTCAGTAGCAGCTCGAGTTTAAATTCGTGCTCGATTGATGGCAATAGACTAGAGACAGAGAGACTTAAAATAGGGAATATTCATGTTTATTTTTTCATTTTTAAATTTATTACTTATATACCTATAGTAAACAAATATGAATGACTATTTAAAGTACCATAATCAGAGACGAAGTTATAAAGCGTCAAAGTTAAGAATTAGAAAGAGAAAACCGACGTGCCATCTGACGTCTGATAACACGACGCCAATGCAACTGCCATAGAAAACGGCTTTTTCGTAGAGGGACAGATATATTCCTTTAAATTGTTGTATCTCGTTCGTTTTCCTATTAATTTTGATTCTGTAGTCACAATTAGTATACTATTTTTAACCGACTAAAAAAAAGAAGGTTTCTCAATTCGACCGTAACTATGTAGGTATTAATTTCATGGTATTTGGAGGTACCTACCAAAACTAAAAAGAAATAAATAAAAAACTTAAAAATAAAAAACAAACCGACTTCGGTTTGATTTTTTGTTATTAGTATGTTTATCGATAAACTGGTCAAATAACATTGTTTTTCATGTACATTCCCTACTAAATCTCTGCCTAACACTTCGGAAAAACAAGCGTATTGTTCCACCAGTTCCATTTACGAGTACCAATATTAGACATTGTCAAAGAGCAAGTTTCTGTTTTGGGTTTTTCGGATCTTACATAACTTCTGTATTTCAAAACCGTCGACATTTTCTTCACTGCCGAATCTGTTATTCATGCACGGCTTGCGTTGCCCGAAAACCAGGACTTCTGAAACTGTGCGCCGATTCGGACCATATCCGATGTTAATGTAGTTGCCACGCTACTTTCAACTCGTCGACATATCCCAGCTATAAATTGCCGGCGACTCTCACCTCCGACCGAATCCTGGCCACCATTTAGTAACGGAAGCCGGAGATCGGAACAAACTTGCTAAGCTCCAAGTTCCGTCCCGATTGGGTTCGATCCTAAAATCGTTCATTCTATTTAGAACTTGCCCGTGGTTTGTGCACTCCATATACTGTGGAATATATTATTTGGTTAAATTGAAAAATGTATTTCTGGGTTGACAGTTTTGAAGGAGGTGGACCCGGTTTTGTTAGGGAAGAGTGTAAACTGTGTTGAAGTACTGTCGACTCGTCAGTACTTCTAATTGTCCTAATGTAGTACGGTTTTTTATTAGAATACGAGTCCAGCTTGCACTGGTTAATTTTTCACTGACGTGTTGCTTACTTTAGAGCTACCTATTATTAAAATTAAGAAACTTTGGGAATACAATCATTTAAACTAACCAAAACGTAAATGTATTTCAGCCGAGAAACCTGTGAGCCTACCCTTTAAATACAAGGAAAAAAAGTTTATAATAAATCAAAAAACCCGACTGCTTAAAAAACGAACTAAAAAGACGTAAACAAGAAGAAAATCATGCTGTGCAGTCGGAGGATACATATTTGCGAGCTGGTTGACCAAAACCAGAAGTATCCTCCGACTGCACAGCACGATTTTCTTTTTGTTTACGTCTTTTTAGTTCGCTTCGTAAGCAGTCGTTTTTTTTAATAAACTTTTTTTTTATTACTTTTATTCAATTTTTTTTTTTCGAATTAGGCATATATAAACACATAAGTAATATATATTTTAATATCCCACACTTTTTTTTGGAAGAAAAAAATAAAGCCCAACAATATGGCGCCCTAAATCCGCCATTTTTCTATTTTCCAATTTTATTGTAGCCAGTGACACCCGCAAGGTTAAGACAAATCAATTGACTTAAGAATCATCAAAATCGGCCACCGTGCATGTTCTCAAGAACGCCACATAGGAACAAACATACATATATACATAGATACATAGACTGATAAACACATTTCCCTCTTTCGGCAGTCGGGTAAGAAATAGGAACTAACGCACCCATTTTACATAGAGACTTTCCCAGAAATCTCAATAAAAACTAAATAATTGCCAAGGAAACACGAAAGATAGATAAAAATAGAATTCAAATAATTACAAACACAAAAATACAATCTCCTCTACACGTACACATTTGGCCAGAATTACCGACCAAACCCCGAATCCACAATTTCAAAGTAACGTTTCCTGTTAGAAGCAAGTTTTCGACCCTAAAGTTTTGGAAGACAGCGGATGTGCGACCACTGCTGTCAACCGCCTTCGATTTTAACATTGGAACTTTAAAATTTTCTATAAGTGCCTCCCCAACTATGGACAGTTTCCAAGTAAAGGCGAAGTATTAAAAGTCTTGGTCGTTAAGGGGGTTAGTTTTTTTGCAACCAATTTTATTACTACCGGTACGGTTTTTTTGGTATAGATTTTTTTGTGAGGGTGCTCCTGTAATTTTACTGCAAGCTTCCGTTATGACAATTTTGCGTAGGATGTGCAAAAATTATTTATCCGGTGATTAAATAAATTGGTTATGCTCTTAATTATTATCAGCGCTGTGCTGTCCTTTTATTAGCAATGAGACTTAAATATAAACACAGGCAAAATAATGAAATTTAACTGTTTCAATTTATTTTCATTAAATTATTTGTAGGTACTATTGTATTTTTTTTTTATAATCTGTAGGCTTGCGTTAGACCACTCGCCTGATGGTTAGCGATAATCTTTACTAATATTATAAAGCTGAAGAGTTTGTTTGTTTGAACGCGCTAATCTCAGGAACTACTGGTTGGAATTGAAATATTATATTTGTGTTGGATAGTCCATTTATCGAGGAAGGTTATAAGCTATATAACATCACGCTACGACCAATAGGAGCGGAGCATAAATGAAAATCTTGCAGAAATGGGAAAAATTATTCCTTTTTGAGAGCTTTCGTTGCGTGCGCTGTTTAAGCGGTTAAAGTTACGCAACATTCACGTTTGTAAGGTAGGTAGGTAGCCAATTGACGGGAGCGAAGCCGCGTGGGACAGCTAGTATCTTATATATTTAGCAAAATCAGTATGCGAAAAAAAACATACTACTCGTATGTAGACATAAAGGAGATTTGGGAAACAAGTATTATTAGGTTTTAATGTACATAATATAGCTGGCTGCTAGAGCCTAGTCTATATTTAATTAAAATATGAAGATTCAACGTTCTGTTGAAGCTTGTCTTGTTGACAGAATATTTTTCGGTGTGTTTTTTACGTGTTACTTTTTATAAGTACTCAGAATAAATCTAGTATGCTATTTTAATTATCTCTTGAGTTTCCTTGCACACATGCACTCTGCAGGGTAGTCCCCCACAGTGGTTATGGGCCCAGGAACGAGATATTAAAATTTCGTGCTTATTTATTGAATATCAGCAAATATTTAAGGTACGTTTGATTAAGTACGAACAGCTGATGAAATAAACAAGGTTGACGTAAAAGAGTCAACGATATGAGTACTGTTAAAATAGAACCACTTACTCAAGAAAATTACGAAACTTGGAGGATTCAGGCTGAAGCGGTTCTTATAAAGAACGACGCTTGGAGCTATGTAGACGGAAGCGTAAGCAAGCCTACAGAGCCGGAAGAAGCCAAGAAATGGGAAATCGGAGACGCAAAAGCTAAGTCTGATCTAATCCTAGCTATTAGTCCAAGTGAACTGAGACACATTCGCGGATGTAAAACGTCACGAAATGTTTGGCAAAAACTTGAGAGCATACACGCATCTAAGGGACCTGCCAAGAAGGCAACGCTGCTGAAGGAGTTGTTGCTACACAAGTTGGAGGAAGGTGGTGACGTTCGTGAACATGTCATGCATTTCTTCGAAGTAAAAAGTAAACTAGCTGATATGGATATTCAGATGCATGATGATTTAGTATCCATAATGCTTCTTTATAGCTTACCATCAAGCTTCGAGAATTTTCGATGCGCGATCGAATCCAGAGACACGTTACCAGACCCTGAGACTTTGAAGGTTAAAATAATCGAAGAGGTATGTTCGAGACGTCAGAAAGGAAGCGAAGAAAAAGCTCTCCTTGCAAAGTCCAAAATTAAGAAACCTTTCAAATCAAAGAGTGATACTAACAAGACGAATTTTAAATACAAGTGTTTTAAATGTCACAAACATGGCCACAAAGCTTCTGAATGTGATATGAAGAAAGACAAGGATCAGTGTCGTGATAGTGCAAAGTATGTTTTGGAATGTGATTTGCAAAAAGATAATTTCAGCCTTGTAACCTTTAATTGTATTGCAGGTGATAATGCTGCTTGCAACGGGAATGGAGGCTGGGTCATTGACAGCGGTTGTACATCACATTTATGCAACGATCCTAGTAAATTTGGCAATTCATTGATACCTTTGTCGGGTAAGCTAAATCTAGCGATAAACTCGAGCACAGATGTTAAAGGTAAGGGTACCGTTAGATTAATTACATGTAAAAATAATTCCAAAACAATCGTGGAGTTGCCAGATACCTTATTTGTTCCAAACTTGCGATGTAATCTGATTTCGGTCGCAAGAATTACGAATAAAGGGTATAGTGTTAAATTCGATAAGAATATAGCTTATGTTAGGGACAGCTATGGTAACACTATGCTTGTAGCAAATCGTAGGGGTAATCTATATTACGTTGAGGAACAAATGGGAACAGTTTCCATTATTTCAGAAGCAGTTGATAAGGTAAGACTGTGGCATGAACGATTGGGTCATCTGAATGGAAGAGATCTTGTCAAACTCTTGAACAAATCCGGAATGAATATAAAGATGACGGATGTGAGTACATTGTATAATTGTGGTATCTGTGCTAGTGGGAAAATGAATGCATCATCATTTTCGAGGACGGATGGGCCATGTGATGAAAAATTACGGATTATTTATTCCGATATCGTAGGCCCGATGCGGCATGAAGCCATAGGTGGAGCGAAGTACTTTATTACGTTTATAGATGACTCATCGAGGTGGTGTGAAGTATATCTGCTATCCAAGAAAAGTGAAGCCCTTAAATATTTCAAGATATACAAAAGTTATGTTGAAAATATGACTGGCAAACGAATAAAATATATGCAGACGGATAATGGAGGAGAATTTTGTAATAAAGATTTTGATGAATATTTACAGACTGAAGGAATAGGGAGAAGATTAACTATTCCTAACACTCCTCAACAGAACGGGGTCGCAGAAAGGATGAACAGAACTCTTGTAGAGATGGCAAGGTGTATGATAATTTCATCCAACCTTTCACCTGGTTTTTGGGGTGACGCCGTTATGACGGCATGTCACGTTCGAAATCGATGTCCAACAAGTAGTCTTGAAGGTGGAACGCCGTATGAAAAATGGTACGAGCGGCCTGTGAACATAAACTATATGCATGTTTTTGGAAACAAGATACATGTTTTGGATAAGGAGGAAGGAAAAGATAAATTTGCACCTCGCAGTAAAGAAGGAATCTTTGTAGGCTATCCAAGAGACCGAAAAGGCTACAAGATTTGGTTGCCACAAGAACGAAAGTATGTCGTATCGCGAGATGTAAAATTTCACATAAACGAGACTCGATGCGATGAGAATAATTCTTCTATAACTGATCCACTGGAATTTGGGAATGAAGAGCTACAAGCTGATATCTGCCAAAGACCAGAACCAAATTATGTAGAGATAGATTTCCATGCAGGAAGGGCAGTTGACAACACAAGAGAGGTAGTGACGAGTTCACGTAGATTTGTTCCTGAACCTGAGAGGAATGTACAAAATGTCCAGGATAATATGGAGTCAGAAGCTGGTTCACCTCGTCATGTTAGCTCAGATGAAGTCCAACAAAATAATGAAGAAAAGACCTTAAAACGAGCCCCAGGAAGACCACGACTAGACAGAGGACATGTGGGACGCCCAAAGAAAATTTATCGTATGGTTGAAGTGGAACCTGAACTACAAGAAGAGTTCTCAGATTGCCAAGACTTTGTGGGTAATGCAGAGGTATCATTGAGGCAAGCTTTATCTGGTTCAGAAAAAGATGAATGGGAGGCAGCCATTCTCTCGGAGATACGAAGCATGATTAAAAATGATACCTGGGATATAGCGAAGAGACCCATGGGACGCGCTGTCGTTGGTTGTCGTTACATCTTAACAACGAAGCTAAATGTTGATAAAACCGTAAAGAAAAAGGCTAGACTTGTTGCCAAAGGATATAGCCAACGGTACGGGATTGATTATCACCAGACATTCAGCCCTGTTGTCAGACTAGACACCATCAGATTGCTGACTGCACTTGCGGTTGAACTTGGTATGGAAATTCATCAGTTAGACATTAATACCGCTTATTTGAACGGTACATTAAATGAAGAAATTTACATGGAAATCCCCGACATATTAAGAGAATGTCTGCAGAAGCTACTTCAGGTGGAACAAAAAGGTTCTAATATATATGAACGAGCTAAGAAAATGCTAGCAGACATGCAGGCAGGTGGTGATGCATGTAGACTTAAGAGATCACTTTACGGCTTGAAGCAAGCTGGACGCCAGTGGAATGCAAGGCTCGATACACAACTGCAAAAAATGGGGATGCGATCATCATTAAATGAGCCATGTCTATACTTCCGAGACATAGGTGATGGTACAAAACTTTTTGTTGCAGTCTATGTCGACGATATTTTAGTGGCATCGCAGAAAAGAGTATGCATTGAAAATTTTAAAAAGGAACTGGCCAGTGAATTCGACCTTAAGGATTATGGCATCGCGAAATATATGTTAGGAATTGACATTGAGCGAGTTGACAGTGATAAAATCAAACTGTCACAACAAAAATACATTGAAGATTTATTATTTAAATATGGTCTGAATATGTGTAAAGAAACGGTTTCAACCCCAATGGAGGTAAATTTAAAGCTTAAATTACCTGAGCCCCATACAAAACTCGAAGAAGAGCGATACCCGTATCGCGAACTAATTGGGAGTTTGATGTATTTATCCGTGGGGACGAGACCAGATATCTCGAATAGTGTTTCGAAATTGGCGCAGGTAGTTAACTGTCCTAGCAAAGAGTCCTGGATCGCTGCGAAACGAATATTACGTTATCTGAAGCGAACAAAAGAGTACGGACTAGTGTTCAGTAAAACAGGTAAAGCAGTTCGAGGCTATTCTGATTCGGATTGGGGTGGTTGTTTGCTAGATAGGCGTTCATATTCGGGATATGCCTTTGTATTAGGTGGAGCATGTATGTCATGGAAGTCCCAGAAGCAGAAGTGTGTCAGTACCTCGACGTGTGAATCCGAGTACGTCAGTTTATCATCAGCGATGAAGGAAGCTTTATACCTGAACAGCTTGTTGACTGAAATCGGATTACGTAAGTTTGCATCAATTACCTTACATGTAGATAATACTGGGGCAATTAAATTAGCAAACGACTCGGTATTCCATTCCCGGAGCAAACACATAGATATAAGACACCATTTTATACGGAGTGTCTTGAAGGAGAACAATAACATTCAGTTGGTATACTTGTCGACCAACCTTATGTTAGCTGACGTATTAACCAAGGCCTTGCCGAAAGCCAAGCACTATATGTGCATGACTGGATTAGGTTTATGTTTATAGTTAGCGTATATTGTTTGTAAATACTTTGTTTTGCGTCTCTCTTGTAATACATATGCACATTAAGGGGGCGTATTAGGTTTTAATGTACATAATATAGCTGGCTGCTAGAGCCTAGTCTATATTTAATTAAAATATGAAGATTCAACGTTCTGTTGAAGCTTGTCTTGTTGACAGAATATTTTTCGGTGTGTTTTTTACGTGTTACTTTTTATAAGTACTCAGAATAAATCTAGTATGCTATTTTAATTATCTCTTGAGTTTCCTTGCACACATGCACTCTGCAGGGTAGTCCCCCACAAGTATTACCTACCACTTAAGTTATATTTTCACGATCTTAACCTTCAACCTTCGTAACCTTGTCTGAAATCCACCCACCAACTCCCTAACTTTAAATTAGATGGACGTACTTACAAAACACAAAACAAAAAAAAACTCAGCCATTTAAGAAAATATCTGCCCCGAGAAAATCAAGAAAGACGTTACAGAAAACCTCACTCCTCCAATGAAGATTTAGTCTCAAAATGGTGGTAAGTGATAACTTAACATTTGTCCGTGCCGGCTACTGCGACTACGTTTAATCGTTGCCATACGTTTCGTGCGACATATAAAACGAGCTTTAAAATTTTGTGGAACGCTCCGTTTGGTCGCTTTTACCACCTAATGGTGCGGGGAAATAGAAATACGTCTTCGGTTTGTGTAAGGGAATTCATGCTCCATTTAAAACTATTTCGTAATGATCTGTTTGAGAGAAAAGAACGTCATAGGAATTTGATATAATGTGGCAGCCATATTATGCAACACAAACTCGCACTACAATAACACACAAACAACAGCAATTAAATACGCTTCATAATCATCATCATCATTTCAGCCGTAAAATGTCTGTTGCTGGATTAAGGCCTCTCACAATCGGTGTCACAAAAGACCGGCTGGTGCATCTTGCATCCAGCGGTTTTCTGCCGCCTTCACCAGAGTCAGTCTACCCTGAGGGAGGTCTTCCTACGCTGCGTCTTCTGGTACACAGTTGCCGCTCCAGAACTTTCGGTTTGGTCGACCATCCGTTCTGTGAGCAATGTGACCTGTCCACTGCCACTTAAGTTTCCCAATTCTTCGGGCTATATCGATAATCTTAATACGAGTAACTACTCTTACTAAACCTTTACCATCTGCAGTTGAGTCTGTAATGGTTTCCACTTTCTACAGAATACAGCAGCTGAATTCGTCAATAACCTTAGCGAGTTGAACAACACTCTGTATTAAACGATCTAGAAGATATTGCAATTTCGTTGACCCTAAAACCACTCACAGTAATTGTCGGGACAACCCTAATTTCAATTCATACATACGACTGAAACATGTGAGTACATTTAGAAAATAACTTAGGTAGACACGTATTTTCTGCTGAATCCAAATGCATCGTCAAATTGAATGAAGCCACAACAGATAGTATCAATGCACTTCCACATATATTTGTCACACAAACATAAAATGTTAATTATGAAACCGAACCCGCTTTTATGACAGAACGCTTTTACGCTAAATTGAAAACAACTCATGGTTTATTCACAACACGCTATCACTAACCAGTATATCCGAACCTCTGTGACATTACCAAACTTGAATCACTTTTCAAATCGTAGGGAGCAAGTTATAATAGTCGTTATTCTATAAACTGGTCTGCATTGACTTTGGTATATATAAGTATTATATCGTTTATTTCTGATGTAGTGTTTTTAATTCATCAGCTCAGATCATTTTGCTGTTTGAGATTCAAAGGGATATTTGGTTTGTTTGTGTTTGTGGTTGCATTGATGAAATATCCAATATCAGCCGGTTTGTAAAGGAACAGAGTGAGGTGCGTTGATATATTTTGCTTGTGAGCGGGCAAACATAGTCAATCTTTCACCAGTGTGTCGGGCTGTTACGATTCTTAATAGCATCTCTCAGCGTTTGGACATTTCACCTGCTATTTGGCGGAATTCCAGAGGGTGACAATTACTGTGTTGTCCTCTAGTTAACTTGTGAGGACGCCCACATCCGTTACTTGGGACTGGTCAATCATGGACGTGAGTAGGTGTGTGATCAGTTCCTATACAAAACTGCCGAGAAATCAGCGTTTTCTGAGACCGGGCGATAGCGCTTAATGGAGCAAAATGGCGCCGGGGAGCATGGACGGGTAGCTATCTTGTCTTCTTCAACATGGACGGTTGAGGGGATAAATAAATAAATAAATATATAATAAATAATTTTGTTTTTTTTTGTTATGGGCTTTATACATAATACGGAAAAAGTCCATGAGGTTAGGCAGAAATTATGTACTCTTTCATAAGAATATGTTAAGAGAAAATATGTAAAAAGCCATAATTCGAGTTTTGGCTCTCACCTATTTCCACCTCCAATATTGGACCAATTTAAAAGATATTCCAAAAACTGGTAAAATAAGATGTATACTACACCCCTATGTTTTCTTTTTTTTCATTTATATTTGTCAAATTTGTACACCAAGCCTCTGTCATATTCTAGTGCTTCTAAAGATAATGTATCATCAAAAAAGAAAACATAGGGGCGTAGTATATATGTTTAATTTTCAGTTTATGGAATATCTTTTAAATTTGTCCAATATTGGAGGAGAAAATAGATGAGAGCCAAACCTTAAATTATGACTGTTTACTAAGGAAGTTCAGTCGGCACTCTCTGCCCATATTTCCTCTTAAGCTTTACAGCTTTATATGATTTTGAAAACCTTAAACCCCGTACTTCCGACTACAGAACTATAAAAAATATCGGTACTTTTTTTGTAAATTATAAACTTCTGGCAAACTTTATTGCTTCAGGGTCCACGAACGTTAGATTTAACAGCATTAAATTGTTAGCAAAAGCTTTTTCAGTGGACGTGGTAGGGTTGAAAAAAAAAAGAAAAAGCGATCTCAAAACAATACGAAAGCAGGAGTTAACCCCACAAAGTGGTCGCCGGTGTAAAACATTGCGATACAGAGCTTAGCCGAACAGAATAGAAAAATTTATCGCTTCGCTACAATGGGCACGCTTAATCCATTTGTGCTGGTTCTGTGATTTCATTTTGTTGGTTCACATGAAATCTTATACATACATAATAGGAGTATTCAGATGACTGGAACCGCTGTCAAATTGAAACCGTGGTCCCAGTCACCTGGGTCATTTATTTTATTTTCTTGAAGTGACTGGGACCGCTTGCTATATTATATTCACGCATCAGAAATGTGAATTGATGTGTACGCATATTTATATTGAAAGAACTATTTTATTTTGTTTTTTTTTTTTAATATATTTTAGAAATGCGTGTCGGTGATAAATTAATGTAATCGTTTTTCTTTTGTAGATGTTCATCATCTCAAGTGAATGGTTAAACTCTTTAGATAGTTTGAGTCCCGCGTAGGTGGCCACGTTAGAATAGAATAGAATAGAAATATATTTATTCGACACAGGCACAACACAACAGCAACAAACATGGAGTAAAAGACAAAAAAGAAATGCAAAGACAAATTGCGCTGAGCGTGCCCATACCGAAAGGGTTACCAACTCAGCATTTGCTGGGCGTCAGACATCCAGCGCTGGTTTTCAGTTGGCACCCCGCAGCGACACACGGACGTGGGCAACAAAATAAAATAAAAAAATATAATTTATACATATTTGACTTAGGTGATACAATAGGATGTGTATAAAGTGTAAATAAATAATGTACAATGAAATAATAGAAGAATAAGTGTATTGTGAACTACAATGTGTGTGTGTGTGTGTGTGTGGGTTGCAGCGAAAAAGAAAACAAAATCATAAATAAAAATCATTCACAAATACCCTACCAACCTACCACAAAGAACAAAAATAAGTCACCAGCATGGTGCTCAAAGCCTACTAGTAGTAAGTCACATTATCTCCTTCTTTAATCACCGCCAAGGCCTCCACACCAAATATTACTGCTTCCACACCAAGTAGGTAATTTAAAAAGGAAAGGAGTCTGCCAGGAAACAAAAATGAAAATGCGAAAGTCACAGAGTTCCCGGAGACACAGATGCAACGGGCTCACCACATCCAGCCCATCTATTAACTAAAATTGGGTTAAGTTGTAATGGTGAGTTTCTATACTATTGTGTTAAATGATAAACTAAATTAAACAGATGTATACTTATTTTTAATTGCATCGTCGGTGGCATTCATTAAGTCCTCTTAAAGTGCTGGTTAATGGACACTTAAGGCATCCCAAAGTGTGGCTTAGCTTATACTCGTACACGTGAATACTTTCCTTTATGGTTGGTTAACACACATCCAGACCTATGCTCCGAAGAGATAATCAGAGATCTTAATCACATTTTGTTGCTCAAAAGGATAAAAAGTTCATCAAATCTAATTTCAAGCTTTTCTGGTTAGCAACTCAAATAATATTATTAAAACAAACGAACCATCTGTCCAACAAATTGTGTAAAACATTGGCTTTTGATCATTATTGTTTCAAGTTAAGCCTTCAAAAACATCAATTACAGGATATCGGATTAATGTTTAAACTTTTCTATCATTATTATCATCTTGATGAATTGCCTTGTTATTCTTACCAAAGGCAGGAATGATATTATGGAGTCAAAGATATTTTGAGCTTTGTTTGGTTTTCGTAAATTGAATTATGTGTTCGAGTGATGGATGCCTTAGGTTGTAGCTAAGGCGACATTGTATAAGAGATAAGGAGTTTTTGGGTCCTAACTTTTTGGGATTGACCACGTGAACGTGAAAGTGATTTTCAGTAGTGCACGTCATGCCAGTACATTTAGGGATTTTTGACTATTGTTATTATCGATAGAATGATACGCCTATATTCCAACTCGACTCTATCTTGAATCATCAAATCGGCATATAGCTTGTTATAATTGAGTACTCAAGTACTCTTGAAACGAATTTGAATTATGGGCCTGACTTTATCTAGGCCTTTTAGCGTGTTCTAGCTACTTTCATGCAACTTCTGTGGCTTTTGTTAATCGTCTGAATATTATATTTGTAATGATTGATTTTATCCGTCACCACAAATATAATGAGTATTGAAGTTTGATTTGAGTTGTGTATAATAATTTGTTCTTTTTCTCTTTTTTTTGTTGTTGTCTTTTCTATTTTCTAATGTAACCCCATTTAAAATTTATTCTTTTTAATATTCAATGTTGCCTTAGTACCTAATATATAATTTGCACACCTCATTAGGTTATAATACAATATAACTTTTATACCTGTAACACCTTTCTACCATGTGCTATGCAACTAAATTATTTGATTTATTGTCATTGCAAATGGTACTAATGATTTGCTTATTTCTAAATAATATGTTTGCAATCATAAATAAGAGACATTATTTTTTTCTTTCAACGACTTTATAGAATTTGGCTCTTAGATAAATTGTCGTATTTATTTATAAAACAAACTAATGAGTACCTTTTATTAGTTTTTCTTTACGTGTAATAGTTAGTATTGGCGAGGAGCACCCACATCGTGGCATAATATACAAGCACAAGGAAGCTCGTCTATATTTAAAGAGTTGAGACATTCAGCTGACCCTGCATTTTTGTCATTAGTCTACCAGAGTCTATGTGCATCAATTATCACCTACAGTACTACAGTATGGGGAGGCACTTATTAAAATCTTCTAATTCAAATTGAACGTGCTCAAAGGGTGATTCTAAAAGTTATGCATTTTAAGCGTAGAGATTATCCAACCACCCTGCTGTACTCTGAAAACCAAGTCCTCACTGTGCGACAACTCTTCATTTTGTGTGAAGTCTTACGCCGCCCTACCTCTAGACTCAAAAATCCTTCTAAGACGTCGAGGAAGTCTGATCTGTGACACCGTCCAATGTCGTTCTGCATTCGCTAGCCGCCATGTCTTAGTCCTAAGCGCTCGTCTTTATAATAAAAAAATAATAATAAAAAAAGCTGTTTATTTCAATTAAAATACAGTTTTACCCAATTCTTAACTTAATCTTAAACAAAAATAGAAAAGATTTTACAGTTAAGGAGTTGCTATTCGATTACAATTCATTAAATGTCGCTTGAATATGTTATAGGTCTGCCTTTTATTTTTGTTTTCCAGTTTACAAACTATGTGTTTTGGCAACTTGTTTAGTATTCGGGCGAGACTGACATTCCATACTCTCTCACCATAATCGTTATGACATTTTGGTATTTCAAAGGTCGGGAGGTAGTCTAGTTTACGTAATGTGATTAATCTTTTTACCCTATTCAATATACACATGTCACTACTGTACTGAGTTACAATTGCTAAATCTCTCTTATCAAATATACTCAGAACCTTACAATAATGAAACAAGTTGTGGTAATTATCTTTGTTCATGAATTTGACTTTTAAAGGAACAATTGTTTTTAAAATTCTAATCTGCAAATTATATATATCATTTAGATACGTTTTATACGTTCTTCCATAGCTAGATAAGCCATAACCTATGACAGAATCAGCTAAAGACATATACATTAGTCTCAGTGTTCCATATGGCACTTTATGTTTTAGCACACATAGTTTTGACAAAATAGCTCTTAGCTTGTTGCATATTAGGTTAACATGTGATCCCCAATTAAACTTATGATCTATTTTTAGGCCAAGGTAGGTGTGTTCTTTCACGATTTCGAGTTGCTTACATGTACACGCGTTATTGTTTAGATGCATGCAACTGTGCTCATGGGCGATGATCATCGGCAACGAAACAGCTTTTTTGTAAGGCGAGTGTATGTACATTAATTTAGTTTTGTTATAGTTAATTGATAAACCTAGATCATGAGCCCATTTGCACAATGTATCAAAATCATCCTGCATCATACTTTGCGCCTTGATAATGTCTTTATGAGCAGAGATCAAACACGTATCATCGGCAAATTGGTACACCGAGACATGTTGGAATATATTACACATATCATTTACGTACAATAAATATTCTGTCGGTCCCAATACCGAACCTTGGGCCGTGCCAAATTGTGTTCGTATTTGGTCAATTTGCTCCCCAGCTATGCTTACAGCATTATATCTATTTGTGTGATAATTTTTGAGCAGTTCCAACATTGGTCCCTGTATACCATTTTGTTCAATTTTTTGGTACAATGTTTCAAAATTCAGTGTATCAAATGCTTTGCTAAAATCAACCATAACAGCTAAAACATGGTTTCTATTATCTAAATGCTTATTTATTTCATCTGAAAAAGTTGCCAGTAACTGAGAAGTACTTTTATTTTTTTGAAATCCATACTGTTTTTCATGCAGAATGTTGTTACTTGTAAGGAAGTTATTTATTAAATGCCCAAAATATTTTTCAATTATTTTATTTATACATGATAGTATTGTTATTGGTCTATAATTATTTGTATCATCATGTTTACCCTTTTTATGTATCGGCCTAATAAGACCTATCTTTAGCCTATCTGGATATATTGATCGAGTTATACATGTGTTAATTAAGTGAGTGAGCACTGGGATCAATTTGTCTGATATATATTTAATGTCTGTTGCCCTTATTTTGTCGTGCCCTGGACTTTTTTTTTCATTTATATTTTAATAAAGTACATCGGTTAATTGATATTTACTCGTTGATCAAGTTTGCGCTGAAAGCAAAGCTAACAAATTGGTTGCAGAATTTGTCATACGGCGATGCGGTCGATGTTCTAGCGGTCGTCTCTTGAGTGCCTGAGAAAGATACCCAGAACCATGCAGAAGATTCTCCGAGTATCTTCTGTATGATTGGGATATGTTCTTTAATATATTAGATACCTATGCAGTAATCGATTTTGCAAATGGCATGCATTGATGAAAGTACATAATATACATAAAATTATTATAAATGTTAATGAGCAGATTGTGTGTCTCATTGGTTTTGGTGGTAGTGTTCTTGGGGGCTTGGGTTACTTTAATGCCCTTAATATATGAATTTTCTTGTGTATTTATGCTATAGTTTTTATTTTGTTTGTTGTTCTTAATGTATGGAAAGAAAGGTGTCCCAATAAATGTAAGTTCTTATCTAAATACCATATTTCACAATTATGAAACCCCAAACTAACGCAGGGCTCCCAAACTAAATGATTGTTTTAATTTCCATAAACGAACATCCCCGATGTAGTGCGTTGTCAAATATTTTCGCCCAATGCTCGCATTTGACAAGGGGCAAACAATTTAACGCTATTGCTCCAAACAGACGTTTTGTGTATGTAATGGCAATAAATAATATTGAAAATATGTGCTGTCATTCAGGGCAGATCATTTATAAATAAAGTTTTTTTTATTATTATTTGGGATGGGTTTGCTCTTGACTCTAGTCAAGGTCAGAGGTGACAGAGACAGAGTCTACGATGAAGTGAGCTTACCCAGAAGAAACCTGTTCAGTCTAACTTTGAAGAGATTCGGGTTGAATGCGTTCGGAAACACAGACGCAGGTAGTGAGTTCCATTCATTCGCTGTGCGCATTATGAAGGATGTTTGGAAGCGCTTGGTGCGAATTGGTGGAATGGCAACAAGGTAAGGATGGTAACCTGCAGTGCGTCTAGATGTCCGATGGTAGGAGGGGGCTGGTGGTATGAGGTCGTGGGGCTCTTGAGCACACTCACCGAAGTACAGTCTGTAGAAGACCGACAAGCAGGCAACCTTGCGGCGATGAGCCAAGCTATTAAGCTTAGCATCCACCAGTTCAATGTCGCCGATGAGCCTCTTGGCTCTGCGTTCCACCGAGTCAAGCGCGGCAAGCTGATACTTTGCTGAGCGATCCCAAAGGTGGCTGCAATACTCCATGCAGGATCGGACTTGCGCTTTGTATAGGGTTAAAAGCTGTCCTGGCGTGAAGTATCGCTTCATTCTATTTAGGATGCTCAGTTTTTTGGCCGCAATTTGGTCTTTTACTCAATGGACGCGCCGAAGCTGAGACTGGATGTCAACTCCATGCCTAGGAGCTCGAGCCGATCAGTCACAGGAACAGACGCACCCCGGAAAGTAGGAGTTAGATCGAAAATTCTCCTTTTAGCGGTAAAAAGGTACGCTTGTGTTTTGGTGGCGTTAAAGGAGACCAGATTTTCATCACCCTACTGGGAGACAAGGCTTAAGGTCAAATCTGTCCGCTTCACCATAGCCTCTCTCAAGGAACGAACTTCATCAACGCTGGTTTTTTCGCTGGACAAGTATCTCTCTGAAACAGTACTGTTATATGCGTACCCAACAATACCAGGCTGAAGTAGGTCATTGATGTGCAGCAGGAAAAGTGTTGCAGAGAGAACAGACCCCTGAGGAACGCCGGCATCAATAGCCATAAGGTCAGAGAAGCAGCCGTCAATGACTACTCGGATCGACCGTTCATTAAGGAAGTCTGATATCCAGCTACATAAACCAGCGGGGATGCCATAGGCAGGAAGCTTACTGAGTATTTGCAAATATGCAAATATCAAGGTGCGTTTAATCAAATTGTTTATTAACGCAATCTATTGTATGTTAGAAATACAATATCATTATGGTAATTACTGAGTCACTAACATTTAAGTTATAATATTCAATGGTTACGAAAAACTTTGCCTCCTAAGATGCAAGTATCTATTATTTAGTTAGTTCAGGAACCAGCTATTCAACCTGATTCTGACCACCTTTTGTAGTTGTTAAGTGTAACCTTGTGTTACTGTTTTGACAATAAACAATTTTATTTTGTATACGAGTTCCGTAAAGCAAATTCTATGTAGCAATTACTATAATAGTTATTTATGCTACAAGTGCGGAAGGTAGATGATTTCCGATGCGTGGCATTTTTATTCACGAGCGATCGAAGCGAGTGAGTGGATAAATCGACACAAGGCGGAAATCATCTTACGTACGTGTATCATACAACATTTTACTACGCATTGTGCGAGGCAATAAATAAATTAATAAAATGAAATTAATAAAATGGCGGGCATATTCAAGCGCGTTCAGCATATCCACAGATTAACTAATAGTTCCTCGGGCATATCTACTGCGCATGTGCGAATAGCTGTCACATCGTAACGCAATAAGGCACGAGCAAAATATACGTTCTGCCAAATAAATTTAATGAATATTTAAAATAAATTTATTGATCAAAATCTAAATCTAGAGTAATTAAAAACGCCTAAAATGAAGTATTAGTTTTATTTTACCTTTTATATGAATGATAATCTGTATATAACTAATTTGTAAAACTTTTCTCAAATAATAAAAACTATGCGTCGGGCTGACGTTGGAGTAAAAATTAAAAAAATACAGGAAAGTAAAATGCACTAGTGAAAAAAAGTTACACTTTCCGCACAGTTTGGCTGCTTGGAAATCCGCTCTTTTCGAGGACATGCATTGTAAAGAGTATTTTCTACTAAAAGCGTTTATATTAATTATTCTCAATATATATTGAGTCACAGTTATCTCTACGTCAAACCAATCAATATCTACGTCCACGTTGGCCTCCGGAGTCAAATTAAAGAAAAAATATTCTAACAGACTATCGGTGTAACGTCAGTTCGTCTGTCAATTAGTTCTCCGGAACCAATTTAGGTGGTGAGAGACATGACTGTTGGGTTTTATTGCGTACCTTACGGAAATAGATATGGGTTGGGGAATATTTCGATAATTTTTGGCATCGTGATTTTGTAGAGCGATTGTTCTGATTGTTGCCCTTAATTTGTTGTATTTTTGTCAAAAAAAAATGATAAAAAAAAGAAAAATACGCCCTCGACTTATCTTGTAGATACTGAAGTCCTGAATGATTTAAAATATTGTAGTTTTGAGGAATACATTCTGAATTTTACTGTTAATACCTTATCATTATTATAATCAACCTTTTAATGTTTCCACTGCTGGGATACAGGCCTCCTCTCTGTGAGAGAGTGAATGGGTCGTAATCAAACACGCGGGATCAGTGCGGGTTGGTAGATGTCATATGTTTCTAATATTTGGTTCTAGGATATGCCGGTTTCCTCACGATGTTTCCCTTCATCGTTTTGAGAGCAGTGGTGATGAAATAGTTAACAAAAAGTAAAGCGCCTGTCTGGGTTAAAACCCACGACCTACAACTTTTAAGTCTCGGCCGATATCACTAGGTCACCACTGCTCTTCCTCGCCCTCACTGCTCTCCCAATTTTTTTATCATTTTCACAAAAAAGAGAAATATTCTCTCGATTTATCTTGAAAATGTTGGAGTCGGGAATGATTTGATATATCAAACCATTAATTTGCTTATAGCAAACGATCCAACCACATGAACTTTGCATATTAATAAACACAGTTAATCGACACGAAAGAAGAAGTAAATCTATATTTACTTAATTCCCAAGCCTATTTCTAACTGTATTTCATACGAGTATCAAAAAAAAACATTCTACCAAATCTCCAGCATATAATAGATTACCGAAAGCACCCGAAAGTATCACAAAAAATATAGCTTTTACACTCGAAAACATATCGAAATGTGCAAGGGTCATGTTTCGTCATTTGTGAGTAAGTTCATCAATCACGGGCTAGGGAATGTCAATCGATACTGACCAGTCATCAGGAGAATTTGATCTATAAAATATTCTGTTTCATGCTCTTTTGATAGAATTTTCGGCTCGAATATTGTGTAGAGAGGGAGTTCAATATTTTTCATGTTAGTTAACTCGATTTCGGGCAATAATTTAAACGTTGTTTGATAATAATTAGTCGTTATGTTATGGTGTTTTTTATTAATTATTGTAAGCAACGCAGATTGCATTGGCTATACCATAAGCATAGCAATTCTAACAGATTCTTACGATCTTTGTTATAAGCAAACTCATAAATTCTGCAGTTTTATCACAGAAAAAAAAACTTTCTGTCGTATCCATTCAATATAGCAAACCCTTGAAACATCCGCCAAAAAACATTTCCGCACCCAAGCACTCTTTCGCCGCGGAAAATACGGCAAAACACAAAAATAAACAATTTGACATCCATATTTCACTCCCCGTACATCCCACATCCCCGCTGTGTTCAATACGGCCAAAAATCTTCACAAAAACCGTTGATTAATATGTGGACACGGCTCCGATTTTGATAAGGCCCACCAATTGGGCAGAGTGCACTGCGCGGATTAAAATGAATTTTGTCGAGAACAGCGAAACATAAAAATAAAAGAGGTGAAGTGATTGAAATCGCCATCACGTAGTGTTGACACATCGGCCGTATCCGACATGTCGGAATAATTCGTAAATTTACAACCGAATACAACTGTTTTTTTTTCGTTACTTGTAAACGTGTGTTTGTTGCAGGATTTTTGTGTAACTTTGACTATACTTTTTATTTCATAAACTATACTGGGGAGAGTATTTGTGCCAGCAATGTAACACAGGTTATAAAATTTCATCATTTAAAATATTCCCTCATTTAACATGTGAATGTCATTAAAGGTGAACAAATACTGTGCCTACTCAAGGGTGATCAACATCTTAGACATATATTAAAGTACCTTGATAATCTTCTTATGGTTATTATTCGAGTTAATTTAATCAGCTAATATATCTACTGTTTCTAAATATCAATAATTAATCTATGCTAGGCTAAGTCTGCCAAAGAGTTCGAAATCATCACAAATAGTAACGATCATAGATAAGCCATATAAAGTTACGGCTCTGCAGTTTAAGCTACGATGAATACTAACAATCAGGGCTTGTTAGTATTGTTCATGTAATGTAATGAATATAGATGGATCCAGATTGAAAGCTGTATAGATAACTGGAGAGGCTATAAGATATAATTTAAAGAAAGAATTACATTTATTTGGCACAGTTGAGGCACTACACACAAAATTAAAAGAATAACAAAACCACAATCTTTAGGTGTGTGTCTCATCGCTAGGCCAAAAAGTTAAATACAGATGATGTCTGACCCTGGTCTTCCAATGAACCCTTAGGGACAGTGTCAGTACAAAGATTCGGATCTAGAAGAATTGTTTTCTACAAAGACAAGAAAGAAAGCAAGCCCATTTATCCCGCTTGCCAATTTCAAATTGCCCCTAACTCAAAAATAACGGCCAATTTCAAAAGAATTAGATCAAGACTTCTCCATAGTTCATGAACTGATATAAAACGGTGATATTTCAAGCTAATATCGGAGCCTGGAAGTAATATGACGTACGAACGTGACATCGAAGTGTCAAAGGAAAAAATATTTCACGTTTTTTATAGAAGGCAGTGTTAGGAGGAAACTTCGCAAAAAGCGAGTCACAAACATATGACGCTCGAAATTTTGCAAGACACGTCTCAGCTCCCATACATGTAGTTATTGCGGTGTTTTGGGAGCAAAATTGTGCTTCTCAAAGTGTACTTTAGGAGTTATTTGGTGTTGATATTGTGCGGTACTTATTCGATACCAGCTTGGTATTATGGTTTTGGTTCTTTAGTTTGATCTAGAGCTAAGTACAAACACTGCTGTTACAAAACTTACTTGCGACATCTAGTAACATTCATTCAATAGTAAATTTTTTGTATCTTCATTAAAACAATTATTGGTAGTTTAACTTTTTGATTAACCCACAGATCATTATTCTCTTCATTAATTTAAAATATCGCTGACAAATCCAATTTAAAGACTACAATACATTTAATTTATTGGTTATTCACGCCCACTGTAACCACATAATTAAATGTAATGATGATACTAATAAGGCTATTAATACTAATTACAGTGTCAGCTTCTACTTTATTAGCATCAAGCTTAAAATAACTGCTTCATAATCATATTATGGACAGACTCTTTCCTGCGGGTTCGCTCCCGTGCCCTATGTCATAGAAACCGTACTTTTTACCGGAGTATGACAAACCATCGATGAGGTACCTTTCTGATTAGTAAGTAATTTATTTATTTATTATCGTCTACAAAAAATATATACTTTTTTACAGTATTTCTTTTGATTATTAATTTCATCAGAGTTGTTAGATAACAAATCTAGCCATTACCAATCGTTACTAAGGAAACAATTAATTACTGTTATGTGACGATATGCGTTTCTACATAGTGAATACTCCGCATTGTTGGCTATTGTGCGTCAGTAGGGGCTGGCAAATTAGGGTTCTATTGAATTTCCTCCGGACGGGTTTCCCAACTTGCCTCGGAACAATTCAGTTTGTTAATACGGTTCACATTTTGTCCCGCACCGATATGGGGCATACGGCTATCTGGATAATGCCTCTCATATCCAGCAACGTGTGTGAGAGAGGCAACTATAGTTTCAATATACGCTTTTGTAAATGCTTCGTTATTATCCTGGGATGGACATGTGTTTGGTGTTCCGATGTTATTATTCTTCAAAATATTTGGTGCGTGCTCTAGGATCCGTTTATGAAGTATCTGAAATATTTTGTTATTGTTGTTAGTTGTATTATTGTTAGAGATGGATGAGTTTTGAGATAGTTTGGTGATCCTTTCGGCACGTGTATCGTCATTATCTTGTGTCCTTGGAATATTATATTGTATGAATTTCGAGGAGTTAAATTATAGTTTGTATTGGGTTCGTATTAGGAAACTATATAAATTCAGTGTTAGTTACCCGTGCGCCTATGCTAAATTATAAACTGTTTATTACATATTTATGTTTAGCTTCCACTACCATTTATTTAGTGAAATTCTCTCTTATCTCTCAATTACCTATTAAACAAAATTAATTTGTTTCATTAGTCAATTTTACTTCCTTATCTGCTATGCCATTAGCAGGTTCACTACTCTCAACAACATAACCATCAAACATTTTTCACAACCAGACTTCTTCAATTCTTATATGCAAATATTAACTATTCGAATGCAAGACAGCAGCATCCAATCATGCTCCCTTGCTACAAGAGAGCATTACTTTTCATGTTCATTTGCGAACTTATATTAAAACCTATTGAATATAGTGATTTATGCCCGCCTTAGTTCGATGGGAAAGAATGAGATTGCCTACGTCTTATCCGATGCTCTTAAATTGAAGCTCGAGTTTTTTGTTACGGTATTGTAAGGGGAGATTTTAGCTTTCGAGGTAATAAGGCATTGCATTATGTTGGCCTGTGTGTAGGAAATGTATGTATTGTTTTGTATAAGCTTTATGTTGTTTAGGGAATGAGGTTTTTTTCTTTGATTTATAAAATACCCTTGGGTTTATTGCAATGTGTTGTAGGTACTTACTTAGTTTTTAGAAATATCTCTTAGTTTATAGGAAGTGGTTGATATTGACTACTAAACATATGATTAGGAAGGTACCCCAATCCTACGTTGATATAAGTTAAGATTGAGCAGGTGAATTGAGTCACACATGAGTTGAATCACATTGCTGGTTACACACATACAATTCTGTCCAATAATACAATCATTCATGTCCCTAAACTAATGTTCAAACGTGATATGAATAGATCAATGGGTTACAGAATCTTAGTTATCATGTCTAGTTCGCTTCTTAAGCTGTCGGGTTTTATGATTTGTTGTTTTTTTTTCAAATTCGTATGTACCGATTTTTTTTTTCAAATTCGGTACATTTAAACATTTTATGTATTTAATATGTTTGAAATCACCTATTAAAAGCCTTTATTTTGATACTCCTCACGATGGGCTATAAAGAATAAAAAAATTGGGCCACCACAATATAGCGCCCAAAATCCTCCATTTTTCTATTTTCCAATTTTAATGTAGCCAGTGACAGTCGTAAGGCTAAGACGAATCGTTTGACGTAAGAATCATCAAATTTTCCAACGAGTTTGGTCTCTAGAACGTCCCATAGGAACATAGACTGATAAACACATTACCCTCCTTCGGCAGTCGGGTAAAAAGATCACGAAGTGTTCCTCACCTAGAATATAAGAAGAAAACCTAATACAAATGACAAGAAACCAAGATAAAACATACAAGTAGGTCCTGTATAAATATTAATATCCCTTTCATTTCTCAAGAGTATGTTAAGCGGTTATCACGTTCCATGTTTCCTCTCCTCCCTATCTTGTGATTGCATTATAATGAAGACGGCACCAATCCGTATGAAAATGAATAATAAACATGGGATCTTAAGTTTCGTTATCAAGTTTATCGACAAGAAGTTTAGCATATTTTAACAGCGTACGAAGTAAAGATTTCTGCTTCCTTTAAGCATAGTTTTATTTTTCTTTAGTTGTAGATGGTGCTTGAAAGGAGCCTTCAATTGAATGCGATTCCAAACTCGTATTTTGAAAAGCTGTGTATTGTATGTTGTGTTGGTTTGGTTAATACTTCAGATGTGAGAATTCGATGGCGGAAGCCCAAAAAATAAATCCCTTCGCGAGGCGTGACCATGAAAAAACCGGCCAAGTGCGAGTCGGACTCGCGCACGAAGGGTTTCGTACTTGGTAAATTGCGGTTTACGATTTATGACGTATTAAAAAAAAACTACTGACTAGATTTCGTTCAAACCAATTTTCGCTGGCAGTTTACATAGTATTGTACATCATATATTTTTTTCAGTTTTATCATTCTCTTATTTTAGAAGTTACAGGGGGGTGGGACACACATTTTACCACTTTGGAAGAGTCTCTCACGCAAACTATTCAGTTTAGAAAAAAAATATTTTGAAGACCTATCCATAGATACCCCACACGTATGGGTTTGATGAAAAAAAATATTTTTAGTTTTAGTTTCAAGTATGGGAACCCCCAAAATTTATTGTTTTATTTTTATTTTTGTATAAAATCTTAATGCGGTTCACAGAATACATCTACTTACCAAGTTTCAACATGATAGTTCTTATAGTTTCGGAAAAAAGTGGCTGTGACATACGGACGTACAGACAGACAGACAGACAGACAGACAGACATGACGAATCTATAAGGGTTCCGTTTTTTGCCATTTGGCTACGGAACCCTAAAAAGGAAAATACAAATATTTTAACAATATATCACAGCTTAACGGCGAAAAGGAGACGATACTTAACATCAACAAAAAAAGCTAAAAATTCGTCTACGAAAATACTTGGAGTTGATCTAAAAGGACGCCAGCAGAAGCAGCCAAAATGCAAATTCCTGAGACGATATTATAACACAACAAGCTCATGAATACGATCCGTAGTTAAGATTTCCGCAGTAGCATCCTATTCTTATCAATTTCCCACCAAAGTACTGAGTTTCTTAGTTGTTCGCTACACAGAGTAACCAAAAAGAATTCCTGAGTGGCTCTTACCGACAAAACGTAGTTTATGAGCAAATTTTCGAATGGAATGTGTCTATTACACGTTCGGTCTGTTCGGGGTGAATGGATTTGAATGAAATGAACGGTTAAGCTTTTGAGTTTTAGAAATGTCAAGGAACCTAAACTTTGTGAGGCAGATAAGTCGAATGTATAATTTTCGAGCGCCTCCCTAATACCGTTCTTTCGTAAATTGCTCGCCTTTTCAAGGTGAAACGTCACGTGTAATACCAGTAATTTGGAATTTTCAGTACTGAAAAAGCTCGTAATACTAGTAATTACGAGACGTTAAATTATATGGTTTAGTTTTTTCATGAATTAGATTATTTCATGAATAGGCGTTTCTTTTCATGCTGCCGTAAATAGAAAATTACGATATGTTTTTGTTTTAATGACATGTTTTTCGATGTTGTTTGAGTTGTTCATGAGACTTCGTATTTGTTTTAAGTCACATAAGTATTAATTAAAATAAACTAGCTTCTTGCCTCGTTTTCAATTCCTTTATTTATCCCTCAAGAACTGTGCGTTTTTCTGGTACAAAAAGTAGCCTATTACACTCAATTAAGGTGTAGAATTTAAATCTGTGAAAAAACTTCGTAATCTGTTCGGTATTTCTTCCACAGATTACCTTTACGAACCTATCAACAAACAATTTTACACGTTTGTAGATTACCTTCATCGATCAACCAACTATTAGTCAAACCCCGCTCTATTAAATGTTGAACAGCAGAAACACAATTCCTTCAACACAAACTAACAAAACAAAGCGAAGTTTTCTCTAGCTATACAAAGGCGATATCTTAAGAACAATCGTAGGCGGGTAGTTGAAGATGTTCTGTGCCAACGTCGCGGGTAACATTTGAAGTGTTAAATCTTAATCCGAACTAAGTGCTGTCCGCTTTCTAGTATCTCACAATGCAAACTGGACGTTTTACTATTTGGTTTTATACCTTTTTGTTTTAGTAGGTATACCCCATTGTTGGTAACCCATTTTTGACGAACGTCAAATACTATCCTGACATCAACGTTGCAATAGCACAAATATGTACTGGATACGGATAAATCATGAATGTAAATAAAAAAGTTTTTTTCTGTATCGTGGGTGCATTTACAAACATTTGAACTTCCCAACAGACGGTTTGGAAAAACTATGACGACACTGTTGGCGTAGTGGTTAAACGATCGGCTGCTGTGCGATTGTGTTTGAGAGGTGCAGACATTCCTAGTGTGGAGTAAAAAAAAAACTGTGAGCCATACAAATATTTAGTTCCGTGCTGTAATCGAACTGCAGCGCAGCTGAGGCAATTCACTCAGCCACTGCGAGAAGACAACAGTGCCGTCAAAACCTTGTACCGAGCTTCGCGGGGAATTCTATGCTCGCGGACATGCCTGCAGGCCATGTCTGTTGGACCTAGCTACTATAATTCGGCCCCACGTTTTGTGAGTGACCGTCTCAGACAGACAGAATTGAATTCCATGCTTACAGCAAAGGCTTGCTCTTTTCCTCGAACTGAACACTTAGTGTTACCTATTCTTATGAAAATCGTGTCCCTGATTTCTTTAACCCGTGTAATCCTTCTCTATTGTTATAACAATTGAGGTAAATCAATATTTATTTATTTATTTAGACTTCATGCACAAAGGTACAAAGGCGGACTTAATGCCTTAGGCATTCTCTACCAGTCAACCAAGGGTGGTGAAGAGATAACATGGCAGGTGCATTTTTTAATAATAAAAACAAAACCAGTTATTATATAACATAATAAAATAGGTAAAATATACATACATATATATTGAAAATAATATATACTTATATAAATATATATATTTATAAATTAAAAGAAAAGAAGAAAGTGAGATGACTCTACTTAGTTGTTTTGAAAGTAAATCCGCAATTTCCGCTTGAATGCATACCGACTGGTGGCCGTCCTGATCTCGGGAGGAAGCGCATTCCAAAGAAGAATGGACTGTTTATGAAAGGAAGAGTGAACATAATCAGTCGAATGAGGAGGACAGAGTAAGAGGAGATTATTAGAAGAACGCAGATTCCGAGCATGTGAAGAACATAGATATTGAAAGTTAGACATAAGATAGGAAGGAGGGATGGGAGAATTGAGTAGGGAGAAAAGTGTGGTCAAAGCTCGTAAACGTCTCCTCTGGCGAATAGGCAGCCATTTTAACTCAGACCTGTAGTTCGACACATGGTCATATTTTCTGAGGTTAAATATAAATCTGATACAGTTGTTCAAGACCCTATCTAGTTTATCAAGCAAGACCGCGTTCAAGTCGAAGTAGCACACGTCACCATAGTCGACCACTGGGAAAATTAAAGTCTGCACAAGCATTGTCTTTGTCTTTACGGGCAAAAACCTTCTCAAACGATATAAGGATCGCAAACTGCCGTTGGCTCTCTGACTGACACTGGCTACCTGACTTTGCCAACTAAGTGTCGAGTCAAGATGCAAACCGAGATCTTTCACACTAGGGCTGATGGGAATGACGGAACCATTAAAAATGATCGGAGGAAGAGAGCTAACCGCCACTCTACCCATCATGCGCGAGCTTCCAATCACAATGGCCTGACATTTTGAGGGGTTTACAGACACCCCAAATCTGTCAGACCAGTCTTTGATAGCATTCAAGTCCCGGTTTACATCATCTATGGCGTCCAATAAATCTTCAATCCGCGCCGATGTGTACAGTTGGAGATCATCGGCATAAAGATGATACGAACACCGAAGACAGTGAGTTATAAAATTAATGAAGATGGAGAATAATAATGGAGATAGAATACCGCCCTGCGGAACACCAGCCCCCAGATCACGCCAATTCGATGAACTCTCATCAACGCGAACCGACTGCTGACGTCCCCGAAGATAAGAAGAGAACCATTCCAGCGCCTCGGAAGAAACCATAAGATGGGAGAGGATAGATAGGAGTATATCGTGACTGACGGCGTTAAAGGCGTTGGAAAAATCAATTAATACTAATACAGTTAGTTATTAGTGTCCTCCATGGCTTCTCTAATGTCACCAGTCACTTTAAGGAGTGCGGAGGCTGTACTGTGCCCAGGTCTGAATCCAGACTGGAAGGAGCTTATAAGGCTGTTTCGGTGAACAAACCCCGAAAATTGCTTGTGTACGCAGGCCTCAAGCACTTTGGATAGAAAAGGGAGGATGGAAATTGGCCGAAAATGGTTAGGTAGGGAGGGATTTGAAATTTTGGGAAGTGGACGTACATAGGCCATACGCCACAGAGTTGCGAATTGACCGGAATCGAGGGAAAAGTGGATGATGTGTGTGATCGGTGGGAGAAGAAAGTCGAGGATCGAGGTGACCATGTAACGACTAATGTCATCATGGCCCACAGCTTTGGATTTTATCGATAGGATCATCTTTTTAATTTCATCTTCGGTGGCTGGAGATTAGTGAAATGGCTCTATAATAGGACCGGGTAGGCTAGTAATGGAATCAACCGTCTGAGACAACATTTGGGAATCCAAATGGCAAGTTGTTGTGAAGTGACGGTTGATTTCATCCAGGCCAATCGTCCTGGGGAATCCCACATGACGATTCCTACCTATACCGAGAGTTCCTAGGAATTTCCAGATATCGGCAGGAGAAGAACATGAAATGTTTTCGAGAATATGGCGGCGCTTGGCGTTAAGTATCATCTGATTACACCGATTTCTTGCAGTTCTGAAGAGGTTCTTATTATCTTCGCTGCAATCCTTCTTAAATTTCCGAAAGGCGCGATCCCTGCATCTCATCGCCCCACGTACTCCCGTCGTCAACCAAGGAGCAGGTGGCCGTCTAAGTTTTACTTTCTTTACAGGAGCATGTTTGTCGTAGAGAGCAAGGATAGTCTGATTAAAAATACGCAGCTTGTCGTCAACCCCCTCTGCCGTTGCAAGATGTCCCCAATCAAGTTCCGACGCATCCTGACGCAGCTTCTCAACATCCATGCGCGCAAAACAACGCATGCGCAGAACTTTAGGGAGAGGTTTGGGTGGTTTTAGGACATACGAGAGGAAAATGAGGTCATGGTGAGAAAAGCCAGGTGCAGGACACTGACCATGAGACCAATATTCAGTTAGTCTTCTTCTAATAGTGAGGAAAAACAATATTTAATAATGAACATAATTTTGTTACACGAGCCTGGTTATCATTAAATAGTAATTATACAGTCAAACTCAAACTCGTGGAAGTGTCTACAGTTGCGGAATGAAAAGGTTAAGCAGCTTTATGTCAAAGTTCGCTTAAATCGAGACTTTGTACTAAACTTAACAATTTTGAATTAAAATGGCAGATGAAAAGCTGGCCATGATTATAACAACAGTAGTTTGTTTTGGTTTTAATTAAATAATATATCAAAGAGAGTTAATGTTTTTTTTTCATTGCTTACCCTTTCATTCCGCTACTGTACCAAACTAAAAATAACTAGTGACCACTGAAGTTGAAGGTAACCTTTACGTGTTCCACATAATAAACTTAAAGAATGTTATAACATATTATTACGGGTCAATAACCAAACCATTGTATGGCATTAAGTCATAATTTTCATAAATTGAATTCTTGCTAATGCCATGCAATTTGCATAATCAACGGGTACGATACGGCTCCAGTTTTCGCCTTTAGCCTGGCCAATCCAAATTCACTTTTTGCCTTAAAAGTGTAGATTAATACCGAAAGATATCGAAGTGAATTCAGAATTTCGTTATTGCTTCCGTATTTTGTATTGCGATACCAATTAAGCAGAAAGTTTTTATTTATTTTGTAATGAGTTTTTAAAAGTTGCCCTTTCAGTTGATAAGAACCGTTAAAAGAGCAATAATGTAGTTATCAAACTTTCATTATTATCGAGAGTGTTAGATGGAAATGTCAATTATGATTCGATTTTAAAAATGATTCGTTTTATTTTGGTAGATTCAATCCGATAGGTTACTTTTTCATTAATTCTGTGCTGGTAAATTTTTATTCGGCTTTTTGGGTTTTGCCGGTCTTATCTTAATATATTTTTACTTAACAAACTTATTTTGTTAAGTAAAAAGTTCAATAGCTAACTTAGCAAATAATCGATGACTAATAATTTCGCTTTCCTTTCTTTTCTTTTTTTTCCTTTTTTTTCGTTTATTTTTCGCTGCACATGCTGAGATAGGAGCCTTTTTGGTCTCGCACAGGGTTTTTTATTTTATTATTGTTTAAGTGTATGCTTATTTTCTCATGTCTCCTGTGCGGTGTCTCCCCATTATCCAGCTTTTTCGACTGCTGTCAACCATAGCAACCCCCTAATTCAAGCGGCCTGCCGCTATGAACCCTCCCAAATATCTAAAGTTCGCCGACCAAGGCTCACTCTCTCCACCCCCGATGACGCCACTACCCTGTTCCAGGAGAGCAACCCAAAGATCAGCACCATTCGCAAAAACAGACCGCCTTCGTTTCGCCCTTGCCGCCGAGGCTCGCCGCGAAACAAGCCTGCCCGCGAAACGCTGTGCCATAGTTAAATTCTAGCTAGTTAATTGGAGTTTCTTGTCCGTTTTTCTCCACGTAGGCTTTTTCCAAACGTATGGTAGAATCACTTTTACCAGATCCAGCCCTAGCTGTCCCCCCAGCTACGCCCTGAGCCGAGGTTCGACCCCACAGGGGGTAGCTCTCAGCGTGGTCGCTTAGTTTTAGATTTTTGTGCCTGGCTGGAGGCTATATATTCCATAAACTGGTAAAATAGATGTATATTTGACAAATATGTACACTAAGCCTCTGTTGACAGCGCAATTTTGAGCATAATATGCTCAAAATTGCGCTGTCTCGGTGTCATATTCTAGTGCTTCTAAGATAATGTATCATCAAAAAGGAAAACATAGGGGCGTAGTATATATCTTTCATTTTCAGTTTATGGAATATCTTTTAAATTTGTCCAATATTGGAGGACGAAATAGGCGAGAGCCAAACCTTGAATTATGACTGTTTACTAAGAAAGTTCAGTCGGCACTCTCTGCTCATATTTCCACTTAAGCCTTACAGCTTTATATGATTTTGAAAACCTTAAACCCTGTACTTCCAACTTTCCTGAACTTCCAAATTAGGTATTTTTTTTTTAAATAATAAAATTCTGGCAAACTTTATTGCTTCAGGTTCCACGAACGTTAGATTTAACAGCATAAAATTGTAAGCAAAAGCCTTTTCAGCGGACGTGGTAGAGTTGATAAAAAAGAAGGAGCGATTTCAAAACAATACGAAAGCAGGAGTTAACCCCACAAAGTGGTCGCCGGTGTAAAACATTGCGATACTCCAGCTAAGCCGAACAGAATAGAAAAATATATCGCTTCGCTACAATGGGCACGCTTAATCCAATTGTGCTGGTCCTGTGATTTCATTTTGTTGGTTCACATGAAATCTTACATACATAATAGGAGTATTCAGATGACTGGAACCGCTGTCAAACTGAAACCGTGGTCCCAGTCGCCTGGTTCATATATTTTCGTTTCTTGAAGTGACTGGGACCGCTTGCCATATTATATTCACGCATCAGAAATGTGAATTGATGTGTACGCATATTTATATTGAAAAAACGATTTTATTTGTTTTTTTTTTATATATATTATAGAAATGCGAGTCGGTGATAAATTAATGTAATAGTTTTTCGTTTGTAGATGTTCATCATCTCAAGTGAATGGTTAAACTCTTTAGATAGTTTGAGTCCCGCGTAGGTGGCCACGTTAATTGCATCGTCGGTGGCATTCATTAAGTCCTCTTAAAGTGCAGGTGAATGGACACTTAAGGCATCCCAAAGTGTGGCTTAGCTTATACTCGTACACGTGAATACTTTCCTGTATGGTTGGTTAACACACATCCAGACCTATGCTCCGAAGAGATAATCAGAGATCTTAATCACATTTTGTTGCTGAGAAGGATGAAAAGTTCATCAAATCTAATTTCAAGATTTTCTGGTTAGCAACTCAAATAATATTATTAATACAAACGAACCATCTGTCCAAGAAATTGTGTATAACATTGGCTTTTGATCATTATTGTTTCAAGTTGAGCCTTCAAAAACATCAATCACAGGATATCGGATTAATGTTTAAACTTTTCTATCATTATTATCATCTTGATGAGTTGGCTTGTTATTCTTACCAAAGGCAACCAAGAATGATATTATGGAGTCAAAGATATTTTGAGCTCTGTTTGGTTTTCGTGAATTGAATTATGTTTTCGAGTGATGGATGCCTTAGGCTGTGGGTAAGGTGACATTTTATAAGAGATAAGGAGTTTTTGGGTCCTAACTTTTTGGGATTGAGCACGTGAACGTGAAAGTCATTTTCAGTAGTGCACGTCATGCCCGTACATTTAGGGATTTTTGACTATTGTTATTGTCGATAGAATGATACGCCTATATTGCATCTCGAATCAAAAAATCGGCATATAGCTTGTTATAATTGAGGGTTTTGTCCGATTTCATGGTGACTGACTCAAGTACTCTTCAAACGGACTTGAATTATGGGCCTCACTTTATCTAGGCCTTTTAGCGTATTCTAGTTACATTCATGCAACTTGTGGCCTTTGTTAATCGTTTGAATATTATATTTCTAATGATTGATTTTATCTGAAATGTCACCACAAATATAATGAGTATTGAAGTTTGATTTGAGTTGTTTATGTATTGTAACTTGTAATTTTTTTATTTCTTTTTTTTTTGTTGTCTTTTCTATTTTCTAATGTAACCCCATTTAAAATTTGTTCTGTTTAATATTCAATGTTGCCTTAGTTCCTAATATATAATTTGTACACCTCATTAGGTTATAATACAATATAACTTTTATACCTGTAACATCTTTCTACCATGTGTTATGCAAATAAATTATTTGATTTTTGATTTGATTTATTGTCATTGCAAATGGTCCTAAAGATTTGCTTATTTCTAAATAATATGTTTGCAATCATAAATAAGGGACGTTATTATTCTCTTTCAAAGGCTTTATAGAATTTGGCTCTTAGATAAATTGTCGTATATATTTATAAAACAAACTAATGAGTACCTTTTATTAGTTTTTCTTTACGTGTAATAGTTAGTATTGGCGAGGAGCATTCACATCGTGGCATAATATACAAGCACAAGGAAGCTCGTCTATATTTAAAGAGTTGAGACATTCAGCTTACCCTGCATTTTTGTCATTAGTCTACCAGAGTCTATGTGCATCAATTATCACCTACAGTACTACGGTATGGGGAGGCACTTATTAAAATCTTCTAATTCAAATTGAACGTGCTCAAAGGGTGATTCTAAAAGTTATGCATTTTAAGCGTGGAGATTATCCAACCACCCTGCTGTACTCTGAAAACCAAGTCCTCACTGTGCGACAACTCTTCATTTTGTGTGAAGTCTTACGCCGCCCTACCTCTAGACTCAAACATCCTTCTAAGACGTCGAGGTAGTCTGATGACACCGTCCAATGTCGTTCTGCATTCGCTAGCCGCCATGTCTTAGTCCTAAGCGCTCGTCTTTATAATAAAGTACATCGGTTAATTGATATTTACTCGTTGACCAAGTTTGCGCTGAAAGCAAAGCTAACAAATTGGTTGCAGAATTTGTCATACGGCGATGCGGTCGATGTTCTAGCGGTCGTCTCTTGAGTGCCTGAGAAAGATACCCAGAACCATACAGAAGATTCTCCGAGTATCTTCTGTATAATTGGGATATGTTCTTTAATATATTAGATACCTATGCAGTAATAGATTTTGCAAATGGCATGCATTGATGGAAGTACATAATATACATAAAATTATAAATATTAATGAGCAGATTGTGTGTCTCATTGGTTTTGGTGGTAGTGGTCTTGGGGGCTTGGGTTACTTTAATGCCCTTAATATATGAATTTTCTTGTGTATTTACGCCATAATTTTTATTTTGTTTGTTGTTCTTAATGTATGGAAAGAAAGGTGTCCCAATAAATGTAAGTTCTTATCTAAATACCATATTTCACAATTATGAAACCCCAAACTAACGCAGGGCTCCCAAACTAAATGATTGTTTTAATTTCCATAAACGAACATCCCCGATGTAGTGCGTTGTCAAATATTTTCGCCCAATGCTCGCATTTGACAAGGGGCAAATAATTTAACGATATCGCTCCAAACAGACGTTTTGTGTATGTAATGGCAATAAATAATATTGAAAATATGTGCTGTCATTCAGGGCAGATCATTCATAAATAAGGTTTTTTTTTATTATTATTTGGGATGGGTTTGCTCTTGACTCTAGTCTAGGTCAGAGGTGACAGAGACAGAGTCGACGATGGAGTGACCTTACCCAGAAGAAGCCTGTTCACTCTAACTTTGAAAAGATTCGGGTTGAATGCGTTCGGAAACACAGACGCAGGTAGTGAGTTCCATTCATTCGCTGTGCGCATTATGAAGGATGTTTGGAAGCGCTTGGAGCGAATTGGTGGAATGGCAACAAGGTAAGGATGGTAACCTGCAGTGCGTCTAGATGTCCGATGGTAGAAGGGGGCTGGTGGGATGAGGTCGTGGGGCTCTTGAGCACACTCACCGAAGTACAGTCTGTAGAAGACCGACAAGCAGGGAACCTTGCGGCGATGAGCCAAGCTATTAAGCTTAGCATCCACCAGTTCAATGTCGCCGATGAGCCTTTTGGCTCTGCGTTCCACCGAGTCAAGCGCGGCAAGCTGATACTTTGCTGAGCGATCCCAAAGGTGGCTGCAATATTCCATGCAGGATCGGTCTTGCGCTTTGTATAGGGTTAAAAGCTGTCCTGGCGTGAAGTATCGCTTCACTCTATTTAGGATGCCTAGTTTTTTGGCCGCAATTTGGGCTTTTACTCAATGGACGCGCCGAAGCTGAGACTGGATGTCAACTCCATGCCTAGGAGCTCGAGCCGATCAGTCACAGGAACAGACGTACCCCGGCAAGTAGGAGTTAGATCGAAAAGTCTCCTTTTAGCGGTAAAAAGGTACGCTTGTGTTTTGGTGGCGTTAAAGGAGACCAGATTTTCATCACCCTAGTGGGAGACAAGGCTTAAGGTCAAATCTGTCCGCTTCACCATAGCCTCTCTTTAGGAACGAACTTCATCAACGCTGGTTTTTTCGCTGGACAAGTATCTCCCTGAAACAGTACTGTCATCTGCGTACCCAACAATACCAGGCTGAAGTAGGTCATTGATGTGCAGCAGGAAAAGTGTTGCAGAGAGAACAGACCCCTGAGGAACGCCAGCATCAAAAGTCATAAGGTCAGAGGAGCAGCCGTCAATGACTACTCGGATCGACCGTTCATTAAGGAAGTCTGATATCCAGCTACAAAAACCAGCGGGGATGCCATAGGCAGGAAGCTTACTGAGTATTTGCAAATATGCAAATATCAAGGTGCGTTTAATCAAATTGTTTCATAACGCAATCTATTGTATGTTAGAAATATGTCATTATGGTAATTACTGAGTCACTAACATTTAAGTTATAATATTTAATGGTAACTAAAAACTTTGCCTCCTAAGATGCAAGTATCTTTTATTCAGTTAGTTCAGGAACCAGCTATTCAATCTGATTCTGACCACCTTTTGTAGTTGTTTAGTGTAACCTTGTGTTACTGTTTTGACAATAAACATTTTTTTTTTGTATACGAGTTCCGTAAAGCAAATTCTATGTAGCAATTACTATAAAGAGTATTTTCTACTAAAAGCGTTTATATTAATTATTCTCAATATATATTGAGTCACAGTTATCTCTACGTCAAATCAATCAATATCTACGTCCACGTTGGCCTCCGGAGTCAAATTTAAGAAACAATATTCTAACACACTATCGGTGTAACGTCAGTTCGTCTGTCAATTAGCTATCTCCAGAACCAATTTAAGTGGTGAGATTCATGACTGTTCGGTTTTATTGCGTACCTTTCGGAAATATATGTGGGTTGTGGCATATTTCGATAATTTTTGGAATCGTGATTTTGTAGAGCGATTGTTCTGATTGTTGCCCTTAATTTGTTGTATTTTTGTCAAAAAAAAAAGATAAAAAAAAGAAAAATACGTCCTCGACTTATCTTGTAGATACTGAAGTCCTGAATGATTTAAAATATTGTAGTTTTGAGGAAAACATTCTGAATTTTACTGTTATACCTTATCATAATTATAATCAACCTTTTTATGTTTCCACTGCTGGAATACAGGCCTCCTCTCTGTGAGAAAGTGAATGGGTCGTAATCTACCACGCGGGATCAGTGCGGGTTGGTTGATGTCATATGTTTCTAATATTTGGTTCTAGGATATGCCGGTTTCCTCACGATGTTTTCCTTAATCGTTTTGAGAGCAGTGGTGAAGAAATAATTTATACAAAGTAAAACGCCTGTCTGGGTTCGAACCCATGACCACTACTTGTAAGTCGCAGCCGATAAAACTGGGCCACCACTGCTCTTTCTGGCCACCACAGCTCTCCCAAATTTTTTATCATTTTGACAAAAAAGAGAAAAAATCTCTCGATTTATCTTAAAAATGTTGGAGTCGGTAGAGAATGATTTGGGATATCAAACCATTAACATGAACTTTGCAAATTAATAAAGACAGTCAATCGAATCGACATGAAAGAAGAAGTAAATCTATATTTATTTAATTCCCGAGCCTATTTCTAACTGTATTTCATATCAAAAAAAAACTTCTACCAAATCTCCAGCATATGATAGATTACCGAAAGCACCCGAAAGTAACACAAAAAATATAGCTTTTATACTCGAAAAAATATTGAAATGTGCAAGGGTCATGTTTCGTCATTTGTGAGTAAGTTCATCAATCACGGGCTAGGGAATGTCAATCGATACTGACCAGTCATCAGGAGAATCTGATCTATAAAATATTCTGTTTCATGCTCTTTTGATAGAATTTTCGGCTCGAATATTGTGTTGTGTTGTTCAATATTTTTCATGTTAGTTAACTCGATTTCGGGCAATATTTTAAACGTTGTTTGATAATGATTAGTCGTTATGTTATGGTGTTTTTTTTATTAATTATTGTTAGCAACGCAGATTGCATTGGCTATACCATAAGCTTAGCAATTCTAACAGATTCTTACAATCTTTGTTATAAGCAAACTCATAAATTCTGCAGTTTTATCACAGAAAAAAAAACTTTCTGTCGTATCCATTCAATATAGCAAACCATTGTAACATCCGCCAAAAAACATTTCCGCACCCAAACACTCTTTCGCCGCGGAAAATACAGCAAAACACACAAAAATAAACGCTTTGACAACCATATTTCACTCCCCGTACATCCCACAGGACCCCGCTGTGTTCAATACGGCCAAAAATCTTCACAAAAACCGTTGATTAATATGTGGACACGGCTCCGATTTTGATAAGGCCCACCAATTGGGCAGAGTGCACTGCACGGATTAAAATGAATTTTGTCGAGACCAGCGAAACATAAAAATAAAAGAGGTGAAGTGATTGAAATCGCCATCACGTAGTGTTGACACATCGGCCGTATCCGACATGTCGGAATAAATCGTAAATTTACAACCGGTATTTTTAAGTTGCTTGTAAACGTGGGTTTATTGCAGGATTTTTGTGTAACTTTGACTATACTTTTTATTTCATAAACTATACTGGAGAGAGTATTTGTGCCAGCAATGTAACACAGGTTATAAAATTTCATCATTTTAAATTTTCCCTCTTTTTACATGTGAATGTCATTAAAGGTGAACAAACATTGTGCCTACTCAAGGGTGATCAACATCTTAGACATATATTAAAGCAGCTTGATAATCTTCTAATGGTTATTATTCGAGTTAATTTAATCAGAGAGAGAGAGAGAAATAGCAGTACTTAATATATGCTAGACTAAGTCAGCCAATGAGTTCGATATCATCACAAATAGTAAAGATCACAGATAAGCCGTATACGGCTGGCTCCGATGCTACGATGAATACTAGCAATCAGGGTTTGTTTGTATTGTTCATGTAATGTAATGAATATAGATGGATTCAGATTGAAAGCTGTATAGTTAACTAGAGATAGCGGTTATGAGATAGAATTAAAATAAAGAATAACCTCTATTTGGCACAGTTGAGACACAATACATAAATTTAAAAAAAAGAATAAAACTACAATCTTTAGGTGTGTGTCTCACCGCTGGGCCAAAAAGTTAATTTCAGCAGACAGATGATGTCTGACCCTGGTCTTCCAATGAACCGTTAGGGACAGTGTCAGTACAAAGATTCGGATCTAGAAGAATTGTTTTCTACAAAGACAAGAAAGAAAGCAAGCCCATTTATCCCGCTTGCCAATTTCAAATTGCCCCTAACTCAAAAATAACGGCCAATTTCAAAAGAATTAGATTAAGAATTCTCCATAGTTCATAAACTGATATAAAACGGTGATATTTCAAGCTAATATCGGAGCCTGGAAGTAATATGACGTACGAACGTGATACCAAAGTGCCAAAAGAAAAATATTTCACGTTTTTTTATAGAAGGAAGTGTTAGGAGGAAACTTCGCAAAAAGCGAGTCACAAACATATGACGCTCGAAATTTTGCAAGACACGTCTCAGCTCCCATACATGTAGTTATTGCGGCGTTTTGGGGCAAAATTGTGCTTCTCAAAGTGTGCTTTAGGTGTTATTTGGTGTTGATATTGTGCGGCACTTATTCGATACCAGCTTGGTATTATGGTTTTGGTTCTTTAGTTTGATCTAGGGCTTATTGTTATAAACTTTATGAGAAACTTGATAAGTACAAACACTGCTGCTACAAAAGTTACTTGCGACATCTAGTAACATTCATTCAATAGTATTTTTTTTGTATCTTCATTAAAACAATTATTGGTAGTTTAACTTTTTGATTAACCCACAGATTATTATTCCCTTCATTAATTAAAAATATCGCTGGCAAGTCCAATTTAAAGACTACAATACATTTAATTTATTGGTTATTCACGCCCACTGTAACCACATAATTAAATGTAATGATGATACTTATAAGGCTATTAATACTAATTACAGTGTCAGCTTCTACTTTATTAACATCAAGCTTAAAATAGCTGCTTCATAATCATATTATGGATTTTTTCCTGCGGCTTCGCTCCCGTGCCCTATGTCATAGAAACCGTACTTTTTTATCGGAGTATGATTAGTAAGTAATTTATTTATTTAGTATCGTCTACAAAAAATATATACTTTTTTACAGTATTTCTTTTGATTATTAATTTCATCAGATTGGTTAGGTAACAAATCTAGCCATTACCAATCGTTACTAAGGAAACAATTAATTACTGTTATGTGACGATATGCGTTTCTACATAGTGAGTACTCCGCATTGTTGGCTATTGTGCGTCAGTAGGAGCTGGCAAATTAGGGTTCTATTGAATTTCCTCCGGACGGGTTTCCCAACGTGCCTCGGAACAATTCAGTTTGTTAATACGGTCACATTTTGTCCCGCACCGATATGGGGCATACGGCTATCTGGATAATGCCTCTCATATCCAGCAACGTGTGGGAGAGAGGCAACTATGCTTTTGTAAATGCTTCGTTATTATCCTGGGATGGACATGTGTTTGGTGTTCCGATGTTATTATTCTTCAAAATATTTGGAGCGTGCTCTAGGATCCTTTTATGAAGTATCTGAAATATTTTGTTATTGTTGTAACTTGTATTATTGTTAGAGATGGATGAGTTTTGAGATAGTTTGGTGGTCCTTTCGGCACGTGTATCGTCATTATTTTGTGTCCTTGGAATATTATATTGTATGAATTTCGAGGAGTTAAATTATAGTTTGTATTGTGTTCGTATTAGGAAACTATATAAATTCAGTGTTAAACCCGTGCGCCTATGCTAAATTTTAAACTGTTTATTACATATTATGTTTAGCATATCATTGAATTTACCTTTTAATCAAACTTAATTAACTTTATTAGAAAATTTACTTCCTTAGCTTCTATGACATTAGCAAGAACACTACTCTCAACAACATAACCATCAAACATTTTTCACAACCAGGCTCCTTAAATTCTCATATTATGCAAATATAAACTATTCGAATGCAAGACAGCCGCATCCAATCATGCTTCCTTGCTACAAGAGAGCATTACTTTTCATGTTCATTTGCGAACTTATATTAAAACCTATTGAATATAGTGATTTATGCCCGCCTTAGTTCGATGGAAAATGAGATTGCCTCCGTCTTATCCGATGCTCTTAAATTGAAGCTCGAGTTTTTTGTTACGGTATTGTAAGGGGAGATTTTAGCTTTCGAGGTAATAAGGTATTGCATTATGTTGGCCTGTGTGTAGGAAGTTTATGTATGGTTTTGTATAAGCTTTATGTTGTTTAGAGAATGAGGTTTTTTTCTTTGATTTTTAAAATATTCTTGGGTTTATTAAAATGTATTATAGTAACTATAATATACCTCACTTAGTTTTTAGGAATATCTATTATTTTATAGGAAGTGGTTGATGTTGACTGCTAAACGTATAAGTAGGTAGGTACCACAATTCCTACGTTGATATACATTAAGATTGAGCAGTTGAATTGAATTACACATGAGTTGAATCACATTGTTAGTTACACACATAAAATTCTGTCCAATAATACAATCATTCATATCCCCAAACTAATGTTCAAACGTGATATGTATAGATCCTTTGTTACTGAATCTTAGTTATCATATCTAGTTTGCTTCTTAAGCAGTCGGGTTTTTTGTTTAATTTTTATTTATAACTTTAAGGTTAATTTTTTTTTTCGAATTACGTACATTTAAACGTTTTATATATTATATGTTTGAAATCACCACTTAAAATCCTTTATTTTAATACCCGTCACGATGGGTTTGGAAGAATAAAAAAATTGGACCACCACAATATGGCGCCCAAAATCCTTAATTTTTCTATTTAGCAATTTTGTAGCCAGTGGCAGTCGCAAGGTCAAACATACATACATACATAGACTGAAAAAAAAATACCCTTCTTTGGCAGTCGGTTGAAAAGATCACGATTTGTTTCTCACCTAGAATGCAAGAAGAAAACCTAAGTACAAATGACAAGAAACCAAGATCAACATACAAATAGGTACTGTATAAATATTAATATCCCTTTCATTTCTCACGAGTATGTTAAGCGGTTAACACGTTCCATGTTTTCTCTCCTCGCACCCTTATCTTGTGATTGCATTATAATGAAGACGGCGCCAATCCGTATGAAAATGAATAATAAACATGGGATCTTAAGCTTCGTTATCAAGTTTATCGACAAGAAGTTTAGCAAATTTTAACAGCGTACGTAGCTAAGTTTTCTGCTTCCTTTAAGCATAGTTTTATTTTTCTTTAGTTGTAGATGGTGCATGAAAGGAGCCTTCAATTGAATGCGATTCCAAACGCATAAGTATTTTGAAAAGTTGTGTATTGTATGTCGTGTTGTTTTGGTTAATACTTCAGATATAAGAATTCTATGGCGGAAGCCCAAAAAAATTATCCCTTCGCGAGGCGTGACCATGAAAAAGGAGGGAAATACAAATATTTTCACAATATATCATAGCTTAACGGCGAAAAGGAGACGATACTTAACATAAACCAAAAAGCTAAAAATTCGTCTGCGAAAATAGTTGGAGTTGATATAAAAGGACGCCAGCAGAAGCAGCCAAAATGCAAATTCCTGAGACGATATTATAACACAACAAGCTCATGAATACGATCCGTAGTTAAGATTTCCGTAGTAGCATCCTATTCTTATCAATTTTCCACCAAATTACTGAGTTTCCTAGTTATTCGCTACACAGAGTAAACAAAAAGTATTCCTGAGTGGCTCTTACCGACAAAACGTAGTTTATGAGCAAATTTTCGAATGAAATGTGTCTATTACACGTTCGGTCTGTTCGGGGTGAATGGATTTGAATGAAATGAACGGTTAAGCTTTTGAGTCTTAGAAATGTCGAGAAACCTAAACGTTGTGAGGTAGATAAGTCGAATGTATAATTTTCGAGCGCCTCCCTAATACCGCTCTTTCGTAAATTGCTCGCCTTTTCAAGGTGAAACAGTACGTGTAATACCAGTAATTTGGAATTTTCAGTACTGAAAAAGCTCGTAATACTAGTAATTACGAGTCGTTAAATTATATGGTTTAGTTTTTTCATGAATTAGATTATTTCATGAATTAGATTATTTCATGAATAGGCGTTTCTTTTCATGCTGCCGTAAATAGAAAATTACGATATGTTTTTGTTTTAATGACATGTTTTTCGATGTTGTTTGAGTTGTTTATGAGACTTCGTATTTGTTTTAAGTCACATAAGTATTAATTAAAATAAACTAGCTTCTTGCCTCGTTTTCAATTCTTTTATTTATCCTTCAAGAACTGTGCGTTTTTCTGGTACAAAAAGTAGCCTATTACACTCAATTAAGGTGTAGAATTTCAATCTGTGAAAGAACTTCGTAATCTGTTCGGTATTTCTTCCACAGATTACCTTTACGAACCTATCAACAAACAATTTAACACGTTTGTAGATTACCTTCATCCATCAACCAACTATTAGTCAAACCCCGCTCTATTAAATGTTGAACAGCAGAAACAAAATTCCTTCAACACAAAATAACAAAACAAAGCGAAGTTTTCTCTAGCTATACAAAGGCGATATCTTAAGAACAATCGTAGGCGGGTAGTTGAAGATGTTCTGTGCCAACGCCGCGGGTAACATTTGAAGTGTTAAATCTTAATCCGAACTCAAGTGCTGCCCGCTTTATAATATCTCGCGAAGCAAACTGGACCTTTTACTGTGTGATTTTGTATCTTTTTGTTTTAGTAGGTATACCCCACTGTTGGTAACCCATTTTTGACGACCGTCGAATACTATGCCGACATCAACGTTGCAATAGCACAAATATGTACTGGATATGGATAAATCATGAATGTAAATAAAAAAGTTTTTTTCTGTATCGTGGGTGCATTTACAAACATTTGAACTTCCAAACAGACGGTTTGGAAAAACTATGACGACACTGTTGGCGTAGTGGTTGAACGATCGGCTGCTGTGCGATTGTGTTTGAGAGGGGCAGACATTCCTAGTGTGGAGTAAAAAAAAAGGTGAGCCATACAAATATTTAGTTCCGTGCTGTAATCAAACTGCAGCGCAGCTGAGGCAATTCACTCAGCCACTGTGAGAAGACAACAGTGACGTCAAAACCTTGTACCGAGCTTCGCGGAGAGTTCTATGCTCGCGGGCATGCCTGCTGACCATGTCCGTCGGCCCTAGCTACTATAATTCGGCCCCACGTTTTGTGAGTGACCGTCTCAGACAGACAGAATTGAATTCCATGCTTACAGCAAAGGCTTGCTCTTTTCCTCGAACTGAACAATTCGTGTTAACTATTCTTAAGAAAATCGTGTCCCCGATTTCTTTAACCCGTGTTATCCTTTTTTGTTGTTATAAAATGGAGGTAACTCAATATTCAGTCTTCTTCTAATGGTGAGGAAAAACAATATTTAATAATAAACACAATTTTGTTACACGTGTCTAGTTATCATTAAATAATAATTATAAAGTAAAACTCAAACTTGTGGAAGTGTCTACAGTTGCGGAATGAAAAGGCTAAGCAGCTTTATGTCAAAGTTTGCTTAAATCGAGACTTTGTACTAAACTTAAGCAATTTTGAATTAAAATGGCAGATGAAAAGCTGGCCATCATTATAGCAGTAATTTGTTTTGATTTTAATTAAATAATATATTAAAGAGAGTTAATGTTTTTTTTAAATTGCTGAACTTTTTCATTCCGCGACTGTACCAAACTAAAAATAACTTGCGACCATTGAAACAGAAGCTCACCTTTACGTGTTCCACATAATAAACATAAAAATGTTATAACATATTATTACGGGTCAATAACCAAACTATTGTATGGCATTAAGTCATAATTTTCATAAATTGAATTCTTGCTAATGCCATGCAATTTGCATTATCAACGGGTACGATACAGTTCGAGTTTTCGCCTTTAGCCTGGCCAATCCAAATTCACTTTTTGCCTTAAAAGTGTAGATTAATACCGAAAGATATCGAAGTGAATTCAGAATTTCGTTATTGCTTCCGTATTTTATATCGCGATACCAATTAAGCAGAAAGTTTTTATTAATTTTGTAATGAGTTTTTATAAGTTGCCCTTTTAGTTGATAAGAACCGTTAAAAAGGCAATTATGTAGTTATCGAACTTTCTTTATTATCGAGAGTGTCAGATGGAAATGTCAATTTTGATTCGATTTTTAAAATGTTACGTTTTATTTTGGTATATTCAATCCGATGGGTTACTTTTTCATGAATTCTGTGCTGGTAAATTTTATTCGCCTTTTTGGGTTTTGCCGGTCTTATCTTATTATATTTTTACTTAACAAACTTATTTTGTTAAGTAAAAAGCGAAGTAAATATACAAAGATTTGCTCCCAATAAATATCCGTTGCAGATATTAATGTGTCATGAAACTTATGAAAATCTCCTTAACATACCACAGTAACTCTAAGAGAGAAATTATTTATCCTGTCTAAAATTAAACTATTATTTTCGAGGCAAAGGTCTGTTTAAAAAGTCAAAACAGCATTACTTCAATAGCTAACTTAGCAAATGATCGATGACCAATAATTTACCTTTGTTAAATCTCATTTGAAAAACACCGTATCATAAAGTAAACCAGTGCTAGATTTTAGATCAACAAGTAAAATTTCAAAATTTAAAAATCCTCCGACACATTTTCATTTAAAGCTACATAATATAACTAGTACATAGTAGATACGCTTACATCGACAATCTATTGAACTTGTAATTATGACACGATATCTTGCGAAAATACCCCGATTCAAATATAGAGTTTTACACTCGAATAACTTATGAACGGCTGAACCGATTTTATTCAAACATAACTAAGAACACTCTCGACAAAATCACCTATCAAACAAAAAAATAAATAAATCAAAATTGGTTCTTCCGTTTAGGCGCTATGGTGCTACAGATTGACACACATATACACAGCAACACACGTGAAACTTATAACACCCCTCTTTTTCCAGCGGGGGTTAAAAAGCTTTAGAATAGGATCGATTACTTGGTAAAATTCTAGACTTTAGTGACCGCATATCACCTAACCTTTGGTTCATCAACTACTTTTAATTAAAAACTTCTCTCATACTACAAACTAAAAGCATTATATCCTCCCCACATTGTAATCAAAGGAACATTTGATTCCATTTAAAATATATTTTCAAGGAAGTTCATTTAGCTGGAAGCCGATTTCAAATAATACTACTGTCAACGCTCACTATATGAAAAGCCTTTTAATTACCGCTTCTTGGGTGCATTATAACACAGAATAGTGGACACAGAAGGTTGGTTCCACACAACAATATCAATCCGATTAGCCATTTTTCAAATTTGTTGGCACCGGTTTCAGTCTAAGGGCGGTTACGCGCTTCATCCGATCCATGTCCGTGAAATTTCGGTTCTGAAGTAGCCGTTGTAGTTCTTGTAGTCAAGAAGTTCAGATGTATTGACATCTGAACTCTATCGTCATAATCATAATTCAGAACAATTTGAACTCGGAACGCAAATCACGGACACAGGTCACGGACATGGACCTGTAGTGCGTAACCACCCTTACTCGATGGAGCTGAGCGTCTGCCTATATGACCTCGAAAACCTAGTAGCTAGGTAACACGATACGCTTTGGCAAGCCTGGAGTTAGATTTTCTGGTTCATGACTAACCATAACGACTATCAAAATAAATGACAGCCGGGAGCAAAAGTTTATCCTGGTTTCTGCTGTACGGAAGAGTCTAGATACGTAATATTTGTTTACCCATCTAAGGTCCATCATTGCCAAGTTTTGCTTAACGTCGAATGTCAACTTGTACGGCTGTTACCTATTATTTATCCATGAGCACCTTCTCAGCTTAGTTCAAAAAGGGAAAGAAAACAGGCGCACACCTTCATAGATGCGTACATAGGGTGAATTGAAACATATCCAACATATCAGTCGTGAGTGCGTCTGCACTGGCTGAACGTGAACCGTGTCTATGTGTGTGTGCGTTTTCACTTATTCTATGAAGTTGGCCTTCTGCACTTTTCTGTGTTTTGGGTGTACTGAAACCAACGCTATTAGACACCAAAGAGAATCGAATATTTCCACAAACGTGAACTATTGTTTTCGCTAATAATTAATATTTTATACGTAGTTATGTGGGAAGGTGATTTATCAGTCTACTGTCTATTGAAAGGTATTCAGTCATTAATTAATTATTGAATGAATTTGTGTTTGTTTTAGACGAAAAGGCGAGTAAGTAATTGAATTATTTTCTCGTCCTATTTCATTACTTCAGTTTTTTCAGAAATTGTTTTTGTAGCTATGTTCTCGGCTGACCTGACACATTAATTAAAAGAAAACCACCCAAAATATTCCAATAGGACACTTTAATAATATTCCTTGCTGTAAGACATTTTTCCACCCATTTTTAGTGAGACATTTCCAATATCAATATACCAAATTAAATCGACGATAATGTAAAATCTTGTGAAGGGTTCCAACGAACAGAGCTGTATGTATTTTTCCGACTTCTAATATTTAGACAAAATATTAGAAGTCGGTAAAATCATCGAGGTTAAGCAACGCTTGACGAGCTCGGTCCATGGTTGGGTGACCATTTTCAACAAACCGAGTTTCCTCCGTGCCTTGGAAAGCACGTTAAGCCGCTGGTCCCGGCTGTCATTTGAAGATCTTTGACGTTACGAGTAGTCAGAAGCTTGAGATCTAACACCAGTCTAGCCAAGGGGTACCGTGTTACCCAGTTACTGGGTTGTGGAGGTCAGATAAGCAGTCGCTCCATGCAAAATAATGGTACTCAACTGAATCCGGTTAGACTGGAAGTCGTCCCCAACATATTTGGGTAAAGGCAAGGCAGATTGATTGGTTGATTAGAAGTCGGTAAAATACTTTGAAAGTTATCCTTGATTAAAACTTTCACCTAAATCTACTAAATCATAAACTAATAAATCCCAGTGTACCTACACGCTCTAAACCTGTGTCGTTCCACTTGTAACTCCCCGAATACACCCAAAATAGATTGGAGTAATCTACATAAAATTACGTCTCGTCGTCTTACGTCGCGTAACGTTCTAATTATGAGATACATACTTTAATGTTGTTAATCGTGTACGTGTTTTGGAGCGATTATTTAAGACGCAATTAGAAGGTATCTGTAGGCTTGCTGTGATGTAGGTAATTGTTTTATTTTTTGTACGTGGCGGGTGTGTGAATGGGTTCAAAATATGTATGTGTCACCAGGAGGAGGGCGTAATGGTGCTAATAACCTCAAATGTTGGATTCTTGGGTTACCATTACGGAATAGTTTAGATATCTTCAGCAAGATAAGACTTCGTTATTTGCATAAAACCTGAGGGTCTTTTAGTACTTAAATAGTAAAAAAATAAGCCAGCGTGCTCCATAGTTGACCACATCATCGCTTACCATGAGGCAAGATAGTACTAAAACGCTAGTCTATCAATAAAACATAATGAAGTGCGTGAAATCATCAAAACCTATCCATCTGTTCAAAAAGCTAGGCAGATTCTGTAAGTGATTATTCGCCGAAATATGAACTATTAATCATAAACTAGCTTCTAGAAATCGGCGAACAGATAGATTTATTTATAAATTAACACAAAAACCTTTCTGACTCACAGAAATCCTACACAACATTAGGCCAAAACACCAACTATTAATAACAACACGAAGGCTTTTAGAAACGGGAACAATTTTGTTTTATTAACCACCTCAAAAAACACTATGTTAAAGCCAACCTACACATTGATCTACCTACTCATAACTCAAGCAACAGCAAACAAACTTAATCAAACTCACAAGTCTTTGATCAACAAAAATATTGGAAATCCGGTCTTCACAGACGCGTGGGCGCCTCTAATTCGTCTACCGCTTGCAAATTAGTCGGCCCACAGGAGATTTATAGGCACGAGTGTTACCGTGAGAAGTCACGGAGAAAGAAGCGGCATTCCCGATTTATGGGTACTGATTAAGGCATAAATGTATACGATTTGAAGGCCTTGAATAATGTGGAGGTGGTTCGATGAGTCTTTTGGTTGTAAAATTTTAGAAGGAAGAATCTTCTGGGTTTTTTTTTGTTTGGGATTTGCCCGCCACACTATTCCCAACCACAGCAACTCCTGCAAGCCGGAGTCAACAATGGCAACCACCAGAAAAGCGCCCAGGCAATGAAGTTCGACGAGTCCCGGCACAACGATTCAACGGTCGGTACTGCGGTCCATCCATCAGATCTACCGTATTCTTGTTTTTCATCATCCATAATCTTTCCACTCTATTCTGTGTTTATTTTGTTTTGTTTTGTTGTTTGTTATGTCTAGCTAAAACCACAACCCAGTAATTGACTAACACGATACCCATTGGTAAGACAAGTTGTCAGACTTTTGGTTGTAAACCGGTAACGACTGTCAAAAAATTGCGAATCGTACAACCGGGACGAAAGGTGAAGTTATTACTAGTAACAGTATTATCAAAATAAACTCTTTTTTTTTTCCGGGGTGGAAAATCCTCATTGGATGTCCTCCGCCCGGGGGGGCGGAGGGGTCTGTCAGACTCTTACTGACTAAAAACCACCCCGGTGTTCCGTCTCACACCTACACCGGGGATCGCGGGAACAACGATACTTCCGCAACCCCCGGCTACTGCCAGCCCGCCTCTGCAGGCCACGACCTCGGGTTGGGGGGGAGTGAGGTGTTGGACTCCCCTCGCGACGTCTAAGTGGGGCGCGCGTGGAACACTACGCGCCACCACCTCGGGTCCTAATATGTGGGGGCGACGGGCGTCCCCGAGTCCATCGCCCCTGGACCCATTTAGGGGGGCTGGAAGAGAGCGTTGTCTGCCCTCCGCCGACGCCCGGCGCGTCTGCTGCGGATCGGGTTAGCGGATGAAATCTCCCTATCCCTCTCCGCAGCCTCCTTCTGCGAGACGACTGTTTCGCAGAAGGATACCACCGCGTCCCAGGACTCCTTGCTGCCGACCATAGACTCGACTACAGCCGGCAGCGACAGGTCACTGCCTACTTCAGAGATGAGGGCACGGCGTGGCTCCTCCCAAGCGGCACACTCTGCCAGCGTATGCCGCGCCGTGTCCACCCGGCAGTTGACGCAATGGTGACACCGGGCGTCCGGCTCCCTGTTTATGCGACACAGGTACTTCCCGAAGCAACCATGCCCCGAGAGCACCTGCGTCACACGAAATGACAGGGAGCCGTGCCTCCTACCGAGCCAGCGCTCGAGCACCGGCCGGACCGCCTCGATGGTAATGAGGCCGGCGGTAGGGCGTGACAGCCTGTCCCGCCATTCCGCCACCAGGACCTCGTGGAGCTGAGACTGACGCAACTCCATGTGTCGCTGCATCAGCCCTTCGCCCCGCGCCCGCGCTTCCTCGCGCCACCGATACTGTGACGCGAGTACCTTCGCCTCTAGGTCCCAGGGCGGGGATAATCAAAATAAACTGGGTCAACTTAAGACTATTAAGTTCTGCATCCAGGTAATAATAGAATACCACTACTTGAATTATATTAATTGTAACAACTCTTAATTAGCTCTCGTAAAGCTAGACGAGTAAGCTCAACTTCAGTGAGATTTAGTATTCAGTGGAATACTATGTCAAATGCGGTCGACATGTGTACATTAGTGAAGATACAAAGGTAAATAAGGGATTCATGAGACGGTCTCGTACTGGTTCTACATAATGAAAGGATCTACTTAAGGATTGTTACTAGGAATATAAAATAAAATATACTAGTTTTTTCCCAAGCCTTCGCTCCCGTGGCTTATACCACAGAATGCATGCACTTTCCCGAGGATAAAATTGCCTTTGATAGTCTACTATGGTGTCCTATTAGTCAAATAACTTTCCAAGGGATTAGAATTACCAGAAATTACCTTTTACAAACATACAGGGTTCCTGCTGGTAATTTGACGTATTCCTGGTAGGACGTGACAGTGTGACCCATTTGCAAGAACCCGATGAAGCCTAGGCAGAAACTCATGGGTTCCGGGAAACTCCAATAGCTAGGTTTATTCGTATAATTTGCCTAGAATTCGCCACTGTTATTGTAAATTACCCGTTACTCGGTATAAACAAACAAAAGATAATATCCTCTTTATAATATTAGTTTAGATTGAAGAGCCTGATGACCTGAATATTTTCTAGTTCAACCAATAATACAATCTATTAGATACAATATGATATATCCTTTTCATTTATCTTTACGAAGTAATAACAAATAGGTAATCCATTAAGGCTTTCATATCTGGCCAAATCTATTATTTGCTTCAAATACGTAAGATACGTAACTATTGGTGGGAGGTATATAAGGTGTTAAAAATTAACTGTAAGAATTTATATCGTGAGGATACCCGGTAGGTTATGATTAAATTAAAAACGATGACATACAAAAAAATATCGCATTAAATACTTCACAAAAAAACCTACGTACCTACGAATACTACCTACGTAATTTAGTACCTACTGCGCTCTGTGACGCGGGTGGACTGACTGACCGCCAGACCGGCTGACTGCCTGAGCGTTGTCTGGTGCGCAAATTCAATAATTTACGCGTAATACAAATAATTGCATATCTTTGGAACGGTTGCGTTTTTTTATAAATTTTCTTCGTGATTATTTTTTATATATTATATTACACAACTCTTTAAATTTCTTAGAGTAAACTTATTACACCTTTTGCAAGTATTATGCCATCCTACTATCATCTTAGATACCACTAATATTATAAATTGAAATTCTGTTTATTTTAATAACATAATAACATCACGCCTGCCTGTAGGGGAAGAGGTGGGCAGAGACGCACCTATGCTATACCTACTTCATCTTTGGATTGACCGGCTCCTTCACAATAGTGTCTCTTAATCATCAGCCTATTAATGTTCCCACTGCTGGGACACAGGCCTCCTCTCTCTTTGAGAGGGAATGGGCCGTAATCCACCACACGGGCCCAGTGCGGATGTCACATGTCTTCGAATTTTAGGTTCTAGGACATGTCAGTTTCCTCACGCTATTTTCCTTCACCGTTTTGAGAGCTATGGTGAAAAATTAATTTACACAAAGTAAAGGCCCGTCCTGGGCTCAGACCCACGACCTACAACTTGTAAGTCGCGGCCGATACCACTGGGCCTGGCGGAACCTCTAAATGGTTTAATGAAATAACAGATTAGTCAAAACGTCAGAGTTTGACATAAGAAACGTGAGTATCGAATTCTGTTGCACTGATTATATTGATATGATATTTACATTGTAAAATATCATAAATAGTAAAAAATCTGTTTAGCCTTATCTCACCTATGTCCAGGAAGGCTGCAGCTGAATACTAGTATTTTACATGAAGCGACTGCCCATCTGATATCCACAACCCAGTAACTGGGTAATATAATACCCCTTTGGCAAGACTAATGTCTTATATCCTGGCTGCTGACTATGCGTAACGACCATCAAAGATGTACATATGTCAACCGAGACCAACAGCTTAACTTGCTCTCCGAGGCACGGAGGCATCTCGATATGTTAAGATGGTCACCTACCCACTAGGGTACTGACCGACCTCGGCCAATGTTGGTTAACCTTGAAGATCGACTTGTACTATACCTAGATTTCGTCAGGCAAGTCCGATGTTATAGGGGGTCAAACTGTATTTTTACCCGACTGCCGAAGGAGGGTAATGAGTTTATCAGTCTATGTATGTATGTATGTAAGTTTGTTCCTATATGGCCGATTTTGATGATTCTTACGTCAATCGATTCGTCTTATCTAACGTATATCCCTTCGAGTGTCACTGGCTACATTAAAATTGCGAAATAGCAAAATGGCAAATTTTGGGCGCCATAATGTGGATGCCTAATTTTTTTTTCTTCCAAACCCATCGTGTGGGGTATCAAAATGAAGGGATTTAAGAGGTGATTACAAAAATATAAAATACTTATATGTTTAAATGTACCTAATTCTAAAAAAAAATAACTAAAAAGTTGTAAATAAAAAAAAAATTTAAAAATAAGAAAAAACCCGACTGCTTATACAGCAAACTAAAAAGACGTAAACAAGAAGAAAATCATGCTGTGCAGTCGGAGGATACGTCTGGTTTTGGTCAGCCAGCTCGCGAACATGTATCCTCAGACTGCAATGTTTTTATGTTTGGCAATCACGTATCAACGGCATAAGGCATTTGGATTGACACAATAGTACCTAGACCATGACTTGGATTAAATCATAGCATACTTTTTGTATCGGTAGAACATTTCCGTAGGATAATCCTGGCGAAGTCGCTGACGAAGTTAGTAAGCATATATTTTATAATAAGTCATATACTTATCGGTCCTGATTCCACATCATAGCTTATAAGGTGAGAAAGTGGTCAAGCACGAGTCTATTAAATAAAAAAAAGAAAAAAGAATTCAAGCCAGTATCATGTTATAGTTCGATACAACTATTCAGGTAGGTACGGCAGAATTGTTAGATCTTTTATTGCTATTGCTCTCCAGATATTTCCCTGCCTGAAGCCCTGTGCTATATTATTTATGAATGTTTCTCTGCAGTATACCTATGTTATATTACGGGTTGGTTTTCTTTTAGGACGTAGCCTTGACCGTGATGTTCAGAGGTGATTTATTTAGTTAGTGGTCTTTATTTATTACGATACACGAGAACAGTTGCTACCTGCCCTAATAATTTTGATAAAGTACTGAAATCTGAATCGCTAGTGCTTTTTCTGTATGGGCAAAAGTTTTTGCCCTGAACCGGGACTGTAACAGGCTGGTATTAAAGTAAAAAAAACCGGCCAAGTGTGAGTCGGACTCGCGCACCGAGGGTTCCGTACAAACCTCACATTAAAGGGATTATATACCCGAGTATTTGATATGAATTTCAATATGATATGAATTTCAAAAACGTCTACGCGTTCATGAGGAAAGGGGTAGTGAGTCTAAAATTGTTAAAAATATTTTTATCATATGATGTTACAAAAAATTTGCGCTTCTCGTTTTTTTCCTTTATCTGTGCTATAAGACGTTGCTTCGTACCAAATTTAAAGATTCTGAGTTCACGGGACCCTCTCTGAGTTCCGAGTACCCGGTAGGTTTTGATTCTCTTGCGAGTGTCGAAAATTTGCGGCATAAACGGCTGTATCTTTTGATTGCGTTGGCTTAGAAGTTTTATTTTTTCACAGCTTTAAGGGAAAGTAGACTTGAGTATTTGATATAAATGTCAACTTGATACCTCCACGCGTTGGTGAAAAGGTCTTGACAGACAGACGGACGTGTGACAACAAAGTGATCCTACAAGGGTTCCGTTTTTTCCTTTCGAGGTACGGAACCCTAAAAAGTGCCACTTAATGGCCTAGTTGTAAGAAACAGATGTAGAAGGCACAGAAATTTCGCTATCTTCATCAATCGTGTCAATTCTCAGTCTCTTGTTACGCAAACTCGACAATAGCACGTCTCTTCTCGTTCAACGTCACCTCAGCAGGAGCTCCTAGCTGAGAGCCTACAAGAAAATAACATTCATAATTACTTTACCTCGAACATTTTGTATTGTTGCGAACTCTTCATCCCCAGACTCTTCGTCATTAACATCCGCGTTGGCATTCTCTGGTGGAAAAATGGTTATTTGGTTCGGCAACAAAGTGTTTTTGTCAGCTCGCTTTAACACATCAACAATTTCGATGAGATTGCGCGCTTTTACTAATCGCGCGCTAAAACGGAAATAATCATATAAAAAACCCCTATTTTACGACGGGACTTTTAAAAGGCCATCGATTTCATATGTAAAAAAAGAACATTTATTTTGCATTTAGAACCAAACAAATGAGGTTATATTTTTTTAAATAAATAACCAACATATAAATATGGAAGCGATGTTCTATCAGATTCCGCATATAAATAACATAAAAGCTTATCTTTGTGAAGCCATTGTAAAAAAAAAACTCCAAGGTCTTCAAAAACACTCAATATACATGAAAATGAGTGTACAATTGTAAAAGAAACAGCATAAAATAAAATATTGATAGTTACTAAGTAAGTTGCCAATATGAATATGTCGCATCAGGGCTGGCCGATTGATGCAAACTATCGGGAAGTCAGGATGTATTCCCTTAGGTCAAGACATCTTGTGTGGGCAGGTCGTTGGGTACAATCGTGCAAATGAAATCACAGAAGTTATTCGATACACTGGGTTTATTTGAATAGTCACAACTTAGTTACATTCTAGCTTACTAATATTACGGATCGACACTGATTCTACGACGTGTTAGCTCTAAGGCTGTCAGTACTCAACTGCCATATTCTACTATCCCCACCACGCAAGTGGTTAGAGAAAGCGCGCCAAAGCGTAGTTCTTGCTATGCCGCCAGATGGCGTGCTTGCGATTTGTTTTGACGTCCGTACTATTGACTAAACCCGACACGGCCATCCTGCGAGAAAGACGTCCTCCTCATTCCATCCTTCCTCATTGTCAGGTTAACAGTGTATCGAATCATGTGGAAATTCTCATGAATGTCCTCAGCTCTTGGGGAAAGCTGAGGGGTCTCCTACTGACTAAAACCACATGGTGTTCTCTAGGCCGTAATTTATTTTGAGAGGCGAGCGTGGAACACAACACGTCGCCTTCTCGGGCCTCTCTCAGGTGACAGATCCCCAAATCTATCACCTGCAGGCATCATCTTCTTGTCCTTACTCCATGCTACCTCATGTCGTGTTGCGCCACACGTCGTCGTAGTCTACTCCGACCCGTCAGTCTCCCATCATACAAGGGATATTTTTCTGAAACACAAAATTTCCAAACAGTATTCGCTCGTCCAATCCTGACTCATACTCTAGAGTGAGGAAACATTTCGAAACAATCAAACATGATCATTTAAATCTATCTGTTCACTATTGCAAGGAACGAGTAATTCTATTTCCAATTTAAAGAAAATAGCAACTTAATCATCGATCCGGTACCTGATAGCACCTAATCTTCGTGATTACAAAGTCGAAGTACCACTGATGGTCATTAATGTCAAATTTAATGAAACAAAAGAAACAAGACACCAGGTATCTTATTCACGATCTTTAGCCATCACATAGCTCTCTCAGCTATCACATAGCTCTCTTAGCAATCACAATTGCCCTACGATGTCAAGTCAACTGAACTCTCTGAACTAAAAACCTGTTCACACAGACACTCAGTCTGTCCTATGTTACGTCAATTCATCATCAACTTCACTTTCAATCTCAATTGGTTCTCGAGCTTTGTGTTTCTTACTAACACAATCTACGCATAGTAATCAAAATTAGAAAACTAAAATTATTTCAGTTTTCGTAATGAGGGTATGACGATTCGAACGTCATCAACGATAACATGATGACCTCACCTCTCGAGTGACTATGCGAGTTTACTTTATTTTAACCTCATAACTCGGTAGGAACTTTCTGTAAGGTTCCTTAAACACCAAACAAAGTGTCACACAACTCAAGGTGTCATACAGGCCTACTGTTGCCATAAAGGCCAAAAGTTGCCACACAGGCCGAAAGTTGCAACAACACACGCTCGGCTAGATAGATCATTGGGTTCGTGAAAATAGGAAAATTTTAGAACTCTGATCTTTAACTAAATCATCACCCTGGGCCATGTACCACCAGTCGCTCAAATCAAACTTTAAAACTTCTTCTGCAGCAAAAACTGCCAAGCTTACAGAAACCCTCGAGTAAAACCTCTAACGCCACGGCCCTGTAGCCAAACATCAATTATATTGCTCTCACATAACGGTCTCTCAAGACCCCGACCTCCGCCAGAATCCACTGGTACGGTCAAACATAATACGGCTGATAGACTCAATTACTCGACATTTTAAGCTTGCTCATCATCATTAAAATCCTTTTAATATCAACATCGACTGGTACATAACCCGCTGGCATCTTCTTTAACCTACAGTGTGCGTACTTGTAGGTTTTAAGCGTATCCATTTAAAGCTTTCGGTGGATAATGATCACTGTCTTGTCTTAATCACCTATCGCGGACTTAAAACAGGGCCTATCTAGTTTTCCCTTCTAGACTTTCCCACAGAACACTATTAATCAGAAAAAGGTCCGATGATCAACAAGTTCAACTAAACAAAGTAATTAAAATAAGAGTAACAATTCTGTTACTCTTTACCACAATTCAAAGGCAATGCATACCCAATTCATAAAACCTCTTCAAAAACCCATCGCCACATGTTACGCATGAGGTGCGGTCCAGAATTGGTCTTACGAGTAGACATGTTACACTGTCATCAACTATGACTTACAATTCTCAAGGAACTTGGTGATTGGGGATCCTTCTCACATGGTTCGCGCTTTTTACTCAAAGATTTTGGAAAATACTGACGGCTTATAAAAGGGAAACAACTAACCCTGATAATATTAAGGAGCTTTACGAATTAACTGTGATCAATATCATTAATATCAGATTATCAACAGTAACCCTTTACTGTCGCTCACTAACTCTGTTTTCATGAAAGGAAAACGATCGCGAGATCTACTGCTATCACAATATTACTTTGAAAGTAAGCAAGTGAATTCAGATCCAAAGACGGTGTTATAATTCGTTACGCAACAAGATCAAATGATCAGTACCGTTAATAACTCGATACAATTGCGATAGCCCAACGACATTACTAACTCGCTTTGACACTGAAAACGACTAGTTATTCAGTCATTTTGGATATCTTATCTCCTTCCTATGGGATATCTCATCCTAAAGTTCGTAATGAACCAAATATTGAAACTATTACCGCCAATAGCAAACTCAAAACCGTGTTGCAGATTGCTGGTATATGAGCTTTAGAGAATCAAATAAATGCCATTGCATTTTAAGTCGCAATTAACGACCTGGCCAGGCCTGGTAGGGGTTACCACCCTTTAGATAGTTTGGCCCTCCGACCACAAAAGAAGAATACTATGCTTCTTCTCAAACTTAGTTAACTCTCACTGCATAAAACTATCAAACTACAAAACTGATCAAAATACTTTTTTGGATTTATCATAATTTCCAGACTGAGTGTAAGGTAGGGTCGTAAATGTCACTATATCGTTCTACCTTCTAAACAACAGTCAGCAAGGGCTAGTTAAAGGTTATTGGCAGTAGAATAATAACTCTTCAACAACACCAAAACTTGACCATCAATAACTAACATGAAATTATAACCTAACACGGGCTACCCCGACGAACCACTGACCACCATACCGTACACAAAACCAGAATTTTGAATAATGAACACACTTTTCCATAGTCATAACAAAATGAAAACGACTCACCAGATTGGCATAAAGATCAGTGTGTATGGATCTTTCCACACGTGCACACGCTCCTCCATGTTCTGTCCAGCTCCTTGGTTGCTACTAGCCTCCTTGCTGCTCCGCTCCAGACTGGTTTTTTTTATTATTCAAGACTGAGGGTAGTCGCAGAAAACTCGACAACTGTTTCTATCTGACACCGCAATTTTTTGCAAGAATGTAACCGCCATTTTCACTAGCATTGTTTTTATGTGTGATCTCATTAGCACGACCGAATCCCAATTCTGATGTCGCATCAGGGCTGGCCGATTGATGCAAACCATCGGGAAGTCAGGATGTATTCCCTTAGGTCAAGACATCTTGTGTGGGCAGGTAGTTGGGTACAATCGTGCAAATGAAATCACAGAAGTTATTCGATACACTGGGTTTATTTAAATAGTCACAACTCAGTTACATTCTAGCTTACTAATATTACGGATCGACACTGATTCTACGACGTGTTAGCTCTAAGGCTGTCAGTACTCAACTGCCATATTCTACTATCCCCACCACGCAAGTGAAAAGAGAAAGCGCGACAAAGCGTAGTTCTTGCTATGCCGCCAGATGGCGTGCTTGCGATTTGTTTTGACGTCCGTACTATTGACTAAACCCGACAAATATATATCTCAATTAATTGAAAAATTATGAAAAATGCAGGTGAATTAGTTATTTTATTGGGCCTTTTAAAAGTCCCGTCGCAGTATCTGGGATAAAAGAGCCTTCACGTAGAGATCGCATTCAAAAATATTAATAAAAAATCACTCAGGTATCATAAATCTTCGAGCATCCTGTTCAGCTATGAATATTAATTGGTGCAAAATAAAAATAGCCAACTGATATCTACCCACACCTTTTACCATTCCCACATCAATCAACAAAGCAATTTATCGTAAGAGTGACTGGACTATGATTCAAAAGTAGTGCCTTTAAAATGTCAGCTATGACAATTAAACACTCCGCAGAAGGAGCAACTTTAGTTGAAGCAACTACCGATAAGTTTCTGTAATCTGTTGCCTGTACCAGCAACAAAATGGACCAGATTACGTTGCCGAGAATGAGGTTTTATTTAACGATAGGCTCGCGTTTGACCACTATCTCGCCTGATGGAAAGCGATGATGTAGTCGCCGGTGAAGCACGCACTCACTCTTGACTTAAAGAACCCAAGGTTATAGCTATCGGGCAACAAATACTCCGGCAGGGAATTCCACTCCTTAGCTGTGCGCATAAAAGTCAAAGTCAAAGTCAAATATATTTATTCAATTAGGCCAATAAACGGCACTTTTGAACGTCACATAAATTAAAATTAATATTTAAAAGTAATAAAAAATAAATAAAAAGTAATACAAAAAAAAAATGATTCTACCGTGCATTCGGAAAGTAGATTGTTATGGATAAGAACGCACAAGAAACTCCATAATGAAAGTATTCGCAAAACGGTTGTGCGTATGGGTGGGATGTCCACCTTGACATAAGCGGCACAGAAGTGAGTTGCTAGTTATAGCAATTTAGAATTTATTTTGTCACTGAGTGCAGCATTCGAAAACTGTTGGCGAAAACAGAAATTCTTATTTCAACTAAGTTGCTAAGTATTGAATATCATAGAATATAAAATATGATTCGATATGACAGAAAGAGACACAAAGTAACAGAGAAGAATAGTAAAAAAGTGCAATCAAGGTTCAAGAATTGCGCGCAAGGTGTGCCCATACCGAAAGGGTTAACAACTCAGCATTTGCTGGGCGTCAAACACCCAACTCTGGTTTTAAATTGGCACCCCACTGAATAAAATGTATATAATGTAAAATAATTACTAATATAAAGTACTACAATATGATACACATACGCAATATGATGTACAATATATATTATTACTCTCTGTTAGAAAACTGTATATAACCCAAACCGCTCTAAAAACATAAAACCATACCTAAACCATAATAACCAAAAATCATATAGTAAAAAAGATTTGGTTTCCCAATTCCCACAAACTAAAACTAGATTTGCAAGCAATTTAATAACTTTTGCCACAACTCTACAACAGAATTAATAAACATGTGTATGTATACAATAAAAAATACCACGACTGTGAAAAAAAGTATAATAGGCTGAATAAAACTATTCACCTACGAGGGAACCGAGACACTTCTGGAACACGGTGAGTAGTGGAAACTCATCACATATAATATACCTTAATCTTATACACCACAGTCAACAAACCACACATACACACCACACACACTATGCTACACCACACACACCACACCACATTACAACATACATACCACACCACACTTCACTACACCACACTACATTACACCACACTGCACTACACCTAACTGCACTACACCACACTGCACTTCACCACAATACACTACACGAAACTACACACACCACACTATCCACGTAAAACGACAAGAAATTGTTAGTAACTTCATTTGTCAATTTAAATTGATTTTTTGATCTTATTATTTTTAAATATTAAAAAAAAAAAATGTAAAAATCATCATATCTGCCGAGAGACGTCCACTGCTGAACATAGGCCTCCCCCAAGAGTCACCACATAGACCGATCCCGAGTGTCTCGCATCCAGCGACAGCGGCAGATGTACAACAACACCATCACACTACATTATTTTATAATAACTCACAGTTAGTTTAAGTATAACACGGCTGTGTTATGGAAGAGCGGAGTATCCTAATATAGGCATTGTTTGCTTAGGAGGCTTCAAACACGTTTTATTGTATCATCATTTCAGCCGAAAGACGTACACTGCTGGACATAAGCCTCCCCCAAGCGTCGCCACACTGATCCTGTACGTTTCGCATCCACCGGACGCCCGCAGCCTTGACCAGGTCGTCGCTCCACCTAGACGGAGGCCTTCCAACGCTACGTCTTCCGGTACGCGGTCGTCACTCCAGAACTTTTCGGCCCAACGGCCGTCCGTTCTGCGAGCAATGTACCCTGCCCACGTCCTAATGTATAATAATTACTTATTGTGACAATAAACGATTTAGTTTGTTTGTAATACAAACTCAGATTCTTCAAATTACATTGTGGTTTACCAGTAGCCGAAACTTGGAGATCAAAGTTGTTCCGTCTGCGGAGTGCCTTATTAGTAGAAGTGTAGATACTATGTTCCAAAGAGGCGTTAACTATTCATAAATATTGGTATTTAAGACCGTATATCCCGGCAAACCGGTCGCGGAAGGTAACTGGCGTAAGTACTAGGTATTAGTGAATAGTGACGGGACACTATGAGATTAGAAAATAATATTGAACCGTTTAATTAATGGTGTGTTACCACAGGCATCAGTCGATCGTCGATCGATCTTGGATCAGTCGATGTCGATCGACAATTGCTATTATATCTAATCAAATCGAACGACGTCGTTCAACATCATCAATCTACGTTCAATCGATTGATATGGTACTATGGATCTGTACTGTCATCAAAAAGATCCTATTCTGTATCTTATACATAGCCAAGATTATGATCCTGTCACATAGAGGAGGCTTGTGTCCCAGCAGTGGGAACATTAAAAAGCTGATGGTGATACATAGCCAAGATTATGTGTGCCTAATGACACATTATTACTAATGTAATAATAAGCTGATTTCTCAGCCATGTTGCGGTTGGATTTCAGTGTAACTAACACTTGCCATCTGAGTCTCCACCAATTAGGTAATAATTAGTCTGTAATGCGGTCTGGATCTGCTGTTGAACTAATTAAGATGTCCTAGTATTAAAATAATATCCGAATTTCTTTGGGGAAGTCTTTTTTGCTTACTAATTACCCGTGCGCTTAAATAATGACTGAATAATTATTTCGAGAACAAAATTATAAGATTCTGTCTAAGAGAGGTATATAACTACTTTCAGCACGAGTATTATTACATACATACATCAATAAACTTACGCCCTTTTTCCATGCGGGTAGGCAGGAACTTCATAACTCCACCTGCTACGATCCTTACATCTTTCTTCTTTTGCCTCACACACACGCTTGTTTTTTTTTTTTTAATTATCCCTACACTAGAAGATTCTTCCTGTATCGTGGGTGCATTTACAAACATATACACTCACATACCCAGAGCCGGAGCAACTATCTGTATTATGAGTACTGCGTACCTGGCCTTTCTGAAGAACATCACCAATAAGGTCTATGTATGTCTTTCTAGGGTGTCCCCTCCCGGCTTTTCCATTCACGTCTGCCTGGTTAGGTCTCTCATCTTTGGTTAGTCACCTTTCATTCATCCTCTCAACATGGCCAAAACCATCTTAGCACACTCTTTTTTAATTTTATTTTATTTATATTTTATTTTATTTTATTTTGGCATCAAACTGTCATATACAATTTTAGTCACTACATCTTCTTTTAAACCACAACGTTGGCTTAGTACATCATTCCTCAATCTATTATTTAATGTTACCCCACACATATCTAAATAAATAACGATTTCACTAGGAACGCATTTCTACTGCATTAATCGTACTTTCATGTCTTTTTAGGGTTCCGTACCTAAAGGGTAAAAACGGGATCCTATTACTAAGACTCCGCGGTCCGTCTGTCTGTCCATCTCTAGGCGTCAGCTAGGCAGTTGAAATTTTCACAGATTATGTATTTCTGTTGCCGCTATAGCAACAAATACAAAAATCGAATATAATAAATATTTAAATGGGGCTCCCATACAACAAACTTGTTTTTTTTTCGCTGTTTTTTGCGATAATGGTACGGAACCCTACGAGCTCGAGACCAACTCGCACCTGGCGGGTTTTTTTGCCATACCCAACCTTCACTTCTATACTTAAGTACAAGTATTATAATGCCTGCTAATAAAAATACATACAAGGCAAACCAAAAACAATTGATTTGAGTGATGTAGGTTTTATTCTCAAATCGATCTATCTTTCTACTTCAGTTTGACTGCTCATTCAAACTCCAAAGACACAGTTTCCTCGATCTGTTGGAAAAAGGAATCAATCCTACTATAATTCTCAAACTGTAAGTAATTATAAATACGTATTGAATCCTTTTTCAAATCGATCGACCGTTCTATTCCACTTTCGAACTCAAATAACCCACAGTCTCGTCACTACGTGTTACGTTACGTTAACGTACTACGTTTGTCATGCTAACTAGCCCACCTCTTAATTACAGCCCATCTGTGGCTGGATTGTGAAAATAAAGCCTCCTAATGTGTCATGCATTAAGTAGATGCCAACAATTTTGAGTGCTAGAATATGTATTGATTCCATTTTCAAATCAATAAATAGAACGTTCTAGTTCACTTTAAAGATTTCATTTTCAAATCAATTGATCGTTCTATTCCACTTTCAAACTCAGATAGACCACAGTATAATAATTCGGTACGGAAGCCATTCGTTTGTCATGTTAACTAGACCACCGCTTAATTATAGCTCATTTATGCTTTGAATGAACAAAAAACATATCCTATTGCATACTCAGTTTTAATATTAGAATTAAGATCGATCCCTTTTTCAAATCAATCGACCGTTCTATTTCACTTTAAAGATGCCATATCCAAATCGATCTTTCTATTTCAATTTTCAAACAATGACTATAGAAAGTAAATTAGAACGATCGATCGATTTGAAAAGACCACAGTCTCCTCACTACAGTATAATAACACAGTACGGGAGCCACTCGCTTGTCATGCTAACTAGCCCACCGCTTATTTACAGCCCATCTGTGGCTGGCTTGAACATAAATATGTTCTTAAGTGTGATACAATAAGTAGATACTTTTACAAGTTTGAGTGTTACAATATAGATTGATTCCATTTTCAATTCAATCAATCGTTCACGTTAAAGATTCCATTTTCAAATCAATTGACCTTTCTATTCCAATTTCAAACACGAATAGCCCACAGTCTCCTCACTACAGTATAATAACACAGTGCGGGTCGTTTGTCATGCTAACTAGCCCACCGCTTAATTACAGCCCATCTGTGGCTTGATTGGCGTTTCATTCAGATAATTGTTATCCAATTTAAACTTAATAACTGTGAACAGTAATTGTGATAATATGATGCTGTTTTATAGTGGGTTTTAAGTGTTTTGTACTAAGTGCTTTTTATTCGGTTTTTTATTTATGGGGTGTACCCAATGATATTCAAATAAACAGATATGTTATAAGCGCGCGCATTGTGAAGACTCGAATAGTAGACAATTGTATGATTTAGTCTTTAGTTTATGTCACGCATAGCGAAGAGCGATACGCTTTGTTGAAAAAAAAACAAAATTAAAAAAATGCCATCGTGTGTATTTAGAAAGTGTACCAATTTATAATACCAAATTACATAAAACAGAAGGGATCTCATACCATATGTAAATACGCAATACACCTCAATTTACTAATTTATTTCAATTTTTTTTCCTAATTTTCTGATATTTGGAGGTTACAAAAAGAAAAAACATTGGTTGTCAGAATAATGTTTGTTTACATTCACACGCAAGTGACAAACACTAGCTGTCTCTTTTTTTCTTGTTTGTTTTATCAAGCCATCCCTTTCGACATTGTAGTGAAATGTCAGATGAATGAAAAGTGTGTATGTGTGCTGCCGCTGCTGCGCGGAACACTTTTTTCAATTGTTTTGTGAGTGTATAACGTATCTGTTTATTTGAATATCATTGGGTGTACCTAATTGATTTGATTGATGTAGTGGGAGGAGCAGTTTCAATATCACTAGTGGCATAAAAACTTAATGCTCTTTTCATCTCAAATATACCTATTATTTACTGTACCAGTTAAACGGGGTTATATTGAGATCTGGGGTAACTTTGATGATAACTTTATTTATTTAGGTTTTTAAAGTTAGCTTTAAGTTCGTGAAAACGGAACGCACCTCAATTTTCTTTTTTAAATTTAATTTAATATATATATTTTTTTTAATAAATAAATAAATATAAATATATGTTAGCCATGTTTTGCATCAAACTTAGCACAAGAATACGTTTAGTTGTTGCAGAAAAAATATTTTGAATTGTACAGTGTGAATTCATTAAAAATACATTTTAAATAAGGGTTACTTTTATTGCAATAAAAACGCAATGGGGTATCAAAGTAGGGGTAACCATTTTCATTTTGGCGGTCATAGGCTCGTTTTTATTTTATTTTCACCCAAACTATGGAAGTAAAAAATGTTGTATTAGGGAATATAATTTCTTTTGTGAAGTCGCCAACACTGCACTTTATTCATATTTTTAACCGACTTACCAAAAAGGAGGAGGTTCTATGTTCGACTTCTTGTATGTTTTTTTTTTATGTATTTTCAACGATATCTCCGTCAATTGTGACCGATTTTGAAAATTCTTTTTTTGTTTGATAGAGTATATTTCGAAATTGGTCCCATTTTAATTTGGTGAAGGTCTGATGAAGAACTTTGGAGATATACAACAGAACTCTTTAATAAATAACGACAAAACTCTCGGGATTGCTGCAATCGCATGTATGTTTGTTGTTTATACCATTTCATCACATAACATCACGCCAGTACGCTCTAAAGGGGTACCTGCGTACCCCTTTAGAGTATTCTCAGAGAGTATTTATACTGCGTATCTCTCATTTCACCGGTTATGTTCAAGTTTCATGTTATTCGGTTAATCTATTCTGGAGTTATAGGGACCTTAATAAACAACTTGCTATTAGGTAGGTAAAACTAAAAAGGGAAAAATAAAAAAACTTTTTTGCAAAAAAATACTACCGACTTCCTAATGAAAAACTACAAAGTGAAAAATAACTTAGCTTTTGGAAGTCGGTGTCCATATGGCAAAAAAATGGTTCCTACGAAAGACACCGACTTCCAAAAGTTAAGTTATTTTTCATTTTGTAGTTTTTCATTTGGAAGTCGGTAGTATTTTTTTGCAAAAAAGTTTTTTTATTCAAAATATAATTGAACTAGTTATGTCAATTTTAATTTCAAAATTAATCAGTTTTACCTCGTTTTACGGTACCTATTGTTTTCCTAACGATTAATAGGACCTGAATAAATTGATGACCAGACTAAAAGCTTCTAGGAAAACGTTATTTGCGAGAGGATACGTTTTCAATTTGCAGTATACTAGCTTCTGCAAGCGGCTTTGCCCGCGTGAAAGTCGAAAATTATCCCGAGGGAACATATTCCCGCGATACAATATCCTATGTGCTATTCCTGACTATAACCTACCTCTGTGCCAAATTTCATTCAGATCTGTCCAGCCGTTTGAGCGTGAAGCAGTTACGAAAATACAAACACACACACACACACAAACTTTCGACTTTATAATATTGGTGTGATAGTAGGAAGTAGGATAGGACTAAGTTTACCCGCAGCCTCTCACTCGTGGCCTTCCTACAGGTACCATTTTATAACGGAATAAAATGTAGGCTATGGCACTCAGTGGTATTGGAGCGGTATCATCATCTGCCTAGCCTTTGCCCAATTATTGTTGGGGTTGGCTTCCAGTCTTACCGGATTCAGCTGAGTACCAGTGTTTTACATGAAGCGACTTCCTATCTGACCTCCACAACCCAGTAACTGGGTAACACGATGCCCCTTTTCAAGACTGGTGTCAGATCTCAAGCTTCTGACTATCCGTAACGACTGTCAAAGATCTACAAATGACAGCCGGGACCAACGGCTTAACCTGCTTTCCGAGGCCCGGAGGAAACTCGCTATGTTGAAATGGTCACCCATCCACGGACCGACCTCGGCAAGCGTTGCATAACCTTGAAGATCGACCCGTGTGGCTGTTATTATTTAGCCACGAGCTACTCCAGGTATTGGAGCGGTATATTTATAGATAAATGATTTTTTGTAATCGGATCAGTTCTACCAAGGATGACCTCTTACAAACAAACAATATTACCGTTTTTTGCAATATTAGGTAACATTTGACAACATGTAACATTACTAAAGTTCATAAACAACGAAAGTACCGAACATTGCTCTAATGAAATGATAAACTGGATTGAGGGACAAGATTAACTTTGCCGTTTGAAAACAGCAACCTAATCGCGTTACTGTTAATTATTTTGACAACTCAACGGTATTCATTGCGAGTCTTACGCTGTCCAGTAGACGTATTTTTGAACGATTGTAAAGCAATGCAATGTTATCCCTATACATCGAAATAGATCACGATCAATTTACCAACTGCAATAAGTTTGTAAAGATTTTTTTGTGACGTACTTTACTTGTGTTATATGGCATTAATTATGGCATTATAAGTATAACATTAATTGACATAGACGCTGACCAGGCTCTCACCCCGAATCACGGGGTGAGAGTCACACAGGGTATCTTAATATGGACTCCAGTCTCTCACAAAGGGTCATATTCTAAGGTTGTTTTTGGTGGTATTATATAAATTTAGTGTGTAAGTACATACTGATGTGAACCTTTGTGAAGAGTTAAAATAAGGGATTTATTATTTATTTATTGCTTCTTATAAAAAAAAAATATTTTTATGTTTTGGCTTCGCATGGTTTGTGCATTTAGCCAGACTCACGTCCTAATTAGGCCCCAGTAAAATGGCGGTAACTTTATTGAAGCCTCCACGGAGTTTTGTCGACGACGTGAACAAACTCATTTTCTACCGCTGTGTTTCACTTTCCCACACTCGTGCACGTTCACTAATATTATTAACACCACCATTTTACACTATTAATTAATATTCAATTAAACACAATTTTAGAACAATAAAACAAAGAAGCTATATATATATAAGTCTATGTTAGACGACATCACGTTCCCACCAAAACTCCAATTTCATTATTCTGGGCCATCGGGTCGGGTCTGTCCGTGTTTCAAGTATTTTTTTCATAGGAACGAGTGGAGGTTATCATCATCATCATCATTAGCCTTTTAAGGTTCCCACTGCTGGGACACAGGCCTCCTCTCTGTGAGAAAAGGAATGGGCCTTAATCCACCACGCAGCCCAGTGGTTTGTGAATGTCACATGTGGGAGAAATAACTAATTCCTATTTTTTATAATTTTTGAGTATCTTTTGAGTTTTTTCCTGTTTAATAAGTTGGTGTATTGACTACGCGCTCCATGCCACTGACAAGCAAGCCGCATTATAAAAGAGTGCGCAAGATGCTTGATTGTTCAATTTTGGTTTGACTTCGGACTTGAACGGTCAGGTGCGTTTTGATTGCTCTTGATTTATTATTAATGTGATTTACGGTATTATGTTGTGTACTGATGATTTCCATTATTAATGTGCGTGTAGTTTTTACACAATAATATTGTGGCAAGTATTTTACTAAAGTTATTATGCTGCTTTGATTAAAATATGATCTAATTTATGCATTTCGTTTTATTTCATTAACTTTTATACTCGCATTTGCTTACAACCTCACATTTTGTTGTTTACACTTTCACACACATGTCTTCGATTTTTTGATTGTAGGACATACCGGTTTTCTCACGATGTTTTCCAAGTGGAGGTATCAAGTTGCAATTAATATCAAATACTCAAGTCTGCAATGCCTTGGAGCTCGTGTAAAAACCTTGGCAAGTGTTTGTTAACCTTGCCTCATCATCATCATTTCAGCCGAAAGACGTCCACTGCTGGACATAGGCCTCCCCCAGGCATTGCCACATTGACCGATCCCGTGCGTCTTGCATCCAGCGCCTTCCCGCATACTTAACCAGGTCATCGGTCCACCTAGTGGGAGGCCTTCCAACGTATCGTCTTCCGCGTCGCGGTCGCCATTCTAGAACTTTTATGCCCCATCGGCCATCCGTTCTGCGAGCAATGTGCCCTGCCCACTGCCACTTAAGTTTGGCAATTCTTTGGGCTATGTCGGTAACTTTGGTTCTCCTGCGGATATCAGTTAACCTTGCCTAAAACAAGTAAAATTTAATAACCCCCGACACATTTTTATTTCACGCTAAATAATTTATCTAGTACTAGACACAATTCGTTCGACAATCTATTTAACACATAATTATGACACGATATCTTTCGAAAATCGCCAGATTCAAACAGTAAAAACCTGACAACAAAGATCTGACACCAGTCTAGCCAATGGGTATGGTGTTACCCAGTTACTGGGTTGTGGAGGTCAGATAGGCAGTCGCTCCATGTAAAACATTAGCATTCAGCTGAGTCTGGTAAGACTGGAAGCCAACCACAATTGAGAAAAGGCTACGCAGATGATGATGAAGACTCAAGTCTGCAATACCTTGGAGCTGTGAAAATATACGGCCGTTTATACCGCATATATAACACTCGCTAGGGAATCAAAACCTGTTGAATACTTCCTATAGGTCCTTAACACTGTGATATGTTGAAAGTTATAGGCATCGTCACTTTAAATATAGTCCAAAGAAACTTGATTAACTCCCATCTTGATGACGTCATCTGTAACTCAAGCTCAGATTCGAAAATGTACAGACGGATGATTAAACTGCGTAATACGATAAGCTTAGCAAATACATGGATCACCTCATATCTGTCTGGATAATGGAAATCATAAGCGACAGCGATTATTTTCTAAATCTATTTATATTAAAGACGTATTATTTTTATTTGACGCTGAAATGACTTCTTTTCTGGAAGACAATCCTTCAATCGCTTAGTTGTAACAGTAGTATATTCATCGAATAATTGGTATATACTTCATTGTACACCAAGATAAAAAACAATACAAAAATAAATATTAAAACAAAAACACAACAGCCGGCCATATTGCATTCCGCGATTTCTTCCCAATCGCGCAATCTAGTGATATTTATTTGAACCAAAATGTCTTTCTTAGCACTGGCACCCGTGACTAAACTAATGAATTTTGGATGCCGAATAACCAATAAAAAATTCAATAAAATCCGCAATAGTTTTCACTGGGTCAGAAATGTTTACAAGCGCTGCCGTATTCCTGCTATAGTTTGTTGAAACACTATTAAAAATCTAGTGCAACAGGCCTCAACGACGAACAATGTTTTGTAACACTAAAGGAACCAAAACATTTAACTTGCACCAAACTCGCAAACACAGTTCGGAAATAAGCCCACCGAACTAGCATTGAAATTGGTCCATTGTTGTGAGATCGATCAAGGGCTCGTTTGCTAACAAAGGGGATAGGCCGAGTTACTCAGTTGAGGGCCATTTCAGAACCTTAACGAGACCTATTGAAAACTAACAATGGCATCTCGATGAAACCTCAGCATTCTTGTAATAAATGCGTTTTCAATAATAACCCCCCCAACTATTTTCTAAACTGCCATATTTAGATAACATTGAAGGGTAATTTTGAGAAGTGGATCGGGTTATTAGCATTATTATTTCTATGCTGATTTCTGTGGTACACCATAAAGGCTGAGGAAATCATGACTTACTTGACTTAAGGTCCTATGTCCCCTAGCTGGGGCAGAGGGCTTCCACAGTAGTCCTCCATCGAGACCGGTCTTGAGCTTCGCGCTTCACCTCGCTCCACGCCATTCCAATGCTTGTCGCTTCAGCTAATACGGTACGTCGCCAAAATTGACGGGGACGGCCTCGCTTCCTTTTTCCTTGAGGATTCCAATCTAAGGCGTGTTTAGGAATGTGATCAGAATCCCTCCGGAGCGTGTGACCAATCCAACTCCATTTACGCCGCTTGATCTGTCGGTCGATCGGGGTCTCGTTGCATCTCTCCAACAGCTCTACATTAGAGATGATCTCGGGCCAGTAAATTCCGAGGATGCGACGAAGACATCGGTTGACGAAGACCTGGATTTGGCGCGAGATGTCCTTTGTTACCTTCCACGTCTCGCACCCGTTGAGCAGCACGAATTTGACATTGGACCCGAAGACTTTGAGTTTAACCCTTCGGGTCAGTTTCCGCGATTGCCACACAGGTCTCAGCTGCGCGAAGGTAGCTCGCGCTTTGGCAATCCGAGAAGCGATATCCTCTTCAGTTCCTCCAGTCTCTGACACGACGCTCCCGAGGTACGTGCATTTGTGGACGCGTTCCACAACCTCTGTGCCGATTAACGTCGGTGTAGAATTCTTCACACCTGTACGCATCTCTTGAGTCTTTCGGATGTTAATTTTGAGCCCAGTTTTCGCCGCCAGGAAATCATACCGCTCTACTAATAGGCAAACGGGTGACGTGCAATCTCATTATGTATGTCTAGGTACTGGACTCTAAATAAAGTAACATTGTTCCAGCTGTAACGATTGCCTAAAAGTTTTTAATATATGAAGAATAATCAAAAAGACACTTGATCAATCCCTTACACTACTACTTTTAACCCCCGTCGGAAAAATAGGGGTGTTATACGTTTGACGTGTGTTTGTGGGACTGTCTGTGGCATCGTAGCTCCTCAGCGGATGAAGCAATTTTGATTTAGTTTTTTTTTAAAGGTGACATGTTCGAGAGTGTTCTTGAAACGTTTGATGAAAATTGGTTCAGACGTTCAAAAGTTATGCACAATTTACTCTTTGAAGCAGGGTATTTACGCAAGATATCATGTTATAATTGCGTGTTTCGATGGATTGTCTACTACTAGATAAATTTTATAGTTTAAAAAGCATGAGTTTGATAAGCTTCTTTTTAGGGTTCCGTAGCCAAATGGCAAAAAACGGAACCCTTATAGATTCGTCATGTCTGTCTGTCTGTCCGTCCGTATGTCACAGCCACTTTTTTCCGAAACTATAAGAACTATGCTGTTGAAACTTGGTAAGTAGATGTATTCTGTGAACCGCATTAAGATTTTCACTCAAAAATAGAAAAAAAAAAAAAATTGGGTGTCCCCATACTTGAAACTGAAACAATTTTTTTTTCCATCAAACCCATACGTGTAGGGTATCTATGGATAGGTCTTCTAAAATGATATTGAAGTTTCCAATATCATTTTTTTCTAAACTGAATAGTTTGCGCGAGGGACACTTCCAAAGTGGTAAAATTTGTGCCCTCCCCACCCGTAACTTCTAAAATAAGAGAATGATAAAACTAAAAAAATATATGATGTACATTACTATGTAAACTACCACCAAAAATTGGTTTGAACGAGATCTAGTAAGTAGTTTTTTTTTAATACGTCATAAATCGTAAACCGCAATTAACCAAGTAGTTCTTTTATTTACATTTGTCTTATTTCCACAATCGCTATCGCTAATAGATATTCATTTTGTCTAGAGACTCAGATACAGAGTACATTACTATGATGAAAATTACTTAAAAAGTGCCTTACTAGGAATGAAGTTTCAACATCACTTGTTTCTTCCAAATTCATAAACAAGAAAAGCCGCATGTAGTTCACCAGGTGGATAATCTTACACAAAAAGCGAGCCAGAAACCTCGAAGTACAAAACAAAATGAAAAATTCAGGTTTTTGACATTGGAATGAGCAAAAAGCTTCCATGCTGAATAAAAGTTGGTAAAAAAATGTTGCGACATTTTTTGTGTCAAAAAATATCAAAAAAACGTTGGCATTATTTTGGAAATCTCTTATTTAACTTATAATCAATGTATGCTTCATGTAAATCTTTTATTTGATCAACTTGTACAATATAATAAAGTAATAAAAAAGTCGGTTTTTAGTACACTGCAAATTCACCTCAATTGCTTCGAATGCATAATAAAAATATGTATTTTTGTATTGAAGTCTGTAAAACAGAATAAAACAAAGCATATCAAAACAGAAGATACCAAGAAAAGAACTTCAAAACCCTTTCCCTCTTACAAATAAACGCAGAATAAAGTTATACCAGGTATAAACCTATGAAAATGTATGGGTATACCTTAGTTATACCTGGTATAACTTTATTCCGCGTTTATTAGTAAGAGGGTTTGACGATAGCAGAAGACAGAAATGCCTTTGAAATTCGCGACGTAATAAATTCTCAGTCAGGGAGCTTGAGTGGGGGTGTCAAAAGGGCATATCACATTATTATGGTTTGTCAGTTTGAGTTCAATATTGCCAACGCATTGGGCAGTAGACGCCATATTAAAGTCTACGGGTAGTCTAGACGGGAATTTGAAAGGAACTCTAAGTGATAGACTTTTAAATTGTATAGCTTTTGTATACAATATAAAAGTCTATAGAGCTTTGTGTCTGCAATTTTGGTAGAAGTAACCAAATTGAAATTGGGGAACTTTTCTTTTATTCATGATTTTTTGAGAATTCCAGGCCGATAGTATTTAATTAAAATATGACGTGAAAAGTCATAGAACAACAGATATTCAAATAATAAATTCCAAAAGCTGTCTCTTGATAAAAAAATTTGTAACATTGAATTTTCAAATCATGTGAAGAAAAGAAGCGAAAAGCATTAAATCCTGAAGGACCAGAATACTTTATTAACTTCAGTTCTGTGGTCCTTCAGGAACAAAGCTTGTCTGAAAATATTTATTTTCATTCACCAAATACTTGCTACTTTACGATTTTGGCAAGAACTTGTCAGGTCAATTCACTTTAGTTAGAATAGGACCAAACGGTTTATCCCAGGCCAAAGGTTGTACTTTCAAAGGAACCGACCAAATTCCAGCTAGTAGTAAAGATTTTCTGAATCATAATAACAAATGGAACAGATTTATCGAACAACGACATATTAGCATTTATACAAGATACTATTTCTGAAAATCTTCTTATACTATTTTCAGAAATAGTATCTTGTACGTACAGAGGATGCGCGATACAATAACGAGAATTATTTAAGTGACACACGATTATTTACAACTAATTTAATAAGCATTTTTAAAACTGCCTTTAAGAGTTACACTTCAAACTCTCGCATATCATTTCATTGAATAAAAAATATTAGTTATGAAATATTAATTTTAAATATAAACTTATTTCATTCATACATATGACTATGAAGTTGACAAACACGGAACGAAGTTTTAAAATTAAGAATAACGCTTATGATTTTTTGTAAGCTGTTGCAACTCATTCTCAAGAAAAATAAGTTGTTAAGTCAGAGTTAAAACTAAAGCAAGCTTAAGGTTAAGGCATCCGCGTCCGCCTTCTTTCGTACAGATTTGACAGTGTCAATGTAGGTTAAAAATGTCATGAAGGTTGATGATATTTTAATTATAAGAATGGTGTTTTCAAGTCTCACATTGACTTGGCTTTATCCCAATTTATCTGGAGTTGACACAATATGTCTTTCTTCGTATATTTAAATCATAATTAGTTGTCACCTCATAGGTCCCCTTTTACATCCCTTTTCCAACCAAAAATCTTTCTTATTGTTCCTCCATCGTGTTTGTACTTTTCATAATTAAAGATAGTTATCAATAAATACTCGCTCTAAATCCTGTGTTCCTTATATCCCATGAACGGCAATGGATGGCGATACTTCATCAAGTCTGTAAGGGCAGACGTGTACCAGCGAAATATTGACGATGAAGTTTCTACCGGTAGGTATGTACTTGTATTATTTAACGGATTCAGTATTATTGTTTCCCGTAAATAATCATTCAATGTTTAAATTATTTTTATACCATTGACACCGAGGTAGATAATACGGCAGTGCCATTGATATTTAGTAGTTAAACATAAAATTATTACAAAATTTCTTTGCGCTTTTTGTTAATTATTCTTACTATTGGGTAATCATTTTCATAATAAACTTGTATATGGATACTATAATAAAGAATTTTATAAAGAATGAATAATATTATATTTGCGACTAGCACATGAGATACAGACACTATACACAAGACGACACACAGAAAAAAAAAAATTACATAATGCTATTATAGACTTTAGATAGTACGAGTAGATTACAAAAAGCTGAGCACTTATATATTTAAAAACTTCGTTCAAACTGACTTCGAATAAAGTATCAACCACAAAATACTTCGTCGAACTCGAATACAAACGGACATCACTATATCGAATAGATTTCCAGCAATACACAAAAAGATCGCGGTCCGTTTGGCTATTTCATTTAAAATATGCATGAGACCCGGGTCAGAATGTCTCCTCGCACAAATAAAACTATATTGTTCAATATTGTAGAGCAACCGTCGCCAGAAATAGATTTTTTATGGGAATATAAACATTTAATGCTTTGTTAGGACTTGTTATTGGTGACCTACGTTTTGGTAAGGCGAATATTATGCGTAATGATGTTTTTCCTAATTGAAGAAATTCTTAGAGAACTCATAATTGTAATTGTGACTCATTTTATAAATAAACAGTATTACTATTATTATTAATAAAAAGTATATATCGAATGTCATCCTTACGTCAGTTTCTAAGTAGATAAATTTAGAAAGTACATATATGAATTGGAAAAGTCACATTGGTACTTGTCCGGATTCAAACCCACGACCTCAATCACGAGAGGCGAGGCCTTAGCCAGTGGGCCACCATGTGTAAGTACTAATCTGATTACAAAAAATCTAATGATTAAAATAAAGAATACGAAGTTTTTTTTTATAAGGTGTAAAAAAAGGGTTGAAAGTTTGTTTGAAAATTATAGTTTTTAAATTGGACACATGAAAGTTTAGATTAACGCTCTTGGTTGATAAAAAGGATTCACGTATATATCAAAAAAATGGAAATTCTACCCCTAAGGGGATAAAATAGGGGTTGAAATTTTATGTGAAATTTCTTCGGTTTGGAAGGAAAAACATCTGAAATTGTTGGTTAACGCTCTTGGTTAATAATAAAAAAAAACGACAAATGGTTAAAAATAAAAGGTGGATATTTGTTGTGCTTATATATTTGAGACTTGGCATAAATACCTTAGAAAATAGTAAAGGTTTTCATTATTTGTTTGTCAAAACTACTCCTAAAAATGATCGTGTCCAGTAGTTAAAGCGGGTCCAGGTGACCAAAGCCTAGAAATCTACCTACCGCCGACTGTCAAATAATACGTATTCTGGTAGAAAATGCAAGTTTCCGGTGGGATAGGCCAAGGCACCGAAATTGAGAGAAAAAGCTAGTAAAGCTATTAAGAACACTGGTTTACTAAAAAATTCGAAGTACAATGCCAGCACAGAATGACCGCCTCAAGAATACTTCTGAAACAGTAGTTTTTTTTTACAATTCATCCGCAAATGCCTGTTTAATGGAAAATACAAGAGGGTTGGCCTTTTCTTCGGTCATAAAATCAGCATTGCCATCCAACGTGACAATGCTGCCAGCATTCTGGGCACTTTTCCCATTGACATCGATGTGGACGGATTTTTTGATTCACAACGAGCCCGTTTCCCACTCCCTTTTGGATTTGTATATAGGCTTGTTTTGTTTTTATTATTATACTAACATAATTTAAGTACTTACTAATACTACCGATGGGTTAAATTTAAGGAAAAATCAAAAAATTGTATGTCGTTTTTGTGGCGAATAAACACTTTTTCTTTCTTCTTTTCTTTCTATACCAATATTATAAAGAGGAAATATTTTTTTGTTTGTTTGTTTGTTTGTTTGTACCGAATAGGCTCCGAAACTACTGGACCGATTTTAAAAACTCTTTCACCAATAGAAAGCTACATTATTCCTGAGTGACATAGGCTATTTTTTTTATCCCAAACACGGATCCTGTGGGGTGGCCCACGGGAGCGAAGCCGCGGGTAACAGCTAGTATGCTATATATTATGTTAGTAAATCAAAATTTTCTTTCAATGAAAAATTTATTTAAAAGCTGACTTGAGTATCTTCTACGAGTTATTTATAACGATTACCCTTTTCAATCACAACGAGGAACACACAATAAAACCTACTGAATACATTATTTTCTTCGCCATATTTTATTTATTTCGAGAGTAAGTATTCAATACAGTTAAGAGCTTCCACGTGTACCAAATAAAGTACGTACAGTCCTATATACAAATGGCTTGTCAAGAAGAGCCTACAACTTCGAATATAATATATTCATGATCGACGATCATTGAACTTTGAAAATGGATAGTAACGACCGCATTGGTAACCGAAAATATACATCTATCAAATAAACATATATATGTACATGGCTATGAATATTTGTTAACTTTAATTGACTGTTATTATATTAGGTATTACCTAACCTAAGGAGTTCAAGTAAGAGTATGTCGAGGTTAAGAGCAGTGGTGACCCAGTGGTACCGGCCGCGACTTACAAGTTGTAGGTCGTGAGTTTGAATCCGGGCAGGCGCTTTACTTTGTGTAAATTATTTCATCAGCACTGCTCTCAAAACGGTAAAGGAAAACATTGTGAGGAAACCAGTGAGGAATCTAGGACATGTCGTCCTAGAATCCAAAATTCGAAGATATGTGAGATCTACCAACCCACAATGGGCCCGCGTGGTGGATTACGGCCCATTATCTCTCACAGAAAGGAGGTTTGTCTCCCAACAGTGGGGACATTAAAAGGCTGATGATGGCGAAGTTGGCCTCTATTTCTTACCCTGTATTCTTTATTACCCTTTAAATACCCGCGACGCAATTTAAATTGCGTCGACAGGCGATATCGCGTACGAATTTACTAAGAAAAATTTAAGTGCGTATCAGTCGAATTTCATCGCATGTCCATGTACTTTTTACTTAGTAAAATTGCTTATCGGTGTGATATAAATCGAATTGCATCGCACCATGGGAAATGCACTTAGTTATTACTTCTAATCGACTCAACCTCTACACGAGTGTTCCACCATCAAATTGCCTGCAAAAGACCGTCCGTTGTGTTAACGTGTGACATTCGTCGGATAATCTCGAGTCACATCCATACACATGCATAATTTTACGCCTTTTTTCCATGAAGGTTGGCAGACATTTATTAATGTATGTACTTATGTAAATATTGTAAAACACCTATTTTTTTTAAATTCTTAGTATGGAGTTTCTTGTGCGTTCTTCTCCATAAAGATCTCTACTTTCCGAATGCACGGTAGAATCAATTTATATTACTTGTAAATTTTAATTTTAATTTATTTTACGTTCAAAAGTGCCGTTTATTGGTCTAGTTGAATAAATATATTTGACTTTGACACTACAGAACGCCACCTGCTACGATCCTTACATACTCTTTTTGCTCCAATTATGTACGTTCTCTTGAGTCGAGAATGGGTAATATGTGATTGTTTAAATCTAAGTTGATATCCACCGCAAATCGTATCAAGGAAAGAACCAAGGATACTGGAGGTACCCTATGTGATAGTATCTTTCTAAAACTCAATGCTACTGAATAGTTTTATTTTTGCATTGCAATATTCATCTGAACGAGTTATCCGTGCATATTTCTGTAGAGCACTCGAAAGTTTTGCAAGTGCTACCTGTGGTTAGTTGTCGGCTATCGACTGGCAACTATGCTATATTTACATTCTGATTTTTGCTCTATTCTACGAATAGATTGGTCCACAATTTTATTTAGGTGAATTAATTTTGGACCGATATTGTTATATCACGATTACAATCTATTTAAAAACCTTTCTCTGACGCTTTTCCGTTTATACCTAATTTCATTTCATCCACGATACCCCCGTTTTTTGGTCTCCCTACTGTGGAATTATTATACATTAGATATACATATAGGTTTATATCATTTAAACTCTATATGTATGTAGTAACACACTACAGACTGTCCCCTTTTTTATTCTAGTCATGTCAGCGCTGTTAACTTTAAGACTGTCATTTATAATGAATAGTTAATGTGAATTAATATTTTTTTTAAATTTATTTTGTAAAAATATTTAAAATATAGATAATAAGAAAACTAGTGAATAAAGGACTTAATAATAATTTCTTTATTTGTATAGAATGCAGGTATTACTATAATGGTGTTAGTTACAGATATATGCACAGTACATTCTGCCTGTTGGCATAGAAAAATATAGTGGTTAACTTACAGATAATTTAGAAACTTAGTTAAATTAAAATTGAGATCATGATATCAGCTAAGTTTAAAATTATTTATATAATAAATGAGATAAATATTAGTATTATCATTTCTGTGTCAGCAACGCCGCCGCCCGCCCAACCCATTTTGCATGAACAGGGAAGTGAACATAATAAAGGTAAGGAAAAAACCAGTAAAACTCCTTTGCCACCACCTATTGTAGTAGATGGTATCCAGGATTACCAGAAATTCTTAGATTTTTTGTCTGAGAGCCAACCAGCTGACGCGTTCTGCATCAAAGTGATGAACGGCGATATAATCAAAGTAAATGCCAAAAACGATGATTCATACAGAGCAATTACAAAGGCCCTCTCTCTCAACAATTGCCTTTGGCACTCGTATGAGAACAAGCAAGAGAGACCAATTAGAGTGATGGCAAAAAAATTGCATTTCACATGCATTCCGGAGAGAATTGTTGAAGATTTGCGTGGCAAAGGCTACAAAATCCTAGAAGCAGTCAACAAATTGAGTTGGAAAACCAAAGAGCCACTCAATATGTTCATGCTAACATTCTCAAACGATGAAGAAACTAGCAAATTTTTTAACATCAAAACTGTATTGGGATGTAATGTGGAAATACAACCGGTAAAATCCACAAAACTGGTACCTCAGTGCAAACGATGCCAGGCTTACGGCCATACGCAAAAGTACTGCTCCAAAGAATCGAGTTGCGTAAAGTGCACAGGCAAACATCTCACGAAGGATTGCAGAAAATCAAAAGAGGAGAAGCCAAAGTGCGTTCACTGTGGAGCGCCACATCCAGCTAACTACAGAGGATGTATCGTAGCTAAAGAAATCCAGCAGATTAGAAACAAAAAATCGAAAGGCAATAATACTGCCCCTCAACAAAGTACACCTAGTGGAAGAGCCGAAGTCCCCACCCAGTACAAACAAAGGCAAAGCACTACAATTAAAAACGTATCTTATGCCCAAGTAGCTACAAGAGGCATAGCCAAGGCGCCTGGAGTTGATATGAACAGTGACAAAAAGTTAGATGAAATCTTAAAGTTAATGTCATCATTCGACGAGAAATTGAAAAATAAATAAAATAGCAACAAAGCTGCTACTACTAAGCCACAAAAATGAATACTACACTAAGAATTATGGCGTGGAACTCAAATGGGTTACAAAAACATCAGAACGAGTTACAAGTAGTATTAGATATAGAAAAGATTGATGTGTGCCTGATATCAGAAACTCACTTCACAAAGCAATCTCACATTAAGTTTAAAGGGTACAAAGTATACCATGCACTTCACCCAGACAATTCCGCAAGAGGTGGTAGTGCCATTATAGTAAATGAAAACCTACAGCACTTTGAAGAGTTTAAATACGAAGAGAGGGACATCCAAGCAGTGGCAATTTGTCTACAAACCAAAAAATATCCTCTAACAGTATCTGCCATCTACAGTCCAACACGGTATATGATAAAAAAGGACCACTATATGAACTTTCTAACTCGCTTTAGAACTTGATTTATCTTAGGAGGTGACTTCAATTCTAAAAATACGTATTGGGGCTCAAGACTAACAACTACTAAAGGCAAAGAACTACTAAATGCCATAAAAGAGCTGAAATGTGATGTCATATCAACTGGACAGCCCACCTACTGGCCAACAGATCAAAATAAAATTCCGGACTTAATAGACTTTTTTATAACCAAGGATCTGTCAACTAGTTATATAAAATCGGAACAAAGTTATGACATGAACTCAGATCACTCTGCAATATATCTTGAAATTAGCGAAACCATTTTGTGTAAAGAAAACAGGCCCACTCTTGTTAATAAGTGTACAGACTGGGTGAGCTTCAAGATCAGATTGAAATAGACCTTAAAGTTCCACTAAAAACACCCGAACATATAAACGTCGAAGTGGAAAAGTTCATAATGCATATCCAGCAGGCAGCGTGGGCAAATACACCTGACTTCAACAAGAGGACGAAAGGAAATACTTACCCGCTCAGAATCAAGCATCTCATTATGGAGAAAAGAAAACAGAGGAAAACGTGGCATCAATCTAGGTGCCCTGAAGACAAACGAAAATTGAATTGTCTTACAAAAAAAGTAAGAAGATTAATCCAAGACTTTAAAGACGAGTCAACGAAAACCTATCTTCAGAGCCTAAGTAACGACCAAAAGACAGACTACACTCTTTGGAAGGCTACTAAGCACTTAAAAAGACCGATTACCCAAATACCACCTATCAAATGTGAAAACGGGCAATGGGCAGTAACTAACGAACAAAAATCGAAAAGGTTTGCAGAGCACCTAGAAAATATCTTTCAACCAAACGACGGGGAAATCATTGAAAATCACACTTTGCTTAATATGGTGACATCGGAAAATGAAGTTACCATAAAATTAGTAACACCGAGAGAAGTCGCACGAGAAATAAAACACAATATAAGTACAAGAAAATCACCAGGGTACGATTTAATAACAGGAGAAGTACTTCATAACCTACCGAGAAAGGGTCTGGTTAAATTAACGACCCTTATCAATGCCGCATTAAGGCTTAAATATGTACCAGACTTATGGAAGGTGGCTGAAGTAATAATGATAGCTAAGCCAGGTAAACCGGCTCACGAAACATCATCCTATAGGCCTATTTCCTTGTTACCAGTAATGTCCAAGCTATTTGAAAAGCTGTTACTCAGACGACTTAAACCTATTAGATAGCAAGAACATAATACCAGAGCACCAGTTTAGTTTTCGAGAAAAACACTCTACTATTGATCAAGTACATAGGATCACAAACGTTATAGAAAACGCCCTTGAAGATAAGAAAGTATGTTCTACTGTATTCCTAGACGTGGCGCAAGCGTTTGACAAAGTATGGCATGAAGGCCTTAGGGTTACAAAAACATCAGAATTAAGGTAAGGGTTAGATGAAATCTTAAAGTTAATGTCATCATTCGACGAGAGATTGAAAAAAATTGAAAATAGCAACAAAGCTGCTACTACTAAGCCACAAAAATGAATACTACACTAAGAATTATGGCGTGGAACTCAAATGGGTTACAAAAACATCAGAACGAGTTACAAGTAGTATTAGATATAGAAAAGATTGATGTGTGACTGATAGTACATAGGATCACAAACGTTATAGAAAACGTCCTTGAAGATAAGAAAGTATGTTCTACTGTATTCCTAGACGAGGCGCAAGCGTTTGACAAAGTATGGCATGAAGGCCTTATACATAAATTGAAGAGCTTATTACCGAAGCAATTTCCAGATATATTAGAGTCCTATGTTCTAAACAGAGTCTTTAGTATAAGACAAGAAGACGCCTACTCTGAACTGAAACAAATAAAAGCTGGTGTACCGCAAGGAAGTGTGTTAGGTCCGGTCCTGTACCTACTATACACTTGTGATATTCCTAAATTAGAGAAAAACACGATTGGGGCCTTTGCTGATGAAACGGCTATAATGGCTGTAGGAAACAGCCACGTAGAAGCAGTAGAAAAGGTTCAAATGGCTGTTAATCTAGTTTATGACTGGACCAAAAAATGGAGGATTAAACTAAATGAATCTAAATCTGTTCACATAGATTTTACCAACAAAAAACACCAGTCTTCTCCAGTTTATATTAATAATAAACAAGTCCCATACGAGAATACAGCCAAATATCTGGGTATGACCCTTGACGCAAAGTTACGCTGGAAAGCCCACGTCAAGAAGAAAAAAGAAGAACTTGACTTCTGATATAAAAGAATGTATTGGCTGCTTGGAAGATACTCCATGCTGTCTGTGCAAAACAAATTACTGCTATACAAACAAGTCCTGATGCCAGTTTGGACTTATGGTATTCAGCTATGGGGCTGCACCAAACAGAGCAATATATTAATTATACAACGATTCCAGAACAAAGTGCTAAGGGCAATTGTAAATGCACCTTGGTACATACGAAAAGATGACCTCCATCGGGACCTAAAAGTTGAGTTCATCGATAAAGTGATCCAGAAATTTGCAGAAGCTCACGAAAAGAGACTTCATCAGCATGTGAACGTCGAGGCAATCCAGCTTCTCGACCACACAAACATAGTTAGAAGACTAAAAAGAACAAAACCGTTCGAGTTAGTGTTAAGTGTTAGTAAATAGTGTAACGTACGAAAGTGCTACCAAATAAACACAAGAACGAAGTGTATTCGCCTTAATAGAGACAATAAAAAAAGTGCTATTGAACACATTCTTAGTAACGACAATGTTATAGTTTAGGTTATAATTAAATTACTTATTAGTCTATTTATAAGGCTAGATTGTAATAAGAGTAGGGTCCATCCTATTGATGAACCCTAGCAAAGGCAAAAAAAAAAAAAAAAAAAGCACCGGTGATAGGTGTTTCTTGAATTTTATTAGGGGCTAGGCTGATCCATAATACAGTTCGGCAATTTGTTAAATATAATAGGTGCCATACCAATAATGTATTTTTTAAGCAAACCAGTGTTATATTTATCAGTACACAAAATACTCTGATATTTTGATCTCATGGCAGTAGTTCGCATCCCCGTATCATTCAATGCCATTGTACCCATAGAATTAATGTTTTTTGTAAAAGACTTGTGTAACTAATTCGGTATACAATAAAGTATGTATATTGTACTAAATTCTAAATATTTAGAAATTCAATTATTAAAGCCTTATTCAGAAAGTTATTTCACTTCATGACTCTTAATCACATTCAAACACCAATTTTCACAAATACACACATCAAATTAAAAGCCAACATTCAAAACAACAATCTAACAGCTCTAAAAACACAAACCTTTTACAATAAACCCCTAAATAATGTCCTCTACCCCTAATTCAATGTAAAACAGCTATCAGCAAGCGAGTAGTGTCGTGTTTACTCAACTTGAAAGACTGCGGGAGCAAAAACCCGTAAACACCGCGGTCCGGCCCGTATTTTGCGGAAAGGTGGCCGTCCCTCTAACTGATCGATGGTCCAACACTAGCGGAATTAGAGGTGGAACCGTGCGGATATCTAACCTGACCGAAAAAAGTAAAAAAAGTTAGAAAATAACTCTAACCTAGTTTTTATTTGCCATTTTGTTTCGCTCGCTGCGGTGTTATACGGTGACCTGAAAATGCAAAAAACATTGTTGGCTGATTCTTTTCTATGATTTCGAAAAGTATTAATTAGGTGGTACAGGGTATTCGTTTATACATATATTTATCACTAGAAAATAATTTGATTCTTTTCTTTATAAAGTAAGGAGTGTGGACTTCCTTGACAAAGTAAAGAATTTGAAAACTTTTGATGTTACGGCTCTGAGTAAAATATTGCACATTTAAGCATGTCATATGATTTGAAAAAACGAACACGACAGTAGCGTAAACCAATGCAAACCAATGTCTAGTTGACAACAAACTTAAATATTTTTAATGAAATATAAAACAAATCTGTTCTCTATCTCACAGTGACACTTTTTAGGGTTCTGCAGTCAACAAGGAATCCTTATAGTTTCGTCATGTCTGTCCAGCCGTCCTTATCTCCTATCTATCTCTATCTATCTCTATCTATCTCTATCTATCTCTATCTATCTCTATCTATCTCTATCTATCTCTATCTATCTCTATCTATCTCTATCTATCTCTATCTATCTCTATCTATCTCTATCTATCTATCTCTATCTATCTCTATCTCCTTGTCCAGCTTAGCTAAGAGACTCTTATTACTAGAAAGCTATAATTTGGCATTTGTTATACATGTCGCATCAAGGGTGGCCGATAGATGCAAACCATCTGGAAGTCAGGATATATTCCCTTAGGTTAAGACATCGTGCCCATATAATTGGGTAGAATCGAGAAAATGAAATCACACAAATTATTCGATACACTGGGTTTATTCAAATAGTCACAAGTCACAGTTATAATCTTGTTTACTAATATTACGAATCGACACTGATTCTACGACGTTTTAGCTCTAAGACGGTCAGTAGTCAACTGACATATTCTGCTATCCCCACCAACCTGTGCGCGCCAATGCGTAGTTGTAGAAAAAAAAATGTTGTATAACATTATTTTGTTAGAGAGAAGGTGTTATAATAAGATTCAATTTTTAAATTTCGGTATTGTGTTTATAAAGTACGAGTATATCAGTCTAAACTCGTTTTGAAGTTTATAATTCGAATATTACGATATGAAAGTAGATAAATTAATTATTTTCAACTTTCTCTAGTTGGTCGTAGTTTGAAGTGTGAATTCATGAGAGGTTCTATTCGTTAAAAGTCTCATAATAATTTCTGTCTTTGGAGAGCTTTTGCTTTGTAGGTTATGAAATTGTATTATGGTGAAGGGAACTATCTGCAGTAATTTTAAATGAACTAACGAATTAATAGCAACGATATTTAATATTTATCCAGCATGTCCTAGACATTATCTATTCCATACAGATGCAGAAAGTCCTATAAGTACCAACTCCTAGCCGTACATTCTCATTTTAATTTTATCTGTAATATGTGTGTAATATCTTTGTGGAATAAATATTATTTGATTTGATTTTGATTTGATACCAATATTAATTGTACCGAATAGGCTCCGAAACTACTGGACCGATTTTTAAATTTTTATCACCTATGGAAAGCTATGTTATTCACGAGTAACATAGGCTATAATTTTCGGGATATAATTTGCGGGAGCGAAGCCGCAGGGTTCAGCTAGTTATCTTTATAGCAAAACCAACATTCACAATTTATTGAGGCCTATGTCCACTGCTGGGCAAAGGCCACCCGATATCCTGCCAAATACTCTTCTCACGCGGCGTCTTGAACCTATATTTGTTATTCGATTATATGTTTTCACTTACCAAAGCCTATTTACGTAACTACTGAGGAAACGTCAGAATAGATCTGCACAGTTCCAATTTTAAATCTTATAAAAAAGAACCAGCCAGTAACAAATTCCACAAACCATACAATCTATGTAGTCCTTACCTACAAAATCACTTACTCTATCAAAAGACTACAAGACAGACGCAACTAAATAATGCATACAGCCAAAGTGTCGCTGCATCCCCTATTGATTCCAATTGCGTGTGTATTGGCCCTATCACGCATTATGCAGTATTCATAGTGGAATCGAGCAGCCTGCCCTTGTAAATATTTAGCTTTGCACGGATCATTTGATGCAATTAAAGATTCATGGATTCTGGGACGTATTTATAGGATGTTAATTGGATTTAACTGTGTAGAGGGGTTCTGAATTTGCATGCAATGAATGTGTTTGTTTGCGTTTTATTTTGTCGTATATTTGTGAGTTGGTAAGAGTGTTATGTCGCCACTTGCGACACCCTAAATTCTTCAGACAATGACTAACACCGCATTGAGCTTTGCACCGTGAGATTCGCCATCTCAGCAATTCGATGGCGTGGGACCGAAGATTGCGCAATAGCAGTGATGCATATTGATTTTGTGTTTTAGTGAATCACTCTTGTTTCTCACATCGAGCAATTGTCGCGCATCTTAATTTTACCGATCTATATGTAATAATTACTTTAATTAAATTCATTAAGTAAATTATATCGGTTTTATTTGCATCCTCGACTGCAGCCGTACGTAATTGGCGCAGTCGGTAGGATACTCGCGGTCGGTTTCGCGTAAAGAGGAAGATTTCCGCTATCGTAAAGCCACCCGTGCGGCTATCCAGTCGCTCCAGAGTATCCCGAATCTACACGTCGTGCTGTATCGAGGAATCAAGACATTGACATTGATTTTACGCAAAGGGCCTGATATAATGTTCAAGTAAGTACATTAGATTATTTCTAGTGAACGCTTTCTCCTAGCCTGTACTAATATAACCTTCCAAAATTTTCTTTCCACGAAAATCCAGGAATACTAGGGTAGTTAGAAGTAGAGATTTAGCGTTAGATTTAGAAGAAATATTAATTTAGATACTTTGTACGAGGACACAGAATCGTTTTCAGAGAATATGTCTTTGGATTTAGATACCGTTTTTAAAGCATTACGGTTGTTACCCGAATTTGACGGGAACCCGAATGTGCTGACTAGGTTTATTCAATTGTGTGATCATTTAGTTAAGGAAAATTACAATGTTCAAGGTGGTTCCGAATTAATTAAATCTGCACTTCTTAATGGTATATTAAATAAAATTGTAGGGTCTGCTGCTCGCTTAATCAACTCAAATGGTATAGCAACTGATTGGAATGGCATCCGTAAGGCATTAATAAATAATTTTGCTGATCAAAGGGATGAAACCGCTCTTTATAGTGATTTATCTCTTTTAACACAGGGCTCTAACACTCCGCAAGAGTTCTATGAGCGTTGCCAGAACCTTTTTAGTACAATTATGACATATGTTTCCTTACACGACTCTTTAAAAACTACTATAGATGCTAAAAGGGATTTATATAAGAAATTAACGCTCCAGGCGTTCACGCGCGGATTAAAAGATCCTATAGGATCACACGTGCGTTGTATGCGCCCTCAAAACATAGAACAAGCACTAGAATTTGTTCATGAAGAAACTAATACCATGTATCTGCAAAATCGTAATAACCGTTTGCCTGATAAAATAATTAATAGCAATAACCAACCCGGTAATCATTTTAAAATGCCCTCCCAGCCGTTTAATATGCCTGATCCAAGGCCTAATAATTATAGCATGCCAGGGCCTACACGATTCAAATTTCCAGTCCAACAATCGCCGCAGTGGAAACCGATTTATTTCCAACCTCGTCAGTTCGGTCCGACCCGAACTCAGCAAATGTTCAGGGCACCCCCACCGAACTATAACCGTCGGAATAACCCATTTCAAGTAGTCCAGCAGAATTCTCCTAACCAGCCTAGCGGGTCAGCGCAACCACGCCCAATGAGTGGTGTTAGCCATTTCATGAGCAGACAATTACCACCTACTAACGCTTTATCTAGGCATGATTGGAACAGATCAGGGAATCCTCCACCTAATAATTATTTCAAAACTCGGGAGATGCATCTTAACGATTGTTTCATTGATCCTTCGATCAATGATTTCCTTAACGATTATTATGAAACTTATTACGATTACTATGAGTACCCAGAAAATTTGTATTATGAATATCAACCATCCCCTCAGGAATGTTTAGAATATGCCCAGCAGCCCGGAAGCATAAAAGAGGACGACAAAGAATCCAAGGAGCCGGATTTTCGGAAAACTCCGAAATCCGACAAATTAAAATAGAGATAAATCTCCAAACTCAACGGTACCTTCCATACATTCAAATTGAGTCACCTCCACTTAAGCTTTTAATAGACACAGGTGCAAACCAGTCGTTCCTATGTCCTAATGCTGTCGAAAAATACTTTAGTTATATTCCATTAAATTATTCTCCATTCGAAGTACATAGTGTTCATGCCAAAACCAGAAACGACTATTCAATTACTTTACCTATTTTTAAAGAATTTAATGATTTAAGTATAGTTTCATTTGATATCTATAAGTTCCACGACTTCTTTGATGGACTTATTGGTACCGATTTGCTAGAAAAATGGAAAGCTACAATAGATTATAAAAATAAATTATTTACAACTAAGTTCGCATCAAACCCCATTAGAGTCTATGATTCACGTAATACAAATTTGTATGAGAATATTATTCCAGCAGGTACATCTAAGTTACTAAAGATTCCAATTAACGTCCGCGATGGAGATGCTTATATTCCTGAACAATCTATTTTAAACTGTATTATACGTGAATGCCTTACTACCGTTAAACAGAATAGGGGTATATTAGAAGTACAGAATCCTAGTAGAAATGATATAATATTTTCAATGGATCGTGCAATGTCTGCAGAAGTTCATAATGACGAATGCACGCGCACTAAACAGCAAAACCAACGCGTAAAAGACGTATTATCGCGTCTGCGTACTGACCACTTAAATTACGAGGAACGTATTAATCTAGAATCATTGTGCTCGCAATATGCAGATGTTTTTTATATTAAAGGTGAACAATTAACATTCACAAATAAAATTAAACATTCAATTAAAACTACAGATGAGGCTCCAGTCTATACAAAGAGTTAAAGATAGGTAAAATGTTAGAACAAGGTATAATTTGACCTTCAAATTCTGCTTGGAGTTCTCCTATTTGGGTGGTAGCTAAGAAAGCTGACGCATCAGGAAAGGCAAAGTGGCGTATTGTTGTAGATTTCAGAAAACTTAATGAGAAACCCATAGACGATAAGTACCCTATCCTCAATATAGCTGACGTCCTAGACAAATTAGGCAACTGCCAAAATTTTACTACGCTAGACCTAGCTAGTGGATTTTACCAGGTCGAAATGGACCCCCAAGATATTACAAAAACAGCATTCAATGTAGAACATGGTAATTTCGAATTTTTGAGAATGCCCATGGGACTTAAAAATTGTCCATCTACCTTTCAAAGAGTGATGGACAACGTGTTGTGCGAACTCCAAAATACTATTTGTCTAGTATACCTAGATGACATAATAGTTTTTAGTACATGATTGCAAGAGCACATAGTCAACCTAGAAAAAGTTTTAAAAGATTACGCGAATCTAATTTCAAGATACAAATGGACAAATCTGAGTTCCTTAAATTAGAAACAGCTTATCTAGGGCATATTATAGGCAAAGATGGAATAAAGCCTAACCCAGATAAAATCTCAGCAATACAAAATTACCCTTTACCTAAAACCCCTACCGAAATTAAAAGGTTTTTAGGACTTCTTGGTTACTATAGAAAGTTTATACCTGATTTTGCTAAAATAACCAAACCTTTGACTCAAAGCTTAAAGAGAGGCTCCAAAATTACACTTGATCAAAATGATTTCGAATGCTTTGAAAAATGTAAGACTCTTCTGGTCAATGATCCAATTCTTCAATACCCTGATTTTAAAAAAGAATTTATACTCACTACGGATGCTTCAAATTTGGCAATTGGAGCAGTACTTTCACAAGGAACTATTGGATCTGATAAACCAATAGCATATACCTCGCGTACGCTTAACTCTAGTGAAATAAACTATAGCACTATTGAAAAGGAATTATTGGCTATAGTCTGGGCAACGAAGTATTTCCGACCATATTTATTCGGACGTAAATTCAAAATTGTGACCGACCATCGCCCTTTGCAATGGGTGATGAATATTAAAGAACCGAATTCCCGTTTAACCCGTTGGAGATTATGGTTAAGCGAATTTGAATTCACAGTTGTCTATAAGCAAGGAAAGCATTATACTAATGCAGATGCTTTGTCACGAATAGAAATTCTTAATGAAGAAGCTAGTTCGATAGTAGTTAACACTTCACAAGGTGCACCTTCAGACTCAGATTCGCGCCCATAGTGATTTAGAAAGTCCCATATTAGAAATACCTATTTCTGACGACCCCCTTAATAAGTTTAATAAGCAAATATATCTTAACGTTGTTGGAGATATAAAAAGCAGGCCTAGTGTTTCTAAACCATTTGAAACACATACTAAAACTGTCATACAAATTTCAAAATCTAACTTAGAACAAGACGTTATTAGCGCAATTAAAGAATACGTTAATCCAAAAGTAAAGACAGGTGTTTTAATAAATCCTACATTAGAAATGTATTCTATTATACCTATTATTCAACGATATTTTAAAAATTCTGCAATTAAATTAGTATTTACCAAAACCGAAGTAGAAAATGTAAAGATTATTTCAAGCAACAGGAAATTATAAAGAAATATCATGAAGGGAAAACCAATCATAGAGGCATCAACGAGTGTTACCTAGCACTATCGCGTAGATGCTATTGGCCAAATATGAAGGAACATGTAACAAAGTATATCAATGAATGTCAAATATGCGAGCAAGCTTAATATGATCGCAACCTAGTTAAACCAAGGTTACAAATTGTACCTCCACCTACAAAGCCTTTTGAGGTTGTACATTTCTGCTTAGTTTTGAAACGAATAAGTATCTTGTAATTGTAGATGCATTTTCTAAGTATGGTCAAGCATACTTCTTGAAAGATGCTACAGCTATTAGCGTCGTACAAGCTTTACTAAAGTTTTCTACTCATCACGGAGTACCCTTAACTATTGTAACAGACAATGGTCCGGAATTCAACAACCAAATATTTTCTGAATTTACTAGATTGCACAAAGTGAAACATCATAAAACCTGTCCTAATACACCCAATGAAAATGGAATGGTAGAACGACTAAATTCCACGCTGTTAGAACATTTGCGTATATTAAAATTGGAACACCGAGGAGAACCAATTACTAATCTTATAACTCATGCTATATTGGCATATAACAGCTCAATACATAGCTTTACAAAATGTAGGCCCATCGATATAATTACCGGTCATTTTGATCCCCGGGATCCTTTAGATATGAATATATCAGAACATCTCTTACAACAATATATTCAGGAACACCGTAGACGAATGTCAAAAGTATACGATATTCTCAACGATACTTCACTTCATCGCCGCACAGGAATTACTGAAAATGTTAATAAAAATCGTGAACCTGAAAAAAATTATGAACCAGAGCAACAAGTTTTTATTAGGAATCCTTTATGCCACAGACAAAAGTTAGCAGCTCGATATACTCATGATACGGTGTTAGCGGATTTGCCTATTCATAACTATACAAAGAAAAAAAGAGGCACTGTGCCTAAATCACGCCCAAAACGGGTGCCTAATAGTGCTCGTTTGTTACAGAAGACTGCAAATACTACCAGTCCTGACCTTGGCCCAGGCCCGAGCATACAATGCCATTGCAATCTTAAAGCAAAATGAAAATAATTTAGTTGCTGAAATGAATCACCAAATAAGTTTAAGTAAGCAGTGGGTTTCGCGTAGCTCAAACGTTACAGATAAAATAGTAGAAAACCAAAATAAAATCGAGAAAATTATGAATTCTATTTTAGCTAGCAATGTTAGACATGAAACAGATACCATAAAATATGCTCATTTGGCACAGTTACTAATGATATTGGGAGACAACATAGATAATTTGTCTAAAAAACTTGACAAATTACAAAATTTATTAGCATTTATTAGAGCTAGAAGTATTCATAATTCTGTATTGAACTATGCTATGTTCAAGGACATGATGAATAGATTAAGTATGTTATATAATAAGGATCAATTTCTAGATATTAGTTTAAGAGAATATTTTGACATAATTAGACTAGGATATTATTACAATGGGAATAAAATAGTGATAGTTACAACATTTCCGATAATAAATATATATATACATACCCTACTAACTTTATCCTATATAAATTATCCCTGGCTCCTAATTATGATAATAAGGTCCTGTACATGGAGACAGAATGTCCGAAGTATAGCCACGGTCTCCTTTGCGAGGATAATTTAAGTCGCCATCATGGCAAACAATCGGACTGTATCCAGCAGCTTATACTACACCAGAAAATTAATGAATCCTGTCATCCTGTTTTCTGAACTATGGAGCAACTAGACGAGCAGCACTTCATTCTGAGCTTTCCTAAACCTACGAAAGTTCGTTTAACCTATTCTGAAGATAATTATAGAATGCTGAAAGGGAGCTACTTATCCATCATACCCAAAGGCTACGCGCTGAGAACTACAGCATTTACTGCAAGCAATCGTCATGATCAAACTAAGGGAAAGATATTGAAAATTATGGACTTACCGATTATAAAGGAAAATTCGTATAACTTACCAATGAAAACAATAAAACTAGATACCATTGACCTTGGCAGTTTACATTCAAGTAACTCTGAAATCGTTCTACAAGAACCTGTAACGCTACAGCCGTCGAACACTGAAGCTGTATACCACACTACAATACCGGTATACATTCTACTATCCGGTGCATGTGTACTCATTATCATCTTTATACTTCGTCGTCGTAGATTGAAGCAACTACAGAAAGCCACTGATGGAATCGATATTAAGGCTAAGGATAAGGAGACCTGCGACACCGAGATTGATCCAGCTTCACCATCGACACTATTTTCGACTAGAGTTTTCAAAAAGTTGCCGATCTCTTGAAGGGAGATGTTATGTCGCCACTTGCGAAACCCTAAATTCTTCAGACAATGACTAACACCGCATTGCGCTTTGCACCGTGAGATTCGCCATCTCAGCAATTCGATGGCGTGGGACCGAAGATTGCGCAATAGCAGTGATGCATATTGATTTTGTGTTTTAGTGAATCACTCTTGTTTCTCACATTTATCACAATTGTCGCGCATCTTAATTTTACCGATCTATTTGTAATAATTACTTTAATTAAATTCATTAAGTAAATTATATCGGTTTTATTTGCATCCTCGACTGCAGCCGTACGTAATTAGAGTATGAATAGGTCCGTTATAATTATTCAAGGTTTAATTAAATGAGCCAGTGAAATTCCTCAGGGTATATGGGTATTTATTTCTAGTGGCAATATAAAAACCGGCCAAGTGCGAGTCGGACTCGCGCACGAAGGGTTCCGTACTTGGTAAATTGCGGTTTACGATTTTAGACGAATAAAAAAAAACTACTTACTAGATCTCGTTCAAACCAATTTTCGCTGGTAGTTTACATAGTAATGTACATCATATATTTTTTTTAGTTTTATCATTCTCTTATTTTAGAAGTTACAGGGGGGGGGACACACATTTTACCACTTTGGCAGAGTCTCTCGCGCAAACTATTCAGTTTAGAAAAAAATGATATTAGAAACCTCAATATCATTTTTGAAGACCTATCCATAGATACCCCACACGTGTGGGTCTGATGAAAAAAAATATTTTTAGTTTTAGTTTCAAGTATGGGAACCCCCAAAATTTATTGTTTTATTTTTATTTTTGTGTGAAAATCTTAATGCGGTTTACAGAATACATCTACTTACCAAGTTTCAATAGCATAGGTCTTATAGTTTCGGAATAAAGTGGCTGTGACATACGGACGGACAGACAGACAGACAGACAGACAGACAGACAGACAGACAGACAGACAGACAGACAGACAGACAGACATGACGAATCTATAAGGGTTCCGTATTTTGCCATTTGGCTACGGAACCCTAAAAAGGTTCTATCTTTACTTATAATATTCTTTGAACTGACCGATGATCTCGTCATCTGTAGTTATTTGGAATTATGCAGTATTCTTAGTCGAGTTCAGCAGCCACCCTTGTAAATATTCAGCTCTGCATGGATCATTTGATGCGATTAAATCTGCTGTATTTATAGTATGGTACTTGTATTTAACTGGGTAGGTGGTTCTTGAATAATTTTGCCTGATGTGGTGTAGGGATCGTGGTGCTGCGTACGTGTATATGCGAGATGATTGGAGTCTGCAAAAATGATAATTGTATGATAAATGATAATGTGTATTATACTCGTATAATTATAAAAACAGGGACGAAATAAATTTGCTCACAATTCGTGACCTAATGACGATATGGCAGCTGATTATGAGGTCAACGGCAGCTGTTGGTAGTTTTGTTATTTGAAATTATGTGTTCAGATTTTTTTCTTTTGTTGTCCGTTATTAGATACCGATCGATACCTATTAAGTTTGCGAAGTTTCGGTACACAATTATTTATTTTGACCCTATGTAATAATATGATAAGTTTGAATACCAAATGCTATCATTATATAAAAATTCACAGGACAATTTATGATGATTAAGTTTGATTATATATAATCAGTGATTTTACCACACTCAACACGGGCGGTTTATCATTATCCCCGGGTTTTCATCATCTCAAGTGTACAGAACTATCATCGTGCACTTGAACTAAGTGTATAGACCTTCGTCGTACACGACCTAGCTTAAAGCTAGGAACATAAAACGTCCATAAAACACAACATTTACGTTTATGAGTTCGGTGTCAACAGTAACAAAATTTGTTAACGTGCCAAACCAAATTCGGCGACGCTAAGTGCTATGATGTTAAACTAACAATATGTACCATCGTGTACTAAATAAGGTGACTTTGATTTTGTTATTTTTGCCATCGACTTGCAAAACTGCCTGCCTTTATTCTAAACAAACCCATAATTTTCACTTAAAAACTACTGAACTTATTTACTTAAGTAAAAATATTTGGGGTTGGCAAGTGAATCTGGAGTTTCAATTGTTGATTGATTTCATTGTTTTGATTGATTTCATGTATATGGTGACTTGCGGCGAACTGTGACGCGATTGAGCGAAATAAAGGCTCCAAGGTTTTTTCAAGGGATCTGGCTATTGGGCAAAGCCAGCTCACGAAACTGAAGACCGACAATGGCAGGATCGTATCCGCCAAAACGGAGCTTCTGAGGGAGATCGAGACACTCTATGGACAATTGTACACATCAATCAGCAAACCCGTTGCGAGTCTAGCAAACGACCCAAGAGCTAGATTGACCCGACACTATACCGAAGATATCCCGGACGTCAGCCAGTACGAGATTAGGATGGCTCTGAAACTGCTTAAAAACAACAAGGCACCGGGTGATGACGGAATCACGGCTGAACTCCTGAAGGCGGGTGGAAAATCGGTCCTCAAGGCCCTTCAGAAGCTGTTTGATTCCGTCATACTCGAGGGCAAAACGCCACAGGCATGTTGCACGGGTGTGGTGGTACTCTTCTTCAAAAAGGGCGACAATGCCCGGCTGAAGAACTATAGGCCCATCTCGCTTCTTAGCCATGTTTACAAGTTGTTTTCAAGAGTCATCACGAATCGTCTCGCGCGCAGGCGATTTGTGACGATTTCCAGCCTCCCGAACAAGCCGGATTCCGAAAAGGCTTTAGCACCATAGACCACATACATACGCTGCGGCGGGTTATACAGAAGACCGAAGAGTATAACCTGCCTCTCTGTTTAGCGTTTGTGGACTGCGAGAAAGCCTTCGATTCGATCGAGACTTGGGCTGTACTGCAGTCTCTCCAACGGTGCCAGATCGACTACCGGTACATTGAGGTGTTGAAGTGTATGTACAAAAACGCCACCATGCCAGTTCGTCTTCAGGATCAGACCTCGAAACCAATCCTTCTCCAGCGCGGCGTTAGACAGGGAGACGTCATTTCTCCGAAACTGTTCACTGCTGCGTTGGAGGACGTCTTCAAGGTTCTGGACTGGAAGGGGCTTGGCATCAAAGTTAATGGCGAGTACATCACTCACCTTCGGTTTGCCGACGACATAGTGGTCATGGCTGAGACCATGGAGAGCCTCAGTAAAATGCTCGATGACCTCAGTAGAGCTTCCGAAAGAGTGGGTCTTAAAATGAACATGGACAAAACCAAGGTCATGGTGAATGCCCATGTAACACCCACTCCTATCAAGATCGGAGACTCTACACTCGAAGTTGTTGATGATTATGTTTACTTGGGACAAATATTTATTATTTTATTGGGTATCTTCTCATCCAATTTACCGCAGTATCTCAAGACCTAAGTCTATGACCAGTGTGTGTTGCCAGTGATCACCTATGGGACCGAGACGTGGTCGCTCACAATGGGCCTTATCAGAAAGCTTAAAGTCACCCAAAGGGCAATGGAGAGGGCTATGCTCGGAATTTCCTTGCGTGATCACGTCAGAAATGATGATATCCGCAGAAGAACCAAAGTTACCGACATAGCCCGAAGAATTGCCAAACTTAAGTGGCAGTAGGCAGGGCACATTGCTCGCAGAACGGATGGCCGATAGGGGCCGAAAAGTTCTGGAATGGCGACGGCGAACCGGAAGACGATACGTTGGAAGGCCTCCCACTAGGTGGACCGATGACCTGGTTAAGGTTGCGGGAAGGCGCTGGATGCGAGACGCACGGGATCGGTCAATGTGGCGACGCCTGGGGGAGGCCTATGTCCAGCAGTGGACGTCTTTCGGCTGAAATGATGATGATGATGATGATGATCTGGTGACTACAGCTGATTTCGTGGTCATCTACCTTTAGTGAAATTGTTTATCCTCGTAAATACGGATATCCTGCATATCGGATTGTAACGCGGTTTTTCTGGACATTACTTTTTTAAATAAAGTTTTTTTTACAGTGCATTGTTTTCCAAATCAAACTTGTATGCAATTTCAGCTCAATCTGTTGTGGATAACTGTTTTATAAAATTCAGTTGCTATATTTGACCCACATATACTAACTAACCAACTACCTAACAATGCAAGTATTTATTTGAAATCCAACGCAATCAATAAATGGAAATATTATACAACATACATACAATTGAACAATCTAAAAAAGAAAACCTATATACAAAGGAGAGAGGGTAAAATAAGCCCATTATAAATCGGCCCAAACAAAACTATTGTGTAGTAGAAATAAGATTCATATTCCTAAACTTCAAACATTAACCACAGATTCACCCCACCTAGCACTGTCCAAAAAAATATATCATCAATGTGATTAATGTTGAGCGCACATCGGTCGAACAGACATTTTGTTTTGAGTTGTCGCCACCATCCATCTTGGAGACGTTCTGTTCGCTACAGTAATTAATTAACCCGAACTTGCCTCCTCATCTACGCCCAAATATATTGTTAGAAAACTGGGTGAATGGGGAGATGTAATTAGTACAAAACTATCAGTTTGGTATTGTTTTGAAGATTGGTTTTTGTGTTGATTGTATCAGATTGTTTGATGAAGAAAACTCAGAATGATTGAAAATAGCAATCAAAAATAAAATTAGATTTTTGGTTTTTTAAACCGTAATGTCTTCTGTGATGTGGCACGTATATAAAAGTTTGAAACCTCCACTTAACATCAAGTGTGGATTGATTATAAGAATGAACATGTGAAAATTGCAGCTTTATAGCCAAAATAGCAGGCGAGTGTAAATTATATTAGAAAAAGCCCAAAATGTAACGGTTTGCCTATATGACCTTTCGGTAGTCATCATCATCCTTTTAATGTTCCCACTGCTGGGACACAGGCCTCCTCTCTATGAGAGAGGGAATTGGCATTAATCCACCGCGAGGGCCCAGTGATGAAATGATGACATGTGTTGTCTTCGAATTTTTGGTTCTAAGACTTGTTGGTTTTCTCACGATGTTTTGCTTCACCGTTTTAGAGCAGTGGTGATGAAATAATTTATACAAAGTAAAGCTCCTGCCTGGATTCGAACACACGATCGGATACGTAAGTCGGGGCCATTACCACTGGGCCACCACTGCTCTGAACAGCCCTTTCGGTAGTGCATAGCATCACTTGATCTCGATACACTAGGGGCCTTACTAGTTCTAGCTGCTTTTACCACCAGAAATCAGAGATTCAACTGCATTTCTGAATCTAGATACTGTCAAATAGGCGCCCGATTGAAAATGTGCAACTTTGCAATTATTGCGACGCCTGTTTTGTAACGCTCTTATTAATACCATTACATAAATACACAAAGAAATAAGCATCCTTTACATAACAAAAGACAGTCGTTAATATTTCAGATGCAACTACGCGCCAGCAGATGTACAAAAGTAAAAGAAAAATACATAAAAGTTATGTTTTTAAGTAAAAATCTTAAAGTTCCCTGTGAAATCTGGACAATAAACACAAAAGAAAAGACAATATTTCGCAGCTTGGCGGAAACTTGGCTAGTTACAAAATCCGCATACAGAGCTTTTTCCAAGTTATCTGCAGGAGGTCTTTGCTGAAATATTTCATGAAATCTCTGGTACTTTGTTACATATTATTTAGAACTTTTATCAGCGTAACTTATATTATTGCTTCATCGGAAGGTATTAGACTCAATTAACACTAAATGTGGCATTTAGTGTAAATTATGTTTGGTATCATACCGAAAACATCGTTGGTATTTACCTTCTTGTTCAAAATTCATCCTGGCAGCTCTTAGATACTGTAAAGTAAGTTTGCCTCACCGGTATTCGCGTATACACTTAGCTAGAACTACTGCAATGCAATCCTCCATGCTTTAAGCTGCCTGTCGACTTGGTGCGGAGCGGAGAAAAGAGAAGTGGAGCCAACCAATTGAATTGTATAAAAACTCCGATCGCGCGTCAGTGCGGCGTTTGAGTAGTGCTCCTCTTTTCTCCGCTCCGCGCCAAGTGGACAGGCAGCCTTAAGGGCCCCTGCAGCAAGCAATCTTCACGGTACAAATCATACAAATCTTGAATGCCAAAGTGAGAATGTCTGTTCGATTGGTAGTTAGTTCCAAAAACAAACAATAATCACACAAGATAACCCGAACACATCTAATAAGTTCTAAAACTAATCAAATAATAAAGTAGAAGATTGAACACGTGCCCAAATTCAAATCCAACACTACCCCAAATCTTTTTACCTCTCAAACTTAAACAGGCTTATAAGATCAAAACATGATTCGTCCAGATTGGCATCCATAATTACTTCAAAAACTTTATTATAAGAAATATTCAAAATACGTCTCTAGGACGTAGTGCGGTGAAGTGAGCAGTCCTCGGAATCACGGCCCGTTATTTACTCATTAAAACTTTGAATTGGAGGCGTTTCTTCGATAGGGGAGGAGGGGGTAGGGTAAACTTTTCAGTGATATGCCAGATGTTTAATGTTTACCTTTTTTCGTGGGGAGCGAGGCAGCGGTGGTTCGTTTGCATATGAATTTGTGAGGCAATAACTTTGAGGTGTTGTGCTATACAATTTTGCAGTAAATAAATTGTTTTGCATCTACCATCTTACTTATAAACGCAGAATAAATGTATACCTGGAATAACCATTCATTTTCATAGGTTTATACTTTCATAACTTTATTCTGTGTTTATTAGTTATAAGAGGACTAGAATTTATATTTGTTTACTTATCAAATCATTTTTTTAATTTTATTAATAAACAGATTGAGGTTGGATGATCATTTTTATTTTAGTTTAGTCAGTTTTTTGTGCATCATTCACCATCATTAGTGCGACCGAGCTCTGCTCGGGTGAAATTAGAGAAAACTACGTTTTCTAAAAATGAAACCTAGCTAGATCAATTTATTGTCCCCGAAACTCTCTGCATACTAAATCTCATGAAAATCGTTGGAGCCGTTTCCGAGATTCAGATTATATAATATACAAGAATTGCTCGTTTAAAGGTAGGTATTAGATAGATTTCAGCCGAAAGAATTTGACTCATAGACATACACCTCTCCCAAGTGTTGCCATATCGACCGGTAAAGTGCTTCTTGTTTCCAACGGACTCTCGCGACCCTCATTACATCATGACTTTAAATCTAAAAATAAAGTAGGTACACTACGACATGCAATGATAAACTTTATCTTTAAAAGCATTTTGCTTTTTATTCATTCCTAGTCGATACTTGAAACAATTTGTATCGTTTTTAATATTTTAGTGGGTATCAAAAGTTTTGTAAGTTAATTAGGTCAGTATACGGATATTATAGACTCCATTGTTTTGAATAAATCATGGTTTTGCTCAGCTGGCATTTCCCAGATATATAGAAGTAACAAACATTACTACGGACTGAAATATTATTATTAAGTATACCCATATATTGGCGACGTAAGATATTATCGGCGAAATAATAACAACATTCTCTTTACAATCTTAAATTTATATTAAAAGGTACAAGCCGCTCGATGGAATTTCGCATTGGTCAAAATTTTCTCTCAAAAAATAACCTCAAAAAATCTTTTTTGCCTGGCCTGAAGAAAATACTAACATATTTTCTTCACATCCACTGGACTGAAGCCATAGAAAATAAACTAAGACCACTTCTGCTAATGGCAGACGAGAGACCATAAAGTTTCCACTCCACACAACCTTAAAAATATTTGCTGACAACCTCTATTTTATTAGCTACGACCAAAACTACGCAAAAATCTTTGACAAACAATAAAAGCATCAACGATCATAGTTATTCTGGAAGCGTCCCATCTCCGCAATCACTTTCGAATAAAAATATCGATTTCATTTTCCTTTGTGTGTTTGCGCTTAAAGTGAGCAAATAATAAAATAAGGCGCGGTTACCAAATCCAATAATATCGCGGCACAAAGGGTCCTCGATTGTGACGGATACTGGGAATGGAATTTAATATTTTACTGAAGCTAGACCCGAAATTATTTTAGCTGAGGACTGGAATTGTGTAGCCGTGACTGGTGGTTCTGATTTCGAATAGAATAAGCTTTTAGTTTTGGAGACGTTTCATGAATTGGGAATTATCTGTGTGACAGATAGTGATCCAAAGTGAAAACGGTGCTGGATATGTCCAAATTACGATTAATATTAAATCTGGAGCTGCAAACATGTCTAGAAATTGCCGTATTTTTAAGTAAGTAAGTAAGTAAATATTTATTTCTCAGTATATGGTACATTGAGATCTTACATTTAAAATTGTTTCACACATACTACCATTGCGTGGTGTAGAAATATTAAATAATGAACTAGCTACATGCAAATCAAAACTAACATTATAAGACCATTATATAAATCATATCAATAACCAAAAATAAATCATAATATCAATAAAATTAATCACAAAGTCAATAAAAAAAAACAAAAATGTCAAAAAAATAAGTCATCATGTCAAAATATCAATCATAGCGTCAAAAACAAAAAAAAAATACAAATAATAAAAAAAAAACAAAATTACAATGTTAAAGAATTCATAATAATGTCAAAATACTAATATCATTATTAAGATTTGTAGCGTTACGTATAGCTCAGTGGAGCTATACGTAAGCCACGTTATTAAAATCAAGATAAAAAGATAAAAATTAAATTAAAGCTATAAAAATAAAAGGGTATAAAGTATAAGGCCGGCTTCAGACGTCGTGGGCAGCTAACCAGGAGCAGGTCGGGCAGGAAGTCGTGGAATGCCCGAGGTAGGCCGGTGAGCATGCACCACGACGGACATGCAGGCAAACGGGCAGGTAGGCAGGTCAGCAGACACCACGGGTAGGTGGTCAAGGCAGGAAATCAGGCAGGTAGGCAGTAGAGTAGATAGCAGGACGGATAATCAGGCAAACGGGTAAGCATACGTAGGCTCCGAGTGGTATGGAGGCCGGCTATGGCTCAATACGCCAAACAGCGAGCCCTTTGATGCCACGAGATGGCCGTTGAGGGTAAGTATCCAGGAAATAATGCTCTCGGGAACCACACAAAATATATATTTAATTGGAGCACTTCAAATAATAATAGTCTTACATAAGCTGATAATTCACCGTTTTAAGAGTTTCAGAATAGAAAAAGACATAGTATTGGTATAACAGACTCTTGGCGTTCAGGCCAGACCTAAGACTGAAAAAAGCTGAAGCCCGTTTTTCATTCGATCTGCCATCTCTTCTCAATTTCAAATTCAAATCTCAATCAGAACAAAACGAATAAAAAACGGCTTTACAAAGGCGGGTCACTCTGCACTGACCTTACAATAATGTACAACTAGCTTAAGGAAAGGTCTAGGTAGTCCATGGTACCTATGGTATGTCTATGGCTTTAAGAAAATAAAATAGACAGACAGATTTCATGTCAGATGAAAATGTCACAGTAGAAAAATAGTACTAGAATTATAAATTACGAATATAATTTAAGTTTAGATATTTAAAACAGTCAGAGATAACTAAATATGCTTTCCAGATGTAATAATACAAAGAATATATATAAAAATGAGTTACACAAATTGATGCGATATCAAAAGATGTGAAGATGGATTGTGGAGTGTTATGAAACGTAAGTAGATCCATTGAGATAATATGTACTACGTACTAGAGAAGCTATCCTAAGCAAAATACATGCTCCATTTTGTCAATTTTGACAAGAGTTTAAACTAAAAATTCGCTGCAGCGCTGAAACAATAATTAGTCATCTAACAAAACAATATAAACATGCAGCGCTAGAGCGCTTCTAAGGTGTAGTTTTCTCGCGACCAAAAAGACGGCAGCGCCGTGATTTTCATGGCGCTTACGCGTTTCATACAACGTTCTGCAACACCTTGTCATTCATATAGACTAATTTGCTGACTGACTACAGAAGCGACATAGCTTTGTATCTAACAAGCTTCATTAGAATTTTCACTTTTTCAAAATTTATTACGTACCATACATAAACTCACGCCTTTTTCCCATGGGGGTAGGCAGAAACTACAGAACGCCACCTGCTACGATCCTTACATACTTCTTTTGCTTCACACACATTCATACGTCATCTAGTCATACACACACGCCAATTCAAAATTTATTAATAGTTGAAATAACCGACTGTTAAAGTATAAGTCAATTGCGCTTACAATAAGTTAAAAAATATCAAATCGGAATAGGGAATTTTACAATTTGCTTGAAACACGAATCTTCGGTACTTTTTATTATAGTAATAAACCTTAAATAAACAAAATGTAAATTAAGTCTTACATTATTTAATAATTGTTTTGCATCTTTCATTTTTATCTTTTTTCATTGAATAACCACAGTCAGTTCTTTTTCTAAATATTTATTTATTTATTTAAACTTCATTTACAATGGTGATACATAGGCGGACTTAATGCAGCAAGGCATTCTCTACCAGTCAACCTTTGGGTTAAAAAGAACACAGCATTGGTAGGAGTCCAAAAAAATAAAAATAACATACATACATACATAAACTCACGCCTTTTTCCCATGGGGGTAGGCAGAAACTACAGAACGCCACCTGCCACGATCCTTTCATACTTCTTTTGCTTCGCACACATTCATACATCTAGTCATACACACACGCCGGTTATGGGTACTGCACACTTGGCCTTTCTAAAGAACATCACCTATAAGGTCTATATATGTCTTTCTAGGGCGGGGGACGCCCTAGAAAGACATATATAGACCTTCCCAGCGTTTCCATTCACGTCTGCCTTGTAAATACCTTTCGTTAGTCGCCTTTCATTCATCATTTCATTCAAATAAAAATAAATGAACAATAATCAAAATTAGAATGAATGGATGGAATGGATTTATATATGTTAGATTATTATTTTCCTCTTTAAAAAGAAACGTCAGCTAATTTTACCTACACTTGTTACACAAATTGTCACATCTTAATTTTTAGTCTATATGAAAAATGTCACAACATGACGTCCACCAAATATATTGTACAAATTATATTTTAAAATGATTATCTAGTTACTCACCGATGAAAAGTTATTCCTTTGCACTTCGCCGTATAAGTTGAATTATTAGTGCAATATCTTAAAACACACCACGGCATATTGAATGCGTCTGAACGTTTTTTTCGTTTAAAAACAAAAAAATACTTAAGCTGTCAAGATCTAGCAAGCAAATTAGTGAAATGCGGCTAGAAAACCGCAATTGAACGGCACGCAGTAGTGATGTGTGATGACTTCTCTAGTGCGTAGTACATTATTACCTCAATGAGTAGATCTTGAATAAATACCACAGATATTAATTATAATATCAAAATGTATGATTTAAAAATTCATTAACGGAATAAAAACACATGTCTAAGAGCCAAGCAAACATTTTACATTTAAATTTATTAATTGGTAGCATTCTCAGAGCAGGTGGTAATTTATTATAAATTTTAATTGTCATGCAACTGGCATTTCTACCGTATAACTGCAATCTCTGAGCAGGCACTAGTAATTTCCCGGCATGTTTTTTGTTCAGTCTTTCGGAGACTTGTTCATTCAATGGAAATAAATGACGGTTTTTTTTACAAATAGACAAACTTCAAAAATATACAGACATGGTAGTGGGAGAATTTTAAAGTCCTTAAATAATGGCCTGCAATGGTCCAAATAATCTGCTCCACTCATGGCTCTGATACATTTCTTTTGCACTATGAATGCTCTTTCCACATCCACTGAATTACCCCATATGACTAGGCCGTAACGCAATACCGATGAGACATATCCATGATAAGCACTTATGACAGTTTCTCTACTGGACACTAGTCTTAACTTGCGAAGAGCATACACAAACCTATCAAGCTTACTGCATATTCTTTCTACATGTTCCTTCCAGTTCAATTTGTTGTCAATTACTATACCCAAAAATAAAGCTGATGGCTCTGGTTGCAGAATTGCATTATTATGCCTAATTGCTGTTGGTATTACTGACAAGTTACATGTTTGAAATTGAACTATGTTGGTTTTTTCAATATTAACATGAAGATTATTGTACCCCAGCCTTTTTATCACATTATTTAATTCATTGTTAGTATCTATTTCTATGTCAGTTTTGTTGGAACATTTTATCGTCAATGTAGTATCGTCAGCAAATTGGATACATTTATATTTTAAACATTTTTTGAGGTCATTAATATACAATATAAATAGTGGCGGACCCAGTACACTTCCCTGCGGGACGCCAGAACCATTAGTCTTTAGTTCTGAGCAATATGTCGTCCTTGTATTATTTTTTATTCTAGAGATAATAGTTCTCTATTGGCGATTAGATAAGTAACTTTTAAGCCAGCATTTTTAGCGCTTTTATATATTAAGTACTTATTTTTTATTACTAAACACTTTTGTAGTTATTTAATATACACTAGGCTAATTCATTGCGGTATTCAAGACAATTAAATTCATTCTACGGGACTTCATCGAGCTTTATTGCCTCGGTGCTTTTCTGGTGGTCGCCACTGTTGATTCTGGTTTTCAGGTGTTGCAGTGGTTTGGGAATAGTGTAGCAGACTGTTACCAAACAAAAAAATACATTCCCAGAGGAGCTTCTTCCTTATACAGTTTTCTATCTGTAAAGTGTAGAGTTCGTAGGTAGGTCGCTGGTGTGTTGGGAGGCCGGGGGATGAACGGAAACAACGGTTTTCATCGGTAAACAAACGGCGGGCGAGCGTCCTTCGCGTTGTGTCGCGGTGCGTGTGCGCGTGTTGGAATCTAACGTCTGACTGCCGGGGCCAGGGGGCGCGATGGCGCGCCAACCCTTTCCGCGAATGATTGAATGTAGAAACGAATCGCGGACCGAATGAGCACAGGCGCGAATGGGACGCTCGCGCGGGCATTTCAATTTATTCATAACATCAATAGTTCCACACATAAATACATGAAATAGGCATGGGCAACATACAAGGTAAGTATTTAGTATTAAGACACATTTAGGTTATTTAGCTTTAAGTTATAGTTTTAGGATTAGTTATAAGTTTATTAGCTTAAGTAGGTACACATTACAGGTAAGTATGAATGTGTGATGCGTCGCCTACACTATCTAAAAACTCATTGTTAACTAATTCCTCCTCATTATTCAAGGCCTTCAAATCGTATCCATTGATGCCTTAACCAGTACCCATAAATCGGGAATACCTCTTCTCCGTGACTTCTCACGGTAACACTCGTGCCTATAAATCTCCTGTGGACCGATTTATTTGCAGAACCAACTTGTGTTTTTTTTACAAAACGACCCGTCTAAGAATTAATTACGTCCCAACCATCCATATTTTTTTACTCCAAATTACAACATAATTAAGTATCGTAAAACGCCCAAATAAACAATAGAAATGCAATTATTAAATTCTCGGACGGGAAAAATCACAGTCACAAGTGCTGCGAAGAAATTTACGAGCCCCCTGTACGTGGGGTTCGGTCCCAGGGACCCCTAGGGGCTCTCTATATTAAAGGAGGGTTGTATACTTATTAAAAGTGGAAGTGCAGTGACGCAGCGGGAATACCTAGTCAAACACCTTCGGGCTTGGTCCCTTATTGGGTCTATATTGGTCACCGGCTGTTATTAAATGCTTTAGATTTTCCTAGTTTTGTTTGTTAGTGGCAAATTTTAATGTATTGGGCTGTAATTGAGTGGTTGGCTAGTTGAGGTTTTAAGGGGTTGTAGATGTTGTTGTATTGTAGTGTAAAGTTCGTTGTTAATGTTCTTAGAAACTTTTTATGTTAGTTTAATTGTACGTTTTTTTTTATTTCATCATCATAATTTTATCTGCAGACATATAAGCTGTACATACGCATCGCCATAGTGACGAGCTCTGCTTCTCTTTCTTCGATAATTATTTCTTGTTAACTATTTACCAAGCTCGTGCTATTTATAGCATAACGAATAATAAATTTAGAGTTATTTTTCATTACTTGCATAAATGTCAAGCTCACATTGACTTAAAAAAAAATGGTTTTCTGTAAAGTCGGTTTACGGACGATAGTTTAACGTGACAACGCCATAACAAAACATTGATGAAATGATGATGAACGTTTAAAATTTAATTTTTAATCTCTTATTAATAATTGTGCAAAACTATTTTTCGCATAGGCCAATCGAGTGGAAGAGAGATAGATGCGGCGCAAGCCGAACGCTCAATCCGATCATGCCTTATGCTCGTGTAGCGCTCTCGCTCTGATCGTAATGTTACAATGAGCGTAACGTTACAATGCGCGTAAAGGGACACTTTTTCGTGCGTGCAGCCGGCGTTCATCGATTTATTAGACGTTATTACAATTTTTAATCTCTCATTAATAATTGTGCAAAACTATTTTTCGCATAGGCCAATCGAGTGGAAGAGAGATAGATGCGGCGCAAGCCAAACGCTCAATCCGATCATGCCTTATGCTCGTGTAGCGCTCTCGCTCTGATCGTAATGTTACAATGAGCGTAACGTTACAATGCGCGTAAAGGGACACTTTTTCGTGCGTGCAGCCGGCGTTCATCGATTTATTAGACGTTATCACGTCAATATACAATAGCATTTACTCACAAACATAAAAAAGTTTACAAGTAAATAAATCACCATGATACACAAACCAAATCTCAAAAAATAAACGCACCTCACAATAACAAAAAATACAAAAAAGAACAACTAGCATCCTTATTTGAAAAGAACAAAGATTTAAGGACAAGCTTGTAATGACATTGAAATTAAAGGGCAGAAGAAAACTTTTATTCCATTCGTAACATTAAAAAGTTCCGGTGAATTTGCTCACGCACCCTCCTTAAATGAATTATTCAGGGCGGCAAAATACAGAGTAAAAAGTTTAAAGAGCCCGTTGTCTGTCTAGCTGTCAATAATGTTCTTTAATTTATTTTTGCAGTCGCGTGCAATTGTTTCTTACTTAAATTAGCAGCTAATTTTATTTTTATTGATTTAGAATGCGATCGCCTTTGCCGATCTGTGGGACAATATGGGTTACAAAAGAAAATACTAATGAATTAAGTATATTTCTTTCCATAATTACGAAACATAGATTTAAAAAAAATACTATTCATTGGCATTGAACAAAGAATAGAAAGTTGTTCTTCTTGTTTAAGTCAATTGTAGTTTAGGTACATGACAAATAAACAAAATACCCATATAAAATTGCTCATAATTATAATTTTTCAAAATACTGAAAAGGTGAGAAAGCCTTTTTAGGAATAGGTATAATTACGTGTGTTCTTTGAAAATTAATGGGTTCAGGTAACTTAGATCCCATCTCCTAAAACGGATTTGAAAGGCCCAGAATATTTTAGCAACTTCAGTCAAAAATGTTGTAGACTGCTAAGCCGCGACACATTCGAGAAGCTAAAACGAAGTAAAAATACTCCTAATGCTGTTCTAAATAAACTCAGCTAAGGAAAACCACCTCCAAATCTGCCCGAAAAACACCCACATAAAGTTATAACATCGTTAGGCTTTCAAACTACAATATAAACTAGATAAAAGCATCATAAATCTAATACTGAAAACGTGATGTTGTAAATATTAATTTCTCAAAAATGGTATGTAATGTTGACATAACATCTCTAAAAAGTATCCAGAAAGTGAACTCTACCGGAGACTATTCACAACTGTCCGGTAAGAAGCGAGATTTTAAATTTGGAATCTCCTACTGTCCAGTAAGTAAGTATGTAATTTACTTACTGGACACTTGGTCATCCTTCATCCCTTTTTTTTTTTATGGCTTCGCACGGTTTAGGTCATCCTCTTTAGATCTGCTTAGAAAAAAAAAACATAGTACCAGACACAGATTAGAGTTTAGCCATTATAACATGGTTAGAGGGAGGCTCCAAATATATATCTATCTCTTTTTGGTATGACATTTTATGAGATACATAATATATTTTGGAGCCTTAAACATCCATTTTATTGTCTGTGACACTTTTTTTTTTTTTTTTTTTATGGGTCTGTGACACATAACGCGACGCAGAAAAAGTATGCACGTTGCGTTTTGTACTTAGTAATGTTGTAGAAGTATAGTGTGGGATTTTATGTTTGTATTTAGTCATTTCAGTTTATAAATCATGTTGGATTAAAGAGTCCGTTAATCAAGATGTACAACAAACAAATATAAATGCCCCCGGTAAATCGATCACAATATCTATCAGTAATTGCCCTAATATGAATGTAACCTTCAATATTAATTAAACGAATTTGTTGTTAAACTTTCTTTCATTTTTGAGAAAAGCATTATACAAACCTCAACCAGTAAGAAAGCCATCCTGGCCTCGTATATAACCGGACCTCACCTGCGGTTCGGTCCGGTTAACTCATACTCGGCCAGGAAGGCTTACTTACTGGATTCTGCTGTAATGTACTATTTCGCTCAAAATACACAGGTGCGTTAGTGCGTGCTATAAAAGTATTTTATTTTTTTCGGATTACGTTGTCAAAGGGTGCCAGTTGGGCCCTATTATGTATCTTCTAAATCCTTTATAATTTCTGTCAGACTGTCATTATTCATGACGCTTTAAAATAGCAACGGTAAATAATGTCGGGGTATCCCAGTTGCTGAACCTCGCCTCTCGTGGAGTTCGTTCGAATCCGAGCAAATAGCAATGTGACTTTTCAATTCATATTTAATTTCTTAGTTTCATATTTCATAACATCGTAAGGAAACATGGACTTAAAGTGAGTATATTATAAGATTGTGCTCCATTGGTGTAATTGCTGCAAGGCATTCCAGTGCGAGGATAAACTAATAAATAAATTGACATTACCATGTGGTCACAGTTAATGAATTTGACTCTATTGTATTTTAACTGTCACTTTAAATGGGTCATAAATCAAAAACCACAGTAGATATATAAATAATAGTTCCAATCAAGCCAATAATTGTTTCCCATATTTATTGCTTTTAAATTCTAGAACATCGTTTAAAACTTTGATCAGTCAAACTTACGTTAGTTAGGTATCTTATAGTTAAGTAACTTTGGTTACCAATTTGTTAAAAAAAAAGATATCTTTTGATTTACGAGTGGAGGACACTTAACATTCAAACATCAGAGACTGTCAACTCACCAACCAAGGATAAGTCTTTTACCCCAGCAATTTCATTATCATCGTTTATCTATACCCGTATATTGCCACAGGCTGTCAGAGTCAGCTCAGATAATATTTTTGTGGCGTTTTAATAAAATTTACTCCTCCTTGCCAAGGGTTCCCATCTTGAAAACACGAGTGCAGTTTATTGTCCACCCCTAAAGAGCGGAGGTACCTTTACAATTTCTTTTATACATTCAGAAAAGTAATTTGCTTTGTAAAAGTACATTCGGATTTTCGACGGCAATCTTTTTGTCCATATTTTTAGTTGAATGAGACTTTTCAATGCTTATTGTCAAACGTATATACGTTGAGACGAATCTATATGATTTTGGGTAATGCTCCGATGTGGCCGTGCGAATGTCGGACTGAGAATTTCTAATATTAAATTTCTAGGTATTGAATATTGTTTTCAATGATATTCGTAATCGTGTGACTGTTTTAATATTTGTTTTGAGTCATTGAAAATAGTGTTGAACTTTAAACTGTAAATCAATAATGCGAAACGATTTATTATACACGCAATGGGATCTCACAAAAGACGTTGACGCGATTTATATAAAAACTGTCGTCTATAAGATATTTTTCCTCGAAATTCTTGCAACAAGAACCAAGAAGAAAGAATAACCTCTTTAAAACCCAGACAGAGTACAAACAAACTTTGAAACTTGGATGACCTTTTGTAGAAAAGTCTTTCAAAATAAAATTACTAAGAACAAGTCCTAATACTTTACCACATAATATTCTTAACTATACGTAGGTAATATTTAATAACCATTATCACGCAACCTAGAATAAAGTCTTCGTAGATTCATAAACCACAGTAAAACCTTATATGATATTAATATTCGATCAAGAAAAATTAATAAGGGTGCGTCGACACCGAGAGAGGACATGCCGTAAAAAGATCGTAACATTTATATGAGCCTATAAAACTGAGTGATATTAATATTAAAGCGTATCTTTTGAATTTGTTTTATGTACGTATTATTAGATACGACGAGAAAATCATTTTATAAGGTAAAAATGTGTTTATAATGTCTACATTTTTAATGTACCTTAAAATGAAATGGAATCGTGTTATTGGAACAGACTCATAAAAAACTTTGTGAATTGTATCTACTTATACAAAACAGATTTTAATTTAACTTCAATCCAAAAATTACGATCTCGATCTCAATTTTATTAACAGGAAAAGACGATCCGTAATAAATTTTTAATAATATAGGCGTCAACAAAGAATCCATTCCACTCAAAAGCGTGACAACTGGCAGTATTAAGCAAATAAAAAAACACTCCGTTCGTAAGAAAAAAAGAAAATTTTAATAAAAATTTGCAACCCGTCCGATGTTCGCCTTGCCTCGCAATAATGAAACAGAACGATTGTTTGATCACCATTAAAAGTTTTGGAAACATTTCATTGTTTGCTGAGGAATGGGAACGTAAACAGAAAATGCCGACGGTTTAAAAAGCGAACGCTGCGTATTCAACTGTTTTTCGTTAACAACAATAATAAGACTGGCAGCTTTTATATCGTTTTCTTAGCTGATGAAGATCTTAGTTGATGAGAAATCTTGCTTACAATGAATCTGAGTTGAAATAACAATTTCTTAACTTTATCTAAAAGGGCTTGTCTTCATTGAGAATTTGTATTTAAAATTGCAATAATTTTAAGAACAGTAAAACAAGTTGGCTTTTAGAACAGTAGGTAAGTTAAATTGGTTACTAATATTAAAATATCAAAATGAGAAACCACTAAAGTCTTACCGGCGTTAAATATTTTCAGGACAACTAACAAAAGTCAAAAAAACTAAAGTCTGAAATACGTATTTACTTTCCTAATTAATCAAACAGTGTCCAAATAAGTCCATAATTATTCTACTACTAAATAATAATAATGAGAGCTCTATTACAATATTTAGATTTTAATGCTCGACTTGTCTCATTTGTCTACTTTTCTTGACGAGTAAACGAGTCTTCTTCAAAACTTAAAAAGTCTGTTCTAGAACTTTTGGTTTGGTCTTTGAAAAGTTTCAGTTTTCGACAACAATTTATAAGAAGCATCTGTTTTGGGTAAGGCTTGTGTCATAATGATGGTACATGAGTAGGTAATATTGTTGATGTAGAATATCTAATGTACGCTTCGAGTGGTCTAAAAAAGTCTTATATAACCCGTCTCGGTTTGTAAAAAGTGAAAATTCTAATAATGTAAAAAAAAAAATAAGTCATTTGAAACCTTTTTGCCGAAAACACACTAGCAGATGGCTTCCTTGGCGCCTAGATCTAGAACCTACCGAGTCGCCTGGCATTAGGCGCTAACTGTGCAGTTTGACCGGTCTAAACATTTTAGATCGTTCGATTATTGCGCTACTCACCAAGTGAGTCGCAAGGCTCTTGTCGTTAAGCAACTGTAAAGATCTTAATTGCCATTTTGACTCTGAAAATGACAAAATACCATTAAAATTTCAAAATTAAAAAAACCCCGACATATTTAACTTGCGAAAAAACCTCGATGCAAACAGTAAAATGTCCATAATTTTTAAACGGCTGAACCGATTTATTTAAACATCGCTAAGAACACTTTCGACAAAAGCACCTTTCAAACAAAACAAACTAAATCAAAATCGGTTCATCCATTTCGAAGGTATGATGCCACAGACAGACACACAGATACACAGCAACACACGTCAAACTTATAACACCCCCCTTTTTCCGGCGGAGGTTAAAAGCCCTCATTTCATAATTCAACGACCCATTCTATCCCATATCTGATAGCATAATTTTTAACGAAGCCTAGTCAATTTTTATTTCATAAAAAAGGTTAAGCGGTGTACCTTAGTAAACGTTTTGCCCCATACGACGTCACGAATGTACCCTTTTTTGCCCGATAATCAAATATTTAAATGATGTTTGCTCGACCAATGCATGCACGCCCTAATACGAATATGAATTTAGGCGAGAGCCGAAAAAACTCGAACGAGTGAATAATTCATTGAATTGGGAAAGTAAAAGCGCTCTTCGTTGGAGTAGAAAGCGCGTCTGTCTGTCCATCTGTCACTTACTTATGACATTAGAGTTGCCAGCCAAAAAATTACGCACAAACAAACGGAAAAAAAAACTTCTTATTCTCGTTCTTCATGTAGATGTACTCACATCGAGAAATGTTTGGTTAGGGATTTTAGATCTCGATTATGCCAAAATAGCTGCTTTAGAAATGGCCACAAATAGGGTAGTATTGAATGTTTTGGTTTCTTAATTCTTTATTGTACACCAAAAACAATATTCAAAACAATGTGATAATAAAGTACATGTACAAAGGCGAGCTTAACTCAATGTTGTGTTCTCTTACAGCAAACCCTAGAGAGTGACAGAGAATGATGACATAAGAGGGTAGGATCTTGTGTACAATTTTAAAATAACATAATTATAATCATAAAAATAAACATAAATAAATATATATATATATACAATTAGTTGTTATAACATTGCGTTAAAAAGAAATGCTATTTAATTTTCCTCTTGAAAACATCGAGAGAAGGGCTATCGCGTAGGGAGTGTGGGAGAGAATTGCAGAGGTGCACTGCAGTTACAGAGAAGGAGCCATCATAACGGCTGGAAGTGTGACGCGGAGGATTTGGTGTTGTTAAGCCTTATATCAAGGTAAAACGTTCAGGTGCGTAGTACTCATAACCAGTGTGAGTGTATGACCATATGTGTGAAGAACGTAAACGAAACAGGAGAAGCATGTAAGGGTCGTAGCGGGTACACAACATTACGTTCTATAGTTTCTGCCTCCATATGAAAAAAAAACTGGCCAAGTGCGAGTCGGACTCGCGCACGAAGGGTTCCGTACCATTATCGCAAAAAACGGCAATAACATGTAAAACGTTTGTTGTATGGGAGACCCACCCTAAAAAGCTTGAGTTTTGTATGTATACAGGCAATGTAGACTTAAATAAAAATGTATATGGTTGACAATTTTAAAAGCTCTAAATATAAAACTGGTAACACTTTCACCACTTTTTTCTAAAGGCAACACTCCCCAGAAAAAGAACTGCATTCAAATAAAAAGTCACATTTCAAAACATACATTCTATTTCCATCCAACTACCTTAAAAAACCAATAACTATTCCATCCAACACAACCTAAGCGACAGCAAATTAAATACAAAGAATATTGGTCGTAATGACCCCCCGAAGTCTGCGAGACCCACGCCCCTTCCATGTCGGGCCACGTAATGGGATATCTAAAACTTATCCTGTACGAACCTATTACGTATTGACAGGTTTTGGTTTAAAGTCGTTTAGTACTCTATTTTTGTAGTGTAATGCACAGGCCTCTTTTTGTAGGAAGATGGGTTTTATATTACCCTTGCTCTGCTCATAGTGATTTTAGAAAAATCATTCTGTCGGATTCAGTTAGTCACAATTTTTTTGCCGAGAGTTCAAGTCTAAGTAAGTTAGTATCGTGATCGCAACGCAAAACGCTGAGGTATGCGGTCTAGAATGGTCTTTTTGTTTCGTCGCAGTATGCGTCAGCGGTGAGGTGGTGTTCAATCACGCATACCGCATGGTTGTGCGTTCATATCAAGCGACTTAAACTTTAATCCACAGTCGAGTTAAGTCGACTTCAAAATATCATACGTTCAAAAGTGTCCAAAAGATCCTTTGTATGTATGTGACTAGCACAGTTTATAAGTAAATTTTATGTCCTAATCCAGCAAAGAAGATCTTTTTATTATAAGTACACTTTTGCGAGTTTCGTCCAAAAAATTTTCACCGACTGTGTTTGTAGCTTTTTAACGCTTTTGGCCGTCATTATACTATCGTAGTGTAATAGGCGGTAAAAGTACCTTCACGAATTACACATCGTCAGCCGGTATTTACTCTGGTTTATAGTCGGTTATTAGTAGGCAATTATGGACTGCTCCGTGAAAAGGGTTATGTATTGTTAGTTTAGTGTGATACTGGTTCCATTGATAATATAGTCTTTCTTAGGTTTGGATTAAGTATTTCTTAGCTAAGAATTTTATTAAAATATTGCTGATGCAATTTTTGTCTTGTCTTTGCTTTTGAACGAGAATGTTGAGTAGTTAATTAAGGAAGTTACCACAATGCTATAAGACAAAAGTTTGCGGCATAAAGGGAATATTTTGTCCAACTGTTGGACATACCAGGCTAATTAGATGGATAATAGAAAACAATAAAAGGCTTATTCAGCTGAGACTGAAAAAGAATATTGCTGCCCTCCTGACAATTCACTGCCTTTCGTTGCTTTTTATGATACTCATGGGACAATTGGTTCGGGATTGTTTGTTTGAAGAAAATCAAATGGCCGAACGAACGCTATTTTTCGTCAGTAGGGACAATTTATTAAGTCTGTTGATAAACTAACCTAAATAAATCGAACCATTTATTAAAATTATCGTACTCAACACTTCTCTTGATCCTACTCTTAAGCTCATGAAGGAGAGGCGTGAGATAATCCTGCAGTGCTAAATAGACGGATCTTAAAGTCGTTGAAAAGCGACATCCGTCGCTTTAATAGCGAAAGTATTAAATACGTGATTGAGCGGCATAAGGGCTCCAAGGTCTTTCCAAGAGATCTGACTATTGGGCAGAGCCAGCTCACGAAACTGAAGACCGATGATGGCGGGATCGTATCCGCCAAATTTAAGCTTCTGAGGGACATCGAGAGATTCTATGAGCAGTTGTACACGTCAACCAGTAAACTGTTCGCGAATCTAGCAAATGACCCTAGAGCTAGTTTGACCGTTGGGTCAAACTAGCTCTAGGGTCATTTGCTAGATATGGAATGCCGGAATGTCTTCGGTATAGTGTTGACTATACCGAAGACATTCCGGACGTCATCCTGTAAGAAAATAGGATGGAGAACAACTAGGCACCGGGTGATGACTGAATTACGGCCGAACTCCTGAAGGCATGTGGAAAACCAGTACTTAAGGCCCTTCAAAAGCTGTTTGACTCTGTCATACTCAAGAGGAAAATGCCACAGGCATGGTGCTAGGGTGTGGTGGTAGTCTTTTTCAAGAAGGGTGACAATGCCTTGCTGAAGAACTATAGGCCCATCTCACTTCTTAGTCAAGTCTACAAGCTGTTTTCAAGAGTCGTCACGAATCGTCTCGCGCGCAACCTTGATGATTTCCAGCCTCCAGAACAAGCCAGATTCCGTAAAGGCTTCAGCACCGTAGACTACACACATGAGCTGCAGCAGGTTATACAGAAACCGAAGAGTACAAATTGCATCTCTGCTAAGCGTTTGTGGACTACGAGAAAGCCTTAGATTCGATCGAAACTTGTGCTGTACTGCAGTCTCTCCAACGGTGCCAAATCGCCTACCGATACATCGATGTGTTCAAGTGTTTGTACAAAAACGGCACCATGTCAGTTTGACTTCAGGATCAGACCTTGGAACCTATCCTTTAGTCTGCAGCGAGGTGTAGGACAGGGAGACGTCGAGACCTGGTGAAGGTTGCGGGGATCCGCTGGATACGAGATGCACGGGACTGATCAATGTGGCGATGTTTGGCGAGGCCTATGTCCAGCAGTCAACGTCTTTTGACTGATATGATGATGATAGGTCTGCACTGATCATCCCAATTTATTTTGGTATCGAATGTTTTCTTCTTCCAAACATCTGAGTAGTCATCTATTTTGTAGCCACATTCATACTCAGCACTTTCATTACGACATCTTCGTCATTCTTCTGCATAATATCCATACCATGCCTACCGATTTAAACACAACTTTGCAGAAAACGGAACTTACAGACTTCTTCTTTCATTTTGACATATTCCCTTTTTGAAATAATTATTTAACTTTTGCTTTAATTTTTATTTCCATCAATAAAGCCTGCTATCATGTGTATGTTAACATAAAGAATATAAACTGTTTTCAGCACATTGATATGAATGTGCACAAACCTATCTAGTCTGTAAAGCTTCAATTAGTATGCGTGTACGTTCAACACTTTCATTATGGTAAACTAAATCAAACGAATTCATATCGAATGCATTTTGTTTATACAATGTTTGATGATAAACAATTTTTAATAGATTTTGCAAACATCGGAAGTGCGTTATTTAGATATGTAAATATTTTGGTAAAAAGTGTTGTATTTGACCAATAATTTTATCGGTTTTCTACCCCGGACGGAAAAAGAGGGGTTTGATAAGTTTGACGTGTGTCCTGTGAGTTTGTGTATTTGTCGGTTCAACCGTTTAAAATATGGGCGTTTTACTGTTTGAATCGGGTTGTTTTCGCAAATATCGTGTCATAATTACGTGTTCAATAGATTGTCGATAAAAGAGTGTCTACTACTAGATACATTATGTAGCACGAAATAAAAAGTATCACGGGTTTTGAATTTTTACTTGTTAAGTCGACGACAGTCGCCAACGACCTTGAGGGAACAAAAAGCGCACTCGTTTCACACCCGAACGACCCAAAAATGTTTGTGTTTTGTACTTATCTTATTATTTATTTATTATATTCTTTATTGAACACCAAAAAATATATATACAGGACAAAAAACATAAAAGCAAGTGTACAATGGGCGGTCTTATCGCACAGGGCAATCTCAATCTCAATTATTATATGATTTCAAAAAAAAACCTTCGATCAAAATGTAGGTAATTAAATTGTCTTTGAGATGGTGAAAATTTCTTTAAAATACGCCCGGCGGTTTTTGTGTGATTGTCATTTAGTTGTCCGTGTTAGATCTAACTTTACAAATTAATTGCACTGTGTTATACAAATACAATTCAAAATGATAGATCATAATTTTTTTAAGAAAATGGTCTTATGTAACATACTTATTTTCCAAAAAAATAGGACTAGCCGTTTAGACGTGATTCTCATTTTAAAATCAGCTACTGAGGGGTATCTGCGCCTTAAGGACCATCAATCGATCTGACTAACCTTTTCTCAACTAGGGTCGACTTCCAGTCAAACCAAGTGCAGCTGAGTACTTGTATTTTACAAGTACCATGCCTGTCTGACCTCCGCAGCCCAGTAACTGCGTAATACGATACCTCTTCGCAATACTAGTTTTTCAGGACTCTTCTGCTTGTTTCTGTAACTGTATCATGTTACTAGCGGTCGGCCCGACACGTTTTCCTCTTATATTCTGCAGGTAGGCCAATGTAAAATATGCTTATTCATCAATATTAATAGTTGGCTCGCCAACGCACCACCGCACAGGCCGATAGTCCGATAACGACTGTTAATATGAGGGGAACAATTAAGCCTGATAATATTTGCGTCTTAATAGCTCGTGTGAAGGAGAACACTTCTCAAAACTCCTTTTTCTTTCATGAATATCATTCCTCACACAAGCCGACCATCTTTTCTTTACTTTTACTTTTATCTGATTACTCAAAAAACGTTAATTTTGGTCATCAACTTTGTAATAAAATTCGTATTTATTGAAATTTTACCTATCGCTTTTAAATGGATTAACTATATCAATTGCGATTACTTAGTAACTGGCAAATAAACTCTAAAAGCATATTTCAAATTGATATTCCAGACCACCTCCATTTTAAACCATCTCATCCATCACTATCCAATGGTATATGAAAATTGATCATACGGCAAAAAAAAACTAAAAAACAGGCATGTCGTTTATCGTTGTTAAATTTAGATCGACATTTAATCGTATAGATAGATTGATTCCTGTAATAATCATTATATTGTAATACGTGTCCGGTAACTTTTCACTTTACCCATGTCCATTATGGAGAATTCATTGATCAATTATAGGTAATACCCCTTAATTGTGCGCTACTTCCTATGGCTCCCGATCCATAGAGTATACAAATCATAGACAGCATTGTCAAAAGTTTGCACACAAACCAAGCTTGTCAGTGAGTGTCATCGTTTATTATAGATTTAAATAGTAAAGATAAGGTCGTCCGGAGAAACACGGTATTTTACGGTATTTCAAGATAGCCGGAGGCATGCCTGCTATTTAGTGTCACAATATGGTTTAATTGTCATCTATACTATATATTTATATTAATACTACAAAGAGGAAAAATTTGTATTTTTATATTTTTGTATGTATTACAAAAATATAAAAATACAAATTTTTCCTATATAAACTTAAACTTAAAAACTACTGGACCGATTTCAAAAATTCTTTCACAGTTGGGAAGCTACACTATCCCCGGGTGACATAGGCTACTTTTTATCCCTGTATCTCTGTATTATATCCCTATCCCTGTATACCATGGGAACAGGAACTACGCCGGTGAAAAAAGGTGTCCGCTAGTAATTCATACTTCGATTTGAGTAGGTATATTTTACAGGAGACAGAAAAAACTGATTGTTTCTACGACGCCGCGTAGGTCCACCTTGTCATAAATATAAGTCAGTACTTAATAGCACTCAAAGAAATTGACAACCCGGGACAATTCTGACTATGGCCATAGATGACAGACGAATCTTGTGCTCACCGCCAAATGTTTAAGCGCAGCCAGTTTTTTTATTGCTATGGTGCCTCTAGTCGCTGTCCGAGCGGCGTTCCGTACTCTGTGCTCCCGTCCCATAAATAATAACCCGTTATTAAGAGCAAGTATTTTAATATAAACCTTTTATGAAATATCTGTTTGAAGTTGTTTGTTAGTAATTTTGTAATTATCTTTAGGTTAAAAAAAGATAAAAAAAATTGTGTTGTCATCATCGAGTATCCATGAGAAAAACAAAACAAAAATTAAGATTGATATATAATCTAGCTATAGCCCCACTGTTTTGGGAATTGCTACGAGTATAACCAGTTGCAGATGAATACCAATGTTTTAATGATAATAATGTTTATTCATCTAAAACATTGTAGTACACGATGATAGTTTACAGTTTTTCTGATTCGTCGTAATTTTTACCTTGTAGGAATGGGTAAACAGCCTTTGTACATATGTAATATGAAAGAACATATATTGGATACTGCTTGTTTATCTATACCAATATTATAAAGAGGAAAGATTTTTTTGTTTGTTTGTTTGTACCGGCTCCGAAACTACTGGACCGATTTGAAAAATTCTTTCACCATTAGATAGGTACATTATTGCTGAGTGACATAGGCTGTTTTTTTATCCGGAAAACAGTTCCTGTGTGGTGGTCCACGGGAGCGAAGCCGCGGGCAACAGCTAGTCTTATTATAGAGAGCATGGTCTTGGAAGTAAAAAAATCTTCTAGAAAAGAATGATCGTGTTCGAGGGAGTGTGCATATTATGTATTTTCGTCGTTTCGTGATTATTTTTGTACGGGGTTTGCCAGTGTTGTAATAGTATTACTTGTAGAATAAAATGTTGTCATAGGTTGACAACTTCCCAGTGACTGTACAATTCATTGGTAAGGCACATAAAATGTCGAAACCTTTAAAATTGTCCAATGAACGTATTTTGCATGGAGTGACTGTCAATCAGACTAACACAAAGAGTATGGTGTTAATGAAAGAAAGAAGAAGAAGAAACAGACTGTGACACTTCTAACTATCCAGTACCTAAATACTTCTAAAACAAAACAACGAAAACCAAAAGTTATCGACTTACTTACCAAAAAATTATAGGAGAGACGCCACAAATGTGTACCTTAAACCTTTCGTGGCAATAGATTCCACAAATTTGTACCTTAACACATTTGTGGCATCTGTTAAAAAGGAAAACTAGAAATTTTGCCAAAACCGAACTCGGTATTATCGTTAGATATAATGAACGAGGTCGCATGGAGCAGCTTGGTTTTATAGTTACCAATATCTGTAACTTATAGTTCCTTTTTCTGTAAACAAATTGAAAACTTTTTTTTTGTGAATCGGTTTTGCAATTGCCCCCTTCTTTTTTGACGATAAGCACGCCACAGTAGTCCCAACCACTGCCGCTCCTGAAAGCTGGAATCAACAATGAAAACCACAACAAAAGTACCGAGGTGAAAAAGCTTGATGAGCCTCTGAAAAACAGTTTTACTGTATTGGATCCCGAACAGAATTGATCAGAAAAGAAAAACGAGGGTTTAAGGAAAAATCATCATCATAATCAGCCTACTAATGTGGCCATGTCCATGTGTGTCTCCCAGCAGTGGCCTTAATCCACCACGCCGGCCCAGTGCGGGTTGGTGGATGTCACATATCTTCGAATTTTTAGTTCTTGGACATGCCGATTTCCTCACGATGTTTTCTTTCACCGTTTTTAAAGTAGTGCTGTTGAAATAATTTACAAAAAGTAAAGCGCCTGCCTTTGCTCGAACCCACGACCTAACACGTAAGTCAGGGCCGGTATCCGTGGACCACCACTGCTCCAAAACGAAAAATACCACATTTTAAAGTTGATTTGGTTAAATTTGAAGTTCAGCCAGACTTAGGTACTACATACATTCATAACACAATAAAAAACACTATCCTAGCATCGTAGGTCATAAGATGAATTAGGTTTCAAACCTAAACTGCCACCAAGTTTTAGAATGCACTATATAGGTCACCTTAGTGTTTGCGGTAACTATCCGTGACTTGACTGCACTTGGACTAACTTTGAGGATATCATTGGTTTGAAACCGTCTACGTTGCGGTGTTTAATTGAAACTAAGTAAGCCTGAACTTAATTCCCTTACGATCACGCTGAGCAACGTGTGGAGAGGTTGTTATCCAGTTTTGGGCTACTGTGAGTTTCACTGTTTATAAAAAGCTGTAACATAAGTGGAAGCTCAATTGTACTCCTTGACATTAAGATAAAGTGGCATTCTTTCAGTGATAATGATTTGCAAAGGTCTATAATGTCTGGATATTGATCACGTAACATTTTGGTAGCTCCTGTCAAACCCACACTTTTTTGATTTTTATTATTTTCGACAGTCGTCACTTTATCTAAACATCTCAATGTTCTTACATACGTTGGCAAAAAGTTGATGACTCTATTATACTTACTTGTTCTCTCTCTTTACCAGGGTTACCGACATAGCCCGAAGAATTGCCAAACTTAAGTGGCAGTGGGCAGGGCACATTGCTCGCAGAACGGATGGCTGATGGGGCAGAAAAGTTGTGAAAGAGTGGCGACCGCGAATCGAAAGACGTTGCGTTGGAAGGCCCCCCACCCGGTGGACCGAAAATCTGGTGAAGGTTCCGGGTTGATCCACTGGATGCGGGACTCACGGGACCGGTCGATGTGGTGACGCTTGCCTATGTCCAGCAATGGATGTCTTTGGGCTGATATGATGATGATAAGTTTCAAGAAAATTTCAAAAGAAATATCTTTATCTAAATAACTCAAAACTAAAGCTCTGCTTTGTTAAAATATATCAACCAATAATAAGTTAACCCAATACCAATTCTAGCAAATACCAAGTATCAACTGTGCCAACATTGTCGAATTAACATAAACAACGAAACCAAATCTGAATACAAATCGAGCAGTGACTCGAGACAATTGAGCCCAAGAAAGAATCTCAATTGGCGGCACTCAATCTATCAAAAAAGTGTAGTCCTCTTATAAAAGAAAATAAACAACTATTTTCAATTGGCATACTTCTTCAGAGCTAGTTTCAGGAAAACAAAAGTTGCTTGCTACCATGTACACAATTGCAATGAACTGCATTTATCCGAGCGAAAAATTGGGCTACTGCCAATTTAATTTTTCAATTCCCATCGTATGGTACAATACAACTGGTGTATATTAGGCTGCGTTTTCATTAAAAGTGGGCCCATATGGCGCTGTGAAACTACTGCGAGAGATTAGTGAAATTTCTTGTCGAGCTTTATATTGCTGCGGGCGTGATTCCGAAGCTGTTGATATTTTGCCAAGATTGTAAGAAGAACACCAGAAGTTTTCCAAAGTTTGATATTGGAGGATATTACCTAAAACTGAAGAGCATAATTGAAAGTAGTGTATTGCAATATTATACAGACTAACCTGAGTACTTAAAATAATTTAACAAATCAAGGTTCTTATACATTTTTCTCTTCATGTACGAAATCACAACATTCAATTCATAAATAAATAAATATTATCTTATATCAATGCCTCTACACTTTTCCAAAAGAAAGTAAAACGGTAAAACTTTAATTCAAGAACTTCGAACAATTCGTTTCACTCTATTTATTTTTACCCGACTGCCGAAGGAGGGTAATGTGTTTATCAGTCTATGTATGTATGTATGTATGTATGTATGTATGTATGTTTGTTCCTATGTGGCGTTCCAGAGACCAAACGCGTTGGCCGATTTTGATGATTCATACGTCAAACGATGCGTCTTAATCCTGCGAGTGTCATAGGCTACATTAAAATTGGACAATAGAAAAATGGCGGCTTTTGGGTGCCATATTGTGGGGTCCCAAATTTTTTTTTTCTTCCAAACCCATCGTGTGGGGTATCAAGATATCAAGAAATATCAAGGCGGAGGATACACCAGATTTTGGTCAGCCAGCCCGCGAATGTGTATCCTCCGACTGCACAGCATGATTTTTTCCTTGTTTACGACTTTTTAGTTCGCTTTTGAAGCAGTCGGGATTTTTGATTTTTTGAATTAAGTTTTTTTTAGTGTTCCGTACCGACACTAAAGAAATGGGAGCCAATTCAATAAAATCAACTCGGCGAGGCTTCGATAGGCTTGTGGACTCTGAACAATAAGTTTTTAACACAGATTTAGAAAAGGATTATTGTACACATGCTTGGATTTATAAAAGTTTAGAAAACTGTTTTTTTTTTTTATAAAAGGTAAATTTGGAGAAGTTGAGGATTATAAGTTTTTAAGCTGACATCATCATTAGTTTACTGTTTGTTGCGAGTTTCCGATATTTCATATAACAGTAAACATGGTAGATATTCCGTTTCTAATGTTAATGTTAGTGTTAGTGACCATGACAGTTTAAAGACTTATATAGTAGTAAATGGTAAATATCCCGAAACAAATATTAATTCTAAGTTGAGGATTATTGATCTGTGATTGATTATTGATTAGTGGTGCTCCTGTTCAGATAATGTTCCATTTTATGGAGTGCTTCAAATGTCCGTTTACCTGCTCCCTGGATGACATGAACGAATTCATAAACACTGCAATAGACTGCCACTTACTGGGACTAAACAGTACAATTAAAATTTACCGCGTCACGAATTGAAGAAGAAGTTTGTAAAAGAAATTTTTTGAAATGCTAAACTAATTACGAAATAATATGTCACAGATAGAAACCTTTACAAATGCAGAGACCCATTGCATTGTTTTTATTCTGAAAAAATGCATATTCCTATAAAATACGTCTAGTGAGTGAAGCCGCGGCAAAAAGCTTCCTAGTTTATATTATTTCTCAACCTATATGGTACTCATATGATTTAACCATTACATTAATTGTAAGAACTTTAGAACAGTGGTGGCCCAGTGGGAACCGCCCCGACTTACGATGCGTATATCGTGGGTTCAAACCCAGGCAGGCGCATTACTTTGTGTAAGTGTTTTCATCACCACAGTTCTAAAAACATAAAGGAAAACATCGTGAGGAAACCGACATGTCCTAGAACAAAAAATTCGAAGACATGTAACATCCTCCAAACAGCACTGGGCCCGCGTGGTGAATAATGACCCATTTCATCTCTCGCAGAGAGGAGGCCTGTCTCCCACCAGTGAGTACGTTAAAAGACTGTTGATGATGATGGACTTTTAAAGACAACTCTGAGTTTATTTCGATGTTGCTTCTCAGAGTAGTCATCTAGAAATCTATCTAAATAACACAAGAAATAAAATTAATCATTCATTTAAAATAAATGACAGTAAAATAACTCAACTGTAGACCTACTAGTTTTAAATTAAAATCACGAACGCGTGTTGTCTATTATTTTTCTCTCGAATTTATTCCGTAAATTGAAATTGCAGTACGTATAGCCACAATCTTTTTTAATTTGAACTCACTTTCAAGCCGTTAGGCCTCCGGGCAAACAACTCAAATGTAGATAAAACAATTTCCAACGTAGGTTCTTAACTAAATAAAATGATACTGGCATTATAAAAGTCCACCTTAACTCTGGAAAGAACTAAGTTTTAAAACAAGAACGATGGTTTAATGCTTTTATTACCGCATTCTATGTCCTGGGTTTTGTAACGTCTTTTAAAATTATGAATAGTCTTCGCGTTTTTCTGTGTAACTTATTTCCAACTTACATTCTATTTTCACTAAAAAGATATGTACTTTTTAAAGAAAAAAATAAAAGTATATTTTCTTCTTTAGTTGTTATTTTATCATCTGTTCTTATATAATTTTAAGTAATTTTTCCAGTTTGGAGCTATGAAACATATCTAGACCAAACCAGCACATGGCTGCCGGACGACCCCGTGCATGGCACTCTCGGTCCCCCTGTGACGGGTCAGGTCAGAGGCCCCGCCACCTACCACTATCCGGCCGGGAATAGGGACCTCCCCTGCGGCCCCACCGCGTCCGCCATCAGACTGTGGCGACGCCGCCGGTCCAGACCGCGGCAGATAGGGACAGCGACGCAATACCGGCAATCTTCTCTCACCGCGGCCTCAGCCGCGGCCTCAGCCGCGATATCGTATGGGAGGCCATACGACATCGCGGTCCGCCTCAGTTGCGATGTCGCTTACCTACCGGTACCACTACCTACTTGATGGCCGCTACGTAGTGAGCTTAATCAAGTACTAGACAGTCAATGTAGAAACATACATTGTAACATTTTGTCCCAAGGGATAACTGAAGATACTTTCAATATGAAACAGAAAATCTTCCTTCAATCAATCCTTACTATCAAAACTCAATAAAGTCGTAGCTTTACCAAACTTATCGGACAATTTCAATGCAGCATGTTTATCACAGCCACTCTTCATCGCCAAGTAAATTGGAAGCGTGTGTTTGACGCCAACGGAGTTCATTGGCGTTCACTTAATTTATTTGTGATTTAATTATTTAATTTAATTAGTTTTGCTGTTTGTATTGGACAAGTGCACTTGTGATTTTGGAACAATGCCGTGTTTCCATGTTACTTGGAAAAAAGAGTTGGGACCATAAGCTTTCATTCGCGAAATGGTATGTATGTATGTATTTTTACCGACTTAAAAAAAAAAATCGGTAATTAATTTGACACGTTTGTATGTAATATTGTTGGAATTAGCTAATATTCACATATGTTACTCTAATTAGGCTTCTTAACATGTTTTCGAAAGTGTATGTATGATTTGTTGCATTTCTCAGAAACTTTTTTATTGGATTAGGTATCTCTCAACTTAGGGAATAATGCAAGTTTTATCCAAATGGGTTCATCAGTTTTCAAGGTATGGAACATATAACCGAACTCCTTAGCGACAAACAGCACGAAAGTGTAAATTTAGTTATTATGGGTGTTTTGTCTATCTACAGGTAGTAAGTACCCTTAATAACTCAATTTTTCACTATCATAGAAAATATATCCTAATATCTGTAAAGTTTTTATTTCTCTCTTTTGAACTTCCTCAGTTTTTCAGTGATAGTATACTAAAATTAAAAGGAGAGAAATAAAAACTATTCACAAAAAAATAAACCGGCTTCGAAAGCAAAATAATAAAAAGTGCAAAATAACTTTCGTTTCGGAAGTCGGTGTCAAAAAACTATAAAAAATTAAGTAACAAAGACACCAGCTTCCGAAACGAAATTTATTTTCCGCTTTTTAGTGTTTTGCTTTTGAAGTCGGTTTATTTTTGTGTAAAAAACTTCTTATTGTATTCATGGATCAACAAAACTATGGCTAATAAGTAAATGAATGACACGCTTCTTAAAAGATATATCAAGAAATTGCTCTCCAGCAACCTATACAGACATACTTTGTTATTATGAGTAGCATAGCATACAGTATAATTCATGTGGTTTAAGACTTTTAAGTAAAGGTTTAAAACTTACTAGATCATCTATAACTTATCAGCCCGCTCCGCTATTCCTCTTTTTTTTAATTTAAAATAAAAGGTATATTTTTTCCTTTCTCGCGGGTATCCAACTTAGAGCAAATGGTTAATTATAGAAACCTAATCATTGCCAGCAACAGGCCTTTTCTTGAAATTCCAGTCCTTCTATTACGTACATAGACATAAATCTAACTAGATAACGCAACTCCTTCTATCTGTATGAAAACTAATCGTGCCACTTTTTCACACACACCTTAAAATCAAATTTACTTACCAATAAAAGAAAACATTTCCAATGCCTCTGCCAAATTTTTGCATACAGTCTTTGCAGCTCAATATGGCATAACACCGGTGCCGATAATGATAAATGAAAAGCTTAAATTACGATCGTTTATCGTAACTTTACTCAGTTTTTTGGCACGCGAAGTACATACAATCGTGTCATCTAGTTAGATTTATGTCTGTGGTTACGCACTGTAAAGGCATGCTTTTATTCTATGCTTTGCATTCAACAATATATTCTCGTAAAATATCAGATTTTATGTATACTATGAAGAAAGTCTTTCAAAGAAATGGAAAGGTCTACATAAAGTAAATGGAGGTTGGTTTTGATTCAGCGAATCAACTGACTTCTGTACTCAAGAGGGTTCGATATCTGAATCATTGCAAATATATGCCTACTTATGATAGCCATGCGGATTGCCTGGAAATCTTTGATCACGTATTGTAAGGCTGTGTAGGTAATATCTCTCCTTACATAACGTATTCGAGATCATCATCCATAACAATCACAAGAATTGAAAATTCGTCGAAAGTTTCTTGGCAAAATATGACAGAAAAAGAAAATCCCCGTCGAATGTATTTGTCATAACCAAATGTAAATTATGGGTTCTTAACGCCTTCTTACCCCATCTGTCCGTGATCCGTAGCTAAGAATAACCAAGTGTCGCGTAGTCAGCGACACCACTGCAATCAATCATCCGGCAACATCCAAGTGGCTGTTCACAGATAATGCAAACTTGATTCACTGCGTACTTCACTACAGTGGTGGTTCCACAGAGCACTGAGGTGCCTCGTCGGCTAGCGCTATAGACGGCATTGTCAAAACCTTGATGCGTGTCTGTGGGTGGCACTGTTTATTACTTATATAAATACATGGCCCGTGTCTATTCACACTACGGCTATGACCAACAAACCTTGTTTTCAGCGCACATTGTATGGGCACGCTTCGCCCTCGTAAAAATCGGAAACATCCCAAGGAAAGTGAAGTCTATCCTATGTAATTGGAAGCTCGCTCATGATGGGTAGAGTGGCGCTAGGCTCTCTTCCACCGATCTTATTCAATGGTTCCGTCATTCCCTAGCGTGAAAGATCTCGGTTTGCATCTTTTCTCGACACTTAGCTGGCAAAGTCACGTATCTAGTGTCAGTCAGAGAGCAAACGGTACTTTGCGATCCTTGTATCGTTTGAGGCGGTTTTTGCCTGTAAAGACAAAGACAATGCTTGTGCAGGCTTTAATTTTCCCAGTCATTGACTATGGGGACGTGTGCTACTTTGACTTGAACGTGGTCTTGCTGGACAAACTAGATAGGGTCTTGAACAACTGTATTAGATTTGGCAGTGTGTGTGCCTTTGTACCTTTGTGTATGAAGTCTAAATAAATATGTCCCAATTCAGAACTTGGACAACTCGTGTTCCGAGTTTCTTCCTAATCCTTTCAGTCGTTAAGACGTGGAAAGGTAACAGAAACACAGGGTTACTTTCGCATTTATAAATATAAGTACAAACTTATGAATGGGTCTCTTGCTGCCAAACTGGCGATTCCTTGCTCTGTGGGTGGTACACACACATCAATGATTGGTTACACGTACAGTGAAGTCATTCCTACGATAGTATGCAAGTGTGTGAGTGATTCACAGTTGAGTTAAGGCTAGCGGTATAAACGTTGATCGAGAAGACTTTTGTGGGGGACAAGTTCCCTCTATGTTTTTGCTCCCCCTTCTGTCCAAAGCAGATGAGGTTTAAGCAAATCGCCAGACAAATGATAGACGAGACAAATTGTTTGAAGTGCCACAGTGTTGTGGCTTAGCTAATTTATTTTTGTCGCGGCTTCCCTGTTATGATTAATTGTTGGGCTAATGATAGAATAATGACTTTTGGAGCTTTTTAATATTAATTTACTGAAGGATAATGATGGCCATCAGTGGTATTTAGAATAATTATGCATATTTTATTATATTGCTAAGCTACAATTAACATTTGTTACGATGGTCTTAAAATTAACTGTTTGATTTATAAGTTTATTTCAATAGTCTATCGATATTTACGGCAACAGTTGATTTTGAAATAATATTCAACGGTTCGTTCAAACAGGGTGAAACTCTGGGTCTATTTAAAAAAAAAAACAACAAATACGCGAAATACATCTACAACAAAAAGAGTGTGGCGTCGATATTTCCAGGAACATCTCTGTAAAACATTTTACTCGACTATCCATCTCCACACAACCACGTCATAATATTGCGTGCAATTTTTTTTTTTTTTTTTTTTTTTTATCCTATGCGAGCACCCGACTCTCCTCAAATGAATAATGCATACCGTTTGGCTTTTCATCGTATTCAAATGATATGAAGTTGTTATTTTTCTTTGGAATCTTGCCCTGGGACCGGACATTGTCTATATTAAACATTGCACTATTTATTGTTAGTATATTAAGTTATTTTTAAGGTTAGACTTGGCTAGTACCGATTTTTGAAGTTAATATTTTAGATGGAATATTCACATTTAGCCAGTAGGTACAGCTGAAGACCCGTGCACAGTGGAGAAGAAAGATAAGGAGGGTCAACCCCAAGTAAATGGGATAAGGTCGCGACAGAAGAAGAAGATGATATACATTTAAGTGTGTCATGTGTACGTCACCACAATATTTTTTTTGTTATTCGGCAAATCAACATTGATAAAGCCTCAACATGATTTTTCTATTATTTTCCACCCGTAGAAAAAACGCCAAAAAGAAAAAAAGACACAAGTAACTTTTTATGACAGTAAACTTAAACTGTAGACAAAACATACAATTTGAAACAAAAACTCTGACAATGCTGCAACAATATTTAAAAAATAAATCTCTTTTATCATAAGGTCTTAGTTGAGTCCATCCTTCTCTCACCCAAGTGATGGGCCTCAAAGAATTTTAAGGGATGTATAAAAATAAGTTACAAAGGTCACACGATAAACTGAAATCTGAATTCCAACGTCAGCCACGTTGGAGTTAAAAATTAAAAAAAAAAACAGAAAAGTGAAAAGCACTAGTGAAAAAAAGTGACACTTTCCCGCAGTTTGGCTGCTTTGAAAACGCCCTTTTCGAGGACATGCATTGTAAAGATATTTATTAGACCATTTGTTAGATTAAAAATTGAGAATAAACATGTTTTACCAAAATTTTATACCATTGGTTAGCAATATAACGTGAGGACATAAGACAATTTTCGTTTCACTAAAATCTAAAAATTAACATTTATTTTCTATTGCCAAAGTAACACAGTGATTTAAATTATTTAAGAATAGCTGGCGCTGCGGCTCTGTCTGCGTGAGATTCGAAGTAATTCCAAAGGTACCTGGATAAAAAGTATTATATGTGTTAATCTAGATTATATACTATCTTCGCGAAAATCATTTTCATCCACATCAGTTCTTGCGTGATTGAAACACTATCATGCAAACTGACATCAATTTTATTTATACAAACTGATTATTTGAGATTGTCTAGATTTCTCGTCCCTACTGTATTAGACAGAATCTAAACAAAGCATCGCCAACATTAACAACGTTATCTTAGTAATTAGAGCGTCTTTGTTTATGTTCTAGAATCTTCTTTACGATGTTGGCAACTGCCCCGTGAAAATCGTGCAACTTGCCAGAATCTGACTGACCAGTCAAACTAATGAATTGTTTGTGAACGTCAGATACTTGCCGTATCCTGTCCGGTTTCTGTATCTATAACAATATTATAAAGAGGAAAGATTTTTTTGTTTGTTTGTGCCGAATAGGCTCCGAAACTACTGGACCGATTTTAGAAAATCTTTCAATATGGAAAGCTAAATTATTCCCGAGTAACATGGGCTATAATTTTGATGATGGGAGCGAAGCCGCAGGGGTCAGCTACTTAAATATAACTTACGTCTATTCAATGTAAACTTCACGTTGTGTGCGGTGGCTAATTGGCGATGCGTTTCAAGCTCATGATTCACAAAATCAGTGTACAGTGCAGATCACTTGTATTAGTATATTATAATATTTAGTTCTTGGTACTTCGTAATTAAAAAAAAAACATGATAGGCCCCAAAATACTACCCTCAGGAACACCATTTGTTATTATTATTAGGATTTGTTTTGATGATTGCTAAGGACTTTTAGTGTTGAAATGATTGTTATATAAAATACCTATGTTCCAAAATTCCTTTATTAATATAAAAACCAATTCTCCCAAATTTTGCTAAATCTCTGCTAATGGCATTAGTGACATAGTATATTTGCTACATCAAAACATTTGTAACTGTCTATGCAAAAGTATGATTAGCCAGTATTGTTCCATTCCAAGTCTTCATGTCAATCTTTTTCAAGGTTTGCCTGACCGTCAGGTATATCTTTACCAAAGCGATCTCTTCAAAAGGTGGGTTCATGAATATGATGAGGTCAGCTCGGGTTCTTACTATCAATGAGGAGTAGGTAAACGGTACTCGGGGCATGTTCTCTATATGCATTACTAGGTTTCTAAAAGGACTCCTTCCCTGAAAAAAAACCACCTTTGCAATAAATTAAATCTATTATAAATCAAATAAGAATTAAGTAAGCTATTAATCAATTAATGTAAAAGTGCTGAGATACAAATTTGGTGTACTATAAACTATATTATATCACTAGCAAAATAATTAATGACTGTCATAAGTCACTTTCAAATAAAAGCAGTGCTGTTGCGTGTCCTATCATTGAACAAATAAGAACTTACCGGAGGAAAAGGACAAGACCAATTCCCTGTCAATTGCTTTGCGTACATCTGACCAAAGAATGGATCTTTGTACAAAAAATCGCACAGTTTATACTCAAACTGTACCGGTACTGGTACATAGCGTCCGCTTATGTATTCATTTAACTGCCATTTCAGCTGAAAATGAAACAAAATAACAAACTGTCTGACGAATGTCAACACTCTCGCTCCTTAGCGTGTCTTGAATGTAGTCTGCGTTTAATAGTCTATATTATGCAAGGGAACACAATTATATTTTACGGGCTTTTATACCATTTTTATAGAAAATAGTAAAATAAGACTGAAATTTAGTGAAGTGATTTTTATTTAAGTGCCTGATTATTGTTTTATATCTAAAGAATAAGCTCAAAACTGGACACAGAATAATAATAAAAAAAAAACAAAAAATAATTAAATATATATTGAACACTTTGTTTGAAAATAATTGTTCGGTGTGTATTTTTTTTATGGTGTACAATAAAGAATATAATAAATAATAAAAGAATGGTGAATTGCCAGCAATGTTGTTCCTTCAATGTTGAAAGCGCTTCTTACATCATCATTATATTATATTAACGGAATGAAAGCATGGCAGAAGAAAGCATAGATCCTAGTAGTGGATGACTCCAGGCTGCAATGATGATGATGATATTGTAATAAGAACCATACCGACAAGTTGTTCCCGTATCCAGAAGTGGCCATGTAATCAAAATCTATATAATAAGGACTGTTACGACTATGCCTTCTGAACGTAAACTTGATGTTGTGGATATGCTTGTCGCTCTTGATTATCGTCTCCAGTTTCTCGGGATATATTTCTGTGGACTATTTTATGAAATTAATACACAATTTAAAAATCTTCAAATTTAAAGCCCACGTTCTCTTTCGTCAAAACAATTTATTTTTGTAATGTTCAGCGTAGGCCTTTTTTTGGTTTTGCCATACAAATGGACATGACTATATACTCGTATCCTCTTATACACCGTTATATTTTGGTCGTTTTAATGCCGAGGAGGATCAATCCGGTTCATTAAACAGTATCGATTTGTAAAGATAAAATATAAAAATAATAAAAATTAAAACAACTTCCAAAGCAAACCCCTAAAAAGTACAAAAACTTACTACTTCGTTTCGGAAGCAAGTGTTGCAAAATGATAAAACAAGAATTGCCAAAGACACTGACTTCCACGAAATTAAAACGACCAAAACTAACGGTGTATACCTGTTAAAGATTATACACCATCAAATTAAATATGTAAGAAATAAATTATAACAACGTTACTCTAAACACTTACCGAAATAAAATGAATAATACAAAACATTAAAGATAAAAAATTCATCTTTTTAGTATCAGTGACATTCAAAATATAGTGCAGCAGGCAAACTGGCAGTGATTTATAATTCTAATAGAAACACAAAATCTATTTTAGTGACAGTTCATACATTAATAAAGTCATCATACTCATACCACTGCAATTCACTATTATTATACATTTATTTGTCCGCAACAAAAGGCAGTGCATTTTTCTCATCGTATCATTATGAAATCTAAAGCAAATTAATATCGAATTTGTAGGAGAGCTGCAAAAACCAATGACGCAGGTAGGTATATAATTTACCCTTACACCTGCTAACTCAACTCTACCACCCTGGACAGGACATTCCTAAAAACTCAATCAATTTGCTTAGCCTTTGCCCAAGTTCGTTGGGGTTAGTGTCCAGTAGTAGCTTACCGAAACCTCTAGAAATTCTTTTTCTAATATTTTCTGTAATGAAATTGTTAGTGACACATGAACCATCCATTTGTACTGCAATTATATTATTCAGCAATCACCATTACATCAAACTTCATGGTGCGTTTATCTTTATTACCATCAACCACAATGATCTGGTGAACCTTTCACTTTGATGAGTTAAAGCTTTATAAAATATATACTTATGCTATCGTCATCATTTCAGGTGATAGATGCCCAAGGCTGAACATAGGCCTGCCCCAAGTGTCGCCACTTCGAACAATCCTATGTGTCTCGCATCCGGTGGATTTCTGTTCATCGGTCCACCTAGTAGGAGGCCTTTCAGCACTGCGACCTCCGGTACGCGGTCGTCACTACAGATTTTTAGGCCAAATCGAACATCCGTTCTTCGTGTAGTGTGCCCTGCCCACTGCCACTGAAATAGGGCAATTGTTTGGGTTATGTCATCCTCATGCGAATATGTTCTATAATTTCACTTAAACTATACTTTATTATAGCCATTATAGGCTTTACATAAACAAACAGCATATATTGTAACATAAACAGCCTACTAAGAGGTGTCATTTCAATCATGAATCCTTTTGTGAAACATGTATGTTACTTTTCGTTCTGTATAGTTACGTCTCTCTCTCATAGTGGAATTATATATTGTAACATCATTGAGGCAGGCAGGTGAGACACGTTTACGTAGACAGCAAAGATCGAAAGAATAAAAAAGAAAAAGCGAAGTTGATATCATCAAACACTTTCTTCTCGGTGCGTCGTATAAACTGACATCATCTGAAGATACAGACATAACTGGCGATGATTAGAAATACTCGCCAATAAGATCTAGCATTGCCAGCTGCTGCTGCCTCGCTATATTTGACCGCGAGACCGTAGGTATAATCGTTTTGTTTCGTAGGCAAAGACAAATAATATCAAAACAACCAAAGCTAGTAAAACGTTTATTGTATTTTGCATTATGTTTACAAAAGTACAATAAAATATTTTCTATTGGTAATAGTTTAAAACCAGCCAAATCCGAGTCGGACTCGCGCACGAAGGGTTCCGTACCATTATCGCAAAAAAATCACGTTTGTTGTATGGGAGCCCCACTTAAATATTTATTTTAGTATGCTTTTGTTGTTATAGCGGCAATAGAAATACATCATCTGTGAAAATTTAAACTGTCTAGCTATCACGGTTCCATGAGATACAGCCTGGTGACAGACAGACAGACGGACCGCAGAGTCTTAGTAATAGGGTCCCGTTTTTACCCTTTGGGTACGGAATCCTAAAAAATATCGTTAAAAATATCTAGGTAAAAGTTATACACTATAATTATTGAAGCAAGCAAAGCAAAGGCCTGTTTGCTCTGCAATAGGTACGAGCATTAATCACGATGCTTTCACGCATTCAAGGTGGCAGTTCAGAGGCGGAGGAGGCTTGGCGATTTCAAACTTAAGAATTGAACTTTTATAGTTCAATCGTGTTCGGAGTGAAGATATTCTGATTTAGAGAAATAAGTATTTCTCTCGACAGAAGTAAATACTCGCCGGTCCCTCCGGCGAGTATTTACACGACCACGACAAATTAAACTTAAACGGTTTGGCATACATCATCGACGAATTTTGAACTTTATGGTTTCTATAGAATATTCTTGATGCTACATTGGTGTAATTGGTGTAATATTTATTAGTTTACTGTTCCAGGGAGGAAACGAATAAATACAATATTTATAGAATCACATTTAGGTAAGTTGAGACTGTAAAATATATTCACACAGTTTTTTTTACACGATAAGACAACATTGACAAACCCTCTTATATATTTCTTCACATTATTTTTAACCATTCTGAAAACCAGCAAAATTCAAAGCTACAATATTTTTTTACGACAGTCAACTTAAACCTTACACAAAACATATAATTTGAAATAAAAAGTCTGACAATACTGCAAAAGAATAAAACATTTAAATGCCCATTTATTCAAAGGTCTAAGGTGAGTCCATCCTTCTGTCACTCAAGTGATGGGCCACAAAGAGTTTTAAGGTGTGTATAAAATATAAAAATAAGTGACAAAGTAACCACGGCCCCTGCTGCACGATAAACTGAAATCGTCTCGGGCCGTTGAACCGAAACTCCTGATAGTGCACAAAACGGTTTCATAAAAATATATAGTTCTATCTTTTCATTACTGGCTTTTCGGACAGATGTTTATCATTTTCATTTAATGCTTTGGAGGTTTTACTTCTTAATTAAAGTAAGTTTTACGTAACAATTTAAAAAAGGCAAACATAGTTTGTGTAATATATTAAATTCACCACCACAATGTTGCGTGTGAAATAAAATAGATCGCATTTGGTTATGTACTTGATAACATATTTATTATAAGCGCATAAAAAGTTCGGACCTGCCTAAAGGACATTACTAATTGGACGTGATCTTGCAAGTGCAGCCTAAAGAAAATAATCATCCCACTGAAATCTCAAAATATATTAACAAATTCGTTTTAATTTCGAAGGTAAATTCACATCTTATTGGAGACTAGCTGACCCCTGCGGCTTCGCTCCCGTTAAAATTATAGCCTATGTTACTCGGGCATAATATAGCTTTCCATAGGTGAAAGAATTTTTAATATCGGTCTAGTAGTTTCGAGCCTATTCGGTACAAACATACAAACAAACAAAAAAATCTTTCCTGTTTATAATTTTGGTATAGACTAAGTTCTGTCCAAGGCTTCACCCGTTGTGTGTAGTGTTATATTATAGCAAGTGTTTGATTAGACCGAGATTCGCAAGTTAAAAAATAACCTTTGTGTCAATCCAGTTATAAACTATTTGTGTGCAAATTTATATCCAAATAAGCCGTTTTCACGTATTTGAAACACAAACATACACATTTTTCACATTTATAATATTATAAGTTGGATTGTCTAGATTTCTAAGTCCCTACTATATTGGTCAGCAACTAAACAAAGCAACGCAAACATTATCAACGTTATCTTAGTAATAAGAGTCCCTTTGTTTCTGTTCTAGAATCTTCGTTACGATGTTGGCAACCGCCCCGTGCAAGTCGTGCAACTTGCCAGAATCTGACTGACCATTCAAACTAATGAACTGCTTGTGAACGTCAGATGCTTGCCGAATATTGTATGGTTCTTGTATTGAATATAACTTTGCTCTATTCAGTGTAAACCTGAAGTTTTGCTATGCTAATTGGTGATGTAGTTCCAAGCTACATAGCTTAGCATAGCTGCATAGCTAGCTAGTTTACTTACTTAAAATGGATCTCTTAACTTTTAGTGCCGTAGCATAAAGATCGTTAGTGAAGACTTTATTATATAAGGCACCTTTAACCATTGGTTTTGGTTCGTATGTTCAATGTAGTTACATTTGTGACAAACATGGTAGGTCCACTGACACTACCCTGAGGAACGCCGTTGGTTTTTTTAAATGTTTGCTTAGGAATTCTTAGTGATGTAATAGTGATAAGTAAAATACTTCATCATCTTCCTGCCCTTATCCCATGTTACTTGGGGTCGCCGCAACACGTTTTATCCTTCCATACCGTCCTGTTCTCTGTCACGCTATCTCTGACTCCCTTTAAAAAAATACTTATTTTTCCGAAATTCCTTAATTAATATAAGTGTTTAAGCTGACATGGTCACAATCATTAGAATTAATATTTGTTTCGGGATATTTACCATGTATATTTTGAATTTGGTTGAGAGCTCTCAACCAAATTCAAAATATACATGTTAAATATCCCGAAACAAATATTAATTCCTTAATTAATATAAAAGCCTATTCACCCAAAAACAAAGTTCTAAATATATATTCTGTAGGCAATACTAAATACCTAACCACCAACTAACTAGGTACTAAGTACCTTTTTAAAATATGCAAAAGTACGATTAGCCAATTTAGTTCCAATCCAAGTGTTCATATCAATCTTCTTCAAGGTTTGCCTGACTGTCATGTATGTCTTCATCAAAGCAATCTCTTCAAAATGTGGACTCATGAAAATGATGAGGTCAGATCGGGTTCTGACTATTAATGATGAGTAGGTAAACGGTACCCGAGGCATGTTCTCTATGTGCGTTACTAGGTTTCTGAAGGGGCTTCTTCCCCGGAAAAAAGACATTACCATCAGACGCTAGAATTCTGGTAACTAAATTAAATCAAAAAAATACTTAAAATACACTTCTGTGACTGATAGACTGCCTGATACGAATTAATTTTGAAAACTATGTTTTGTTCGCCTATCACAATTTTTTCATTTTACCAAAAGTTGAAGAATGTTTTGAGGCACTAAGTCCTCCTATGTACCACTATACAGTAACTATTGCATAGCCTAAACCATTAAAGACGGATACATGGCAAAATTATATTTAAAAAAAAAACATTGCAGAGCAATCCTCAAGTCGAACGGGGACCACATTACAGATAAATAAAAGTAAGTAGATAAAGTTTCATGAATATTATTTTGGGTGGCCTAACAGTTGTCAATGAATAATGGAAAATTAGGCTAGAACTTATCTTAGGGAAAGGACAAGACCAATTCCCTTTCAGTTGCTTTGCGTACATTTGACCAAAAAAATGATCTTTGTACAAAAAGTCGCACAGTTAAACTCAAATTGTACCGGCACTGGTACATAGCGTCCACTTATGTATTCATATAACTGCCATTTCAGCTGAAATTAAACAAAATAACAAACACTGGCGAAACTTTTGAAATTCTTAAGGAGCTAGGTGTCCGACGAATGCCAACACTACGGCTCGCAACCGTTTTGTTCTTGAAGTTAGTCTGCGCTGAATAGTCAATTTGCAATTTAACACAATTATATTTTGCTGATTTTATACGACATCCATTTGTAGAAAATTATTATTTTCCTCTACTCAAAATTATTATTCAAAATAATTAGTTTTGATCTACGAGTTAGCCTGAAGAACAGTTGAGTGATTACGAGTCTGATCTTTGTTTGTACCTAAATAATAAACTGAAAACATAACAAGAGAATAACGAATGGCCAATGCCCAGCAATTGTGCTTCTTCAAAGTTGAAAGCGCTTCCTTGCATCATTATATTGATTAACGACACAAAACCACGAAGTATGGCAGAAGAAAGCATAGGTCCCAGTTGTGGATGACTCCAGGATGAAATGATGAGCTATACCGTCAAGTCATTCGCGTATCCAGAGGTGACCATGAAATCAAAATCTAAATAGTGCCCTTACTACTTTTACGACAATGCCTTCTGAACGTAAACTTGATGTTGTGGAGATGCTTGTCACTCTTGATTGTCGTCTCCAGTTTCTCGGGAAACATTTCTGTGGACTAAAATAATTAATTATAATTTGCTAAAATAAATTCGGGCTATTTTTTTTTTTTTTTTTATAACCTATAGGCTCGCGCTTGACCACAATCTCACCTGATGGTAAGCGATGATGTGGTCGACGGTGAAACACGCTTGCCTAGAAATAACCTATTCACTCTTGACTTAAAGACCCCTAGATTGTAGCTATCGGGAAACACAGACTCCGGCAGGGAATTCCACTCCTTAGCTGTACGCATAATAAAAGTGTTCCCAAAACGTTTTGTGCGTATGGGTGGGATGTCTACCATGTATCGATGGCGCATCGCCGTACGTCTGGTAGTCCGATGATGGAACGGGCTAGGTGGAATTATATCGTGCAATTCCATCGCACACTCCCCGAAATGTAACCGATAAAAAACCGACAGGCTGGCAACTCGGCGACGATGTTCAAGACTCTGGAGCTTTGACTTGACCAGCGCCTCATCGCCGATGAGCCTCTTGGCTCGCTTTTCGATCGACTCTAGTGCGTCAAGCTGGTATTTGGCTGATCCGTCCCAGAGATGAGAACAGTACTCCATGCATGATCGAACTTGCGCTTGATACAAGTTGAAGAGCTGTTCTGGCGTGAAGTACCGTCTCACCTTTGCAAGGATCCCCAGCTTTTTGGCAGCCAGCTGAGCCTTTGGCTCAATGTAAGGGCCAAAATTGAGAGTAGATGTCAACGTAACGCCAAGAAGCTCAAGATGGTCAGTTATTGGCACGGTCGCATCTCGGAAAGTTGGATCTGGGTAAAATTGGCTCTTTTTAGCGGAAAAAAGACACGCCTGGGTTTTAGCGGCATTAAACCTGACCAGATTGGCATCGCCTCATTCGGAGACTGCCTGCAAGGACAGGTTCAAGCGCTCCACCATGGCCTCCCGGAGAGACCGGATCTGAGGCCCGGTAGCACGAGCGTTGGACAAGTATCTCTCAGCAACAGTGCTGTCGTCTGCATACCCAAAGGTTTAAGCAGATCGTTAATATGCAGCAAGAATAAAGTTGCTGAGAGTACCGACCCCTGAGGGACCCCGGCATTGATATCCAATTGGTCCGACGAGCAGCCATCAATAACCACTCGAATGGACCGATCTCTCAGGAAGTCTGCAATCCAATCACACAGACCACCGGGCAAACCGAATGAAGGAAGCTTACCAATAAGGCTTTCGTGCCAGACCCTATCAAAAGCCTTCGAGATGTCGAGGGAAACGGCAAGCGCTTCCCCGTGCCTCTCGATGGCCTCACTCCAGATGTGAATGGCATACGCTAGAAGTTCCCCAGTAGACCGATTTCGGCGGAAGCCGTATTGGCGGTCACTAAGGATATCGTTAGATTCTAGGTATGCCAGGAGCTTCGTGTTAAGTACACGCTCCATACTCTTACAGAGTATGGACGTTACAGAGATGGGTCTGTAGTTGGCCGGGTCAGCTCGACTACCCTTCTTGGGCACGGGCTGTACGTTAGCTAGCTTCTAATTTTGTAATAGATTTTAATTCTCGTATTTGCAAAAATAAAATGCTGTACTAGGGTTTCGCTTTATCTTATATGAAAATATTGCACATAATTGATATTTCTATAAGAATTAAAGAAAACAACGTTATCATTAAACTTATCGAAATAAATTGCATAGTGCAAATGATCAAAAATAATAGCTTCATATTTTTAGGATCACTAAAGTTCCAAAATGCAAAAGTGTAACAGGCAAACTTGTAGTGATTTATGATTCAAAAGCATACACAAAATCAATTACAATGGCATTATATGCCATAATGAAGTCATCATACTCATAACCTTTTTTTGATGGCAATTAAATACAAATTTATTTGTCATCATAAAAAGGTAGTGCAGTTTTTTACATCGTTACAATTGGAAATCTAAAACGAATTAATATATAGTTGGCAGAATGATGCAAAAACGAATGACACAGATACAGGTATATAATTTACTCTTACACCTACTATTTGAACTCTGGACACCCCTAAAACTCATTTAATTTGCTTAGCCCGTTCCCAACTACATAATTTGGAGTTGGCGTCCAGTTTCCATCAGCGGAATACCATTATTAAGCATAGAGCGACTTCCTGCCTCGCCTTCACAAGCCAGTTACAGGATAATACGATATCCATTGGCAAAACTGGTTCCCAGACTTATCAACTTCCCAAGAAACTATCGACAGAAATATATTTATTAATCTCTAGATCTAGAATAATAGAAACAGCAACAATTTTGTACAAAAACCTTTACGCAAATTCAGAACAACTTACCAAGAAGAAACTCAAAAGAAAAAGCTGAGAATCTACGATACCTGAATGACCAACAGCTTCAGAGATTTGCCACTACCGAGATTATCAAGAAAATAGAGACTCTAAAGAAAGGAAAAAGCTGTGGACCAGATAACATCCCCAACGAAGTAATTATAATAGGCAGATACGTACTACTCGTGTCACCCATTTTGACGAATAAAATATTAGACTCTCGAAAGATACCAAGTGAATGGGCAAAATCTCATATAATTATACTTTATAAAAAAGGCGATCCATCTAATATCTCCAACTATCATCCAATCAGTTTACAATCGTGCCTCTACAAATTATTTGCCTCATGCTTAGAACAACGCATCTCTGCATTTACAGAAGAATATCAACCAGTCGAACAAGCAGGCTTTTGTTTCTCAACTACAGACCACATATACACTCTGGAACAAGTGATAGAGAAATTCGAAGAGCATGGACGTCCACTCTACTTGGCTTTCATCGATTATGCAAAGGCTTTCGACTCAATTTCTCAATTTTTTAATTTCGACAGCAATATATGGAAAGCTTTGGAAGATTGCAAAATACCAACAGAAACGATTGCACTCCTGAAAGATATATATAAGAAAAGCGTAAGACGAGTTAAACTAGACAAGACAGGTCCGGAGTTTAACATATGTAGGGGAGTAAGACAATGTTATCCCTTATCTCCAACAATATTTATATCCGTACTCCAAAGTGTAATAAAGAAGCTTAACTGTTCTAAAAAAGGCATACATATAAAAGGTAACTATCTAAGTAATTTAAGATTTGCTGATGATATAGTTTTGTTCTTTGAACCAGCTTCACAACTCGAGGAAATTATAAATGAACTTAACTCTGTCAGAGTTGTTGTCTGTTAAACGCAGAGAAAACAAAGATTATGACCAACAATCTAGAAAAACCTATAAAAGTAAACAACAAACAATTGGAGTATGTGCAAGAATATATTTACCTGGGTAAAGAGATATCTTTTAAAAGATCTAGGCATCGAGACGAGCTTAACAGACGTGTGAACATGACGTCGAGGAAATTTTGGAGTTACAAAGAGATCTTAAAATCAGACCGTCCTTTAAGACTGAAAAAGAAAATCCTAGATTCATGTTTACTTCCATGTCTCACATACGCAAGTCAAACATGGGTTTATAATACATTCACAAAAAGGAAAATTGAAACTTGTCAGAGAAGCATGGAAAGGAGTATTCTAAATCTGAAACTTAAAGATAAAATAAGAAACATCGATAAAAGGAAAAGGACAAAGGTCATAGATGCTCTATCACACTGTCTGATATTAAAATGGAAATGGGCGGGTCATGTTGCACGTATGTCAAATGGAAAATGGACAAATAAAGTTACCTGAAGATTACCTGGAGTGGCCCTCTTGGAAAACGCAAAAGAGGGAGACCGCTAGAGAGATGGACTGATGAAATTCAGAAGACTGCAGGAGATGACTGGTTTGCCACAGCCCAAGATAGAGAAAAGTGGAAAAAAAATGGAGGAGGCCTATACTCGACGAGAGGTCCTTAACAAAAATTGACTAATTAAGAAATTATTAAGATTTATTTGACATATACATTTGATTTTAATGAACTTTTGACTATGATTGTATTATTTATATTTTATTCTAATGTTTTTTTAACGATAATTTGACTAGGATTATATTTGAATACGATGACATTTTTTATTTTATGATATTTATTCAATTAATGCTAATTTATAATTTCGTTAATGTTGGTGAATTATGTCAAAAGTTATTTTATTAATCCAAAATGTTAAATGAAAATACTTAAATTCAATTTAAATCAATAATTATGAAATGTATGTAAATATTTGTTAAGGAAATAAAGGTCTATATTATTATTATTATATATAATTATTCTTTTTCTAGTTTAAGTTTTTAGTGAGTCATGCACAATCCATTGATACATGCAATGTGTTCAGCAATCATCATTACATCAAAGTTTATGATGCATCCGTGTTTATCACCATCAACCACAATGATCTCATAACCCTTTGCTTTGATAAGTCAGAGCTTTTAAAACCACATTTCAGCCAAATAACATCCATTGCTGATACTCCCAAGTGCCGCCGCATCGACCATACATCGAGTGGACATGCGTCTCGCATCCAGTGGATTTCCAGTCAACGATCCACCTAGTAGCAGGCCTTGCAACGCAGACTCTTTCGGTACCCGGTCACCTCTCCAGAGCTTTTCGCCCCATCCGTTCTGCGAGCAATGTGTCCTGCCCACTATCACTTAAGTTTGGAAATTCTTCGGGATATGTGGGTAACCTTGGTCTGCCTGCGGAAATCTTCATTCAGATTGTTTATCTTGAGATATAGCCTTCACAAATCGAAAAGAAGTGTATACTGTAAACAAGGGCTGCCTACTATGACGTGTCGTGCAATCATTAATTAGTTGCGAAAAGGGAGGTTGCTATTCGTACTGTCTAGTTCCGTACCTCTCTCACATTGGAATCACGATACCATTCGCACGTCATACTAGGGGGCAAGCCGCTAACGCACGTTTTCGTAAACAGCAAAGACGTTACATGTCGATAACACTGAACCCTTCCTTCTCGGTGGGTCGTTCTAGACTTCCATCACCTAGCTGTACACCAAAAAAGATAAAGACTGAACTGGTGACAATTATATATACTCGCCAATATGTTCTAGTGTTAATGTATATGGCCTGGTCTGCAGGCGGATAAATCCATTTTGCAGGCAGCCAGTTGCCTCGCTATATTTTTATAACCGCGAGACCGTATATTCGTTTTGTTTTATAGGAAAAGACGAATAATATCCAAACAACCAAAGCTAGTTAATCGTTTATTTCATTCTTTATCATGATTATAAAATTACAAAATAATAATTTATGAATAGTAGTTCAAAAATATAATTAAGGATACCTAGGTGAAAGTTATTGACGTTGTATTGAAGCACTGCACTCACGAACACAATTTGAGGTTATTATTATAATACTCGTATGTCTAAACCTAGTTAGGTTGGAATTTCTAAAGCCAAATAAAGAAAGATAATTCACAGACATATATTCAATTAACAATTCAGCAGAGGTATATTCCTTTCGAAATAGGTAGCTGATATGGAGATCAAAATATGAAGGCAAATAAATTCGATCAAAACTGAAATATCTTAGAAACGGCTGCACTCATAGCCAGCAAACACGAATAAAAGCGTTTTCGAAAATTTCTGCGAACAAACATATTTTTAGGCTTGATATTGTGACAGACATCCTATCAGCATAAACAATTTGACAAAAAATTCATGACTGGGATTGACACAGTACGTTATCGAAATGTGACGAGCTGTAGAGCGCCCTTTGATAATAACCCCAAGTCAGAATAAAGCATTTTTAGTTTGGTAGTTGTCAAACTCTAATTTAGCCTGAAAACCTGTCATACTTTGGCATTTAAGAAGGGTTCGACACGTTCCTACATCCAAAAAAACCAACTATAGGTCTACCAGAATCTCATGGCAATTTTTTTTTTTTTAAATTGTGATTTTTATATGGCAATGTCAATTGTCACCTGTCAAATCAAAGTACTTGATGTGTCAACCGCTGCTGAAATTTTTTGATATTATCTTGAAAATTTGTTATTTTTGTGAAAATGTCGAAAAACCCACTTCGATCTCAAGCGAGACATATTGTTTTCAATGTGTATCATAAAATAAGGGAAGAAGAATGCGTAAATCGAACTTAATCTTTGATTTTAAAGTGCGTCGTAGAGTAGACCGGTAAGTTGGACTGTGTTGTTTTGATACTTTTAGTTTATTTTATATTTTTCTTACTTAATTTTTATTTCTTTTCATTACTATTTTAAGGTAAATCGTAGGTCAGGGCACATCGAATGATGGCCGGAAGGAAATGGCAACAGTAATATAACTGTTACTAATTCTTCGACAAGATATTGATTTTAACGGAGATTGAGAATCTTTGACGTAAGAAAAATATTAAGTAATAATCTGCGCCCTGCAGTGGGACGTGTATATAGACGGGAGTTTTTGGTGGGATTTTGTCGAGTGAAGTTCAGTGGCTAAAATAGTGGTTAATATTATTTGCAAATTGATTCCTAGTGGATATTGTGATATATTATTGGTGTAGTTTTGTGTCTCAACTGTCCACGCAACTGGACAATTTGTAAAATCATTGACAGAAGCGATCTCGGGATAGTGGAGCGGAGTATTTTATTGTAGTATTGACTGCCTCTGCAAAGCTTACTGGAAAGACTGACTCGATACAATTTGCTGCCAAATACTCCAAAAAACATTAGAATCTGTTATATCCGCATTCTGATGCATACAAAAGAATAAATATAAGATCCAAAACTCTTTCCAAAGACGTGGCTAACAACCAGCCTAGGTCCTAGCAACCAGGCCATAAAACTTACATAAAAAATAGTGTATATAGACTGATGATGATGAATATAAACTATAAGTAACATGATACATTTTATTATTGTTTACAGACTTTATACATAAAGAGATTGGTTTTGAATTTGTTAAATGCCAATGAAAAAGAACCATTTTGATGGAGAGAGATGACATAAAACTACAAAGATAAAATTTTTGAAATGTCAGTGGAGTTCATGGAATCGTATTCTAGTTTTCTAGTTCTGAATGAGGTTTTAAGTTAGTAGTATGATTTAAATGGTAAATAATAAATTAGTACTTAAATTTATATTCAATTGATTTATTTTTCCTATGATAAGAACCCGATGTATAACAACATTATTCATACACATACCTATAATACTCACAGTGGATCCTTGTGTCCCTGAATTTGTTGTAAGACCCCGCGCAGTAGCTATTTTTATGTCAATGTTGAAGGTGAAGATAGCATTGTATAACTCTCTTTCACTCGCTTATGTATGTCACATCGTCCTATCTCGCTTACTCTATGCAGTATACTCGATGACAAACTGTTTCTTACGCAATGGTTGGCAGGACCAAATTCAAAGACACAAATATCCGCTGTGACTACTATAATATAGGTACCTCATGTTCATTAATACTAAAGACATAAATAAAAATTAAACAGTATATAGATCGTTTAATCCAATTTCCCCAGTTTTGCACACAACAAATTTTTGTTCCACTTTTGCCATGAGATTCCGGTAGACCTATAATTATTAACCAACTGAATAAAATTCAGAAACCCACCTTTACTCACTAGAAATTTTGTAAATAGATCACAGATATCGGTACTGCAATTAGATCTGCAAGGTTTGATAGGAAGGGCAATATAATAGTTTCGAAATATGTGAAATCAGTTAATACCGAGAGTTGAGAGCGAAAGTGATTGTTCAAATGCTGAAGCGTAAGGCGGCTCCTTCCACCGCTTTAGTGCCGTAAAACGGTTACTTTCTAAAGCATACTCCTTAGTAACGGCTAAGTTAAAAGATTTAAAAAAAAAAAAAAAAATTGATACATGAACATTATTTTTGAAAAAGGTTTTTTTGTGTAACTAATAGTTTTGCTTTAAAAAAAATATCGTGTCTCCAAAACGACATGGGTCTTTAAAAATAATTTTACACAATAAAATTGATGGCTGCAATTTCTTCATAACTGAAACAGCTTATGTAAATCAAATAATATTTTGCAAACAAAACTGTTCAAAAGGAGGTACAATATTGATATTTTGGCTCCAAGCGGGCGCACGGCCAGTACTGCGTTAACATTGGGGCGTATATATCGCCTTAAGTATTTCAATAATCACTTTCGCTGCCAGTTACAGACTGGTAGACAAACCACAATCCCACGGTCGTGCGTTGCCGAATACAAAAGGCAATATTTTTTCTAATACTAAGATTTCTTTATCTGTTGCCTCACTGTCATGTAAACTTTTACTACTACCACCTCTTGTATAGGTGGTCCAATAAAGAATATAAGATCAACTCGGATTCTGACGATTAGCGATGTATATGTGAACGGTATCATAGGTATCTTGTCTACATTTGTTATTAAGTTCTTGAAGATGTTTCTTCCCTTGGATAAAGAAATAAAATTATTATAAATCACTTACAAAAGATACGTAGTTTTTTTAACAAACTTTAGAACAAACAGATTTGTCTGATTAAATATGTGTTTTTTGTTTAATTTGTCCTACACTAGGCATTATGACCGTGAGTGCATTAACAAATACATAAAGTCACATACACAAACAACCAGTACCGGAATAACTATCTGTAGGTGAAGGCCATACAAATATTTGTTCTTTGCTGAAATCCAACCCACGACACGTAGCGCAGCAGCCGATTACTCAACCACTGCGCCAACCGTGTCGTCGTAATGAAATGAATATGGTTAAGAGTGCGAGGAATACAAAAGAATAAATAAATGAGTGAAGCAATGAAATGAATGACGGATGATTAGTGAACAATTTATTGAGGCAAATATTAATAGTAGAAAAATAAAAACACTGTACTTACGGGTGAGAATGGACAAGACCAGTTTCCACGCAATTGCTTGGCGTACATTTGTCCAAGATAAGGATCTTTGTAAAGAAAGTCGCACAGTCTATATTCAAATTGTACCGGTATGGGAACAAAACGCCCACTTATATTTTCGTTTAACTTCCATTTGATCTGAAATCACAGGAAAAATAACTATATTCATAAGACCGATTAAACTACAAAGGAATTGACATGTGCATTAAACCTATTTTGGTAAGAATAAATATTGAAAAACCCAAAAGAGATTGTAAAGAGTCTTAATCAAAAAATCATCTTAAAATATGATTTTTAGATTTAGTAAAAATTCTACCTACCGTTAAGTTATTCCCAAATGCACAAGTTGCGTTGAAATCAAAATCTATATAATATGGACTATTGCGACTGCGCTTTTTGAAAGTGAAGTGAATGGTATGCAGGCAACTGTCACCAGATTCTGTCTCTACTCTCTCAGGAACTATTTCTGTTGTCTGAAATAAGAAATAAACAGATTTTCTAACTGGTCGTTAGTAACTACTTGAATATATAACATACTCAATACTTTATTGCATTCCATATGTATTACATAGATGGTTTAGACATGGTAAAAGATTAATATGGACCCCGTCGGGCACAGGTAAAATTAGGAGAGAGGAAGAGGGCTAAGTAGCATTTCAAAAAAACTAATAAAAAATATTATGAATGTTAAATTGGATGTATAATTATAATTATGTCTGTGTTTATAGGTATGATATATTTATTGGCATGTATAGATATTGGTTATTACCAAAAATATTTTAAGCAATTTTAGCTTATTTATAAGAAAACATAAAGACTTACCGAAAGAAATGTAAAAATAAAAAATAAAATAATGAGTGACTTCATCATATTAGGTCTTCCTGAATCACTGATTGCAGTGTAATATAAAAGGGAGCACGATGTTACTAAACTAATGACAGTTTGATGCAATTCATTGTAATACATAAAAATAGATGCTAAATACCGATATCAAAAAAAGACTGCATTTTTGTACAGGTTAACTAACTCGAATCCATATCTCTAAAAATAAATCTGGGACCCAACATTAAAACGATTATATTTTAATAACATTTGCAAACTCGACGCGCATGGTGGATTGCCAACTCATTCTCTCTACACAAAGATCTGAGCAACGGTAATTTATTTTTTATTTTAGGAATATGCTGGGGATTAATTTTCTTGCAAGGACTAAAAATTAAAAATAAGCATCATACTCACGTCTTGAGACCAATTAATATAAATAAAAAACAAAATAATAAATACTTAACTACTATTAAGTTGAGTTTGAGTCATCATGGTAAAAGGATCAGTTAGCTAGACCCTACGTTACCAGGTGCTAGCCGTCCAGAGTGCGTCGGGCGTTTGGAATCGAAATACGATATATTTTACGCAGCTTGAGGAGGACAGTCGGCATCCCCTATATGAGCATCAAATCCAACCTACGCGCCTGAAGAGTCGTAAGAGCTTCTTGAGACATACGACCTCCTCGAAAGCCAGCGCCACTGACGAGAGGTGTGAATTATGGAAATATACACATCCTACTTCTCCACACTTTATCATCCAGCAGAGCATCTGCCCCCTGGAAACGAACTGCAGTGACAGCAGTGCAGTGGGTCTGGAAATCCCTAAACCGATTGTGGACCCTGCAGGTTGGCCGTTGCAGAAATAACCTGGCCAAATGGAGTACATATACCCATCCAAAATACAGTACCAGTGTGAGGCCCCTTCGCAAGGTATGGTCCACCTCCTGCTTGTCTGCCCTTCATTCCCGACCACCTGCACATTACTGGATTTAAACGTGGCAAATGACAGAGCTGTCCGAGTAGCTACATACGGGTCGGACAAAATCTGAGTGGTGGAGACTTTAGTTTGAGTTAATCAACACGAAAGAAGAAGATTATTAATTTTGTCGGGACCCCAGCGTGAGTACGAGGCGTATTTATTATACTTAAGAGATTTTTGTCGGAGGTTTTAAATTTTGTTTTTGTAGGATTTAGCATAGGATAGTATAAAGTATGATAGTAGAATTAGTAAGACAGCGTTATATAGTACAGCAACTATTTAATTTATAAAATCTCTATTAAAATTCTGTAACAACGGCTTTGTCTTCTTCTTTGCATCCTTCATCTTTTGAGTAATCTTAATGAAGGTCTTCCACCTGAAGACTTCTTCGTTGGTAGTCGTAAAGATGCCCTGGACATCAGCTCGGGTTCTCACGATCAGGGACGAATATGTGAAGGGTATGTTGTAGGGGAAGTTCTCCAGATGAATTGTAAGATTCATGAAGTGATATTCGCCCTGAAAATAAAGTTTGTATATGTTTGGTCATCCTTACACACAAGTCACATTATTATATATACTCTAACTTTCCGTCCATAAATATTTTGAAAGTAGATTGACTTTAATCAGATTAAGAACTATCAATGTTTTTTATAAATTATATCTGCTATATTAAATGATTTTTCAAACCACCTGATTGACAATGTCCAAATACATATCATGCCATCGCAACGTAAAGTAAAGCATTACCTCTTAAGGGATATAAAGTTGTATGAAACTCCCAAGGGAATAAAGTGATTTGAATTTGCAACGTCAAATTCGTGCAGAAACTCATGGCCATCATAAGAAGAACGCAAACAAGGTGCGATTAAAAAAAAAAACGTGAACATAAGACGGTTGTTTGGTGCTGTCACCAACGTTCACGATTCAAAAGGACACCCAAACACAAGTTTCTTCATCTTTATGAAATAGTAGTTTATTTCATAAAGATGAAGAAACTTGTGTTTGGGTGTCCTTTAGCTACCAGCTACCAAAACTAATAGTTATGTGTCCAACATCAATATGCACTTTTGATTTAATATTATTTACAAAATAAATACTTAATTTATAGAGCCCTGTCTTTTTATTGTCTCGCTGAAGGTCTGAAAAGAAGAGGATGCTCCTCGGGGATAACGCGTGTCTTCGTCTTGGGCAGCTTGAACCCCTCGCTTCACTCAGGACTCTACATAACTCCCTAGCACGCTCAGGGTTGAAGACGTTGACGTGGAAGACACTGCTTTATCCCCTTGATGCATAATCTACTATTGCTATTTGGGTTGTGAGTCTGGCTTCTTTCGTATTAAATGACTATATTTAATTAGTTCTTTGAATCAGAATGGAACGAATAAAAATTAATTTTTAATCGGAATAAAGTTATTCTAATTGAAAAACTACTTGGAAAAGAAGACTTACAATTAATTACACAATTATCTCACCGGAGGGAAAGGACACGTCCAATCAAATTTAAATTGTTTGGCATACATCATGCCAAAAAATGGCTCTTTGTATAGGAAATCACAAAACTTGTATTCTCCTACTACACCTGTTGGTATATAATGGCCGCCCAGGAATTCAAATAATTCCATTTTAATCTGAAAAATTTAAGTGCATCAGTATTTTAACAGGGAACACAAAAAATATGGTTTAATCTCTTTTAGATCGCTTCTATTATAAACTCTTTACTGTTGATGCCAAAATGTCGGACCTGTAATTTAATTTTGTGACAGTCACAGAAAAACCAATGCCATGAGATATTGATCCCGACTTTGATTTTTATATCGTTTATAGGCAAAAGTTTGAGAGCTGCATCGTGAGCTGGAAGCTGGCTAGAAGGAAGTTTAGGAAAAGGATTTTTTTTTCTTAGTTTTGTTACAAGATTTACCATTTACAGCAGCATTATAAGCTTATAACCTTGTAACGTCACCACAATTGAAAAACAGGCTTCTTTGTAAGAGAGAATGGGCCTTAACCCACTGGCTGAGCCCTGCCTTCTTCAGCCTTCGATGCTTTGGCTCCAGTTGTTTGAGCTGTTGTTTGGATCTTGGCAAATATAGCTTAACCTACGCTCGACCACAAGTCCTTAAATCGTTAGTCAGGAAATATTTAGAAAAGAAAACGTACCGTCAGGTTATTTCCAGCTCCTACGGTTGAAGCAATCTCCATGTTGACATAATGTGGACTGTTACGGCTGAGCTTTCTGAACGCTATCGACATGTTCCTGAGATATTTGTGGTTGATATACTCCATCTCATGACGCTCGGGGACTATTTGCATAGCCTGAAAAAATATCTTCATGTAAAAAATCCTGCATGAAACAATTTATTCAAGAAACAAAAATCTTCAAGAAAATTCTATTAGGTACCTACTTTATAGTATTTCGTCAAGCATACTAGTATTTTTTTACAATTCAAACTTCGATTCAAATCTATCATTTAACCAGAAAAAAAATAAAAAAATAACTTGTAATAAGCAGTAACAATTTAAATAATGTAATATTAAAAAGATCTTTAAAATATATTTTTCTTCATAATCTTCTATGTCAAATTATGAATTAATGATTTTTTCGCACATGATTTTCTATATCGTCTATTGACGCAGCGTTGTTACTATTGAAATAAACATAGATAATTCCGGTGACAGTTGAAATAAAAAAAAAATCCGGTGTGAAATCTTCACTATAATTGATATCACATACAAAAGGCCTGAAATTGTAAGGCTATTTTTTTAAATTATTACGTCAAACTTAAGTATCGCAAATTCAGCTTTCGAATTTAGCAGTCGTGTTTAGAGATTAGCACTACAATCATGAACATAAAATAGTACATTATAGTTTATAGTAATCCCTAATATTGCCTATAAATTATTATTGTAAATAAAACTTTTAATTTTGAATAATTTACCGAAATCAATCCCAGGGCGTACAACAAAGTTAACAATTTCATTTTTACTAACACTTTTGCTAGCAGTTGAAAGGATTTTAATATGATCTATGCCTACGATCTATGATTGATAGCCATTAAAATACAGTTAGGATAAATATAGGCAAATAAAATGCGTGATTGTGCGTGTCACTAATATTAAAATTTTATTTTAATAGTTTGTAGTGACTTGCAATTTTCCAGCTTTTTTTAAGTTTTTGTGCGTTCGATTGAAAAAATGAAAACGTTATAGACTTACTCGTGTGTCTATTTGTCTTTCTATCACGTCTTTGCTCCGAATCAACTGGAAGGATTCATTTGTAATTAACTTAAATGAACATAATCATTATGTCGAATATGAAGAGCCCTCTCTTTTGGGGGATACATATCAAATCTCTAAGGGGGGTGTCTTATTTTGAGGGTTAAAGAAAATTGATGGAAATTATATACAACAAATAGTTTTTTACATAAACAGTACAGAAAAACCTAAATAAGTCTTCAGTTTTAAAATAACATGCTAAAAAATATCATTCCTTTGGAACCTTGTGCGTGTGTTAGCATTGGAAGTATGGGTGACGTCATTTAATCATGAACTTTCACTTTTAAGCACATGCAAAATACAAACTGTCATATTTATTAAGCATCTACCGACAAATGTCTAAGTACCTACCTAAATTATTATTGTGTTGTCAAATACCTACAATTATTAGAGTATCCACCTGGGTAAATATTGTTGTGTATACAGGAAATAACTCTAAATTTGCATTTAAGCCACAGTGATGAAGTTCCTATAAAGTATTACGTAATTTGTTATGATCATTGCGATGTATTCTGGATTTTATATTGCTATTTTAGTATTATAAGTCCTTTGAGACAATTAGTCCAAGACTGTCGGTTAGTATCAATATTCTTTCGAATATTGATTAAGAATAACTGAATAGACGATATTAAATTCCTTAATTCTCTTGATAAGTTTTAAAAAGGTTTCATTACTCAAGAATTGATTATTACTGATTGTGAGATTATTTATAAAAATATAAAAAATGATGGGGACTTTTGACAGGTCGACTCATTATTATAAATAGTGTTTAATTCGTAAGTTGACTAGCATTTTGTTGTGAAATATGGACTACACAAGCTTCACGTAAGTTATTTGATATTATAACTTGATTATTGCTAATGGTTGTGTTGAAACGCTATCTGTATCATATTATGGCCTTTATTCCTAATGATGTTAAATTTATTTATTTAAGGGCTAGTCATGTTTTTTGCCTTACCCTTGTTTTGATTATGTAACATTGTGAAATTTTACAAGATTTACATATAATAGTAACTATAGAATTAGATCTATATTGTTACAAACAATATTTATATTATGATTGTAAAATATATATAAAATAGTTTTACAACCATAGTTGCTTCCGTGGAGTTTTTTGCCCTTCTTCTTCACGAGAACTAGGTCTAGCGAACGGGTGGTAAGCTCTCTGAGCCTCAATATTAATTATTTGACAAGCCTAATTGAAATAAATACCTTGTCTTGTCTTTTTGTGTTTTTCTTCATAAAACCTTTCCCTTATACACCACATATATAGGAACTCTGGGACATAGTAAATAACCATCTTGACATAATATCAATACTTTTATATAGAGTACCTTCATTTTTCTGACACGTGCGAGTCATACTAAGCCATTTTTATTATTATTACATTTTTAAACAAGAAACAATCGTTGTTTTTTTTCTTCTGGTCTTACCAATTGACAAATGAGCTTTTTTATCAATTCTCCTTCTTCGTAATTTCCTTCTTCTAATACTCCAATATGTTTGTTCCTAATTAATACATTAGTTTATTCATCCCTCAGGACCTTTCAGTACAGAATGTATTCAACATCCGAGTAATGTTTGACCATGATTATGTCAAATCATGGTCAAACTTCATTTGGATGTCGAATTTTTCGTTCTTCGTGTTTCGTAATTTTGTTCATCCGTATGAGCGTGATTAAGAATCATATTATAATATTGATTTTATTTGAATTTCTATATCTGATTTGCTATATAAATCTTCTCTGAATCTGCAATGACGGCAGCTGTGTCCCCGAGATAAAAAGGCGAATCGGTATGGCGAAGGATGCGATGACCCATTTAAGCAAAATCTGGAAGAAGAGAGGAATTGGTATCAAAACCAAGATCAGATTGGTACGATCTGGAAGAAGAGAGGAATTGGTATCAAAACCAAGATCAGATTGGTACGAGCCCTGGTATTCCCGATCTTCCTGTATGGAGTGGAAACGTGGACAATGAAGAGAGAGACAAAGGATCGATGCATTCGAGATGTGGTGCTGGAGGCGAATGCTGAGAGTACCTTGGACTGCGAAACGCACCAATGCATCGATCCGGACTCAGCTCCGAATAAAAACTCACTTGTCCACCATATGCCAGCAGCGCATTTTTTCGTATTTCGGCCACACAATGTGCAGATTTGACGAGACTCTGGAAAGACTAATTGTGATTGGGAACACCGAAGGCAAAAGGTCGCGCGGTCGTTCACCGACGAGATGGACCGATCAAGTGAAAGACTCGTCGTCCTCCAGATTCTACACGGTCGTAAGGGAAGCGCTGGATAGAAACCGAGGAGGGGGCAGATCATCCGCTCCAGATGTAACCCTGATGCTGATCACGATCCTCAGACATGAGGGACCGACTAAGAGAGAAAGAGAGAGATCTGATTTTCTAAAAAAAAAACCATGTCAATCATATCATTAGAGGTTTCTAATTGTATATAATGACTTGTGTGTGATATTTTTTATGGTTACTATCTCATAGTCTATTTAGTACTTAAATAAAATTATATATTAAACTTAATAGGTTAAATAACTATTAAAAATAATTGTTAAATTGTATTGAGATTTTCTTATTGTAAGCACCTTATCTTATATATTAAGATGCTAATAATTTATTTGACTACATTTTGTACATTTAATTGTGTGTATTTAAAACAAATCAATGACTTTGACTTTGCAGGATTTATGATAGTAGAAATAATAAGATAGGATAATAATACATCCTCGTTTATAGTATGGAAAGTATTTAATGTATAAATTTAATTACTAAGCACTAAATCCCTATTGATATTTTGTATCAATGGCTTTGTCTTCTTCTTCGCATCCTTCATCTTCTGCGTGATCTTCACAAAGGTCTTCCACCTGAAGAGTTCTTCGTTGTTAGCCGTTAGGATGCCCTGGACATCAGCTCGGGTTCTTACAATCATGGACGAGTATGTGAAAGGTATGTGGTGAGGAAAGTTCTCCAGATGAATCGTTAGGTTCATAAAATGATATTCGCCCTGGAAGGAGTATAGCTAAGTTATTATTGGTCAGCATACATTCATCATCAACATCATCATCAGCCTTTTAATGTTCCCACTGCTGGGACACAGGCCTCCTCCCTGTGAAAGAGAAATGGACCTTAATCCACCACGCGGGCCCAATGCAGGTTGATGGATGTCACATGTATTCGAATTTTTGATTTAAGGGCATGTCGGTTTCCTCACGATTTATTCCTAATAAATTTATTATACAAAATTTATAACTGCTATATTATTCTGCTGTTATTTTTTTTTTATGCTACTGGGGTTTTGAGTCTGGCTTCTTTATTATTACAGGACTTTATTCAAGTAGTTATTTCAGAATCAGAATTGATAAAATTAAATTTATTCTGGTGGAGAGCAATACCTGAATAAAAGAATACGCTTGTATTTAACATATAACTGAAGAGTTACAGGGGATACTCACCGGAGGGAACGGACACGACCAATTTCCAGTCAATTGCTTGGCATACATCATGCCAAAAAATGGCTCTTTGTATAGAAAATCACACAGCTTGTACGTTCCTAGTATACCTGTAGGTATATAATGACCGCCCAGGAATTCAAATAATTCCATCTTTAACTGAAAAAAAGTAATTGAAATACTAGGTAAGCACATCAATATTATAAAAACCGGCCAAGTGCGAGTCAGACTCGCGCACGAAGGGTTCCGTACTTGGTAAATTGCGGTTTACGATTTATGACGTATTAAAAAAAAACTACTTACTAGATCTCGTTCAAACTAATTTTTAGGTGGAAGTTTACATGGTAATGTACATCATATATTTTTTTTAGTTTTATCATTCTCTTATTTTAGAAGTTACAGGGACACACACACATTTTACCACTTTGGCGTGTAACGTGTATGCCTAATGGGTAGCTTTTTGAGTTACCATAAAATTTTTGTAAGACCTGTTGTATCACCAAAAAGCACACGAATAAATACTTTGACTTTGACTTTGACTTTGACTTTGACTTTGACTTTGGAAGTGTCTCGCGCAAACTAGTTTAGAAAAAAATGATATTTGAAACCTCAATATCATTTTTGAAGACCTATGCACAGATACCCCATACGTATGGGTCTGATGAAAAAACAATTTTTTTGTTTCAGTTTCAAGTCTGGGACCCCAAAAATTTAGGGTCTTTTTTCTATTTTTGTGTGAAAATACTAATGCAGTTCACAGAATACATCTACTTACCAAGTTTCAACAGCATAGTTCTTATAGTTTCAGACAGACAGACAGACAGACGGACAGATAGACAGACAGATATGACGAATCTATAAGGGTTCCGTTTTTTGCCATTTGGCTACGGAACCCTAAAAAGGATATGTTTCTATCTTGAAACCTCTCATTCTATAAAGTAGCGTTTTGACAAACAAATGATGTAATAGGTAAACAACATAATATTTTGGAACATATAACAATAAAGAATTTTGCTTCACAAACCAACTATTGGCAATTTGGCAAGCCATAAGAATTTATTCGCGAAGGTATAAGCTTAAGTGCCTACACTTTATTTCTGGGAATGTCGTCATTTGAAGTAACCCTTTTACCTACAAAGCCTACGTCATTTATCACAGTTAGCGCTATTTTAAGAACAATACGATAAGATTTATGATTAAAGATTCTGTTTATACAAATGCCGTATTTATTTTGTTAGTTTTTGTAACAAGATTTACCACTTATAGCAGCATACAATGTTCGTACTTCTGGGAAACACCTTTCTCTCTGAGAAGGAATTGGACCATAACTCACTACGTGGTACGCGGAGAGACCGTGCACGTCTCGATATGTCAATGGACGGTCACCCATCCGTGGATGGACCTTGGTAAACATACCTTAACCTTCAATCGACCCGTGCAGCTGTTATTATTTATCCACGACCCTCTCAAGCATTACTCATAAAAACTTTTAGAAAAGGAATCGTACCGTCACGTTGTTGCCAGCTCCCACGTTTGAATCAAGTTCCATGTTGACATAATGAGGACTGTTACGACCGAGCTTTCTAAATGTTATCGACATGTTCCTGAGATATTTATGGTTGATGTACTCTATCTCATGCCTCTCTGGGACTATTTCTAAAGCCTGAAAAATTACACATTTTTAATGAAAACACAACATAAAAAAATCTCTTCCACAAAGGTGTCTCACAAACGATACATGAAAATGTTTTTTTTAAGTACACAGGATTTGTCATGCTCTCTCCAATTTCTCTCTGATCGTGGCACATATGATGGATCTTTCGGTTCCCTTCATGATGCTTTAGCTGATTGTTGCCAATCTATGCGTCATATTCGTGAACGGGTGACGTCAATTGGGATTGGTCTTGACTAAATTGCCTCGGCCTGTTTTAATAACTTGTTGTATTTTTGAGTTCTTTGTTTGACCCTAGACGTTTTTACGTGCATGTCTTTTTACATCGTTCTCACTATATATTATTATATATTCATATAACTACGTAATTTTCCACTAGAACAAAGTAACCAAATCCTTTGTTATTTAATTATACTGATTGAAAAGAGTATCCGTATAGTTTCTTGCAAACTTTCTTCTCCATGGAGGCCTACTGACGCTTGCGAATGGCGCAACTAACTACTAGCTTCATCTATTGCTTTACAATTCAGAAACTAAGTACTTCTAAATTGTTTAATTTAAAGAAATAATTTGAGTTTGAGTTTATTGCCTACCAAGTTAGTATTGTGAAATGTAAGTTTTAATTTTAAATAATAATATATTACCGAAATCAATCCCAAGGCGTAGAGCAAAGTTAATAATTTCATGGTTACAACACTTCTGCTAGTATTTGAAAGGATTTTAATATTACCTAAACCTACGAACCATGATTGATAGAATCATTCAAATACAATTAGGTGAAATATTGGCAAATAAAATGCGTGATTGTGCGTGTCGCTAATATCAAAATTTTATATGAATAGATATAATAGAATCTAATATTTTTTATTGTACTCCAAAATAGTTGCCATGGCAATAATACATACTAATATTATAAATCCGAATGTTACTCTGTCTGTTTGATACGTTTCACGCCTAAACATCTGAACCAATTTTGATTGTTTTTTATGTTTAGATAGAGTTAGATTGGGCTGGGGAGAATGACATATAGGAATATATAATAAAAAATAATAGTAGAATTTTTATCCCGGGAGTACAGTTCCGTGGGATAATTTGCGAAATTCACGTGGAAGCCGCTGACAGAAGCTACTTAAGTTTTTTTTAATGCTGAAAAGAACCTACTAAAGATGGAAAAGTACTAGTTCCGTACTTACTGGTTCTAGAGAAGAAATATAATGAAATTTAAATATCTGTAAGATATGAAAAAATAAGCTTCAAAGAGCAAAAATAGGCACAAGCCTTTTTTATTTTTAATCATATAATTATTTATACAAAAGCTTTAGTTAATGCGCACCGACCTATAGTAATTTTACCCTGAAAACGTATATCCGAGGCAAACCCGAGTAAACCCATATTTACTCATTGAATCATGGTCAATACTATTTCATTTAATTTCTACTTTATTGCTTTATAATAACTTTATTATGTTCAAACTTCCTGTTTTTAAAAACAGTTTTATTATAAGTCAGTTAAACTGATTTTATTTATGTAGTACACGACAAATTGTTTAGTTAATGGGATTTTGAATACCGAAATATTTATCTAAATGCCTTATAGAGGAATTCCCCGTTGTAGATATCAACTCAAATTATACCATAATACATATTTTAAGAAATTTCAAGGTCAAAACGGTAAATAAGAGCTTGTGATTGTGCATTCTTGCTCTCATTATATATATATCCCAGTGTAGACTTTAATCGAATCTATAATGTATACGTTAGCGATGTGTATCGCTAACGTCGGGTCATCACTATTTTTGTCTAAAAAAACAATCAGCCAACGCGACGTCAACACAGCGTCTAAGGGGCGTACACACGGCGTCTACGCGTCAAGATTAGATTCAAAACCACTCTCAATGGCCATGGCCATCTATTAAACTTCTACACATAACAACAACGTTTTCATTATCGTGATCTCAGGCCTCAAGTCAGCATAAATCAGTGTGTAATAAAATACTGCCAGTCCTTTTAAACTAAGCTCGGTCAGTGGTTCATTTGAACACAGAACGTGCGTTTTTCCCCCATAGCTCGCGCCTTCCATCATATTGGCGAGGCTTTAATAATCGATTAAAGCCTCGCAAATATGATGGAAGGCGGATATGCAGCGGTAACGTCACGTAATCGCTAAGTTCGTTATAAAACCTAACCTGCTTTTTTCCTACGCGATGTTAGCGCACATCTATGCGGCATCAACACGTCGTTAACGAAGCGTCTACGTGACGTCTACGCAGCGTCTACACTTCGTCAACGCGGCGACAAACCGTCTTCAACCAACGGTCATAGTCAAAGATCATCCTCAATCGCCATCTATTAATGCTTCTACACTTAACAACAACGTTTTCATTACCGTAACCTCAGGCCTCAAGTCAACATAAATCAATGTGTAATAAAATACGGCCAGTCCTCTTAAACTAAGCTCGGTCAGTGGTTCATTTGAACACAGAACGTGCGTATTTCTTTCAGAGCTCGCGCCTTTCACAATAACTCATGCGTTAACGCCAAGGGGAAATACAAAAATGGAATGGAGCTAGAAAAAATATTCTAGATTATCTTTTCTGCGTGTATTTTGTTATTGTTGCTAGTGTGGATTTATTTTTGTTTTGTGTTTATTTTGGTGAGTTATTTACAGTCTGAAGGTACTTAAGTATTGAATATTTCTTGGTTGAAGGTTTCATACCTTATTGAAACGAGGTTATAGACATTTTCAATCCTATCCTTCTCCTAGTATTATTATAAATGTTCAAGCCGGTATATGTAGATGTTTGTAAATTAATTACAGTGCATTTTAATATATGACCTGGATTAGGATATTGCATACTTTAACTCCAGTAGTAGATTTCAATTTCAATGTGTTTTTATTCCAACTATTACTAAAACACAACCCTATATTTTCATTAAATCAACGCCGTAAATAATTCAAAATTCAAGCTTCAACCAAATAAACGAGAGACCAGAAATCTGTACCTACCTTTCACGACAGCAGTTATTGTTGAACCGTTAATCATATTTTGGTATTGCTTTGTGCTCTACCCTTTAAAGGAAGCCCGTCTATTAGGCTATTATAATTGTGGCTTCCTTCGAGTCGGTTGCGGATTCGGGCCATAGCTATTGTACTTAAAATAATAATATCTTTGGTAGGTACTGCCATTTTGCTGTTAGTTTGAAACATCAACCAAATAATGGTATGGCGTGATGTTATTATGTTTATACCTGTCTGAACATTTTTGAACTGTTTGTGATGACAAGTGAAAAATAGAAAATAAATATTTTATTTCATCTCCTCCTGCCTTCCATTTCAGCAGAAAGGCCTTCACTGCTGGTCATTCATTCATTTTCAAAGATCTTTATTTTACATAAACTTTAACAAAAATGCACTAACCCTAAGACACATTTACACAATAGACACAGAGAGCACTTTATGAGGCTACTTTCACCTTTTAAAGTTTATCACTATATGAAGTTATTAAACTGATAATATCTTTAGCTTTTAAAACAATAACATGGTAACAATAACATTTTTTGAAAATTATTTAGGATAGTTATAATTTGCTGCTTGCATGTAAAAACTGCTGGTCATAGGGCTGCCCTAAGTGCACTTATTCCAATAAAAACAAAAAACCCGACTACTTAAAAAGCGAACTAAAAAGACGACTTATTAAAAAAAAACAAATAACCGGACTGCTTAAAAAGCGAACTAAACAGACGTAAACAAGAAGAAAATCATGCTGTGCAGTCGGAGGATCGCGAGATGGTCGGCCAAAACCAGATGTATCCTCCAAGTGCACATCATGCTTTTCTTCTTGCATCTTTTTAGTTCGCTTTTTAAGCAGTCGGGTTATTTGTTTTTTTAAGTAACATTTTTAATTTATAACTTTTTAGTTATTGTTTTTTAGAATTAGGTACATATAAACATATAAGTGTTACATATTTTTGAAATCACCTCTTAAAACTCTTTATTTCTTATACCCCACATTGGTATGGAAGCATACAAAAAATTGGTGCCCCACAATATGGCGTCCAAAATCCGCCATATTTTTATCTTCCAATTATAAAGTAGCCAGTGACATCAACAGTGTTAAGACGAATCGATTGACGTAAGAATCATCAAAATCGGAAAACGCGTTTGGTCTCTAGAACGCCACATAGGAACAAACAACCATACATATACTGATAAACACATTACCCTCCTTCGGCAGTCGGGTAATTATGTGGTCGGCGCAGCATATTTAATTTTTATATTTATATATATTTTATTTCAATCACAAAAACAAAATTAAAAAAAGTGTTATTGTGCAAAAAGCTGGAAATATATTTTTTTCAACGGAACGATGCCTTACTTCTGTTCTATGTGTTTGGTTTATGCATGGTTAAAATGATGAACTTAACTTTACTTCATAAAATAAACAGATCACCAAGTTAGAAGCCGGTTAAAAAGAGGTTACTAGAACAAGGAGAAAGTAGATATAATTTTCATACCGGCAAATTATATAATTTTAATGCGAGCGGTACCGTAGAGCAGCTTACTTTTAAATCTAGTTTTATAACTACAGGATTCATAATCTAATGCATTAACCTGCGTATGCTTATATTAACACTGATTAAAATTATGACGTCAGAAATAATGTTATTTTAACCATACTTGTTTGTAGAAATACCTTTTGGCTTGGCAAAATTATTATATATAGTTTAGGCACACTGCCCGCCCTAGCCAGAGACTGACTTATATTCCAAGACAGTTTGATTGTTATAAAATCAAGTTCCCTTTTATTTGTACCTACATTGTGTGTATCTGTGTGTGCCAAATAAACTAGTTTTCTTTCTTTCCTCTCTTCATTCAAATTAGTCGCCATGACAACGGAAAACAAAGGTCAATTCATGTCAATAATTAACAAGCTATAACTGTCAATTGATGATTCCAGAGACCCTAGAAAAGTGACAATCTATCATTGAAAGCGTGGCAATAGCGTAATCGCTATCGCTATCGTATTGATAATTCAAAAAGGTAAAATTTTAAGGGATTGACAAGCGTTTTTGAAATTTCAACTATGGTCTTCGCTGACATCGAATGCCACTTATCTAGAGCCTCAGGTTGAATCGTGGTCTTGGCTTGGTACATAGGGATATTTTTTTATTTCCGTAACTAAAGGGTAAAACCGGTACCCTTTTATCAAGACTCCACGGTCCGTCTATCTGTCTGTCTATCACCAGGCTGTATCTCATGAACCATGATAGCTAGACAGTTGAAATTCACTGATGATGTATTTCTGTTGCCGCTATAACAACAAAACTTAAAACAGAATAAAAATAATATTTAAGTGGGGGCTCCCATACAAAAATCGTGTTTTTTTTTTTTTGCGGTTTTTTTTGCGATAATGGTACGGAACCCTTCGTGTGCGAGTCCGACTTGCACTTGGCCGGTTTTTAAATACTGACCAAATGATGACCATGTATAAGAACAACTTTCTCCATGAAAGCCATTGGAAATGCCCATATAAATGTTTTGGATTATCCATACAAAGTTACCGTCTTTTTTTTTGAGAATTGAAGTCATATTCCATGAAGAAAGTTGTTCATCTACGGGCAGAAGAAGTGGGCTGCTTTTTTAAGATGACTAAAATACCACGGTGTATTTTTGGCCTCTCGGCAATCGCTATCGCTGTTAGGGTGTCACTTTGTCTAGGGTCTAAAGCTCTAGATAGAGTGTCAATCCTAAAGGGATGGTCATGGTCGAAATGCCATAATTTTAGGGATTGATCACGCGAAATTTTGATGAAGGTTGGCATTCCCTTAAAGTACAAATCGCTATGGTGACGCTTTTAATTATATAAACGCACTTTTCTAGGGCCTCTTGTTTACTACGGAAACCTAAAATGCGCATAAAGATCCAAATCGCTCTTTAGATTCTTGTGAACTATTTTGAGATTAAAATTAAGGGCGAACTATGTCACTTTGTCTACGCCCTTTTCTCAAACACAAAAATCTCCTCTCGCGATTCCCATAAATACTAGGCCATGTCAGTTCAATAGAGAAGGTTTGCCGAGATCGGTTTCGCCCAAATTGGTTTTGTGTCACGTCTATCGCATATTCGAATTGGTTTTAACCTCACTATGAAATAACTTTCCATATTGCGTGTTTTTCTGCAACTGGCACATCGCTGTTGCCTTTCTATTCACAAGTTTTTGCTTGTATGGGAGCTGTGAATTGTACTGATGGATATTTTTATTATATTTCATATTGGCTTGTTTGTTTTTTAAATTGGATTTTTAAATTCAATTTTTACACTGGAACGGTATGACGGTAAATCGTTTGCTATTTTTTTTTTTTTTTTTTTAAACACTTTGTTTGGGTGGCTTTGTTGTATTTTTTAGTTAAAAATGTTTTAATATCGGGAAACAGAGTAAAAATATCCTATTCCTATGTCCTATTTGAAATTATACACAATTCTGATATTTCAGTGTTGTCTGTAAAGCAACTGCTTATCACATAAAAAAAATATGCAAAACTTAGGGGAAAATATTAATAAATCTTACTGTCAATGAATGTAAAATTGTAATGAGGACAAACATAACATGATATAAAACAAAACCTTGTCTCTGTTAAAACGCAGTCGAGTAAAAACGCCAACACGCACACTACATACAATTACCGATAATTATACTCCAAAAATTAAATCCCCAAAATAAATCAAGACAAAAGTCTCTGGTAAAATATTAACGATAACATTATATGCCTCACTATTGTGTTGAATTAAGTGATTACGTGAAGTTTTTCCACAGGATTATAAAGGTAGTCACTCACCAAACGCATTTGTATAGCTGAAATTCGAGAATGATTTCAGATAATGCGTCCAGCGCGTATTACGTCCGCATCCCTGTAATTATACCATTCGTGAAATTGCAGTAAAGAATGCGGGGAACCAAGCATTACAATGTGAGCCACTTGTAATACGGCCGTCGCCGCGATCAGAAACACGTTGACGTTTTTAAAACAACTAAATCTGTGTTACACGTTCGAATGCTCCAATGTTACCATTGTATGTGAAGGGATTTGTATCATTCACAATGCGAACGTTGTGGCATTCATTTAACATCTTTAAATCTATTTACGTTTTATAACACACTGTACAAACCACAACTTCATATCTTTTGATATTGCATCAACTTTTGTAACTCATTTTTATGTTTTCTTTGTATTGTTATCATCTGAAAGGCACACTTTTAGTTATCTCTGATTGTTTTAATATCTATACCTTAAATAAAATTGCTAATTTGTAGTTCTTGGAATATTTTATACTGACATTTTCATCTGATATGACGTCTGTCTGTCTATTTTATTTTCTTAAAGCATAGACATAACATAGGTACCATGGACTACCTAGACCTTTCCTTAAGCTAGTTCTACATTATTGTAAGGGCAGCACAGACTGCCTCTGTAAAGCCGTTTTTTATTCGTTCTGGTCTTATTTTTTAATTGAGATTTGAATTCAAAATTTAGAAGGGATGGCAGAACGAGGAAATATATAGGACACATATTTTAGCTTTAAATTACTAAAAGTACGAATAAATATAGTATTGAATACAGTTTGTGAGTGAATGTTATAAAGCCATTAAATAAATAACAATTTTACACTCAAATTATTTTTTACCGTTATAAAATAAGATGTGCACGTCTGGCACGTGGGCGCGTTGTGGCCGCGCAAAACTTCCAGCAGCACGTTCGTTACAAATGTACATCCCACAGTAAATGACCACCTTTACTTTAATCCTTTGTTACGGTCCCCACAAAATTTGTGAAAATTAAAATAATTAATAGCCATTCATTATTCTAGGACTATTGTATGGCCAACAATAGCTTGTCACATTGACGGGAAATAATTTATACTGCACCACTGTTCATGAATGTACAATTGGAGCCAATAGTTATTATCAATTATTATTCATTGGAAAACGGACGGGATTGTCTAATAGCTGTTGAGTTCTTGTTTATGTTCTGTTTGAGTGGTGGTTTAATACAAAATACAGGTAAATGACTTACATGTTACTGAAAAAACAAAGTTATGACATCTTATGATGACAACAAGGGCGACCGCGTTTGAATTTTCCGCTAGAGGCGCTTGTGTAGAGTCTTCAAAATGTCAAATTGTATAGTTTTTTTGGCTTTTAGCGCGAGTTTATTTTCATTTTTTTATTGTTTTGTCTATATTCCAAATATGGCAGATTTAGATAGGTACGGTATTTACCAGTTATTGCTTTAATAGAGTTTTATGATTCGGAAAATGTTATCCTCCTTATTTCGGAAGAAAAAGGGGCTGCGTAAAACTGTGGCATACTCGATTTTATATTTAATCGCCCTTCTACTGCATTAAAAATGATTTTAATTGAAACTTTGCTCGTGCTTACTCGTGCGCGTAATAACAACGTTTAACAGCTATATTTAACTCGCCAGTGGCGCCAACTGGTGAGCACCAAAACGCTAGCCCTCGTTGACTTTCCTCATAACGTATTTATAAAATCTCGCCTGTATATTTCTCTGAGTATTAAGCAAAGTTGAACCTGTTGTATATCTAGATATTACCAGTTAGATATAGTTAAGTCCCATGTTTAAGGGGGCGAGCCTATTCCTATATCCAATATTACCCACCTGTTTTTTTAAACTGGCCCTAACACATATTCTACGATTAAGGAATAATGGTAGGTATCCTTTGCACACCAAAATCCTCATTTATATGACAAAAATATAACAAGTAAAATATGAACAACCCCGACACAAATACCTTTTTAAACTACATACTTTGTCTAGTGTACGCTTCGATAGATATAAACCTTCGTAAACGTAACTATAACACGAATATTTGCGAAAATACCACGATCAAACAGTAAAACGCCCATAACTTTTGAACGGATGAACCGATTTTCATCAAACATACTTAAGAACACTCTTGATAATCTTTTAAACAACAAAAAAACTAAATCAAAATCGATTCATCCGTTTAGGAGCTGTAATGCCACTGACAGACATACAAAAACACAGACACACAGCAACACACGTCATACTTATAACACTCCTCTTTTTCCATCAGGGTATAATAAAGTTTTTTTTTTTAATTTTCTATAGGCTTGCGCTAGACCACTATCTCACCTGATGGTAAGCCATGATGTGGTCAACGGTGAAGCACGCTTGCCTAGAAAAAACCTATTCACTCTTGACTTGAAGACCCCAAGATTGTAGCTATCGGGAAACACAGACTCCGGCAGGGAATTCCATTCCTAAGCTGTACGCATAATGAAATTGTCCCCAAAACGTTTTGTGCGTACGTTCCTGTAAATGGCTTATAAAACTCAATGGGTTCAAAGTTAAATAACAGAAAAGTACTCGATATAAAGTATATCTGATGATTTATAAAAGCTACTAACATTGAAAGTAAACAAATTTGTAAAGAACATATTACCCATAGCAGTGACAATGTCGTGGAAAACGATGCAGTGACTACTTTAAGTACTGTTTTAGTATCTTGCAACGTTTTATTCACTGTTTATCTGTTCTATATTAAAGAAGGGTTGTATTTCTGTTCAGTAGTAAGACAGACTTGAAGTTTTCTTCTTCTCTATTTCAAAATATTAAAAGTTGGCCTGTATGAACAACTCTGCAAAGATACAGAAATAAAAGTATAACAGGTCTGGCATCATAATGATACTTAATTGCATTTTAGAATACATAATACCGAAGCATAAAAACACATCGGAAGACTGCCATAGAAAGCTTTATAAAGAATTTTCATTTAAAATTTTTGACCAAACTTTTAGCTTAAGCAAACTAATTAAACGTACCTACTTTAATAAACCCAATTAAATAACAGCTTTATGAAATCACTGGAACTACTAAATCGCTTTCATAAGCCACCAAGCGAACTTCAACAGTTTACCGCACTAACTCGATTTTATAAAGCTTAAAATTGAAAAGCTGAATAAAAAGGGTGTTGCGAAAATGCAAATTGAAACGTGGCCAAGTTCATTAAAGTTAATTTCCGTGAAATAAAATATCTGCACCATGAATGTGACGCGGATTTGCGACACTGAGAGTCTGCTCGGATGTGCCACAGCAACAACCACACAAAGCAGCAAAAATGTGGACAAGCATAAGTAAATTGTAAGAAATTGGTATAGTGCTATTCACGCGTAGTTGCCATTATTAAATTTTACTTATCAATACTCAATGCGCCGTGGCAAGAGATTGGCTAGAGATGAACTTGATTATTGGATTTAATCTCGGTAGTTTGTTCTTCATTAGAGATGGATTTCAACCCAATAATCAGGAACGAAGTCGGTGGGTTGCTAATTACTAATCGTAGCAAACAACTTATCGAAGATGAAACACAATAACTAGCAGTGACCAGTCCACTTTTTATTTCAAGTGGTTGAAGTGACACTATCCACACTAGCAACTCCTCAGCAACATATTAGTCACCACATTCGTAGCCCATCTGAACGGCCCCTTAAACTATTCACTAAACTATTTAAAATGCATGGCGCTGCAACCTGGACGCCTTCGGATGTGTAATGTGACATAATGCGTTCCTCAAATGCAATTATCCTAATTCTTTACTGTCTCATTCCAGTATTTCACTTTTCGAGTTTAGTGCAAGTCTTGCTAGAGTGGTGGTCCGTTTATTGAATTAGTGAGTTTGAATAATTTATTGAAATCAGGGGGATAGTTCTCGTATTTCTAAGAATGTTCGCATTCTAATCTCAGATTTTATTTATATACTTTCCTTGTACAGATAAGGAGTTGAATTCCCTGCCAGACTTTGTGTTTTCTCGGGTCTTTAAGCCAAAAGTGAACCAAGAATGTGCCTTTTAGGCAAGCGTGTTTCATATCATCGCTTACCATCAAGTGGTCAAACGCGAGCCTTGCCGAACAAATCCGTCAAAAACACCAAAATTTTTTTGTGCTCTGTGTTTCTTACACCGATTGTTGCGGTGATGAGATCGCAACTTAAATTTGGACGTTTTTAAACTACAATAATTATTAGCCTTCTGATCCCGTTTTGGTAATAGGTAAGTTAAATTAAGCTAGCAGCCAACACCAGATTGCACCGAACGGGTCAATCGGTGCTAGAAGTTTAGTTTTACGATCACTACCCTATTAAAACTACGGACAATCCTCACTTTCAGATAGCTAAATATCCAGCTTTGAAAATGTGATACTATTGAGAAATTAATGTATTGTTGTTAATATGCTAACAGAGGTTTTTAAACAAAAATCTGCATTGGTATTTAGGGCAGATAAATGTTAAAATAATCTTTTTCACTAGATAAACGGACAGTCTCTACGTGGAGTTATTTTGTCACCAGACTCTAAATGCAATAATCTACTATTAGTTGCGATTTAGTCCTTAAAATGAAAAGTTTATTCTAGTTCTGCGCCATACCAGGCAAGTAGAAGTTAATAATAAGTTGGGCGAGTCGTCCAGTAACTGGACTGCATCGGCTTAACCTGCTTTAATGAGAAGCTTTGCAATTTCCACACGTAACTCCAGGTGGGGGCACCGATTGAGAGCCGCCAGGTCAGCACACATTGAAGTTCTCAGCGCGATAACGTTACTTAAGCTGGTTAATTTATGCTTCGTGCAATTGGTGCATTTACCCTGCATCCTGCGGTATTGTATGTTTGATTTATATTATGCCGTGTGATATCGCAGGTGAGGATATGGGACTACAATATGCTTGCTTGGATTGAGAGGTTTTGTTTGCCTCTTTTTTATGGGTGCCGCTGCGAGGACACATTTATCCCCCTGTCTGCAACGAAGATGCACCTATGTGGTTGCATATTGATTTTCGCGATTTTTTCATAGAAAGTTTTAGTAATGTTTTGTATTATTTGAATCAAGTAGGTACATTTAGCAACTCATCATTATCATGTTTATAAAACAGCTATTGAAGAGAACTATTATTTCAATGAAACCCCATTACCCTGCTTATGCAAATACCCATACCAGGCCCCTCAGAACGTATTGCGAAAAAAAGTTTTTATATATGGGAGACTGGCCAGTTATAATGTTTTTCGAAAATATGATTATTTATAAGTAAAAATAAGTAAGTTCCAATTTCAAAATTTCCCTCCACATTTTTTGCGAGTTAATTCAAAGTATTGTGTCTCACTGAAATATGGATCTGCGCCGGGAACATTTTAGAGCTATGATTTTATACGATTTCAAGTGTCGCCTGAAACCGGATGAATCGTACGATAGACTTCAAATGGCATTCATGGATGAAGGCCCTTCCAAGGCAACCGTGTATCGTTGGTATAACGAATTCAAGCGCGGTCGACCAACTTTGGGGGATGACGAAAGAAGCGGTCGCCCTTTGACGGCTGTTACCGAAGAAAACGTGCTAGCAGTGAAAAATTTAATCCAAGACAATAGGCGAATTACATATCAGGAGATTCAACACATATTGAAGATTGGATCGGGAAGCGTTCACGAGATTCTACACAGCCATATTCGCGTGAGGAGGATAGTATCACGCTGGGTGCCGCACAACCTCACCGATGCTCAGAAGCAGGCCCGGGTGGAATGGTGCCGTGATATGCTTAACAAATTTGAAGCAGGCTCGTCTCGGCGTGTTTACGACATCGTTACAGGTGATGAGTCCTGGATTTATCAATACGACCCAGAAACCAAGCGCCAGTCGACTGTTTGGGTGTTTCAAAATGAGCCAACGCCTACCAAAGTGAAGCGATCTAGAAGCGGGGGTAAGATTTTGATCGCTAGCTTTTTTAATTTGACTGGCCACTTGGTATCAATTCCCTTACGGGATCAAAGAAGCATTAATGCCGAATGGTATACTACCAAATGTTTGCCAGAAGTTTTCTCTGTTATAAGCAACAAGCGACCAAACACAGGGCTCCGCGGGCTACTGCTCCACCACGACAATGCACCTGCGCACACCGCACTCAAAACGAGGGACTTCCTGGACAGCACGCCAGTCAAACTCCTGGGTCACCCTCCTTACAGCCCTGATCTAGCACCGTGTGACTTCTTTTTATTCCCAAAAATAAAAAATCAGCTCAAAGGGATACAATTTTCGTCGCCGGAAGATGCGCTGGCTGCGTTCGAGCAGGCTGTAAACGAGGTGTCTGCGGCGGACTGGAAAAAGTGTTTTGAAAACTGGTTTAGGCGCATGAATCTTTGTATAGAGGCTGGTGGAAAGTACTTTGAAAAGATTTAATAAAAATATATGTACGTATAGAACAATTTTTTTTAGTTTCGCAAAACTTTCTGAGTGTCCCACGTATATAACAAAAATACACAACCCCAACTATTATTTTGACTTTGTTGTTGACCACACTTTCTCACCCTAGGGATAAATAAAAAAAGATTTCAAGATCTGGCATCGTTAGCACGACGCTTGAACCCAGTAAACTACTTTAAGCCAGGCGTTTTTACAATTGTGTGAATAGAAAATAGAACTAAGGCACGCAATATTTCTATGGCACGGTGCGTGGAGGACCCTCACACGCTCTTACCTTGTAGTAACGATCCTCTATTAGGGAGGAAGTGAGGAAGGGATGTCAAGCACTCCTCCAAAGCGAGAATGTTTTGCTGTTTTGAGTAACGTAAGAACTGGGATGTTTTTTCTCGAGTACTCGTAGGGTTATTCTTATTACAATGGTCGCGCTGTGAAAGGGTTAATGGGTTAGGAGTACATGAATATTGTGGAGTGTCGTGTTTGTATGTTAGCTGTTGATATTTGCAAACATAAGGAATGTTTGCTTTTTTTTGGGACAAATATTTGTAAAGGTCATGGTCTTGTTTTTGTAAGACCATGGGAATTTAAAATAACAAAACAAAATAAAGCTTCCTTTACCAACGTCCTCTTGTTCTTGTTCTTCGTGGTCATCAGGTTGCAGTGAGATTTCGGGCTAACATGAATCGCTCCACAATGTAACGACCCTGTCTGTCGGCTGTGACTAGTGTGCAGTCATGCAATGGACCGCCTATGCAGCCCAGATCTGCGTTCAAGCTTTTTGCCATAGCTATTGAAAACAAATATAATATAACAGCTCAGAATGTTAGGACCAATAATATTAATGATAATTTTTATCCGTGGTGCTAGGCAACTGGGCTTATCCCAATTATAAACGACCCTATATATACCTATTGGCCTTGTTTGTTCTGTCTCCTGCTTGTTACAGATTAATGTGTAAAGGACATGGACAGATTTTGTATGGGCGTCGGCATAGGTATCGAATTTAATTTACAACAATGGTTCTTGCTGTTTTATATTCGTGAATATGAGCACATTCAATTGCTATAAATAGAAAACTTCAAGAACTCGTCACAAAAACATACTAGACGAAAACAGTTTCATTAAACCTATTATTCAGATCGTTGCAATAAGTGTACAGATAATGATCTCGCTATTAAAAAAACGCCAGGCGCTTTAAATTAGCAAACAGTTGTGAGAATACAGTTATCTGATATGGTTTTAGCATTATATATTTCTTATATTCTTTATTGTACACCACAAAAATATATATACAGGACAAACAATCAAAAAAGCAAGTGTACGAAATATAACTATTTCTTATTTTATTTATTTAAATCTAATAAGATATTTTTTATTTTATTTTATTTGGGCGGTCTTATCGCACAGGGCAATCTCATTACTAGTAATTTTAACAAAGTAATGGACTCCCAAGCTGTATAATGATAAGCATGTTATAAACTGAGTCTGGTTGAGCCTCAAAAATGTGGCATTAATTACAAAAAATAGCTTAACTATTTTATTTATTTTATGTATACTTCTAAAGGTGCCTTATATATTTTTTTAAATTGCAAAAACAAACTGTTACTGTAAGAAGTGAACGTTGCTTTTGAAGTGTTTGAAGACATAGACAAAAACATTAAGTCTGACACATCGGCTGTCAAACACGTCGCATTCCGTTTTAAGTATTTTATTTTGTGTGAAATAAAAAAAAACTAAATAACCAACGCATCAAAATACGAAAAAAACATTTTATTAAATGCAAACAATACCAATAGAGACAGTTTCGTGTGAATAAAATGTTCTTAATAAGAGAACTTGTCGTACAATTCACGTCTAATAACTTACGTGCGTAGTGAGGAACGTCCAATAATATATTGTTTATCTTTCTCTATGGTCTATTATGGCGGAAGGTGACACACAGTACTTTGATTCGTCTTGCACTACTTTTTATTTTGAAATAAAAACGTCAAGTTCAGAGAGGTAAAAAACTGTGTAATAATTCATTTTTAAATTTTCTTTATACAATATTATTTATTATGTATTTGTAAATAGAATGTACTCTCTGTCCATCTCCTTTGTATTTTTCCTACTGCTCCGTTATTATTTACTAATCCATTTCGTTGCGGGATCCAAGACAGTTAAATTCATTCTCCGGGACTTCGTCGAGCTTTATTGCCTCGGCGCTTTTCTGGTGGTCGCCACTGTTGATTCTGGCTTTCAGGAGTAGCAGTGGTTTGGGAATAGTGCGGTGGTATTGTCCAAAAAAAAAATGCTTGTCTTCAATTACCTACTTAGTATTCTGTTACTTTCAGCACCATGTATCAAGAGACAGGACTTAAATCATGTTCTTAGACCACATAATTTCCAACGCAACCATAAAGTTTTTCTCATAAATACAACCTTATTTATAAATGATCTTCCCTGAATGACAGCACATCTTTCAATATTATTTATTGCCATTAAATTGCCATACAAAACGTCTGTTTGGAGCGATAGCGTTAAATTGTTTGCCCCTTGTCAAATGCGAGCATTGGGCGTTAATATGTGACAACGCACTACATCGGGGATGTTCGTTTATGGAAATAAAAACAATAATTTAGTTTGGGAGCATCTGCGTTAGTTTGGGGGCAAAATTTCAAAAGGTATATTCAATTTTTTTAAATTGTGAAAAATAGTATTAAGATAAGAAGATACATTCATTGGGACATGTATCTTTACAAACATTAAGCACAACAAACAAAATTAAAATTAAAGAATTAAATTAAATTAATTAATTATTAAATTAATTAATTAATTAATTAATTATTAATTAATTATTATATTTTTGCATAAGTACACAAGAAAATATATATATTAAAGGCATTAAAGTCCCACCAAGACCACACAATATGATGCCTTGTGTCGTGGGATCTAGTTTTTTCGTCATTAATGACAAATTATTATTAGTTGTATTGTTTGAATGATAAGTTCGTTACTTGTGTTTGCTATTAGAGTGTAGTTTGATGATAAAACATGTGTGGTTGTTTAAAGCCTTATTAGATATTGAATTTCTCAAAAGCGATTTCAGACAATAAAATAACTAATAAGAATGTAGGTAAACATTTTTAAGCATGGTACAGGTGTAATGTGCGTATGGGTTAGAGGTTATTCTGCCGCCTATATGGGCAAATATAGATTTTTGCGAAAACTTGTAAGTATCAAAATTTACCTTAATTTTCAACTTTTTTATTTTTCGGAATTTTCCTTTTACCTTTTATCCAAAATAGACAATTCTAGGTCAACCGGAAGTACCCTATAGGTTTTGGCCAAAATGCCAAAAATAAAATAAGTTGAAAATTAAGGTAAATTTTAGTACTTGCAAGTTTTCTCCAAAATGTAAATTTGCCCATATCTTTAAAGCTTAACCTCCACAAAAAAATTGTACAATATTAATTGACGAGCGATATCGAAAAATCACGTAATCAGTCCCTTACATTTTGACTATCGCCTTCACTGACATCGAATGCCACTTGTCTAGAGCCTCTGGAGGGCCAAGACCAAGTGGCATTCTATCAGCGATGATAATGGAAAAGTCAAAAAAGTTTGGGACTAACGAAGGCAACTAAATAGTATATGTCAACACCGTTGAAATCCGCTGTAGAAGTAAAAATCGCTCTGAAAATAGTTACTTTTTAAGCCCTTTGAGGTTGTCTCTTGCTTCAATACAAAATCACATAAATAACCTGAAAAAAATTAAAACAAATGACGTGCCTTTTAGCCTTTACGCTGGGTTAGGCACACTGCTGGTCGCACAGAACAAACATTTGGAAACGGCCCGCATGGACAGTTCTTTCTAAACCTGTCTGTTTGTGCCGGTAGAATTTATGTCTTTAAACGCAGCTATGGTACAGGAAACATTCGGGAGGGTTTATGTTTTCTTTTATAGATGCCATTTCTTTCACACCAAAATAAACATCAAAAAACCGGCCAAGTGCGAGTCGGACTCGCAAACGAAGGGTTCCGTACCATTTTCGTTAAAAACGGCAAAAAAATGACGTTTGTTGTATTGAAGCCCCCCTTAAATATTTATTTTATTTTGTTTTTAGTATTTGTTGTTGTAGCGGCAACAGATATACATCACCTGTGAAAATTTCAACTGTCTAGCTATCACGGTTCATGAGATACAGCCTGGTGACAGACAGACAGACAGACAGACAGACAGACAGACAGACGGACCGCGGAGTCTCAGTAATAGGGTTCCGTTTTTACCCTTTGGGTACGGAACCCTCAAAACGTCACCCCCGAGTTCCCTGAAGGCTTAGCAGAGGTTCTAAATGTGGGTTTCATATAAACACCAACATTCAATCAGTTAAGTTTAAGTCCCATGTTATTTAAAAAGTTTCATGTAATTGACGAGCCTTTTGCCACCAACCGGGCGTTAAAACTTACTCCGGCCTGTTACTGAGAAATCTCAATAACACTTTTTTACTTTCAGAAATATAACTTAGAACCTGAACCTCTACAGAAGCCCTTGAGACCTCTAGACTCAATCAAAAAAATACTACAAAGTGTAAAGCTTGTCTGACATATTTAAAATTTTGTTGAATTTGTAGGACGACAAAGCCTTCCTAGACGAATTTTAGTCATAGCGGATAATACTAGCAGAGACTAGCCACTGACACGGAAGATATAATGTCCAAGTTCGCTACCACAGGTGCAATCAATATAATCAACGAAGCTCTTAATGATAGAAATCATGTAGTCTTGCTGTTTATCGATTTCAGTAAGGCCTTCGACACGCTCAGACATGACACGTTGTTGACAAAATTAGATAACTCAGGAGTTCGGGGTCCGCTACTTGACTGGTGCAAGGACTACCTCCGCAATCGAAAATATATTGTTAGGATTAATAATGAAAGCAGTGACGCCGTTGAAGTCAGTGAAGGAACGGCCCAAGGGTCAGTGCTTGGACCTTTACACTATCTGACATATGTCAATGACATGGAGCATGTGGTCAACCACTGTTCTGTTTATCAATATGCAGATGATACATGCCTCGTAGCTGCCCATAAATACTTAAATATAGCTACTCAATGGCTGCAGGATGATTTCACTCGAGTTTCCAAATGGGCGCATGATGCTGGACTGGTTCTCAATGCAAATTAAACCAAAATTATTCATGTTCATTCTAGCCATCTTAAACAAATGACCTCTTTTAAGATAATCGCACATAGCCACAGCTGTCTTCACTATGTTTCTTCAAACACATGTCGATGTGACGCAATCGATCAAGTAATACACCACACGTATCTGGGTTTAGTCGTAGACAATCGTTTCAACTGGGCCTTTCACATAGACAGAGTCTGTGATAAATTGCGAGCCATATTGGCGAAGTTCTACATACTAAAACCAAAAGTTCCGTTTAAAATCCTGCGCAACATGTACATTGCTTTAGCCGAATCAATTATAGCCTACGGAATCACAAGTTACGGCCGAACATTTAGATCATACACTGAAAAAATCTGCAAACTACAAGTTAGACTTTTAAAATTAATAGTACCCAAAAAAATAAAAGATCAGTACAAAGAAAACATCATGGAACTATTTAAATATTGTAAAATTTTGCTAGTACAGACTAGACTTAACATGGCTCTCTTAATCGAATAATTTAACAATAAAAACATTCTAAGACCAATATCTCATAAAATAATAACCAGGAGTATCACCAAAAATCAATTAATCGTACCTCAGGTTAAAAACTATTATGGTAGGCGAACGTTAAAATTCATGATACCCACTATGTAAAAAACGAAATAAATTGTAAAAACTACAAACAAAAATACAAAAAATACTATTACGACTATATTAATAACTTGGCTTAGCTTAAAAAAATAATTTTTAATTGAACCAACCTGTATACTGTGTCTAGAACCGGTTTTCTAATGAGCGGTCCAATAGCGCGCTGCATAGACGAAACATGACTTACAAATATTCACCTACCCGCAATCACACTCACAATTAGATATGTACAACTTGTTTCTTCTACCGACGGATGTTTATGGCTGACGCAAGTGCGCGAATGATTTTTATTTTTGATGAGTGAGTAGTTAGTGATAATAATTATGGTTGTTTTTTGGCGAATGTGAGTACCAACACAAACCCATGCAGGTTTAATGGTACAATACTAATTATAAAACTATAATAAGATTGTAATTTTGAAAAATAAAAAAATAAAAAACATTCAATAGCCATAGTGATATATTTCACTGGCATAGACCAGTGAGAGGGATCAGGCGCAGAAACGAAGTGTTTTTTTTATCTAGTATAGGCCCGCGTTTGACCACTATCTCACCTGATGGTAAGCGATGATGTGGTCGATGATGGAGCACGCTTGCCTAGAAGAGTATAAGTTTAAAGGTTATTCATAGAATCTGGGGTGTCAAATCGCCAACTTCCAAACGCCGGGACTCCAGTGAGAAATCCCAGTATAAAAAACCTCTACAAAAAAAAAAACTTAAATTTCGGAAGTCGGTGTTCCTGTTTTCGTTTTTTCACACCGCTGTCCAAAATTTAAGTTAATTTTCACTTTGCAGTGTTATTATTTATATCGTTTATTTATAACATAAGGCACATTTTACAATAAAATATCTTAAACATATAAAAGAAGACAGTTTCTTATTTGCCTGAACTAGGTTGAACCTGTGTTTCAGGATATAAAGTGCTTAAAACTTATAATAAATAATAATAAATTAACAATGGGTATGGTATATCAATACTTAAATTAAAGACAAAGCAAAATTATTATTTTGTTACAGCCAGGAGATCTTCTGTCTCTCAGTAGGAGATGCCAAGTAGATGTTCAAGGATAGTCTTTTTACAGCTAAAATAATTTAATTTATACATACTTAATTTTCTATTTAATCTATTGTACAGAAATGGACCTAAGAAAGTAAAGAATCTATTTACAAAGACATATTTTGAGGATGCATTAGAATCGCAGACAATGTCATTTCGTCTCTTATTATTTATGTATTCGGCGTTATAGGAAAGCATGGTGTGTTGTTTTAATACCAAGTGCATAATGAAAAGCTGCCGAACAGTCAGCACGTTGCAGGATTTGTAAAGCAGATCAGTGGGGTAGAGAAAAGGGTGGAAATTGGCTACTTTTAAATTTGGATGTCGGTATTGTTTTGTAAAAAAGTTTTTTTTTTTTCACTTTTTAGAGGTACATAATGGCCACAGTGATGCTAGAATACAGTACCCGAATAACATGAAACTTGAATATAACCGGTGTAATGAGAATGTACCAGGTTGAATTGTACACATCTGCGTACCCATTTAGAGCATACTGGCGTAATGTTATGTTATGAAATGGAATAAACAATAAGCTGCTTTTGTTTATTGAAGAGTTCTGTTGTTTATCTTCGGAGTTCTTCATCAGATCTTAACCAAATTTAAATGGAACCACATTTCAAATAAAAAAGAATCTTCAAAATCGGTTACCAAGTAAAATGTTTGAGGAGTCACACATAAAAAAATAACAGTCGAATTGAGAACCTCCTCCTTTTTGAAGTCTGTTAAAAATAATTTTATTTATTTATTTTATTTATTTATTAATTACCACATACATTTGTTTTAACAGGTAAGACCCAAGCTAACAAAAGTAGTCATAAATTGTTATACAATATACAATCCCAAGTAACGGTAGACCCGTTACTATATATACTATATAAAGAGGCACAAGTTATACAGTGGACAACACACTAAGTGTCACCCTCTGGAATTCCGTCAAAGAACAAGAAAATATGTCTAAACGCAGAGAGATGTTATTAAGTATTCCTACTGCACGAATCACTGGTGCAAACTTTAATAAATTTGTACGGGATAATATAAATGTTTCATTATTATTCCATCAAAGACACCATTAAAATTTTATGCACTCTACGATAATCATCCTAAATCATTTTGACATCAAATAATGTTTTAATATGATTGTATATTTAAGGAAAATATTCGTAATGTTATGTGTTACACCAATGTCAACCCCATTTCATTTCCAGGCTATCACTTTCCATCCGAGGTTGCCTGGAAGAGATCGCGGTCAGCGATAAGGCCGCCCGTTGTATGTATTTTAGTTTTAAGTTTCCTTTTTCTGTGTTTAAACTTGGTGTACCTACAATAAAGCATATATAAATAAATAAATAATGTCAACTAACTTATTTTAGGGCAGGGACAGATATGCGAGAGATAAGAAAAGATTACTGTCATATTTCCGAACTCCCCCTAATAATTAGGCAAATGTAGCGAAGCATCTTTCAAGAGGAGACTGTCATTTGTTTTATAAGTACAATTTCATTGTGAAATATCGGTTTTGTATGGAATGTTATTGTTTGATGAGCCATGGATTGTTGGATGGAAATAAACAGTCAGAAAATACGTGTAGGATATTCAAAGTGAAAAAAAACACGATAAGATTCGTAGCTTGCTTGTTCATTTCATACACAACAAGTCAAATTTCAAAATTTAAAAACCCTGACACGTTTTTATTTCATGCTACATAATTTCTCTAGTACATAGTAGATACGCTCCGATCGGCAATCTATTTAACACGTAATTATGACACGATATCTTGCGAAAACACCCCGATTCATACAGTAAAACGCCCATAACTTTTGAACGGCTGAACCGATTTTATTCATACATAACTAAAAACACTCGACAAAATCACCTTTCAAACAAAACAACTAAATCAAAATCGGTTCATCTGTGTAGGCGCTATGATGCCACTGACAGACACACAGACACACAGATACACAGATACACAGATGCACATATACAGATACACAGCAACACACGTCAAACTTATAACACCCCTCTTTTTCCGGCGGGGGTTAAAATATCAACTATTGACATTGGGCAAAAATATTTCACCAAAAGTATCAAAGGTACACGCTAAAAATCCTTCAATTCATACTAATACTGTTTACTTTTTAATTTAATTTTTACTTTGTCGCTTCGAAACAAATAAACAAAAGCGGTAAAAAATCGGCCGCATTCCTGAAAACATTATTAAAAACAACCTTTTGTGTTCAAACGTTTAAAAAAACGAGTTAACTCAATGGAGGTTCATCACGGCCCAGCAAAGCGATTAAAAATAAAATCAAAATGTGTTTCATTAGTAAAACATGAGAGCAGGGTTTTAAGGCAATTAGTTTCACGTCATTCTGTTTTGTGTTTAATTATTGCACACATTTATTTACACATTAGGTTAACGGCAAAAACGGGTCCCTCTTTTGAAATAAATTGTCTGTGTTGTAAGCTGGACTTTATGTGCACCACGTCATTAGAAAACACGAACTGTTCGCTATCATCGCTATCCATTGCGCGTTTTTTTACGTAACTATCATATTTTTAGAAAGAGGACTGATGCAAGCAAGCAATGGATTAAAAAAATAGGAGTAGAGAGATTGTGTAGCGGGTTTCATAGTAGATGCCAAGGGACTGCGGGCCCTAACAATTTGTTACATGTATCGTTACTTGCGTTGGGTATTTTTGGAACAAAGAAACTCGGTCTATTGTCCGAATTCTTATCTATAAGGTAGTAATTTGGTTAGGGAAAGTCAACGGAAAAATCATTGAAATGGCTCTGATAAAGAAAATGAAGAACACAATTCTGCGCTCTTCCTGTTATTTCGGCAAACATTTTATCGAAATTAATGTTTTTTTTCCTCAAATATTTTAAGTACATCCTGTAAATCAGTGTCGATTATTTTTTTGTACGCTATTTTTGGAATATTTAAGACTTTAACGCAGTTTGTGTTTTCATAGTACAAAGTGATCCAAAGCAGTACATACTACGTTTTAGAAATATATTCGGGCTGACATGTCTTGAGAGCTTCTAGAGCAGCCTAGTTTAGTTTATTTCTATATATTGTGAAACAACAACTCAATTAATTTAATAAGTTCTACGCCACTTTTCACTATTAAAAAAAAACGGTCAACAATAGCGGGTGCTTTTATGGAAAAACAGAAGTTCTTGTATCATCATCAGCCTTTTTAATGTTGCCACTGCTGGGAAACAAGCCTCCTTTCTGTGAGAGGGAATGGGCCGTAATCCACCACGCGGGCCCTGTTCGGGTTGGTGGAGTCACATGTATTCGAATTTTTGTTTCAAGGACATGCCGGTTTCCTCGCAATGTTTTGAGAATAGTGGTGGTAAAATAATTTACACAAAGTAAAGCGCCTGCCTGGGTTTGAACCCACGACCTACAACTTATAAGTCGCGGGCGATACCACTAAGGCACCACTGCAATCTTGTTTTCGGTATAATATATGATTGAGCAATTCCATTAAATATTTCAAATACGATATTTTGACTTTTCAAAATCAATTCAACTAAACTATTTTCCTATTTCAACTGTCCCATATGGCTTTGCTTTAAAAAAAAATCTTTTACAATGAATCTATAAAATGATTGTGTATCGTCGAATATTTCATTGCGCCATATTTTTGGGCTAAATTGTTTCGAGGGCTACTAGGGAGGCGGTAAAGAAAATTCTCGTGAACTGTGATTGCGCAACTGTTATTACAAATATTAGTTTTCCAAGAACCAGTGATTAAACGCTCCATGATTTGATTCGTTTTCGTCAATTATATTAATAAATGTTTGCCGAGGCGCCAAGGGAACCCTAGAAATTCGAGTATAACAGTAACTAATTAATTATTCTTGTGAAACTTTTGGTTCAGAAATGTAACAATGAAATTGTAATTAACAACGGATATTATTTCAGAGAAAAACAAAATGATATTCTTGGCCCTTAATTTATTTTCTGGAATTATGATAATACTTCGTTGAAATCATTTGATATATTATTTGGTAAGAAACCACTATATCAAAGCACAAAACCAAGTAGCTAATTCTAGTCACAGTAAATTCACTACCATTTAAAGTCCCTAACATCTAAGAACGAGTAAAAATAGCTAAACCAAAACCTTGAACAGTTGGCTCATATCTGTTGTCCCATCACTATGAAACCCAGCATTATTAATTGTCCCAGCGTTAGCTCCATATGACCTTCTCGTTTGTCCATTTAGAATTTTAGGCTCGCATTCAGGCAAAAATGTACGTTCATAATAACAATATTGTCCAACAATTCTTTGGGGAATAAAACGTCCGGTCTGTGATTGTTTAATTTTCGTAGTTATCACAAAAATCCCTCGTTTTTGACAAAACCTGTGCTAAATAAATAATTTGTCATTTTTATAAAATGGAGGTTTGAATTTTTTATCCTCCTTTATTATCAGAGGTTTAGATCCATATTTGCTTTTGAAATACGTGATAGAATACGTTTTAGAATAGATTCGATGATGATTTTGAAAATGGAATTTTAGTCTGCTTTCAAAAAGCTGTATGCACTTTCCTATTTGAAATTATATATGGCGTAACGAGTCGCAGTCGTGACGAATGTCTTTGATAGTTTAAAAGTGAATAAATTCTTGTTTTATTTCATTATCATCAGGTTTAAGTATTAAAGTGGCTTTAGAGATTTAAATTTCTAATAAATCCATTGATTAAAATAAATCACTGCAAGCAACCTTCTCAGTAATCGACGTATTATTAGATCCATCTATCTAGCGCCATAAATTCTCGTCTAAATACTTTGACAGAGAATTCACACAGTTCTATACCTGTTCCACCCAACTTGATTAATCCAATAAAGCCAGAAGATCAATATAGTTGGCCCAAAACTATGTGAGTGAGACATTAAATCGTCCCTTTACATCCCAAGTAGAGAACTTCCAATGGAATTATTGACTCTAATCGATGTAAAGTTTACGTCGTTCCAGAATGGCTGTAACTCTCTGGAATTTAATCAACCATCTAAGATATCGGGGATTCGATATTAATCAGTTTGGTATTCGGTAACTTTGCATGCTTAGTCTTTGACATTTTGGGTTCACACACGTTTGTTATTGTTGCTGTAAAGACTAAGGGGTGAATATATTAAATCTCCGGGCGGAGTGCCATCGCTTTCATTGTTGCTTAGGGCTTCAGTAGTTCCTTTGTCCTAGTCCTTAGATTGGTTTTTGGGAGGCGTAATGGTATTTGCAATTATCGGACGTTCTCAATCTTCTCTTGTTTCATTATTGCTATTGTTCTCTTCTTCGGCCTACATGATATTGGCTTCGCTTTATATCTTGTGTAACTTTTGTTCATATATAAAAATAAACTCATACACTATACATTATTATAGGTACTTCCGTGCCACACGAAAATAATTCGCCGTCCCTTAATTTGCGCAATGATTCAAAAACAACATCATTAGGACGGTTCATTTCCCGCCATGATTGCTGTTTTCCACTTCGTGTTGACTCATTAAGATTTTATAATAAGTTTTACCAAATAATGTGGGTTTTCGCCATGCAGTTTATTTTGAGTCGTTCACACTTGACGTACCTTTTTTTTTTTTTTATAACCTATAGGCTCGCGCTTGACCACAATCTCACCTGATGGTAAGCGATGATGTGGTCGACGGTGCTGTTTTGTGTATTTATTGCAATTTCAGATTGGGTTAAATAAACTTGAAATATTGTTTTTAAGGTATTTGCGTATAGCCACTATTTGTCTTGCACTGTCTTTAGGACAACATGAAAACTGCTTTGATCAAGCAGCTTGCAGTCATAACAATTTATTTTGGTGATGAAATGTAAATGAGCATGTAAGTGCTGCTGATATTCAACATATTGAAACAAAATAATATCGAAACTATCAACATATTTATTTATATTATATTAAAAGTTTATGCACAAATACAAAAACGGACTTAGTGCCACGGGATTTTGATTTGATTTTCTACCAGTCACCACTATTTAGCAAAAATCTAAATTAACGATTTTTACCTAGTAGCTTAGGCCCACTTGCAAGAAAAATTTTACTCAGAGACGACGACGAGGTTAAATTGACAATATTGTATGGCAAACTGTCAATTTAACCTTGTGTTGGCAACTATACTATCCATAAATCCAGTGTCCATTCATTTTCCCTCGATGATGAGCTTGAGGCAGCTGGTGGCTTCTGCTAGCTATGCTGCTGTGGTTGGGCAGGGCTATACACTGGACTTCATGGGCTGGGAAAATCCCTGAATTCCTCGTTTTAAACTGCAGATGTGGCTTAAGGTTGAGAGGCGCTACTTAAAGTTCTGACATTGAGTGCCCTTCTTAAGACTTTTACTGCGCTCCGTTGGCACTTTTTAGCGATAAAATTAAGTGCTCCGGCAAGTAAAACAGTCAGTACTATAGAAAATACTTTTTACATATATTAAATAAAAAGTATTTTCTCAATACTAAACAGTGATCCAAAGGCTTGACTGGTGGTGGCATTGGATTCGCCGTTTGCGTTTTGAGCTATATGTTTTTCCCATCTTTTTTCTTAAAGCAACAACACAACAATATAATGAACAAGTGTGAACACATTAATAAACCTAACTCCGGAATTCATACACACAAAATTACAGAATATAATATAAGCTTAGTTTGCTAAACGTGACATCTTATTGCACCGGCGACAGTCACAATAGGGATCGCCAAGGCATAGAAATTTCTTAGAAAAAGGTAAAAAATATGTTGTAGGTACTCATATAATAACAATTTAATGATACTACCATTAGTGATATATTAATTCGCCCGGTTTTGGTCAAGTGTACCCAAACCTGTCCTGCCTGTTGTAGGTGTCAAATGATATACATCATAAAAAATCGACTGAAATATTGATTTCGAGTTTATGTTCGAAAAAATCCTTATTCCTTCCACAAGATTGAACGAAATGTATGTTGTAACGTCGCGTGTCGACCGTTCGGTGTGACAGGCGGAAACAGAGCATTTCCCGACACATTGTTTTAAAGGACCATCTGAAAAGCCTTCACTTGTATTTCTGATTTATTTTTCTAAATATTAGGAAAGTCGATCTGATTTTTAAGCAAGTAGATATTTTTATATATTAGTTTACTATTTCAATAAAGTAATTCAGTATAAACAACTTTTAGATCGCAAAAGAGGCAAAGAAAATTGAGTTCGTATTTGAGTAACAGACTATTAATTACAAATGCAGACGGCAGCTTACAATCCTTGATAATGGTAATAGCAAATATAAAGAGACAAGAACAAGCTTAGAAGATACCCAACTAAAAACGAAAAGTCGAAAGAAAATATTTTCTCCCAAAAGATATGTAATAAATTTAGGACGCACAGAAATAGAACCAAGTAAGTCTACAATGCGCTCTCAATTAAGCTCAAAATTCCTTGCCACATTAAACAGTAGCTACCAAAGTACAAACAAATAAACTAAAACAAACTTAACTAGTGGAACATTCCTAGTCCTATTTATAGTATGTGGAAACATAGAGTAATAATAAATAGAAGTGAAACTGGCGCTCCGATTGCATATTCAATTGATAACTAAACGTTCAACACAACGAGGATTGCAAAGCGTGTTAGTTGTAACACCAATCACCTCTAGGGCTCATGTATTGAGTTCTTGAGTCAGTAAAAACAAATTGGCAATCGGAGGGTAAGACGCCCTTAGCGAACAAGCGTTGAATTCCACAGGGTAGCAGTTATATGAGGCATCGCGCCAACGGAAGGCGCCTTTCGGTTTTGCTATACAAATGAACGCGACGATCGTGAATTGCACAATGAACGCTTTCTATAAGGACAACGCCTGAGAGTCGCTGAAAACCAAGTTAAATGGTATGTATGTATACGGGCCTTATTTCTTGCTGTAGGCTTCTAAAGGATGATGCCGTTGTTACTATATGCCCAAAATAGCTACAATATCATCCCATTTTCTGAGTAGACGGGCATTCAACACTGACAGACTTGGAAAAGGTTAAGTGGATGCATACAATCATCGACTTGCCTTAAACAAGTGCGGGTTGCAGCACATTAGTGGGTGGCGGTACCTCTATGTTTTTTTTTTATTCTATGGTAGTAACTACTAACTACTGAGCTCTAATCATGTAGTTCGGAACCCAGGACATAGTAACTGGCCAGAACACTCAAATACATTATGTGGACGATAATACCGTCTGGCTTTGCTTGAATTGGAATTTAAATACTGCTTGTTTTTTGTGTAAATATGTGTTCATGTTAACGGCTTTTATTGTTTTAAAGTAGAAGTTTGTAAGCAGGTTTATTTTTAGCTTATTATACTAATTTGAGGTTGTATTTGGTGAACCTCTTAGAGTATGTATCTTGACAACTTCATCCAGCTCTGCTTGCACTGGTAGCTATTTAAGGAATATTTTTTTTTGCATTTGTAACAATTATGTTGGTTTATCAAAATAGCCATTAAAATTTCTTCGGTTATTGACATGCTTTATAATAATAATAAGGGTTTTAAAACTACGATTGTTTGAGGTTAGACTGGTCAGGTACAGTTTCTGTAGAAATACAACAGTCAACATAAGACAGAACTTCGAAGTTAGTTGTGTTCACTTCACTTCTACACTAAAGTCTACAACACCAGACACACTTCCACCATCAAAACAAAGAGACCCAACAAACTCTTCCACCAAAACTCTCAAGTAAACCCATAATACAAGATAGCAGAATAATATGAATATCCTTACATATAAAATTAATTTACTCCTATCCCCATCGAAGAAAGATAGCAACTTCTGAGTCTTCCAAGGTTATATTAAATTCCATGCAAAAGAACTTTCCAGAAGATAAGGGCGGTACGTAATTTCATTTACGCCGTTTAAAACTTGAACTTCCGAGAGTCTGATTAAATTTTTAACAATATCTTTAATTTATAGACGCTGACGGAAGTTTTATTGCAAGAGTTTAGGGGTGTTCGTTTCTATAATTTTGAATATCTTGAGTTTTAGATGGATGTACGGATTTAGAGCTCTGTTTTGGCAAATGAAAATATTTCGTTAAAGAGGGTGTACAGTCAAGTGTCAAAAGTGCAGTCATACTCTCCCAAAACTCAAATGGCTAGTTTTTGTATAGAAATTAAAGTATAGATTATTCCTACTAACGCGAAAAGTTGAAATTCTGCTGCCTATAAAAATTGCCTTTTCTGTTTTGGTAGAGTGTGACTGCAATTTTGACCCTTATAGTACCATTTTACTACAAGAATTATCTGTTTAGCTTCTTTTTTTTATTTGAAATACTGGTCGGTTACATTATACATATTTTAAAATTAGGTTTGGCAAGAGGTTGAAAAGCTTTGAAAAGAGAAGACAAAAACTTCTGCTGAAAGAATGCCGTTTACAGGAATTGATGGCATTGAAATCGCCAACCTAATTATTGATATTTTTATAGCTAATGGATTGGCGAGCAGGATGTCCAGACAGGCTATAGACATATGACCAGTTTTTTTGGCAAAGTTCACCTCTCGTTTATTTATAACTTAATAGTTAAACATATTTTTTTCGAATTAGATACATTTAAACAGTGTCTAAATGTACCTAATTCTATAGCCTAGACATAACACCAGTTTTTTGGACAAAATTCACCTCTCGTTTATAGTAACTAACCTAACTTTAACCATTTTCTTTCGAATTAGGTACATTTAAACATATTTTAAAAATCACCTCTCAAAACCCTTTATTTTGACACCCCACAAGATGGGTTAAGGAGAAAAAAAAATTGTAACCCTCACAATATGACCACCCAAAAGCCGCCATTTTTCTATTTTCCAATTTCAATGTAGCCAGTGACACTTGCAAGGTTAAGACAAATCGAAATACGTAAGAGTCATCAAAATCGGCCAACGATTGTGGTCTCAAGAACATCACATAGGAAAAACATAACATCAGTCTTTGTATTTATGTATGTTCCTTCGGCAGTCGTTTGGTGAAAACTAAGGGTTATATGATGAAAACTGGTATGTATCGTGGTTTCTTCCTAAATTTCCTTTAGAGTTTTGCTTTCCCTGATATCTAAGACTCTTTTTGTAAAATGGTTTTGATTAGTCAGTTCTTTGTCTGTAGATATCAGTCATTAGAAGCCTGACTCCGGCCACCCCGTATGGGCAGAGCACCTGACCCCTTGTTTACCTGCAGACTTCGTAGTTCCGTACTTTTGACAACGATTTCCGTACATTTTTTCAACGACCTTAGTTTTGCTACGAGAACTGTGGTGCTGTTTCAGTCCGTATTTCCAGCATTGGAGCGGTACTCCGAAGGCGGACTTTTTCATCTGGCGCGGATCGCTGATGAGTGGCTGCAGTATCATTTTTTATATCGTTAAGGATCTGTTTCCACCTGGATGTCAGAATCTAACAAGAAGTGTGTTTAGATTATTACTTTCAAACCTTGTCGAAATTTCATTCCTAAGTTTTCTTCTTATGAGATCAATATCGAGTTGTTTTATATAAACAACTTGATATTGATACCAGCGGTGTGTAATCGTTTATTTTAACAAATTAATCAAATATAATAACGCCACGAGGGGTAGAACCTGGATAAGGAATCTAAGGTATGTCAAGAGAAAAAAGACACCAAACTCACCTGGCAGTGCGTCAAGTCGGGCTTTGGATGATGATGGTGATATCGTTAAAGTTGCATTTTTCGCTGACGGTTATCGTATGAATCCACTTTTCATCACATGTCACTTTTAGATCCAATATTCCTTCATTTCTGTATCAATTCAACAAGGCAACACAAGTTTCAACACGCGTTTCTTTCTGCAGATCAGTCAAATCATGAGGCACCCATTTTTCATATTTTTTTGTTTTATTGATTTGACGCAAATGAGTCAATATTGTTGATAAGGTAACTTTAAACCATGCCGCTAATTCCTAGGTAGTTTGGCTCGGATCGGTTTCCACCATCTCTTTCAATTCATTGTTATTCACCTGTGTGGGCAGTCTTCCACGTGGTTTGTTCTTCAAATCTAAGTTTCCATCACGAAAGCGTTTAAACCAAAATCGCACGGTGCGTTCATTTGCAGACTCCTCTCCAAACGCAACATTGATATTGAGAGCTGATCCTGCCGCGTTAGTTTCGTGTCGGAACTCGTATTGAAAAATCACTCGAATTTTCGAAGTATCCATCTTTCTTGTCTAAGCTGAATAAAAAAAAACAACTGAAAGTCGATAATCGAACGTTGCACATTTTTAAAACAAGAACTTCATAGGTACCATGTGAAAATGTTTCACTCAAAAATCTCAAAACATGTGTTCTATGTCATCTATGTCATTTCAAAGTACCTATTACAATAAATCGGCAATTTCATGCTTTAACTAGGGATCAAAGTATGAAATTGCCGTTTAACTATTATTTTTTTTTAATTTTGTAAGCGCATGTCGCATTAATTTTGTAAAATGTTTTTATATTATGTGGAAAATGTCGCTGGTTCCACATTTGTTTTTCTGCGTGCTCAAATTCTATGTTTTGCTGTAGTGTGTAATCGTTTATTTGCACAAATAAATAAAATAAAATAATGCCACAAGGGATAGAACCTGGATGAGGCTGGCACAGGTACCTGGGGTTTCTCGTGCCAGACCCCAGGTACCTGTTACCTGGGGTCTGGCACGAGAAAAAAGACCCCTAAGCTCAGCTGGCAGTGGGTGAAGTCGGGCTATTGATGATGATGATGATATCATTAAAGTAGTATCTAACTGGGAGGGGTGACCATAAGCTCTTAGAGCAAGGTTATTTTTAGTGTGCGTAAGGGACAGGTGTATGTGACTTGTATACACCTGTCCCTTTTTCAGTCGAACTATGATAATTTTGACACATCATGGTACGGGGCCAGGTATTAAAAGTTTTTATATTATTAAACAATGCCAATTTAGCTGTCCTATGTTCCATACGTTTATTTGTTATACTTTTACCTAGGTACAATTCTCTCTTTACAATATTATCCTCGGTTATAAACTGGTAGACTGGTGGTAGGTATATATTATTCGTCCGTTCACTTTGATTCACTATCTATGAATACTAAGTATAATTTTAACCTGTTTGACATACCGCATGCTTCCAAGGGTCAATACAGTGCTAAGAAAAAAAAAAAAAAAAATTAAATTAAATTCAAAGGTTAACCAAATGTACCACAAACCTCTGCCCCACGCAAAATGTATATCAAACAAACATTTTACACTAACCAAAACTGTTCATAGAGTAATAGGTAAACAGATGCTGCTCCCTCAAGGGTCCGTCCATTTGGGGTTCCGTTGAAAAGCCGGAAAAGCACTAATCCATCACAAAGAGTTACGACGTCTTAGCTGTTATATACGATCGTGGGACCCACGCGACGAACCGCTCATATTGGGGCTGCTTGTATCGGAGTTAGTTTAGTTTGGGCCCTTTGTGGTGTGGGCAATAATATAATGAAAATACCTCGCTCCTTTGGCTTAGCGGAGTTTAAAATATGATCGATGAAGTGATTGGTTTGATAGATATTGATTTTATTATATAGACGCATTTGTGCCACACTGGGTTATTTTACTTCGTCTAAAGTTGGTTTTGGTAGCTAACCCAGCCAATAATGTATGAAATATATGTTGTTTAACCTCGTGTTAACAACTTACTCTGAGTTAAGTCTATGGCGCAAGTGGGCCTTGAGTTTTCTGAGGACCCTAGAAGCCGGGCAATGATCTTTCAAATTACTTGTCCTGAATTCTATTCCAGCCATTGCAGTTCTTCCTTCTACCTATACCTCATTAGTAGTACCACGGAGTCCCAGCGCTAAGTAAGAAAATTTGGTTCAAATAAATCTCACTAGATGGCGCGACATGCATCGTGTGGTTGTTGAATTGTGTGTAAAATTAACATTTACTGGAATTGAACATAAAAATTGTATGTTCTTGTTTAATCAACACTCCTTATCACAAAATTATGGAAGATTGGGATATTCAAAGATTATTTGAACGGATCATTTAAAATTGATGCCAATAGATGGCACGGATTGAAATTTCTGAGGCATCCCACTCGATTGTTTAAATTTTGTGCAATGAAACTGTAAAAACGTACAAAAAAATACTTCACTGTATTTATAGAAAAACATATTCATGCACCGAGTAAACCCTTTTACTTGCAAGTCGCTACTAACACCATCTATCTGTCGCCATGGAACGGAACCGAACGCGAACTATGTACAAAAAATAATCGGTTTAATCAGACGAAAAACTCTATTTAAGTGGGCACGGTTTCTTTGTATGGGATGAGGCATCGGTATGCCAGTATTATATCATCTGTGGTAGTACACATTATTTTAATCGACTTTACAAAGAGGAGGAAGTTCTATGTTCGACTTTGTGTTTTTTTTTCACGTTATGTTATTTCTAACCGTACCTTACTAGTTGAAAATTTCCTATCGCAATTAATTATTTCAACCACTTCCCACCCTTCATTATCGTCAAAACTATGAGCCTCTAATTCATAACCCATTTTCAAATGACCAAAAAGTACAAAAGAATAAACAAAACACCAAAAAGTTGGACAGTACAAAACGGAATACATCGCGACGTAATGTTGTTTACGGAAAGAAACAACTTGCAATCGGGTCGCGGAACAAAACAAAAGTTGTGCGTCTGTGGTCTGCGCAGACAAACAAACAACCAATCTAATTATATGGTGCCCTGGTACCTTGGATGCTTATAAACAAATATAAGATAACAGACGGTTAAGTTGAATCAAATTATAAGCTTTATGACCATATTAATGAGATGCGAAGAGAGAAATACTAAAGGAGGTATTGATAGCGTGACGGTTGACAGAAGATAGCGGTAATATAAAACGTGTTCTACCGATCCCAAAAACATGGGAAGAGGATAGGCAGATGATGATGATGATGACTCTATTATAGGAAAGGGAAAGGGAGTAGAGTTAGGTTACATTTAGGCGAAAGTAAGGAATGTGCGTGTGAAACGGATGCAGAGGTCAAGAAGTCTCAACAGAAAAAGCTAGAAGAGCTTGTTATTTCAAAATTTGACGATTCTCCTGAATCTTTCCTTGCCCATTTATAGATATAATCTGTTTTGCTTTATTGAATCTCTTTTAATTCTGTTGATACCAATTCGTTTTTAGTTTTATTCAGCATCGTATTTATTACTACGTTTTACATTTAACGTTTTTTTCTTTGACATTAATATAGATTTACCAAGGTTTTGCTACGGCTCCCGTGGCTTAAGAAACCTTGCATTTCACCGGGATTAAAGCAGCCTCTGACACTCAACGATACTGTAGCTTCAAGACATATAAAAAACTAGTTGAGAATAATGTTAATATTAATGTTTTTAAATACAAATCCTGTAGCCAGTACAATCTCTTGTGGAATTGGACTCGCCAGCTTATGGTATCTCACGTTTCATTCAGTTGTAATGACGCGGAAGGAGGAGTAAATTTCTCATTAATGTAATGAGGTTTGATCTTGCAGAGCAATGTAGGATCATGGAAACCATTTCTATCGTGCTGTGGGTTTTCCGGTCACTGGTTATTAAAGGTTGGGTTAAGGTTTTGTGTCTACTATTAAACAGCCCACTAGTGATCATTGCTTTTAATTAACTTTTATCAGTAAGCATCAAGCCAAGACATTCGCTAGGTTTTTAAAATAACTTGTTTAACAAAAGTATGTGATAGGTACTTAGGAAGTTGTGTTGTATTTTCCAGATTGGTTGCTTATAAAACTGACTTCTAGTTTACATAAATAGCAATTCGGATATTGTTACCAGAAAATAAAAGATTTCATTAAAATATCAAACTAATATTTTGACGGGGCTGATCAGTCAGTCTGAACAAAATTAAATAAAGTAGCAAAACAAATTGTTACCAAAATTTTAAATTAAGTCATAGTCCGTGGCAATCAGGCTGAACTTATCGCGATTCAATCCACAAAGGCAGACTGGATAACTTTTATCTTTTTTTTCTTTTGATAAAATTAAACGCTTCATAAGAAAATGCGACGAACATTTTATATTCTTCTCGCGTTCTCTTGTGGAGATCTTTTTTATTTACTTCGTATTTTACTTGTTAACTTTTTATTGTCTTTGTATTTCCTTTTCCTAAGGAGGTTTAAGAATCTTTTCCAGTATATAAGACCGAGACTTTCTTTTATACCTAGGCCCTGTATTTTATTTATATTTTATTTGTCCCTACCCGCTTTACCTTCGGCAAGAGAAAAACGTTTCTTTCTTTTTGTTTCGTAAATAAAGTTTATAATATCAGGAGCAAGGTCTCTCAGGGGTTCTTTAATATGTAGGTTTTACTTTTGATTTACATTTGAACTTATCATGTGACAATTGCTACTTAGGATAAATGTTCACTATAGAAACATCGCTTTTATTTGACCGTTTGCATAGTACTTAACAGCTGGGGAAATCTTCACTCAATGGGTTCTTGAAGACAGTAGACGCCATCGAGGCTGGACCAGAAAGTGGTGGCGATGACACTAAGCGTGCCTCGGTTTGTAACGGTACGAGGGTACTGCCTTGAAGAAGTTATTGGGAGACAGGATTGCCTACATAAAAATAATGATTTTCATTATTACGTGATCAGCGAATGATTCTTATATTTGGCGACAATCAAACCGTTTATATTGCCCTTATAATAACGTATGACTAAGCACGAAAGTAAATAATATCTAGTTGAGCATCAGTATAATATTAATTAAACCAATTAATAACTCTAGTTTCTGTACAGGATGAGGTAAACGCGGAATAAAGTTTTATTTGACAAGTTTAGCTATGAATCGTCCAGTAACTTCATGTACCTATTACCAATGAAACTTTCAGACTGTAACACTGTTCACAATGATCGTGCGCATTCCCAAAATCTTACTGAACTTTGAGTAATGAATTGACTTACAAGGTTAGTGTACAATTAGTGCCTAGGTAATTCAAGGCACTGACTGTACGCCTTTCAGGCGTTTCTGCACTCAATTGTATTTGGTTCGTGATCGTAATTTATATGTGGATATCATACAAATTATACATATAATAACCATATTAATCACGAATACGAATCGAATACGAGTGAGAGCACAGGCGACTTTATCAATTTAATTTACAGCCACCCTGATCGTGGTCATAATATAAATACATTCAGAAACCACGGTGCACAGATGCCATTGAAAATAAGTTCAATTTATGGGCAACAGATGGCGTTGTGCAAAAAGATGTTATTCCTGAATAGTACTCACCCTATACCCAGTAGCCTTAATATATTATACGAATATCTAGGACGAAATAAATATGTCTACAGCCTGCGGTTTTGTTATTGTGTATTTGTTTTTTCTCATACACAATATCTAGATTGATGATGTCTGCCTGGACTATTGCTGATATATGGACAAAAATAACACGTTGGTTGCGGCATTTTGGGATAGGTCGTAAATAAGTGCTATTGTATTTGGAACATATTTCATTGTAGGGGAAATTTGTTATGCCTAATTTATTGCACATTTTGTAATATATGATCAGAAAAAACACCATTCATAAATTAGGTACAAATTGACCTGAGGGTCAATTCTTATATTTTAACATTATTATTTTAGTCTCAGTTGCAATCTGTCAAAAACTCCTTCAATTTTACAAAATTTCGTTATAAGCAACATTTGACCGAGATGATATTGCGGCGTGTTGAACGAGTATGAATATTTTTCAGGAGGAAATTGGCCTACAGTTGATTGATTGAGATTGAACTAGATTTTCAGGCCCGCTAAATGTTACTGTTGTGTATTATAAAAATATCGATATACTAATTAAAGCTGAAAAGTTTGATGTTTTGTTTATTTGAGCGTTCAAACAAACAAACCATCAAACTTTTCAGGAAATATAATCTCTGGAACTAGCAGTTGGAACTGAAAAATATTTAACTGAGGCGGGCCGCGATGTCGTGTATCGAAGGCATCGCGGCTGTGGGTTGGAGGCCGCGGTGGAAAAGGAGTTTTGGTATAGCTTTGGCCGCTCCTCCTATCCCCTACGGCCGAAAAGTGGTATGTGGCGTGGTGGTGTGCCCGTTTATTGTTTATTAGACGGAGTCGACCATGTGCACGTTGCACGCCGTAGCACCCCAGGCACCAAATTTCCTGGGGTGGTCACGGCGTCCATCGTGTTCTGGTGCACCGGTGATGGGGGTGATCCCCGGAGGATGGTCCGGTGATGGACAGCCGCGGCAGGTTCGCGGCACAGAAGGACACCGTGGAGTTTTAGTGGGTTGGAATCCCACATAACTGCGCTATCTTATTGTGATAGCGCTGTATGCATGAGCATCTATCCAAGCTAAAAAAAAAAGAGAGTAGGTAGGTAGCCAGTTGACGGGAGTGAAGCCGCGGGGGACAGCTAGTACTTAAATAAAATTATGGCAAAACCTTTTTTCATGGTCTTAAAAAACACTTTATATCCATAAAGTCATCTAATGGATTGTATTTGTCCACTACAGCCTACATCTAAAATTTATAGTTCAGTAAAGTAAACAAACCTATTCAACCTTCAATCTTTTAAACAAAGTGGTTTCCCCGATGCTCTCACATTTATTGCTCTTCGGCCCAATGACACAGCGTCAAGTCTTATAGCTATAAATCTTTCAGAGCCTGAGAATGTGAAGAGGAATGTGTGAAAAATTGTTTACATTTCTGCCTAGGGGCACGATGTTACAGATGCGGAATATGTTCCCTTAGAATGTGTGAAACTGCGAAGAGAATTTAGAAGTGATGCGATGTTTTTCCAAAATGAACTCTAAATAAAAGAGAAACAAAGTGATTCTTAATACCTACCTATTCAATATTAATTTAAGCAAGACCACCCTTTCGAGGTGAATACTTCTTTAACAACATAGTTTAATGAATTTAAACATATAGCTTAAGCGGCATATGCGTTACAACCAACGATGACGTGGAACTGGAAAAGTTTAGAGCAAAAACCAAACTTAAGTTACTGTCATGCCAACGACGTGAAGAAGAAATAAAATCGCCAACCCACCTTTAACAAGCGTGATGATTACTCATGACTTTTCCACCTGGGAAGAGATATTTGCCTTTTACACGCTAAAATTAAAATAATTTTTCATTGATTTCACAGTTATTATAAGCAGAATTTGAAGCAGTTATTATTAAATTACTAAAAATGTTCACAACGAACACTGCTAGAGATAGAAAAAGTTACTTCATTTAAAAACAGCGGCGTAAATGGAGTTGAATTGGTCACATGCTCTGGAGGGATTCTGATCACATTCCTAAACAGGCCTTGGATTGTAATCCTCAAGGAAAAAGGAAGCGAGGCCGTCCCCGTCAATCCTGGCGACGTACCGTATTAGCTGAAGCGACGAGCATTGAAATGACGTGGATCGAGGTGAAGCGCGAAGCTCAAGACCGGTCTCGATGAAGGACTACTGAGGAAGCCCTCTATCGATACCCCAGCTAGGGGTCATAGGATCTTAAGTCAAGTAATTCAATCACAGCACCCACATCCCTACAAATTTATAGCAACCAATGATCAAGGCCATAAAAACTCAGTCTCAACAACAAAAGTACCCCAACTAATATTACAGCAATTACACAGTATAAAACACGAAACTTCTCACATAATTCGCGACACAGGTAACATAATACTTGTAAACAAAGTATTAAAGTGTCAAAACTATCGCGCCGAATTGTTTTGCTACATTGTCCCGGTGGAGCGGTGTTTCATAACGTCCCATAAACTTGAACGTAAAAGCAAGGTCTATGCATGAGAGGGAAAGAACAGCGATAGAGGTAGCGGAAAGGAATGAGCTAAAAATTCTAGACGTCATAAACAAAAGAACAGATTTTGTTAACCTATTAATACCTGTATAGTCCAGGAAAATTAGAGGTTTCACCTCGGAATGAGGGATAGTCAGCTATAAACTTGTATAAACCTTTATTTTGACACCCTAAAACTTGTCTCAAAACCTACTTATCGTAGGGTAGGGAATCCAAAGCAGTACATACTACGTTTTAGAAATATATTCGCGTTTTTATATACATAATCCTGAATACGTGAATGTAATCTGGATCCGAGCTAGAGCAGCCTAGTTTAGTTTTTTCTACATATTGTAAAAGTTCTACGCCACTTTTCACTATTAAAATAAAACAGTCACCAATAGCGAGTGATTTTATGGAAATACGGAAGTTCTTGTATCATCATCAGCCCTTTTTAATGTTCCCACTACTAGGAAACAGGCCTCCTCTCTGTGAGAGGGAATGGGCCGTAATCCACCACGCGGGCCCTGTGCGGGTTGATGGAGTCACATGTATTCAAATTTTTGTTTCAAGGACATGCCGGTTTTCTCGCGATGTTTTCCTTCACCGTTTTGAGAGTAGTGGTGGTGAAATAATTTATACAAAGTAAAGCGCCTGCCTGGGTTTGAACCCACGACCTACAACTTATAAGTCGCGGCCGATACCAGTAAGGCACCACTGCAATCCTGTATATATTCGGCATAATATATGATTGAGCAATTCCATTAAATAATTTCAAATACGATATTTTGACTTATCAAAATCAACTCAACTAAACTATTTTCCTATTTCATCGGTCCCATATGGTTTTTTTTTTTAAATCATTTACAATGAATCTATAAAATGATTTTGTATCGTCGAATATTTCGTTGCGCCATATTTTTGGGCTAATTTGTTTCGAGGGCTACTAGGGAGGCGGTAAAGAAAATTCTCGTGAACTGTGATTGCGCAACTGTTATTACTAATATTAGTTTTCCAAGAACCAGTGATTAAATGCTCCATGATTTGATTCGTTTTCGTCAATTATATTAATAAATGTTTGCCGAGGCGCCAAGGGAACCCTAGAAATTCGAGTATAACAGTAACTAATTAATTATTCTTGTGAAACTTTTGGTTCAGAAATGTAACAATGAAATTGTAATTAGCAACGGATATTATTTCAGAGAAAAACAAAATGATATTCTTGGCCCTTAATTTATTTTCTGGAATTATGATAATACTTGGTTGAAATCATTTGATATATTATTTGGTAAGAAACCATTATATCAAAGCACAAAATCAAGTAGCTAATTCTAGTCACAGTACATTCACTACCATTTAAAGCAACACTACCCAAGGCAACACTATCACGCCAAAATAATAATAATAATTCTCGTAGTACTAAATCATTTTCATCTACAGTTCAGAACACCGGCTCTGTCGCCAAGCAGTGTGTTGTCTGTAAAGGTGACCACTGGATATACGACTGCCCTACTTTTTTAGCAAAGAGTGTTCAGGAACGACGCGATGAAGCATTTAAGTTGCACTTATGCTCCAATTGTTTACGAACTGGGCATCATGCACGTGATTGCAAGTTGGGTCCCTGTCGTGAGTGCAAGCGTAGGCACAACTCACTCTTGCATTTACCTAATTCAAACAATACTCGTACAAATAATGCAAGTACAGTCAGCAACAATAACACTAACACAAATGGCGGTTCGGCCGAAATATCAGTCAACAATTCAATTCATAATAATTTCATAGAAAACCACATTCTTTTGTCAACAGCCATGGTTAATGTTATTAATCCTCAAACAAACAAACAATTTCGAGTGCGTGCTTTATTAGACTGTGGAAGTCAGTCCTCATTCATTTGCCAGTCACTCATGAACAAGTTATCATTACAGGTATGTTTTATAAATACTATAAATGTTATTGGTATAGGCAACAACTTAGCAGAACATGTGAACAAAAGTTGCATTGCCCGATTAAATTCATTCAACAATGACTATAGTGTCGTACAGTCATTTTATGTATTGAACCAATTAACAGGTACTATTCCTAAGCAAGCTATAGATATTAGTCAATTATATATTCCAAGAAACATACAGTTAGCTGATCCTAATTTTAATCAGCCTTCGGCTATAGACGTCTTGATAGGTGCGGACCTATTTTGGGACCTATTAGGGTTTGATCAGCTAACATTAGGTCATAACATGCCCAAGCTACGTAGCTCAAAGCTAGGTTGCCTCGTTCCCGGCCCTATTTCTCCAAGTTTAAGTAATCGTTCGTCACCTAAAAATATTCCGTGTCATGTTTCAATTAGTGATAGTGACGAATGAAATAATTCCAGTATTAATTCTCAATTGACAAAGATTTGGGAACTGGAGCAGGTTCCAGATAAACAATATTTTAGCAAAATTGAGCAGGCATGTGAAGACCATTTTTATCGTAATACTTACCGTTTAGAATCGGGTAGGTTTTGTGTTAGGCTGCCCCTAACTGATACTCCAGATTGTTTAGGAAATTCTTACGCAATGGCTAAGAAACGATTGTTGTTCGATTGTTGTAGGTATGGCGCAGACAACGACTTCTTCTTTTGAATATGTTTTTCCCATCTTTTTTCTTAAAGCAACAACACAACAATATAATGAACAAGTGTGAACACATTAATAAACCTAACTCCGGCATTCATACACACAAAATTACAGAATATAATATAAGCTTAGTTTGCTAAACGTGACATCTTATTGCACCGGCGACAGTCACAATAGGGCATAGAAATTTCTTAGAAAAAGGTAAAAAATATGTTGTAGGTACTCATATAATAACAATTTAATGATGTTTTATGATAGGTTTGAATCTGCTGTAACCTAGATTTAACGACCTTTAACGAAATGTACCTTTTTGAGAGAAATAAACTTCTATTCTATTCTATTCTATTCTATTCTATTCTATCACCATTAGTGATATATTAATTCGCCCGGTTTTGGTCAAGTGTACCTAAACCTGTCCTGCCTGTTGTAGGTGTCAAATGATATACATCATAAAAAAATCGACTGAAATATTGATTTCGAGTTTATATTCGAAAAAATCCTTATTCTTTCCACAAGATTGAACGAAATGTATTGTGTAACGTCGCGTGTCAACCGTTCGGTGTGACAGGCGGAAACAGAGCATTTCCCGACGCATTGTTTTAAAAGACCTTCTGAAAAGCCTTGACTTGTATTCCTGATTTATTATTCTATAGAAATTAGGGAAGTCGATCTGATTTTTAAGCAGGTAGATATTTTTATATATAGTTTACTATTTCAATAAAGTAATTCAGTATAAACAACTTTTAGATCGCAAAAGAGGCAAAGAAAATTGAGTTCGTATTTGAGTAACAGACTATTAATTACAAATGCAGACGGCAGCTTACAATCCTTGATAATGGTAATAGCAAATATAAAGAGACAAGAACAAGCTTAGAAGATACCCAACTGAAAACGAAAAGTCGAAAGAAAATATTTTCTCCCAAAAGATATGTAATAAATATAGGACGCACAGAAATAGAACCAAGTAAGTCTACAATGCGCTCTCAATTAAGCTCAAAATTCCTTGCCACATTAAACAGTAGCTACAAAAGTACTAACAAATAAATTAAAACAAACGTAACGAGTGGAACATTCCTAGTCCTATTTATAGTATGTGGAAACATAGAGTAATAATACATAGAAGTGAAACTGGCGCTCCGATTGCATATTCAATTGATAACTAAACGTTCAACACAACGAGGATTGCAAAGTGGGTTAGTTGTAACACCAATCACCTCTAGGGCTCATGTATTGAGTTCTTGAGTCAGTAAAAACAAATTGGCAATCGGAGGGTAAGACGCCCTTAGCGAACAAGCGTTGAGTTCCACAGGGTAGCAGTTATATGAGGCATCGCGCCGACAGAAGGCGCCTTTCGGTTTTGCTATACAAATGAACGCGACGATCGCGAATTGCACAATGGACGCTTTCTATTAGGACAACGCCTGAGAGTCGCTGAAAAACGAGTTAAATGGTATGTATGTATACGGGCCTTATTTTTTTGCTGTAGGCTTCTAAAAGGATGATGCTGTGGTTACAATATGCCTAAAACAGCTCTCACACTCTCATCCTATTTTTCGATTAGACGGGAAGTCAACGCTAACAGAGTTGGAAAATATTAAGTGGATGCACACAATCATCGACTTGCCAACGCTGACCTATCGTAACAAGTGCGGGTTGTAGAATATTAGTGGGTGGCGGTAACTCTATGATTTTCTTTATTCTATGGTAGTAACTACTAACTACTGAGCTCTAATCATGTAGTCCGGAACCCAGGACATAGTAACTGGCCGGAACACTCAAATACATTATGTGGACGATATGACCGTCTGGCTTTGCTTGAATTGGAATATCAATACTGCTTGTTCTTTGTGTAATTATGTGTTCATGTTAACGGCTTTTATTGTTTTAAAGTAGAAGTTTGTAAGCAGGTTTATTTTTAGCTTATTATACTAATTTGAGGTTGTATTTGGTGAACCTCTTAGAGTATGTATCTTGACAACTTCATCCAGCTCTGCTTACACTGGTAGCTATTTAAGGAATATTTTTTTCACATTTGTAACAATTATGTTGGTTTATCAAAATAGCCATTAAAATTTATTCGGTTTTTGACAGGGTTTATAATAATAATAAGGGTTTTAAAACTACGATTGTTTGAGGTTAGACTGGTCAGGTACAGTTTCTGTAGAAATACAACAGTCAACATAAGACAGAACTTCGATGTTAGTTGTGTTCACTTCACTTCTACACTAAAGTCTACAACACCAGACACACTTCCACCATCAAAACAAAGAGACCCAACAAACTCCTCCAGCAAAACTTTCAAGTAAAACCATAATACAAGATAGCAGAATAATATGAATATCCTTACATATAAAATTAATTTACACCTAACCCCATCGAAAAAAGATAGCAACTTCTGAGTCTTCCAAGGTTATATTAAATTCCATCCAAAAGAACTTTCCAGAAGATAAGGGCGGTACGTAATTTCATTTACGCCGTTTAAAACTTGAACTTCCGAGAGTCTGATTAAATTTTTAACAATATCTTTAATTTATAGACGCTGACGGAAGTTTTATTGCAAGAGTTTAAGGGTGTTCGTTTCTATCATTTTGAATATCTTGAGTTTTAGATGGATGTACGGATTTAGAGCTCTGTTTTGGCAAATTAAAATATTTAGTTAAAGAGGGTGTACAGTCAAGGGTCAAAAGTGCAGTCATACTCTCCAAAAACTCAAAAGGCTAGTTTTTATAGAAGAAGTTAAATTATCCACAACTGATTTAATATTTTGTATAGAAATTAAAGTATAGATTATTCCTACTAACGCGAAAAGTTGAAATTCTGCTGCCTATAAAAATTGCCTTTTCTGTTTTGGTAGAGTGTGACTGCAATTTTGACCCTTAGAGTACCATTTTACTACAAGAATTATCGGTTTAGCTTCTTTTTTTGATTTGAAATACTGGTCGGTTACATTATATGTACATATTTTAAAATTAGGTTTGGCAAGAGGTTGAAAAGGTTTGAAAAGAAAAGACAAAAACTTCTGCTGAAAGAATGCCGTTCACAGGAAAAATTCATGACATTGAAATCGCCAACCTAATTATTGATATTTATATTTATATAGCAGCTGGATTGGCGAGCAGGATGGCCAGACAGGCTATAGACATATCACCAGTTTTTTGGGCAAAGTTCACCTCTCGTTTATTTATAACTTTTTAGTTAAACATATTTTTTTCGAATTAGGTACATTTAAACATATTTTAAAAACCACCTATTAAAACCCTTTATTTTGACACCCCACAAGATGGGTTAAGGAGAAAAAAAAACTGTACCCTCACAATATGACCACCCAAAAGCCGCCATTTTTCTATTTTCCAATTTTAATGTAGCCAGTGACACTTGCAAGGTTAAGACAAATCGATGTACGTAAGAGTCATCAAAATCGGCCAACGATTGTGGTCTCAAGAACATCACATAGGAAAAACATACATACATACAAAGACTGATAAACACAATACCCTCCTTCGGCAATCGGGTAAAAAAGGTTGGTGACAACTAAGGGTTATATTAGGGGTTAAAGTACGAAATTGCCGATTTGTACTGAAAATTGAAATTAGTGTTTTTTATTTTATTTATCATATTTATTTAATCAAAATAATTACCATTATTATCTTTACATTGCTGCCATCTAATAGGAAGGTCATTTATGCCTTTGCGATAGAAATCTAGTGATCTAGATTCGATAAACTGTGTGAAAGCATTTTGTACTGCCTCCTTATAAAAAAACTTTTTATCACGTAGAAAATTGTCCAAATCACGAAAAAAATGGTAGTCCGTTGAAGCAAGGACTGGCGAATACGGAGGGTGACGAATGGTTTCTAATTGCAGTTCCTGTAGAGTTAAAACGGTTTCTCGTGATGTATGAGGTCTCGCGTTATCATGGAGCAATAATGGTGAAGATCGATTCATGAGTCGGGGCTGTTTCACTGCTAGTTTTGCTATCATTGTTCGGAGTTCGGACAGTAGACATCTGCTGTTATTGCTTGACCAGATCGGAGAAAGCTATAGTGAATAAAACCATGCTGAGACCACCAAACAGTAACCATCACCTTTTTATTGGTAAGCTTTGCTTTTGGACTCTGTTGCGGCGTTTGACCTGGGGTCAGCCATTGCATTTTTCGCTTACGGCTATCGTATGAATCCACTTTTCAGCACATGTCACAATTCAACACAATATGCCTTCATTTCTATATCGATTCAACAAGGCAACGCAAGTTTCAACACGCGTTTCTTTTTGCAGATTAGTCAAATCATGAGGCACCCATTTTTCATATTTTTTTATTTTATTGATTTGACGCAAATGAGTCAATATTATTGGTAAGGTAACGCTAAACCATGCCGCTAATTCCTGGGTAGTTTGGCTCGGATCGGTTTCCACCGATCGGATTCCACATCTTTCAATTCATTGTTATTCACCTGTGTGAGCGGTCTTACAAGTGGTTCGTTCTTCGAATCTAAGTTTCCATCACGAAAGCGTTTAAACCAAAATCGCCCAGTGCTTTCATTAGCAGTCCCCTCTCCAAACGCAATATTGATATTGTGAGCTGTTTCTGCCGCGTTAGTTCCGCATCGGAACTCATATTCAAACATCACTCAAATTTTCGAACTATCCATCTTTCTTGTCTAAGCTGAATAAAAAAAACAACTGAAAGTCGATAATCGAATGTTGCACATTTTTTAAAACAAGAACTTCATAGGTACCATGTGAAAAAAGTTTCACTCAATAATCTCAAAACATGTAGGTTCTATGTCATTTCGAAGTACCTATTACAATAAAACGGCAATTTCATGCTTTAACTAGGGGTCAAAATATGGAATTGCCAATTAACTATTATTTTTATTTAATTTTGTAAGCGCATGTCGCATTAATTTTGTAAAATGTTTTTATATTATGTGGAAAATGTCGCTGGTTGCACATTTGTTTTTCTGCGTGCTCATATTCTATGTTATTCTGTAGTGTGTAATTGTAAACAAATAAATAAAATAAAATAACGCCACAATTGGTAGAACCTGGATGAGGCTGGCACAGGAACCTGGGGTATGGCACGAGAAAAAGACACAAACTCAACTGATATTGATATCGTTAAAATAGTATCTTACCGGGGGCTGACCATAAGCTCTTAGTGCAAGGTTATTTTTAGTGTGCGTAAGGGACAGATCTATATTATGATTTGTATAAATACATCTGTCCCTTTTTCTCAGCCGTACTATGATAATTTTGACACGTCATGGTATGGGGGCAGGTAATATCATTGGGGCAGGTATTATAAGTCGATACCAATTTAGCAGTTCTATATTCCATACGTTTATTTGTTATAACTTTTCCTAGGTACAATTCTCTCTTTACAATTTTATCCTCGGTTATAAACTGGTAGACTGGTGGTAGGTACATATTATTCGTCCGTTCACTTTGATTCACTATTTATCTATGAATACTAAGTTTAATTTTAACCTGCTTGACATACCGCATGCTTCCAAGAGTCAATACAGTGCTTAGACTAAAAAAACAAAATTTAAATTAAATTCAAAGGTTAACCAAATGTACCACAAACCTCTGCCCCACGCAAAATGTATATCAAACAAACATTTTACACTAACCAAAACTGTTCATAGAGTAATAGGTAAACAGATGCTGCTCCCTCAAGGGTCCGTCCATTTGGGGTTCCGTTGAAAAGCCGGAAAAGCACTAATCCATCACAAAGAGTTACGACGTCCTAGCCGTTATATACGATCGTGGGACCCACGCGACGGACCGCTCATATTGGGGCTGCTTGTATCGGAGTTAGTTTAGTTTGGGCCCTTTGTGGTGTGCTGCAATAATATAACGAAAATACCTGCCTCCTTTGGCTTACCGGAGTTTAAATGAGCGTTAAAGTGATTGGTTTGATAGATATTGATTTTATTATATAGTCGCATTTGTTCCACACTGGGTTATCTAACTTACTCTAGAGTTGGTAGCTAACCTAAGAAATATTTGTTATTTAACCTCGTGTTAGCAACTTACTCTGAGTTAAGTCTACGGCGCAAGTGGGCCTAAAAACCCGGCAATAATCGTTCAAATTATTTATCCTAAATTCTATTCCAGCCCTTCTACATCATTAGTAGTACACATCATTTTAATAAAATTTCCAAAAAGGAAGAGGGAGGTTCTATGTTCGACTTTGTGATTGTTTTTTTTTTAATTTCATGTAATCTTACTAGTTCAAAATTTCCTAGCGCAATTAATTATTTCAACCACTTCCCACCCTTCATAATCGCAAAAACTATGAGCCTCTAATTCATAACCCTTTTTCAAATGACGAATAACTACCAAAGAATAAACAAAACAGCAAAAAAGTTGGACAGTGCAAAACGGAACACATCGCGACGTAATGTTGTTTACGGAAAGAAACAACTAGCGATCGGGTCGCGGAACGAAACAAAAGTTGTGCGTCTGTGGTCTGCGCAGACAAACAAACAACCAATCTAATTATATGGTGCCCTGGTACCTTGGATGCTTATAAACAAATATAAGATAACAGACAGTTAAGTTGTATCGAATTATAAGCTTTATGACCCTATTAAAGAGATGCGAGGAGAGAAATAATAAAGGAGGTATTGATAGCTTGACGGTTAAGAGAAGATAGCGGTAATATAAAACGTGTTCTACTGACCCCAAGTAACATGGGAAGAGGATAGGAAGATGATGATGATGATGACTCTATTATATAAAGGGAAGGGAAAGGGAGTAGAGTTAGGTTGCATATAGGCAAAAGTGAGGAATGCATCGGAAGCAGATGTCAAGAAGTCTCAACAGAAAAAGCTAGATGAGCTTGTTATTTAAAAATTTGACGATTCTCCTGAATCTTTCCTTGCCCTTTTATAGATATAATCTGTTTTGCTTTATTTAATCTCTTTTAATTCTGTTGATACCAATTCGTTTTTAGTTCTATTCAGCATCGTGTGTATTTTTACATTTTACGTTTTTTTTTGACATTAATATAGATTTACCAAGGTTTTGTTACGGCTCCCGTGGCTTAAGAAACCTTGCATTTCACTGGGATTAAAGCAGCCTCTGGCACTCAACGATACTGTAGCTTCTAGAGATTACCGTTTCCAAAAAACATTAAAAAAAACTAGTTGAATTCTAGTTCATGAGAATAATGTTAATATTAAAGTTTTTAAATACAAAAATCCTGTAGCCAGTACAATCTCTTGTGGAATTGGACTCGCCAGCTTATGGTATCACACGTTTCATTCAGTTGTAATGACGCGGAAGAAGGAGTAAATTTCTCATTAATGTAATGGGGTTTGATCTTGCAGAGTAATGTAGGATCTTGGGAACCATTTCTATCGTGCTGTGGGTTTTCCGGTCACTGGTTATTAAAGGTTGGGTTAAGGTTTTGTGTCTACTATTAAACAGCCCACTAGTGATCATTGCTTTTAATTAACTTTTATCAGTAAGCATCAAGCCAAAACATTCGTTAGGTTTTTATAATAACTTGCTTAACAAAAGTATGTGATAGGTACTTAGGAAGTTGTGTTGTATTTTCCAGATTGGATGCTTATAAAACTGACTTCTAGCTTACATAAATAGTAATTCGGATATTGTTACCAGGAAATAAAAGATTTCATTAAAATATCAAACTTATATTTTGACAGGGCTGATCAGTTAGTCTGATAAAAATTAAATAAAGTGCCAAAACAAATTGTTTCCAAAATTTTAAATTAAGTCATAGTCCGTGGCAATCAGGCTGAACTTATCGCTATTCAATCCACGAAGGCAGACTGGATAACTTTTATCTTTTTTTCTTTTGATAAAATTAAAGGCTTCATAAGAAAATGCGACGAACATTTTATATTCTTCTCGCGTTCTCTTGTGGAGATCTTTTTTATTTACTTCGTATTTTACTTGTTAACTTTTTATTGTCTTTGTATTTGCTTGAGGCCTTTTCCTAAGGAGGTTTAAGAATCTTTTCCAGTATATAAGACCGAGACTTTCTTTTATACCTGGGCACTGTATTTTATTTATATTTTATTTGTCCCTACCCGCTTTACCTTCGGCAAGAGAAAAACGTTTCTTTCTCTTTGTTTTTCTTTCGTAAATAAAGTTTCTAATATCAGGAGCAAGCTCTCTCAGGGGTTCTTTAATATGTAGGTTTTACTTTTGATTTACATTTGAACTTATGAAATGACAATCACTACCTAAGATAATTGTTCACCATTGAAACATTGCTTTTATTTGACCGTTTGCATAGTACTTTACAGCTGGGCAAATCTTCACTCAATCGGTTCTTGAAGACAGTAGACGCCATCGAGGCTGGACCAGAAAGTGGTGGCGAGAACACTAAGTGTGCTTCGGTTTGTAACGGTACTAGGGTACTGCCTTGAAGAAGTTATTGGGAGACAGGATTGCTTACATAAAAATAATGGTTTTCATTATTACGTGATCAGCGAATGATTCTTATATTTGGTGACAAACAAACCGTTTATATTTCCCTTATAATAAATTATGACTAAGCACGAAAGTAAATAATATCTAGTTCGAGCATCAGCATAATATTAATTAAACCAATTAATAACTCTAGTTTCTGTACAGGATGAGGTAAACGTGGAATAAAGTTTTATTTGACAAGTTTAGCAATGAAACGTCCAGTAACTTCATGTACAGTCTGAAAGATTCCCAATGAAACTTTCAGACTGTAACACTGTTCAGGATGATCGTGCACATTCTCAAAATCTTACTGAACTTTGAGTAATGAATTGACATACAAGGTTAGTATACAATTAGTGCCTAGGTAATTCAGGGTACTGACTGTACGCCTTTCAGGCGTTTCTGCACTCAATTGTATTTGGTTCGTGATCGTAATTTATATGTGGATATCATACAAATTATACAAATATTAACCATATTAATCACGAATACGAGTGAGAGCACAGGCGACTTTATCAATTTAATTTACAGCCACCCTGATCGTGGTCATAATACAAATACATTCAGAAACCACGGTGCACAGATGCCATTGAAAATATGTTCAATTTTTGGGCAACAGATGGCGTTGTGCAAAAAGATGTTATTCCTGAATAGTACTCACCCTATACCCAGTAGCCTTAATATATTATACGAATATCTAGGACGAAATAAATATGTCTACAGCCTGCGGTTTTGTTATTGTGTATTTGTTTTTCTCATACACAATATCTAGATTGATATTGTCTGACTGGACTATTGTTGATATATGGACAAAAATAACACGTTGGTGGCGGTATTTTGGGATAGGTCGTAAATAAGTGCTATTGTACTTGGAACATATTTCATTGTAGGAGAAATTTGTTAAGCCTAATTTATTGCATATTTTGTAATATATACATACATACCTAAACTCACGACTTTTTCCCATGGGGGTAGGCAGAAACTACAGAACGCCACCTGCTACGATCCTTACATACTTCTTTTGCTTCACACACATTCATACATCTAGTCATACACACACGCCGGTTATGGGTACTGCGCACTTCGCCTTTCTGAAGAACATCAGTTATAAGGTCTATATATGTCTTTCTAGGGCGTCCCCTCCCGGCATTTCCATTCAATAATAATAATATAATAATAATAATATATGATCAGAAAAAAACCCCATTTCTTAGTTAGGTACATATTGACCTGCGAGTCAATTTCTATTTAACGTTCGTATTTTAGTCTCAGTTGCAATCTGTCAAAAACAATTACAATTTTACTAAATTTCGCCTTGGACAACATTCGACCGAGATGAGATTGCGACGTGTTGTATATGATATTGATATTTTTTCAGGAGGAAAATTGGCCTACAGTTGATTGATTGAGATTGAAGTAGATTGGATTGGTATTTATTACTGTTGAGTATTAAAAAAAACTTTTAGATACTAATAATAAAGCTGAAGAGTTTTGATGGTTTGTTTGTTTGAACGCGCTAATCTCTGAAACTACCAGTCTGAACCGCAAAAATAATTTTGTGTTTGATAGCCCATTTATCGCGAAAGGGTATGGGCCATATAACATCACGCTACGACCAATAGGAGCGGAGCATCAATGAAAAATATTGTGAAAACGGAGCAAATTAATTCCTTTTGAGAGCTTCCGCTGCGTTCGCTGCGTAACCGGTTAAAGTTACGCAACAATCATCTATATAGGGTAGGGTAGGTAGGTATGTAGGGTAGGGTAGAGTAAGTGGGTTGGTAGGTAGGGTAGGTGGGTGGGTAGGTAGGTAGGGTAGATAGGTAGGGTAAATAAGTAGGGTAGATTGGTAGGTAGAGTAGGGTAGGTACGAGTAGGTAGGTAGGGTAGGTAGGATAGGGTAGGTGGGCAGATAGGTAGCCAGTTCACGAGAGTGAAACCGCGGGGGCAGCTAGTACTTAAATAAAATTATGGCAAAACCTTTTTTCATGTGCTAAAAAAAAACACTTTGTTTCCATAAAGTCATCTAATGGATTGTATTCGTCGACTACTACCCAGCCTACAACTAAGATTAATAGTTCAGTTTAAAAAGTAAACAAACCTATTCAACCTTCAATCTTTTAAACAAAGTGGTGTCCTCGATGCTCTCACATTTATTGCTCTTCGGCCCAATGACACAGCGTCAAGTCTTATAGCTATAAATCTTTCAAAGCCTGAGAATGTGAAGAGGAATGTGTGAAAAATTGTTTACATTTCTGCCTAGGGGCGTCATGTTACAGATGCGGAATATTTTCCCTTAGGATGTGTGAAACTGCGAAGAGAATTTAAAAATGATGCGACGTTTTTTTCAAAATGAACACTACATAAAGGATAAACAAAGTTCTTAATACCTACCTATTCAATATTAATTTAAACAAGACCACCCTTTCGAGGTGAATACTTCTTTTACTACATAGTTTAATGAATTTAAACATGCATTTAAAGCGGCATATGCGTTACAACCAACGATGACGTAGAACTGGAAAAGTTTAGAGCAAAAACCAAACTTAAGTTACTGTCATGCCAACGACGTGAAGAAGAAATAAAATCGCCAACCCACCTTGAACAAGCGTGATGATTACTCATGACTTTTCCACCTGGGAAAAGATATTTGCCCTTTACACGCTAAAGTTAATATCATTTTTCATTGATTTCACAGTTATTATTATAAGCAGAATTTGAAGCAGTAATTATAAAATTACTAAAAATGTTCACACCGAACACTGCTAGAGATTGAAAAAAGTTTCTTCATTTAAAAAAACAGCGGCGTAAATGGAGTTGGATTAGTCACATGCTGTGGAGGGATTCCGATCACATTCCTAAACAGGTCTTGGATTGTAATACTCAAGGAAAAAGGAAGCGAGGCCGTCCCCGTCAATCCTGGCGACGTACCGTATTTGCTGAAGCGACGAGCATTGGAATGACGTGGATCGAGGTGGAGCGCGAAGCTCAAGACCGGTCTCGATGGAGGACTACTGTGGAAGCCCTCCATCGATACCCCAGCTAGGGGTCTTAGGATCTTAAGTCAAGTAAGTCAATCACAGCACCCACATCCCTACAAATTTATAGCAACCAATGATCAAGGCCATAAAAACTCAGTCTCAACAACAACAGTACCCCAACTAATATTCCAGCAATTACACAGTATAAAACACGAAACTTCTCACATAATTCGCGACATAGGTAACATAATACTTGTTAACAAAGTATGAAAGTGTCAAAACTATCGCGCCAAATTGTTTTGCTACATTGTCCCGGTGGAGCGGTGTTTCATAACGTCCCATAAACTTGAACGTAAAAGCAATGCCGATGCACGAGAGGGAAAGAACAGCGATAGAGGTAGCGGGAAGGAATGAGCTAAAAATTCTAGACGTCATAAACAAAAGAACAGATTTTGTTAACCTATTAATACCTGTATAGTCCAGGAAAATTAGAGGTTTCACCTCGGAATGAGGGATAGTCAGCTATAAACTTGTATAAACTTTTATTTTGACACCCTAAAACTTGTCTCAAAACCTACATATCGTAGGGTGTCCGCGAGTTTCTTGTGTAATATATTGTGTATAATGTTATAGTTAATAAAAAAATCAAATTATTAACTATATAATTTATAAACTTTATACGACGTGTTTTTAATCGGGACTACAGGTTGACCTCGAATGGTACTCTAAATAGTTAACCACTGCGCGCGCTCTGCCCTCTATCTCGAAAATGGTCCAAGATATAATAAAAAACTTTGCATCAAACTTGTAGAGAATTTATTCCTCTACAATATTTATAATTCATACAAATAACATAAAAGCCATAGGAAACGAGATATATGCAAAAAGTTTGTGAAAAAACGATTTCTTGACCTTTGACCTTGGAATAACTGTAGTCGTGCACACCCTACAATAAGTAAGTAGGTTTTGAGACAAGTTTTAGGGTGTCAAAATAAAGGTTTATACAACTTTATAGCTGACTATCTCTCATTCCGAGGTTCTTGCCCTGATTTGAATAATTTTCTTGGACTAGTATGAAGAGTAATATGAAATAAAAGGGAGTCATTGATAACGTGACGGTTGACAGGACGGTATGGAAGAAGAAAACGTGCTGCGCCAACTCCAAGTAACATGAGACATGGGCAGGAAGATGATGATTTTTTTAAACCTACATATTTCATACTAGCTTCATCGGCTTCGCCCGCGAGAAAAGTGTTTTCTGATCCTTAGGTAACATTATACCGGGATGAAAAGCCTGTGTGCTAGTCCAGACTATAGTCTAAGTCTGTGCCAAATTTCATACAGATCTGTTCAGCCGTTCTAGCGTGATTGAGTAACAAACATACATCCACGCACACATCCATCGAAACTTTCACATTTATAATATTAGTAAGATTCCTTGGGTTGTGGAAGACTATTGGGCTAACCATTGCCAAGCAGTATTTGATATCCTAAAAGCTGGACTGGTAAAATATCTAACGTATTTCACAACTTAAACATAACTAGCCAAATGTGGGTAGTACACATATTGCCTTACCCTTTGGGGTATTAAAGACGTGATATTAATTTTTTTGTAAAAAAAAAAAATCTTCTTTCAAAACACATTATGTTGTAAAAATTAAACCGACTTCCGAAGCAAAACACTACAAAGGAAAAAAATCAATTTCTTTTCCGAAGTCGTTGTCTTTGATACTTACTGTTTTTATTTTTTCGACAACAATTTGGTAAAATAAAGTTATTTTTCACTTTTTAGTTTTGATAGGTACCTCAAATTACCATGAAAAACAAAGTACATCTCACGACGATTCCAATAAGGCCAAACACAATTAGGATACATTATTTTATTTCGGAGCTCCAGTACTGATCTGATAATGAAGCTGAAAGGTGCCTACCTTCCGGATTCATCATCAGATCAGTTCGATGGTACCATTTTCATAAGTACCAATTATTTATAAGTATTTGCTTCATCATAGTCGGTTAACTATTTGAGATATCTTATAACCGAGACATACTAATCACTGAGGAGTTCCAGTGACCCACTGTGGTCTTATTCATCTGTTCCACTTGACCAAATGATACTTCATAATGCATTTGCACTCAATGCTTGCATTGTTGATGATAATACCAAAATAGCTATACGTATGCCTATAATATTTGAGGAGTTCCGTCGATTTCTCCCGGATTTCATCATCATCTCCTGACCTGATGACCATGGGACTAACTAAGAAGTATACCCTTTCAAACAAATGAAGAATTTTAGAAATCGGTCCGGGCGTCTTTGAGCAATCGGGTAACAAGCATAAAAAAAAGATTCCGACGAATTGAGAACCTCCTCCTTTTTTGAATACGTTTAAAAAATGATTTCCATATCATCACGCAATTTTACTGCGGTAACCCTCGGATGTTCACTGTGTTCTTGTAATTAGGCAGTCCAAAAATTCATTACACAAAATTAAAATCACTCACATTCATCATGCACCTGTTATATTCATCACACCATCCCACCGGTAAAGCCCTTCATATCACAGACACAATAAATTCAACCCAAATCTTCATTTACATCATCCGCTGTACCCACCATATCCCGACCCTCATGGGCCCGTCACGTACCCTCGGAAGTGTCGCCAACAGAGCATGCAATTAGGCAACGTTTTGTGCAAATAATTATGCCCAGAGTATTTCGTTCCTCAGTTTGCACCTCTTAATTCACGACAAACAGGTACCGTGTGAACCTACCCTCGTTACCTACAGGACAGATTAAGGCGTCTGAGAATGTCGGTTGAACGAACATGTTGAATTCTCGACTCGATTTTCTATTTTCAGTCTAATGCAGGAGTAATGTATCAAGTCGAACAAATTAGACCGAAAAATAAAGAGAGATTTATATCTGTCAATTATATTCGAGAGTATTCTCGAAGTTAAAAGGCAATATCTGTGATGTGACCATTTGATTAAATTGAAAGTTGGAAAGTAAAACAGATACTCTTTTGTTTGTTGATTAAATTGGAGTTGTTAATGAAATGTTGGATTGGATTTCTTTGACGTTGTTGAACTTTGTAGACGAACGTGGTGACGAAACTAAAAAAATAATGAAAATGAAAGACTGAGTTTATTCTTCTAATTGTAATTAAATTGAAATGGTGTTTTTTCACCATTGTTTACCAAATTTAGGTCTATTTACGTTGTATCCCTTTGTTCTATTTCATCAATAAAATGAAAAAAGCATGCAATTGGCATAACGGTCCGATTTATTCGAAATACGTTACTATTGTACGAGACTTTAAGCTTATCACCAGCCTATCATGTTTTTTTTCGCAATTACTTTCCAGTTTTAAAAAAGAACACAAAAAATATTCAAAGTTCCACTCTATAACTTAACTGACATCACCTCACTCCCATAGAATTTTACCACAGATATATTATATCTAACTAGATAACGCAAGTCCCTCTATCTGTATGAAAACTAAGCGAGCCATTTATACACATACAATTTTAGAACAAATTGATTTACCGATGAAAGAAAACGTTTCCATTGCCTCAGTCAACTATTTTGTAGAGTTTTTACAATTCAATGCAGTATAATTATAATCGTGACAATCTCAGAAATCTGATGACGTTTCTCATTTTCCATGCCGCGATAACTCAGTTCGTAAGAAATTGCAAAATCAAATTCATAACCCTTAATAATTACTATGTCGTATCATTCGTAAGCATCAATTTTAATTATTATTAAGTATTTTTAAAGCTATCAAATCCGTCTTCTTAGATTGTCACGACTTTAAGGCATTTTTCTGTTAATTTAGTTTTTGTGCCGATAACGCTACATAAGACAGCTTAGAGCATGTGAGCAATGCTCTTGGCTGTCTTATGTAGCATTAACTTCCTTTTTTGACACGCGAAGGACGTACATTCGCGTCATCTAGTTAGATTTATATCTGTGACCTTTACCATCAACACGGAAGTGACAGAACGGAAGTGCACGGAAGAGCAGTTTGCTATAAACTGTCGCTGGCACCTTCCCTTTGTTAATGATCGATGCCAAAGATTACTTTGTGATGGTGTAGCGGTCCTTTTTAGAGTTCCGTAGCCAAATGGCAAAAAACGGAACCTTTATAGATTCGTCATGTCTGTCTGTCTGTCTGTCCGTCCGTATGTCACAGCCACTTTTTTCCGAAACTGTAAGAACTATGCTGTTGAAACTTGGTAAGTAGATGTATTCTATGAACCGCATTGAGATTTTCACACAAAAATAGAAAAAAAGCAACCGAAACTAAAAATTTTTTTTTTTTCATCAAACCCATACATGTATCTGTGGCCTATCCACAAATTATATTGAGGTTTCTAATATTTTTTTTTTCTAAACTGAATAGTTTGCGCAAGTGACACTTCCAAAGTGGTGAAATGTGTCCCCCCCCCCTGTAACTTCTTAAATAAGAGAATGATAAAACTAAAAAAAAAATATGATGTACATTACTACGTAAACTTCTACCGAAAATTGGTTTGAACGAGATCTAGTAAGTAGTTTTTTTTAATACGTCATAAATCGTAAACCGCAAAATTCCAAGTACGGAACCCTTCGTGCGTGAGTCCGACTCGAACTTGGCCGGTTTTTTTATTTAAATTAGTTAGCCTGGGGCTAAAGATACTAACCTTCTCTTAAAATATTTATTTTTCGCAACTATATCTTACCAATATTTAAAAAAAGAACACAAAAAAACAAAGTTCTACTCTGTAACTAAAGTGACGTCACTTCACTTCCATGGACCGTTACCATCAACGCGGAAGTGACATAAAGAGCAGCTTGCTATAAACTGTCACCAGCACCTTCCCTTTGTAAATGATCGATGCCAAAGATTACTTTGTGATGGTGTAGCGGTCCTTCTTTTACATAAACTAGTTAGCCTGGGGCTAAAGTGTCGTATTACATGAACATAGGAACACGCGAGCAGGGTTAAGTGGTATTGGAGTGTGTTGTTACTAAGTTTTTATGAGGGGCTAGAAAAAAACGTTGTTGTATATTTTTTTTGTTTATTAGGAAGTTCATTGTTTTCTACTTATACTAGGTAAATACGTACGTGGGGGTGGTTTAGTCTTGGTCGTTGTGAATTTTTTTAGCCTAGTTTTTAATTGGGATTATTATTTATTTATATATTTTTTAACATACTTAGTTCAAATATGTATTAGGGCGGTTACGCACTACTTCCGATCCGTGGCCGTGAAGTTTCATTTTTGATATAATATATATGTTTTTTTTATCGTTGGTAGTTCAAATATGTGGGGCTCGTGACTAAATAATAACAGCCGCACCGGTCGATCTTCAAGGTTAAGCAGCGCTTGACGTGGTGGGTCCGTGGATGGGTGACCATTTCAACATACCGAGTTTCCTGCGTGCCTCGGTTAGCACGTTAAGCCGTTGGTCCCGGCTGTCATTTGAAAATCTTTGACAGTCGTTACGAGTAGTCAGATGCTTGAGATCTGATACCAGTAGCCAAGAATATCGTGTTACCCAGTTACTGGGTTGTGGAGGTCAGATAGGCAGTCGCCTCATGTAAAACACTGGTACTCTGCTGAATCCAGATAGACTGGAAGCCGACCCCAACATATTATATTTGGGAAAAGGCTAGGTAGATTGATTGGTAATTCAAATATGTATTAGGGTGGTTACGCACTACTTCCGACCCGTGTCCGTGAAATTTCGGTTCTGAAGTAGCCGTAGTACTTCTTGTAGGGAAGCTTACGCACTACATCCGAACTCTACCCGGCATTACATGTATTATTTCACGGACACGGATCACGGACACGGACGTGCAGTGCGTAACCGCCCTTATTGTTTCAGGTGACAGTGGTTGTTGGTTGTTGTTGCGCAGCTTGGGAGAAGCCTATGCCCAGTAGTGGACTGCGATAGGCTGGATAGTTTGACTGATACATTAAAGTCGTCACAATCTAAGAAGTCCATTGACGTTTCTCATTTTACATGCCGCGATAACTTTCTATTTAAGATACATACATACATACATAAACTGACGCCTTTTTCCCATGGGGGTAGGCAGAAACTACAGAACGCCACCTGCTACGATCCTTACATACTTCTTTTGCTTCACACACATTCATACATCTAGTCATACACACACGCCGGTTATGGGTACTGCGCACTTGCCACTTCTATTTAAGATATTTTTGAAAAATCGCATTCATAATCCTAATTAATTACTATGTTACCCATACTCGTATAACAACGAATATCATTCGCAAGCATCAAGTTCAATTATTATTAAGTATTTTTATAGCAGTCAAAACGGGCTTTTTATTTTTAGCCAACTTTAGTTTGTGTTAGGAAAGCAACCTACATCAGCTTTTCTTAGGCGGATTCCTTATCAACATACTAAAATAATTTCAAAATTCAAAACAAAAAAATATTGGTAAATCTCACAAACAGTACCCAAAATTTTCAAACCAAAACAATGGAATCTGAAACGTGTTCACAGGCCAAACAAAATGAAATGAATCAATGTTGAAACAAAGCACGCATTCCGCCGCGATCATTGGCAAAACGAAACGCAGTCTAGACGGATTGTAGACGAAATATGGTGGGCTGATTCTGAGGTGCGACGGTAAAACAATATTGCGGAGTGTAGTTTGAGTTAATTTTTTGTTTCTGTTACTGATTTTCTAATTGGGTACTCGTAGAATAGTTGCAGAAAAATACAAATTGTGTTTGATAAAATAAAATAAATTGCTTAATGTACCTAATATTCCTGGAAATATGGCTAGCAAAGTTTTATAAACATCAATGCAATGTCTTCTAGTTAACAAAGGATTGTTTGCTTTCTAAATCAAAAACCAAAAATAACCAGTGAAATTGTCAACTTATCTCCTAGAAAAAATAATGATTTCTACAGAAAATCACAACGAATGCTTGTATATACGTATACAATCTGAATCTCGGAAACGGCTTCAACGGTTGTCATGAAATTTAGTATGCAGGGGGTTTCGGGGGCGATAAATCGATCTAGCTTAGTTTAATTTTTATAAAACATCGTATTCTCTATTTTCACCCGAGCAGAGCTCGGTCGCCTAGGTATCTACTCATTATTTATATTGAAATCTCATATCCGCTGAACAGCAAACTTTCATCGGAGTCACAGCAACTTTCCAAGACGCTTTTCGGTCAAAAATACTGCCAAAAGTCCAGCTCGTAACTCCCCATAACCATCTCGCCTGCAGTCGGGCAGTGGTGGGCGTAGTAGTGATAGCGGGCAACTGTTTACTTTGTAACACCGCGCCCCTAATGCATCACATTCTTATCTATACACTGCAGTGCGCCATGGAACCACTGGGCGAAATTAGCGGATATTTTCTGGTCTGCGGAACAATAGGCTGCTGGGTCGTTAAGGGGGGAATGCATGGTGTCGGTTTTCACTCAAGGCATATTCACACTACGATCGGGTGTTCGTAATGCGAATATTCTTTGAGATGAAAGCTGGTTGGCTTAAGAAATAAATTCTCGAAGCGACGAATGTAATACGCAAGACAAGCGATGCGATTGGTTGTTGAAAATTCCTTCAGCCAGACACAGCAGGCTACAAGTGTTTTCTTAATCTTAATTATTACCCGACTGTAAGGAAAGGGTTATGTTTTACGCGCGTATCTTGTATGTTTGTGTTCTTAGTCAAGTTAAAAAAAAACAAACATGTCGGATTTTGGGTGCCATATTGGAGGTAGTCCACGAAGCGCACCCAAAAGAAGCCCACCCAGAGGAAGCCCACCCAAATGCGCGACTCAATTTTTTTTACTTTCAGACCGATCGATTGGGGTATCAAAATGAAGGGTTTTAAGAGGTGAGGAGGGGCCACTTATATGTTTAAAAGTGATTCGAAAAAAGTAAGCGAACTAAAAAGCTGTAAACATGAAAAATCATGATGTGCAGTCGGAGGATCAGGGGATCATCCAGTTCACGAGTATGTATCTTCCGACTGCACAACATGATTTTTTCTTAGCAATTCTGAAGCAGTCGGGTATTTTATTTTTAAATTAACTTTTTTATTATATCTATTATCCACAAATTTGTTTCAGAAACGAGCGTGATAGCAGGACTGCTTCATACTTCAAGTAGTTAGGTGAGATAGAACATGGACAAGGATATCTAGCATAGCCTCTCTTTTTGAGCGATATGTGAGCTGGCTAGCGGCTAGTTATATATTTTTAACACAAGATAGAATAAGAAGGAGAGCCTTTGTTATAATCGTTTTACAAAAGATTGCCCCACTCTAGGTATTTTGTCTGTATTGTGGGTGCGTTTACATACACACAAACAGCCAGACCTGGAACAACTACTTGTAGGTCATACAAATATTTGTTCCGTGCTGGAATCGAACCCGCGACACGTAGCGTGCCGCCTAAGCGTAAGAACATCCAACTTAGAAAATCCAACAAAATCCATGGCCTAACGGACGAGAGAGAGACCATATCTAAATTGCATAGTAATAGATGTAAAATGACCGATGACCTGGTTAAGGTTGCGGGAACCCACTGCATGCGAGACGCACGGGATCGGTCAATGTGGCGACGCCTGGGGGACGACTATGTCCAGTAGTGGACGTCTTTCGGCTGAAATGATGATGGTGATGAGATGTAAAATTTCAATTCATCACCAAAAGGGCTAGACAGGAGACGAAACATTATCTACCTATGCTTTGGCCTGTGTGCGCCTCCATGCATTTTCAACTGTTTTAATCTGACAAGTTCAGGAATTTTGGTTGGTTGACTAACCTGAGGTTGATGTTTGGAAACCCTGTCGGGGTTTCCAAACATCAACCTTGTGCCATTATTTAGAAGGCTACAAGTTTTTAATAGAATAGCTTTTTGATGTTATCATGACTGGACTCGCAACACGCTACTAGACGGCAACAAGGCAACAATGAATAATTACGGAAGCATATTGCTCTAATAAATTCTCACGCTTGTCAAGCAGATTTGTGATCACAATCTAATAATATTTGATTATGCATGCTGCGTTAACAATTTTCTTAGTTCTCCTAAATATGATGGTGATGTGACCTCATGGTTTTTCTTTCATTGAATTTATCAAGTTTGTTAGAGAGATTTCATCCTTATAATTGACCCTAACGATCGATGCATTAAAAGTACAGGGTTTATTTTAAAGATTTTAGTCGGTTCGATTCCCGGGTGTGGCAAGTGAATTTCCGAAATTCATTGAATGCAGTTTTCTTGCTTTTCAAAAATAAAGGAATGTTTCCTTTGAGTAAAATTTTCTATCTACATTATTAAGAGTGCTTTCCCTTCAGGTGGCATTACAAAATTCCACCCTCTATATGTAATGTCTGATGACATTCAGTATTTATGATATTAGTATGTTTACTGTGAATCAGATACCTACACTTCAGTGGTAATGTTTGCTACTTTATATAACAAAACAAAACAAATGAGTACTTGCCTACTTTTGAATAAACCCACACCTAAAATAACCTCACAAATTAATTTCATTAAAAAACTGACAGAAATAAAACAGCAGAAACAGGAACCTGCAGTGAATTGATAAAAAGAGGAATCATTGGAAACAAAGATGTCCGACTTGAAAAGAAGTAACACAATGGACGAATTAGTGACAATGACGGTGCGTAAATGTGAACTTTCTAAAAGAAATAATTGAGGCGTTAATTTTTTCATCACAATGTCATTCTATTGAAAATATGACGGCAGTGGTACGAGAGGCCACCCCTAAAATCTACAGGTATATTGTTTTTTATAAGACTTAATTTTCATGAATGATACTTGATCCTAATCACTGTAATATTATAAAAGCGAAAGTTTGTGAGTGTGTATGTTCATTACTTCTTCATGCTCAAACGGCTGAACGGATCTGGATGAAATTTGGCACAGAGATAGATTATTTTGTACCGTAGGCGCGTTTTCACATGAGCCAGCTTTCAGTTAGTCGCAATTTATGGGATGCCAGATGTAAACAGGTAAACTGAAAAAAATAAAAAAATGCCGAGTTGGTGTCCCTTTCGGTATGGGCACGTTCAGCGCAATTTGTCTTTGCATTTCTTTTTTTTCTTTTACTCCATGTTTGTTGCTGTTGTGTTGTGCCTCTGTCGAATTGTATTTCTATTCTATTCTCTTCTATTCAATAGATTGCGGCTAACTGATAGCGGGCAAACTTTCTTTTTACTATTTTCTACGTCACTTTATTTCAAATGGCGTTCGATTCCCTTTAAAAACTTATGTATCTAGGTTAATTAACAAACATGAATTACTATTTATTTTATTAAGGTAATTGCGACTGGATGCAAGAATGCCAAGCATTATTGCAGAAATCTTTTCAACTATCAAGTAACTTCATAAAAAAATAACATTTTTTGCGGTGGGTTCTTAGGCTACAGCTACATACAATACATTGTACACTTCATTCGTTCATTGTTTTAAAAGGAAACGAAAGGAACTGATTTCATTAGGGTTTCGCTTTAGTTAATGAGCTGGAAGTTAGTAAGCCAATTTCGATTAATTATTTTTTGAGATGTTTCTAAATTACTAATACTTCAGCGAAAAAAAGCACCTGCTTTTAGCTAAGTCTAGTAGAGGTACCTATAGCTTATCTATATATATAAAAATCAATTGCTGTTCGTTAGTCTCGCTAAAACTCGAGAACGGCTGGACCGATTTGAATAATTCTTTTTTTGTTATGTTCGACAGAATACAGGGAAGGTTTAAAAGCAAAAAAAAAATAAAAAAAAATAAAATGTTTGGTTGGATAGGGTAGGTAGGTAGAGTAGTGTAGTGTAGGTAGGTAGGTAGGTAGGGTAGGGTAGGGTAGGGTAGGGTAGGGTAGCGTAGGGTAGGGTAGGGTAGGGTAGTGTAGGGTAGGGTAGTGTAGGGTAGTGTTGGGTAGAGTAGTGTAGGATAGGGTAGTGTAGCGTAGGGTAGGGTAGTGTAGGGTAGGGTAGGGTAGTGTAGGGTCGGGTAGGGTAGGGTATGGTAGGTAGGTAGAGTAGTGTAGTGTAGGTAGGTAGGTAGGGTAGGGTAGGGTAGGGTAGGGTAGGGTAGGGTAGGGTAGGGTAGGTAGGTAGGGTAGGTAGGTAGAGTAGTGTAGTGTAGGTAGGTAGGTAGGGTAGGGTAGGGTAGGGTAGGGTAGGTAGGTAGAGTAGTGAAGTGTAGGTGGGTAGGTAGGGTAGGGTAGCGTAGGGTAGGGTAGGGTAGGGTAGGGTAGTGTAGGGTAGGGTAGTGTAGGGTAGTGTTGGGTAGAGTAGTGTAGGATAGGGTAGTGTAGGGTAGGGTAGGGTAGTGTAGGGTAGGGTAGGGTAGTGTAGGGTCGGGTAGGGTAGGGTAGGGTAGGTAGGGTAGATAAATGTGTGGTGTTTTTATGGCAAAACAAAGTTTGCCGGGTCAACTAGTTTATTATATACTTGGGAACATTGCCATACATTCTACCGAAATAAAAGAACATCCATGAAAACCATTTGTTCAAATGCTGGTGAGTTAGAACTAAAGTTCGCTGCAGCGCTAAACATTATTTACTTATTTATTTTATTTATTTTATTTATTTTATTTATTTTATTTATTTTATTTATTTTATTTATTTTATTTATTTTATTTATTTTATTTATTTTATTTATTTTATTTATTTTATTTATTTTATTTATTTTATTTATTTTATTTATTTTATTTATTTTATTTATTTTATTTATTTTATTTATTTTATTTTATTTATTTTATTTATTTTATTTATTTTATTTATTTTATTTATTTTATTTATTTTATTTATTTTATTTATTTTATTTATTTTATTTATTTTATTTATTTTATTTATTTTATTTATTTTATTTATTTTATTTATTTTATTTATTTTATTTATTTTATTTATTTTATTTATTTTATTTATTTTATTTATTTAATTTATTTTATTTATTTTATTTATTATCCGCGCCAAATCTAGTGCGTAGTACATTATCGATAGTTGTGTTCGCGACGATACGTCACCTTTAGATAGGTTGTCATATGTAAAATATAAATAGTATTGACAGACACACGTCTGCTCACCCCAGAGCGCCATCGCATACTAAGCGATGTCGGTAGGTGAAAAAACCTTTTATAGTAAAGCTCGTAACTAATTTTTGCTCATGTTTTTGAGACACTAAAATTATATTTTATGTGTCTATCAGTAGGTAATAGAATTATATAGTCTAATAACAATAAATTAGAAGCTTTAATATGCATACTGATTGTGTTATTACGGAAAGAAACAAGTATTTAACTCCGTAAAAAACAACCGTCCTCAACGAGCGTTTAGTTCACAATGACCTGTAAGAGGGCGGCACCTTATATTTATACTAAAACCAGTTTTTGTAGAATTTTGATAACTTTAAACTCATGTTTTGGGGGCTTTTACATAGTTTATAGTGTGAATATAGCGCTTATGTGTTAGAATTATACATAAGGTACCTTAGTTATATGATAAATGTATAGGTTTAAGGAAATAAAAATATTTTGTTTACTTATTTTAGACCCCCCGTTTTGAGCAGGGTATCAGGTGGTGCTATAGGTATTCTATTCACCAACCAATCAGATTGCTTCCTTACATATAATTGTTTTGTTAGGAAACACCATCTAGGTGTTCTAGATAGGATGGCTGGATGCCATGACTGAGAAATTATACATAATAGCAGTACATGGCCAGTCTTAATGCATTTTTACTCTAAAAAGGGAAATACACATACATTTTACTCAAGTAAGTGTTTGGAAAATTCGTTACAAGCCGTTTTAGCGCTTCTAGGTGACCTAGAATTTTGTCTAGGCCCTATAAATAGACAGCACCTATGTAATTCTAGTACATGGGCGTCACTTACTTGAGAGGATGTGTCTGTGTATGCCGGCATGGACGTTTCTATGCGGCTGCCGACGTGTCACTGCGTCCAGGGACATTTGGTGCCTGGTCAGCTATAGATATGCTGTCTGAAGCATTACCTTCGTGGACCCTCAGGCAGGCGCCTACACTCAGTTATGACACAGAGCTAGTATATAGGGGTATGTAACGCACACAGACACATTAGAGATGTGAGACGACGTAAAATTTAGTATTCGGCCGCTTCCCGGCACCTTAAGCTGCGGAAAGGCTGGTGGTACACCCATCAGGGTACCGCCGTCAGACAGCCTAGTTTTCCAGCTACCCAACCACACTTCCGGAAGGAGCTTAGCTCTGGTGGTTGAGGAGTTAAGCGACCTGATATGGTGCGAGGTTACATGGATTTGCTATGTAAACAAACTTGTAACAAACAATAACTCATCGGGGGTTGGACATGTAGCTACCGGACTTCTACCTTGGGATAGCCCATCACGAGGGCTACCCGGGTGTGAATGTAACTTAAAAATCCACCCAGCGGTCTGAGTAGGAATCGAGTTTATGTGCCAAGATCAGGGGCATAAGCTAACTTCTCGCACCATTTCGCGGCTGTACGCCTGAATGTTTTGAATATAACTGTAACACTTATGTGTGTCAACGGCCCAGTAGGAGGGCTCCAAGTCCCTCGCTGGTACCCTAGAGCTAACATGTCTAGTTTTAGGAGAAACTCGATTGTAAAGCTTCAAACTGGCGGGAATTCCCTTTCTTCGACATTCTCCTTACGAGAACTCCCTGATGGTAGGGGCTAGGGACCTGGATCAAAGACCGGAGGGAAGGTCTCCTCGAGACCTATCCAAAAGTACAAGTTTCACCAGAATCGGTCCAGTGGAAGGGTAGTTCCTGTCAGTTTCAAGCTACGAGTCTTAGCGTATATTATTTTGAAAATAAAAGTTTTTGCGGTCGGAATGTTGTGGTCCTCGTCGCAGTCGAGTTCGCTTCTTTAATAGTGCGCAGGCGCGTGAACATTTCGTAGCCATTATTTCACTTAAAGTATTTCCACGCATCATTGCGCATCGAGGACCATGAAGGAACATCGCTTCTGGCCATGAACAAATAGTTTTATTTAACCTGGACATCACGTTTTTCACCTCAACCTACTTGGCAGCCTTCAAGTGTCTCCAAGGTCCATAGTTACCAGATGACAACTGAACAATAGGTGCAAGGGGCGTCAACGCGTTCAAGCAGGAGCCTTACAACCTCCTGATTGCCTGTCGGTCTTGGACGATCACGTCCGTCCCGTACAAGTTGTAAAGGTAATTATGACAATGTGCAAGCAGCAGCTCAATCTTAGGCATTAACATAAATAACTCAAAATAACATTTTGGTGTTTACATAAATAACTGACCCTTGGCTTTTGAAATAGATTGTTGTGTTGCTAGATGTACGGTCTTTTCCGATCGTAGCAACTTGGGAAGGTATTCGATTGTCCTTTCATTTGAAATGTATAAAATACTACTACTCGTATAACACACTCACACACATTTCCTCTTGCACACTTTAGGTACACGAGTTTTGAAATATTAGGAATGTTTTGTTGATCTAAGTTTCTGTTGCAATATTTTTTTGTAATATTAATAAATTGTACACAAGAACTACAATGGACAAAATGAAAAAAATATAGAGGAACAGAGACATCCAAAGCCACGACGACCAGGCTCGTGCGCACATTAATTTTACCCATATTTCTGTAAGCTGCAGAAACGTGGACGTTGCGGGAGGTGGAAAGATAGACGCCCTGGATATGTGGTGCTGGAGAAGAATGCTCGGAGTGTCTTGGACCGAGTTCCGCACAAATGTATCGATACTCCAAGAACTCCACATCAAGCAACGTCTGCCTGCAATAGTACAATCCCTAATGCTCATTTTTTCGGACACGTTTCAAGACGAGACAGTCAGTCTAGAGAGCGGGTAATCGTCAAGGAAAACTGGAAGGCACTAGACCGCGTGGTACGTCACCTATGCGTTGGACCGACCAGATCAAGTCTGCTGTGGGCGGTCCCATGCACGAATGTACCCGGATGACTACTAATCGGGCAAGGTGGCAAGACATTGTGAGACGCATTACATCTGCCGCTTATACAACCAATACTTCATGACGACCACAAACGCTCTGTCAAGAGCTAAGAAGAAGAGAATAAATTGTAAAGCCGTAATTGGCTGTAATAGTAGTACAATAAGTGTGTTAAGGTATTTTTGAGAGCTGTGGATTTTGTGATTAATAAATAAATAAATATGCTTAGCCTTCTCCCAACCAGGTTGTGGTCGGCTTCCAGTCTAGCCGTATATAGCTGAGTAAAAGCATTTTACATGGAGTGACTAAAAGCAGCAACCTATTTTACTCCTTATTGCCTCCCTCTAGGTGAAGCGATGACCTTGTTTGGGCTGCAGGAATCTGCTGGAAGCGAGACGCACAGGACCGATTAGGATGCCAACACTTGAGGGAGGCCAATGTCCAGCAGTGGACGTCCTTCGGCTGAAATGATGATGCTGATAATGATGACTAAAAGCAACAGCTATCACTGAAAAGTTCTGCATGATATAGCGTATAAAAAGTTGTAAAGTCAAGTTTTCCTAATTAAATCCTTCTACTAACTTTACTCTAATTAATAAAACTAAATTAACTCACAGAATCTTTCAATATGAGTTAGTTAATAATCCGACACAACTAAGATATTAGTTCTAATGTTTCATGAAAACCGTCTTTTGGGCATTGTACAGACGTTTAGTCTAGACAATATACTCATAGTAATATCACTTTACGCCAGAACTGGATATATTATGTGTCGCTAAATAGCTCTCTACAGGGCACTTAGCAAAATAGACAAATTGTCATGCATGCCTTTAATGTAAGCTTACTCGTATGTCGCACTAGAGAAAATATATTATTCAGTGTTAAGCAAATGTTTATACCCACTTTTTTTTTAAGGAAAGCTTACAAAATAACGACAAATATAAAAAAAAAACATAGGTAAGAAAAATGGCTAATTACAAGCATCCACATGTATACATCGCACTACAAATCATTTTCGTTGACATGTCGTATAATACAGCGATACATAGAATAAAAGAATAATAATAGGTAAACAAATATTAAAATAAAAGTAATGAAATATGTCGAGTCGTGCAACATCAAACAAATCCAATTCTTCTTCATCTTTATTTTTTCCATTTTTAGTTTTTAATTTAGATGTTGTGCTTCGACCAGAGCTCAGCACGTTGACAGCCCTAGTGCTGGCCTCGCACAGGTCTTTCATGGTGCAGGTGTTTGTGCACAGAGAGAGCAGGACAACAGATGGGGCATCGTTTGCGGTGTGGTTTCACAGTCGCACTGTGGCTGATCGGAGTACCCCCTTCTGACCAGGTTGTACCTATAGCGGCCCACTTGGCTTCGCAGCCTATTTAGGGCTTTCCATGTTGGCCATGGCAGTTTACGCCCAGCTGGGAGCTTTTCTGCAGGATCGATATAGTCAGTTGGAGGGGGGTATTTGAGGAGCCACAGTTTTCTTCGCGCTTCGCCAGGGCTGTCGTCGTAAGTTGTTTTAGCCGACTTTAGGAAGCTGTTCAGCCTCTTTAGTCGCCCCCTTGATGGCTCCGTGTTGTACAGTCGGTGTCGGTTATCGATGTGTAAATACAATTAATGTGAAGTATATCTAAATCATATTCCTTGCATATATTATTGAATTGTCTAATCTTATGTGCGCTGGTGCAAAAGAGATCGTCTTACAAGTGTGTTGGTAAGGTATTGCGTATACAGAAGGCGTTACGCCTGTAATCTGTCGATATTTTTGCCAAAAAAAATATGTCATTAATGTCATGTAATTTTTTTTGATATCTTGGTAGTAACAATAATTAGAGTTAGCAGTAACAGAATCGGACTTATAATTTTATTCAAACCTTCTTCCTACAATGCAGTGGACGTCTGTCGGCTGAAATTACGGTGCTGATGACTTTTTCCTGAAACTGGCAGATCCTAGTCGAAAAAACACGATTTATTACGGCCCAGACGATTTCCCTGAGAGGAGGCCTATGTCCCAGCAGTGGGAAAATTATAGGCTGATTATGGCTATGCCTAGCTATTTCAATAACAACATTTCACACGTAAGTCAAAACTGAAAAGATTACTTCTAGACAAGCGTGCTCCATCGTCAAAAACACTGAAGGTACCAGACCACCAGATTAGATCCTATCAATATCATTTTACTTAAAATTTCAGTCAATCAAAAACTTATAGAATACCGTGTATCTATTTGCATTACTGTTGGTACTTATCAGTTCTATTTAAAAAAAAAAACATATCAACACTACTTCTCATAATTCCTTTTATCACGAATATAGCGACACCACGCAAAAGTAATTTAACACAACCAATTATTTAATAAAGCCTCTTCTCCTTCCCACCTAAATATAACATAGTAAGACGGGAGCTGACAGAGATTTTTAACAAGCACATTAAAGGCCAAAAGTTAATATGTGCGGCATGCTAGGAGAACCATCATCATAATATCTGCTGAAAGACGTCCACTGCTGAATATAGACCTAATCCAATAGTCGACACATCGACCGGTCCCGCAATACACCTCATAACCTTGTCATTGGCCCACCAAAGCTGCTGAGAGAATACCGAGAATATATCTGAAAAGTTTCAGCTAGTTTCTGCTATATATTCGGCCTTTTGGGCACTCCACTTTCAAATTTAAAACAAAAAGACACTTAACATGCAGGTTCTCAATTCGACTGTATTTTTTTTATGATTGTTACCTCAGGACTCTTTATTAGGTGAACCGGATTTGATGATTCATTTATTTGAAAGCTGATACGAATTTAAAAATAACTTCAATTTCGGAAGTCAGTGTCAAAAAACGAAGAAACAACAGGTACCTACACCGACTTCCGAATTTCAAATTATCACACCCTTTAAACGGGTGTGTTACGTCACTTAGAAAAGTGTTACATCGAAGACGTTATTGACGCCTTCTCGAAGTCAGTAATTACTATATTAGGTTGCAAATTGGTTCCAAATTGAGATGCTCGAACTACCCTACCTACCCTACAAACAAACAAACTCTTCAGCTTTATAATATTCAGTATAGATTTCGTTTTTTTTTTCTCCAATGGTTGATTTTGTTGATTGTTAAATGAATAAAGATTTTTTTATTAAAAAGTGGTTTTATTAGGATTTCCCTAAATTAATTGGCGTCTTTCGTTAGGGGTTTGGTTAAGCGTGGTCGCGTGGCTTCGGCTATAAGTTTTTCGTAGAAGCGTGAATTAAGTTAACGACAATCGGAGAACTTATAAAATAACTTTATTTAACTGACAAAGTGACAGTAAAGATAATAACGTCTTAATCCTAAAGATACAAGGTTCTTATAGCTAAATTATGCTAAGATGGCAATTGTAGCGTGACGACAGTGTCCTACATTATAATTACTTACTCACTAGATTTGGATGAAGCTGTACTGCTGACAAAGCTAATTGTAGTAGGGCTACCACACTTAACTCCTCCCTCCATAAGAGAGAAATTATCTAAGGGCAACTGTGTAGTCCTGAGAGAATTTCTTTTACAAATTATATATAAGTTCCATCTATATATTATAAGACCTACAGCAGACACTATGATTATGACATAAGTACTTAGGGTCCATACACTGATATTGTCAGTTGTTACACGTATATATGACTCGAAATCACTGACACTTTCACTGTATTTTGCACGGTTCACTAAGTCCTTGATGTCACCTTAGTCCACCCCTCGAAGATCCATCTGCTTCGCTGGTGGGCTGACGTCACGACGAAGTTCGGGCATCTGTGCTGTTGGTAATCCGTGAAATTATGTTTTAGTAACATAAGTTGCTCGACGCATGTTTTCTCTGTGTACTGAAGTACGTCGTCTTCGGAGCAAAGGTATGTGAGGTCATCAATTGCCTCGCAGCTGTTGACTACGGGTCTGTATTTCGACTTTTTCACCAGAAGGTAAGGATATTTGGGAATAATGACAAAGGGTTTTTTTGTGGTTGGGTTAAGATTTGCAACAGGGATAACTTTATAATAGATATATGTGTTACTGTCTACTAGTGGGACTTCTAATATAAAAACTATTTTACTACTATCTATAAACCCCTTAATTTGTATGCTCCCTTCTAACTCAACTACGTTATGAAGATCTAAAGGATAAACTAAACTTTGATGCGTTTTGATCCTAGTCATTGTTGACGGAACTTGTACGATCTGATTCATTGTTATTGAAATACGAAACGCTACACACACCAAGAAACTAATTACTTAGTGGCACAGTTTAATACATTTTTTTTTATCGTAATAAACTGGTTTTAAACAATTATGCCTACCTAATAGTTTTATCACGAGATTGGTATCGTAATAAAATGTACTAAAGTTGTTATATCTATCTATTTATTTTATCACGAAAGTTCTATCGTAATAAAATATGTATGTTACCCAGGTATTGTCCGACCCCCAATAACACAAACACATATACCTAATCAAGGAGGAAAACGTAAAGGAAAACAGAAAGGATAGTGAAAAAGTTCTACTCACAGTCCCGAAGTTACTCCCGTCTCCTCCTTGGGTTATTATCACCACACTCAGCGTCAGCCTCTCGATGAAGTTGCTCAATAAATTTGTTTGTTCGGCGATCTCTGTTAAACTGTTGGAACAGACGTCACAACAGCTTGTAGAGTTTTATACTATACTGAGTGACCACAGAGATCCTACCGGCTGCGCCAATTAAGTTAACGACAATCGGAGAGTTTATAAAATAACTTTATTTAACTGACAAAGTGACAGTAAAGATAATAACGTCTTAATCCTAAAGATACAAGGTTCTTATAGCTAAATTATGCTAAGATGGCAATTGTAGCGTGACGACAGTGTCCTACATTATAATTACTTACTCACTAGATTTGGATGAAGCTGTACTGCTGACAAAGCTAATTGTAGTAGGGCTACCACACTTAACTCGTGCATTTGTTGTCAAGTGATTCGAATTGGTGAAATTAGAGATTTGGTTATTCGAGATCGCATGGCTACGGTGTTAAGTTTTTCGTGGTAGCGTGCATTCGTTGTGAAGTGTTTCGTATTAGTAAACTTACGGAGACGTGTTCTTCGATGTTACACTTTTCTAAGTGACGTAACACACCCGTACCTATCTGATACTGTTACACCTACTCAGCCATCAATTTTTTCCCATGATTATGGTTGCTCAGAAACCCTGACAGCTCCCCTTTTAATAGGAAAATAATGTTGTTCATAAAGCTTATTAAATTGTGAACTTTGATGACGAGAGTTCGGTTAGTCAATACAATTGATGTAGTACAATAATCCTGTTACTGGAAATGTGTAATTAAATGTTATCAATTTAGAAACACGAAAATAGAACGTTAAGGGTTTTTTAAAGATTATTAAATACTAGCTTCTGCCAGCAGCTTCACCCGCCTTAATGTCGAAAATTATCCCAAGGGAACATATTCCTGGGATAAAAAGTATCGTATGTGCTATTCCAGACTATAATATATATTTGTGCGACATTTTATCCAGTTCCGTCAAGCCGTTTGAGCGTGAATAATTCACAAACATACAAACACAAACACTCACAAACTTTCGCCTTTATAATATTAGTGTGATTTTGAAGATATTTTTATAAAATTAACTGGCACTTCAAAACTTAGATAGAATGAAGAGAGATAGAATGTTATAGTTTATTTATTGTACAACAAATTCAAGAAGAAAATATAAAGTTCGGCGGTTATGAGCCAATGGACTGCAACGATTCCATCGTATCCCTTCGATTGCACCTTCCTGACAAATTTAGTCCATAATACAACATAATATTTTGTCCAGTAGGATGGACAAAAACTCATCTCTATTCTAGGTACTTTCTATGGGTTTCATTGCAGTAGAAATTTAATCCTTTCAAAGAATACAATAAATTTCTTAATGTCATTGAACTCAAAGGAAAAACTAACACAAGGACAAAGGGAGAAAGAACAGTCATAACAATTCCAAAAACCACAATTAATTATCTAACAATAACTAACGAGAGTCCAAAAAACAAAAACAAAACTTTTTAACCCAATCAACAAATTGAAGAATCAACATCAACCCGATACCTAATCACTCGCTATGAACTAGTAGGCCGTGGCCACAGACCAATGAAGTGCCTGGGCGGCTACTAGAAGAGCCTGCATTCTCAAAACTTTCCATTAAAACCAAGACTGTCAGAGAGTGTCACCATTAAGTCAAAAACCCTTCAAAATTATGATAAGAACTATGACAGTCGAAATTTGTGGTCAGTGTATATTGTATATGTTACTAGCAACGAAGGAAACGACAAGAAATAAATATGTAAGAGGCAGTCTGAAAATGCCACAAGTGACCGAAAAGTTGTGTGGAAATCGGTAGTCATAGTATGGGAAATATGATAGGCGGAATGAGGCTGATTCGAGAAGTTTTGAGTATGAATTTGATTGGTTATATGTGTTGAGAAAAACCAAATAAGCAATGGATGGATTGTACACGAAAGATTAAGAAAGAAAGAAAAAGTGTTTGTCACAAAACAACATACAATTTAAGTACATGCTTTTGCTAAACCCTTAACAATAGTAGTAGTACTTAAATGAAGTTAGTAAAGACGAGAAATAAATAAAACAATAATAACAAATACTACCAATTGATAGAAAGGACGGTGAACAGAGAAGTATGCAAGAAGAAGATTTGAATCAAATAAAATGAGCTAAGGTCAGGAGGATGATGATTAGCAATGGCATATCTAGTGAATTCCGAGCTCTGTGTTGTGACACACGGACGAGTAGTATGGAGAGTAATGGCGGCGCGACGGTCGTACTCGAAGCGACATCTCACGCGAGTCGACTTCGTTCCTATCCATTTCATTTCACTTGTCTGGGCTGCCTGGTTATTTGTTGGATGTGAATGTTGTGATATACGGGTTTGAAGTTTGTGGAGCAATTTAACGTTGATACGATTTCTTGGGTATAAGACGCAAGAGACCGGTCTGTGTGGCAACGGTTGGGGGAGGCCTTTGTCCAGCAGTGAACGTCTTTCGGCTAATATTATGATGATGATGATGTTTTCTTGGACTGCGAATGATTTTTGGCTTTTTAAATTACAAATAGGGAGGAATGATAAATTTACGAAGATTTCATGACTATATAAGACTTAGAAAAGTAATAACAGGAAATTTTGACGTGTTAGGTGTTATTAGATAGATACAAAAATATATTTGCCACAGGAAAAAACAATCTCTCATTATTTTTATTTGACATCAATCTCCGGTTTCTAAATTACGAATTACAACTTGAAAACTTATTACACTCCAATTTAGCATGAAAACCTGTCAAAATAAAAAAAAACAAATAAAAAAATGGGGTTTAGTTTTCTCGATTAACTCGACTTGCTGCTCAAAACGCCAAAGCTCCCCATCCTTACCCCCAGTACGTATCGTTCAATCACGCGGCGCTACTCGACCGGCCTGATAAACGACTCTCCACCAGCTCTACTCCATGACACGTTCAGGGTTTTAAGCCTCGCAGCCAACAATACCGCGATTATCATTATTGAGTTAGGATTGAGCTAGCGAGCGATTTGGGCCAAATGAATTATGATTTTAGCTTAGCATAATCTGGCCCATAAATTCTGTTCCTGACATAAATGTGCTTCTCTACATTAATGGCCAGGATTAAATAAACCACTTTACGCGGAATATCATAAATGGCGTCTCAATTAGTCAGTCATATTGACGTCTCATTTATTTGCATGGTTCCAAAGAATTCCAACCTTCGGCGAAAATTCAACAAAAATGCGAAAATGTTCTATTAAAACCAGTAACTTAAAATGTTTTCGTTGCCTCGTTTTTTTCGCTGTTGACCTCGTAATTCTACAAAATCTTTTTAAATTTTACAATGCATGTCCTCAAAAAGAGCGGTTTTCCAAGCAGCTAAACTGTGCGGATAGTGACACTTTTTTTCACTAGTGATTTTTACTTTTCTGTATTTTTTTAATTTTTAACTCCAACGTCAGCCCGACGCATAGAGTTTTTATTATTTGAGAAAAGTTTAAAAAATTAGTTGTACAGATTATCATTCATATAAAAGGTAAAATAAAACGAATACTTTATTTTAGGCGTTTTTAATCTAGATTTAGATTTTGATCAATAAATTAATTTTACAATGCATGTCCTCGAAAAGAGCGGTTTTCCAAGCAGCAAAACTGTGCGGAAAGTGTCACTTTTTTTCACTAGTGCTTTTTACTTTCCTGTACTTTTTTAATTTTTAACTCCAACGTCAGCCCGACGCATAGAGTTTTTATTATTTGAGAAAAGTTTTAAAAATTAGTTATGTACAGATTATCATTCATATAAAGGTAAAATAAAACTAATTCTTTATTTTAGGCGTTTTTAATTACTCTAGATTTAGATTTTGATCAATAAATTAATTTTAAATATTCATTAAATATGTTTGGCAGAACGTATATTTTGCTCGTGCCTTATTGCGTTACGATGTGACAGCTATTCGCACATGCGCAGTAGATATGCCCGAGGAACTATTAGTTAATCTGTGGATATGTTGAACGCGCTTGAATAAGCCCGCCATTTTATTAATTTCTTTTTATTAATTTTGTTTATTTCCTCGCACAATGCATAGTAAAATATTGTATGATACACGTACGTAAGATGATTTCCGACTTGTGTCGATTTATCCACTCACTCGCTTCGCTCGCTCGTGAATAAAATGCCACTCATCGGAAATCACCTACCTTCCGCACTTGTAGCATAAATAACTATTTCATCCCACCATCTCGGAAAGAGTATTTTTAATCTTTAATATCTGAGTGGAAAAGCCGTTTTTATTCACTAGAGGATAAAGTAAATTGAATTTAGAACATCGTGTGCACTAAGTTTGTGAATTAAAAAAAACATTAAACCTATTTACTGCTACCTCTATGGTGCCGAATATATCAAACAACTTTTTTTTAATTTGTTAAAAACTCAGACTCGGAACCTTCTTGGTGTTCTTTTTTCAATTTGCTTTGTACGCGGTTCTTTACGCGGCATTTTTTCACGTCATTGTTAAACCTTATATTAAAAACAAGAAACTTGAAAACAAGTGAAAAATCTAAAATGAGTGATTCTAGCGACGAGGAAGTTTGTTTGACGCCAACAGAATTGACTGAAACTGTTAATAATGCGCAAATGAGCTTTCTCCCTCAACAATAACTGTAGCAACGTTACTTGAAAATTTTCTTAATTATACCTTAGTATTATTTTGTTATAATTTAAAGATTATTCTGTAATACTTACCTGTCATAATGTAGTAATTAATACCTAAACTGAAATAAAAGTGTACCTATCTTGTGATTGTAAACGTTTTTTTTTTTGCATTTAGTCATTTCCTCGCTGAGGTGGAATGAAAAGTTACGTGTTGCACTCGAGTGCAAAGATTTTTCACCTCGTGCTCTTTTGATTCCCTCGCTAACGCTCAGGATTCTAATTTTGAATCACTCGCTGCGCTCGTGATTCAATTTTAGAATCCTTCGCTTGCTCGGTCATCAAAATTGAACACGCGGTTAAAAAGCAACTTTGCACTCTTGTATAACAAATAACAATTAAAAATTCATTAAATATGTTTGGCAGAACGTATATTTTGCTCCTGCCTTATTGCGTTACGATGTGACAGCTATTCGCACATGCGCAGTAGATATGCCCGAGGAACTATTAGTTAATCTGTGGATATGTGAACGCGCTTGAATAAGCCCGCCATTTCATTAATTTCATTTTATTAATTACTTTATTTCCTCGCACAATGCATAGTAAAATGTTGTATGATACACGTACGTAAGATGATTTCCGACTCGTGTCGATTTATCCACTCACTCGCCTTCCGCCTTCAAATCACCTACCTTCCGCACTTGTAGCATAAATAACTATATGTTATTGCGGTGCATTTCTACTCTTAGGCTCGAATTTGACTTCTATCTCACCTCACAGTAAGCGATCAACGCTTACTGTGAGGTGAGATAGAAGTGGTAGACTTTAGAGCACGCTTACCCAGTTTTTTTTTAATTTTTATTAAGTGGCATCTCACAGTTAAATCATACGATTTTCTATCTGCTTATTAATTAATCTACCACCTATCTAAACAAAATGAGCAACCAAAGGGGTTTATGACGGTACTGAATCCAGTAGCAAATTCAATTGTGCAAACCGATTGGTGCACAGATACACAGACACGTGTCAGACTGCAGACACTCATGATGTCATTGTTAATTCTCGCACCAGTCGCACTTGGCATCTACGCCAATTGAAATTGAATTGATTTGTCTTCGCCACGGTCTACGTGGCGTAGACAAATCATACAACACAAGACGCAATGTAACAAACAGATTCGGAAGCTGTCTAGTTTACTCAGATCTATGAAGTATTTCTTCTATTACATTTAAAATTACAATTCATTATCTTTTTCTCCAGGTACTAAAATATCCCTGAAGATACCTGTAAATTGGGTCCAGTTCCTGCTTAACGAATTAGCGTGTGTTATTCAGTGTAAAAATATTATTCTAGTTATTATCATGATTTTCCTTCAGTTTCGATCCCGTGTTTTAAAATTTAGTTATGTTTTATCTTTACACATTTTGAAAAAGGAATAAAATTCCTTAAATATAAACTGTACGAGTATTTCACTTTTGAATTCCAAGTCAGACCTTAGTAATCACAGTTTACAGTAACCAACGTTATAAAACGGCAATTTCATAAGTAAATGGTTTAAATAATAAATCCAACTATTAGCAAACATACCGATCCTTTTTTCTTAACCCTTGATCACCCAACGTTTAGTGTTGACGAGGGTCATAATAACTTCATGATGTCAAGACTAACCCTTACTTATAGGTTTCCTATGTGTGAATAGTTGCTAAAATGAAACAATTAATTGTTAATGGTCCACGTTCGTACGTTTAAATGAAGATGTTCCATTGAGCTTAAGGCGCAGATACCTCTCAGTACCTGATTTTAAAATGAGTATCATGTCTAAACGGCTAGTCACAATTTATTGAAAAAAAAAATAAGTTACATAAGACCATTTGCTTAATAATTTGATCTAAAAACATTTTGAGTTTATTTGTATAGTGTAATTAATTTGTAAACTTATCTCTAACACGAAAAAAAAATCAGAATCGCTCCAAAACCGCCGGACGTATTTTAAAGAAATTTTCACCTTCCTCACCATCTAAGAGACAATTTAATCATCTAAATTTTGATCCAAGGCTTAATTTTTAGTCTAAAATCTACAGAATTTTGGGCCGCGCGGGTGTGAAACGAGTGCGCGTTTTGTTCCCTCAAGGTTGTTGGCGACTGTCGTCATCTTAAGTTCAGACACATATTGAGCGGCTACTGACTCTATATACTCGCGGTGGCGGGCAGGTTCGAGACAGCTCTAAAATTTTTATCTAAAAGTTTTTCACAACTACTTTTTTCATGAACAGATTCCATAGTCGCCGCAACTGACACATATAATAATTATATCGTTAGCCTAAATTTAGCTTGACACTTGAGAATACCTGAACACTGCTTGTATCTTACCTTATTTTTACCCGACTGCCGAAGGAGGGTAATGTGTTTATCAGTCTATGCATGTATGTATGTATGTTGTTTGTTCCTATATGGCGTTCCAGAGACCAAAACGCGTTGGACGATTTTGATTATTCGTTCGTCAATCAATTCGTCTAAACCCTGCAAGTGTCACTGGCTACATTTAAATTGGACAATAGAAATATGGCAGGTTTTTGGGCGCCATATCGTGGGGCCCAAATTTATTTTTTCCAAACCCATCGTGTGGGGTATCAAAATAAAGGGTTTTAAGAGGTGATTTCAAAAAAAAAAATACTAATATGTTTAAATGTACCTAATTCTAAAAAAACTGACTAAAAAGTTATAAATGAAAAAAGTTAAAATATCAAAAACCCGACTGCTTCAAAAGCGAACTAAAAAGATGTTAAACATGAGAAAATCATGCTGTGCAGGCGGAGGATACACCAGATTTTGGTCAGCCAGCCCGCGAATGTGTATCCTCCGACTGCACAGCATGATTTTCTCCTTGTTCGCTTTTGTTTATTGAAACCTTGGGCACCTTACACAATATAAGGATTAGGAATGAGTTTGCAAAATGAAAGACTATGACGACGAAAATACTTACCTATTGGATACAGGATTTTATTATAATCTTCTCGTTTCGATATAAAAGTAAGTCGGTAGTTAAACATGTATTACAAAAAAATATAACTATTGTAAAATATGCACATTTATCAATATTAATAGTTGACTCGCCAACGCACTACCGCACATGCCGACAGTCTGATAACAACTGATCGCCCCACCACTCGCACCGGTATTTATAACCGAGCGGCATATGCGCACGAGGTAACACTACAATACTGTTATCGGCTTGTAGCGCGATCTATTCATATTATTATATACATTCACTACATTCCCTTCCTTGTTTTAACCAGTTGTATGTCACCAGAATTATAAATAAGATTTTTAGCAAATTCTTATTTGTATTAATAATTAATTGGCATCTCTGGCATAACAAAATGACAGCACAATAATATTAAAAAAAACATTAACTGATTTAATTTATTGTTTCCTTTTAACCTTTCTCTTCCTCTTCTATTCTATTTTCTGATTCCCATCTCGGCTTACTGATGAAGGTTACCCCTCACCACAGTATAAATATCTATACAGTATTCTATCTTCATACAAACGGTCGGAACGCGAGTCATGACCACGTGACTCGAGCTCAGCACGCACTCAATATACTACCAGTCGCGGACGCGCCGCAGTGACGAACGAACGGTGTGATGGTTTTGTAAGCAGTAAGCGTGCTATTTGTGAATATTTTATTCAAATACGTACAAGTACTTACTTACTTAATATGTCAGAGAGCAATTATAACCTATATTATTTTTTGTTTGTTTGAATTCTTCTATAACGCAACAATAGATAACATTTTTAGGGTTCCGTACCCGAAGGGTAAAAACGGGACCCTATTACTGAGACTCCGCGGTCCGTCTGTCTGTCTGTCTGTCACCAGGCTGTATCTCATGAACCGTGATAGTTAAATAAATATTTAAGGGGGGCTCCCATATAACAAACGTGATTTTTTGCCGTTTTTTACGAAAATGGTACGGAACCCTTCGTGCGCGAGTCCGACTCGCACTTGGCCGGTTTTTTTAATTACCTGTAACTTCCGTAAAGCAAGACAATAAAAAAAATATACCTAACCTAATAATACGTAATTTGTTTCATTTTTTAATAGTGAGGTATTTCGCTATTTCCACCGAGTAAAATACCTGGATTAATAAATATAAATAAGTGGATAAGGTGATAAAGTCACACACGAGTCACCTACGCTCGGCACAGGCTCGGTTTAATAAAAAACTAGTAGGCAGTTTCCTAGGCTAGGCTATCTACTTACTTATGTACTTAGCTACTTACATATATTATTTAATAGGAATAAATATCATTATGAAATGATTAAGTACTTATGAGATTAATAAATGTTAGGTACCTACCTAGTAAGATTTAAATTAAGTTTAGTAAAAAAATATAATATTTACCTCAGATTAGAGAAAATAATCTGAGATATTTACAATCACAAAACTAGAAAGAAACTCAAGTTGGTAGAGGCGGGCGGCCCTAACGCGTGTTTAGGTGACGTGCGCTTGTAGGCACTTATTTCAAGGTCAGGGCCGAGTCACAATACTGTATAGATATTTATACTGTGCCCTCACCATCAAATTACTCTAACGTTAGTTGAGAACTCATGTTATTAATTAGTTACCTGGAACCAATAAATTAATACACGATAGTCTCGCGCGCAGGCCCGACGACTTCGAGACTCCCGAAGAAGCTGGCCTTCGAACAGACTCCAGTACCGTAGACCACACACGTACGCTGCGACAGGCTAAGGACCGAAGAGTACAACCTGCCTTTCCACTCAGCGTTTGTAGACCACATGAAAGTCCTCGACTTGATCGAGACTTGGGCTGCACTGCAATCCCATCCTCGTCGCCAATGTAAAATATGCACATTTATCAATATTAATAGTTGACTCGCCAACGCACTACCGCACAGGCCGACAGTCTGATAACAACTGATCGCCCCACGATCTATTCATATATACATACACTACAACTACCTGTACATAATTGACATACATCCGTGACATCAACCACATAATGACAGACCTCTGAATCGAAAACAATATTTGAAACAATCAAAGTTCTAATACACGGTCATTATAGCTTATTTACATTTTAAGTAGATACGTATCTCTTAATATTCATAAGTTTTTCTAAAATTATAGGTAAATTTTATATTATTCTTTGATATTATGAGGCGAAAATGTCGTAGGTTAACATATAGGAAAACATTCTTGAAATAAGTACCTTCCCTTAACAAACAACTCAGCAAGCTCTGCATGCAAATATCATTTTCAAAATCATGGAGTCATTGTCAACATTAACGCCAATTTGGCTCGACCCATGTCTCTCAAAATATTCGCTGCTAATGTCCTAAAATTAGTATGGGAAAGGGGGTGGGGTAGGTCATCCTGGATTGGTTTTTATGCACCAACATCCAACGCCATTAGAGGAGCCAGTCAGAGGAACAATTTAATTGATTTATTTATACCTATATCCAATTAGGCTGGCACGAAAAATTGCTTGATAAAATTCAGGCAGAATTCCCTTCATGTCTGATACACAATTAGACGGACAGTGCTAAAGCATGATAGGTATTTGCTTTAAAAAATGATGATGAATTTTCATTAAGTGAAGGTCTGTGAGCAAAACAAACGGTATTTTAAATTATTGAAATTCTATTCTGTTTGTGTTTGACGAGTCTGGTCTATTTATTTTGTAATATTTTAGGGTACTAGTTTTGGAACAGTTTTGTGTTATTACAATTAATCAGATTTATTACTCTAGATATCGTATTCAATCAGTTTAATTTTTATTATTTTTAGTGAGCCCGCTGGTGACTTCGTATCGCCTGATGGTAGGAGATGGATGAGGTCTACGGTGAAATAGACGATCCCCTAAAGGTACGAACACACGGCTCAGTCGCGGCGCGAGACCGAGACACAAGACCGTTGCAGGAGACGTGCGAAACTACTTGTCTTCTGTCTCGCTCACGGATGAGTGGTGTCGCGCGTTGCACCCGTAATGCCCGAACATTTAGTAATTTAACAATGAATGAACCATTTATTGATTGATTTCAATATTGAAAAAGAAAATTTATTTGCCTCTAGTTGTATATAATTTTTGATAACCATATGATACAATGTATTATCTTCTTCTGTTTGCGTGTTTCTAAATGTTGTATTTAGATTCTCTCTAACTAGCACCTTAAGGTGCCTGTTCACTCTTGCTTTGAAAATTAACTGGATTTCGACATCTCTTAATATTATAAAAAAAGTCAAAGTCGCTATCCGCGCCTGTCAACGTCATTTCTGTTTTTCCGTTAGCTTCTTCTAAACCACGCAATAGAAAGAGCAATAAACGAGTCGCATTTGTACATTTTTGTATATAATTATGTCCCGGGCGAAGCCGGAACGGTTAGTTTAGGCATATTCTTTAGTTTAAATTACATCTTATACGTAAACTGCTTTATATTTTACCATGCAATAAGGTATGAAGACTTATTCGAGGCACAATAGAGATCCATTCACATTTTTTCCCTACCAAGAAAAAATATCAATTGTGAAACTGAAGCCTTATAAACTTAATTTGAGTTGGGAACGAATTAAGGGCGAATATTACCCAACCAACTGTTCGTAGAAGAAGACCTTTAAAATTATACTGACAAAAACTGGTTCAACCCTTTCCTTATGGCGTTTTAACAAGTTTTTTTTATGATTTCTAAACCATTATTTTCTAATTTCAATGGCTTCAGCAAGAACATTAAATTATAGAAACTTAATCATCATAACATAAATTTTGTGAATATATAATCCTATGAAGGGAGGTCCAAAGTTCCCGGAATGGAATGATTGTAAAGTAAATAAGACAATGAAACAAGTGTAAGAATGTTCTTCTTCTCAGGATGTATTGGGTCTTTAAATAAGTTCTAACGCACGTCAACAGTTAAAAGTATATAATTAAAGTACATAAACACAGTTTTTAAGCACAAACAGGTAAAAGTAAAACCATTGAAATCTAGCCTTAATAGACTAATAAGCGATTAACTCTAACTTATCATTGTATTGTTAAATGTTATGACTAAGAATAGTGTCAATTTGCACTTTTATACAGTTCGGTAGCACTTTCATAAAGTCTGATACGTTAAAAACACTTAGTTCACGTATTACATGTATAGAACAGTATTGTTTGGTAATTTTTTTTCACTTATTACACACTACAATAACTCAAATGGTTTAATTCTCTTTAGCCTACGCACTATGTCCGTGTTATCTAGCAGCTGGATTGCTTCCACATTCAAATGTCTATGAAGTCTGTGTTCGTGTGCTTCAGCAAAGTTTTGAATAACGGTGGTGACGATTTTCATTTTAAGGTCGCGGTGAAGGTCGTCATTTACAAAATAAATAACAACACAAGACTTTTTCGCCTTTTCGCAAAAATGGATGTATGGATCTTTAAAAATACTTTGACGCAGATAAATTGATGGGTGAAATTTCTTCTTAACCTATATAGTATATTAAGTCAATCAATTATTTTGTATATTCTGGCACCGAGCGGGCGCACGGCCAGTACTGCCTTAACATTGGGAATATATGACACGCCTTAAGCGTCATTTGAATTTTGACCAACTTACCAAATACTACGCAGTTGGTACCTTATAGCATTATTTGAACGTACAAATGTACCACAGGATTAGGTACGGTACGTCTAATAAACATAATTTATTGTGGAACCTACTGAACAACCTTGAAAGTTGAAACATATTCCCTTTCAGAAGCCAAACGTAGCAATCAAATGAAAGCGGAGCTTCAAAATTAGGTGAGTAGTTGTAGACTATATAAAAGTTCTGGAGCAAGTTATATAATACTAGCTGACCCGGCAAACTTTGTTTAGCCATAAAAAGACCAAACATTTATCTACCCTACCTTACACTACCTACCCTACCCTACCCTACACTACCCTACACTACCCTACCCTACGCTACCCTACCCGACCCTACACTACCCTACCCTACCATAACCTACCCTACACTACCCTACCCTACCCTACCCTACCCTACCCGACCCTAAACTACCCTACACTACCCTACCCTACACTACCCTACCCTACCCTACACTACCCTATCCTACCCTACCCTACCCTACCCTACCCTACCCTACCCTACCCGACCCTACACTACCCTACCCTACACTACCCTACCCTACACTACCCTACCCTACACTACCCTACCCTACACTACCCTACCCTACCCTACCCTACCGTACCCTAACCTAACCTACCCGACCCTACACTACCCTACCCTACCCTACCCTACCTATAAACATCACGGAGCCCGAGACCTTTCCAACGAATGCAAAACCGTGGAAATCGGTTCGTGCGTTCTGGAGTTATGGCGTCAGGGAGGAAAACCCGACTTATTTCTATATAGTAGAAGATAACTTAACTTTTACTTTTTTTTTACTTTTTTTTCACAATTTCACAGTGAACACAATACCGGCAGGCTTATCACGTGTCTTTTGCAAGAGCAAAACGATAGCGATCAAACGCTTTATGTCATAAAAGTCGGAATTACCTGCAGTTTAGGTATAGCAGGTCCTACACAATCGTTTGCTAATCGCTCGCTGTTTGTCAAATGCACTTATTTAGAAAAAATACCGCCAATAACTCTAAAACTTTTGTATTGAAGAGCAATTATTGGACATAAATCGCTATCGTTTTGCTCTTGCAAAAGATACGTAATAAGCCTGCGGTTTGTCACTTGAAATTAACTGATCAGAGAACAATTAGTAGCTGTCAAACAATGTATCACGCACCGGCGCCATCTTTGTAGTACATGCTGTGTATCAGAGATGGCGCTGTATGTGAAAAATGATTTTCCCGCTTGAAAAGGCTTTTTTTTAATTTTCCTGAATTTTCTTTGCTATAAACCTCACGGAGCCCGAGACCTTTCCAACGAATGCAAAACCTTGGAAATCGGTTCGTGCGTTCTGGAGTTATAGCGTCAGGGAGAAACCCGACTTATTTTTAACCGACTTTTCGAAAAGGAGGAGGTTCTATGTTCAACTTTGTTTTTTTTTTTTTTTTTTGTGTATGTTCATCGATATCTCCGTCAATTGTAAACCGATTTTAATAATTCTTTTTTGGTTTGAAAGAGTATGTTTCGAAATTTGTCCCATTTTAATTTGGTAAAGGTCTGATGAAGAACTTCGGAGATATACAACAGAACTCTTCAATAAATAACGGCAAAACTCTCGGGATTCTTGCAATCGCATGTCTGTTTATTGTTTATACCATTTCATAACATAACATCACGCCAGTACGCTCTCAAGGGGTACACAGATCTCTCATTTCACCGGTTATGTTCAAGTTTCATGTTATTCGGGTAATCTATTCGGTGTTATAGGGACCTTACTAAACAACTTACCTATTTATTATAATATATAATATAAAGTAATATTATTAAACTAAAAAGGGAAAAATAAAAAACTTTTTTGCAAAAAAATACTACCGACTTCCAAATGAAAAACTAAAAAGTGAAAAATAACTTAATTTTTTAAGTCGGTGTCCATATCCCAAAAAAATGGTACCTACGAAAGACACCGACTTAAAAAATTAAGTTATTTTTCACTTTGTAGTTTTTCATTTGGAAGTCGGTAGTATTTTTTTGCAAAAAAGATTTTTATTATATAGTAGATTGAAGTTTCCTACGTTAGAATAGTCAACCCTGTCACTTCCAACGACAAGATTTTTTTTTGTAAATCTTGATCAACTCTAGCTGATCCTAATCAGCTACTGTCGGTTGGACAAAGATATTTTTTGAAAGTTCGCCACCTTTTACCGGTATCTATGTCGCAACATACGAATAAATTAAAAAAAGATCTAACGTCACACAAATCCAACATCGCGCAATCAAAGTTTCCCACGCGATTTGACCATATACAATCAGCAGCAGGTAGTTGCTAACCAGATGCAACACCCGTCAGGTCCAAGGTTCCTCTCTTTCCAACGGTAGTTGCGGGACTCCAACCTGTTCCGCATACCTCTATAACCTAAGTAATAAACTAAAAAGTTAATTAAATAAATCAAAAATTCCGATTTTTTTAATCACCTATTGAAACCCTATATTTTGATACCCCACACAATATGGCGGTCAAAATCCGCCGTTTTTCTATTTTCCAATTTTAAAGCTAGTGACACTCGATAGGTTAAGACGAATCGATTGACGTATACATCATCAAAATCGGCTAACGCGTTTGGTCTCTAGAACGCCATATAGGAACAAACATACACACGTAGACTGATAAACACATTACCCTCCATCGGCAGTCGGGTAAAAACTAACCACACATAAATACTATCCTATAAAATGATTGACAATATCTCAACCTACTTACGGACCAGACAAAACAAAGACGTTATCTTTAATAATCATGTAAGTACCAAGAAATACAACGATAAAATAATAACAATAATACCCCAATCATGTTCTCAATAATCTGTAATATCATCTCGTTTATCTGAAGTGATCACAAATTGTTACTCACACAAAATCCCCGAACAATTCGTTCGCGAAAACATTTCAATTTTCCCCTCAAGATATCAAATCACTGGAAAGTATAATTCAAGTCGTGGAAATTTTAATATCCGTTTAGCCGAACAGTGATCAGACGAGGCCATTCGGCAGACATAATGGACTCGAACATTAGCTTTAAGGCCTTTCCAGATAAATTGGGACTGTAAAAACATTTCGTTTGTGACTTACGCTTATACTGGCAAAATAAGGTGGTCTTTGGAACTAATGCAGTGGCCACGAAAATATAAAACATAAAAAGGGAGTTTTTTTATCTGAAATGTGTTCGCTCTAGTCTTGGTTTTATCACAAACATTAATGCAAACTCTCTGGCTGTTAGTTCTATTTTGCATCTTAGCGGCTGAACGGATTTGGATCAAACTTGACACACGAATAGACCTGGATTAGGAGATAAGTACATATATTTTTTTTAACCGGGTTTATGTTCCCTTGGGATTATTTTAAGGCTTTCATGCTGGTAGAAGCTGGCTAAATGTATAAAATTATCTTAAAAGTTAAAGTAAAGCTTAAATAAATAGTGTTGATAATAAAGACAAGAGCAAAGAAAACACTAACTCAAAAAAGAATTGTAACAAACAGTAGATACTTAATCTAACTTAAAATAAGAATTAAGGTATTTCCGCCACCCACAAACGCCAAAGTAAAAATAAAACATTCACAAAGGCACATTCATAAAATAAATATTCACATTTTTCTTATTGTCATCATAAACAAAAAAAAATTACGGAACTGAAAAGACATTTAGAGCTCCACAAAAGACGACGAAAGTATATAATTAATGTCCTCTTGAATAAGTAGGAATTTCGACTTGTGCGAAGTTGTTTGTTTTAATTCTGGGAATGTCACGTAGCCTCGTTAAGGGTTAAGTACCGTTGAGCTACTGCTTGTCAACGCTCACTTGTTTATAGTGTTTCCACTCTGTTTATTTTTTACTCTGTGGGAAGATTTGAAAAAGGAATTATGTCGCGTGTTTGTTTTATTTTTGTGCAAAATTCTTTCAAACCAGTATTTGCTGCAGAACAAAACCCTTCTTTTTATTCGACCTTGTTTTACACTTAATCTGCACCCTAGTGTTTGTTTTAACACAACAGTACAACACTATTCTCTGCCAATGCAACTCCTGAAAATCAGAATCACAGAACAGTGATGGCAATGAAGCTCGGCGAAATCCGAAAAAAACAATTCAACTGTCTTGGATCCCGTTAATAAATAAATCAGAAAAGAACAACAGAGGGCAAAAAAAACATCATTGTAAAGGTTTAGTGACTTGGCTTTAGCAAGAACAAATTATTTCCCCCACATTTCTATTGGCCCCAGACCCTATTAACAAACTCATTACTCCCGCAAGATTTAAAGCAAAAATTAGGTCATCGACACACACCTTTCATGTTACTCCAAGCAATTTCCCGTTAATAAGGCCGAGTTCCGACGCGCGTTAAAAACAAAGGTGGAAACGCGAGCATCGTGGAATAGGCTAGTTAACTTTTCAATTTTCCGACCTGAGCTTAGTAATAGTTACGCTGTGACGCCCCACAGTGTGGCCCTACCCTATTATTTACTATTGTTACGACCTGTAAGCATGCATCGAATTGTTTATAGGATTTTTTTGCTGATAGTGAAGGTATTAAAGAATTTAAAACGGTTACAGGACGGCACCGCAGTACCATTAACATTTGGTTGATCGTACCCACTGCTCAAAGCTAGGTAAGTACAGTGAGCAAGATTGAAACATTAGATTTCTACTGAGAAGTAGCCAACCATAGCTTACAGGCAGCTAACTATTTTCCGAGCTGACTTCTATAATTTGTGAGATGGCTGGCTGATAAGATTTTGTTTCTTTTTTGCTGACTAGAAGTCGGTCGACTTAATTTGCGGCGAACGCTCTTTTTTTACATAATAGTAGTTGTGAGGTAGGCTTTTTGCCTGTGTTTCTTTGGGACTAGGTCAGTAATACAAGGAAATAAATAAATGAAATACACTTATTTTGCACGGACTTAAAGACTTGCTTGGCTTTGTCTGGCCACTTAATTCACAACCACTAAGTTTGCAAATGTTAAATTTTCCATCTACATTTTTCTGGCATGTCAAAAACTACGACAGAATCATTATCTGCCATATTTTTCTATAATATGTTTATGTTCAATAACACACAAAACACACAAAAACGATTCGTCAAAGGAAAAAAATCGTGATCTCAACGCTTCTATAAAATAAGAATTGCGATACTCATATTGATATTTTCTTAAAGAACTGTTTCCTACTTTTAGAACCAAACCCTGAGCTATACGAGTATTTGACGACACCCACACACAATCTATGCTAGTATTTCCGAGAAAATATTAATCCACATAGAGCAAATCAATCTTGGCACTGATTAGTTTCATTCAATGCTTTCGCAATTGCTTATCAAGCCCTTATGATAAGCTATTCAATAGGCTTTATAATTACACCCTACCATATAATTTTACATTGAAAACTAAGGTGGAATATTTTGCATTTAATATTAATTAATCAAATAAAAATTGAACGGAAAATATGATTGGACGTAAGTTATGGAAAAGCCCGCAAATGACCTACATTCTCACTCATAAAGTAAATAATAAATGTCATGACTATTTTTGTTTAATATTCGAAATTCAAATAAACGTAATGGAACATTTTGTTGAAATTGAAATGGAAATTGTGCACGTATCTTTACATGAAAACTAATCGGCCAGTAATCGAAAACGTATTCTACGTCAAATAGTGTTGGCAATAAGAATATATGGACAGAGTGATTTTTAATCCATAGACAGTTTTTCAGGAGGTGAATGTACATGAATAATAAAAGTTTTTAGTTTAACATGAGACACAACCTGAAATCAAATCCCAGGGTGCTACTGACACTACACACTACATTAACCAAGAATTATGTACTCCACAAAACGAATAAAAATAAAAACATTCATTTCCATAAAACGGGACGGCACTATAATTAAACTACACACCTATACTACTACCTATTCGTGAGTGTATAGAATGAAATGGTAGCAGTAGTGCAGGGTATGAAAATGCAATGGTGAGGGAAAAGGCTCGCCGGCCATTAAGCGGGTTATTTGATTAAGCAACGGATAATTAAATTGCCGACGGAAAATTGTGTGATGCCCTCGAAATAGAAATATTGTTATAGTGGGAAGATTGGTGGTGTTGTCATCACCATCTAACTATTAAAATGTGTGTAGATAGTACCCCATAAAATGTATAAAATCTGGACAAAAGTATCAATATATGTATAAATTACTAATAACATTATAATTGAAAATGTTTGGTTCAATTTAAATGACACATTCAGAAAGCAGTTTTCATAAATTGAAAATACATTGTTATGAATAATGTATTGCTAAATTGTGACGATCTGTATTTAAACGATTTTATTTTACAGCGATTGTTATGCGGTAGCATAGCCAGGTTATTCTGAAAATATTCTATAGCGGAATGTAAGCGTATTTTTATTAAAACATCACGTTAACAAATTAATGTAGTTAAAATTTAATATTATTCACTATCTTTTCGTAGACGAATAAATTAGTATGCCTAAAACTTTTTAAAGGTGACTAGAAAAATTCGGAATCACCTTGTTTAAACTTGCATTAGATTTTATTGATTTTAAGTACCTACTTAAAATCAATAAAATACCCAGTATACCTATACTGGGTATAGATTTTTTATTATTATTCCATTTATTCATTTTATATATACATATCTTTACATTTTTAAATATTATTCTATAAAAAATAAAATAAAAAAACATTTAAAAATACAAAAATAGTAGCCCACCGGTATCGGGAACAGGGTCCAAGCTAACGGTGGTCAGGGCTCCTGAGAGAGGAACCTCCTAACGATACGCGCCGTGTCCAGGAGTACCGCTTTCTGGATCAAGCCCTTGATCCAGCTGCCCAACGAGAGCCTCCTCAGATGTTCGTCGAGGCTCTTGGCTATTATGCCATTGGCCGTCATGACTATCGGCACAATGACTGCTGTATTCACATCCCACATGTCGACAACCTCGCAAGCCAGATCAAGATACTTGCTTTTCTTATCTCTCTCAGCCTTCACGACGTTCTCGTCATGGGGGACCGCTATATCAACAATCATTGCGCGACGCTCTAGTCGGTCTATCACCACTATGTCAGGCTTATTGGCAACAATTCCTGTCAGTGATGATAGACCGATCCCAATACAATGTGACATTGCCATTTTCGAGAACTGGGTCGGGCACATACTTATAGTAAGGCACTTCCGATTCCACAAGATTGTATTTAAGAGCAAGTTGCTGATGGATAATCCTGGCTACAAGGTTGTGTCTATGCAAGTAGTCTCCGTTAGCCAGACTAGAACAACCGGAGATATTGTAACGGATAGATTCTCCCGGCCGGTGACATGCCCGACAGATGTCAACTGTGCCGTCCTTCACAATGTATTTCCGGTAGTTGTTCGTCATCATAACTTCGTCCATAATCGCAAAGACAAAACCTTCGGTTTCCCCGAAAAGGTCACCAAATCGCAGCTAGGCCACGGACGCTAAAAGATCAACATCGGGCCCATGTAGGACCCGGTAGAAGCGACCGTGAAGCTCCTTGCTCTGCCATACCTCCCTGCGGTCATTAGTATCTAGTACTATAGGTTTGCGCCAGTTCTCGTTAGCCAAGGAGAGCGGGGTAAGGCCCTTGTCCACCGCTACCACATCTCGATGCATACCCACGTCGACGGCCTGGAAATATTCCCTAAGACTGCATACCTCGCGGTTGTGCAGGGTCTTAGCATTTAAAAAGCCACGACCACCGCACTTCCGCGGGATATACAGTCTCATAACCGATGATCGTGGGTGATGCATACGATTTGCGGTAAGCAATGTGCGGACTCTCCTATCCAGGGCGTCAAGTTCTGTCTGAGTCCATTTGAGTATGCCGAAAGAATACATCATGACCCAGCCGTTATTATTATTATTTTAAGCGTCAAGCAAGCGTGGTTGTTAATGTTTGTGGTGCCTTTTTATATGGGAAGAAGCCTTTTGCATTTTGCTGTTAATAATATTATTATTTAAATTGGATAAGTCCAAAACCATACCCATACTAACACGGTACAAACAATAATTCCATTTAGTATTTCAGAGAACATTTAAAAATTATAATAAGAAGAGCGAATACTCAGTTGATATTATATTCAATAGAGCAACACTGGTGTATCTACCATTGGAACATTTGAAATCTAATGCTAATTCCCTTTGATTTAAGGTAAACAATAATAACAAATTTTGCTTTCAAACATAGAAATTCATGTTGGTAATTGTATCTGGCATTTGTGCAGATATTATATTACTGAAATAGGATTATATCTAAAAGTTTTAAGCTTCAATGTTTTGGTATTGATTAGTTAAATCCATTAGAACTTTACAATACGTCTGCATTCGCAGAAGGGTAAGGCAGGATACATCTAAACTATATGTAAGTGTATGTCCATATAATTGAAGCCGAGTCTATTTTCATCAAACGGGCACAAATCCAGAAGCTACTATTGAGAAATTCCAGAAGGATACACCCAATACCACTCTCTCTAATCTGGGAACCAATCCAAGGACCACACACTCCGCAGTAGGTTTTGCGACAGCTAGAGCAATGAGGCAATCAAGTCGACGTTAAATCTTAATGGACGAATAATCCACCGCAAGTCACAGCTAGCTAATACCTCCTATAACATAGACCGATGACCTGGAGCAGGCCACTGGAATCCAATGGTGCTAGAAGCACAGGACTGGGTGAAGTGTCAACGCTTGGAGGAGGTTTTATATCCAGCAGTGGACGTCTTTCGTCTAAAATGATGATGAATGTGAAAAATGTGTCCGTAATAAATGGATACGAATCAAATAACGATATAAAAATAACTTTAATTTACGAAGTCTATGTCTTTTGTACCCATTGGTGTCCGTTATTCGACACCGTTTTTGGAAAAGAAAGTTATTTTTCGCTTTGTAGTGTTTTGTTTTGGAAGTCAGTTGAATTTTTTATTAAAAAGTTTTTTTTTTTGTTGGTACCTCCGATTAACATGAAAATCATTATAGCCAAATTAAATCTCATGACGATTCCAATAAGCCCAAACACGACTAGGATACATTGTATTATTTCGGAGTTCCAGTGGCCATTGTGGTCTTTTTCATCAGTTCCACTTCACCATATAGCAGCTTAGCTGTCCATATTTCCGAATCGGATTAAAACAACGGTAATTTCTATTGTGTCTGGAAATTGACACTTTGAGGGATATGATACTTTCTGTGTGCAAATTGCATTATTTATCAAAATACCAAAATCCTTACATGTATGCCTATGATATTTGAGGAGTTCCCTCGATTTCTCTAGGATCCCATCATCAGATCCTGGTTTCTCTACATGGTACCACGCTTGGGATATCTCTTTTCTATCAAAAAAAGAATCATCAAAATTCGTTCATAACCTCCTCTTTTTTGGGAAGTCGTCCAATAGTCCAACATACCTTTAACTAGATCACATAGCTTTTAATACATGCCTTTACTAAGTCAATATCCTTCACTACTATTTGTTATTGAGTAGATACAGCTCCCGAATCTCAAGTATAGTGAACTTTGGCATTCGAAACATTGCCTATAGTGTTATAAATTATCCGAACGTGATAGTCAGGCCTCCGAAGCCTGTCCGTATCGATATTCCATTCGGCTTTTCCGATTGTACTATAAGTTGGATTCTTCTTATAGAGTTTTCAAAATATGTGATATTTTTGATACGAAAATGTTCGTCGCGGAAATGAAACCAATATATGGAAAGTGTCTGCTGCCAGTATAAGATTATATTCACTTCTCCGATCGCTATATGTTAGCTAGTGCAAGTGGAAGAATTTTTTCGTTTGTGTAGAGAAAAGCTTCACAAGCTGACTGTAGAAGCAGATGCCCCATAAAACCGACTGAAGATGACCAGAGTTGAATTTCTGGAACGACAATTATCGCTAAATTAATGTGCCAAAACCCGCGTTAGTTGCTGTGTTGGTTGAACGAATTTTTCAATAGCCAATCGAATCACCTGACTGGCGAATAATTTTTGACACGTGAATAATTTATTTATTTGTTTATCCTCGCACTGAAACTCCATGCAGCAATTACACCAATGGAGCACAAACTTACCAATACTAACTATAAGTCCAGGTTTCCTCACGATGTTTTCCTTCATCCTTGTCAGCGATGTCCAACATAAACTTAGAAAATATATATGAACTAGCTTTTGCCCGCGGCTTCGCACGCGTAGACTACATGCTTCTCCTTACCATATTAGAAAAAGTAAAAAAATATTATGATAAAAATAATGTAATATGAAAGTTTTTCTTAGGACAGACTTATTACCTACTTTAAATCATTACGCTCTATCCTTGTCCTGTCCCTATCCCTTCATTATTTATGTGTTTATCCATGACTAATAATAAGTAATCATAATCATAAGTAAGTAATTAAATTATAGTATTTCCTTGTAAACAACATTTTGAAACATTTTGGACGATGTCGGCGCGAATATCACAAGACTATTTGATGAGCTAACACGTGAACACGCTACATAGAACTGTCCAAGGGAAATGCAATTCTCCCTCAAATCAACACCAGCATACTTCCAAACCCAAACAACAACAACAACACAACACAAAAAAACAAACATCCAAACTTTTATCCCCTATTTCACGCCCTTAGGGGAGGAATTTCCAAAAATCCTTTCTTAGTGCTCACCTACACTACTAAAGGAACCTACATGCCAAGTTTCATGATTGAAGCTTCAGCCGTTTGGGCTGTTCGTTGATGGTCAGTGAATGAGTCAGTCAGTCAATTTCTTCTTATATATGTTTAGATTAATAATAATAATAGAAGAAGAAGATATTAATATGTTTAGATGTTTATTTAAGTTTTTAATCTTCAGCCCAAACCCAAAATTCGAAGATCCGAACATCAATCCTAACCGACTTTCATACAAAATTTCATCTCCTATTTCAGCCTCTTAGGAGTGAAATTCACAGACATCCTTTCTTAGTGGATGCCTGCACAGTATAAAGTATCCATGTGCTAAATTTCAAGTCTCTAGACGATTTCATTATTCCCATGACTTCATCCCCCTTTTTCACCCTCATGGGGGTGGAATTTTCAAAATCCGTGAGAAATGTGAAAAATATTTTTTAATCTTCAGCCTAAACCCAAAATATGAAGATCCTGACTTTAAAACTGACGGATTTTCATACAAACTTTCATCCCCTATTTCACGCCCTTAGGGGTGGAATTTCCGAAAATCCTTTTTTAGTGCTCACCTACACTACCAAAGGAACCTACATCCCAAGTTTTATGATTGAAGCTTCAGCCGTTTGGGCTGTGCGTTGATGGTCATTGAGTGAGTCAGTCAGTCAGTCACTTTCTTCTTTTATATGTTTAGATGGAGAACGGTTGTGTGTTTTTTGAGTTGTTTGTTTTGAGGTTGAGGTATTTGATGAGTCATTTTGGTTTGTCAACATCATTGCTTCCGAATGAGTTACACTACTGGACCTTTATTTTTTTTTTGTTTACGGTGGGAAACCTACAAAAAGCGCCTGGACTTTCATATTACATTATTTTTCTACCAAAGGAACCTACATGCCAAGTTTCATAATTGAAGCTTCAGCCGTTTGGGCTGTGCGTTGATGGTCAGTGAGTGAGTCAGTCAGTCAGTCATTCAGTCGCTTTCTTCTTTTATATGTTTAGATGGATAGATAATAGATGAAGAAGATATTAATATGTTTAGATGTTTATATAAGATTTTAATCTTCAGCCCAAACCCAAAATTAAAAGATCCGAACTTCAATCCTGACTGACTTTCATACAAACTTTCATCCCCTATTTCAGCCCCTTAGGGTTGGAACTTACAGAAATCCTTTCTTAGTGGATGCCTGCACAGTATAAAGTATCCATGTGCAAAATTTCAAGTCTCTAGACGATTTCATTATTCCCATGACTTCATCCCCCTTTTCACCCTCATGGGGGTGGAATTTTAAAAATCCCTGAGAAACATGATAATTATTTTTTAATCTTCAGTCTAAACCCAAAATATGAAGATCCTGACTTTAAAACTGACGGATTTTCATATAAACTTTCATCCCCTATTTAACGCACTTAGGGGTGGAATTTCCAAAAATCCTTTCTTAGTGCTCACCTACACTACCAAAGGAACCTACATGCCAAGTTTCATGAATGAAGCTTCAGCCGTTTAAGCTGTGCGTTGATGGTCAGTGAGTGAGTCAGTCAGTCAGTCAGTCACTTTCTTCTTTTATATGTTTAGATAGAAGATGGATAGATAATAGATGAAGAAGATATTAGTATGTTTAGATGTTTATATAAGATTTTAATCTTCAGCCGAAACCCAAAATTCGAAGATCCGAACTTCAATCCTGACCGACTTTCATACAAACTTTCATCCCCTATTTCAGCCCCTTAGGGGTGGAATTCACAGAAATCCTTTCTTAGGGGATGCCTGCACAGTATAATGTATCCATGTGCAAAATTTCAAGTCTCTAGACGATTTCATTATTCCCATGACTTCATCCCCCTTTTCACCCTCATGGGGGTGGAATTTTCAAAATCCCTGAGAAACATGATAATTATTTTTTAATCTTCAGTCTAAAACCAAAATATGAAGATCCTGACTTTAAAACTGACGGATTTTCATACAAAAATGCATCCCCTATTTAACGGACTTAGGGGTGGAATTTCCAAAAATCCTTTCTTAGTGCTCACCTACACTACCAAAGAAACCTACATGCCAATTTTCATGAATGAAGCTTCAGCCGTTTGGGCTGTGCGTTGATGGTCAGTGAGTGAGTCAGTCAGTCAGTCAGTCACTTTCTTCTTTTATATGTTTAGATAGAAGATGGATAGATAATAGATGAAGAAGATATTAATATGTTTAGATGTTTATATAAGATTTTAATCTTCAGCCCAAACCCAAAATTCGAAGATCCGAACTTCAATCCTGACCGACTTTCATACAAACTTTCATCCCCTATTTCAGCCCCTTAGGGGTGGAATTCACAGAAATCCTTTCTTAGTGGATGCCTGCACAGTATAAAGTATCCATGTGCAAAATTTCAAGTCTCTAGACGATTTCATTATTCCCGTGACTTCATCCCCCTTTTCACCCTCATGGGGGTGGAATTTTAAAAATCCCTGAGAAACATGATAATTATTTTTAATTTTCAGTCTAAATCCAAAATATGAAGATCCTGACTTTAAAACTGACGGATTTTCATATGAACTTTCATCCCCTATTTAACGAACTTAGGGATGGAATTTCCAAAAATCCTTTCTTAGTGCTCACCTACACTACCAAAGGAACCTACATGCCAAGTTTCATGAATGAAGCTTCAGCCGTTTGGGCTGTGCGTTGATGGTCAGTGAGTGAGTCAGTCAGTCAGTCAGTCACTTTCTTCTTTTATATGTTTAGATAGAAGATGGATAGATAATAGATGAAGAAGATATTAATATGTTTAGATGTTTATATAAGATTTAAATCTTCAGCCCAAACCCAAAATTCGAAGATCCGAACTTCAATCCTGACCGACTTTCATACAAACTTTCATCCCCTATTTCAGCCCCTTATGGGTAGAATTCACAGAAATCCTTTCTTAGTGGATGCCTGCACAGTATAAAGTATCCATGTGCAAAATTTCAAGTCTCTAGACGATTTCATTATTCCCATGACTTCATCCCCCTTTTCACCCTCATGGGGGTGGAATTTTAAAAATCCCTGAGAAACATGATAATTATTTTTTAATCTTCAGTCTAAACCCAAAATATGAAGATCCTGACTTTAAAACTGACGGATTTTCATACAAACTTTCATCCCCTATTTAACGCACTTAGGGGTGGAATTTCCAAAAATCCTTTCTTAGTGCTCACCTACACTACCAAAGGAACCTACATGCCAAGTTTCATGAATGAAGCTTCAGCCGTTTGGGCTGTGCGTTGATGGTCAGTGAGTGAGTCAGTCAGTCAGTCAGTCACTTTCTTCTTTTATATGTTTAGATAGAAGATGGATAGATAATAGATGAAGAAGATATTAATATGTTTAGATGTTTATATAAGATTTAAATCTTCAGCCCAAACCCAAAATTCGAAGATCCGAACTTCAATCCTGACCGACTTTCATACAAACTTTCATACCCTATTTCAGCCCCTTAGGGGTGGAATTCACAGAAATCCTTTCTTAGTGGATGCCTGCACAGTATAAAGTATCCATGTATCCATGTGTCGAAGGCTCCCTCTATGTCGAGGAAAGCCCCGACACATATCTCCTGTCCCTCAAGCGCAGCCTCGGCTCGACTCGCAACATAGTGCAATGCCGTTTCCGTAGATTTGCCAGGGCTGTAGGCGCACTGTAGTTGATGTAGAGGGAATACTTTAAGTGGTCCCTCTCTTAGGTACCTGTCTACCAGTTTCTCCAGAGCTTTTAGGAGAAAGGATGATAGACTGATGGGCCTGTAAGCTTTAGCTTCCTCATAAGTCGGTCTACCCACCTTCGGTATAAAGGTGACTTTGACCTCCCTCCATGCTTTGGGTACGTACCCAAAGGCTATGCAGGCTCTGTAGAGCTTGCTCAAATGGGGTATCAAAACAGATGCCCCTTCTTGCAATAGTATTGGGTAGATGCCATCCGGACCAGGTGATTTGAGAGGCTGGAAGCCCGCTATGGCAAGCTTTAGTTTATTTTCATCTACCACTTTCTTTGCCGTGAGCCAGTTATTTTTGGACGTGTGCCTTGTGAGCTCGTCCCTTGTGACTGGTTCCTCTTCATCGCTGTCGCGCAGTATACATTCCGGGAAGTGAGTCCTAAACATCACGCCCAGAGTGTCCTGTCCAGTTTCCGTGAGATGCCCATTCTCATCCTTTATAGATGATAGTGGGTTTGTCTTAGTCATGGACATTGCTTTGCACACCCTCATTCCATTTGGCAGAGTTTCAATGGAGGTGCAATGCTGCCGCCAATTAGTTCTTTTGGCCTTGCGTACCGCCGTGTTGTACCTTGTCAGCATGCTATGATAGCCTGAGAAATCCTTCTTGGCTTTTGCATCATTAAAGGCCTGTCGTGTTTCCTGACGTATTTTAACTAGTTCAGGAGTCCACCATGGTACCTTTTTACAAAAGGCCTTTTTCTCTGGGCAATTATCTTCCCATGCACCGATGTTGCCCATCTTGATTCTGTCCGCTTCAAATTCTATATCTAGTATAGAATTAAGCTTACCTTTAGGGCTCCCTAGATTTATTTTTAGGTCCCTCCTGTACGAGTCCCAATTTGTATGCCTTGGGTTTCTCCTTCGTCTAGTTTCGGCTACTCCCGCCGTCCGAAACCTAAAGCATATATAATTATGGTCAGACAGAGAGATTTCGTCCGATACATGCCAGATTTCAATATGACCGCTGGCCCTGTTTGAAGCCAGTGTCAGGTCAATAACTTCAGTTCTCGCCGAGGTCCTGAAAGTAGGTTTATTGCCTGCATTAAGGATTTGTAAAGAAGAGCTTACCACAAAGTCCAACAAATCCTCCCCTCGTTTGTTGACATCTGAACTGCCACAAACGACGTGGTGTGCATTCGCATCGCAGCCAAGTATCAGGTCGAGGTTTTCTTGGTTGCCGTATTCAACCAGCCTTCTGATTAGTGGTGTTACTGGTTCCTTTTGTTCATATGGGAGATAGGCAGAGGCAAGGATAATTCTCCTTTTCTCTGTTCCCGTCCCCACTTGGATCAAAGTTGTTGTGAGATCCCTGTAACAGAAAGTACGTAAGGGCATTGCCTCTATACCGCCCCTGATATAGATGCAAGTCCTCGCGTCATAGTTGGACAGTCATAGAATACCATACCTCCTGTCCCACCTAAGCCTTTTATAGTCCCCTTATACAGATAAGGTTCCTGTATCAAGGCAACGTCATATGTGTTAAGCTTCAGTTGCCGAGCCAGAAGGGCAGTAGCGGCTCTGCAATGATGCAAATTTATTTGTACACACCTTAGTCCCTCCATCTTGGATGATTTTGATGGGCCTGTGTTGATATGGGTGGGCCTTAGTTTTGAGGCCCCTCCTCCATCGCCTGGCTCTCCTCGAGAGCAGTCGGCGACTCAATGCCCAGGGTGTCGAATTCCCCGAGGATGTCATCCTCGTGGTCTGCCTCTGACGCCCCGGTCTGAACCTCTGTCTCCTGCGCTGCGTCGTGAGCAGAGATTTCGTCGATGGCCCCATCGCAAAGCGATGGTCCATCCTCGGAGGGCTCCGCTTCTGCTTCCACAGTGGGCGCCTCTCCCTTGTCTTCTTCCAGGAGCTTGAACGAGTATCGTTCAATACCTCCTGGAAGAGAGTAGCCCGCGGCCTTGATGACCCCAGCGGACACCCCGTCCATGAGGACGATACGACGGATGCCGGTCTGCTCAGTGAGAGTATTTACGACCTTCCAGTCGTCCGTCCTCAAGGCAGGGTTAAGTCGCTGGAGCAGTCGAATGGCCCGGGCAGAGTCTTGCAACGCCAAGTTGCGACTCTTCCATGCCATTTTGACTGGCTTTGGAAGGTCCTTGGCGTCGACGACCTTGAGTTTCAGGGAGCCAAGTTCCACATTGTGGATGGCACCCCGAAACCAGCAAGCTGCATCAGAGTCGTCGCAGGATACATGTACTGCACCTGCAACGACTCCGGGAGCAACCGTGAGAACAGGCAGAGGATCCGGCGCATCCTCCAGTTTCCCAATAATGAGCTCCTGGATTGGCGCCAAGTCCTCCGCCTTCAAGTACTCCTCTGGGTACTTGACTGTGACGACAGCGAGTTTCACAGCCGCCACCGCATCCCTAAAGGATCCGGTTGAGGATGAATGCCCTTGGGTCTTCATTCTCTTGGCCACCGTGTCCCCGCTGTCCCCGCTGAGAACAGCACGCGGTCTCTTTGATGGGCCCTCCGTAGGAGTCCCCTCAAGAGCCGCCTGCTGTCTCAGCTTTTGACGCTTTTTCCGCTGCGCCCCAGATCGTCCAACCGGAAGCCAGCCTGAATCATGCCGGCCCCCAGGAGACGACGAGGTGCTGCCTTTGCCGGTCGCGTCCGGGGCTGCAAGGTCCGAGATCATTTGACCTCTAACGCAAGGCTCCCGTGTCGCGCCAGCTTTGGCAGTACCCTTATGCCCGGTGGGCTGGTTTGCAGTTCCGCCCTTCGGTGGTCCCACAGCAGTGCCGACTCTCGACAGTGCCGCAGCAGTACCGTCAATTGACAGTCCCACCACAGCCCCACCTCGAGACGATCCCACTGCAGTCTCGCCTCTGGACGTTCCTGCTAGGGAAGATGCAGTCCCGGCTTGCGCCGGTCCCGCCGTCTGGTGTGCAGTCCCAGCTTTTGCCGGTCCCGCCTTTTGGAGCGCAGTCCCAGCTTTCGCCGGTCCTTTCGCCTTGTGGTTTTTTTTTTTGTTAAAATCCATTAAAAAATCCCGATACTATTTTCGTCCCTCAACTATCCCCACCCGCCATGGAGTGCTCAAGTGGCGATGCTACGGTAGCACCAGGGTTTAGTCGAGGGATATAGCCCCCCCCCATTAGTTGCTCACGAGACTGCACAGCACCAACCCACACCGCTACCACTAGCGATGCGAGCGAGCACTGCCGCCTGCAAGCCCCCAATGGGAGTGAACTCGCCTGGGGGCCGTCTGACCGGACCCCGCAGCCGATTGACCGTAGCTGGCTAAACTACGGCCTCCCGTGTGATGAGAAATCCGGGCCAAAGTGGAGTGTTGCCTCAGAGACGTTAAACCGCCTACGCTCGTCGGCTCAGCCACCAGGATCCCTTCATCCCCCCGTACGGGTCCCCGCGCACGGCACAAACACGCGGGAGGTCATTGCTATCCATCATTGTTCTCGTTCAATGGTGGACACCCAGGGGCATGACCTCGCCACCCCTGTGTTACGTCGCCCGGTGATTTCTGTTACGTCTATTTCATAGGGAATTAGACCAAAAACAGGGCGGCAACCACGAGAAGGAAAATCACCGCACTTGCCTTGAGGATCTACACGACCGTAGCGCTCTCCCTCAAGACCACGCCACCTTGCCGTCTCTGAAGGAGACGGACAAGGTAGGACTGCATCGACAAAGCCAAGCCCTACGAGGCTTGTCGCTGAAAGCTCAAAGCGTAAGTTTGTTAACACAGACCAGCCCCGTTGTAAAAAGGATACTTTATTATACCACATATGCATACATTATTGAATAAGCACTCACAAACTAAATTATAAAACTAAATACAAGCTGTAAAAGAAACAAAACGTTTTCGTTTGTACGTAACGTTAGATTTTATAAAAGACAAGGGTTTTCTCGCGGTTGCACTCACGTGGCCTGCCTCACAGAGACGTAAATTTTTCCGGGATGAGAAATACCTACCTGTATAAGTTTCTTGTCCGTTTTTGTCCATAAACAAAGACTTTTGCGGATGGACAGCTACACCAATTATACACAAAAAAAAAAATTAATTTAATTTATTTTAATATTTAAAAGTTACCTTATTGAAATAAATGATATTTTTTTTGAAAATTGAGTGATAGTGTAGCTTTAAATCATTGAAAAAAGTTCGTAATCAGGTCAGTCCTTTACAGACTCACAAACAATATAAACAAATTAACAATAAATATATCCCTTTAAAAAAGAAAGAAACAAAGGTCTACGTTTATAACGTTGTTTACTTTTATAAGGGAAGAAATATGTTTCGCAGTGAACCCGTTTTAAGGTCAAGGCCGACTCGTTAGAATATAATATTTACGGCCATAAACTTACCTTTTTGTGTAACATTTTATTTGACAGTATTTTTAAAGAAAATTAGTTTAGTTTATAGTGGAATATAAACTTGAACTTTGTAGGTATGTTTTTGAGGAATATAATGTCATATGTGTCATCATCATAATAATCATGTCAGCCAAAATACGTCCACTGCTGGACATAGACCTCCCCAAACATCACAACACTGATCGGTCGTCTGTTATTATAAATGCGTAAAAGCACATTATCACAATGATCATCATCTGCCTAGCCTTTTCCCAATTGTTGTTGGGGTCGAGTTCCAGTCTTACCGGATTCAGCTGAGTGCCAGAGTTTAACATGGAGCGACTGCCTATCTAACCTCCACAACCCAGTAACTGCCTAAATAATAACAGCCACACGGGTCGATCTTCAAGTTTAAGCAACGCTTGACGAGACATCCACGGACAGTTGCGTCCGTGTTCTCGGAAAGCACGTTAAGCCGTTGGTCCTGGCTGTCATTTGAAGATCTTTGAAAGTCGTTACGAGTAGTCTGAAGCTTGAGATCTGACACCAGTCTAGCCAAGGGGAACCATGTTACCCATTTACGGGGTTGTGGAGGTCAGATAGGCAGTCGCTCCATGTAAAACACTGGTAATCAGCTGAATCCGGTTAGACTGGAAGCCGACCTCAACATAGTTGGGCAAAGGGATGGTTAAGTTCGTCAGAAACTCAGACCCGATTTGGATTAAGTTTAAAATCTTACCCAATTTCTAAGAACGAACTTAATACCACTCAGTCAACAAATCCAATACATAACAGTCCAATTGTTTACTTATCTATTCAAAACATTTACGATTCCCGTGTTTCAGATGTCAACCTGACTAAATCGAATCTAATTTCTGGGCAAATTATTTTCTCGTTAATTCCAAGCCCCGGGCAGAGTTCAAACAATGGAATTGAATTAATTAACTTTTGTGTCTATAAATCGTAAATCAGATTTAACAAACAGTGTTAATGTTTGACAACCTCCCTGCTTTGTTTTTTCCTAAATAATTGTTGGGGTGGGCTTCTAGTCTAACAAAATGCAGCTAAGTACCGTTATTTTACATGGAGTGACAGCCTAACTGATCTCTAGTTACCCAGTAATTCGGTATAATATAGATAGTTCAACTCATCTGTGCACGCGGCGCCATGTGTGCGTTCGCTGTGCGTACGCTTGTAATTATACATTTTGCATTTGTGTGTGTGACGCGGCAGTCATCGTCCGAGCAAACAACCACACATGCTTACCCACACTGAGCACCGCGCGCAGACATGAGTTGAACGATCTATAACACGATACTCCTTGGCTCGACAGGTGACAGATTTTCTGGTTTCTAAATACAAATGAGAGCTGAGACTAACGGCTTTAGCTGCTTTCCGAGCCACGAACGAGTCGCAGTATGAAATGGATGGTCACCCATCCAGGAACCAAGAGAGCGTTGCTCTAACTTGAAGATCGATCCATGTGCTTGTATTACCAAGCTACGAGCTCTTCAATGTTAGGGGTGGGCTGTGCAAAATAATAATGACGGCATTGCTACCCGTTTTTGTTTGAAAACCAAAAATATTCGATGCAAATCGATTCGAACGCTTTGCCAATAATTGTTTAACAATATTGCAGATTGTGCTTGTGATTGATTTGTTTTAAAAATTGTATGTAAAAGGTGTCGCAAACAGTTTTTGAATGTTTTATAGTTTTTCATAATATTGCCTATTGGTTTTTGTATAACAGCCTACTGTCCGTTTGACATACGACCGGTTCCTCTAATATACTTCTCAAATTAATTGTGTTTTGGGATCCAAGACAGTTAAAGCGTTTCGCCGGGATTCGTGCTTTATTACCTCGGTGCTTAACTGGTGGTCACCACTGTCACTTGTAGGAGTTTCAGAGGTGATAAATACATAGTGTGGCGGGATTGGGGCGATGTTCTGTGTGGTAATTTTACACTTTCACCATAGGAAAAACAAAGCCCATGTCATGGTTATTTTGAATTAAGATTGCACTTAGATTTACTCAAATAATGACCCAAATCAATATCTGCCGTCGAAATAAATCAAATCACGCAATAAAAAAGACTGAATCCTACCACCCTTGCCATATTAATGGTAATAACTTATGTCTATCGACCTACCACTACAGAGGTGATTCCCCATTAAAGGTCGTCCCAATAACGGCCATATGTTCTGGAGGGATAATAGGGACCGACGTAAATGGGACTTAGTGACCTTAAGGGTAAGTTTACCATGGAGATTGGAATGATGCGATTTCACTATCACTATCACTACATATTATAAAACAAGGACTTTGTTTTGTTGTCTGCCGCGTCTAAGCTCAAGAACTACTTAACGGATTATCATGCGGTTTTCAGCAATAGACAGAGTGACTCATGAGGACGGTTTAAATGTATAATTAGTTAAGCTTTTGCGTCTTACCGACACCCACGTGGGCGCAAAAGCTAGTATTTATTATTAGCTTATTTACCGCGACTTACCTCCCGCGGCCTTATGTTACAGGAACCGTGCCTTTTTTGGGGATAAAAACTGTCTTTGACTGAGTGTCTCAGTGTAATTATCTACGGGGAAAGAATTTTTGAAATTGGATCCAGAGATCATGTTCAAACAACGAAACAAAACAATTTCACTCTTTTCATTACTAAAGTTTAAGTACACGACTGCCTCATTGGTTTGTTCGTTAGAAGCGTGTCTGCTGGACAGGGCTTTAAATTCTACCTGAGTCAGGCATTGCTTTAGATTTTCTCTTTCAGTAATTGTCAGTCATCATCATCATCATATCAGCCGAAAGAAGTCCACTGCTGGACACAGACTAAGTTTTACGAAAAATCGTTTACGGTCCAGGCTGTGTCATTGTGGAATGAGTTGCCGTTGCCTGTTAGACAAGCCCAGTCACTGGCTTCTTTTATTTAAGAACCTAGTTAAAATCCACTTCCTTTCTCTCTAACGCTTTTATATTTGGATCTAATTACTTTCATTATTAAAAAAAAAAAAATAGTCCCTTCTTTCTTTGAATTTGTTAACATGTACTATTATGTATGTATACATTTAATTAGATATTTATATGTGTATTTAAGTTTATGGATAGAATGTATTATAACGATATAGTTTTGTATATATTTATGTTTTAATGTAATAGCAGTACACCACAGACTTTTTCATTAATAGTTATTTCAGTCCATCCAAAGGTTGTCTGGTAGATATTGCTGTCAGCGATAAGACCGCCTTTGTACCCGTATAATTAAGTTTTCTTATAAAATAGATGTGTAATTTTTATGGTGTACAATAAAGTATATTCTATTCTATTCTATAGACCTCCGCCAAGCGTCGACACATTGACAGGTCCCGTGCGTCCCGCATCCTGCGGATTCCCGCAACCTTTACCAGGTCATCGGTCCACCTGGTGGGAGGCCTTCCAACGCAACGTCTTCTGGTTTGCGGTCACCACTCCAGAACTTTTCTGCTCCATCGGTCATTCCTTCTGCGAGCAATGTGCCCTGCCTACTACCACTTAAGTTTGGCAATTCTTCGAGCTATGTCGGTAACCCTGGTTCTCCAGTGGATCGCTACATTTTTTATTAAATCACGCAAGGATACTCCGAGCATAGCCTTCTTCATTGCCCTTTGGGTGAATTCGGCAAGAAATTTTTCTTCCGATATTATATACTACATATAAATTATTACAAACACACAACATTCACTCAAAAAAGAAAATCATTACAAAAAAGTTCGCATCAAAAAAGTCTTAAACACACAAAAGGTGTTATAAACAAACCTTTAGCCAGAGTTAACTGGACTTGCCCAACCATAACAGTAATAAGGATTTCGGCTTAGGATACGCAATTAAGGGGTAAAAATTTTAATAACAAACAATTTTATAGGTTATACGACGAAGGAATTGTATACGATCGATGTTTATGAGTTTATGAGGAGTTTTATTGGTTTCGAGTGGTCGGTCTCGATGTAATAGGGTATTGGGGTTATAAGGGTCTGAGCATGTGGAATGATCTTGATGTATGATCTTCTATGAAGCAATACAAATGTTACGGGAGTTGTGGGTCTTGAGGTTCTTCTCCGCATTGCATGTCATGCTGAAGACTAATACAAAAAAGTATACAATGAAACTAAGCTATTAAATATATCACAGACATACTTATATAATACTTGCATCTTAATAAGAAAAATACTTAATAAATACATTAACACACAAATAAATTTTACAAAGAAATATCTAATATACAAAATTATGCTCAGAAATGCAAATGACATACAATTATACTCACCGCGCACAAATGGCAAAAATAATGTGGTGTACGAATGTGCTGCATTGTATGAAAAACTACCAAACAACATTAAAAATGCTAATTCCTGTCAATATTTAAGAAACACTTAAAATTAAATACCTATCCTTAAAAAAAAGCGAGTTACCTTAGTACATTACATACCACTTCTAGTGGTGTTCTGTGTATGTTTACATTTTGGCTGTGTTATTTTTTTTTGATTACCCTTCCCTTTTAGAATATATTTGTATATCGTAATTTCTTTTTGCCAAAACTGCAGATTAGAACTACGTGAAACAATAATGTATATTTAAATTAGTTAATCATTTCTCATGTAAGTGAAATTATTTCTTATGGGAAATGAAGACATCTCAAACCTCAAGACAGTCACCTGTTTGGGGTTGTCATAGGGCAAGGTCTGCCTGCAGTAATCAGACTTCAGAGAGAGCATAAGCTCGTCTAAAATCTGATTATGATAAAAACAGTTCACGAACAAAAGTCTGCTAAAACAATAATCAATCATATTAGAAATAAGTTAGAAACAAATATTCTGACTCGAGTTAGAAGCAAAACTCAATTAGTTATAAGAAGAAAATACAATTGATTAGATATGATTAGATTTAGTGAAACACCTGAATATGAAGACTCATAATGAAATAAATGATTAAAAAGCTATGCCAAAGCTTTTAGTTTCAAAATAAAATTGCATGAAAGATAAAAAATGCATTATCCCCTAAGCAGAAACTCTTTTAAATAAACAATATCCTGACACAGGTGAAGCTATATAAGTTCATAACATAATGAGCACCGAAGCAAGACGTTGAGGCATGAATAACAAAACAACACAGAATTTCATATTAATTTCACTAAAGCAAGCTCGAAAGTATTCGAGCACGGGTGCTTTTAATTAAAAATTAACTTGCTCAAGTCGGCGGCTTTTCTAATAGTTTCATTACTCATCTCGAGTTCCCGGTCTATGTGTCATATAAAGTAGGTGGTTCCGTGACTTGCAGACATGGAAAACGGCAAAAGTCACTGGAGACTGATATTTTGAGAGCTCAGTTCTTAAGGTTACGTAGAGGCAGATGTAACATTATAACATAATATAGGGGTTTAAAATTTTAATCTCTTGGTTAGATTAAGTTAAATAGTCTAATATTTCTTCAGTGTTGTTTTAATCTTATGTAAAAGAGAAGCAACAAGACGAAGATGGAGGGACAAAACAGACTCGTACTCAAAGGAATGTTCCGCAATGACGAGGATACACGTGTGTCGAAAAGGGAGTAGAAGCCATTTGCCCCGCTGTGGGATCTAGCCGCCGTAGTAAATAGAATGGGGTGATTTTTGGTCTACTGGCCAAGCGGTCACGACTACATAAAAGAAAAACTGAATAACACAAATAAAGATACGAATTCGTAGCCGACTGAATGCAGCAGCAACAGACATGACGCTGCAGTCATGATTCCGAATCCGACTGCAGACGGCAGCAGCAGACGACAGCGCTGGGTTCTTATTGGTTTTGAGTGTTCCGTGTTAAAAGATGTCTGGCTACACTCACTCACTACTGCTCACTCATAGACTACTATTATTGGTCACTACTGATCTGAGGTCGGGCATGACGTCGTCTGCGACCGTGCGATGTGTAGTCGATCGACGTGTCGCTAGCTTTGTATTTCATAGAAATACATAGAAACCAGTAGTGTCGCAGTGACACGTCGTCTGCTGCTGCTGTATGCAGTCGGCCACGAACTCGTACCTTTAATCACACTACTGATAGCTCTCTTATTAGGGTAGACCAAAGAGGCAGTCCAAACAAGCCCAGATGGCCTCGAAAACAAAGTGAATTTGTGTCAGCGAAAACAATTGTCAAAAATGTTGCTTTATTTAACACCATAAGTTCACCAAAACATTTTTGAACTCCACCTCTAGTATAACAGGGGTTAAAGTGTTATGCGAACAAGATCGCGGGTAACAGCTAGTTAAGTAATATGATATCGTTGTCAACGAGTTTGTTAAGACTGCGCATAGCATTAATATTAAGTGTTGGACTAATTCCTTGCAAGAGTGTGGAGTCACGCAGCTCTGTTGGTGCTAAGCGAGGAGGCGCGGGATTATACCCCCATTTGTTTGTTTATAATTGATTTTTGTTTGCGCGGATTAGGATTTTATTTTTGTGTTCTCAGGGTTTCCCATTAGGAGAAAGTTGGAAATGGCTCATCATTATCATCATAAGCCTATTAATGTGCCCACTGCTGGGACACAGGTCTCCTCTCTCTTAATAGGGAATGGGCCGTAATACATCACAGGGGGCCCAGTCCGGGTTGGTGTATGTCACATGTCTTTGAATTTTTGGTTCTAGGACATGCCGGTTTCCTCATGAAGTTTTCATTCACCGTTTTTAGAGCAGTGGTGATGTAATTGTAGTGGGACTCATAAACAGGTACGTGATTTATCTGTGTGTGTAATCAAAGTATCTTTATATTGTTCGAACTCATGTATTTGATTTAGTAATAAATCATATCTTAAGCTACACGCGCGGTTTCTTTCATCTCTCCGAACTCACCACCTTACAATATAATACTTTTATTATGCGTACAGCAAAGGAGTGGAATTCTGTATTTCCTGATAGCTACAACCTGGGAATCTTTAAGTCAAGAGTGAATAGGTTTCTTCTAGTCAAGCATGTTGCATCGTCGACCACATCATCGCTTACCATCAGGTGAGATAGTGGTCTAGCGCAAGCCAATAAAAAAAAAGAAATAATTTACTCAAAGTAATGTACCTGCCTGGGTTCGAACCTAGGACCGACCTAGGCCATTGTTATGAGGTTTACGTACATGATAATGTTCCTAATATTGCAGTTAGTAAATTATAGAGAACTAGATTTCCCCCTGGCTCTACTCCCGTCCTGTCCCTAAGTACAATAAAAGAAACCTACGAAACTTAGCGATAGTGCAGATCGAAATTTAGTCCTCTATAATACTGTAAAAATATTATTCCATTGATTTCTATCAATTAAATATCCAGTGGTGGCCCAGTGGTAACGGCCCCAACTTAAGTCACTCGTTCCACTAGAATCCCCTATTTCAGTCCCCCAGGGGATTATACAGCACTCAATGTTCCACTACGATCCCCTATGCAGTGGATTCTATAAGTACTAATAAGTTCTATTCCTTGTCCCTTCTAAATAAAAAAGCCACCTATAAAATAACAATAGTTCAGTAATACATAGATTTAAAAATCGGTCTAACGAGGGGATTACAATGACGTAAATTATTTTTTCTAAAATAAGTTAGATGTTGAAAAAAAAAGTACCAAAAGCGTTGAAGAATTTCGCAAGTTCGACTAGTGCAGCGTCTCGGTGGCGTTGAGTTTGAGGGTTCGAGTCCCACCTAAGGCATTCGGTTTTTTCAATGTTTAGCATTCTTAAGTACATTTATTTAACGTTATACACGCAAAATATTAAAGAAAAACCTTTTCTACTTAAAAAAAACTAGGTCATTGGTCCACTTAGTGGAAGGCCTTCCAACGCATCGTGTTCCAGTTCGCGGTTGCCATTCCAGAACTTTTCGGCCCCATCGGCCATCCGTTCTGCGAGCAATATGCCCTGCCCACTGCCATTTAAGTTTCTCAATTCTTCGGGCTATGTCGGTAACTTTGGTTCTCCTACGGATATCCTCATTTCTGACGAAATCATGCAAGGGAACTCCGAGCATAGTCCTCTCCATTGCCCTTTGGGTGACTTTAATCTTATTGATAAGGCTTATGGTGAGCGACCACGTCTCGGTCCCATAGGTGATCACTGGCAACACACATTCATAGACTTTTGTCTTGAGATATTGCGGTAAATTGGATGAGAAGATACAACTCTTTCTCGAAGTGAGACCTACCCAACTGGACCGTTTGTCCCAGTTAGACATAATCGTCTACAACTTCGAGTTTAATAGATCTCCGATTAAAAAAAAAAAAGCTCGGAAGCCTGCAAAAATTAAGTTTGTACAAACTTTTTTTTTGCATGCTCGGAGTTTCCTTGCGTGATTACGTCAGAAATGAGAATTTCCGCAGGAAAACCAAAGTCATCAACATAGCCCGAAGAATTGCGAAACTTAAATGGCAGTGGGCAGGGCACATTGCTTGCAGAATGCAGTACTTTTTTATTTAGAAAAGGAATAGAACTTATTAGTACTTATAGAATCCCTTGCATAGGGGATCGTAGTGGAACGTTGAGTGCTGTATAATCCCCTGGGGGACTGAAATAGGGGATTCTAGTGGAACGAGTGACTTAAGTTGGGGCCGTTACCACTGGGCCACCACTGGATATTTAATTGATAGAAATCAATGGAATAATATTTTTACAGTATTATAGAGGACTAAATTTCGATCTGCACTATCGCTAAGTTTCGTAGGTTTCTTTTATTGTACTTAGGGACAGGACGGGAGTAGAGCCAGGGGGAAATCTAGTTCTCTATAATTTACTAACTGCAATATTAGGAACATTATCATGTACGTAAACCTCATAACAATGGCCTAGGAAATTTTCCATCGTCAACCCTTTTCTACTAGAAATAAAATTATTAATTAAAAATCTTTTTTTAACAACCTTTTTTCGTAATCTTCTCAGCCAAACTTTTCATATGATACCCATGTCATGGCAGTGAATAAAAAATAACTAGTCCGCCATCTTACTGGCCAGGAACTCAAGTAAAAAGAATGACGTCACCTAGCTAACCATGCATTGTCATCCAAGCTTAACGTGTATGTAAAATTTCTTTTCAATAGGTGGAGGATAACTGCTTTAAAATTCAGTGGCAAGATTTGACCCGAACACATTTATATACCTACATACATACATTGCAAGTTAAATAAAAGCTTGTTAAATACGAACAATTTTCACGTAGCTATGTGAAAATGAAAATGTCTACACATGTTAGGTAAATACCAGGTATCTAAATAAATAAAAGGTAGACACTTCAATGTCAATGTCAGACCCTAACGTAGGTACAAAAATTAATGGTCTGGAAAAGCTATATGGGAGACATCTAGAAAGATAGAATTTTCTGGCCTAATGGAAGAAAATATCTTTTTTTTTCGGGAGATTTCCACGAAAAAAGTTGTTAGATAGTAAAAAGCTTATTTTGGGAATAACTGGTCCAGGATTTACTTTGATATGGACGTGTGGTGAGAAGTGTGAAACATTTACATATATATTTTAGGTAGATACAGTCAGATACATAAGTAAATTAACATAATTATGGGTATCTTCTTATATGCATAGACGTATTCCAAACTAGTTTCGAATAATAATAACCGACATATGGCAACGTGACAAAAAAAAATTTTTAGTACAAAAATAATGAGTTATAGCCTTTTGTTTCAACTATGCATATGTTGGTCATTTTGAAGGCTAATATTTTACAAGGAGCGACTATTTAAACTCTTTAATCCAATAACTGTTAAACACGATAACTGTGTGTGTTTGAAGACCAGAGTCAAAATTGAAAAAAGAAATCTTAATATGTAATTTATTAACAACGCATACGATTTTTCTTTAGTATCTATTACGCTATATTTCTTTTACCGACTTCAAAAAAAGGTAGTTCTCAATTCGTCGGAATCGTTTTTTTATATGTATATTCCCCGGTTACTCAAAGACGCCTAGACTGATTTACTAAAATTCTTCTTTGATTGGGTATACTTTCCAAGTGGTCCTATGGTCATCAGGTCAGGATAATAATATGATGATGGGATCCTGGAGAATCCTCACATATTATATATCCGCAAACATATAGCGATTTTGGTATTTTCTTCAACAATGAAATCATTCGCACTCAGAAAGTATCATTTGGCGAAGTGGAACTAATGAAGAAGACCACAGATGGTCACTGGAACTCTTGATGGTAAGTATGTCACGGATACCTATAAGATATCTCGAATAGTTAACCAACTATGAAGAAGCAAATACTTCTAAATGATATGTAGTTTCGCTATAAATTATTTTCATCGTAATTGGAGATACCTAGTTACCAAAACTAAAATGAGATAAATCAAAAACATGTTAACAATAAAAAAAGTTTAACCAAAAAATCTAAAAAAACACGACTGCTTAAAAAGCGAACTTAAAAGACGTAAACAAGAAGAAAATCATGCTGTGCAGTCGGAGGATACATATTCGCGGGCTGGCTGACTAAAATCTGGTGAATCCTCCGCCTGCACAGCAGTCGGGTATTTTCGATTTTTTGATTTAACTTTTTTTATTTTTAACTTTTTTGTTTGTAATTTTTTTTCGAATTAGGTACATTTAAACATATAAGTGTTTTACATTTTTGAAATCACCTCTTAAAACCCTTCATTTTGATACCCCACTGTGGGTTTGGAAGAATAAAAAAAATTGGGCCCCCACAATATGGCGCCCAAAAGCCGCCATTTGTCTATTTTCCAATTTTAATGTAGCCAGTGACTCTCGCAGAGTTAAAACGAATCGATTGACGTAAGAACCGTCAAAATCGGCCTACGCGTTTGGTCTCTAGAACGCCATATAGGAACAAACATACATACACACATAGTGTAACGGCTTGGTCTGGGCTAGGTAAGCTGCGCAGGCCGCTAACTGGTAGTTATTTAAGAAAACAGCTTGATAAGTTAATACATATATTAAAGGTTCTTTAACACAGCTAGGTCGTGGGTTCTAAGCGCCACTCAGTTCTGAATCGTATCCACCACGCGGATAAAATATAAGTAGGGTACCGTCCCTTGGCAGCACGTGGTAGACGCGGGGACCAGTCAGCACTGGCACAGCGATAGGTCGCCGGAACAGTAGCAGCTAGGGTGCGCAGGGTAGGCTGCGCTGGCACCGGCTCGCGCGACGGCAGGCCGCAGGTAAAACCGGGCAGCGTGCATAGGCTCGCACGACGGTAGGCCGCAGGTAGGCAGGCAATGACCTGGCGGTGAGCGTAGGCAGCGTGCAGCAGTGGGAGAAACGTCAAGTCTCAGCCCGTACAAGGAGTTGGCAGCACGTGGCAGACGTGGGGCAGTAGACCGCGGCTGGCTTAGCGGTAGGCCGCAGGGACTGTAGTGGTTAGGGGTGCGCAGGGTAGGCTGCGCACGCGGCTACGTCCTTGGGTAGCGCATAAGCCGGACGGTACGCCCGTACGTAGACCCCGTACGAAGAGCCCTGAAAGCACCATAGGGTGCGCATGTTAGATGCGGTGCAATAAGCAGCAAGCCGCATGCGATGCACCAGCTTCGTCCCCATTTTAGGCCAAGGAACGGTATGGGAACATTATAGGTGAAAGCTCAGCACATCGCAGCGGCTTACATGTAAGAAACTTGCAAACATAGCAAGCACATTGACAGATGCAAAGTTAGGTTAAGTATGAACACGCTGAAGCGCGGGTGCGGGGCGAAAGGTTGATGCAGCGACACATGGAGTTGCGTCAGTCTCAGCTTCGTGAGGTCCTGGTGGTGGAATGGCGGGACAGGCTTACACGCCCTACCGCCGGCCTCATTACCATTGAGGCGGTCCGGCCAGTACTCGAGCGCTGGCTCGGGAGGAGGCACGGCTCCCTGTCGTTTCGGGTGACGCAGGTGCTCTCTGGGCATGGTTGCTTCGGGAAGTACCTGTATTGCATAAACAGGGAGCTGGACGCCCGGTGTCACCACTGCGTCAACTGCCGGGAGGACACGGCGCGACATACGCTGGCAGAGTGTGCCGCTTGGGAGGAGCCACGCCGTGCCCTCATTTCTGAAGTAGGCAGAGACCTGTCGCTGCCGGCTGTAGTCGAGTCTATGGTTGGCAGCGCGGAGTCCTGGGACGCGGTGGTATCCTTCTGCGAAACAGTCGTCTCGCAGAAGGAGGCTGCGGAGAGGGAGAGGGAGATCTCATCCGCTAACCCGATCCGCAGCAGACGCGCCGGGCGTCGGCGGAGGGTGGACAACGCCCTCTTCCAGCCCCACTAAATGGGTCCAGGGGCGACGGACTCGGAGACGTCCACCGGGGGGGGCCGGCACTAGCCGGGGGTTGCGGAAGTATCGTTGTTCCCGCGATCCCCGGTTTAGGTGTGAGACGGAACACCGGGGTGGTTTTTAGTCAGTAAGAGTCTGACAGACCCCTCCGCTCTCCCCAGGGCGAAGGACATCCAAAGAGGATTTTCCACCCCGAAAAAAAAAAAAAGTATGAACACGCTAGCATTTATTAACATAAGTAAACGTGATCACTTACAATAAAACACGGAGACACAATCCAATGCAGTAGAAACACATGCTCATTGCAAATTCCTTTGTCCCAGACGACCCTTAGCCACGCGTCCAACATGACAGTGCAAAACTGATATTAAATAGGTGATGGAATCGATATTGGTCGCCTGGCACAAAGAATAAGGTACAATAATTAAACTAATGAGAAATTCACCCTAAATCGGGGCACACAAAGTCGTGAGGATCGAAACTAAGTTATCCGCTAAGCCACCGGAATCGAAATGACCGAGTGACAGTAGGCCGGAAAGTTAGAGTTGTGCCGTGTTTTTAGAGATGTGACTATTAACCGACTAATTTTGATATTAGTATCATTCGACTATTTTCAGTTGAGATCCTCACAACGCTACAATAGACTGATAAACACATTACCCTCTTTCGGCAGTCGGGTAAAAAAATCAAACCGATTTCCAAAACAAAACACTAAAAGGTGAAAAATAAATTTTCTTCTCCGAAGTCGGTGTCAGAAAACCGAAAAACATTAGTTATCAAAGACACAGACTTCGGAAAAGAACGTTATTATTCGCTTTATAGTGTTTTATTTTGGAAGTCAGTGTGATTTTTTTGGAAAAAAGTTTGAAAAACAATAACTTCAGCTTTTATGTTGTCTAAGACATTTCTTTGTTGTTATAACCTTAAAAAAGCACCAAATCCCCTAACCAAGTTACAAACGTTTCGTATCGAATCTCTTTCTACAATCGTTAACGCCTTCTATTTGGTTGGTCTGACCACGTGACTTAACGTTCAGATATGTCATTCCCATACATTGATTCGTTTTCCACTAGCGTTTCGATTGTAGTTTGTCAACTTGGCTACAGTTTATGGACTTTAGGTCTACTGAACGGGGAGCGTAGGGTTTTTACCTCACTACAACCACCCTGAGATCACCATCAGTACCTTGAAGAGGCCCCGATTTGTACCCTCTACAAAACGTAGAAGGTACAAATAGCACTTAGTTTTGAAGCCGACTGTACATAGATACTTTAGTATGTTAGTTTACGGCAAGGTAGGCAAGTTTATGTAAGGCCGCAAATCAACTAGTGAAGGTTCTAGAAATTTAGGCTTACCTAAGAATAATGGCGCAATGAATAATGTATTTATATGTTGCCTTTTGTTTCTTGTAGATACGAGTAACTATTTGGAAAAGTATTACCTTAGTGGTTTGGTATGGTAAGGTCTGTTTTAAAATATAGAATTAAGCGATATACCTAATGGTACCTGCTCTCAAACCGGCATGTCCTAGAACCAAAAATTCGAACACATGACACGAACCCGCACTGGGCCCGCGTGTTGTTAACGTGCACTTTCCCTATCACAGAGAGAAGGTGTCCCAGCAGTGGACACATTATAAGGCTGATGATGATGATGATGACTTAATGGTAATGTATCCTTGGGTTTTCTTCGAAAGGCCAGAGTTGTACGACCCACATTTAGCCAAGTAAGTATGTTCAGTCCAATGTAAAAGGGGCACCCACATCAGCATCGTCATCATCATCATTTCAGCCAAAAGACGTCCATCGACTTAGACCTCTCCCAACCGTCACCACATCTACCGCGCATCCTATGCGTTTCGCATCCAGAGGACTCCTCCAGCCCCCACCCGATCATAAGTCCACCTTTTGAGGGTCATCCAACGCTGCGTTTTCTGATTTCGGCTGCGTTTTCAGATTAGACATACCTGGGCAAAAATACGACTGTGTGTTTTGTTTTTTTTTTATTATTGTGCCGCTTATGGCGGCAACACCGGCACGCGTTAGTACTGACCGCGAACCCACCGTGGCTGTCCGTCACCGGACCCTCCTCTGAGGTGTACCCCGTATCAGCGGCGCACAAGAACTCATTGTATGCCGTGACCGCCCAGGGACCAAACCAGCACATGGGTGCCAGACGACCCCGTGTATGGCACCCTTGTTTACAACTTTGTGGGACTTGGGATTGAATCCTATGCTCAGGAGTCACTCTTACGCGATCGTCAGAGTGACAAAGAAATATCTTCAGTTTTGTCGAAAAACTACAACAATACCGAACTTTTTCTAAAACACGTGGTGGTATATTACCGGCCGTGTACATAAGTCATATTATGCACTTTTTAAAACAAAAACATGGAAGGAACACGATACACATTACACATGCCCGTCCTGTCGCCTCGCCTCAAATATGCAGACACGGAGTTATATTCACATTTACCGCTAACAAGCTTTCGCCCGCGGCTTTACTCGACAAAGTTGGCGGGCTGCCTTTTTGCACTGTCCATGTTTTTGCGTCGTTAAATATGATGGCATATGGTAAATGTTGAGTGTGGATGTGCCGTTGTTTTACAAGTACATTTACGAATTCCAATTCCGAGTATTCATAGTCTTTTTCGATTGAAACGAGCAGATACGAAGCAAATCCGTGAAAAATGTGAGAAAAATACACAATGATAATAAGTCTTTCGTATCAATAATGCTGCGCGTTATTTATCAGTAAGTTTTTTTTGTAGTTTGTCTTCGTCGTCATCATCATCATCTGCCTAGCTTTTTCCAAACTATGTAGGGGTCGGCTTCCAGTCAAACCGGATTCGTCATAGAAACCACAATTTGTTATCTTACTTCTCTTACTGATATATGTGAAAGTTTGAAAGGATAGGTGTGTCTGAGGATGCATGTTTGTTACTCAATCAAGCCAGAACGTCTGAACGGATCTGGATGAAATTTTGCACAGAGATAGATTATAGTCTGGAATAACACAGAGGCTACTTTTAATTCCGTTATAATGTATCTAGGGTTAAGACACTTTTCACGCAGGTGTAGCCACTGGCAGAAGCTAATTTTATCATAAGCCAATACATTTATCCAACATTAAGCTATATATTCAATTTGAACACACCTTCCATTTACGAGTTTTTTGCGTTCTATAAAATTTATCTACCAGTCAGGGTATAAATAAATGTAATGGGCCTTTTAAGCAGTCGCAATGATTTAACGGTGAGCAATTCGAAATTCAAATCCATCTTATTGTTTCTGACAATAAACATCTACGTCTATCACCTGCCAGCTCGCTTGTGTTTCAACATGAAGTACCTAATACTACTTCCACCTACAGACTGTGGATTGTTCACACGTCGAGTATCACTTGCGACGAACCACTAATTGGGTCACATCACTAGCACAGATTGAAATCAAACAGAGCTTGAAATGGAGTGTCGGGATGTGTATCAGTGGGTCTGAAAAGTCTTTGTTGCACGGTTGCAGAGGGGTGATGAAGTTAAAAGTGTTGGTAAATTTTTGTAGGGCATGGCTATTGTATAATTTTTCAAGTTAGCATTTTGTAGTACACTAGAACAGATATCTACTTCCAGTACCTATTTACTTAGGTATGAGCCTAATTTCTAACCAGCACACATTTCCTTGCATTTTTCCTCAAATCCAAACCTGTGTAGTAGTTCTTACGTACTAAAAGCTAGTATTCGTAATACCATCGGAATGAGTCTTCGTGAAAAACGTTATTCACGCATCCTTATTTATTTTAACGACCACACTATTTCTTTTTAATGCTTAGTACCTAAATAATACCTAATTTTATCTTACTCTGTAATAAGTAAGTTAGAAAACAACTTTTAACTCCATAATACGGTCACGAAAACATTGTAACACTCTATTTTCTAGGACCACATCTCTATTCATGCTTGCAGCCCGAAAAATGTTGAAAACTTTTACTGAAAACATCCCAGTAACGTTGGAAAACAATTACCGAGGTTCCAACAAAAACATTGTATTTCAAACTAACTGCACAGCGCTGAATATCCTGCCTTAGTTGAAACTGTCCTTTTTCACAGTGGTGTGAGGTAATTACGGTGGACTTTTGGATTAGCTTCCCTGCACTATAAATCGTACATGTATTGTATAAATTATGTTGTTCATTCGGAAAACAAATTACATTAGTAGTGTTTGGAGTAAAATTGTTTATTTTATTCATTCACCTAAACATACTAATGCGCGTAAGAAGTGATTAAGCGTTTCAAACTGCAAGCACGTTTAATTACAGTGGCGCATCATTGAGCTATGGATCACATTAAACGTCGATAGCCCGCAATGTAATGTAACTTGCAAGCTGGTAACTTGTTGATTGAAACGTAAACGCATTATGCGTTATATTTCAGAATTTTTAAGAATAAACCATTCTGCCAAACTAACTTTCACTTAGAATGTGTTTAAATTTTATAGTTTTGTAGTAAACCTATCGTTTACAATAAACTTATAATTTAGGGACACAGCTTTGTTTTTTTAACGATACCGCTGTTTCATTAAAAGTTAGCACAAGAGGATATAATTTATTCAATGAAAATAGAAATACAAAACCATTTTGCCGGATAAAGTAGCAAAGAGGCAACTTTAGATCATCAAGATACAGATACTAAAACGGCCCTAAAGATCATTCACATCGACAAGCATCATTCTAAAGGCAAGCCCACTTTCAACGACTCTGTGACGTAATTACCCGGTACCCAATAATTAAGTTGGGCCTATGTTGGACTACAAAGCGCACTGCCCCTAAGTTTGCCTATTACCGGACGCCTGCCTACCGGAGTTGGCCTCAATTCAGCTTTTATACTAGCTAACTAGCTGGGGTAAACATTTTCAGGTGTTTTCAGCAGTTAATGTTGGTGTTGATTGTGGATAAGCAGGTTAGTTTTTGGATTCTGTATTTTTTATCCCAATCTATATACTAACATATATAATAAAATTGTAACTCGGCGATGTCTGTGTTTTGAAGATATGAAGGAAATTTTATACGTCATTATATCAGCAATAGATGTCAAAAATAATATTTTTGGAGTTTTTGTTGGCTGTCACGGAGGATGTTTGTACGCGGTTGACGCAAAAACTAATGTACGAAATTGGATGCGGTTTTCACAATTGTAATATTACTGGTCTAACTTAAAATATGGTACATGTTTTATATTGATACGCCGCCGCACCGCCTAGATGTCGAGTTATCTATAAAAGAGTGATTTCCTTAACTGGTTCAGTACGGGGCATTCGGAATCCTTATGCCAGGAAACTGTCTGATGAATCTTAGTACTTTATTGTGAGAACAATTTTTCCATATTCATATTTTTTGTCAAGCATAAGTTTTCCATGAAAATCGCAATTTGTTTCTTCAGTTAACTAATATATTTCTTAAATTCGCGGCTTTTATACAAGAAGCCAAAAATGTTACAACATTTCAAATAAATATACGGGTTTACCACATAAATTATTATCATCATGTGCTATACATTCGCGGACTTGCTGACGACTCGGACACAATATATTCGGACACTCTCATTCAGACTAACAGTGATTCCGAAAGATTCATACATATTATTATTTCAAAACTTTTTTATCTGACTGTACTAAACAGCTTTAGTAGGTAATATTATGGTGTCCGAATTGACAGTGAAAAAAATTGATATTAAAATGTGTCAATTCGGACACTGTCATATATTATTGTGTCCGAGTCGTCAGCAAGCCCCTTCGAGGAGCTAAACAGTCAATCATCACTTACATTATGACCGTCTATTGACACACAATGTTATAGACTGGCGGAGTATAGGTAAGCCTTCCAAACCGTACGTTGAAGGTTCTATCCCCAGCTTTCGGAATTCATTTTCAAGTACAATTAACTAATTTTATGATTTATTTTACAGGTACCAATCTAATATTTCCAAATAATAATTTCCACTTTTTATGTTTATGTCAATATGATTTTAAATATTTCTATGGGAAGTAATGCAGTAAGTATTATTTTAGTCTGATAAGTACATAAATTCTTGCCCTGCTAGGACTCTTTTTCGAGAGTATACAGTAACTCTGATAGCTCTAAAATTTAAGAAGCGGCAGTAGAAGTAAAATTTCTGTGCTACTGAAGGAACGACTGTCATTGATTCAATACCGTGGAAAGTAAAGAGAATTTCGTGAGACGAATTCAAGCTTACCAACCATCGGCAACTGCGCAAACTGAACTAATCTGCTTACCGCAAAACTGCCTACCCAGGCTATAGAAGCCATATTTAGGGTCCCGGTTCCTCAAAAAGAAAAAAACACCCTTAAATTTCACTTCGTTGTCTGTCTTTCATGATCTTTTTCGCAGTAACTCAAGGACGTATGAAGACTATCAAGTTGAAATAAATGTAAAATATTCAGGTCCATATTACCTTCGTAACGCGGTAGTCGGTTTCATCAGTCGTACGATTTCATCATCAGCAACGAGAACAACTGTCAAAGAACCACGAATGACAGCCTGGTACCAACGGATTAACGTTCTTTTCGAAATAAAGAACCCTTATCGCTTTGTAAATATGGTTCTACCTGTTGCAAATCTTGATCTGTGCGTATGGTAGTTACTTCAGTAGAAAAATAAGAAAAAGAGGAAAAGACACATGAGATTAAGCCATTAAGTCCAAAGAGGAGGAGGCAAAAAGCATATTATTATTATGGTAGCTGCATCTTAAATCTTCCACTTCTTTACCAGATAAGTATGGTTTATTTCTAGGTCCTAGCAAGTCCCGGCAAGCCTTTGCCAACGGGGTACCCGGGCACTTAAAATCCTATCTTATTAAAATTAAGAAATTCTTAAAGGGAATAGAAAGCCCGAAACCATCCAATTTTAAAGGTATATATAGGTTGGAAGCACGACTGCTGATAGTTGGCCTGCTGTATGTTGCAGTCCAAGTTTTTTATTATGTGTTTGCTTTTGGCTCTAGTCTAGGTCAGAGGTGACAGAGATGGATTCGACGATGGAGTGAGCTTACCCAGAAGAAGCCTGTTCTCTTTGAAGAAATTCGGGTTGAATTCGTTCGGAAACACAGAAGCAGGTATGAGTTCCACTCATTCGCTGTGCGCATTAGTGTGAATTGGTGGCACGGCATGGCAACCAGGTAAGAATGGTTACTTGCAGTGCGTCTAGATGTCCGATGGTAGAAGGGGGCTGGTGGGATGAGGTCGTGGAGTTCTTGAGCACACTCACCGAAGTACAGTCTGTAGAAGACCGACAAGCAGGCAACCTTGCGGCGATGAGCCAAGCTGTTAAGCTTGGCATCCACCAGATCAACGTCTCCAATGAGCCTCTAATTTTTGTTATCGATTGATTTGTACGTTATTTAATTTAACAGTCGGTGAAGCACGTGACCAAAGCCGCGGGCACAGCTATTAGATAATAAAATAGGTATTATTAAATATTAAACTTACTTTTATCGTCTCACTGCTGGGCAAAGCTCTCCCATGTGTCCCCTGCCTTCCACAGTCTTTTATCTAAAAAAAACTACTCACTCAAAGATTACTAATAAATTAAAAATCACTCTATGTAAAGATACACATTACGCCAGTAAGAATTATTATTTAAGCCCCATAGAACAACACAATTGTATGCCTACGCAATACTTTCTAAAAATATTTCTTCCTAAAATAATCATCAATTTTCGCTTTGTTTATGTTGGGTAGATATGGGGGTCAAGATAGAAGTTCTTATGTTAACCGCAAATCACGAAATCCTCGAAAAATACGATCTTAACCGTCTGCGACTGACGTGGTAGTACCACAGACACCGCTAAATCGAAAAATATCTCTTGAGTCGCTATTTTACAAATTACGAATCCCGGGATCTCAGTACCTTCGTGTCGTACGGTTATGCTTCAATCAGTGTGCCGCAAGCAGTCAAGACAAGCGCATGCGCTATTTTACGCGGGAAGGTGTCTACCAGACTACCACGTCAATGTTAAGGTATGTGTCTAATAGACAACCACCTCAGCAAAATAGTTATATTTTCATAGTGTTTCCTAGACAACCCGTCAGTAAAATTGTTTCCTAATTAACATGTTTCTCAGATGTCTCACTCGTGTAACAGCCAACGTCCACACGGTTCCAAAAGAACTTCAGCTGGTACTTTTAAAAGCCATGACCAGCTTATAGAAGAGTGGTTGGTATATGAAAGTGAGCATGAGTTCAGCGATCTGGACTCGAAAGTTGATGACCTGGACTTTCAACCAGAAACCCAACACTTGGAATCCAATGAAGACTCTGATGACGAGTCTCAGAATCAAGGACCATCTGAAGAAATGCGTCCGCAAACTTTGAAGAGGTGCGTCAGGAAACACCGATGTGTCCTGACGAAACAGAGGCCATCTAAAAAAATGCGTCATTGGCCTATGGCAATTTTTCAACGAATAGCTTTGTCCTATAACAGGTGTCTTCAGATTGGGATGAGAAAATTAGAAGAGGGGACATTTATACTGAATTTAGGAAGAGATTTAGTGCTGAATCACTTGGAAACCCGGGTACACAACGAAAGATAGCCTAAAGAACTTGTGTATGACTATTAGTCGAATTTTGGGTAAGGACCTCTCCCCTTCACCTCCAAAAATTCGATCTCTTCCAACAAGTGGAAGGAAGTAATGTCATCTAAGCCCAACTTAAATAAAAAGAGTTACATTTTACTGTTACTGTGATTGTCTAAAGACGATTTGTCTCAAATGCTCAAAGCCATTGTATGAGGAATGTCAAAAAAAATGTAAAACTTTGAGCGCCAATAACTCTCAATTGAACCAATAAAAATTGTCCAAATTGAAATCTGATTATTATCAGTCTTGACTTCGATAAATATAAAACATTCTCAAGAAAAGTGATATAGTTGATTTGTTAATACTTTTTTTGTGTAGACTAAAAATTTTTAGGACTGATTTATGTTAAGTAAATAAATACTGTTTAGTGGACAGTCCTTCTTATTTTATTTTGTTTATTAAATTAAAATAATAATATATACTTTAAATTAGTAAAAAAACATCACACCATAACGAATTAAAATGAAATAATTAACTTATGACCAGTCAAAGTGGTGTCTAGTAAACTACCACGTCAATGGAATAGTAAAAATCATGGCACGTCAGTCGCAGACGGTTAATCTCAGCCTATAGAACCCCATAGATTTTCACGAATTCGATTGGTTTGCTTTCACCTGTCTAAATTCCTATTTCAACTTTATAGCCTTTATATTACGCCTCGTAATCAAGTAAAATCCTTATGAATACAAATTCTGAACCTTCAAGCTCGTTAAATCCAGTATTCAATAGCATTATTTACTTACGCATACAGTATAACCGTAAAACAGCCCTAAACAAAACCGCTATAAGTAAAAATATTCCACAAACAAATCGTTTTCCCGACCCGACCAACTTAACTTTCAGATACAATCCCACTTCGTATATTTCACGCAGTTTCACATATAAACTACTTACACAAACAAAAATATTTGCGACAAAAAGAAGCGATAACATAAATCACTTGCGACGGACGAACTCGAAACTCGAAACTGATACTTGGGAAAACGCTCACACACCGAAGGGTCCTATCAGCTTATCAGAACTGGGACTGCACTGCAAGCTATTTGTCAAACTTTTGCCGGCAACGAAAACATAAGCGTACATAACCATTATAACTTAACCTCCCATTCCACCTTCCCCTACCATTGTAGCTAAATAAACCTTGATACAAAAGACAGGCAGGGAAGGCCAGGTTAACTGGTAACGACGGGCGACAGATTGAGAATATCATCTCATGTATAATTCACGCGCGAGTTTGAATCGAGAGCGCAGGAATTCGAACATAATGCATTGCTGTTGCATTCTATGAAAGATTGTAGCGAATAAATGAATATATTACGGTGAAACGATTCCATTTGGATGAATACCTTACAGCTCATCCTTTCGATATGGGAACATTAAAAACTGTTTTCCTATCAATTACTTGGGTGAACCAATGTATCAAGAATGTTTTGATAGAGTTTTCGCAAATGGTTGTGAGTGCAAAGTTTTTATCGTTTCATCTTCGTCTTTCCTCCATTACAAGGAAGGAAACTTATGTAAGCAGAAAGTTAGTGTGTATCATGTTTTTCTTATTACGAAGGATTATCATGATGACGCTAATGTCGTGATAAACATGAAAAAACAACAAACAAATAGCTAAAATAATACTGACAAAAACCCTTTTCTGGTCTAAGGCCTAAAGGCTGGAATCTCAATTATGTACTTGGAGTTGGGAACGAGTACTTTAATGCCAAAATTGGACAGCTTTCCACACTCAAATATAGTGAGACAAATATAATCAACTTCAATTTCTTGAGTCGGGGTTAACTCATTCAATAAAAAAGTTTATATCTTAGTAATAATTTATCTTCTTTTCCAATCCTTTACAGTGTAATATTTTAGAAAAGAATTACGAACACAAGTAGAGCATTGCAAACTAATTCGCATAATACACGTCCAATCGAAGAAGCACCGACATTGCTATAAATCCGAATGCATAGCGCATAAATCACACTTGAAAATCTCAGATATTACGAACTGTAACGTAAATTGCTCATGAATCACTATTTCTGACATTTAAATAAAGCAAACAGACATTTAAATTTTCGAATGTCTCGCACGCAAAATAGTCCGTATCTAAAGAGATTTTTTCACTCGAATAGCCACAAAATTATAAGTAAAACATCTAATAGAAATATGTAAAACGTTTTACATATCTCTTGCTTTGTAAGTACACCCTTACACCCCTGAATGCCGGGGTGTATGACTATCATTACAGCATAGGTTTTGGAATTTGAAAAAAGAACTGTCATACTCTACTGCACGAAGAATATTTTTAAAAAGTTAATATTTTTTTTCTCGGTATCCATTAATTACTCGAATCGGAATCTAGACAATTTATTTTATAAAGATTTTATTTTAAATATGGAACTATTTGTTTCCACATCGTATGTTAGATGGAATCGATTTAAAAATCAAACTGGCCAGCAAGATTTGACGCGCTCGCGTGCGTGAAAAAAAAAAAGGCAGTCTACTAGTAGGCGCGAAAGCATCGCGAAAATAATTAATTTTCTTGTTTAAGTTCTTTTTCAAAAGTTTTAAACATGTCTAGTGACGAAGACATAGATCTAACGCCCGATTTTATTAAAGAAAGGGCAAAAACAGTTGTCGAAAATATATTACCGCCGAACTCGAAAGAAAGATATGTAAAGGCATACGACGAATTTATGAAATGGCGGTCAGAAAAAAAAGTGAAATCTCTTTCTGAAAGTGTTTTTATATCATATTTTGATGAATTATCTAAGAGGCTACAACCTTCCAGTTTATGGTGCTTTTATTCCATGCTAAAATCTACAATGATGACAAAACATGACGTGAATTTGAAAGATTTTTCTAAACTTACTGCTTTCTTGAAAAGGCAGTCTGACGGCTTTAAAAGCAAGAAATCGAAGGTATTTACTGCAGAAGAAGTACAGAAATTCTTAAATGAAGCTCCGGATGAAATTTATTTAGCAATAAAGGTACCTACGTATTTACTTGCCCTTTTTAATAAGTTACCAAAATATTTCACAAAAATACTATGCGAATTTGGTGCCTTTAATACAACTTATGTCTTTTTTACAGGTTGTTCTAATTTTTGGGATATCGGGAGCCTGCAGAACCGTGGAATTGACAAACTTGACAATAGAAAATGTAGAAAAACATAACAAATTACTACTCATAAAACTGCTTAACACGAAAACTAAAATTGACCGGTCATTTGTTGTGCATGAAGAATTTGCAAATTATGTTGAAAAATATCAAGCTCTTCGGCCTGAAAACGTGGATACAAATAGTTTTTTTCTTAATTACAGTAAAGGAAAATGCCACAGACAAGTAATAGGAAAAAACAAATTTACAGGCATGCCAAAGCAAATAGCCACATATTTAAAACTGAGTAACGTAGAGTTATACACCGGGCATTGCTTTCGCAGAACATCAGCGACTCTATTGGCTGATTCGGGAGCCAACCTCAAGCTGTTAAAAAGGCACGGCGGCTGGAAGTCCAGCAAAGTGGCCGAAGGTTATATCGAAGATTCGATGGCAAACAAAAGCAAAATTACTTCTAAAATAACAGAAAATATAAACTTGAAATCACCACGTCAAAGCACATCATCTGAGCCATTTTTTAATGAAGAAAATAGTACCAGTCAACTGCCGCCATTTACGATGCAAGAACCTCAAGTCACTCAAACTCAAGTCTTATCATCACAAACTCATATTCAAACTATAAATATTCCTAAAAAGAACGTGACCATATCTCTTACAAATTGTAATAATTTTACTATTAATTTTAATTAAATACACATTTTTTTCTTCTTAATAAATGTTCATTGAAACCTGCTGTCTTGTTGTTTACTTACCTCACAATCGATATGTAAAGCAGAGTATTTATCTCGGGCGTAAGCATCAATTGCATACTCGGGTTAATTAGCGCCTTCGCTTCGCTCAGGCGCCAAAAACCTCGTATGCAATTGATGTCATACAGCCCTTGGTTAATAATCTACTATAAAAAAAAGCCATGCATGAAATTGCCTCTAAAAAGTTTAAAACACATTCGAAGCAAACTGAGTGCGAAGTGCGTCAATGACGTCACGACTTCTTTTTTTAATGCTCAAAGGGCGATTCGAGTTTTCTAATTATTTGCGGCCCAAGCTTCGAATGAAGTGGACAGTACATTTTAATTCGTGGTCTCCGCAACCATTAAGGGCCGGCCAATGAATTTGAAATAAGAACAGAATCAGAGGGTCGAATAGGCATAAATATGTAGTAAGTATAACAGATTTTGCTATCGGCTTTCTTTTTAAAGGTCGGAATTCTTCCGTCAAAGCATTTCTGTCTTTGACATAGTCGGGAAAAGTAATAAGAAGTATTTAAGTATGTATTTCTCTAAGATCAAAATTCTACAAAATTGATTCAGCGGTATGTGCGTGAAAATTTAACAAACATACAGACAGACAGAGTTACTTTCACATTTATAATATCACTAGCTTTTTATTTTATTTGTATTTTATCTGATGTATACTAATATGTTGTGTGTCTTTTAGTCTGTGCTAAATAAATGTATTTTCTTTCTTTAATTCTTTAGCTTCTGCCAGCGGCTTCTCCCTCGTGAACACACGCCCGCGATAAAAAAGGCTTCTATGTCTTATAAATATTTTCTATATATTCTTCTTCTATATTCTATGACCTAATCCAAGTCAAGCTCTACCCCTGTGCCAAGTTTCATCTAAATCCGTTCAACTGTTACCTTAACAACAGACAGAATTACTTTCACATTTTTATAGTATAAGTAACACAGAAATAAATCTTACTAGATAACGCAAGTCTCTCCATCTGTATGAAAACCAAGCGTGCCACTTGTTCACACACAATTTAAAAACAAAACTTACCAATGAAATAAAAAGTTTCTAATGCCTCGGCCAACTTTTCCTATACAGTCTTTACAGCTCAATATGGCATAAAAAGCATTTTTCTAGATTTCGGTGAAAAGCTCAAAATATTACGATCATTGATCGTAATTTTACTCCGTTTTAGACATGCGAAGTACATACAATAGCGTCGTCTAGTTAGAATTATATCTGTGATTAGTACGGATTAAGTATGTATACGTATGCCGAACTACTTACTTATTGATCTGCGTATTTTTATAGGTCACTGGTTTTCCCACGCAGGTAAGTGAACTGGATTTATTTTTGCACGAAGAAGTTATCTTTCTAACGTTATGTGTGGGTGAATATTATACACGGGATTTATGAACCACGTATTGGTTCACGGGATTTGAAAAGCTACACGGAAAAGTTGAAAGTGTTTGGATGAATAAATGTGTATGGATGAGTAATTTTTCTTATACTGTGAAGTAAGTAAAGCGAAGAAAGGAGTTGAAAGGAAATGTTTTCTTTTAGTTTTAAGCATTTTGTTAAGACTATCTAGGTGTTATTGTTGAGACTTGAATATACTCGTATCTGAATACTATCGTGTTTTCCCATGGATTCACCAGTTTCTCCTACAGAAACCGTGCATTTTTTTTTCCGGGAGTACCTACTACGGGACTCAGTTTTTTGCATAAAATCTTATTACCTCGTATTATTACGATACACGTTCTTAATTTTCAATAATCCGTCCTTTGCAAAGAATTTAAACGAAAAAAACTATAGATATTTTCCCAATTATTCTATGACAGTTAGCTATCTACTTTGTCAAGCTTTTCCCTATTTTTTTTATTTTTATTTCTATTTCTTTACGACTTGCAAACCAAAACACTACAAAACGAGAAATAACTTTCTTTTCCGAAGTCGGTGTCAAAAACTAAAAAAAATATCTTTGTACCAAAGGCACCGATATCAGAAAAGAAAGTTATTTTTCGTTTTTTAGTGTTTTGGTTTGGAAAGTCGTTTTGATTTTTTGTTAAAAAGTTTTTTATTTTCCTCTTTTTAGTTTTGGTAGGTACCTCCAATTAATAGTACATCTCATGACGATTCCAATAAGCTCAAACACGACTAGGATAAATTTGTTTCAATTCGGAATTCCAGTGGCCATTGTGGTCTTCTTCCTCAGTTCCACTTCAACAAATGATACTTTCTGATTGCAAATGATTGCATTATTGATGAAAATATCAAAATCGCTATATGTATGCCTATAATATTTAAGGAGTTTCCTCGAACCCTCAAGGAGCCCATTTCCAGATCCTGGTTTTCTTATCATGGTACTACCCTTGGGATATCTCCTTTCCAACAAAAAAATAATCATCAAAATCGGTTCATAAACGACGAAGTTATCCGCGAACACACATAAAAAAAAAAACGGTCGAATTGAGAAACCTCCTCCTTTTTAAGAAGTCGGTTAAAAACTACTGCACACTTTCTACCTACCTCCACCTCTGCAAAAAATCAACAGTCTCCAGATTTACACGAAAAGTCTGGCCTATGTCCAAAACTCCCTAATGGAATGCTGTGCGGCTGTGACCAACCACTTCACAAAGTAAACTTGAATGTAAAAATTATGCTCCGTTTCATTCTGAATATCGTATTACTAAGAAGCTTCTTGATGTATCGGTAACGCCAATATGGATGCATCGAATGTATTCGCTTTGGGCGTGAGTCGGTAAAGTTTGGAAGGAAACTATGTTGAAGTTTGTTGAAAACTATCCTGTACTCTTTTTGGTTTCTAGAAAGATTATTGTTATAATTATAACCATTAAAGCTACAGCCTTGAGACAAAGATATCGAAATGTCAAAAATTTATGAGATTGACATGAGTTACCAAAACGTTGCGCGGTAAACCCTACATTTTGTCATTTCAAACATCGCTATCATTGATAGAGTTCCATTTGGTTTTCTTATAACAATAGCCCCAAAAAAAATCAGTCAAGACTCTCATCATAATCGGATTTTGATACGAGTCTGGCTGTCGTCAAGAAAATCTTTATAACGAATTGTATGATGAGTGTGTGACAAAGACACCTTGTGCCTTAACAAAGAGACATTTCGTCAGCGAAAACGATTGTTAAGTGTGAGGCCAAACGAACGTAATTTTGTGAGTTGTGAGTCGCGTAAAATGAGTCGCAGAATTTATGTTCAACTGAAAGTCGGTTGTGCTGCCAGACGGACGGAGCCAGCAAACAACTCATTTTGCGTCGCCGTGTGGCACAAACAGGCCTTTAGTATGAAACCGAATTCAGTGTAAATTCGGCGACGCACTTTTACTCAACTCTAAACTCACAAAATTACGTTAATTTGGCATCACCCTTAAAGTACAATTTTTTTTTTTTTTTTTTTTCAAATATTTGCATTGCCCACGTGACAATTTGGTAGCGCATCTCAATCCCATTTTTTTTTATAAGCTTTTTACTAATTTTGTTACACGTTTGGTTTGATTGAAAATGCACGGTAAGCAAAAAACTCCACCTCTAGTATAACAGGGGTTAAAGTGTTATGCGAACAAGATCGCGGGTAACAGCTAGTTAAGTAATATGATATCGTTGTCAACGAGTTTGTTAAGACTGCGCATAGCATTAATATTAAGTGTTGGACTAATTCCTTGCAAGAGTGTGGAGTCACGCAGCTCTGTTGATGGCGAGAAGGCGCGGGATTATACCCCCATTTGTTTAGTTATAATTTATTTTTGTTTGCGTGGATTAGGATTTTAATTTTTGTGTTCTCAGGGTTTTCCATTAGGAGAAAGTTAGAAATTGATCATTATCAGCCTTTTAATGTTGCCACTGCTGGGACACAGGCATCTTCTCTGTGAGAGAGAATGGACCATAATTCACTACGCGGACCCAGTGCAGGTTGATGGATGTCACATATCTTTGAACTTTTGGCTCTATGACATGCCGGTTTATTTCCTCATGACGTTTTCCTTCTCCGTTTTAAGAGTTTTTCGTATTCTTCTAAGCAAACCCTTTCATTTGATACCCATGTCATGGCAGTGCATACAAATAACTAGTCCACCATCTTGGGCCGTCCGCCATATTGAATTAAGAATGACGTCATCTAGCATTGTCATCCAAGCTAAACGTGTATGCAAAATTTCTTCTTAATCGGTGGAGGATAACTGCTATAAAATTCAGTGGCAAGATTTGACCCGAACACATTTACATACCTACATCCATACTCGTACATACATTGCAAGTTAAATAAAAGCATGTTAAATACGAAGAATTTTCACGTAGCTATGTGAAAATGAAAATGTCTACACATGTTAGGTAAATACCAGGTATCTAAATAAATAAAAGGTAGACACTACAATGTCAATGTCAGACCCTAACGTAGGTACAAAAATTAATGGTCTGGAAAAGCGATATGGGAGACATCTAGAAAGATAGAATTTTCTGGCCTAATGGAAGAAATATATTTTATTTCGGGAGATTTCCACGAGAAAAGTTGTTAGATAATATAAAGCTTATTCTGGGAATAAATGGTCCAGGATTTGCCTTGATATGGACGTGTGGTGAGAAGTGTGAAATATTTACATACATATTTTAGGCAGATACAGTCAGATACATGAGTAAATTAACATGATTATTGGCATCTTCTCACATGCATGGACATAGTCTAGTCTAGTTTCTAGAAACATGGCAACGTGACAAACAAATAATATTTTTAGTAGATACAAAAGAATGAGTACTACTTAGTTTTTATTATCAACTATACTTAAGTTGATCAGTTTGAAGTCTAATATTTTACATGGAACGACTATCTGAACTCCATAAACCAATAATTGTGTAACACGATTCTGTGTGTGTTTGAACACTAACAGTCAAAAAGAAAACTCAAAGCTTAAGATTCCCCTAGTCGACGGCACGAACTATTTTGTGCAAGAGGTTAAAATGCATGCTATCTCAACCGGCAACACGTGCGAAAGATATAGATGTTGTGATGAGTAGTAAGAAGCTAGTTCGCGTACGAATTGGATCGAAAATTTGTATCAAAATGGATGATGATTTAGACGAAAACGAGCGCGCGAAATTTTATAAACAGACCTTTGGGAGTCTAGATATCCTGAAAAAACTATTGTTGAATTACTAATTTATCCCTGTATGGTGACTGTTTTGCAATGTTCTTCCTTCTTATGGTATTTATTTTCCCCCGAAAATGCGTTAAAATTTGTGTTGAAATAATGGAACTTTCGACGCTCATGACTTCCAATTTTTTTTGTCTTTTACTTTTTTGCTTCCATATAGGGCTAGATAATGAAGAGACAAATTGATATCTTTTTTATAATGAACGTACATCGTCAAACAGTGGAGTAATCCCCAGACTACGTTTGTATGGAAGAATGATTGACTAGTGTAACCCTATTATACAAATACGTTTATTTGTTTAAAAATAACAAGATTGTACACCATTGTGCATTTGTGTTTGTCAACGTTTGTCCTGTATGTTTTATTGTGGGTGTACAATAAAGTTTATAGTAAATAGTAATAAGAATACATCAACAATACTCTGTCACTTAAAATAGGATACCTTTTGCTATAAGTGACAATAGGAATTGCAGTTGGCCTAATTTACAATTACAATTTTTCAGTTTCTTTTTATGTAATTAAAATTTAGATAATAGAGAAAAAATAAGGTAAATAAAAAAAACGGAAGAAAATAATTTGAAGTTACGTACTAATTTAACATCAATCATGAGAGAGTGTGTATGTGTGCGTGTGTGAGGGAGAGTAGAATTGTGAGGTTGTGAGTGTGTGTGTGCATGATTGATGAATGCAGTATGTATGATTCGTGATTGGTAGTCGTAATATGTAATTTATTAACAACTAATTCGTTTTTTTCTGAAGTATCTATTACGCCATATTTTTTTAACCGACTTCAAAAAAAGAGGAGTTTCTCAATTCGTCAGAATCTTTTTATTTTTTACATGTATGTACCCCGATTACTCAAATACGCCTGGACTAATTTGGTAAATTCTTTTTTTGGGTATACTACCCAGGTAGTCCCATGGTCATCAGGTCAGGGTTTGATGATGGGATCCTGGAGAAATCGAGGGATCTCCAAATATTATAGGCATACATAAAGCGATTTTGGTATTTTTCTTCAACAATGCAATCATTTGCACTCAGAAAGTATCATTTGGTGAAGTGGAACTGATGAAGAAGACCACAGATCGCCACTGGAACTCCTTAATGCTAAGTACGTCACGGATACCTATAATATATCTCGAATAGTTAACCGACTATGTTTAAGTAAATACTTATAAATGAGATGTACTTTGGCTATAAATGATTTTCATGGTAATTGGAAGTACCTACCAAAACTAAAAAGAGATAAATAAAAATATTTTTAACAAAAAAATCAAACCGACTTTCAAAACAAAACACTACAAAGCGAAAAATAACTTTCATTGCCGAAGTCGGTGTCAAAAAACCGAAAAACAATAGGTACCAAAGACAGGAAGTTATTTTTTGCTTTGTAACGTTCAAACATGTCATTTCATTTGATATGTTTTCTACTAGCGTTTTGATTGTAGATTGTCAACTTGGCTACAGGTGCTGGACTTGAGGGATAATGAACGGGTAGCGTAGGGTTTTTACCTCACTACAACCACCCTGAGATCCCCCGATAAGAGAGAGGCCCCGATTTGTGCCCTCTATAAAACGTACATGGTACAAATAGCACTTAGTTTTGACGCCAACTGTACATAGGTACTTTAGTATGTTAGTTTACGGTTAGGTAGGCAAGTTTATGTTAGGCCGCAAATCAACTGGTGAAGGTTCTAGAACTTTAGACTTACCTAAGAATAATGGCGCAATGAATAATGTATTTAGATGTTTCTGTACCTTTAGTTCCTTGTAGATACGAGTAACTATTTGGAAAAGTATTACCTTAGTGGTTTGGTATGGTAAGGTCTGTTTTAAAATATATAATTAAGAGATATACCTAATGGTACTTGCTCTCAAACCGGCATGTCCTAGAACCAAAAATTCGAACACATGACACGAACCCGCACTGGGCCCGCGTGTTGTTAACGCGCACTTTCCTAACGTTTCTGTACCTTTAGTTTCTTGTAGATACGAGTAACTTGGGCGCACGGTTGGCGCAGTGGTTGAGCGATTGACTGCTGCGCTGCGTGTCGCGGGTTCGATTCCCGCACGGAACAAATATTTGTATGACCTATAGATAGTTGTTCCGGCTCTGGGTGTTTGTGTCTGTGAGTTTATATGTTTGTAAACGCACCCACGATACAGGAAGAAATTCCTAGTCTGGGGCAACGTTTTTTTTAAAAAAAAAAAAAAAAAAAAATTGGAAAAGTTAGTCACCTTAGTGGTTTGGTATGGTAAGGTCTGTTTTAAAATATAGAATTAAGAGATATACCTAATGGTACCTGCTCTCAAACCGGCATGTCCTAGAACCAAAAATTCGAACACATGACACGAACCCGCACTGAGCCCGCGTGTAGTTAACGCGCACTTTCCCTATCACAGAGAGAAGGCCTGTGTCCCAGCAGTGGACACATTAAAAGGCTGATGATGATGATGACTTAATGGTAATATATCCTTGGGTTTTCTTCGAAAGGCCAGAGTTGTACGACCCACATTTAGCCAAGTAAGTATGTTTAGTCCAATATAAAAGGGGCCCATCAGCATCGTCATCATCATCATTTCAGCCAAAAGACGTCCATCGACTTAGACCTCTCCCAACCGTCACCACATCTACCGCGCATCCTATGCGTTTCGCATCCAGAGGACTCCTCCAGCCCCCACCCGATCATTAGTCCACTTTTTAGGGTCATCCAACGCTGCGTTTTCTGATTTCGGCTGCGTTTTCAGATTAGACATACCTGGGCAAAAATACGACTGTGTGTTTTGTTTTTTTTTTTATTATTGTGCCGCTTATGGCGGCAACACCGGCACGCGTTAGTACTCACCGCGAACCCACCGTGGCTGTCCGTCACCGGACCCTCCTCTGAGGTGTACCCCGTATCACCGGCGCACCAGAACTCATTGTACGCCGTGACCGCCCCAGGGACCAAACCAGCACATGGGTGCCAGACGACCCCGTGTATGGCACCCTTGTTCACAACTTTGTGGGACTTGGGATTGAATCCTATGCTCAGGAGTCACTCTTACGCAATCGTAAGAGTGACAAAGAAATATCTTCAGTTTTGTCGAAAAACTACAACAATACCGAACTTTTTCTAAAACACGTGGTGGTATATTACCGGCCGTGTACATAAGTCATATTATGCACTTTTTAAAACAAAAACATGGAAGGAACACGATACACATTACACATGCCCGTTCTGTCGCCTCGCCTCAAATATGCAGACACGGAGTTATATTCACATTTACCGCTAACAAGCTTTCGCCCGCGGCTTTACTCGAAAAAGTTGGCGGGCTGCCTTTTTGCACTGTCCATGTTTTTGCGTCGTTAAATATGATGGCATATGGTAAATGTTGAGTGTGGATGTGACGTTGTTTTACAAGTACATTTACAAATTCCAATTCCGAGTATTCATAGTCTTTTTCGATTGAAACGAGCAGATACGAAGCAAATCCGTGAAAAATGTGAGAAAAATAAACAATGATAATAAGTCTTTCGTATCAATAATGCTGCGCGTTATTTATCAGTAAGTTTTTTTTTGTAGTTTGTCTTCGTCGTCATCATCATCATCTGCCTAGCTTTTTCCCAACTATGTTGGGGTCGGCTTCCAGTCTAACCGGATTCGTCATAGAAACCACAATTTGTTATCTTAATTCTCTTACTGATGTGAAAGTTTGAAAGGATAGGTGTGTCTGTGGATGTATGTTTGTTACTCAATCAAGCCAGAACTGCTGAACGGATCTGGATGAAATTTTGCACAGAGATATAGTCTGGAATAACACAGAGGCTACTTTTAATTCCGTTATAATGTATCTAGGGTTAAGAAACACTTTTCACGCGGGCGAAGCCATTGGCAGAAGCTAATTTTATCATAAGCCAATACATTTATCCAACATTAAGCTATTTTAAAAACTACCGTCTTCCCTACTTTTTACTTCAATTTCAATTTGAACACACCTTCCATTTACGAGTTTTTAGCGTTCTATAAAATTTATCTACCAGTCAGGGTATAAATAAATGTAATGGGCCTTTTAAGCAGTCGCAATGATTTAACGGTGAGCCATTCGAAATTCAAATCCATCTTATTTTTTCTGACAATAAGCATCCCCGTCTATCACCTGCCAACTCGCTTGCGTTTCAACATGAAGTACATAATACTACTTCCACCTATGGACTGTGGAGTGTTCACACGTCGAGTATCACTTGCGACGAACCACTAATTGGGTCACATCACTAGCACAGATTGAAATCAAACAGAGCTTGAAATGGAGTGTCAGGATGTGTATCAGTAGGTCTGAAAAGTCTTTGTTGCACGGTTGCAGTGGGGTGATGGAGTTAAAAGTGTTGAATACTTTTTGTAGGGCATGGCTAGTGATTTTATGCTACAATGTAGGAAAACATTACTATTTATCATTTTGTTGTACATTAGAACCCATATTTACTTCCAGTAGCTACTTACTTAAGTATGGGCCTAATTTCTAACCAGCACACATTTCCCTGCGTAGTAGTTCTTACGTACTAAAAGCTAGTATTCGTAATACCATCGGAATAATTCTTCGTGAAAAACGTAATTGACGCATCCTTATTTATTTTCGGTCCACACTATTTCTTTTTCATATTTAATGGCAAAATAATAATTTTATCTTACTCTGTAATGAGTAAGTTAGAATACAACTTTAAACTCCATATTACGGTCACGAAAACATTGTAACACTCTATTATCTAAACCACATCTCTATGCTTGCAGCCCGAAAAATGTAAAAACTTACTGAAAAATATCCCAGCAACGTTGGAAAACAATTACCGAGGTTCCAACAAAAACATTGTATTTCAAACTAACTGCAAAGCGCTGAATATCCTGCCTTAGTTGAAACTGTCCTTTTTCACAGTGGTGTGAGGTAATTACGGTGGACTTTTGGTTTAGCTTACCTGCATTATAACTTGTACATGTCTTCTATAAATTATGTTGTTCATTCGGCAAACAAATTACATTAGTAGTGTTTGGTTTAAAATTGTTTATTTTATTCTTCTCCTACACATACTAATGCGAGTAAGAAGAAATTAAGTGTTTCAATCTGCAAGCAAGTTTAATTACAAGTGGGGCCTGATTGAGCTATGGATCACATTATACGTCGGTATCCCTCAATATATATATATATATTCTTTATTGTACACCACAAAAAAAAAATACATACAGAACAAATATTTTCTAACAAAGTGTACAATGGGCGGTCTTATCGCACAGGGCAATCTCTTACAGACAACCTTTGGATGGACTGAACGATAGGTGAAGAAATAATGTAACTTAACTTACATCCTCAATGTAATGTAACTTACATCCAAGCTGTTTGCTTGCTGGTGGAAACGTGGCGTTATGCGTTTTATTTCAGAATTTTTAAGAATAAACCATTCTGCCGAACCAAGTTTCACTTTGAAGGTGTTTAAATTTTCTGTAGTAAACCTATCGTTTACAAGAATCTTACATTTTAGGGACACAGCTTTATTTTTTGTCAATACCGCTGTTTGTAACACATTAAAAGTTAGCACAAGAGGATATAATTTATTCAATGAAAATAGAAATACAAAACCATTTTGCCGGATAAAGTAGCAAAGAGTCAACTTTAGATCATCAAGATACAGATACTAAAACGCCCTAAAAATCATTCAAGATCGACAACCATAATTCTGAACGCCAAACCAGCCCATTTTCAACGACTCTGTGACGTAATTACCCGGTACCCGATAATTAAGTTGGGCCTATGTTGGACTACAAAGCGCACTGCCCCTAAGTTTGCCTATTACCGGACGCCTGCCTACCGGAGTTGGCTTCAATTTTGCTTTTATACTAGCTAACTAGCTGAGGTAAACAGTTTCAGGTGTTTTCAGCAGTAAATGTTGGTGTTGATTGTGGTGAAGCAGGTCAGTTTTTGGATTCTGTATTTTTTATTCCAATGTTGTATATACTAACATATAATAAAATTGTAACCCCCCGATGTCTGTGTTTTGAAGATATTAAGGAAATTTTATACGTCATTATATCAGCAATAGATGTCAAAAATAATACTTTTGGAGTTTTTGTTGGCTGTCACGGGAATGTTTGTACGCGGTTGAAGCAAAAACTAATGCACGAAATTGGATGCGGTTTTCACAATTGTAATATTACGGGTCTAACTTAAAATGTGGTACATGTTTTATATTGATACGCCGCCGCGCCGCCTAGATGTCGAGTTATCTATAAAAGAGTGATTTCCTTAACTGGTTCAGTACGGGGCATTCGGAATCCTTATGCCAGGAAACTGTCTGATGAATCTTAGTACTTTATTGTGAGAACAATTTTTCCATATTCATATTTTTTGTCAAGCATAAGTTTTCCATGAAAATCAAAATTTGTTTCTTCAGTTAACTAATATATTTCTTAAATTCGCGGCTTTTATACAAAAAGCCAAAAATGTTACAACATTTCAAATAAATATACGGGTTTACCACATAAATTATTATCATCATGTGCTATACATTCGCGGACTTGCTGACGACTCGGACACAATATATTCGGACACTCTCATTCGGACTAACAGTGATACACGTCCACAAAGCAACTTATTACCGAAAGATTCATACATATTATTATTTCAAAACTTTTTTATCTGACTGTACTTAACAGCTTTAATAGGTAATATTATTGTGTCCGAGTCGTCAGCAAGCCCCTTCGAGGAGCTAAACAGTCAATCATCACTTACATTATGACCGTCTATTTACACACAATGTCATAGACTGGCGGAGTATAGGTAAGCCTTCCAAACCGTACGTTGAAGGTTCAATCCCCAGCTTTCGGAATTCATTTTCAAGTACAATTAACTAATTTTATGATTTATTTTACAGTTACCAATCTAATATTTCCAAATAATAATTTCCACTTCTATGTTTATGCCAATATGATTTTAAATATTTCTATGGGAAGTAATGCAGTAAGTATTATTTTAGTCTGATAAGTACATAAATTCTTGCACTGCTAGGACTCTTTTTCGAGAGTATTCCACTACTCTGATAGCTCTAAAATTTTGCAAGTAGCAGTAAAAGTAAAATTTCTGTGCTACTGAAGGAACGACGGTCATTGATAAAATACCGTGGAAAGTAAAGAAATCGTGAGACGAATCCAAGCTTACCAACCATCGGCAACTGCGCAAACTGAACTAATCTGCCTACCGCAAAACTGCCTACCCAGGCTATAGAAGCCATATTTAGGGTCCCGGTTCCTCAAAAAGAAAAAAACACCCTTAAATTTCACTTCGTTGTCTGTCTTTCATGATCTTTTTCGCAGTAACTCAAGGACGTATCAAGTTGAAATAAATGTAAAATATTCAGGTCCATATTACCTTCGTACTGGGGTAGTCGGTTTCATCATCAGTCTAACGATTTCATCATCAGTAACGAGAACAACTGTCAAAGAACCACGAATGACAGCCTGGTACCGACGGATTAACGTTCTTTTCGAAATAAAGAACCCTTATCGCTTTGTAAATATGGTTCTACCTGTTGCAAATCTTGATCTGTGCGTATGGTAGTTACTTCAGTAGAAAAATAAGAAAAAGAAGAAAAGACGAATGAGATTAAGCCAATAAGTCCAAAGAGGAGGAGGCAAAAGCATATTATTATTATGGTAGCTGCATCTTAAATCTTCCACTTCTTTACCAGATAAGTATGGTTTATTTCTAGGTCCTAGCAAGTCCCGGCAAGCCTTTGCCAACGGGGTACCCAGGCACTTAAAATCCTATCTTATTAAAATTAAGAAATTCTTAAAGGGAATAGAAAGCCCGAAACCATCCAATTTTAAAGGTATATAGAGGTTGGAAGCACGACTGCTGATAGTTGGCCTGCTATATGTTGCAGTCCAAGTTTTTTATTATGTGTTTGCTCTTGACTCTAGTCTAGGTCAGAGGTGACAGAGATGGATTCGACGATGGAGTGAGCTTACCCAGAAGAAGCCTGTTTTCTTTGAAGAAATTCGGGTTGAATTCGTTCGGACACACAGAAGCAGGTAGTGAGTTCCACTCATTCGCTGTGCGCATTATTAAGGATGTTTGGAAGCGCTTAATGCGAATTGGTGGCACGGCATGGCAACCAGGTAAGGATGGTTACTTGCAGTGCGTCTAGATGTCCGATGGTAGAAGGGGGCTGGTGGGATGAGGTCGTGGAGTTCTTGAGCACACTCACCGAAGTACAGTCTGTAGAAGACCGACAAGCAGGCAACCTTGCGGCGATGAGCCAAGCTGTTAAGCTTGGCATCCACCAGATCAACGTCTCCAATGAGCCTCTAATTTTTGTTATCGATTGATTTGTACGTTATTTAATTTAACAGCCGGTGAAGCACGTGACCAAAGCCGCGGGCACAGCTATTAGCTAACAAGTAAAATTTCAAAATTTAAAAAACCCCCGACACATTTATCTTGCGAAAACACCCCAATTCAAACAGTAAAACGCCCATAACTTTTGAACGGCTGAACCGATTTTATTCAAACATAGCTAAGAACACTCTCGACAAAATCACCTTTCAAACAAAAAAAACTAAATCAAAATCGGTTCATCCGTTTAGGCGCTATGGTGCCACAGACAGACACACAGATACACAGATACACAGCAACACACGTGAAAGTTATAACACCCCTCTTTTTCCGGCGGGGGTTAATAAAATAGGTATTATTAAATATTAAACTTACTTTTAAGGTCTCACTGCTGGGCAAAGCTCTCCCCTGTAGCCTTGCACAGTCTTTTATCTAAAAAAAAACTACTCACTCAAAGATTACTAATAAATTAAAAATCACTCTATGTAAAGATACACATTACGCCAGTAAGAATTATTATTTAAGCACCATACAACAACACAATTGTATGCCTACGCAATACTTTCTAAAAATATTTCTTATTAAAATAATCATCAATTTTCGCTTTGTTTATGTTGGGTAGATGTGGGGGTCAAGATAGAAGTTCTTATGTTAACCGCAAATCACGAAAGCCTCGAAAATAAGATCTTAATCTCAGCCTATATAACCCCATAGATTTTCACGAATTCGATTGGTTTGCTTTCACCTATCTAAATTCCTATTTCAACTTTATAGCCTTTATATTACGCCTCGTAATCAAGTAAAATCCTTATGAATACAAATTCTGAACCTTCAAGCTCGTTAAATCCAGTATTCAATAGCATTTTTTACTTACGCATACAGTATAACCGTAAAACAGCCCTAAACAAAACCGCTATAAGTAAAATATTCCACAAACAAATCGTTTTCCCGACCCGACCAACTTAACTTTCAGATACAATCCCACTTCGTATATTTCACGCAGTTTCACATATAAACTACTTACACAAACAAAAATATTTGCGACAAAAAGAAGCGATAACATAAATCACTTGCGACGGACGAACTCGAAACTCGAAACTGATACTTGGGAAAACGCTCACACACCGAAGGGTCCTATCAGCTTATCAGAACTGGGACTGCACTGCAAGCTATTTGTCAAACTTTTGCCGGCAACGAAAACATAAGCGTACATAACCATTATAACTTAACCTCCCATTCCACCTTCCCCTACCATTGTAGCTAAATAAACCTTGATACAAAAGACAGGCAGGGAAGGCCAGGTTAACTGGTAACGACGGGCGACAGATTGAGAATATCATCTCATGTATAATTCACGCGCGAGTTTGAATCGAGAGCGCAGGAGTTAGAACATAATGCATTGCTGTTGCATTCTATGAAAGATTGTAGCGAATAAATGAATATATTACGGTGAAACGATTCCATTTGGATGAATATCTTATAGCTCATACTTTCGATATGGAAACATTGAAAACTGTTTTCCTATCAATTACTTGGGTGAACCAATGTATCAAGAATGTTTTGATAGAGTTTTCGCAAATGGTTGTGAGTGTAAAGTTTTTATCGTTTCATCTTCGTCTTTCCTCTATTACAAGGAAGGAAACTTAAGTAAACAGAAAGTTAGTGTGTATCATGTTTTTCTTATAAGGAAGGATTATCATGATCATCGATAAGTACCTACAAGGAAAATATGTCGCTAATGTCGCGATAAACATGAAAAAACAACAAACAAAAACCGGCCAAGTGCGAGTCGGACTCGCGCACGAAGGGTTCCGTACTTGGTAAATTGCGGTTTACGATTTATGACGTATTAAAAAAAAACTACTTACTAAATCTCGTTCAAACCAATTTTTGCTGATAGTTTACATGGTAATGTACATCATATATTTTTTTTAGTTTTATCATTCTCTTATTTTAGAAGTTACAGGGGGGGGGAACACACATTTTGCCACTTTGGAAGTGTCTCTCGCGCAAACTATTCAGTTTAGAAAAAAAAAATATTAGAAACCTCCATATCATTTTTGAAGACCTATCCATAAATACCCCACACGTATGGGTTTGATGGAAAAATATATTTTAGTTTCAGTTTCAAGTATGGGGACCCCCAAAATTTATTGTGTTTTTTCTATTTTTTTGTGAAAATCTTAATGCGGTTCACAGAATACATCTACTTACCAAGTTTCAACAGCATAGTTCTTATAGTTTCGGAAAAAAGTGGCTGTGACATACGGACGGACAGACAGACAGACAGACATGACGAATCTATAAGGGTTCCGTTTTTTGCCATTTTGCTACGGAACCCTAAAAACAACTAAAATAATACTGACAAAAACCCGTTTCTGGTCTAAGGCCTAAAGGCTGGTATCTGAATTATGTACTTGGAGTTGGGAACGTGTAAATTAATGCCAAAATTGGACAGCTTTCCAAATTAAAATATAGTTAGACAAATTTAATCAACTTCAATTTCTTGAGACTGGGTTAACTCATTCAATAAAAAAGTCAAAGAAAAAAGTTTATATCTTAGTAATAATTTATCTTCTTTTCCAATCCTTTACAGTGTAATATTTTAGAAAAGAATTACGAACACAAGTAAAGCATCGCAAACTAATTCGCATAATACACGTCCAATCGAATAAGCACCGACATTGCTATAAATCCGAATGCATAGCGCATTAATCCCACTTGAAAATCTCAGATATTACGAACTGTAACGTAAAGTGCTCATGAATCACTATTTCTGTCATTTAAATAAAGCAAGAATTTGTAAATGTCTCACACGCAAAATAGTCCGTATCTAAAGAGATTTTTTTCACTCGAATAACCACAAAATTATAAGTAAAACATCTAACAGAAATATGTAAAACGTTTAAAAAAAAAAGCCATGCATGAAGTTGCCCCTAAAAAGTTTAAAACACATTCGAAGCAAACTGAGTGCGAAGTGCGTCAATGACGTCACGACTTCTTTTTTTAATGCTCAAAGGGCGACTCCAGTTTTCTAATTATTTGCGGCCAAGGGCCAAAGCTTCGAATGAAGTGGACAATACATTTTAATTCGTGGTCTCCGCAACCATTAAGGGCCGGCCAATGAATTTGAAATAAGAACAGAATCAGAGGGTCGAATAGGCATAAATATGTAATAAGTATAATAGATTTCGCTAGCGGCTTTCTGTGTAAAGGTCGGAGTTCTTCCGTCAAAATTATTTCTGTTTTTACATAGTCGGGAAAAGTAATAAGAAGTATTCTATGTCTTTCTCTAAGATCAAAATTCTACAAAATTGATTCAGCGGTTTGTGCGTGAAAATTTAACAAACATACAGACAGACAGAGTTACTTTCACATTTATAATATCACTAGCTTTTTATTTTATTTGTATTTTATCTGATGTATAATAATATGTTGTGTGTCTTTTAGTCTGTGCTAAATAAATGTATTTTCTTTCTTTAGCTTCTGCCAGCGGCTTCAACCTCGTGAACACACACCCGCGATAAAAAAGGCTTCCATGTCTTATATTTATTTTCTATATATTCTTCTTCTATATCCTAAGACCTAATCCTAGTCAAGCTGTACCCCTGTGCCAAGTTTCATCTAAATCCGTTCAACTGTTACCTTAATAACAAACAGACAGACAGAATTACTTTCACATTTTTATAGTATTAGTAACACAGAAATAAATCTAACTAGATAACGCAAGTCTCTCCATCTGTATGAAAACCAAGCGTGCCTCTTGTTCACACGCAATTTAAAAACAAATTTACTTACCAATGAAAGAAAAAGTTTCCAATGCCTTGGCCAACTTTTTCTATACGGTCTTTACAGCTCAATATGGCATAACAGCATTTTTCTAGATTTCGGTGAAATGAAAAGCTCAAAATATTACAAAATTACGATCATTGATCGTAATTTTACTCCGTTTTTGACATGCGAAGTACATACAACGGCGTTGAAACATTAGGTCCATGGGGTCCGAGTGCGCATCGAGTTTTTCGAGAAATTAGTACAAAGCTCGTCGACTCTTCACGTGACCAGAGGGCTGGCCTTTTCTTCGGCCAGAGAATCAGCATTGCCATCAAACGTGGCAATGCTGCCAGCGTTCTGGGCACGTTTCCCATTGACATCGATGTGGACGAATTTTTTGATGCCCAATGAGGTCTTTTCCGTCTCCCTTTTGTATTTGTATATAGGTTGGTTTTTGTTTTTAGAATTTTCAATTGTATATATGTTATGGTACCAATAAAATAGCGTCATCTAGTAAGAATTATATCTGTGATTAGTACGGATTATGTATGTATCCGTATGCCGAACTACTTACATATTGATCTGCGTATTTTTATAGGTCACTGCGGTTTTCCCACGCAGGTAAGTGAACTGGATTTATTTTTTGCACGAGGAAGTTATCTTTCTAACGTTATGTGCGGGTGAATATTATACACGGGATTTATGTACCACGTATTGGTTCACAGGATTTGAAAAGCTACACGAAAAAGGTGAAAGTGTTTGGATGAATAAATGTGTATGGGAATATTTCTTATACTGTGAAGTAAGTAAAGCGAAGAAAGGAGTTGAAAGGAAATGTTTTCTTTTCGTTTTAGGCTTTTTGTTAAGACTGTAGGTGTTATTGTTTAGACTTTAATATACTCGTATCTAAATACTAGTGTTTGCCCATGGTTTCACCAGTTTTTCCTACAGAAACCGTGAATTTTTTTTCCCGGGTGTACCTACTACAAGACTATTATAATATTATACGTTATTAGGGTTTTGTACCCAAAGGGTAAAAACGGGACCCTATTACTAAGAATCCACTGTCCGTCTGTCTGTCTGTCTGTCACCAGGCTGTATCTCATGAACCGTGATAGCTAGACAGATGAAATTTTCACTGATTATGTATTTCTGTTGCCGCTATAACAACAAATACTAAAAACAAAATAAAATTAATATTTAAGTGGGGCTCCCATACAATAAAAGTGTTTTTGCCGTTTTTGCGATAATGGTATGGAACCCTTAGTGCGTGAGTGCGACTCTCACTTTGCCGGTTAATTGCATAAAATCTTATTACCTCGTACGAGTATTATTACGAAATACCTTCTTAGTTTTAAATCATCCGCCCTTTGCAAAGATCTTAGAATATTCGGCAATACCGATATATATTTTTCCATTTATCCATTGACAGCCAGCTATTTAATTTGTTTTGCTTTTCCTTAGAAAACTTCCGCACACTTTCTACCTATCTCCACCTCTGCAAAAAATCAACCGTCTTCAGATTTACACAAAAAGTCTGGCCTATGTCCAAAACTCCCTAATGGAATGCTGTGCGGCTGTGACCAACCAATTCACAAAGTACACTTGAATGTTAAAATTATGCTCCGTTTCATTCCGAATATCGTTTTACTAAGAAGCTTCTTGATGTATCGGTAACGCCAATATGAATGCATCGAATGTATTCGCTTTGGGCGTGAGTCGGTAAAGTTTGGAAGGAAACTATGTTGAAGTTTGTTGAAAACTATCCTGAACTCTTTTTGGTTTCTAGAAGGTTATAATTATATCAATAAGATAATTATAACCGTTAAAGCTATAACCTCGAGACAAAAACATGGAAATGTCAAAATAGTATGAGATTGACATGAGTTACCAAAACGTTATGCGGTCAATCCCGATTTCTCCCATTTCGAACATCGCTATCACCGATAGAGTCACATTTGGTTTTCGTATAACAACAGCCCAAAAAAAACAGCATTGCCTCAATTAAAAAAGTCAGTCTCTTATCATAATCGGACCGATTTTGATACAAGTCTGTCTGTCGTCTAGAAAATCTTTATAACGAATTTTATGATGATTGTGTAACAAAGACACCTTGTGCCTCAACAAAGTGACATTTTGTCAGCGAAAACGATTGTTAAGTATGAGGCCAAATTAACGTAATTTTGTGAGTAGTGAGTCGCGTAAAATGAGTTGCAGAATTTATGTTCAACTGAAAGTCAGTTGTGCTGCCAGACGGACGGTCGTAATTTCAGTTGCTATTCTACGTTTGTACGGGGCGCTGACGCTTGCCTCGCTACCGTCCCTCACCTCGAGCGCAATTCGGTTGAAATAATGTGCGTGAGTCAGCAGACAACTCATCGTCGCTGTGTCGCAAACAAGACTTCAGTAGGACACCGAAAACAGCGTAAATTCTGCGACGCATTTTACGCAACTCACAACTCACAAAATTACCTTCATTTTGCCTCACCCACACCCAATTTTGCATACACGTTTGGTTTGGATGACAATGCACTGTAAACTAAAAAGCTTGTTTAAAAAAAGCTTTTTTCAATTGGAAAAAATATTAACTTTTCGACAGTGACTGTCGCTGTTTAAACGTCAATTTACAAAGACGAGGGTCTTTGTCAAGTGACGTTTAAACTTTTGAGGATGGGGCCACCTCTGGTGTCAGATTTGATTAAGCTCAGACCCTCACTGAAAACGAAAATATAAAAAACCTTCACCAAAGCCCATTAATATTTCATCAAACACAACATTATTAAAACCTCTTGCCCACATAAATTTAAAAAGCAAACACAACATCTCGTCCTCTATTAAGATGCAACGTTCAGCCTCGTATCAGGGATGTTGCTCGTTAAATTTTCAATCTGCCGCGAGAGGCAGGCTAATGACAGCTCAGTCATTACGCGTGGCTTTCTCTATGGACCTCCGTCTAGTCAATGGATAGTAAAAAACTTGGTTTTAGTGAAAAAATGGTATGTATGGATGGATCGATACGGGCGGTTGTGAAAAGACCGAGTTGGGGATGGTTTTTCATGTGGCTGGTATCAATTATATTGTGGTTTAGTTAATCTTAAGTTTGTGCAAAGAATGTACCATGTCCAATGAGCATAATTAGAGCAGCTCAAAACAACTAGAGGATCTTGAACTCCTTTTTTTCCACATTTCGGAAGAACTTATCGAGTAAGAATCGAGGTACTTAGTAGTTAAATCAATGCAATTTGTACTGTAAACTTTACACTATGTTTTTGCACTCCATTGTCTTACCTACAATCATCTGCCTAGCCTTTTGCCCAATTGTTGTTGGGGTCGGCTTCCAGTCTTACCGGATTCAGAGGAGTGCCAAAATTTAACATGGAGCGACTGCCTATCTGACCTCCACAACCCAGTAACTGGGTAACACGTACCATACCCCTTGGCAAGACTGGTGTCAGATCTCAAGCTAACGACTGTCAAAGATCTTCAAATGACAGCCGGGACCAAAAGCTTAACGTGCTTTTCGAGACACGGAGGAAACTCGGTATGTTGAAATGGTTACCCATCCACGGACCGACCTCAGAAAGCGTTGTTTAACCTTGAAGATCGACCCGTGCAGCTGTTATTATTTAGCCACGAGCACCTCATTTTTTTTTACCTCCAATATTCTCATAAAATTAAGTAGATAGAGCCCCTAATGCAACGCTTACTTATCTAATATTAATATCAGCAAGAGCTCTATAAATTGCAGAGACATCAGCAAAATAAGCACTCAAATAAACTTGCTACATTGCAATTAAGCACTGCACATCTTAATCTACTTACATCTACTAAAAGCATAGCAAGACTTTCTAAAAACTGCTGACATAATTCCTTCAAAGATATATGTATCACCCACTGCTTTACTTACACGAAAATACTTAAATCCGCTAAGTTTAATCATAATATTTTCATACTCCTTTCAAAGCGCGACGAAGAAAATCGAGTCAAAGCGTAGATTTTATTTACTACACATGGGTGTAAAAGGGGATCCTCTTTGAGATAAAAAGATGGTACGAAAATGGTACTATCTTGTCGAAACAAAGTCGGAGATACAGTAAAGAAAATGCTGGTTTTCTTTTGCAAATAGTTTAAATAAAGTCGTAGCTTACATACACTTCTATGTGATGTTGACATAGAGTGCAGATTGTATTAACCAAATGTTCTTATTTTCAAGGAAGAAGAAATTGGTATACAGGAAATTAGTTTGGCTAGCCATCTTGTCAGTCTTCTGTTTTATTTATTCTTGAGCGGTTCTTTTAGATATTTCAAATTCATAATCTAGACAAGTAAAATTTCAAAATTTAAAAAACCCCCGGCACATTTGTATTTCGTGCTACATAATTTATCTAGAACATAGTAGATTCACATCGATCGGCAATCTATTGAACACGTAATTATGACACGATATGTTGCGAAAACACCCCGATTTAAACAGCAAAACGCCCATAACTTCAGAACGGCTGAACCGATTTTATTTAAACATAGCTAAGAACACTCTCGACAAAATCATCCTTAAAACAAAAAAAAAATCAAAATCGGTTCATCCGCTTAGGACTGATAAACACATTACCCTCCTTCGGCAGTCGGGTAAAAAGAACAGTTTTTTCTGGAGTAGGTTTTTTTTCAAGAGTACGATGATAAAAATATGGTTAGGCGGTCAGCCGTAGCTACTGATACTAATACTGATAGATGATTGTAACACATTAAGTATTTTTTAAGTTCATAATAATAGGATCCCATTGATTTAAACATAATTTGACTTTAATTAAAAACAAGTCAGACACACAGATACACAGCAACACACGTCAAACTTATATCACCCCCCTCTTTTTCCGGCGGGGGTTAAAAATGTAGTAAAGTAGCTAGCATCTGCCATTGGCATAAAGTGCTGATAATTTAAGCTAGAAGTTCTTCCAAGGAAGGTATACAGGAAATTACTTTCGTTAGCCAGGATGTTAAATAAAGAAGACATTGGTCTTATATTATCGTGAACTAATTTTTTGCATTTTTTGTAGTTTAACGTCATATAGGCAACTATGGTATATGGTATAACTATGGTATGACGTTAAACATACAAAAAATGCGTATACGTATATGCGTAAAAAATGTTATTGAAACTGTCATCCGCACCATGCTACAGCGCAAAGAGTGTAGTTTAAAAATTTATAATTCATAATCTTGAAACACAAGAGGTGAAATATATATCTTTTATTAACGGATCACATGTGTACCTACATACATCTTACATAATAGTACGTGCATCGTGTGAACTTTCCACAAACGAATGTATGATGTTTATTAATCTCGCTGAAGTTTTGCAATACAGACAACTCGTAGAACTAAAACTTAAGTGAGAACGAGGATGTAGCGATACACTTTACTACCTATAAACAGTGTGCTTCTCTTAGCTTATATTATTTTGTGAATAAGTACTTATGATTAGAATTAATATTTGTTTCGGGATATTTACCATGTACCTATATTTTGATTTGTATTTTGTTTTTTTTTTTTTGTATTTTTGGATACAAATATGATATTAATTCTTATGATTGTGACTATGTCAGCTTAGAAACTTATATTAAGTACTTATGATGTACTGAAACTTGAAATTTTCAGTCTTTTTTTTATTTTAAACCCGATGCTTATATTAACCCATGCTTTTTCAACTACATAATGTATTTAGTAGACATGCTTCGATAGACAATCAATCGAAACACGTTATCATAAAGTACCCCGATATAAAGAGTAAAATGCGAATAACTTTTCAACGGCTGAACCGATTTTCATCATAGCTAAGAACACTCTCGACAATGTCATCTTTCAAACGAAAAAAAAAAACTAAATCAAAATCGGATCAAACGTTTAGGAGCTATGATGCCACAGACAGATACACACTTCAAACTTACAACTTACTCTTTTTCCGTCAGGGGTTAAAATCAATTTGTTAAACGGATTTATGTAATACTAGCTTCTGCCAGCGGCTTCGCCCACGTGTTAAGTGTTTTATCACCCCAAGCGAACATTATACCGGGATAAAAAGTAAAAGTAGCCTATGTGCTATTCCTGACTATAATCTATCTCTGTGCCAAATTTCATCGAGATCCGTTCAGCCATTTGAGTGTGAAGAAGTAACAAACATACAAACGAACACACACACACTCACTCACAAACTTTCGCTTTTATAATATTGGTGTGATTTGTTCAATATTCAAACTGTACTGTTCTCATGTACATAGTGATACAAGGGTAGTGTTAATCCCACAAGGTATTCTGCACCAGTCAATCGATTGGGTTTCCGTATATGTTCTTAATAAAAATAATTAAGATCAAGACGTTTTATAATACTTAAAGAGTGTTCTTAAGAGGATACGGGGGCAGAGAGCGCCGACTGATTTTCCTAAGTATAAAGTCATAATTCGAGGTTTGGCTATTGTTTATTTTCTCCTCCAATATTGAACCAATTTAAAAGATATTCCATAAACTGAAAATGAAAGATACATTCTATGTCCCTATGTTTTCCTTTTTGATGACACATTATCTTTAGAAGCACTAGAACCCTCAAAAAATACTCAAGATTGCGCTGTCAAGAGAGGCTTAGCGTAAAAATTAGACAAATATAAATGAAAAAAGGAAAACATAGGGACATAGTATATATCTTACTTTACCAGTTTATGGAATATCTTTGAGGCAGAAATAGATGAGAGCCAAACCTCGAATTATGACTTTTACTTAGGAAATTCAGTCGGCGTTCTCTGCCCATGTTTCCTCTTAAAACCACCTATTTTCGTACCATTACATTACTGAAGAAAATATTTGTTAACTAAAAGGACACTAAAGAAAAACACAATGTACTTGAACTCAGCACTCAACCAACGCGATCCTTTTGAAAAATATTGACGAGCAAAGTTTGACGTCAGACGATGTTTCTGGCGCCGCGCGAAACTCTGAACACCCATTCTTATCTAGAAACGATTCAATAAAAATCAGTTTTCGAAGTTGTAGAGGTAAACCGATTTGTCCGGTGTTATCAAGGAAACTGCTCTTAGTTCACAAGTATGAATGCTTTCCAAATGGGTGCGTTGACCGGGTTAGTTCAGCCAGTAGAGATGATGAATGGGATTTTTCGACGTGCGATGGTGCAAGATTGATTTCTGTAAGGGGAAAAATGTTTTTGCAGAGGGATGGTAAACATGGAGAGAACAAGATGGAAAATTATCATACGTGGTTCACTATTACATGAATGTGTATGTAGGTATGTGCTGAGAATTTCTTGAAAGCATTTTAATTTAAACATAAAAAACAAATGAGGATCTACTTGATTCGGCTTCAAAGATAGCAAGTATTCGTATATTAAGTAGCAGATATCCTCAGAAATCGGGGCGCTCAGTATAGAATAAAAAATTCAAAATCCATCGGCTCCTTCTCTTTAACCCCTGAAATCTGAATTAAGAATTTGCAGTTGAATATTCGTCTAATTTTACTTTTAAAGAAGGTTTTGACACGTTCTTCATTCAAAATACTCATTTCAGAAACCGGCCCGTTCCGGTTTTAGCTGATCTGATACCAGATACATTATTTCCAAACTTCCCGAATAACCATTTCCTTCCTTACCTGAACGGTTCCCTATAGCCGAAAACCGACTTGAAACACGCCATACCACACAACGTAAATGTAGCATGCTCATTGGCTACATTTTCATCTTGCAGTTTTGCGTTACGTAATTGTCCAATGAGGTGAGTTGGGGTTGTTTGAGATAATCGGGTGTTACTAGTGTTTTTCTAGGGATGTAATGGAGGCTGTCAGCGGAGGCGGAGGCGAAGGTGGAGGCCCTTAAGTGACATTATATCAACGATAGCGATACCTGAAATGCAAAATGTTTGGAATAGACTTAGGCCCAGAATTTACCCAACTGCCGAAGGAGGATAATGTGTTTATCAGTCTTTGTATGTATGTTTTTTCCTATGTGGCGTTCTAGAGACCAAATGCGTTGGCCGATTTTGATGATTCTTACGTCAATCGATTACTCTTAATCTTGCGAGTGTCACTGGCTACAAAATTAGAAAAAAAAAACACAAAACTGTTACTCATTTAGTACTGAACTCAGCGCGTTGAAGCAAAAACTTAACACTTCTATTGCTACTACATTAAAGGGTCGCTCATTTGGATGAATCCGATTTGTCTTATTAGACCTCAGTTACAACTTGCGGAGGCAGACGCGGAGGTTTGATTTATTGCGGATATTCCACGTTTGCAGAGATGGAGGTAATGTTACGCTACTACAGCCCTATTCCAGACTTCTAGTTTCGGATTACACTTCATGTTTTCGAGTTCATAGTAAATTTAATAATAGTTACAGTGCCTCGGGGAACAATAGCTGGTTTGCTTTGTTGCGTCAGAAAGTTCTAAATGGATTCCTTCTGTGTATGTTACTGCGTTTTAATTTATTGGTTTCTGTTTCGTAATGTTAAACTGATTTAATCTTTTCTAATGTTTTGAAGATGTCCATAAATATGGGTAATATTTGTATTTTATATAGTAAAATCACGAGTGTATTCCTCGAAGAAGAGGTAAGGCAGAGGTATACCTGTTAGTTCACTCACATTTCGCGAATTATGTTTTTAAATCCCTTGTTGGCAGGCAGCAACCCGGGTCATGCTCAACAGTAGCAGTACTGTTGTAGGTAATTTCTCAATAAGTAAATGACATATTCCCTACATTATGTTATCTATATCTATACTTATCAATACTAATATTATAAAGCTGAAGAGTGTGTTTGTTTGTTTGAACGCGCTAATCTCAGGAACTACTACGGGTTCGAATTGAAAAATTCTTTCTGTGTTGGATAGTCCATTTATCGAGGAAGATTATAGACTATATAACATCACGCTACGGCCAATAGGGGCGGCGCATAAATGAAAAATGTTGCAAAAACGGGAAAAAAATATTCCTTATTGAGAGCTTCCGTTGCGTGCGCTGCGTAAACGGTTAAAGTTACGCAACAATCATGTAGGGTAGGTAGGGTAGGATAGGTAGGGTAGATGGGTAGGTAGGTAGCCACAGTTGACGGGAGCGTAACCGCGTGGGACGGCTAGTTCTACAATGAAACTGTTATGAAGTAATAAAACCGATTATGTCTTTCTAGAAAATATACTACCAGAGGTTCACCTTCTGACTACTGTGACAGACAAAACCGCTTGACAATTCCAGGAAGACCACCTCTAAGGCTTCTTCTCAAATCGAGAATGTAATTTAATGTAATGTCTGTTGTGCCGCTACCGTTTCTATGGCAACAAGATTTACAAAATTCAGTGGAAATAATTCGGAAGACGGGGAAATATTTTTTGTGGAACAGCAAGCATCTAAGTTAAATACACAGTTATTTTTGTTAAAAACATTCAAATTATTAGTAATTTGTCCTAACTTAACGTATGTATAACTTGTCAGTGTCATGAAAACTGATAATATAAGTTGGTAATATATCAATAAATTGATTAAGTTATAAAAAATAACCAGAAGGCCAACCAAATTCAGATAGTTAAAAAAAGAGTTGAAATTTAAGCAATATCATCTCGGCAACAATTAGGCCCACTTGCGTGAAATCAGTTAGTTGCTACCAAGACATTAAATTGACAGTATGTCGTACAATATTGCCAATTTAACCTCGTGTTAGCAACCAACTCTGAGTTAAGTTTTTACGCAAGTGGGCCAGAATGTCATAAACTTGTCGAATCGTAATAGAGATGTTTTTGACAGACTGATGGCTGATTTCTGAATTGAGTATTTGTAGATAAGAACTTGTCAAAATATACTTAAATGCCAAATTTTACAGGTTTTTATACATAAGTAGAGATTAACAAATACTCACGATGCAGGCAGAAATTCCTAGTGTGGTAACTAAAAACTCAATGTCAAATACTTAAATCAGAAATCGGGGGTGAGACTGAGATGCGATTACGAACGTTGGTTTAATCTACTTCTCTTTGTCAGAATAGTCTTCACGTTTTCAAATATCCCATTCATAGTACCCCCAAACTGTCACCCATCCTTTGCACAATACGATTTGAGTGGAAAATTCGGAAAAAGAGGTTCTATTGCAGAGCCCTTCGCGTCGGAATGCACATAATTCCGCTCCGCCCAATATCACGCGACGTGAACTATTGCGACGTGCTACTATCCGATGGCAGATAGCTAAGGTTGGGAGTGCTATGGGAGATCGCGATTTTATATTAGGCGATACTACTAGACAAGTAAAATTTCAACATTTTAAAAGCCCCCAACACTGTAGACACGCCTCGATCGACAATCTATCGAACACGTAATTATGACACGTTATCTTGCGAAATCACCCCAATTCACTCCCAAATAATGCAAATAAGCCTATGCAAATTCAAACAAATAAAATATAAAAATTAAAAAAAAACCACTACACATTTTTATTTCATGCTACATAATTTATCTAGCATTAGACACGCTTCGATCGACAATCTATCGAACACGTAATTATGACACGATGATATCTTGATTCTTGCGAATACACCTCGATTCAAACAGTAAAACGCCCATAACTAGAACGGCTGAACCGATTTCCATCAAACATAGCTAAGAACTCTTTCGATAAAAACACCTTTCAAAAAAAAGAAACGAAATCAAAATCGGTTCATCCGTTTAGGAGCTATGATGCCACAGACAAATACACAAAGACACAAACACACAGGTACACACGTCATACTTATAACACCCCTCTTTATCCGTCGGGGGTTAACAATAAAGGGACGGTAGTTGGGACGGGTGATCTGAGTTGATCATTACTAGAATTACTTGGACTACCTAGAATTAGTTACTAGGTGGTAACGTGTAGGATAGGTAGGTCTGCAACGCTTGGCCTATGGCCTAGAATTCCTTTGTCAAGAATATTTATGCTGATAGTTGCTAATAATTGGGTTTGTAATTAGTTTTTATCAAATAGTAGCAAAGGAGATACATACTGAGGTGCCGCTATGAAATACAGTTGTCATAAATTGGTGCCTTTGTAAGTCGGTTGGTTGGAGTATATTAACGAGCTAGTGGTGGCACCGCACTCACCCTTTGACTAATATTTTTAGACGGCTTCTAGAAAAAAAAGGCTTAATCTGTTGGAATAAAAAAACAAAACATTTAAAGCGAAAAATTACTTTCTTTTCGGAAGTCGGTTTCTTTGGTATTGGTACCAATTTTTTTTTCGTTTTTGCCCATGACTTTCGAAAAGAAAATTATTTTTCGCTTTGAAGTGTTTTGTTTTGGAAGTATTTTTGTTAAAAAGTTATATATTATCTTTTTATTTTTGGTACATTATATTACCAAGAAAATACCGATTATTAAGGATAACTCAAAAACTACTTGTCACATCTTGATCAAATTGAAATGGGACCACATGAGAAGAACCAGCTTTCAAATAAAAAAAAGTAATTATTAAAATCGGTTCATATAATAAATACTTCTGAGGCAACACACACATAAAAAAATACTGTCGAATTAAGAACCTACTCCATTTTATAATCGATTAACAAAACAGAAGAACTAGACCTTTTAACATCTTTTAATACCTACAGCAATCCCTGCTGAACTATCTGTAAAGCAAAATCTTTATAGAAGCAAATTATTGCTAAATAAGGCTTTACATATACAAATTAAAAAAATCATCCCTAAAACCAAAACAAACCCAGTGTATCCCCCGCTTAACACCAGAACAAGACTGTTATTTTCAGTGCGATGCCCTAAGGGAGATTGACCCGTGAATGACCGAACATTTACTTAGATATATGCACCTCCACACTACTCGATGGCACCATGAACACGAAATGACACGTAAGTGCTAGTAACTTATGAATTAATTTGACAGCCGCTTGTAAGTTTCAAAGGTTATCCTCGTATGGAGTTGTGGGAATTGTGTAATTGGATTTTTGTTGGAGTTAGTTCTGAGTCAGATGAGTTAAGTGTTAGTTTTCCCATGCAAGATGACTGTCTCGACGCTGACTGTTTTCTTTGGTCTAGTCTTTTTATTTTCTACCCGACTGCCGAAGAAGGGTAATGTGTTTATCAGTGTATGTATGTTTGTCCCTATGTGGCGTTCTAGACACCAAACGCGTTGGCCAATTTTAATGATTCTAACGTCTGGCTACATTAAAATTGGAAAACAAAAAATTGGCTGATTTTGGGTACCTTATTGTGGGGGACCATTTTTTTCTTGTAATCCCATCGTGTCTATCAAAATAAAGGGTTTTAAGAGGTTATTTCAAAAAGACAAAATGCTAACGGATGCTTCAAGGTTTCAACCGTGGAGTTCCCGTTCCCGTGGGAATACAGGGATAAAAAGTAGCCTATATCACCCGGGGATATAGGCTACTTTTTTAATTTTTGAAATAGGTCCAGTAGTTTTCATGTTTATTCATTACATACAAAAATCCAATTTTTTTCTTTATAATATTATTATATATATAGTAATATTATATTATAGTATTGTAGCGTTGTGAGATCTCAACTGAAAATAGTCGAATGATACTAATATCAAAATTAGTCGGTCAATAGTCACATCTCTAAAAACACGGCACAACTCTAACCTTCCGGAGTACTGTCACTCGGTCATTTGGATTCCGGTGGCTTAGCTAATTACATATTTTCTATCCTCACGATTCTGGTGCCCCGATTTAGGGTGAGTTTCTCATTAGTTTAACTATTGTACCTTATTCTTTGTGCCAGGCGACCAATATCGATTCCATCACCTAATTAATATCAGTTTTGCACTGTCATGTTGGACGCGTGGCTAAGGGTCGCCTGGGACAAAGGAATTTGCTATGAGCATTGGATTGTGTCTCCGTGTTATATTGTAAGTGATCACGTTTACTTATGTTATTAAATGCTAGCGTGTTCATACTTAACCTAACTTTGCATCTGTCAATGTGCTTGCTATCTTTGCAAGTTTCTTATCTGTAAACCGCTGCGATGTGCTGAGCTTTCACCTACAATGTTCCCATACCGTTCCTTGGCCTAAAATGGGGACGAAGCTGGTACATCGCAAGCGGCTTGCTGCTTTTTGCACCGCATCTAACATGCGCACCCTATGGTGCTTTCAGGGCTCCTTGTACGGGCTGAGGCTTGCCTTTCTCCCACGGCTGTACGCTGCCAACTACCTGCACGCTGCCAACTACCTGCACTACCTACGCCCACCGCCAGGTCCTTTTACCTGACACCTGCGGCTTACCGCCGTGCCAGCCTACGCACGCTGCCCGGTCTTGCCTGCCTACCTGCGGCCTGCCGTCGCGCGAGCCGGTGCCAGCGCAGCCTACCCTGCGCACCCCTAGCTGCTCCGGTCCCGGCGACCAATCGCTGTGCCGGTGCGCAGCTTACCTAGCGCAGACCGCTAACTGGTAGTTAGGAGGTAGTTAGAGAAACAGCTTGTAATTTAATACATATATTTAAAGTTAAATAAAACAGCTAGGTCGAGGGTTCTAGCGCCACTCAGTTCTGTACAAACGCCGTCACGCGGATAAAATAGAAGGGGGTACCGTCCCTTGGCAGCACGTGGTAGACGCGGGGACCGGTCAGCACCGGCACAGCGATTGGTCGCCTGGCACAAAGAATAAGGTACAATAGTTAAACTAATGAGAAGCTCACCCTAAATCGGGGCACCAGAATCGTGAGGATAGAAAATATGTAATTAGCTAAGCCACCGGAATCCAAATGACCGAGTGACAGTACTCCGGAAGGTTAGAGTTGTGCCGTGTTTTTAGAGATGTGACTATTGACCGACTAATTTTGATATTAGTATCATTCGACTATTTTCAGTTGAGATCTCACAACGCTACAGTACCCCGGCTGCAGAGAGAGGATTTTACCTGTGTAAAATCCGCTAGAACTTACTATACTTTCCACTATCTAGTTCAGAAGCCAGCCAGTAACACCTTTGGCTGGTTTCCTACTTGTCATGAAAGTGTCTCATGTTAGTTCTGGTGACGTACCTCTATTGGTATGTTTACCCTTGGGGTCAGTGTAGTCTCGTGTGTAATTGTTAGAGTGTTAGTGGGAGTAGGTTTGGTTAGTATAGCGGTAGTAGTTTTTAGTGGGTTAGTGGGAGTTGGTATGGTTAGGTTTAGTAGTGGGTTCGTGTTAGGGGGAAATGGTTAGGTAGGTTGTTGATATTGTAACTAAGTTAGTGGCATCGACGTCTGGTGTATCATGTAGTATTATTGTTTGGCTGTTTGTCAAACTGGTTGCGGTCACCTCTCTTGTAGGCGCCGTCTTTATGATGTTCGTTATATTTTTATTTTTGAACATGAGTAGTACAACACAAAAGTTAAAGGTAGTTACCATAGAGAGCTACTCTGCCAATAGTAAGTAACACCCCTGTAGGGTCCTCAGTATTCTCCATGGCAACGCCATATTTATGTAGTTGATTAGTAGATTAACTATTGCTTAGTAGTTAGTTATACTTGAACGCACCTGCACAGTCTGGTTGCGGTCACCTTTTTGTAGGAGCCGTCTTTAAGATGTTCTTTTAGAACATGACATGACAACACAACAGCTAAGGGTAGTTACCATAGAGACCTGCTCTGCCATCAAAAATTAAACACCCCATTGGAGTCCCCAGCATTCTCTATGGCAACGCCGTTCTAACGAATAATTAAATTTTTGTCGAGACTATTTTCAATTGAGAAACCCCTCACAAGCGAACTCACGCAACTCTGTAGGCAAGAACTTTATTTACTCTAGTAGGTGAGATTAGTGTGATCACCAACTGACCAGTAGTTAGGTACCAAAGGAGCTTAGGACTCCTGCAGCCAAAGTTAAATAGATAAACCCTTGTTGGTGAATGACCTCCCACGAGATGTGGTGGTAGTAGTCCCTTGGCATCGTTTGACCCAGTGTGAGTCAAACGCTAGCTAGCTAGGCCTACGGGACTACTGCGGATTCTTCCACTTTAGATCCTTGATATGCCAGGTACCCAGTGGTTTTCCCTGTATATCTACCAAGTCATACACCAGTGGAGACAGTTTCTTTGATACCCTGCATTTTACAAACTTAGGTGCCAGTTTTTTGCTGAAATATTTGTCCTTATCGCTCTGGTAGTACGTACGTTTCCAGACTACATCTCCCACATTGAATTCCACGTCCTTCCTACGAAGGTTGTAGTTACTAGTGTTCCTAGAGAATGCTTTCAGTAAAGCTGTTTGTACCTTGTCGAAGATGCTAGATAGGACACCCAAGTTCTCTGCATAGTGGTCCCTTGGTTGGTATATTATTTCCTTTATATCAGTGTCCTGATAGTGAGAACCGTCAGCGATCAACTCCCTACCATAGACCAGAAACGCTGGTGTGTAGCCTGTGACCTCACTGGTTGAGCTGTTTAGTGCAAACTGAACCTTTGGGATGTGTAAGTCCCAGGAGTGCTGGTCATCATTGATAAATGTGGATAACGCCGTGATTATAGTTTTATTGTAGCGTTCCACAGTATTCACTTGTGGTGTATATCTCGGTGTGTAGTGTACATCAGGTATATTGTATTTTTTAAAGAGGTTTTTCATTTCATTTGATGTAAATTGTGTTCCGTTATCCAAAATTACAACTTGTGGTATGCCATGGACCAAGAATATACTGTCTTCTAATAGTCGTACTATAGTAGTGGCATTAGCATTCCTTATGGGAAATAGTTGGCAGTATTTAGAGAAACAACAAGTAGCAACAAATAGATATGAGTTTTGACGTCTAGAGAACGGCAGTGGTCCCACTATGTCTATACTCAGCATTTGGAAAGGACGAGAACACTCTTTAGGCTTCCCCATTAGTCCTAGGGGGGCGTGATTAGCTTGTTTGTGAGCGATACAAGTGTCACATGCCGTTACAAACCTCACCACGTCACCATGCATCCCTGGCCAGTAGTAGCGTAGTGTTAGTCGTTTGTATGTTTTATGGATACCTAAATGAGCTGCGGTTGGTTCAGCATGGTTATTAGTGATTATTTGTTGCCTATCTTCCTTAGGAATGACTTCTTTCCAATCGAACTCACATAGTATTGCGAATTTACTTTTTTCATAACGGTATAGTTTGTTATGTTTTACCGTGTAGTTTGGGAATGCTGAAGGGTCTCGTTGGCAACCATTGTAGATATTTTGGTACCAAGTGTCGTCTGTCTGTTTAGGCGGGCTTGACTGTGTAGTGTTTTCTTGTGTGAGAGCTGCGATCGGACAAGCACGTGACAACGCGTCTGGTAAGGTGTTATCTGTACCACGTCTATGTTGTATGTCAAAGTTAAAGGCCGACAATCTTATACCCCAGCGCGCCAATCGTCCTGAAGGGTTTTGAAGTTTGAGAAACCACTTTAGTGCGGAATGGTCTGTGAACACTGTGAACTTGATGCCATTTTCTAGGTAACAGCGCCAATGTTCCAGTGCCGAAAGTACAGCTAGTGCTTCCCTTTCCGTGATGCTGTAGTTTTGTTCTTGCTTAGACAAGGATTTACTCATGTATGCTATGGGATGTTCAACGCCGTCCCTAATTTGTGTTAGCAAACCGCCGATACCATAGTTACTGGCATCTGTGTGTACTTCGAATGGGATGGTGTAATCTGGACACGATAGTACTGGGGCCGATATTAGTATTTCCTTTAGTTTAGTAAAGGACTCTTGACAATCCTGAGACCAGTCAAAGGGAGGTGCCTTCTTACTTGAGCTTGTGAGTCTATTTAGTGGTGCAGCTAGAGTACTGAAGTTTGGTACGAAACGTCTATACCATGATGCCGTTCCTAAGAATCTTTTTACTTCTTTAGGATTGGTGGGTATTGGGAAGTTCTGTATAGCTTCTACTTTTTCCGGGTCTGGATGTAGTCCCTTAGAGTTAACAATGTAGCCTAGATATTTCAATTCATCACGGAAAAATTGGCACTTATCCATGTTTATTGTTAAGTTTGCGTTAGATAATTTATTGTATACTTTAGTTAGCAAGGCTATATGGTTCTCAAAATCTGACGACACCAGTACTATGTCATCCAAGAAAGCAAAGACCCTATTCTCAAACTCTGGTCCGTAAAACATTTTATCTACCATTCGTTGTTGCGTAGCAGGCGCATTTGTTAGTCCAAATGGTGTAGTTTTAAACCTGTATGTTCCCCGGCCAGGTATGTAGAACGCTGTTTTGTTTTTGTCAGTTTCATTTAGTGGTAACTGCCAGAAGCTTTTGTATAGGTCAATGCTAGTTAGGTATTTTGCATCCCTCAGGTTATCTAGTATTTCCGAAATGTATGGCAAATTGTAAGCATCTTTTTTTGTAATAGCGTTTAGTTTCCTACTATCCAAACAAAACCGCAATTTGCCGTCCTTTTTCGGTGTTAGTAGGACTGGGGAAGACCATGGACTTTCACATGGTTCAACCACATCCAGGCCAAGCATTTCGTCCAATTCTTTACCGAGAACACGCTGTTCTTCCGGAGACATCCTGTAGTAACGTTGCCGTATAGGGGGTGCATCACCTGTGTCTATGCTATGTGTTATTAAGTTACAAGCTGTTTCTCTAACTACCTCCTAACTATCAGTTAGCGGCCTGCACAGCTTACCTAGCGCAGACCTAGCCGTTACAGTATAGATATAGAAGTATAGACTTATATGCTCAAATGTACCTTATTCGTAAAAAAAATGCTGTGCAGTCGGAGAATACATATTCGCGATCTGGCTGACCAAAACCAGATGTATCCTCATAGCATGATTTTCTTCTTGTTTACGTCTTTTTAGTTCGTTCCTTAATAAGTCGGGTTTTTTGAATTTTTTTTACTTTTTATTGTGTGAGAATGTGGTCACCTCTGGTGTCAAAGTTAATTAAGCTACCTCTAGTAACCCCACAGACCTCTGACTTGGCTATTTTGGATCAAATAAAATTATAAATTTGCGAAATATGGGTACCTAGTGCTGGTGACATTTTTATAAAAGTTCTTTAGACCAATTAAAAAAGTATCTAATACAAAAAGCTTATTATTCTGTTAATGTTTATTTAAATGAGAAATAATAATAATCATTTTTATTTTTATTTACGGGATGACCATAATGCCTTTGGTGTGGGATGCAACATGTGTCGATACCCTTGCGCCATTCCATCTTCTTAGCATGGCGGGCTGTGCTGGGGCGGCCGCTTCTGGTGCTGAAAACTTCAAACGGCGCAAATATAACAACCTTATTGGCAGTTATATGTTTGAGCCGTTTGGGGTTGAGATATTAGGTCCATGGGGTCCGAGTGCTCACCGAGTGTTTCGAGACATAAGTAAACGGTTAGTCGACTGTTCACGTGACCAGAGGGCTGGCCTTTTCTTCAGCCAGAGAATCAGCATTGCCATTCAACGTGGCAATGCTGCCAGCGTTCTGGGCACGTTTCCCATTGACATCAATGTGGACGAATTTTTTGATGCGCAATGAGCCCTTTTCCTTCTCCCACATCACATCACATCAAATCATCAGCCTATTAATGTTCCCACTGCTGGGACACAGGCCTCCCCTCTGTGAGAGGGAAGCCTTAGTTTCCTTCTCCCCTTTGTATGTAATTTTGTTTTGTTATTAGTCATAAGATTAGAAATATTCATTGTATATATTATTAAAGAAAATAATTGAGATGAGTAATTTTCCAATAAGTAAAATTATGTAATGTAAAAATGATGCAATTGTTAATTAATGCATAATTGAATCAAGTTATATTTTATTCATTTTATTGTTATATTTCTGCACACCTGCATACTGCGTTCTGATTGGTAGTTTCTCAGCGGTCTCCTAATTAGTTTCATTGGTGAAATCGACCCTAAACTATGTTCCAAAAACAGCGGAAGGTGATTATTTTGAAAATTGTATTATGGTATGATGAATATTTATTTCTTTTGTTTTTATCAAAATCAGAGGCTTGCTCTAACTCTCAGAGCCAGAGGTTACAGACATCCTCAATTCACGTTTATCTCTTCCTCCTGACCGCTTACACCCATTAACTACATTAGCAGCTTCGTTTAAAAGATCAAGATTTATTTGTCGGTCAACCATTTTCCTCCATTTTCTTATTTCCTCATAGTCTAAGATTCCATGTTAAAATCTGCAGGTATTATTGTTTCTCATAAAAAAAAAAATGAATGCTGGTAGAATAGATTGCTGCAGGGTATGGTGCTGATGTTGCATACGTACCAGCAAAAGCGTCCTAGTGCTGGCCAATGTTCAAAATAATAAATGATTGCGGCTTGATATTGCAAGGCAACCTACTGTTATCTATTCTTCTATCAATCATCATCATCTGCCTAGCCTTTTCCCAATTATGTTGGGGTCGGCTTCCAGTCTTACCGGATTCAGCTGAGTACCTGTGTTTTACATGCAGCGACTGCCTGTCTGACCTCCACAATCCAGTAAAGGGTAACACGATACCCCTTGGTACGACTGGTTTCAATCTCAGGCTTCTTACTACCCGTAACGACTGTCAAAGATCTTTAAATGTCAGTCGGGACCAACGGCTTAGCGTACTTTCCGAGGCACGGAGGAAACTCGGTATGTTGAAATGGTCACCCATCCAAGGACCGACCAGCGTTAAACTAAGCGTTGCTTAACCTTGAAGATCGACACGTGCGGCTGTTATTATTTAGTCACGAGCTCCTCATCTATTCTTCTATCAATAGCTTTTATAAAATAAATGTTATTCAAAAACGGATTGACTGCACATTTTTGCGGAGGGATCTCGTACTAACAGAAACGCATTTCCCCCAAGTTAATGTTTACGGCTTTAGCAGTAAAATAAATATAATTCACATTTATGTTCTATTTTTATTTCTAGTAACTCAATTATACCACTATGTGGAGCGCCTTTGATCTTCCATTGTGTATTGAAGCTGACCAGATGTGCTGAATTTTATGATTCTACCGTAAAAATATATGGCGTTACGGAGACGGAAATCAATGTGCTATTGCATATTGTAACGTAAGATGATAAAAGCAAGACAATCGAATGGAATTTCTCTGCAGAAACTCGTATGGATACTATTAAAGTAACACTGTATCAATTATGCATCCACTTACCACGATTTCTGAATATAAAGGAGATAATCGTCTTCATTTCTCAGCTATAAGATTTATCTTGATTTGAGTGATAGAGATACATACGCGAGTCATTCGACACCTGACTGTTAGTAAGTGAGAACTTGGTCCCAGACTGAAAACATCCCTCGAGCCAAACTGACAAGCACAAACTACATAGAACTGGGAAGCAAAATAAAACTACATTTCTTTTCACGTTGATTTTTAATATTTAACGATAAAAAGTGAACTTTATAAGTGGATAAAAAAAATGTATTGTCCTGCAGCTTGTTTTATATTCAAGAGTATTTGAAGTTGGAATTATTATTTTGTCGTCACGTAAACATTAAAAACGTTTCAATAAATGCATTTTGACGATACTGACGTCCATATTATAAATGGAATTTAAGCACAAAATGTAATATCACAACACTACTTTTAACTAAGATTTCGTGAATTTATTAGACTTTACAAAAACAATCCACCATTTAAAATGAAAAATTGCCTAACATTATTGGGTCAATTTAAAAACAATAGACATTGCAATACACCGGGCCCAAAAAAACTAGCTCCATTGTGTATTTGTTAAACTTTACTTTAGCTTAAAGACCTGTCAAACTTTGGCATTAAGGTAGACCTAAACACGTTCTTAACTCCAAACATCAATTCAGAAACCAGCGCGTTATTTATAAACCTTAATAATTCTGCTCTACTGCTGAAAACCCACAGATCATTAATGGTTGTGTTTTTAGTCATAAAAACCAATCAAAACTTTCTTCTTTTCGTAGACAGTTTGAAATTCTTGAAACAAAACACCAGAACAAGACTGTTATTTTCAGTGCGATGCCCTAAGGGAGATTGACCCGTGAATGACCGAACATTTACTTAGATATATGCACCTCCACACTACTCGATGGCACCATGAACACGAAATGACACGTAAGTGCTAGTAACTTATGAATTAATTTGACAGCCGCTTGTAAGTTTCAAAGGTTATCCTCGTATGGAGTTGTGGGAATTGTGTAATTGGATTTTTGTTGGAGTTAGTTCTGAGTCAGATGAGTTAAGTGTTAGTTTTCCCATGCAAGATGACTGTCTCGACGCTGACTGTTTTCTTTGGTCTAGTCTTTTTATTTTCTACCCGACTGCCGAAGAAGGGTAATGTGTTTATCAGTGTATGTATGTTTGTCCCTATGTGGCGTTCTAGACACCAAACGCGTTGGCCAATTTTAATGATTCTAACGTCTGGCTACATTAAAATTGGAAAACAAAAAATTGGCTGATTTTGGGTACCTTATTGTGGGGGACCATTTTTTTCTTGTAATCCCATCGTGTCTATCAAAATAAAGGGTTTTAAGAGGTTATTTCAAAAAGACAAAATGCTAACGGATGCTTCAAGGTTTCAACCGTGGAGTTCCCGTTCCCGTGGGAATACAGGGATAAAAAGTAGCCTATATCACCCGGGGATATAGGCTACTTTTTTAATTTTTGAAATAGGTCCAGTAGTTTTCATGTTTATTCATTACATACAAAAATCCAATTTTTTTCTTTATAATATTATTATATATATAGTAATATTATATTATAGTATAGATATAGAAGTATAGACTTATATGCTCAAATGTACCTTATTCGTAAAAAAAATGCTGTGCAGTCGGAGAATACATATTCGCGATCTGGCTGACCAAAACCAGATGTATCCTCATAGCATGATTTTCTTCTTGTTTACGTCTTTTTAGTTCGTTCCTTAATAAGTCGGGTTTTTTGAATTTTTTTTACTTTTTATTGTGTGAGAATGTGGTCACCTCTGGTGTCAAAGTTAATCAAGCTACCTCTAGTAACCCCACAGACCTCTGACTTGGCTATTTTGGATCAAATAAAATTATAAATTTGCGAAATATGGGTACCTAGTGCTGGTGACATTTTTATAAAAGTTCTTTAGACCAATTAAAAAAGTATCTAATACAAAAAGCTTATTATTCTGTTAATGTTTATTTAAATGAGAAATAATAATAATAATTTTTATTTTTATTTACGGGATGACCATAATGCCTTTGGTGTGGGATGCAACATGTGTCGATACCCTTGCGCCATTCCATCTTCTTAGCATGGCGGGCTGTGCTGGGGCGGCCGCTTCTGGTGCTGAAAACTTCAAACGGCGCAAATATAACAACCTTATTGGCAGTTATATGTTTGAGCCGTTTGGGGTTGAGATATTAGGTCCATGGGGTCCGAGTGCTCACCGAGTGTTTCGAGACATAAGTAAACGGTTAGTCGACTGTTCACGTGACCAGAGGGCTGGCCTTTTCTTCAGCCAGAGAATCAGCATTGCCATTCAACGTGGCAATGCTGCCAGCGTTCTGGGCACGTTTCCCATTGACATCAATGTGGACGAATTTTTTGATGCGCAATGAGCCCTTTTCCTTCTCCCACATCACATCACATCAAATCATCAGCCTATTAATGTTCCCACTGCTGGGACACAGGCCTCCCCTCTGTGAGAGGGAAGCCTTAGTTTCCTTCTCCCCTTTGTAGGTAATTTTGTTTTGTTATTAGTCATAAGATTAGAAATATTCATTGTATATATTATTAAAGAAAATAATTGAGATGAGTAATTTTCCAATAAGTAAAATTATGTAATGTAAAAATGATGCAATTGTTAATTAATGCATAATTGAATCAAGTTATATTTTATTCATTTTATTGTTATATTTCTGCACACCTGCATACTGCGTTCTGATTGGTAGTTTCTCAGCGGTCTCCTAATTAGTTTCATTGGTGAAATCGACCCTAAACTATGTTCCAAAAACAGCGGAAGGTGATTATTTTGAAAATTGTATTATGGTATGATGAATATTTATTTCTTTTGTTTTTATCAAAATCAGAGGCTTGCTCTAACTCTCAGAGCCAGAGGTTACAGACATCCTCAATTCACGTTTATCTCTTCCTCCTGACCGCTTACACCCATTAACTACATTTCAACAACATCCAACCATTTTCCTCCATTTTCTTATTTCCTCATAGTCTAAGATTCCATGTTAAAATCTGCAGGTATTATTGTTTCTCATAAAAAAAAAAAATGAATGCTGGTAGAATAGATTGCTGCAGGGTATGGTGCTGATGTTGCATACGTACCAGCAAAAGCGTCCTAGTGCTGGCCAATGTTCAAAATAATAAATGATTGCGGCTTGATATTGCAAGGCAACCTACTGTTATCTATTCTTCTATCAATCATCATCATGACAGTTTGAAATTCTTGAGACCTAAACCGAACTCATTAAAACATCATATTTTCATTACATCAGCCAAAACATTTTCCATAAAAATAAAATATTATTCTCTAACATAAACAGCAGAACATTAGCTCTTCCCAGAACCGACTGAATAACGTCTAAACGGGAAAGTATCCACGCGTTTTATAGGAAAAATGGTGCAATTAACACGAGCTAATGGAGCGAGCGGTAATAGTTTCTGCTTGCAAACAAACGGAAAGTCGTGAAGGTAAAAAGATGTTTTCATCTACATCGTATTTTAAAAGGGCACAGACGAGTTTTATTTCTCGTTATTTGTATGTTTGTTTTTTTAATTAGTAGGCGCGCTTTGGAACAATGTCGGTTGTAGGTACTCATATATTTCGTTCTTAAAAAGTAAAACAACGCGTTTTCAAAAAATTATAACTGACTACCAAATATGAAACACTACAAAGTGGAAAATAAAATAAATTTTAGAAGTCCGTGTTCTTGTTTTTGTTTCTTCGTTTTTCGCCACCGACTTCCGAAAAAGAATAATTGATTTTTCTCACTTTGTAGTATTATTATTTGGAAGCTGATTGTATTTTTTTTTAAGTCTTCATTTTATAGTTGTGGTGCATATCTATGATGCCCACAGTTATGCCAGAATAGATTTCCCCAATAACATGAAACTTGAACACAACGGGTGCAATTTGATTGTACCAGGGTGAACTGTACACCTCTGCGTACCCCTTTGGAGCGTACCGGCGAGATTTTATGTTATTAAATTGTGTAAACAATAAACAGACATGCGATTGCATCAATCCCGAGAGATTTGCCGTCATTTATTGATGAGTTCTGTTGTATATTTCCGAAGTTCTTCATCAGATCTTGATCAAATTTAAATAGGACGAACGAAAAAAGAATCATTACTAAGATACTTTTGCAGGAGTCGTATAATAACGAGTACAGTTCTCTCAAATAAAACCATACTTTTGAACACAATAACGCCCAGACTTTTAATCAAAAGGTCAGACTCAGACGTATTCTATTTATACCCAACTATCCAACGACTAAGGTTTCCAATCACGAGTCACCGAAGCCTCATAAATGGAGGTCCCTATTGTTGTCAATGTAACACTAATAATGTTCGTAATATGGTCCTAACTTGCTATTGTGTTATTAGTGGTACTGGTAGATGATTAGAAGTTGTGTCTGGCTCGTAATGATTTGATTCGGGTTCTCAGATTGTGGGTAGTTACAATATTATATTAGTAATTCCAACCTGTTATTGTCCAATAGGGCAAAGGCTAAATACAGATAAGGTACGAGCATTAATCAGCTCGCTTCGGATTGACGATTGCAGACTTATATTACCTAACTACTAGCTTCTGCCAACGGCTTCACCCCCGTGAAAGTCGTAAAAAAAAATCATAAAAAAAAATCTATCAGCTATTCCTGACTATAATCTATCTCTGTGCCAAATTTCATCCAGATCCGTTCAGCCGTTCTGGCGTGAAGAAGTAACAAACATACACAGTCACAAACTTTCGCATTTATAATATTAGTGTGAAGACAAGTCCAGGTTCCGTCACCGTTGCCAGCAATGGCTAAATTAAACATATTAAGATATTTTATTGTAATTTGTGCCTTATGTCATAAATAAACGATATTATTATATTATATTACGTATTAAAGACGAAAGATGATCTGATGTTCCCCAATATTATTGTAAAATAATGATCACAATAGACTTTAGCATCACGCATAATACTTAAGTTGATAGCGTATTAATCAATGTGTATGAGGTTAATATATCCATATAGCAATAATAATAATAATAATAAATAGTTTATTGTCACAAAGAAACATACATTAGTATACACTGATTAACAAGATTCTAACTACGCTGCATAAGTCTGTATACAGATATTGTGAGCCCTGCCTCTCAAACTAGGATAACCTGTATTTTAAGAGACAGTGTTCAGCTGTGAGGTTACTTTAAAATAGGGTTTATACAACTGCGGACTGTGCCAACCTATTGTTCGTGTTAACAGTCAGATTTACTTTTATACATGTAAGAGCGGGCGTACTCAGGATTCTCAAATGATAACGATCAGACATCTTGTTTACACTTTTTATTACTCACACCAACAGTAAGTCTCACAACTTAATTTTATGAAGATATGTGCACAGTTCAATACAATTCAATACTGAGTTCTTTCGACTAGAACCAGCCTATTTATACGTTTAAACAAATGACAAGACGTCACACAGCAACAACATCCGGTGACATTCGTTTATCAATTAATTATAGATTTAGGTTTGTAAAAATACAGTAATTGTGTACATTATTTGTTTAGTAATTAATAATACTTTTTACAAATATTTTGAACGAATATAGTTACCAATTATTTTATTGAAATAAACTAACAGTCGGTGAATCTACCTTCCATTTTTGACTTTAAAATATTACTCAAATAAAAACAAATCTTTACAATAACAATACATAATTCGTGTTTCCGTTATGTCATCTGCCTTTTTGACGTTTTGATTTCGTCTCTGCTGCTAGTTTCATTTACCAGCGCTATCACGGACATACTGACGAGCGGGCCTTGCTAGGCCCAGCGAATCTCTGAAAATCATAAAAAAAAAAAAAAAAATGAGTGAGTGAATGAGTCAAACTCAGAGATCGCAGATAGTGGCTTGTCCATTAAGATTCAGAGGCCCATCTTTGACTTGTTTTGACTTAAATTTTATTGAATCATCCAACTTAAACCATAGCCATGACCAAGGCCTTTTTACACATCCATTTTGCTAACTCAAATCAAATTCAGAGGTATCAGATCGTAGCTTGATCATAAAGATTCAGAGGCTAGTCTTACGACTTGTTTTGACCGAGTTTTATTTAACTATCAAACTCAGAGGTCGCAGATCGTTGCTTGATCATAAAGATTCAGAGGCCCCGTCTTTGACTTGTTTTGACAGAATTTTATTTAACCAACTAATTCTGAAACTCAGAGGTCGTAGTTCGTTGCTTGATCATAAAGATTCAGAGGCCAGTCTTTGACTTGTTTCGACTAAATTTTATTTAACCAAACAAAACATTCATTATTTTATCCATAAGTTAAGCTTTTCAATTCTGAATAATGTTATAAAAAGTTTTAACCCTTTTTTTTTTTTCATTATTATTTATTCTTGCTATCACGGTCTAGTCGTTCAAAGTTCATTGAGTGACCAAAGTCTTTTTCTAAAACCAAAACCTTTTTTATTATATTTTTTTTTTTTTTTTTTTTGCTTCCGTTTCGGCCATTCTATGCTTAGGGTCTAAACGGATATGGTATTTTCAATTGCAGGGGAGGGGCTATTTTACCTAGTTAATCAAAAGGGCCATTCAGTAGCCTTAGATTTCGTATATTTTAATGCCAATTACAATTCACCTATTTTATTAACCCAAACCCATTCAGTTTGACTGTTAGCTCTAGATGTACCGCGAGTAATAGCATGGTGTTCGAAGAAAAAGAAAAAGAAAAATGGCTGTAATCTGTGCCATTGTAGCGGATTCCCCATTTGTAATAATTCTACATGAGGTATCAAAAGATTAATTGAAAAGTTATACTTATTCAATGATCATCAATAGGGTGAAGTTCGGAACGCAAAAGCTTCTAATCTATCTATTCATTAATGAACAAACAAATGCTTCCCTGATTTAAAGTAAAATTTTATACCAGGTACCTTATTCACGATTTTTAGCCATCACACTATCTCATTGCTCTCTTATAGCAATCACAATTGCTCTACTCGCACATCTCCACGGTGTCGAGTCAACTTAACTCTCTGAACTTAGAACCAGTTCCACACAGACATTTAGCCTGTCGTATGTTACGTCAATTTGTCATCTACCATCTCAATTGGTACTTGAGCTTTGTGTATCTTACTAACACAATCTACGCATAGTAATCAAAATTAGAAAACCAAAATTATTTCAATATTCGTAATGAAGGCTTGACGATTCGAACGTCATCAACATTAACATGGTGACCTCGCCTCTCGCGTGACTATGCGAGTTTACTTTATTTTAACCTCATAACTCAACAGGAATCCTCTGTAAGGTTCCTTACACAAACGTGTTTTTTTTTTTTTTTTTACACCGACTTACAGGTGCCCTACAGGCCCATAGTTGCTACAAAGACCTCCAGTTGCCACACAGGCCTAAAGTTGCCATAAAAGCCAACAGTTGCCACCCAGGCCAACACACAACGCTCGGCTAGTCCTGACCAAGCTAGATTATTGGGTTCGTGAAAATAGAGAATTTTTTGAACTCTACTCTTTAACTAAATCATTGCCCTGGGCCATGTACCACAGTCATTCCAGACAAACTTTAAAACTGCTGCAGCAAAAACTGCCAAGCTTATAGAAACCCTCGAGTAAAACCTCTAACGCCACGGCTCTATAGCCGACCAGCAATTGTATTGCTCTCACACAACGGTCCTCTAGAACCCGACCTCCGCCAGAATCCACTGGTACGGTCAAACATAATACGGCTGATAGACTCAATTACTCGTCATCTTAGGCTTGCTCAATATTATCAAAATCTCTTTGACATCAACATCGACTGGTACATAACCCGCTGGCATCTTTCTTAACCTACCGTGTGCATACTTGTAGGTTCTGAGCGTACCTATCTAAAGCTTTCAGTGTATAACGATCACTGCCCTGTCATAATCACCTATCGCAGACTTAATAAAGGGCCTATTTAGTTATCACAGTGGCGACGAGGATAATCCATGTGAATATCGCGTGTGTATTTCACCAATAGTCAAAATGTCGATTGGGAAGCTGAGCGAATTTGACGTGAAAACGGGACAGTGGTCATCATATGTGGATAGATTGGAAATGTACTTTCTGGTCAATACAGTGGCGGAGGAATTGAAGTTGCCCACCTTGATTTCTACAATCGGAGACGAAGCATACGAGTTACTCGTCAACCTAACGAGTCCAAAGAAACCGTCGGAGCTGAAGTACAGTGAAGCCATTAGTTTAATGAGTCAGCACCTTCAGCCGACGCCATCTTCATTAGCGGAAAGATATCGGTTTCGACAGAAAAGACAAGGAGCGGATGAAAACGTGGCGACTTACGTCACAGAGTTAAAAAGATTAGCTCGTCACTGTAAATTTGCAGGCAATTTAAGCGAGAGCTTGCGTGACCAATTTATATGCGGACTCAAGAGTGACGTCATCAGGCAACGACTGTTTGCGGAGGATGACTCGGTAACATTTTTACAAGCCGTGAAGTTAGCGAACGCTTTGGAGGCAGCAGAAAGAGACGCGGCAGTAGTGGATGGAACGTCCACATCTAGTCGTCAGGCGGAAGCGGTGCATACGGTCTCATCGGATAAGGTGTACAGCAGCGGTGCGAGTCGCAGCAGAAGCGGTGGCAGCATGCGGTCGCGCGTGCGCCGTGGACCGGGCGGCGGCGGCGGCGGCGGCGGCGCGGACCGCGGCGGCGGCCTAGCCACGAGCCGCGTGGCGCGCGCGACTTTAGCATCGGGGCATTCGGCACACAGCAACAACTGCACAGCTTGCGGAGCCGCTAACCATAGTGTGGCAAGCTGTCGCTACAGGGAGTTCGTGTGCAGCAGATGCCAACATACAGGGCATTTACGTCGGGTGTGTCCGGCGAATGCTGCACAATCGTCGCGAGGAAAAACTGCATATCATCGCGGTCGGCGGTATGGAAGTATGTATTCCGCGGAGGCCGTAAGCGAGTCCGATGTGGAGGACATCGAAGAGAGTTTGAACCTTATTGGACTCAATAATTATAAGCCAGTAAGTTTACCTATTTTTGTAGATGACACCGTAATAAATATGGAAATAGATACGGGAACTGCGATTTCATGTATAAATAGTTGCACCTACCTACATTATTTTTCACATCTGCGTCTTAAGAAGGACGATACAATTTTAAAATTTTATGATGGTACTAAAATAAAACCATTAGGTATAATTCGTCCACGTGTTCGATTCCGGGGACAGGAAAAACCGTTAGAATTATTTGTAATAAAAAACGGTACTACATCTTTGATAGGTAGGCAATGGTTAGCGGAGCTAAAAATAAGAATACCTACGTTTTCATGTAAAGGTATAAGTAACATGAATTGTGTGCAAATTAATGACGAAATTGTAAATATTCTCGACAGACATAAGGTGCTATTCAGCGGCGGACTGGGTCGGTACAAGGGCGGCAAGGCAACGCTGCGAGTGCGCCCGGGGGCGACGCCGGTGTTCCAGCGCGCGCGTCCCGTACCATACGCGCTGCGCGAGCGCATCGACGCAGAGCTCGACGCCATGCTGCGCGACGGCGTCATCGAGCCCGTCGACTGCTCCGACTGGGCCTCACCTTTGGTGCCGGTGAATAAGGCAGACGGTACGTTGCGAATTTGTGCGGACTATAAAGCAACTCTGAATCCCGCCTTGCTGATCGATCGATACCCGCTTCCTAAGATTGAAGATGTCCTAGTAGGCCTGAACGGGGCACAGTTTTTTAGTAAAATTGACCTTTCCCGTGCGTACAACCAGGTAGAACTAGATGATTCAAAAAAGTACACAGTCGTTAATACACATCGAGGTCTATTTCAATATAATAGGTTAGTTTATGGTTTATCATCTAGTGTAGGTATTTTCCAACGTATAATGACGAATTTGTTAGGTAATATACCGAATGTGCAAGTGTTTCTCGATGACGTCATAATTGGCGGGAAAAATAAAAGCGAGCATTTATATGCACTCGAACAAGTCTTACAGCGACTATCCGAGAGTGGGTTAAAGTTAAAGCAAGAAAAATGTGTTTTCTTGGTTGATGAAGTAACTTATTTAGGTTATGTGGTTTCTAAAGAAGGGGTCAAAGCGGACAAATCAAAGATTAAAGCTATAAGTAAACTAGAAGCTCCAAATAATATTAGTGAATTACGTTCCTTTATAGGTATGGTAAATTTCTTTTCAAAATTTATCAAAAATTTTAGTTCCTTGTTAGTGCCTTTGAACAGGTTATTACGAAAAGGCGTAGACTGGAACTGGGATGAACAGTGTGAGCGTGCGTTTACGCAAATAAAACAAGCTTTAATGGGTACCGAAGTATTAGCGCACTACAATCCCAATAAACCGCTAATCGTGACGTGCGACGCGAGCGCGCGGGGCGTGGGGGGCGTGCTGGCGCAGCCGGGGCCGAAGGGCGAGCGCCCGATAGCATATGCGTCACGTTCGCTCACCATCGCGGAAAAAAACTACTCGCAGATACATCGCGAAGCACTTGCGATTATATTCAGTATAAAAAAGTTCCATCAATACATTTACGGAAGAAAATTCATTTTAAGAACAGATCACAAACCCTTAGTATCAATGTTAGGTCCGCAAACTGGGATACCTACGATGACGGCCAGTAGGATGCAACGATGGGCAGTGATATTATCGGCATACAATTACGACATTGAATATATTCGCACAAACGAAAATTGCGCTGACGGCTTATCGCGTCTGCCAGAAAATAATAGCCTTAAAAATGCAAAAGAGGAATCTATTCCAGAACAAACATACCTGCACTTCGCACAAGACGGATTGTTGCTAGATTATACCGAAGTTAAAAAACAAACGGAGAGAGATCCATTATTAAGTAGAATTTTAAACTACCTGCGAGACGGTTGGCCAGATAGGTGTGAAATTGTGAACTTACAACCGTATTTTAATAGGAAAACGGAACTGTACGAGGAGTTAGGCTGTGTCATGTGGGGTCACCGGGTGGTGATACCGGAAAAATGCCGGGATAAGATTTTAAACATTATCCATGAGCCGCACATGGGCATCGTAAAGTCAAAGGCGTTGGCACGCAGCTACGTATGGTGGGCGGGCATCGACGAGGCGGTGGAGCGCGAGTGCCGTGCGTGCACCGTGTGCGCCGCGTACGCGGACGACCCGCCACGCTCTGCCCCTCGCCCTTGGCCCTGGCCCACCCGGCCGTGGTCCCGACTGCATCTGGACTTTATGGGGCCCATGTGCGGGAAAACTTATTTAGTAATAGTAGACGCAACATCCAAGTGGCTGGAGGTATTTCAAGTACCCAGTACGGCAGCGAGTCATACGATGGTCAGGTTGCGCGAGCTGTGGAGTAGGTGGGGAGTTCCTAGGCAGATAGTCACTGATAATGGGCCGCCGTTCACTAGTAGTGAATTTGCACAATTCGTGCAAAGTGACGGTATCCAGCATATATTCACAGCTCCCTATCATCCATCGTCCAATGGAGCCGCGGAAAATGCTGTTAAGACTTTAAAAAGAGTTATTAAAAAAGCTTATTTAGATAATAAAAGTGTAGAACAGGCTTTAAACACATTTTTGTTATATTATAGGAATACGGAACACTGCACTACTGGGGTAAGCCCATCAGTCGCACTTATTGGGAGACGGTTGCGAACCAAGTTAGACGTGCTAAAACCCGATGTGGAAGTTAGAGTTCAAAAGGCACAGAAAGGGCAGGTTGAAAGTGCGGGAGGGACGGAAAGGAGGGTGAAAGTAGGAGACGACATTTGGTATCGACAATATTTAAAGGGGGAGAAATGGTTGCCCGGTACTGTAACTAACTCGTCAGGGCCAAGCAACTATAAGGTACTAGACAGTAACGGTAAACAGGTGCATAGACACATCGATCAGCTTAGGCGTAGGACGAGGAGTTCTTTGGTAGTCCCCACAGAGTTGTCACGTTCGCCGGAAAGTTCAGCTCCTAGGGTAACACCAAAATCGCCCCTCGTGGGCCGTTCGGAGCAGCCGGAGGCCTCGTTGGCGTCGTCGTCACCTACGTCGTCACCGCCTCAGAAAAACGATCTGACCGACCGAGATCAAGTGGCAGAAGAGTTCTCGACACCACCGTCCATGCCTGTACCGCCCCAGTCTCGCCCTATTAGGAAATGTAGGTTAAATAAAGATGTTAATTTTAAGATTTAATTAAAGATTAGATAAGGATTTATTTTAGGATTTAGTTAAGGATTTAGTTAAGTTGTTAAATTTAAGTTGTAATTAAGTTGTAATTAAGTTTAGGATTTATTTTAGGATTTAGTTATGTTGTTAAAATTAAGTTGTAATTAAGTTTAGTCGCTTGTTGTTAATTAGTAGTGGAGGAATGTAATGTAGGTATTTCGATAAATATGTGTAAGTAGGTAGGTCTGGCGCCGGCAGCAGCCGACAGTTCGCAATATACGATCTAACCAAGTGCCCGTGTTTTATTACGTCTTCCACCGCTCACAAATATCACAACATCAACATCGACTGGTACATAACCCGCTGGCATCTTTCTTAACCTACCGTGTGCATACTTGTAGGTTCTGAGCGTACCTATCTAAAGCTTTCAGTGTATAACGATCACTGCCCTGTCATAATCACCTATCGCAGACTTAATAAAGGGCCTATTTAGTTATTGGACCAAAGTTTCCCAAACAACACTTCATTAGAAAAAGGTCCGCCGATCAACAAGTTCAACTAAACAAAGTAATTGTAACAATTCTGTTACTCTTTACCATTATCCAAAGGCAATGCATACCCAACTCATAAACCCTCTTCAAAAACCCATCGCCACATGGTACGCATGAGGTGCGGTCCAGAATTGGTCCTACGAGCAGACATGTTACACTGTCATCAACTATAACGTACAATTCTCAAGGAACTTGGTGATCGGGGATCCTTCTCACAAGATTCGCGCTTTTTACTCAAAGATCTTGGAACATACTGACGGTTAATAAAAGGGAAACAACTAACCCTGATAATATGAAGGAGGTTCACGAATTAACTCGGATCAATATCATTAAAATCAGATTATCAACAGTAACCCTTTACTATCGCTCACCAATTCAATTTTCACGTAAGGAAAACGATCGCGAGATCTACTGCTATCATAATATTACTTTGAAAGTAAGCAAGTGAATTCAGTTCTGAAAACGGTGTTTGTAAATCGTTACGCAACAAGATCTGTACCGAATACACGTAAATGACCAGTACTGTTACTAATTAGATACAATTGCGATAGCCCAACGACATTACTAACTCGCTTTGCCACTGAAAACGACTAGTTATTCAGTCATTTTGGATAACTCATCTCCTTCTTATGGGATATCTCATCCTAAAGATCGTACTGAACCAAATATTTAAACTAATACCGCCATATAGGAAACTAATTACTGGTTTTTTACTAAGTGTGACTTAATTACCTAGTGATGGTGCTAGGTATAACCACTACCAATTTAGTGATCAAACATGAACACTTAAAACTCTAACTAGTATCTCTTCACTAGAGAACAGTCGACCTCACTATCAAAATAAATTGGAAGCGACTCACCGAGTATTCCATTCCCAACTTGCGCGCACTCGTAACGTTCGTCTACGACCTGCGAACTGATAGCCCGCCGTTCCTCTTAACCTCTCAGATGTTGACACGTCAACCTTTGCGCTCAGCATCTGAATCGCTAGCCTCCAGCAGAGGCTTCAGGCTGCGACACAATATGGTATCTGAAACATGAAAAATATTACGAGAGTATATGTTCACACGGTTATCTTAACCATACACAGTTTTGATGGAAATTAACCGGTGCACTGGTGTAGTAACCTAAACCAATCAATCTGCCTATCTGACCTCCACAATCCAGTAACTGGGTAGCACGGTACCCCTTGGCAAGACTGGTGTCAGATCTCAAGCTTCGGACTACCCGTAAAGACTGTCAAAGATCTTCAAATGACAGCCGAGACCAACGGCTTAACGTGCTTGCCGAGGCACGAAGGAAACTCGGTATGTTGAAATGGTCACACATCCACGGACCGACATCGTCAAGCGTTGCTTAACTTAAGTTATTATTTAGCCACGAGCTCCTCTATTAAGGGATATGAAAATAATGGGCATAACCGAAAGTTTTATTTGTATGTGTATCATATTTAGTGGCATCTAATGAAGTATTTTGATATCCAAAGTCAAAGTTTCGCGCAAATCATGTTTGTTTTGTGTTCTTTGGGTTCAGCTTGGTAAAACTATGATTTTATGCCACTGGAGCATTAGGAAAAATACTTGAAAGTAAACTTTATGACTTAGTACCATATTCAGAAAAAGATTTAGCTTGATTTGAAGTCTATTCAATACACACACAATTCCAATACACAATATAATATCTAGTTTAGCTACTTAATATTGTGCTACGAGTGCAAAAGAATGAGCATTAGTGTCTACCAATTGCTTGGCGCGTCTTAGCAAGCATGAAAATCCCTTCATCCTAGCAATAGACTGCTCGCACGGTGGATAGACAGGTAACTTGTTCACTCAATTGTTATTTTATGCTGGTCAAGATCATAATTAGGTAAATAAATTTTACTTAGCTTGTGGGTATTGGTGTTTTGTTTTTGAAAAACATCCTTTTCTGCAACTTGATCTGGCAACGAAGTAAATTCAGCTCATCCGAATGTCCTGGTCGAGTGGTCGGTAGGCTAGGCAAGGCGACTGTGTTGATGGGTCCAGTTGAGGCTCGGGTTGGTCCCTTTCTTCTGATGTAAGAGCGGGTGTACTCAGGATTCTCAAATGATAACGATCAGACATCTTGTTTACACTTTTTATTACTCACACCAACAGTAAGTCTCACAACTTAATTTTATGAAGATATGTGCACAGTTCAATACAATTCAATACTGAGTTCTTTCGACTAGAACCAGCCTATTTATACGTTTAAACAAATGACAAGACGTCACACAGCAACAACATCCGGTGACATTCGTTTATCAATTAATTATAGATTTAGGTTTGTAAAAATACAGTAATTGTGTACATTATTTGTTTAGTAATTAATAATACTTTTTACAAATATTTTGAACGAATATAGTTACCAATTATTTTATTGAAATAAACTAACAGTCGGTGAATCTACCTTCCATTTTTGACTTTAAAATATTACTCAAATAAAAACAAATCTTTACAATAACAATACATAATTCGTGTTTCCGTTATGTCATCTGCCTTTTTGACGTTTTGATTTCGTCTCTGCTGCTAGTTTCATTTACCAGCGCTATCATACATATTATTATTATATTCAAGAAAAAGGGAAAATAATATCGATAACAATTAGATACCTACGTTATAGTGAATAGGTGAATGTGTGTGTGGGGATGTATCTATGATGTATGTGTGGTGAGTTTTTGTTAGAGAGTAGTGAGTGTGAGGTGTTCTTATGTGAAGAAATAGAATGCTAAAATAATGCAATAGTAGGCAATGTATACGAGAAGTGATTCAGTTTGTGCATAGTCCTGTTGAAGTAGCCATTCCAACACCTTAGCTTTCAATTTAAATTTATTACAATCGAGTATATTTAGTTTCTTATGAATTTTCTTATAGATTAGTGTACTTAATGTGAAGTATTGGTGTCTGGCAAAGGCGGTTTTGTGTCGTGTACCTGGGGGAATATTGGTTCGTTTATTGGGATCAGACGGTGGGACACTGGAGTGTCTTCTGAGAACGGATTGCAACACGAAGAGCTGACGAACTGTCAGTACCTTACAATCTGTTTTGTTGGATAGCGATAAGGTTTTCGTAGCATCACTTTCAGTATTGCTCTCTGGGCTCTCTCCACTCTAAGAAAACTTGTTTTAGCTGCAACACCCCATACAGTAATGCAGTACCCCAGAACGGACTGACACAGGGCATAGAACACCATTTTTAGAGTATCAGGGTTTGCTGAAACTCTAAGAGATTTGAAAGTATATATTAGTCTCAGCGTTCTCGAGGTTAGGGCATCAATGTGTTTGTTGCAGCGTAACCCGGCATCTATTTGAACACCAAGGTGTTTGACGTGATCGGTACGCGTGAGTGTTGGACACATACATGAGGATGCCAGTTGTGAGCAAGTGTGCGCTATTAGCGAGAGGGAGTGGTCTGGTGCGGTGCTCTGTCGGATAGCGAATGGAATATATGATGTCTTGTTACAGTTGAGGGTAAGCAGGTTTAGGTTGAGCCATTTTATTATTTTTCGTAGTGCCAATTCCGCGCTACTTTTAACACTATCCCATGTTGACCCGTCAACTATAACCACGGTGTCATCGGCATACACAAATATCCTCGAGTTGGGGAGGGACATTCTGAATAAGTCATTTACATATATTTGAAACAAAATAGGACCCAAGATGCTACCCTGGGGCACTCCGTAGGACAGGGTTTCTTCATCACTTAAGTGATCATCGATTTTGATTCTTTGGGTACGGTTGTTCAAATAATCCTTGAAGATTTGCAGTGCTATGCCTCTAACACCAAGCAGCTCTAATTTGGCAATAAGTATGGGAACAGAAACTGTGTCAAATGCCTTCGAAAGTTCTAGGAATATTCCCAGACATTCGGTTTTCCTATCGAGATTCCTAGCAACCAACTGTGTCAAATCAAGCACTGCATCTTCAGTCGAGACACCCGAACGGAACCCATACTGATTATCCGCTATGATCTTGTATCTATCCAAAAAGTTCTTAAGCTGGTTGCTAAGAATCCTTTCCAGCACTTTGGAAAGAGCAGGCAGAACCGAAATGGGTCTATAGTTGTTGACACAGCTTCTGCTCCCACCCTTGTGGATTGGGTGCACAATAGCTTTTTTAAGTGCGTCAGGAAAAACACCCAGCCGGAGACAGCTATTAAAGATATACTTCAAAGGTTTTACCAGTGTCTGACGGCTCATTTTTAGTACAATAGGCGATATGCCATCCCAACCTAACGCACAGTTGTTACGTAGCTGCAAAATAAGAGACTCCACTTCAGTTTCGTCTATATCCAGCAGCACGAGGGAGTTAGCGGGAGATAGTGGGGTGTCATCACCAATATTCAGAACCGGACCGTTCATATTTGCGGGACACTGACCCTCTGATAGAATTTTATCCGCTAAGTTGTTTCCTACATTACTGAAAAATTTACAAACTTCATTTATGGAAGCTTTAGGACTGTCACATATCCTTAGTAGTTCAACAGGACTGGTTTTTATTTTAGCTGTGTTTGTGATAGTTTTAATAGTGTTCCAGAGGGATTTGGGGTTATTTTTTGCTTTCTCGATTTCACTTTTTTCGTAGGCGATTTTTAGTTTTCTAAGCAGATCATTGCAAAAATTGCGGTAGCGTTTATATGTTATTTTAAGAATTATATTATGTGGTTCTTTATTTGATCGTATATGCATTTTGTCTCGATTTTGGATACACTTCAACAGGCCTGGGGTTATCCAGGGTTTGATGGTCCTTTTTTTAATTGGTACTTTGATATATTTAATGTGCTTAGCAATCACCGATTTTAACATAGTTATGAATGTGTCCATCATTGTATTTGGGTCGTTAATTTGATAAATAGCCGTAAAATCCAGGTTTTTTAGCTCTAGCTTAATTGCCTCATAATTTACGGTAGTTGAATAGTGACACGTTTTGCGACACGGACTTGCATTTTCGATAGCAATGATAATAGGTTTATGGTCTGTGATGTGTGATTCAAGAACTAATGTGGTGGTAGGCAAGCCAGATTTTATGAACGCGTGGTCAAGACAATTTTCAAGCCTAGTAGGTAAAAGGTGAGATGGCAGTAGCCCATGCGACGAATTTAGTATGAGGTAATCTAGACTTCGATCATTTCTACCGCTCATCTTAATATCAATATTCAAGTCACCCATAAGAGCAATGTTTTGCCATTTGGAAAGTTTTGTGTAAATATTATTTAAACTATCTAGGAACATATCAAAAACTTCCCTAGAGTTGTGTGATGGGGACCGGTAGACTACTACTATCGCAATTATTTTGTCATCAATTTGGCAAACTAGGCAGTTTCCACCCATAAACGTGGGTTCCCACACTGAGACTTGCAGACCCAGTTTCGCATATATAACGATTCCATCGTTCTGGTTCGAGTTTATGTCCGTACGATATGATTGGAAACCTTGTAATATAGGTAAATTAATTGCCTTACTTAGCCAGCATTCGGTCAAAACGATGATATCGAAGCTAATGTTTGATAATTGCAGAAGTACCAGCAATTGTTCAAAATTTTTGTTTATGCTTCTTATATTTAAATGTAGGATTTTCATAGTACCATCGGAATTCTTAACAAATTTAATACAGTCTTCTGGGCTACAAGTTAGTGAATTGCCCACGCCTATTGTTGAGTCTAGTTCAGAGTTGATATTATTTATTAAAGCCATTTGAAAACAATATAAGATCCAAAGGGCTGACCTGTTTGCGTGGTATTTGACTGGGCATGCAAGTTGAGTGCAAAGAAACTGGAAGATTGTTTGCCTGTTTTAGCAAAAAATGTTGTGTATTGATATGAACTCGTGTGATAGATATAAATAAAGATTTCGATTATTAGTTAAAAACGCTACTAATGTATAATAATGATCTATCTATCTACCTTCTATCTATCTATATATATAAAAGAGAAAGTCTGTACGTATGATCCTTATAAATCGATATCAATTTAGCTACCGTACAATAAACATCTAAGTAAAAGTGCTCCTCACAATATAGTTGTTTATGAGTGGTTAAAACGAACTTCTTTACCGGATTTTAAGACTATACCAAGTATAAAAGTTCCTTTATATCGCCAAAAAATATTGGTATAGATTTTATAAAAAAAAAAACAATTTTATTTATAATGTTATTAACTTAATCAGTTTTATTAATTTAATCAACTGCATAATTTTTACCAATTCTCAACATTTTTTTTTTCTTTCTAAAATTTTCGTTTTCAATAACTTTATTAATTGAATAATTTTTACCAATTTTATTTTTTTATAGCCAATTTTACCAATTTTTACAAAGTTTTACCAATTTTTACGAATTTCATAAATTTTATTTATGTTATTGATGTTATGTACCTACTCATTTACTTGTATTAATAATTAGCGCTTATTACTATGTAAGTTAGCTTTTAGATTCTTCAAAATTGTGAATGTGGTGTTTGCCTCTAAGTAATTGTTGCACTTTAAGATTACTTTAAGCATGTATTTTTTGTTATAATTAAGTGTAAACAATTGTTGGTTAACCTAATAAAATAAATAAATAAATGAATTCCGAAATGGCTGGACAGATTTTAATAAAATTATCAGACAATCTTTAGATTGACCCAGCGGATAATCCTGTAAAGCTTAGTGGCAATCGGAGCTTTTTTTTTTTAACTTTGAACGCGGGCGATGCCGCGGGCAGAAGCTAGTAAACTATAATTTCAAAGACCGTTACTGAAATTTTCTATAAAAAGTTTTTTTTTTCAAAACTGTGACTTGTATAGTTTAGGGGAAAATGCAATATTAAAAGTGTGGTACTGTTTTGAAGGCCAATAAACCGTGTGCCCGATCAGATTTTCCATCGGAAAAAATACGAACTTCCCTACAAACTCTCGTCTCGTATTTAACCCCTTAAGGGGATAAACCTTTGCTATGTAAGGCAAGTTAAGGTTTACAAAAAATAAAGCATTGGTTTAGGCAGTGTGTTATCGTGAATGAATGAACTGTTTTTGTTTATATAGGTACTAGCTGGATAATAAGTTCCTACAACCTAAATAATTTAGCTAGAGGCACTGCTACTCGCTGGCCTTAAAAAATAATAAGCTAGCCAAGAATCATTTCTCCAAGTAAGATTCAAATTAAAATTATTCAATCAAAAATCAAAAAATCAAAATCAATTTTTTTATTTCATATAGGCCTACATGGGCACTTATAAAACGTCGACAATGTCTACGGTTCGGGTTGGTCGTTTCCTATGGAGAAGAACCGGCAAGAAACTCCATGGTTACTCTTTTAAAAAAATGTTTTGGTTTTACAATATTTCCTTGTTACAGCATTAGTACTTAGATATGTGGGGACAACGTAGGCCCGACAATAAGTCGTAAGAAAACAAAAAAAAAAGATTACATATTATTTAAACAAAAGAAAATAAAACGAGTTAAAAAGTTAACAAGCATCTAGAAGGCCTACAATGTTCACACATTTACAAAATAATCGGTAAAGGAATCTATACAAAAGTAAAATAAGAAAAAGACTAAATCTAACATGTGGCACAAATATTGTTATCAGTGCTGTAACTATTCTTAGCAAAGGGCTATGAAGATGATTGAAAACCATTGTAAAAAGAATAATCAAAAGAAAGAAAAAAAACAAAGAATTAATGAGATTGAGAATAGTTAGAGACAACCACATATTTGTGCCGTTTATGAGTTACCAGGGAAGCCGCATGCGCAGAAGGAGCTAAAGCCAAATTTTTTATCCTCAACGTAGTCCTTGATTTTATAATATGCTTTTTTAACAAGGACACGTTTGATGTAGTTTTTGAACTTTCCATCGGTCAGTTCTATAACTGACTTTGGCAACTTGTTATAAAAGCGTATACTGTTTATATAAAAAGACTTGCTAGTTTTTGTTAATCTGAATTTGGGTATTACAATTTCGTGCTTACTGCGTGTATTTAAATTATGTAAGTCGCTTCTAGTTTTGAAAAGCCCTCGATTTTTGCGGACATACAAAATACATTCCAAAATATAGAGTGATGGTAGAGTCAGTATATCGATTTCTTTAAATTTTTCTCTAAGGGACTCGCGAGGACCCATTTTATAGATCGCGCGGATTGCCCTCTTTTGTAAGATGAAAATTGAGTCAACATCTGCTGCTGATCCCCACAGCAGAATGCCATAAGACATAATACTGTGGAAATAAGCATAATATACTAACCTAGCTGTGGCTACATCGGTTAACTGCCTTATTTTCCTTACTGCATATGCAGCTGAACTTAACCTACCCGAAAGAGTTCTAATGTGCGCGCCCCACTGCAGTTTTGAATCGATAGTAATCCCTAAGAATACAGTTTCAGCTATAACTTCAAGACTTTTGCCGTCAAGATTCAAATTCAGGTCTCGTTGTGGTACATTTGGTAAAGAGAACTTAAGACATTTAGTTTTTGTCGCATTCAGTAAAAGATTATTAGCTGCGAACCATTTTGTGAGAATAATAAGACTTTCGTTGACATGTAAGACATCCGTATCTTTCCTATCTATTTTAAAAATTAGCGAAGTATCATCAGCAAATAGAATTATATCCGATAATTTGGCCATCATAAAAGGGAGATCATTAATGTAAACAAGAAAAAGGAAAGGGCCGAGAATTGAACCTTGGGGCACGCCCATCTTGACTAGAGACCCGGAGGACGTCACCCCATTAACATTCACTTTTTGCTGTCTGTTTGATAAATATGAAAGCACAAGATCAACAGCTTGTCCTCGAATTCCGTAGTGGTATAATTTACAGATCAGTGTGTTGTGGTCGACGCAGTCGAACGCTTTTGAGAGATCACAGAAAATGCCAATGGCATCCTGGGACTTCTCCCAAGATTCCAAAATGTGACTGATGAGTTTTACTCCCGCGTCCGTAGTCGACCTACCTTTCGTGAAACCAAACTGCTGACTATGCAGGATCCCATTTGAATTGAAGTGAGACAACATCTGATCCAGCATGATTTTTTCATAGATTTTACTCAATGCTGGAAGCACGGATATAGGTATATAATTAGAGGGATCACTCTTACAACCTGATTTGAAAATTGGTACTACTTTGCTGTGTTTCATTAAGTCAGGAAACGTGCCGCTGTCCAAACATTGATTGAATATGCCTGTTAGGACAGGAGCAATTGAGTCAATAATATCTTCAAGAACCCTAACGGATATCCCCCATAAGTCTTCAGTATTTTTTATATTGAGACTTTTGAACACGTTTTTAATTGTATCAATACATATTGGTTTAAATTTAAAGGTCGGTATGTCTTTGGTAAAGTTTTCTTTAAGAAGAGCTTCAGCTAATTTAGATGAGGAGGGAAGAGACTTCGTAACCTCTAACGGAATGTTGGTACAGAACTTTTCTAATGTCTCAGCGACTTCTTGCTTATCAGAAATGGTTTGATTATTTATTTTCAAAGACAACTCATTCTGATCGCGTTGTTGTGTCTTTCCAGTTTCTCTATTTATTAATTGCCACACAGTTTTTATTTGCATATTCATTATATTTACAATTTCTAGCATACCTACCACTAACACAGTCAGCTAAGTTACAAACATATTTAGACCCAGCCAAGTCCTTAATGAATAAAATAATGCTAAACTTATTCTGATGTCAACATTTCAGTCTTTCTTTTTACCTTTACACTAGTGCAGTTCCGATATCGATACCGAACTATCAGGCTCAATAGTCCGGTCGTATTGCATCACACTCGGAGATCATCTGTGACAAATGTCCATACGTTACCTGGGGCTGACTGCGGATCTGACCACCAACTTTTGATCTCTAAACTGAAACTAAAGCTTACAGCAGCCAGGATCATTAAAAAGCCGAGGAAGTTTGAAGTAAAAGATGTTCTGGGATTTCGATCGGTTGTCGAGCAGAACTGGTCACAGTGGTCTGAAGCGGATCTGGCTAACGAAACACCCGGTGCACTATGGGACAGAGCTAAGTCACTTATTACTGCAACTGTTTCGAATACCACACCACCAACTACAGGTCACAAAAGACAGCATTGGATGACTGATGGCACCTTCAAGCTAGTCGAAGAACGCCGGAAGATGAAAGCAGCGGGTACCGATATCAGGGCTCTCAATAAAATGTCGGCACAAATACAACGCAAATGTAGACAAGACCATAACACCTACCTACGTAATATGTGTAAAGATATTGAGAATCATGCAGACAGGTATGAGTCCAGAGACTTGTATCACAAAATCCGTCTCATAACGAAAAATCTTTCGTCCAAAACCTGGGCCATCGAAGATCAGAATGGCCAAGCAGTCACTGAACTGGACAAAATTTCGGGAGTTTGGAGGAATTACTGTCAGTCCTTGTACCAAGATCCTCAGTCGCGAAATTTCGCACCCACGGAGCCTGCGAGTGATGTGCTCGAGCCAGATATTCTCGAGTCGGAGGTGAGAGCCGCTATCCAACATCTCAAGAATGGGAAAGCCACAGGAAAAGATGAGATCCCAATTGAAACCATACGTGCATTGGGAGAGCGTGGCGTTCATATTTTCCACGTCATCTGCAACAAGATATGGCTCACAGGCAAATGGCCCTCCGAGTGGGCTCACACCGTCTTCACTCCCCTACATAAAAAAGGTTCCACGAAGAAGTGTAGTAACTATCGACTTATTGCCCTAATAACACACGCCAGCAAAATAATGTTACATATAATAAACGAGCGACTGAAGTCATATTTGTCCAGAGAAATTGCGCCAGAACAAGCCGGATTTGTAAAAGGAAAAGGAACCCGTGAACAAATTCTCATCGTTCGCCAAATCATTGAGAAGGCTCGAGAATTCAACAAGCCGACCTACATATGCTTTGTTGATTTCTCCAAAGCGTTCGACTCAGTGAAATGGCCAATATTGTGGAAAACACTACTGGACATGGGTACACCTCAACACCTCGTGCACCTGCTCAGGGAGCTCTATGAAGGGGGAACAGCTTCAGTGCGGACGGATGACCTCCTCTCAGAAAGTTTCCATCCAAGTGCGGGCGTGCGACAGGGATGCATAATATCGCCATTACTATTTAACGTCTACACCGAGCTTGTAATGCGAATCACTCTCGAAGATTGGACCGATGGTGTGGTGATTGGTGGATGCAAAATCGTAAACTTGCGGTATGCAGATGACACCACCTTATTTGCGAGTAACGCTGGCCTTATAGAGGAATTACTTCTCAGGATGGAGCGTGTAAGCCTCACGTTTGGTTTGAGAATAAACCGATCTAAGACTAAAATTATGATCGTGGACCGCGTCAACGACAACTCGCCCGAAGTGACTCGTATCGCGAACTGTGACGTGGTTCAGACCTATGTCTACCTTGGGGCTTTGATCTCAAACAACGGCGGCTGCGTAGATGAAGTTAAACGACGTATGGCCATGACCAGAACTGCGATGGAGAAGCTGGGAAAAGTGTGGAGGAATCGTAACATTACTAAAGCCACCAAAATCAGGCTCATACGAACAATTGTATTCCCCATTTTTCTCTACGCGGCCGAGACGTGGACAGTGCGTGAGCTGGAAAGGGGGAAGATAAATGCTCTGGAGATGTGGTGCTGGAGAAGGATGCTCGGCATATCGTGGACGGATTTCCGAACTAACGTGTCCATACTCCAGGATCTCGGCATCACGCAGCGTTTGTCGAACGTAGTACAGTCACGCATGCTGCAATACTTTGGACACGTCTCTAGGCGGGATGGTGACTCTATAGAGCGGCTGGTCGTACAAGGAAAAGTGGAGGGAACCAGATCGCGCGGCAGGTCACCTATGCGCTGGACTGACCAAGTAAAATCCGCAGTAGGAGGCCGCATATCTGACTGCGCCAAACAGTCCACCAACAGGGAGAGATGGCGGGCGATCGTGCGGAGAGCTGTGTCTGCATCTACCACCGACGTGGACGCCTCGACGTGACCACGACCGCTCTGCCAAGAGCGAAACGACAGAGAAGAGATTGCATCACCGAACTGTCGAGACGAAAAGTCCGGGACCGGACAAAATAACCGAACTACTGAGAACGCCCCGATTATTCTAACTAGAAAATCGTCGTTTAAAAACTTTCCGACTTGTAGAATGTGAATTTAAATTAGTGCTAGACTAAGGTTGAAGTCAGTACTATGAAGGTAATTTGTCAAATATACATAATTTTGTTTTTTATATAAGGTAGTATGTCTCTAAAATGTCTTTAAGCATTATAAAATGTGAGCTTATTTAAGTATTACTAACAATTTAGTTAAATGTTTCATCATCATCATCATTTCAGCCGAAAGACGTCCACTGCTGGACATAGGCCTCCCCCAGGCGTTGAGTGATCCCATGCGTCTTGCATCCAGCAACTTCCTGCTACCTTAACCAGGTCATCGGCAACACCTAATGGCACGTCTTCCGGTTCGCGGTCGCCATTCCAGAACTTTTCGGCCCCATCGGCCATCCGATCTGCAAGCAATGTGCCCTGCCCACTGCCACTTAAGTTTGGCAATTCTTCGGGCTATGTCGGTAACTTTGGTTCTCCTGCGGATATCCTCATTTCTGACGTGATCACGCAAGGCAACTCCGAGCATAGCCTAGTTAAATAATTAGTTTAAGCAAAATGTATGTATATTATGTTGGTCGTTTTTGTGGCAAATAAACCTTTTTCTTTCTTTCTTCTTACAATGCCAGTTGTTATCTACTACGTACATAGCACATTTATGTCATTTTTACAAGCTTTAATTAAACTTGCAATGTATTTATATATGTATGTAAGTAAGTGTGTTCGAGTCAAATCTTGCAACTGAATTTTAAAGCAGTTATCCTCCACCGATTATGATAAAATGTTGGTTACATGTTTAGTTTGGATGGCAATGTATGGTTAGCTAAGTAACGTCATTCTAAATCCAATATGGCGGACGGCCCAATATGGCGGACGGCCCAAGATGGCGGACTAGTTATTTTTCGTGCACCATGATACGGGTATCAAATGAAGGGGTTTGCTGAGAAGAATACGAAAAATGATTGCTTTTTTTACAGTGTGGCCGAAGGCTTAGGCAGTGATGCACCTAAGGTACACCCATACTCTGCTAGGTATGTTTGAGTTCTGTGTAATTGGGGGCGAGCCAATTGCCATCAACCAGGCACAAGTCCGGACTTCAGGCTGCTTCTGAACTATTCCAGATGGTTCGATCAAAAGCGTAAAATCATCTTCTTTTAAAGTAATATGGCCACGTTACAATTAAATCAATCACCATCATGTAGATCATATGTGATTTTAGGTATCAGACAAAAAATAAGTCCTTATTAATTTAATGACTTTTAATTTCATAAGATGTTTTGATTAATGATCACTTGACCTTTAAGAGCGAAAAATAACGCCTACAATACCAGATATATGTCTTCTAATACAAACACACCTACGTGTAGTCTAGTGACCTTTATAATAATGTAATCTAGTGATTACTAGAATATTAAATCTAATTTACCACCCGTAACTACCATGATGAGAAAATTACTTACTAATTGACGAATGGGCGGTTCGCTACGCCGTAGCAGGCGTAGAGCGATGATCCCGTAGCAGCGTAGCCGCGTAGGCGTGAGGCCTACGAAATTTACGATTCGATGAGTTTCCCAGTAACTGCGCGTATTAATATGGACGTAGTATAACTTGATATTTTGTTTTGTTTGTCGTATAAATAGAAATCGATAATTTCTTCTAAGAAATGTGATGTGACAGATGTGATACGTCAACACAATTATCGATAAATGTTAGAGTTTTGACAATAATGTATTGTTACCGTAAGGTGTAGAGAGGGATGATCGCCCACAAGGATATATAACGATTGAGTAAAGTACGTGGGAAACGACGGTTGTGGGCAATACAAGATGTCTCTTATTTTATTAAGAGGTATAATACCTATATGTCTGTATCTATAAGTGTAAGGCATCACATCATCAGCCTATTAATGTTCCCACTGTTGAGATACAGACCTTCTCTTTGTGAGAGGGAATGGGCCGTAATCCACCATGCGGGCCCAGTGCGGGTTGGTGAATGTCACATGTCTTCGAATTTTTGGTTTTTGAACATGCCGGTTTCCTCACGATGTTTTCCTTCACCGTTTTGAGAGCAGTCGTGATGAAATAATTTACACAAAGTAAAGCGCCTACCTGGGCTCGAACTCACGCCATACAACTTTTAAGTCGCGGCCGATACCACTGAGCCACCACTACTCTGCTCAAATGTAAGGCATTGTCTGCCAGTATTGGTCCGATTATGATACCAAATGATTTTTTTGAAAAAGTGTTGAATACCTCTGCACGATTTTTCTTTTTCTAGTATAGACATTTTATCAATATTTTTGTTACAAATAAACACAAAAAAAAACGTAAGACAACAATTTCCTCTTACCGTAGGCGTTAACTTATTACCATAGTAAGTGAGGCAACCTAATTAAAAACCACGGCACGGCCTGAAGGCCTAGTTTGGTGCTAATTACATCATTTATCATTGTCTGGCTCACTCATCACAAGTTAGAGTGCACAAACACTACTCCGGGAAATTAGGATGTTATTGTAAGTGTCGCTAGTGTTAGTACTGCCATCTAGGAAGTTAAAAGGTAAACATATTAAAATAAGTACCTGGGCGATCGAGCTCTGCTCGTGTGAAAATAAGGAAAACGACGTTTTCTAAAAGTAAAACCTAGCTAGATCGATTTATCGCCCCCCGAAACCCCTGCATACTAAATTTCATGAAAATTGTTGGAGCCGTTTCCGAGATTCAGATTATATATATGCAAGAATTGCTCATTTAAAGGTTTTAGATTAGATAGATAGATTAATCCTAGTGGCAGGTCTTTGACAGTCGATAGGAGTTTCTTGTTCGTTCTTCTGCATAACAAGCTACTTTTCCGAATGGACGGTAGAATAAATTATTAATACTTCTAAATTTAAATTTGTGGCGTTCCAAAGTGCCGCTTAGTGGCCTAATTGAAATAAATAAGTTTTGATTTTGATACGGGTAATCAGAAGCCAGGCAATGTGACACCAGACCTGTCAAGGGATCCCGTGTAATCCAGTTACAGGTGTGTTGAGATCAGATAGGCAGTTGCTTCATGTAAAATACTGACATTCCTGTCAAAAAAGCTGTCCCCATCATAATTTGCAAATAGCTAGGTAGATTGTTTAGGAAGACAGACCGAGGAGAAGATAGTGGGATGCTTTGCATGGCTTCCTCGAGAATAGGAGTGAAGAAGAGAGATAAATGTAAGGAATACGAAGAAGTTTTGACGAGAACTGAGTCTGATAAAATAATGCAGGCTGTTATGATGGCTTATATGGAGAGGTCATATTGAGTCATAGGTTCAACAATTTAATGGGGACATTTTGGTTTAGACAGCAATCCTTTTGTCTCAATATGGTGTCAATGAAATTATAAACACACATTTAATAGACATCTCTTTAATTTTGTGGTGGAAATATCGGTCTGACTTTGCAATTTGCCGCAAACCAAACAATACTTTTTAGTAGCATAAGTAAACACGATAGTAGTTATACCTACACGACTAGAGAATCCAATTCCGCATGAAAACCACGATCTCGAAGATCCCGTGGGATTGAGATTTATTTTTATTTTTTTGGTTTAAGTAGTTATTTTTTATTAAATATGAAATGAAGACTGTTTAGTGTTTAGAGATTTTTTTATTATTGTTTTTAAGTAGATTTATTACTCATCACTAATTTTCAATTGAATATAAATAATCAGCTTCTTATAAGGTTCCGGTACAAGTTTCCCACAACACAAAGTAGAACATTAACATTCAAAACGGGATATTTACCATGTCTACTGTTTCTTGAAAATATCGGAAACTCGCAACAAACAGTAAACATGGTAAATATTCCGTTTCAAATGTTAATGTAAGTGTTAGTGTTAGTAACCATGACAGTTTAAAAACTTATACCACATAATAGAAATTCATAATTTATTTTGCTGTAAGTTAAACACTGAAAACAAAATTATTTTTCATACAAACTCTATAGAAATGTCACGATTTGGGCAAGTTGTTAAATTACTTATTAATGAGGCTGTGCTGAGGGTCTATAATCAGAACGTCGTCTGAGCCTACTTTTTTTTTTCATTCCCGCAGACGTGAGTAATCCCGCATTTCTGATCCCGCAATCGAGGTGCGGGATTAGATACCACGATACCACACAAGACTCTTGACTATTATTTTATAAATGACTACAAATACTTTTTAAGCTTAATCCATCCATATCCCAGTGATTAAATCCACTGCAACTGGCTAACATCCAATAAAATTAAAAACACGAGATACAGAACCACATACTCAGCGTCTAAACATATAAAATAAAGTATCGTCATAACTAGTAGAAATATTTCCCGAATCTCGTCGAACTAAAACTGGTGAAGCAATATCTCATCTCAGAGGCCAATGAAAAAGTTTTAACGTCCAAATATGATATAGTTCAAGTGTGCATTCGCCGATATTCTCGAAATCTGCTGTACAGGCACGAACAAACTTCTTCCACTAGTGATACCTATTCTACAACGAGTTTTTCTTAGTCTGGAGTTGACCATAATATAACTTAGTAGAAAATATAAGACAAAAAAATAAATATTAATAAAAATCTTGAATTGACTCACTGACAGACAACATACAGACGTTTACCGCTGGTTCATAAGTATAGCATTAACCACAAAAGTTTCTCATATAACTGAGGAATAAGGTATGGAATAAGAAATTCGAAATTTCCTTAAAGGGGTTAAAAATCTGTACAGAACTTAAAAAAATTACCCGATAAAATAAATCCATCGGGCTTGGCCAATTAATTTTAGCTTGGCGCAGCATGCATCTTCCTTTTGCAAATATCTCTATCAGCTAACATCAAACACCTTTTATTAATTCCCTTCCAAGATAAATTTTCGTTCACAACATGCTTGGTATTGCTATTGATATTAGAGCTAAGTTGACAATAACAAGGCAAATAACGGGGTGATATCATTTTTTTCCATTCTTTTTTGTATCGAATAAACGTTAATCTAGCTATCATTTTGTACGTGACTGTACCAAGATCGTAAAGTACCAAACGATAGAGTTATGGTCTCTCATTGGTGTTTTCATTCGAGTTTGGTGATAGCTTAAAATTTATAGTTTTATGTTGTGTGGACTATACTAGGTTTTATGGAGGCACTTTTAAGTTTAGTTTGTACCTGGTTTTCTGACTTTATAAAAGAAGTAAAGTACTTTAAGGGTCAACATTGCAGTCACACTCTACCAAAACAGAAAAGGCATTTTTTTTGTAGGCAGCAAAATTTCAACTTTTCGCGGTTAGTAGGAATAATCTATACTTTAATTTCTATACAAAATATTAAATCAATTGTTGATATTATAAATTCTTCTACAAAAACTAGCCATTTGAGTTTTGGGAGGGTATGACTGCACTTTTGACCCTTGACTGTACCTAAATTTCAGTCAGTCAGTTATTTCAGTATCTGAGTGGTATGTAACGAACGATAATGTCTTAGGTGTTCATTATCTTTAAGAGAAAGCAGGAATCCCGAAAGCTGAAACATTCGACAATAATCTGTTTAAGGCATTAAAACTGGTTTTTACATATAATTTAGGTATGTAACTAAAACTAACTCAGTTTATTTTATTTTCTATTAACTTTTATTTTAAGGGCGTTTGTAAAGACACTTCAAAACGTATCTACTTCTCCATCTGTTAAGGCATGGTTTTACTGTAGTTATAATTTACAGTTAAATATATTCCAATTAAAAACAACGGCTTAGAAAGCCTTATAATACTTTAGTACCTGGGCGACCGAGCTCTGCTCGAGAAAAATAGAGAAAACGACGTTTTCTAAAAATGAAACCTAGCTAGATCGATTTATCGCCCCCGAAACGCCCTGCATACAAAATTTCATGAAAATTGTTGGAGCCGTTTGCGAGAATTAGATGATAAATATATACATACATACAAGAATTGCTCGTTTAGATTAGACAGATGCGTACCTACCATAGCCACTCGACTTTTATTAGACTCCATCTTATTTACCGTCGTCAACGTGAATTATTCAGCCAGACTTGAGTTTCTTGAAAACAAACTCAAGAGCGATGAATAGGTATTTTAATTGGAATTTAAATTTAGAAAATATCGCATGACTGAAGAATGTAGTGTTTGATATTGTTTTGAGTTGTTTGATGTTCAAAGGTCATTTCAATATGCTTTGGTCGAAAATATTACAATGTTTATTAAAGAAATAAGGATACCTTAAGTAAAAACGGGCCAAGAGGCTCATCGGAAATGAGGCACTGGTTGAATCTAGGAAACAGAAGCTTGAAAATCGGCGCCAAGTTGTCAAAAGTTGCCAAAAGCCTGTCGGATTTTTATCGATTACATTTTGGGGAGTGTGCGTTGGAATTCCATTAACTAATTCCTATTGGTCCGTTCCGTCATCGGACGACAAGACGTACGGCGATGCGTCATCGGTACTTGTTGGACATCCCAGCCATACACAACAAACCTTTTGGAAATACTTTTATTATGCGTACAACAAAGGAGTGTAATTTACTGTCAGAGTCTGTATTTCCTGATAGCTACAACCTGGAAGTCTTTAAGTCAAGATTGAATATGTTTCTTCTAGGCAAGCGTGTTCCATCGTCAGCCACATCACCGCTTACCATCAGATGAGATAGCGGTCAAGCGCGTCAATAATTAAAAAAACTACGCGAAAAAGGCATCATCACCTGCTGTCTATTATTTCCCAGCTGAGCTGAAGCCGCTCCACTTTCAGTCTAATCGGGTTGGATGCAACTGATCAGGTATCAGTATTTTTCAAAGAGTGACTACGGATCTTAACTCTACAATCCAGTTACTGTACCTCACGATACCCCTTGGTAAGACTGGCTGTTAGAGTTTTTGGCACCTGTCTACCCGTAAAGACTGTCAAAGATCTATTAACTAAATGACAACCAGGACTTTCAGAGATCTCGTTAAGTAAGGACTAGTCACCGATCCACCATCCCCACTTGAAGATCGAACCATGCCCTCTATATGTCGTACGTGATATTAAAAACTGGCCAAGTGCGAGTCGGATTCGCGCACTGAGGGTTCCGTACAAACAGCTACATTTACAAAAATAATTAAATAACATTACTGAAGTTCATAAACTATGAGGGCACCGAACATTTCTGTAAAGATAAGATAAACAGAATTGAGGGAAAAAATGTATTTTGCCGTTGGAAAACTGTAGTCCCCATACATCGATATAAGTCGCGGTTAGTTTACCAACTGCAAAAACGTTTTTTTGATGTAGTTTACGGTTTTCGGCTATTTTCCTTTACTTGTGCTTTAAAACATTGTTTCTTGATTCTAGATAAACGGGAAGTACCCTGTAGTTTTTCATTTCCTTGCGAGTGTAAAATATGCGTCAATAACGGCTATATCTCTTGATGATCTAGAAGTTGGATTTTTTCACAGCTGCAAGTGGTTGCAGCATTCTTGATTATACGATATTAATTTTAACTCGATACCTCCGCGTTGCCGAGATAAAGGGTCTTTGCAGACAGACGGACAACTAAGTGATCCTATAAAGGTTTCGTATTTCCTATTTTTGAGGTACGGAGCCCTAAAAACGTTTATAATAAGAATCCCAACAAGCTCTAAGTTGAAGTTTTCACTTACAATACAATCCTCCAATCACTTTGATAGAACCCCTAAGTCGTAACTTTATCCCAATATTTTCAATAGCACTTACTTTCATCTCAAACCTAAGTACGAACTAAGCTATTGAATATCTGAGCTCTATTCAATAACTCGGTTTGACAGGATCTCGTGAACTTGAGGCAATCGAGTGCAAAACTGAAATAATTCTGACCAAACATTTTCTTTCGATAATATCTACTCTTACTTACTTTTAGTATTTATTGCATTGCTAAATTTCATGGAACGTGAAAAACATGAGTAAATATGTTGTTTAGGCCAATGAATAAGAAAGCTTTGCGAAGAATAACAGAATTTTATTAGCGAACTGATTTGGACAACCAGAGACTTTTGAAGAACAAAGCAGAAGGCCTCAATTTAATACTATCAAGTGTTTTCTCTAGATCGAGAAAGCACACACATCACATCACATCACATCATCAGCCTATTAATGTTCCCACTGCAGGGACACAGGCCTCCTCTCAGCGAGAGGGAAAGGGCCGTAATCCACCACGCGGGCCCAGTGCGGGTTGATAGATGTCACATGTCTTCGAATTTTTGGTTCTAGGACATGCCGGTTTCCTCACGATGTTTTCCTTCACCGTTTTGAGAGCAGTGGTGAAGAAATAATTTACACAAAGTAAAGCGCCTGCCTGGGCTCGAACCTACGACCTACAACTTGTAAGTCGCGGCCGATACCACTGGGCCACCACTGCTCTCTAGATCGACAAAGCACATGTAGAATAATTCGGTCCAGCAATTCATTGCATAGGGCTCAGATTCTGAAATAATGTTACTATCTATAGGGTCGCCATAAGAAAAGGTGGTGAGATGACTTAGACACCTACCTACTCCAAGGCTGATTCAAACAGGCTCAGGCAAAGAATGCCTGGAAGGATTTTGGGGAGGTCTTTGCCCAGCGGTGCGACATTGTAGGCTAATATAAAAGAGTTTTTATCGTAGTTGGTAAACACAATATTAACACACAACTGAGTAGACCGTCATTCGATATAGATTTGTGATTCTACGGATTCTTCAAGGATCCCGAAACCCTGAAAATCCACCATTAACAAATATGATAACTATTATCCACTCTCAATATTACAAACCAGAGAGATTGATAAATTCTCCTTTTATATTTAATCTTTCTAGTTATGATAACTTACATAATATTGTACCGAGATAAGCGAATGAGTATCTAAGTACCTAATAATACTCGCACATATCATCGGTAGGTAATATTTTATGCGAATCGAAAATGTTACTTACAAGTAAGTAATCCTCCATTTGAGTACGAGATCAGATCTGATATCGGCATTGTGAGATTCACAAAGGAAAAACGGTTTCTGTATTAAACGCACCGACGTATCCATCTTTGTTATAATATTATAGAGTAGGAAGATATTGGAAGCAAACTTGTCTGGCTAATGGATAAAGATAAGTAGGAAATATTTAAGAAAAAAAATTTTTGAGGCTAACGGAATAGAATCAAATAAATCTAATGGAAACCAGGTTCTAGTATGCCCATAATAATTTATGTTCTTCGGTGTAGTTATAGTAATACCTAGAAACATCCTTTAAAGAAGTTACTATTACAACCAGTTTTATAGAAAAAAGATACTTTTTTCATACAAAAAATCGGCCAAGTGCAAGTCGGACTCGCTCACTAAGGGTTCCGTATGTACAGCTACATTCACCAAAATAATTATATAACATTACTAAAGGATCAACTAAGAAAGCGCCGAACATTGGTCTAACGAAAAGATAAACTGAATTGTGAAACCAAAGTAACTTTTTCGTTGAAAACTGTCGTCTCCGTACATCGACATATATCGTGGGTCGGTTTACCAACTGCAAAATAAGTTTATAATCGCAATTTGTTCACGGTTTTCGGATCATGATTCTACGTCAACGGGAAGTACCCTATAGGGTTTGATTCTCTTGCAAGTGTCAAATATACGGCATATATGACCGTACCTTTTTATTACATTATTTCACAGCTCCAAGGGATTGCATATGCTTAGCACGGCGGGCTGTGCTGGGGCGGCTGCTGCCGGTGCAGAAAACGGCGCAAATATATGTTTGAGCCGTTTGTGGTTGAAACATTAAGTCCATGGGGTCCGAGTGTGCATCAAGTTTTCAAGAAATTAGCACAAAGCTCGTTGACTCTTCACGTGACCAGAGGGCTGGCCTTTTCTTCGGCCAGAGAATCAGCATTGCCATCCAACGTGACAATGCTGCAACCCGATTATGACACTATACGATTATGCGATTATGGCAAAACCCCCCAATGAATAGCACAAATAAAAAATAGCCCCTAGTGCCCGGCAGTCTGCCTACCCTCAACTACGGTAGCGGTCGAGGTTACAGCATGGCAAGGGGTGATAAGAATCTCCGGACGAGATCGGGTGTATCGTCCACAAGTCCCTTGATGTAAACAACGTGGTGAAATTATAGAGTGTGTCGACCAGGGAGGTGTACCTTATACTCAGAATATCCCCTAGATATTCGCTGAAGGTCATACAGGTCTACGCCCGAAACCTCGGCTCACCCCGACGAGGTTTGACGATTTCCAGCCTCCCGAACAAGCTGGATTCCGAAAAGGCTTTAGCACCGTAGACCACATACATACGATGCGGCAGGTTATACAGAAGACCGAAGAGTATAACCTGCCTCTCTGTTTAGCGTTTGTGGACTACGAGAAAGCCTTCGATTCGATCGAAACTTGGGCTGTACTGCAGTCTCTCCAACGGTGCCAGATCGACTACCGGTACATTAAGGTGTTGAAGTGTCTGTACAAAAACGCCACCATGTCAGTCCGTCTTCAGGATCGGACCTCGAAACCAATCCTTCTCCAGCGCGGTGTAAGACAGGGAGACGTCATTTCTCCGAAACTGTTCACTGCTGCGCTGGAGGACGTCTTCAAGGTTCTGGACTGGAAGGGCCTTGGCATCAACGTTAATGGCGAGTACATCACTCACCTTCGGTTTGCCGACGACATAGTGGTCATGGCTGAGCCTCAGTAAAATGCTCGATGACCTCAGTAGAGCTTCCGAAAGAGTGGGTCTTAAAATGAACATGAATAAAACCAAGGTCATGGTGAATGCCCATGTAACACCTACTCCTATCAAGATCGGAGACTCTACAATCGAAGTTGTAGACGATTTTGTTTACTTGGGACAAACGGTCTAGTTGGGTAGGTCCAACTTCGAGAAAGAGGTCAACCGTCTAATCCGACTCGGCTTAGACAGTAAAATCTAAATAATAAATAGGACAGTTTAATAAAGGGATATTTTCAGAAAACCTTCAATCAGGAATATTATTACCTCAGATAAAAGTTATCTAGAAATAAACCCTTAGAAGGCTCCTACCTCTACCTAGTCATTAGTCATAAACCGATTCAAGCCTCTACATTAAAAACTTCCAACAACACTAAAAAATATACAATTTCCTAAACAAAACACTACGCGAAAAATAACTTTCATTTTGGAAGTCAGTGTCTTTGGTAGGTAGGTAGTACTTCAGAAAATGTGACCACATGAGAAGCACAGCTTTGAAATATAATAATCAAAAAAACCGACCAAGTGGGAGTCGGACTCGCGCACGAAGGGTTCCATACCATAATCGCAAAAAACGGCAAACAAAAAACACGTTTGTTATATGGGAGCCACACTTACAAAAAAAAATATTCTGTTTTTAGTATTTTTTGTTATAGCGGCAACAGAAATACATCATCTGTGAAAATTTCAACTGCCTAGCTGTCACGGTTCATGAGATACAGCCTGGTGACAGACAGATGGACCGTGGAGTCTTAGTAATAGGGTCCCGTTTATACTCTTTGGGTACGGAACCCTAATAAAAATCATTAAAATCGGTTCACGTAGTAAAAAGTTCTGAGGTAGGTACTTAACACATAAAAAATGCTCCTCCTTTTTGAAGTCGGTTAAAAAATAGCCAAAACTAATAAACAACTACGCACAAATCCGAAATATAGCTAATAACATTTAACTATCCATAGGTTGATATTCTACGAACCAGATCTAAATCCAGAAATATAAACAAAACTTTCACGGGAATTCATTAAAACATTTCATGATTTTGGTCCAACCTAAAACAACAGGGCAAAGCTTATTCATTCCAACTATAATCCTTTTGAAACACACGCGTAACGAATCATGCAAATATTTGTGTTTCATTTTCGGACTTAACGATGTTTTTAATCCTTAGTAGCCATGGAGTATGGCGAAATGGAGTTCTAACTTTTATATTAAAAATCAAAAATAATTTTTTTTTATTTCATATAGGCCTACATGGGCACTTATAAAACGTCGACAATGTGCACGGTTCGGGTTGGTCGTTTCCTATGGAGAAGAACCGGCAAGAAACTCCATGGTTACTCTTTTAAAAAAATGGTTTGGTTTTACAATATTTCCTTGTTACAGCATTAGTACTTAGATATGTGGGGACAACGTAGGCCCGACAATAAGTCGTAAGAAAACAAAAAAAAAAAAAAAAAAATTACATATTTAAACAAAAGAAAATAAAACGAGTTATATTATATATATTATATATTGGTATGAAATTCAACATAATTATTATAAAGGTGAACAAGAACAGAGATGCTTCATTACCTAGTGTTACCTAAGTTGTGTGTCTGTAAGCCCCATATTACACTTACAGATCAGACAAATAGGGAGAACTACCTTATCAACAGATACCTAGGTATATTACGATTAATTACGGCTGTGTATGACCTTATTACAATAGAAAGGGGAACAAGAACAGAGATGCTTCATTACCTAGTGTTACCTAAGTTGTGTGTCTGTAAGCCCCATATTACACTTACAGATCAGACAAATAGGGAGAACTACCTTATCAACAGATACCTAGGTATATTACGATTAATTACGGCTGTGTATGACCTTATTACAATAGAAAGGGGAACAAGAACAGAGATGCTTCATTACCTAGTGTTACCTAAGTTGTGTGTCTGTAAGCCCCATATTACACTTACAGATCAGACAAATAGGGAGAAATACCTTATCAATAGATACCTAGGTATATTACGATTAATTACGGCTGTGTATGACCTTATTACAATAGAAAGGGGAACAAGAACAGAGATGCTTCATTACCTAGTGTTAACTAAGTTGTGTGTCTGTAAGCCCCATATTACACTTACAGATCAGACAAATAGGGAGAACGACCTTATTATTAGATACCTATGTATATTATGATTAATTACGGCTGTGTATGACCTTATTACATTCATAGGTAAACGTCTGCCTTTCAATGGAACCACTTAAACTAGAGCAGTAGGTACCCTCGCTGATCTATCAAAACGTTCTCTACCGATTCACGTCATATAATTATATGTGTAGAGTAGAGCCTCAGTAAGTATCAGGTACAAAGCGATCTTCTTCTTAGCGTGTCGATGGCAAATATAAAAATTTAAATATTGTGATTGGCCCAGAATTCAGCCACGGCAACACCATTCGGTGACGCAGTCATAAGGTCTTCGCAAGTACAGGTGACAGGGCATGCTGCGCATTCCTTGAGGTGGGCGATGGTCTTCGGAGATATGCTGCACAAGCACTGAAGACTAGTGCCATCAAAGAACCCCCACCTGTGGAGATTGCCTTGCTGTGGCCAACCTGAGTGCGGAGTCTATTTTAGGTTTTCCAGGTCGACCACGGCAGAGTGTGCCCAGGTGGAAGACTCTCCGACGGCCCGATGAAATTTTCAGGAGGCTTAAGTTTCTCTCGCCAAAAGTCGCATCTCGCTGAAGAAGAGTTGCCATCACATAGACCCACGCATCCTAGAAAACTTTTCCGGCTTTTTAGGCGCTGGGGCACTGAGCTGTAATTATGCATTGGGTGGCGTGGGTCGTTTTCTAGTTTCGCCCTCTCTATGCGACTTGCTATAGTCCTGCGAATTTCCCGGGGCGCGATGCCGATAAGTGGATACAGCATTCGTAGAGGAGTCGGTTTGAGGCAAAACGTGGCAAAACGATGACAAATAAACTTGTACTTGAAACTGGTACATTCACATACGGCGCGCGAAACGATTCTTTGAATTAAATTGTATGAGCACTCCATTTCGTGTCTACTCCGGGTCAGCTTTGGACGACCATTATCGCAGTGCGCGGAACGATGCACAATGTCAGATTTAACTCTCAATTTGACGGCATAGGTAATTTCTGTTGATGAAAATTTATAGGTAGATAGTTTGTGTTGTCCCTACTGTTGTAAAATCTATTAGGGTCATAAGGAAATTGCTTAGAATTTAAACTTAAAGAATGATTGCCTATCATACCATGTTGTATACTCCTGTAACAACAAGAATAGGTAGTTAAGCCAACGACTTCAGTAATAACGCTATGCACATATTATCAAATAAGACACTTAATTGATAGATAGGCAGTTACCAATCTATTAAGAAAATGAATCAATTTTATTTATTTAAGTACCTAAGTATTTGAAAACCCTCTGTTCGCAAGAGTCCAACTTTCATAACACCCATAGGTACAAGTCTTCACATGAGTCCAACTGGAAGGTACAGTTACGCACATAGGAAACGATTTAATCGAAACGCATCAATTGTGGTTTTTAAAGAGGAAAATAACTATATAAAGATTATAGATTTATGAAAAACAATTGTGAAGCTCATTGGCAAGAAACATATAACAAAGAGTAAAATAATAAATACGGAAGACATAAATACGACGTGGTATAAAAAAAAACTCGGGGCCGGTTTCTGAAGTCGACATCACATCTCAAATCCGCTGACAGTTTGTCACAAATTAACCAGCCCTCAGTTGTCAGTGAGTTTCTCAACACTTCTTTATCGAGAAATTACGTAATCGCTTGTTACATTAAATAATCGGCCTTTTTTTTTGTCTGGTTTTCATTCACATCATTCACTAAGTACTATAACGTAATCAGTAACTTTAAATAGTATTTTATCTTGAGCGGCTAGGTTGGTTTAGCCGCCAAGTTAAGCAAACCTTACCAAGGACGATTTTTGGATGGGTAACCACTTTTTTTTGGGTGGTTGTTTTTGGATAGGTGACCAGGTTAAGCAACACTTACCAAGGTTAGTCTTTGGATGTTTGACCGCTTTTTTTTGGTTCGTTTGTCTTGGATGGCTGGCCCCGCCAGGGTTAGTAACACTTACCAAGGTCAGTCTTGGGATGGGTGACCACATTATTTTGGTTCGCTTCTTTTTGATGGGTGACCTTGGTAGATGTTGTTTAACCTAGCGGGGTGACTTTAGGATGGGTGATCAAATTTTTGTGGTGATGGTCACCCATCCAAAGACTGACCTGGGTTAGAGTTGCTTACCCTGACGGGCCCACCGATCCATAAACAAGCGATCCAAAAAAAAGTGGTCACCCATCCCAAGACTGACCATGGTAAGTGTTGCTTACCCTAGCGTGGTCACCACACCAGCCACTTCAAGTTTATTTATTTATTTAGTTAAACCCAAACCTATCCAGAAACTGACCTTGGTAAGTACTAAGTACAAGGTACAGTCACTGATCAAACCTCCTCACGCGCAGTAACGTGAGGTAGGTGCGATTCCCAGGTCAGTAACAGTTTGATGTTTTTATTTTTATTTACATAAATAAAAAATTACTATTTGTGATAATTTTGTCAAGTTTTTATACTGTAATTAATTTAAAAAGTTTGTAGTATCCTATTTTTTTAAATCTTGGTAATTAAATAATTGATCTAAATTAACATATTTTTTATAACTCAACCCATACCATAGATTTCGACGACACCTATTATCTTTTTATCGTAATGTATTACCAACAATTATAAATTAGGCTCGTTGACAAGAGATTAACATTGAAAAAGGTTCTCTACATGTGGTTAATTCGAGATTTTTCTCAAATATGACAAATTGACAACCACTTGTCACACTTGGTGTTGAGAAACTGAAAGTAGAATTAACCGGCAATTATTCGTCTGTAGCGGCATCAACGCCGCCACTTACGAACTAATAACATGACGTCACACAAATCCTGCATCGCGCAAGCAAAGTTTTCGACGCGATTAGAACACATACAACAGTCCGACAACAACCGTTGGGCAGTTGCCCGGAGTTGCCCGGACCAGACGCAACACCCGTCTGGTCGGAGGATCCTCCCTTTTCTATGGAGGTTTGACCAATACACCCAGGACATTACACCCAGTTCCGCATATCCAAACGTCGATTACGTTAACAACCCGATAATTGAGACCTGGGAAACCGGCAGTCGGCCTGGAATTCTCTGCCCGTGATTGGCCAAAAAATACGTCATCAGTTGCGATGCGCTAATAATCCAATATATAAATAAACGTGATTAGCCAAAGAATACGTCATTAGTTGCGATGCGCTAATAAGCCAATAAAAAATAATTTAAAACTAAATAGATGAATCACATGATTTACTTAGTATAATTAAGTTAGTAAGTAATTTAGTTTTATTTTAATTAACTAAATGAGCAAGTACCTAAATTAACTTCCCGTGATTGGCCATAGAATACGTGATCAGTTACGATAGGAAAGTACATAAATTTACTGAAAAGGACAATAAATGGTAACACTTATCGTAATGTAGTCTTAAATCAATCAAATCAAATCAAATCATTTTATTCGCAATAAGTGTTGGTACAATTTTGGTCTTAACATGAATAATAATACAGATCCATAACACTTAGTTATAACAATGTGAAATTCAAACATTTGGGTAAGTATTAATAATATAATAATAATATATCTTTATTTATCCAAAAACATACAGAGTTTGAAATACAGTTTTATACATTGGATATTTGGTATAAACATAAACTTTTAGTCTTAGAATAATTTTATAGTTTATGTTGCAAATTCTGTACAAATAATACTCTACCTCTTAAACTAGGGTATACCTGTATTTTAAGAGGTAATTTATTTATAATTAACTAAATATTATTAATAAATAACTGTTTTGAGGTTATAGTTATAATTATAGGTCTACCGGAATCTCATGGCAAATGTGGAAATAAAAATTTGTTGTGTGCAATACTGGGGAAATTGGATTTAACGATCTTGATACTGTTTAATTTTTTAGGGTTCCGTACCCAAAGGGTAAAAACGAGACCCTATTACTGAGACTCCGCGGTCCGTCCGTCTGTCTGTCTGTCTGTCTGTCTGTCACCAGGCTGTATCTCATGAACCGTGATAGCTAGACAGTTGAAATTTCCACAGGTGGTGTATATCTGTTGCCGCTACAACAACAAATACTAAAAACAAAATAAAATAAATATTTAAGGGGGGCTCCCATACAACAAATGTGATTTTTTTGCCATTTTATACGAAAATGGTACGGAACCCTTCGTGCGCGAGTCCGACTCGCACTTGGCCAGTTTTATTTATGCCTTTAGTATTAATGAACATCAGGTATCTATATTTTAGTAGTCACAGCGGATCTTTGTGTCTTTGAACTTGGTCCTGCCAACCATTGCGTAAGAAACAGATTGTCATCGAGTATACTGCATAGAGTAAGCGAGATAGGACGATGTGACATACATAAGCGAGTGAAAGAGACAGTTATACAATGTTAACTTCACCTTCAACATTGACACAAAAATAGCTACTGCGCGGGGTCTTGCAACCAATTCAGAGACACAAAGATCCACTGTGAGTATTATAGGTATGTGTATGAATAATGTTGTTATACATCGGGTTCTTAACATAGGAAAAATAAATCAATTGAATATTAATTTATGTACTTATTTACTATATATCATTTAAATCATACAAATAACTTAAAACCTAATTCAGAACTAGAAAACTAGAATACGATTCCATCAACTCCACTGGCATTTCAAAAACTTGTATCTTTGTAGTTTTATGTCATCTCTCTCCATCAAAATGGTTCTTTTTCATTGGCATTTAACATATTCAAAACCAATATCTTTATGTATAAAGTCTGTAAAAAATAATAAAATGTATCATGTTACTTATAGTCATTCCTCATCATTAGTCTATATATACTTTTTTTATGTAAGTTTTATGGCCTGGTTGCTAGGACCTTTTAGCCACGTCTTTGGAAAGAGTTTTGGATCTTATATTTATTCTTTAGTATGCATTAGAATGCGGATGTAACAGATTCTAATGTTTTTTGGAGTATTTGGCAGTAAATTGTATCGAGTCAGTCTTCCCAGTAAGCTATGCAGAGGCAGTCAATACTACAATAAAATACTCCGCTCCACTATCCCGAAATCACTTCTCTCAATGATTTTACAAATTGTCCAGTTGCGTAGACAGTTGAGACACAAAACTACACCAATAATATATCACAATATCCACTAGGAATCAATTTGCAAATAATATTAACAGCCACTGAACTTCACTCGACAAATCCCGGCAAAAACTCCCGTCTATATACACGTCCCACTGCAGGGCGCAGATTATTACTTAATATTTTTCTTACGTCAAAGATTCTCAATCTCCGTTAAAATCAATATCTTGTCGAAGAATTAGTAACAGTTACATTACTGTTGCCATTTCCTTCCGGCCGTCATTAGATGTGCCCTGACCTACGATTTACCATATAATAGTAATGGAAAGAAATAAAACTGAAGTAAGAAAAATATAAAATAAACTAAAAGTATCAAAACAAGTCAGTCCAACTTACCGGTCCACTCTACGACGCACTTTAAAATCAAAGATTGAGTTTGATTTACGCGTTCTTCTTCCCTTATTTTATGATACACATTGAAAACAATATGTCTCGCTTGAGATCGAAGTGGGTTTTTCGATATTTTCACAAAAATAACAAATTTTCAAGATAATATCAAAAAAATTCAGCAGCGGTTGACACATCAAGTACTTTGATTTGACAGGTTACAATTGACATTGCCATATGAAAATCACAATTTAAAAAAAATAAAAAATGCCATGAGATTCTGGTAGACCTATAGTAAATTACACTTGATTATATGTAGGTACATTATTAAATATATTGAAAAAAAATATAAAAATATTGATGTCCGAGGGTAAATGATTATGGTTGTTATTAATTTTTCAACCCCCTATTAAATATGTCGCTTACAGAGTAGAAATTCTTATCCAATAGCCATATTTTAAGATACCTTGAAAATTTATTAACTGGTAAGATTTTGATAGTGTCAGGTATAGCATTGAATATGCGACCATATCTTTTTTAGTATATAGTGCTGTCCTAGGGATTATTGGCAAAACTATTCTATTCTTGTGCCTATTACTTTTTGGATACAATTCATGAGCTTTACTTCAGATTACTTTACTTCATGAACCGATGGTTGGATTGCTAGATGCAAGCAACTAAAAATGATAGGCTATTGAGATGACAACTGATACAGATGTATGGAAACAGTAGTCATGTAGCGCAAACCCAAAAAAAATGGAATAATTGCAAGAGAATAATGATGTACCTATACTTCATATGAAAAATATGACAAATGAAATAACACTCACGGTTAAAACGACAATTATTATTATGACCTACAGACAAAATACCTAATGGATATTACTTGCGGGACTGATATCTTAGGACGGCGCAAATATTATTAGAGCTGCTTGGTACATTATCTTTGACCCAAATACTGTTGGGTCTGGCTAATGTGCCTACAGCATTCTTAGTTTTCCTCTAACCGTAGGCTAGATATAACTAGGTACTTATTTTTCGAGACCTTTTTGTTGAAATTCTAGGTTTCGAAAAAGGAGCATCATAAATCAATTTGCCTAGTCTTTTTACTGACTACAAAAAAAGGAGGGATTAATTCGTAAAGTATGTATTATAATATCGTTGGAATTGCACAAAATTCACATAGTCTGTGAATATTGTGCAGTTCCAGGGGGCGTGATAGGGGACGTGTGCCAAATTTCATAAGTGTGTGTATGTGTAGTGTGTGTCCACGCATTTCTCCGAAACTAATTATCGGATCGATCGGATTATGTATCTCTCAAGTTAGGGAATAGTGCAAGTTTTATCAAAATCGGGTCAGGAGTTCACACAATCACGTGTTAGCGTGTTACTCTCCGCGAACCCGCCGCGGCTGTCCGTCACCGACGCACCAGAACACACTGTACGCCTTGACCACCCCAGGGACTAAACCAGCATATGGGCGCAGACGAACCCGTGTATGGCACCCTTGGTCCCCCTGTGACAGGTCAAGGTCAATGGCCCCGCCACCTACCAGCGTTATGTATGTGTGTTTGGTTCAAATCTTGCAAGTGAATTTAAAAGCAGTTATTCTCAAGCGATTAAGATGAAATTTTGCATATTCGTTTGTTTTGGATGACAAAGCACGGTAAGCTAAAACGCATGTTTAAAAAAAGTGTTTTTAATTGAAAAAACATATAATAAATTGTTTTATTTGAGTCATTTTAGGGTACCGAAGTTAACAAGGAACCCTTATAGTTTCGCTATGTCTGTCTGTCCGTCCGCAGCTTAGCTCAGAGCCTCTTAGTACTAGAAAGCTATAATTTGGCATGGATATATATATTAATAATTCCGACAAAGTGGTAAAATAAAACCATGTTTTTAGGGTTCCCTACCCAAAGGGTAAAAACGGCACCCTATTACTAAGACTCCGCGGTCCGTCTGTCTGTCTGTCACCAGGCTGTATCTCATGAACCGTGATAGCTAGACAGTTGAAATTTTCACAGATGATGTATTTCTGTTGCCGTTATAAAACAAATACTAAGAACAGAATAAAATAAATATTTAAGTGGGGCTCCCATAATGGGCTGCGATAATGGTACGGAACCCGACGTGCACGAGTCCGACTCGCACTTGGCCGGTTTTGATTGAAACCAACTTAAGGAACAGTGCAAGTTTCATAAAAATGGATCACCATTTTTTAAGATATGGAACATACAACTGAACTCCTTAGCAACAAACAGCACGAATGTGTAAATTAAGATAATATGGGATTTTGTCAATCCTCTAGGAACCATATACTTTGCTCACTTTTTAGTGATAGCGTACTAAAACTAAAAAGAGAGAAATAAAAACATTTATTAAAAAACTAAAAAGATCCAAAATAACTTTCATTTCGGAAGTCGGTATTGAAAACGATAACAAAGAGGTACCAAAGAGGGTCTGCTACTAGCCTAAGTGCCATGTAAACTATCTGCATTTTAAATGGAGCGACTGCCTATCTGTACCTCACCTAGAAACTGAGTAACATGAAACCCCTTGGTAAGACTCATGTCAGCTTTTCATATTCTAAAACATAAGACGAATAACAAAACAAACCTATATACAAAGGGGACTGGGAAAAGGGCTCATTGCGCATCAAAAAATTTGTCCAAATCGATGCCAATGGGAAACATGCCCAGAACGCTGGCAGCACTCCCACGTTGAATGAATGCTGATTCTCTGACCGAAGAAAAGGCCAGGTCTATGGTCATGTGAAGAGTCGACCAGCTTTATTTATTTATTTCGTTTATTCAATTTTGTACACATTTCATATTTACATTTTTAAATATTTCTTTATAAAAACAAATCATAAAAAAAACATTTAAAAATATAAAAAATAATGGTTTTCCGCCGGTGTCGGGAGCAGGGTCCAAGCTACCGGTGGTTAGGGCTCCAGAGACAGGAACCTCCTCACGATGCGAGCCGTATCGAGGAGTACTGCCTTCTGTATCAGGCCCTTGATCCAACCGCGCAATGACAGCCTCGACAGATGGTCGTCGAGACTCTTGGCCATCAGGCCGTTGGCCGTAACGACAATCGGCACAATGATCGCCGAGTCCACATTCCACATGTCGACAACCTCGTGTGCCAAGTCGAGATACTTGATTTGTTTCTCTTTCTCAGCTTTCACGAGGTTCTCGTCATGTGGGATGGTGACATCGATTATCATTGTGCGGCGCGCTAATCGGTCTATCACCACTATATCCGCAACAATAGTCCTATCAGTGATGATAGACCGATCCCAGTACAACGTGACATGGTCATTTTCGAGAACTGGGTCGGGCACATACTTGTAATACGGTACCTCAGAATCCACTAGATTGTACTTCAAAGCAAGTTGCTGGTGAATAATCCTGGCCACTTGGTTATGCCTGTGTAAGTACTCGCCGTTAGTCAGACGAGAACAACCAGAGATAATATGTCTGATGGATTCACCCGGACGGTGGCATGCCCGACACACGTCAACCGTTCCGTCCTTCATTATATGTCTCCGGTAGTTATTCGTCAGGATAACTTCGTCCATAATTGCACAGACAAAACCTTCAGTTTCCCCGAAAAGATCACCGAAACGTAGCCAGGATACAGACGCTTGGAAATCTACATCGGGCCCATGGAGAGCCCGATAGAAGCGTCCGTGTAGTTCCTTGCCTTGCCATACCTCTTTGCGTTCATCAGTAGTTAGTATTACAGGCTTGCGCCAGTTCTCTTTAGCCATGGTCAACGGGGTGAGTCCCTTGCCCACTGCGACCACATCCCGATGCATACCCACTTCAGTTTTTAAAAAGTATTCTCTGAGGCTGCACACCTCGCGGTTGTGAAGAGTCTTGGCGTTTAAAAAGCCTCGACCCCCACATTTCCGCGGGATGTACAGTCTCATCACTGATGATCGTGGGTGATGAATCCGGTTTGCGGTCAGCAGTGTCCGGACCCTCCTATCAAGGGCGTCGAGCTCAGTCTGAGTCCATTTGAGTATGCCGAAAGAGTACATCAAAACCGGCATGACCCAACTGTTGAAGGCGCGCACCTTATTTCCACCTGACAAAAGGCTATTTAATACCTTTTTCAGGCGGCCAAAGAAACGCTCCTTCAGCAGTTTCTTCATGTCAGTACTGTTAATGCCCAACGCTTCCGACATACCCAAATACTTGTAAGTTTCGGTCGAGGAGAGGTGTCTGAGGTGTATGGAATCAGAGAGTTGAATTCCCTCGGATTCCATAATCTCCTCTTGCTTTACATGCATGACTGCACATTTGTCCACACCAAATTCCATCCTGATGGAGTCACTAAAGGTTTCAGTTACCTTCAGTAGCTCCGTCAGTTAAAATTTGTTGAGGGTAAAGAGTTTCAGATCATCCATGTAAAGGAGGTGAGATATAACCTGACCACCTCTTCTCAGCCGATAGCCTAGACCTGAATCCTCCAGCAGTGTACTTAGAGGATTCAGGGCTAAGCAGAACCAAAGTGGACTCAAACTGTCGCCCTGAAATATCCCCCGCTTAATCCATACAGGCTCATCATCCCCCTGAATCAGTCGACATCCTGGATATCGAAGGACCGTCTTCCATTGCCCCATACATGACTCAAGGAAGGTGCGTAGAGTTGCATCTATTTTGTACAACTCCAGCACCCTCATGAGCCATGTATGCGGTACAGAGTCGTAGGCCTTCTTGTAGTCTATCCAGCATGTCGACAGATCCTTGCGGGATCGACGAACCTGCTGGCTTATGGCCATGTCAATGAGGAGTAGCTCCTTAGTGCCGCGGGACCCATTCCTACATCCATTCTGAGAGGCAGACATTATTAAGTTACTTTCAATGTGTACATTAATTTTTCCTCTCAGGATGGATGTAAGAAGTTTATAAACCGTCGACAAACATGTTATTGGTCTATAATTCTTGGGTTCCGCGGGACTACCTGTCTTATGGAGCAGGTGGGTAACACCTGTTGTTAAAAACTGCGGAAGCGACCCAGATTCTAAACATGACTGGAATTGAGATGCCAGAAACGCGTGTGAGCTGCTATACCATTTTAGCCAGAAGTTATGCAGTCCGTCCGGTCCTGGAGACTTCCAGTTCGGTAGCGGACGAACTGCTTTGGCTACATCTGAGGGACTAATTATAACTTTTTCCATTTCTGGTATAGCTTCACACACGCGCTCGACATCACGCATCCAGTCACCCTCAGTGTGATTGACGGGTACCGACCAGATGCTACGCCAGAATGTACTCGTAGCGACATCATCCGGGCGGCACACGTCAGTCACACTTTGTTCAGGTCGCTCCCAAGCTCTGTATACCCACCTCTCATCGCTCTGGAACATGCGATTCTGCGAGTACCGGTCAACCCGCCGCTTATACCGCCGAATACGGCTGGCCCATGCACAATGTTTCTGCTTCAAGAAGTCGATGCGCTCCGTGACACGGGACATGTATTCTTGAGGACTGATCCCAGTCCCCGAAAATGCCCGCCTCACGAAGCGCATCACACGTGGTCGTGTATTGCCCTCTCTGAAGCAGCATAGTTTGCCGATGAGTACCCTAGCCCTATCGATACGCTGTTCGATCCTGCATTGCCAGGCTGGCACGGCAGGCTTTGGTCGAATAGCTTCATTTCGGAACTTAACATTAGCTAAACGACATGCCGCAACAGCCCCGCAATACAGGATTGAATGCGTATCAACGAGGTTCTCGCTGCTTTCAAAGATGTTCTTAAGCAGCGAGTCCAAAGCACATACCAGCGCCCTATTCTTCTTGTGCATAGGCAACCGTGGTAATCGGGGTCGAACTTCAGTCGGTGTTGACCTATACTCGCGAAGCGCATCTTCCAGTGCGCTCCTCAATCTTTCGTTGGACTGGCTACTTACTGTGGCAACCCTATCATCTGCCTCATCGTTAACATGATTGGACCGCGGCGGGATCACAATACTGGCTGGTGGTGCCGCGGTCTGTGTCGGGGTTGAGACGATTTGGTTGCTCAGTACTTCTGAGCGCAGCCTATCAAGTGCGGCGTCGTCCAACCTGTGATTACGCTGGATGACCCGCACCTGATCCGACAATCGTTGGGCCGAGACGTTGACGGTTGGTTCCAGGTCCTGAAACAGAGACAGCATCCTGACACGGTACGCAGTGAGGTGAGTTCCCCCCTCTGTTGACCCGTAATATGCGCGCATGACGTTCTCATTCATACCTTGAGTCCATTTCATGCGCTGCACACAACCACCGGTAGCGGGGACCCGGCTCGGGGCCGGTTGGCCCCTAGATCCCAAGCTCCTCGGTGGCCGGCCTCTCCCCTGCCGACGTACAGGTGTTGGCGACGTCGGCGGGGAAAAATACTCGTCACTCGAGCTCGACGCAACTGTAGCCGCCGATGACACTGGTGATCCGAGGTCCGCCGGCGGCGAGGCGGAGCTGAGCAACGAGTCCGGGGGTGAATGGCGTGCGCGACAGGCAGCTGCTCTCGTCAACATTAAATAGCTTTTTCCTTACACTTTTCCATTCTATATTATTCTTATTTATTTTATTATTAATGTACACACAGAAAACACATCATGACAAAGGAGAACAAGGGTACTGCTTATTTCTTTAGAAATTTCTACCAGCAGACCCGCGAAAAGGAGATATGAAGAAGAAATGTAGGCAAATAGTGTGTGAGAGCAGGAAGAGTAGAAAAGTGAACGACTAATCTAAGATATAAAACATACACATTAGTATAAGTGATATATACTTAAATAAATACATTACTCTAAAATATATAGATACTGAATATATATACATATGCTTATAAAGATCAGATTTGAGAGGAAAGATAATGCTTTTTTAATCGTTTTATGAAAGGCGAGATAGTATCTAGATCTCTAATGCTAGGCGGAAGTGAGTTCCACAATCTTACAGCATGGACAGAGAAGGAATATGAATAATAGCTAGTTTTATGGGGATGGGATTTAAGGAGAGATCTAAGATGTGACCTACATAATGCATCTCTAGGGCGAGCATAAGAAAATCGCTCACGCAGGTAGGAAGGATAAGACGGGTTGTGTAAGATGTGCTAAGCTTTAAGCTTTTTGCTAATGTCTCGAAAAACTCGATGAGTACTCGGATCCCATGGACCTAATGTTTGAACCCTAAACGGCTCAAATATATAACTTCCAGTAAAGTTGATAAATTTCCGCCGTTTGAAGTTTTCCGCAACAGCAGCAGTCGCCTCAGCACAGCCCGCCGTGGTAAGATGGGATGGCGCAACGGTATCGACGCATGTTGTATCCCATACCAAAGGCCCACCCAACTTCCAAGGCATTATGGTCATCCCGTCGGGTCTCTTCCATCGTCGCACGCCAAGCCATTGGGTTCTAAAACAGCTGGCACCCCGGCGGTAACAAGAGCCCGACGTATGATGCCATTATTGCTGGAGTGCCGTGCTATCAGACCAGCGCTCCTACTGCAGAATAGGCCATGGTCCGAGGCGGTCGACTGCTTCACCACATTGACAACGATGTGGAGCTCCGCTAGGAGTACCCAGGTGCAGACATGTCAGCTTTTCAGACTTTTGATATAAATCATTATAAGAAGAGGGGGCCTGCAGCACCTCATAATATTTAATATATAAATTATACCTAGTATTTTTTTTTCTATTTTCAGTTAATTATTTTTTAACAGTCGGGTTTTATGTTTTTACAAGCTTTTTATTAACTTGCAAATGTATGTATGTATGTGTGTTCGGGTCAAATCTTCCTACTGAATTTTAAAGCAGTTATCCTCAAACGATTAAGATGAAATTAAATACACGTCTGGTTTGGATGACAATGCACAGTAAGCTAAAAAGCAAGTTTAAAAAAAGTTTTTGTAATTGGAAAAAATATATATAATAATTTGTTTTATTTGAGACTTTTTAGTTTTATTAATGATCGAGATTTCCAAATAAGTTATGTGGTAATAGATTATTTATTTTGCTATCAAAAATACGCTTATCTTAAATTTGTGACAAAATAGTAACATAAAAGTGTTACGATAATAAATTTTTTTGTCGATTCCAACGACACCTCATATGTCATAATCCGTCTAGCCGTTTGGGCTGTAGAGCGTGCTACAGAAATGAACATACATACATACATACGCTCGAAAACTTTACCCTCTCGCAATCGGGTAAAAAGAAGCATTATGTCGTATACCATTTTTATCATGCGAACTTTTTCAATGTTAAATTTTTCTAGTCGATACCGCGCCACGTACTGTAAATAGGCCAAAGAGATTAAGCTGGCATGTGCGAGCTTGTAACTTCATTGCACCCAGGATCAACAAATGTAATCAACGATAATTTAATCGATGGCCAATTGCGACCGGATTACTGCCCGGATTACTTTAAAAAAAAAACCCGTTATAAACCGTTTAATGTTTACAAAATAATAGCTGCGTTTTGCGATGCTTCGGAATAACATAGAACTCATAATAAACTGGCATATAAATCTTTAGGGATATGTACTTATGGCGACTAATAACGAATATGGGCCTAAAACTTTGGGAACAACTCTAAAACATGAAAAAAAACGGCCAAGTGCGAGTCGGTCTCGCGCACCGAGGGTTCCGTACAAACCTCAGCTTAAAGGTATTACGTATATAGACCTGAGTATTTCATATGAATTTCAATTTAATATCTCTACGCGTTCATGAGGAAAGGGCTAGTAATTAATTAATTAATTAGTTTTTGCAATTATTCCTTTATCTGTGCTATAAGACGTTGCTTCGTACCAAGTTGATATATGGACTATGGGAAAAGTATGCATTTTAAATATAATCAAAAGCACATGGAGCTTTACACTCCTAGTGCGAGTTTTACCCCTACGGCGATTGAGATGAAAAAGATAAAAGTTCAATGAGTAAAACGCCAAGTGCTTTTGACCTTACAATAAATAAAACTTGGAAACAAAGTATTTATATACACCGGCCTTCAAAACTTAGTAACACACTTTTAGTAGGTACCACACTTTTAAAATTGCAACTTCTCCTATACTATAGAAGTCAGAGTTTTGAAATAGAAAACGTTTTATCCGTACGTTAGGTTCATCTTTCGGTTTCCCACAACCTTAATCAGGTCATGGGTCCCCCTAGAGGGAGGCCTTCCAACGCTGCGTTTTCCGGTACGCGTTCGCCAGTCTATAACTTTTCGGCCCCATCGAGCATCCGATCTGCGAGCAATGTGCCCTGCCCACTGCCACTAAAGTTTGGCAATTCTTTGGGCTATGTCGGTAACTTTGGTTCTCCTGCGGATATCCTTATTTCTGACATGATCACGCAAGAAACTCTGAGCATAGCCCTTTCCATTGCCCTTTGGGTGACTTAAGCTTTCTGATTAGGCCCAATGTGAGCGACCACACACACTGGTCATAGAATTTTGTCTTGATATACTGCGGTAAATTGAACGCGAAGATACCAAGCAACTTCCCGAACGCCGCCCAGCCGAGTTAAATTCGACGAATGACCTGTTTCTCGAAGTTTTAGACGTACCCAACTGGACTGTTTGTCCCAGGTAGATATATTTGTCTACAACATCGAGTGTAGAGTCTCCGACCTTGATAGGAGTGGGTGTTACATGGGCATTTAACATCACTTTGGTTTTGTTCATGTTCATTTTAAGACCCACTCTCCAGCTCCACTGAGGTCATCCTCAGTGGAGTTTCCGAAAGAGTGGGTCTGAGCATTGTAAGTATGTCGGCTACTATGATACAATAATAATAATTAGGTACTTATCCCATAGCAACCGTGTCGTGTTGTGTTTGCAAAACACAAGTTAACTTGCCTAACCTACTTCCCCACAAACCACACACGGTAATAACGACACACTAAACTACTAACTACCTTCGCTACAGCTGTAAAGTCCATCAAAATATTGACGCTAAAATCAGATTTTCCAGGCATATTACGTGATCATGCAAATAGGTTTGTGAAATTAGTCATTAAGCTGGATCGCGATACCGACGCGTCGATTGCTATCGAAAGTCATCAGCTGATGTAATTAGTAGTTAATCTAATGGGACTTGATTGAAGTGTTTCGCTTTTACTCTTTTCTTGGAAGTTTTGTTGGCTGGTTTTATTTTTAAGAAGTTAATGTTATTTACATTGCTGTCCATGTTTAATTTTATTTGCCGTAGGAAGTAAATGTTGGTCGATAAGGTTTTGGGGAGGCCTTTGTACAGACGTCATTCAGCTGACATGATGATGATGATGATCAATATTTGGACTATATTTTTGCCATCCAAATTGTTGATTACTTATTGAGTATACGTTCTAAATCAGCCTTGCCCAAAGTGGGCGATAACGCCCTCTTGTGGGCGCTGCAGGCCTTGGGCCTTGGGGGGTTATTTGTAATTTCATTTAGCTAGGAGGCCTCTTAGACACCGACTGCATGAGCTCTCGTCTCTCAACTACAACTTGTGAACATCAACTAATATTAGTTAAGAGATTGCTCAAACTTGGTTCGATATTTCTCTCCGCGTAGTTCATATATTCTGATTTTTATTTTATATATTCAATAAAACAGGACAGATGTCCTGTTTTATTGAAGTATAAAATAAAAATCATGTCAATCGGTCGCTCCGTTTCTAAATGAAAGTAGACACAAACAAACAAATAAAAAGGCAACAGACATATTTTCGCAGTTTAATAGTTATTAGTACTCCTAGATAGGTAATTTTTGCGGGCAATCATGTTTTAACAAAAATGGAGGCGCAAAAAAATTATTTATTCTCAAAGTGGGCAGTAGACAAAATAAGTTTTGTTAACCCCTGTTCTAAATCGTAGAATGGATCCTGAGTCTACATTCACCCTTCAACACTCAAATCGGTTTTGTAACTTCAACCATTTTCTTTTGCTAAATTATTTGCTCCAGACAAATTGTATTTCCACAATCATTGTCGCCGATATAATAAAAACTCTAGATAGACATCTACACATAAGTCCAACATCGTTTGTTACATGACAACACATCCCCAAAACATAAACAGCAAAATCATCAATCTATTCCGCATTTTCATTTTCGCCGATCACGAACGCGTCCATTTCACAAAGTCATTATAAAAATGAATGCGTCCAGTGTCGCTCGCGATTATGTACCGGAAGTTGTTCCGGGGAGGGCGCTGACGTCAATTTCCGGAGTGGGCGCTCACGCCGGAAGCTGCGAAAAACACTTCACTCTTCATACGATTATAATGCAGTCACTGGGAACCGGAATGACGTCAGGGAAATTAGTTTCACGTTTGTTTTTAATTATTTTGTATTCGTCTTTGTGTTATAATTTAGTTATGCTGAATTGACAAATTTTGTTGGAAACCGTAGGACACCACGATTACGTACCTACATCATGATTGATGTAGGTATGATTGATTTTTTTCCACACCATCAGTCCATTAAGCTCATTAATATCTTTGGGACAATACAGTAATGTTTTAATACTTCCTTTCTTTTAATCGATTCATCTCTCATCTAAAAGTAATGATCATACATCGTAAATCCTTCTACGTCAAGTTCCTCATTACTGAGGGTCGTGATTCCCCTGTCGTCGTGGAAGCAACTTTTCCTTCACTAATTTGCGCCGTCTATGTCTGGTCTTTTGCGTCGTGGAGAGCATCGTGCAGTTTGGTGTTCAACGATGTGCGGATTTGGTCTGACCATCTTATTGGACTGCGACCTCTAGGACGTTTTCCTTCAATCTTGCCAGTAACCATCAGCTGTTCTAGACTGTTTCCATCCTTTCTGGCGATGTGGCCTAAGAACTCCAATATCCTAAGAAGGCAGATCGTGGACAGTCTGATCTTGAATTCAGTTCGCGGAGGATGGAGTCGTTGGTGCGAAAGGAGGTCCAAGGGATTTGCTTCATCTTTCTCCAGCTCATACGTTGTTTGACTTCTATCGAGAACGGTCGTATACCTATAATTCGCGCGAGTGCGCTACGTGAGCGTAATTCGCTGGCGCATCAAAATAACGCCGTCGTCGCCGCGTTGCGAAATCGGTTGGTCAAGGTCGCCGCGATGACCCAGTTATTTATTAATTATAGTGTAAACAGTGCAATCAGTTAATTGTGAAGGTGTAGTGCCTATTTACCCTAAAATGTCACCAACAAAAATAAAAATTAAAACTGATCTGGAAAAGCTGTTGTATGACAGTTACATCCAAGAAAAATCAGAAAGAGAAAAGCTGGCACTTCTTGTTAATGATTTGCAGGTCCAAATAGAAAGCCTTCAGTATCAACTACAAAGCCGCCAAAATGAAAATCCCAGCTCAAGCATGGAACAAGGAAATAACGGCCCCAATGAGTTGGAAAATAAGAGCAACGTACGATTTGCTCAGTCTGAAAAAGGAAACGTCGAGTATTGCACAGACGAGGAAGAACTCGCAAAAGAGACTGAGTGGATAAGGGCCAAAAGTAGGAAAAAAAGGAAGCTAAACATTTCTCTTTCTCCCCCACAACAACCCGGAACAAACGCCCAACAACAAAAAACATTGGAAAAAGAACAGACATTAGTCAAAAAAGTGCGTGCACCACCGCCAATCATTATAGATCAGGTCAAGAGCTACCAAATTTTTTACGACTCACTGACTGAAACCCAACCAACTGAATCATTCACCGCCAAAATGATGAATGGAGACTGTGTGAAGATCAACGCTAAAACTGATGACTCTTATAGAGCAATTGTTAAGTTTTTGACAGAGAAAGACTATCATTGGCACACATATGAAAACAAACAGGCTAGGCCAATAAGAGTTGTAGTGAAAAAGTTACATTCTTCTTGCCAGCCAGATCGAATCAAAGATGATTTAATATCGCAAGGTCTTAAAATAGAAAAAGTTGACCACAAGTTGAGCTGGAAGAGTAAAGAACCGCTCAATATGTTTGTTCTTTCATTTCATAATGACGAAGATGTAAATAAAATCTATGCAACAAAGCATATTTTAGGGTGTAAAATTGAAATACACCCTCTCAAAAATCCGAAACTCATTCCACAGTGTAAGAGATGTCAGGCTTATGGGCATACTCATAAATACTGTAAAAAAGAGCCAAGGTGTGTAAAGTGCACTGGCAAGCACCTTACAGCCGAATGTATTAAATCTCCGCAAGAGAAACCGAAATGCGTCCACTGTGGCTTACCCCACCCAGCCAACTACAGAGGGTGTGAAGTAGCCAAAGAGATGCAAATGATGAAAAACAAAAACATCAAAAAGAAACTTGTTGTGCCAACAGCCCAACAGTTTTCTACAATAAGGAATCCTGACCAACACACACGGAAAGAAGGTGTCCAGTCAACTGTGAAACCTGTTCAAGTCACCAAAAATATTTCCTATGCTCAGGCTGCAAAACAAGGCACCCAACCCTCAAATCTAGAAGATAAGATAAATCAGATTTTAAAGTGTATTACTACATTTGACAAAAGACTAGAGAAGTTAGAATCCAGCACTAAAACAGCTGCTCTTAATAATCATAAATGACTAATACACTAAAAATAATGGCGTGGAACTCTAATGGGCTCCTCAAACATCAGAATGAGTTACAGGCAGTCCTAGACACAGAAAATATTGACGTGTGTTTAATCTCTGAAACGCACTTCACTAAACAATCTTTCGTTAAATTTAAAGGATACAAGATATATAATTCGCTTCACCCTGACAACTCTGCCAGAGGAGGTAGCGCGGTTATAATTAAAGAAAACCTTAACCATTACGTGCACAGTAAATTTGAAGAACCAGACATTCAAGCTGTGGCAGTATCAGTCAAAACCAAATTTTGTCACGTTTCCATAGCAGCTGTTTACTGTCCTCCAAGGCATATGATAAGAAAAGAGCGATATATGCAATTCTTTGAAGTTTTGGGTCAAAGATTCATCCTAGGCGGTGATTTTAATGCCAAGCATATGCATTGGGGATCACGACTGACTACAACAAAGGGAAGACAGCTCTTAAACGCAGTTAGAGACACACATTGTGAAGTTATGAGCACTGGCAAACCAACATACTGGCCAACTGATCTTCAGAAAATACCCGATCTCATAGACTTTTTCATATGTAAAAACATATCCACCAATTATGTTAGTTTGGAGGAAGAGTTTCTTATGAATTCGGATCACTCCCCGATTATACTAAGACTTAGTCAAAAAATTCTATTAAGAGAATACCATCTAACCCTGGTTAACAAGTCTACAGACTGGGACAGCTTTGCGCTTGATCTAGATAAAATAATCGACCTAAAAACTCCATTACAAAATCATGATCAGCTTGACTCAGAAGTAAACAAATACGTGGGACACTCAGAAAGTTTTGCGAAACTAAAAAAAATTGTTCTATACGTACATATATTTTTATTAAATCTTTTCAAAGTACTTTCCACCAGTGTCTATACAAAGATTCATGCGCCTAAACCAGTTTTCAAAACACTTTTTCCAGTCCGCCGCAGACACCTCGTTTACAGCCTGCTCGAACGCAGCCAGCGCATCTTCCGGCGACGAAAATTGTATCCCTTTGAGCTGATTTTTTATTTTTGGGAATAAAAAGAAGTCACACGGTGCTAGATCAGGGCTGTAAGGAGGGTGACCCAGGAGTTTGACTGGCGTGCTGTCCAGGAAGTCCCTCGTTTTGAGTGCGGTGTGCGCAGGTGCATTGTCGTGGTGGAGCAGTAGCCCGCGGAGCCCTGTGTTTGGTCGCTTGTTGCTTATAACAGAGAAAACTTCTGGCAAACATTTGGTAGTATACCATTCGGCATTAATGCTTCTTTGATCCCGTAAGGGAATTGATACCAAGTGGCCAGTCAAATTAAAAAAGCTAGCGATCAAAATCTTACCCCCGCTTCTAGATCGCTTCACTTTGGTAGGCGTTGGCTCATTTTGAAACACCCAAACAGTCGACTGGCGCTTGGTTTCTGGGTCGTATTGATAAATCCAGGACTCATCACCTGTAACGATGTCGTAAACACGCCGGGACGAGCCTGCTTCAAATTTGTTAAGCATATCACGGCACCATTCCACCCGGGCCTGCTTCTGAGCATCGGTGAGGTTGTGCGGCACCCAGCGTGATACTATCCTCCTCACGCGAAGATGGCTGTGTAGAATCTCGTGAACGCTTCCCGATCCAATCTTCAATATGTGTTGAATCTCCTGATATGTAATTCGCCTATTGTCTTGGATTAAATTTTTCACTGCTAGCACGTTTTCTTCGGTAACAGCCGTCAAAGGGCGACCGCTTCTTTCGTCATCCCCCAAAGTTGGTCGACCGCGCTTGAATTCGTTATACCAACGATACACGGTTGCCTTGGAAGGGCCTTCATCCATGAATGCCATTTGAAGTCTATCGTACGATTCATCCGGTTTCAGGCGACACTTGAAATCGTATAAAATCATAGCTCTAAAATGTTCCCGGCGCAGATCCATATTTCAGTGAGACACAATACTTTGAATTAACTCGCAAAAAATGTGGAGGGAAATTTTGAAATTGGAACTTACTTATTTTTACTTATAAATAATCATATTTGCGAAAAACATTATAACTGGCCAGTCTCCCATATATAAAAACTTTTTTTCGCAATACTTTCTGAGGGGCCTGGTATGTTGTTAACATTCAACAATGTGCTTGGAATAACACACCACAATTAAAACGGAAATACAAGGGGCATATCTATCCCAAGGATATTGTGAATTTGCTATCAGAGAAAAGAAAACAAAGAAAGCGCTGGCAGCAAACAAGATGCCCGCGAGATAAAACACTATTAAATAACCTAACTAAACAATTAAACAGGAAAATTATACAATTTGAGGATGAAACCCTGAACTCCAATCTTGTGCAGCTAACCAACGACCAATCAACGGATTACTCTCTCTGGAAAGCTACAAAAAACCTAAAAAGGCCGATTATGCAAATACCTCCCATCAGAAACAACGATGGAAAATGGGCCATTAGCAATGAACAAAAAGCGGTAAGGTTTGCCCAATACTTAGCAGATACTTTTCAACCCAATGAAAGTTCCATAGAAATATCGGAGAGTGAATATGTATCACAAAACCAAAGAATTCGGCTTGTAACTCCTAAAGAAGTTGTGAGAGAAATTAAAAACAATATAAGCTCGAAGAAATCTCCGGGTTATGACCTCATAACAGGAGAAATTCTAAAACACCTCCCGCGCAAAGCCATAGTTAAGTTGACCAGACTTATTAACGCAGCATTTATGCTAAAACATGTACCTGAGCCATGGAAAGTTGCTGAAGTCATTATGATTGCGAAGCCTGGGAAACCACCCCATGAAGCATCATCTTATAGACCCATTTCCCTGCTGCCAGTATTATCGAAACTGTTTGAAAAGCTCTTATTAAAACGGCTAAAACCAATTATAGAAGAAAAAGGCCTTATTCCGGACCATCAATTTGGCTTCAGAGAAAAACATTCTACCATAGACCAGGTACACAGAATAACAAACATCATCGAAAAAACGCTCGAAAACAAGGAAGTCTGCGCCACCGTATTTCTAGATGCTGAGCTAAAAACTATTCAGGCCGGAGTACCACAAGGAAGTGTTTTAGGCCCAATCCTGTACTTGGTATACACATGTGATATCCCAGAGCTGGAAAACAACACTATAGCGACCTTTGCTGATGATACTGCTATTATGGCTATTGGTTCAAACCACAAAGAAGCAGTAGAAAAGGTTCAACTAGCTGTGAACTTAGTTTACGACTGGACACAAAAGTGGAAGATCAAACTGAATGAGTCAAAAACGATTCACATTGACTTCACTAATAAACACTGCGATTATCACCCAGTCTATATAAATGGCATGCAAGTGCCTTATGCGAATACAGCCAAATACCTTGGCATAACTCTTGACGCCAAGTTGCGTTGGAAATCTCACGTCAAAAAGAAAAGACAGGAACTCGATATACGGTACAAAAATATGTATTGGTTACTCGGAAGGAAATCCTGTATATCAATACACAATAAAATTATAATATACAAGCATATTCTTATGCCAATTTGGACGTATGGTATCCAACTTTGGGGCTGTACTAAACAAAGTAATGTAAAAATTATACAACAATTTCAAAATAAAGTACTCAGAGATGCTGTTAATGCACCATGGTACATCAGAAATGACGACCTTCACCGCGACCTTAAAATGAAACTCGTCACCACCGTTATTCAAAACTTTGCTGAAACCCACGAACACAGACTTCATCGACATGTGAATGTGGAAGCAATCCAGCTGCTAGATAACACGGACATAGTGCGTAGGCTAAAGAGAACTAAACCATTTGAGTTAGTGTAGTGTATAATAAGTGAAAAAATAATAGCAAAGAATACTGTGCTATACATGTAACACGTGAACTAAGTGTTTTTAACGTATCAGACTCTAAGAAAGTGCTACCGAACTGTATAAAAGTGCAAATTGACACTATTCTTAGTCATAACATTTTACATTATAATAATAAGTTAGAGTTAAATTGCTTATTAGTCTATTAAGGCTAGATTGTAATTTGTTATTAAGAACATTAGTTTTTATTAATATAGAAAAAAAAAAAAAAAAAAAAAAAATCTTTCTCCAGCACCATCTCAAACGCATCTATGCGGTCACGGTCTGCTTTCTTTAAATTTCACATTTCGGCCCCGTAACTGAAGATTGAGTACGCTAGGAAATTGACCAATTTCACTTTCGTCTTACGTAAAATATTTCGGTCTCTCCATTTTTTCTGCAATTGGGACATTGCATTTTTAGCCATCCCTATACGCTTCCTTAAATCCTTCTCACTGGACCCCATGTTGCTGATACTTGCACCTAGGTAGATGAAGTCGCTTAACGTTTCCAGCACCAGATCACCTGTAAATTGAAGTAGGTTTGCGCGTCGTCGCGCATCGTCATCGTACATAGTGCCATAATATAGTCATGTCACATGGCTACTATATTTGAAAAGAAAGAGGTGATTATGGAAATACCATTCGATAGATGAATAAGCTATTGCTGAATTGTGGGCTTTTAGTATTTACCATTTTTAATGTTCAAAATTATAATGTCGCCAAACAGCTTACTGATTATTTAAGGCGGTACCCGAGCAAAACGCCGCGCAAGCCGTTTTTCGTGCTGTTTTTAGGAGCTATCTACTCGTTATTTAAAAATGGTAGATTTCGTTTTTTTTTATGATGTATATATTTCACTAATCTCCTTCCAAAAAAAACATAAAAATGAGAAATAATTATTGATAGCATGCATCTCCTCGCAAAGTGTTCATTAACAATTTTTTGTACTAACACTAATGGATCGACAATTTAATAACGAACATTTTTGTAGTATTTTTTTTTTTCAAAAGACCAAAATTCGATTTTATAAAGATTTTATTCTAAAATCTGGGCGTATTCACTCCTGTAATTCATTTGCCACCAGTGCCGCTAGACCAATAGGAATGCTCATATCTCATGCCAATTTTTTGGTCAGGGTACCGTCTTAAGTTTCATACAAATGTAGTTACTAAAAGCTATGAAGTTCCTTTGGCCTAAGCACCTGTCTTTCGTTTATCTAGTTTTGTAAAATACGAGTAAATCCCTAGACACTAAATTAAGGGTTGATCCATGTGGAAGCAAGGGTCCTTTGATAAAATATTTTCTAATATTTTGTTACCAAATTGATAACTACCTTACTTCTAAACCAGTGAACAGACTAAATTGTAAGCTCTAAAATAATATTTTTCATCGATATTAATATTTTCATTCGACGAAATAAGAAAATATATTTCAAATAACATTACATTTTAATATACTATACTTATTCGACAAATAAATTAAGTTATATGCGTGACATAGACGGATTGCTTTGAAATATAAAATATGTACAGGTAGGTAAATAAAATATCTAATGTTTGATAAAAACGTACTTTTCCATGGAATGGGAGGGTCTCAAGTTCCACGTGATTGATGTACCTATCTACTTATGTATTTTCTTTTAAGGCATAATGTTTTTATTTCAATTACTAGCTGTGTCCGCGGCTTCGCTCCCTTCAACTGCCTACTCTACCCTACTAATCTACCTACTTACCTAGGTAGGCAAGTAGATTGGTGCCTACCTACTTGCCTTGCTACCTACCCTACCTACCAACCCTGCTTGCCTTGCAACCTATCAATTTTTTTACGCTATTTAGAAACTGACGTCAAATGCACAACGCCATCTATCGAATATGGAGTTCAACTGTCCGAGTATCTGAATTGCGTGTGTCGTTGTGTTCGAACTTTTTATAGAGTAAACCGATTGCGATAAAAAAAAAAGTAAGTGACACACTTTTGTTTTGTACAAATGTTTTCTACATTGGTTTTGTACATTTTACGTGATGCGTGCACAACTAAACAGACAAACAGACAAAATTCCAAAAATGCTGTGTTGGTTATCCTTTAACACACTGGCATTTTTTTGAAAATATTTTCAACGTACGAAAAATTTTTTTTTTCAGGTTTAATGATACATTTTATTATTTTTTGAAGGATAATCTAATATTGTTTGTTCGTATAGTTTGTACTTACTAGCTTTTTCCAGCGGATCCACCCGCGTGAAACTCAAAAATGTTCCCTTGGAAACGTCCCTATTGCCGGGTGTAAATTATCCGTTGTCTTAATCCAGGACATGGTCTATCCGTGTGCCATATTTCGTCAAAACCCCTTCAGTTTTTGCTTAGTTAATGATCAACTAACAATAACAACCAAACGTATATACTTTCAAGTTTATAATATTACTAGTGCATAGCGTTTAAATGTACAAATTAAGTTAAACTACAAAGGTGACTAACAAAAGTGTACTTAGTTTTCCAAACTTAATGTCTGAAATAATTAGGGTTGTTAAAGTTCCAAATTAGGTTTTGTCAGGCAACCGTAAAACATTAATTAAAGCGTAGAATAATAAAGAAATGCCACACATGAGAGAATTGTGGACAGAACAAGACTCAAAATTATTTTATTTTTTAGAGAAAATCGAGTTGAGAGATACAATAAAGGGTCATAAAATTGGTCAGTAAACAAAAACCAAAAATTACTTGTATTTTTTTAAGTTGACTGATGTTTTCAGTTATTGTTACCCCCGGTTTCTGAAAATTCGAAATCCCTAGAGAACTTCTTTACTTCCAGTTCTTAAGTCAGAAACCGGCTGTAAAAGTGCAACATAGAAAATCTACATTTAGTTACGAGATAAAAAAGAACGAAAAAAAATTTAACTTAGAAAATAATACTACTACTTAATATGTTTTTCTTTCTTTCTTTCTTTCTTTAAAATCAAAAAACCGGACTGCTGAAGCGAACTAAAAACAAGAAGAAAATCATGCTGTGCAGTATCGCGAGCTGACTGACCAAAACCATACATATGTATCCTCCTACTACTACTAATAATAAAAAAAAACATACATAGACTGCTTAACACATTACTCACCTTTGCGTTGCGCAGTCGGGTAAAACACAAAATTAGAAGAGCGATATCTCCTAGGTATTAGCAGCAAAAGCGTGTTTATTTCCAGGGCCTTAATTGTGCATAAATTAAAATACGATTTTCACCTTTGGAACTATAGCCTTCCTCTCAATTGACTTTCACACCTTTAGCATAATTACGAACGTTTTAATACCTCCAATGTTTCCGTTTTATACTCGGATTAGCATGAAAATAGGAGGTGAGCCGAAGTATGTACCTTAGTTAGTAGATAGATAGCTATAAGAAAGTTAGTATTGACTATGTTAGGAAACCTTCATAAAACGGAGCATGTACGTAAGTATGATGATGAATTATATGTTTAAGTAGATAACTTCGGGGAGTAAGGGGGAAACCGGACACAATGTCATTCCGTCCCCAAGTGTCGTCCTCACCTGCACGCGCTTCAACACGGCGGCTGTCACCTGACATTTATGGTGGTTCCCTGTTAGATAGCGAACTAGGCTATGGCGACCGAGGAATAGCGGGATAACTATATACCTATCCGGGCAACTGGTTTCAGGCTGCAGTGGCCTTAGGGTCTAAATAACCTTTAAAATGTCTGGTGCAGAAGGTAACGGGAACTACACACTAGTTCCCACGAGAGTCACAATGGATTTAAAGAATAGCAATGTGTTGAGCGATCCAGCTGACCAAATGCGCCACCAAACCGGGGATGGTGGTGTGAAATGTTCTACCGGCCATGTGATTGTATCAGATCAGGCAACACATGGGAGTGAGGTGTTGGACTCCCCCCGTGACGTCTATGAGGGGCGCGCGTGGAACACTACGCGCCACCACCTTGGGTCCTGATATGTGGGGGGCGACGGACTCGGGGACGTCCGTCGCCCATTTAGGGGGGCTGGAAGAGGGCGTTGTCCGCCCTCCGCCGACGCCCGGCACGTCTGCTGCGGATTGGGTTAGCGGATGAGGCTGCGGAGAGGCAGCCTCCTTCTGCGAGACGACTGTTTCGCAGAAGGATACCACCGCATCCCAGGACTCCGCGCTGCCGACCATAGACTCGCCTACAGCCGGCAGTGACAGGTCACTGCCTACTTCAGAGATGAGGGCACGGCGCGGCTCCTCCCAAGCGGCACACTCTGCCAGCGTATGTCGCGCCGTGTCCTCCGGCAGTCGACGCAGTGGTGACACCGGGCGTCCGGCTCCCTGTTTATGCGACACAGGTACTTCCCGAAGCAACCATGCCCCGAGAGCACCTGCGTCACCCGAAACGACAGGGAGCCGTGCCTCCTCCCGAGACAGCGCTCGAGCACTGGCCGGACCGCCTCGATGGTAATGAGGCCGGCGGTAGAGCGTGAAAGCCTGTCCCGCCATTCCGCCACCAGGACCTCACGAAGCTGAGACTGACGCAACTCCATGTGTCGCTGCATCAGCCTTTCGCCCCGCGCCCGCGCTTCCTCGCGCCACCGATACAGTGACGCGAGTACCTTAGCCTCCAGGTCCCAGGGCGGGGATCCGGCCAGTGCACAAGCCGCCTCGTAGGAGATCGTGCGATACCCCCTGATGACTCTGACGGCCATCGCGCTCTGCGGCTTTCGCAGAACAGCGATGCTGTCGGCCGTCAGTTCAGCGGCTCAGATCGGGGCCCCGTACAGGGCCATCGATCGCACGATCCCCACGTAGAGCCGCCTACAGGCAGCGCTCGGGCCCCCCAGATTGCGAAGCAGCGTTGACAGCGCCCCAGCAGCGCCCAACAACTTGGGCGCCAACCGCCGGAAGTGGGGGCCGAAATCCCACCGGCTGTCGAGCACCAATCCCAGATACTTCATGGTTGACTCGACAGCGATTCGAGCCCCCCCGACGACGATGTGGGCATCGGGTGGTTGCGCCCGCCGGGGGCCATGAAAGACCATGGCCTCCGATTTGTTGAGGGCCGCCTCCAGGCCAAGGCGCCGGATGCGGCTCACCACCTGTGAGACTGCAGCCGTCGCCAGCAACGCTGCCTCCCTGTACGAACTCCCCCGGGCGGTGACCAGCGTATCGTCCGCGTAACACGTCAAGTCTACGCACGGTTGGAGTTCGCCCCTCAGCACCCAGTCGCACCCGATGTTCCACAGGGGCGGGCCCAAGACCGAGCCCTGTGGAACACCGCACGACATGCGGTGCTGGTTTTCGACGCCATCACGTCTCACGTAGGTGACACACCTCTCCGCCAAATAAGCCCCGATGATGCGGTGGAGGTAGGGAGGCACTCGATGATACCGCAGTGCCTCCCGAACACAACTCCAGGACAGGGTGTTGAAGGCGTTGGAAATGTCCAAGGACACCGCCAACATCACCCCACCCCGGGACACCGCTTCCTCCGCCAGGACTCTCACCTGCGATATCACGTGGATGGTGGAGCGCCCATGCCGAAAGCCGAACTGGCTTTCGTCCAGGTCCGGCCCCTCTCTGTACAAGTGGCTGACGAGGCGAGCAGCGATAATCCGCTCAAACACCTTACCCACCTCGTCTAGCAGCACTACGGGCCGGCACGCGGACGGCGAGTCCGCAGGGCGCCCCGCCTTCCTGAGCAGGACCAGACGACCAGATTTCCACAAGTTGGGAAACTGGCCCCGCTCAAGGCACGCTGTGAAGAGTCCTCTCAGCCAGGGCTATAGCTCCTTCAGAGCGAGGGCTAACACGTAGCCGTGGATCCCGTCGGGCCCCGGAGCCACGTTCTTGGCCCGGAGTCGAATCACGGCCGCCCCCACCTCTAGGACGCTGATGGCGTCGTCCTCTGTAGACTCTGCGGCCGTGGGCAAAGCCATCGGTATGTGCTCCGATCTCTCCGGGAAGAGGGCTGCGACCAGCAGCCCTCCTCCAGCAGCTCGGGTTGGAGACTCTCCGTAAGCGGAGGCGCGGCGGCTCGACATTTCCCTCGAACCGCTCGATAAGGGCGCCCCCACGGATCCTCGTCTAGAGTCTCCAACATTTCCCTGGCTCGCTTCTTCGCCTCGCCGATGGCCAGCCGCAGAGTCTCCGTCCCCGCGCGGTACACCTCATACCGCGCAGTTTCTTCGTCAGGGACCCGCCGACGCCTCCGTCTATCGGGCGTACTGGCGTCTGGCCGCTACGCACGCGACATGCAACTGTGCGATCTCGGCGGACCACCAGTACAAACCAACCAACCAACGCGACAAACTCCAGATAGTAGAGAGTGAAATTAAAAGGAAGGAAGTCACTACCCTCGGACTCATCGAAATACACTGGCGAAATTCTGGTTACTTTTCGACTTACCAGTCGAATAAAGTCTACTTTTCAGGACCCAGGACCAGGATTAGAGAATAAGATCTCTAATGGGCTTTTTTATGATACCACATAGCATACATAAGTATGTCAGCGGTTACAATCCGAATAACGACCGAATAATTGCCATTAAAATTAACACAACTCCCTGTAAGCTGAACAGCATACAGAACGAAACAGAACTTTTATAGCGCCTTGACAAAATCTCTCCAAGAAATATGTAAGTCCGGTTCCTCGATTTACAGATCACCCGTGCCTAAATTAATTTTATAGGGTACTAGCTGACCCCCGCGGCTTCGCTCTCGTCAAAATTATAGTCTATGTTACTCCGGAATAATGTAGCTTTCCATAGGTGAAAGAACTTTTTAAATCGGTCCAGTAGTTTTGGCGCCTATTTAGTACAAACGAACAAACAAACCAACAAAAAAAAATCCTCTTTATAATATTGGTATAGATATTTTACTAGGGAGAGATCCTCATTACACATTACAATGTTTTTTTTTCCCTTCTTCTTCAGTCTTATTCTATAGTCCCGGAAATATAGCGATGAATAACCATGGCTAAATACGCTATACCGCGTCTCCAGAACTTCTGGAAAAATCGCGGTATAAGTTTCAAAACCAAGGCCCGTTAGGTCAGACCACTGGTTTTCCAGATTTCCGGAGTTGAGACGTGGATAATCCGAGTAAGAGAAACACAGAGGACAGACGCATTCAAAATGTGGTGCTGGAGGCGGATGCTCCGAATCCCAAGGACAGCCAAACGCACAAATGTGTCTGTCCTTTCTTAATTCAATATCACGACCCGGTTGACAACAGTTTGCTTACAGCGTATTTTGATCTATTTTGGCCACATAATGCGAAGGGGAGATAGCAGCCTTACAATACCGAAGGAAAGAGAGAACAAGTCCGATCGCCAACACGATGGTCTGACCAAGTGAAAGAAGCTACGTCCTCAGGCAAATCGCAGCAGTCGATGGAAGCAGTTCGTCCGCTTAAAGGGATCCATTGACCACGATCCTCAGTAATGAGGGACCACTTTTAAGAGTAGATAACTTCACGGCTATGTTCTCCGAAGGATTAGGCAGAGAAGGTTCTATAGTATCTTCATTCATAATAATCATTTCACCAGTCATGTTTAAGTAATAGGGTAACTACACGAAGTTAGACTTCGTATTGATTAATTCTAGATGGACAAACCCAATAATACTTTGCCTGGTGTTGGGCTTTTTCTTCTCAATAGTGGCACTTGCGACCTCTCCTCTACCTAGACCTACGAAAGAAAAAGTGTGTTATGACATTGTTAAACTTGTTTCCATTTTCACTTTTTGCAGGACTAATAAGAATCTAACTGACACACCGATCTTTACACATTTTTTATTCAAAAGGGAACTGAACGTAATACTCTTCACGTTATTCACGTCCTAAGAGAATTTTAAACTCGCAACGTTAAGCTTTCCCCATTCCTCTTATCAGGACAGAAAATATCACAAAATCTCCAACAATGAGTAAGTTTAAATTTCTCCAACTTTCCTCTGAAATGTTGAAACTTTTCATTCATCGCAAAAACTGCAACAAAAGGGAAGTAGGAAGTTCTCTAAATGCGAGGGACATCTCTTGACGTGCGCCTCGAATGTCAAGTGAGCTAATGCCATTTCCGAATACCGCCTCAGGTATCATCACGGAGTAGTGAATGAATGGAGTGCTAACTCGCGTATTTCTTCGGCAATTTCACTCTATCGCTATCCTTATGAGTAGTGTGGTATAAAAATGCTGGGACTGTCTTTCTTTATTTATTTTAACTTCATGTACAGTGGTGATACATAGGCGGACTTAATGCTGCAAAGCATTCTCTACCATTAAACCTTTGGGTTTAAAAGGACACAACAGTAGTAGGAGTACAAAAAAAAAAAAATGAAGAATTATTAAAATAGTAGTCTTTATGTCATAGTGTTCTATAGTTATTCTGTTTCAACAGATTTTGCTGACTGTTACTCAAATTCAGTCGCAGTTTCCAATATGTAAATGGAATCACCGAATAGAAGTAGAAGAAGATGCAGTGTCTAACCATAATAAAGTTATTTTCGGATTTTAAATATTAGTGCAAAACAATGTATTTGTCTAAACAACCCCCTAATTGTTTCTAAACCACCTAATTACAATTATCGCATGAACACATCACACACACGCACACAAAGTCATTTTATAATTGCAATCCGTTTTCCTAGGATTTGGCGTAAACGTTTTTTTTAAATAGGAGATATCTATTCAGATGACGGAAAATATAGATAAATAGAAGAAGAAGAAAGGCTGCGCCGACCTCAAACAAACTGGGACAAAGGCAAGAATATAATAACGAAGATTTAAAAAAAAAATGTGTAGTACAAACTATTGGCTGCTCATAACTACATTAGTTCTCCATGAAGTCCATGTTCTGTGGACACGACGGCTTACGTCTGAGCCGGTTTTAGGCCACCACCAGATTTGCGTATGAAAATTATAAAGGAAAAGTGGCGGTAAGCTCTCGGCTTATTTTAGAGTAGCCAATGTTGTTTCAGTGTTTAGTACACCACCTGATTTAGATGTAGTTTGACATTAAAATATCCAGAGAACTATTTTTAAAGCTTTTTGAAAGATTTTGGTAAAGAATTTTAATTTTGTGTGAATTCACCGAGTTCTGAGCAATTGGAATAAAGCTTGTGAATTCTGTTGTGTGTTCTCATTCCGTTTATTATGAAATAGTTCTATTTTCTCATCATAGAAATTCATTCTGACTTTACTTTTGAGACGCAAGCGTTATTTATTCATGACTTTTATATTTACAAATACTTCTTTGTTTTGAAAATAAAAATACTATTTTATTCTCAAAGCTATTTTTTTAGGTTTTCTATTTTCTTATTTTTAATAATATATCGAGGTCCAGGTTATGGAATATTTATCTTGTTACATTCTTCAATGCACAGGACTGGTAGTTGTGCGACGATTGTGGGCTTTGCAGCACACAATCGCAGCAGGGTACGTCTATCAGCCTAAATGTTGGTATCGATGATATTGTATTTTGTATGTTCGCAAAAATCGAAGGCTATTCAAAACTAGAAGTGACTTCCATAATTTAAATACACGCAGTTAACACGAAATTGTAATACCCAAATTCAGATTAACGAAAACTAGCAAGTCTTTTCTTATAAATAGTATACGCTTTTATAACAAGTTGCCAAAGACAGTTATAGAACTGACCGATAGAAAGTTCAAAAATCACATCAAACGTGTCCTTATTAAAAAAGCATAATTATTATAAAATCAAAAAAAAAAAAATTTAAAAAATTAGCTTTAACTCCTTCTGCGCATGCGGCTTCCCCGGTTACTCATAAACGGCACAAATATGTGGAAGTATCTAACTATTCTCAATCTCATTTTTCTTCATTTAATAAGACTTTTTACAATGGTTTTCAATCTTTATAGCCCTTTGCTAAGGATAGTTACAGCACTGATAACAACATTTGTGCCACATGTTAAATTTAGTCAAGTTATACTTTGTATAGATTATTTTACCGATTGTTTTGTAAATGTGTGAACATTGTAGGCCTTCTAGATTTCTAGATTGTTAACATTTTATCTCGTTTTATTTTTTTTATCATTTGTTTATTTATTATAGAATATTTTTTTTTAGTTTCTTACGACTTTTTGTTGGGCCTGCGTTGTCCCCCCATCTAAGTACTGCTGTAACATGGAAATATTGTAAAACCAAACAATTTTTTAAAAGAGTAACCATGGAGTTTCTTGCCGGTTCTCCTCCATAGGAAACGACCAACACGAACCGTGCACCTTTTGTCGACGTTTTATAAGAGCCCATGTAGGCCTATATGAAATAAAAATGATTGATTTTGATTATCTGTTCGAAAATCTAGCAATAATAAACAAAGCCGTAGCTTGGGTTTTTTCTAACCCCACATAATCCTCTCACTATTTCTGACTGAATTTCCATTTATCCTACTTATTCACCGCCATATGGTAGCTCATCGAATATTCTCCAATTAATAATTAGGTCAATAGACCCTTGTTCCGATCAACCTTGCGATAGGCAATAATGACGTCATGATGTATGATGACGTTTCGTTAAAAGCATTGGACGTGAAATTGGGGTGAAATCACTTTGACGCCCGAACCATTAGTTGATAATTTCAATTTCAGACCAAAATAACTGGAAACTAGGTTGGAGTTTATTTTCATACTTTCATACGTTTCTTGTTTAATATATTCTATTAATACTAAAATCAGATTTGTGCTTAGTAAGAGACCATTTACTGAAAATTTACAGTTTTCATTATTATAATAATAGTTTCCATTATAAGTCATCATCATCATCATATCTGCCGAAAAACGACCACTGCTGGACATATGCCTCCCCAAGTGTCGCCACATGGATCGGTCCCATGCGTCTCGCATCCAGTGGATCCCCGCAACCTTCACCAGGTCATCGGTCCACCTGGTGGGAGGCCTTCCAACGCAACCTCTTCCAGTTCGTGGTCGCCACTCCCGAATCTTTCTCCCCCATTGCCATCCGTTCTGCGAGCAAGTCCATAATAAGTGGTAATATCTAACTAAAGCCCATGGCCAGTTTCTTGAACGAAAATTATCACTAAATTAATGTGACAAATTGCCATTATTATTTGTGAAAAACTGATGTGATTGGTTGATAGAATTTTAAACAGACTATCGCAACGCTTGACTTCCGTGTGTATTACTTTGCAGAAACCGGGCGTTAGTCAACTTATCTTCAAAATAAGTGTAAAAATATTTGATCTACAAACTGAAGTTTATACAAGTAACTTACTCTTACGTTTGACAACAGAATGACTTGCAAAGGTGGAGATTTACAAGTCATCTACATCATAATAACCAAATATTTACTCCCGTGTCGCAAACAGGTTACTTAGACGGAGTATAGCAAGTTTCTGTCTCGTGTTTGCATTTATTTAATTTCTGGAATTCTAATGATACTATGAAATGTAAACTTGCCTCGATTTGGTCTGGCTTAATGATGACAATGAGCTGCGCTCATACATAAAATAAACATAAACTCACGCCTTTTTCCCATGGGGGTAGGCAGAAACTACAGAACGCCACCTGATACGATCCTTACATACTTCTTGTGCTTCACACACATTCATACATCTAGTCATACAAACACGCATTTATTTAAAAATAAACGGCCAAATACTCTAACACTTCTGTATTGAGCATAAATCTTATCTTAAAATCGCTATCATTTTGCTCTTGCAAGATACGTAAACAAAAACTAAAAAAACCTAAAACCTGCCGGTCCTTACCAATGAAAAAATCATCTCTCTATTCTCTAGGAGGTAAATCTATAGACCGATTCGTTTATTTCGAAAGGTCCGAATGGATTCGTTTCCCATAACGGGCAAAGTTACTCGGCCCGGAGCCTGGACCCGGTTGATGGCAACAGGCTGGCTTGTACATGGAACTTAAACATATTTGGCAAAATGTGGGTGTAAATTAGGTGAACCTATGCCTAGCCCTTCGGGGAATACCTGCGTGATGTTCATTATTAGTACCCGACTGCCGGAGGAGGGTAATGTGTTTATCAGTCTATGTATGTATGTTTGTTCCTATGTGGCGCTCTAGAGACCAAACGCGTTGGCCGGTTTTTTTGGTTGGTCTTAACCTTGTGAGTGTCACTGACTATATTAAAATTGAATAAAAGAAAAATGGCGAATCTTGGGCAATTTATTCTTCTTCCGAACCCGTCTTGTCCTATCAAAATGAAGGGTTTTAAGAGTGATTACAAAAATATGTAACACATATTATGTTTAAAAGTAAATTGAAAAAAAAATGTTACCAACACAAATAACCTTTAACCATTCACCATCCTAGTTCCGTTCAAAAGCAACCTTCAAATACCTTCAATACAGTGAACAGACTACATACATACATAGTTTCCATTTAAAAAGTCCCTGTAAGCCGGAGTCGGATCAAGTGTAGTCGAGCGACATAACACCGTCCCCCGTGTCGGATTACGTATGGTATTGACGACTATCGACTAATTGTCGGATAATCTCTTTCGATTTTTAATGTAGGGATCGATTACGTGTTAAATGGGTTGGTGAATTTGAATTTAGAAGGTAAGAAAGGAGTTTTTTGTGGGCCTGCTTTGCAATTTTTCGTATGGTTCTGAAGTTTTTTTTATCAGGCATTAGGTCACGCAGCATATCTTGGAAAGAAAATCATGCACAAGAACCGGTGTTCACCGGTGTTCGGAAACCACCACGTTTCTATTGTTGCATATATCAAAATTTAAAAGATTACCGATATGAAAGTATCGATATCCATTGAGGCGTCGTCGTGCTCCATGGTGACGCGTGCGATGCGTAGGATGTATCGGCCTCTTGTGCGGCCCGCAGAGACCACAAATGGCGAGTCGTGGCACAACTGTTGCGAGTGGCCGCCACCATCTATACGTACGCGGTGTGTCTATACAAAATGTGTGGAAAACCGGCCAAGTGCGAGTCGGATGCGCACGAAGGGTTCCGTACCATTATCGCAAAAAACGGCAAAAAAATCACGTTTGTTGTATGGGAGCCCCACTTAAATATTATTTTTATTCTGTTTTTAGTATTTGTTGGTATAGCGGCAACAGAAATACATCATCTGTGAAAATTTCAACTATCTAGCTATCACGGTTCATGAGATACAGCCTGGTGACAGACAGACAGACAGACAGACAGACGGACCGCGGAGTCTTAGTAATAGGGTCCCGTTTTTACCCTTTGGGTACGGAACCCTAAAAATGGATTAAGTCGCTGTCGCTGGCCACCGGTGGCAGTGGTCGGTGGCCCGTTTGCACCGAGCCTAAATCACCTGCCTTTTAAATACGCGATTGTTCCTATTAAAATCAGAGTAATGTTTCAGGAGACGCGTGCACTGAATTTCTTACATTTTTTCAGGCTGAATGATCCTAACTAGATTGTACGTGGGTGGCATTCTTTTTGCGTGGGTCGTCTAAAGTTTTTAGGCAACTCGAGTTTGATTTTCGTCGTCCTTTATTTTTTTTCTGTTTGAGCCTGTCTCGGAGTAAATTAAATGAGCCGAGTATCTTAGGGCTGGTTACGAGTATTTGGAGTTAAAACGTGTTCAACCTTATCGGGCACACTTGCCTGACTTTAATAGTGGTTTACTTAAATCTTCTAAATTGTTGGTCTCAATATTAGGTTATGATTATGATAATTTTCAGTGTATGATGTGTTAATGCCAAAGTTTGAGAGGTTTTCAGGCTAAATTACAGTTTGACAAATACCTTCTCAACTTCAAATTCTTATCGATATGAATGCGCGAGGGCACGCTCTGCGCCCGAATAGAAACCGCTTCGTACACGCATCGCCCAGCGCCCGCGCCCTCACCGCTCATGTACTTTACCTGAAAGAAATAATATTTGAGGAGGCCAAAATTTTTGCAAGCGGCGAGTACGGGATTCGGACGCGGTGTCGCGCCATATGAACGGGTACCGAGGCTTTGTATAATAACTTAAATACGAAATTGCAAATATAATAGATATTTTCAATCCCTAGTTGTTATAATAGATATTTTCTTTAGTGCAATACCTATTTACCTACACTCACAGATTTTTAACCCGTCTTTTATCCTTTCAAAAAGTAATTTGTTTGATGTTCAAACAGACCATTAAAGCTTCTATTCACAGTTTCGACAATTTATCTACATCCACGACCAAAGAATATTAGTAGCAGTAAATGTTCAGTATTTTCTTCTCAATAAAGGACTTAAGAAGTGTTTTCTCTGAGCTCTCTCTTAAACTGTCTAGAGATTTATTTACAATACTTGAAATTGAATGGACAATAAATAAACAGAGTAGTATGAGCAGTCTAAATGTTTTTAGTCTGAGAATTTTGATTATTTGTGAAAGATACAGACAAGTTTTTTGATTTAAAATATAATTGAGTGCCAACTTCATTGGTTGTAAAAGCTGTACACGTGCCATTAAATAAACGACCCGAATCGCGATAGTTAAAAGGATACAGGCAAAGGTATTTTCCCTTACCAATTCACACTCAAAAGTCTTTAAATACATTTTTGACGAAAGAATTTCTGCCTGGAAATTCGCCTCACAATTTTTCACACCCAAAACAGAATAAAAATGTTTCTGTTTTCCATAATGCATTCACCAACTTTGCCCTCGCTATGCATCTCAAAAACAGATAAACACATTTTAATCCGGACTCGACTAAAACATACGTTACCATCATGAATGTTCCACACACTGACGTACAGTCAAGTCGTTTATACATTGGTCAGATTTTAAAATTTTCTTTTTCACATCAGAACACATCCTAAATTGTATCCTACTTCGCTGAGCCAACAACTGCATGGTAAACTGTATTTTATAAAATTAATTGAAAACAGCGGTCAAAATAGCGTAAAACTTTAACTAATGTCTAGTGAAAGTTAGTATAACCGGATATTTTAACGATAAGATAAAATCTCTTTTATTTTATTTTCAGTGTCACATTTAGGTATAATTCTTAACTGAGTGTTATTCTGTGATATTGATATTATGATAATACTGAGTTAAGTAGATTCTATAATATATGAAGCAATAAAAAAAATTACATATAGAACAAAACAATACATCTTGTTTTTTTATTTGCTAGAATTACAATTAAGATCTCAACATATTAAAGTTAAGCCATAGTTTCTACCCAACATTCCGCATGCAAAAAATGACGAACGTATTTTTACTGTGGCTGTACCGCCATGAATTTGCCAGATAAAGCCATTCATGCACCGCCCGGCTTTTCACGCGTACTCGGAACCAAATTTATCTCGGAAGTCGTGCGTGCCTTGAACTAAATTTTCCTTCGCGCTCATTTGCCCAAACTACAACATTGTTTTGTACCCCTCATTTACATTGGAGGAATAACTAAGGTTGTTCAGCACGAGTAGCTTTGTAGAGTAGCTGTGGAAAGCCAATGTTGGGCCATAGTCGAGGATGTGTTTGTGGGTGTTTATTTTTGTAGGACAAAGATTACGTTTTGATATTGGCTTTGTGGTTATTTTGAATTGGAAAAATTAACACAGTTAATAATATGTTGTTAATGTATGTTAATGTTTTTTTTTGCGTAAGGACCAACCAAGGCAAAAACATCGACCAAGACATCGGTTTTGTTATTATTTGGAAAAGTTTTATAATCTACATAAGGATTCGCTGGAAGAAATTACAAATGTTACCAATAACAGGCAAAATTACAGAATTTAAAAAACCCTCTACACATTTTTATATCATGCTACATAATTATCTAGTACATAGTAGATACGCTTCGATCGGAAATCTATTGAACACGTAATTATGACACGATATCTTGCGAAAACACCCCGTATCAAAAAGTTAAACGCCCATAACTTTTGAACGGCTGAACCGATTTTATTCAAACATAGCTAAGAACACTATCGCCAAAATCACCTTTCAAACAACCGAAACCACATGCCTATGATACCACAGACAGACACACAGATACACAGCAACACACGTCAAACTTATAACACCCCTCTTTTTCCGTTTGGGGTTAAAAATAAATGTTGTAAAGCTTTAGGACTCGCCTGAAAGTTGCGTCTTCCTAAAACCAAAATGCTGCTGAAACAAAGAGAAAATTCAATTTTGAAATTGGTGACATTTAATGCACGGCGGTATAATTCTAGCAATATCCCAGCAGTAGGAGGTGTAAAGAGCAGATTTAATAATAAGCCAACTTTCAAGTTTTCCATCCAAGAAAACTCATTCGACTTGACAAACTTCTTGATCCTCCTATTCGCTCCAACAACCAACATTGGTTATATGGCGCCAACTACAAACGCAACGTTGAGTAGTAAAGATGGTGGTGAAATGTGACTTGGAATTGTTTCGCCCAACATTCTAGTTTTCTGTTTATTTGTGAAACTGACCTCGGAGCGGACATTGTAGAATTAAATTAGCGTCTCGAAAATTTTGCGAAGGAATGAAGTCGAGCTTGTAATATAATTATGTAGAATATCTTCCTGAGTTAGACAAACGCAATTGTTTGTGTTATTTTGTTGGTAAAATTGATGTTAAAATGTAGAAGAATTTTCAGGATACGCTTTGTTGTTGAAATTAGACTCGTTCGTTGTTCGTTCCGTTGTAGATCTTATCCATCGTAGGCAGGCATCATGAAGCTCAGAGCGGGCTCTTGAGAAACATAAGTAGAAAAATCATATTAATTTATAATTTTGTCACAAACATGATGTTTTTCAGCACTAATTTGACACACTGTGTTGTATATGAAATCATTTTCTTTTTGATTCCACTATTCGGTTATATAATTCGACACTTGAAGAGCCACAGACATGAATCTAACTAGATAACGCAAGACACTCCATCTGTATGAAAACCATGCGTACCGCTTTTTCACACAGAATTTAAAAACAAATTTACTTACCAATGAAAGAAAACATTTCGAATGGCACAGCCAATTTTTTCTATACAGTCTTTACAGCTCAATATGGCATAAAAAGGCATTTTTCTAGATTTCGGTGGATTTCCGGTGCCGATGATGCTAAATGAAGTTCCTTCATGACACACATAATAGATATCTGAGGTCATCGGAAAACTTGAGACTAGAGATGCATTCCACCAGCTTTTACGACAAATCTTTTACGGTTCAAGCGGTGCGGTTGTCCTTTGCCCACGTAAATAAGACGTGCTCAATCTCTGCCCATTTTTAAAACTATGGTGAAGAATCACTACCTCTCTCTTTAATAGTTGTTTTTCTTGATTTCTATATTTTGTTCCATACTTGTTACTGTATATATTTTTCTATATAAATAGTACACCAAACCTACCTACAGTACTGTCTTTCTATTATTCTTTCTGTATCTATTTTTAAAATTGATCCAAAGGTGGTTTTGAAAAGATCGCTTTTGCGATATATATGATATGCGATAAGGCCGCCCATTGTGTTACCCAGTGTAATGTTTTCATCGTCTATACTCTCTGTAACTAATATGATGTACATAATAAAGAGTATTCTATTCTAATGAAAAGCTCTGTTTTTTGACACGCGAAGTACATACAATCGCGTCATCTAGTTAGATTTATATCTGTGAGAAGAGCCCATATCTATTGATAAATCCAATTATTAATTTTGTAAATAACAGTAACAATTCGGCAGCTTTTCATTATGCACTTAGTATTAAAACAACACACCATGCTTTCCTATAACGCCGAATACATAAATAATAAGAGACGAAATGACATTGTCTGCGATTCTAATACATCCTCAAAATATGTCTTTGTAAATAGATTCTTTACTTTCTTAGGTCCATTTCTGTACAATAGATTAAATAGAAAATTAAGTATGTATAAATTCAATTATTTTAGCTGTAAAAAGACTATCCTTGAACATCTACTTGGCATCTCTTACGGAGAGACAGAGGATCTCCTGGCTGTAACAAAATAATAATTTTGCTGTGTCTTTAATTTAAGTATTCATTTACCATACCCATTGTTAATTTATTATTATTTATTATAAGTTTTAAGCACTTTATACCCTGAAACACAGGTTCAACCTAGTTCAGGCAAATAAGAAACTATCTTCTTTTATATTTTTAAGATATTTTATTCTAAAATGTGCCTTATGTTATAAGTAAACGATATTATTATTATCTCCTTTATTATTATTATATTATTGTAATTAGATACATACTGTATTTGTTTACTCTTTCCATCTGTATTTTCGAAACATATTTTTACAACTAAGTGAATCAACGCAATAAGTGCGTTATATACCTATAGGTCTACCAGAATCTCATGGCAAAAGGGGAAATAAAAATTTGTTGTATGCAATACTGGGGAAATTGGATCAAACGATCTTGATACTGTTTAATTTTTATTTATGTCTTTAGTATTAATGAACATGAGGTAGGTACCTATATTATAATAGTCACAACGGATCTTTGTGTCTTTGAACTTGGTCCTGCCAACCATTGCGTAAGAAACAGTTTGTCATCGAGTATACTGCATAGAGTAAGCGAGATAGGACGATGACAAAAAAGAAAAAGACAAAAGATATTTATTTCAACTGGGCCACCAAGCGGCACTTTTGAATGTCACAATTTAAATTTACATGGAATAAAAGTTGATTCTACCGTGCATTCGGAAAGTAGCTTGTTATGGAGAAGAATGCACAAGAAACTCCGTAAGCTTATGTGACATACATAAGCGAGTGAAAGAGACAGTTATACAGTGCTATCTTCACCTTCAACATTGACACAAAAATAGCTACTGCGCGGGGTCTTGCAACCAATTCAGAGACACAAAGATCCACTGTGAGTATTATAGGTATGTGTATGAATAATGTTGTTATACATCGTGTTCTTAACATAGGAAAAATAAATCAATTGAATATTAATTTATGTACTAATTTATTATTAAGCATTTAAATCATACTAATAACTTAAAACCTCATTCAGAACTAGAAAACTAGAATACGATTCCATGAACTCCACTGGCATTTCAAAAACTTGTATCTTTGTAGTTTTATGTCATCTCTCTCCATCAAAATAGTTCTTTTCCATTGGCATTTAACATATTCAAAACCAATCTCTTTATGTATAAAGTCTGTAAAAAATAATAAAATGTATCATGTTACTTAAAGTCATTCATCAACATCAGTATATTTTTTTTTACGTAAGTTTTATGGCCTGGTTGCTAGGACCTGTTAGCCACGTCTTTGGAAAGAGTTTTGGATCTTATATTTACTCTTTAGTATGCATTAGAATGCGGATGTAACAGATTCTAATGTTTTTTGGAGTATTTGGCAGCAAATTGTATCGAGTCTTCCCAGTAAGCTTTGCAGAGGCAGTCAATACTACAATAAAATACACCGCTCCACTATCCCGAGATCGCTTTTGTCAATGATTTTACAAATTGTCCAGTTGCGGACACAGTTGAGACACAAAACTACACCAATAATATATCACAATATCCACTAGGAATCAATTTGCAAATAATATTAACAGCCACTGAACTTCACTCGACAAAATCCCGCCAAAAACTCCCGTTTATATACACGTCCAGGGCGCAGATTATTACTTAATATTTTTCTTACGTCAAAGATTCTCAATCTCCGTTAAAATCAATATCTTGTCGAAGAATTAGTAACAGTTACATTACTGTTGCCATTTCCTTCCGGTCATCATTCGATGTTAGACCGATAGCGCTAGGTTTTGAGATTTCAAAAATATTAAAGTTGTTTGTGTTTCGCATATAGTTTCCAGACCATTTTCCCAACCTAATACCTTAGTTTGTGTCATCTTAGGTATTTGCATAGGTAGAAATTTAGGTATTTGTCTTTTCGACCAGTATTCAACGAAAAGAAAATTAGAGATGAAAATTTTACTTTCACGATAATAACGAAGTAGTAACTGATGTACATAGGCATTTTGTGTCACATCTGTCCACGGCAATCATAATACTTAACCAATACCTAACAAGTCGCCAAACTAGCTCTAAAAGAACATTACAGTAGGTTAAATAGGTGTTACGCGTTTTAGAGTACTGATATCTGTTGGTTAAAATATTTTGTGTCGAATTCATCCACGACTTTTATGGATATTTTATTTTTTTATTACAACACCCTGTAAAATCCACAAAAGAAAATGCAAGTTATTAGAGTTTACGTGTTTTTGATTATTATGGTGTAACAAAACATTGTGCTTAATTTGTGTCGTTTTTATCCACGAAATCTCATTATTTAAAAAAAATACTAGACTTCTTCGCACGAAGGGTGAGCGCGGCGAAAAGCGCGGGAACGCGCGCGGCGGGTGCCGGCCAGCCAGACTCGCGGCGCGTATATTTATTTACATTTTGGTCTTTGCAAGTTGCAACAAACAAGTGCGTACGTTATTTATGATGTATTTGATTGATTATTACACACTTGCACTAAAAACTTAACTAAGAATTAGTTGCTAACACGAGGTTAAATTGACAATATTGTTTAACAAACTGTCAATTTAACCTAGTGTTAGCAACTAACTCTGAGTTAAGTTTTTTGTGCAAGTGGGCCTTAAAAGTTAGTGAAGCAGTGAAAGACTAAAATGGAATATAATCGGAATATAATAAATGTGTTATATCGACACCCAATATGAAGAACATTGTAACTCAATATGGCATGGTTTTCAACACAGTTTAACGCGACTTTTTTTTATTATACAACTGCAGGCATAAGTTGTTCTGTACAATTTTAGGTTTCATGTTAATAATTTTAATTGCTTTTTCAGTTTTAATAAAACCACTGCAAGTATGATTTTTGATGTGATATGATTTTTGATGTACAGATTTTAAGCATTTTTAATATGAAAAGCATTGTAACTACCGTTACAATGGCGTCATGAAAACATTTGAAAGATTTTTCTGTGAATATTATTTTATCTTATTGTGCGATTTCGATTATACCGAAAAAAAATATATTTGATAAATATTATTAGCAATAATTACAATGTGTGTCAATGTTACATTCGGATAAAACAGAAATGATAGTACTATGGAAGAGCTAATAAAACTCGATTTTTAATCATTATTGTAATTCAATCAATATTCACAACGCTTCGGGTTCTGGTGGACACAGGTCTGGATAAAAGTATAAATGCCTATATCTACCGTTCGCACAGCGGAGATCAAGAGACAAGCAGGCTCACAGATTACCTCATTGAAGCGGATGATGCGGCACAGCAGTGGTACCCTTCCACCCAGTGAGTGATACGAAGGAACTTTAATGCTTACCACCAGGAGTGGCTCTTCCCATACCAGTGCATTGATCATGCTAGAGGGGAGATGCATAAGCTTTCTTTGGCACTAATCAGCCAGCTGGTTCAGCGGGCAACGAAAACGAGGGATGTTGATTCGCACACGGCCAATTGCTTGGACCTTCTGCTGACTACAGATCCAGACCGATACCAGTGGTGTCTAATCCCATACAAAGAAACCGTGCCGACGTACTGTACTGATTATACTGATTATTTTATGTACATTAATCGCGTTCGGTTCCGTTACACGGATATAGATGGTGATCTATCTATCGCCGTGGAACGGAACCGAACGCGATCGATATACAAAAAAAATACTTTGTATAATCAGGTGAAAAACGCTAGTCACGTCGGCACGGTTTCTTAGTATGGGAGGAGGCATCTCATCTGTATGTATATAATACTAGATTATATTATCTGTGTCGATACTCTGTGTCGACAAGTTCACCTTGGGTAGTGACTAACTTATGTTGGAGAATAAGGCCTTCAACAGCGCTGCCAAGTCCTGCAAAAAGGTGTTGCAAAGGTCTCGGTCCGACCACATTACTAAAATGCCACATAACTAGTCGAATAGGGACATAACTTGCTTCTTACCCAGCAGGTAATAAAGAGTTTCGGTCCCTGGGTCAGTCGGTTGAGTCGAACTTCTGCCATCCCTCACTACCACCACTGCTGAAACCCGACGGGTCGCTGGCCCGCTTCGCTGAGGAGAAGGCAAACTTATTTGCCTTTTTTTGCGGCATCTTTGCGTCTGCATTCTGGTGATGCGTGGCCCCTTATTTCTCCTAGTGGTTGTGAGACATATATGTCGGACGCTAATGACATCCTAAGTGATTGACAATACGGCTGCCACCGAACTCGTTGTACACGGGATCTTCTAGCGTATGCCATTCAAATCTGGAGTGAGGCAATCGAAAGGCACGGGAAGGCGCTTGCTGTCTCCCTCGACAACTCGAAAGCTTTCGATAGGGTCTGGCACGGAAGCCTTATTAGTAAGCTTCTTTCATTAGGTCCGCCTGGTGATGGTATGTGTGATTGGATTGCAGAATTCAAGTGGTTATAGATGGGTGCTCGTTGGATCAATTGGATATTAATGCTGGGGTCCCTCAAGGGTCTCCCTCTCAGCAACGTTATTTTTGCTGCATATAAATGATCTGCTAAAAACTTGGGTATGCAGATGACAGCACTGTTGCTGAGAGGTACTTGTCTAGCCTTGTCCTTTGTGAGGCTGTGGTGGAGCGTTTGAGCTTATCCTTAAAGCCAGTGTCCAAATGTGGTGATGCCAATTTGGCCCGGTTCTATGCTGCTAAAACCCAGGCGTGTCTTTTCTCTGTTAAAATGAGCCAATTTTACTCGGCTCCTTCCTTCCGAGGTGTAAACGTGCCGATAATGGACCATGTTGAGCTTCTAGTCGTAACTTTTAACACGATCCTCAATTTTGGTCCATACATTGAGGCAAAGGCTAAGCTGGCTACTATAAAGTTCGGTATCCTCGCAAAGGTGACACGGTTCTTGACGCCAGAACAGTTGCTCAAGTTGTATCAAGCGCAAGTTCGGTGATGTATGGAGTACTCCTCTCATTTCTGGGACGGATCTGCTAAATACCTGCTTGATGCACTTAAGTTGATAAAAAAACGGGCCAAGAAGCTCATCAGCAATGAAGCACTGGTAGAGTCAAAGCTCTAGAGCCTTGAACAACATTGCCAGCTTATCGGGGAGTGTGCAATGAAATTACATGATCTCATTCCACCTAGCCCGTTTCGTTCCATTCCCGTTCCGTTCCCGTTCCTAGAATATAGAGCAGTGATGGCCCAGTGATAACAGACGCAACTTACAAGTATGGTCGTGGGCTCGAACCCGTTCTCGAAAACGTTTTGGGGACACTTTCATTATGCGTACAGCTAAGGAGTGCAATTCCCTGCCGGAGTCTGTGTTGCCCGATAGCTACAATCTTGGGGTCTTTAAGTCTATATATATATAAATATAGTGAATAGGTTTTTCTAAACAAGCGTGCTTCACCGTCGACCACATCATCGCTTACCATCAGGCAAGATAGTGGTCAAGCGCAAGCATATAGAGAAAAAAAAAAAAAAGAAATTTTTCATCACCACTGCTCTCAAAACACTGAAGTAAAAAAAGAACTATGACATGTCATCAAACCACACTGGGCCCGCGTGGTGGATACGGCCCATTCGCTCTCACAGAGAGGAGGCCCACACACACAATGGACTAAATGGGAGTCTAAGTTCGGAAAAGGGGGTCCATCTATCCTATCCTGTACTTATGCTTACCACGCCTATCGTTTGCAATTACTTCTTGACATTTTTTTATTATTATCGTTACTCACATATCTGTAATATTGAATGAGTATAAAAACATTTTCATTTTATACCTACTCTTAGTTTTCTCCAAGACCATTTATTCTGATACTATTATAATCAAATGATGAACTAAAAACCTACTCTCGATGTCAATACTGCATCTTTCTTTACAATGATAACATTTAAAATAAGTGTTTAGATTAGAAGAAAACTATATAGTTAAAATAGTAATTTAAAATTGCAATATGGTTAAAATATAAATAGTCCAAAATTGTATATGTATCTCAATTTATAATGACTTTAACACAAAGAAACCCTTGTTACCAAAACTTTTGTGTATTGGAACTTGATCTACGAGTTTACTTCAGTAGAAACATTGTGAATATTTAATTGTAATAAAATTATAGAAATACGGTTAAGAGGCAAAAATAAAAGGTCTGTTCTTGCTGATTTCATATGACATAAAGTTATACCAATGTGTAACTAAAGTTACAATGTTAATCATATTTAGTGTCGTTATGTGGTCTCATACTGGACGTTAATACATTGATTGTTAAAAAAAGGGATTATTAAAGTTCATAGAATCAAACATTGTAAGGGATGACGGCAAAGCAGACTGTTTTAAAGACCTTGATGAAATAAAACTACACATAATCACTATCACCAGACAGCAAACATACTAGTACTTTGTTTCACTTCGTGTATTATTTGTTTTGCTAACTGTACACTACCTACTCGAAGCGTGGCGCGGGATATTGAGAAGCAGTATAACGAAAAAGCGGTAGGTAGGTAGGTATCGGCATGTCTACCTACCTACCGCTTTCAGGTTCAAATTCGAAGCGAATCGAAGCGTCAATCCAAAAAAATATTGACCACATTGACCGTCTTCTAAGCATGGACCATTGGCATTCGTAGGTATGACAGATTGCAGACGCATGATTTGTACAAAATTCCCACGTCATTATTTTTATCTCTATAGGTTACAAATTTGTTCATTACGTAGCGGAGATAAGAGTCAATCAATACTCAATATAATAGATATGTTATTTATTTATATTATGAACGCTTCGCATCTAAGAAGAAATCGTACCGAACGAACGTGTGTGCGCGCGCATACGCATGCACACACGTTCGTTCGGTACGACGACGCCTGGCCTCCTCCGCCCGCTTCGACCGCAACCATTGTTTTTGTGTTTTATTCATATAAATACATATCGTGCATGAAAATGACACAAATTTACAATGTCGATTTTTCATGCATATATGATATTGATTATGTGAACTCTAATGATTGTAATATTTTTTTGAACCGTTTGTAGCTTGATAAAACAAAATAATTAAAAATCTTAAAATTGCGTGACCTAATTTGGCACAATTTTTTTTAATAGGGATATGTAAGTGATCTGAGAAAGGAAATAGTAATTTCATAAATTGTAATATTTTTTTTGCACTATTTTTACATACTGACCCCTATGTCAGTTTGCACTGGACGAATATGACACAAATTGGGTTTACACACTCCGCAGACTATCCTAGATATGATAGCATAATTATTTTAAACTTTAATTTAATTTTGCCAGTTTTGACTTGAATAAAAAGAATCAACCACAAATCATCGAATTACTGAAAATGCAAGTAACAGATGTGACACAAAACGCAATAATAAGCTACATAGGTACGACTGTATCCCCAGGCAAGAAATAAGCAACTTTAGAATTTTTTAAACTTATGACATCAAAATAGCCTAGCGCTATCGGTCTATGTGCCCTTACCTACGATTTACCATATAATAGTAATGGAAAGAAATTAAAATTAAGTACGAAAAATATAAATTAAACTAAAAGTATCAACACAAGTCAGTCCAACTTACCGGTCCACTCTACGACGCACTTTAAAATCAAAGATTGAGTTTGATTTACGCCTTCTTCTTCCCTTATTTTATGATACACATTGAAAACAATATGTCTCGCATGAGATCGAAGTGGGGTTTTCGACATTTTCTTAAAAATAACAAACTTTCAAGATAATATCAAAAAATTTCAGCAGCGGTTGACACATCAAGTACTTTGATTCGACAGGTGACAATTGACATTGCCATATGAAAATCACAATTTAAAAAAAATAAAAAATGCCATGAGATTCTGGTACACCTATACCTATGTACATCTACATTATCGGTAAACTGACGCTGATATGGAGAGAGACCAATACAGAAATCAATATACGGATTCCCACGCTTGTTATTCGTTAATATATTCCACGTGTAAATAGCATAACATCACAAACTGATCAATAACAATTAAAACTTGACAATTGAAATGGATTTCATAAGTTAAGGCAAGTCGAAAGTTGTACAAGGACGGCTAACTTACTGACATGTTCTGGCAGCCTTCTCAACTGAGTATAGTTTCACTTACTTCAAGCATACAGAGTAGGGGAAACAGTAGGTGAAATAGTCAAGTCAGTGGGTATATTCTTAGTACCTTTCGATGTATCTATCTATCTATATATGTAAAAGAGAAAGTATGTATGTATATATGTTCCTTATAGACTCCAAAACGGCTGGACCGATTTCAAAAATTCTTTCACCGCGGCACCGTTGGGAAGCTACACTATCTCCGGGTGATATTGGCTACATTTTTTTTTCGGGAACAGGTACTACACGGGTAAAACCGCGAAGCGTTCGCTAGTTTATTTTATACTTTATTTTGCACCACAAAATATTTACAGGGCAAATATTTACAAAAACAAGTGAACAATGGGCGGTCTTATCGCACGGTGCAATTTCTTACAGACAACCTTTGGATGGACTTAACGATAGGAGAAGAATTTAAGGCTGGCAGTGTACAAAATATCATACTTAAATAATATTACTAAGACATAATAACAAAAAACATATACATACAATATTATATTATATACTAATACATATCAAATATATAACAGAGAAAGGAGAAGAATAAAAAATATAGTGAAAGGTTTTTTGGTGGTTTTTTTAAACGTTGGCAGTGATTGAGCACGTTTTATTTCATTTTTATACATTCTACATCCGAGCTGGTGGTGATGGATTTAATTTGGTCTGTACTTGAGTTCAGATTGGTCTTTATTTGTTTTTTACTTTGTGTATTGGGTATGCCAACTTCCAGAGAATACTTCCTCGTCAGTGTACACTAGGGAATAACCTTAAAATGATGAGCCGCAGAGGCTCCTTGCTAATATGTATTCCCAACTGTAATCGCGTTTTTGCCTCTCTAGACAGTTTATGTGCATTTGACATACATAACATTCTGAATTACTGCATCGAAACTGCTAACCGACTGCGCAGTCCACTCAAATGCAGTCCGTCTGTCTAGTGCCTTAGGATAAGATATCATAAAAGACGCTTCATTAGATATGGATCATGGTCAGCGGCATCATTTTAAAGTTCTCACTACTACTTATACTAAACTAGAATCACTAATCTAGTTACCTGATTAGGTAAGCACCATAATTACCTCTTTGAATGTTAACGCTTTAGTTTCTTCTGTTAAACTTTCCTCTAAATTCTTACCTCTTGATGTACTGCTCATTTCTGTTCCTACTACGTAAAAGTGTGTCGCACAGGGTAGTTCTTGTTAGCCTAAACCCGTGATAGCTCAAGTTAGCTAGATGCTACAGTCACTGCGCGGATCGAGAACTGATACCGTTGACGTTTTAATTAGCTGCCTCGCTCTACAAGTCTTAGGAAAGACTTGAGGAGGGAAGCCCGTGGTCATATAATAACAGCGCACAGGTTGATCTTTTAGGTTAAGCAACACCGATATCGGTCTGGAGATGGGTGACCATTTTAACATCTTGAGTGACCTTATTACTGCTGTGACTGTGGAGAGCAGTGGAGAGAGAGGTCGTGGACTCGAGCCCAGGCAGGCGCTTTACTTTGTGTAATTTTTTTATTCACCACTGCTCTCAAAACGGTGAAGGAAAACATCGTGAGGAAACCGGCAAGTACTAGAACCAAAAAATCGAAGACATGTGACATCCACCATGCCGCACTAGGCCCGCGTGGTGCGGCCCATTCTCGGCCCATTCCCTCTCACGGAGAGGATGTCTGTGTCCCAGCAGTGGGAACATTAATAGGCTGATGATGTGAGTGTCCTCATTGCCGCCGGTTTTTCCGGCTGTCGTTTGTAGATCTTTGACAGTCGTTACCAGTAGTCAGAGCTTCAGAAATTAGGGGAGTCGTGTTGCCCAGTTATTATATTATTACAAGCTGACCCGGCAAACTTTGTTTTGCCATAAAAAGACCAAACATTTATCTACCCTACCCTACCCTACCCTACCTACCCTACCCTACCCTACCCTACCTGCCCTACCCTACCTACCCTACCTACCCTACCTACCCTACCCTACCCTACCCTACCCTACCCTACCCTACCCTACATACCTACCCTACCCATTAAAAAAAAAAAAAAAAAATAGATGTTGACCTATTCTCAGACCTACTGAATATACATATAAAATTTCATCAAAATCGGTCAAGCCGTTTCGGAGGAGTTTGGCAACGAAAACTGTGACACGAGAATTTTATATATTAGAAGATTTATTGCATTGATTTGTATCTAATTTATTTTAATTCTCTTCCTTACAAAAGGTTAAAAAATGTTACCCGACCATGGTTTTTTTTAGCCTATGTTACCCGCGCCATAATAACGAATCGATTGTCACCTTATTCATTGACATCGGCTGAATAGTTTAGACGCTACGGAGGAGCATACGTAAATACAAACACATACATAGACTGCTAAAATCACAAATTTTTTTTTGGCTTCGCCGTAGTCGGGTAAAAAGACCTAGCATGAATTATGAAGGGCCAGAGAAATACTACTAAGTATCTATAGGCCTACTGCTTATTTCCCAGCTATGTAAAATTAGTGTCTCGTACTGGGTGGATTCTTGTTATCCTGAGCCGGTGATAGCTCAAGTTAGCTACTGTTGCAGCGCGGATCGACAACAAAGATACCGTGGGCGTTTTAATTAATTAATTGTCAGTGGGTTTCTCAAAATTCATCATCGCAAAATTACCTAATTACTTGCCACAATGAATGAATGCCGTAAATTTATTTCTTCTGGCTACCCCTAGTAGAATTCATTCCGTTTGCTCTCAAAAACAGCGAAAAATAACGCAAACTTAAGCGACAAAAAGTTTTGGTTTCAATTCCACGCATTTTTAGCACGCATAAGATTGTCTCTTTCGCTTTCATATGTTTGACAATCTGCAACTTGGGTCTGGAACGCGACTACAATGACATGTCTGTTAACATAACCTATTAATTATTTTTGTAGTTTTTTACAAAACTTTTCATAATCAATGAAAAATACACAAAAATATTAAATTACTGTTCTACAATACATAGTGAGTATCAAGATTTTTTAAGAAAAATGTTATTCAATCCAATATACAATGTACCGGTCATCTGTCCATCAGACCGAATCGGATTAGAACAATGGTAATTTCTATTGTGTCTGGAAATGGACAGTTGAAGGTATGTTTTAAAATGCACATTCTATTGTTACGTATGTACGTTGTTTGGGTACGGAACCGTAAAAACTACAACAGAAAATAATGATAAATTCCGTTGGGATCATAACAAACTAAACTACGAAAGTAACTGAATGCAGAAGCTCAAGCTCATAAAAGTGTGAACATCAAGGCAACCCGCAGCCTTATTGCGTAATGAATTCGGATAGAGCAAATGGCAAAGAGTATGAAAAATCGACCAACCACATGCGAGATGTAAGACGCGATATGGCTTTCTGTCTATGTGATTGGTCGATTTTTCATACTCTTTACGGCTGCCGGCTTCTCAATCAGCCAAACATGTGGAAGATCTTTATTCATTTCTGTTAGTGTTCAGTGTTAGAATAATGTAATTAATACATGAAAAGAAAAGTCGTTTTATGTTATTGCAGTCCATATAAAGTCCAAAACCACCGTTGTATCAGCTATTGACTAATATTTAATACCTAGTTATGAACATGATTAAACTCCTTATAAGCAAGCCTTTTTTTTTTAGCGTGGAGAAATTCTCATGCATACTGCGCTACCACGGGGAGATAGCGCAGTTATGTGGGACTCTAACCCACTAAAACTCCACAGTGTCCTCCTGTGCCGCTTATGGCGGGAACACGGGTACGCGTTAGCACTCACCGCGAACCCGCCGCGGCTGTCCGTCACCGGACCCTCCTCTGGGGAGTACCCCCCATCACCGGCGCACCAGAACACACTGTGCGATGTGACCAGCACATGGGTGCCAGACGACCCCGTGTATGGCACCCTTGGTCCCCTTGTGACTGGTCAGGGTCAATGGCCCCGCCACCTACCATTTTTCGGCCGCAAGGTATAGGGAGAGCGGCCAACGCAATACCGGCACTCCTCTCCCGCCGCGGCCCCCAACCCTCAGCCGCGATAACGTATGGGTATGGGAGACCCTATACGACATCGCGGCCCGCCTCAGTTGCGATGTCGCCTAGGCATCATCGCAACCTACATGTTGGCCGCTACGTCGTCGGCTTATCGGCAAAAGCCCTGACGAGCCTGATGGCCCCTCCTCGGGATCCTCTTCACTTCACCGTGGGTGACCAAGCCACGGTTACTGAGGCCCCCCGCATCGACAATGCGGGAACCCACCGGCGGGGTTATAAGCAAGCCTAGATTGTAATAAGATGACATATAACAATATGTGCATTTTGTTCAAGTTCTGAGTTAGTTTGGTCCATTATTGGGTTGTCTTATTGTCTGGAAGATATTGATGTCAGCGATAAGACTGTACAATTGTACCCATGGAAACAGAAATATTTTTTTAAATTGCTGTTTTACCATTTTGGTGTGCAATCAAGTGTTTATTGTTTTACAATAATTAAGGATTTTAATAATTTATTATAGGCAAGCCTAGATTTTAATAATACTATGGAAGGGCATACATTATAATGGCAATCTTTATATTTGGAATTCCAACAAAAGAAAAATATAAAAATTCTATAAAAATGTGCATTCAGTAAACTCGATTTTTTTGTGAAAATAACAAATGTACTATGAACAATAATTATGTACTTTTCTGCGGTACTGTAGTGTAACAATCAAATATCAAAATAATGATTAAAGATTGGTTCCTCAATTGTTATGCTTTTTTTTTGCCCATTTCTGTATCTTTACAAAAAGGCCCCCTATTTCATCCTACATACTAATTTATTTATTAATGATTTGGTCGATGCAATATGGTAGTGCCAAGAACAGATCCTAGCCAGATATTTAAAATGGGCACACGGTGTTACAACACATACGGGTACAGTCAACATATAAAATCTTAAAATTGGCATATAAAAGCCATTTCTGACCCTAACCTGGGGCCCATTTTGCACCATTCATCTTAAGATTTACTTATCTGTTTGAGAAGAGGCATTTGCCTTGCAGTAGGTAGGTAGTAACAGACTGGTATTATCATAAGAATCGTTTATGGAGTATGAGGTCCTGGGTTCGATTCCCAGTTCAGACATTGCTTTTTTTATTTACTTACAAAATTAATCTCTTTATAATTATGTGAAATTTTTTAATAAGCAGGTGTAAAAAAAATGTCTTAAAAGTTTGTTATATTTTTTTTATCTTTGTAACCAATTATAATTAAAGAAGAAAAGAAAGAAAGAAAAAGTGTTTATTTGTCACAAAACGACATACATACAATAATAAATACCCTTACAATAGTATTAGTAGTACTTAAATTAAGTTAGTAAAGACGAGAAATAAATCAAACAATAATTACATATACAAGCTACATTTTGTTTTTAACAGAAAAGAAATAGAATCTCAATAACATATATTTAATAACTGAACCCCTCATAGTTTTCGCCAACACCTTATATCACCTTTATAAGCCTTTAAAATCATAATATTAATTTTAATCTGCGGTTAATCGACCGACAGTTATAAATTAAGCTCGTTGCCAGAAACCCAAAAATTCTGTTACATGTGGTTAATTCCTGATTTTTGTAAAGAGCGACAAATTGATAAAAGCTTGTCACATTTCACTTTTGAGAAACTGAAAGTAATATTAAAAGGCGATTATTCGTCGATTAGGTTAACATCCCGATAATCAAGTGTTGAGAAACCGGGTGTTAGCGACAACACTGATACCGTGGAAGTTTTAATTAGCTAGAAGACTTAGTGAAGAGCCTTTCAAAGTATTTATAGTAGGCATGTTTTTGAAAATCTTGAAGGGTCATTCTTGAGTAAGTTTCCTTTTAAGAGGATGTTGACTTTGACGTTGGTTTTTTTTTATTTTAATAGATGAAGATATTTAAAAAAGTAACATTGTGCATACATTTTGGCCCATACATTAAAGCAAAGGCTCAGCTCCCTCTGCAGCAGAAGGACAGATAAGCAAAATCCCGGAATAGCAAAATCCCAGATTAGCAGAAGGACAGAGTTGCATGAAGGCAGAAGTACAGATCCACACGGAAAACAAAAATAAAATTGAATAGTTACAATTGGTAACTATTTTTTTAATTCTTTCTAAGCTCGCGTTTGACCACTATCTCGCCTGATGTTAAGTGATGATGTGGTCGATGGTGAAGCACGCTTGCCTAGAATTAACCTATTCACTCTTGACTTGAAGAACCCTAGGTTGTAGCTATCAGGAAACAAAGACGCCGCGCCGGCAGGGAATTCCACTCCTTTAGATGTACGCACAATGAAAGTATTTTCAAAACGCTTTGTGCGAATGGGTGGGATTTCCACCATGTACCGATGGCGCATTGCCGTACGTCTTGTTGTCCAATGATGGAAAGGGCTAGGCAGAATCAAATTGTGCAGTTACATCGCACACTCCCCGAAATGTAACCGTTAGAAAACCGACAGGCTGGCAACTCGTCGTCAGTGTTCAAGGCTCTGGAGCTTTGAGTCGACCAGCGCAACGTTGCCGATCAGTCTCTTGTCCCGTCTGTCAATCGACTCAAGTGTATCATGTTGGTATTTGGCAGATCCGTCCCAGAGGTGAGAGCATTACTCCAGTTTTTATAGGTTACATTTCGGGGAGTGTGCGATAGAATTGCACGATCTAATTCCACCTAGCCCGTTTCATCATCGGACTACCAGACGTACGGTGATGCGCCACCGATACATGGTGGACATCCCACCCATACGCACAAAACATTTTGGGCACACTTTTATTATGCGTACAGCGAAGGAGTGGAATTTCTTACCGGAGTCAGTGTTTCCTGACAGCTACAATTTGGGGGTCTTTAAGTCAAGAGTGAACTGGCTATTTATAGGCAAAAGTGTTTCACCATCGACCACATCATAGCTTACCATCAGGTGAGATAGTGATCAAGCGAAAAACTACAAAAAATAAAAATATGATACTATTTTGTGCTGACCTATCTGTCCCACTCTTGGGCAAAGGTCTTTGCCACGGTACTCGTAAAATGAGTGGTTTATTTCACGTTTAATGAGTCTGAGTCTTGCTGTGAAATTTTTTATTTCCTTGTTTATTTCCTTTGAAAGAGATTTATTTTGTATTACGTAACCATAGGAGTAAGTTTCACGTAGACAATTATAAAAACTTATCCCACATCTGATCCCACAAAAGTATATCCCAAAAAGCCTCTCATGATAACCCAATTACAATTATTTAATTAAACACAACCCTCCTTCAACCAACCGGTGTTAAAATTAATTTCGTCACAAATACCTACGCGTTTGTTTTCAATACATACTTCGAGCTAATTATAATTTATGTGCCATTGGAGTTAATGAAATTATAACGAATGTACGTGACAATGGAATTGTGATAAAATGAATAACATTTCGAACGACGCGTTCAACTAAATTAACTCCCCGTCACTGTGCAAACATGCTGTCACAACTATGCTCCAGTAATGTACTGGTGATAGTGTTATTCATACTAAAAACGCAACGCACGCAATTTGAAGCCCCACGCTATAGGGAATAGGGATGGAAACGCCTTGTATAGTTTTCCAAACATGTTGTTAATTTGTCGCTCTCGTACAAACTTATCAGCAAAGTTAGTACTTATTTTGTTAAGAGTAGGTATTCATTACGAAAATTACTTGGTTATAGAATAGATGTATTAAAAAGTGTTCCTTATTTCTAATGAGGTTTCATAGTAAGGCTGCCTGTCCACTTGAGTGGAGCGAGGCACCGGAGCGGAGTAAGAATGAAATGTGGAGTGGAGTATCGGAGCACAATAACAGAGCGGAGTAGCGGACTATGTTTTTTCATACGCAGAGCTCGGTTGCACTCGTTTCGCCTATCCGTTTCCTCGCCCCGCTTCCCCATTCCGCTTTCCAATCCACATCCCCGCTCCGCCTCACTGCTCTGTTTTTCATCTCCGCGGCTCCGCACCGCGTAAATGTATATGAATTTTGAAACAAGTTTTCAAATCCTTGTCCACTTAGGGCCGATTTCACCAATTCTATTAAGCGCTATTAGTTCAATTAAACTTAGTTTACGCAAATACAGCATTCTGATTGGTTGAGACCGCTGATAAACTCTCAATCTGAACGTTGTATTTGCGTAAACTGAGTTTAGTTGAACTAATCGTGATGAGTATTTTTGGTGAAATCGGCCCTAAAGCGGAGCGGAGATTTTTAGCAATTCGATTAGTTGGCTCCGCACCTCTTTTCTCCTCTCCGGCGAAGTGGACAGGAAGCCTTAGTTCTGTCTACGGCCATAGCCGTAGACAGAACTAAGGCAGTTTCATAAAACTGTTCTGACAGTTTCATAAAACTGTTTAATTTTGCAGTTTTGGATAGCTGAAATGTTACAAAAACAGTGAAAATAAAACGAATTGTTCCTTTATCTATTGCAGTCCAATTCTCCGCTAGACCAGCACAATTCCATAAAACATTTACGAACAAACCAACAAAACAAACTACAAGATAATCCTTCCCAATCCTCGTATTATAAACTCATGACTCATCATACGAAAATCCGCCAGCGTACTGCACTAATAGCCGACCAAAACGCGTACTCGAGCCAAAAACGTTGCCGTCCCACGCGGTGTAGTACGCGTACTGTAGCGTTACCGTATTATCCGCGACAACGCAACGGTGAAATTGAAACCAATAAAATGCTGGTTGGAGTAAAACGTTTTTCGTGTAGCAGTGTGCACTGCCCCGCAGTTTGACGAGGGTTGTCATAAGTCTTCCTTGTACTGTCGGCTAAAGAAGTGGTCTGACTCGAAGATCAACGTAAGAAACGAAAAAGCTACTATTTTTATACTACCTATATTTCAATTAGTTTTTGCTAGCTTATCTTAATTTTAAAAGCGTTGATGTGTTTCTGTTTGGACGGTATGGGTGCTAGTGTTTATACAGGCACATATAACATTTAATCTTTGTGTCTAGGATGGCAACTCAGATGCGGCGGTGACAAATTATTATCTGATGGCCGTATGACCACAGAACAAAAAACTTTCTACCTAGTCTTTATGCCACTGTCATTGTAGTGACACCATGCGTTCTAATTACAAAATTTAAAAAAATTCTTCATAGTTAGTAAGCTGCTGTCATTGTAGTGACGTTATGCGTTCCTATTTCAAATATATAATCTTGTCATTTTCAGTATCTTTGTATGTTTTCAAAACTGATACACCGCTTTCTTCCCCGACCGTACGCATGTTTGCCGCTCTGACAATTTCGAGACGGTTGACAAGCGTGAAGATCTGACGTGTATTGGTTTGGTAGAGTGATATTTTTCGGAATTAATTGGTAGTCTGGTTTGATATCTCTTAGATATTTTGGGCTCAGCATGTCTTGTCTTGTCTTATCGTCAACTGAAAGGGATCTGTCGTGGACTGGTCTTAGATTGAATTCATGGGCTTCTGATGTCTTATTATTATTTTATTTGTGAACTGTGTCTTTCCTTTGCCTATCTAATGGCCTATCTATTATCTTTTGCCAGTCATGTCATCATTATCTTCAGTAAGTAACTGTCTATTTAAACTTATAAGTGCCCGAAACGTGGATTCGCGCCAGACATAATGGCTATTCAATTGTTTCGGTATTTACGGAATTCATCCAGTTTGTGTAATTTTTGGATTCACTTTCATGTCGTCTACCTCATTTATTTGTTCTACCGTGACCAAAATATCTAGTTCTTCATTTTTTTTTCTTAACCACATGGTAAGTCTAATTTAGCTGTTTTTAACCGACTTTCCAAAAAAGAGGAGGTTATCAATTCGACTGTTTTTTTTATGTTTGTTACCTCAGAACTTTTTACTGGGTGGACGGATTTCGATGATTCTTTTTTTATTTGAAAGCTGGTGCTTGTCATGTGGTCCCATTTAAATTTCATCAAGATCTGATGAAGAACTTTGGAGATATACATCGGAACTCTTCAATAAATGACTGCAAATCACTTGGGATAGCTGCAATCGCATGTCTGTTTATTGTTTTTACCATTACATAACATAACATCACACTAGTACGCTCTAAAGAGGGTACGCAGGTGTGAACAGTTAACCCTGGTATACTCTCATTCCACCGGTTTTGTTTAAGTTTCATGTTATTGGGATAATCAATTCTGGCTTCACTTTGGACATTATAGGTACCTAACCTATATAACTGGTCCATTATGTACCACAACTAAAAAGTGAAAAAAAATACTTTTTACAAAAAATACAACCGACTTCCAAATAAAAACACTACAAAGTGAAAAATAAATTCAATTTCGGAAGTCGGTGTCAATAAACGAAGAAACGAAAACAGGAACACCGACTTCCGAAATTGAATTTATTTTTCACTTTGTAGTTTTTTATTTGGAAGTCGGTTGTATTTTTTTCAATCTTCACTTATTATTGAGGTGACGCGAAATGTACCTTCCATATTTTTGTATGAATTTCTAAATTGGTAGAATATACGAAGAAAAATTTATAATTTCCCATGTATAACCAGTGTTTATTTTAGATAATTTTGAGACAGCGGAATGTTTTAGTCTCTTTACAAAATATAAAAAAAAATCTCTTCGGTTTCTATCCACCGTATACCTACATAACTATATCCTAGCTATCACAACACTCCAGTAACCGAATTCCCAGTACGTGCCCAAGAACAGAGGGATCGATATATCGAGTGTCAACCATCTCACGCTATGATTGACAGTGATTGACGGGGCTAAGTATCTGCCTACCCAACCACACGTATGTAATTCATGATGCGTGTAATGTTCTCTATGTTTGCGAGGAAATCTTATCTTATATTATAAAGAGGTACAGCTGTTTGATTGTTTGTTTATCATAAGTAAAGGGTAAGGTCATCTCTAAGGGTGGTTATGGACTACATCCGATCCGTGTCCGTGATATTTTGGCTCCGAAGTACCCGTAGTACTTCTTGTAGAGAAGCTTACGCACTACATCCGAACTCTATCCGTCATAATCTGTCATAATTCACAACATTTTGAACTCGAACGTAAATCACGGACACGTCCGTGAAAGGGTGTTAACGGACGTGTAGTGCGTAGCCACCCTTAGAATTCATAAGACATAGTCATCACAATTCGGGGACAGAACTTTCATTGTACTATAAAGTTTTCTATAAACATGCTTCGTTGCAATAAAATAAGATTTTTTTAAACGGAATAGGTATTTTTAATTGCCACTCTAAATGTGATGGCGAATCTGTCAAGTTGGCAACACTGCATACAACGGAAATGGAAATTCTCCACAAGTCCCCAGTATTTTGTCAAATGAATTACCTTGATTCATTTCCTGTTACATCCTATTTTATTTAGATTCCGAAGGTGGGAGAATTTTTCGCTAGTTGAGGTTTGCTGGTCAAGGTCCGAGGTCCGTGCACCGGGGCTCCCAAGCTCGGGGGGGGGAGGGCACTGGATCTATACTATCTTACTTATAAATGCGAAAGTTTGGATGGATGGATGGATGGATGTATATTTGTTTGTTACTCAATAACCCCAGAACGGCTGAACGAATCTGGATGAAATTTGGCACATGATAGATTATAGTCTGGAATAGCTCATAGATTACACCGGTTCAACCGTTTTAGTATTCCCTTGGAAAAATAAAACACGTTCCACGCTACCGGAGCCGCTGGCAGATGCTATTATGAAGACAATAGATTTGATTGTTTGTAAGTTTGTAATATATAAACACAAAAACTACTAAACCTATTTTAAAAATTCTGTCACCTATGGAGCTACATTATTTCGGAGTGACATAGGCAATTTTTTATCCCGAAAACGGGTCCTGTGCCACGTGAGCTAAGCCGCGGGGATAAGTCAGTAGTAAATATATTCAGGTTGGCCGCAGCAAGGACAACCTCCACAGGTCCGATGGCACTAGTCTTGATTGCTTGTGCAGTACCTCTCCGCAGACAATGGTCCACCTCTCGGAGTACGCAGCAGGCCCTGTCACTTGTTCTTGCGAGGACCTATGAGGTGACTGCGTCACCGAATGCTGTTGCCGTGGCTGAATTCTGGGCCAACACAATTTTTTTTTTACATTTTCCATCGAGACGCTAAGAAGTAGTAAATAAAAGATGTAGATTACCGGGGAAAGGGAAAACTTTCGAGATAGGACTATAAGACGGTAACTAAATTTATGTCAAGTCAAGCAATCAAGGTCTAGGCAGTGACAATTTATCAGCAAAAATAACTGTAAAATATGGGATTTAATAATAATCTAAACCAATATTAAGAGGAAAGATTTTTTTGTTTGTTTTTTTGTACCGAATAGGCTCCGAAACTATTGGACCGATGTTAAAATTCTTTCACATATGGGAAGCTACTTTATGCCCGATTAACGCTATAAATTATTTTCAAGAGAATTAGAGATTGTTACGAAAATTACAATAATGTAACTCAAAAGTAGTACAATTTACTACATGATTAAAGTACTCATTATTAACTAAAAAAAAGTCACAATGGCAGCTATTGTGGTCTAAAATTTAATTAGATAGACGCCGCCGGTAGAAACAAAAGTTGGTCACATTCGTATTGTAGTATTAATTCTTATTCAAATAAATAGTTTAACAAATTGGTAGGTAGGGTAGGGTATGGTAGGTAGAGTTGGTGGGTAGGTAGGCAGGGTAGAGAGGTAGGTAGATAGCCATTAGGCGGGGGCGAAGCCGCGAGGGTCATATAATATAATATTTATAAGCACGAAACATTTCAGTAGCGCAAGTCATATTCCGGACTTCTTGATGGACTGATTCTAATAAGCACACTGATCAATCGTCATTAATTGCTCAATCGTGATAACGTAAACGATCTCTTATGTGAATTTTTATACAAACACCGGCCAAGTGCGAGTCTGACTCGCGCAAAGAGGGTATCAACAGCCACATTCGCCAAAATAAATAGGTAACATTACTAATGTTGAAAAACAATGAAAGCACCGAACATTGCTCTACCGAAGGGACAAAATTAACTTTGCCGTGCGTAAACTGTTGTCCCTATACATCAATATACAAAATATAGTTTGCCAAGTAAATTTTATAAGTTGGTCGACTATTCCTTTTAATTTCGTTATATATACTACTGCTGTGTTTTTTTTACATATGCAAAAGCAATCATTTAGCTGGCAGGGACACACACACTTGACTCTAACAAAAATTAGCCAGTGAAAGCATAATTTTACGCAAACGAATCCCTGAATCGAAAAATGGTTTTTAGAGACCCGTAAAATTATTGAATACTCTATCCAGCGATACCCCCATCATCATCACCCTAAAAATGACGAGACGGCGCTTATCCAGTTTCAATACAACCGCGATTTAGCGTGAGGCGAAAATCGCACTAAGGCCGGTCTTCCAGATGCTCATGCTCATGCTCCACTCATCTCAAACTGGAAATGGAAAATTGTGATTAGTAGGCTTGTTTTTTTACCCGACTGCCGAAGGAGGGTAATGTGTTTATCAGTCTATTTATGTATGTAAGTATGTAAGTATGTAAGTATGTAAGTATGTAAGTATGTAAGTATGTAAGTATGTAAGTATGTAAGTATGTAAGTATGTAAGTATGTAAGTATGTAAGTATGTAAGTATATAAGTATGTAAGTATGTAAGTATGTATGTATGTAAGTATGTATGTAAGTATGTATGTATGTATGTATGTTTGTTCCTATATGGCGTTCTAGAGACCAAACGCTTTGGCCGATTTGGATGATTCTTACGTCAATCGATTCGTCTTAACCCTGCGAGTGTCACTGGCTACATTAAATTTGCAGAATAGAAAAATGGCGGATTTTGGGCGCCATATTGTGGGTCCCAAATATATTTTTTACATTACTGTGCTCAAGTCCATGATCCAACTCCATGTTACCGATCTCTTTGAACACAAAATCAGTGGAATTGAGCAGTGCTAACATGTACTTGGAACGTACTCGTACTTGCTAACTTGGACTTTCATTTTCATTCAATACCTTCCACACATTCTGTCTAGAAAGAGTTCTGTAACGTCTGGGGCGTCTAGGCTCTTGCTCTATTGAGTACAAATATGTCAAGCAGAAGAATCATATGCCAAACTCGAGAGTTGTGATTGGCTGGCAGTTGATTGGTAGGTGTGGCAAATTTTGAGTTTGAGTCGAGTATGAGCATCCGGAATACGGGCATGATTGAGCCCACAGTTTGTCTAGAGCCCAAGGTGGACTTACTAGGCACCATTCAGAGTTAGATTTTTGAAATACAAAAACCGCTCTTAATATTTCACTGAGCGATACCCATCAATTCTTTGGAGATTCGCTAGCTATTTCTTATCTCAAATCACTGCCTGCCTTAGTGATCACAAAATAATATTGAAGTCTCAATCAGAAGTGCAACCATTCACAGGGCTTGCTATTAAAAGCAAATTAAATTTACATTTGGTAACCAGTAACGTAATGTATTAATGACATTGATATATTCCCGTATTATCTTTATTTAATCTATCGGTCGTTGACCGATGATGTGAGAGAATGAAATGAATGTAATTTGGTTCGAGTATTATCTAATAAATTGGGTTTTTATGGCTGTTGTGAGCTTTATAGTAGTTTTCTAATTAGTTTAATGGAATTTTGGTTCATGTAAAACTAGAGTTATAATTTAGAAAATTAAAAATTTCTAAATTAAATCCTGTCCTTGAATTAAAAAGCCGGTCTTTGGTAAAAAGTCCGCACATTTTAATTATGAAAAAAAAATTGTCTCAAACCAAAAACCAACTACAACAAGCAAAATTTAAAAACCCCCGATACATTTTTATTTCATGCTACGTAATTTATCTAGTAGTAGATACGCTTCGATCGACAATCTATTCAACACGATATCTTGCGAAAACACCCCGATTCAAACAGCAAAACTCCCATATAATAACTTTAGTACGGCTGAATAAATTTTCATCAAAAATAGCTAAAAACACTCTCGAAAAAGTCCCCGTTCAAATAAACATAGTACTTAAATCAAAATCGGTTCTTACGATTAGGAGCTATGATGCCACAGACAGACACACAAATACACAGCAACACACGAAAATCTTATAACACCTCTGTTTTTCTATCGGGGGTTAAAAATACAGGAGGCGGTACTAATTAATAATGCAACCAGCCAATGCCAATTTTCCTTTCTTCATAATTCAAATCTTTGAAATTGAACTTAACGCCCTTTAGGTAAAACTAGTTTTTCTTAAGATTGTACAACAACTGCATAGTCGTAGAAAGCGCTACTGTTGCTATGGATGAGGTCCTGTTTCTTTTTATTCCCGGGTCTCTCGACAATCTGTCGAGAGTGTTCTTAACTATGTTTGATGTAAATCGGTTCAGCCGTTCAAATGTTATACGCATTTTACTCTTTGAATCGGCGTATTTTCACATGATCATCATCATCCTTTTAATGTGCCCACTGCTAAAACACAGGCCTCTTCTCTTTGGGAGAGAACGGGCCGTAATCCACCACGCGGGCCCAGTGCGTGTTGGCAGATGTCTTCGAATTTTATTGGTTCTAGGACATGCCGGTTTCCTGACGATGTTTTTGTTCACCGTTTTGAGAGCAGTGTGCACTGTTATCTTTGGGCCACCACTGCTCTCACAAGAAATCGTGTCGTAGTTATATAACTCAGATGACTCGCCGATCACAACAGCGTGCGGGTGCCTACACAGTTGTTCCAGTTCTGGGTGTCTTGTGTATGTGAGTTTAAATGTTTGTAAACGCACCCACGATACAGGAAGAAAATTTCAAGTGTACGACAAAGTAAAAAAAAAAAGTTAGAAAAGCATTGAATAAAAATTAATTTTTATTACGACAAAGTAGAACAGTTTCATATTTACTTATGTCCGTAATATTTTTTTAACAAATGACTGTCCTTAAGCCTAATTAATTAATTTAATTAGCCGTGTATTTTATCGCATGTTTTTAATGTTCAGAATGAACTGCAAGTCTTTATTAAACTTGCATTTTAAGTTAGTCGGTGAGTATGTGTTAAATCTTAATCTAATGGGTTAAATCTTATCAACGTATTTTGATACGGTTTTCCCCAAAACGATTGGGTTGCAATTTTGTATGAAATAAAAAAAGGCTTGGGTTGGATGACATGGTTCGCAAAAAGCTTATTAAAAAAGACCTATTTTAGTATCTTTCGGCGTGGCCACCTATAGGCTGAAAATATTTAAAAAGTTTTCCATCGAATCGTGAAGAAGAATACTTCAGTTTTCTTCCTAGTAATGTCTTGTGATATATAAAAACTAAATGAAAGAAATATATAACTTTTTTAAAAGCACACTTTGTAAACAACAATATTATACATAAGATGATTATATTCAAGATAAGAATGCTTGGAATGTGCTGGTCCTGCTCCATAGGGCAATCTTTAGTGTTAATATATTTTTTTAAATTTTTATACCTATCCATAGTTATTATACTCCTTTTTTTGTTTTAAGAAATTGACTCACACACTGCTCCGTTGTTGTTGAATTATGTATTTTACCTATGTTGTAAGTATGTGAGAACCATGTTCCTATGTATCAAATGAATAAATTTATGTATGTATTTTAATACTTTATACCTATACGTAGTATGGTATGTAGTGTTATTCTGGGTGCATGATCCTCATGTATTTGAATTAATGTATGCATGTATATATTGAAGATCACTTTTTTTAAAGTGTACGTTTGGAGTACGGTTTAGTGGCCTAATTGAAATAAAGAATTTTAACTTTGACTTTTGACAAAAAGCATTCTAATAGCAACTACAGTTTTCTTTGTTCTTCCAGAACTCAACAGATAATTACTTAATTAAAGCACCTCGCACTCGCAGTAACCTCTATACAGGTTAAAATAAATCCTTTGCTCACGTTATCAGTTAATAAGGTATCTGTTGCAAGCTCCAGTTTATAATAACCGGGTGATATTAATGTATCGCGGGGAGCTTTGATAGCAACCTTTGTTAATTAAAATATGCGGAGGTACGTCGCTGTTTTGAACGTGTAGTTAGTGGCGCCACCTGGTGAATTAAGTGGGTATTATCGGTGTTACAGATTTAGATAAATGAAAGTGAATGATTCAATTCTTATAAAAATACTACATTGAGTCTTTATTGATCAATCAGGTGAGTCTCGCACCCAGCGGATTTTCGCAGCCTAATTTACGATTTGCACCAACAGGGCGACTAGTGATGCTTTCGTGTCGCAGTCAGTTTTTTTTTCAAATAAAGAAATAAGCTTTTCATCTGTATCCATATCCAATTTATCACGTCAGTCTACAGTTCAACGCACAAATTGAAAGATTCAACTTGCTGTCCGGTGACATCACAGGAGCGCGCGCGGCGGTAGCCGAGAAAGCCGACCGGAAGCGCCGACAGCCGAGCGCCGCCGTACACGTACGCGAGGAGCCGATCGGCTGCCGCAGCGTGCGAGGGCAGCCGACTGTCTGACACGGCATACGCGCGGATCTAACCGAGTTCCAAGCAGTGTGAATGCCGTGCAAACATGAAACTTAACTAGTGTATAGAAGCCTGAATTTCCTTTAGCACAGTGTGAAATACGCTCCGGCACGCCCCGGCGCGGCTCGTTTAGTGGCAATCGTTCATAAGGAACTTATCCCACCGCCGACGAGGAAGCGCTAAGCTATCGACTATTTTCTCGCTGCAGAAACGGACAAAAGATGTAGATCCCGTGTCAATGAAAGGGACACATATATTAATAGTTGGTCGCTGGCTGTTCACACTGCCGGCGAGAACTCTGTCACCACTAGTTGCCGCAGCGACAAGAACTATCAAAGATAATGTTCACTCAGCAATGCTCGCTTGGCGGTTAGAACTCACGCCGAGAGACCAACCAGCGGTCATTTCTACCTACGGAGCGAGCAAGTGCTGCAAGTAATCGCCCGTCGCACAAGAACACTCGCTTATAGCTTGCCGAGCGACAAAACTATTTGTACTACACACTCGCTTCTTGCTGCTCGCCAACTTACATCTTGTTTCTAGCTCTACTTGCTTCTTGCTGATCGTCGGAGGTGAGGCAAATGCCTTAACCAGGTCATCGGTCCACCTAGTGGGAGACCTTCCAACGCTACGTCTTTCAGTACGCGGTCGATGTGCTGACACTTGGGGGATGCCTGTGTTCAGTGGTGGTCTTTCGGTTTGAAATCGTGATGATTTGATGATTTGACATTGTTATGATTCTCCACTTAATCATATAATTAGGGCACTCAAGTCTCCTATATAGTTTACCCATAAGGTAACTACAGTTAGATCGTCAAGGTTTGCTTACTTCGGAACTCACATTCGACCAAAGGTACAGTCTACATAAACCAACTTGTAACAAAACTATTGTTGTTTGCGAAACAGCCTGACAGTCCGTCAAGTGTGAAGGGGTAACAATCGCCTAAGAATATCTGCAGCACAGAGGATTGCTGCCAATTGATTCGAAATTTAACTCATAGATACAATTTAAAGGGTAATTTTGAGAACAATCCCATTTATAAATAACTGGGGCCTTACTCCAACGAGTACAAATTTTCATGGTGCCACTGTTAAAGAGAGACGGAGCTTTACAGGACGATTAACACTATCTCTTTTTCAAAGTCGAACTATGATGGATTTGAAACGTCAGAGTAAGGCCCCTGAGCAAAACTATATATCTGCCGAGACAAATGTAAATCTGAGATTCTTTACCAAACAAATGTATGAGATGTGGCGGTTTTTTCTAAATAAGTGCATTTGCACAAACACACAAACAGCAAGCGATTACCAAAAGATTGTGTAGGACCTACCAAACCTACACGGTAGGTAATTCCAACCTAAAGCGTTTGATCGCGCTATTATTGCTGAATGCTATGTCTTACCTAATAAGTCTGTGGGTTATCACTACGGTTTATCACGTGAACATACTTGATGCATAAAAAAATAATTACAATCTCCAGAATATGTATGGAGGATAATCTACTATTGACATTAAATTAATGTGCTCCATTCTTCCCGCGGAACCCAATTAGTCTCGTATACCGCTAGGGAAATAAGCTTGACAATGTATCACTTTTCTTTAGGATACATCGTCCGCCCATAAAAATGATATTGGCAAAAAATGTCGCGATGAAAAACATACGAGCTTATCGCAACCACGTTGATTTTTGTGCTCGTAAATTATGCTATTGGGTTTTCCTTAAGAAATTTCTTAGTAACAACAGAGTCTGTATTTTTGGCCGGTTGATGGTATTAGATTAGACCACAATTAGGTTAACCTACATGGCACTACAACATTACTGGCGCATGGTAGACCTGTTACAGGTAAACTTCTGGCAAACCTGATTGTTTGAAACGAAACGTTTCGCTCCATTTTTTGTTATTTTGTTGCAACATTGAGTCAACTCGCTGTCATCGATATTGACAGTTGCTGGTTGAGTTGACAGTTGACTCGTAAAAATGTGATTGCCGGCGCTAGACATGACGATTCGGTCTAGACCTGGTTTTTGTTTGAAATTGATTGTTATACAGCCGATCGTTACTCGAAATAGTAATCGCCGTCCGTGAGTGGTATTGTGGGTCAACTGTACATTTGTTTGTGTGAATATTTCGCGCGCGGCAAAGTATTCTGACGGGAACGTGTCTCGCAGTCTGGCGGGCATACCACCAGATCACGTCTGTTGTCCCTTCCAAATTTTTTATATATATATTTCCCTCTACCTAATCTCCCGACCTGACACGGGATTGGACGAGACCAGGATACCACCACGGGCACAAGGGTAAGTGTATATTTTTAACTGTACCATATTCACTTTCCAACTTCGGTAGCCCAAGAAACAGACCCCTAGCCACCGCTGCCACGTATAGTGGTTTCGCGGGTATAGACCTTGTAGGATCCAAGAGTCGCAATATTGCTATGGGCCCCAGTGTTCGGCTCTTGGCTTTGTGATCTGCAGGCCTGTATAGAACACTGATGCTGCGTTCCCCGAAGGCTTATGCAGATATCACTTATAGTAAAAGTAGTAGTAGTTTTGGTCAATTTGTAACTATCACGACAAGAGTGCTCATGACTACCGAGGTACTTTCTTCCGTTGTTCAATCCACCTTTTTAAAAACCCCATCGCAAAATACAGCAATAAAGTCTGCACCAAAACAAACAAAAAATTCTCGAATAAATAAAAAACCCAAGCAATTTAATCTGAGCTTTAATAATAAAAATAAGCGACGGATCGAGCTAACAAGAAGCGATGGGAGTCTGAACAATCTCTTTAAGAGACCCTCAGCTGTTCCTGATTGAGTCGAGGGCTGAAATATCGAGAGATTTCAAGAGACGAACTTTGAGAGGAACGTAATGTTTTGTGATACGTATTGCGTCGTTTACAAGTACAGAGTTATTGGATTTGAGTTATGTAATGCATGAAATGAAAATCAGCCGAATGCGAGTCTGACTTGCGCACAGAGGATTCCGTATAAACAGCTACATTCACCAAAATAAATATGTAACATTACTTACGTTCATAAACAATGAAATCATCGAACATTGCTCTAAATGAAGGAACAAAATTAACTTTGCCGTTCGAAAACTGCTGTTTCCATATAAAAATATACAAAACTGTTAAGTACATTTTATAAGTTGGTCGAATATTAATCGCAAACTTGTAAAACCTACTTAGCTGTGATAGTTTTCTTTTGATTTTGTTACATATGATACTACTGCCGTGAATTTTTTCACATATCCATAAATGCAAACATTTAGCTGGCCGGAACGGGACACTTGTTTGTAACAAAAATTAGTCATTTTATGCTTAATTTTACGCAAACGGATCCCTGAATCGAAAAATGGTATTCACAGATCCTTAACATTTTTAAATGGCCTATCCCACGATACTCCACACCATGAGATAGACGAGAAAATAAACATTCCAACTTTACGTGTACAGGAGGTACCATACATTTTATTTTACCACTTTGTCGGCATGATTAATATGACATCCATGCTAAATTATATCTTTCTAGTACTAAGAGTCTCTGAGTTAAGCTGCGGACGGACGGACATACGGACATGGCAAAACTATTAGGGTTCCTTGTTTACTATAGAAATCTAAAAAAAGAGAAACACCTGAATCTATTTTATTTACAAGCTTTTTCATCTGTCCCAGTGTCTAATCAAAGCTAGCAAGTTAAATTTGACCCAGTTCCCAGAGTCCGATTGATCTGAAATTTTACTCACACGTTTGTTTCTCGTGTTAAGGCAATTTTTACCCGACTGCAGCTGCTGTGTTTATCAGTCTATGTATATATGTATGTATGTTTGTTCCTGTATGGCGTTCTAGAGACCAAACGCGTTCGCCGATTTTAATAATTCTTACGTCAATCGATTCGTATTAAACCTTGCGACTAAAGTCCGCAAATCCTACATTAAAATGGTGGATTTTGGGTGCATTATTGTGGGGTCCAATTTATTTTTTCTGCCAAACCCATCGTGTGGTGTATCAAATTAAAGGGTTTTACAGGTGATTTCAAAAATATATAACACTAACATGTTTAAATTTACCAAATACAAAGTTAACTTTAAACTTATAAATAAAAAAGTTTATACAAAAGATCAAAATACACGACTGCCAAATAATCAAAAAACCCTACTGCTTAAGAAGTGAAGAGTGAAGAATGACGTAAACGAGAAGAAAATCATGCTGTTCAGTCGTCTACATACATCTGGTTTTGGTCAGCTAGCTTGCAAATATGTATCCTCCGATAGCACAGCATAATTTTCTTCTTGTTTACGTCTTTTTAGTTTACTTCTTAAGCAGTCGGGTTTTTTGTTTTGTTTTTATTTTTATTTTTTTAAAGAAAGTTTTTTTTCGCTTTGTCTTTCGTTGACTTATCAGTTAACATAACGTTTATTTGCTAAAATAAAGTTGCATTAATAATGATAACTTTAAGTAGTGCAATTAATTGTCACTTCTGATCACTGACTGACTCATAGGTCTACTCGTAGTTGCAAGCGCTATTCCTGAGGTCCTGGGAGCGATTCTCGAGTAGGACTAAGAGGATTTGGGTTATTATTTCATCTGACATTTCTCAGTAGCAGCTTTCTTTTTTTTATTTGGAGAAATGCTCATGCATACTGCCCTACCACTGGAAGATAGCACAGTTATATGGGGCTCCAACCCACTAAAACTCCACGGTGTACTCCTGTGCCGCTTATGGCGGGAACACGGGCACGCGTCAGCACTCGTCCGTGAACCCACCGCGACTGTCCATAACCGGACCTTCCGCTGGGGAGTAGCCCCCATCATCGGCGCACCAGAAAACATTGCACGCCGTAACCACCCCAGGGACTAAACCAGCACATGTGCGCTCCTGTTGAAGTCAATAGTCTCTCTATATCACATGGAACTTAAATATATCTGGCGAAATGTAGGTGTACACTTCTTTCCTTCCTTTGTGGAATCCTGGAATTATAATATGTTCAATGCAGAATAGAACATTATTTTAAACATAAAAAACACTCAACTATGTACCAATATTGTGATAATACAATCTCGTAGTTACTACGAAAATAAAACTTTCATAAAAGGCCAGTTTGCCAAGTTCTGCCACTTACCGCGTAGCAAGCTGTCTACTACGCGGATATATTTTAGATCAAACTTATTATCGAGCAAGATACACTGCTGTTGAAGAGGTTCAAACGATAGTACCGTAACAACAAACTGTGGGAGGATAAAATTATAAAGAAGTTGGTAAATTAGAACGTTGGATAAGTTTATTTTCGGAAAAGAACTTATACTAGGATAAATTTTGTACTATTTTATTTAACAATCATTTTTACAAAATTCTAGCTTTTTGCCGCCGTTTCGCTCCTGCAGAATTTTCCTTCTATAGAATTCAGCGATATTAGCTCTTTATTAGAATAGTAGTTTATGAAACTGTTGCATAATAAAGGGTATTAAAACAAGAGTGTGTGTTTTAAAAGTATCACACAAATGTTTTAGTACCTAGTTATGTGCAGTTTCATACACTACTTTATCTACACTCATGCATTGGGATTGAACCTACTAAATAAAAGAAAAAGTCAAAATAGTAACAAATATATTCAGTACAGCAAAACGAATGAATGTCGCCAAAACCCAGCACATCACCGCATTAACAGTGTATGCGCTAAAGCTGGCGTTGCCACAGACAAGTAAACATTCAAATGAAAACTTTTTATAATAGGTACGATAAAAATGGCGCGCCCCATACAACAAAATAATTGATGGAAACTCCTTGGTGATATTAACTTCTTGGATTTGTCCTGTATCATTCGAATATTACGATATGAGAGTACATAAAATAATTTAAGCAACCGTTAATTAACAACTTCCATACATCATTTTGCAAAAGCATAAACAAAAAAAAAACATCTTTTAGATCCAGGTATTGGTTAATATTTTTGTCCATATAATTTGAGAGTAACACGTTTTCAAACAAACCACATTTAGCCAATTTGATTGACAACCGCCAAAAATCTTCCTGATCCAAATTCCAAAAACTACGAACATCATACAAACTATTCCCTCAAAGTTAAATCTACATAGCGTGAAATTTCACACCCCCAAGCTTCGGAGTGATAACACGAATTCCAGCAGTGTTTACATTGCGAAGTTGTCTGCAAGTTGTGCACACATGACTTGGTGCGCGGTGACGCGGAGCTAACTTTAGCTAGGTGGGTGAAGGTACGGGGAGATCGGTTTATAAACGTGTGATGCTCTACGTATTGACCTATCGATAAAATTGTGTTGCTTTTTAGGGTGCCGTACCCAAAGGGTAAACACGGGTCCCTATTACTAAGTCTCTGCGGTCCGTCTGTCTTTCCGTCTGTCACCAGGTATCTCATGAACAGTGATAGCTAGACAGTTCAAATTTTCACAGATGACGTATTTCTGTTGCCGCTATAACAAAAAATACTAAAAACAGAATAAAATAAATATTTAAGTGGTTTACAACAAAAGTGATTTTTTTGCCGTTTTTTGCGATAACGGTACGGTACTTTCGTGCGCGAGGCCGACTCGCGCTTGGCCGTTTTTTTTGTTTTCTTTAAAAGGAGCCTGGACTTTTGAAAAAAAATACAGAGGGAGGAGAGGGAGTGTGGGATTTTTACCTCACTATAACCATCCTGGTGTTCACCATCAGCACATGGCCCCGTGAACTCTTAAAGGACCAACCCGGAACCCACTCTATGCACATCCCGTTTTTTTACTTGTAAATTGAATTTAAAAATGTGAAAATTGTATTTTTGGAAATAAAGTTATTTATTTATTATCCCTGGGGAGACTGAAAAAGCGTCTCCCCTGAACCTCGTAGTGCGCGGCAGCTCAAGATCTCTGTGCCACTATCTTACCTGGAGTCACTTGGTGGGAGGACAGAGCGAAGTTGGCTGCAAGTTGTGCTCACGTCACTTGGTGCGCGGTGATGCAGAGCTAACTCTAGCTAGGTGGGTGTTGGTGCGGGGATGTCGGTTTTATGAAGGTGATGCTTAACTTATTGGCCTATCAGTGCCACTGTAGGGTGATTTTTGTAAATGTCAAAATTTGGATGTTTATTAATAGGTACCGTTTTAGTGACGATTTAACGGATATTGGTTCGTATATTTAGATAAGCAAGTTCTATCTAAAGTTAGGACTAACATAATTATAAGTTTTAATTTCATACTCGTTCCTTACATCTAAACATTTCACTAGGTCTTCTTTATATTTTTGAGTCGATGGTTAAATTTCTGATGTTGGGCCCGGAATGTGGCTACCAGTGGCGCTCCCTTAGTTTTGACTGTTTTTCAATCACAATCTAGGGAAAACAGGAAACGTTTCAATAATTATTTTAGAATTTTAATGTTATATTGTTTTAGAATTTAAATTTTATTTCAGAAATTTAATTTAAATTTTATTAATTGATTTCTAATTTGTTCTCACCTTGTTATTCTAATTTTGATTGTAATTTCTGTCTCTATTAATCTACTTTTTCTGTTGGAACGCTGTGGTGTTCCTTTTGGAGGGCTGCGATACGTTTACAACTAAGGCAGCTATTGCCGTACACAATTCAAATTGTAAACTATGTTTTGGCTCCAAATAAAAAATAAAACACCTTAAGTTTTCCTTACAAACTTAACGATACAAGCACAGTCATTTTGTGATTCTCAAGTTTGTTTTTGGAACACAATTAAAAGTAGAACTAAGCTTACTTCTATTTTTAAACTAGGCCTATACTTTACGAAGCACCGTCGAAAACAGTTACCTCAGGAATCAGCCTAATCTTAAAGTTATTTCGTCAAACATCGAAACGCCTTCAAAGCCTTACGGCCCAACTTCTGCTATACGGCATAACTTCTGCTATACGGCGTAATTTCTAATATAATACACAACAGACTTCGTATCAAACACATCAGTCAACTCAATAGTTCTAACTGAGCAAACTCAGCCTTCCGAAACGTCACGAACTACCAACAAGAAGCATTGTGACATGGGTTGCGTTAAGTTTTACCCTAATTTTAAGTGTCTTGTTAATAATTATGTCTAAAGTTCCTGTTACTCCCCTGTGTACGACCGTATTCGGCGCGTAACAGGGTTTTCAGCATAGAATAACAAAGACATAGAAGGGAAACTCAAGATACGAGCTCATGCCAATCGCCTACATTCAAGACAGACTCGGACAGCTGCAGTATAACGTTACTACCAATAAACTATGGGCATCTAGCCTACTTACTTCACACTACTACTATGTTGGTACTGATTATGCAGATTGAAAAGGATTTGAAATGCTGTACGTTCTATACCTATGGGTAATACTGTTTATTTTATTTTTTAGGGTGAGAAATCATCCAATGACTTCTCCCGCTCTAGGTAAAGCAGGCGGGCGGTGGCAGACTTTTACTGATTAAAACCCACTCCTGTTCCTCTCTCCTCTCACTCTGTGCCAAGGCCGCGGTAACTCTCATGCAAATGTATCCGCGACCCAGACAGGCGTCAGCCCTAGCGGACCCCGTCAGTTTCTGCTAACATATTAGAGGCGCGTCGGGAACACTACGCGCCGTCGACTCTGGCCTGGTCTTTATCGGACGGCACGCTACCCATTACTCGCCATCCTCAACTTGTGACTCAGTTGCATTCCGCCTCCTCCTTCGCGAGCATTACTGCTTTGCAGAAGTTGGTGACCGAGCGCTTCCTCCCACCTCATCCTGAACAGGAAACGCCCGAAACAGCCGTGTCCGGTGAGGACCTGCGTCAAGCAGAAGGTGAGGACGCCGTGGCGATTCTCAGGCCACTCCTCTGTCCATAAGGTATTACTCTAAGGTACAGAACATACGGCATTGCAAATAGTGATAGAATACATAATTTGATTTACTAGACAAAAAAGAACACATTTCAATGTGTCGATTCAAATAATTTCAAGTTTTTAAGTTTAAGTTTTTAAGTCGGGTTGTGTGTCATGAAATAAAATATGGCTACATCCTGAAGAATCTTTTCGGATTGTTATTATATTTCGTATGAAACAGTTATGATACGGCTTTACTTAGTCTCCTAAAAATACATGTCCTTGACTGTACATTTCTAAGCATTAGTTTCGTTACACCTTCTACGCTTTCATGATTCTATGGTTTCGGTGAAAATAATTGAGTTGATTATTTATTTGGTCGTGGGCGTCGGGTGTCTAGTGTAGGTTGGTTAGCTAATCAAAACGTAAGGTTTTGTAGGTAGTGCCTCTATTTTGATTTTGGTGGGTAGGTCTATGAGAAACTACGAAACATCTCAGAATATTGAAGGTCTAGAAGTTTTGAACCAGTGTTTATTCTTGCAATAAACTTTGGTTTGAAACTTTTGTGACTTTCTGCCTTTGATGAACTATACTATTGGTTTAGTGGTAAAGTTAGGTTGGTAAAGTTTGGTTTCTAACGAGTTTTTGAATGCGAGGTGTTAAGAATTCAGGTTTGAAATCTGAAAGCCAAAAAACGACAAATCTTAAATTCACTGATTGGCAATGCACAGTTAAGCTGCTGGTTAGTCTAGCTAGCTAGAGGCTTGTTGGATAATAGTTCCTAAGAATGTAGAGTAGTTGAGCACTAAGAAAGAGTTTTTGAAAAATTCATCCCATAAATGGGTTTTAGGTGATGAAAAATCGTAACGAACTCCATAATTTTTATTCATCGTCATCACCAAAATTCTTTTTTCATCCCTATTCATTTGGAGTCGGCGCAGGATGTTTTTTTCTTCTTTGAATATGTGTATATTTGCTGTCATCTCAACAGACAAGTTGATCGTTTTTGCCGATTGGAAATCTCAGTTTGCAGTAACAAAAATTGCTGTAAGATTTATTTACAAACAATATTAAAAAAACAACATCTCATGAAATTGTAAATAAACAACCAACCAAATTACTTATTCAAGAAATACACCAACTACACACAAGGCTGCAGAAGATGCACACAAACTTATAAACACGCAATCAAAGTTTCTCACAAGCTAATTTTATTCTCATACAAAATGAATTTTCTAACTAAAAACATTCGAAGTTGTCGTCTGGTAACATTTTTATACCGGCTTTGTGAATAGGTACGTAATGAGTGACTAAGTTTAAACTTTGTTAGGCTTCATATATGAAATGTAGATACGGGAGCAGTGAGCTTTATGCAGAGTTCAGGCAAGGCATTCTTACGTCCTAACTAGGATCTCATAAGATGATTATATCTTTGAGTTCTACTGAGCGAATGTGGGTAAAATAATTCGGTTTGGAAAATTATTATTTGTGAATTTGGTCTAGTGGTTCCAAGTATTGTACCGGTGAGCCCTCTGCCCTCTTGCCAGCTTGCACAAATTGAGGGAAGCTCACCAGACCACGTTATTAATTGGTTGTAATGAAAGCAGACAACAGTGAAAACAGACTGAAGAATATTTATTTATCGCACCAAATTATTAGAAGAATACACACAGTACAGTATTGACACAGCGTTTTTGGAAGATTATAACAAGATTATAAAACGATGGTTATAGTACAGACAGTAACTAGCCTCGGTGGGCTCAAAGGATGAAGTGACGACTAGGAGGAATGAGAGTGCATGGGAAGGAGAATGTGGCGTTCTGAATTTGAATTGAAAATCGAATGATAATATGAAAAGTAAATGATGATGTGGTCTGCTATAAAAAGGTTGCCAGTAATAAGTGATCGGAAGAGTATGGAAGGAAGGACCTCGTCACAGTATGAATCCTGAGTATAGCCCCATGAGCGCAAATTAGCGGACAAAATAGAAAAACAATTGTTTTAATTACCGTATGTCCCTTTTAGCGCTCAAGCGCATAGGGTTCCGAATTTGATCTGAAGGTAGGGCAAAGTATGGGAGAAGTATTTTCCAGTAACAGCTCGGGTCTGTATTTGTGCCCGGTATGATAACTGTAGGTTGACGCCTTACACATGGAACACTAACGTAGATGTTGAATAAAACTTGCCAAACAGCGAGATGGCACAGGCTGACAGAAGCTAACCAGTCCGCTAACCGACCATACTATAATTAGCCATAGACGTCGTAGTAACTAGGACATTTGTACCAATATTCTTCTGATTATCTGTGACAATGAACAAAAACTATTTCAGGCTTCGGTTAACCAATTCATGGCAGCTGTTTCGATTACGTTAAGAAATTATTAATACCAAAAGAAATAACAAATACTTATATAATACTAAGTTAGGTACGGTATTTTCTACCGGAACATCATACAGTACAAACCCGCAGGCTTAGTTGCCATTAAATAAAGCAAAGCGGCGCTTGATGTAGACTGTAGCGAACACGTACTATAATAATTGTATAGGATTTGTAGATTACAAGCCAGCAGCAAATACTGCGAGGTTGCAGCTACTCCAGCTGAACAATACATACGTTGCATCGCGACTTTGATTTGCAAATGAGTTCAAATGCAATTTCAAATTCGTATTTGGAAGCTTTCGTGAAAATCGTTTTTCAGTTATTTCTCGTTATATTCAGTTTTGCCTACATCAATCGATTAACTTGTTTATCAGAGAGGATTATATAATACTATTTAATTCAAAATTAAATCATATTTAAAGTATGCAACTAGATTAATTTTAATTCTGTTACCCCTTGGCATATATTTTCGCAGTCTCCTAAGTTCTATATCCAGATTCAAACGTTATGGGGCTATTTATTATATTATTATATATTGAAAATAAACTCTTTTATGGCATTTTCCTGGAAAGAAAGCTTAACCAACAATAAAATTATCCCAGAAATCTTAAACCACAATTAAAACACTCAAAAGCTCGGATATACACGCCAGTCCAATTTCCGCTTACTGGATCTAAATACAACAATTTCGTATTTCGAGGAATCACTTAATTGTAGCACAATCTTAGTGCTTGTTCACGTACAACTTGTGGGTGCTGGCATGGTTACGAGCGGAGCGGGCTTTGCAATTTTACGTTCACATTTATAGTTTAACTTTTATATTTTGAGAACAATCTTACGTGCGGATAGTAGCTCCACGAATTCCAGAATTGAGACTCGTTGAGCTTCGTTTCAGGTGGTTGTGTAGCGTTGTGAGGGTCTTAACTGTAAATAGTCGAGTGATGCTAAAATATCACAATTAGTAAGTCCTAACCACATTACTAAAAACGTGGAAAAACACTGGTTTGCCAGGGACGCTAACGCTCTGCATCTTATTTCGTTTGCTTAGCTGATGAAAGCTATCCCCTGACTGAATATCTTCTTCTGCACGCTGCTAGCTATCTGCACGCTACCTACGCACGCTACCCAGGTCTCGGCTTGCCTACCTGTGGCCTACCACCACGCGAACCGTTGCTGAAAGGCAATCTCCAAGTACTACCTGTTGGAGATACGAGAGCCGTCCGGCCTACTGCTGAGCCTGTGCTGAACAGGCCCCCACGTCTGCCACAATGTTCCCAAGGACGGTACCCTTCCTACCTATATATACTGTGTGTGATAGTGCTCAGAACAGAACAGTGACCTTATTCACCCGCGACCTAGCTGTGGATCTTACCTACTTAAATATATGTATTAACTTGTCCAGCTGTTTCACTTATCATCTACCTAACTACCTACCTATCAGTTAGCGGCCTGCGCAGCCTAACATGCGCAGCCCTAGCCGTTACAGCTGCCAGTTTAGGTTCCGACTTTCAAGCACTGCACTTTGGAGTGATTGCGAATAGTGTGGCAGGCTTACATGAAATGTTCCTACTACTACCATTAATTGCTTAAAATAAGTACAATTAAATTAAAGAGAAGCAAGATTATACCATCCTGCCTTGGAACCATCCATCCTCCATCTTGCATTGGGCCTGCGTGGTGCATTACGGCCAATTCCCTCTAACAGAGAGGAGGCCCGTGTCTCAGAAGTGAAACATTAAAAGGCTGGTGATGATAAAGATTATGCAATGGTGGGACTTTGAATTCACTTTTAAACATCCACGTTTTTTATACAAAATGCTACCTGAAGTTGCGTAACTGGTATTATTTATATGATAAAATTCCCATTTTAACCTATCCTTTCATTTTGAATTTGTCTCTAGACCAATCCACCAACTTATCCACAAATTTTATTTTCTTAGCAGCGCACGCTTGTCAACATAAACATACCCTTACTGCTCGTATATCCACGCGTTCCGTGCGATCATTATATGGAACCGGCCATATAGCAAACGTGAAGTTTGTTGGTTGGTTCTATATTCCAGCTTATCGTTCATATATCTTACATAGAAATGGTATAATTTGGACTACTGAGCGTTCCAAAACAAAGCGTTTTGGTTAGGGGTATAATTGAAAATTGTACTCGGTATTTAAGTGGTATTATCAAGGAATGTTGGTTCATTGTACTGGAATTATCACGTAAATGCTAACAACTAAATGAAAAGCGTGTAGCGGCACCAACGCCGCCACTTACGATCTAATGACATGACGTCACACAAATCCTGCATCACGCAAGCAAAGTTTTCGGCGTGATTTGAACACATACAACAGTCCGACAATAACCACCGGGTAGTTGCCCGGACTAGACACAACACCCGTCTGTTCGGCGAATCCTCACTTTTCTATGGAGGTATGTGAGACTTTACACCCTTTACAGTCTGATATAAACTAGAACGACCTACGTTGTCGCGTAGGTACACGTGCCAGAGACTCCACTTTGTGCTCTTTCAAGGAACACGCGATGTTAAGAGGAAACGCGGGCAGAGAGCTCCGACTGAACTTCCTTAGTAAAAAGTCATAATTCGAGGTTTGGTTCTCACCTATTTCCACCTCCGGACATATTTAAAATATAAAAAGATATAAGTTTTTTATTTATAGTTGTCAAATTTGTGCACTAGGCCTCTGTTGACAGCGCAATTTCCGTCGGTGCTCCATGGACCAATTGAAATTTGACCAATTGGTCTATGGGGAAAATTACATGTTTCCATCGTCCAATTATCAACTGGGCTACGGAGAATTGAGAAATGTCCCGCTGCCCAGTTTAATAGTATGGTAAAGCCTTGTCCACAAGTATTTAAAAAAAATAACAAGATCAATTTTTGAAACAATAATCATTTACTGAATAATCACGACATAACAATTCATTTGTACAAAGATCACAATACAAATCAAAGTGAACATCTATCTCATTGAGTCTGTTGGGATCCCAGAATTGGCGACAACAGTCTTCGCAATACCCTCATCCCGAAGACATACTGTCATTTGGCAACCAATTGACACCATACATAATGACAAAATTTTGGTGAAGTGGCCATTTCAAACAGTTTACATACTTTTTAAAAGAACCAGGGCTACCGACATAGCCCAAAGAATTGCCAAACTTAAGTAGCAGTGGGCAGAGCAGATTGCTTGCAGAACGGATGGCCGATTATGTAGAAAGGTTCTGGAGTGACGACAGCGAACCGGAAGACGTTGCATTGGATGGCCTCCTACGAGTACCAGGTGGACCTGGTGAAGGTTGCGGGGATCCGCCGGATGTGAGACCCACGGAACCGATCAAATGGCGACGCTTGAGTGAGGCCTATGTCCAGCAGTGGACGTCTTCCGGCTGATATGATGATGATTACATGCTTTTCTATCTTTTCATTGAAGATTCTATTTAAATTAACTATCATTAACGAACATTATATTGTATTTATTTACGACGGTCGAATCAACTATTAATACTTTTTTTTTACATTCGAAAGTGTCGCTTAATGACCTAATTGAGAAAAAAAAAAGATAAATAAAATTTGATCTTTGTTTTTTTTTATTTATTTATTATATTTTTGAATTCAGTTTGATGTGACCCAAAAAATATAACAAAGGCTTCTTTGAACCCAAAGTATAGGAAAATGGTGTGAACTCGGGGTTATAATGTTATAATGGAACATAGTTTTGGTTTACGTCCAGTGTTCTCCATAGCCCAGTTGGTAATTGGACGATGGAAACATGTCATTTTCCCCATAGACCAATTGGTCAAATTTGAATTGGTCTACGGAGCACCGACGGCAATTTCGAGCATATTCGCAGACCTTTTTAGAAGCACTAGCACCCTCAAGGGTGCTAGTGCTTCTAAAAAAATGTTTTACCAAAAAGGAAAGTATAGAGACATTCAGTACAGTATAATATATATCTTTGTTTTTCAGTTTATGGAATATGTTTTAAATTGGTCCAATATTGTAGGAGGAAATAGGCGAGAGCCAAACCTCGAATTACGATATTTTACTTAGGATATTCAGTCAGATGTCTGGAATCTATGAGTTCTTATGCAGCTTACACTATCAGATCAGATCGTATATGCGAGACGCACAGAACCGACCAATGCGGTGACTCTTGGGGAAGGCCAATGTCCAGAAGTGGACGTCAATTGGCTTAAATGATGATGATGATGTTTCACTCTGAGTACTACTAATTAGATGAGTTCTTTCTGAAGTCCAAGAAACAATTTAATCTAAAACGGTAGTAGGTAGGTCGCATTGCTGTAAGCACGACAGATGGCTGGTGAAGCCAAAAGGTTCTGGTCTGGCCACAGTGTGCCGAACGATGGCTGTACCACAAAGTGGATGGATGACCTAGTGAGGGCCGCAGGAGGCCACTGGATACGAGAAGCACATGGCAGGACCGGCTGATATGGCTACCTTTGGGTGAGGCATATGTCCAACATTAACGTCTTTCGGCTGAAATGATAGTGGTGATGAGTTTTTACTATACTAACTAGGTAATTTAAGGTGCGTACTTTGTTATAATACTAGCTATGTGAATATTTATTCAAAATAGTTTTATGAAACTTTAGCTTTCATCACCCTCTTCCTGCTCTTATCTCATGTTACTTGGGGTCGGCGCAATTCCTTTTTCTACTTCCATACCGTCCTATCCCCTGTCACGCTAACACTGACTCCATTTTCTTTCATATCACTCCTCACAAAGTCCATCCATCTTTTCTTTGGCCTTCCTCTCCCTCTCCATCCATCTACAATTATATTCATAACTCTTTCTGTACATAACTCTTTTAATAAAGTTTAGTTTCCATATCCACATTTCCACATTGACCGATCCCGTGCGTCTCGCATCCAGCGCATTCCCGCAACCTTAACCTGATCAACGGTCCACCTACTGGCAGGCCTTCCAACGCATCGTTCGGCGACCAATGAGCCCTGCCCACTACCACTTAAGTTTCGCTATTATTCGGGCTATGTCGGTAACTTTGGTTCTCCTGCGGATATCCTCACTCCTGTTGCGATCACGCAAGGAAACTCCGAACATAGCTCGGTCAATGTGGCGACGCCTGGGGGAGGCCTATGCCCAACAGTGGTCTTCGGCTGAAATGATGATCCACATTTAAATTGTGCTCCAAAATAAGAAAAAGTCTCTATTTTACTTCAAAAGCAAGTAAATAACAGAGTCTAACCAAAACGTTAAACTAAATGACTAGATGGGGTTAACGCTCCCAAGTGGCCTCCAAAGACTTGGCTCGGGAAACTAATTTAAAAGTTCTTGATTACAAATCGGTTGACTTTAATCAGGTCAAAGGTTCAAGGACTCATTTAAACGAAGAAGGTGCTGTAAATAGATGTCCGAGATATCTTGATTACTTTTTGTATGAAAGAAAAACACAACGATGGTAGTCTGTTAATATCAAACACATAAGTAACACAGAAGGTATTAAAATTGGCCAACGGCTTTCTTTTTCACTATTGTCATAAGGTATGAAAAATAGCTGATACTAGTGAAAATATTCTAGGGTGCATCAAAACGTAAATGTAGGTACATTAAATACATTCATTAATCACTTTACTGCTCGTAAACTAAGTACAGTTATTGATTGAATGCATCATCAGTATCTCATCACAGCAGTTTAGGGCGCTTGAAAATTTGTACATTACTTTTTCATTCCAGAAATTGGCGTGTAGATTCGCAGATCGTGAAAGCAATTTAAGAAAAACTTTTCAAAAAAAAACGCAGAAAATACTCTTCCCGAAAGAACTGGAAAATGCCCAGCTTATAGTGATACCGCAGCGTATTATGACAGATGGACGGACACACGAGTGATCCTAAGGGTTCCGTATTTTCTTTCGGACGTTACCTAAAATACATCACAAATACTGAAAGTTTTCCAGAACCTATGTGTCTAGGTAGTAAAAAAACCTTTGCTAAGAATGTACGATCCCTATTTACTAAAGTTTACTAGGCCACAAAATATGAAATACACTCGTTGCTCCCACATTGGCACTAACGAAGCACCGCATAGTAAGAAGGTCGTAACTATACGTAATGTGATATGTCGGTAACAAGCTGTACGTTAGTTTATTTTGTTTTATTTAGTATATTGGCTTGTTAAATTCAGTAGCCTGTGGATACTTTTGGTTACCTAGGTGAATCGTGCAAGGTTAAACTATGTGGTTTGGATATGAGTCTCCTGTGTTATTTATAACCTGACACAGATTTTCCTACTATTTTAGTCACATAAGCTCATAAGTTTTAACCATCATCAAGAAAAGCATGTCAGGATATTCCGGTGGTTAAACGGGCTTCTAAGATACCGTTCCCACCCGGCAGAATAATATTTATTGAAATGTGAGCTTCAGGGCGTCCTCTGAACTACACAAATTAACAGTCAGCTTACCGCCATCGTAACCCTCGACAGCGGATAAATTTGAAAGAGAGTTACCGCGGCCCTGGCACAAGCAACTGAAGGAACACGGGTGGGTTTTAGTCAGTAAATGTCTGACACGCCCTCCCGCTTTACACAGAGCGGAGATAGTTTTTTTTTTTGTCTAGCACAGTAAAGAATACACACAAACTCTTCTAGCACAATATTTTTGGCATCTTTAGTTTTTTTTATTTGGGTGGACAATCATCCAATGACTTCTCCCGCTCTGGGTGAAGCGGCAGGGCCTGTCAGACTTTTACTTACTAAAACCCACCCGTGTTCTTTCAGTTGTATGAGCCAGGGCCGCGGGAACTCTTTTTCAAATTTGTCTGCAACCCAGACAGGCATCAGCCCTAGCGGTCTAGTGTTAGTTTTTGGTTTTTGCTGACATCTCTTTGAAGCGCGCGTAGAACACTTTCGGGCCTGGTCCTTATCGGACGGCGAGCTACCTATTACACGCCGTCCGCAAGCCCGCGCTTAGAGTGGTCGGGAATCGGCTTGCGACTTCCGTGCCTAGGGCGTCTCCTGCGGTGGCTTGGGGCGTGAAGGCGTCTCCATTGTGTCTCCCACACAGAGCATGATATCCTGGGTACGATTTACGGGAAAAAGTGTTATTGGGTTTTTCCATCTGGAATTTGTCAGTATCAGCCAGGACTGGCTTTGTTCTCTGCTAGCCCCCTAAAACACGGGACTCAAACATAACTGGTGAAATGTGGGTGTACCATAAGTACATCTTTGCTTATCATTTCGGCGAATACAGGCGTCATGTTGACGTTGTTGTTGTTGTTTGTTGGTGTAGGTACAGTTTTCGCAATTACCACATTTGCCAAAAACAAACTTATAACTTTCCTGTGATCTGTTATCATGATATGATGTGTATTCCTATGTAATAATTATGTGGCCATTAATCGAACTAATCTAGTGGCAATAAATAACAAAGTGATTCCGTTAGGAATGTCTCTGTAAGAAAACCGATTTGATGAATATTCGGTATGATATTGAATTTACCTTTCAATATATTTGTGTTGGCATCAACAGTAGGCGTTACCAGAATACCAGCGCGGCATTATTTACCTAGTCATTTAAATATCGCACATGATTTTTGGCCTCGCACATTTTTTTTTTTTTATTTAACTTTTTTTTTTTGTTTATCTCTCCTGTGCGGGTCTCAAATAAATATATATTCTTGAACTTTAACTTTTCAGGAACCACTCAAACCCACAAAAATGAAACATACCTTAACCTTTTTCTTCTGAAAGCCCGCCCAAGCAATACACAGAAGTAAAGCGAAAGTAATTCTGTCTATCTGTCTGTTTGTTACGGTATCACGTCAAATCGCTCAATCAATATTGTTGAATTTTGATAAAATAGAGGTGGTTGGACCTAGAATACTTTTTATCCCAGGATTACGTTCCCTTGGGATAATATTCGCGAATCGAACTAAACTAGTGGCAATTAATAACAAGGTAATTCCGTGAGTGATGTCTCTGTAAGACACCTGATTTGATGAACATTTGGTAGGATATTGGAATTTGCCTTTCAAAATATGTGCTGGAATCAACAGTACTAGACCAGAATACCAGCGCGGCGTTATTTATTCTTTTTAAATATCGCACGGTTTTTATTATTATTTAACTAATTTTTTTTTGTTTATCTCTACTGTGCGGATCACAAATAAATATATATTATTTCTTTCTTTCTTGATATTGAAGGGAATATTTTCTTATTCATTATATTCTGGCATAGATATTTTGGGACAACTTTAAAGTTGAAAAAAAAAACATGGGAATAAAGCCCCATGAATTATTTACAACACCTTTTTGTTCAAAATATTCGGCACGGTACGTACTGATATAAGATATGTTTCTTCTAGAATTTTTCTAAAATAGTTTGCGGAGTTTAGCATCAAAACAGCAACCAGGCAACCTAAGTAGGTAGAACCACTTAATTCTGTAAAATTATTTAAAAAATATCAAATTTTCGTGTTGCTAAGTCACTTTTGCCATAAAAATAATAATGGAAAACTACACAATACACATGCCATCATTGTTAATTTTTAAACGATTTCGAAAAGGAGAAGGTTCTCAATTCGACGGTTTTTAGGGTTCCGTACCCAAAGGGTAAAAACGGGACCCTATTACTGAGACTCCGCGGTCCGTCTGTCTGTCTGTCACCAGGCTGTATCTTATGAACCGAGATAGCTAGACAATAGAAATTTTCACAGGTTATGTATATCTGTTGCTGCTACAACAACAAATACTAAAAACAAAATAAAATAAATATTTAAGGGGGGCTCCCATACAACAAACGTGATTTTTTTGTCGTTTTTTACGAAAATGGTACAGAACCCTTCGTGCGCGAGTCCGACTCGCACTTGGCCGGTTTTTTATGTTAGTTAACTCAGATCTTTTTACTAGGTGAACCGATTTTGATTATTCTTATTTTATTTTATTTGAAAGCTGTTGCTTTTCATGTGTCCCATTTTTTTTTAATTTGTTTAAGATCTGATGAAGAACTTTGGAGATATACAACAGAACTCTTCAATAAATGATGGCAAATCTCTAGGGATTGCTGCAATTGTCTGTTTATTGTTTACACCATTTCATAACATAACATCACGCCGGTACGCTCTGAAGGGATACGCAGATTTGTACACTTCGCCCTGGTACACTCTAATTTTACAAGTTGTGTTCAAGTTTCATGTTATTTGGGTAATCTATTCCGGCATAACTGTTGGCATTATAGATATGATTATGTACCACAACAAAAAAGTGAAAAATAAAACCTTTTTCCAAAAATATACAACCGACTTCCAAATAAAAACACTACAAAGTATAAAATAACTTCAATTTCGACAAAAACAGGAACTTCGACTGCCGAAATTGAAGAAATTTTTCACTTTGTGTGTTTTTATTTGGAAGTCGGTTGTATTTTTTTGTAAAAAAAGTTTTTTTATATTAAAAAACTTAAAAGTTTCAAAGGAATTGTAACATTTGTGAAACTCACATTAGATATACCAAAGTTCTTCAGTGCTACGTCAATCTTCGTATCTGCATCCCCTCTAATGTTTCTAATGTAGCCGTCGCTCACTCTAATGTCTAATGCCATTTGGGAATTTGCATACGTGGTAACACACTTACAGGAACTAAATCTCGAGAGAGAGTCATTATTTAAAAATAATTCTGACGTGGCACTATTCGCCATGTGACAAATTGATATTGTGTAAGTATTTCATGTAAGATCGAGGATTGTTTGATAATAGGGATATTTCAAGGGTAGAAAAATGATAATTCTATTTAGTCGGGCAGTGAGATTATCAAATAATATTGGACCCGTATTTTTTTGCTTTATCAAATAAGTAAAAGTTTACCAAGATAAAGGGCATCTAAGTTCAGGAGTGGGGGCTTGTGACGTCACTTTGTCAGTATAAAGTGTAGCACACCGTGACGTCAAAAGATATTGCAACGCACTGTATAGTAGTAATTTGTTGTTTACGTAGCAAAAGAAAAATACGTGTCCAATATTTGTAGGTTATCTAACTGGCGGACTAAATAGATATTTTTTTGTCAACTACCCTATTGCTCTTACATTTTTTGTTTTCAAAGATATTACATGTGTGCTACACCGTCGACCATATCATCGCTTACCATCAAACACGAACCAAGATATAAAAAAAAGTAGGTACTAGCATCATAAGTTATTTTTATTTATTTGGCTTCGCACGGTTTGTACATTTAGCCAGTGTTATACCAGGCCCCTCAGAAAGTATTGCGAAAAAAAGTTTTTATATATGGGAGACTGGCCAGTTATAATGTTTTTCGAAAATATGATTATTTATAAGTAAAAATAAGTAAGTTCCAATTTCAAAATTTCCCTCCACATTTTTTGCGAGTTAATTCAAAGTATTGTGTCTCACTGAAATATGGATCTGCGCCGGGAACATTTTAGAGCTATGATTTTATACGATTTCAAGTGTCGCCTGAAACCGGATGAATCGTACGATAGACTTCAAATGGCATTCATGGATGAAGGCCCTTCCAAGGCAACCGTGTATCGTTGGTATAACGAATTCAAGCGCGGTCGACCAACTTTGGGGGATGACGAAAGAAGCGGTCGCCCTTTGACGGCTGTTACCGAAGAAAACGTGCTAGCAGTGAAAAATTTAATCCAAGACAATAGGCGAATTACATATCAGGAGATTCAACACATATTGAAGATTGGATCGGGAAGCGTTCACGAGATTCTACACAGCCATCTTCGCGTGAGGAGGATAGTATCACGCTGGGTGCCGCACAACCTCACCGATGCTCAGAAGCAGGCCCGGGTGGAATGGTGCCGTGATATGCTTAACAAATTTGAAGCAGGCTCGTCTCGGCGTGTTTACGACATCGTTACAGGTGATGAGTCCTGGATTTATCAATACGACCCAGAAACCAAGCGCCAGTCGACTGTTTGGGTGTTTCAAAATGAGCCAACGCCTACCAAAGTGAAGCGATCTAGAAGCGGGGGTAAGATTTTGATCGCTAGCTTTTTTAATTTGACTGGCCACTTGGTATCAATTCCCTTACGGGATCAAAGAAGCATTAATGCCGAATGGTATACTACCAAATGTTTGCCAGAAGTTTTCTCTGTTATAAGCTACAAGCGACCAAACACAGGGCTCCGCGGGCTACTGCTCCACCACGACAATGCACCTGCGCACACCGCACTCAAAACGAGGGACTTCCTGGACAGCACGCCAGTCAAACTCCTGGGTCACCCTCCTTACAGCCCTGATCTAGCACCGTGTGACTTCTTTTTATTCCCAAAAATAAAAAATCAGCTCAAAGGGATACAATTTTCGTCGCCGGAAGATGCGCTGGCTGCGTTCGAGCAGGCTGTAAACGAGGTGTCTGCGGCGGACTGGAAAAAGTGTTTTGAAAACTGGTTTAGGCGCATGAATCTTTGTATAGAGGCTGGTGGAAAGTACTTTGAAAAGATTTAATAAAAATATATGTACGTATAGAACAATTTTTTTTAGTTTCGCAAAACTTTCTGAGTGTCCCACGTATTTAGAAGTTCTAGTTCCTTTAGTTTTTAATTTAATGTACTAGTTAGGCCTCAGTACAATGGCGGTAACTTTATTGGAAGCTTCCACGGTGTTTTGTCGACAACATGAACGAACTCATGTCTACCGTTGTGTTTTAACTGTCCACACTCGTCCACGTTCATAAATATTGTTAAAATAAAACAGTGAAGCAACATAGACGCCATCACGTTCCCGCCAAAACTACGTATCATAAGTTATTTGACGTCCAGGTTTGAGTTTTTTATAATTGGAAAACGTTTCATCATCATCATCATATCAGCCGAAAGACACATATAGGCTTAGATACGACTGCAGAAATCTGCTGGAATCAGGGTTTCCGATTTTACTTAATTTGATAGTAGATTTCTGCAGGGTTGCCTTCAAATATCTAGCCACAATAACCTTAATGAAATAAAATGAAATTTATGTTTAATAATTAACCCCGACTATATAAAATGCGTGTGAATTCCACGTCATTTGTAAGAAACAATTGTAGGCAAGTAAAATTTAAAAACCCCTGACACATTTATCTTGCGAAAACACCCCGAATCAAACAGTAAAAAGCCCATAATTTTTGAACGGCTAAACCGATTTTATTCAAACATAGGTACAAACACTCTCGACAAAATCACCTTTCAAACAAAAAAAACTAAATTAAAATCAGTTCATCCGTTTAGGCGCTATGATGCCACAGATAGACACACAGATACACAGCAACACACGTGAAACTTATAACACCCTTCTTTTTCCGGCGGGGGTTAAAAATAGAAATAAATAAGGTTGCCAGCTCTCAGTTAGCCGCCAGCTGTGGATTGCCAGTTTATCATGCAAATCCTGGCAACCCAAAAAGGGCGGCTAACTAAGGAGTTCGTGGATGTGGCATCCTACGTATCCACGATACAGGCGAAGTTCCTATTGTAGGCCAGAGTAAAAAAAATAACAAAAAAATTGTTGCGGCAAGATGCGTAGAGGCAACTCTACAGTAATATATTTTACTGTCAAGAATCATTCATAAAAATCAAGTTTCAACAAAACTAAATACTTGCAGTGGGATCTCAGTATAATCGACCAGACCTGAGCAGCTCACATCAAAAATGTTTGCTTAACTTAAAATCAAACCTGGAACCGCCCATTCGGCAGTCGCAATATCCACCTTTAATTACACTATAAAACATAATCGATCAGCGACCAATCCCTAACATGTTACTTAAATCCCCTTAACATATCACCCTTAATACCCCCAAGAACCCGTAAAACAATTCCTTGGCACCCAATCCAATAGATGGTACGCAGTAAATCAACAATTTAGCCGGGCAATTTTCATAATTCACGCAATATCAACTTACCCGAGTATAAAGAAAAAAGCAATTTCCTTAGGTTGGCAATACTGAAGGGACGAAGGAACCTCGCCCTCCGTTCACACTGGCCCGATGATATCGTGTTATACTGCTACACTCTTATACCACCGGGATGTAAATCTGGGTGAAGTCATGAAGGTAATATGGGTCGTAGGGCACGGTTCCAGAGTGTTATGTCTATATTCATGGTTTATGAGAACGTGTGTGCCTTTTTTGAGGGAATTGTAGTCTGGTGGGAACTTGACTTGCAGATCGGCTGCGGTTTTTTCGTGGAGAAGTCGAAAAATTTCTTGATTTTTGGTTGACAAATGTAATACCTAAATAAGGAGATAAGAAAGATTTTTTTTTTTTTTTTTTTTTTTTTTTTTTTAATTGTATATTGGAAATTCGTTGTTAGTTTATCCATGTTTAAATAAACACAACTTTTATTGAAATCATTTTAATAATTTTCGAAGCTTTTAGCTACTCCAAGGTATCTCAACATTATAATCGTTGCTAACAATCATTTAATTCCAACAATTTTGTTACAACTTCAAGTATAATGTAAATACAATTAATATTTCACTAAAATCCTTCAAACTAAATCCAGATTTTGTAGAAGAACTTAAATCTAATGAAATATTCTCGGAGAGACCCAACAGACGCTCTCATCAATAACTAAGTTAATCAAGTTAAGAGCTCTTACTTAAGTGTGCCGTTCACGGCTTAAAAAGGCTAATGTAAGTTGGTTTTGGTTCTAGATTTTCGGTAAGACCTAGTTGTTCGGTTTTGTAGAATCTTTGTGGTTGAATAAAGAAGCAATTTCAGCCAATATTCCGTGCTTGTTTGCAAGAATAGATGTGTAATGAGTGTGTCTGTTTAGGAGAAAAAGAAGGCAGTGATGTTATGTTTTTTACTATTATGTATTTTACTCTTTTTTTGATAATGTGGCTGAAGCAAATCATGTGTAGGAAATTCAATCGCAACTACACATTTAGCTATCTGAAAATCTGTCATGTTTTCAAACTAAACTGAATTTCGAAAAAACCGCATCAAAACACAGGATAACTTTTAAATAAAAATCTTCTTCGAAAATGCTTCTATTTTACTTTGATAAAATAGAATATCTATAAGCTCTTGCAGAAAGGTTATTTCCATATGACTTATATACATCTATCCCTTTTTAGGGGTCCGTACCCAAAGGGTAAAAACGGGACCCTATTACTAAGACTCTGCGGTCCGTCCGTCTGTCTGTCCGTCCCTCTGTCACCAGGCTGTATCTTATGAACCGTGATAGCTTAGGCAGTTGCAATTTTCACAGGTGATGTATTTCTGTTGCCGCTATAACAAATAATAAAACAGAATAAAATAAATATTTAAGTGGGGCTGTCATACAACAAACGTGTTTTTTTTTTCCCTTTTTTCGATAATGGTAAGGAACCCTTCGTGCGCGAGTCCGACTCGCACTAGAGCGGTTTTTACAGTCGCAACATGATTGTTTTGATACATCATGGTACGGCCCCAGTTTCTTTGAACGTCAATGTACATATGTAGATACCTAACTAATCTCATGAGTATGTAAATGTAATTTTAAGATACGTTCAGTATCTACTAAGCCTAAAATTACGCCAAGATTAATCAACATTAATCCTTAATGAGTTACAAAACATGTTCCTATCAATTTATTAGGGGCATTCCCAAGTGTGACCGCGTCCCTAGGAAGGTGTTTCGGATATGAACGATTATTCCGGGCCATGGTAACAATAGGGAAATAAATTATGATTGATGAACGCCCCCGGGGAACGCGCACCTCTTTAAGGGAACAATAACAATATTTATTTTTGTGCCACTGGGAGAAGGGTGATTAGAGCAAGATCGTCGGTGGTAGAGATTCTGTGCAGGTCGTTACGAATTACGATACGGAGAAATGGTGTAGTTGTACCCAATAATAACCGTATTTTTTTACCCAACTGCAATGAAAGGTTATGTTTTGCGCGCGTAACTTGTATGTATATAAGTTTGTATGTATGTAATAATCTTTATTACCTCATATCTTTTAAATTGTTTGATGGATTTATATAATTAAAACATCGTTAGATACTTCTTGACCGCCCAAGTGTTCTTAGATTGGTGAAGTTAAAAAAAACAAACATGGCGGATTGTGGGCGCCATATTGTGCGGATCCCAATTATTTTTTCTTCCAAACCCATCGATTGAGGTATTTACAAAATTTCATGAAGGGTTTTGAAGGTGATTACAAAAATAGATACCACTTATATGTTTAAAATTAATAAGAAGAAAAAAATTATGACTATACTCCATTTGAAATAACATTATACATTTTTCCAAATCTTTTTACAGCCCGTTCAACCGATTTTAGTTCTATCCCGCTAACATAAGGGTGACATAAAAAGCATATAACTGTTACCAAAACCAACTGTTTACTACAGCTACCATTTGTCGTATCACCAACGCAATAGAAGTCAAAATTGGTTGAACAGGCTGTAAAATGGGCTAATTTAAACGTCTAATGTTATCGCAAATGGAGTTTAAACAATTGTAAATAAAAAAAATAAAAAGACGACTGCTTATGAAGCGAACTAAATAGCTTTAAACAAGAAAAAATCATGCTGTGCAGTAGGATGATCAGTGGGTCGGCCAGTTCGCGACTATGTATCCTCCGACGTGATTTTTCTTGTATAGTTTCTACTTCTTTTCGTTTCTTAAGCAGTCGGGTTTTTGGTTTTTAATTTAACGTTTTTTTTTACGTAAACATATTATCCTATTATTACTTCTGATAATATTATTATAAACGTGATTTTTTGTACATTTGTTGATCAATCACGCCTCAACGGCATTATTGATTTAGATGAGACTTAGCACACGGGTAAACCATGAACTAGATTTTCATCCCGTCTCTGTGGAATAATTTTCGACTTTGACGCGAACAAAGCCGCTGACAAAAACTAGTCCTACTAATATTATAAATGAGAAAGTTTGGATGGATTGATGTATGTTTGATACTTAATTACGCCAGAACGGCTGAACCGATCTGGATAAAATTTGGCATAAAGATAGATTATAGTCTGGAATAGCAGGTAGGCTAGTTTTCATCCCGTTATAATGTTCCCCTGGGATACGAAAAACTTTGCAAGCGGGCGAAGCCGCTGGCAGAAGCTAGTAAGTTATATTTATTTTTGTTAAGCTGTTTCTACGTTTTTAACATACTGTACTGTTATTAAGATACTCATTCGTTTAGATCGTTTCTTCGAAATATATTTTTCTTGGGTTGCACTATGAAAATAATATCTGTAGGTAACAGGAATTCAGAATATAGCCGTAAGTGGTTAAACAGAGTTCTTAGAATCTTGAGAACTTGCTAATTGGCCTATAGGGATGATATTGTGTGTGCAAGTAACTGGAACAGAGGATTAAAAACTGTAGCCAGTTCTTGTAAAACCACTCAATGTTGGTTTCTTCTCCATTATGAAAGGAATTTTGTGTCATACTGAAAATCTATTCCAATTTACGTAGTTTGAAAAAGCTAAATGAATCACAGGCTTTAGGTATAAATTCCTAATTTATTTAAAACATTCGGCAGTACAGAAGCTTGTCTGGCTGTGTCAACGTTTTCATGTGTAAACCGCTGAACGCATTTAGATGAAACTTGGCACATAGTTAGGCAGACACCTGGATTATGATACCACTTTTCATCCCAGTAGAAGGTATGGAATGGATCTTTTCACGCGGACAAAGCTGTGGGTAGACTCTAGTAATTCATATAGTTTATGTTGTTTTCGCAAGGCAAGCCCGTCCAGTGGCAGACTTGCATGGCTTCATCGAGAATTGGTGAGATGAAACACAACAAAGAAATGGCGGAGGTCTTAACCCATGACTGGTCAATTCAGGTTAGTAAAAATAGAAGTTGCTGTCACCACCATTACTTTCAAACCCACCACTTCAAGTAATAGGTTCAAGCGCTTTCCTTCACAGAATTAATCCTATACAAGGTTTCAATTTCTCTACAACTCCACAACTCTTGTTCAGCTCACCAGACAACTACTTAGTTCGAAGATAACAAACCTTCCACTAGATACTTGCTATTAATCAAAGTCGCCTATTGAAAGTAAACAATATAGTGAAAACCGTTGAACCCGCGGCCATTTCAGTTTCAACAAACAACATTAGTCATTTGTCACACCGCCCCCTCTCCGACAAAGACAAACATTTTATGGACGATGGTTCCAACGGAGATATTACTTTTCGAGCACATATGGATGGTAGCAGAAATATTTATAAACAAGATGTATGACGGTGTGAATACGTCCGGGGTTTGCAGAATGGGTACGTCTCAATTTAGGTATGTGTGGATCTACAACTAGCTTTTGTTCGCGGGTTCACTCGAATATGGATGATGACAAAAAAAATATTTTTAGTCCGTAAGTTAGATTTCCAAAAAATATTGGACACGTATTTTTACCCGACTGCCGAAGGAGGTTAATGTGTTTATCAGTCTATGTATGTATGTATGTTTGTTCCTATGTGGCGTTCTAGAGACCAAACGCGTTGGCCAATTTTGATGATTCTTATGTCAATCGATTCGTCTTAACCCTGTGAGTGTCACTGGCTACATTAGGATACATCTGGTTTTGGTCAGCCAGCTCGCGAACATGTATCCTCCGACTGCACAGCATGATTTTCTTCTTGTTTACGTATTTTTAGTTCGCTTTTTAAGCAGTCGGGTTTTTTTTTTATTAACCTTTTTTTTAATTTTTCATGTTTACAAAAAATTATGTCGATACATAGCGTTAAAATATCGCATAACGTCATGCCTTGGTACACTTTTTACATAGAAGTTACGTCACAAGCCCCCACTACCGAACTTTGACGCGCTTTATCTTGGTGACTTTTTTATTATATTTGAATAAGAAATAAATACATGTCCCATATTTTTTGTTAATTTAACCGGCGGACTAATTAGAATTTGCTATTTCGTACCCCGTCAATATCCCTATTCTACTAAAACGTCTCTCTGCAGCTGGGATAAACGTATTCTTTGTGGTAATTCAGGACATAGTCTATCTTTGTGAAAAATTTAAATTCAATCGCTTCAGCGTTCACGTGATTTTTAAAAAAAAAGCAGTGTAGACTTTACACTATTACGATAATTTAATAGAAATAAGTCAACTAAGAAGTGTTTGGCTATTTGAAGACTTATCCACAACAAAGTGTTACGAATTTCTCAATTGTATTAAAAAACTTGATGAAATTATCACCAAAGCATGTGACAAATGTGGTCTAAAATGTTTTTGTAGCAGTCATTTAATGTCAACATTTGGAGTTAACCTATAAAATACATTTTACGAGTATGTTTGGCTAAATGAATATTATGTTGACGCTAAAATCAAAAATATTTTTGATGTAGGTTGGAACGATCTCCGGTTTAACCTTTTTCTGAGAAAGATAAGCGAAGATCCATTATGTTATGAGACAGTATCGAGAAAACGTTCGTTTGGGCTTCCGGCTGTCAATTTCAGCGTATCCATCGTACATAGTATGTAGAAAGGTATTTTTGTAGAAAATACATTTAATGCATCATCGTGAGTGGTATAGACCTATTGAAATATTCGAATGAAGTTAATATTAAGATCCAGGTTCATCGCAGTCGTAACCTAAGACCTCCCTTGGACACACATTACACTATCATAAATCTTGGACCACAGATCTATGAGTCATATGTATACAATAATGTATTATAAAGATATGATTTCATATGAACAATATTTTCTGTAATAAAGAATTTGATGATGATGATTATTTCGTGAGAGCAGTGGTGGCGCAGTGGTAATCCAGGCAGGCCCTTTACCTTGTGTAAATTATCCATCATCACTTCTCTTAAAACGGTGAAGGAAAACATCGTGAGGAAACCGGCATGTCCTGGAACCAAAAATTCGAAGACATGTGACATCCACCAATCCGCACTGGGACTGCGTGGTGGATTAAGGCGCATTACCTCTCTCACAGAGTGGATGTTTGTGTCCCAGCAGTGGGGATATTATAAGGCTGACAATGGTGGTGATGGTGATGATTCTTTCGTGGTGATCCTATTTATGATCCAAGATATATAATAGTGTACCTCCTACCCTACCTACCTCCCCAAAAACACCTTTAATACATATTGTAATTTTTTGATGTTGGTTGTCACTGAGGTGATTCTGCGACACGAATTTGAACGTAAAAGTCTGCTGGTTTCAGAACAATGGCTAATGTTGGCTTGAAGTGGGCATCGTCTCTTAAACTCTCAGAAAAAATATACTGCAAATTGGCTTAGTAAGCTACGGCTTAAAAAAATCGTTAAAACAAATTAAAAAAATCGTGTTAAAGTACGTTTAAAAAATTTTAAGCAAAGAAACTTTGAAAAAACCATTATGAAAAGCAGCTTACCCCAATACGGTGAAAGTATTTCAGCCTAATGCGTGCTTCGGAAAGTTTCAGATATAAATAAGTATACCGCTAACTGCGCTAGCGGAGTTTTCGAAACTTCGCTGAAATGTGGTGTGAACAACGGTATTGTTTTAAAAATATGATGTTGCTTTTTTAGACAGATATTCGTGCTTTTTTTAAATACTCTGAGCTTGTCGGTGCTCGTGTTTGTTTTGAATTTTATTGGTGATTTTGGTGTGTTCAGTTTTAATTATTTTTATTGGAAGATATTTTTATTACTTAAAAAGTCTTTAACATTAATTTCTCGGTAAGACGCAGTTCCGGACATTTGAAAGGCGAATTTGAAATTAGGAATCAACCGATGATTATATTATCCCTATATGTTATACAACTTATTACTATTTTGTCTACAGCTTTAACATTTTTATATATATTGTATAAAAAACAAAACACTATTCATACAGCTTTACAATATGCATTGCATCAGTTACAAATTTACGGTAGCTGTTCGTAGTCAACATTTAATTTCCTACTTCAACCAAACTGCCAATTACTCTCATACCGAGAGTGTTGATTTATTAGTGTACGTATAATAACTTGCCAGTTCACAATTGGGCATCCCACGCGGGGCAAACAAGACCGGTACTTACAACTAATTGAAGTTATTTAATTGAAAAAAACTGAAATTGAAATTGAATTGAAAACACTGAAAAATAACGGCACCGATTTTGACGGCTCCAAAAAAGATATACTACTGATGATGACTTAATGATGGTGGAAACCGCATCTGTTATTAACAATGCAGCCCCACAGATAGAGATAAAAGCTAATTTATTTTAAAACGACAGTATACATGATGTAACTTGTTGGTCCACAATATCCAACACTATCACAATATCCCACGCGAGACCATCAGGAATTTTACCAAAGAAGAAAAAACATTGTTCATACAACCTAATAATGCAACAATTGGTAAAACCTAGCTCTCCGTAGTCAACATTTTTGTTTTCTGCTACATTCATACTGCCAATCTCATACCGACTGACAATGTTGATTCATTACAATCACTTGTAATTTATTAGTCCACAATTGGGCATCCCACGCAACGCCTAAAAGACCTCGTAAACCACCTCCGGCATTTCAACATAGAAAAAAAAAAAAAATATGTTGGCCGCAAGACCGACTAACTTTCAGACGTTGAGAGCTGCAATACCGAGTTTTATTATCTTAATAAAAAGCGGGCAACTTGGGGGTTATTTTTAACTGCGGTTTTCTGAGTGTCTCTGGTTGGAGTTAAGTCTGGTAATTAAAAGTTGTGGTTCGTTAGTATCGTGCGGTTAACACTTGTACTGTGGAGCCAATTTGTGACGCGCATGGTCTGGTGCCTGCACGTTTTGTATCCAAGTTAACACGGCGGCCCTTTTTGACGGATTTCATGTTTCACTTTTAACAACTCAAATAATTCGTCAAACTTGCCAGCTCTTTGAAAATGGGAAATGGATTTTAAATTTCGAAAATGCGGACTATTTTTTTTTCTATTTTATTTCAGTTTGTTTTCGGTTTTTAGCGAATATTTGAGGACTCAAAAATGCTTATTTTAGTAGTTCATTAAAAAAACTCACATAATAAAATGGCAAAGTGAACAATTAATTCGGTACCACTTGGTGTCGCTGTCGACTATTCTTTAGTTTTAAGTTTTTTCTAGAAACTCAATCCAATGCATTTGAAGAATATTTTCTTATTTTCTTGTAGAAATAAATTGAGTTAGTGACGACTTTCATAATTAATTTACTTTTTGCATCTTTCATCTGACTTGAATAGTATAAAAACATTTAGTAAATTATCTTACGTACAGTGAGCTTCAAACTTAATGCCTTGTGTGAACCCTTACCTCCGCAGTCGCACAAAGTTGGCGCACGGTTGGCGCAGTGGTTGAGCGATTGACTGCTGCGCTGCGTGTCGCGGGTTCTATACCCGCACAGAACAAATATTTGCTTGACCTGCAGATAGTTGTTCCAGCTCTCGGTGTTGTGTATGTGAGTTTATAGGTTTGTTTACGCACCCACGATACAGGAAGAAATTCCTAGTGTGGGGCAACGTTTAAAAAAAAAAAGAAAGAAAGAAGAAGAAAAAGAAGAATTTGCCATTGCGCAGCAATTCTGTCACCTCGTGTTCCGAGCCGCCATTAAGTTGGAATCGAACTGTACCAGTAACAACTGCTGTCAGCCTGTATCATCCCACTTTTGGGCAAAGGTCTCAGTTGATGGCGGTACAAACCACAAATAACCAGTAGTTCACACTAGCCTTGAACCGAAACATTTGAATTCCTCGTTTTGTTTTTTTTTTACAAAAGTCCTATTATAATAATATTATAAATGCGAAAGTTTGTGTGTTTGTAGTTTGTTTGTTACTCTTTAACGCAAAAACTACTGAACGAATCTTTATGAAATTTGGCACAGAGATAGATTGTAGTCTGGAATAGCACATGGGATACTTTTTATCCCAGGAATATGTTCCTTTGCGTTAGTTTTCGACATTCACATGGGTGAAGCCGCTCGCAGAAGCTAGTGTAAATATATAAACGGTCTAGAAAAACAAAGAAAGCTACCTCTCATTTTCTTTTCTTTTTATTTTCAGTTTTCCTAGGTAAGTTTTTTCAGAAATACACGAGCGTTAGCCCCTAAAATATTCAATAGCACAAAATAGTTCGACGTCTGTCATGGCCTATACTGTCATGTAGATTGTGTAGGAAAATAGCAGATACGCGAAAATATACAATATTGTGGAAGAAAACCGAGGGAAAGATAAGTAAATAAATAGTTTATATTTTCATTTACCTTAGTTAAGTACCACACTATTATAATAAAGGCGAAAGTTTGTGAGTGTGTATGTTTGTAACTTCTCTACGCCAGAACGGCTGCATGGATCTGGATGAAATTTGACACAGAGCTGGATATTATCTATTGAGTGATCATTGTGATGATAAAGATTATGTATTAATTGATTTATTGAATTGTAATTGTTATGATAACGATAATTTATTAAGTGATCTATTGAATTGAAATTGTAAGCATAATGATAATTTATTAATAATCTACTGAATGATAATTGTAATTATATTTTATTAATTGACCTATTGAATGATAATTGTAATGATAATTTATTTATTTAACTGGTTTTCAAATGTTAGTTCATGTTGCTTAAATAATATAAATGTTTGCATGCCGAATGGTACAATATGGCTGAGCTTCGATATCATAACAACTATTGTATTTTACCCATATTTTCAAAATAAAATTCTATTCTATTCTATTATAGTCAGGAATAGCTTATATAATACTTTTTATCCCGGGAATATTTATTTATTCATTAACACATACATTTGTCTTTTGCACAGAAAATATGTTCACTCGGGATAAATTCGACTTTCAGGTGAGTGAAATCGCTGGCATAAGCTAGTTTTCTACATAAAGTCCTTATATTTTAGGCTTTCATCAAGGCATAATAATATTGTATTTATCACTAGCTTCTGCCAGTGGGTTCACCCTCGCAAAAGTATTAAATTAATTATCCCAAGGAAAACTCTCGGCATAAAAAGTTCATAATGTCCTAATCCAGGTGCCGTACTCTGACATGTTAAAACTATCGTGATTCCGCTGTGAAAATGGGAAAGTCATTGTGGAACTATGTTTTAGTTTTGACATTATTCACAGTGCTAAGTTTCATCTCAATCCGTCCATCCGTTGAGACTTGAAAAGGTGACTAATTCTGGATGTCCAGACAGACTGTAGTAAGGATTTAATATACAACTCAGAATAATGTTCTAACTAATTAAAAACCTTGAAAGCGAGTCGGTTTTTTTCACTATTTGAAAAATAAAAATTGTTTTCATTTTAAAACCAGCCAGCAGCCACGACTTATTAAAAAAAACTTATTTGACTTGGGATCTACAATTAAATTGTCTCTTAAACACAACCGCTCACACACAAAAAATTAAATGGCTTGTACTCTAGGAAAATAGGGAATGAAGTAGGTACCACAAATTGTTACAAATACAGTTATGTGAACTGATAACTATGCTGTCGTAATTATCTCGCTTAAACGTGATTACATAGATACAAATTTACATAGTATACAATACTTAATTAACAATAATAATAATAATAAAAGCCTTTATTAACAATCTTCTTTGTTACATTTCATCTTATAACTACTTATGTACTACTAATATTAAACATGGTTGTTTATGAAAGCAACGGTATTTTTTTTTTTTTTTTTTATTAGACACCGGTTTCGTGATTGTCTTGCTCTTTGGCATAGGCCTCCCCAAGTGTTCTCCACAACGATCTATCTCTTGCTATCCTCATCCAGCATGGTCCTGCTACCTCCTTGATATCATCCTCCCATCTTAGATGCTGTCTGCCTTTTCTTCTCTTTTTATACCATTCCGCAGGGCACCATTCCGTCACTTCGTTCGTCCACTTTTCCGTCTTACTTCTTTTTAGGTGTCCTGCCCATTTCCATTTCAGTTGTTTGATTTGGTATTTTATATCTATAATCTTGGTTTGTTTTCTGATTGTTTTCAACCTAATTTTGTCTTTTGATTTTATGTTTAGTATGCTTCTTTCCATTCGGTGTTGACAAGTTTCTAGTGATTTGATATTTTTCTTTGTACAACTCCATGTCTGACATCCGTAGGTCATGCTTGGTAGAATGCATGTATTAAATATTTTCTTCTTCCCTTCTATTGGTATATCCGAGTTTTTCATTACGTCTTTTAGAGCCCAGTATCTCTTCCATCCTAGGTTTATTCTATTTTGTAATTCTTTTGTTGTGATGTCTGTTGGAGATATTATTTGGCCTAAGTATGTATATTCGTTTACATATCCCAGATCAGCAGCATTTTCAGGTTTAATCGGAGTTTTGACGGAATTTGTCATTAACTTTGTTTTACTGGTATTTATAGATAGTCCTACCTTTTCGCTTTCTTTTATCAGTTGTTCGATCATAACCTGCAGAGTGTTTGGATCACCAGATATTAATATAAGATCATCTGCGAATCTTAGATGGTTTAGTAATACTCCATTTATATTTATACCATATTCCTTCCATTCCATTTGTCGAAATATATGTTCTAGTGTTGCCAAGAACAGTTTGGGTGATAAGGGATCTCCCTGTCTAACTCCTCTCCTAATGGGGAAACATTCACCGATCTTTTCTGTGCGTATTTTAGCTGTCATATTTATGTATATGTTCTTTATTATGTTTATGTATTTACTGTGGACCCGTTGTGCGGTGAGGGCTGCCCATATTTTCTCATGTTTCAGCGAATCAAATGCTTTATTGTAGTCTATAAATGCTAGGTAGTAGTTTATTCCATATTCGTTGCATTTCTGGATCATTTGTTTGATGGTATGGATGTGGTCGATGGTTGAAAAGCCACTTCGAAACCCTGCCTGTTCTTTCGGCTGATTCTCATCTATGGTCTTTGTTATCCGGTCCAGTATTATCTTGGAGAAAATTTTGTATACGTTTGACATTAGTGAAATGGGTCTGTAGTTCGATATATCATCTGTTCTCCCTTTCTTGTGAAGTAAGATTATTGTAGATATGGTCCATTGAAGAGGTATATATTCAATTCTTAAAATTTCGTTAAAAAGGTTTGTTAGTGTTTCCAGGATAATCTCTGACACTCCTTCTAAAAGTTCATTTGAGATGTTATCTTCGCCGGGTGCTTTTCCTCTTTTCTGTGATTTGATGGCTTTAATAACTTCATCTTTCAATATATTAGGGACTGGTTCTTTTTCGGTACTCATAACTGTTTCGCTACTAGTAATAGATGTACTTGGTTCGTCATGATAAAGATCGCGATAGAAATCAGTTGCTGTATTTAATATTTCGTTTCTTTTAGATTTATGTTTTTGAGTTTTTTGATGTGTTACTTTAGTAATCCAGTTTGTCTGGTCTTGAAGTTCCTTCCATGCACTCTTGATTCCACCTAATTTTGTTATGTGGAGTTGTATTAACTTAGTTTTTTGTGTATTTCTGTATTTCCTTATTTCAGTGTTTATTTCTTTACTTATTTTAGTTATGTTTTGTCTGTTGTTCTTCCTGTTCTTAAATAAAAGTGCTCTTTGTTCTATTAATCTTCTTGCTTCAAATCCTATTCTATCTTTAAATGGTTTGTCTTTTTCTAGGATTTTATTAGTTCCTTTTATTTCTTTTTCTAAGGTATCATATTTTTCTTGAACTGTTCTTAGTTCACTTATTAGTATTAATTTAGTTTTTAGGGATTCTAGAACATGGATTGGTAATGGTAGTGTGATTGGTTGTTTCGTATTTTGTATATGTTTCCTAGAATTTTTAGGTTCATTTAGGTGTAATTGACCTCGGAGTAATCTGTGATCAGTAAAATAGCCAAAATTGTTGAGTACTTCCACGTTTAAGAAAAGCTTCGGTTTATTTGTAGTTATGAAATCTATCTCATTTCTTATTTGGCCGTTGGGAGATTCCCACGTCCATTTTCTTTTAGGTTTTCTTTTATAAAAAGTATTCATAATATGTAAGTTATTTTCTAACGCGTAGTTTATCAATCTTTGTCCATTATCGTTTCGCTTGCCGGTTGTATAGGGTCCAAGTATTTTATCTTCGTTCTTTCCTCGTTGGCCGATTTGGCTATTAAAATCTCCCATCACAATAATGGTGTTATACAGGGTCTCCATTGTCTCATTTAGGTTTTCGTAAAAACTATTTTTAATTTCCTTTTTCGCTACCTCAGTAGGAGCGTATACTTGGACTATTGATGTCGGGTGTTTGTGACTAGGAAGTATAATGTTTAAGACTGCTATCCTGTCTGAAACTCCTTTAAATTCTATTATGTTGTTTTTCAGGTATTTTCTGACTAAAAAGCCCACGCCGTATATTCCTGGTATTTCATTTTTATAGTATAATATGTATTCTTTATGCTCTTCAATACTTTCTTTCGATCTCTGGACATCACTTATGCCAAGAATATCCCAATTAATGTTGTTTAACGCTTGTTCAAGTTCTGTTAAACATTCTTTTGACTTTAATGATCTTGCATTCAATGTTGCCAGGTGGAGTCTCCTTTTCTTGGTGTTCATTATTGGTTTATTTTCCTTTTCTAGTGTAGTATTTTGGGGGGTTTGGTCGATAACCCCGCGGTGACCAACCGTATTGGGGTTTTTTCCGTTTTTTCCTTTGTTCTTGCCTATATAGTTTGTTTTGATATCGTTACCGGTGTCTGACATTTCCTATGCGTTATGTTGCTGAGATAGTTTTTCAGTCAAAGACGCAGATCTTGCCCTCATATACTCAAACGCATTTGTTTTATGTAGTTTAGATGGTGCAATAATATTTTTCGAACCCCTGGAGAGTGATGTGCTTATGTTTTTAGGTGATATCGAGGCCTCTCTCTTTCTTTTTTCTGTATCTGGTGTTTCTTTTATGACTATTTTATTGTTCCGAATGAATGCGTCCTTTCCATTTTGTTTTTCTTGTTTGAGTTTTTCCTGTAGGTTCTTCCGTATTTCCATCGTTTCTTTCGAAAAATCCTCAGTAATATAAGTTTGTTTCGGCATTTTCATTTTATTTTTCAGTATTATTAACTTCTTTTGGAATGATGTGAAAGATATAAGTATTGGCCTTACTTTAATTTCTCCTTGTTTCTTTCCTAATCTATAGTAGTTATTTATTTCGTATATATCCATGTCGATATCTAGGTTTTTCAGTGTTTCTTTAATAAGATTGAATAATTCTTGGTGGTTCTTTTCTGTTTCTTTTATACCATGTAGTAACAAATTATTTTTCCTATTTTTTTCTTCTAAATATTTTACTTTTTCCTCTAATCTTTGTACTTCGTTTTTCAAATATTTGTTTTCTTCCAGAAATGGTTGTAGTTTTTCATCAATATTGTGCATGATGGTTTCATTTACGCTTCTTGTAATAGTTGCGGTTTGTTGTTCAAGTTCAGTTTTCATCATCTTAAACAGTTGTGCCACTAATACCTGGTGAGTTTTTCAAGTGGGCGTGGATGGCCAAAGCCAAAAGTATGAGAAATATCGAGAAACACTCAACAAGCACATGTTGTATTATTACACCAACAGATAGTGTCGCTAATACTGTGAATTAATAACTTATGGCAAACATAAGGAAAAAGCTCATTTAAAAAAATACTACGTGTGGCATGATAGGTATAATTTTCAAAAAAATGCTTGATTCGACTCATCATGCAGTGTACTACATAAAGCATTACAATCATTATAATTCCGTTTAGATTATTCTCCAAAGATTTTATCATGTCATCAATTGCATGATACAACGAATATTTGTAGATTGATTACAACAACAATTGTTAAAAAAACCGGCCAAGTGCGAGTCGGACTCGCGCACGAAGGGTTCCGTACTTGGTGAATTGCGGTTTACGATTTATGACGTATTAAAAAAAACTACGTACTAGATCTCGTTCAAACCAATTTTCGTTGGAAGTTTACATGGCAATGTACATAATATATTTTTTTTAGTTTTATCATTCTCTTATTTTAGAAGTTACAGGGGGGGGGCAACACATTTTACCACTTTGGAAGTGTCTCTCGCGCAAACTATTCAGTTTAGAAAAAAATTATATTAGAAACCTCAATATCATTTTTGAAGACCTATTCATAGATACCCCACACGTATGGGTTTGATGAAAAAAAATATTTTTAGTTTCAGTTTCAAGTATGGGAGCCCCCAAAATTTATTGTTTTTTTTTCTATTTTGTGTGAAAATCTTATTGCGGTTCACAGAATACATCTACTTACCAAGTTTCAACAGCATAGTTCTTATAGTTTCGGAGAAAAGTGGCTGTGACATACGGACGGACAGACAGACAGACAGACAGACAGACATGACGAATCTATAAGGGTTCCGTATTTTGCCATTTGGCTACGGAACCCTAAAAATGAGGTCTTTCCTCAAGTATTACTTTCAAGAATGTTATCCTTATTAGCGACAGTATCGGCTGGTGTTATAAAGACATGATGTGTTTTTTTTTCAAAATCAACGGCTTCGATTCCTGGCTAGAAATATAGATTTAAAAAAAAATCCAATGATGCAGTTTCAGGTTTCATCAAAATCGGCCTCGTCACTCGTTTGAGTGTTTTGCGCTAATCCTCATGGTTTCAGATTTGGCAATCCACACTTACTTGAAAAACTCTCCCTGTTTATACACTTAAATCAAAAACTACAAACGCCTATAAAAAGGGGATGGGGCTCATTGGGCGTCAAAAATTCATCCACATCGTTTTCAACGGAAAAAGTGCCCAGAACGCTGGCAGCATTGCCACGTCAAATGGCAACAGTGGCTGGATATTTGGATAATGACAAGAAACAATTAAAAGTCTGCGTATTAAACAAGAAACTTACAGACACCTTCTTTATAAGCGACAATGATGATATGTCCAAAAAACTGAAACAAAAGCCAAAATCTTGATCTTGTTCTTGACCTTGCCTTTTCTACACACCAGTGCGTAATTCCGGTAGAAAATAATTTGTTTACGCAACAGTTTACGCCTATTTCATAACGTTCCTTTCATCTGTAATCAAGATACGATATTATATCCAAGTTCACGCTTACATACCTTCTATGAGCAGTCAATCTTATATACGGGTAAGGATGGTTTTACATCAGAAATGTGCGAAGTAGATAGGCGGTGTGCGGGAAAAAAAATATCAATAGCTTCACTTCATTTTCCTAGCCTGGCTTAGCGCAGCTCTGAAGGAAAAGTGCTGTCGGAGATAGGTATTTGTATATAAAAAAGCGAGAGATGTGTGCGAGTGATGCGAACGAGGAATGTGTGCGAGGAACGTGTGCTAGGGCAGCGAGACCAAAATGTGTCCGAGGAACAAAATTGAGTTGTGCAAAGAGTCGAGCGAGAATTGAGCGGACTCTACATCGAATATCTGAATACAAATTGTTTCACAGCTTCGCTTCGCCGTTACGCATCCTCGCACCGCCTAGCTACCTAGTTCATCTTTGGAGGAAAAGCACCCCAGGGGTGGTAAACGCGGAGATACGTTAATGTGTGTAGATAGCGGTAATTCCCTTGCTCATCGATTTTAAACGTCAATGAACGTCGCGTGTTTAGATTTTGATGACTTGTACGGAATTACAGATCAGGAATTTGATATGTTGAGATCAAAGTTGAGGTATATTATTACTGAATTTATGGAGATTCCTAATCAGGTTAATGAGAAACTAGCTCGCGTGTAGGTTAGTCAGAAATTACCAAAAGAGAGCGTATAAAAGTGTTACATCCTAATACAAGAAATGGTTTATTATCTGTGTGCCCAGTTCTATCCAAATCTGTTGAGCCGTTGAGGCGTGATTGATTCATCAACAACCTATTAATGTTCCCACTACTGGGACACAGGCCTCCTCTCTTTGTGAGAGGGAATGGGCCGTAATCCACCACGCGGGCTCAGTGCGGTTTGATGGATGTCACATGTCTTCGAATTTTTGGTTCTAGGACATGCCGGTTTCCTCACGATGTTTTCCTTCACCGTTTTGAGAGCAGTGGTGAAGAAATAATTTACACAAAGTAAGGCGCCTGCCTGGGCTCGAACCAACGACCTACAACTTGTAAGTGGCGGCCGATACCACTGGGCCACCACTGCACTGTACCATTGGGCCACCACTGCTCGTGATTGATTAACAAACGTATATTACAGATTTTTACATTAGTAGTACAAAGTACGAAGGAGAATTACCAACGGTATAAACAACTGGCAAATTGTGTAGTATTTTCCGAATAATATTTCTACTACGTAACATTACTGACGAATTTATAACAGAAAGCTAGCGTCAAACAAGACGTTTTATTACTATTTAATGCGTGTATAAAATCATAAAGCCACGCTCGCCCTAATCGAAACAATTGCGTGACAAGACCCTATCTGACGGGTCGTCCACCAAAGTGTGCGCATATTGCGAACTTTCAAACTTTCTGTCAAGTCACATAGGCTAAAATAGGCACTTAACCTTAATGGGGAATGCCATTAATTTTCCGCAAGATGCCTTAATGCTTATGTCGCTGAAAAAATGTCAGTGAATAGGTGGGGGCGACCACGGTCAGTGTTTTTCACTAATACCATGTTTTAGAGTTCAAAGCGCTTCAGAGATGAATGAGTAAGCGCTTTTTAGGCTGTTTTAATAAATATCTTTTTTACTACGGCGATGTTCGTGTCGGTTAAGTAAATAATCGTGTACCTTTTATAAATGATTTTCTTTTTAATTTTGTGGATGGATTCTTGTTGATTAAATTGAGGTTGCGTTTTTAACGTTTTAAAAGGCAAATACTGAAAAGTATTTTTTGTAATTCAAAGATAATTCGCATGGTTAATAAAAGCTTTATGCCAGTGCATTGATATAAATACACAATAAATATTCAGAAGAAAACTACTTAACCTTTTAAGTTTTTCGTAGATTATGTTTTCCAAACAACGTTTTGTGAAAAGGCAAAACAATGAGCGTCCCACGGGCAAACCTTATGATGTAGCATTGTTTTCTTACTCTAGTTCGGAGCAACTTTTATCATCTTCGTACAGACACAATAATATTCTGAAAAACTTCACCCTTTCCTTATCCAAACAATTTGTAAGAGCAAGAAACCCTTAATTAGTCCAGAGAGGACACAGACAGCAAAACCAAGTAGCAGCCGAAAATAACTTGAAAGTTATTTTTGTCAAAATTTACGCTTACTTTAACGTCTCAACTTTGTCTTATATAAAACAAGCAACGGAAAACAAGGAAATATTCTGAAAATTTCCTAAGTATGACGACATTAAGTAGCTACGTACAAACATACCTTAGACAGAGATGGTGAACCTTTTGCCTTGACATACTAATCATATTTTTTTGAGATATTTTTATTTATTTTTTCTTTATTAATAAGAAAAAAAGCGATCTAACCTAAAATGCTAATAAGAAATTTAACTCTAACTTAATATGTTACGTGATAGATTATTTTAAAACTAAGAATAGTGTCCATTTGCACTTTTACACAAGTCCGTAGTAGTTTCTTAGGGTCTGATACAATTTATAAAAACACTATGTTCATGTTTTATATGTATAGCACAATTTTGTCTCTATTATTCATTCGCTTTGTACACTACACTAATTCAAAAGATTTAGATTTTTTTAGCCTACGCACTAAATCTGTGTTGTCTAGCAGCTGGATAGCCTCAACATTCACGTGCCGATGGAGTCTGCGTTCGTGAGCTCCAGCAAATTTTTGGATGATGGTGGTGACAAAATTTAAGGTTTGAAGAATTCCATTTTAAGGTCACGGTGAAGATATTCATTTCTTATGTACCAGGGTGCATTTACACCATCCCTAAGGACTATTTTGTATTATTTTGACGTTGAGATATACGTGGGACACTCAGAAAGTTTTGCGAAACTAAAAAAAATTGTTCTATACGTACATATATTTTTATTAAATCTTTTCAAAGTACTTTCCACCAGCCTCTATACAAAGATTCATGCGCCTAAACCAGTTTTCAAAACACTTTTTCCAGTCCGCCGCAGACACCTCGTTTACAGCCTGCTCGAACGCAGCCAGCGCATCTTCCGGCGACGAAAATTGTATCCCTTTGAGCTGATTTTTTATTTTTGGGAATAAAAAGAAGTCACACGGTGCTAGATCAGGGCTGTAAGGAGGGTGACCCAGGAGTTTGACTGGCGTGCTGTCCAGGAAGTCCCTCGTTTTGAGTGCGGTGTGCGCAGGTGCATTGTCGTGGTGGAGCAGTAGCCCGCGGAGCCCTGTGTTTGGTCGCTTGTTGCTTATAACAGAGAAAACTTCTGGCAAACATTTGGTAGTATACCATTCGGCATTAATGCTTCTTTGATCCCGTAAGGGAATTGATACCAAGTGGCCAGTCAAATTAAAAAAGCTAGCGATCAAAATCTTACCCCCGCTTCTAGATCGCTTCACTTTGGTAGGCGTTGGCTCATTTTGAAACACCCAAACAGTCGACTGGCGCTTGGTTTCTGGGTCGTATTGATAAATCCAGGACTCATCACCTGTAACGATGTCGTAAACACGCCGAGACGAGCCTGCTTCAAATTTGTTAAGCATATCACGGCACCATTCCACCCGGGCCTGCTTCTGAGCATCGGTGAGGTTGTGCGGCACCCAGCGTGATACTATCCTCCTCACGCGAAGATGGCTGTGTAGAATCTCGTGAACGCTTCCCGATCCAATCTTCAATATGTGTTGAATCTCCTGATATGTAATTCACCTATTGTCTTGGATTAAATTTTTCACTGCTAGCACGTTTTCTTCGGTAACAGCCGTCAAAGGGCGACCGCTTCTTTCGTCATCCCCCAAAGTTGGTCGACCGCGCTTGAATTCGTTATACCAACGATACACGGTTGCCTTGGAAGGGCCTTCATCCATGAATGCCATTTGAAGTCTATCGTACGATTCATCCGGTTTCAGGCGACACTTGAAATCGTATAAAATCATAGCTCTAAAATGTTCCCGGCGCAGATCCATATTTCAGTGAGACACAATACTTTGAATTAACTCGCAAAAAATGTGGAGGGAAATTTTGAAATTGGAACTTACTTATTTTTACTTATAAATAATCATATTTTCGAAAAACATTATAACTGGCCAGTCTCCCATATATAAAAACTTTTTTTCGCAATACTTTCTGAGGGGCCTGGTATAAATACTTTTAACACGAAATCACTTGCCTACCTTTTAACATAAACATGCTTTATTAACGGCTTTATCGGCACTGTGCATCGTTCGAAGTACGAAGAAGAGTGGCTACCGCGAACCGGAAGATACAGCGTTGGAAGGCCTCCCTCTAGGTGAACCGATAACCGGGTTTAGGTTGCGGGAGTCCGATGTATGCGAGATGCACAGGACCAGTGGCGTATTTAAAGATTGCCCCCCCCCTTCCCCCCCGGGCCATATTATAGGATTTGCGCCATTAAATGAATTAAAACTCTTAGCTATAGTAATGGCGCGCCATCCCTCACAGCTATTCGCGCCGGGCCATGGCCCTCTTGGTCTAATGGTAAATACGCCACTGCAGTGGACTGATCAGTGTAGCGACGCTTAGGGGATGCCTATGTCCAGCAGTGGACGTCTTACGTCTGAAATGATGATGATGATATTTGTAGATTCATTACTTAAACAAATAAACATGTACAGGTTCCCCATCCCTAGCGGTGAAATAAAAATGAAGGACTTGTCCTTCATTTTTATTTCACCGCTCGTTCCATTCATGTCTCTTCGATTGGAAAATTATTCATCAAATCAGAACGATACGCAGACACCGAGATAGGACCCGCTTCACGATGAAACCCCGTAATTGGCCCCTTTATAAAAAGAAGTAACAATCGTTTGTTTTTCATGTTTATTTTTTCTCTTTTTCTTTATTGAGTTGTTATTGTTATTTGATTAGTTACCTGGTGGTTTGGTGAAATGATTTGTTGTAACTTTTATTGTGATTGAAGAAGATATGTTACTGTAACTTTGTATGTTGTTGTTTTCAGCTGAACTTGGATTTCTTCAGGAATTGGTTTCAGTGTTCTTAATATTATTTAGATGGGAATTACCAAATTATACCAAAGGAACCTACTACCTGAAAATAGTATGCTATGTGTTTATCCACAATCTGTGTGTAAGAAGGTGAGAAGTAAAGGAACTATTATGTACATTCAAAAGTTAGTTAATGTGAATAAATCCTATTGTAATACCTACTCAATCTGCCTAGCCTTTCCCAATTAGGTTGGGTCGGCTTCCAGTCTAACCGGATTCAGATGAATACCAGTGTTTCACATGGAGCGACTGCCTATCTGACCTCCACAACCCAGTAGCTGGGTAACACGATACCTCCTGGCTAGACTGGCGTCAGATCTCAGGCTTCTGACTACCCGTAACGTCTGACAAAGATCTTCAAATGACAGCCGGGACCAACAGCTTAACATGTTTTCAGAGGCACGGAAGAAACTCGCTATGTAAAGATGGTCACTCATCTACGGACCGACCTCGGCAAGCGTTGCTTAACCTTGAAGATCAACCACCCGTGCGGCTAATATTACTCGTATTTAGCCACGAGCTGTCACACGTCTTGAAACAGTGGTATTGTAAATACCTACTGAAAAGCAATAATTTATCATGAGATATGTTTTGCGGTTAGTGTCGAAACCGATCCTTGTTTAACAATGGGGTAAATTAATGGTTGATTTCATTGTAACCAATTACATTGCTCGACACAATAGTCAGAAATGTGCGAAAAAGTGCTTTTCAGAGTACATTTTTAAATTCCTGCCGAGCGCAATTAGAAAGAGTTACTGCTTGACTATGATAGCATTTATTTTATTATTTTCTTAACATGATTATTTTTTATTCCTAATGAATTTGACTATGATTGTATTTAATTTATTAGTTTACTGACATAATTATTCTTTATTCCTAATTTTTTTGACTATAATTGCATTTAATTAACTATTTTGTTGACATTATAATTTTTAATCTAGAATGTTTTGATTACTTATTGTTACATTTAATTATTTTGTTGACATAATGATCTGAATGTTTTGTATTATTGTTGTATTAATAACTGTTTTTTTTTTAACTGTTACATTCAATTGAACAATTTTGCATGCCGTAAGGCAAAATGTACCGGGACTGTCTACAAAAAATTTCCATCTTATATGTATACCTACATTATTGGCAATAAATGATTCTGATTCTGATTCTGCGACACGAAAAAGCAACCAAAAAACTCTGCGAAAAAAGCGGGTTAATGCTGACATCAAAAACACTTTATGACTTAAAAAATACCGGCCTGTAATTGTTCCAATGTAGGCACGAGCAATAATCAGACTGGCGGTTATATTAACTGTTAGTTCACGCTTCCTTCATTAACGTCAGTGATCTATCTATTTAGCTTATTTGTTCCACTGCACATTGCAAAATCAAATTAAATCAAATCAGTTATTAATTCGCTTGAATGTAGGTGTTTATAATAAGATCGTGGGATGATAAGGTGAGCAATACATTCTGCCCAAAATTTGCCATGCAAATTTACGTATAGTAAATTAAATAAAAAACGATTGAACAAATAAAGTCAAACAGATAAAGATGTCAGAATAAAAACAAAACAGTCAAATAGAAAATGGAGTCAAAAAATATTCAAACAAAAGGCAAAATTGCAATCAACAAAATCATAGTAAAAAATAAAATAAAAATACAGTCAAACAAATAACATAAGATCAGAACAGTAAATCTGTCGAATACTATTAGTACAGTCGAAATGAAATCATATTCAAGTACAAAAATTTAAAATAGTTGAAGTAATTATAATAATTTAATTAACAAAATTTCAAGGACTATAATCGGTCATTTAAAAAGTCATTAATCGAATAATAACATTTCTCCAGTAGAAAATCCTTTAGGATTTTTTTGATTATAAGAAATGTGTGCTAGGACAAAGCCCTCCCTCTGCCTCTTCCTTTTCTTAGCAGGAGTCGAGCTCGACCCACCATCTTCGCTTTGGTCTTCCGCGAAGTCATCAGGCGTTTAATGGGGACCACAGAATAGATCTGTGGTTCTTTTCAACCATTACTCATCTAACACGCGGCAGATATGTCAGATGTCGACGTCAGTGATCATCATTTCAGCCGAAAGACGTCCTGCTGGACATAGGCCTCCCTCAACGTCAGTATGAAAAGTTATATTTGAACCCACGACCTTGGCGAGGTTTTGCCCTAGTCGACGGCACGAACTATTTTGTGCGCCTGGTTAAAATGCATGCTATCTCATCTGACAAACACGTGCGAAAGAGATAGATGCTGTGATGAGCAGTAAGAAGCTAGTTCGCGTACATTGCAAATTTCTACCGAAATGGATGATGATTTAGGACGAAAACGTGCGCGCGAAATCTTATAAACAGACCTTTGGGAATATGGATAATATCATGAAAAAACTACTAAATGTATATATTCAAAATAAAATTATTTGCATTGTTGAACTACTAATCTATCCTGTATGGTGACTGATTTGAAAATTTCCTTTGTCTTATGGTATTTAATTGCGCCCAAAGATGTGTTAAAATTAGTGTTGAAATATGGAAATTTTGACGCTCATAAGAGAGATTTTTTTTTACCTTTTTATTTCCATAAAGGGCTAGTCATTGATGAGACAAATTGTTTTTTTTTTTTTGATTGTACACCTTCTAACAGTGGAGTAATCGTTAGACTACGTTTGTATGGAAGAATGATCGACTAGGACCACATTAAGCGTGACATACGAGGACCTCTGTTTGATCACGACATTCATACTGACATTAAACAAAAAAAAAACACTATAACCGTAACAAAACTGCATAGTTACCGAAACTGACAAAAACGTTCGTTCACAATTGTCGGTTTGCGTTAATTAAGAAGTTGTGCATCGTTACTATCTAGTTAAGCCGAGTTCGTTAGCGAAACTCGGTTACCGCCCGTTACGCGTTGATTGTCGGTGAAAGTGAGAACGGGAGAATGTTCCCGGTAACTTACTTATACTCCAAGAAGTGTGCTCACTTACAAATTGCCTGTTAAAGGTGGATGTTTAGGGCAAGTGAGTTCAACAAGGGGTGTATGAATGTTGTACTCAATTTTCAGTGACTTCTTCGTACTTTACTTAAAACTGCAAACGCAAGGTTACCGATATAGCCCGAAGAATTGCCAAACTTAAGTGGTAATGGGCAGGGCACATTGCTCGCAGAACGGATGGCCGTTGGGGCCGAAATTTCTGGAGTGGTGACAGCGAACTGGAAGACGTTGCGTTGGAAGGCCTCTCACTAGGTGGAGAGACGACCTGGTCAAGGCTGTGGGAGTCCGGTGGATGCGAGACGCACAGGATCGATCAGTGTGGCGACGCTTGGTGGAGGCCTATGTCCAGCAGTGTCGTCTTTTCGGGGTACTTACTGTATCGGGGCAATACCCGCATTGGGAAAGGTCGTATGCACATCGCAGTCGCAATATCGCAATACACCTCATTTGGATTTAAACCGTATTATGGTGTTTAGTTTTCAGTGACTACTCAGGGACAAATCCCGTCCAAAATAAATATTCTATCAAATATACCTCTTCCCTATTTTGACAAGTTTTTGTCATTATAACCAATGATATAGTGAGTTCAATTCGAATGTTTTTTTTAATCACGAGTATTGGCCTTCAAGTTATACTCAGACGTATTATATCAACTTGTAGAACCATTACGTATACGTATCTACCAATCCATGGTTGATAAATTAAATATGACTGACTGGCTCTACGATACATTGAAAATTGTTTCGTAAACCCAAAAACATACATTTACCATCCAAGAATAAAATATCAATCACAAATTAATAAATGCAATCAACAAAGGGCAATGCATAATACATGCAGCATGCTACCGGTCGCTGTCTATTGAAACGGACGCCTGTTGTGATACAATGATGGCGGGTTGTGATAGCCTGTCACTCTAGGATGACATCTGTCATTGAGTTATTTAGTGCGGAGACGAGATGTTATTTATGTGATAATCATGTTGGTTTTGTAAATGTAGTGCTATTTGGTGGGGACGAGTTGAGAGTTGTTTTTGAGTTGGTTTGATTTTTAGGGTTCCGTACCTCAAAAGGTAAAAAAAGGAACCCTTTAAAGATCACTTTCTTGTCTGTCTGTCTGTCTTTCCGTCTGTCCGTGTGTCATCACCGATTTTCTTAGGAACGGGTGGACCTAGCAATTTGGAATTTTATACCAGATACTGAGGTCTTGAGTCCCTATTAGGTGTATAAAATCAAGGTCCTGAGTTAACACGATATAAAGATATGGCAAATTTAGATTTTCGCGAAAACTTGCAGGTACCAAAATTTACCTTAATTTTCAACTTTTTTTATTTTTCGGATTTATCCCTTTACTCTTGTGCTGTAAGACCTTGCTTTTGACCAAAATTAACAATTCTAGGTCAACCGGAATTACCCTATAGGTTTTCGGATGAAAACCTATATGGTAGTTCCCGTTACCTAATTATGTTGGTGAATGTTTGTACGGAACCTTCGGTGCACGAGTCCGACTTGCACATGACCGGTTTTTTGAAGTAGGTGTCTATGTTTGAAACCAGTATCTTAATTATGTAATAGAAATAAATTTTGGATTATGTCCCAAATATGATGTTGTTGCTGGATGCTAACGCACGGGATCGGTCAATGTGGCGACGCCTGGGAGAGGCCTTTATCCAGCAGTCGATGTCTTTCGGCTGAAATTATGATGTTGCCAGCTCTTAAAAAATGTTTAACCGTCAAGAAATGGTGGAAGATCATGTATTTACCCATGATTTAGCGAAGACTGCAGGCATCCAATACTTTCGAATAGCACGAGACTGGACAATGTGGGATGTGTGTGGCAACGTATGAGGGAGGTCTATTTTCAGTAGCGACGCCTAAAGGGAGGCAGGTTTAGCAAATGGAGGAGATTTGCTTGAAGCCACAAATTCAAATCCACCGCAAAAAAAAAACACAAAACCGCCAAAACCAAAATTTATTTATTCAATTAGGCCATTAAGCGCCACGTTTCAACGTCAAAAATAATTAAAAGTAATAATAATAGATTCTACCGTCCATTCGGAAATGTCGCTTTTTATGGAGAAGAACTAAGAAGAAACTCCACAATAACTCTTTAATAAAAAAAGTGTTTTACTTAAGTATTTGGTTACATTATTCTTGTTGGAAAAATACATATAATATATGTGAGAACGATGTAAAAAGACGTGGACATAAAAGCGTCTCGAGTAAAACAAACAATTAAAATATGCAATACTAGCAGACCCCCGCGGCTTCACTACCGTCAAAACTATAGCCTATGTTACTCGGGAATAATCTAGCTTTACATAGGAGAAAGAATTTTGTAAATCGGTACAGTAGTTTCGGAGCCTATTAGGTACAAACAAACAAAAAAATCTTTCCTCTTTATAATATTGGTATAGAAATAGGTAATTAAACAAGTAAAATTTCACAATTTAAAAAAACCCCGACGCATTTGTCTTGCGAAAACACCCCGATTCAAACAGTAAAATGCCCATAACTTTTGAACGGCTGAACCGATTTTATTGAAACATAGCTAAGAACATTCTCGACAAAATTACCTTTCAAAAAAAAACTAAATCGGAATCAGTTCATCCGTTTAGGCGCTATGATGCCACAGACAGACACACAGATACACAGCAACACACGTGAAACTTATAACACCCCTTCTTTTTCCGGCGGGGGTTAAAAAGACCGAGTTACCCATCGTCACTTTGTTGTGTTCGTGCTCTTTTTCGTATTGACTATTTACATTAATAGTTAAATATAAATGAAATTCCATAGTAACCTATTAAAACAACCCACCCAAATCTTCATCAATTTTAGCCAAATCCTCTGCTTCATAAAGCTCACATTTCGAAAACATAACACACCCGAACCATGCTAATTACGTGGCTCAGTAAAGTGTTAGTACAGCACTAACTTTGAAACCAGTGCGGCATACAAATGAAACGGTGGGTTATCGTTGGAACCGCAGGTGTTATCGTTACTCGTATCGTTAAAAGCGGTTACTGTGGCAACGTTCGATTCGAATAACCGTTATTTATTTCAGCGCGAAGTATCCGATTTTATGTTACGATATCGGGGTTTAGTGTGAATGGTCTTAAGGTAATTGGGTTATGAGTTTCCTGGTTTAAACTTAGAATGGTTTTACAATATTTTTGGAAAATATTGGACAGCTTTAAGTTCGTTTTTACAATGTATTCTTATTCTGTCTTTGGCTACCTTTTATCTACTTGTATGGATGACACTTGGGAAAAGTCTACCTAGAGTTTTTGTTTTTCTGTATTATTTTTGTATATCTTCCAATGACTTCACCCGCTCTGAGTCAAGCGGGAGGGCGTGTCAGACTTTTACTGACTAAAACCCAACCGTGGTGCTTCAGTTGCTTGTGCCAGGGCTGCGGTAACTCTCTTTCAAATTTATCCGCGACCAGATAGCCATCGGCCCTAGCGGACCCCGTCAGTTTTCCTGACATCTCTTTGAGGAGCGCGTGGAACACTACGAGCCGTCGACTCGGGCCTGGTCCTTATGGGACGGTTAGCTACCCATTACTCTAAACGTCGGAAATGCTCCACGAAATTCCATCGGCTGTCGAGGTTGAGTCCCAGGTACTTCATCGTCGAATCGACGCCGGCGCCGGTGTGAACCCCTCCTAAAGTTATTTGGGAACCAGATGGTGGCGCGTTCCGAGGACAATTGAAACACATAGAGGTGCGCTATGGTAGACGCGCATGATGGCGTCCACCGTAGAGCACCCCCTTGTGGAAACCAAACTGGCTCTCCGCCAGATCCGGTCCACCCGCGCCAGCTACCTGACGAGGCGGTCTGCAATTATTCTTTCAAAGAGCTTGCCCAACTCGTCAAGTAGAACGGCTTCTTAATAAGGACTAGTTTACCCGTCTTCCAACGAATTGGGTACTGGCCAAGTTACTGGTCAAAGCATGCGCTTAGGAGCCCCATTAGTCGAGGCCCGAGAGCCTCCAAATCCAGGACCGCGGGCTTTACCAGGTAAGCTGTTGGGTCCTGGAGCGCCATTATTGGAAGCATCGTCGTCGTCGGCAGTGTGGTAGCCTACCTACACCTTGTACGTGATTTGGTGCGTATCTAGTATGGCCATGCGAATGAGTGTAAAGGTCTATCCACACATATCAGGGCCGTGCCAGGGACGTGGACGGAGCGTGCCCCGTCAGGGGCTCAAAAAAAAATCGGTGTGTACGTTTTATATGAACTCGATCACACACGTCCGTGCACAGACCAGTGACGAATCTTCAATGCCTAGGCCCGGCCCTGTCACGTCCCGGGCACGGCCCTTATATATGTGGATAGACCTTAAACCTGTGGTGTAAACAAAGGAAAAAGAGTAGACATGTTAGGATTGTAGCAGATTTTCCCATGGAAAATCCCAAACGTGTGAGTTTATAAGAAGATACTTAAAATTGTCTAGCTTTTCTACTTTTATAAAAATTTAAAAAAATAGCGACTAAAATGAAGTTTCTTTTAATAAAGCTTACTGCTCATTCTTAAATCGTATTAAAATAAATCCTCAAGAGTAATCAGTTTCTACTTAAATGAGGTTAAAAGCTGGGATTGTAGTTTTTCACAGCAACTGTCCGTAGGGACTGGAGAAATATTATTATGTAGATTTATAATAGAAATCTAATTTTAGTACAAATAAAGACAGAACAGATATTATTTTATTTTAAAGTAAAAGGCTTTTTAGATTAAGATTTTTACTACCAGCTGTCTGTTTAATAATAAATTATTTCTTATTTCTTTATTTTAAATCTCCGCCTAAACTTATAGATTTTACCATTAAATTCAAATACTTTACAGTAGGTGCTCTTGTGGTACGTATGTACCAAGGTATTAAATTAGAAGATTCTAGTACCTGATTTTCCGTTTTATATTTTTTAAATTCATCGTGGTAAATTTCTCATTAAATGCAATTCTCAGAAATTCCTAGTCATTATGATTGGTTTCGTATAGAAAAATCCTTAAGAAAATCACAAACAAATCTATTGCAATTGAGATAAAAGAAAATATGGCCCTCGGTTATATTTCAACTGAAGATGATGGTTTCGTCTAGATAAAGCCATGATAAATACCTCACATTGCCTTTCCCACTCACCGTACCAGCTTTTCTCATTCCCTTTTCATTTATTTTTGTAATAATGTGAGAGAAAACATCAAGAGCCTATTAGAGTTATGGTGTTTAATAGAAACATGGTAATGAATAGGCATTGAATTACATTATGCACTTTAAAAAGCCAAAATATGCATGCAAATATGCACTATAAAGGGACTAAATAAGCACAATCAAAATACTTTTGTCATTAGAATTTATGTTCACTGTCACAAAAAAATTATAATTTTTGTGACAAAATACAATTAAATATAATATAAAAAATGTCAAAATTTTGCTCTAGAAAATCTAGAAAAAGATTTTCTTGAGCTAAATTTTGACATTTTTTTTTTGTATTAGGGAGCAAATGACTTCGTCTACTGACTTAATTAGATAGAACTTGAAATTTGTCGAATTTGTGCAGAAACCTTTTCAGGCCAGATATGGTGTTTCATTTAGAACAGTATTTAATTAATAATACAACATCGCTTCTAACAACAACTACTAACACAATCGAATTGAGACTTTTTGGAAAGTCGTTTAATAAGCACTATCAATGAAAAAGTCTCGGTGGCTCAGTAGCTAAGACCTCGCCTGTCGTGCTTAAGGTCGTGGGTTTAAAGCCGGGCAAGTACCAATGTGTCTTTTTCAAATTCATATGTACTTTCTAAGTTTATCTTAGACGTCACAGGCAACGGTGAAGGAAAACATCGTGAGGGAACTTGGACTTACATAGTTAATGTAAGTCTGAAATAGCCAAGACAGAGGCCTGTGGGGTTTTCCAGAGGCGGCTTAATTAACTCTGACACCAGAGGTGGCCACACCTCACGAAAAGAAGAATGAAAAAGTTTTAAAATATTGGTACATTATAAAATTAGGGTCTTTTTTTATAATGTACCCATTTTGCATATGCAAACATCACATCATCATGAGTATATTAGAGGTAGTTTGAAAGTGGCGCCAGTAACAGAAAAGTTAAAAGGAAACCGTTTATCCTGGTATGGTCATGTGATGAGGAAGGATGAAACGCATGTTACTAAAAGAGTTATGAATATAGATGTGAATGGATGGAGAGGGAGGGGACGGCCAAAGAAAAGATGGATGGACTGTGTGAGGAGTGATATGAAAGAAAAGGGCGTCAGTGATGGAGTGACGGCGGACAGGATGGTATGGAAGAAGAAAACGTGTTGCGCCGACCCCAAGTAACATGGGATAAGGGCAGGACGATGATGAAACATCACATCATCATCAGCCTATTAATGTTCCCACTGCTGGGACACAGGCCTCCTCTCTATGAGAGGGAATGGGCCGTAATCCACCACGCGGGCCCAGTGCGGGTTGGTGGATGTCACATGTCTTCGAATTTTTGGTTCTAGGACATGCCGGTTTCCTCACGATGTTTTCCTTCACCGTTTTGAGAGCAGTGGTGAACAAATAATTTACACAAAGTAAAGCGCCTGCCTAGGCTCGAACCCATGACCTACAACTTGTAAGTCGCGGCCGATACCACTGAGCCACCACTGCTCGCCCAATGCAAACATGCAAATGCATATTATAATTCGAGGTCCTCTGATGAAAATGAATGATTGATGACATTGATGGCCATCTGATTAAGACAAATACCCAGGTCGAGTTACATTTAGTACTTTTACCTAATCATAATCAAGGCCCGCAAGCGACCCGCCTACGTGAACTGTGTGTCTCGCATCCAGCAGACGCCCGTAGCCCAGGTCAATAGTCCACTATGTGGAAAGCCTACCAAAGCTAAGCCTTCTAGCATACGGTATCCACTCCAGAATCATTCATCGTTCTCCGAGCAATATGGACATGTAAATTAACCAATTCTGCATCACGGTAGAAATTATTGGTACAGTAAAGAATTAGGTACTTCTATAATAAATGCTTTCACGAAGATTTTTTTCTACAAATAATAAATTACAAGACTTGCCGAACCAATAGGTATTAATATTTCTATTAGAAAATCATTTTCACATAGACTCGAACAACGTCGCAAAGAATATTGAATATCCTCAGTGGCGTTTACTGAAAGTATCAAGTACGTCCGGGAAATTCATTTCCGGTCACGTACAGAGTTCCGGCCAGTGACTAAGGAGCTGATGGAATAAAGAACTGTTTCTATTTTATAAATATTTGTTAGTAAAATGTCACAAACAAGAAAACGAGATAAAAAATTTACATTTTCTGGAAGCAATTTTTGTTAAACAATGAAATACTTGTAATTTTATAAATTTCGGAAAATCTTTAATATTGTAATGGATAGGTACTTCACGAGTATACATTTAGAACAATTATCCTACACTACAAAAAATACTTGCCTATTGAGCACGAAGTATTTTTAAAACTAATACTAAATTAGTTTTGCAGCGAGCAGGAGAGCAGCGCTGGCCCAGTGGTAACGGCCGGGACTTACAAAAAATCAAAGACATGTGACAGCTTGTGACTAAATAATAACAGCCGCACGGCAGGCTTATTACGTATCTTTTGCAAGAGCAAAGCGATAGCGATTATTGCGCAATAATTGCTCTTCAATACAAAAGTTTTACAGATGTTTTTTTTTTTTAAATAAGTGCATTTGACAAACAGCGAGAGATTAGCAAACGATTGTGTAGGACCTACCATAACTACACTGCAGGAACTTCCGACTTTTATGACAAAAAGCGTTTGATCGCTATCGTTTTGCTCTTGCAAAAGATACGTAATAAGTGGGTCGATCTACAAGGTTAAGCAACGCTTACCGAGGTCGGTCTGTGGATGGGTGACCATCTTTACATAGCAAGCTTCTTCCGTGCCTCGACAAGCACGTTAAGCCGTTGGTCCCAGCTGTCATTTGAAGATCTTTGACAATAGTTACGGGTAGTCACAAGAGGTATCGTGTTACCCAGTTACTGGGTTGTGGAGGTCAGATAGGCAGTCGCTCCATGTAAAACACTGGTACTCAGCTAAATCCGGTTAGACTGAAAGCCGACCCCAACATAGTTGGAAAAAGGCTGGGCAGAAGATGACACTAAATTAGTTTTGCTCCATCTCTATTATCTTATAAAATTGAATACCAATGAGGCACTGGTTAAGTCAAAGCTCCAGAGCCTTGAACATCGGTCTTTTATCGGTTGCATTTCGGGGAGTGTGCGATGGAATTGCATTATCTAATTCCGCCTAGCCCGTTTCATAATCGGACTACAAGACGTACAGCGATGCGCCATCGGTGTAAATATGTATTAATAAAAGGGTTTCTGTATTAAGATAAATCACTTTTATTAGGTATTAATTCAACCTACGACATTGCTGTGGTTCCAGGATGCAGAGAGAAGAGAGCTTACCATAGACGACTTACATCATATTCTAAAACCATAGATTAAATACTCAATTAATATATTACATCTCCCTTTTCTTCAGTTAGAGTAAAGATGATATTTTTATAAGAATTAGTAGGATAATAGTATTCTAATATATATATTTATAGCAGTATGATTCAATTAGTTATCTTATGTATTTATCAAATATAATTGCTGTAGATTTAATTTTGTGTATCATTAGTAATAATCAAGCAATGCAATTAAATAAATACATAAGTATTTATTAGACAAAGTAAACTAAAGATAATCAGACAAATAACTAGGTTTTCTTACATTTCTGCCTGATCTAGTTACATACTCACTAACTGTATTTTCTGAATCAATTTTACTATCAGATGCCATGTCTGTAATTTCTGTATCATTAACTCTATCTATGTTATCTTCATTACAATCAGTATGACCCTCATCTATATCTACCTCCTTTTTTATAATAAATTTATCAGTATTTTTACTCTCTATTATATCCCTTCTATTTCTGTCTAACCTTTTACCTTTTTCAGTCAAAACTGTGTATGAATTTGGACGTTCATTCCTATGTAGAACTTGAGCATATGATAATGGTTTTTTGCTTGTTTCATCTGATATAAGAACTTTTTGGTATTTAGCTAAATGCTTCAATTTTCTTGTGTTTCTTTGATCATAGTATACTTTTTGTTTCAATGCATTCTTATACAATTTTGACTGCACATTACAATTTTCATAATTTTCTTTATCATTATGACATATAGTAGGCAACAATCCTTGAATTTTTCTCCCCATTAACAATTCTGAAGGACACTTATAATTTAATTCTTTAGAAATAGGTGTATTTCTGTATTCCAGCAATGCTAAATATTTGTCTTTTCCTTCATAGTCTGCTTTTTTAAATATATTTTTAACAGTTTGTACAAATCTTTCCGCTAACCCATTAGATTGGTGATGATATGGACTACTGGTTTTATGAACAAAATTCCACTCTTTGGCAAACTCCTTAAATTTATAGCTAACATAGTTAGTACCATTATCTGTATATAGTATATCTGGTATGCCAAATCTACAAAAATTGGTTTTGATAATTTTAATTGTGTTTTCTGTTGACAAGTTTGAAAGTTTAATTACTTCAAAATATTTACTAAAATAGTCTACAATAATAATATATGGATCTCCATTATAATAAAATACATCACTTCCTACTACAGACCATGGTCTATTGGGCATTTCTCTTATAATCATTGGTTCTTTACTGTTGTTCTTTCTAAATCTTTCACAAACAGAACATTCCAAAACACTTTTTTCAATATCTTTACTCATTTTAGGCCAGTAAATACATTCCCTTGCTCTTGATTTACACTTTTCTATGCCTAGATGGTTGTAATGGATTCTTTGTAACATATCATTTCTCAGAGACTTTGGTACCACTAAACAACTATTTTTAAAAATTAAATTGTCATAAACAAATAGCTGTTCTTGAAAATTGAAATATGGTTTTAGAGGTTCTGGTATTTTATCTACTCTATTTGGCCAACCATTATTTATATATTCTAGTAGTAATTGTAAATCTTTATCTTTTCTAACTTCTTCTTTAAATAGATTGTATTTATAGTTAGATATACTTAAGTTAGTTTTCACCATACTAACCTGACACTCATACAAGTCTTCAATAACAATGTTTTCTTCTGACATATTATTAACATCTCTAGACAATGTATCTGCCAAGAGTAATTCTTTACCTGGCTTATATTTTACAACCAAATCATATTTTTGTAATTGCATTCTCATTCTCTGTAACCTTAATGGTATTTCACACAGAGGTTTATTAAATATGGACTCTAATGGCCTATGATCAGTTTGTACTAGGACAGTTTTACCATAAATAAATTGATGGAAACGAGTGCAACCAAAGACTATGGCCAGTAGTTCCTTTTCAATCTGAGCATAATTTTTCTGTGTATTGGTCATAGCTTTAGAAGCATATGCAACTGGCAAGTTGCTTTGTAATAACACTGCTCCTAATGCATCTTTTGAAGCATCAACAGAGACAACACATGTTTTATCTGGGTTGTAAAATTGTAATACTGGCTCAGATGTCAATATTTCCTTAAGTTCACAAAATGCCACATCATGTTCCCTGGTCCAATTAAACTCTGAACCTTTTTTAATTAATTGTCTTAATGGGTTACACACCTGAGACATAGATGGAATAAACTTTGCTATATAGGTTATCATCCCTAATATTCTTTGAAGTTCTTTAACATTTTTAGGTTTTTCTAGATTCAATATGCTTTCTATTTTCTTTGGGTCTGGTTTTATTCCTTCCTGACTCAAAATGTGACCAAGATATGTAATTTCAGACACCCCAAATTGACATTTACTAAAGTTTAACTGAATACCATTTTCTTTTGCTTTTTCTAGTACTTGTCTAAGTATTTTATCATGTAACTTTTTATTTTCTGCATATATAACAATGTCATCGATAAATACCTCACAACCTTCAATTGACTCAAATAACTGACAATACTGCCTATGAAAAATCTCTGGTGCCGATGACAGTCCATAAGGTAGTCTCTTAAAACAATATCTTCCATAAGGAGTACAGAAAGTGCAAAGCCTTGAACTATCTTCATTTAATTTCACATGAAAAAATGCTGTTGAAGCATCTAATTTACTAAATATTTTTGCCCCTGTCATCTTAGCGGACACTTCATCAAAAGTAGGCAATTTAAAGTGTTCACGTTTAATACAATTATTTAAAGTACTAGGGTCTAAACATAGACGAATTTGACCACTGGGCTTTTTGACAATCACAATATTGCTGACAAATTCTGTGGGTTCAGTGACTTTTTCTATAACACCTAACTTTTCTAATTTTAACAGTTCTTTTTTTAGAGGTTTATGTAAAGCTATCGGTATACTTCTTGGTGGACAGATTCTTCCCATGCTGTTTTCTTTTAATTTTATAGAATATTCTACTCCCTTCAATGCACCAATTCTATTTTCATCAAATAACTCTTTATACTCACTAATCATCTCACTGTAGTTACTATCAATTTGTTCCTTTTTTATTTTATTCAAGTATTTTCTTTCTATAATGCCTAATTTTAATACTGTACTATGACCTAACACTGGACAAGATTGTTTGTTATTTACTACATGAAAAATTTGTGTCACATTCTTATCATTGATTAACTTGCATTTCAACGTAATAGTACCAACACAGTTTATTAAAGAACCATCATAGTTATATAACTTATTCAAATTTTCTCTAATCATGCCCTTGCATTTCAACTTTTCTACATAACTCAGGGGTAACACATCACAATCACTCCCTGTATCTATTTTGAAGTCTATAATTTTGTTATTGATCTGAAGAGCTTCTGTTAAACATTTGGTTACACTACCTACCATAATCATACCTAACACAGGATCATCGTCAGACTCACTTTCACTATTTCTATTTATCATTTTCACTTTTTTATTTCTACACATTTTAGCATAATGCCCGTATCCATTGCAGAATTTACACTGAGCTTTGTAGGCTGGACACCTAAAACCATGCTTGTAGCCACACCTGTAACAAGTTCTTTCTTCTTTAGAAGTTGACTGTTGCAGAATATCTGATTTTGTCTCTTGATGTATCCCTTTAGTATTCTTCTTTGCTTTTCTTGTATTTATCACTGCTCCAACTGTATTTTCTTCGTCTTGTAATTGTTTCACCTGTCTGTTAGCCATTTCTGAGGATTTGCATATTTGTATACATTTCTTTAAGTCCAGATTCTGTTCTTTGAGTAATCTTTCTGCGATTTTCGCGTCTCTAATGCCTCTAACTATTTGATCTCTTATGAGACTTTCTTTTAAATCCCCAAAACAGCAATCCATTGATAGCGACTTCAGCGACGTCACGAACTCGTCAAACGTTTCATTGTCTTTCTTTTCTCTTTTGAAGAATGTATGTCTCACCATTGTTTCGTTTTGAAATGGTGTACAGTAGGACTCGAATTTTCCCAGTACCCCTTCAAGCGTCTCGTCCTCTCCCTGCTCCTTTTCAAACGTGTTGTATACCTCTAGACCTTCATCACCAATTGTGTGTAATAGCAGTGCTACCTTTTGGTCGTTGGTAATAACTTTTTTACTTTCATAGCCACTAGCCTTATAGTAAAGCATAAATTTTTGCTTGAATCTTTTCCAATTTTCTTTCAGTTCGCCATGAAATTGCAATGGCGGAGGTTGTTTGAGGTTTTCCATTTTATTGTGACAATGATAGTATTACTAGGTTACTTCATAAACATTTGTCACTTACCGGCTGCGCCATGTAAATATGTATTAATAAAAGGGTTTCTGTATTAAGATAAATCACTTTTATTAGGTATTAATTCAACCTACGACATTGCTGTGGTTCCAGGATGCAGAGAGAAGAGAGCTTACCATAGACGACTTACATCATATTCTAAAACCATAGATTAAATACTCAATTAATATATTACAATCGGTACATGGTGGGCATCCCACCCATAGGCACTAAACGTTTTGGAAATACTTTTATTATGCGTACAGCTAAGGAGTGGAATTCTGTCGGAGTCTGTGATTCCCGATAGCTACAATCTAGGGGTCTTTAAGTCAAGAGTGAATAGGTTACTTCTAGACAAGCGTGCTTCACCGTTGACCACATCATCACTTACCATCAGGTGAGATTGTGGTCAAGCGCGAGTCTATAAAAAAAAAACGGCCAAGTGCGAGTCGGACTCGCGCACGAAGGGTTCCGTACCATTATCACAAAAAGGCAAAAAAAAAACACGTTTGTTGTATGGGAGCCCCCCTTAAATATTTATTTTAGTCGTGTTTTAGTATTTGTTGTTATAGCGGCAACAGAAATACATCATCTGTGAAAATTTCAACTGTCTAGCTATCACGGTTCATGAGATACAGCCTGGTGACAGACTGACAGACAGACAGACCGCGGAGTCTTAGTTATAGGGTCCCGTTTTTACCCTTTGGGTACTGAACCCTAAAAAAACAAGATTGTAACAGTTATATTAACCAATTAAAATACTAGAGTAATGATATAATAATAATTAATTTATTTGAACCACAAGAACGTTATTTATTCAATATTAACACCTTAACTGCCAAGTGACCGACAAACAATACATTTTCAATTGTGTCTCATTGCCTGGCAGTTAAGGTGTTAAAATTGTATTATAGCATGCAAAATGTATAACCAAGCAAGACTGAGTTAATTCCGTCTTGCATGTATAAACTATGTTAAAGTTAACGTAATCTTGCATGTGTAGGTACCATCACCGTAGCTGCTACGTCTTAGATTAGATTAGCAGAGATGCTGTTTCTATAAGATTATGTTGCGGAGTTAGATTATTTTATCAAACGAACGGGGAGGAATCTTTGGTTATTGAATACTCAGCTTCGTTATATATTAAATATTTGTTTAGGAACCTAATTCCAGCAGAACCCAGTTTTGTGAGTTTTAATATCCAAAGTCCAGTTATCTGTAGTAATATTTTAAAGAAATAATATAGTTTAATAATTTAATTTAATATTAATAATTAATTTGCTTTAACAGTGAGAAATACATACATTAGTGTTTGAAGTGTCCCTTTAGGGGAATGATTGTCTGTGTTAGAACACTTCGCTCTTCTGAAGCTTGTTTTTACATTAATTAGGTGGTATTCCTACTTAAAATTTGAAGAGTAATTGTTCGTTTACATATTTGTAAAAGGTTATCTCTGCTATACGTAAGTACGGTGCTCAATGTTACCTTTGGACATTGACTCAGCACTAGGTATATGGTAGGTTAGGGTTGTAGGGCTTATAGGTCTTAGGGTTGTAGGGACTGTTAGACTGTTTGGTCTGAGTAGGTCCTTAACTTATCATATATTTCCATGTAATGTCACTACCTTAATATTACTACAGCCTTACGTGACTTATGTTAGGGTGGGTGACGTACGTACTGTAATGAGCCCTCCTGCCCTCCTGCTATAGATTACTTCTCCATTCTTGAATCTCTCTTTGAATCTGTTTTCTCAGAGTACAAACATCACATAGTCATGGGTGATTTTAACACTGACCTTTTGAAGGATAACCCGCGATCACGTAAACTGAGAGCAATCCTGGAGTCGTCGAGTCTGTCACTCCTTCAACTTAATCCGACTCATCATAACTTTGACTCAAACGATTCCTGGCTTGATCTCATGATTGCATCTTCTGTGCATCTCGTTGCCAACCACGGTCAGGTCGCTGTGCCTGGTTTATCCAGACACGATCTCATTTACATGTCCTACAAAATTAAACCCCCTAAGCAGCGGCCTGCGATTGTTTTTATCCGGAATTTCGTAAGATTAAATAAAGAAAAGCTCAATAGTGATGCACATGCCCTGGATTGGGTTGATATTGCCCAGTCATCTTCAGTGGATCAGAAAGTTGAAATATTTAACAGATATATACTCCAGCTCATGGACACGCATGCGCTACTGAGGGCTGTTCGAGTCAAGCGCCCCCCAGCTTCATGGATAACCCCTGGAGTTCGGATGGCAATTTGACGACGAGACCGGGCTTTTAGAAAATATAGGCGGGACCGCAGTGAGGAGAACTGGATCCGGTATAAGTTGGCTAGAAACCGCTGCAACCAGATGGTAAGAACATCAAAACGCCGATACATTTGTGAAAATGTCCTCAACTCGTCACCAGCTGATATTTGGAAGTTCTTGAAATCGCTTGGCATAGCAAAGTCCCCTTCTAGTATTGTTTCTCTTAATCTGCCTTTAGATGTTCTGAATAATCATTTTTCAACGTCCGCTACGCTTGCGGCTGACGTCAAAAATAAAACTATCGCTGATATTACTTCCAAGCCAATGCTTTCTCCTGACTCTTTTTCGTTCTCCACCGTGACTAACGTTGAGGTCCTCAAATATTTTACCTCAATTAAGTCTAGGGCTGTGGGCTGTGATGGGGTCAGTCGAACTATGTTATCTTTTATGATTGAGAACTTAATTCTAATTATTACTCACATCATCAATTCATCGCTGCAGAATGGTGAGTTTCCTGCAATGTGGCGTAAGGCTTACATTATCCTTCTTCCTAAAATTCCCAACCCGGGTTTGGCTATTTACTACAGACCGATCTCCATTCTCCCTTTCCTTTCTAAGACCCTAGAAGCAGTTGCTCTTAAACAAATATCCTCTTACGTCTTCAAGAATAACCTGTTGTCCAATTGCCAATCCGGTTTTCGGCCTGGCCACAGCACAGCCACAGCTCTGCTTAAAGTTACTGAAGACATAAGGGACGGTTTGGAGAATTCGAAGTTAACGGTGCTGGTTTTAATAGATTTTTCCAATGCATTTAACACCGTTGATCACGACATTCTCCTGGCCATTCTGTCTCAAATTGGGGTCTCTTCGTGGTCACATCATATCTTCGTGGTCGCCAGCAGGCTGTGCGTGCTGATCAGGATTGCTCTGACTGGTGCGACTTGGTAACTGGTGTTCCACAAGGCGGTATACTCTCTCCTCTTTTATTCTCTTTATTTATAAACTCCATTACTGTTATCCTTAAATGTTCTTACCATCTGTACGCTGATGACTTGCAACTTTACGCTCAATCAGTCGTTGCCAACATTGACAATTGCATTTCATTACTCAATGCTGATCTTCGAGCTATCAGTGAGTGGTCTGGCAAATTTGGAATTTCTGTTAACGTTGGGAAATGTCAGGCCATCCTCATTGGTAGTTCGTACTATTTGAGAAGTGTGAACACTGGCCAACTTATGCCACTGATGTACGAGAATTCCGTCATTTCTCTTTCACCTCATGTAAAAGATTTAGGTCTGTACATTGACGACAGTTTTAGTTGGAATAAACACGTGGCTCACGTGAGCCAGAAAGTCGCGTTCTCGCTGCGGTCTCTCTATAGATTCAAGCATTTCCTCCCATCCAGCACCAAAATCACTTTGGTCCAGTCACTTGTGCTTCCCATTATCGACTATGCTGATGTTTGTTATCCTGATCTATCCCAAGAACTTCTAAATAAATTGGATCGACTTCTCAACAATTGTATTCGCTTTGTTTATGGCCTTCGTAAATACGATCACATTTCTTCCTTCCGTTCTCAGCTTAAATGGCTTCCTATCCGCCTCAGGAGGTCCCTCAGATCTCTCTGCTTGCTCTTCACTATTATGAACGATCCTTGTGCTCCCGATTATCTAAAAACTTATTTTAAAGTATTGGGCAGTTCTCACAGTCGTAACCTTCGAGCTTTCAAAAATCTACTCCTCCAAATTCCTTCACACCGCACCGGTTTTATGTCCAATTCATACACTGTGACAACAATAAAACTCTGGAACGCGCTACCCTTTGGCATTAAAAACGCTGAAAGCAAGTTTACTTTTAAAAGAAAGGTTCGTGACCACTATTTGAGTCAGACTAAATAGCTCTCATCTAGAGGTAGAAGTCTAGTCATATTAATTATAAATAGGTTTCTCGTTTATTTATTTTTTGATTGGTATATATTAGTCTATTTTTATTTGTATATGTGTATTATTATATGTAAGTATATACATTTTCGTATACAAGTTGTTTTTTTTTAATATTATTTTGTTGTACCCATTCACATCGTTGTCCTTTATAACCCAAAGGTTGACTGGTAGAGAATGCCTTGTGGCATTAAGTCCGCCTATGTACCACTATTGTACATGAAGTTTAAATAAATAAATGAGGTTACATGGGTTCCGCACCTCTGATTATTTTTTAATGGCTGAATATACTTTAAAGAGTCATTCGTATTTAGAATGGTTAGATAGTTATAAATTGTCACGTCGCTAGAGCGCATAGGCGCGTCGGATTTGATAAATAATTTTAAAATATAATGAATAAATGGGACAGGAATATTGGAAAAACAGTAACAACCTTGCAGGGTTGTATTACTAAAATATTAAACAATAACATTTGTTCTATGAACTTTAAAAATTCAACAACAAAAAACAGCTGATCCATACATCCTGGTGAGTTATGCGAGCATAAATGTATGAATTAGTAATAAAGGCCTGCAAGGTTTTTAGTGTTTTACTAATAACCCATTATAGGTATGAATGAGACTATATCAAAGAATCAACTGCCATATCACTTATCAGTTATATTCCAACTATATATTTTTTCTTTTTGATACAAAATAATTCGAAAAAGTTACGATTATTTATGTAAAATACCCTGACGCGAAATATCAACGTCTCATTTTTGTTGCTTTAAATAATTATGAATAATTGGTTAGAATGAAAATGAATTGCTCGTATTTATCAATGAAACTTACAGATATACATCGAGGGTCTAGTGTTAGAATGTTGTACGGTTAGCAAACAAAATAAAGATTCTTCATACGTACGGGTGACAATTTTTTACCTAAACTTATTATGATTGATGATATCTTCGAAGCTATGCATTTTTGGACCACATATTCTTGACAACATAGTTACTGGCTGTTTGTAAATATTTTATAAGTAAGATTTTAAAATGTTATGTGTTTGAATAGGGGTCATTACTTGGTTCTTTGCAGAGAGTCTTCTAATAATTTTACGGTCGCGCTATCCATGATTTATCAAATATTATTACAAGTCCATTATTGTTCAGTTTATGTACATCCATGTGAATAGTGTAAATATAAAAGAGACTTGAAGTTGTGCAGTTTTACTTCTGGTATCAAAGAGTCGAAACAAATTGAAAGGGATAAAATTCAATTCAATTTTAATTTTAGAATTTTTTGTATTATTTTTACTTATAGAATACAACCCTAGAGTAATGGGATTTATAAAAAACACGTTGTATAATGCAAATATCGCGTAGGTATAAATTCAATACCAATAATTCTTACACAGATAGAAAGCGTTGTGTACACTATCACTTTGTGCCATAGGCTACATATTATCTCGAAATAAAATGCACGTTGCCAGTGGAATAGATCACGGGACCGAATATGCAAGATAAAGCTCCATTCACACATGATAAAAACGGTTTTATAAAAAAGCTCTCTTAAAATGATCACCCTTTCTAAGCATCGCAATGGGACCTTAAAGCACAGGCGCCCTCTGACTTACCACTTTCGATTCTTACTTTTCCGTTGTTCGTAATAATAAAAATATAAGAAATCCCTTCACTTGAACGATATATTACTGCCTGCGGAAACATAAAAACTATGGAGGATGCACGGATTTGGGGTGCAAGGGTCCCCCAGATCAGATTTGTTTTTAAAGAATTTGCTTACGTATCTTAGGAATTTATCATTTTAATGTGACGTTTTTGGAGAGAGGATGTACGCGAATTTTGAAATAATAAAATTAGCATGTCGCCTTTAATCTTGATTTATTGATAGGATGGTTGTTTCTTATAAAGTAAAAACCGTCCTATTTTTTAAGTTGTTTAAAAAATAACGTTTTTTTTTTTGAGGAGCTCGTGGCTATATAATAACTGCCGCACTGGTCGTTCATCAAGGTTAAGCAAAGCTTGATGAGGTCGGTCCGTGGATGGGTGACCATTTCAACATACCGAGTTTCCTCCGTGCCTCGGAAAGCACGTTAAGCCGTTGGTGCCGGCTGTCATTTGAAGATCTATGACAGTCGTTACGAGTAGTCAGAAGCTTGAGATCTGCGGCAGTCTAGCCAAGGGGTATCTGTTACTCAGTTACTGTGTTGTGGAGGTCAGATAGGCAGTCGCTCCATGTAAAACACTGGTACTCAGCTGAATCCAGTTAGACTGGAAGCCGACCCCAATTTAGTTCGGAAAAGGCTAGGCAGATTGATTAAAAAAATAACGTATTTTCACAGATAATATTATAATGAAAATATTTGGATAAAAAATATTTTGACACTTTTTATGAAATATCTATGTGTACTTTAAGACTCAAGGAAATTATGTATTCTGTTAAAAGCTTACAGCTAGCTACAATTAATAAAATTCTTTTAAACGAATGAAACGAATAAAAAAAATCGTGTCAAACCCTATGTTAGTGCAAAATGAAAGAAAGAAAGAAAGATAATTTGACAGGTTTTCAGGCTTAAGTATAGCTTGACACATACTCAACTCATTCTTAACCTCAAATACTTAAATCAGAAATTACGGACGGTAAAAGAAATTAAAACTAATGACAGTTTTAATTTCTATTACCGTCCATAATTTTTGCCAGTTTCAGATGGAAAAACCCAATACCTCATATTAGCTCAGCAGTAGAAAGAACGAAAAAATAATATATATAGCATAAAATTAAACAATAATAAATATAAAAAAACCCGTGCGAGACCAAAAACGCTAATATCTCAGCATGTGCAGGGATACCCAAAAAGGAAATAACTCGCGGTGGTAATAGCGCTTACTGCTACCAAACCTGAGAGTCAAAGGCGGATAAATGAATTGTATGTAAAATATTAACCTCCAAATCCCTACCTGTATCTCAGCAGTTATTCCAACATCACTGGCATAGGGGTGCGTCGCGTTAACAGGATGTTTACTTTCCTCTGTAGATAAATGTGCAGTGGCTGAGGTGGAGGGTTAATATCTTCTTGTTGACAGTATCTTGATAGATGTGGTGATGAGGTACTGGTAGTACAGTATTAATTTGTATTGGTTGTTGAAGAATAAATAACTGTTTCACCGCTTGATTATTTTAGTACAGACTCCAGATATAGTGAAATTCCAGCAGCGCAAACGATTAAAAAATACCAAAATTTACCTATGGGATTGATGCTGTTACCGAAACGTTAATAGGTCAAAACCAAACATTTTGACTAAGTTAGAGTAGAGTTTCACTTGACCTAGTCACTGGCATATCATTTCGTTCAAAATAATTCTGTCCCATTTAAAAAAAAATTATGCTCTCATATTGGATGAACGATTTTGATACGCACTTCTGCTTAACCCTTCCATAAGTTCAGATGTAATGTTATAAACTGGTAGATAGTGAACGGGCAGTAGCTCCGTACACTGAGATGTATTATGTAGATGGACGAATCACACGGGATGTGTACAGGAAATAAAATCACTGTTAAGTGTCCGTTAATAATTGACAGTTTATTAGTAAAAACATTGAAATATATAATACATAAAGTATGTTACTAGTGGTGGGCGCGATAGCCTAGTCAGCGAATGTACAGAAGTAATAGGCGTATTAGCAAATGCCTGTTCAGGTGAAAACTAAAACAATACATATCATTTGGCGATGCTCGTACAGCTAGTCTAAGCCACAACGTCTAAATGGAATAAAATTGTATACTATTCTTGGAACTTCTATGGATGAAAATTTGATACAAATATTGACATCTGCCAGAAACAAAACAACGAAAAGAAACAATTTTTTTAACGTCATTCACAGTTTAAACGATGTCAAACAAGAGTTAAGTACATAATTCAACTCCTACCCACACTCATAACACAAATTGCATCAACAATGATCACAACCGGAATCAAACACAGCTGACATCCCACAGCATCCTCTCTGACATTACTGCAACATGTTCACTTTGTGCCGCAAAAACCGACATGGACATTTGGATTTATTAGGCTGCTTGTATACATTGGACCCGAGACTAGCGGAGCTGTGCGGAGCTAGAAAAACTCCAACTAAAAGAGTTTCAAGAAATTTACGTCTCCTTTATGCGATTAGAATATTATTTTAATCGCAAATTGTGTTGTTGCTTTGTTCGCTTACTTCTTTGGCTCGTAAGGCTTGTCACTCTTCCACTGTGTATCTCTCCTCCTCCCCCCTTCAGAACAAAGAGACACAACTCAACGAGATCACTTTTTTAAGATTTACACTTTTATTTTTACTTTTTTTGCAGCCAAAGGTACGCAGAATTATGTTTGATAATTGTTTCGGTTTCCACTGCATTTTCACCTGTACTGTATTTTTGTAATTCTACGTTTCAATGGACGGTACAATGCCTCACTCTTCTCTGCTTTCCTAAAAAGAAGTTTAGGAAAACATGAATCAATAGTATTCCACTAAATTCAAGCCACTCCCGCTTCAGTGAACAGGGACACACCGCTTCAGTCGCTCGCTCTTCTTCGCTCACTTGCTACGCTTCATTAGCCAGGCAGCCTTATCTCCGCTCATCATGAAACTGAAACAAAGTTAGGTTTAAATTACAACATCACATCACATCACATCATCAGCCTATTAATGTTCCCACTGCTGGGACACAGGCCTCCTCTGTGTGAGAGGGAAAATACAAATTAGAGTTTATTCCAGAGACAATGTTACTACTCTGTAATGTTTGACTAGTTTCGGGGTATATTGTTTGGAGTTCGACGAATCGTGTTTCTTTGATACCTATTAAATTAGTTAATCGGTTTGATGTTCGATTACTTCAATTAAAATGGTTGCTGGAATGAAATAGTTATTAAGAGAAATCCTTTAGCTACTTATGTTAATTATTATTTCCTGTAATAATATAACAAGTGTTTAAAATTCTCAATAGCAGCTCAGAGTGAAGATAGATAATCTCGTCCCGTATTTCTTATATTTAGCTGGCCTACTGAGGCCGCCATATAGCAGGCTCCATACATCATCATCATCATTTCAGCTGAAAGACGTCCACTGCTGGACATAGGCCTCTCTCAAGCGTCACTACACTGATCGGTCCTGTGCGTCCTTCCGACGCTATGTCTTCCGGTATGCGGTTGCCACTTCAGAAATTTTCGGCCCCAACGGCCATCAGTTCTGCGAGAAATATGCCCTGCCCACTGCCACTTAACCTTGGGGTCTTTAAGTCAATAGTAAATAGGTTTCTTCTATGCAAGCGTGCTTCACCATAGACCACATCATCGCTTACCATCAGGCTAGATACTGGTACTGATACAATTCTTCGGGCTATGTCGGTATCCTTGGTTCTCGGATGTCTTCATTTCTGATTCGATCACGTAAGGAAACTCCGAGCATAGCTCTCTCCATTGCACTTTGGGTGACTTGAAGCCTTCTGATGAGGTCCATTGTGACCGACCACGTCTCTGTCCCGTAAGTAATCACTGGAAACACACTGATCATAGACTTTCGTCTTGAGACACTGTGGTAAGTTGGACGAGCCTAATACCGCGCCGTAGCCATACAAAGGAGAATATTGTACAAGATTTGTGCTATTATTTTGGTAAACATTAAAGTGTATTCTATTTATCTAAGTTTGTTTTCTCTTCCAAGAATATCCGCTTGATGTGACATAAATTCCATAAACAGTCCAATTTCTGATCATACCCGCAAATAATTTGCAACAATAATTTCCACAGAACACAACGATCTGTAAACAGTGCCCAGTAATATTGTGTACATCGATAGTCTTGTTTGCGTTAAACCTAACCAATTTGTAATTCGGTAAATGGATTTTGAATTTCCTAAATAACACACTGTAGTCCTATGATGTAGTCATAATTTGTGCCTAGTGTATTTGCCGGAGGTTTATATAGTCTGAATTTGGCGAGTTAGTTTGAAATTTTGAAACTAGGGGTAATTTGGCGGCTGGAGAACTGGCGGTAGTTGTCTAATGGTTGGCTTAGTACTACACTAAGGATGTTTGCTTGTGATACCGCAGAAGTCGTTAAAGTCAACAAGGGTGAGGTTGGTTCTCATTGAGTTCAAGGACTTGGGTTGAAACAGCTTTGTTTCAGCGTTGATATTATTGGACGTATATAATTTAGTTTTTATAGAATGGGTACTTAACAAAGAAGAAATCTTACTGTGAAGGACAAGTAAAGGGTGAAGCATTAAGTAATATATACGCTTACATTAAGTTCCATTCTTTGGTTATGCTGAAAATAAAGATGAAAGATAAGCGCTTAGTGTTACATATCGGAATAATCTGGAGCGGATGGTATCCTATAGTACATCAAGCGATCCAATCGAAACTTCTTCTGACCCGAACAGCAATAGAAGTTCCGAGTCAAGACTTGCTGGCAAATAAAGCAATCAAGTACTAAAGATTTCTGTTGATACAGTTACTTTAAACAAATAAACAAACCTTCAAAGGACGAAGACAGAACCATGACCAACAAACAAATGAATGATACGAATTTGCAAACCAAATCGAGTGATTCGGGGATACATGGCCGATTGCTACAACTCCTTTTTGTTGGTTAAACAAATTCGTCTCATGACCCTTATGGCTTTAGCTATAAACATTTTTATGTTGACATCATAATATTGTTTTATTGTTAGAAAATTTACGATCATCCCCTCTGTGGCTTGTGTGATCCCGTATGGCGATGAATAATCTTCCTCTGATTTGTTCGTTTGATTTGGAAGAGTAAATTCGAGTGTTTGGATGAAATAATGATACGTATGTTTACGATGCAACTTTGTTTAGTAGAGAGTTGGTATAGTTGAAATGGAAATTAAGGTTGATCGAGATTATGCAAGGATAGACATTAACGTCTGTCAACGCTGATGATTATAAAGATATGATACAACATTTACGGACGGCAATGTCTCATTCGGCCTCACACAATGAATTTACTTTGATAGTTCAACTAAATTCACTGCGCCCTTTCAAGCAGACGAACTTTTAAAACATACTAACTAGTACTAAGCTAGACTCTGATTCTTTTCAAAATCGTGATAGAGAGTGGTTGTTGTACAAATTCGGTCGCCAGATAATTATTGCCTTTAATACTTATTATATCTGTATCTTCCTCTTGATCAGAATAGTTAATTTCTATATCTATAGATAGAGAGAGTATATAGTAGAGTAGTATCTACACTTGCAAGGTTTGACCATACAAACATTCAGGTAGGCAAAATTCGACGAAATGTCAGCCGATATTCTGTGCCCGTTCGTTTTTGGAGTTCCAGCAAGCCTGGCGTAATTACATTACTACTGTATCTGGACAACCCAAAAGTGACATCCGAATATATCCCATGACGTGAAATACAGGAAAACGTAGGTTCTGTCTCCATTTTCAGAGCATTTAGGTTACATTTACAGGTGAAGCGAACATAAAATTCAACAATTAGGTAGGAACGGAGGGAAAACAATAAACCTTGGGTATTGTGATATTTTTACAAGCAAATTTACTGTTGTTAGAGATAGAGCGGTCCCCTTTCCAAAATGAAATACTAGAGACATTTATGGGCTGTTTACGAGCCAACTCTTTACTGAACGCGGACGAGCATGTTTGTGTTTTATTGTACACTTCCGCATCATAAAGAGCTGGATGGGTTTGTTTTATTTCTGTTGTTTGTAATCGTATTATACTGATTTTGTATGCGAAAACATCAGAATCAAAAGGTTTTACTTGTGGTAGTCTTATTTTTGTGAACTTTCCGCCTTTCTTGTTGAATATAACGTGTTATGCTACTGCTGCTGCAAAAATTAATGTATTTCCTTTCGGAGAGGGCCCTGGCTCCTATAAGATAGGTTCATCTCCTACAACAGGAGTCAGGGACTTCTCTGAATTTATATCATTATCTTAAGTTAAAAAAAGCATATTATTAATATTGTTATGTAAGTTGAAAAATAATAGTTACATACCTAGTTGCCAGCATCACCTTCAAAAATGTCCTTTTCAGAGGGATTGTCTTTACGTATTTAGACGTGTGAATATGAAATGTGAATGATATTTATGTTATCAGTGCCCGCGGCTAGACTTAATATTACTCAGACATATTATTCGAGTTCATGTGTTTTTGGAAAACATTGAAAAAGTTAAGCGAGGAGAGCTATATTTAACTTTCTATATTTCATTTTTTCATTACTTATGAACAGCATTACTTATGAAAAACAAATTTCGTAAAAAGCTCAAGATAATACTGCAAAGGAAAATAATTGAAGAATGAGGAAAGAATTACCGGAATATTTTTTACGTAGTATCAAATTCGCAATGTCATAAAAATTCTAGAGGTCGACTGGGTGCTTATAAATATTCAAATTTGTACAAGCACTGGGCCAGGTGGGCAGGCAGGCAGGTTTGCATAAGTAAACTTGCGAAGGGTGCGGACACGAAGCACAATAATCCGACTTCGGTTCGATAGAAAAAGCAAAATCAAAATTCATTCCGTTGACCCGAGCTACGGTCGTAATTCCACGACAGGGCCAGAAACTATTTCTATTCCGAGGGGATCCAACCCCAAGGCGGCACGCCTCCTTGTTTCCAAATATTTTCCTCTCGTGCCTTAAAGCAGCACAATCGTAATTTAAAACATGCTCCCTCGTTTAAAATGAACGCGCGCTCGGTTTCTGCCGCCAGATTTGTGGACGGAATGTGTTAATTGTTTCGTTCCATACGCGCGCTGCGGTCGCTGTACACTGATATGCTCTCGCTTGACCATGTAATGAAACGGGTTTAATGGTCACAATTAATGAGTGGCTACCGAATTTAGGATTTCGGTGACTTAAATCGAGACGGCCGCAATAAAAGTTGGAAGTAGTAGAGTTGTTGTAATCTTGGCGACGATATACCGCGTGGAGGGCGTGTTATCGTCGGCGGAACGGTAATGACGGTGCGATAAGATCGCTCGGTGAGGAAGCGAGGGCGAATCGACTGATCTCAGACTGCGGCCAGATTAAATCTCTGTAGGAACTGCCCGCAACATTAACTAATGACACTCCGGAGATGGGACGAACTCCGATAGCCCCCGAATGCTCCCGATAGCCTCCGATCCACTCGACACCGACTCGTTTCAGTTCATTTGAGGGAGTCGCCGGGTAATCAGCATTCAAGAGCTCATCGCCGAAGATAAGACAAGTTTGTGACGGCTGTTTTGGAGCCCAATTTACTTGTTTGATTATCATACACCACGGATATTTGATGTCATGATATGGTGGTGCTAGCACTTAATATTTTATCACATAGGTGATTTTCGTATGATGTTTTAGGTATCTTGGGAACCGTATTCATTAATATTTTCCTTACACTTACAGCTTTTAAAGCTCCATTAGTAAGGACAACATTACAAACCCTTGCGGACCTACGAACTCAAAATAAATAAACGCTTTCACGTAAATAAATACTACTTCCATCCTGAATTATTCCGTCGAATTGTTATAAATAGCTGTTGCAAATTGCTATTAAATGAGCTACAAAAAAGGTCCGACTTCAAGTCTCCCCTTCGACAATAGGGAAATTCGATATCGCATAGGAGAGCCTTATTAAGGTTGAGACCGGCTCGAGATTGCGATAAGTATGTATATTTTATTGTTAGTCGAGTTGTTGAGATTCGACATATAAAATGTATCAGCTGCATTATGATTCGAGGGGGGTACAAGTATGTTTTCTTTAAATGGGACTAAGTGGTATAAGTGCAACGCTGATCTTAAATTTTAACAGATGAAATCGTCGAAACTTTGGAAAATCTTAATATCTAAGTTTGCATCTTTTAATACGATAAAAAATAAAATCAGTTGCCTCCTATATTTTGTCGAGTTACTCGAAAACAAGTATACTGAACCATGAACTAGATGTTTTCGTATTTTCAGGTTTAATCCCTTAAGGCGCTATATACGCCCCAATGTTAATGCAGTACTGGCCGTGCGCCCGCTCGATAGCAAAATTTCAATATTGATCCTCCTTTTGAACAGTTTTGTTTGCAAAATATTATTTGATTTACATATGCTCAATTAGTTATAAAGAAATTGCAGCCACCAATTGTTCTGTGTAAATTTTTTTTTAAACATTCAAGTCGTTTTGAAGATATTCCATAAGTTGGGAGAAAATATCCTGTTGTTAATTATTTTTTTAAAGCAAAACTATTAGTTACACGAAAAAACCTTGTGTTCAAAATTATGTACATGAATCAATAATATTTTTTTTATTTTTTTCAAACCTTTTAACCCAGCCGTTACTAAGGAGTACGCTTTAGAAAGTTACTGTTATACGGCACTAAAGCGTATGAAGGCCCTTAATAAAACATATTAGAATTTGTGACTAACCTCACTCACTAAAAGAAAATACATACAGAATAATTTTGATAGCTAATGAATTAAACTATCCAGCCTATCCTAACCTATGGCGCTCAGACTTGGTCTTTGACTAAGGTTCAGAAGTCTAAACTTAAGGTTTGCCAAAGAGCGATGGAGCGTAACATTCTGCAAATTAAACTGACCGACCGGATCCGCAACAAAACATGCATTGCTGATGTTGGGGACAAGTCTGCGAGGCTGAAGTGGGATTGGGCGGGTCACATTTGTTGGATACAGGGGGACAGATGGGCCAGGATCGCCACGCAGTGGGTACCTAGAGATGGACGTCGTATCCGAGGCAGGCCTAAAAAACGCTGGCGTGACGATCTGGACTCGTTCCTACCGGATTGGGGTTATGTGGGTGAGGCCTTTGCCCAGCAGTGGGACAAAGTGGGATAAATAAAAAAGAACAATGAATTAAAAATTTGCCTATATGTATGTATGCAGTATAACATAAGTTAAATAAACCTTAAAAGAAAAATATATACGCAACGCATATACAAAACTTACAAAAAGTACTAAACTAAAACTAATAATAGTTTGCAAAATCGTATACCAAAATGTCTAGTTGGTAGTTTCCATGTTATTTCGGTAAAGTGTGCACTTTTACGAGGTATGATGGACCCGTCGATCTTTAGTACTTTGATTTGCATGATATTGTGCCGTAAAAACGCTGTAAAACCACACTTTATGGCTAAATAATGGACTGAAAGACTATTATATTAGCATTAAAACATTATTAGGTTGATGATGTTTTCATTAGCATATATGCTATTCTTAAAATAGTATTCATGAGTAGACTAAAGTGTACTACCTAACCTACGTCTGGCGCACCCTAATTCCGGTCCTCGCCGCCGGCTATCACGCATTTGTGATTGTTTAATATTAACCTCGGCGTTTAGCTATCCGAACACGTTTATGAATAGTTTATTTTTGTATACTCAAACAACTTATATATACTGTTTTTGGGTTTTTCATCTAGAATCTCTCAGTACGAGTACCTACTCACTGGTAACGGGCCGCGATTAATACAAGCTGTAGGTCGTGGATCCGAATCCAGGGAGGCTCTTTACTTCGTGTAAATTATTTCATCACCACTGCTCTCAAAACGGCGAAAGAAAACATTGTGACGAAACCGGCAAGTCCTAGAGCCAAAAAACCGAAGATTGAGGATTTCGGCCCATTCCCTATCACAGAGAAGAGGTCTGTGTTCCAGCAGTGAGAACGTTATAAGGCTGATGATGATGGCAATGGGCTTATTAATATCCCCTTTCCGTGGGACTTGTATTTAAATGGCAAATTTACATCTGCCTAATTCTTCGGCGAATACAAGCGTGCGTATATGTGTTATAATCCCAATAGTTGATTAGATTCTCCATAGTAGCGGTGGCGTGTTTAATACTTTTTCTTGGTCTACAGCAATGCAGCACAAAATTTGTCTATAAACTGCATGGGCATAAATCCTCCTACTTTGCATAAATCATTATATCTCCCCACTATATTCTAAGTAAGTCACAAACTTTTCCCTACCTTTGGTGCTGCCGTGCTAATTTGCAGCAGTATTGTTTGCGTGCCATTTGACGTCCGATGTTTAGTGCTACCGGAACTTCACTGTCTGGACAATGCTCGCCTAGGACACAATAGAGCGCCTGGCCAAAGTGTTATGAAGCCGTTAGAAAGTCTTAATTGACGTTTTGAACGGACTTAGCTTACTGATTTTATAGGATGGATTGTAGAGAGCATACTGAAAGGTGGCTATGATTTTTATAATGAAAGCGTATGCTGGAAAGTGTTTGTATTTCGCAGTCAATTGTGTGTTTTTTTTACATTTTTGATATTTCATTTAACTCCTAAACTCGGAGAAGATAAGAGAAAATTTTAATTTTCATAGTTTTTAAACAGAGCACGGAGTACCTCGAAGATCACTGCCGATACGGCATCGTCAAAACTAACCATGTAAACCAAGCGTGTCAATAAGTGAGAATACTGACTATGACAACTGAAATCTGTGCTGAGCATACATTTTGTGGCACGAAAATTTATTAGTAATGACTTTTCCAGTCGATTCCATGATCTGTGGTCTTCAATTAGCTTCAGGACATAAGTTTAGTTGACTTTTTTTTTAAACAAGCTTTTTTGTATTCTTCTCAGCAAACTCTTTCATTTGATACCCATATTATGGCAGTGCAAAAAAAGTAATTATGTAGTCCGCCATCTTGGGCCGTCCACCATATTAGATTTAGAATGACGTTACTTAGCTAACCATGCATAGTCTTCCAAAATAAACGTGTATGCAACATTTTATCTTAAGCGTTGGAGGATAACTGCTTTAAAATTTTGTTGCAAGGTTTGACCCGTACATACAAACATTGCATTTTAAATAAAAGCTTGTAATAAAAAAGGTCACAGACGGACAGTGCCCGCCTCAATATTCGTCATATTAAAATGCACTGGTAATTTAATCAACGTTGCATGCGAAATTCTCGTGCATTAAATACTTTCAGCTTTATTCACCGAAATTCTTGTGAAACCTGTGATTGTTTGTCGAAACGTAACCATTGAAATGAAGTTCATTCCATTTCAAATGCCACAAAGGCACGCAAAAAGTTATTATTAATTTCTGAAAATTAATTTATTTTGTCTCGAATTTCATGTTAATTAATTATTGTCTATGAGTTAAAGAGACCACTAACCTTCGATTTTTCAAAGAAGTAAATAAGTACCTACCTAAATAAGTTTGTATTAAGAATTCGAGATAATTCCAGTCCATCGCCACTAACTCAACTAGGTATCGTTTTTGTTTCCTAAATTGTTTTTAAGTGATTATTTGTGAAAGGCCCTATAAAAGTACTGATTGCAATGGCGTTTTAAATTTAACTCACAGTTTTTGTTTCCATTTGTTTTCACAAGCTTCTTATTAACTTGTAATGTATATCAACATCATCATCAGCCTTTTAAAGTTTCCACAGCTGGGATACAGGCCTCCTCTCTGTGAGAGGGAATGGGCTGTAATCCACCACGCGGGCCCAGTGTGGATTGGTGGATGTCACATATATCTTTGAATTTTTGGTTTTAGGACATGCCAGTTTCCTCACAATTGTTTCTTTCACCGTTTGGAGAGCCGTAGTGATGAAATAATTTTCACATAGTAAAGCGTCTGCCTGGTTTCGAAATCACGACATATTACTTGTAATTCGCGGCCGTTACCATTGGTACACCACTGCTCTGCTCTTCACTTGCAATGTATGTATGGTTCAAAAATTATTAATAACTTTCTGCGTGCGTTTGTGGCATTTGAAATGGAATGAACTTCATGTCAGTAGTTATGTTTCGACAAACAATCACAGGTTTCACAAGAATTTCGGTGTATAAAGCTGAAAGTATTTAATGCACGAGAATTTCGCATGCAACGTTGATTGAATTACCAGTGAATTTTAATATGACGAATATTGAGGCGGGCACTGTCCGTCTGTGACCTTTTTTTTATTACAACTTTTTATTTAAATTGCAATGCATGTATGTTCGGGTCAAATCTTGCAACTCAATTTTAAAGTAGTTATCCTCGACCGATTAAGATGAAATTTTGCATTCACGTTTGGTTTGGATGACAAAGCACGGTATGCTAAAAACATTGCTTAAGAAAAATTATTTTATAGGAAAAATTATTTAAATTCTCAATTCAAATATAGATACATTTTTCATTGGTAGCTACTAAAAATATATTTAACTTCAGCGACATGTCAACATGTTGACTTTAAGAATAAGTGGTTTGAATAAGGAGAAAGTAGGATGGATAAAATTCTTAAGAATTTTAAAATTAACCAAGAAATTTATTGAAAAGTTTGTCTATTAAGGTCTCTTGATCATTATATCTCTAGTAATAAACAACGTTTTATGCACTTCTAATTACTTGAAACTTGCCCTGTCAATCAAATCCCGCCACTTCTGAAACTAAAACCTTCAAAGCAAAGTTTAATCAAACCACATTAGGAATCATTGACCATAGCTGATCCCGAAAGAGGGGCACATCTTGGGGCATTTATAGCAAATAGGGGGCGAATCGTCTGAATTAATTAATTCGTTTGGCGGGCCCACTAATGGACTTTTGTTGTGATACAGACTGTTACCGACTGGTCCGAGTTCTAAGGAATAGAGATGTGACAGATTATTTTTAGAGGTAGCGAAGAAGACTTTGACCTCCGCGGACACCGTAGTGGCGGCCGAAAAATCGAAAAAAAAAATGTGTTTGTGTTTTTTTTATTAATTTTGCTAGGCACAATCCCGATGAACGCTTCTCCGGTAATTCATTCTTTTGATCTATAGGAGACTGAACACAAAGAGTTTATCTTGACTGAACGGTATCCCGATATTCACTTTGCCGACAAAGCATTAGTTCGACTAATGTTGAGCACTGCAATTCCACTCCTTAGCTGTGCGCACAATGAAAGTATTAGCAAAACGCTTTGTGCGTATGGGTGGGATGTCCACCATGTACCGATGGCGCATGGCCGTACGTCTTGTAGTCCGATGATGGAAAGGGCTAGGCGGAATCAAATTGTGCAGTTCCGTCGCACACTCCCCGAAATGTAACCGATAAAAGACCGACAGGCTGGCAACTCGGCGTCGATGTTCGAGGCTCTGGAGCTTTGACGCGACCAGTGCATCATTGCCAATAAGCCTATTAGTATTAGTATTTGGCAGATCCATCCCAGAGGTGAGAGCAGTACTCCATGCACGATCGAACTTGCGCTTTATACAAGTTAAGCATCTGTTCAGGTGTGAAGTACCGTCTCACCTTTGCAAGAATCTTTGTTTGATCCTCTATGGCGTTCCAGAGACCAAACGCGTTGGCCGATTTTGTGGATTCATACGTCAATCGATGCGTCTTAACCCTGCGAGTGTCATAGGCTACATTAAAATTGGATAATAGAAAAATGCCGGGTGCCATATTGTGGGGGCCCAAATTTTTGTTTTCTTCCAAACCCATCGTGTGGGGTATCAAAATAAAGGGTTTTAAGAGGTGATTTAAAAAATGTATTACACTTATATGTTTAAATGTATCTAATTCGAAAAAAACTAACTAAAAAGTTATAAATAAAAAAACTAAATTAAAAAAATCAAAAAACCCGACTGCTTCAAAAGCAAACTAAAAAGTCGTTAACAAGGAAAAAATCATGCTGTGCAGGCGGAGGATACACCAGATTTTGGTCAGCCAGCCCGCGAATATGTATAGGTAGGTAGCGAAGAAGACTTTGACCTCCGCGGACACCGTAGTGGCGGCCGAAAAACCGAAAAAAAAATGTGTTTGTGTTTTTTTTAATTTTGCTAGGCACAATCCCGATGAACGCTTCTCCGGTAATTCATTCTTTTGATCTATAGGAGACTGAACACAAAGAGTTTATCTTGACTGAACGGTATCCCGATATTCACTTTGCCGACAAAGCATTAGTTCGACTAATGTTGAGCACTACAAACCGTTTCTCTCCCGACTCTTCGTCGTAACATAACACTAAAGCAACAATGCCCGTCATCCCATCATCCCGTCATCCCAACTCCAATAAGTCATCCTCCCTTACCTTGAACAATATAATGTCAGTTCTGTGCAGACTGACGATGACGTCATAACTCACAGCTAATGATGGTACACGTCAACATGTTGTTTGGTACATCGATAGTTGAGGCTGAGCGTTTGATCGGGCATTGAGAGGGAATTAGTTTGAGTAACATAAATGGTAAGAGCTGTGTGAGTATCGGATGGTCAAACAATAACGAAAATGACGAGCCTCTAAGAAAAACTGCCCGAGTGCGAGTACGGGCACTGTCAGTTCCGTAAAAACAGCTACATTCACCGAAATAATTTAATATCATTACTGAAATTCATCAACTATGAGGGCACCGATTGCTCTAACGATAAGATAAACAGAATTGAGAGACAAAAATAACTTTGCCGTTGGAAAAAGTCAATCAAATGGCCAAAAAAAGAGTGCATATAATAACCATCAGGTGAGAAAGTGGTCAAGCGCGAGCCTACAATTATTTTTTTTAACAATGCACTCTTTTTTTGGGCCAATAATGATCATCATCATCATAACTAAAATAAAGTCATGAAGCTAATTGAAAACCACAGATCACGGTATCGGCTTGATAATCCATTACTAATCAATCTTTGTTTAAAGGTTTCAGGTGTCATAATCAGTATTGTCATTCATTGTCGCGTGGTTCACATGGAAATTTTTGACAATGCCATCTCAGCAGTGATCTTTGAGGTGCTTCGATGCTCTATGTAAAAATGATGAAAATTAAAATGTCTTCTCATCTTCTCCGACTTCAGGAGTTAAATGAAAGAGAGTCATTGAAAGGAGGAAAAAAATAAACAATGTATTGACCGTGAAAGACAAATGCTTTCCAGTATAAGCTTTCATTTTGCCTGTGATACAATGATTTTTCATTAGTACAGGTACCAATGATTCTCTTTTTCTGTTTTACTGTTAAAAATGTATGTATTTATTTTTTGATCCTGTACATGTGTTTTTTTCTGAATAAACGATTTAATTTATTATTTATTTATTATAAATCATAGCCACCTATCAGTATGCTTCCTACAATCCATCCTATAAAATCAGTAAGCTGAGTCCGTTCAAAACATCAATTAAAACTTTCTTACGGCTTCATAACACTTTGGCCAGGCGCTCTATTGTGACCTAAGCGAGCATTGTCCCAGACAATGAAGTTCCGGTAGCACGAAACATCGGACATCAAATGGCATGCAAATAATCCTGTTGCAAATTAACACGGCAGCACCAAAGGTAGGGAAAAGTTTGTTACTTAACATAGTGGATAGTGCTTTATGCAAAGAATGCATAAAATAATTATTATCCATCATCATTTTTAACTCAATCAGTCAATATTTGATTGGAAAATAAATAAAGCAAGCTTGGTGCAATATTTAATGAGAATTAATTAAAGTTAATACCGCCTGTAATCTGTATTTCAGTTTATTTGTAAATCAGTGAGGTCGTGTAAAATGTTAATTATACTGAAACCACGCTCGAAACCTATGTTTTGGAGAGCATTGAGAAAGTACACACCTACATAAATAAAATAATATAAGTATCAAATATTTTATATGTAAATTCTTAACGTTTGGATGTTTGTTAGATCACGCCTTTGAGGCGTGAACTGATTTTTATGAAATTTAAAACACGGTTGGCCTGGGTAAAGGATAATTTTTAACTTATGGGGTCATTTTCGCCAAGCCGCTGGCAAAGTTTAGTCGTAAAAATGGGAAGATTTAACAAGAAGTCCCTAATTCAATTATTAATTCAATAAATTCATAATTGTAAGTCATAGGAATCTACATTATTCAATTAATTACATCTTACAAAAATCATTACCTTTTTTGCGAGAAGTACTTAATTTTTGTATCCTCCGCTTGCACAGCATGATTTTTTCCTTGTTTACGACTTTTTAGTTCGCTTTTTTGATTTTTTGTATTAAGTTTTTTTATTTATAGCTTTTTAGTTAGTTTTTTTTCGAATTAGATCAATTTAAACATATTAGTGTTATATATTTTTGAAATCACCTCTTAAAACCCTTCATTTTGATACTCCACACGATGGGCTTGGAAGAAAAAAAAAATTTGGGCCCCCACAATATGGCACCCAAAATCCGCCATTTTTGTATTATCCAATTTAAATGACACTCGCAGGGTTAATACGCATCGATTGACGTATGAATCATCAAAATCGGCCAACGCGTTTGGTCTCTGGAACGCCATACAGGAACAAACATACATACATACATACATACATACTTACATACATACTTACATACATACATACATACATAGACTGATAAACACATTACCCTCCTTCGGCAGTCGGGTAAAAACATTACCTTTTTTGCGAGAAGTACTTAATTTTTGGTTTTTAATATACTATTCAAAACCTGCAGAGTCAAACTGGTGGACACTGCGAGTTGTTGACCGTTTTTTTCTAAATGTATGAACAACTAAATGGCGTACCTATAAAACAGCTATTGAATCTAACAGACATAGAGACATAGGTACAACAATTATTGCGGTACTAGCATGAACATCATCATAACAATTCACATACCCACTCGACACAGACCGAGACAATGTAACGACATTAATAAATACTCGATATTGAGACAACTATGAGTCCTTTCATTAGGTGCTTACACACGCAGAATATACAGACTGACTGGTTAAACGATGGACAACAGAAGAATACAAAGTAATCAACGCCCATTTCAAACAGTTTTGTAAAACGAATATTTTTGAACACTCTTATGTACTCGAAAGCTGGCTCCTTTCACACTGCTTTTAGGCTCAGACAAGGCAGTAGTAAATTTTACGAGCATTTATTTTTCTATATGCACACCCGTGCGGAAAAATTTGCGGCTGGCCTTCACCTATTACGACTAGTTTTGCCTCCCAGTCTGAATTGAGAAATTCAGACTGGGAGGCAAAACTGAGTTAAATAAAAAAAAAATATTATATCATAAAATAAATTATTATATTTATAAAATATTAAAATATTGATCAATGATCGCCTGACCTTTGATAACTTATATGATTTATTTTCCTTGTCCGTTGCCGCATAATCCTCCCAGTCTGAATTTCATAATTCAGACTGGGAGGCAAAACTGAGTCGAATAAAATATAAAAAAAATATTTTATAAATAAAATAAATAAAGAATTTATTATATTTATAAAATAATAATATATTTATCAATGATCACCTGACCTTTGATAACTTATAATATATGAATTATTTTTCTTGTTTGTTGCCGCATAATTAATCAATTTCCATATACGACGCGAAGCGACTTCAATCTGATTCATTCAATGCGATCTTCCGAATCCAAAACATGTGGATCACTCGAGCATACCTACTATTTAATAATCTGCCTTGACATTTTGCGAAAACTTTTATTTGTATTTATCGTTACAAGTAAGCATAAATTTTCACGTCCCCATTTAACCAGTCACTCAAATGATCTCCCTGATTTATCAGATATCATTGGCATTAGGCACATGTTCGACCCGCCCCCAGCGGTCGCGCGGGCGTCTTCATTAATATTCGCGCGTAGGATGCTTTGCCAATAAATAAGTAATAAGGATTGCTCTTAAATTTCAAGATGATAGTGGTTATGGCTAGGTTGTATTGAGGACGATGCTAGTTTCATTGGCTTGTTATTTGTGACTGTATGATTAAGATAGTATTTTTAGTCAGACGAATCGGATGTGGATGTTATTTTTTTGTAGCTAATTGCGACATCTTCAAATTCATAATAAGAGCTACCAATATCGTTGTCTTTATTGTAAAACTGGTTATCAAACTATTCTGACTTGTGCTTTGGATCAATGTGTAAATAATTGATAACTTTCTAAGAGTATATCTTCTTACCCATTGGTTTCACAAATGGAAAGTTTGTATGAAAAGTGTTACTTTAGTAAAACCAAATACTTTCTTATCTTCTGCGTAGCCTTTTGGTTCCTATTGTCATCCGCGTTGCAATTCCTTTTTATGTTGAGGTAAATATCGTAGCAGTATTTAGCAATAGACGAACTGCCTCTAACTGCCTTCTGCATTCCGTTTCCTGAAATACCGATATTCTGCGGTAAGACCAGTTGCGAGATTTTCGAGCCTCTACTGCGATGCCGGTACATTTCGTAATGAATTGTCATCCTATCGGATTTTGAGGCAGCAGAGAGTTGTGCACGATAATATCTCCCGTATCGATGGCTAGTCTCTGCTAAGTTTAGCCGCAACGCACCGTCTGTCTGCAGGATTTCATTGGTATTTCAAGCTTAAAGAATATTTAGACTCGAAAGACCAATGAAATAAGAAATATAACGGTCTTACTATAGCACAAAAATACTACCAATATATATTTATTTATTTACTAGCTGTGCCCGCGGCTTCGCTCCCGTCAACTGCCTAGCCTATCCTACTTACGTACCTACCTACCCAAATTACCTACCTGCACAGAATAATTATTTACTCTAGGGAGAAGAACATCTACTTCCTACAAAAAAAAGTAAAGACAGTTTTACTGCGCGCCATCTAGTAGCACTACAGAACACCACACCGAATGACGTCAAATGCACAACGCCATCTATCGAATATGGAGTTCAACTGTCCGAGTATCTGAATTATGTGTGTTGTGATATTTTACTTCTTGAACACTTTATATTTATCTAACTTTTGATAGTGTGAACCGATTGCGATGAAACAAAAACTAAGTAATACTTCAAGTCAGAAGTAGTTAGTAGAGTCAAGAGCAAACCCATCATAAATAAAAAAAAAAAAAAAGTTACGCACATTTTTTATGTATAAAAGTTATCTAAATTGGTTTCGTAGTTTTTATATGTTGCGTGCATAAATAAACAGACAAAACGAGAAACAAATAAACAAACAAAAATTCGAAAAATGCTGGAAATAGGTTCTGTCACCTATAGGCTCGCGCTTGACCACAATCTCACCTGATGGTAAGCGATGATGTGGTCGACGGTGAAACACGCTTGCCTAGAAATAACCTATTCACTCTTGACTTAAAGACCCCTAGATTGTAGCTATCGGGAAACACAGACACCGGCAGGGAATTCCGCTCCTTAGCTGTATGCATAATAAAAGTGTTCCCAAAACGTTTTGTGCGTATGGGTGGGATGTCTACCATGTATCGATGGTGCATCGCCGTACGTCTGGTAGTCCGATGATGAATCGGGCTAGGTGGAATTATATCGTGCAATTCCATCGCACACTCCCCGAAATGTGACCGATAAAAACCGACAGGCTGGCAACTCGGCGACGATGTTCAAGACTCTGGAGTTTTGACTTGACCAGCGCCTCATCGCCGATGAGCCTCTTGGCTCGCTTTTCGATCGACTCTAGTGCGTCAAGCTGGTATTTGGCTGATCTGTCCCAGAGATGAGAACAGTACTCCATGCATGATCGAACTTGCGCTTGATACAAATTGAGGAGCTGTTCCGGCGTGAAGTACCTTCTCACCTTTGCAAGGATCCCAAGCTTTTTGGCAGCCAGCTGAGCCTTTGCCTCAATGTAAGGGCCAAAATTGAGAGTAGATGTCAACTTAACGCCAAGAAGCTCAAGATAGTCAGTTATTGGCACGGTCACATCTCGGAAAGTTGGAGCTGGGTAAAATTGGCTCTTTTTAGCGGAAAAAATCATGGAACCAGATTGGCATCGCCCCATTCGGAGACTGCCTGCAAGGACAGGTTCAAGCGCTCCACCATGGCCTCGCGGAGAGACCGGATCTGAGGCCCGGTAGCACGAGCGTTGGACAAGTATCTCTCAGCAACAGTGCTGTCGTCTGCATACCCAAAGGTTTAAGCAGATCGTTAATATGCAGCAAGAATAAAGTTGCTGAGAGTACCGACCCCTGAGGGACCCCGGAATTGATATCCAATTGGTCCGACGAGCAGCCATCGATAACCACTCGAATGGACCGATCTCTCAGGAAGTCTGCAATCCAATCACACAGACCACCGGGCAAACCGAATGAAGGAAGCTTACCAATAAGGCTTTCGTGCCAGACCCTATCAAAAGACTTCGAGATGTCGAGGGAGCCGGCAAGCGCTTCCCCGTGCCTCTCGATGGCCTCACTCCAGATGTGAATGGCATACGCTAGAAGATCCCCAGTAGACCGATTTCGGCGGAAGCCGTATTGGCGGTCACTAAGGATCTCGTTAGTTTCTAGGTATGCCAGGAGCTTTGTGTTAAGTACACGCGCACAGAAATGGGTCTGTAGTTGGCCGGGTCAGATCGACTACCCTTCTTGGGCACGGGCTGTACGTTAGCTAGCTTCCAAGCATTCGGCACTTTTCCAGTCTCATACGAAAGGCGGAATAGGCGTGTCAAGATCGGAGACAGTTCAGGCGCACAGGTTCTGAGAACTATTGCTGGTATTTCGTCCGGGCCACTAGCCTTGTTCACGTCGAGGTTGCGCAGTACCTTACGGACGTCCTTTTGATGGATACGAATGTCCGACATCCTCGTCTCGCATCCATCAGGATAAGAAGTGACGCGCGGCCCGCGCGTCACCAGGGTTCAGACGTGAAGATTTCGCAAAAAGAGAGGAAAATAAAGAACAATGGCGAAATCTTAGCTGATTTAAATTTGAGCGTCTGAAAGTGAGTTATATACAAAAAACATTCTATTAATTGTCTACTTTTTTTAAATTATAAATCGGGCTGGTTCAAAACGGATAAAAAAAAATCATAATAAATAAAAAGTTATTTGACTCTTTAGTTAATTTATTTAGCTTAGTGTTGCCATTATATATTTTATCTGCTAAGTGACAAATAGAAACTATATTAAGTAATAATATCATTATTGTTTTTATTGCATTAAATGAGTTAAGTCTAAATGTAGATGTTCCTTGCAGGTAGGTAAGAATATTGTAGTGCGGTAGAATAAATGAATTACTTTCAATTAATGATTGGCAAAAAGACAAGAATCCAAGTAAAAAAAAATATAGCTTGGTTGTTGACCTTTTGATACACGTCAAAGTAGCATAGTTTAAATAAATATACTCTTTCCAACGAGTATATTATACAGTTCATGCTAAAATAACTACGTAAGGGAAATACTAATGCGATGTTGCCCTTTTACTTCCATGAAATTGAATACTATTACTTATTAAACACATTATTAAAATTTACCCAGACATAACCTACAAAAGTTGATGACTGAATATCTATTATTCTCGACATTTTCGAACAAAAATTCTTGCACAAACTAATTCAGAACATCACCCTGAGTTAAACCAGATATTTTTCATTTAAAGACTTAGAATTTAATCTCAGCTAAAACAATGTATGGGGACCTGCCATTGTTCTTTGCCTTCTCCTCAGCGGAGTGGGCCAGCGACCCGTCGGGTTTCAGCAGTGGTGGTAGTGAGGGACGGCTAAAGTTGGACTCGACCGACTTAGCCAGGGACCAAAACGCTTTACTACCTGCTGGGTAAGAAGCAAGTTTGGCCCCTATTCGGCCAATGTGGTCGAACCGAGCCCCGTTGGTTCTCTTTTAACACCCTGGCTATTTTTTTTGGAAATATTTTTAATTTAAAAAACGAATTTTCTACCGATTTATTATATGTATAGATTGATATACTTTATTGTACACAAAGATAAAAACAATACAAAAAGACATCTTAAAACCAAAACAAGCGTACCACAGGCGGTATTATCGCGTTTTGCGATCTCTTCCAGGAAACCAAGAATGAAAAGAGATACGAGTAGCTTGGACACGACATGCGGTTGCACTTGGTGAACATTTTTCAACAAACAATCAGTTTAGAGAGTAAGTGGGTACTAAATACAAAATAATAAAAAAACACTTAATTCAAAAAATCACTTTTCCTTGTTTACGACTTTTTAGTTCGCTTTTGAAGCAGACGGGTTTTTTGATTTTTTGAATTAAGTGTTTTTATTTATAACTTTTTAGTTCGTTTTTTTTTCGTATTAGATACATATAAACTTATAAGTGTTATAAATCCTTTATTTTGATACCCCACACGAAGGGTTTGGAAATTTGGGGCCCCACAATATGGCACCCAAAAGCCGCCATTTTTCTATTGTCCAATTTTAATGTAGCCTATGACACTCGCAGGGTTAAGACGAATCGATTGACGTATGAATCATCAAAATCGGCCAACGCGTTTGGTCTCTGGAACGCCATATAGGAACAAACATACACACATACATACATACTTACATACATACATACATACATAGACTGATAAACACATTACCCTCCTTCGGCAGTCGGGTAAAAAGATAGATACAATACAGAATTAAGTTTCCCCAGGCAAAAACAGTGCAATCATAAAAACAAATAGGCAAGTTGTCTACGCTATCGTTAGGGCGCGGCCACACTGCTTCGTTTAAAGCTGTTTACCTTACTAATGAAACACTATATCGTGACGCGAATATGCCACGTCATAATTAAATACCGCTAGGGTGCGCCCTTGTATTAGCTAAAAGATTTTTAGTAATTAAATTCCGCGATAAATTTTAACGCAGTTTTTTGTGAAGTTTTTAGGTTCCCAAGGGTGACATGATGGTGTATTAATAGCCTTATATTTCTTTTTTGTGCTGGTGAAAAATTGGTTTTTAATTGGAATTAAATGCCACGAGGCTTTTTGTGTTAGTTTGACAAAGAGTGGAATGTAGAGTTGTTTACTATGGAATCTAAAAAATACTAAGACAGTTCGAGTTTTTCGGGACATCTCCAAGGGTTTAATAGACACCACGTGACCAGAGGGCTGGCATTTTCTTAGGTCAAAGAATCAGCATTGCCATTTAATATGGCAATGCTGTTAGCCTTTTGGACACTTTTCCAATTCCTTGAAGACGAATTTTTGATCGCCTATAATTTTTGCCTACCCTTTTGTTATACTTGCTTATACCATAATAATATTAGTTTCTATGCTTTAGAATGTTCGAATTTTATGATCATTATAATTTGAAATCCCCAGTAAGTAATCTACAGATAGCGGCAGAAATACCTTTATTACCCACCTTTATACTTAAATCCTTAAGGATTTAGGTTAACCTACTTTACAGAAAGTAAGTCTCGAATAGCTCTTACCGTTCGTAAAAGAGAATAAGCAGAAATCTTTGGTTTCCATACTTTTCTAGAGCTATTTCTCAAGTTCTATTGTGATGATCGGAATTTTCTCGGAAATATATGGAATAGGTAATTGGGCCTCCTTAGAAGACTTAGAGTCGCTCATAATTTGTGTTATGCTCAGAATGTTCCTACGTGATCGAACCAGTAATAAAAATAGATACCTCCACAGGAAAATCAAGGAAGCTGACAAAACCTAACGAATTTGGGAACTTAAGGGGTAGTGGTAGATAGCCGATTGGGCAGAAGGGTAATAAAGACGAACACGCAGAGCTCTGCGTTTCACACGCTGGATGTGAGACGCACAGAACCGGTCAATGAGGCCTATGACCAGCTCTGGATGATTGGTGAATCTACTTGTAAACAAATGATAGTGTGCATTGCTTGCAGGGTTACGGCCGCCTGATATATATATTCCTCTTTTTAAATAAAATACGAAATAATCTTTCTAATATTATGAATGTGAAAGTTTGGATGTTTGTTACTCAATCACGGTAGAACGGCTGAACGGATGTGGATGAAATTTGGCACAGACATAGATTAGAGTCTTTTCATCCCGGAACTATACCTCGGGCGAATTTTCAACATTCACGTGGGCGAAACCGCTAGCAGAAGCTAGTGTTTACATATATATTAAGTGCCAAACCTCCACAAAGTTAACCTACTTTACAGTTAATAGTATAACATTATGAGGGGTGAGCACCTACCCCTAACACAATTTTAGGTAAGGGTTATGATTGGTATTTGATATCGAATCAAATACTCGCTGGTCCAAAACACGCAGATGACGGGTGACGTCAGAGACATACCTACCCGCATTTATCCGTTTTCAATAGAGATACAGTTAAATTGCCTGTTTAAGGTGAACGCGCACCTAGACGCACCGCACTGGCCGCACGCGCCGCAGTCATCGCATTTTTTCTTGGCCCCGCGCTATCCGCGCCGAACGCGCCACACGCATTGTATCCACTTCTGTACATCTTGAACTATATTTTCATACGGATACGGATCAAGTTGCCGCGCCGCCCGCATCGCCCGCCGAGTCTGATGACGTCATCCGCACGCGCTGGTGGAATCCGTATACCTACAGCATTTTGCTGAAATGCGGCTCGTGCGGCGCGGATAGGTGCGCGAGGCTGGATACGATTTCATATAAAGATTTATAAAATGCGATGACTGCGGCGCGTGCGGCGAGTGCGGTGCGTCTAGGTGCGCGTTCACCTTTAGAAATTAATATTTGTTTGGTTTACGACAAATCCTATCCAATTAAATTATGTGGTGATAGAACTATTGTGTTTTAGATCAGAGGGTTTAGTTAAAGTCACAATCTATTAGCGATTACGTTTGTGATTGTCTAAAGCTACAAAATGTATGGGATGCTTTGCTTAGCATAGAAGTATAACCACTAGCCAGCCTATAATATTCCTACCGCTGGTGCACTGGCTCCTATCTAAAAGAGAGAGGGGCTTTATTCTACGACAAGCTTGATACTTTACCTTGACCGTCGTTCTTAGAGCGGTTTGCACTGCATCTGATCCGAAGCGTAGAAATTTCGGTCCGAAGAAGCCGTAGTACTTCATGTAGGGAAGGCACTGTCTCCGAACTCCGTCCGTCTGAAATCAGAACATTTATTATTCGGATGGAACTCGGATCTTGGATTCGGGTAAAGATCGGATGCAGTGCTTAAACACTCTCAGGCTTTAAACTATTATCATTATTTCAACGAAAGCGTTGCAATAGTGATTGGTAAATTGTCAAAAATGTACCGGATGACCCAGCGCTATCTAAAAGTCACGTGACCATTTACTGACATTTTTACATTTCGATAACCGCGATCACTGATGGAATAACACTGTCTAGGAACCAGATCACAAACAGAAACTACTTGTTACTTTCCACTCTTATTTCTTGTCATTTCAGACTGTTTTTGTAACCATTTATCCAAACCTCACAATAGGCCGAATTATATACGTCACTTTTCTGAAAGACGAATTTATCAAAACTTTTAAAAGAATGCTCGAACTTCGCACGAAAGACGGCAACTTAAATAAGAATCTACTATTCAGTAGCCTCTGAGAATATGAACGATTGTTTGGCCTGCTCTTGACGTTTGGTATTAAAATTGATGGATCTCCATTCTGACTTAGAGACTTAGTTTTCTTATTCTGTTTTTTAGAATTTTGCTTGTGACTTTGTAAAATTCAACTCTTCCTTTGACCTCTACAAAAGGTGTTTTGGAAACTACTTCCTTAGTACATCTCTGATTATTGTGCAGAGAATAGGGATATATGGAATTTATGCATAATGTGCATGGTCTATCATATAACTATTTTATATTAGCTCACAATGTGAATGTGTGCAATGTTGAAACACCGTGATTTCTAAGTCAAATAATATGAATTTATTGTACACAGACCTATCCGGAATATAGCTCTAAATGGTAGTGAACCGCATCCAACTCTATTTCGTGGTTTAGACAATTTAATCGATATAGCAGGCTGACACGGAAACAGTGTTTTGAGCAAAATTTTATACCGAATTAAAAAAAAAGGCCAATTCGAGACGAAGATATATAATATTGTTGGAATTGCACAATATTCACTTAATTATATTACTCTGTATAGGCTTCTAAACTCGTGTACCTAATTTTATGAGCGAATGTATGTGTTTTTTGTATGTATGTATGTATGCACGTTTGTCTACGCATTTTGCCTAAACTACTTATCGGATCGTGACATTATTTTTTATTGGATTAAGTATATCTCAACTTAGGTAACAGTGCAAGTTTTATCAAAATCGGATCAGCAGTTTTCAAGATATGGAACAAACAACCGAACTCCTTAGCGAGAAACAACACCAATGTGTAAATTAATGTTACTATGGGTACTTTCAAATCTCTTAGGTACCTTACTATAGACTTTGCACACTTTTTAGTGATAGGGTACTAAAAATAAAAGAAAGAAAAAATAAGAAACAGACTTCTAAAGCAAAACACTAGAAAAATCTAAGTTTTTCCTTGAAAACATATAAAAACATTTTCATAGAAAATATGTTTTTGTTTAATCACCTTGAATGCAGGCAGATTGATTACGGTCAAAAAATCTGCAGAATCATTATACAAGATAGATCTTTTGTTATAATTAGTTCAATCACTAGAATTTATTTAGTATTAAATTATGCCTTCATGATTATTAAAAACACATGTTATTCTTCAGAAATTGCGATACGACATTTGAAATTTAATATTCTGTAGCAACAAGAATACCTTTTGTAATAATTCTTAACAATATAAAGTTTAACAAGTTAACAAATTGAGGCCTGAGGCAAACTTATTCATATAATATCTAGGAATAAATTAATGTTACCTTAGTACTCGTTCACACAGGGGCCCGTTTTACAGGTCCGTTTTTATTCGGCGCTGACGTATGTAAACGTAGTTGTATGAGTGATTTCACACACATGACAGTATTCCAGACCCAGTAATTTTTTTTTTTTATTTTTTTTATTTTTTTTTTATTTTTTTATTCTGAACAAAAATACATTTGTGTCGAATACAGGATTAATACAATAATAATAATCAATAAAAGTTACAATTAATTACAAGTTATTAATACACGGAATAATAATAATAATCAATAAAATTTACAAATAATATGGATAAAAAGTCAAAAATAAAATAAGAATTCAACTCAATCAAAAAAAAATCAAGAAAAATAATAATAACATGTCAAGAATGAGACTTAAACGATAAACAAGTTACACTGTGGCATTATTTTTGTCCCTAAAAAACTCTTCTATACTATAGTAGCACTTCGTCAATAGGAATGAGTTTAATTTGAATTTAAATATTCTTGGATTATTAATCATTTTTAATTCTAATGGCAATTTATTGAAAATTTGTACAGACTGTACTTTAGAGCTATGTTTGACAACATTTAATTTTGGCTGCAGATAATTAGGCAAATCTTTCCTGCGCGTTTCCACCCTAGTTACCCTTTCTTAATCCCTAATACTTATCAGACAAAACATATAGCTGTCCATTTTACAGGTACGCTTTATCGTATTTGTTTTTATTCAGCTAAATAGCGTAGGTAGTAGTATGAGCGAGTTCGCATACACAACAATATTAAAATACTTATCCGTTTTATCGGATCGAAGCCACGCGGGGCGTGCAATTATCACCAGCAGCGACGGATCCGTTAAAACGATCCTGGAAATACGGATGTTCTGTATGAACGAGCCCTTAGGCAGTACATTAGAAGGAACATAATGTTGTTATGTGTCAAAACATATTTTTCAGAAAGTTTCTACCTATTTATTGTAAAAACTTTGACATGGGGTTTGTTCTGTTCCGATTCAAAGAGCCATCATTGTTATCATAATGCGATAGTCTTTTTGGCCCTGACTCAGTCTGTACGCAGCGTTAGTGTATACTAAACTTTGATCAATAATACACTCGAAGATAGTAAAATGTATTATGTTGTTTGTTAAAGCATGATTGAAGCACATGTTCATCGAGATTCAATATGAACAAACCCTTAACATCACAGCCCTTCCTTTGTTTTAAAATTAACAAACATTTCTGAACTTCGTCAATGCATGTCTTGGAATTTGTTTTAGATGAAAAAGAAAAGGCAATTGAGTAATAGTACATTACAGCAGAATCCAGTAAGTAAGCCTTCCTGGCCGAGTATGAGTTAACCGGACCGAACCGCAGGTGAGGTCCGGTTATATACGAGGCCAGGATGGCTTTCTTACTGGTTGAGGTTTGTATAATGCTTTTCTCAAAAATGAAAGAAAGTTTAACAACAAATTCGTTTAATTAATATTGAAGGTTACATTCATATTAGGGCAATTACTGATAGATATTGTGATCGATTTACCGGGGGCATTTATATTTGTTTGTTGTACATCTTGATTAACGGACTCTTTAATCCAACATGATTTATAAACTGAAATGACTAAATACAAACATAAAATCCCACACTATACTTCTACAACATTACTAAGTACAAAACGCAACGTGCATACTTTTTCTGCGTCGCGTTATGTGTCACAGACCCATAAAAAAAAAAAAAAAAAAAGTGTCACAGACAATAAAATGGATGTTTAAGGCTCCAAAATATATTATGTATCTCATAAAATGTCATACCAAAAAGAGATAGATATATATTTGGAGCCTCCCTCTAACCATGTTATAATGGCTAAACTCTAATCTGTGTCTGGTACTATGTTTTTTTTTTCTAAGCAGATCTAAAGAGGATGACCTAAACCGTGCGAAGCCATAAAAAAAAAAGGGATGAAGGATGACCAAGTGTCCAGTAAGTAAATTACATACTTACTTACTGGACAGTAGGAGATTCCAAATTTAAAATCTCGCTTCTTACCGGACAGTTGTGAATAGTCTCCGGTAGAGTTCACTTTCTGGATACTTTTTAGAGATGTTATGTCAACATTACATACCATTTTTGAGAAAAATAGTTTTTTTAAACAATTGATGCCACCAGCGGTCTCTTACTGGCTTTGGTATGTGAAGAAAGTTTTGAATTATTATTTGACCTCTCAAACGTTGACTGTACACTAGAATCGTAAGCTATTAGACGCTCAATGAAACGCTCAATGGGACGCTCAATTTAAATATCTCACTTCAAAACATGAATCGAGTTTCAGTCTACAATGATACATCTGTTACATCATATACTTCAGTTGTTGAAAATTGGTGAGTGTAAAAAGTGTTAACCCCACGTGTACGGTAGCGTTTCTAAAACTGGCCGATTGTAATATAGTGGGACACTAATATAGAAAAAGACAAAATAACCTGTGCCCTCTGTTTTCAGTTCAAAATCAGCCCGAAAAGTTGTTCTTTCGCTCCGCAAGCTCAAATTATTCACTGAACTTTATTCTGTTTGTTTGTTTTATTTTTTTGCACAGAGAAAAACAAAACAAGGCTGAAAGACGTGACCTTTCTTAATCAGGTTATTATCATTCGAGCCAGCCGTCCGTCCCCCTTCGGAGCTGGGGAATAAGTGCTTACGTCGATAAAGGCTTTCTGATATGGAGCTAAACTGGCGGACAGCGTAATGAGGATAGCGTTAATCTAGATGTTCATAAATCGTCTCTCGTCTCCGCACTGGAGTTAGGTTAAGTTTGAGATGTATGTATCTAATGAGGTAGTGTGACTGTAGGTAGGAATACAATCTGATTTTTACCAATTTAAAAAATATATTATTCATGGGACTGCAAATATAGCCGGCGAAATGTGTCAATGGCGTAATAATATGATAAGTAATGGGTAGAAAATATTCGGATGGTGATAAATAACAATTGGTAAAAGGAGGTTCTGGCTCTGAGGTCTACTTCAAGTAAAACAATGGCAATCGTGATATACCAGAGTCAGAAAACTGCAGAAAGCTTTACTGTAGTTTACGTTAAATTAAATGTAAAGAAACGTTATAGTAGACCTTGGAGCCATCTTGTGCTTGCTGCCATTAGCGTGTGTTAGCTCGAAGGCTGTCACAATGAAGTCACTTTGACAGACAGTTAATAATTTTGGTCATGGTTGTGATGCTCCATAGACAGACTAAATAATATGGACTGGAAATACCTACGAAAAAAACGTGCCTACCTAAACCTCAAAATGTCTCATAAAATGGCCGCCGATTCTAAGGTTGTGTCAATCAAGCAACACACACACACTCACAAATCTCAATAATGCAATAGGTAAACAACCATTTGACAGCAGGACTACCACGAACACAACCACAAAATTCGGCACATAAAATGGCGAATATGGCACGTACCTACAATCGTCACTACGTCATAACAAAATGTTGCCATAATGAGCAACAACTGAAATATTGTTGTCTCTTTCATCAAATACCATTACTACATTAGAAAGAATGAAACAAAACGATGTTTCACATTCTGTATCGTATTTCACTCATATTTGTATAAGCTAATGTATGTATAGAACATCGCGGCGCCTCCATATATTTTCTATCTCAATGTGATGCTCGAAAGACAATGGAATTGATTGATGTCGTCATACTTACTCTTAGCAAACATAATTATCTACCTACCAGTAAAAGTAAAATGTCTAGCTAAGTCGGACTATTTTAAGGAAACAGTAACGTGTTTATTTATTTATTCAATAAGGCATGCCAATAACCTATTCGCAATTACATTCTTGAGACAGAAATTTAATAATAAGTCCTGGGCAAACAGGTTAGATACAGGAAAGCACAACACTCATAGACAAGGATTAAGGAATAGATCTTTTACAATAAAAAAAATAAGATACAATATTTAAAATTAGAATTAGATCACAATTGAATTAATATAAACTAAAATTGAGTCATGATTGAAAAAAATAAAATTATGTCACAAATAAAATATGACGTGTAATCCACTTTCATTATGATCATTCATTAAACGTAAGTTGTGCCAAAAAGCGTTTTATAGCATTAAAGATTACGTTGAGGATAAAACGACTTGGGAGTGAGCTGCTCCAATTAATTTAGTTATTTTTTGTTTAAATATTTTGCACCATGAATTTTGTTATATTTAAAAAAAAAATTTTTTTTTTTATTTTTTTTTTTTATTTGTTTTCTTGCAATGACAAGAATATTTACTTTTTAAAGTATTATATTATTTTATTTTAATTATTGTGAATGTGAAGACTATGTGGATCATTATTTTGTTTTTTAATTTATCTTAGTTTTTAATCATGGTCTGGCAGTTTGAGTAGTTTATGCGGCCTACCCGAATGTCCTTTCTTTGGTATTGTTCGTCGAATCGTTGAGCTCCTTAAATTCTGAGTTGAGCTGCTCGGTTATTGACAAATGCGTGCACTGACTGGACAGGTCCACTCAATCTGGCTGGTTCTTTCCTCAAAAGACCATTTCAGACATCAGTCTACATGGTCTTCACATGATCGAACCAAGATTTTGTCAGGACTTTAAAAGAGACTGTGACCTCTGAGTTTGTTTCGGCCTTTCTTCTCAGAGTAGTCAGATAGGAAACGCCGACCTCATCTAGTTTAAAAAAAAAATATGTTAGACATGTAAAAGCGTTTGTACAAACCAACTTACAGAAATAAAATCATTTATCATTTATAAGGATGTTTTTTTAGAGGCATAAAACTTTAAGTTGGCAGCACTGTTTTAACTGGCGGCCATTTTGTCAGCTGTCAAGTGTTTTCTGTTTAGTTTGGAATTACAACATTAATAGACTGACTCCTGAACAATGCTTGGAAGCATTGTTCAGGAGTCAGTCAGTCAATTGTGCAAATTTCTTGTTTTGTGCAAATTGACTAGAACATTACAGTCAATGGGGTTTGGTGACCGCTATAGAGCCCTGATTACTGACTTTTTCGTTCGTCAATTGAACAACCATGATGTGCAGGAGCTGTGGTTTCAACAAGATGCCGCAACATGTGACACAGCTCGTGCCACAATTGATTTACTGAAGGAAACGTTTGGTAACCTTATTGTTTCACTTTCCGGACCCGTGAATTGGCCTCCAAGATCATGCGATTTAACGCCGCTAGACTGGGGATATTTGAAGTCGCTAGTCTACGCCGATAAGCCCGAAACGATCGACCACTTGGAGGACAACATTCGCCGCGTTATTGCGGATATACGGCCACAAATGTTGGAAAAATTAATTGAAAATTGGACCTCCAGATTAGATTACGTCCAAGCCAGCCGTGGCGGTCATATGCCAGAAATCATGTTTAAATTATAATGCCAAAAGATTATATTTTGAATAAAGTCAATTTCATGCTGATTTTAAAAATTCATCCTTGTTTTATTCCATTTCAAAGTTCTATATACCTCTAAAACAACCTTTATATTTCTAAAATGAAAAAGCATAGAATATTACTTTGATTAAATCGACTTCAATATACCAATGCTTGAACAATAAAAGGAATCCACTTTCGTATTTATAAAATTAGAATTCAAATGGACTTCCAAATAGATAAAAATAATATTAAAAAGCGTTATAAATGTCGGAGTCGGAAAGTATCATCTTATAAGGATTCATTGCTAATGGAAAGAGATTTTACGTAATCTCTGCTTTTTGTTGTGGAAAAGTAAATTCAGGTAAAATAATTGTTGACCATTTTTTGACTTGTTAACCATTATTTGACTTGTTGACCATTAGTGACAGCTTTACTTGGATCGACACCATCTTTCACATAGAAAATTGAACTCAGACGTAAAGAAGTCTAGAAAAAGAGTAATTCTATCAGCGTTGGCATTTGTACAGCAAAATGCCGAAATGTAAGGGTTTGATCACGTGACATTTCGATCGCGCTTGACAATACCTTACATTTTGATAATTTACCATTCACTGTCGCGTCGCTTTGGTTGACAGAATGTTAGTTGTCTAGAGCCTCTTGTCGCTTGCTAAGGGCCTCCATACCCTTTAGTGCCGTAAAACGGTAACTTTCTAAAGCATACTCCTTAGTAACTAGGTTAAAAGGTTTGAAAGAAAAAAAATTTACTATTGAAACACGTACATAATTTTGGACACAAGGTTTTTTCGTGTAACGAATAGTTTTGCTTTAAAAAAATAATTAACAACACGATATTTTTTCGCAACTTTTGGCAACTCCTCCAAAACGACTTGGAAGTATAAAATAATTTTTACATAGAAAAATTGATGGCTGGAATTTCTTCATAACTAACATAGCATATGTAAATCAAATAATATTTTGCAAACAAAACTGTTCAAAAGGAGATTCAACATTGATATTTTGGCATCGAGCCGGCGCACGGCCAGTACTGCGTTAACATTGGGGCGTATATAGCGCCTTAACGTGCATGTGACATTCGACCTTGTGTGAGGTGGTAATCAATTTATTTCCCTGACTGAACCTATGTATTTATTGAAAGAAAATTGTAGAAATAAAAATAATGTATTAGTTTCTTTTCCCTTCTACAACTTTCTTGCACGAAGCAATGAATAGTATAGTAACTTTAAATTTTCGTTTTCAATACAGTTATGTTGTACAATAGAAAGTCAAACGAACTTACCTGTAAGTGACGTTCGATGACTATTAAACGATGTGATTCGCCCGAGAGATTACACTTTTTACTTGTAGTAGCACGGACATGTGCTGCCATCTTACACTATTTTAGAGCAACAATTCAAATACTATTTTATGCGCCCTAGTGTGGGTATCTCATACATGTTTTTCCCTTTGGCCATCGTTAGCCACTATTTCGTGTAAGTCAGGGGAGGATCTTGATCAGGGTCAGGGAGGGAGTGTAATCTCTCGGGCGAATCACATCGTTTAATAGTCATCGAACGTCACTTACAGGTAAGTTCGTTTGACTTTCTATTAAACTTCAGTGATTCGCCCTTCGAGATTACACTTTTTACTTGTAGATGTTTAGAGTCACATGAAATAGTAAAGAGGAAACTAGATTATTTAGGGGAAAAAAACAAACTCATAATAATAATATACCTTACAAAAGGTAATAAAGAACACAAGGTTTTAAAAACAAATATGCATACATCATATAAAGAGAAAATTGTTATTATCATTCGTTGATCGAGGCCCACTTACAAAGGGACCGAGCAAAGGCATCTGAGGTATCTGCAGCTATTTCTCTATTGTAAAACTTTGCAAAAGTTTCTGATCGGACCAACGCGCAGTTCTTTTAATATTATCTATGCTAACTCCGAGCCTATTGGCGGTAGACGTAGCTGCATGTCTCGTACTATGAGCGCTAAAGATAGATGAGTTTATACCGCTTTCACTCAGGGTGGCCTTGATCCAACGGCTTAAGGATTGAGAGCTTACATTATTGAAAGGCTTCTTAAAGCTAATTGATAAAGAGTTACATTCAGGTTTTCTCCTGTCTGCGGATACAGTTAAATAATGTTCTAAAGTTCTAGCAGGACAAATGGATGGTCTTTCGTCTAAATAAGGAAGAATCAATATTGGTGGCGTACGATTCACGGTCGAGGTTTTGATTAAATCCGTGATATTAATTACAAACTTCTCATTATTATATTTTTTAATATTAGATAGCTTAAATCAGCGACAATGTTTGCACCCGGTGTGCAGTTAAGCCAAAAGTGTAGTTAATTTTTTCAACAGATTATCAAAGGAAACACTTTCATTAGGGTACCGATTACTTATGTAATCTAAAACAATAGACGGGTCCCAAGTAAAATTATATTTTGGGAGTGGAGTTCGCAACTTGAAAACTCCCTTCATAAACCTCGTAACCCGTGGGCCATTCATGGTTACTGAGTTTAAAAGAAGCGATAGTGCTGCTTTTGTACAATTAATTGATCCATATTTTTGACCCTGGTTAAAAAGGGTAACTAAAAAATCTAAAACATTAGGAACTGATGCTTGAGATAAATTTAGGTTTTTATCCTTACAGAAGGCAAACCATCGTTTAAAACAAGTGTTATATTGTTTTAAAGTACTATCAGCTAAAGACGCCAACATCACATCCGCAGCATCTCATCATCCCTGCATCAAAAATGCCTGCCTGACAATACTCCGACAACCAGGGTAAGGCTCTCTTGAAGCTTGTGTTCCACACTGTAAGGGGATAACAATAATGTTTTATTAGGCGTACATTCAATTGGACAAGTAATTAACAACTTCCCTAAAAAAGTGGATACCAAGGCTGTGTTGGCCAGAGAGGGACCTCGACAATGCCTTCAGCCTTATCAAGAATAATTTTCTGTAAAACTTTTAACATTAAACAAAATTGAGGAAATGCATAGAAAAAATAAATGCACCATTTCAATGTGAAAGCATCTACCCTAAATGCTTCTGAATCTTTATGCCAAGAAACAAATTTGGAACATTTCTTATTTAATCGACTCGCAAACAAATCAATTTCAGGTTGATTGAATCTTTTACACATTACTTGAAAAGCATCGTCAGCGAGCTCCCACTCAACATCAGCATGTATGCGTCGAGATTCCGCGTCTGCGATATAGTTATCCTTAGAACTAATGTAGGAAGCGAAGACAAACAAACGTCGCTCTTCGCACCACTTCCAAATGTCAAGACTTACAGGGCTAAGATGGGGGAATTGTATGCCGCCCATCCTATTGATATAACAAATTGCAGTGGAATTGTCGATTCGTAAAAGTATTTCACAGTTACGATGATCATTGGCGAAGATTTTTAACCCAATAAATGCCGCCGTCAGTTCTAAATAATTAATATGCTGAGTTAATTCCTTGCTAGACCATTGTCCACTGGCCATCTGGTCTGAGCAACTGACACCCCAACCAGTTCGAGTATATTTCCAGCTTACAATGACTAGATCAAATAGGGCTGGCACAATTGTCAATATTACGAAGCCACTAGTCAAAATCTTCGCGTAAGGTAACCGGTAAATTGATATATTGTAATCATCATTTTGGTTTAAACTAAGATACTTAGTTCTCTCGAAATGTTTTGTGTATAGCCAGCCGTACTGCGTTGCTGGGAAAATTGATATAAACAATCCTATCAAATGAGCAAAGTTACGTAACTTACATCTTTTTAAGTTAGAAAAATGTAAAAGTTCATTCTTAATTCTACGTTTCTTTGCTACTGGCACGCTAATCGCTAGATTCTCGGAATTGAAAACAAAACCTAACAATTTTGCAGTTCGGCTAGGTATACTAAAACTCTTTTTTAGGTTTACTGTAAAATCTAATGATTGAAGAAATTATTATGTAATTTCAAAATTATGTTTACACTCAATAAACGTATTACCAATTAACAACAGATAATCTAAATAAATAACGGACAATAAGCCTTGATTACGAAGAAATTGCTTTACTGGACGCATCATTTTTGTAAACACATCAGGTGCCTTATTAATACCAAATGGTAAAACTTGAAATTCATGCAGCTTCCCCAACCAACAAAATCGCAGAAATTTTCTAGACTCACTGTGAATATTTATAGAGAAATATGCATCCTTGAGGTCAATAGAACACATGTAATTATGTTTTGAAATGAGTCTCTTAGCAGTTCTGTAATCTTCAAGTTTGAAATGTGGCGCAAAGATGAATCTATTTAAGGATTTTAAATTTAAAATAAATCTATTTGTCCCATTACTTTTCTTAACAAGGAAAATATTTGATAAAAATTGACCATCACATGGTTCACACATGCTTATAGCACCAATACTAAGAAGATTATTAATTTCTTTAGTCATAAGCAGTTCATCTGCATCAGACTTAGGATGATTATTTCGATAAGATATAGGTTGGGATATATTGTTCGAAATTGGAATTTTCAAACCGTTAACACCACAGAATCATTATTGTTGGTATTGTCCACTTCGGCTAACGACGTGGATTCCGGTTGTATTGTCGTGGAACACGGCGATCCATCGCACGGTGCACTGGCAGTTACTTGCGCCCACCAGCCGTCGCGGTCTGTCTTGGTGGCATGCGGCAATGCTGCGACTATGGCGGTGGCGGGCCCCTCCAGTTTAAAGCCCTCGATGTTGGTTCCTTTGGCAATTTCGGCTTGGCAGCTATAGGTTTTAACTCGGTGCCTGTTCTTATAATAGCTTTCATGGATTTTAAATTATCTTGGAGATCGTTACCAAATAGTAAGTGATTGTAACGTTTAAGGTCCTTTACATTATCCCTAATTTATTTGTTAAGGCAGGACAGTTAAATTTTCTTCTTGTTTGTGTCTCACTGTAATATGTGTGACATAAAAGTCTGCCGCCATCACTAAGGGCATTTTAATGTCTGACATTTAATCTCCTCGTCGCGAGAGCCAGTTTGTAAGACAGCAGTGATTATGTTGGCTACAAGGGTTATGATGGAAGTTAATAACTTCTGTTTGTCAGCCAATATGTTGTCTCTCTTCAAGGCACCTTCATTAACTGCTGCTCTGATTTCAGGATTAAGTGTTGGAGCCTGAGCTAATTTTAAATTTCAGGGTATACCATAATTCTTCAATATATCCTTTTTGTTTCATCGTTTAAGCCATTAACCAGAATTTCAGTCCACCTCCTAGCAATATTTTTGTGGACATTTTCACCAAACTTTTCTTCATGTACAGGCTCTTCTCCAAGTAAACACAAAATATCAGGCTCTAACTCTTGCATACCTTCCGTACACGCATGTTCTTGAGGTGGTGCATTCGTGGAAATGGGTGTGGAAGTAGCCTCGGGTACGACGGCATAAGCGCGCTCTAGCGCGGTGTCCAAAATTGCAGTTGGCGCGGACATCGGTTCAAAGGGGAGCTTAGGGTGTGAAATTGAATCGGATAGAATTTTAACTTCATATGGGGCTCCTGAATACAATATACCGACAGTTTTAAATAAATTCGTGATACAAACTCCCGGTTTGTACTCTAGAATTAAACATCAGTCTTTAACTTTAAAGTAGGTATAAATTCATGACATAACCTCCCGGACTATGTTCTAGAATAATACGCACAGTTACAAATTCTTGGTACGAACTCACGATTCGTACTCTAGAATTAAGTATCAGTCTTATCCACAACATTATAAATTTCACGACATGATCTCTCGAGATAATGTTCTAGAATTTTTGTGCTACCTAATATACAGCGATCAACCTTACAGATTGAACTGAAGTACATTCCAGGTCGGTATTAGCCTTACAGACTAAACTCATAAGCACTAGGCACCAAATAAATAAAAATAAGAAGGTAGATAATTCAAACAAAATGCGCCAAAGCCGGCGCCGGCCGGCGAGGTTTTCTCGAAATCTTAAAATGTTAGGTACTGACCTTCGTATTGCGGAGCCTCCTGCAAAGATTCTAGGTACTGATCACCAGCATCACTATCATAATTCTGTTCGATCGAACTAGTACTCGGAACCCGTTCCCGTTGCTTACGCCAAACACGAGATATCTTTTTCTCCAAGTTTCTCATTTTCCGAGCTAAATACTCCTCCTCATCGTAGTATTTTCGTTTTCCCATTATCAAAAAACTAATAAATACACTGAAAAACCACTAAATTAATTTACGGAAAGGAAATTTAGTGCACGATGGCAACGACACAAAACGTGTATGAGATACCCACACTAGGGCGCATAAAATAGTATTTGAATTGTTGCTCTAAAATAGTGTAAGATGGCAGCACATGTCCGTGCTACTACAAGTAAAAAGTGTAATCTCGAAGGGCGAATCACTGAAGTTTAATTGTTAATTTTGTGTGACTTCAATTTTATTTCAATGATTAAAGACCAACTTTCAATTAAAGAACATGATTTGCAATTAGAGTAATCAAAAGCAAGTTTGAAAGGGCTTCCAAGTTAGTTTGATGATGGAAAAAAAAAGCATAACAATATCTAAATAGATATTGAGTCGGTAAACCAGTGGCTAAGACCTCGCCTCTCGTGCTTGAGGTCATGGGTTCAAATCCGAGCAAGTACCTATAAAACTTTTTTATTCATATTTACTTTCTAAGTTTATCTTGGAAATCAATGACAACGGTGAAGGAAAACATCGTGAGGAAACCTGAACTTAGGGTTAATACTACAGATTTATTGAATGTATTAATATGTTTGAAATCACCAACCTGCATTGGGTAGGCAATCGTGTTGAATAATGATAGTCTCTCATCGATATATATGTACTACGCACTAGATTGAACGAATACACACTCTATTCGAATGAACTGTACTGCAATCCGTACACCTTACTTTTCACTATGTTGAACGAAACTCGTAAGCACCATGAATTTTAAGGTGCTTACGACGCCCCGACGTTTTGATCCCAAGTAAACTAAACTCTATAAGCGATCATGCAGTTTGATTAGACACCGTAAATAATGTACAGCGCTGCAGCGAACTTTAGTTCTAACTCACCAGCATTTGAACAATGGTTTTCATGAATGTTCTTGTCTATCGGTATAATGTATGTTAAAGTAGTACCTTATCTGTATGAAAAGAGACTTTTGCACTGCAGTAGGACAATAACACGCTGATATTATTATTACCTTCTAAAAATCACTTACAGTAAAATATTGGTTTGACAAAATAACGCTATCCATACTAGAATTTAACGATATTATTATGCTTTGAGTAAAACAAAACGAGCATGTTTTCGTCCACTCACCCACTGTAATGTACTCGCACTTGTTATTTCTTAAGAGGTTAGCAACCTAATTTACCGAATACGAAAATTGCATGGACAATAAGAATGAATTTACAAAATGAAAATTTGTTTTGTTATTCTGTTTTAAGGGCACATTCACATTGTAAAAATAAATAAAAATGCGATTATTGGCAAAATCCTACTAATATTTTAAATTGTCTGGATGTTTGTTAACTTATCATGCCTCAACGGCAGAATTTATCTTACTTTATAAATCCTCTCCTACCCAACTGGCGTACCCACCTTTTTTTTTTTTTTTTTTTTTGATGACGCTGGAAAAAAATGCATTACGCATACCCGCCCATCGGGGGAATGGACGGGCTATGTGGGACTCCCCGGGCAAGCCCGGTATACCCACTAAAATAAACCAGCGCACTCCCGCATCGTCTGTGTGGAGGAGGACTGGGAAACCGGCACAGCCTTTACGCCCAGTCCTCCGCCGACGACTGCCCACCATAATGGCGGGCCCCGCACGCCCCTCCCTCAGTGGAGGGGCCCGGGAATGACCGTGAGTGATCGGCCATTCCCGCCCGACGAGGGTGGTGATTGTGCAATGCAGACGACAGGCGCCCCCGCACCTGCCACCCGCTAATCACCACCAGGGGGTGGGCGCAGGCGATCGTACAACCGCCCTCTCCCACCCCCACCGCTGCCTCCTTTTGCGACATGGCGTCCTCGCAAAAGGAGGCAACCGCCGCCCAGGCCTCCCCGCTCCCCAGCATGGATTTACCACACCGGGAAGCGAGAGGACCTGCCACACAACCTCCTCCTCAGGGCACGGCGCAGCTACGCCCCCGCTGGGCACACCTAGACGGTGTGCCGCGCCGTACCCTCCACCGCACTGGACCTAACGGTCCCCTCCTATGCGGCATCTGGCCAGAATCCGCGAAGGCCAGACGCCGCCCTCCGCGTGTGCGGCGAAGCGTCGAGACCGACGCTCCGCCGCCTCCTCCCACCATTGACTTGTCCCTGCCGACCATCCCACGTCAAAGGAGGGTCGGCAACGACAAGTCACCACCTCCTCTTGGGCCCACCTCCCGCCCCCGAGCCGCAGCCACCCCCACCCGCAGGAGAGATTCCGGGCTGCAGAGCCAGGTGCAGAGCGGGCAAAGCCCGGATGCAGAGCCGGGCAAAGCAGGGTGCAGAGCTGGTCAGTGCACTCGGTGAGCTCAAACCGCACGAGCGCTGAGTGCAAAGCCAGGTGCAGAGCGGGCAGAGCCGGTCACTGCAGAGCCGGGCAGTGCAGGGTGCAGAGCTGGGGTGCCCCGGGCGTTCCCCCCCACAGGGGAAGGCGGCCCGCCCAGAGGCAAGGAAGTGAGCCTCACCGCTTACCTACCAAACCTAACCTACCCCACCCACCCCAACCTACCTACCCAGCCTACCCCTTCGTCGCATCCGGAGTGTCCTCTGCTATTCAGAGGAACACCCAGAGCGACGCGAATCCCCCCCACCCCCCCGAAGTTATTGACGGTACCCAGGGTGCACCAGCCCAGCGGGTTGCTCTTCTCTCCGGACGTATCCGAAAGAGACCAGCAACCAACTAGGCCAACGTGGAGGTTACCTGACCCGCACCCCAACTGGCGTAACCACCTGCACTTTCCAAGACTTGAAAGAGGTTACGACAAAGCTATCCAGGTGGACATATTTTGGTTGGACAAAATTTGAGTTAAACTGACACGCAAAGAAAAAGAGGATTAGAACAGAATACTTTTTATTCCAGTAATACGGTCACGTGGGATAGTTTTCGATTTTCATGCAGGAAAATTTGTTGGCAAATGGTATCACATCACACTAATATTATAAAGGCGAACGTTTGTGAGTGGGTGTGTGTGCGTGTGTTTCTATGTTTGTTACTACTTCACGCTCAAACGGCTGGACGGATGTGGATGAAATTTGGCACAGAGATAGATTATAGCCAGGAATAGCACATAGGATACTTTTTAGCCCGGGCATATATTCCCTCGGGATAATTTTCGACTTATACGCGGGCGAAGCCCCTGGCACAAGCTAGTGAGGTATATAAAAGCAAAAAATACATTATTTTGCCCAAAGGAACTTCAGCTCAGCAAAATATCAGGTGGCAACACTTCGAAATACTATCTAACGCTGCTTTTTAGCAGCTGCAGTTCACGGGTATCATACGACGGACTATTGGTGTAATTACGAGTCGGTGTCACTGACCGAACGTCCGATGACAATAAATTGATTGCGGTAGGTAGGTGCGTTGACGTTTCCGAGCGATTTTTTACTGGTTGATGTTAGTCATGAAAGTAGCCCTAGGCCACTATCGCAACAAACTTATTTCAGTCCAGTGGCAGCCTCCCTCAAAAAAGGGTGCTAGGTAAAACGTACGCCAATGAATCATTTTTTTTAGATTTATCGAGTGGCTCGTACTGAGCTTCCATTTCACCGTCTTATATAGAAAATTATTCAATGCTAAGCAATCTGCCTAGCCTTTTTCCCAACTATACTGGGGTCGGTTTCCAGTCTTACCGGATTCAGCTGAGTACCAGAGTTTTACATGGAGCGACTGCCTATCTGACCTCCACAACCCAGTAACTGGGTAACACGGTACCCCTTGGCAATACTGGAATTATTCAATAGTAATATGGAAAAATAATAAGCGTTATTTCTCTCTCCTAGATACAATATCTAAAATTATTCCGAATTGCTACTTTTATTTACCACCTATAGGTACATACATTATGGATGCAATAAATTTGATTTCATTTGTGATGACTGTAAACTAATATGAAAGAATTTAAGTGTAGTCGTTTTGTGCAAAAGCAATTTGGGCCTATTCAAAAATATAAATTTGGAATATATCCGTATATTGTCTTCTTCAGCTTAGTAAAAAAAATTGTACCAGGACTTATCCAGTATGATATAACATTAATGTAGGCGCGGAAATAATTAAAAAAACGGTATAAACGCAATCACTTATATTGCCTTGATTTTACAAATGATAATGAACCTCCATGCATTTGTTTTTCTTTTTTGAATTTTTGGCGTCTCACAGTTAAATACTAGATTTTCTACTGCTTTACCGGTCTTCCCTGTGGAAACTAATCTCTTAGCCTCCAGCCAGGCTTCAAAAAGTAAACCTAAGTGAACACGCTGAGGGCTACCCCTGTAGGTTCGAACCTCGGCTCAGGGCGACGCTGGGAGGACAGCTAGGGCTGGATCTAATAAAGTGATTCTACCATCTGTTCGGAAAAAGCCTACGTGGAGAAGAACGGACAAGAAACTCCAATTAATTATCTAACTAGAATTTAAATACGGCTCAGCATTTTGCGGGCTGGCTTGTATATCTTGACGGGGACATCGCGGTGGGCCTCAGCGGCGAGGACGGAACGAATACGATCGTTTTATGTATGCTAAGTGTATCGGGATCGAGAGTGTTCGTACTAACTCCGAACCCATTGACCGTCTATCAAGTTCCCTAGTAATGCATTCGTACCGCGAGAAGAGGGCGCTGCATGAAGCGGGGGTGAGTGAGCCTGCTATCCGGATTTTTGCACCCAGAGCTCGGGCCTGAGGGGTCATCCAAATGGAATACGCGCTGATTATATTTTCAGCAACGCTTAAATAGGGCTTATGCCCGGAGGAGACCCTCATGCAAAGGCGCAACACGTTTTTATATGGCTGGCTGGTGGCGACTGTCACACCCCTCCACTTAGGCCTCGTGGTAGGCTGTTAGGTCATGGCAATGGCGGCTGGCTGGCAATACAGTGCTGACATCTTTGGCAGGCGTTACAATGAAGATATTTTTACTTACCATATACCACAATAGACCCCAATAGGTCGAAGTGTCGGAATTATTTCTCGGCCCCTCCACAAGATAAGATAGCATATACCTAACCACAGTTGCTCAGACACAATACTACTCTCACCCCAACTAATCCTCTCAACACAGTCCGTAATCTGATCCTAAACCAGATTAAATTCAAACCATTTATAATTAACACATTCGGCCACCGAAAGTGCCACATGAAATATTAATTACTGCTGCAATACGGTGAAAAACCTTTCTTCGATATCCGAGATCTGCTCTAATGGTAATGGGGGAAGCCACCAAAGGATTAAAAGTATATGAGGACCCTTTGATACAAATAAGGGTTGGGGTGGAGGCATTAATACGAAAATAAACAACGTGAAAGATTCAACAATGCAGCGCGAACAAAGTTTAATGAAGAGGATAAATTATGACTGTATGGTAATTTTTATTTTTATATTATTTTTTCAATTGTCGTGGCATCAGTGCGATGGTTTGTTATATTGTAATCTAGCTTCTGTGGCCTGCGTGAAATGTGTTTTTTTTATCCCAAGGTGAAATGTGTTTTTTAATACCGGGATGAAAAGTAGCCTATGTGCTATTCCAGACTAAAATTTATCTCTGTGTATAATTTCATACAGATCCGTTCAGCCGTTCTTGCGTGATTGAGAAACAAACAAACATCCATCCATTCATCAAAATTTTCGCGTTGACAATATTAGTTAGATTGTACTTATGTTTTTTTTTTTATATTTAAATATAGACAGCTGCTTTGCTAATTTCTAATAACTCGAGATCTTCTTCTTCTTTGTCGTATCGGTGATTCCTATAAACTATATTTCGTCATCATCATTGCAGCCAAAAGATGTCCACTGCTGGACATAGGCCTCCCCCAAGCGTTGCCGCACTGATCGGTCCTGTGCGTTTCGCATCTGTCTTCCGGTAAACTATAATTGTTTTCACCGATATTCAGCCATATCAACAACGTAACAAACTATAATTATTGATACATCAAATATAATTATTGAATTGTGCCAAAATCAAAACAAACGCTGCCATCTTGTTATTATAAAAAAATTACAACAGACAATATCACATTTTTTACTGACAGACGTCCCCACGACGACATTGTCATAGGGGCGTTGTTTCCTGGTCTATCAAAACTTTATTTTCACCGCGAATGACGTGTATTATACTTACAATGATACAAGTCAGGGTATTTCCTATGAGCAAAATCTATAATAATGAATGAGGATATTGTGTTGTGTGCGAAGTTATGCACAAGTGCAAAGTTGTGAACAGACTCAACTGAACTGTTGTGTAGCGAAACTATCCTTAGCGAAACACATTCGGATTAGTTGGATGTTAGATCACTTAGAAATACCTAAGTACTAGTTGCGCTAACCAAAGTTTGCTCTTATGGATATGAAAGGATTACGTCAAAAGCAATGGTACAAATGTTTAGAGCAAGGTTATTTCCATAGTGTGTAACGGATAGGTAGAAGTATATGTTTTGCATACATACATTTTTCCCTTACGTACAATGGGTATAATCATATAACCTTGCTCTAAAAGCTTATGGTAGAGCATCAGATTACGCACCAACAGGGAATTATATCTGAAAAGACTTGAGGAGGCCTGTGTCCAGCAGAATTTGCTAACAAAATTACTGTTCCAAAAGATGTTCACTATGTGATCAAAAAGCTGTCACTAATTATAATAATTTTTGAAGTTTTTAAATGTTTTATTTTTTAAATCTTTCATTTAGTTTTAAGATTATCAATGCCTGTTTTAAATTTTAGAATACCTATTAATGTGTGTTTGCTAATAAATAACTGTATTTTTTTTCTTGTTCGGTCTATCATGCTCCTATTGTACATTACTTTGAGAGACCTGGCTTTTGAATTCAGGACTATCTAGTACAAGAGCCAAGGCTACTGTAATATTTGTGACTAATATTGTTTGTTAATAAATAAATAAAAAGAAAGAAATCAACTATGAAAATATTGCAAATCTACGTTAATTAAAAAATATCGGTACAGAAAAAGGTACAATAAGAAAATAAAAACTAAAAGTACGAACTGCACAAAAGTGGACTGAAAGTGATGCTACTAAAAAAATAGAGAACAAACATTTTTAAGCACTTAGCGAAAATATAAAACAGATTAAATTGAATCTCTTATTCTCATTTTAATGAACATAGCTTGATTTACTAACAAAAGCAAACTTACCTGTAGCACGGGCACCCAACGCGAAGAAATAAAATTTGGTTCAAATTAATTGCATTAGATGGCGTGATAAGCTTTGATTTGTTATTGAGTTTAATCAGATAAAAAAAACGCTAGTTACGTCGGCACGGTTTCTTTGTATGGGATGAGGCATCTGTATGCTAAGTATTATATTATCTGTGCCTGTAGTTTCTCTAACAACAAAATTTCGCAAAAAAAACTATGTGATAAATCAAGTCTGAATTCGCGAATAGCTTCACTTTTAATTTATTTAAAGAGTGACTCGTCAAGTCATCAATGGCTGAATGCCATAATGCCACTGGTTGAATAATCAACAGACAATCACAGGAGTTAACGCACTCTTGTAACAATAATTTTCGTGCAAAAAACTGAAGCTAAGTAGGTATGTAAAAGGATGAATATAATTTCAATAGATAAAACCTCGAAGGTACATCTAACGTACTTTCTCTCGTTCTCATAGCTTCAAAGTTTAATAACACATGTTTTCCTGTAAGAAAAACATATTTCGTGAAGTTAGCCGATATCGAATGGCCAAAGTTCGGTATGGTTGGTGTTATATCGAGTGTGAAGAACAAGACTGTCGTGTGCTCAATAATTTCTGATTTATTTTATTGTATTGAAAAGTTGTGTTACCATTACTATCCGTTTTTTATTCAGGGATACAGTAGGATGATATTTTTTTTTTATTGTTTTGGAAGGAACAAAAGTTTAGGATTACCAACATTTATGAGTCGGATGATTTCGCCATTTTATAAGCTTTTATTTAACTTGCAATGTATGTATGTAAGTGTATTCGGGTCAAATTTTGCAACTGAATTTAAAAACAGGTATACTCCACCGATTAAGATTAAATTTTGCATACACATTTAGTTTGGACGACAATGCATGTTTAGCTAAGTGACGTCATTCCAAATCGAATATGGACGGCCAAAGATGGCGGACTAGTTATTTTTTTTGCAATGCCATGATATAAGTATCAAATGAAAGGGTTTGCTGAGAAGAATACGAGAAAAGCTTGTTTTAAATAAAGCTTTTTAATTAATAAATTTATTTTATAAATAAACACTTGTTGTATCACTCGTTTGTTGTGTACTTTATCAGTTGTACGATACCTACAGTGTTTTTATTGTGTAAGGTTAGATCTATCTAACTGAAAACCAATTATATCTATTAGCATTTTCTTATTCTGATATATATTCAAAAAAACTCAATAGATTATAATAATCCCTCTTGAATACACATAAAAAGATCATAAAATAGAATATAATTGAATGTTCTGGATTTAATTTGCCAAAACACTTGGTTTATGTAAGAGCTTGTCCCAATTTCTCTCAGAATTTGGAATAGAACTCAAGCCTTTTTGAATTATATCTAAAGAAGCACATACGTAAATATTCCTGAAATACTATTGAGCAAGCCAAAGGTACCTTTAATAAATACAGTGAGTTGATGATGGTTTTGTATTTCTGTAACAAATAAGTAGATGTTGGGCAAGGCACTTGGCCGGTTTAGAATTGAAAATTTGATGATAAGAATGTTTCAAAACCCTCTGAAACATCGCGCGCACACCATGTGTGCGTAAACTATTGTTTTTTTTCTATTGTGTCTAATTATTGACGTTCAATGGGTTCAAAAGTTTGACAGGTATTCAAGCTAGAGTTTATAATATAAGAAAAAACAATTAGAATCGATGATTTTGGATCAAATCCTCATTCAAACGGTGAATGCTTATGGAGGAAAGTGGGAATTTGTATTTTGTCCTACTCCACCTATTATTTTCTGATTAATTTCGTTGCGGGATCCAAGACAGTTAAATTCATTCGCCGGTATTCGTCGAGCTTCACAGCCTCGGCGCTTTTCTGGTGGTCGCCACTTTTGATTCTGGCTTTCAGGAGTTGCAGTGGTTTGGGAGTAGTGGGGTGGGAATGTCCTAAGAAAAAAACAACATTTATCTCGGTCTGAAAATGTTTGTTTTTGATAGAATAAGATTGAAAAATAATCAACATTAAATTCATATTTAAGAAATTGGTGTAAATAGCATAAACTTATTTAAATATGTAATATAAATTATTCTCAATAAATAAAAAAGGAAAAATCTTAAATCTAAAAACAGAAGCGCATCGCCAAGTAACAAAACTTAAATCTATAAACCACCTGACTGACATGACACCATTAGGCCACTCTTGTCTGATACTCTAAATCAGATTCTAAGGAAAAATATCAATGTCCCCTCTGACAGGCTCTTAGTGTTAAAAATTTATAATGGTAGTTTCCATTACCCGAAGTGCTCGCGCCAGAGATGCATGATGCACTTGCTAGAATATATTAAGACGAAACCACGAGGCACGCACTCAAATATAGCTTTTTGTGAAGTAATTTTTGGCTGCGGAAAAATAAATGTTATTCTTGTGAAAACCAAGAAAAATATAAAATACGATTAAGAAAAATACTCTTCCGCCTGTATTGCCCGAAGATATGGCAGATTAAAACAAAGAATCAAAAAAAAAGTTATATAAAAAAAAAACAAAAAGCCCGACTGCTTAAAAAGCGAACTAAAAAGACACATCAAGAAGAAAAGACAAGAAGAAAATCATGCTGTGCAGTCGGAGCATAATGATCGCGAGCTGGCTCACCAAAACCAGATGTATCCTCCGACTGCACAGACAAAAAACCTTTCTTCAAACAAACCTTTCTTATCCATCGCACTAACAGATAATAAATTAGCAGACAATTTTTTTTATTTAACTTTTTTTATTTATAACTTTTTAGTATTTTTTTTTAAAATTACGTACATACAAGTGTTACATATTTTTGAAATCAACTCTTAAAATACTTTATTTTGCAACATCACACGAAGCGTTTGGAAGAAAAAAATGCTGTTTTTGTATTTTCCAATTTTAATGTAGCCAGTTACACACATAGGGTAAGACAAATCGATTGACGTAAGAATCATCAAAATCAGCCAACACGTTTGGTATCTAGAACGCCACATAGGAACAAACATAAATACATACATAGACTGATAAACACATTACCCTCCTTCGGAAGTCGGGTTAAAAAATATCTATACAAGTAAACGATCAACAGCAACTTACCCCTACTCATTACATTTTTATCTGTAAAGCTTGACAATTTATAACGCTAAAATAATAGCTAAAATAATAATGAATCAATGAATTTTTGAGTAAATCGATAAAATAAAATACAACAAATTACATGCGTTGCTTATCTTTTTCCTTTCTATGCACTCCGACAGGCGACAATGACCGCACTTTAGGTCTTGTCACGGCATTAATATTATAGAATCGTGTACTACTCTTATGCCCTGGAGGCCTTAGTTTACTAAGATCACCACAGGGAAGTCCGGTTAAGACCTAGATAAACCCAGGTTTAACTGCGAGATGGCTGGTTGTCACTAACAAGAAAAACTGCGCTTATGACATCGGCACGGGTTTAGCATGTGAAAGGGACTTTAGCCTCGAATGTACTTCGGTATGGGAGACTTGCTTTTGATGAGGTTTGGAGTACAGATGATTGATGAGCTTCTTGAAATGGTGTTTCGAGACAGATTAGGTTATGAAGTTGTTTTGAAAGGTTTTTTCGGTAACTTCAGGTCAACCTTAAAAACGCCTTTTAGAGACTAATTATTGTTATAACTAGTGAACTAATAGAATTTTTATTTAAGTATGTGTTAGCCTTTGGTTGAGACCCATTGTGAGCGAACACGTCTCAGTCCCGTAAGTCGTCACTGGCAACACACAGCGGTCATAGACTTTTGTCTTGAGACACTATGGTATGTTGTACGAAAATATACCGCGCAACTGCCAGAACGCTGCCCAGCCAAGTTGGGTTCGACGGTTGACCTCTTTCTCAAAGTTAGCTAACTGGATCGTTTGTCCCAGGTAGACATAATCGTCTACAACTTCGTGCGCAGATTCTCCGATCTTGATAGGTGTTACACAGGCATTCAATGTGATCTTGGTTTGATTTCGTAATCGAATCAGAAATTAAGACATCCGCGGGATAACCAGGATTACCGTCATAGCCCGAAGGATTGCTAAACTTAAGTAGCAGTGCGCAGAGCTCATTGCTCGCAGTACGGTCTTGGTCAATGGGGCCGAAAAGTTCTTGAGTGGTGAACGCGAACCGGAAAACGTTGTGATCGAAGGCCTCCTTCTACGTGGAGTGATGATCTGTTTATGGTTGCGAGAATGCGCTGGATGCGAGACGCACCGGATCGGTCAATGTGGCGACACTTGACGAGGTATAATGTTCAGCAGTGGACATATTTCTGCTGAAATGATGATGATGTGTTATTAGCCGTGTGCCTGATGGGAATAGTTATCGGTCAAAATTACTTACTTATATTCGCACATTCCCTGTGTAACTCTCTCTAAGGGGTTCAAAAAAAAACCTTTTATAAATACTAATCTTTGTTATATTAAGAACCTCTCTCAGTGCATCATGCTTTTACCTAGATGAGGCTGGCAAAGGAACGTGGGGATTAGCAGAATAAAATAGCGGATTGTGCTCAGCAGTGAGTGAAGTCGGGCTGGAGGTAATGACCTATCACACATCGCGAATGGTGGTAACTATCGCAAAATTCGTACTACCAGAATTCCTGATTGCTTAGTTTTTATTGGCTTCGTGTTATATAGAATCTGCTTTACTCTGTAGACCAAAAACATTGTTATCACAGGCCACTCATATTGAACACGTTACGTTTGATACCGTAGCGTACACGAAGAAAAATAGCAAATTCGATTTCGAAACAAACAGTGTAACTTTTGATTGGTTACGATTGCCAGGGCAGAGATTCGGTTGCTCGAACAAATGCTATTTCTAATCGAGCCCTTCGGTATGTTGGTATGATATAGTAATTATGAGTTGAAGTCTAGATATAAATGTGTCAGGAACGTGAGACATTGAATATGGCAGTCTGCTTGCACGTCTTGCTTAATTGGCGAATCCGATTTGCGTCTACTTAACAGTATCGACGCAGGAAAATGTGTATTATACAAGCAACAATCATAATCAACTATATTATGCTTCCAATTCAAATAAATGACCTAAGTACTTGTAATAGTCCAAAAAGACAAAAGACACCGCAGCAAAATTACCTTTGCTGCAATCGACATGCAACTACCATACGCCAGACATTTCCTTTGTGGTTGTCAATTAACTGTCATTGCGGAAAATAATGTGTAGATGGCGCCACTTACGATGTGCCTTAGACCTTGACCACTCAAAGACCGTGACACTAGCTTTCAATGTAGGTATTATTACCGTGTTCCGGCAACCACGGTAGTTCCATTTTTAAATGCACAAAACTGCATGGTTGATAATTTCATACCTGGTAAATTGTTATGCGTTATTTTTGCAAAAATAAAAATAGTTTAACTTTAATAAAACCAGGTAGGTAGCTTGCTGTTTCCAAACCTTAAAAGCATGCAGACTGGCAGAAAATACATCCGTCTGCTTTAGAAATGATCTGAATTATAAATACATAAAAAGAAATATATGGAATTGTCAGGCGGGTTTATACGTATTGATTTAGTTAATAGGGATAAATCATATATTTATATGCGCTACGAAGCATTTTATTTAATCCTTTTACAGTATTTACTATCAATAAAAAATTAATGACAATTTCATCAAAATAATTTAAGAATATACTAACGTTCGTGAATTAATAGCAACATAATCTGTCAAATATCGAGGAAGATCCAAATCTACTAGGTACGAGGAATATTCGGGGAACAGTACATGACGTGTGCCAGTTTATTCCTTTTGTGACCGTCTCTATACCGCCAAAGCTCAAAGCTCTGAGGTTGCACAAAGCGTGATTTGAATTTGGATACAATACTAAAAAGGAACAGTATGTGGATAAGAGTTGTGATCTAATTTTAACCTTAACAACTACGTTTATTTGGTATCTGGATTGTGGTGTCTAAGGTTCCTAGCTGGTCGGAGCATGACCAGAACCTTATGTCCGATGGCCATCACAGTGATCAATGATGGGAGCAATTAACGCGGTGAATAGTGCAGATACACAGAACACTGAAATGCCTCGAAGGTCAATGTTAGACACGGCATTGACAAACGTTTCCATATCAACCAAGCAAATCACAACAAAAAAATAACGGCCAGTTACAATAAATTCTGACCATAGCTATCGTAGACAATACTTATGCTTAGCGCAATAGTGAGACCACGGATATTGGGAATGGCGTCTTTACTCGCTTCCAGCTTAGCGTTTCGCGGTTTCCTGTAGGCAGGAAAGAATAGCTTCCTAATCTTCATGCTTCTTTTGAGAATTGCTACTGAATGTAAGAGTCGACCCTAACCTACGAAAGCTCAAAACCGTTTGTTCTTAATGTAAGCAGAACATACCCCGAAAACATACACCAATACCTACCATTCCAATTTATTATTCCAATCCTCGTCGAAGCTCTAAGAGGAACTCGTCCGGTTACGTATCGCTGATTTGTATTTAATCCCGACCCAGCATTTGAGAACGTTAAGCGATATCGGATAGCTCGGTATGAGTTCTAGACCGACCGTTCCATATGTTTGCTCTCCTCTGTTTGGTCGAATCGAAAGTTTAATTATTGTTTCAGTTTACACTCCATTGAGCTCGCATCATTAGTTCCTGTGTTGCGGTGGTGTACGGAGAGTAAATACAAAACAAAAGTTATGTTGCAATGCATAGCCTGGGTTTGGGTAAACCAAGCGGGATTTGGGTAGTCTATCGTAAGCCGAAACTGATGAATATTGATTGTAAACATCAACACGGTATTTCCGCAATCTATTAACTCTTAGTTCATACTTTCAGTGGGACCTTGCGATAAAAAAGAGAGAGAAATATGGCGAATATATGGCATTATAAGTATGTTTGCCGCATACTAGGCTGCCTGTCCACTTGAGTGTAGCGAGGCAGCGAAGCGGAGATGCGGAGCGGAGTTGCGGACTGTATCTGTCCATAGCCGCAGAGCTAGATAGCGGAGCGGAGAGAGAATGAAATGCGGAGCAAAGTAGCGGGGAAGTGGACTGTGTTTTTTCATACGCGGAGCTTGGTTGCACTTGTTTCTCCTCTCCGTTTTCCCGCTCCGCTTCCCCGCTCCGCTTCCCCGTTCCGCCTCACTGTTCTGTTTCTCATCTCCACGGCACCGCTCCGCGTAAATATGTATCAATTTTGAAACTAGTTTTCAAATCCCTGTCTACTCAAGCGAGGCGAAGTTTTTATGCAATTCGATTGGTTGGCTCCGCACCTCTTTTCTCCGCTCCGCGCGAAGTGGATAGGCAGCCTTATTGTGTTCTAATGGCTGCAAAAGCTGCCTAACGGAGAAGACCTTACAATGTCTACAAGTTTGCTATGGATAGCCACCGTCATCGCTTTGACGTACCTAATAGACATCCAGTATACGAAAAACAAGAGGTTTCTCGGCCCTATTAGATTCAGCTGAAAATGCGACATATTCATCAAAAAATTACAAATTTGTGATATTTTTGTAACAATGACTGTTTCATAAAATAGGCAATGTAAGAAAGCAAACTACAAAATTGTCGTACTGTCATATTGTTACTTGCTAGTTGCTTAGATAGTTCAACTCATATTTGCGCGCGGTGCTATGTGTGGGTAAGCATGTGTGAGTGGTTAATCGGACCGATGCGACGCGGCGACTTTCTGCCGCGTCACTGCCATACTAATGTATAATGTATAATTACAAGCGCACGTACATCGCACGCACACATGGTGCCACGCGCACAGATGAGTTGAACTATCTATATACTATTATATATATATAACGTTCATTTCATTTCAAATTGAATTCAATGTTAGAAGATGTAAGGAGACTGTATCTATAATCTACATAATACTAAATAAGCTTACAACTTAACATTACCGCTTGAACGACGTTCTTAGGACCATTAAATACCATACGTAGGGCCTATATTCATGTCTCACAAACACTATTATAACGCTCCGTCTACACCGACCATACGGGCTAACGTCTAGAGAATTGCGTCCACTGCTCCACTTACAATGGACTCATCGAAGTGGTTTATAATGGGCTGATAGGTGTAGGCTGGGTAACGTGTAGATATATAGTGTCTGGTTAAATGGGTACTGTGTGTTTACTGCCTTACAAGGTGGCACAGTACCTACTGCAATATTGCTAAGTAATTATTTTTAGTTTGGACAATTATTAATTCATTATACATACTTATCGAAATGCAGAACTCAAGGCATTTAGAACTATTTGTAAATCCACTACTACACATTTTTAACCCCCGATGGAAAATGAGGGGTTATCTGTGTATCTGTGAGTCTGTCTGTGTCATTATAGCTCGTAAACGGATGAACCAATGTACTTTTAGTTTTTTTTTTGTTTGAAAGGTGACTTTGCTGAGAGTGTTTTTGAATTTATTTTCTTTTTCAAAAGTTACCCGCATATTCTTTGAATCTAGAGTTTTTCGAAAAATATTATATCATCTACGTATTTGGATAGATTGTCGATTGAAGCGTTTCTTAGTCTAGTACTAGGTTACTAGGTATATTTTATCTAGTTTAAAAAGCACAAAATAAAAATACAAAATTTAAAAACCCCCGACGCAAAAACCTCTAGAAAGAAAATCAAAATAAGCCTCGTACTCGCATCGGGGAATTGCTAAGATATAAAATAAACTGCTGTAAACATTGGCGCTACCCCGACGCGAGTACGAGGCTTATTTTTTTGCTTTTAAGTAGTTTTTGTGTCAGCGGTTTTAAATTTTTTAAATTATTTCTTCCTTTTCAAATGCAAAAAAGTTAAGAACTGATTTTTTTTTAGTTTTTTCGATTAATCATAAATCTAAATAGTTTACCAAGCAAGAATAAAAAAAGAAAGAAACCTCAGATTCTCCAATCAGCAGCTATCACCTAAATTCGAAATTCATAAATGGAATTGTCCGCCATTTTGCAATACCAAGTGGAAGTTCATAACGTGCGGTTTCGTATCCATTATTCCGGGTAAAGTTGTAAGTGGTCGGTACCCTTTGGGGGCAAAGACACCCTGATTCAATTCACCTGCTGGGCCCTTTGACTGTCGACTGCGCGACGGACGGACCATATCGGTAGTTTAGGGTTGCTTTGAGTCCCGAATTATGTATGAATGGTATAGGTTTTGTGGTGGGCTGAAAGGCTTCAACATGGCACTAAAAGGGCACTTAATAATAGGTAGTTGGCGTAATTACAATTTTTCTCCTCTCTTTCTTTCCACCCAAAGTTTGTCTGTTAGAGATTGCTCTGTGCGATAACACCGCCCATTGTACACTTGTTTTTGTGAATGTTTGTCCTGTATGTTTTTTGTTTGTGTATAAATAAATAAATGTCAATATTATCATTTATTTGACATATAAATAAGTTTCTGATGCTTTCTTATCAAAATAGTAGATAATAAATTTGATGCATTTCCCACTGCAAGTAAGGTGTGACTTATGAATCGATTTTCCTAATTTAAACAAATGACTATATTTTTCTTAACGAATAAATTTTACTTTAGGAATTTTACTTGATAGTTTTTTCACAGCATAAAAAATCAAACCGACTACCAAAACAAAACACTACAAAGCGAAAATAACTTTCTTTTCCGAAGTCGGTGTCTTTTGTACCCATTGTTTTTCGTTATTCGACACCGACTTCGGAAAAGAAAGTTATTTTCGCTTTGAAGTGTTTTGTTTTGGGAGTCGGTTTGTTTTTTTGATAAAAAGCTTTTTATTTTCTTCTTTTTACCTGACTGCCGAAACGGGTAATGTATTTATCAGTCTATGTATGTATGTATGTTTGTTCCTATATGGCGTTCCAGAGACCAAACGCGTTGGCCTATTTTGATGATTCATACGTCAATCGATTTGTCTTAATCTTGCGAGTGTCATAGGCTACATTAAAATTGGACAATAGAAAAATGGCGGATTTTGGGTGCCATATTGTGGGGGTCAAATTTTTTTTCTTCCATACTCATCGTGTGGGGTATCAAAATAAAGGGTTTTAAGAGGTGATTTCAAAAATATATAACACTTATATGTTTAAATGTATCTAATTCGAAAAAAACTTAACTAATAAGTTATAAGTAAAAATAGTTTAATCAAAAAATCAAAAAACCCGACTGCTTCAAAAGCGAACTAAAAAGTCGTAAACAAGGAAAAAATCATGCTGTGCAGGCGGAAGATCCACTAGATTTTAGTCAGCCAGCTTGCGAATATGTATCCTCCGACTGCACCGATACTTTCTGAGTGATTGACTTGATGAAAATAGCAAAATCCCTATAATATTTGAGGAGTTCCCTCGATTTCTCTGGAATTCATCATCAGATCCTAGTTTCCTTATCATGGTACCACCCTTGGGATATTTCCTTAGTTTCATAGAGTTCCAGTGGCCATTGTTGTCTTCTTCATCATTTCTACTTCACCAAATGATACTTTCTGAGTGATTGACTTGATGAATATATGTATGCCTATAATATTTGAGGAATGCCCTCGATTTATTTAGGATTCATCATCATATCCTAGTTTCCTTATCATGGTACCACCCTTGCGATATTTCCTTTGCAACAAAAAAAAATCATCAAAATCGGTTCATAAACGACGAAGTTATCCGCGAACACACATAAAAATAAAAAATATATATGGTCGAATTGAGAAACCTCCTCCTTTTCGGGCTGTCTTTTAAAAAATAACTAGACGAAGCTGGCATAAAACTTGCCAGAGCTAATAGCTTGGCTTATCATTATCTTGTACAGTGCTTAGTGATTTTCCTATCATAAACAGTCAATATACCACTTTCTCTCTTCTAAACCTCAATTTGTCCAGCACAAAGAGCAATTTCCCATTATACTCTTTGACATTCCTTCCAGTAATTTCTATTAATATTACGATTATTACTTTTTGACTAATTTCCGACGGTATCTAAGTTTGTAACGACATTGTCGTTTGAAGACTTGGGCACAATCGCCGGGAAATTGCCGAGTCTCGGCCGGATGGGCAGAATTACTTCCTTGAAATTAATTACAACTGTTTTATGAACTAAAATAATGTTTGATTTAAATGGTTTGGGTAGCTTGCTCTTTTATGTGGATTTAGCTGTTAATTCTGTCTGTAATAATGTTTTCTAAGATTTTTTTGAGATTGCAAGAACAAGCTTTTTAGCAGTAAAATCTTACTAATATTATAAATGTGAAAGTTTGTATGGATGTATGCATGTATATTTGTTACTCAATCATGGCAAAGCGGCTGAACAGATCTAGATGCAATTTGGCTTAGAGATAGATTATAGTATGAAATAGCTCATAGGCTACTTTTCATCCCAGTATAATATTCGCTTGGGAACTTTACTCCCGCTGGCAGAAGCTACTAAGCAAATAAGTCTACCAAGGCCTGCTTACGCAACCCGGTTATCTAGTTTAATAGCCAACACTACCAATTATATGCCTATGGCATATTGGTTATTTAATCTTTTGTTAGTATCTAACTCTGAGTTAAGTCTGTGGCGCAAGTGGGCCTTAAAAACATAAGATGGACTTTTAACTAATAAAGATATTAAATTTGTTCAATGTCAGAGATTATCACAGAACAGTTCCAATATTTACTAGTTAGACTTCGACCGGTAAATCTTCAGGTTTTTGACCGGTATATCTTTAGGTTTTTGACCGGTAAATCTTCAGGTTTTTGACCGGTAAATCTCAAGGTTTTTGACCGGTAAATCTTCAGGTTTTTGACCGGTAAATCTCAAGGTTTTTGACCGGTATATCTTCACGTTTTGACCGGTAAATCTTCAGGTTTTTGACCGGTAAATATTCAGGTTTTGACCAGTAAATCTTCAGGTGTTTGACCATTAAATCTTCAGATTTTTGATCGGTAAACCTGCAGGTTTTTGCAGTAAAAGATGCATCAAATGATCATCATACCTAGCTACTTTAATGTCACCGTTTAAAGTGACTAAACCATTATCATCTAGGTACTATTGGTTGGCAGACTGCTTTATTTTCAGGTTGAGAAGCCTGCCTAGAGTTGCTTATTACAAACACAAAAAGTAATTTTCTTTTAGTTTGTCTAGGTGTCTTTTTAGCTTTTACCAACGCGTGACAAAAAGGCTTTTAAATGGATTTAAAAAGATTCAATTTCGTTTTGTTTGGCTTTAGATTAAAAGTTAAATTAGATTTTATGACGCTCTTTATTTCTCTCGGGATTACCATTAATACCACATTGCAGATTATTATGCGATATCTTTTTCATTACTGGAGCTAATAAAATAAAAAAGCCTCTTTATTTCATACAAACAATAATACATAGTTGAATTTTAAATTATAAAAAAAAGATTGTAAATAACTTTCAATTAAATAAAGACTGATACAAGAAGAATTGTTAATAATAAAATAACTGTGAAGGAGAAAGATAAGCAAATCAAGTATCTTGACTTGGCTCGCGAGATTGTCGACATGTGGGAAGTGGATACAGCGATCATTGTACCGATAGTCGTGTCAGCCAATGGCTTAATAGCCACGAGCCTCGACCAACACTTTAGGAGGCTCTTGTTGGGCGGCTGGGTCAAGGGCCTGATCCAGAAAGCAGTATTGCTGGACACGGCTCGTATTGTTAGGAGGTTCCTCTCTCTGGAGCCCTGACCGCCGGTATCTTGGACCCTGTTCCCGATACCGGTGGGCCTCTATTTTTTATATTTTTAAATGTTTTTTTTTTTGTAATTTAATTTATAAAATATTTAAAAATGTAAACAATAAGAAAAGAAATTGAATAAAGGAAAAATAACTGTTAATAAGATACGTTATCCCTTAAACATCAATCAATCTGCCTAGCCTTTTTCCAACTTTATTGGGTTCGGATTCCAGTCTAACCGGATTCAGCTAAGTACCAGTGTTTAACATGGAGCGACTGCCTATCTGACCTCCACAACCTAGTTACTGGGTAACACGATACCTCTTGGCTAGACTGGGGTCAGATCGAAGGCCCGTAACGACTGTCAAAGATCATCAAATGATAGCCGGGACCAACAGCTTAACGTGCTTTCCGAGGCACGGACTTACAACATTTGGAGAGAATTTCGTTTGTTCCCACTTACGCTAATGTTTTAAAATTTCGTAATGTTTTCATTAACATAGTGAGTTATTTGTTTTATTTTTAATGTTTAGATCTTTTTCGAAGTTAAGGACATCATTGAGCCCAACTTTACCCAAACTGAGAGGGCCAAGCCACTTGAAATGAGAAGAAATTATCAAACCTCCAGAGTGCTTTGCATAATTTACTTGTTTCAACCATTTGTTGCAGTATTCAATGATTCAGAGTGACTAATGTTTATGTGAGAGTATCAGGACAAGGCAGAAAACTCGTACTTCTAACAGATGTAATCGTTTTATTTAGTTTCACTTTCCTAAAAACCCACGTTTAAAGGCCATTTATGGCAGGAATGAGCTGGAGGAAGTTCGAGGTGCAACAGAAAGTGAGTTTACGATAAGAATAAGGTTGAAAGAACTGGTTTTGGTTCGTTCGTCCCCGCCGAAGGTCTAATGAATGAGTTAAACAACCTTTGAAACAGAATAACTTTTGCTCGGGAATATTGACTTTGGTCCACGGGCTAATGGAGTAAAATATTATTCAGTGATGAGTGTGGAATTAATTTAAATCGAATTTAAGGATGGCAATGCATGTGTAAACATAAACAAGAACATAATTTTGTGTCAATTTGTTAAACTACAGCGGCATATGGTAGAGGAACAATATTGGATTCAGGTAGGATATGTTTGGGAGCCCATACGGACTTGTTAGTGATCGATGGAGGGAATCTTATTGTACATCGCTATAGAAGTGTTATTTAGGAATAAAAAGTGGTATCATTTGTTTCTTTATCAGTGGTCACTTCGTTTTGATCCAGGAAAATGCTCGGTTCCATACTACTTTTTCAACTCCAGCCTATCTTAATAATGTCAATATCGCAGTTTTGGCGGTACCGGCGAGATGAACAGACGTGCATCCGATAGAACACGTCTGAGACATGCTAAAACGAAGAGCAAAAATTAAACTCCCAACACCTGTCAATGTAGGTGAACTGCGATGCGCCGTTGTAAGGCATAATAAAGACTACCACAGGACACAATGAATAACATAATTCTCAACATGTCCAGACTAGTGAAAACTTTATTATGAGCAAGGGGAGGAAACACGCAATATAATGTGATATTATCTTATTGTAAAAATGTTTATTTTAATTAACTTTTACAACTTTTGTTTGTAACCTTAATAAATCAACAATGTCCATTTTACCCATTAAGTCATGTTACTCACAAAAATTGTACTAAATGCGCTCTTGTTTTTATTTTTAAAGGTGTATTTTTAAGCAAGGAAAAATGTCCTAATATATGTTTTTTAAATTAAACCTTATTTTAAAAAAAATCGTTTTTATTTTGTTCCGCTAATTTTGCCGGTGTGTGTAGTTTGCCCAAGTAAATATAGTCGTTTACGTAGGCCAACGGTGAGTTATTTAGTGAAATTGTTATTTTGCTATGGTTCGATATTAATTTTGTTTTAGAGAGTTTTATTTCTAATCCAATTTGTTTGCTTGCGACGTGAAGCTCTACCAGCATTGCTTGGAGTTCTGCAGCGTCTTCAAAAAAATGTCGTCGGCGAATCGTAGATGGGTCAGGCGCTTATCATTTATTATTAGACCTCTATTCGTCCATGGTAGATCACTCATAATGCTTTGCAGTACGTCTATGAATAATTTACTCTCCAAAACTGGATAATTTGTGCGCAGACTCACTGTAGACTCAATGTTCAATTTCATTCTCTCTCCAATTCTTCCAAACGATTTAATCTTCTTTCAATAAATAACTCACGCACACTACAGACACATACATGTTCATGTTCCTAAATAAAATCCGATTCTTCGCGAGATTTAAAGCAACAAGACAAAGGTATAAACCAATTTCACCGTTCCCGCGTTTCCCGATACCCGCATTGTTTGGGACCCGATAAGTTAAATGAAAAGCAACTTTTGATTGTTCAGGGTACCGTGAACAATGTTCCAATAGAAAACGTGCCGAGTCCGATTTTAGCTCGAAAAAACTGTAGACACGAGCAATTTTTGAAGCTTTTTCAAAAGCGTAAACAAGTAATGAATATAGTTTCGGTGGAAATTGTATGGGGTTTGTACGTAACTATGTTTTGAAATTTGAGTTTGTGTATTTTTGCTCGACTGCCTTTACTTTTGTGTTCATTACAGGTGGTGATGGAAGATTTAATTATAAATTGAACGAGGATACGTAGGTACATTACAATACATGCTATGCACCTAAGAGTTACCTACGATATGGAAATACGATTCTCTTTTAGGCATTGCGTAAGCAGTGGTGAGTTAGATTTATAATTGACTTTTAAATACCAACAAAACGTTTATATACCTTCTTTTTGAAACTCTCGCTACTTAAGTATTATTTTTAATACATCAAAAACATGTCTCTTTTACAAGAAATATAAAATCTCTTCATTATAACAATGAATAGGTAACACAAAACCCTCTCACACTCATATAACAATAACCAAAATTGCTTGAGTACCAACAAAAATTTTACGCCGCCATCTTCTCACTTTTTATCGGCAATATCATGGAATAAACTCTTAAAGTGCGGATTATATCCAACTTTAGTATCATATTAAAACGAGTTGAAGGAAAACTTCGGCCGACAGGACCAGAATACTTGAGTAGGTCTGTGACAAGTGAGGACCATGGAGTGATGAGCAAATGAAGAACGAATTGGGATTGAATCCTCTTTGATAGACGAACTCAAAGTGATCTTATGACGGTTCCGTTTTCTTTTTAAGGTAAAGGAGAGGAACCTTTAATGCTGGGTGCAATTATTAAAAAAAAAACTGACGCTGTCGTGTGGTAAGCACCCATTGCATCCAGCCTATGTGCAGGCTGGATACAATCAATCATAAAAAAAATCTTTTCTTTTTTTTATAAAACTTTGCCCCACACTTGGAATTTCTTCCTGTATCGTGGGTGCTTTTTTACAAACATATAAGCTCACATACGCAACACCTAGAGCCGGAACAACAATCTGTAGATCATACAAATATTTGTTCCGTGCGGGAATAAAACCCGCGACACGCAGCGCAGCAGTCAAACGCTCAACCACTGCACCAACCGTGCGTCCAATACCTTAATAACCCATGATAGACATACGTAGTGATGAATAATTGTTTAAAGTAACCAAGAGCACGCTATTGTTAATTAGTTTTTAATTTCGATGTAATTCTTTAATAAAACACCACGACACTTGAATTTTATCAATGTTTTATTCAGAGATTCCATAGATGACATAGCGTTCATCTATATTCTGATGATGGCGAACAATATGAGCAGAGCTCATACTTATTTAAAGCAAAATTCAGTCAGTATTTCAGCATCTACTTAGCCGTGTTGACTGCCCACGGTGCGGGAAACGTACAGTTGAACTAGTTATTCGAAACGCAGGCAAAAACAAACATATTGTTATCGAGCTGCCGACATAGATTTTTATTGTATGCGCTAAAGACAGAAATTTTGTATTAGTTTATTCCAGGTTGCCTCACTATGTTTTTCTTCACCGTTGTCAGGGATGTCCAAGATAAACTTAGAAAAAACATAAGAATTAAAAAACTTACATTGATATTTGTCCGGATTCGAAGAGCACGAGAGGCGAGAACTTAGTCACTGGGCCACCACGAAATGTAAAAGCAATATAAAATAATTGACTGCTCAGCACACTCACAGCGCTGAAATGTATTTGCCAGTTAGCCGGCTGCAAATATCCCAAATACCTCGTTCGACAGTACATTTGAGTATCCACATTCGCGGGCAATTTTAATGCACATACCATTATCCGGTAACGATGTTCCACTATTTGTTATTCCACGAATGTGCGTTGTGTTTGTGTCAGTTGTTGATCACGTTCACAAATGATCACTCCATTTGTTAATCACTCTATGGTCACAATGGAGGGTACTTATTATTGTGTCAAGTTAGCCTATGTATTCAGGCCAAGTAATGTCTGACTATCGTGCGAGCGTAACCGTGGCAAGCGTAATTATGGCTGCGAAAATGTCTTGGACTTATAATGAAGAGGGAAATGCTTTTGTGTCTATAATAAGCTTTTATTCTACGAAAATTAAGTCAATGATTTTGCTAGGTTGGCTTTCCTTCTATTATCACTGGTTACTTTATTATATACTTATATAAAATAAGACAATAAAATATTTGGCTAAATTAATCACTTAAAGCTTCTCGTCTTATTAAATAAAAATTATCAACTTAACAAACAAAACTAAAACATTTCTAAAATGTTCTCCTTCTAATCTATTAATAAATTGTTGTTCTAAAAACTAAAAAACACGCTTCTATGGCAAATTGAACTAAAAAGTCGCTATTACTGAAGATCTTGGTAAGGATAATGGGACCAACTATTTAAATTATTGCATTGACATCGGTCCTTGATAAGTGTGCAAAGTTTCAAATCATTCTGACGTTTTGAAGTGGGTGAAAATCACGCTGAAAGATTCCGTTACATTGATACATACATACCAAGCCAATAAAAGCGTCTTAAAAATAGAACAATCTTACTAAATAAAGTGCATATCCATCTGGAAAAAAATATCTGAAAATCGAAGGAAAAACTGTTTTGAAGGAAAAGAAATACTGAGCTATCGTGATTAAATTGAACGTATGATTCCAAGCTCCAAGGATCCCGAATCGCTGTTCGTGCATAAAAAGAAGCGGGCAGCGATCCTGGGGTTATAAGGGTCATATTTCGGGTCATAAGGGTTATATTTACGATAGCCGTAGGCGCAACCTTATTGCTTAAAACATGGCGTGAATATGGATGAGTGATGGTAGTAACTCTATTAGGTGTTGATGAATTTGGTAGGATATAGAATAAAAGTCGTGACAATCTAAGAAGTCTGATTTGTCAGCTATAATAGTATTTAATGAAACTGTTGCATAATAAGAGGTATTAAAACATGAGTGTGTGTTTAAAATCCAAGCCGTAGGCGAGGTTTTAAATAGTTTCACACGAATGTATTAATACCTAGTTATGTGCAGTTTCATACACTACTTTATGTACACTCATACATTGGGATTGCACCTACTAAAGTCAAAAGCGGGCGTAGCAAGAGACAAGTAAAAATTGTAATCAATTTTTTTTATAATAGGTACCATAAAAAAACATTTCCCGCCCGCCGTCGGGTAAAATGGTACGCCCCGCTTATGCTTTCCATTACAAAAAAAAATATTGTAGAAACTTCTAGGTGACTTTTTGGATTTACCCTGTACCGTAATAGAAAAAAATTGTTTTATAGCATTATTTTTAACCCCTACCGGAAAAAGAGGAGTGTATTTGTGTGTCTGTCTGTGGCATCATAGCGCCTAAACGGATGAACTGATTTTGATTTAGTTTTTTTTTTGTTTGAATGGCAATTTTGTCGAGAGTGTTCTTAGCAATGTTTGAATTAAATCGGTTCAGCCGTTCAAAAGTAATGGGAGTTTTACTGTTTGAATCGAAGTGTTTTCGCAAGATAAATGTGTCGGGGGTTTTTTAAATTTTGAAATTTTACTTGGGTTAGAGAAAAAGTGTTATAATAAGATTCTATTTTTAAATTTCGGTATTGTGTTTATAAAGTTCGTCACTATAAACTCGTTTTGAAGTTTATAATTCGAATATTACGATATGAGAGTAGATAAAAATACGTTAATGTTAAACTTGCGGCTTACGAATGATACTCATTGTTATAGTGTATTGGTAACATAGTAATTAATTAGGATTATGAATTTGATTTTCAGAACACGTTCAAAAGTAAATTATCGCGGCATGTAAAATGAGAAACGTTACCGGACTGCTTAGATTGTCACAATTATAGAGAGAAAGAAAACTTCATCAAAAGAATACCTGGTTTAAAAGATAAAAAAAACCGGCCAAGTGCGAGTCAAACTCGCGCACGAAGGGTTCCGTACCATTATCGCAAAAAAACGGTAAAAAAAAACACGTTAAATATTAATTTTATTCTGTATTTAGTATTTGTTGTCATAGTGGCAACAGAAATAGATCATATGTGAAAATGTCAACTGTCTAGCTATCATGGTTCATCGGATACAGCCTGGTGACAGACACAGACGGACAGTGGAGTATTATACTTCATAAAAGACAGCTTGATCTCTGCGACAGCTGTCAGTATCAATACAGTAATAGCGCTTGACAGGCTAACAATAACGTATACGTCAGTTTGACATATGTCACAGAGATCAAGCTATCTTTTATGAAGTATAGTAATAGGGTCCCGTTTTTACCCTTTAGATACGGAACCCTAAAAAAGGATTATTTCATAGTGATGGTTTTGATTGTGTTTTCGTACTTATATTTATCATAGTTGTGCCAACTATTATCTACAATTTTTATTTTATGGCTTGCCGATGGATCTGTTAACAAACTTTTGGAATATTACACATAACATATGTACTAACAGAGATTTCGACTATTTGCCTGTGTCTACAAAATTCAGGTATCTTTTGCTTTACTTAAAGAATACTATCAAACCTCCATTTATTATTTTCTCAGGCATCTAACAGTTGAAGAATCAATCATAAAGAATCGACTAATATCAATGACTATAATATAATAATGACTAATACTTACTACGGTTGATTATTGGGTAAGAAATCAAACGTCAGTAAGGGTAAAACTCGACCAGTCGGTTGCTCAACAAATTTTCCCACTCATTGTCATTCATTCAAAGCTGTTACATCGAAAGGATACTAAAAGATTAATACCAGCATGTCATAACCCCGCCTTGATTGCATCGTTTCTTCAACGAAAGAGCTCCTTTACAGGAATCGGATATTCCGATCACGAATTTCTTATGAATATCTAATAAGAATCGATAAATGCTCATTGACTATAGAGTTGTCGACAGTCGACGGAGACGTCAAGTTTTCGTAACGACTCCCTTTTATCGCGAGTGCCTATTTAGGATTGTGTCAACGGTTAAATATACCTGATCCTTTCTTTATATTTTAGCTGAAGGTTGTACGTTCCATAGATAATGGCTTGTGTTTTTTTTAATTGTCAATTTGGTTTAGGAGTTTTTTTATTTTGTAAGTTAGACTTTATTAGTATAATAATAATAAAAATAGTGCCACATACATGGCTCATGAGGGTGCTGGAGTTGTATAAAATTGATGCAACTCTGCGCACCTTCCTGATGTCATGTATGGGGCAGTGGAGGACGGTTCTTCGGTATCCAGGATGTCAACAGATTCAAGAGGACAGCAAACCTATAAGAATCGAGCGTGGAATATTTCAGGGCGATAGTCTGAGTCCACTGTGGTTTTGTTTAGCCCTGAACCCTCTTAGTACATTGCTGGAGGGTTCAGGCCTGGGCGATCGGTTGAGAAGAGGAGGTCAGGTCATATCTCACCTCCTTTACATGGATGATCTGAAGCTCTTTGCCTCCAACAACTTGCAACTGATGAAGCTACTGAAGGTTACAGAAACCTTTAGTGACGCCATCAGGATGGAATTTGGTGTGGACAAATGTGCAGTTATGCATGTAAAGCGAGGGGAGATACAACTCTCGGATTCCACACACCTTCGATCCCTTTCCTCAACCGAAACTTACAAGTATTTGGGTATGTCGGAAGCACTAGGCATCAACGCTACTGACGTGAAACAGTCGTTGAAGGAACGCTTCTTTGGCCGCCTGAAAAAAGTACTAAATAGTCTTTTATCAGGCGGGAACAAGGTGCGCGCCTTCAACGGCTGGGTCATGCCGGTCTTGATGTATTCTTTCGGCATACTCAAATGGACTCAGACAGAACTTGACGCCCTGGATAGGAGAGTCCGCACATTGCTTACCGCAAATCGTATGCATCACCCACGATCATCGGTTATGAGACTGTATATCCCGCGGAAGTGCGGTGGTCGTGGCTTTTTAAATGCTAAGACCCTGCACAACCGCGAGGTATGCAGTCTTAGGGAATACTTCCAGGCCGTCGACGTGGGTATGCATCGAGATGTGGTGGCGGTGGACAAGGGCCTTACCCCGCTCTCCTTGGCTAACGAGAACTGGCGCAAACCTAAAGTATTAGATACTAATGACCGCAGGGAGGTATGGCTGAGCAAGGAACTTCACGGACGCTTCTACCGGGTCCTACATGGGCCCGATGTAGATCTTTTAGCGTCCGTGGCCTGGCTGCGATTTGGTGACCTTTTCGGGGAAACCGAAGGTTTTGTCTTTGCGATTATGGACGAAGTTATGATGACGAACAACTACCGGAAATACATTGTGAAGGACGGCACAGTTGACATCTGTCGGGCATGTCACCGGCCGGGGGAATCTATCCGTCACATTATCTCTGGTTGTTCTAGTCTGGCTAACGGAGACTACTTGCATAGACACAACCTTGTAGCTAGGATTATCCATCAGCAACTTGCTCTTAAATACAATCTTGTGGAATCGGAAGTGCCTTACTATAAGTATGTGCCCGACCCAGTTCTCGAAAATGGCAATGTCACATTGTATTGGGATCGGTCTATCATCACTGACAGGACTATTGTTGCCAATAAGCCTGACATAGTGGTGATAGACCGACTAGAGCGACGCGCAATGATTGTTGATATAGCAGTCCCCCATGACGAGAACCTCGTGAAGGCTGAGAGAGATAAGAAAAGCAAGTATCTTGATCTGGCTCGCGAGGTTGTCGACATGTGGCATGTGAATACAGCAGTCATTGTGCCGATAGTCGTGACGGCCAATGGCATAATAGCCAAGAGCCTCGACGAACATCTGAGGAGGCTCTCGTTGGGCAGCTGGATCAAGGGCTTGATCCAGAAAGCGGTACTCCTGGACACGGCTCGTATTGTTAGGAGGTTCCTCTCTCAGGAGCCCTGACCACCGGTAGCTTGGACCCTGTTCCCGATACCGGTGGGCTACTATTTTTGTATTTTTAAATGTTTATTTTATTTTATTTTTTAATAGAATAATATTTAAATATGTAAAAATATGTATATAAAATGAATAAATGAAAAATAATAATAACTATACAGATATAAAGTACTAGCATCTTTTTTATTTTTTTTATCCAATATTTTACACTGTTATTAACACACATCACCTGCCAAACTGCAAAGCAATTTGTCGACAGTAGGTTATCGTGGATTTATGACTAATATTTGTTTGGTTAAACGAAAAAACTAAAATTAAACTAAAGTTAAATAAAAGAAAAAAGCCGAAGTTAAAGCTAAGACTAAAACCCCTGTTGGTAAACACTCCATATGTGTATACAGAGTAGTTGTACCCGCACAACCATAGATTCTACAATCTCAACTCAGCGGCATCAGCCAACAAACGTCACAAGACCATTCATTCTGCCTAGCCTTTTCCCAACTATGTTGGGGTCGGCTTCCAGTCTAACCGGATTCAGCTGAGTACCAGTGTTTTACATAGAGCGACTGCCTATCTGACCTCCACAACCCAGCAACTTCACAAGACCACCCCATAATAATAATACCTCTTCTGCATTTGTTAATCAAACTTCTGCCAGCGGCTTCGCCCGCATGCATGTCGAAAATTAGCCCAAGAGATCAAAAACTTGTGACAAATATACAACCTAGGTAAACCTAGACTATAACTTGTTCCAAATTTAATACAGATCATTCAGTAGTTTTTGCGTGGAAGAGTAACAAACATACAAACACATACACTCACAAAAAGTCGCCTTTATAATATTAGTGTGATGATTAAATATATAAATAAATATTTGGCACTTTTTAAATATTAGAAATGAAATCGAAACATCGTTCTCATTATTTATCTTCTTTACGATTAATCAAAGATGGAATTCAAAAATCAAACTGACTCGAATATGTTTAGTACCTACGGGAAAAATAAGATACTTATAATAATTTGTAAGCTGGCGACATTACTAAAATATTTTTAATAAACTATTGAAGCAAAAATCAGACTGTCGTACATAAAATGCGCAACTTCGAAACTCACTCCAACTTTGTTTATATTTTGCTTTTTACCACTGGCAACGTTAAAAATGCTCCTACATTGAATGCAGTCCATTCACCGAGTGAGACGGACGTCCGGGACGTGAAATACGTCTCTGTTTATGTGTTCGTTACTTGAATAGTTGTGACTGTATCGGCAGGCAAGAGTTTACGAATAAAAATACTGGAAGAGAATATTAAACTACTGCGTGACAAGATTGGAGAAAACTGTTCTTGTCATTAAAAAAGGCTCAATTATCTGAAAACGGTCTGCATTGGATCCGATAGCTTTCTAATGATGTTTTATTCATTTTTGGTTGAACAATCAATACCTCCGTAGTAAATTATCATCCCAAATTACAATTTTGGATGTTATTATATTCAGGAACCATGATAGACTGTTTTAAAACATAGAACACAACGTAGGAGAGATTATAATTTTTATTAAAATTAACATCGCCTGTCACTTCCATTCACTATTATGAAAAACTTCAAGCAACTTTGTTTAGTTCTCCTGCGCCGTCTTGAAAGAAAAACTGTAATCATGAGATAGTTTTTATTTCGTCTCAGTGCAGTCTCATAATAATAATTCAAGACTCTAGCAACAAGCCAAGTCTAGCCAAGGGGTACCGTGTTACCTAGTGGGTTGTGGAGGTCAGATAGGCAGTCGGTCCATGAAAAGCACTGGTAATCCGGTCAGACTGGAAGCCGAAACCAACATAGTTGGGAAAAGGCTAGGCAGATGATGACTCTAGCAATATGTACTTACTAAGGTTTTTTTTCCTAGTTATAAACCGAAAGTTCAGTACCTATGTGCTACGTACGATCCGTACATTTTATTTTTGCTTCAACATATAATATGAACAGTGGTCAAACACGCATGTCAGTTGCGTATAGCTAGTACGCATCTAACCTTTTTGAAGGACAAGAGGCTCTAGACGAGTGGCATTCGATGTCAGCGAAGGCGATAGTAGAAATGTCAAAATGATCATCCATTCCATACAATTTTGACTTTTCGACAATCGCTATCGCCACGGTTTCGATGATAGAATCTCATTTGTCTAGGGCCTAAGGCCAATAAAAGGATCTAGACAAGTGACATTCTACAAACTAAAGGACCGCGATACCGATCGGAAATAAATCCGATCCCAAATCTCTTTAAAGTTAGAGTAAACAGGCTTCTTTTGGATAAGCTCACTTTATCGTCAACTCTGTCAGCTCTGACCTAGACTAGAGCCAAGAGCACACCCTAACCAAATAAAAAAATGTATGGGAATGTCAAGCTATATCGAAATTTCCCATAACTAAATCCCAATTTGGCATTTCGACCATCCCCTATGCTAATAGAATGACACGGCACTTGTCCCACCGCCGCGGCCGGTGACAAAGCGATTAGCTATGGACTATTTTATCGCTGAAGAAACGAACACAAGGCGAGAGTACTCGCTGGCTGTTCACCTTGCCAGTGAGTACTCTCTCACCACAAGTTTGTCGCAGGGAAAAGAGCAATCAAAAGATAATACTCGCTCAGCGACAGAAGCGGTACTCACTCGGCAATGCTCGCTTGGCGGTCAAAACTCACGCCGAGAGACCAACCAACCAACGCGTGCAGGACTGACCGCCCGAGCGAGTGGTGCGAGTAATCGACCGTCGCACAAAGGCACTCGTTCATAGCAGAGCGGTAAAACCATCGGAACTACACACTCGCTTCTCGCTGCTCCCCAACTCGTATCTAGTTTCTAGCTCTACTCGCTGCTCGCTGATCGTCGGCGGTGGGACAAATGCCTTTGCATAGAGCCTAAGATGCGTCTTACGAGTACTTTATGACCTAGTAGGGATTTAGAATTTCGCTCGTTACACACTTCTATGTTAAATTTAGAATGTTTGCCCTTAATTCCAAAGATCACCAAACAATATTAAAATTTTATCCTCGACACCTAAATAAATTAAATCTGTGTGGGCATTTTAATTAAATTAATACGTAATTTCATACTTCTGTTTGGGTAACACTTTTAATCTCAGTTGAAAAGGGTCTAATATTTTCGTTCAACTTTGCTTTTCATACCTTATTGTGGTAAACCTTTTTATTCGTCAAATATTTACTTACCAGTTTAACTGGTTTTTAAGGGTAAAGAAACTATGTTTTATTCTGCAAAGGGTTACAGTTATTTAATATGATAGGCTGTGTTACAGGTGAATGACCATCTTGATTGTGTTTTATTTCTTTTAACCCTAGTTCAGGAGAGCAAATAAAAAAAAAAAAAACCAACTGATGTTATTGTTCACTAGCTGCGCCCGCGGCTTCGCTCCAATTTTTTTCTAGGGTCATTCTTCTGCAGACAATCTTAACACTGCCATTTAGAAAATGACGTCAAATGCACATCGTATATGGAGTTCAACTGTCCGAGTATCTGAATTGCGTGTGTTGTGATATTTTACTTCTTGAACACTTTAAATTCATATTTTTTTGATAGAATGAACCGATTGCGATGAAACAAAAACTAAGTAATACTTCAAGTTACGCACAATTTTTGTAAATGAAAGTTATCGACATTGGTTTCGTACATTTTAATTGATGCGTGCACAACTAAACAGCCTAAAATTACAAAATTGCCGTTGGTCCTTCAACACCCTGACAATTTTTTTTGGAAATATTTTCGATGTACCAAAACGACTTTTCTACAGGTTTATTATATATTGTATTGATAAGAAATTGTAAGTCTCTCTCTTTGCCTATTATGTCAACCAAGACCATTAGGTCCTGGGTTCGTGTCCTGGGTTGAGCAAAGTCTCATTGGGCTTTTCATCTGGAATTTTTCAGTAGCAGCTCGAGTTTAAATTCGTGCTCGATTGATGGCAATAGACTAGAGACAGAGATACTTAAAATAGGGAATATTCATGTTTTTTTTTTTCATTTGATAAATTTATTAATTATATACCTATAGTAAACAAATATGAATGACTATTTAAAGTACCTTAATCAGAGACGAAGTTATAAAGCGTCAAAGTTAAGAATTAGAAAGAGAAAACCGACGTGCCATCTGACGTCAGATAACACGACGCCAATGCAACTGCCATAGAAAACGGCTTTTTCGTAGAGGGACAGATATATTCCTTTAAATTGTTGTATCTCGTTCGTTTTCCTATTAATTTTGATTCTGTAGTCACAATTAGTATACTATTTTTAACCGACTAAAAAAAAGGAGGTTTCTCAATTCGACCGTAACTATGTATATAGGTATTAATTTCATGGTATTTGGAGGTACCTACCAAAACTAAAAAGAGATAAATAAAAAACTAAAAAAAAAAAAAACGTTTTCGGTTTGATTTTTTGTTATTAGTATGTTTATCGATAAACTGGTCAAATAATATTGTTTTTCATGTATATTCCCTACTAAATCTCTGCCTAACACTCCGGCAAAACAAGCGTATTGTTCCAACAGTTCCATTTACGAGTACCAATATTAGACATTGTCAAAGAGCCGGTTTCTGTTTTGGGTTTTTCGGATCTTACATAACTTCTGTATTTCAAAACCGTCGACATTTGCTTCACTCCCGAATCTGTTATTCATGCACGACTTGCGTTCCCCGAAAACCAGGACTTCTGAAACTGTGCGCCGATTCCGACCATATCCGATGTTAATGTAGTTGCCACGCTACTTTCAACTCGTCGACATATCCCAGCTATAAATTGCCGGCGACTCTCACCTCCGACCGAATCCTGGCCACCATTTAGTAACGGAAGCCAGAGATCGGAACAAACTTGCTAAACTCCAAGTTCCGTCCCGATTGGGTTCGATCCTAAAATCGTTTATTCTATTTAGAACTTGCCCGTGGTTTGTGCACTCTATATACTGTGGCTTATTTTATTTGGTTAAATTGAAAAACGTATTTTTGGGTTGACAGTTTTGAAGGAGGTGGAGCTTAGGGAAGTGTTTAAACCAAAGACATACTTCTTACTACTAGACTGTGCACTATGGCGCAAAAAACGGTCCGAGCGAGAGGGCTCCCGTTGGTAGTGTGTCTCTTTCTAATGAGGTGACCATGACCAAACATAACACGGGACAAATTGATTGTAAAAACAATAGTGTAAGTATCCCGATATATGTATATAGTAGTGGGCAGTCCTAGAATGGTTTCTAAGATCAACTGGACGTTTTTTTTTTTTTTTTTTATATATGTAATAGGCTTGCGTTTGACCACTATCTCACCTGATGGTAAGCGATGATGTGGTCGACGATGGAGCACGCTTGCCTAGAAGTAACCTATTCACTCTTGACTTAAAGACTCCCAGGTTGTAGCTATCGGGAAACACAGACTCAGGCAGGGAATTCCACTCTTTTGCTGTTCGTATAATAAAAGTGTTCCCAAAACGTTTGGTGCGTATGGGTGGGATGTCCACCATGTATCGATGACGCATCGCCGTACGTCTTGACAATGCAGTAATTCCCTTCAGTGAGAAAGTTAAAAACTTGGGGATATTCATCGACAGGCACTTCTCTTGGACTGCCCAATTGCAAGAAGTTAGCCGTAAATTGTTTGCATCTGCTGCAATTTTGAAACGACTACGTAATTTTCTGCCGACTGCCACCAAGATTGCGCTTGCACAATCTCTTCTTCTTCCCATCCTTGATTACGCTGATGCCAGCTATCTTGACCTTACTCAAGAACAACTCGATAAACTTGAGCGACTTCAAAATTTTTGTATAAGATTCATATTCGGTTTGCGCAAATATGACCATGTTTCTGAATTCCGTGTAAAGCTCAAGTGGTTGCCAATTCGCCTTCGCCGGAATACTCATATTCTTTCTCTATTGTTTAATGTGCTCTATACTCCTTCCACCCCTCTTTACCTCAAGGATCGTTTTCAGTTTATCTGCGATTCCCACACGAAATCTCGAAGGTCATCAGTTAACTTGCGACTCAAAATGCCAATGCATTCCTCAACTTTCATGGACAAATCTTTTACTGTCCAGGCTGCTCGTCTGTGGAATGCATTGCCTGCACAGTCGTTGCCTATATTTAAAAGACTCATCAAGGAACATTACTTATCGCTGTAATCGTGGTCTTAATTTGTTGTCATATATTTTGTCTATAATTGTCATACGTATATTTTTTTTTCTTTCATTGTTTATAATTTAAATATGTATGTATTTATGTATCTATTTTATAGCTTATATAATTATCTATTTGTGTTTTTTATTAAGTATTATTGTATCTGTATGTTCTTTGTTGGTATTGTTACACCACTGACAACCCCATGTCATGTCCAGGCAATCACTATCCATTCCAGGTTGCCTGGAAGAGATCGCGGCAAGCGATAAGGTCGCCCATTGTATATGTTTAGTTTTAAGTTTCTTTTGTTCCTGTATTTTTTGGTGTACAATAAAGTATAAATAAATAAATAAATAAATGTATATATCCAGGTAGGATATAGATATAACTACGCTACCTAAACCTACCAAATTCAAGGAAAAAAAAAACGTCTGTATATTTTTTGGAATCTACATCACTTACCGTATGGTGTCGGGCATAAAGAATTTCAACAGCCCATGTTTTTCCATTGGTGTCATAAGAGGCGACTAAGGGACAAACCAGAGAATGGGCAGCAGCGTTTTCTGTGCATTTGTAATAACCATACTGGGATCGCCAACCCTCCCCATGAATAGCACAAATAAAACATAGCCCTTAGTGCCCAGCAGCCTGTCTACCCTCGACTACGGTAGCGATCTAGGTTAAGGTATGGCAAGGGGTGCAAAGAATCCCGGACGAGATCCGGCTACCCTAACAAATACCGACGACAGGACCTGGCAACGTACAACACGCGCACACTCCGGACTCCGGACCGACGATGAGATCACCGAACTCGAAGAGGAATTGAGCAGTTTACGATGGAGTATTATAGGGTTATCTGAAGTTCGAAGAGAGGGGGGGACTCGATAACCCTCAAATCCCAAGTCTGGATAAGTCTTGTTCTTCAAGACCCATCGTATAGATAGGAACAAAAAGCTCTCTGATCTTACTCTCAAGCTCATGAAGGAGAGGCGTGAGATGATCCTGCAGTCTTCAGACGATGCTTTGAAATACCCCAAAGGATCTCAATTATTTCAATTAATGTCCAGTTGCGTAGACAGTTGAGAAACTTAACTTCACCAATTTCATTCCACTAGGAATCAATTTGCGAATAATATTAACAGCCGCTGAATTTTACTCGAACAAAACCCGCCAAAAACTCCACAAACCTGGTGGTCCTACATTTAGTATTACCAGGCCCAAACATTTAAAAGTACTACTCTTACTCAGTATTAATGAATTATTTTTTAAATACAATGAATTGATGAATTAAAGGAACTGTAAAAATATTTAAATACGCTTCAAAGTTTCATAGACTTTGAAGCAAATTTAAATATATTTTTTATTCGTTCGTTTTGGTATTACATAAAAAAGAAAATATAAAATTTTCTACCATTTCTACCAAACCCAATGATAAGTTGAGCTGGCAAGATGTCAGACAAGGACACTCTACCAGCGGGCACCCTCTCGTTCAGGACCGCTTTTGGTTAGCTACCGCTTATAAGGGAATAGCTTAGATGTATGGTAATAGATTTCATTTTAGCTATACAAAAATTTTTGGCACACAGTCTAGTAGTAAGAAATACGTATAAGGTCTTTGGTTTAAACACACGCCACGGCAAGCCACGTCAGTACTTCTAGTTGTCAAGAGTGTAGTACGGATTTTCAATAGAATAAGAATCGAGCTTGCGCTGGTTAATTTGTCACTGACGTGTGGCTTACTTTAGAGCTACCTATTATTAAAATTAAGAAACTTTGGGAATACAATCATTTAAACTAACCAAAACGTAAATGTATTTCAGCCGAGAAACCTGTGAGCCTACCCTTTAAATACAAGGAAAAAAACTTTATAAAAAATCAAAAAACCCGACTGCTTAAAAAGCGAACTAAAAAGACGTAAACAAGAAGAAAATCATGCTGTGCAGTCGGAGGATACATATTTGCGAGCTGGTTGACCAAAACCAGAAGTATCCTCCGACTGCACAGCATGATTTTCTTCTTGTTTATGTCTTTTTAGTTCGCTTCGTAAGCAGTCGTTTTTTTTAATAAACTTTTTTTATTACTTTTGTTCAACATTTTGTTTTCGAATTAGGTATATATAAACACATAAGTAATATATATTTTAATATCCCACACGATGGGTTTGGAAGAAAAAAAAATAAAGCCCAACAATATGGCGCCCAAAAGTCGCCATTTTTCTATTTTCCAATTTTATTGTAGCCAGTGACCCCGCAAGGTTAAGACGAATCAATTGAGTTAAGAATCATCAAAATCGGCCACCGTGCATGTTCTCAAGAACGCCACATAGGAACAAACATACATAGATACATAGACTGATAAACACATTACCCTCCTTCGGCAGTCGGTTAAGAAATAGGAACTAACGCACCCATTTTACATAGAGTCTTTCCCAGAAATCTCAATAAAAACTAAATAATTGCCAAGGAAACACGAAAGATAGATAAAAATAGAATTCAAATAATTACAAACACAAAAATACAATCTCCTCTACACGTACACATTTGGCCAGAATTACCGACCAAACCCCGAATCCACAATTTCAAAGTAACGTTTCCTGTTAGAAGCAAGTTTTCGACCCTAAAGTTTTGGAAGACAGCGGATGTGCGACCACTGCTGTCAACCGACTTCGATTTTAACATTGGAACTTTAAAATTTTCTATTAGTGCCTCCCCAACTATGGACAGTTTCCAAGTAAAGGCGAAGTATTAAAAGTCTTGGTCGTTAAGGGGGTTAGTTTTTTTGCAACCAATTTTATTACTACCGGTACGGTTTTTTTGGTATAGTTTTTTTTTGTGAGGGTGCTCCTGTAGTTTTACTGCAAGCTTCCGTTATGAAAATTTTGCGTAGGATGTGCAAAATTTATTTATCCGGTGATTAAATAAATTGGTTATGCTCTTAATTATTATCAGCGCTGTGCTGTCCTTTTATCCGCAATGAGACTTAAATAATACAGGCAAAATAATGAAATTTAACTGTTACAATTTATTTTAATTAAATTATTTGTGGGTATTTTTTGTTTTTATAATCTTTAGGCTTGCGTTAGACCACTCGCCTGATAGTTAGCGATAATCTTTACTAATATATATATTTATATATAATATTATAAAGCTGAAGAGTTTGTTTGTTTATTTGTTTGAACGCGCTAATCTCAGGAACTACTGGTTGGAATTGAAATATTATTTTTGTGTTGGATAGTCCATTTATCGAGGAAGGTTATAAGCTATATAACATCACGCTACGACCAATAGGAGCGGAGCATAAATGAAAATCTTGCAGAAATGGGAAAAATTATTCCTTTTTGAGAGCTTTCGTTGCGTGCGCTGTGTAAGCGGTTAAAGTTACGCAACATTCATGTTTGTAGGGTAGGTAGGTAGCCAATAGACGGGAGCGAAGCCGCGTGGGACAGCTAGTATCTTATTTATTTAGCAAATTCAGTATGTGAAAAAAACATACTACTCGTATGTAGACATAAAGGAGATTTGGGCAACAAGTATTACCTACCACTTAAGTTATATTTTCACGATCTTAACCTTCAACCTCTGTAACCTTGTCTTAAATCCACCCACCAACACCCTAACTTTAAGTTAGATGGACGTACTTACAAAACACAAAACAAAAAAAAAACCAGCCATTTAAGAAAATCTCTTGCCCGAGAAAATCAAGAAAGACGTTACAGAAAACCTCACTCCTCCAATGAAGATTTAGTCTCAAAATGGTGGTAAGTGATAACTTAACATTTGTCCGTGCCTGCTACTGCGACTACGTTTAATCGTTGCCATACGTTTCGTGCGACATATAAAACGAGCTTTGAAATTTTGTGGAACGCTCCGTTTGGTCGCTTTTACCACCTTAATGGTGCGGGGAAATAGAAATGTCTTCGGTTTGTGTAAGGGAATTCATGCTCTATTTAAAACTATTTCGTAATGATCTGGTTGAGAAAAAAGAAGGTCACACGAATTTGATATAAAGTGGAAACCATATTATGCAAAGCAACCTCGCACTACCACACCACACAAACAACAGCAATTAAATACTCTTCATCATCATCATCATCATTTAAGCCGTAAGATGTCTGCTGGATTAAGGCCTCCCTTAATCGGTGTCACTAAAGACCGGCTTGTGAATCTTGCATCCAGCGGTTTTCTGCCACCTTCACCAGATCATAAGTCTACCCTGAGGGAAGTCTTCCTACGCTGCGTCTTCTGATACACAGTTGCCGCTTCAGAACCTGTCGGTTTGGTCGACCATCCGTTCTGCGAGCAATGTGACCTGTCCACTGCCACTTAAGTTTCCCAATTCTTCGGGATATATTGATAATCTTAATACGAGTAACTACTCTTACTAAACCTTTACCATCTGCAGTTGAGTCTGTAATGGTTTCCACTTTCTATAGAATACAGAAGCTGAATTCGTCAATAACCTTAGCGAGTTGGACAACACTCTGTATTAAACGATCTAGAAGATATTGCTATTTCGTTGACCCTAAATCCACTCGCAGTAATTGTCGGGACAACCCTAATTTCAATTCATACATACGACTGAAACGTGGGAGTACATTTCGAAAAGAACTTAGGTAGACACGTATTGTCTGCTGAATCCGAATGCATCGTCAGATTGAATGAAGCCACTACAGATAGTATCAATGCACTTCCACATATATTTGTCACACAAACATAAAATGTTAATTATGAAACCGAACTCGCTTTTATGACAGAACGCTTTTACGCTAAATTGAAAACAACTCATGGTTTATTCACAACACGCTATCACCAACCAGTATATCTGAACCTCTGTGACATTACCAAACATGAATCACTTTTCCAATCGTAGGGAGCAAGTTATAATAGTCGTTATTCTATCAACTGGTCTGCATTGACTTTGGTATATTTAAGTATTATATCGTTTAATTCTGATGTAGTGTTTTTAATTCATCAGCTCAGATCATTTTGCTGTTTGAGATTCAAAGGAATATTTGGTTTGTTTGTGTTTGTGGTTGCATTGATGAAATATCCAATATCAGCCAGTTTGTAAAGGAACAGAGTGAGGTTAAAGGGAATTGATTTTCTGTGGTCCTTTTAGTGGCCAGCTATGCGTTGATATGTTTTGCTTGTGAGCGGGCAAACATAGTCAATCTTTCACCAGTGTGTCGGGCTGTTACGATTCTTAATAGCATCTCTCAGCGTTTAGACATTTTCACCTGCTATTTGGCGGAATTCCAGAGGGTGACAATTACTGTGTTGTCCTCTAGTTAACTTGTGAGGACGCCCGCAGCCGTTACTTGGGACTGGTCAATCATGGACGTGAGTAGGTGTGTGATCAGTTCCTATACAAAACTGCCGAGAAATCAGCGTTTTTCTGAGACCGGGTAATAGCGCTTAATGGAGCAAAATGGCGCCGGGGAACATGGACGGGTAGCCATTTTGTCTTCTTCAACATGGACGGTTGAGGGGATTAATAAATAAATAAAAATATAATAAATAATTTTGTTTTTTTTTTTGTTATGGGCTTTATACATAATACGGAAAAAGTCCATGAGGTTAGGCAGAAATTAATGTACTCTTTCATAAGGATATGTTAAGAGAAAATATGTGAAAAGCCATAATTCAAGTTTTAGCTCTCACCTATTTCCACCTCCAATATTGAACCAATTTAAAAGATATTCCAAAAACTGGTAAAATAAGATGTATACTACGCCCCTATGTTTTCTTTTTTTCATTTATATTTGTCAAATTTGTACACCAAGCCTCTGTCATATTCTAGTGCTTCTAAAGATAATGATATCATCAAAAAAGAAAACATAGGGGCGTAGTACATATGTTTAATTTTCAGTTTATGGAATATCTTTTAAATTTGTCCAATATTGGAGGAGGAAATAGATGAGAGCCAAACCTCAAATTATGACTGTTTACTAAGGAAGTTCAGTCGGCACTCTCTGCCCATATTTCCTCTTAAGCTTTACAGCTTTATATGATTTTGAAAACCTTAAACCCTGTACTTCCGACTACGGAACTATAAAAAATATCGTTTTTTTTTTTTTTAATTATAAACTTCTGGCAAACTTTATTGCTTCAGGGTCCACGAACGTTAGATTTAACAGCATTAAATTGTTAGCAAAAGCATTTTCAGCGGACGTGGTAGAGTTGAAAAAAAAGAAGCAGAGATTTCAAAACAATACGAAAGCAGGAGTTAACCCCACAAAGTGGTCGCCGGTGTAAAACATTGCGATACTCCAGCTTAGCCGAACAGAATAGAAAAATTTATCGCTTCGCTACAATGGGCACGCTTAATCCATTTGTGCTGGTTCTGTGATTTCATTTTGTTGGTTCACATGAAATCTTACACACATAATAGGAGTATTCAGATGACTGGAACCGCTGTCAAATTGAAACCGTGGTGCCAGTCACCTGGGTCATTTATTTTATTTTCTTGAAGTGACTGGGACCGCTTGCTATATTATATTCACGCATCAGAAATTGAATTGATGTATACGCATATTTATATTGAAAAAACTATTTTATTTTGTTTTTTTTTTATATATATTATAGAAATGCGAGTCGGTGATAAATTAATGTAATCGTTTTTCTTTTGTAGATGTTCATCATCTCAAGTGAATGGTTAAACTCTTTAGATAGTTTGAGTTCCGCGTAAGTGGCCACGTTAATTGTCTCGTCGGTGGCATTCATTAAGTCCTTTTAAAGTGCTGGTGAATGGACACTTAAGGCATCCCAAAGTGTAGCTTAGCTTATACTCGTACACGTGAATACGTTCCTGTATGGTTGGTTAACACACATCCAGACCTATGCTCCGAAAAGATAATCAGAGATCTTAATCACATTTTGTTGCTCAGAAGGATGAAAAGTTCATCAAATCTAATTTCAAGCTTTTCTGGTTACCAACTCAAATAATATTAGTAAAACAAACGAACCATCTGTCCAAGAAATTGTGTAAAACATTGGCTTTTGATCATTATTGTTTCAAGTTGAGCCTTCAAAAACATCAATTACAGGATATCGGATTAATGTTTAAACTTTTCTATCATTATTATCATCTTGATGAATTGCCTTGTTATTCTAACCAAAGGCAGGAATGATATTATGGAGTCAAAGATATTTTGAGCTTTGTTTGGTTTTCGTAAATTGAATTATGTGTTCGAGTGATGGATGCCTTAGGTTGTAGGTAAGGCGACATTGTATAAGAGATAAGGAGTTTTTGGGTCCTAACTTTTTGGGATTGACCACGTGAACGTGAAAGTGATTTTCAGTAGTGCACGTCATGCCCGTACATTTAGGGATTTTTGACTATTGTTATTATCGATAGAATGATACGCCTATAGTCCAACTCGACTCTATCTTGAATCATCAAATCGGCATATAGCTTGTTATAATTGAGTACTCAAGTACTCTTGAAACGGACTTGAATTATGGGCCTCACTTTATCTAGGCCTTTTAGCGTATTCTAGATACTTTCATGCAACTTGTGGCTTTTGTTAATCGTCTGAATATTATATTTGTAATGATTGATTTTATCCGTCACCACAAATATAATGAGTATTGAAGTTTGATTTGAGTTGTGTATAATAATTTGTTCTTTTTCTCTTTTTTTTTTTTGTTGTCTTTTCTATTTTCTAATGTAACCCCATTTAAAATTTATTCTTTTTAATATTCAATGTTGCCTTAGTACCTAATATATAATTTGCACACCTCATTAGGTTATAATACAATATTACTTTTATACCTGTAACACCTTTCTACCATGTGCTACGCAAATAAATTATTTGATTTATTGTCATTGCAAATGGTACTAATGATTTGCTTATTTCTAAATAATATGTTTGCAATCATAAATAAGAGACATTATTTTTTTCTCTCAACGACTTTATAGAATTTGGCTCTTAGAGAAATTGTCGTATTTATTTATAAAACAAACTAATGAGTACCTTTTATTAGTTTTTCTTTACGTGTAATAGTTAGTATTAGCGAGGCGCACCCACATCGTAACATAATATACAAGCACAAGGAAGCTCGTCTATATTTAAAGAGTTGAGACATTCAGCTGACTCTGCGTTTTTGTCATTAGTCTACCTGAGTCTATGTGCATCAATTATCACCTACAGTACTACAGTATGGGGAGGCACTTATTAAAATCTTCTAATTCAAATTGAACGTGCTCAAAGGGTGATTCTAAAAGTTATGCATTTTAAGCGTAGAGATGATCCAACCGCCCTGCTGTACTCTGAAACCCAAGTCCTCAGTGTGCGACAACTCTTCATTTAGCGTGTAGTCTTACGCCGCCCTACCTCTCGACTCAAACATCCTTCTAAAACGTCGAGGTAGTCTGATCTGTGACACCGTCAAATGTCGTTCCGCATTCGCTAGCCGCCATTACTTAGTCCTAAGCGCTCGTCTTTAAAATAAAGTACATCGGTTAATTGATATTTACTAGTTGACCAAGTTTGCGCTGAAAGCAAAGCTAACGAATTGATTGCAGAATTTGTCTTATGGCGATGCGGTGGATGTTCTAGCGGTCGTCTCTTGAGTGCCTGAGAAAGATACTCAGAACCATACAGAAGATTCTCCGAGTATCTTCTGTATGGTTGGGTTATCTTCTGTAATATATTAGGTACCTATACAGTAATCGATTTTGCAAATAGCATGCAAAATCGATTATCGATCGATTTTTTGGAAGTACATACATAAAATAATAAATATTAATGAGCAGAGAAAATATTGATGATTGTGAGTCTCATTAGTTTTGGTGGTAGTGGTCTTGGAGGCTAGGGTTACTTTAATGCCCTTAATATATGAATTTTCTTGTGTATTTATGCTATAATTTTTATTTTGTTTGTTGTTCTTAATGTATGGAAAGAACGGTGTCCCAATAAATGTAAGTTCTTATCTAAATACCATATTTCACAATTATGAAACCCCATACTAACGCAAGGCTCCCAAACTAAATGATTCTTTTAATTTCGATAAACGAACATCCCCGATGTAGTGCGTTGTCAAATATTTTCGCCCAATGCTCGCATTTGACAAGGGGCAAACAATTTAACGCTATCGCTCCAAACAGACGTTTTGGGTATGTAATGGCAATAAATAATATTGAAAATATGTGCTGTCATTCAGGGCAGATCATTTATAAATAAGGTTTTTTTTATTTTTATTTGGGATGGGTTTGCTCTTGACTCTAGTCTAGGTCAGAGGTGACAGAGACAGAGTCGACGATGGAGTGAGCTTACCCAGAAGAAGCCTGTTCACTCTAACTTTGAAGAGATTCGGGTTGAATGCGTTCGGAAACACAGACGCAGGTAGTGAGTTCCATTCATTCGCTGTGCGCATTATGAAGGATGTTTGGAAGCGCTTGGAGCGAATTGGTGGAATGGCAACAAGGTAAGGATGGTAACCTGCAGTGCGTCTAGATTTCCGATGGTAGAAGGGGGCTGGTGGGATAAGGTCGTGGGGCTCTTGAGCACACTCACCGAAGTACAGTCTGTAGAAGACCGACAAGCAGGCAACCTTGCGGCGATGAGCCAAGCTATTAAGCTTAGCATCCACCAGTTCAATGTCGCCGATGAGCCTTTTGGCTCTGCGTTCCACCGAGTCAAGCGCAGCAAGCTGATACTTTGCTGAGCGATCCCAAAGGTGTCTGCAATACTCCATGCAGGATAGGACTTGCGCTTTGTATAGGGTTAAAAGCTGTCCTGGCGTGAATTATCGCTTCACTCTATTTAGGATGCCCAGTTTTTTGGCCGCAATTTGGGCTTTTACTCAATGGACGCGCTGAAGCTGAGACTGGATGTCAACTCCATGCCTAGGATCTCGAGCCGATCAGTCACATGAACAGACGCACCCCGGAAAGTAGGAGTTAGATCGAAAAGTCTCCTTTTAGCGGTAAAAAGGTACGCTTGTGTTTTGGTGGCGTTAAAGGAGACCAGATTTTCATCACCCTACTGGGAGACAAGGCTTAAGGTCAAATCTGTCCGCTTCACCATAGCCTCTCTCAAGGAACGAACTTCATCAACGCTGGTTTTTTCGCTGGACAAGTATCTCTCTGAAACAGTACTGTCATCTGCGTACCCAACAATACCAGGCTGAAGTAGGTCATTGATGTGCAGCAGGAAAAGAGTTGCAGAGAGAACAAACCCCTGAGGAACACCGGCATCAATAGTCATAGGGTCAGAGGAGCAGCCGTCAATGACTACTCGGATCGACCGTTCATTAAGGAAGTCTGATATCCAGCTACAAAAACCAGCGGGGATGCCATAGACAGGAAGCTTACTGAGTATTTGCAATTATGCAAATATCAAGGTGCGTTTAATCAATTTGTTTAATAACGCAATCTATTGTATGTTACAAATACAATATCATTATGGTAATTACTGAGTCACTAACATTTAAGTTATAATATTCAATGGCTACGAAAAACTTTGGCTCCTAAGATGCAAGTATCTTTTATTTAGTTAGTTCAGGAACCAGCTATTCAACCTGATTCTGACCACCTTTTGTAGTTGTTTAGTGTAACCTTGTATTACTGTTTTGACAATAAACAATTTTTTTTTGTATACGAGTTCCGTAAAGCAAATTCTATGTAGAAATTACTATAAAGAGTATTTTCAACTAAAAGCGTTTATATTAATTATTCTCAATATATATTGAGTCACAGTTATCTCTACGTCAAACCAATCAATATCTACGTCCACGTTGGCCTCCGGAGTCAAATTAAAGAAACAATATTCTAACAGACTATCGGTGTAACGTCAGTTCGTCTGTCAATTAGTTCTCCAGAACCAATTTAGGTGGTGAGAGACATGACTGTTGGGTTTTATTGCGTCACATCATCAGCCTATTAATGTTCCCACTGCAGGGACACAGGCCTCCTCTCTGTGACAATCCCACCGCACTATTCCCAAACCACTGCAACTCCTGAAAGCCAGAATCAACAGTGGCGACCACCAGAAAAGCGCCGAGGCAATGAAGCTCGACGAAGTCCCGGAGAATGAATTAACCTGTCTTGGATCCCGCAACGAAATTAATCAGAAAAGAATAACGGAGGAGTAGGAAAAATGTAAATTTCCACTTCCCTCCATATCAAGCAGGAGACAGAACAAACAAGGCCAATAGGCACAAAGGGTCATATACAACTGGGATAAGCCCAGTTGCCTAGCACCACGGATAAAAAATTAGCATTAATACATATTAATGGGTCCTAACATTGTGAGCTGTTATATTTGGTTCCAATAATAGGTATGGCAAAAACGCTTGAACGCACGGCAATTTGTTCTAGTTTCCACAAGGTCCGTATAGTAAACAACTCCTGATGCAGCCTGTACATTATTCAACATAATATTACGTTCATTCTGCCAAAAAATACACTCCCATAAGATATGATGTGCAGATTGTACATATTCGCAGTCAGATGTAGAACACTGACATAAAGGCGAGGCAATGGCGAGGCTCCTCTCTGTGAGAGGGAATGGGCCGTAATTCACCACGCGGGCCCAGTGCGGGTTGGTGGATGTCACATGTCTTCAAATTTTTGGTTCTGGGACATGCCGGTTTCCTCACGATGTTTTCCTTCACCGTTTTGAGAGCAGTGGTGAAGAAATAATTTACACAAAGTAAAGTGCCTGCCTGGGCTCGAACCCACGACCTCCAACTTGTAAGTCGCGGCCGATACCACTGGGCCACCACTGCGCTGCATTGCGTACCTTACGGAAATAGATATGGGTTGGGGAATATTTCGATAATTTTTGGCATCGTGATTTTGTAGAGCGATTGTTCTGATTGTTGCCCTTCATTTGTTGTATTTTTGTCAAAAAAAACTGAAGTCCTGAATGATTTAAAATATTGTAGTTTTGAGGAATACATTTTGAATTTTACTGTTAATACCTTATCATTATTATAATCAACCTTTTAATGTTTCCACTGCTGGAATACAGGCCTCCTCTCTGTGAGAAAGTGAATGGGTCGTAATCTACCACGCGGGATCAGTGCGGGTTGGTTGATGGCATGTGTTTCTAATATTTGGTTCTAGGATATGCCGGTTTAATCACAATGTTTTCCTTCATCGTTTTGAGAGCAGTGGTGAAGAAATAATTTATACAAAGTAAAACGCCTGTCTGGGTTCGAACTCATGACCTACTACTTGTAAGTCGCAGCTGATAACACTGGACCACCACTGCTCTTCCTGGCCACCACTGCTCTCCCAAATTTTTTATCATTTTGACAAAAAAGAGAAAAAATCTCTCGATTTGTCCTAAAAATGTTGGAGTTGGTAGGGAATGATTTGGGATATCAAACCATTAACATGAACTTTGCAAATTAATAAAGACAGTCAATCGACACGAAAGAAGAATTAAATCTATATTTATTTAATTCCCGAGCCTATTTCTAAATGTATTTCATACAAAAAAAAAATCTTCTACCAAATCTCCAGCATATGATAGATTACCGAAAGCACCCGAAAGCAACACAAAAAATATAGCTTTTATACTCGAAAAAATATCGAAATGTGCAAGGGTCATGTTTCGTCATTTGTGAGTAAGTTCATCAATCACGGGCTAGGGAATGTCAATCGATACTGACCAGTCATCAGGAGAATCTGATCTATAAAATATTCTGTTTACAGCATCCTCTTTTGAAAGAATTTTCGGCTCAAATATTGTGTGGAGAGGGAGTTTAACAATCTTTATGTAATTTGCCTCGATTTCGGGCAATATTTTAAACGTTGTTTGATAACGATGAGTCGTTATTTCATGGTGTTTTATTTACTAAGTATTGTAAGCAACGGAAATTGCAATGGAAATACCATAAGCTTAGCAATTCTAACAGATTCTTACGATCTTTGTTAAAAGCAAACTCATAAATTCTGCAGCTTTATCACAGAAAAAAAAACTTTCTTTCGTACCCATTCAATATAACAAACCCTTGAAACATCCGCCGAAAAACATTTCCGCACCCAAACACTCTTTCGCCGCGGAAAATACAGCAAAACACACAAAAATAAACGCTTTGACATCCATATTTCACTCCCCGTACATCCCATAGGACCCCGCTGTGTTCAATACGGCCAAAAATCTTCACAAAAACCGTTGATTAATATGTGGACACGGCTCCGATTTTGATAAGGCCCACCAATTGGGCAGAGTGCACTGCGCGGATTAAAATGAATTTTGTCGAGACCAGCGAAACATAAAAATAAAAGAGGTGAAGTGATTGAAATCGCCATCACGTAGTGTTGACACATCGGCCGTATCCGACATGTCGGAATAATTCGTAAATTTACAACCGAATACAACTGTTTTTTTTTCGTTACTTGTAAACGTGTGTTTGTTGCAGGCTTTTTGTGTAACTTTGACTATACTTTTTATTTCATAAACTATACTGGGGAGAGTATTTGTGCCAGCAATGTAACACAGGTTATAAAATTTCATCATTTAAAATTTTCCCTCATTTAACATGTGAATGTCATTAAAGGTGAACAAATACTGTGCCTACTCAAGGGTGATTAACATCTTAGACATATATTAAAGCAGCTTGATAATCTTCTTATGGTTATTATTCGAGTTAATTTTATCTGCTAATATATCTACTGTTTCGAAATATCAATAATTAATCTATGCTAGGCTAAGTCTGCCAAAGAGTTCGAAATCATCACAAATAGTAACGATCATAGATAAGCCGTATAAAGTTACGGCTCTGTAGTTACGCTACGATAAATACTAACAATCAGGGTTTGTTAGTATTGTTCATGTAATGTAATGAATATAAATGGATCCAGATTCAAAGCTGTATAGATAACTGGAGATAGCGGCTATAAGATATAATTTAAAGAAATAATTACATTTATTTGGCACAGTTGAGGCATTGCACACAAAATTAAAAGAATAACAAAACCACAATCTTTAGGTTAAATAAAGATGATGTCTGACCCTGGTCTTCCAATGAACCCTTAGGGACAGTGTCAGAACAAAGATTCGGATCTAGAAGAATTGTTTTCTACAAAGACAAGAAAGAAAGCAAGCCCATTTATCCCGCTTGCCAATTTCAAATTGCCCCTAACTCAAAAATAACAGCCAATTTCAAAAGAATTAGATCAAGACTTCTCCATAGTTCATGAACTGATATAAAACGGTGATATTTCAAGTTAATATCGGAACCTGGAAGTAATATGACGTACGAACGTGACATCGAAGTGCCAAAGGAAAAAATATTTCACGTTTTTTATAGAAGGCAGTGTTAGGAGGAAACTTCGCAAAAAGCGAGTCACAAACATATGACGCTCGAAATTTTGCAAGACACGTCTCAGCTCCCATACATGTAGTTATTGCAGCGTTTTGGGGCTAAATTGTGCTTCTCAAAGTGTACTTTAGGAGTTATTTGGTGTTGATATTGTGCGGCTCTTATTCGATACCAGCTTGGTATTATGGTTTTGGTTTTTTAGTTTGATCTAGAGCTTATTGTTATAAACTTTTTGAAAATTTTCTTAAACACAAACAGTGCTGATAAAAAAGTTAGTTGCAACATCTGGTAACTTTTATTCAATAGTTTATTTTTTTTGTATCTTCATTAAAACAATTATTGGTAGTTTAACTTTTTGAGTAACCCACAGATTATATTTCCCTTCATTAATCTAAAATATCGCTGACAAGTTCAATTTAGAGACTACAATACATCATTCGTCATTCACGCCCACTGTAACCACATCATTATATGCAATGATGATACTAATTAAGCCATTAATAATAATTATAGTATCAGGTTCTACTTTATTAGCATCAAGTTTAAAAATAACTGCTTCATAATTATATTAAGGACTGACTTTTGCCTGCGGGTTCACTCCCGTGCCTTATGCCATAGAAACCGTACATTTTACCGGAGTATGGCCACCCATCGATGAGGTAGCTTTCTGATTAGTAAGTAATTTACTAATTTATTACCGTCTACAAAAAATAAAAATCTTTTTATCGTATTAATTTAGCTTTTTAATTTCATCAGACTTGTTAGATAACAAATCTATCCATTACCAATTGTTACTAGGGAAACAATTCATTACTATCATGTGACGATATGCGTTTCTACATAGTGAGTACTCCGCATTGTTGGCTATTGTGCGTCAGTAGGGGCTGGCAAATTAGGGGTCTATTGAATTTCCTCCCGACGGGTTTCCCAACTTGCCTCGGAACAATTCAGTTTGTTAATACGGTCACATTTTGTCCCGCACCGATATGGGGCATACGGCTATCTGGATAATGCCTCTCATATCCAGCAACGTGTGTGAGAGAGGCAACTATAGTTTGAATATATGCTTTTGTAAATGCTTCGTTATTGTCCTGGGATGTACATGTGTTTGGTGTTCCGATGTTATTATTCTTCAAAATATTTGGAGCGTGCTCTAGGATCCTTTTATGAAGTATCTGAAATATTTTGTTATTGTTGTTAGTTGTATTATTATTAGAAATGGATGAGTTTTGAGATAGTTTGGTGATCCTTTCGGCACGTGTATCGTTATTATTTTGTGTCCTTGGAATATTATATTGTATGAATTTCGAGGAGTTAAATTATAGTTTGTATTATGTTCGTAGTAGGAAAATATATAAATTCAGTGTTAGTTACCCGTGCGCCTATGCTAAATTGTAAACTGTTTATTACATATTATGTTTAGCTTCCACTATCAATGAATTTACTTTGTGAAATTCTTGACTCCCAATTATCTTTTAATCAAACTTGATTAGCTTTTTTAGTCAATTTTACTTTCTTATCTTCTATAACATTAGGTTCAGTACTCTCAAGAACATATCCATCAAACATTTTTCACAACCAGACTCCTTCAATTCTTATATGCAAATATAAACTATTCGAATGCAAGACAGCCGCATCCAATCATGCTTCCTTGCTACAAGAGAGCATTACTTTTTATGTTCATTTGCGAACTTATATTAAAACCTATTGAATATAGTGATTTATGCCCGCCTTAGTTCGATGGAAAATGAGATTGCCTCCGTCTTATCCGATGCTCTTAAATTGAAGCTCGAGTTTTTAGCTTTATGTTGTTTAGGGAATGAGATTTTATTCTTTGATTTTTTAAATACCCTTGGGTTTATTAAAATGTTTTGTAGGTACTTACTTAGTTTTAGGAATATCTCTTAGTTTATAGGAATTCGTGGCTAAATAATAACAGCCACACTGTTCGATCATAAAGGTTAAGCAACGCTTGACGAGGTCGGTCCGTGGATGGGTGACCATTTCAACTTACCGAGTTTCCTCCGTGCCTCGGAAAGCACGTGAAGCCGTTGGTCCCGGCTGTCATTTGAAGATCTTTGACAGCCGTTACGGGTAGTCAGAAGCTTGAGATCTGACACCAGTCTTGCCAAGGGGTACCGCGTCACCCAGTTACTGGGTTGTGGAGGTCAGATAGGCAGTCGCTCCATGTAAAACACTGGTACTCAGTTGAATCTGGCAAGACTGGAAGCCGACCCCAATATAGATGGGAAAAGACTAGGCAGATTGATATCTCTTAGTTTATAGGAGTAAGTTTTTTTTTGTTTATAACTTTTAAGTAAACATTTTTTTTTCAAATTCGGTATATTTAAATATTTTATGTATTTAATATATTTGAAATAACCTCTTAAAACACTTGATTTTGATACCCCTCACGATGTGCTATGAAGAATAAAAAAAGTGACAGTCGTAAGGTTAAGACGAATCGTTTGACGTATGAATCATCCAAATTTTCCAACGAGTTTGGTCTCTAGAACGCCCCATAGGAACAAACATACATGGACTGATAAACACATAACCCTCCTTGGGCAGTCGGGTAAAAAGATCACGAAGTGTTCCTCACCTAGAATATATGAAGAAAACCTAATACAAATGACAAGAAACCAAGATCAACATACAAGTCGGTACTGTATAAATATTAATATCCCTTTCATTTCTCACGACTATGTTAAGCGGTTAACACGTTACATGTTTTCTCTCCTCGCACCCTTATCTTGTGATTGCATTATAATGAAGACGGCACCAATCCGTATGAAAATGAATAATTAACATAGGATCTTAAGCTTCGTTATCAAGTTTATCGACAAAAATTTTAGCATATCTAACAGCGTACATAGTAAAGATTACTGCTTCCTTTAAGCATAGTTTTATTTTTCTTTAGTTGTAGATGGTGCTTGAAAGGAGCCTTCAATTGAATGCGATTCCAAACTCGTATTTTGAAAAGCTGTGTATTATATGTCGTGTTGGTTTGGTTAATACTTCAGATGTGAGAATTCGATGGCGGAAGCCCAAAAAATAAATCCCTTCGCGAGGCGTGACCATGAAAAAAATTCATGGAAAATACAAATATTTTAACAATATATCACAGCTTAACGGCGAAAAGGAGACGATACTTAACATCAACAAAAAAAGCTAAAAATTCGGCTACGAAAATACTTGGAGTTGATCTAAAAGGACGCCAGCAGAAGCAGCCAAAATGCAAATTCCTGAGACGATATTATAACACAACAAGCTCATGAATACGATCCATAGTTAAGATTGCCGCAGTAGCATCCTATTCTTATCAATTTTCCACCAAAGTACTGAGTTTCCTAGTTGTTCGCTACACAGAGTAACCATAAAAAATTCCTGAGTGGCTCTTACCGACAAAACGTAGTTTATGAGCAAATTTTCTGAATAGAATGTGTCTATAACACGTTCGGTCTGTTCGGGGTGATTGGATTTGAATGAAATGAACGGTTAAGCTTTTGAGTCTTAGAAATGTTGAGGAACCTAAACGTTGTGAGGTAGATAAGTCAAATGTATAATTTTCGAGCGCCTCCGTAATACCGCTCTTTCGTAAATTTTTTAACCTTTAAAAGGCGAGCGCCTTTTCAAGGTGAAACGTTACGTGTAATACCAGTAATTTGGATTTTTCAGTACTGAAAAAGCTCTTAATACTAGTAATTACGAGTCGTTAAATTATATGGTTTAGTTTTTTCATGAATTAGATTATTTCATGAATAGGCGTTTCTTTTCATGCTGCCGTAAATAGAAAATTACGATATGTTTTTGTTTTAATGACATGTTTTTCGATGTTGTTTGAGTTGTTCATGAGACTTCGTATTTGTTTTAAGTCACATAAGTATTAATTAAAATAAACTAGCTTCTTGCCTCGTTTTCAATTCCTTGATTTATCCCCCAAGAACTATGCATTTTTCTGGTACAAAAAGTAGCCTATTACACTCAATTAAGGTGTAGAATTTCAATCTGTGAAAGAACTTCGTAATCTGTTCGGTATTTCTTCCACAGATTACCTTTACGAACCTATCAACAAACAATTTTACACGTTTGTAGATTACCTTCATCCATCAGCCAACTATTAGTCAAACCCCGCTCTATTAAATGTTGAACAGCAGAAACATAATTCCTTCAACACAAAATAACAAAACAAAGCAAGGTTTCCTCTAGCTATACAAAGGCGATATCTTAAGAACAATCGTAGGCGGGTAGTTGAAGATGTTCTGTGCAAACGCCGCGGGTAACATTTGAAGTGTTAAATCTTAATCCGAACTCAAGTGCTGCCCGCTTTCTAGTATCTGGCGATGCAAACTGGACCTTTTACTGTGTGATTTTGTATCTTTTTGTTTTAGTAGGTATACCGCACTGTTGGTAACCCATTTTTGACGACCGTCGAATACTATGCCGACATCAACGTTGCAATAGCACAAATATGTACTGGATACGGATAAGTCATGAATTTAAATACAAAAGATTTTTCTTACACTCGACATATCTCCTGTATCGTGGGTGCATTTACAAACATTTGAATTTACCCAACACGGTTAGGAACAACTTTGACGGCACTGTCGGCGTAGTGGTTGAGCGATCGGCTGCTGCGCGATTGTTTTTGAGAGATGCAGAAATTCCTGGTGTGGGGCAGTTACAAAAAAATAACTGTAAGCCATACAAGTATTTAGTTCCGTGCTGTAATCGAACTGCAGCGCAGCTGAGGTAATTCACCCAGCCACTGCGAGAAGACAACAGTGACGTCAAAACCTTGTACCGAGCTTCGCGGGGAATTCTATGCTTGCGGACATGCCTGCAGGCCATGTCTGTTGGACCTAGCTACTAGAAATCGGTCTCACGTCTGTTTTGTGAGTGACCGTCGCAGACAGACGGACTTGAATTCCACGCTTACAGCAAAGGCTTGCTCTTTTCCACGAACTGAACACTTAGTGTTACCTATTCTTAAGAAAATCGTGTCCCCGATTTCTTTCCCGTGTTATCCTTTTTTGTTGTTATAAAATGGAGGTAACTCAATATTCAGTCTTCTTCTAATCGTGAGGAAAAACAATATTTAATAATAAACATAATTTTGTTACACGTGCCTAGTTATCATTAAATAATAATTATAAAGTAAAACTCAAACTCGTGGAAGTGTCTACAGTTGCGGAATGAAAAGGTTAAGCAGCTTTATGTCAAAGTTCGCTTAAATCGAGACTTTGTACTAAACTTAACAATTTTGAATTAAAATGGCAGATGAAAAGCTGGCCATCATTATAGCAGTAATTTGTTTTGGTTTTAATTAAATAATATATTAAAGAGAGTTAATGTTTTTTTTTAATTGCTGAACTTTGTCATTCCGCGACTGTACCAAACTAAAAATAACTTGCGACCATTGAAACTCAGAAGCTCACCTTTACGTGTTCCACATAATAAACATAAAAATGTTATAACATATTATTACGGGTCAATAACCAAACTATTGTATGGCATTAAGTCATAATTTTCATAAATTGAATTCTTGCTAATGCCATGCAATTTGCATAATCAACGGGTACGATACGGCTCCAGTTTTCGCCTTTAGCTTGGCCAATCCAAATTCACTTTTTGCCTTAAAAGTGTAGATTAATACCGAAAGATATCGAAGTGAGTTCAGAATTTCGTTATCGCTTCCGTATTTTGTATCGCGATACCAATTAAACAGAAAGTTTTTTTAATTTTGTAATGAGTTTTTAAAAGTTGCCCTTTTAGTTGATAAGAACCGTTAAAAAGGCAATGATGTAGTTATCGAACTTTCTTTATTATCGAGAGTGTCAGATGGAAATGTCAATTTTGATTCGATTTTTAAAATGTTACGTTTTATTTTGGTAGATTCAATCCGATGGGTTACTTTTTCATTAATTCTGTGCTGGTAAATTTTATTCGGCTTTTTGGGTTTTGCCGGTAATATCTTATTATATTTTCACTTAACAAACCTATTTTGTTAAGTAAAAAGCGAAGTGATTATACAAAGATTTGCTCCCAATAAATATCTGTCGCAAATATTAATGTGACATTAAACTTATAAAAATCCCCATAACGTACCACAGCGACACAGATAAATTATTTATTCCTGTCTTAAATTAAACTATTATTTCCGAGGCAAAGGTGTTTATAATGTCAAAACAGCATTACTACAATAGCTAACTTAGTAAATGATCGATGACTATTAATTTATCTTTGGTAAATTCTATTTATCTTTGCCATCTATATTAAAATAATTTTAAGGAGGACATTACATTATTTAATATCTAAAAATATTTTTATCAAATTTTATATGTTTCAATGTCAATCTTGATTTTAATGAAATGAAAATGTGTACAATCATGGTGATTGTACACATTTTGCATGCCTTACGGTCGAATCACTTGAAGCATGTACATTTCATAACACCATTGTAACAGTGTGTTCTGCAAAAATAAATAATTTGATTTGATTTAAATCTTATTTGAAAAACACCTAGGTATCATAAATCAGTGCTAGATTTTAGATCAAAAAGCTTTAGAATATGATCGATTTCTTGGTAAACTTCTAGACTGTTGTAACCGCATATCACCTAACCTTTGGTTCATCAACTACTTTTAATTAAAACCGTCTCTCATCCTTCAAACTAAAAGCATTAAATTCTCCCCACAATGTAATCAAAGGAACATTTGATTCCATTTAAAATATATTTTCTAGGAAGTTCATTTAGCTGGAAGCCGATTTCAAATAATACTACTGTCGACGCTCACTATATGAAAAGCCTTTTAATTACCGCTTCTTGGGTGCATTATAACACAGAATAGTGGGTACAGAAGGTTGGTTCCACACAACAATATCAATCCGATTAGCCATTTTTCAAATTTGTTGGAACCGGCTTCAGCCTAAGGGCGGTTACGCGCTTCATCCGATCCATGTCCGTGAAATTTAGGTTCTGAAGTAGCCGTTGTAGTTCTTGTAGTCAAGAAGTTCAGATGTATTGACATCTGAACTCTATCGTCATAATCATAATTCAGAACAATTTGAAATCTGAACGCAAATCACGGACACAGGTCACGGACCCTTACTTGATGGAGCTGAGCGTCTGCCTATATGATCTCGACGACCTAGTAGCTAAGTAACACGATACGCCTTGGCAAGCCTGGAGTTAGATTTTCTGGCTCATGACTAACCGTATCGACTGTCAAAATAAATGACAGCCGGGAGCAAAGGTTTATCCTGATTTCTGCTGTACGGAAGAGTCTTGATATGTAATATTTGTTTACCCATCTAAGGACCATCATTGCCAAGTTTTGCTTAACGTCGAATGTCGACTTGTACGGCTGTTACCTATTATTTATTCATGAGCACATTCTCAGCTTTGTTCAACAAGGGAAAGAAAACAGGCGCACACCTTAGACACATAGATGCGTGCATACGGTGAATTGAAACATATCAGTAACATATCAAACATATCAGTCGTGAGTGCGTCTGCACTCGCTGTACGTGAACCGTGTGTATGTGTGCGTGCGTTTTCACTTATTCTATGAAATTGGCCTTCTGCAGTTTTCTGTGTTTTGGGTGCACTGAAACCAACGCTATTAGACAACAAAGAGAATCGAATATTTCCACAAACGTGAACCATTGTTTTCGCTAATAATTAATATTTTATACGTAGTTATGTGGGAAGGTGATTTATCAGTCTACGGTCTATTGAAAGGTATTCAGTCATTAATTAAGTATTGAATGAATTTGTGTTTGTTTTAGAAGAAAAGGCGAGTAAGTAATTGAATTATTTTCTCGTCCTATTTCATTACATCAGTCTTTTCAGAAATTGTTTTTGTAGCTAAGTTCTCGGCTGACCTGACACATTAATTAAAAGAAAACCACCCAAAATGTTCCAATAAGACACTTTAATAATACTTCTTGCTGTAAGACATTTTTCCACCCATTTTTAGTGAGACATTTCCAATATCAATATACCAAATTAAATCGACGATAATGTAAAAACTTGTGAAGGGTTCCAACGAACAGAGCTGTATGTATTTTACCGACTTCTAATATTTAGACAAAATAATAAAAGTCGGTAAAATCATCAAGGTTAAGCAATGCTTGACGAGGTCGGTCCATGGATGGGTGACCATTTTCAACATACCGAGTTTCCTCCGTGCCTTGGAAAGCACGTTAAGCCGCTGTTTCCGGCTGTCATTTGAAGATCTTTGACAGTCGTTACGAATAGTCAGAAGATTGAGATCTGACATCAGTCTAGCCAAGGGGTACCGTGTTACCCCTTGTTGTGGGTTGTGGAGGTCAGATAGGCAGTCACTCCATGTAAAACACTGGTACTCAACTGAATCCGGTTAGACTGGAAGTCGTCCCCAACATATTTGGGTAAAGGCTAGGCAGATTGATTGGTTGATTAGAAATCGGTAAAATACTTTGAAAGTTTATCCTTTATTAAAACTTTCACCTAAATCTACTAAGTCATAAACCAATAAATCCCAGAGCACCTACACGCTCTAAACCTGTGTCGTTCCACTTGTAACTCCCCGAATACACCCAAAATGGATTGGAATAATCTACATAAAATTACGTCTCGTCGTCTTACGTCGCGTAACGTTCTAATTACGAGATACATACTTTAATGTTGTTAATCGTGTACGTGTTTTGGAGCGATTATTTAAGACGCAATTAGAATGTATCTGTAGGCTTGCTGTGACGTAGGAAATTGTTTTATTTTTTGTACGTGGCGGGAGTGTGAATGGATTTAAAATATGTATGTGTCACCAGGAGGAGGGCGCAATGGTTCTAATATCCTCAAATGTTGGATGCTTGGGTTACCATTACGAAATAGTTTAGATGTCTTCAGCAAGATAAGACTTCGTCTTTTGCATAAAACCTGAGAGTCTTCAACTACTTAAAAACTAAAAAACTAGGCCGGCGTGCTCCATAGTCGACTACATCATCGCTTACCATGAGGCGAGAGAGAAAAGCGAGCGTATCAATAAAACAGAATTAAGTGCCTGATATCATCAAAACAGAATTAAGTGCCTGAAATCATCAAAACCTATCCATCTGTTCAAAAAGCTCAGCAAATTCTCTAAGTGATTATTCGCCGAAATACGAACTATTAATCATAATCTAGCTGCCAGAAATCGGAGAAAAGAGATTTATTTGCAAATCAACACAAAAACCTTTTTATCTCACAGACATCCTACACAACATTTGGCTAAAACACCTACTATTAATAACAACACGAAGGCTTTTAGTAACTGGATCAATTTTGTTTTATTAACTAACTCAAAAACCACTATGTTAAAACCAACCTACACATTGATCTACCTACTCATAACTAAAGCAACAGCAAACAAACTTAATCAAACTCACAAGTCTTTGATCAACAAAAATATTGGAAATCCGGTCTTCACAGACGCGTGGGCGCCTCTAATTCGTCTACCGCTTGCAAATTAGTCGGCCCACAGGAGATTTATAGGCACGAGTGTTACCGTGAGAAGTCACGGAGAAAGAAGCGGTATTCCCGATTTATGGGTACTGGTTAAGGCATCAATGGATACGATTTGAAGGCCTTGAATAATGAGGAAGTGATACGATGAGATTTTAGGTAGTAAAATTTTAGAAGGAAGAATCTTCTGGGTTTTTTTTTTTGTTTGGGATTTGCCCGCCACACTATTCCCAACCACAGCAACTCCTGCAAGCCGGAGTCAACAATGGCAACCACCAGAAAAGCGCCCAGGCAATGAGGTTCGACGAGTCCCGGCACAACGATTCAACGGTCGGTACTGCGGTCCATCCATCAGATCTACCGTATTCTTGTTTTTCATCATCCATAATCTTTCCACTCTATTCTCAATTATGTTGGCTTCTTGTCTAGCTGAAACCACAACCCAGTAATTGAGAAACACGATACCCATTGGTAAGACAAGTTGTCAGACTTTTGGTTGTAAACCGGTAACGACTGTCAAAAAATTGCGAATCGTACAACCGGGACGAAAGGTGAAGTTATTACTAGTAACAGTATTATCAAAATAAACTGGGTCAACTTAAGACTATTAAGTTCTGTATCTAAGTAATAATAGGATACCACTACTTGAATTATATTAATCGTAACAACTCTTAATTAGCTCTCGTAAAGCTAGACGAGTAAGCTCAACTTCAGTTAGATTTAGTATTCAGTGGAATACTATGTCAAATGCGGTCGACATGTGTACATTAGTGAAGATACAAAGGTAAATAAGGGGTTGGTCTCATGAGACGGTCTCGTACTGGTTCTACATAATGAAAGGATCTACTTAAGGATTGTTACTAGGAATATAAAATAAAATATACTAGTTTTTTCCCAAGCCTTCGCTCCCGTGGCTTATACCACAGAATGCATGCACTTTCCCGAGGATAAAATTGCCTTTGATAGTCTACTATGGTGTCCTATTAGTCAAATAACTTTCCAAGGGATTAGAATTACCAGAAATTACCTTTTACAAACATACAGGGTTACTGCTTACTGGTAATTTGACGTATTGCTGGTAGGACGTGACAGTGTGACACATTTGCAAGAACCTGATGAAGCCTAGGCTGAAACTCATGGGTTCCGGGAAACTCCAATAGCTAGGTTTATTCGTATAATTTGCCTGGATTCGCCACTGTTATTGTGAATTACAAGTTACTCCGTATAAGCAAACAAAAGATAATATCCTCTTTATAATGTTAGTTTAGATTGAAGAGCCTGATGACCTAAATATTTTCTAGTTCAACCAATAATACAATCTATTAGATACAATATGATATATCCTTTTCATTTATCTTTACGAAATAATAACAAATATGTAATCCATTAAGGCTTTCATATCTGTCCAAATCTATTCTTTGCTTCAAATACGTAAGATACGTAACTATTGGTGGGAGGTATATAAGGTGTTAAAAAATTTGCTCTAAGAATTTCGTGAGGATACTCGGTAGGATAACCTACGTACCTACGAATACTACCTACGAATTCCAGTACCTACTGCAATCTCTGTGGCGCGGGTCGCTGACCACCAGAAAGGCTGACTGTCTGGGCGTTATATATGCGTGAATTATTGAATTTGCGCACCGTACGTGCGCAAATTCAATAATTCACGCATAATACAAATAATTGCATATCTTTGGAACGGTTGCATTTAAAAAAAAATACTTCGTGATTATTTTTGAAATATTATATTACACAAATCCTTAAACTTCTTAGAGTTAATTTATTAACACCTTTTATAAGTACTATTCTATCCTACTATCCCCTTAGATACCACTAATATCATAAATTGAAATTCAGTTTATTTTAATAACATAACATCACGCCTGCCTGTAGGGTAAGAGGTGGACAGAGGGGCACCTTTACCATACCTACTTCATCTTTGGATTGACTGACTCCTTCACAATAGTGCCTCTAAATCATCAGCCTATTAATATTCCCACTGCTGGGATACAGGCCTAATCTCTCTGTTTGAGGGAATGGGCCGTAATCCACCACGCTGGCCCAGTGCGGGTCGGTGGATGTCACATGTCTTCGAATTTTTGGTTCTAGGACAAGCCGGTTTCCTCACGATATTTTCCTTTACCGTTTTGAGAGCAGTGGTGAAGAAATAATTTACACAAAGTAAAGACCCCTGCCTGGGCTCGAACCCCCGACCTACAACTTGTAAGTCGGCCAGTAGGCCGCGACTTACAAGTTCAGGTTATGGTATCCCACTGGGCCTGGCGGTTACCTCTGAATGGTTTAATGAAATAAAAGATTACTATAATCGGCAACGTAATCTGGTCCATTTTGTTGCTAGTACTGGCAACCGATTACAGAATCTTTTCGGCAGTTGCGTCAACTAAAGTTGCTCCTTCTGCGGAGTGTCTAATTGTCATGGCTGACATTTTTAAGGCACTAATATTGAATCATAGTCCAGTCAAACTTACTATTAATTGCTTTGTTGATAGATTTCCTTTTTTTTAAATAAAACGTTGCCCCACACTAGGAATTTCTTCCTGTATCGTGGGTGCGTTTACAAACATATAAACTCACATACACAACACCCAGAGCCGGAACAACTATCTGTAGGTCATACAAATATTTGTTCCGTGCGGGAATCGAACCCGCGACTCGCAGCGCAGCAGTCAATCGCTCAACCACTGCAAATCCACTGGGAATGGTAAAAGGTGTGGGTAGATATCAGTTGGCTATTTCTATTTTGTATTAATCAATATTAATAGCTGAACAGGATGCTCGAATATTTATGATACCCGAGTAATTTTTTATATTTTTTTTTGTATACGATCTCTACGTGAAGGCTCTTTTATGGGAAAGTGTATGGCAGTGCTTCGCAATCAAGTCAAGTCAAAATCCAAAAATATTTATTACAACTAGGCCACTAAGCGACACTTTTTTACTTTAATTCCATTCTGTTATAGTCCCGGTTCAGGGCAAAAACTTTTTCCCATACAGAAAAAGCATAAGCGATTCAGATTTCAGTACTTTATCACAATAATTAGGGCAGGTAGCAACTGTTCTCGTGTATCGTAATAAATAAAGACCACGAACTAAATAAATCACCTCTGAACATCACGGTCAAGGCTACGTCCTAAAAGAAAAACCAACCCGTAATATAACATAGGTATACTACAGAGAAACATTCATAAATAATATAGCTCAGGGCTTCAGGCAGGGAAATATCTAGAGAGCAATAGTAACAAAAGATCTAACAATTCTGAGGTCCTACCTGAATATTTGTATCGAACTATAGCATGATACTGGCTTGAATTCTTTTTTTATTCGAAACAGGCTCGAGCTTGACCACTTTTTCACCTTATGGTATGTGGAATTAGGATCGATAAGTATATGACTTATTATAATATGTATACTTACTAACTTCGTCAGCGACTTCGCCAGGATTATCTTACGGAAACGTTCTACCGATACAAAAAGTATGCTATGATTTAATCCAAGTCATGGTCTAGGTACTATTGTGTCAATCCAAATGCCTTATGCCGTTGATACGTGATTGCCAAACATCAAAACATAAAAAAATACAGTTTGACCCCCTGTAACATCAAACTTGCCTGACGAAATGTAAGTATAGTATAGGTCAATCTTCAAGGTTAACCAACGTTTGCCGAGTTTGGTTCTTGGATAAGTGCCCATCTTAAGGCGGTACCCCGAGCAAAACGCCGCGCGAGCCGTTTTTAGTGCTGTTTTTAGGAGCTATCTACTCGTTATTTAAAAAGAAATATCAATTAATAAAAATACATTAAATTTCTACATAATATTGATTCTAAAATGGTAGATTTAGTTTTTTCATAAGTGTTGTATATATTTCACTAATCTCCTTCCAAAAAAACATAAAAATGAGAAATAATTATTGATATTTTGCATCTCCTCGTAAAGTGTTCATTATTTTTTTTTGTACTAACACTAATGGATAGACAATTTAATAACGAACATTTTTGTAGATTTTTTTTTTTCAAAAGACCAATATTCGATTTTATAAAGATTTTTTTCTAAAATCTGGGCGTATTCACTACTGTAATTCAAGCGCCACCAGTGCCGCTAGACCAATAGGAATACTCATATCTCATGCCGATTTTTTGGTCAGGGTACCGTCTTAAAATATCAAGATGCCTCCGTGCCTCAGAGAGCACGTCAAGCCGTTGGTCTGGGTTGTCATAGGTACATATTTGATGGTCATAACGGATATTCGGAAGCCAGGAAATAAGACATTAGTCTTGCTAAAGGGGTATTGTATTACCCAGTTACTGGGTTGTGGATATCAGATAAGCAGTCGCTTCATGTAAAATACTAGTATTCAGCTGCCGCCAACCTCAACATAGGTGAGATAAGGCTAGGCGGATTGTTTACTATGTAAGATATTTTACAAAGTAAATATCATATCAATATAATCAGTGCAACAGAACTCGTTAGTCACGTTTCTTATGTCAAACTCTGATGTTTTGATTGAAGTTTTATTTAACGATAAGGTCGCGTTTGACCACCATCTCGCCTGATGGTAAGCGATGATGTAGTCGACGGTGAAGCTTGCCTAGAAGTAACCTATTCCCTCTTGACTTAAAGACCCCAAGGTTATAGCTATCAGGCAACAAATACTCCGGCAGGGAAATGCACTCCTTTGCTGTGCGCATAATGAAAGTATTCGCCAAACGCTTTGTACGTATGTGTGGGATCAGGTGTACCCTGACATAAGCAGTACAGAAGTGAGTTGCTAGTTATAGCAACTTGGTATTTATTTTGTCACTGAGCGCAGGAACCAAAAACTGTTGTCGAAAACAGAAATTCTTATTTCAACGAAGTTGCTAAGTATAGAATATCATAGAATAGAAAATATGATTCGATATGACAGCAAGAATCACAAAGTAACAGAGAAGAATAGTAAACAAATGCAATCAATGTACAAGAATTGCGCACAAAGCATGCCCATTCCGAAAGGGTTACCAACTCAGTATTTGCTGGGCGTCAAACGCATCAACGCTGATTTTCACCTGCTACCATACCTACCATACTAAATAAAAAGTATACAATGTAAAAAATTACTAATATAAAGTACTACAATATGATATACATAAGCAAAATGATGAGCAATATGATGTACAAAATATATTATTACTCTCTGTAAGAAAACTGTATATAACCCAAACAGCTCTAAAAAACATAAAACCTTACCATATAATAATAACCAAAAACCGAATAGTAAAAAAAATTTGGTTTCCCAAATCCCTCAAACTAAAACTAGATTAGCAAGCAATTTAATAAACTTTCGGCACAATTCTTCAACAGAATTAATAAACATGTGTATGTATACAATGAAAAATACCACGACTGTAAAAAAAGTATAATAGGCTGAATAAAACTATTTACCTACGAGGAAACCGAGACACTTCTGGCACGGTGAGTAGCCGAAACTCATCACACATAATATACCTTAATCTAATACACCACAGTCAACAAACCACACATACACACCACACACACTACGCTACACCACACACACTACACCACATTACAACATACATACCACAACACACTTCACTACACCACACACACCACACCACATTACAACATACATACCACACCACACTGCACTACACCTAACTGCACTACACCACACTGCACTTCACCACAATACACTACACGAAACTACACACACCACACTATCCACGTAAAACAACAAGAAATTGTTAGTAACTTCATTTGTCAATTTAAATTGATTTTTTTATCTTATTATTTTTAAATATTAAAAAAAATAAAAATTGACAAAATCATCATATCTGCCGAGAGACGTCCACTGCTGAACATAGGCCTCCCCCAAGAGTCACCACATAGACCGATCCCGAGTGTCTCGCATCCAGCGATAGCGGCAGATGTACAACAACACCATCACACTACATTATTTTATAGTAACTCACAGTTAGTTTAAGTATAACACGGCTGTGTTATGGAAGAGCGGAGTACCTATCCTAATATAGGCATTGTTTGCTTGGGAGACTTCAAACACGTCCTAATGTAACATCATTTCAGCCGAAAGACGTACACTGCTGGACATAAGCCTCCCCCAAGCGTCGCCACACTGATCCTGTACGTTTCGCATCCACCGGACGCCTGCAGCCTTGACCAGGTCGTCGCTCCACCTAGACGGAGGCTTTCCAACGCTACGTCTTCCGGTACGCGGTCGCCACTTCAGAACTTTTCGGCCCAACGGCCGTCCGTTCTGCGAGCAATGTACCCTGCCCACGTCCTAATGTATAATAATTACTTATTGCGACAATAAACGATTTAGTTTGTTTTTAATACAAACTCAGATTCTTCAAATTACATTGTGGTTTACCAGTAGCCGAAACTTGAAGATAAAAGTTGTTCCGTCTGCGGAGTGCCTTATTAGTAGAAGTGTAGATACTATGTTCCAAAGAGGCGTTAACTATTCATAAATATTGGTATTTAAGATAGTATATCCCGGAAAACCGGTCGCCCACCGATCTTGGATCAGTCGATGTCGTTGTTTCTATAGCGTTAGGGAATTTTTAGAACATAAAAATGGATGTTAGGAATGAATTTGTTTGCAGTGTATGAATTATAAATTGGTTATTATTATTATTTTCTTTTTAATTTTGACATTTAATTTATATTTTGACATTTTTTATTTTCACTTTATTGACATTTTGATTTTAGACATTTTATTTTATTGGCATTTTGATTTTGGACATTTTACTTTATTGACATTTTTTATTTTTGTAATTTTATTTTTTATTATCACATTTTTAACTATATCTTTTGAGTGAGTAGATGAAATTTTATTATTGATTTATGGACAGTTGCAATTTCATTAATTTATAGAAATGCATCAGTGTTGTTATGTTTTTTTTTTTTTTGAAAGTTCACTTAATGTCTTACGATTTATATTATAAATAATTTGTACGCTTGCTTGCAGGCAGAATACAATTACTTTTAGGCTTTAAGATCTTCCCTTCTGAACAATGTATTTCTAGCAAATAAATAATTTGATTTGATTTGACAATTGCTATTATATCTAATCAAATCGAACGACGTCGTTCAACATCTACGTTCAATCGATTGATATGGTACCATGGATCTGTACTGTCATCAAAAAGATCCTATTCTGTATCTTATACATAGCCAAGATTATGATCCTCTCACATAGAGGAGGCTTGTGTCCCAGCAGTGGGAACATTAAAAAGCTGATGGTGATACATAGCCAAGATTATGTGTGCCATTAGTAATAATAAGCTGATTTCTCAGCCATGTTGCGGTTGGATTTCAATGTAACTAACACTTGCCATCTGAGCTTCCACCAATTAGGTAATAATTAGTCTGTAATGCGGTCTGGATCTGCTGTTTAACTAATTAAGATGTCCTAGTCTTAAAATAATATCCGAATTTCTTTGGAGAAGCCTTTTTGCTAACTATTTACCCGTGCGCTTAAATAATGACTGAATTATTATGATGAGAACAAAATTATAAGATTCTGTCTAAGAGAGGTATATAACTACTTTCAGCACGAGTATTATTACATACATACATAAACTTACGCCTTTTTCCCATGCGGGTAGGCAGAAACTACAGAACGCCACCTGCAACGATCCTTACTTCTTTTGCTTCACACACACACGCTGGTTTTTATTTATTTTTTTAATTATCCCTACACAAGAAGATTCTTCCTGTATCGTGGGTGCGTTTACAAACAAATACACTCACATACCCAGAGCCGGAACAACTATCTGTATTATGAGTACTGCGTACCTGGCCTTTCTGAAGAACATCACCAATAAGAAAGGGAGGGGGAGCTCTAGAAAGACATACATAGACCATGTATGTCTTACTAGAGCTCGCCCTCCCGGCGTTTCCATTCACGTCTGCCTTGTAAAGTCTCTTATCTTTCGTTAGTCACCTTTCATTCATCCTCTCAACATGGCTAAAACCATCTTAGCACACTCTTTTTAATTTTAGTCACTAAATCCTCTTTTAAACCACAACGTTGTCTTATTACATCATTCCTCAATCTATTATTTAATGTTACCCCACTCATATCTAAATAAATAAATATTTCGCTAGGAACGCATTTCTACTGCATTAATCCTACTTTCATGTCTTTTTAGGGTTCCGTACCCAAAGGGTAAAAACGGGACCCTATTAATAAGACTCCGCGGTCCGTCTATCTGTCCGTCTCTAGGCGTCAGCTAGGCAGTTGAAACTTTCACAGATTATGTATTGCTGTTGCCGCTATAGCAACAAATACAAAAACCGAATATAATAAATATTTAAACGGGGCTCCCATACAACAAACTTGTTTTTTTCGCCGTTTTTTGCGGTAATGTTACGGAACCCTACGTGCTCGAGTCCAACTCGCACCTGGCCGGTTTTTTTGCCATACCCAACCTTCACTTCTATACTTAAGAACAAGTATTATTATGCCTGCTAATAAAATACATACAAGGCAAACCAAAAACAATTGATTTGAGTGATGCAGGTTTTATTCTCAAATCGATCTATCTTTCTATTTCAGTTAGACTGCTCATTCAAACTCGAAAGACACAGTTTCCTCGATCTGTTGGAAAAAGGAATTAATCCTACTATAACTCTCAAACTGTAGGTGTTATAATACGTATTGAATCCTTTTTCAAATCGGTCGACCGTTCTATTCCACGTTCGAACTCAAATAGCCCACAGTCTCGTCACTACGTGTTACGTTACGTCAACGTACTACGTTTGTCATGCTAACTAGCCCACCTCTTAATTACAGTCCATCTGCGGCTTGATCGTGCAAATAAAACCTCCTAATGTGTGATGCATTAAGTAGATGCCAACAATTTTGAGTGCAAGAAAATGGATTGATTCCATTTTCAAATCAATAAATAGAACGTTCTATTTCACTTTAAAGATTTCATTTTCAAATCGATTGATCGTTCTATTTTACTTTAGTGGTTCCTTTTTCAAATCAATTGATCGATCTATTCCACTTTCAAACTCATATAGACCACAGTATAATAATTTGGTACGGGAGCCATTCGTTTGTCATGTTAACTAGACCACCGCTTAATTATAGCTCATTTACGGCATGAATGAACAAAAAACGTATCCTATTGCATACTCAGTTTTAATATTAAAATAAAGATCGGTCCCTTTTTCAAATCAATCGACCGTTCTATTTCACTTTAAAGATGCCATTTTCAAATCGATCTTTCTATTTCACTTTGCAAACAATGACTATAGAAAGTGAATTTGAACGATTTATCGATTTGAAAAGACCACAGTCTCCTCACTACAGTATAATAACACAGTCAGGTAGCCACTCGTTTGTATTGTTAACTAACCTACCGCTCATTTACAGCCCATCAGTGGCTGGTTTGAACATAAATATGTCCTTATGTGTGATACAATAAGTAGATAATAATACAAGTTTGAGTGTTATAATATATATTGATTCCATTTTCAACTCAATCAATCGTTCACGTTAAAGATTCCATTTTCAAATCAATTGACCTTTCTATTCCAATTTCAAACACGAATAGCCCACAGTCTCCTCACTACAGTATAATAACGCAGTGCGGGTCGTTTGTCATGCTAACTAGCCCACCGCTTAATTACAGCCCATCTGTGGCTTGATTGGCGTTTCATTCAGATAATTGTTATCCAATTTAAACTTAATAACTGTGAACAGTAATTGTGATAATATGATGCTGTTTTGTAGTGGGTTTTAAGTGTTTTGTACTAAGTGCCTTTTATTCGGTTTTTTATTTATGGGGTGTATACCTAATTGATTTGATTGATGTAGTGGGAGGAGCAGTTTCAATATCACTAGTGGCATAAAAACTTAATGGTCTTTTCATCTCAAATATACCTATTATTAACTGGGGGGTAACCACAAGCTCTTAGAGTAAGGTTATTTTGAGATCGAGTAAGTGACAGATGTATACAAGTCAGATCGTAGTTCCCGTTCCCGTGGGAATACAGGGATAAAAAGTAGCCTTTGTCACCCGGGGATAGTGTAGCTTCCCAACGGTGAAAGAATTTTTGAAATCGGTCCAGTAGTTTTAAGTTTATTCGTTACATACAAAAATACAAATCTTTCCTCTTTATAATATTAGTATAGAAATATAGATAAATGTACGCTATTGCACTCAGTGGTATTGGAGCCTTATATTTAGAGGTAAATGATTTTTTTGTAATCGGATCAGTCCTACCAAGGGCTATCTCTTAAAAACAGACAATTTTACCACTTTGCAATATTAGGTACCTTATTTATGTGTCAAAAAAAAACTGGCCAAGTGCGAGTCGGACTCGCGTACCGAGGGTTCCGTACAAACACCTACATTCACCAAAATAATTAGGTAAGGCTTAAAGTTCATAAACAACGAAAGCATCGAACATTGCTCTAACGAAATGATAAACTGGATTGAGGGACAAGATTAACTTTGCCGTTTGAAAACAGCAACCTAATCGCGTAACTGTTATTCATTTTGAAAACTCAACAGTATTCATTGCGTGGTTTTACGCTGTCCAGTATACGTATTTTTAACGGTTGTAAAGCAATGAATGTTATCCCCATACATCGACTAAGGTCGCGATCAGTTTACCAACAGCAATAAGTTTGTAACAATTGCATTTTTATTTTATTTTTACTAAAATTGAAAAGATAGATGAGATAAGTGCAATAAGACCGCCCATTGTACACTTGTTATTGTGAACGTTTGTCCTGTATGTTTTTTGTGGTTTACAATAAAGTATATGACTAAAATAAAAAATAAATAAAAGACATGAAAGTAAATGCAGTAGAAATGCGTTCCTTGCGAAATATGTGTGGGGTAACTTTAAATAATTGATTGAGGAATGATGTAATAAGGCAACGTTGTGGTTTAAAACAAGATGTAGTGACTAAAATTGAAAAGAGTATGTTAAGATGGTTTGGCCATGTTGAGAGGATGAATGAAAGGCGACTAACGAAAGGTATTTACAAGGCAGACGTGAATGGAAACGCCGGGAGAGGTTGGCCTAGAAAGACATACATAGACCTTATAGGTGATGCCAAGTGCGCAGTACTCATAACCGGCGTGTGTGTATGACTAGATGTATGAATGTGTGTGAAGTACGGATAAAGTAAGTAAGGATCGTAGCAGGTAGGCTTTAGTTTCTGCCTACCCCCATGGGAAAAAGGCGTGAGTTTATGTATGCATGTATTTTATTTTTATGTTTTGCATTTAGCCAGTGTCACGTTTAGAATAGAAGTTCTAGTTTCTTTAGTTTTTAGTCCAATGTCCTAGTTAGGCCCCAGTTAAATGGCGGTAACTTTATTGGAAGCCTCCACTGAGTTTTGTCGACAACATGAACAAACTCATGTTCCACCGCTGTGTTTCACTTTCCCACACTCGTGCACGTTCATTAATATTATTTGCTGCTTTGATTAAAATGGGTCTAATTTATGTATTGGTTTTATTCCATTAACTTTAACCCTCGCATTTGCTTATAACCTCACATTTTCTTGTTTACACTTTCATACACATGTCTTCGATTTTTTGATTCTAGGATATACTGGTTTTCTCAGTATCAAGTTGAAATTAATATCAAATACTCAAGTCTGCAATGCCTTGGAGCTCGTGTAAAAATCCGACCTTGGCAAGTGTTTGTTAACCTTGCCTCATCATCATCATTTCAGCCGAAAGACGTCCAGTGGTGGACATAGGCCTCCCCCAGGCATTGCCACATTGACCGATCCCGTGCGTCTTGCATCCAGCGCCTTCCCGCATACTTAACCAGGTCATCGGTCCACCTAGTGGGAGGCCTTCCAACGTATCGTCTTCCGCGTCGCGGTCGCCATTCTAGAACTTTTATGCCCTATCGGCCATCCGTTCTGCGAGCAATGTGCCCTGCCCAATGCCACTTAAGTTTGGCAATTCTTTGGGCTATGTCGGTAACTTTGGTTCTCCTGCGGATATCAGTTAACCTTGCCTAAAACAAGTAAAATTTAATAACCCCCGACACATTTTTATTTCATGCTAAATAATTTATCTAGTAGTCACACTTCGTTCCGCAATCTATTTAACACGTAATTATGACACGATATCTTTCGAAAATCGCCAGATTCGAAAGTACCAGATTAGTAAGTAAGTAAAAGAAACAGTAAAAACCTGACAACAAAGATCTGACACCAGTCTAGCCAATGGGTATGGTGTTACCCAGTTACTGGGTTGTGGAGGTCAGATAGGCAGTCGCTCCATGTAAAACATTAGCATTCAGCTGAGTCTGGTAAGACTGGAAGCCAACCCCCAACAACAATTGAGAAAAGGCTAGGCAGATGATGATGAAGACTCAAGTCTGCAATACCTTGGAGCAGTAAAAATATACGGCCGTTTATACCGCATATATAACACTCGCTGATTCCTTAATCAAAACCTGTTGGATACTTCCTATAGGTCCTTAACACTGTCATATGTTGAAAGTTATAGCCATCGTCACTTTAAATATAGTCCAAAGAAACTTGATTAACTCCCATCTTGATGACGTCATCTGTAACTCAAGCTCAGATTCGAAAATGTACAGACGGATGATTAAACTGCGTAATACGATAAGCTTAGCAAATACATGGATCACCTCATATCTATCTGGATAATGGAAATCATAAGCGAGAGCGATTATTTTCTAAATCTATTTATATTAAAGAAGTATTATTTTTATTTGACGCTGAAATGACTTCTTTTCTGGAAGACAATCCTTCAATCGCTTAGTTGAGATAAGTTGTAACAGTAAGTAAGCATATTCATCTAATAATTGGTATATACGTGGGACACTCAGAAAGTTTTGCGAAACTAAAAAAAATTGTTCTATACGTACATATATTTTTATTAAATCTTTTCAAAGTACTTTCCACCAGCCTCTATACAAAGATTCATGCGCCTAAACCAGTTTTCAAAACACTTTTTCCAGTCCGCCGCAGACACCTCGTTTACAGCCTGCTCGAACGCAGCCAGCGCATCTTCCGGCGACGAAAATTGTATCCCTTTGAGCTGATTTTTTATTTTTGGGAATAAAAAGAAGTCACACGGTGCTAGATCAGGGCTGTAAGGAGGGTGACCCAGGAGTTTGACTGGCGTGCTGTCCAGGAAGTCCCTCGTTTTGAGTGCGGTGTGCGCAGGTGCATTGTCGTGGTGGAGCAGTAGCCCGCGGAGCCCTGTGTTTGGTCGCTTGTTGCTTATAACAGAGAAAACTTCTGGCAAACATTTGGTAGTATACCATTCGGCATTAATGCTTCTTTGATCCCGTAAGGGAATTGATACCAAGTGGCCAGTCAAATTAAAAAAGCTAGCGATCAAAATCTTACCCCCGCTTCTAGATCGCTTCACTTTGGTAGGCGTTGGCTCATTTTGAAACACCCAAACAGTCGACTGGCGCTTGGTTTCTGGGTCGTATTGATAAATCCAGGACTCATCACCTGTAACGATGTCGTAAACACGCCGAGACGAGCCTGCTTCAAATTTGTTAAGCATATCACGGCACCATTCCACCCGGGCCTGCTTCTGAGCAGCGGTGAGGTTGTGCGGCACCCAGCGTGATACTATCCTCCTCACGCGAAGATGGCTGTGTAGAATCTCGTGAACGCTTCCCGATCCAATCTTCAATATGTGTTGAATCTCCTGATATGTAATTCGCCTATTGTCTTGGATTAAATTTTTCACTGCTAGCACGTTTTCTTCGGTAACAGCCGTCAAAGGGCGACCGCTTCTTTCGTCATCCCCCAAAGTTGGTCGACCGCGCTTGAATTCGTTATACCAACGATACACGGTTGCCTTGGAAGGGCCTTCATCCATGAATGCCATTTGAAGTCTATCGTACGATTCATCCGGTTTCAGGCGACACTTGAAATCGTATAAAATCATAGCTCTAAAATGTTCCCGGCGCAGATCCATATTTCAGTGAGACACAATACTTTGAATTAACTCGCAAAATATGTGGAGGGAAATTTTGAAATTGGAACTTACTTATTTTTACTTATAAATAATCATATTTTCGAAAAACATTATAACTGGCCAGTCTCCCATATATAAAAACTTTTTTTCGCAATACTTTCTGAGGGGCCTGGTACTTCATTGTACACCAAGATAAAAAACAATACAAAAATAAATATTAAAACAAAAACACAACAGCCGGCCATATTGCATTCCGCGATTTCTACTAAATGGCGCAATCTAGTGATATTTATTTGAACCAAAATGTCTTTCTTAACAATGGCACCGTGACTAAACTAATGAATTTTGCATGCCGAATAATCAATAAAAATTCAATAAAATCCGCAATAGTTTTCACTGGGTTAGAAATGTTTACAAGCGCTGCCGTATTCCTGCTATAGTTTATTGAAACACTATTAAAAATCTAGTGCAACAGGCCTCAACGACGAACAATGGTTTGTAACACTAAAGGAACCAGAACATTTAACTTGCACCAAACTCGCAAACACAGTTCGGAAATAAGCCCACCGAACTAGCATTGAAATTGGTCCATTGTTGTGAGATCGATCAAGGGCTCGTTTGCTAACAAAGGGGATAGGCCGAGTTACTCAGTTGAGGGCCATTTCAGAACCTTAACGAGACCTATTGAAAACTAACAATGGCATCTCGATGAAACCTCAGCATTCTTGTAATAAATGCGTTTTCAATAATAACCCCCCAACTATTTTCTAAACTGCCATATTTAGATAACATTGAAGGGTAATTTTGAGAAGTGGATCGGGTTTATATCGGTATTAGCATTATTATTTCTATGCTGATTTCTGTGGTACACCATAAAGGCTAAGGAAATCATACCGGTCTACTTATAGGCAAACGGGTGACGTGGAATCTCAGTATGTATGTCTAGGTACCGGACTCTAAATAAAGTAACATTGTTCCAGCTGTAACGATTGCCTAAAATAAAAGTTTTTAATGTATGAAGAATAATCAAAAAGACACTTGATCAATCCCTTACATTTTTAACCCCCGTCGAAAAAATAGGGGTGTTATACGTTTGACGTGTGTTTGTGGGACTGTCTGTGGCATCGTTGCTCCTCAGCGGATGAAGCAATTTTGATTTAGTTTTTTTTTAAAGGTGACCTGTTCGAGAGTGTTCTTGAAACGTTTGATGAAAATTGGTTCAGACGTTCAAAAGTTATGCTCAATTTACTCTTTGAAGCAGGGTATTTACGCAAGATATCATGTTATAGTTGCGTGTTTCGATGGATTGTCTACTACTAGATAAATTTTATAGTTTAAAAAGCATGAGTTTGATAACCCTCTTTTTAGGGTTCCGTAGCCAAATGGAAAAAAATGGAACCCTTATAGATTCGGCATGTCTGTCTGTCTGTCTGTCCGTCCGTATGTCACAGCCACTTTTTGCCGAAACTATAAGAACTATGCTGTTGAAACTTGGTAAGTAGATGTATTCTGTGAACCGCATTAGGATTTTCACTCAAAAATAGAAAAAAAAACAATAAATTTTGGGGGTCCCCATACTTGAAACTGAAACAATTTTTTTTTCCATCAAACCCATACGTGTAGGGTATCTATGGATAGGTCTTCAAAAATGATATTGAAGTTACTAATATAATTTTTTTCTAAACTGAATAGTTTACGCGAGGGACACTTCCAAAGTGGTAAAATGTGTCACCCCCCCCCCGTAACTTCTAAAATAAGAGAATGATAAAACTAAAAAAAATATATGATGTACATTACCATGTAAACTACCACGGAAAATTGGTTTGAACGAGATCTAGTAAGTAGTTTTTTTTTAATACGTCATAAATCGTAAACCGCAATTTACCAAGTAGTTTTTTTATTAACATTTGTCTTATTTCCACAATCGCTATCGCTAATAGATATTCATTTTGTCTAGAGACTCAGATACAGAGTACATTACTATGATGAAAATTACTTAAAAAGTGCCTTACTAGGAATGAAGTTTCAACATCACTTGTTTCTTCCAAATTCATAAACAAGAAAAGCGGCATGTAGTTCACCAGGTGGATAATCTTACACAAAAAGCGAGCCAGAAACCTCGAAGTACAAAACAAAATGAAAAATTCAGGTTTTTGACCTTGGAATGAGCAAAAAGCTTCCATGCTGAATAAAAGTTGGTAAAAAAATGTCGCGACATTTTTTGTGTCAAAGAATATCAAAAAAAAGGTTGGCATTATTTTGGAAATCTCTTATTTAACAAAGAAACAAGTGGTTCAAATAAAAGATTTTCATGAGGCATCATGAAAATCTTTTATTTGAACAACTTGTACAATATAATAAAGTAATAAAAAAGTCGGTTTTTAGTACACTGCAAATTCACCTCAATTGTCTCGAATGCATAATAAAAATATAATATTTTCTCTTTGTATTGAAGTCTGTAAAACAGAATAAAACAAAGCATCTCAAAACAGAAGATACCAAGAAAAGAACTCCAAAACCCTTTGACGATCGCAGAAGACAGAAATGCCTTTGAAATTCGCGACGTAATAAATTCTCAGTCTGGGAGCTTGAGTGGGGGTGTCAAAAGGGCATATCACATTATTATGGTTTGTCAGGTTGAGTTCAATATTGCCAACGCATTGGGCAGTAGACGCCATATTAAAGTCTACGGGTAGTCTAGACGGGAATTTGAAAGGAACTCTAAGTGATAGACTTTTAAATTGTATAGCTTTTGTATACAATACAAAAGTCTATAGAGCTTTGTGTCTGCAATTTTGGTAGAAGTAACCAAATTGAAATTGAGGCCCTTTTCTTTTATCAGCTCAACTGTCCATATTTCCGAATCAGATTTAAACAATGGTAATTTCTATTGTGTCTGGAAATTGACACTTTGAGAATTCCAGGCCGATAGTATTTTATTAAAATAAAACATGAAAATTCATAGAACAACAGATAAACAAATAACAAATTTCAAAACCTGTCTCTTGATAAAAAAATGATTTACATAGAATTTTCAAATCATGTGAAGAAAAGAAGCGATAAGCATTAATCCTGAAGGACAAGAATACTTTACTACATATACATACTTTATTAACTTCAGTAATGTGGTCCTTCAGGAACAAAGCTTGTCTGAAAATATTTATTTCACCAAATACTTGCTACTTTACTATTTTGGCAAGAACTTGTCAGGTCAATTCACTTTAGTTAGAATAGGACCAAACGGTTTATCCCGGGCCAAAGGTTCTACTTTCAAAGGAACTGACCAAATTCCAGCTAGTAGTAAAGAATTTCTGAATCATAATAATAAATGGAACAGATTTATCGAACAACGAAATCTTAGCATTTATACAAGATACTTTTTCTGAAAATCCTCTTAAACTATTTTCAGAAATAGTATCTTGTACGTACAGAAGATGCGCGATACAATAACGAGAATTAGTGATGGGACACACGATTACTTACTACTATTTAAATCTGCCTTTAAAAGTTACGCTCTCGCATATCATTTCATTGAATAAAAAAACATTAGTTATGAAATATTAATTTTAAATGAAAACTTATTTCATTCAGGCATATGACTATGAAGTTGACTAAGACGGAACAAAGTTTTAAAATTATGAATAACGCTTATGACTGAAAACAATATAATTATCACGGGAAATTTAACGCGATGATTTCGATTGTTTGTTTACCTATTTCGCCCGACCGACGTATCGGCCGTGTTGCAACGACCGTGGTCCCGGGACCACGGTCTAATTATATTGTTTTCAATTATGAAACGCAAAAGTTTTAAAGTTAATAACGCTTATGACTTTTTGAAAGTTGTTGCAACTCATTCTCAAGAAAAGTAAGTTGTTAAGTCAGAGTTAAAACTAAAGCAAGCTTAAGGCATCCGCGTCCGCCTTCTTTCGTACATATAGATTTGACAGTGTCAATGTAGGTTAAAAATGTCATGAAGGTTGATGATATTATAAGAATGGTGTTTTCAAGGCTCACATTGAATTGGCTTTATCCCTATTTATCTGGAGTTGACACAATATGTCTTTCTTCATATATAATCATAATTTGTTGACATCTCAGAAGTCCCCTTTTACATCCCTTTTCCAACCAACCAATCTTTCGTTCATCCATCGTGTTTGTACTTTTCATAAAGTATTTTAATTAAAGATAGTTATCAATAAATACTCGCTCTAAATCCTGTGTTCCTAATATCCCATGAACGGCAATGGATGGCGGTACTTCATCAAGTTTTTAAGGGCAGACGTGTACCAGCGAAATATTGACGATGAAGTTTCTACCGGTAGGTACATGTATTATTCAACGGATTCAGTGTTATTGTTGCCCGTAAATAAACATTCAATGCTTAAATTATTTTCATCCCGTTGACACCGAGGTAGAAAACACGGCAATGCCATTAATATAAGTAAGTAAACAACAAATTATTACAAAACTCCTTTGCGCTTTGTGTTAAAATCTTACTATTGGGTAATCTTTTTCATAATAAACTTGTATATGGATACTATAATAAAGAATTTTATAAATAATGAATAATATTATATTTGCGACTAGCACATGAGATACAGACACTATACACAAGACGACACACAGAAAAAAAATATAAATATAAAAATATTACATAATACTATTATAGACTTTAGATAGTACGAGTAGATTACAAAAAGCTGAGCACTTATATATTTAAAAACTTCGTTCAAACTGACTTCGAATAAAGTATCAACCACAAAATACTTCGTCGAACTCGAATACAAACGGACATCACTATATCGAATAGATTTCCAGCAATACACAAAAAGATCGCGGTCCGTTTGGCTATTTCATTTAAAATATGCATGAGACCCGGGTCAGAATGTCTCCTCGCACAAATAAAACTATATTGTTCAATATTGTAGAGCAACCGTCGCCAGAAATGGATTTTTTATGGGAATATAAACATTTAATGCTTTGTTAGGACTTGTTATTGGTGACCTACGTTTTGGTAAGGCGAATATTATGCGTAATGATGTTTTTCCTAATTGAAGAAATTCTTAGAGAACTCATAATTGTAATTGTGACTCATTTTATAAATAAACAGTATTACTATTATTATTAATAAAAAGTATATATTGAATGTCATCCTTACGTCAGTTTCTAAGTAGATAAATTTAGAAAGTACATATATGAATTGGAAAAGTCACATTGGTACTTGTCCGGATTCAAACCCACGACCTCAATCACGAGAGGCGAGGCCTTAGCCAGTGGGCCACCATGTGTAAGTACTAATCTGATTACAAAAAATCTAATGAGAAGATACTGATCTGATTACAAAAAATCTAATGATTAAAATAAAGAATACGAAGTTTTTTTTTATAAAGGTGTAAAAAAAGGGTTGAAAGTTTGTTTGAAAATTATAGCTTTTAAATTGGACACATGAAAGTTTAGATTAACGCTCTTGGTTGATAAAAAGGATTCACGTATATATAAAAAAAATGGAAATTCTACCCCTAAGGGGATAAAATAGGGGTTGAAATTTTATGTGAAATTTCTTCGGTTTGGAAGGAAAAACATCTGAAATTGTTGGTTAACGCTCTTGGTTAATAATAAAAAAAAACGAAAAATGGTTAAAAATAAAAGGTGGATATTTGTTGTGCTTATATATTTGAGACTTGGCATAAATACCTTAGAAAATAGTAAAGGTTTTCATTATTTGTTTGTCAAAACTACTCCTAAAAATGATCGTGTCCAGTAGTTAAAGCGGGTCCAGGTGACCAAAGCCTAGAAATCTACCTACCGCCGACTGTCAAATAATACGTATTCTGGTAGAAAATGCAAGTTTCCGGTGGGATAGGCCAAGGCACCGAAATTGAGAGAAAAAGCTAGTAAAGCTATTAAGAACACTGGTTTACTAAAAAATTCGAAGTACAATGCCAGCACAGAATGACCGCCTCAAGAATACTTCTGAAACAGTAGTTTTTTTTTACAATTCATCCGCAAATGCCTGTTTAATGGAAAATACAAGAGGGTTGGCCTTTTCTTCGGTCATAAAATCAGCATTGCCATCCAACGTGACAATGGTGCCAGCATTCTGGGCACTTTTCCCATTGAAATCGATGTGGACGGATTTTTTGATTCACAACGAGCCCGTTTCCCACTCCCTTTTGGATTTGTATATAGGCTTGTTTTGTTTTTATTATTATACTAACATAATTTAAGTACTTACTAATACTACCGATGGGTTAAATTTAAGGAAAAATCAAAAAATTGTATGTCGTTTTTGTGGCGAATAAACACTTTTTCTTTCTTCTTTTCTTTCTATACCAATATTATAAAGAGGAAATATTTTTTTGTTTGTTTGTTTGTACCGAATAGGCTCCGAATCTACTGGACCGATTTTAAAAACTCTTTCACCAATAGAAAGCTACATTATTCCTGAGTGACATAGGCTATTTTTTTATCCCAAACACGGATCCTGTGGGGTGGCCCACGGGAGCGAAGCCGCGGGTAACAGCTAGTATACTATATATTATGTTAGTAAATCAAAATTTTCTTTCAATGAAATAGTTATTTATGCTACAAGTGCGGAAGGTAGGTGATTTCCGATGAGTGGCATCTTTATTCACGAGCGAGCGAAGCGAGTGAGTGGATAAATCGACACGAGTCGGAAATCATCTTACGTACGTGTATCATACAATATTTTACTATGCATTGTTCGAGGAAATAAACAAAATTAATAAAATGAAATTAATAAAATAGCGGGCTTATTCAAGCGCGTTCAACATATCCACAGATTAACTAATAGTTCCTCGGCCATATCTACTGCGCATGTGCGAATTGCTTTCACATCGTAACGCAATAAGGCACGAGCAAAATATACGTTCTGCCAAACATATTTGATGAATATTTAAAATTAATTTATTGATCAAAAACTAAATCTAGAGTAATTAAAAACGCCTAAAATAAAGTATTAGTTTTATTTTACCTTTTATATGAATGATAATCTGTACATAACTAATTTTTAAAACTTTTCTCAAATAATAAAAACTCTATGCGTCGGGCTGACGTTGGAGTTAAAAATTAAAAAAGTACAGGAAAGTAAAAAGCACTAGTGAAAAAAAGTGACACTTTCCGCACAGTTTGGCTGCTTGGAAAACCGCTCTTTTCGAGGACATGCATTGTAAAATTTATTTAAAAGCTGACTTGAGTATCTTCTACGAGTTATTTATAACGATTACCCTTTTCAATCACAACGAGGAACACACAATAAAACCTACTGAATACATTATTTTCTTCGCCATATTTTATTTATTTCGAGAGTAAGTATTCAATACAGTTAAGAGCTTCCACGTGTACCAAATAAAGTACGTACAGTCCTATATACAAATGGCTTGTCAAGAAGAGCCTACAACTTCGAATATAATGTATTCATGATCGACGATCATTGAACTTTGAAAATGGATAGTAACGACCGCATTGGTAACCGAAAATATACATCTATCAAATAAACATATTTATGTACATGGCTATGAATATTTGTTAACTTTAATTGACTGTTATTATATTAGGTATTACCTAACCTAAGGAGTTCAAGTAAGAGTATGTCGAGGTTAAGAGCAGTGGTGACCCAGTGGTACCGGCCGCGACTTACAAGTTGTAGGTCGTGAGTTTGAATCCGGGCAGGCGCTTTACTTTGTGTAAATTATTTCATCAGCACTGCTCTCAAAACGGTAAAGGAAAACATTGTGAGGAAACCAGTGAGGAATCTAGGACATGCCGTCCTAGAATCCAAAATTCGAAGATATGTGAGATCTACCAACCCACAATGGGCCCGCGTGGTGGATTACGGCCCATTCTCTCTCACAGAAAGGAGGTTTGTCTCCCAACATTGGTTCTTCTCCATAGGAAACGACCAACCCGAACCGTGCACCTTTTGTCGACGTTTTATAAGTGCAAATGTAGGCCAATATGAAATAAAAAAATTGATTTTGAACAGTGGGGACATTAAAAGGCTGATGATGTCGAAGTTGGCCTCTATTTCTTACCCTGTATTCTTTATTACCCTTTAAATACCCGCGACGCAATTTAAATTGCGTCGACAGGCGATATCCCGCACGTATTTACTAAAAAAAATGTAAGTGCGTATCGGTCGAATTACATCGCATAGTGTCCATTTACTTTTTACTTAGTAAAATTACTGATCGGTGTGATATAAATCGAATTGCATCGCACCATAGGAAAGGAACTTAGTTATAACCTCTAATCGACTCAACCTCTACACGAGTGTGCCACCATCAAATTGCTTGCAAAAGACCGTCCGTAGTGTCACAAAGTACGTAAGCGGCGGCGTGCCGCAGACAGAGGGGCCACTCTCACTTTGACATTACGGTTTTACAGGGAATATTGGGCAATATTGGACCGAGCTCAGTCGCGGCTGTCATGATTGCTTTGTGCAGGCGTTTGTCACGTCATTCATACATTAAGTACTGTAACAAGGTTGGTTGCATTGGACGGGTTTCCTTTATTATTTGTTACAGACTGAATTAACTTTTTTGTTTTTAATTCTTTCTTTCAATTATTTTTAAGTTATAAAGGTCATTAATCTTTCAAGATGACAAATTAGAAATTCATTATCTAGGATTATAATAAATTATTTTAAGCCCATAGATGAAATTGGGCACTTGTCATAATAATAAGGTTCAAGTCATACAGCTTACAAATATGTTTCCTCCGATTGCACAGCATAATTTTCTTCTTGTTTAAGATCATCTTTGGTTTTTTGATTTTATTAGGTATCTGTTTTTTCACATTTATATTTTTGTCGAGCTTGGAGCTTTTTACAATTTAATTTTTTAAGTGGGATCATTATTACACTATTACTACGTCTTTTTACTCTCCAATATTCATCGTATGTGGCGTAATATTAAATGTTTCGTTATATTAAATGGATATTTGATGCCCTGTCTACCCTCTAAGGCATGTAATCATGATATGATGTATGTTTAGACGAATCTATGTATTTATGTTTGTAACTTGGGCAACCTATTCTTTTTTTTAATTCGGAATCAATATAGTAGCAACCCTAGTGAATCTGTCAAGTTTAGCTGTCAATTTTCCAAACGGCGGGAGTGGCCCTTCTGTATACTTACTATTTTGTGGTAGTGTTGACGTGTGACACTCTTCGGATAATCTCGAGTCACATCCATACATATGCATAATTTTACGCCTTTTTCCATGAAGGTAGGCGGACATTTATTAATGTATGTACTTAAGTAAATATTGTAAAACACCTAGTTTAAAAAAAATTGTTAGTATGGAGTTTCTTGTGCGTTCTTCTCCATAACAATCTACTTGCCGAATGCACGGTAGAATCAATTTTTAATACTTGTAAATTTTAATTTATTTTACGTTCAAAAGTGCCGTTTATTGGCCTAGTTGAATAAATATATTTGACTTTGACACTACAGAACGCCACCTGCTACGATCCTTACATACTTTTTTTGCTCCAATTATGTACGTTCTCTTGAGTCGAGAATGGGTTATATGCATTGAGGTAATAATGTACTACGCACTAGAGAAGTCACCACCCATCACTACTGTGTTCTGTTCAGTTGCGCTCTTCTAGCCGCAATTCACTTATTTGATTGCTAGATCTTGGGCGCTTAAGTCATTTTATGTTTTTAAACGAAAAAACGTTCAAACGCATTCAATATGCCGGTCGTGTGTTATAACATTTTGCACAAATAATTCAACCAATACGGCGAAGATCAAAGGAATAACTTTTCATAGTTGGCTAACTAGATAATAATTTTAAAATTTAATTTTAACAAAATATTTGCTGGACGCCATGTTATGTCAATTTTCATATAGACTAAAAATTCAGATGTGACAATTTGTATAACAAGTGTAGGTAAAATTAGCTGATGTTTTTTTTTAAAGCGGAAAATAATAAGAACATATCTTTAGAAAAGAACTGACTGTGGTTTTTCAATGAAAAAAGATAAAAAATGAAAAATAATTATTACAGTAAGACATAATTTGTTACATTTTGTTTATTTAAGGTTTCTACGTTTGGACCGTAACGATAGGGAAAAATGGATAAAATTTATCGAAATTACCCGCAGTGAAGATACCAGCAGCCTAATTGTGTAAGTGAATTCAGCAAAGGAAACAATCTGTTTCTTTCCCAAAAACGACTTTTCGTATTGCAAAAAGTAGTTTTTGGGAAAGAAACAGATTGTTTCCTTTGCCGAATATACTTACACAATTAAGCTGCTGGTTACCATCCAATCATACTTATGTATGTTCGTTGCATTTTCGCGAAGAGGATAAATATACCACACAAGCGGGCAGGCGTTTTCTGAATTAGTCTCTCTACTTAATATAATTTCAGTTATATTACTGTTAATACTTTGGAATATTTTATTCACAAGGAAAAATTTACATATTTGCTACAATATTCTGTTGATCAACCAAGCACTTTAAATCACCTAACACATTTGATACGGGCCATCATAAACAAATACACAAGAATTCGCTTGAAGTACGAAGCTAAAATTAATCAGACTAATAATTATTTATCGAAGCGTCAAAGTTAACTAAACTTATATTATTTGGGGGTAACTAAATTAACATAATTAATATTAAAAATATACAAAAGATTCGTGTTTCAAGCGAATTGTAAAATTCCCTAATCCAATTTGATATGTTTTTAACTTATTGTAAGCGCATTTGATTATATATTAAATAAAGAAATACAAAAGCATCATAAACTTTAACAGTCGGTTATTTCAACTAATAATAAATTTTGAAAAAGTGTGAATTCTAATGAAGCTTGTTAGGTATAATGCTATGTCACTTCTGTAGTCAGTCAGCAATTTAGTCTATATGAATGACAAGGTTGAACGAAACGCGTAAGCGCCATGAAAATCACGGCGCTTCCGTCTTTTTGGTCGCGAGAAAACTACACCTTAGAAGCGCTCTAGCGCTGCATGTTTATATTGTTTTGTTAGACGACAAATTATTGTTTCAGCGCTGCAGCGAATTTTTTAGTTTAAACTCTTGTCAAAATTGACAAAATGGAGCATGCATTTTGCTTAGGATAGCTTCTCTAGTACGTAGTACATATTATCTCAATGGTAATATGTGATTGTTTAAATCTAAGTTGATATCCACCGCAAATCGTATCAAGTAAAGAACCAAGGATACTGGAGGTACCCTATGTGATAGTATCTTTCTAAAACTCAATGCTACTGAATAGTTTGTATAAGGTCGGTATCCTTGTTGCAATATTCATCTGAACGAGTTATCCGTGCATATTTCTGTAGAGCACTCGAAAGTTTTGCAAATGCAATCTGTGGTTAGTTGTCGGCTATCGACTGGCAACTATCCTATATTTACATTCTGATTTTTGCTCTATTCCACGAATAGACTGGTCCACAATTTTATTTAGGTGAATTAATTTTGGACCGATATTGTTATATCACGATTACAATCTATTTAATAACCTCTCTAACGCTTTTCCTTTTATACCTAATTGCATTTCATCCACGATACACCCGTTTTTTGGTCTCCCTACTATGGAATTGTTATACATTATATATGCATACAGCTTTATATAATTTGAACTCTATATGTATGTAGTAGCACACTGCAGACTGCCCCCTTTTTTATTCTTGTCATGTCAGTGCTGTTAACTTTAAGACTGCCATTTATAATGAATAGTTAATGTGAATTAATGATTTTTTTAAATTTATTTTGTAAAAATATTTAAAATATAGATAATAAGAAAACTAGTGAATAAAGGACTTAATAATAATGTCTTTATTTGTATAAAATGCAGGTATTACAATAATGGAGTTATTTTCAGATATATTCCCCGTACATTCTGCCTGTTGGCATTGAAAAATACAGTGGTTAACCTACAGATAATTTAGAAACTTAGTTAAATTAAAATTGAGATCATGATATCAGCTTAGTTTAAAATTATTTATATAATAAATGAGATAAAGTGAAGTAAATATTACAATTCAGCATTTATATAATCGGTAACAGAGTATTATCATTTCTGTGTCAGCAACGGTGAAAGGAGTTTCTTGAATTTTATTAGGGGCTGGGCTGATCCTTAATACAGTTTGGCAATTTGTTAAATATAATAGGTGCAATACCAATAATGTATTTTTATTATTATTTATTTATTAAGGTACAAGTTTATTAAATCTTAACTTAAGAACTATGCCCCACAAAACCGTTTACACGGTTTGTCTGTGGGAACGAAACACACAGTATAAAACATTTTCATTAGTGCGGACACTTAATTTCCATATACTGAAATTATAAAACTAACATGACACATATATCTTATAAAACTACTTAATAGATACGAACGATACGAAGATCATTTACAAACTCCTAAGATAGAACTGTTTAAGGGAATTGGCAAATTTACCTTTTATTTCCTGTCTTCTTATATCAGTAGGCAACTGGTTGAGAAGGTATGGTACTCTTTTATCAAGCGTTCGGTCGCCAAAATAATTCCAATATTTATCAGTATACAAAAGACTCTGATATTTTGATCTCATGGCAGTAGTTCGCATCCTCGTATCATTCAATGCCATTGTACCCATAAAATTTATGTTTTCTGTAAAAAAGTTGTGTAACTAATTCGGTATACAATAAAGTATGTATATTGTAATAAATTATACATATTTAGAAAGTCAATCATTAAACTTTATTCAGAAAGTTATATCACTTCATGACTCATTTAATCACATTCACAACACCAATTTTCACAAATACACACATCAAATTAAAAGCCAACATTCAAAACAACAATCTAACAGCTCTAAAAACACAAACCTTTTACAATAAACCCCTAAATAATGTCCTCTACCCCTAATTCAATGTAAAACAGCTATCAGCAAGCGAGTAGTGTCGTGTTTACTCAACTTGAAAGACTGCGGGAGCAAAAACCCGTAAACACCGCGGTCCGGCCCGTATTTTGCGGAAAGGTGGCCGTCCCTCTAACTGATCGATGGTCCAACACTAGCGGAATTAGAGGTGGAACCGTGCGGATATCTAACCTGCCCGAAAAAAGTGAAAAAAGTTTAAAAATAACTCTAACCTAGTTTTTATTTGCCATTTTGTTTCGCTCGCTGCGGTGTTCTACGGTGAACTGAAAATGCAAAAACATTGTTGGCTGATTCTTTGTGATTTCAAAAAGTATTAATTAGGTGGTACAGTCTAGTCCTTTATACTTTCATTAATTTCTACTCAGTCACTAGAAAATAATTTGATTCTTTTCTTTATAAAGTAAGGAGTGTGGACTTCCTTGATAAAATAATGAAGTATGTGTAAGAGATGAAAGTAAAGAATTTGAAAACTTTTGATGTAAAGGCTTTGAGCAAAATATTGCACATTTAAGCATGTCATATGATTTTAAAAAACGAACACGACAGTAGCGTAAACCAATGAAAACCAATGTCTAGTTGACAACAAACTTAATTCTTTTTAATGAAATATAAAACAAATCTGTTCTCTATCTCACAGTGACATTTTTAGGGTTCTGCAGTCAACAAGGAATCCTTGTAGTTTCGCCATGTCCGTCCGGCCGTCCTTATCTCCTATCTATCTCTATCTATCTCTATCTATCTCTATCTATCTCTATCTATCTCTATCTATCTCTATCTATCTCTATCTATCTCTATCTATCTCTATCTATCTCTATCTATCTCTATCTATCTCTATCTATCTCTATCTATCTCTATCTATCTCTATCTATCTCTATCTATCTCTATCTATCTCTATCTATCTCTATCTATCTCTATCTATCTCTATCTATCTCTATCTATCTCTATCTATCTCTATCTATCTCTATCTATCTCTATCTATCTCTATCTATCTCTATCTATCTCTATCTATCTCTATCTCCTTGTCCAGCTTAGCTAAGAGACTCTTATCACTAGAAAGCTATAATTTGGCATTCGTTATACATGTCGCATCAAGGGTGGCCGATAGATGCAAACCATCGGGAAGTCAGGATATATTCCCTTAGGTTAAGACATCGTGTGTGGGCAGGTAGTTGGGAAGAATCGTGAAAATGAAATGACACAAATTATTCGATACACTGAGTTTATTCAAATAGTCACAAGTCACAGTTACAATCTTGTTTACTAATATTACGACATATCGACACTGGTTCTACGACGTTTTAGCTCTAACGCATTGGCGCGCACAGGTTGGTGGGGATAGCAGAATAAGTCAACTGACATATTCTGCTATCCCCACCAACCTGTGCGCGCCAATGCGTAGTTGTAGAAAAAAAATGTATTGTATAACATTATTTTGTTAAAGAAAAAGTGTTATAATAAGATTCTATTTTTAACCGACTTCAAAAAAAGGAGGAGGTTCGTCGGAATCTTTTTTTTTTTTTTATGTATGTTCCCCGATTACTCAAAGACGCCTGGACCGATTTCAAAAATTCTTCTTTTGTTTAAAAGGGTACACTTCCTAGTTGGTCCCATAGTCACCAGGTCAGGATCTGATGATGGAATCCTAGAGAAATCGAGGGATCTCCTCGAATATTATAGGCAAACATATAGCGATTTTGGTATTTTTATCAACAATGCAATCATTTGCACTCAAAAAGTATTATTTGGTGAAGTGGAACTGATGAAGAAGACCACAGATGGCCACTGGAACTCCTAAATGCTAAGTATGTCACGGGCATAATATATCTCGACAATAATGGCACCATCGAACTGATCTGATGATGAAGCCGGAAGGTAGGCACTGAAACTCTCAAATAAAACAAAGTATCCTAGTCGTGATTGGGCATATTGGAATCGCCATCAGATGTACTTTGGCTATAAATGATAATCATGTTAATTGGAGGTACCTACCAAAACTAAAAATAGAAAAATAAAAAACTTTTACCAAAAATTCAAACCGACTTCCAGAACAAAAAACTACAAAGCAAAAAATAAAATTCTTTTCCGAAGTCGGTGTCTTTTTTACCCATTGTTTTCCGTTTTTCGACAACGACTTCGGAAAAGAATTTTATTTTTTGCTTTGTAGTTTTTTGTTCTGGAAGTCGGTTTGATTTTTTGTTAAAAAGTTTTTATAAATTTCGGTATTGTGTTTATAAAGTATATCAGTCTAAACTCGTTTTGAAGTTTATAATTCGAATATTACGATATGAGAGTAGATAAATTAATTATTTTCAACTTCCTCCAGTTGGTCGAAGTTTGAAGTGTGAATTCATGAGAGGTTCTATTCGTTAAAAGTCTAATAATAATTTCTGTCTTTGGAGAGCTTTTGCTTTGTAGGTTATGAAATTGTATTATGGTGAAGTGAACTATCTGCAGTTATTTTAAATGAAACAAAGAATGAATGATTTTTATTATTTTACCAGCATGTCCTAGACATTATTATCTAGATAGCAAAACCAACATTCACCATTTATTGCGGCTTCTGTCCACTGCTGACCCAAGGCCAGCCCAAATCCTTCCAGATACTCTTCTCATGCGGCGCACAGTGTGGTATTTTCATGATCTAGACGGACAATATTATTTAACTCAATATATGTGTATGGAATACCCTAACAATTAATCAAGTACGTATTAAATAAAATTTTAACACATTGGGAAGGTTTTAGATATTATATTTCAACAAAATATTACAAAAAAAAAACAAACAATTACATAAATTTGATAGGTACCTATCAGTCAGAATCTTCATCAAATTCTTCGGAACCTGATAGATATCGTCCTAATTCACCGTGGTCAGATGACAAAAGCTCGCGCACTTCAGAAGTAATTTGACCCCGTTTAGTTTTTGGAGGAGCCCTTAAACTTGCAATGAATGGGTCTGATGACACAAGCAATCTATTTAGTAAATCAGTGTTTGTATTAACTCTTGACGACTTTCTCGTAAAGAGTTCTCTAAATTTTCTATTGTGCTTATTTCTAGCCTCTTGTGCTTCTTCCGAAAGTTGTTCTATTGGAAGAACACATGCAGCAATGATATCTTTTCCGTGGAAAAGTATTTTATGTACGCTTACAGGCATTGCGTACCATGAGTACTCTTTAATATATAGCTTCCTTGTTTCCTTAGCGTATTTATGAAATTTATCGACATTTATCGGAAACCCGCTATTTATACATTCTAATATGACACGGAAGCGATTGATAAGCTCAACATTAACACCTGTTATTTCTGCTGACATTTCAGCATTTCTGAAAAACTTGCGAGCCGTGATCCCGTCATTTGTATTGCCTGTCTGTTGTTTAGGCATATCTACCAATAAGCCCAACTCGCGCCTAAACTTTTCTTGTACGCTTTTCTTTTTTTCAGCTACTTTTTTTTTATTATCTGCTCCCCGAGCCTGCCATGTTTTTATATCAAGACGATAAGATATGTGTAAGATGCATTCAAAAAATCTTATCCATGAATGCAGAGGGGACAGGCCCAATGAGAGAAACTCGCTTTTTACCGTCTTTTTTAACATCAGCCTTTCGTTGTTCATTTCTCTAGGCTTTGCACCACATAAATAACAGGTTTGTGTGGACGCGCACGAAGTTACTGCATTACAAATTTTGCCATCAATCATGCAGAATATCAATGTTGGCTTTACAAAGACTTCTGTGTCATTTACAACAATTTTAGTAGGCGACAAAGTAGTTACCTGCTCCTTAACTTTGTCAACTTCCGTAAGAATCAAGTCCACAGTTTCCTTTCCAAATACAAACTTTATGGGTCTACAATATCTAGTAGACGATGTGGAAGGATTTTGCCACACAATTGTTTTGATGTCTTGGTCACTCACTGCATACATTTGGATAGGCACCATCGAAATACTGAATAAACTGGCATCACTGCAATGTTCGTCCGAAAATTTTTGTTTGTACCTGGTTTGTTCCGCTCCATCACAACCCCATTTCACAATTATATCCAGGTTTCTCAAGTCGGTTATAGTCTTCAAGACCTCTTCTTGTACTTTGCATAGTCGTGTAATCGTGTGATCCATTAAAGATTGTAGTTTAATTTCAGCGTGCGTTTCGGTGACATTAATACCACTAGGATAGCACATTTGTTTTGCCGCTTTAACTTTATAATAAGGTGGATATAGTTTTTTATTCACTTCTTTTATTTGCTGGCGTATAACATTATATTGATGTGATTAGAGATTTGCATCTATAATTAATGAGAGAGCTTGTTCTTCTGAAAGTCCGTAATGGATTTTGCATGCAGAACTCTTCCACGCTTTTTTAATTTTTGTACCTCTCTGAGGTGAAAAGAGACAAAGTTCTCTTACAATAGCAGCTGAATCTTTTTTTCCAGCTTGACGAAGGCTTACCTCGGTTGCCATCGATAACTCTTCCTGGCTCGATGTATCAAGGAGCTGTTGAATTCGTCGCCTTTTTGTTTTATCGCTTGAATGTTCAAAGACTTTTTGTGGTCTTCCGGGTCGGTTACTCGTTCCAGGTAGTGAAATATCTATGGTAGGTTCACTGACAATATTTGGAAGCGAAATATTCTCTTCTAACCACGAAGAGTTCGCTTTAAAGAAGCGTTCTCGGTGCCTTCCAGACTTCGACCATTTTGCATCGATTTTTGTGCAATTATTTCTTATTATTGTTCTAATTCTCTTTAAATTGTCATCACTGAGGGGTGGGTCACCAAATTCTTGTAGAATATGATGTAATAAGGCATCCATTCCCGTTTGTTTTGCGTTTGCAAACCAAACATCGAAAAACGAACGTCGCGATATTTGCGGAGTCATTCTGAAAATAAAAAATAATTGTATGAGTGTCGCAAACTTTCGCCAACAAATAAACTTGTTACGTATAGCTTAAAGATGGTTCTTTCATTAGAATATAATACGTGATCGGAATAATGCGGAATAATAAACTAAAACTCAAGTACAAACTAAAAAACTTTTTTTTTTACCATAAATACCTTGATCTATTCTTTTGGACCTAACGATAAAATTTATACACGAATTAAAGAAAATATGTATGCAAACTTACCTTGAGATTCACGTGGAAACAATAACAACAAAAAATCACTATTAACGTACACAAACACAGCATATTCATCGAGCAAACTCAGACGAATGACACGAGCGCGAGGCGTACGTGTCTGTGAAGCGCAGGTTGGCGGCCGTTCCGACCCTTGTATCTATTGTTCGGCACGACTTCTGGGTAAATAAACCTTTGTCCATTGTAGTATAACTTGTCTTCAGTCAATACACACTAGTGTTAAACCTGTTCAGACAAGTACCAATAATTTATAATGTCCGTCTAGATCATGAAAATACCACACTGTGCGGCGTCTTGAACCTATATTAGTGCAGTTCCAATTTTAAATCCTATAAAAAAGAACCAGCCAGTTATAAATTCCACAAATCTATGTTGTCCTTACCTACGAAATCACTAACTCTATCAAAAGACTACCAGACAGACGCAACTAAATAATGCATACAGCCAAAGTGTCGCTGCATCCCCTATTGATTCCAATTGGGTGTGTATTGGCCCTATCACGCATTATTCATAGTCGATTCGAGCAGCCTGCCCATGTAAATATTTAGCTTTGCACGGATCATTTGATGCGATTAAAGATTCAGGGATTCTGTGACGTATTTATAGGATGTTAATTGAATTTAACTGTGTAGAGGGGTTCTTAAATTTGCATGCAATGAATTTGATTGTTTGCGTTTTATTTTGTCGTATATTTGTCAGTTGGTAAGATTATGGGAACAGTTTTAGGACATTAATATCATGACGGTATCTTGTCAATATATTTATGAAAACATCATGTACGTTAGACAGAATTTACATCTTTTTAGTAAAAACGGCGACAGACATAATTATGTTACTAGAAATAGGGACCAATTAATTCAACCAGGTTTCAGGCTGGCTAAAGTAGCATCATCTTCTATGGGGTACTTTATAAAATGTTACAATAAAATACCTCTAGACGCTTTTACGTGCGCGTCTTTTTACATCGTTCTCACTAAAATGTTTTTTTTTTAACAAGAATAATGTAACTAAAAACTTGTAATTGTAACTGATGGAAAGGAGTGTCCGTGGAGTTTCTTGCAATTTCTTCTCCATTGAAACCTACTGATGCTTGCGAATTTGCAACTAGAGTCATCTTTTTTTTTTTGTTTGACAATTCAAAAGTACCTCTAAGGTTTATTTGAAATAAACTATTTACTTTTTGATTGATTTATGAATAGGCCCGTAAAATTCCTCGGGGTTTATGGGTATTATATTTCTAGTGGCAAAAAAAAGGTTCTACCTTTACTTATAATATTCAGTGAACTGATCGATGACTCCGTCATCTGTAGTTATTTGGAATTATGCAGTATTCTTAGTGGAATTGAGCATCCTCCCTTGTAAATATTCAGCTCTGCACGGATCATTTGATGCGATTAAAGATTCTGGGCTGTATTTATATTAAGGTAATTGGATTTAACTGAGTAGGTGGTTCTTGAATAATATTGCATGATGTGGTGTAGGGATCGTCGTGCTACGTACGTGTAAATGCAAAAAATTATAATTGTATGATAAATGATAATGTGTATTATATAATTATAAAAACAGGGATGAAATAAATTGGCTCACAATTCGTGACCTAATGACGACACGACAGCTAATTATGAGGTCAAAGGCAGCTGCTGGTAGTTTTGTTATTTGAAATTAAGTATTCAGATTTTGTCTCTTTTATTTTCAATTATTAGATTATCGATCGATACCTATCAAGTTTGCGAAGTTTTGGTACACAATTATTTGTTTTGACTTAATGTAATAATATGATAAGTTTGAATACCAAATGCTATCATTATTTAAAGATTCACAGGACTATTTTATGATGATTAAGTTTTATTATAAACTAGCATAAAGCTAGGAACATAAAACGTCCATAAAACACAACTTTTACGTTTATGAGTTCGCTGTCAACAGCAACAAAATTTGTTAACGTGCCAAACCAAATTCGGCGACGCTAAGTGCTATGATGTAAAATTAACAATATGTTCCATCGTGTACTAAACTAGGTGACTTTGATTTTGTTATTTTTGCCATCGACTTGCAAAACTGCCTGCCTATATTCTAAACAAAACATAATTTTCACTTAAAAACTACTGAACTTATTTACTTAAGTAAAAATATTTGGGGTTGGAAAGTGAATCTGGAGTTTCACTATTGATTTCAAATAATGATTTATTTCATGTAACAGCTGATTTCGTGGTCATCGACCGTTAGTGAAATAGTTTTTACTCGTAAATACGGATACCCTGCATATCGGATCGTAACGCGGGCATTCCGGAAATTCCTTTTTAGGGTTCCGTAGCCAAATGGCAAAAAACGGAACCCTTATAGATTCGTCATGTCTGTCTGTCTGTCTGTCTGTCTGTCTGTCTGTCTGTCTGTCTGTCCGTCCGTATGTCACAGCCACTTTATTCCGAAACAATAAGAACTATGCTGTTGAAACTTGGTAAGTAGATGTATTCTGTGAACCGCATTAAGATTTTCACACAAAAATAAAAATAAAACAAAAAAATTTGGGGGTTCCCATACTTGAAACTAAAACTAAAAATATTTTTTTCATCAGACCCATACGTGTGGGGTATCTATGGATAGGTCTTCAAAAATGATATTGAGGTTTCTAATATCATTTTTTTCTAAACTGAATAGTTTGCGCGAGAGACTCTGCCAAAGTGGTAAAATGTGTGTCCCCCCCCCTGTAACTTCTAAAATAAGAGAATGATAAAACTAAAAACAATATATGATGTACATTACTATGTAAACTACCAGCGAAAATTGGTTTGAACGAGATCTAGTCAGTAGTTTTTTTTTAATACGTCATAAATCGTAAACCGCAATTTACCAAGTACGGAACCCTTCGTGCGCGAGTCCGACTCGCACTTGGCCTGTTTTTTAAATAAAGCTTTTTTACCGTGCATTGTCATCAAAACCAAACTTGTATGCAATTTCAGCTCAATCTGTTGTTTTATAAAATTCAGTTGCTATATTTGATTCACATATATACTAACTTACTGACTGACTGACGTCGGACTTACAGGAAGAGGCACCCTGGTGTGTGCTGTTTGCCGAAGACATTGTGCTGGTTGACGAGAGTGGCCTAGAGGTCCAGGTGGCAGAAAAGTTGAAGGGAAACCGTTTGTCCTGGTATGGTCATGTGATGAGGAGGTATGAAACGCATGCTACTAAAAGAGTTATGAATATAAATGTGGATGGATGGAGAGGAAGAGGAAGGCCAAAGAAAAGATGGATGGACTGTGTGAGGAGTAATATGAAGGTAAAGGGAGTCAGTAATAGCAACTGGGGACAGAACGGTATGGAAGAAGAAAACGTGTTTCGCCGACCCCAAGTAACATGGGATAAGGGCAGGAAGATGATGATAATATACTAACTTTAAATCTACCGAATAAGACAATTTAAATGAAAGCATGTAAAGATAACGTAAATCTCACATCGTTAATCGGCCCAAATAAAACTTTTATGTAGTAGAAATAAGATTCATATTCCTAAACTTCAAACATTAACTGTCACCCACAGATTCACCCCACCAAGCACTGTCGAAAAAAATTATCATCATGTGATTAATGTTGAGCGCACATCGGTCGAACAGACATTTTGTTTTGAGTTGTCGCCACCATCCATCTTGGAGACGTTCTGTTCGCTACAGTAATTAATTAACCCGAACTTGCCTCCTCATCTACGCCCAAATATATTGTTAGAAAACTGGGTGAATGGGGAGATGTAGTTAGTACAAAACTATCTGTTTGGTATTATTTTGAAGATTGGTTTTTGTGTTGATTGCATGAGATGGTTTGATAAAGAACACTCTGAATGATTGAAGATCGAAATCAGAAATAAAATTAGATTTTTAACCGACTTATCAAAAAAGGAGGAGGTTCTATGTTCGACTTCTTGTATTTTTTTTTTTTTTTTTTTTTTTTATGTATTTTCACCGATATCTCCGCCAATTGTGGACCGATTTTAAAAAATCTTTTTTTGTTTAAAAGAACATGTTTCGAAATTGGTCCCATTTTAATTTGTTAAAGATCTGATGAAGAACTTCGGAGATATACAACAGAACTCTTCAATAAATAACAGTAAATCATTCGGGATTGCTTCAATCGCATGTCTGTTTATTGTTTATACCATTTCATAACATAACATCACGCCAGTATACTGAAAGTGGTACGCAGAACTGTAATTTCACCGGTTATGTTCAAGTTTTATTGTTTTTCGGGTAATCTGTTCTGGCGTAATAGGTACTTACTAAACAACTTGCCTAAGTAGGTAAAACTAAAAAGGGAAAAATAAAAAACTTTTTTGCAAAAAAATACTACCGACTTCCAAATGAAAAACTACAAAGTGAAAAATAACTTTATTTTTGGAAGTCGGTGTCCATATCGCAAATAATTGGTATCTACGAAAGACACCGACTTCCAAAAATAAAGTTATTTTTCACTTTGTAGTTTTTCATTTGGAAGTCGGTAGTATTTTTTTGCAAAAAAAATTTTTGTTTTGAATACCGTAATGTCTTCTGTGATGTGGCATGTATATAAAAGTTATATACCTCCACTTAACATCAAGTATGGTTTGATTAGCAGAATGAACGTGTGATTAAAATTGCTGCTTTATAGCTAACATAGCAGGCTATTGTAAGTTACGAGTATATTAGAAGAGCTAACAACACATTAGGGTCAAAACAAATATTAGTAATTTCAGCGATAACAATTTTTGAAAAACCCCAAAATGTAACGGTTTGCCCATATAACCTTTCGGTAGACATCATAATCATTTAAATGTTCACACTGCTGGAACACAGGCCTTCTCTCTATGAAAGAGGGAATTGGCATTAATCCACCACGCAGGCTCAGTGCGGGTTGGTTGATGACTTGTGTTGTGTTCGAATTTTTGGTTCTAGGCATGGCATGGTTTGGCATGCCGGTTTTCTCACGATGTTTTCCTTCACCGTTTTAGAGCAGTGGTGATGAAATAATATACACAAAGTAAAGCTCCTGCCAGAGGGAAGAGAACCAGGGTTACCGACATAGCCCGAAGAATTGCCAAACTTAAGTGGCAGTGGGCAGGGCACATTGCTCACAGAACGGATGGCCGATGGGGCAGAAAAGTTCTGGAGTGGCGACCGTAACCCGGAAGACGATGCGTTGGAAGGCCTCCCACCAGGTGGACCGATGACCTGGTGAAGGTTGCGGGGATTCGCTGGATGTGGGATGAACGGGACCGGTCAATGTAGCGACACTTGGGGGAGGCCTATGTCCAGCAGTGGACGTCTTTCGGCTGATATGATGATGATGATGAAAGCTTCTGCCTAGGTTCGAACCTACGACACGTTAGTCGGGGCTGTTACCACTGGGCCACCACTGTTCTGAACTGTTCTATCGGTAGTGCATATTGATAATTGTAATCAGTAATAGCATCGCTTTATCTCGAGACCCTAAGGGCCTTACTAGTTCTAGCTGCTTTAACCACCAGCAATCAGAGATTCAATCGCATTTCTGAAGCTACATACTGACAGAAAAGCGATCTATTGATAACGTGCAACTTTGCCATTGCGACGCCTGTTTGGTAAAGCTCTTATTAATACACAAAGAAATAAGCTTACTTTACATAACAAAAGATAGTCGTTAATATTTCAGATGCAACTACGCGCCAGCAGATGTACAAAAGTAAAAGAAAAAATACACAAAAGTTATGTTTTTAAGTAAAAATTCTTAAAGTTCCTTGTGAAATCTGGACAATAAACAAAAAATAAGAGACGATATTTCGCAGCTTGGCGGAAACTTGGCTAGTTTCAAAATCCGCATACAGAGCTTGTTCCAAGTTATCTGCAGGAGGTCTTTGGTGAAATACTTCATGAAATCTCTGGTACTTTGTTTCATATTATTTAGAACTTTGATCAGCGTAACTTATATTATTGCTTCATCGGAAGGTTTTAAACTCAATTAACACTTAATGTGGAATTTACTGTAGATTAAACTTGGTATCATACTGAGAACATCGTTGGTATTTACCTTCTTGTTCAAAATTCATCCTGGCAGCTCTTAGATACTGTAAAGTAAGTTTGCCTTACCGGTATTCGCGTATACACTTAGCTAGAACTACTGCAATGCAATCCTCCATGCTTTAAGCTGCCTTTCGACTTAGCGCGGAGCGGAGAAAAGAGAAGTGGAGCCAACCAATTGAATTGTATAAAAACTCCGATCGCGCGTCAGTGCGGCGTTTGAGTAGTGCTCCTCTTTTCTCCGCTCCGCGCCAAGTGGACAGGCAGCCTTAAGGGCCCCTGCAGCAAGCAATCTTCACGGTACAAATCATACAAATCTTTAATGCCAAAGTGAGAATGTCTGTTCGATTGGTAGTTAGTTCCAAAAACAAACGATAATCACACAAGATAACCCGAACACATCTAATAAGTTCTAAAACTAATCAAATAATAAAATTGAAGATTGAACACGTGCCCAAATTCCTATCCAACAGCTACCCCAAATCTTTTTACCTCTCAAACTTAAACAGGCTTATAAGATCAAAACATGATTCGTCCAGATTGACATCCATAATTACTTCAAAAACTTTATTATAAGAAATATTCAAAATACGTCTCTTGGACGTAGTGCGGTGAAGTGAGCAGTCCTCGGAATCACGGCCCGTTATTTACTCATTAAAACTTTGAATTGGAGGCGTTTCTTCGATAGGGGAGGAGGGGGGAAGGAAAACTTTTCAGTGATATGCCAGATGTTTAATGTTTACCTTTTTTCGTGGGGAGCGAGGCAGCGGTGGTTCGTTTGCATATGAATTTGTGAGGCAATAACTTTGAGGTGTTGTGCTATACAATTTTGCTGTAAATAAATTGTTTTGCATCTACCATCTTACTTATAAACACGGAATAAAGTTATACCAGGAATAACAAAGGAATAACCATACATTTTCATAGGTTTATACTTGGTATAACTTTATTCTGTGTTTACTAATAAGAGGACTAGTATTTATATTTTGTTTACTTATCAAGTCATTTTTGTAATTTTATTAATAAACAGATTGAGGTTGGATGATCATTTTTATTTTAGTTTAGTCGGTTTCTTGTGCATCATTCACCATCATTAGTGCGACCGAGCTCTGCTCGGATGAAAATAGAGAAAACTGCGTTTTTTTTTTTTATCTTCAATAGGCTTGCGGTTGACCACTATCTCACCTGATGATAAGCGATGATGTGGTCGACGATGGAGCACGCTTGCCTAGAAAAAACCTATTCACTCGTGACTTAAAGACCCCAAGATTGTAGCTAAAAATGAAATCTAGCTAAATCGATTTATCGTCCCCGAAACTCCCTGCATACTAAATCTCATGAAAATCGTGAGAGCCGTTTCCGAGATTCAGATTATATAGAAAGAATGAAAAAAAAATTGTGACCCACACAGGGGACATGAGAAATATGCATAAAAATTAACAATAATAAAAATTAAAACCCCGTGCGAGACCAAAAAGGCTCCTATCTCAGCATGTGCAGCGATATCCAAAAAAGAAAACGAGCAATTCTTGTATTGTATTCATATATATATACATATATACAAGAATTGCTCGTTTAAAGGTATTAGATAGATTTCAGTCGAAAGAATTTGACTCCAAGACATTCACCTCTCCCAAGTGTCGCCACATCGACCGGTAAAGTGCTTCTTGTATCTAACGGACTCTCGCGACCCTCATCACATCATGACTTTAAATCTGAAAATAAGGTAGGTACACTACGACATGCAATCATAAACTTTATCTTTAAAAGTATTTTGCTTTTTATTCATTCCTAGTCGATACTTGAAACAATTTGTATCGTTAAATATTTTAGTGGGTATCAAAAGTTTCGTTAATTAATTAGGTCAGTATACGGATATTATAGACTCCATTGTATTGAATAAATCATGGTTTTGTTCAGCTGGCATTTCCCAGGTTTACAGAAGTAACATTTATAAAACATTGCTATGGACTGAAATATTATTATTAAGTATACCCATATATTGGAGAAGTAACGATAAGGTACTATCGGAGAAATAATGACAAGATCCTCTTTAAATTATTGAATTTATATTAAAAGATACAAGTCGCTCGATGGAATTTCGCATTGGTAAAACTTTAATAACCTCAAAAAATTATTGGCCTTTGGAAATCTTTTTGCCTGGCCTGAAGAAAATACTAACATATTTTCTTCACATGCACTGGACTGAAGCCATAGAAAATAAACTAAGACCACTTCTGCTACTGGCAGACGAGAGACCATAAAGTTTCCACTCCACACAACCTTAAAAATATTTGCTGACAACCTCTATTTTATTAGCTACGACCAAAACTACGCACAAATCTTTGACAAACAATAAAAGCATCAATGATCATAGTTATTCTGGAAGCGTCCCATCTCCGCAATCGCTTTCGAATAAAAATATCGATTTCATTTTCCTTTGTGTGTTTGCGCTTAAAGTGAGCAAATTATAAAATAAGGCGCGGTTACCAAATCCAATAATATCGCGGCACAAAGGGTCCTCGATTGTGACGGATACTGGGAATGGAATTTAATATTTTACTGAAGCTAGACCCGAAATTATTTTAGCTGAGGACTGGAATTGTGTAGCCGTGACTGGTGGTTCTGATTTCGAAAAGGCAGGCTTTTAGTTTTGGAGACAGTTCATGAATTGGAAATTTACTGTGTCACAGATAGTGATCTGAAGTGATACCGGTGCTGGATACGTCCAAATTACGATTAATATTAAATCTGGGGCTGCAAACATGTCTAGAAACAGCCGTACTTATAAATAGTAAGTACTTATTTTTTATTACTAAACACTTTTTTAGTTATTTAATATACACTAGGCTAAGCTAGGCTATTTCGTTGCGGGAATCAAGACAGTTAAATTCCGGGAGTTAAACTCCGGGTCTTCATCGAGCTTCATTGCCTCGGCGCTTTTCTGGTGGTCGCCACTGTTGTCTCTGGCTTTCAGGAGTTGCAGTGGTTTGGGAATAGTGCGGTGGGATTGTCCCAAAAATAAACTAGGCTAAACTAATAAAAAAACATTCGGATTATATTTCTAAACCCTAAGCAGTGCATTATGTTTTTAGTGTACACTAATGTATTTGCCGCTTTACCGCATATATTTTTTGTTAACTTTTATATCATTGTTCTCAATTTATTTGCACAAACAACTTGTCTTTTTTTTTACAAAACGACCCCTCTAAGAATTAATTACGTCCCAACCATCCACATTTTTTTACCCCAAATTACATCATAATTAAGTATCGTAAAACGCCCAAATAAACAATAGAAATGCAATTATTAAATTCTCGGACGGGAAAAATCACAGTCACAAGTGCTGCGAAGAAATTTACGACCCCCTTGTACGTGGGGTTCGGTCCCAGGGACCCCTAGGGGCTCTCTATATTAAAGGAGGGTTGTATACTTATTAAAAGTGCAGTGACGCAGCGGGAATACCTAGTCAAACACCTTCGGGCTTGGTCCCTTATTGGGTCTATATTGGTCACCGGCTGTTATTAAATGCTTTTGATTTTCCTAGTTTTGTTTGTTAGTGGCAAATTTTAATGTATTGGGCTTTAATTGAGTGGTTGGTTAGTTGGGGTTTTAAGGGGTTGTAGATGTTGTTGTATTGTAGAAAATTTCGTTGTTAATGATCTTGAAAACTTTTAATGTTGTTTTACTTGTACGTTTTTTTTATATCATCATCATAATTTTAACTTAAAGACGTCCACTGTTGGACATAGGCTACCCCCAAGCTTCACCATAGTGACCGGCTCAGCTTCTCTTTCTTCGATAATTATTTCTTGTTAACTATTTACCAAGCCCGAGCTACATTTCAATATAGTTATTTATATCATTACGAATAACAAATATAGAGTAATTATTGGGAAATTATTAATTGAGCGAAAAATATACTGAATGGGCGACTATTATACTAAGTAACTATTTATCAGGTTTCAGTAATACCTTTTTGGAGGTTTTTGTGAGCTGCGGTAATAATAGTGATACATACTTTAATTGTATTTGGGGTTCTATTTTTCTATTTTAGCATATTATTCTTTCGAAAATAGCAGAATAGCCGATGAGGCGACATCACTGTGTAGCGCGGGAGTTCGGGTGTATTCGTGTTTTTAACGAATTAGTACAAGAGCGAGCGAAGTGAGCTCTGGAACTTAGGGCTCCCCGAAACGGATAGGATTTGTTCGACGGGGATCATCGTCTCCTTCATGTTAGGTTACTTTAGACCCTGCAGACAGAAAAAGGCTCCATCAACAAACTTTTATTTTCAAGTAGCTGTTTTAAACATTTGTATTCACCCACTGTTTGTTGCCAACTTAGTATTCCTGTAAGCCATATTCAAAATTTTTTAAATCTTTAATTTTAATATATTTTCGCTTGTTTAAATAATATCCATTTTTATACATTTCTTGCATAAATATCAAGCTATCATTGACTTCAAAAATGTACAACAGCATTTACTCACAAACATAAAAAAGGTTACAGAAAAAACAAATCATTATGATAAACAAACAAAATCTCAATAAAGAAACGCACCTCATTATTTAAAAAAAAAACAATACAAAAAAGAACAACTAGCATCCTTATTTGAAAAGAACAAAGATCTAAGGACAAGCTTGTAATGACATTGAAATTAAAGGCCAGAAGAGAACTTTTATTTAATTCGTAACATTAGAAAGTTCCGGTAAATTTGCTCACGCACCCTCCTTAAATGAATTATTCAGGGCGGCAAAATACAGGGTAAAAAGTTTAAAGAGCCCGTTGTCTGTCTAGCTGTCAATAATGTTTTTTAATTTATTTTTGCAGTCGCGTGCATTGGGTTCTTGTTTAAATTAGCAGCTCATTTTATTTTTTAGGGTTCCATACCCAAAGGGTAAAAACGGGACCCTATTACTAAGACTTCGCGGTCCGTCTGTCTGTCTGTCTGTCTGTCACCAGGCTGTACCTCCTGAACCGTGATAGCTAGACAGTTCAAATTTTCACAGATGATGTATTTCTGTTGCCGCTATAACAACAAATACTAATAACTGAATAAAATTAATATTTAAGTGGGGCTTCCATACAACAAACGTGTATTTTGTGCCGTTTTTTTGCGATAGTGGTACGGAACCCTTCGTGCGCGAGTTCGACTTGCACTTGGCCGGTTTTATTGATTTAGGATGGGATGCCATTTGCCGAGCTGTGGGACAATATAGGTTTAATAACAAATAAAAATATTAGTTTTTTTTTTTTAAAACATATTTAAAATTATGTTATTTATTGGCATTAAAAAAATAAAGGTTTCAGCAAAAGTGTAATAACACCTTCTTCTTTAAATAAATTGTTAGTTTACATGTCGAATAACCAAAATAGCTACACACAAAAATACCTTTAATTTACATCTTGGAATAGGTATAATTAGGAGTCTTCTTAAAAAAAAATGGGTTCAGATAACTTAGCACCCATCTCCGAAAACGGATTTGAAAGGCCTAGAATATTCTAGCAACTTCAGCTAAAAACGTTGTAGACTGCTAAGCCGCGACACATTCGAGAAGCTAAAAGGTAGTAAAAATACTCCAAATGCTGTTCTAAATAAACTCAGCTCAGGAAAACCACCTCTAAATCTGCCCGAAAAATAACCCACCTACATAAAGTTATAACATCGTTAGGCTTTCAAACTACAATATAAACTAGATAAAAGCATCATAAATCTAATCCTGAAAACGTGATGTTGTAAATATAAATTTCGCTCGAAATACACAGGTGCGTTAGTGCGTGCTATAAAAGTATATTATTTTTTTCGGATTATTTTGTCAAAGGATGCCAGTTGGGCTCTATGTCTCTTCTAAATCCTTTATAATATCTGTCAGACTGTCATTATTCATGACGCTTTAAAACAGCAACGGTAAATAATGTCAGGGTATCCCAGTTGCTGAACCTCGCCTCTCGTGGAGTTCGTTCGAATCCGAGCAAATACCAAAGTGATTTTTCAATTCATATTTACTTTCTAAGTTTAACATAATAAAACATAATATTCTTAACCAGACGTAGGTCATATTTAATAACCATTTTCACGCAACCTAGAATAAAGTCTATGTAGAGTCATAAACCACAGTAAAACCTTATATGATATTAATATTCGATCAAGAAAAATTAATAAGGGTGCGTCGACACCGAGAGAGGACATGCCGTAAAAAGACCGTAACATTTATATGAGCCTATAAAACTGAGTGATATTAATATTAAAGCGTATCTTTTGAATTTGTTTTATGTACGTATTATTAGATACGACGAGAAAATTATTTTATAAGGTACAAATGTGTTTGTAATGTCTACATTTTTAATGTACCTTAAAATGAAATGGAATCGTGTTTTTGGAACAGACTCATAAAAAACTTTGTGAATTAATAATAAATAATAATAATAAAATCGTTTATTTATTTCTTAAAGTACAAAATTTACAATAATTTGCTTATGTTCTAAAAAGTGCTGATGTATAATTTGCCTGAACTAGGTAGAACCTGTGCTTCAGGCGTAAAAGTGCTTATTTATATTTAATAATGTAGGTATTGCAATAAATTAACAATTTTAAGTAAAACTAGGACACTGCGGAAATATACATAGTAGTGTTATTTTTAATCATGCTTACGTAGTTTTAATCTAATTTTATTTTAATACTAGAAGCAGGTCTTCAGTCTGGTCATATCGTCGGTGCGCGTGCGAAGCCGCGTAACAGCAGTTTGTTAATACCGCGTAACAACAAAAGGTGCAAAATTGAAATATCGCGCCAACAGATTCGAATCCGCGTTGAGAATCTGTTGGCGCGATATTTCAATTTTGCACCTTTTGTTTGTTACGCGGTATTAACAAACTGCTGTTACGCGGCTTCGCACGCGCACCGACGATAATAATATGACAAACCTTGCAAATAGTTTAAAACAATGCTTTTACAGTTAAAATAATTTAAATTATATATACTTAGTATTCCATTTAATCTATTATATAAAAAGGGCCCTAAAAATGTAAAGAATCTATATGTAAATGCAAATTTAGAGGTAGAGGTTGAACTGCATACTATATCGTTTCGCCTTTTGTTAGTTATATCTAGGTTATATTTAAGCATTGCATGCTGTTTTAGTGTTATGTGCAGTAAATAAATTTGCCGAACAGTCAAGACTTTGCAGGATTTAAATAACTGGTGGGTAGGGAAAAGGAAAGGTAGAGAATTTGCTACTTTTAGAACAGCTCTTTGTGCTCTTTCAAGAGAGAGAATGATAGTTTTTGATGCTCCGCCCCATGAGGTTATACAATATTGAAGTATTGATTGACATAGAGCAAAATAAACTTGTTTGACTAAGTTAGTGTCGGCAATGGAGCGCAGTTGTTTGAAAGCAAACATCAGTTTACGTACTCTAGTAACCAAACTGTCAATATGTTGCCTAAACGAGAGCGTGTTATCAACAAAAACTCCAAGATACTTGAGGCACTTTGTTTCCAGGATCATAGGGCAGGTACAAGAAGTGGCTGACTGATTGTTACATTGGTGTGCATATAAATGGGGATTAGTTTTGTTATTAAGATTGCGCATGTTGAACTGAATATATTTTGTTTTATCTGCATTTAGTGTTAGTAAATTACAACGAAGCCAGTTTAGAACGATGTTAAAACCTGCCTGTGCAACATTATACAGCTCGGAGTTAGTTTTTGCGGTGAAAATAAGCGCAGTGTCATCAGCGTACGATATTATTTTGCAATTTCCTACATTTAAATTACAAAGATCATTAATGTAAATGAGGAACAATGATGGACCAAGGATACTGCCTTGTGGAACTCCAAATCCTAGTGATTTTTCATCGTTACTAGTTATATTTCCTATTCGAACACATTGCGATCTATCGTTTAAATAATCTTCGAATAGTTTCAGCTGTGTACCTCTTATACCTAACGTTTCCAGTTTATTTAAAAGCAAAGGAACTGATACGGTGTCAAAAGCTTTTGCTAAGTCTAGGAAGATAGTCAGGACCTGGTTTCCATCGCCGAGTTCTTGTGTAACGAGGTCTGTCAGCTTTTGAACCGCATCTGCTGTGGACAATCTGCTTCTAAACCCGAATTGTGAAGAAGATAATAAGTTGTTCGTTTCCAAGTAATTGACGAGTCTTTTGTTAATGATTTTTTCTAATATTTTGGATAAAGAAGGCAGTATAGATATTGGTCTATAATTATTCACAACATCTCTATATCCAGATTTAAAGATAGGGATGACCACCGCTTTTTTTAGACTTTTAGGGAAAATTCCTTCTCGGAGGCACGCCTGAAATATACATGTTAACGGTCGGAGTAAAATGTGTTTAAAACGCTTAAGTATTTTATTATCAATATTATCCCAGCCGACTGCACAGTCATCTTTCAGAGCTGAGATGATTAGTTCTACTTCACTTTCGTCCGTATCCAAAAGTGCAAAAGATTTAGCACAGCTCTTGAGAGAAGTCTGAAAGTGCGCGGCAGACCGATAAGACGATTGCTTCAGGAGTGGCTCCGCGAGGGATTTCCCTACATTCACGAAATAGTTATTTACATTATTAGCTGATGATAGGGGTGAAGAGTTAGTGAGCAGTAAACTTGAAACGGGTTCCCGTTGTTTAGATCTGTAAGTCAAGTTTTTAATATGTTTCCATATCTGTTTACTATTTTTGCCCGCTTTCTGCAATTCGTTCTTATCGTATTCAATCTTAAGTTTTTTCAAGAGATTATTACAAAAGTTCCTGTACCTCTTGTATATTACAAGAAGCATTATATTATCAGGGTAGCGTTTGGTTTTCTGATGTAATTTGTCTCTGTGCCTTATACATCGAACAAGGCCCGGAGTAATCCACGGTTTAATATTATAATGCTTCCGATTTAATGTTATTACGGTCGTATTATGTAATATTGCTTGCTGGACGTTTTTAATTAAATACGACAAAGACAAATTAGCGTCAGGAGAATCGTAAATAGGGCTAAAATCAATGTTATGCAGGTCATGTTCTAGTTTGTGCATGTTTAGTTTGGACTTTGTCAGTGGACGATTTTGCTTAGGTAGCGTTAAGTTCATTGTTAGTAGGACAGCATTATGATCAGTAATTGTTGAATTAGTAACTAGGGTAATATATGGTAGGCTGGTTTTTATCATCATGTGATCGAGACACGAGCCACTCTGATGTGTTGGTAGCGTATGACCGATGAGAAGCCCATGGTATGAACATAAATTGAGGTAATTTTGAATTCCAGCATCGCAGTTTTCAGCAGTGATGTTTATGTTAATGTCACCTGTTAGTATGATGTGCTTAAAAGCGGAAAGATTACGACAGGCCTGGTTTAAGAAATATTGAAATGAGTCCAGATTTCTAAACGATGGGGATCTGTAGATAGCTAGTATTGCTATAGTTGTACCTATTTTAATTATAAGGCAGTTACAGTCTTGTTGATTCTGTTCTTCAACTGTGGCTATAAGCGATTGTTTAGCGTAAATCACGACACCATCATTTTGATTCTGGTTAGTAGTGCTATGGAACATGTTGTATCCCGTCATAGTAGGGATGTTTTCTTGGCGTTTTGATAACCAGCATTCGGTTAGTATTATGATATCGCAAGCTATGTTTAGTCTATGAAGAAAAATGTTAAAACTGTCAAAGTTCCTGCAGATGCTACGAATATTTTGTGTTAGTACTGTAAAAGGATTTTGGTATTCGGAAAGATATTGTTTGCAGTCTTCCACCTCACAAGTTTTTGATTCTGACAAAAAAGCGTTATCTATATCAGTAATCAAACTATCCATAAGTAAAAAATGTAAAAGTATGTACTCTGTAAAAATACGTTAGATCTAAATATAATCTAGAGTTTGGCGCTCTTAGGCGCCTTCATAATCTACAGAGTTGATATACCTGTATTCAGCGGCTTTTCTAGCTGGGCAATCAGTATCTCCTGTCTTGTGGTTGTGGGGTTTTTTGTAGCGCTTGCAGGTTGCACATTTCGGTAGTTCATCCTTCGAAGAACACTCTTGAGTCGCGTGGCCTTCCACCCCGCAGTGGCCGCAAGTTGAGATGGCGGATTTGCAAGTCTTGGATGCATGACCGTATTGCTGACACTTGAAGCACCGAGTCACCAGGGTGAAATCTCGTACCGGGCACGACGTCCAGTTTATATAAAGCCTGTTCTGGTTCACTAGGGCTTTCCGGACGCTGGCTGGCACTTCAACAATGTAGTTGCAGCTGTCGGCATCTCGTTTTCCTGACTTATGGCTTAATTTGATTGAGGTCAAAAATGTATCTTTGGTTAGTGTTGGTAGTTTATCGACGATATTTTGCTCATAAATACATTTAAATACCTCTTTCTCTGCCATATCAGTGGGGACCCCAATTATTACAATACGGGGCTTCCGCTTTTGAGGCTCATCTACAGTAAGTCCTGATGTGGAACGCTCGACAGTCTGCTTCAACTTTTGGATGTCGTCCTTGGTCTCCGTGCTAATGATTACACCTCCGTTTCTTATTTTCCGAAGACCTCGAACCTTCAGCTTCATTTCTTCAGGGCATACAATTTTTTGTATAAGATTTTTGGTCTCTTCACTGGTCTTGGTATTGTCGCTAGGATAAATAGCGACTGAGCTAGTTGCTTGAGGCCGAATAAGGCTTTTTGTCCCCTTCACCATGTCTGCAAAAGAAGTGCTTTCCTGTTTTTGCTTAGTCAGAGTTTCTTCTAATTTATGCTTGATATCAGTCAAACTAATGGCGAGGTCTTCATTTTCCTTTAAACTTTGCAGGGTGGCGTAGTTTTGGAGGGCTTTATGTTTCAGTGACTGATATTGCACTGCCATTTGGGAGACTCCGTGTCCGACTTTACGACATAGGCTACTAATTCTAAGCTTTTGTTCGGAATTCATTTTTCCTTCCGAAGCTATGGTCGACACCTCACTTAGGCACTGCTCAATGCTGGACATCCACGATTGAATTTCAGGAGTAGAAAAAACCTCAACCGTTTCATCCTGTGCTTGACTTCTAGGTGTTGTTGCTGGTGGTGGAGAGCGACGCGGCTGGCCGCCACGATTGAGGGGGCTGCTATCCATATTTGTAAATAATCACTTACTTTTGACCATATTCGCAATAAAAACTGTATAACACAACAAAAACGTCTATGTATCTAAAACTAGGTCACAATTAAAACTGTTAATTTATGCAATTGTTAAGTTGCTTTACTGAGCACGTCTGTATTCGTCGAGTGGATCGAGCGATCATATTTGAAGTGGACTGTATTGTTGGTTCGGTTGGAGACTCGTTGAGGAAATGAAAATACTATCGTGATTCGTATCTTCAATTTATTCCTTACTTGTTACTCCTTGTAGAGTGGAAGACCGACTGTGTCTCTGCCTACAAGCGGGCCGGCTTTTATACAAAAACCGCTCGGCGAGAACAATGGCGCCCCTACTTTGCAACTGTATTCAAGCATGGCACCACAGAAATGCCGATTTTATAAAACTTATCTTACTTAAATATACACAAGTTATACATTTCCTTAATCTACATACTTAATTCTACAAAGGAAAAATATAAAAAGTGTACAAAGGTCAACACAAAAATCTTAATCTAGATTCCTCCTTACTCCAAGTATTAAACTATGACAATATACATAATCTTATCTAATTAGCTACCTTTTCTCTAAATCTTATGTATATTTCAAGTTTTATTATACTACTACTACTACTCTAAAATTCACATGGCCCATACATGTGTCATTTTACACACGTGGTCAAACACGTGGACGTGTTCATTTATTTTTGTAACAAAGAAGAAAACTGCGAGACAATCCCAACTAACTATCTACCTTTTCTCTAGTTCTTATACACATTACAAGTGTAGATAGCTTTACTCACATGGCACCTACGTCAATCCTACTTTAAATATTCACATGTTAATTTCTAAGTTACAAGAAAGCTAAGAGACAATGCTTACGGTACATTGTGTCCGGCCCAACCAGGCCACACAATGGGACATTACAAGGGACGGAGTTCGTCTTATTTTCTCACGCCGCTTCGCGGCATATGGCCATACTTTCATACAAATTTTAATTACGGTCGAGGAATATTAGTCGGGCCCGGAACATTAAGCATTGATTTTAAATAACATTGAAAAAGGCCGACAGAATATCTATATTGCCGCTATTCATAGAACCCAAAAATGTGACTGTGTATAAAAACGGCTATTAAGGAATTTAGCGTGGGAAGTGTCCATTTCTAAAATCACCACGTGAAAGCCGTTGTCGTTTACAGTTCTCCCCCCGGCGCAGCTCGCGTAGCCTCCTTCGTTGACACGACGACGAGCTTGCTCACGGAGCGTCGAAAGGTGCCGGTCCTGGTGCGCACCTCGACGACTCTGATGCCGCCATCCGGTCCTCGATGCGTGCGCTCGACGATTCCCATCGGCCATGTGTTCCATGGCAGCGTGTTGTCGACCACGAGGACCACGTCGCCGGCTTGCATGGGTCGCACGTCGTTCCGTGGCTCGCCGCGAGGAACCAACGTGGGCAGGTACTCGCGTAGCCATCGTCGCCAGAAGTGGTCAGCGAGCGCCTGACTAGCTCGCCAAGTCCTCCGGTCATCCTCTTCGCAGGGTCCTGTCGTCGGCAGCCCCTTGGACGACCCCAACAAGAAGTGGTTGGGGGTTAGGGCCTCGGGGTCGCTGGGATCCACACTGACGTGTGTCAGCGGTCGCGCATTGATTGAGAACTCAGCCTCAGTGAGCAGAGTCCTCAGTACTTCTTCCGCCGGCGCCTTCTCTCGCAGGGTCACGCTGAGCGCCGTCTTCACGGAGCGCACCATACGTTCCCACGCACCGCCTTGGTTGGGCGCGCCGGGAGGGATGAAGCGCCACTCCAAGCGATGCAGTAGCCCCTCATCTCGCAGGGCAGGCATCCACTCGGCGTAGGCGTGGCGTAGCTCCTGGTCGGCTCCGCGGAAATTAGTCGCGTTGTCGGAGTACATCACCCTCGGCCAGCCCCTGCGCGCGGCCATTCGTCTCAGCGCCATGATTGCTGAGTCGGTGGAGAGTGAAGCGACAAGCTCGATGTGCACGGCGCGGGAAGTGAGGCACGTAAAGAGTGCGCCCCACCTCTTCTCTCGGCGGCGTCCTACCTTGACCATTATTGGCCCGAAATAGTCCACCCCACAGTTGGTGAACGGGCGGTGAAAAGGGTCAAGGCGGGCTTGTGGCAGGTCTCCTGTAGCTGGTGTTTGCGGCATCGCCCGCCTCGTCTTGAAGAAGACGCAGCTCCTCTCGACAGCGCGTACCGTGGGTCGCAAGTGAATGACCCAGTACCGCTGTCGTAGGTCGTTCGTCATACGCTCCCTATTGGCGTGGCCCGCAGCGCAGTGCTCCCGCAACACGAGGAGCTTAGTCAGCTGATGGCGGCCGTCGAGTATAATAGGCCGCTTCATCTCGGTCGGTGCGGGAGAGGCCTCGATCCGGCCCCTCACCCTTAAGACACCGTCATCCAGCACTGGATCCAGCCTGTACAATCGACTTGCCCTCGTGAGCGGGCGAGCGGACCGGATCCGCTTCATATCTTCCCCGAAGCTGTCCTCTTGTGCCTGTTTGATCAGTTCAGCCTCGGCGCGCTGGATATGACGATACTCCATCCTTGTTGCTCTTCGTCGGCAGATATCAGTGAAAGCGATCGCTTGAGCGGTGGCTCTCACCAATACCTCATACTTTGAGAAGCGGGCCGGGTTCGGTAGCCAGCTGTCTCGCTCAGTTTCTTCACTCGTGTGAAGGACTTCCTCGTTCTCTGGTTCATCCGTCGACGTCGTGGGCCACTGCTCTTCTGGCAGGAGCAAGAATTCCGGCCCCCGAAACCATCTATCCGTGGCGCAGATGGGCGTGTCGACGAGTCGAGTGGCGTCATCCGCTACGTTGCACGCAGTAGGCAGCCAACGCCACTCTTCTTTCTGGGTCACCTCTGCGATCTCTCCCAGCCGATGCGCGACGAATGGCGTGTAGCGTCGTACGTCGTTATGGATCCAGTGCACCACGGTAGATGAATCGGTCCAGTAGGTCGTCTGGCCGATATCGACGCGGTGCTCCCTCCTTATCGTCTCGGCGAGTCTTGCCCCGATCACTGCGGCTTGTAGCTCCAGGCGCGGTATAGTTTGCGCCCGACGAGGCGCCACCTTAGCTTTGGCGGCCACCAACACGACGTTCAGGCTCCCATCGACGTTTCTTATTCGCCAATAGGCCACGGCTGCGTAGGCTTGCTCGCTGGCGTCGCAAAGTACGTGTAAGTCGACGCGTTCATACTTTTGCGTCACGTAACAGCGCGGTAGTCGCAGCTGAGCGAGTTCTGTCAGGCGAGCGAGCCAGGAGGCGAAGAGCTCGTTCTCTTCCTCGGGGATTTGCTCGTCCCACGTCGTCTGAAGGCGCCACAAGCTCTGCAGTATGATCTTCGATCGTATTGTGTAATGGCTCAGCAACCCAAGCGGGTCGTATATGGACATCACGGCGCTGAGGGCTTCACGCTTAGTCGGGGCGCGCGTTCTCGTTCTTACTTCAGCCGGGACTCGGTTCATGGATGTGTTGAACCCCAGCTCATCGCGCTCCGCGTCCCAATGCAGCCCCAGGATCTTGCTGTCAGGCTGCTCACCTCCCAATTGTGTAGGAGAGGTGGCGTGTAGCTCGGTGGGCACGTCGCATAGCACCGTCTCGTCGCTGGAGCTCCAACCTCGCAGCGTGAACCCTGCGTGCGCGTGCACTGCCCTCGTTTCCTCGACTGCTCTCCGTGCTTCTTCGGCGTCTTCATAGCTGGCCACCAAATCGTCCATATAGTGACTTCCTTTGATGGCCTCCAGCGCCCGCGGGTACTCCTGCCCATGTACGTCTGCGTTGTAGTTGCGTACGTAATGGGCCATGTACGGGGAGCTCGCGGCGCCGAATATCGTACTGGTCATCTTGTATTTCCTCGGAGGCTCTTGTCGGTCGTCACCTCTCCACAGGAACTGTTGCGCTGGTTGGTCCTCCGGCCTTATCCTGATCCTCAGGAACATCTCCTGCACGTCTGCTGTAATCGCTACCGCCTTTTCTCGGAATCTAAACAGGATTCCTGGTAGCGACAGCAGTAGGTCGGGTCCCTCCAACAGTTCGTCGTTTAGGCAGACGCCGTTGCTCTTCGCTGCTGCGTCGAACACTAGCCTATGTTTGCCGGGCTTGTTCGGGTTCTGCACGGCGAAATGTGGCAGATACCAACAGATGGCACTCGCTCGCTCCGACCCATCGCATGGCATCGCGTACCCCTTGTCCAATAGGTTGTTAACCTGCTTGGAGTACTCGGCCGCGAACTGTGGGTCGGCGTCCATCTTCTGCTCGATCTTCTTTAGCCGGCGGAACGCTTGATTGTAGCTAGGCGGCATAGTGACCTCGTCTCGTCGCCATGGCAGCCCAACCTCGTACCCGGTGTCAATCTTCCTGATTGTCCTCCCGACTATGTCGATAGCCCGTTGATCGCTCGCCTTGACTCTCGGCTTGCCTTGTATGCCGAGCGCGTCGATCCTGAAGTGGCCTTCGACTAGGTCGTGGAGTTCCTGGCTGCATGCACCCTTTGTTCGGTCGGGCTCGTATACATGCAGCACGTTCCCTTCTTTAACGATGGTCTTGCGTGGTGCGGTTCCGTGCACCACCCATCCTAGTTGCGTTCTTGATGCTGCTGGTTGGTTAGGGCCACCGATTCGGAGCTCGCGGGACACTATGCACTCCCAGTGGTCTGTACCCACTAGAAGCCCGGGGCGCGCCAGTTCGTAGCACACCTCTTCTGGTGTCAGGTCCCTCAGGTGCTCGTAGTCCAGCAACGTGTCGGGAATTGACTGCTGGTGCAGCCGGAGATCCTTCATGGTCCTCGCTCTGACCTTGTAGCTCTCGTCACTCTTCAGTCCCTTCACGTTGATGTTTACGGTTTGGCTGCCCATATCTCGCAGCGACATGTTGACCCCGCTCAGGTGGAGCGGCCGTGATGGCCCTTCTGCCCCGATGCTCGCCGCCAGTTCTTCGTCCACTAGCGTGATCGTGGCCCCTTCGTCTAGGAGTGCGTAGGTCTTGACCGCCCCCCGTGGTCCGGACACGATGACAGGGCACATCTTGAGCAAGACTGCCCGTGGCCCAGTAGCTGGTCGGGTAGCCACAGACAGGACCGCTTCCTCCTTCGGTGGTTCAGCCTTCCCCGTGTCTTCGGTCTGCGCTTCGCGTACCGCTTGATGGAGCGTCGCATGATGCGGGCGGCGACATTGATCCACGCCGCACAGCTGCGCCTTGCAGCTTATGCGCCTGTGTTGCTTCTGGGCGCATTTGAAGCAAATCCTATTGGATTTCAGGAAGCTCCATCGCTGCTCTACCGTAAGCGCCTTGTACCGCGGACACCGCGTCAACACGTGGGCTTGCTCGCACTTGGGGCACTTGTCCTTTTCTTCTTCTTCCCTTTCCTCGGTTGTAGTAAACACGCTCGCCTTCTTCTTGAGTGTCACGATGGGTCGAGTTTCCTTTCTCGGTGCGGCGGCGCTTGTAGACGGAGCGTACGTATATCTTAACGCTCGGTCCGCCTCTCGCATCAGAAACCGTGACATCACGACGATTTCCGGATCCGCTGTCCCTTCTTGATCGTAGGCGTAGTCACACCAGCGGGATCGGAGATGCGGGCTGAGCTTGTCCAGTACTTCCCTGGTCATAAAAGGGTTGAACAAGTAACCTCTTCGATCGATTGTTTGCAGCACGCAAATGATGTTTTGTAGCTTGACAGCGAAACTGTTGAGTTCTGTGGCCGATGTACCAGGTTTCGGAAGCTTCTTGAGGTCATCCAGTGCCCGGTCGATGATGACTTCCGGTCGTCCGAAGCACGTACTGCTCAAGGGTCTTCATAATGACGCCTGGATCAGTGGCCGTATGTAGAAGGGCGGCCACGGCGTCTCTTGCTTCTCCTTTGAGGCAGCTTCTTAGCCTTTGTTCGTTCTCGGCTGCTGTAACCTGGTACATGTCTGTCGAATCTCGTACAGCCGCCTTGAATGGCAGCCACTCGTTGGCCGCTCCGGAGAATGTAGGTAGCTCCGTGTGCCTAGGCCTAGGTCGGGCCATCTTCTCTAGCGTTGCTGCCAAGTGCTCGATGCTGTCCTTCGCTCTTGTGGGGGTCGGCGATCTCGTTCTAGATGCGAAGCGTAGCTGTTTGGATTCTCTTGGTCCCTCCTCCCCCCGTGAGTTGAGGGGATTCGTCCTGAGCCATTCATCCACCATTCGATGAGGCTCTTCGCGTGGACGAGAGGGCTCTTGTTCTTCTTGTACGCTTTCTTCATCGTTGATCGCTGACACCTCCACTGCTAGTCTCTTCTTGACTAGCTCTTCTTCCAGTGCCAGTTGCTGAGTCCGGATGGCTGCTAGCTTCTCTGCAGCCTCCAGTTCCGCCATCCGTAGCCTTGTTGTGACGCTTGTCGTTGACCGTTGCGACCTCATTGTCCTGGTCGGTGACGTCATTCGCTGTCGGATCGCTGTGTTTGTCGTCTGTGCACTGGAAGGCCCCGCTGCGCTGTTGTGTGCTGTTCTCGAGACTGGTGATGCTGGTGGGTCCGGTGAGAGTCTTCTTCTTCGCTCCCGTTCGATCAGCTCCGCTTCCTGGCGGCGCGCCTCCTGTTCTTGGACGCGTCGCGCTTCCTGTTCTTGGATGCGTAGCTGTTCTTCCATCTCGGTTGCGTCTCCCTGGCTCCTTGTGAACACCATCTTGAGTTGTTCAGCACGTTCAGTTTAGCACGACGGGTTGGTACCTCTTCTGGTCGGTACTATGGGTGAAACCGGTCGGCTCGGTTCGGTGAGCCGGTCGGGTTCGGTTGGGATTAAGCTGCTCAGGTTCAAGACCGGTTAGGTTCGAAACCAGTCCTGTTCCGTACAGCTTTGTTCTTACCGCAGATCTTCTTACTTCGTCTGCAGCTCGGTGACAGCCGGGTTCCTTTCTTCGTTCTTGCCGCAGATCTTCCTACTTGGTCTGCAGCTCGGTTGTTCTGGTTGCAGCGGGTTCTTCGTTCTTGTATCCGCTGCTTGATGGACCAGACTGTATTGGGCCTGGTTGCCACGGGTTCTTCCTTCTTGAATCCGTAGCTCGCTGGACCAGGCTGAAGTGGACTGGTTGCCGCGGATTCTTCGATCTTGTATCCGGCTCGAAGGACCAGACTGAAGTGGACTGTATTGTTGGTTCGGTTGGAGACTCGTTGAGGAAATGAAAATACTATCGTGATTCGTATCTTCAATTTATTCCTTACTTGTTACTCCTTGTAGAGTGGAAGACCGACTGTGTCTCTGCCTACAAGCGGGCCGGCTTTTATACAAAAACCGCTCGGCGAGAACAATGGCGCCCCTACTTTGCAACTGTATTCAAGCATGGCACCACAGAAATGCCGATTTTATAAAACTTATCTTACTTAAATATACACAAGTTATACTTTTCCTTAATCTACATACTTAATTCTACATAGGAAAAATATAAAAGGTGTACAAAGGTCAACACAAAAATCTTAATCTAGATTCCTCCTTACTCCAAGTATTAAACTATGACAATATACATAATCTTATCTAATTAGCTACCTTTTCTCTAAATCTTATGTATATTTCAAGTTTTATTATACTACTACTACTACTCTAAAATTCACATGGCCCATACATGTGTCATTTTACACACGTGGTCAAACACGTGGACGTGTTCATTTATTTTTGTAACAAAGAAGAAAACTGCGAGACAATCCCAACTAACTATCTACCTTTTCTCTAGTTCTTATACACATTACAAGTGTAGATAGCTTTACTCACATGGCACCTACGTCAATCCTACTTTAAATATTCACATGTTAATTTCTAAGTTACAAGAAAGCTAAGAGACAATGCTTACGGTACATTGTGTCCGGCCCAACCAGGCCACACAATGGGACATTACAAGGGACGGAGTTCGTCTTATTTTCTCACGCCGCTTCGCGGCATATGGCCATACTTTCATACAAATTTTAATTACGGTCGAGGAATATTAGTCGGGCCCGGAACATTAAGCATTGATTTTAAATAACATTTTATAACATTGAAAAAGGCCGACAGAATATCTATATTGCCGCTATTCATAGAACCCAAAAATGTGTAGTTATAAAAACGGCTATTAAGGAATTTAGCGTGGGAAGTGTCCATTTCTAAAATTACCACGTGAAAGCCGTTGTCGTTTACAATATTATATCTACTTATACAAAAACAGATTTTAATTTAACTTCAATCCAAAAATTACGATCTCGATCTCAATTTTAATAACAGGAAAAGACGATCCGTAATATTTTTTTAATATTATAGGCGTCAACAAAGAATCCATTCCACTCAAAAGCGTGACAACTGGCAGCATTAAGCAAATAAAAAAACACTCCGTTCTAAAGAAAAAAAGAAAATTTAAATAAAAATTTGCAACCCGTCCGACGTTCGCCTTGCCTCGCAAAAACGAAACGGAACGATTGTTTGATCACCATTAAAAGTTTTGGAAACATTTCATTGTTTGCTGAGGGATGGGAACGTAAACAGAAAATGCCGACGGTTTAAAAAGTGAACGCTGCGTATTCAACTGTTTTTCGTTAACAACAATAATAAGACTGGCAGCTTTTGTATCGCTTTCTTAGCCGATGAAGATCTTATTTGATGAGAAATCTTGCTTACAATGAATCTGAGTTGGAATAACAATTTCTTAACTTTATCTAAATGGGCATGTCTTCATTGAGATTTTGTATTTAAAATCGCAATAATTTTAAGAACAGCAAAAGAAGTTGGTTTTTAGGAAAGTTGGTAAGTAAAATTGGTTACTTATATATATTAAAATATCAAAATGAGAAACCACTAAAGTCCATCGGCATTAAATATTTTCAGGACAACTAACAAAAGTCAAAAATACGAAAGTCTGAAATACGTATTTACTTTCCTAATTAATCAAACAGTGTCCAAATAAGTCCATAATTATTCTAATACATCAGAATGATTATGAGAGCTCTATTACAATATTTAAATTTTAATAGTCGACTTGTCTCATTTGTCTACTTTTCTTGACGAGTAAACGACTCTTCTTCAAAACTTAAAAAGTCTGTTCTAGAACTTTATGTTTGGTCTTTGAAAAGTTTCAGTTTTCGACACCAATTTTTAGGAAGCATCTGTTTTTGGTAAGGCTTGTGTCATAATGATGGTACATGAGTAGGTAACATTGTTGATGTAGAATATCTAATGTACGCTTCGAGTGGTCTAAAAAAGTCTTATAAAACTTCCTGTCTAGGTTTGTAAAAAGTGAAATTTAAAATCATATAAAGAAAATTTTAAGTCATTTGTAACCTTTTCGCCGAAAACACACTAGCAGATGGCTTGCTTAGCATCCTAGATCTAGAACCTACCGAGTCGCCTGGCATTAGGCGCCATGTGCAGTTTTGCCGGTCTAAACATTTTAGATCGTTCGATTAATTGCGCTACTCACCAAGTGAGTCGCAAGGCTCTTGTCGTTAAGCAACTGTAAAGATCTAAATTGCCATTTTGACTCTGAAAATGACAAAATGTAAGTAAAATTTCAAAATTTTAAAAAACCCCGACACATTTAACAAGCGAAAAAGCCCCGATGCAAACAGTAAAACGCCCATAAATTTTGAACGGCTGAACCGATTTTATTCAAACATCGCTAAGAACACTTTCGACAAAAGCATCTTTCAAACAAAACCAACTAAATCAAAATCAGTTTATCCATTTAGGAGCTATGATGCCACAGACAGACACACAGATACACAGCAACACACGTAAAACTTATAACACCCCTCTTTTTCCGGCGGGGGTTAAAAATGCCTCATTTCATAAAATAATTCAATGACCCATTCTATCCCATCTATATCTCTATATCTGATAGCATAATTTTCAATGAAGCCTAGTCAATTTTTATTTCATAAAAAAGGTTAAGCGGTGTACCTTAGTAAACGTTTTGCCCCATACGACGTCACGAATGTACCCCTTTTTGCCCGATGATCAAATATTTAAATGATGTTTGCTCGACCAATGCATGCACGCCCTAATACGAATATGAATTTAGGCGAGAGCCGAAAAAACTCGAACGAGTGAATAATTCATTGAATTGGGAAAGTAAAAGCGCTCTTCGTTGGAGTAGAAAGCGCGTCTGTCTGTCCATCTGTCACTTACTTATGACATTAGAGTTGCCAGCCAAAAAATTACGCACAAACAAACGGAAAAAAACTTCTTATTCTCGTTCTTCATGTAGATGTACTCACATCGAGAAATGTTTGGTTAGGGATTTTAGATCTCGATTATGCCAAAATAGCTGCTTTAGAAATGGCCACAAATAGGGTAGTATTGAATTTTTTGGTTTCTTAATTCTTTATTGTACACCAAAAACAATATTCAAAACAATGTGATAATAAAGTACATGTACAAAGGCGAGCTTAACTCAATGTTGTGTTCTCTTACAGCAAACCCTAGAGAGTGACAGAGAATGATGACATAAGAGGGTAGGATCTTGTGTACAATTTTAAAATAACATAATTATAATCATAAAAATAAACATAAATAAATATATATATACAATTGGTTGTTATAACATTGCGTTAAAAGGAAATGCTATTTAATTTTCCTCTTGAAAACATCGAGAGAAGGGCTATCGCGTAGGGAGTGTGGGAGAGAATTGCAGAGGTGCACTGCCGTTACAGAGAAGGAGCCATCATAACGGCTGGAAGTGTGACGCGGAGGATTTGGTGTTGTTTAGCCTTATATCAAGGTAAAACGTTCAGGTGCGTAGTACTCATAACCAGTGTGAGTGTATGACCATATGTGTGAAGAACGTAAACGAAACAGTAGAAGCATGTAAGGGTCGTAGCGGGTACACAACATTACGTTCTATAGTTTCTACCTCCATATGAAAAAAAAACTGGCCAAGTGCGAGTCGGACTCGCGCACGAAGGGTTCCGTACCATTATCGCAAAAAAACGACAAAAAATGTAAAACGTTTGTTTTATGGGAGACCCACTTAAATATTTATTTTATTCTGTTTTTAGCATTGGTTGTTATAGCGGCAACAGAAATAAATCATCTGTGAAAATTTCAACTGTCTAGCTATCACCGTTAATGAGTTACAGCCTGGTGACAAACGGACAGACATACGGATAGTAGAGTCTTAGTAATAGGGTCCCGTTTTTACCCTTTGGGTACGGAACCCTAAAAAGCGTGAGTTCTTGTATGTACAGGCAATGTAGAATTAAATAAAAATTAATAAGGTTGACAATTTTCACAGCTCTAAATATAAAACTGGTAAAACTTTCACGACTTTTTTCTAGTGGCAACACTCCCCAGAAAAAAGAACTGAATTCAAATAAAGAAGTCACATTTCAAAACATACATTCTATTTCCATCCAACTACCTTCAAACAACCAATAACTATTCCTTCCAACACAACCTAAGCGACAGCAAATTAAATACAAAGAATATTGGTCGTAATGACCCCCCGAAGTCTGCGAGACCCACGCCCCTTCCATGTCGGGCCACGTAATGGGATATCTAAAACTTATCCTGTACGAACCTATTACGTATTGACAGGCTTTGGTTTAGAGTCGTTTAGTACTCTATTTACCCGACTGCCGAAGGAGGGTAATGTGTTTAACAGTCTATGTATGTATGTAAGTATGTATGTAAGTATGTATGTATGTTTGTTCCTATATGGCGTTCCAGAGACCAAACGCGGTGGCCGAATTTGATGATTTATACGTCAATCGATTCGTCTTAACCCTGCGAGTGTCATAGGCTATTTTAAAATTTGACAATAGAAAAATGGCGGCTTTTGGGTGCCAAATTGTGGGGGCCCAATTTTTTTTTCTTCTAAATCCATCGTGTGGGGTATCAAAATAAAGGGTTTTAAGAGGTGATTTCAAAAATATAAATCACTTATATGTTAAAATGTATCTAATTCGAAAAAAAACTAACTAAAAAGTTATACATAAAAAAACTTATTCAAAAAAAAACTTTTTTGCAAAAAAATACTACCGACTTCCAAATAAAAAACTACAAAGTGAAAAATAACTTACTTTTGGAAGTCGGTGTCTTTCTTTTTTCCCATTTTTTGCGATATGGACACCGACTTCCAAAAGTAAGTTATTTTTCACTTTGTAGTTTTTTATTTGGAAGTCGGTAGTATTTTTTTGCAAAAAAGTTTTTTTTATTTTTCCCTTTTTAGTTGTACTTTCCTAAATAAAATAGGCAAGTTGTTTAGTAAGGTACCTATAACGCCAGAATAGATTACTCGAATAACATTAAACTTGAACATAACCGGTGAAATGAGAGATCTGCGTACCCCTGTATAGTGTACTGGCGTGATGTAATGTTATGAAATGGTATAAACAATAAACAGACATGCGATTGCAGCAATCCCGAATGATTTTCCGTTATTTATTGAAGAGTTCTGTTGTATATCTCCGAAGTTCTTCATCAGATCTTCACCAAATTAAAATGGGACCAATTTCGAAACATACTCTTTCAAACAAAAAAATAATTTTCAAAATCGGTCCACAATTGACGGAAATATCGGTGAACATACATAAAAAAAAAAAAAAAACATACAAGAAGTCGAACATAGAACCTCCTCCTTTTTGGTAAGTCGGTTAAAAAATCAAAAAACCCGACTGCTTCAAAAGCGAACTAAAAAGTCGGAAATATGTAAAAAATCATGCTGTGCAGGCGGAGGATACACCAGATTTTGATCAGCCAGCCCGCGAATATGTATCCTCCGACTGCATGATTTTTTCCTTATTGCCGACTTTTTAGTTCGCTTTTGAAGCAGTCGGGTTTTTTGATTTTTTGAATTAAGTTTTTTTTTGTAGTGTAATGCACAGGCCTCTTCTTGTAGGAAAAAGGGTTTTTAGGGTGCCGTACCCAAAGGGTAAAAACGGGACCCTATTACTGAGACTCCGCGATCCGTCTGTCTGTCCGTCTGTCACCATGAACCGTGATAGCTAGGCAGTTGAAATTTTCACAGATGATGTATTTCCGCTATAACAAAAAATACTAAAAAGAGAATAAAATAAACATTAAAGTTGGGCTCACATACAACAAACGTGATTTTTGTGCCGTTATTTGCGATAAAGGTACGGAACCCTTCGTGCGCGAGTCCGACTCGCACTTGGCCGGTTTTTTATTACACATGCTATGCTGATAGTGATTTTAGAAAAATCATGCTTTCGGATTCAATTTATAACTATGTTTTTGTTTAGAGGTCAAGTATAGGTGAGCTTTAGTATCGTGATCGTTAGACGAAACGTTGAGGTATGGTAGGTTTTGTCGCCGTATGCTGCAGCGGTGAGGAGGATTATAATTATGTTCAATGACTCATACCGCATGGCTGTGCGTTCCTATCAAGAGACTAAAACTTTAATCCACAGTCGAGTTAAGTCGACTTCACAATATCATACGTTCAAAAGTGTCCAGAAGATCCTTTGTGTGTATGTGACTAGCACAGTTTACAAGTAAATTTTATGCCCTAATCCAGCAAAGAAGATCTTTTTATTATAGGTACACTTTTGAGAGTTTCGTCCAAAAAAATTTCACTGACTGTGTTTGTAGCTTTTTAACGCTTTTGGCCATCATTATACTATCGTAGTGTAATAGGCGGTAAACGTACCTTCGCGAATATATATATTCATCGTCAGCCGGTACTGACTCTGGTTTATAGTCGGTTATTAGTAGGCAATTATGGACTGCTCCGTGAAAAGGGTAATGTATTTTTCGTTTAGTGTAGTACTGGTTTCATTGATAATATAGTCTTTCTTAGGTTTGGATTAAGTATTTCTTAGCTAAGAATTTTATTACAATATTGCTGATGCAATTTTTGTCTTGTCTTTGCTTTTGAACGAGAATGTTGAGTAGTTAATTAAGGAAGTTACCACAATGCTATAAGACAAAAGTTTGTGTAATAAAGGAAGTATTTTGTCCAGCTTTTGGACATACCAGGCTAATTAGATAGATAATAGAAAACAATAAAAGGCTTATTCAGCAGAGACTGAAAAAGAATATTGCTGCCCTCCTGACAATTCACTGCCGTTCGTTGCTTTTTATGATACCCATGGGACAATTGGTTCGGGATTGTTTGTTTGAAGAAAATCAAAAGGCCGAACGAACGCTATTTTTCGTCAGTAGGGACAATTTATTAAGTCTGTTGATAAACTAACCTAAATGAATCGAACCATTTATTAAAATTATCGTACTCAACACTTCTCTTGATCCTACTCTCAAGCTCATGAAGGAGAGGCGTGAGATAATCCTGCAGTGCTAAATAGACGGATCTTAAAGTCGTTGAAAAGCGACATCCGTCGCTTTAATAGCGAAAGTATTATATACGTGATTGAGCGGCATAAGGGCTCCAAGGTCTTTCCAAGAGATCTGACTATTGGGCAGAGCCAGCTCACGAAACTGAAGACCGACCGATGGCGGGATCGTATCCGCCAAATTGAAGCTTCTGAGGGACATCGAGAGATTCTATGAGCAGTTGTACACGTCAACCAGTAAACCGTTCGCGAATCTAGCAAATGACCCTAGAGCTAGTTTGACCGTTGGGTCAAACTAGCTCTAGGGTCATTTGCTAGATATGGAATGCCGGAATGTCTTCATCCTGTAAGAAAATAGGATGGAGAACAACTAGGCACCGGGTGATGACTGAATTACGGCCGAACTCCTGAAGGCATGTGGAAAACCAGTACTTAAGGCCCTTCAAAAGCTGTTTGACTCTGTCATACTTAAGAGGAAAATGCCACAGGCATGGTGCTAGGGTGTGGTGGTAGTCTTTTTCAAGAAGGGTGACAATGCCTTGCTGAAGAACTATAGGCCCATCTCACTTCTTAGTCAAGTCTACAAGCTGTTTTCAAGAGTCGTCACGAATCGTCTCGCGCGCAGGCTTGATGATTTCCAGCCTCCAGAACAAGCCAGATTCCGTAAAGGCTTCAGCACCGTAGACTACACACATGAGCTGCAGCAGGTTATACAGAAACCGAAGAGTACAAATTGCATCTCTGCTAAGCGTTTGTGGACTACGAGAAAGCCTTAGATTCGATCGAAACTTGTGCTGTACTGCAGTCTCTCCAACGGTGCCAAATCGCCTACCGATACATCGATGTGTTCAAGTGTTTGTACAAAAACGGCACCATGTCAGTTCGACTTCAGGATCAGACCTTGGAACCTATCCTTTAGTCTGCAGCGAGGTGTAGGACAGGGAGACGTCGAGACCTGGTGAAGGTTGCGGGGATCCGCTGGATACGAGATGCACGGGACTGATCAATGTGGCGATGTTTGGCGAGGCCTATGTCCAGCAGTCAACGTCTTTTGACTGATATGATGATGATAGGTCTGCACTGATCATCCCAATTTATTTTGGTATCGAATGTTTTCTTCTTCCAATCATCTGAGTAGTCATCTATTTTGTAGCCACATTCATACTCAGCACTTTCATTACGACATCTTCGTCATTCTTCTGCATAATATCCATACCATGCCTACCGATTTAAACACAAATTTGCAGAAAACGGAACTTACAGACTTCTTCTTTCATTTTGACATATTCCCTTTTTGAAATAATTATTTAACTTTTGCTTTAACCGGTCATCTGTCCATCAGACCGAATGTTAATAAATGGACAGTTGAAGGTTTAATTTATATTTCCATCAATAAAGCCTGCTATCATGTGTATGTTAGCATAAAGAATATAAACTGTTTTCAGCACATTGATATGAATTTGCACAAACCTATCTAGTCTGTAAAGCTTCAATTAGTATGCGTGTACGTTCAACACTTTCAGTATGGTAAACTAAATCAAACGAATTCATATCGAATGCATTTTGTTTATACAATGTTTGATGATAAACAATTTTTAATAGATTTTGCAAACATCGGAAGTGCGTTATTTAGATTTGTAAATATTTTGGTAAAAAGTGTTGTATTTGACCAATATTGTTATCGGTTTTCTACCCCGGACGGAAAAAGAGGGGTTTGATAAGTTTGACGTGTGTCCTGTGAGTTTGTGTATTTGTCGGTTCAACCGTTTAAAATATGGGCGTTTTACTGTTTGAATCGGGTTGTTTTCGCAAGATATCGTGTCATAATTACGTGTTCAATAGATTGTCGATAAAAGAGTGTCTACTACTACATACATTATGTAGCACGAAATAAAAAGTATCACGGGTTTTGAATTTTTACTTGTTAAGACGACGACAGTCGCCAACGACCTTGAGGGAACAAAAAGCGCACTCGTTTCACACCCGAACGACCCATAAATTTTTGTGTTTTGTACTTATTTTATTATTTATTTATTATATTCTTTATTGAACACCAAAAAATATATATACAGGACAAAAAACATAAAAACAAGTGTACAATGGGCGGTCTTATCGCACAGGGCAATCTCAATCTCAATTATTATATGATTTCAAAAAAAAACCTTCGATCAAAATGTAGGTAATTAAATTGTCTTTGAGATGGTGAAAATTTCTTTAAAATACGCCCGGCGGTTTTTGTGTGATTGTCATTTAGCTGTCCGTGTTAGATCTAACTTTACAAATTAATTGCACTGTGTTATACAAATACAATTCAAAATGATAGATCAATTTTTTAAGAAAATGGTCTTATGTAACATACTTATTTTCTAAAAAAATAGGACTAGCCGTTTAGACGTGATTCTCATTTTAAAATCAGCTACTGAGGGGTATCTGCGCCTTAAGGACCATCAATCGATCTGACTAACCTTTTCTCAACTAGGGTCGACTTCCAGTCAAAGCAAGTGCAGCTGAGTACTTGTATTTTACAAGCACCATGCCTGTCTGACCTCCGCAGCCCAGTAACTGCGTAATACGATACCTCTTCGCAATACTAGTTTTTCAGGACTCTTCTGCTTGTTTCTGTAACTGTATCATGTTACTAGCGGTCGGCCCGACACGTTTTCCTCTTATATTCTGCAGGTAGGCCAATGTAAAATATGCTTATTCATCAATATTAATAGTTGACTCGCCAACGCACCACCGCACAGGCCGATAGTCCGATAACGACTGTTAATATGAGGGGCACAATTAAGCCTGATAATATTTGCGTCTTAATAGCTCGTGTAAAGGATAATACTTCTCAAAACTCCTTTTTCTTTCATGAATATCATTCCTCACACAAGCCGACCATCTTTTCTTTACTTTTACTTTTATCTGATTACTCAACAAACGTTAATTTTGGTCATCAACTTTGTAATAAAATTTGTTTTTTTTTTTTTTTTTCTATCGCTATTAAATGGATTAACTATATCAATTGCGATTACTTAGTACGTGGCAAATAAACTCTAAAAGCATATTTCAAATTGATATTACAGACCACCTCCATTTTAAACCATCTCATCCATCACTATCCAATGAGATATGAAAATTGAACTTACGGCAAAAAAAACTTAAAGGTAGGCATGTCGTTTATCGTCGGTCCATTTAGATCGACATTTAATCGAATAGATAGATTGATTCCTGTAATAATCATTATATTGTAATACGTGTCCGGTAACTTTTCACTTTACCCATGTCCATTTTGGAGAATTCATTGATCAATTATAGGTAATACCCCTTAATTGTGCGCTACTTCCTATGGCTCCCGATCCATAGAGTATACAAACCATAGACAGCATTGTCAAAACTTTGCATACAAACCAAGCTTGCCAGTGAGTGTCATCGTTTATTATAGATTTAAATAGTAAAGATAAGGTCGTCCGGAGAAACACGGTATTTTACGGTATTTCAATATAGCCGGAGGCATGCCTTCTATCTAGTGTCACAATATGGTTTAATTGTCATCTATACTATATATTTATATTAATAGGTGGCAATGCTGCCAGCCTTCTGGGCACTTTTCCTTTTGACAGCGATGTGGACGAATTTTTTGACGCCCCGTAAATGTACATTTCTTTATTCTTATTTTATTTCTAATATTAGTTTATAAAAAATACTGTACTTATGTGTTATATTATGTAAATAAAATTACCTTCCAGACTTTATATTAATACTATAAAGAGGAAAAATTTGTATTTTTATATTTTTGTATGTATCGAATAAACTTAAAAACTACTGGACCGATTTCAAAAATTCTTGTACAGTTAGGAAGCTACACTATCCCCGGGTGACATAGGCTACTTTTTATCCCTGTATCTCTGTATTATATCCCTATCCCTGTATACCATGGGAACAGGAACTACGCCGGTGAAACCGCGAGGTGTCCGCTAGTAATTCATACTTCGATTTGAGTAGGTATATTTTACAGGAGACAGAAAAAACTGATTGTTTCTACGATGCCGCGTAGGTCCGCCTTGTCATAAATATAAGTCAGTACTTAATAGCACTCAAAGAAATTGACAACCCGGGACAATTCTGACTATGGCCATAGATGACAGACGAAACTTGTGCTCACCGCCAAATGTTTTAGCGCAGCCAGTTTTTTTATTGCTATGGTGCCTCTAGTCGCTGTCCGTGCGGCGTTCCGTACTCTGTGCTCCCGTCCCATAAATAATAACCCGTTATTAAGAGCAATTATTTTAATATAAACCTTTTATGAAATATCTGTTTGAAGTTGTTTGTTAGTAATTTTGTAATTATCTTTAGGTTAAAATTGGATAAAATTTTAGTGTTGTCATCATCGTTTATCTATGAAAAAAAAAACAAAAAAAAAGTTTGATAAATAACATAGCTATAGCCCCACTGTTTTGGGATTGGCTCCCAGTATAACCAGATGCAGGTGAATACCAATATTTTATTTATTTAAAATATTGTAGTACATGATGATAGTTTACAGATTTTTTCTGATTCGTCGTAATTTTTACCTTGTAGGAGTGGGTAAACAGCATTTTTACATTTATAATATGAAAGGCCTTATATTGGACACTTGTTTATCTTATTATAGAGAAGTTGGAAGTAAAAAAATCATCTAGAAAAGGATGATCGTTTTCGTGGGAGTGTGCATTTTAAGTCTTTTCGTCGTTTTGTTATTTTTTTGTACGGGGTTTGCCAGTGTTGTAATAGTATTACTTGTAGAATAAAATGTTGTCATAAGTTGACAACTTCCCAGTGACTGTACAATTCATTGGTAAGGCACATAAAATGTCGAAACCTTTAAAATTGTCCAATGAACGTATTTTGCATGGAGTGACTGTCAATCAGACTAACACAAAGAGTATGGTGTTAATGAAAGAAAAAAGAAGAAGAAACAGACTGTGACACTTCTAACTATCCAGTACCTAAATACTTCTAAAACAAAACAACGAAAACCAAAAGTTATCGACTTACTTACCAAAAAATTATAGGAGAGACGCCACAAATGTGTACCTTAAACCTTTTGTGGCAATAGATTCCACAAATGTGTACCATAACACATTTGTGGCATCTGTTAAATAGGGAAACTAGAAATTTTGCCAAAACCGAATTCGGTATTATTGTTAGATATAATGAACGAGGTCGCATGGAGCAGCTTGGTTTTATAGTTACCAATATCTGTAGCTTTTAGTTTCTTTTTCTGTAAACAAATTGAAAACTTTTTTTTTGTGAATTGGTTTTGCAATTGCCCACTTCTTTTTTGAAGATAAGCACGCCACAGTAGTCCCAACCACTGCCGCTCCTGAAAGCCAGAATCAACAATGAAAACCACAACAAAAGTACCGAGGTGAAAAAGCTTGATGAGCCTCTGAAAAACAGTTTTACTGTATTGGATCCCGAACAGAATTGATCAGAAAAGAAAAACGAGGGTTTAAGGAAAAAATCATCATCATAATAAGCCTACTAATGTTCCCACAGGCCTGTGTCCCAGCAGTGGCCTTAATCCACCACGCCGGCCCAGTGCGGGTTGGTGGATGTCACATATCTTCGAATTTTTAGTTCTTGGACATGCCGATTTCCTCACGATGTTTTCTTTCACCGTTTTTAAAGTAGTGCTGATGAAATAATTTACAAAAAGTATAGCGCCTGCCTTTGCTCGAACCCACGACCTAACACGTAAGTCAGGGCCGTTACCCGTGGGCCACCACTGCTCAAAAAGGAAAAATACGACATTTTAAAGTTGATTTGGTTAAATTTGAAGTTCAGCCAGACTTAGGTACTACATATATTCATAACACAATAAAAAACACTATCCTAGCATCCTAGGTCATAAGATGAAGTAGGTTTCAAACCTAAACTGCCACCAAGTTCTAGAATACACTATATAGGTCACCTTAGTGTTTGCGGTAACTATCCGTGACTTGACTGCACTTGGACTAACTTTGAGGATATCATTGGTTTGAAACCGTCTACGTTGCGGTGTTTAATTGAAACTAAGTAAGCCTGAACTTAATTCCCTTACGATCACGCTGAGCAACGTGTGGAGAGGTTGTTATCCAGTTTTGGGCTACTGTGAGTTTCACTGTTTATAAAATGCTGTAATATTAGTGGCAGCTTAATTGCACTCCTTGACTTAAAGATAAAGTGGCATTCTTTCAGTGATAATGATTTGCAAAGGTCTATAATGTTTCTATCAAACCCATACGTGTGGGGTATCTATGGAAAGGTCTTCAAAAATGATATTGAGGTTTCTAATATATTTTTTTTCTATACTGAATAGTTTGCGCGAGAGACACTTACAAAGTGGTAAAATGTGTGTCCCCCCCCTGTAACTTCTAAAATAAGAGAATGATAAAACTAAAAAAAAAATATGATGTACATTACCATGTAAACTACCACCGAAACTTGGTTTGAACGAGATCTAGTAAGTAGTTTTTTTTTAATACGGCATAAATCGTAAACCGCAATTTACCAAGTACGGAACCCTTCGTGCGCGAGTCCGACTCGCACTTGGCCGGTTTTTTATATTATAATAGACAGCCGGGCCTTGGAAGTAAAAAAATCTTCTAGAAAAGGATGATCGTGTTCGTGGGAGTGTGCATATTAAGTCTTTTCGTCGTTTTTGTTAATTTTTTTGTAAGGGGTTTGTGTGTTTGTGTGTTGTAGAATAAAATGTTGTCATAAGTTGACAACTCCCCAGTGACTGTACAATTAATTGGAAGGGCACATAAAATGTCGAAATGAAAGATAATGATTTGCAAAGGTCTATAATGTTTGGATATTGACCACGTAACATTTTGGTAGCTCCTGTCAAACCCACACTTTTTGATTTTTCTTCTTTTCGACAGTCGTCACTTTGTCTAAAGATCTCAATGATGAATCAAAAAGTTGATGACTCTATTATACTTACTTTTTCTCTCTCTTTACCAGGGTTACCGACATAGCCCGAAGAATTGCCAAACTTAAGTGGCAGTGGGCAGGGCACATTGCTCGCAGAACGGATGGCCGATGGGCAGAAAAGTTCTGGAGTGGCGACCGCGAATCGAAAGACGTTGCGTTGGAAGGCCCCCCACCCGGTGGACCGATGATCTGGTGAAGGTTCCGGGTTGATCCACTCGATGCGGGACGCACGGGACCGGTCGATGTGGCGACGCTTGCCTATGTCCAGCAATGGACGTCTTTGGGCTGATATGATGATGATGAGTTTCAAGAACATTTCAAAAGATATATCTTTATCTAAATAACTCATTTTTTTTTTTGTTTTTTTTTTTTTTTTTTTTTTAAAACCTTGCCCCACACTAGGAGTTTCTTCCTGTATCGTGGGTGCGTTTACAAACATATAAACTCACATACACAACACCCAGAGCCGGAACAACTATCTGTAGGTCATACAAATACTTGTTCCGTTAATACTAGAGGTCAGCCTTGTTAATATATATCAACCAATAATAAGCTAACCTAATACCAATTCTAGCAAATACCAAGTATCAACTGTGCCAACATTGTCGAATTTACATAAACAACGAAACCAAACCTGAATACCAATCGAGCAGCGACTAGAGACAATTGAGTCCAAGAAAGAATCTCAATTGGCGGCACTCAATCGAACAAAAAAGTGTAGTCCTCTTATAAAAGAAAATAAACAACTATTTTCAATTGGCATACTTCTTCAGAGCTAGTTTCAGGAAAACAAAAGTTGCTTGCTACCATGTACACAATTGCAATGAACTGCATTTATCCGAGCGAAAAATTGGGCTACTGCCAATTTAATTTTTCAATTCCCATCGTATGGTACAATACAACTGGTGTATATTAGGCTGCGTTTTCATTAAAAGTGGGCCCATATGGCGCTGTGAAACTACTGCGAGAGATTAGTGAAATTTCTTGTCGAGTTTTATATTGCTGCGGGCGTGATGCCGAAGCTGTTGATATTTTGCCAAGATTGTAAGAGGAACACCAGAAGTTTTCCAAAGTTTGATATTGGAGGATATTAACTGAAGAGCATAATTAAAAGTAGTGTATTGCAATATTGTACAGGACTAACCTGGGTACTTAAAATAAGTAAACAAATCAAGGTTCTTATACATTTTCCTCTTCATGTACGAAATCACAACATTCAATTCATAAATAAATAAATATTATCTTATATCAATGCCTCTACACTTTTCCAAAAGAAAGTAAAACAGTAAAACTTTAATTCAAGAACTTCGAACAATTCGTTTCACTCTATTTATTTTTAGTGTTCCGTACCGACACTAAAGAAATGGGAGCCAATTCAATAAAATCAACTCGGCGAGGCTTTAATAGGCTTGTGGACTCTGAACAGTAAGTTTTTAACACAGATTTAGAAAAGGATTATTGTACACATGCTTGGATTTATAAAAGTTTAGAAAAACTGTTTTTTTTTATAAAAGGTAAATTTGGAGAAGTTGAGGATTACAAGTTTTTAAGCTGACATCATCATTAGTTTACTGTTTGTTGCGAGTTTCCGATATTTCATATAACAGTAAACATGGTAGATATTCCGTTTCTAATGTTAATGTTAGTGTTAGTGACCATGACAGTTTAAATACATATATAGTAGTACATGGTAAATAGCCCGAAACAAATATTAATTCTAATTTGAGGATTATTGATCCGTCAAACATCCAGTGCGTGTGTGATGCTCCTGTTCAGATAATGTTCCATTTTCTGGAGTGCTTCAAATGTCCGTTTACCTGCTCCCTGGATGACATGAACGAATCCATAAACACTGCAATAGACTGCCACTGAGTGTGCTGCGACTGAGTAGGCTTTCAAGCCGTTAGGCCTCCGGGCATACAACTCAAATGTAGATAAAACAATTACCAACGTAGGTTCTTAACTAAATAAAATGATACTGGCATCATAAAAGTCCTCCTTAACTCCGCAAAGAACTAAGTTTTAAAACAAGAACGATGGTTTAATACTTTTATTACCGCATTCTGTGTCCTGGGTTTTGTAATGTCTTTTAAAATTATGAATAGACTTCGCGTTTTTCTGCGTAACTTATTTCCAACTTACATTCTATTTTCACTAAAAAGATATGTACTTTTAAAGAAAAAAATAAAAGTATATTTTCTTCTTTAATTGTTATTTTATCATCTGTTCTTATATAATTTTAAGTCATCTTTCCAGTTTGGAGCTATGAAACTAATCTAGACCAAACCAGCACATGGCTGCCGGACGACCCGGGCATGGCACTCTCGGTCCCCCTGTGACGGGTCAGGTCAGAGGCCCCGCCACCTACCACTATCCGGCCGGGAATAGGGACCTCCCCTGCGACCCACCGCGTCCGCCATAAGACTGTGGCGACGCCGCCGTCCAGACCGCGGAAGATAGGGACAGCGACGCAATACCGGCAATCTTCTCTCGCCGCGGCCCCAGCCGCGGCCTCAGCCGCGATATCGTATGGGAGGCCATACGACATCGCGGTCCGCCTCAGTTGCGATGTCGCTTACCTAGCGGTACCACTACCTACTTGATGGCCGCTACGTAGTGGGCTTAATCAAGTACTAGACAGTCAATGTAGAAAAATACATTGTAACATTTTGTCCCAAGGGATAACTGAAGATACCTTCAATATGAAACAGAAAATCTTCCTTCAATCAATCAATTCTTACTATCAAAACTCAATAAAGTCGTAGCTTTACCAAACTTATCGGACAATTTCAATGCAGCATGTTTATCACAGCCACTCTTCATCGCCAAGTAAATTGGAAGCGTGTGTTTGACGCCAACGGAGTTCATTGGCGTTCGCTTAACTAATTTGTGTAATGACTAAACATATTCAATTATTTAATTTAATTAGTTTTGCTGTTTGTATGTTTGTATGGGACAAGTGCACTTGTGATTTTGGAACAATGCCGTAATTCCATGTTACTTGGAAAAAAGAGTTGGGACCATAAGCTTTCATTCGCGAAATGGTATCTATGTATATTTTTACCGACTTAAAAAAAAATCGGTAATTAATTTGACACGTTTGTATGTAATATTGTTGAAATTGGCTAATATTCACATAAGTTACTCTAATTGGGCTTCTTAACATGTTTTCGTAAGTGTATGTATGATTTGTTGCATTTCTCAGAAACTTTTTTATTGGATTAGGTATCTCTCAACTTAGGGAATAATGCAAGTTTTATCCAAATGGGTTCATCAGTTTTCAAGGTATGGAACATATAACCGAACTCCTTAGCGACAAACAGCACGAAAGTGTAAATTTAGTTATTATGGGTGTTTTGTCTATCTACTGGTAGTAAGTACCCTTAATAACTCAATTTTTCACTATCATAGAAAATATATCCTAATATCTGTAAAGTTTTTATTTCTCTCTTTTGAACTTCCTCACTTTTTCAGTGATAGTATACTAAAATTAAAAGGAGAGAAATAAAAACTATTCACAAAAAAATAAACCGGCTTCGAAAGCAAAATAATAAAAAGTGCAAAATAACTTTCGTTTCGGAAGTCGGTGTCGAAAAACTATAAAAAATTAAGTACCAAAGACACCAGCTTCCGAAACGAAATTTATTTTCCGCTTTTTAGTGTTTTGCTTTTGAAGTCGGTTTATTTTTGTGTAAAAATCTTTTTATTGTATTCATGGATCAACAAAACTATGGCTTATAAGTAAATGAATGAAACGTTTCTTAAAATATATATTAAGAAATCGCTCTCCAGCAACATATACAGACATACTTTGTTATTATGGATAGCATAGCATACAGTATAATTCATGTGGTTTAAGACTTTTAAGTAAAGGTTTAAAACTTACTAGATCATCTATAACTTATCAGCCCGCTCCGCTATTCCACTTTTTTTTAATTTAAAATAAAAGGTATATTTTTTCGTTTCTCGCGGGTATCCAACTTAGAGCAAATGGTTAATTATAGAAACCTAATCATTGCCAGCAACAGGCCTTTTCTTGGAATTCCAGTCCTTCTATTACGTGACTTACTTTACTTAACTTAATGTCCTTTAACCCCTAGATTGGGCAGAGGGCGTCCACAGATGTCCATCGCGATCGGTCTTGAGCTTCACGCTTCACCTCGCTCCATGTCATTCCGATACTCGTCGCTTCTGCCAACACTGTGCGACGCCAGGTTTAACGGGGACGGCCACGCTTTCGTTTCCCCCGGGGATTCCAGTCCAAAGCTTGTTTGGGTATGTGATCGGGACCCCTTCGGAGCGTGTGGCCAATCCATCTCCACTTGCGACGCTTGATCTGGCGGTCGATCGGGCTCTCGTGGCATTTCTCCAACAGCTCTACATTGGAGATGGTCTCGGGCCAGTAAACTCCGAGAATACGACGAAGACAGCGGTTGACGAAGACTTGTATTTGGCGTGAGATGTCCTTTGTGACCTTCCACGTTTCGCACCCGTAGAGCAGCACGGATTTGACATTGAACCCGAAGATTTTGAGTTTAATCCTTCGGGTCAGTTTCTATTACGTACACAGACATAAATCTAACTAGATAACGCAACTCCCTCCATCTGTATGAAAACTAATCGTGACACTTTTTCACACAAAACTTAAAATCAAATTTACTTACCAATAAAAGAAAACATTTACAATGCCTCTGCCAAATTTTTGCATACAGTCTTTGCAGCTCAATATGGCATAACACCGGTGCCGATAATGATAAATGAAAAGCTTAAATTACGATCGTTTATCGTAACTTTACTCAGTTTTTTGGCACGCGAAGTACATACAATCGCGTCATCTAGTTAGATTTATGTCTGTGGTTACGCCCTATAAAGGCATGCCTTTATTCTATGCTTTGCATTCAGCAATATATTCTCGTAAAATATCAGACTTTATGTATACTATGAAGAAAGTCTTTCAAAGAAATGAAAAGGTCTACATAGAGTAAATGGAGGTTGGTTTTGATTCAGCGAATCAACTGACATCTGTACTCAAGAGGGTTCGATATCTAAATCATTGCAAATAAATGCCTACTTATGATAGACAAGTGGATTGCCTGGCAATCTTTGATCTCGTATTTTAAGGCTGTGTAGGTAATATCTCTGTATACATAGCAATAGTTGCCTCCAGCATAAGAAGCATACTGAACATTTAGATGGTCAGATCGTGTAAGAAACACAAACGTCCTAAGACGAGCAAAGGTCCTTGGTATAGAGGCCTACCTGATGAGACATCAGCTTAGATGGTGTGGGCATGTCTCCAGGCTGCAGGAACAAAGGCTAGCTATGCGTATATTCTATTCTGAACTGCAGGAAGGGAAACAGGGGCGTAGCGGGCAGTTCCTGCGCTTCAAGGATGTAGACACATGAAGAGAAGCGACATTGACCCCACACATTGGGAGAATCAAACATAAAATTCGCCCGAGTGAAGACGTCGTTTGCAGCGGCAGGTGCAGGCCTTTGAGGATAGAAGGAGGTCAGAATTGAACCAGAAACGCGACGACCTTAAAGCTAGACCACCAACAGCAACTATTTATCGCGTCGTCAACGGTGTTCTGACGTGTCCGCTTTGTGCTCGGAGTTTTCCAGCCAAGGGTGGATATGCAAGTCACATGAGAGCACATAACAGAGCAGCAAATCTGAGCTCTCAACCACCTTGAGTAGCAAATGAATGCGGTCGCTGTGACCAAAACCGGCTAGATACCATTATTATCATCATCTCTCCTTACATAAATTATTCGAAATGAATCCAAAACAATCACAAGGAATGTAAAGCCGTCCAAATTTTCTTAGCAAAATATGACAGGAAAACGCCCCAAAAAATTCCTCGTCGAATGTATTTTTCATAACCGAATGAAAATTATGGGTTCTTAACGCCATCTTACCCCATCTGTCCGTGATCCGTAGCTAAGAATAACCAAGTCGCATAGTCAGCGACACCACTGCAATCAATCATCCGCCAACATCCAAGTGGCTGTTCACAGATAATGCAAACTTGATTCACTGCGTACTTCACTACAGTGGTGGTTCCACAGAGCACTGAGACGCCTCGTCGGCTAGTGTTACAGACGGCATTGTCACAACAATCGATGCTTGTCTGTGGGTGGCACTGTTTACTCATAGAAATTCACGGACCGTGTCTATTCACACTACGGCTATGACCACCAAACCTTCTTTTCAGCGCACATTGCGTGTGCACGAATATACTCGTAATTACATAGTAAGTAGTAACTAGCTTCTGCCTGCAGCTTCGCGCTCGTGAATATCGGAAATATCCCAAGGAAAGTAAAGTCTAACCTATGTAATTGGAAGCTCACGCATGATGGGTAGAGTGGCGGTAGGCTCTCTTCCACCGATCTTATTCAATGGTTCCGTTATTCCCTAGCGTGAAAGATCTTTTGCATCTTGACTCGACACTTAGCTGGCAAAGTCACGTATCAGTCAGAGAGCAAACGGTACTTTGCGATCCTTGTATCGTTTGAGGCGGTTTTTGTCTGTAAAGACGAAGACAATGCTTGTGCAGGCTTGTATTTTCCCAGTCATCGACTATGGGGACATGTGCTACTTTGACTTGAATGTGGTCTTGCTGGACAAACGAGGTAGGGTCTTGAACAACTGTATTAGATTTGGCAGAACTGTATAATGTACGCCTTTTTACCTTTGTGCATGAAGACGTAAAGTAAATAAATAAATATGTCCTAATTCAGAACTTGAAGAACTCGTGTTCCAAGTTTTTTCCTAATCCTTTCAGTGATTAAGACGTGAAAAGGTAACAGACAGACAGGGTTACTGTCGTATTTATAAATATAAGTACAAACTTATGGATGGGTCTCTTGCTGCCAAACCGGCGATTCCTTGCTCTGTGGGTGGTACACACACATCAATGATTGGTTACACGCACAGTGACGTCATTCCTACGATAGTATGCAAGTGTGAGTGATTCACAGTTGAGTTAAGGCTGGCGGTGTAAATGTTGATCGAGAAGACTTTTGTGGGGGACAAGTTCCCTCGATGTTTTTGCTCCCCCTTCTGTCCAAAGCAGATGAGGTTTAAGCAAATCGCCAGACAAATGATAGACGAGACAAATTGTTTGAAGTGCAACAGTGTTGTGGCTTAGCTAATTTATTTTTGTCGCGGCTTCCCTGTTATGATTAACTGTTAGGCTAATGATAGAATAATGCCTTTTAGAGCTTTTTAATATTAATTTACTGCCTCTAATAACGTACGCTTCAAGTTTTCTTAAGAGAATATCATAATCTACGTGGTCAAAGGCCTGTGTCATGTCACAAAATATGCCACATATAGGTATTCGTTTGTCGAAATTCTGAATAACATTATATATAAAGTCATATATGGCCATATTGATAGTTCTATGTTGTCTAAATCCTTTCTGTTCGTCACGTTATTTTTTTCAATGAATTTATTTAGTTCGTTATAAATGTATTTCTCAAATATTTTGGCAATCACAGGTATAAGTGCGATTGGCCGGTAATATTCCATTAATTCTCTATTCTCTTTCTTAAACATTGGCTTTATTATTGATGTTTATAAGGCATCGGGGAAGATGCCTGCGCTGATACTAAGGTTAATTAAATGACTTAAGTGACCACATATTTCCATTGACACGTGTTTGAGTATTTTTGTACTAATACCATCATATCCTACGCTACTTGTATTATTCAAGGTAATTATTATTTTATGTATTTCTAAAGGTAGGTTGCCAGGAACATTGCTTCAATACAACATTCAGGAACGCGGAGCCCTATGTAAAACATTTTACTCGACTATCCATCTCTACATAACCACGTCGCATTTATAATAAATTGCGTGCACTTATAATAAATTTTATCATATGCGAGCACCCGACTCTCCTCAAATGAATAATGCATACCGTTTGGCTTTTCATCGTATTCAAATGATATGAAGTTGTTATTTTTCTTTGGAATCTTGCCCTGGGACCGGACATTGTCTATATTAAACATTGCACTATTTATTGTTAGTATATTAAGTTATTTCTGGGGTTAGACTTGGCTAGTACCGATTTTTGAAGTTAATATTTTAGATGGAATATTCACATGTAGCCAGTAGGTACAGCTGAAGACCCGTGCACAGTGGAGAAGAAAGATAAGGAGGGTCAACCCCAAGTAAATGGGATAAGGTCGCGACAGAAGAAGAAGATGATATCATTTAAGTGTGTCATGTGTACGTCACCACATTTTTTTTTTGTTATTCGGCAAATCAACATTGATAAAGCCTCAACATGATTTTTCTATTATTTTCCACCCGTAGAGAAACGCCAAAAAGAAAAAAAGACACAAGTAACTTTTTATGACAGTAAACTTAAACTGTAGACAAAACATACAATTTGAAACAAAACCTCTGACAATGCTACAACAATATTTAAAAAATAAAATCTCTTTTATTATAAGGTCTAAGTTGAGTCCATCCTTCTCTCACCCAAGTGATGGGCCTTATAGAATTTTAAGGGATGTATAAAAATAAGTTACAAAGGTCACACGATAAACTGAAATCTGAATTCCAACGTCAGCCACGTTGGAGTTCAAAATTTAAAAAAATACAGAAAAGTGAAAAGCACTAGTGAAAAAAAGTGACACTTTCCGCAGTTTGGCTGCTTGGAAAACGCCCTTTTCGAGGACATGCATTGTAAAGATATTTATTAGACCATTTGTTAGATTAAAAATTGAGAATAAACATGTTTTACCAAAATTTTATACCATTGGTTAGCAATATAACGTGAGGCCATAAGACAATTTTCGTTTCACTGAAATCTAAAAATTAAAATTTATTTTCTATTGCCAAAGTAACACAGTGATTTAAATTATTTAAGAACTAGCTTTTTCCCGCGGCTTCGCACGCGTACCCTTCATGCTTCTCCTTACTATATTTTAACAGTATGTAGAGAAAAAGTAAAAAAATATTATGATAAAAATAATGTAATATGAAAGTACTACCAGACTATTTGATGAGCTAACACGTAAACACACTACATAGAACTGTCCATGGCAAAAGAAATTCTCCCTCAAATCAACACCAGCATACTTCCAAACCCAAACAACAACACAACACAAACAAACAAACATCCAAACTTTCATCCCCTATTTCACGCCCTTAGGGGTGGAATTTCCAAAAATCCTTTCTTAGTGCTCACCTACACTACCAAAGGAACCTTCATGCCAAGTCACTTTCTTCTTTTATATGTTTAGATAGATAGAAGATGATAATCTTCAGCCCAAACCCAAAATTCGAAGATCCGAATTTCAATCCCGACCGACTTTCATACAAACTTTCATCCCCTATTTCAGCCCCTTAGGGGTGGAATTCACAGAAATCCTTTCTTAGTGGATGCCTGCACAGTATAAAGTATCCATGTGCAAAATTTCAAGTCTCTAGACGATTTCATTATTCCTATGACTTCATCCCCCTTTTCACCCTCATGGGGGTGGAATTTTCAAAATCCCTGAGAATGGCGAAAATTATTTTTTAATCTTCGACCTAAACCCAAAATATGAAGATTCTGACTTTAAAACTGACGGATTTTCATACAAACTTTCATCCCCTATTTCACGCCCTTAGGGGTGGAATTTCCAAAAATCCTTTCTTAGTGCTCACCTACACCACCAAAGGAACCTACACGCCTAGTTTCATGATTGAAGCTTCAGCCGTTTGGGCTGTGCGTTGATGGTCAGTGAGTGAGTCAGTCAGTCACTTTCTTCTTTTATATGTTTATATATATATGTCGGGTTTAGTCAATAGTACGGACGTCAAAACAAATCGCAAGCACGCCATCTGGCGGCAAAGCAAGAACAACTACGCATTGGCGCGCTATTTCTAACCACTTGCGTGGTGGGGAACATAGAATATGGCAGTTGAGTTCTGACAGCCGTAGAGCTAACACGTCGTAGAATCAGTGTCGATCCGTAATATTAGTAAGCAAGATTGTAACCGAGTTGTGACTATTTAAATAAACCCAGTGTATCGAATAACTTCTGTGATTTCATTTGCACGATTGTACCCAACGACCTGCCCACACACGATGTCTTAACCTACGGGAATACTTCCTGACTTCCCGATGGTTTGCATCTATCGGCCAGCCTTGATGCGACATATAGATAGCTGGCGCTGCGGCTCTGTCTGCGTGAGATTCGAAGTAATTCCAAAGGCACCTGGATAAAAGTATTATATAAATCATTTTCATCCACATCAGTTCTTGCGTGATTGAAACACTATCATGCAAACTGACATCAATTTTATTTTTACAAACTGATTATTTGAGATTGTCTAGATTTCTCGTCCCTACTGTATTAGGCAGGATCTAAACAAAGCAAAGCCAACATTAACAACGTTATCTTAGTAATAAGAGCGTCTTTGTTTATGTTCTAGAATATTCTTTACGATGTTGGCAACTGCCCCGTGAAAATCGTGCAACTAGCGTGTTGATAGTGGTCAAGCGCGAGCCTATAAAGAATAAAAAATAAAACTGACTGACCAGTCAAACTAATGCATTGTTTGTGAACGTCAGATATTTGCCGTATCCTGTCCGGTTTCTGTATCTATACCAATATTATAAAGAGAAAATATTTTTTTGTTTGTTTGTACCGAATCGGCTCCGAAACTACTGGACCGATTTTAGAAAATCTTTCATTATGATAATATAACTTACGTCTATTCAATGTTAACTTCACGTTGTGTGCGGTGGCTAATTGGCGATGCGTTTCAAGCTCATGATTCACAAAATTTTCTTTGACAGTGTAGATCACTTGTATTAGTATATTATAATATTTAGTTCTTGGTACATGGTAATAAAAAAAAAGCATGATAGGCCCCAAAATACTACCCTGAGGAACACCATTTGTTATTATTATGTATCTTTATGTTTTTATGATTGCTAAGGACTTTTAGTGTTGAAATGATTGTTATATAAAATACCTATGTTTCCAAAAATCCTTTATTAATATAAAAACCAATTCTCCCAAATTTTGTTAAATCTCTGCTAATGGCATTAGTGACATAGTATATTTGCTACATCAAAACATTTGTAACTGTCTATGCAAAAGTATGATTAGCCAATATTGTTCCATTCCAAGTCTTCATATCAATCTTTTTCAAGGTTTGTCTGACCGTCAGGTATATCTTTACCAAAGCGATCTCTTCAAAAGGTGGGTTCATGAATATGATGAGGTCAGCTCGGGTTCTCACTATCAATGAGGAGTAGGTAAACGGTACTCGGGGCATGTTCTCTATATGCATTACTAGGTTTCTAAATGGACTCCTTCCCTAAAAAAAAACCAACTTTGCAATAAATTAAATCTATTATAAATCAAATAAGAATTAAGTCAGCTATTAATTAATCAATTAATGTAAAAGTGCTGAGATACAAATTTGGTGTAATATAAACTATATTCTATCACTAGCAAAATAATTAATGACTGTCATAAGTCACTTTTATTTATCTGTGCTGTTGCGTGTCCTATCATTGAACAAATAAGAACTTACCGGAGGAAAAGGACAAGACCAATTCCCTGTCAGTTGCTTTGCGTACATCTGACCAAAGAATGGATCTTTGTACAAAAAATCGCACAGTTTATACTCAAACTGTACCGGTACTGGTACATAGCGTCCGCTTATGTATTCATTTAACTGCCATTTCAGCTGAAAATGAAACAAAATAACAAACACTGTAGAAACTCTCGAATTTCTTAGGGATATAATTTATAATATAATATAATATAATTTATTCTTCAAAAAGTACAAAAGCGTTACAAGAAACAACAATGACATCTATGTTAGTGAGGTAAATGTACAGAGTAATTTTAATTTAAGACAACGACTCCCAAACTGAGACATGCTCGTATCTTGGGTAGTCGGCGGTCGGCCGTTTTAGATGTCGTATACATATCACCGTCTTATTTAGTGCTACAATATTACATATAACAATTTTACTCAAATTAGCAACTTTACAAAATAATGGTTTCATGCTAAATTATTATTATTCAAAATTCAAAGACTAAGTTTATTTTACTATTTCAATAAGTTTTTCAGATTCATCATAACTTAACAACTTCAACCAACTAGTTAATTTCTCTTTAAAATTATGCCTATTAAGTTTGTATAGTGAGATCTTTTTGTTAATTTCATTATAAAGCCTGGAACTCAACGCGTTGTACTGTCGCTGCGCGAAAGCTGTTCTACATTGCACAGAGGGACAAACAAGCGCACCACTTCGTTTTTTTAAACCTTCCTTATTTAGGGGAAGTAGTGAGTGTCGCCGGAGCAACGTGCGGAGAATAAACAGCTGTCGCACTGTCAACACCTTGCACTCCCTGTATAGGTCTGTGGTAGAATAGTCGCGCGGCTTACCATGCATGACCTTGAGAATAGACCTCTGTGCCCTCTCCAATTTCAAAAACAAAGTTTTGTAAGTTCCACCCCACGCAGGCACACAATAACCCAATATTGACTGACATAGTGCAAGATAGACTGTATTCAGCACCGTACGGTCGGCAGAGTGACGAAGATTTTTAAAAACGTACAGTAGTTTTCTGACACGTCCGGTGAGGGTCTCTACTTGTGGACGCCAGTCCAATCGTACATCAACTAAAACACCAAGATACCTTATAAAGGCAACATTGGATAACGGTGAACAATGACAAGGTGTTGTGGATCTGGCACAAGTGTGGGCAGTAAGTGATACAGTTTCTTCTGATGGCGTTGAGGTGTTGGGGAGATAAAATGTGTGGATCTAGATGTCTGACGAATGTCAACACTCTCGCTCCTTAGCGTGTTTTGAATGTAATCTGCATTTAATAGTCTATATTATGCAAGGGAACACAATTATATTTTACGAGATTTTATACAATTTTTATAGAAAAAAGTAAAATAAGACTGAAATTGAGTGAAGTGATTTTTATTAAATGACTATTATTTTTTATCTAATGAATGAGCTCAAAACTGGACACAGAGAATAACGAATGGTGAATTTCCAGCAATGTTGTTCCTTCAATGTTGAAAGCGCTTCTTACATCATCATTATATTATATGAACGGAATGAAAGCATGGCAGAAGAAAGCATAGATCCTAGTAGTGCATGACTCCAGGCTGCAATGATGATGATGATATTGTAATAAGAACCATACCGACAAGTTGTTCCCGTATCCAGAGGTGGCCATGTAATCAAAATCTATATAATAAGGACTGTTACGACTATGCCTTCTGAACGTAAACTTGATGTTGTGGATATGCTTGTCGCTCTTGATTATCGTCTCCAGTTTCTCGGGATATATTTCTGTGGACTATTTTATGAAATTAATATTCAATTTAAAAATCTTCAAATTAAAAGCCCACGTTCTCTTTCGTCAAAACAATTTATTTTTGTAATGTTCAGCGTAGGCCTTTTTTTGGTTTTGCCAAACAAATGGACATGACTATATACTCGTATCCTCCTATACACCGTTATATTTTGGTCGTTTCAATGCCGAGGAGGATCAATCCGGTACATTAAGCAGTATCGATTTGTAAAGATGATAAAAAAACAAAATATAAAACAAATTCCAAAGCAAAACACTAAAAAAGTGCAAAAAATTACTTTCGTTTCTGAAGCCGGTATTGCAAAATTATTAAATAAGACGTACCAAAGACACCGACTTCCACGGGATTAAAACGACCTAACGGTGGTAAAGATTATCAACCATCAAATTATATACATAAGAAGTAAAATAAAACAACAATATTTTAAACACTTACCGAAATAAAATGAATAATACAAAATATTAAAGATAAAAACTTCATCTTTTTAGAATCATTAACGTTCCAAAATGTTTTGCAGCAGGCAAACTGGTAGTGATTTATAATTCAAATAGAAACACAAAATCTATTTTAGTGACAGTTCATACATTAATGAAGTCATCATACTCATGCCATGATGCCACTGCAATTCACTATTATTATACATTTATTTGTCGGCAACAAAAGGCAGTGCATTTTTTTCATCGTATCAATAGGAAATCTAAAGCAAATTAATATCGAATTTGTAGGAGAGCAGCAAAAACCAATGACACAGGTAAGTATATAATTTACCCTTACACCTGCTAACTCAACCTGGACAGGACACCCCAAAAAACTCAATCAATTTGCTTAGCCTTTTCCCAAGTTCGTTGGGGTTAGTGTCCAGTAGTAGCTTTCCGAAACCTCTAGAAATTCTTTTTCTAGTATTTTCTGTAATGAAATTGTTAGAGACACATGAACCATCCATTTGTACTGCAATTATATTATTCAGCAATCATCATTACATCAAACTTCATGGTGCGTTTATCTTTACTACCATCAACCACAATTACCTGGTGACCCTTTCACTTTGATGAGTCAAAGCTTTATAAAATATATACTTATGCTATCGTCATCATTTCAGGTGATGCCCAAGGCTGAACATAGGCCTGCCCCAAGTGTCGCCACTTCGAACAATCCTATGTGTCTCGCATCCGGTGGATTTCTGTTCATCGGTCCACCTAGTGGGAGGCCTTTCAGCACTGCGACCTCCGGTACGCGGTCGTCACTACAGATTTTTAGGCCAAATCGAACATCCGTTCTTCGTGTAGTGTGCCCTGCCCACTGCCACTGAAATAGGGCAATTGTTTGGGTTATGTCATCCTCATGCGAATATGTTCTATAATTTAACTTAAACTATACTTTATTATAGCCATTATAGGCTTTACATAAACAAACAGCATATATTGTAACATAAACAGCCTACTAAGAGGTGTCATTTCAATCATGAATCCTTTTGTGAAACAGGTATGCTACTCTTCGTTCTGTATAGTGACGTCTCTCTCTCATAGTGGAATTATATATTGTAACATCATTGAGGCAGGCAGGCGAGACACGATTACGTAGACAGCAAAGATCGAAAGAATAAAAAAGAAAGAGCGAAGTTGATATCATCAAACACTTTCTTCTTGGTGCGTCGTATAAACTGACATCATCTGAAGATACAGACATAACTGGCGATGATTATAAATACTCGCCAATAAGGTCTAGCATTACCAGCTGCTGCTGCCTCGCTATATTTGACTGCGAGATCGTAGGTATAATCGTTTTGTTTCGTAGGCAAAGACAAATAATATCAAAACAACCAAAGCTAGTAAAACGTTTATTTAATTTTTCATCATGTTTACAAAAGTACAATAAAATATTTTCTATGGGTAATAGTTTAAAACCAGCCAAGTGCGAGTCGGACTCTCGCACGCGGGGTTCCGTACCATTATCGCAAAAAAACGGCAAAAAAATCACGTCTGTTGTATGGGAGCCCCACTTAAATTTTTTATTTGTTGTTATAGCGGCAATAGAGACAGTTTAAATTTTCACAGATGATGTATTTACATCATCTGTGAAAATTTAAACTGTCTAGCTATCACGGTTCCATGAGATACAGCCTGGTGACAGACAGACAGACGGACCGCAGAGTCTTAGTAATAGGGTCCCGTTTTTACCCTTTGGGTACGGAATCCTAAAAAATATCGTTAAAAATATCTAGGTAAAAGTTATACACTATAATTATAGAAGCATTGCACACGAGGACAATGTGAGGTCTTCCTAAAAGGGGTTATCAGTTTGATAACAAACAAAGCAAAGGCCTGTTTGCTCTGCAAAAGGCACGAGCATTAATCACGATGCTTTCACGCATTCAAGGTGGCAGTTCAGAGGCGGAGGAGGCTTGGCAATTTCAAACTTAAGAATTGAACTTTTATAGTTCAATCGTGTTCGGAGTGAAGATATTCTGATTGTGAGAAATAAGTATTTCTCTCGACAGAAGTAAATACTCGCCGGAGGGAACACGACCACGACAAATTAAACTAAAACGGTTTGGCATACATCATCAACGAATTTTGAACTTTATGGTTTCTATAGAATATTCTTGATGCTACATTGGTGTAATTGGTGCAAGGCAATATTTATTAGTTTACTGTTCCAGGGAGGAAACGAATAAATACAATATTTAAAGAATCACATTTAGGTAAGTTGAGACTGTAAAATATATTCACACAGTTTTTTTTTACACGATAAGACAACATTGACAAACCCTCTTATATATTTCTTCACATTATTTTTAACCATTCTGAAAACCAGCAAAATTCAAAGGTACAATATTTTTTTACGACAGTCAACTTAAACCGTACACAAAACATACAATTTGAAATAAAAAGTCTGACAATACTGCAAAAGAATATAACATTTAAATGCCCATTCATTCAAAGGTCTAAGGTGAGTCCATCCTTCTGTCACTCAAGTGATGGGCCACAAAGAGTTTTAAGGGGTGTATAAAATATAAAAATAAGTGACAAAGTAACCACGGCCCCTGCTGCACGATAAACTGAAATCGTCTCGGGCCGTTGAACCGAAACTCCTGATAGTGCACAAAACGGTTTCATAAAAATATATAGTTCTATCTTTTCATTACTGGCTTTTCGGACAGATGTTTATCATTTTCATTTAATGCTTTGGAGGTTTTACTTCTTAATTAAAGTAAGTTTTACGTAACAATTTAAAAAAGGCAAACAAAGTTTGTGTAATATATTAAATTCACCACCACAATGTTGCGTGTGAAATAAAATAGATCGCATTTGGTGATGTACTTGATAACATATTTATTATAAGCGCATAAAAAGTTCGGACCTGCCTAAAGGACATTACTAATTGGACGTGATCTTGCAAGTGCAGCCTAAAGAAAATAATCATCCCACTGAAATCTCAAAATATATTAACAAATTCGTTTTAATTTCGAAGGTAAATTCACATCTTATTGGAGACTAGCTGACCCCTGCGGCTTCGCTCCCGTTAAAATTATAGCCTATGTTACTCGGGCATAATATAGCTTTCCATAGGTGAAAGAATTTTTAATATCGGTCTAGTAGTTTCGAGCCTATTCGGTACAAACATACAAACAAACAAAAAAATCTTTCCTGTTTATAATTTTGGTATAGACTAAGTTCTGTCCAAGGCTTCACCCGTTGTGTGTAGTGTTATATTATAGCAAGTGTTTGATTAGACCGAGATTCGCAAGTTAAAAAATAACCTTTGTGTCAATTCAGTTATAAACTATTTGTGTGCAAATTTATATCCAAATAAGCCGTTTTCACGTACGTTGAAACACAAACATACACATTTTTCACATTTATAATATAAGTTGGATTGTCTAGATTTCTAAGTCCCTACTATATTAGTCAGCAACTAAACAAAGCAACGCCAACATTATCAACGTTATCTTAGTAATAAGAGTCCCTTTGTTTCTGTTCTAGAATCTTCGTTACGATGTTGGCAACCGCCCCGTGCAAGTCGTGCAACTTGCCAGAATCTGACTGACCATTCAAACTAATGAACTGCTTGTGAACGTCAGATGCTTGCCGAATCTTGTCTAGTTCTTGTATTTAATATAACTTTGCTCTATTCAGTGTAAACTTTAAGTTTTGATATGCTAATCGGTGATGTAGTTCCAAGCTCATGCTTCACAATATTCATTTATGAGATTTGGTAGTCTACTTAGTTAAAATGGATCTCTTCAGTTTTAATGCTGTAGCATAAAGATCGTTAGTGAAGATTTTGGTGTATTAGGCATCGTTAACCATTAGTTTTGGTTCGTATTTTCAATGTAGGTGCTTATATTTGTGAGAAACATGGTAGGTCCACAGACATTACCCCTTTGGCACGTTTTGGTCTGAATTTTAGTATTTTGTCTACGTTTGTTCAGGTTTTTCAATGTTTTATTAATCTATACCAATATTATAAAGAGGAAATATTTTTTTGTTTGTTTCTTTGTTTGTACCGAATAGGCTCCGAAACTACTGGACCGATTTAAAAAAATCTTTCACCTCTGGAAAGCTATATTATTCCCGAGTAACATAAGCTATAATTTTGACGGGAGCAAAGCCGCGGGGGTCCGCTAGTGTTATGTTAAATACTTATATTCCCGAAATTCCATAATATAAAATCCAATTCACCCAAAAACAAGGTGCTAAATATAATTATATTCTATAGGCAATACTAAACACATTAACTATCACCTTTATAATTTATATAAAATTATGATTTGCCAATATCGTTCAATTCCAAGTGTTCCTATCAATGTTCTTCAAGGTATGTGTGTTACTAGGTTACTGAAGGGGCTTCTTCCCTGGAAAAAATACATTACCACTATACAGAAACTACTGCAAAGCCTAAACCATTTAAGATGGACACATGGCAAAATGATATTCGGGAAAAACATTTATGAGCAATCCTCAAGTCGAACGGGGACCACATTACAGATAAATAAAAGTAAGTAGATAAAACTTTATTTTATTTTATTTTATAATTTTTAGGTGGTCTAATTAAGCTAGAACTTACTAGTGGGAAAGGACCAATTTCCTTTAAGTTGCTTTGCGTACATTTGACAAAAAAATGGATCTTTGTACAAAAATTCGCACAGTTTATACTCAAATTGTATCGACATTGGTACAAACGGTCCGCTTATGTATTCATATAACTACCATTTCAGCTGAAAATTAAACAAAATAACAAACACTGGCGAAACTCTTGAAATTCTTAAGAAGCTAGGTGTCCGACGAATGCCTACTACGGCTCGCTACCGTGTTGTTCTTGAAGTTAGTCTGCGCTGAATAGTCAATTTGCATTTTAACACAATTATATTTTATACGATAAAAAATATTATTATTATCTATCGTATAATATATATATAATCGTGGACAGATTTTAATTCTCGTATTCGCAAAAATAAAATGCTGTACTAGGGTTTCGCTTTGTCTTATATGAAAAAATTGCACATCATTGATATTTCTATAAGAATTAAATAAAACAACGTTATCATTAAACTTACTGAAGTAATTCATCTTTTTAAGACCAGTAAAGTTCCAAAATGTAGTGTAACAGGCAAACTTGTAGTGATTTATGATTCAAAAGGATACACAAAATCAATTATAATGGCAGTATATGCCATAATGAAGTCATAATACTCATAACCTTTTTTTGATGGCAAATAAATACAAATTTATGTGCCATCAAAAAGGGTAGTGCAGTTATTTACATCGTATAAATAGAACATCTAAAACGAATTAATATATAGTTAGCAGAATGATTCAAAAACGAATGAGCACAGATACAGGTATATAATTTGCTCTTACACCTACTATTTGAACTCTGGACACCCCTAAAACTCATTTAATTTGCTTAGCTCGTTCCCAACTACATAATTTGGAGTTGGCGTCCAGTTTCCATCAGCGGAATACCATTATTAAGCATAGAGCGACTTCCTGCCTCGCCTTCACAAGCCAGTTACAGGATAACACGATATCCATTGGCAAAACTGATTCCCAGACATGACATGTGGTGTACAATAAAGTATATAATAATAATAATAACAGCAACAAATTTTACAAAAACCTTTACGCAAAGCAGAACAACTTACCAAGAAGAAACTCAAAAGAAAAGGCTGAGAATCTACGATACCTGAATGACCAACAGCTTCAGAGATTTGCCACTACCGAGATTATCAAGAAAATAGAGACTCTAAAGAAAAGATAAAGCTGTGGACCAGATAACATCCCCAAAGAAGTAATTATAATAGGCAGATATGTACTACTCGTGTCACCCATTTTGACGAATAAAATATTAGATTCTCGAAAGATACCAAGTGAATGGGCAAAATCTGATATAATTATACTTTACAAAAAAGGCGATCTATCTAATATCTCCAACTATCGTACTATCAGTTTACGATCGTGCCTCTACAAATTATTTGCCTCATGCTTAGAACAACGCATCTCTGCATTTACAGAAGAATATCAACCAGTCGAACAAGCAGGCTTTTGTTTCTCAACTACAGACCACATATACACTCTGGAACAAGTGATAGAGAAATTCGAAGAGCATGGACGTCCACTCTACTTGGCTTTCATCGATTATGCAAAGGCTTTTGACTCAATTTCTCACAGCAGTATGTGGAAAGCTTTGGAAGATTGCAAAATACCAACAGAAACGATTGAACTCCTGAAAGATATATATAAGAAAAGCGTAAGTCGAATTAAACTAGACAAGACAGGTCCGCAGTTTAACATATGTAGGGGAGTAAGACAATGTTAACCCTTATCTCCAACAATATTTATATCCGTACTCCAAAGTGTAATGAAGAAGCTTAACTGGTCTAAAAAAGGCATAAATATAAAAGGTAACTATCTAAGTAATTTAAGATTTGCTGATGATATAGTTTTGTTATCTAAAACAGCTTCACAACTCGAGGAAATTATAAATGAACTTAACTCTGTCAGAGTTGTTGTCTGTTAAACGCAGAGAAGACAAAGATTATGACCAACAATCTAGAAAAATCTATAAAAGTAAACAACAAACAATTGGAGTATGTGCAAGAATATATTTACCTGGGTAAAGAGATATCTTTTAAAAGATCTAGGCATCGAGACGAGCTTAACAGACGTGTGAACATGACATGGAGGAAATTAAAAGTTACAAAGAGATCTTAAAATCAGACCTTCCTTTAAGACTGAAAAAGAAAAGCCTAGATTCATGTTTACTTCCATGTCTCACATACGCAAGTCAAACATGGGTTTATAATACATTCACAAAGAGGAAAATTGAAACTTGTCAGAGAAGCATGGAAAGGAGTATTCTAAATTCGAAACTTTAAGATAAAATAAGGAACACCGATATAAGGAAAAGGACAAAGGTCATAGATGCTCTATCACACTGTCTGAAATTAAAATGGAAATGGGCGGGTCATGTTGCACGTATGTCAAATGAAAAATGGACAAATAAAGTTACCTGAAGATTACCTGGAGTGGCCCTCTTGGAAAACGCAAAAGAGAGCGACCGCTAGAGAGATGGACTGATGAAATTAAGAAGACTGCAGGAGATGACTGGTTTGCCACAGCCCAAGATAGAGAAAAGTGGAAAAAAAATAGAGGAGGCCTATACTCGTCGAGAGGTCCTTACCAAAAAATTACTAATTGAGAAATTATTAGGATTTATTTGACATATACATTTGATTTTAATGAACTTTTGACTATGATTGTATTATTTATATTTTATTCTAATGATTTTTTAACGATTATTTGACTAAGATTATATTTGAATACGTTGACATTTTTTTATTTTATGATATTTATTCAATTGATGCTAATTTATAATTTCGTTAATGATGGTGAATTGTGTCAAAAGTTATTTTATTAATCCAAAATGTTAAATGAAAATACTTAAATTCAATTCAAATCAATAATTATGAAATATATGTAAATATTTGTTAAGCAAATAAAGGGCTATATTATTATTAATATATATAATTATTCTTTTTCTAGTTTAAGTTTTTAGTGAGTCATGAACAATCCATTGATACATGCAATGTGTTCAGCAATCATCATTACATCAAAGTTTATGATGCGTCCGTCTTTATCACCATCAACCACAATGATCTGATAACCCTTCGCTTTGATAAGTCAGAGCTTTTAAAACCACATTTCAGCCAAATAACATCCATTGCTGATACTCCCAAGTGCCACCGCATCGACCATACATCGAGTGGACATGCGTCTCGCATCCAGTGGATTTCCAGTCAACGATCCACCTAGTAGCAGGCCTTGCAACGCAGACTCTTTCGGTACCCGGTTACCTCTCCAGAGCTTTTCGCCCCATCCGTTCTGCGAGCAATGTGTCCTGCCCACTATCACTTAAGTTTGGAAATTCTTCGGGATATGTGGGTAACCTTGGTCTGCCTCCGGAAATCTTCATTCAGATTGTTTATCTTGAGATATAGCCTTCACAAATCGAAAAGAAGTGTATACTGTAAACAAGGGCTGCCTACTATGACGTGTCGTGCAATCATTAATTAGTTGCGAAAAGGGAGGTTGCTATTCGTACTGTCTAGTTCCGTACCTCTCTCACATTGGAATCACGATACCATTCGCACGTCATACTAGGGGGCAAGCCGCTAACGCACGTTTTCGTAAACAGCAAAGACGTTACATGTCGATAACACTGAACCCTTCCTTCTCGGTGGGTCGTTCTAGACTTCCATCACCTAGCTGTTCACCAAAAAAGATAAAGACTGAACTGGTGACAATTATATATACTCGCCAATATGTTCTAGTGTTAATGTATATGGCCTGGTCTGCAGGCGGATAAACCCATTTTCAGGCGGCCAGTTGCCTCGCTATATTTTTATAACCGCGAGACCGTATATTCGTTTTGTTTTATAGGAAAAGACGAATAATATCCAAACAACCAAAGCTAGTTAATCGTTTATTTCATTCTTTATCATGATTATAAAATTAAAAAATAATAATTTATGAATAGTAGTTCAAAAATATAATTAAGGATACCTAGGTGAAAGTTATTGACGTTGTATTGAAGTACTGCACTCACGAACACAATTTGAGGTTATTATTATAATACTCGTATGTCTAAACCTAGTTAGGTTGGAATTTCTAAAGCCAAATAAAGAAAGATAATTCACAGACATATATTCAATTAACAATTCAGCAGAGGTATATTCCTTTCGAAATAGGTAGCTGATATGGAGATCAAAATATGAAGGCAAATAAATTCGATCAAAACTGAAATATCTTAGAAACGGCTGCACTCATAGCCAGCAAACACGAATAAAAGCGTTTTCGAAAATTTCTGCGAACAAACATATTTTTAGGCTTGATATTGTGACAGACATCCTATCAGCATAAACAATTTGACAAAAAATTCATGACTGGGATTGACACAGTACGTTATCGAAATGTGACGAGCTGTAGAGCGCCCTTTGATAATAACCCCAAGTCAGAATAAAGCATTTTTAGTTTGGTAGTTGTCAAACTCTAATTTAGCCTGAAAACCTGTCATACTTTGGCATTTAAGAAGGGTTCGACACGTTCCTACATCCAAAAAAACCAACTATAGGTCTACCAGAATCTCATGGCAATTTTTTTTTTTTTAAATTGTGATTTTTATATGGCAATGTCAATTGTCACCTGTCAAATCAAAGTACTTGATGTGTCAACCGCTGCTGAAATTTTTTGATATTATCTTGAAAATTTGTTATTTTTGTGAAAATGTCGAAAAACCCACTTCGATCTCAAGCGAGACATATTGTTTTCAATGTGTATCATAAAATAAGGGAAGAAGAATGCGTAAATCGAACTTAATCTTTGATTTTAAAGTGCGTCGTAGAGTAGACCGGTAAGTTGGACTGTGTTGTTTTGATACTTTTAGTTTATTTTATATTTTTCTTACTTAATTTTTATTTCTTTTCATTACTATTTTAAGGTAAATCGTAGGTCAGGGCACATCGAATGATGGCCGGAAGGAAATGGCAACAGTAATATAACTGTTACTAATTCTTCGACAAGATATTGATTTTAACGGAGATTGAGAATCTTTGACGTAAGAAAAATATTAAGTAATAATCTGCGCCCTGCAGTGATTTTGTCGAGTGAAGTTCAGTGGCTAAAATAGTGGTTAATATTATTTGCAAATTGATTCCTAGTGGATATTGTGATATATTATTGGTGTAGTTTTGTGTCTCAACTGTCCACGCAACTGGACAATTTGTAAAATCATTGACAGAAGCGATCTCGGGATAGTGGAGCGGAGTATTTTATTGTAGTATTGACTGCCTCTGCAAAGCTTACTGGAAAGACTGACTCGATACAATTTGCTGCCAAATACTCCAAAAAACATTAGAATCTGTTATATCCGCATTCTGATGCATACAAAAGAATAAATATAAGATCCAAAACTCTTTCCAAAGACGTGGCTAACAACCAGCCTAGGTCCTAGCAACCAGGCCATAAAACTTACATAAAAAATAGTGTATATAGACTGATGATGATGAATATAAACTATAAGTAACATGATACATTTTATTATTGTTTACAGACTTTATACATAAAGAGATTGGTTTTGAATTTGTTAAATGCCAATGAAAAAGAACCATTTTGATGGAGAGAGATGACATAAAACTACAAAGATAAAATTTTTGAAATGTCAGTGGAGTTCATGGAATCGTATTCTAGTTTTCTAGTTCTGAATGAGGTTTTAAGTTAGTAGTATGATTTAAATGGTAAATAATAAATTAGTACTTAAATTTATATTCAATTGATTTATTTTTCCTATGATAAGAACCCGATGTATAACAACATTATTCATACACATACCTATAATACTCACAGTGGATCCTTGTGTCCCTGAATTTGTTGTAAGACCCCGCGCAGTAGCTATTTTTATGTCAATGTTGAAGGTGAAGATAGCATTGTATAACTCTCTTTCACTCGCTTATGTATGTCACATCGTCCTATCTCGCTTACTCTATGCAGTATACTCGATGACAAACTGTTTCTTACGCAATGGTTGGCAGGACCAAATTCAAAGACACAAATATCCGCTGTGACTACTATAATATAGGTACCTCATGTTCATTAATACTAAAGACATAAATAAAAATTAAACAGTATATAGATCGTTTAATCCAATTTCCCCAGTTTTGCACACAACAAATTTTTGTTCCACTTTTGCCATGAGATTCCGGTAGACCTATAATTATTAACCAACTGAATAAAATTCAGAAACCCACCTTTACTCACTAGAAATTTTGTAAATAGATCACAGATATCGGTACTGCAATTAGATCTGCAAGGTTTGATAGGAAGGGCAATATAATAGTTTCGAAATATGTGAAATCAGTTAATACCGAGAGTTGAGAGCGAAAGTGATTGTTCAAATGCTGAAGCGTAAGGCGGCTCCTTCCACCGCTTTAGTGCCGTAAAACGGTTACTTTCTAAAGCATACTCCTTAGTAACGGCTAAGTTAAAAGATTAAAAAAAAAAAAAAAAAATTGATACATGAACATTATTTTTGAAAAAGGTTTTTTTGTGTAACTAATAGTTTTGCTTTAAAAAAAATATCGTGTCTCCAAAACGACATGGGTCTTTAAAAATAATTTTACACAATAAAATTGATGGCTGCAATTTCTTCATAACTGAAACAGCTTATGTAAATCAAATAATATTTTGCAAACAAAACTGTTCAAAAGGAGGTACAATATTGATATTTTGGCTCCAAGCGGGCGCACGGCCAGTACTGCGTTAACATTGGGGCGTATATATCGCCTTAAGTATTTCAATAATCACTTTCGCTGCCAGTTACAGACTGGTAGACAAACCACAATCCCACGGTCGTGCGTTGCCGAATACAAAAGGCAATATTTTTTCTAATACTAAGATTTCTTTATCTGTTGCCTCACTGTCATGTAAACTTTTACTACTACCACCTCTTGTATAGGTGGTCCAATAAAGAATATAAGATCAACTCGGATTCTGACGATTAGCGATGTATATGTGAACGGTATCATAGGTATCTTGTCTACATTTGTTATTAAGTTCTTGAAGATGTTTCTTCCCTTGGATAAAGAAATAAAATTATTATAAATCACTTACAAAAGATACGTAGTTTTTTTAACAAACTTTAGAACAAACAGATTTGTCTGATTAAATATGTGTTTTTTGTTTAATTTGTCCTACACTAGGCATTATGACCGTGAGTGCATTAACAAATACATAAAGTCACATACACAAACAACCAGTACCGGAATAACTATCTGTAGGTGAAGGCCATACAAATATTTGTTCTTTGCTGAAATCCAAACCACGACACGTAGCGCAGCAGCCGATTACTCAACCACTGCGCCAACCGTGTCGTCGTAATGAAATGAATATGGTTAAGAGTGCGAGGAATACAAAAGAATAAATAAATGAGTGAAGCAATGAAATGAATGACGGATGATTAGTGAACAATTTATTGAGGCAAATATTAATAGTAGAAAAATAAAAACACTGTACTTACGGGTGAGAATGGACAAGACCAGTTTCCACGCAATTGCTTGGCGTACATTTGTCCAAGATAAGGATCTTTGTAAAGAAAGTCGCACAGTCTATATTCAAATTGTACCGGTATGGGAACAAAACGCCCACTTATATTTTCGTTTAACTTCCATTTGATCTGAAATCACAGGAAAAATAACTATATTCATAAGACCGATTAAACTACAAAGGAATTGACATGTGCATTAAACCTATTTTGGTAAGAATAAATATTGAAAAACCCAAAAGAGATTGTAAAGAGTCTTAATCAAAAAATCATCTTAAAATATGATTTTTAGATTTAGTAAAAATTCTACCTACCGTTAAGTTATTCCCAAATGCACAAGTTGCGTTGAAATCAAAATCTATATAATATGGACTATTGCGACTGCGCTTTTTGAAAGTGAAGTGAATGGTATGCAGGCAACTGTCACCAGATTCTGTCTCTACTCTCTCAGGAACTATTTCTGTTGTCTGAAATAAGAAATAAACAGATTTTCTAACTGGTCGTTAGTAACTACTTGAATATATAACATACTCAATACTTTATTGCATTCCATATGTATTACATAGATGGTTTAGACATGGTAAAAGATTAATATGGACCCCGTCGGGCACAGGTAAAATTAGGAGAGAGGAAGAGGGCTAAGTAGCATTTCAAAAAAACTAATAAAAAATATTATGAATGTTAAATTGGATGTATAATTATAATTATGTCTGTGTTTATAGGTATGATATATTTATTGGCATGTATAGATATTGGTTATTACCAAAAATATTTTAAGCAATTTTAGCTTATTTATAAGAAAACATAAAGACTTACCGAAAGAAATGGAAAAATAAAAAATAAAATAATGAGTGACTTCATCATATTAGGTCTTCCTGAATCACTGATTGCAGTGTAATATAAAAGGGAGCACGATGTTACTAAACTAATGACAGTTTGATGCAATTCATTGTAATACATAAAAATAGATGCTAAATACCGATATCAAAAAAAGACTGCATTTTTGTACAGGTTAACTAACTCGAATCCATATCTCTAAAAATAAATCTGGGACCCAACATTAAAACGATTATATTTTAATAACATTTGCAAACTCGACGCGCATGGTGGATTGCCAACTCATTCTCTCTACACAAAGATCTGAGCAACGGTAATTTATTTTTTATTTTAGGAATATGCTGGGGATTAATTTTCTTGCAAGGACTAAAAATTAAAAATAAGCATCATACTCACGTCTTGAGACCAATTAATATAAATAAAAAACAAAATAATAAATACTTAACTACTATTAAGTTGAGTTTGAGTCATCATGGTAAAAGGATCAGTTAGCTAGACCCTACGTTACCAGGTGCTAGCCGTCCAGAGTGCGTCGGGCGTTTGGAATCGAAATACGATATATTTTACGCAGCTTGAGGAGGACAGTCGGCATCCCCTATATGAGCATCAAATCCAACCTACGCGCCTGAAGAGTCGTAAGAGCTTCTTGAGACATACGACCTCCTCGAAAGCCAGCGCCACTGACGAGAGGTGTGAATTATGGAAATATACACATCCTACTTCTCCACACTTTATCATCCAGCAGAGCATCTGCCCCCTGGAAACGAACTGCAGTGACAGCAGTGCAGTGGGTCTGGAAATCCCTAAACCGATTGTGGACCCTGCAGGTTGGCCGTTGCAGAAATAACCTGGCCAAATGGAGTACATATACCCATCCAAAATACAGTACCAGTGTGAGGCCCCTTCGCAAGGTATGGTCCACCTCCTGCTTGTCTGCCCTTCATTCCCGACCACCTGCACATTACTGGATTTAAACGTGGCAAATGACAGAGCTGTCCGAGTAGCTACATACGGGTCGGACAAAATCTGAGTGGTGGAGACTTTAGTTTGAGTTAATCAACACGAAAGAAGAAGATTATTAATTTTGTCGGGACCCCAGCGTGAGTACGAGGCGTATTTATTATACTTAAGAGATTTTTGTCGGAGGTTTTAAATTTTGTTTTTGTAGGATTTAGCATAGGATAGTATAAAGTATGATAGTAGAATTAGTAAGACAGCGTTATATAGTACAGCAACTATTTAATTTATAAAATCTCTATTAAAATTCTGTAACAACGGCTTTGTCTTCTTCTTTGCATCCTTCATCTTTTGAGTAATCTTAATGAAGGTCTTCCACCTGAAGACTTCTTCGTTGGTAGTCGTAAAGATGCCCTGGACATCAGCTCGGGTTCTCACGATCAGGGACGAATATGTGAAGGGTATGTTGTAGGGGAAGTTCTCCAGATGAATTGTAAGATTCATGAAGTGATATTCGCCCTGAAAATAAAGTTTGTATATGTTTGGTCATCCTTACACACAAGTCACATTATTATATATACTCTAACTTTCCGTCCATAAATATTTTGAAAGTAATAATCAGATTAAGAACTATCAATGTTTTTTATAAATTATATCTGCTATATTAAATGATTTTTCAAACCACCTGATTGACAATGTCCAAATACATATCATGCCATCGCAACGTAAAGTAAAGCATTACCTCTTAAGGGATATAAAGTTGTATGAAACTCCCAAGGGAATAAAGTGATTTGAATTTGCAACGTCAAATTCGTGCAGAAACTCATGGCCATCATAAGAAGAACGCAAACAAGGTGCGATTAAAAAAAAAAACGTGAACATAAGACGGTTGTTTGGTGCTGTCACCAACGTTCACGATTCAAAAGGACACCCAAACACAAGTTTCTTCATCTTTATGAAATAGTAGTTTATTTCATAAAGATGAAGAAACTTGTGTTTGGGTGTCCTTTAGCTACCAGCTACCAAAACTAATAGTTATGTGTCCAACATCAATATGCACTTTTGATTTAATATTATTTACAAAATAAATACTTAATTTATAGAGCCCTGTCTTTTTATTGTCTCGCTGAAGGTCTGAAAAGAAGAGGATGCTCCTCGGGGATAACGCGTGTCTTCGTCTTGGGCAGCTTGAACCCCTCGCTTCACTCAGGACTCTACATAACTCCCTAGCACGCTCAGGGTTGAAGACGTTGACGTGGAAGACACTGCTTTATCCCCTTGATGCATAATCTACTATTGCTATTTGGGTTGTGAGTCTGGCTTCTTTCGTATTAAATGACTATATTTAATTAGTTCTTTGAATCAGAATGGAACGAATAAAAATTAATTTTTAATCGGAATAAAGTTATTCTAATTGAAAAACTACTTGGAAAAGAAGACTTACAATTAATTACACAATTATCTCACCGGAGGGAAAGGACACGTCCAATCAAATTTAAATTGTTTGGCATACATCATGCCAAAAAATGGCTCTTTGTATAGGAAATCACAAAACTTGTATTCTCCTACTACACCTGTTGGTATATAATGGCCGCCCAGGAATTCAAATAATTCCATTTTAATCTGAAAAATTTAAGTGCATCAGTATTTTAACAGGGAACACAAAAAATATGGTTTAATCTCTTTTAGATCGCTTCTATTATAAACTCTTTACTGTTGATGCCAAAATGTCGGACCTGTAATTTAATTTTGTGACAGTCACAGAAAAACCAATGCCATGAGATATTGATCCCGACTTTGATTTTTATATCGTTTATAGGCAAAAGTTTGAGAGCTGCATCGTGAGCTGGAAGCTGGCTAGAAGGAAGTTTAGGAAAAGGATTTTTTTTTCTTAGTTTTGTTACAAGATTTACCATTTACAGCAGCATTATAAGCTTATAACCTTGTAACGTCACCACAATTGAAAAACAGGCTTCTTTGTAAGAGAGAATGGGCCTTAACCCACTGGCTGAGCCCTGCCTTCTTCAGCCTTCGATGCTTTGGCTCCAGTTGTTTGAGCTGTTGTTTGGATCTTGGCAAATATAGCTTAACCTACGCTCGACCACAAGTCCTTAAATCGTTAGTCAGGAAATATTTAGAAAAGAAAACGTACCGTCAGGTTATTTCCAGCTCCTACGGTTGAAGCAATCTCCATGTTGACATAATGTGGACTGTTACGGCTGAGCTTTCTGAACGCTATCGACATGTTCCTGAGATATTTGTGGTTGATATACTCCATCTCATGACGCTCGGGGACTATTTGCATAGCCTGAAAAAATATCTTCATGTAAAAAATCCTGCATGAAACAATTTATTCAAGAAACAAAAATCTTCAAGAAAATTCTATTAGGTACCTACTTTATAGTATTTCGTCAAGCATACTAGTATTTTTTTACAATTCAAACTTCGATTCAAATCTATCATTTAACCAGAAAAAAAATAAAAAAATAACTTGTAATAAGCAGTAACAATTTAAATAATGTAATATTAAAAAGATCTTAAAATATATTTTTCTTCATAATCTTCTATGTCAAATTATGAATTAATGATTTTTTCGCACATGATTTTCTATATCGTCTATTGACGCAGCGTTGTTACTATTGAAATAAACATAGATAATTCCGGTGACAGTTGAAATAAAAAAAAAATCCGGTGTGAAATCTTCACTATAATTGATATCACATACAAAAGGCCTGAAATTGTAAGGCTATTTTTTTAAATTATTACGTCAAACTTAAGTATCGCAAATTCAGCTTTCGAATTTAGCAGTCGTGTTTAGAGATTAGCACTACAATCATGAACATAAAATAGTACATTATAGTTTATAGTAATCCCTAATATTGCCTATAAATTATTATTGTAAATAAAACTTTTAATTTTGAATAATTTACCGAAATCAATCCCAGGGCGTACAACAAAGTTAACAATTTCATTTTTACTAACACTTTTGCTAGCAGTTGAAAGGATTTTAATATGATCTATGCCTACGATCTATGATTGATAGCCATTAAAATACAGTTAGGATAAATATAGGCAAATAAAATGCGTGATTGTGCGTGTCACTAATATTAAAATTTTATTTTAATAGTTTGTAGTGACTTGCAATTTTCCAGCTTTTTTTAAGTTTTTGTGCGTTCGATTGACAAAATGAAAACGTTATAGACTTACTCGTGTGTCTTTTTGTCTTTCTATCACGTCTTTGCTCCGAATCAACTGGAAGGATTCATTTGTAATTAACTTAAATGAACATAATCATTATGTCGAATATGAAGAGCCCTCTCTTTTGGGGGATACATATCAAATCTCTAAGGGGGGTGTCTTATTTTGAGGGTTAAAGAAAATTGATGGAAATTATATACAACAAATAGTTTTTTACATAAACAGTACAGAAAAACCTAAATAAGTCTTCAGTTTTAAAATAACATGCTAAAAAATATCATTCCTTTGGAACCTTGTGCGTGTGTTAGCATTGGAAGTATGGGTGACGTCATTTAATCATGAACTTTCACTTTTAAGCACATGCAAAATACAAACTGTCATATTTATTAAGCATCTACCGACAAATGTCTAAGTACCTACCTAAATTATTATTGTGTTGTCAAATACCTACAATTATTAGAGTATCCACCTGGGTAAATATTGTTGTGTATACAGGAAATAACTCTAAATTTGCATTTAAGCCACAGTGATGAAGTTCCTATAAAGTATTACGTAATTTGTTATGATCATTGCGATGTATTCTGGATTTTATATTGCTATTTTAGTATTATAAGTCCTTTGAGACAATTAGTCCAAGACTGTCGGTTAGTATCAATATTCTTTCGAATATTGATTAAGAATAACTGAATAGACGATATTAAATTCCTTAATTCTCTTGATAAGTTTTAAAAAGGTTTCATTACTCAAGAATTGATTATTACTGATTGTGAGATTATTTATAAAAATATAAAAAATGATGGGGACTTTTGACAGGTCGACTCATTATTATAAATAGTGTTTAATTCGTAAGTTGACTAGCATTTTGTTGTGAAATATGGACTACACAAGCTTCACGTAAGTTATTTGATATTATAACTTGATTATTGCTAATGGTTGTGTTGAAACGCTATCTGTATCATATTATGGCCTTTATTCCTAATGATGTTAAATTTATTTATTTAAGGGCTAGTCATGTTTTTTGCCTTACCCTTGTTTTGATTATGTAACATTGTGAAATTTTACAAGATTTACATATAATAGTAACTATAGAATTAGATCTATATTGTTACAAACAATATTTATATTATGATTGTAAAATATATATAAAATAGTTTTACAACCATAGTTGCTTCCGTGGAGTTTTTTGCCCTTCTTCTTCACGAGAACTAGGTCTAGCGAACGGGTGGTAAGCTCTCTGAGCCTCAATATTAATTATTTGACAAGCCTAATTGAAATAAATACCTGGTCTTGTCTTTTTGTGTTTTTCTTCATAAAACCTTTCCCTTATACACCACATATATAGGAACTCTGGGACATAGTAAATAACCATCTTGACATAATATCAATACTTTTATATAGAGTACCTTCATTTTTCTGACACGTGCGAGTCATACTAAGCCATTTTTATTATTATTACATTTTTAAACAAGAAACAATCGTTGTTTTTTTTCTTCTGGTCTTACCAATTGACAAATGAGCTTTTTTATCAATTCTCCTTCTTCGTAATTTCCTTCTTCTAATACTCCAATATGTTTGTTCCTAATTAATACATTAGTTTATTCATCCCTCAGGACCTTTCAGTACAGAATGTATTCAACATCCGAGTAATGTTTGACCATGATTATGTCAAATCATGGTCAAACTTCATTTGGATGTCGAATTTTTCGTTCTTCGTGTTTCGTAATTTTGTTCATCCGTATGAGCGTGATTAAGAATCATATTATAATATTGATTTTATTTGAATTTCTATATCTGATTTGCTATATAAATCTTCTCTGAATCTGCAATGACGGCAGCTGTGTCCCCGAGATAAAAAGGCGAATCGGTATGGCGAAGGATGCGATGACCCGTTTAAGCAAAATCTGGAAGAAGAGAGGAATTGGTATCAAAACCAAGATCAGATTGGTACGATCTGGAAGAAGAGAGGAATTGGTATCAAAACCAAGATCAGATTGGTACGAGCCCTGGTATTCCCGATCTTCCTGTATGGAGTGGAAACGTGGACAATGAAGAGAGAGACAAAGGATCGATGCATTCGAGATGTGGTGCTGGAGGCGAATGCTGAGAGTACCTTGGACTGCGAAACGCACCAATGCATCGATCCGGACTCAGCTCCGAATAAAAACTCACTTGTCCACCATATGCCAGCAGCGCATTTTTTCGTATTTCGGCCACACAATGTGCAGATTTGACGAGACTCTGGAAAGACTTATTGTGATTGGGAACACCGAAGGCAAAAGGTCGCGCGGTCGTTCACCGACGAGATGGACCGATCAAGTGAAAGACTCGTCGTCCTCCAGATTCTACACGGTCGTAAGGGAAGCGCTGGATAGAAACCGAGGAGGGGGCAGATCATCCGCTCCAGATGTAACCCTGATGCTGATCACGATCCTCAGACATGAGGGACCGACTAAGAGAGAAAGAGAGAGATCTGATTTTCTAAAAAAAAAACCATGTCAATCATATCATTAGAGGTTTCTAATTGTATATAATGACTTGTGTGTGATATTTTTTATGGTTACTATCTCATAGTCTATTTAGTACTTAAATAAAATTATATATTAAACTTAATAGGTTAAATAACTATTAAAAATAATTGTTAAATTGTATTGAGATTTTCTTATTGTAAGCACCTTATCTTATATATTAAGATGCTAATAATTTATTTGACTACATTTTGTACATTTAATTGTGTGTATTTAAAACAAATCAATGACTTTGACTTTGCAGGATTTATGATAGTAGAAATAATAAGATAGGATAATAATACATCCTCGTTTATAGTATGGAAAGTATTTAATGTATAAATTTAATTACTAAGCACTAAATCCCTATTGATATTTTGTATCAATGGCTTTGTCTTCTTCTTCGCATCCTTCATCTTCTGCGTGATCTTCACAAAGGTCTTCCACCTGAAGAGTTCTTCGTTGTTAGCCGTTAGGATGCCCTGGACATCAGCTCGGGTTCTTACAATCATGGACGAGTATGTGAAAGGTATGTGGTGAGGAAAGTTCTCCAGATGAATCGTTAGGTTCATAAAATGATATTCGCCCTGGAAGGAGTATAGCTAAGTTATTATTGGTCAGCATACATTCATCATCAACATCATCATCAGCCTTTTAATGTTCCCACTGCTGGGACACAGGCCTCCTCCCTGTGAAAGAGAAATGGACCTTAATCCACCACGCGGGCCCAATGCAGGTTGATGGATGTCACATGTATTCGAATTTTTGATTTAAGGGCATGTCGGTTTCCTCACGATTTATTCCTAATAAATTTATTATACAAAATTTATAACTGCTATATTATTCTGCTGTTATTTTTTTTTATGCTACTGGGGTTTTGAGTCTGGCTTCTTTATTATTACAGGACTTTATTCAAGTAGTTATTTCAGAATCAGAATTGATAAAATTAAATTTATTCTGGTGGAGAGCAATACCTGAATAAAAGAATACGCTTGTATTTAACATATAACTGAAGAGTTACAGGGGATACTCACCGGAGGGAACGGACACGACCAATTTCCAGTCAATTGCTTGGCATACATCATGCCAAAAAATGGCTCTTTGTATAGAAAATCACACAGCTTGTACGTTCCTAGTATACCTGTAGGTATATAATGACCGCCCAGGAATTCAAATAATTCCATCTTTAACTGAAAAAAAGTAATTGAAATACTAGGTAAGCACATCAATATTATAAAAACCGGCCAAGTGCGAGTCAGACTCGCGCACGAAGGGTTCCGTACTTGGTAAATTGCGGTTTACGATTTATGACGTATTAAAAAAAAACTACTTACTAGATCTCGTTCAAACTAATTTTTAGGTGGAAGTTTACATGGTAATGTACATCATATATTTTTTTTAGTTTTATCATTCTCTTATTTTAGAAGTTACAGGGACACACACACATTTTACCACTTTGGAAGTGTCTCGCGCAAACTAGTTTAGAAAAAAATGATATTTGAAACCTCAATATCATTTTTGAAGACCTATGCACAGATACCCCATACGTATGGGTCTGATGAAAAAACAATTTTTTTGTTTCAGTTTCAAGTCTGGGACCCCAAAAATTTAGGGTCTTTTTTCTATTTTTGTGTGAAAATACTAATGCAGTTCACAGAATACATCTACTTACCAAGTTTCAACAGCATAGTTCTTATAGTTTCAGACAGACAGACAGACAGACGGACAGATAGACAGACAGATATGACGAATCTATAAGGGTTCCGTTTTTTGCCATTTGGCTACGGAACCCTAAAAAGGATATGTTTCTATCTTGAAACCTCTCATTCTATAAAGTAGCGTTTTGACAAACAAATGATGTAATAGGTAAACAACATAATATTTTGGAACATATAACAATAAAGAATTTTGCTTCACAAACCAACTATTGGCAATTTGGCAAGCCATAAGAATTTATTCGCGAAGGTATAAGCTTAAGTGCCTACACCTTATTTCTGGGAATGTCGTCATTTGAAGTAACCCTTTTACCTACAAAGCCTACGTCATTAATCACAGTTAGCGCTATTTTAAGAACAATACGATAAGATTTATGATTAAAGATTCTGTATAAACAAATGCCGTATTTATTTTGTTAGTTTTTGTAACAAGATTTACCACTTATAGCAGCATACAATGTTCGTACTTCTGGGAAACACCTTTCTCTCTGAGAAGGAATTGGACCATAACTCACAACGTTGTACGCGGAGAGACCGTGCACGTCTCGATATGTCAATGGACGGTCACCCATCCGTGGATGGATCTTGGTAAACATACCTTAACCTTCAATCGACCCGTGCAGCTGTTATTATTTATCCACGACCCTCTCAAGCATTACTCATAAAAACTTTTAGAAAAGGAATCGTACCGTCACGTTGTTGCCAGCTCCTACGTTTGAATCAAGTTCCATGTTGACATAATGAGGACTGTTACGACCGAGCTTTCTAAATGTTATCGACATGTTCCTGAGATATTTATGGTTGATGTACTCTATCTCATGCCTCTCTGGGACTATTTCTAAAGCCTGAAAAATTACACATTTTTAATGAAAACACAACATAAAAAAATCTCTTCCACAAAGGTGTCTCACAAACGATACATGAAAATGTTTTTTTAAGTACACAGGATTTGTCATGCTCTCTCCAATTTCTCTCTGATCGTGGCACATGTGATGGATCTTTCGGTTCCCTTCATGATGCTTTAGCTGATTGTTGCCAATCTATGCGTCATATTCGTGAACGGGTGACGTCAATTGGGATTGGTCTTGACTAAATTGCCTCGGCCTGTTTTAATAACTTGTTGTATTTTTGAGTTCTTTGTTTGACCCTAGACGTTTTTACGTGCATGTCTTTTTACATCGTTCTCACTATATATTATTATATATTCATATAACTACGTAATTTTCCACTAGAACAAAGTAACCAAATCCTTTGTTATTTAATTATACTGATTGAAAAGAGTATCCGTATAGTTTCTTGCAAACTTTCTTCTCCATGGAGGCCTACTGACGCTTGCGAATGGCGCAACTAACTACTAGCTTCATCTATTGCTTTACAATTCAGAAACTAAGTACTTCTAAATTGTTTAATTTAAAGAAATAATTTGAGTTTGAGTTTATTGCCTACCAAGTTAGTATTGTGAAATGTAAGTTTTAATTTTAAATAATAATATATTACCGAAATCAATCCCAAGGCGTAGAGCAAAGTTAATAATTTCATGGTTACAACACTTCTGCTAGTATTTGAAAGGATTTTAATATTACCTAAACCTACGAACCATGATTGATAGAATCATTCAAATACAATTAGGTGAAATATTGGCAAATAAAATGCGTGATTGTGCGTGTCGCTAATATCAAAATTTTATATGAATAGATATAATAGAATCTAATATTTTTTATTGTACTCCAAAATAGTTGCCATGGCAATAATACATACTAATATTATAAATCCGAATGTTACTCTGTCTGTTTGATACGTTTCACGCCTAAACATCTGAACCAATTTTGATTGTTTTTTATGTTTAGATAGAGTTAGATTGGGCTGGGGAGAATGACATATAGGAATATATAATAAAAAATAATAGTAGAATTTTTATCCCGGGAGTACAGTTCCGTGGGATAATTTGCGAAATTCACGTGGAAGCCGCTGACAGAAGCTACTTAAGTTTTTTTTAATGCTGAAAAGAACCTACTAAAGATGGAAAAGTACTAGTTCCGTACTTACTGGTTCTAGAGAAGAAATATAATGAAATTTAAATATCTGTAAGATATGAAAAAATAAGCTTCAAAGAGCAAAAATAGGCACAAGCCTTTTTTATTTTTAATCATATAATTATTTATACAAAAGCTTTAGTTAATGCGCACCGACCTATAGTAATTTTACCCTGAAAACGTATATCCGAGGCAAACCCGAGTAAACCCATATTTACTCATTGAATCATGGTCAATACTATTTCATTTAATTTCTACTTTATTGCTTTATAATAACTTTATTATGTTCAAACTTCCTGTTTTTAAAAACAGTTTTATTATAAGGCAGTTAAACTGATTTTATTTATGTAGTACACGACAAATTGTTTAGTTAATGGGATTTTGAATACCGAAATATTTATCTAAATGCCTTATAGAGGAATTCCCCGTTGTAGATATCAACTCAAATTATACCATAATACATATTTTAAGAAATTTCAAGGTCAAAACGGTAAATAAGAGCTTGTGATTGTGCATTCTTGCTCTCATTATATATATATCCCAGTGTAGACTTTAATCGAATCTATAATGTATACGTTAGCGATGTGTATCGCTAACGTCGGGTCATCACTATTTTTGTCTAAAAAAACAATCAGCCAACGCGACGTCAACACAGCGTCTAAGGGGCGTACACACGGCGTCTACGCGTCAAGATTAGATTCAAAACCACTCTCAATGGCCATGGCCATCTATTAAACTTCTACACATAACAACAACGTTTTCATTATCGTGATCTCAGGCCTCAAGTCAGCATAAATCAGTGTGTAATAAAATACTGCCAGTCCTTTTAAACTAAGCTCGGTCAGTGGTTCATTTGAACACAGAACGTGCGTTTTTCTCCCATAGCTCGCGCCTTCCATCATATTGGCGAGGCTTTAATAATCGATTAAAGCCTCGCCAATATGATGGAAGGCGGATATGCAGCGGTAACGTCACGTAATCGCTAAGTTCGTTATAAAACCTAACCTGCTTTTTTCCTACGCGATGTTAGCGCACATCTATGCGGCATCAACACGTCGTTAACGAAGCGTCTACGTGGCGTCTACGCAGCGTCTACACTTCGTCAACGCGGCGACAAACCGTCTTCAACCAACGGTCATAGTCAAAGATCATCCTCAATCGCCATCTATTAATGCTTCTACACTTAACAACAACGTTTTCATTACCGTAACCTCAGGCCTCAAGTCAACATAAATCAATGTGTAATAAAATACGGCCAGTCCTCTTAAACTAAGCTCGGTCAGTGGTTCATTCGAACACAGAACGTGCGTATTTCTTTCAGAGCTCGCGCCTTTCACAATAACTCATGCGTTAACGCCAAGGGGAAATACAAAAATGGAATGGAGCTAGAAAAAATATTCTAGATTATCTTTTCTGCGTGTATTTTGTTATTGTTGCTAGTGTGGATTTATTTTTGTTTTGTGTTTATTTTGGTGAGTTATTTACAGTCTGAAGGTACTTAAGTATTGAATATTTCTTGGTTGAAGGTTTCATACCTTATTGAAACGAGGTTATAGACATTTTCAATCCTATCCTTCTCCTAGTATTATTATAAATGTTCAAGCCGGTATATGTAGATGTTTGTAAATTAATTACAGTGCATTTTAATATATGACCTGGATTAGGATATTGCATACTTTAACTCCAGTAGTAGATTTCAATTTCAATGTGTTTTTATTCCAACTATTACTAAAACACAACCCTATATTTTCATTAAATCAACGCCGTAAATAATTCAAAATTCAAGCTTCAACCAAATAAACGAGAGACCAGAAATCTGTACCTACCTTTCACGACAGCAGTTATTGTTGAACCGTTAATCATATTTTGGTATTGCTTTGTGCTCTACCCTTTAAAGGAAGCCCGTCTATTAGGCTATTATAATTGTGGCTTCCTTCGAGTCGGTTGCGGATTCGGGCCATAGCTATTGTACTTAAAATAATAATATCTTTGGTAGGTACTGCCATTTTGCTGTTAGTTTGAAACATCAACCAAATAATGGTATGGCGTGATGTTATTATGTTTATACCTGTCTGAACATTTTTGAACTGTTTGTGATGACAAGTGAAAAATAGAAAATAAATATTTTATTTTATCTCCTCCTGCCTTCCATTTCAGCAGAAAGGCCTTCACTGCTGGTCATTCATTCATTTTCAAAGATCTTTATTTTACATAAACTTTAACAAAAATGCACTTACCCTAAGACACATTTACACAATAGACACAGAGAGCACTTTATGAGGCTACTTTCACCTTTTAAAGTTTATCACTATATGAAGTTATTAAACTGATAATATCTTTAGCTTTTAAAACAATAACATGGTAACAATAACATTTTTTGAAAATTATTTAGGATAGTTATAATTTGCTGCTTGCATGTAAAAACTGCTGGTCATAGGGCTGCCCTAAGTGCACTTATTCCAATAAAAACAAAAAACCCGACTACTTAAAAAGCGAACTAAAAAGACGACTTATTAAAAAAAAAACAAATAACCGGACTGCTTAAAAAGCGAACTAAACAGACGTAAACAAGAAGAAAATCATGCTGTGCAGTCGGAGGATCGCGAGATGGTCGGCCAAAACCAGATGTATCCTCCAAGTGCACATCATGCTTTTCTTCTTGCATCTTTTTAGTTCGCTTTTTAAGCAGTCGGGTTATTTGTTTTTTTAAGTAAGATTTTTAATTTATAACTTTTTAGTTATTGTTTTTTAGAATTAGGTACATATAAACATATAAGTGTTACATATTTTTGAAATCACCTCTTAAAACTCTTTATTTCTTATACCCCACATTGGTATGGAAGCATACAAAAAATTGGTGCCCCACAATATGGCGTCCAAAATCCGCCATATTTTTATCTTCCAATTATAAAGTAGCCAGTGACATCAACAGTGTTAAGACGAATCGATTGACGTAAGAATCATCAAAATCGGAAAACGCGTTTGGTCTCTAGAACGCCACATAGGAACAAACAACCATACATATACTGATAAACACATTACCCTCCTTCGGCAGTCGGGTAATTATGTGGTCGGCGCAGCATATTTAATTTTTATATTTATATATATTTTATTTCAATCACAAAAACAAAATTAAAAAAAGTGTTATTGTGCAAAAAGCTGGAAATATATTTTTTTCAACGGAACGATGCCTTACTTCTGTTCTATGTGTTTGGTTTATGCATGGTTAAAATGATGAACTTAACTTTACTTCATAAAATAAACAGATCACCAAGTTAGAAGCCGGTTAAAAAGAGGTTACTAGAACAAGGAGAAAGTAGATATAATTTTCATACCGGCAAATTATATAATTTTAATGCGAGCGGTACCGTAGAGCAGCTTACTTTTAAATCTAGTTTTATAACTACAGGATTCATAATCTAATGCATTAACCTGCGTATGCTTATATTAACACTGATTAAAATTATGACGTCAGAAATAATGTTATTTTAACCATACTTGTTTGTAGAAATACCTTTTGGCTTGGCAAAATTATTATATATAGTTTAGGCACACTGCCCGCCCTAGCCAGAGACTGACTTATATTCCAAGACAGTTTGATTGTTATAAAATCAAGTTCCCTTTTATTTGTACCTACATTGTGTGTATCTGTGTGTGCCAAATAAACTAGTTTTCTTTCTTTCCTCTCTTCATTCAAATTAGTCGCCATGACAACGGAAAACAAAGGTCAATTCATGTCAATAATTAACAAGCTATAACTGTCAATTGATGATTCCAGAGACCCTAGAAAAGTGACAATCTATCATTGAAAGCGTGGCAATAGCGTAATCGCTATCGCTATCGTATTGATAATTCAAAAAGGTAAAATTTTAAGGGATTGACAAGCGTTTTTGAAATTTCAACTATGGTCTTCGCTGACATCGAATGCCACTTATCTAGAGCCTCAGGTTGAATCGTGGTCTTGGCTTGGTACATAGGGATATTTTTTTATTTCCGTAACTAAAGGGTAAAACCGGTACCCTTTTATCAAGACTCCACGGTCCGTCTATCTGTCTGTCTATCACCAGGCTGTATCTCATGAACCATGATAGCTAGACAGTTGAAATTCACAGATGATGTATTTCTGTTGCCGCTATAACAACAAAACTTAAAACAGAATAAAAATAATATTTAAGTGGGGGCTCCCATACAAAAATCGTGTTTTTTTTTTTTGCGGTTTTTTTTGCGATAATGGTACGGAACCCTTCGTGTGCGAGTCCGACTTGCACTTGGCCGGTTTTTAAATACTGACCAAATGATGACCATGTATAAGAACAACTTTCTCCATGAAAGCCATTGGAAATGCCCATATAAATGTTTTGGATTATCCATACAAAGTTACCGTCTTTTTTTTTGAGAATTGAAGTCATATTCCATGAAGAAAGTTGTTCATCTACGGGCAGAAGAAGTGGGCTGCTTTTTTAAGATGACTAAAATACCACGGTGTATCGGCCTCTCGGCAATCGCTATCGCTGTTAGGGTGTCACTTTGTCTAGGGTCTAAAGCTCTAGATAGAGTGTCAATCCTAAAGGGATGGTCATGGTCGAAATGCCATAATTTTAGGGATTGATCACGCGAAATTTTGATGAAGGTTGGCATTCCCTTAAAGTACAAATCGCTATGGTGACGCTTTTAATTATATAAACGCACTTTTCTAGGGCCTCTTGTTTACTACGGAAACCTAAAATGCGCATAAAGATCCAAATCGCTCTTTAGATTCTTTTGAACTATTTTGAGATTAAAATTAAGGGCGAACTATGTCACTTTGTCTACGCCCTTTTCTCAAACACAAAAATCTCCTCTCGCGATTCCCATAAATACTAGGCCATGTCAGTTCGGAACTATTGACAATAGAGAAGGTTTGCCGAGATCGGTTTCGCCCAAATTGGTTTTGTGTCACGTCTATCGCATATTCGAATTGGTTTTAACCTCACTATGAAATAACTTTCCATATTGCGTGTTTTTCTGCAACTGGCACATCGCTGTTGCCTTTCTATTCACAAGTTTTTGCTTGTATGGGAGCTGTGAATTGTACTGATGGATATTTTTATTATATTTCATATTGGCTTGTTTGTTTTTTAAATTGGTTTTTTAAATTCAATTTTTACACTGGAACGGTATGACGGTAAATTGTTTGCTATTTTTTTTTTTTTTTTTTTTAAACACTTTGTTTGGGTGGCTTTGTTGTATTTTTTAGTTAAAAATGTTTTAATATCGGGAAACAGAGTAAAAATATCCTATTCCTATGTCCTATTTGAAATTATACACAATTCTGATATTTCAGTGTTGTCTGTAAAGCAACTGCTTATCACATAAAAAAAATATGCAAAACTTAGGGGAAAATATTAATAAATCTTACTGTCAATGAATGTAAAATTGTAATGAGGACAAACATAACATGATATAAAACAAAACCCTGTCTCTGTTAAAACGCAGTCGAGTAAAAACGCCAACACGCACACTACATACAATTACCGATAATTATACTCCAAAAATTAAATCCCCAAAATAAATCAAGACAAAAGTCTCTGGTAAAATATTAACGATAACATTATATGCCTCACTATTGTGTTGCATTAAGTGATTACGTGAAGTTTTTCCACAGGATTATAAAGGTAGTCACTCACCAAACGCATTTGTATAGCTGAAATTCGAGAATGATTTCAGATAATGCGTCCAGCGCGTATTACGTCCGCATCCCTGTAATTATACCATTCGTGAAATTGCAGTAAAGAATGCGGGGAACCAAGCATTACAATATGAGCCACTTGTAATACGGCCGTCGCCGCGATCAGAAACTCGTTGACGTTTTCAAAACAACTAAATCTGTGTTACACGTTCGAATGCTCCAATGTTACGTTGTGGCATTCATTTAACATCTTTAAATCTATTTACGTTTTATAACACACTGTACAAACCACAACTTCATATCTTTTGATATTGCATCAACTTTTGTAACTCATTTTTATGTTTTCTTTGTATTGTTATCATCTGAAAGGCACACCTTAATTAAAATTGCTAATTTGTAATTCTTGGAATATTTTATACTGACATTTTCATCTGATATGACGTCTGTCTGTCTATTTTATTTTCTTAAAGCATAGACATAACATAGGTACCATGGACTACCTAGACCTTTCCTTAAGCTAGTTCTACATTATTGTAAGGGCAGCACAGACTGCCCCGCCTCTGTAAAGCCGTTTTTTATTCGTTCTGGTCTTATTTTTTAATTGAGATTTGAATTCAAAATTTAGAAGGGATGGCAGAACAAGGAAATATATAGGACGGGTGCGCCAAAGTTCACCTAAATTTTGAACTCCGATAATTGGAAATCCGAAAATGTTCTTCCTAACATATTTCATCCTAACAATCACAATTCCTAACTACTCTGTCTCTAATGTGCATTATTCCGAAGCATTCAACTACATAATGTCAGTACAATAAACGTTTATTATACTTTTTTCCTATATTTTCTCAACATAACCATCTTTTACACTATTATTCAAAGTCATATCTTTTTTGTTTAGATTTATTTTTATTCATAATAATCAGTATTATAAACATTAATTTTGCGTAACTTTATTTTCACTTAACATGGCTTTAATTTTCACATAACTCTAATTTTATTTTTAGCGGTGTGTACCTGCAAAGATATCCATAGGTTAGGTTAGGTTAGAACTGTGACCAATCGCGCGCGAGCCGAGCGAGCGAAGCGAGCGGTGCCGCGGCAGCGGCCGGCGAGCGCTACCTCGAAATTGGCCGCGAAATTTTTCTAAGTATTTTTTTCATAGCACCCCCAAGACACACGATAAAAGCGTTATGATAAAAAACAGTAGGAGTTTAAAAATATTTACATTAATGATATTATTAATTACAATTTTCGGAAACATGAGTGTTATGAACATCGCCGGTAGCACTACAAATAGTATGAATGAAAACTTTAGGATGTAAAATTTTAGGAAGAGTGATCATTCGGATTACAAATCGTTAGGAAGAACAATTTCGGGTAAAGAACTTTAGGTGAGCCAATATGGCCCCATATAGGACACATATTTTAGCTTTGAATTACTAAAAGTACGAATAAATATAGTATTGAATACAGTTTGTGAGTGAGTGTTATAAAGCCATTAAATAAATAACAATTTTACACTCAAATTATTTTTTACCGTTATAAAATAAGATGTGCACGTCTGGCACGTGGGCGCGTTGTGGCTGCGCGCAACTTCCAGCAGCACGTTCGTTACAAATGTACATCAGAGTCCCACAGCTGATTACAGTTTAATCGAGGCTGGTCGAGTTGGTACAGAAGCACCTTTACATTACACACGAATGTGTCCAGTAAATGACCTTTACTTTAATCCTTTGTTACGGTCCCCACAAAATTTGTGAAAATTAAAATAATTAATAGCCATTAATTATTCTAGGACTATTGTATGGCCAACAATAGCTTGTCACATTGACGGGAAATAATTTATACTGCACCACTGTTCATGAATGTACAATTGGAGCCAATACGTGGGACACTCAGAAAGTTTTGCGAAACTAAAAAAAATTGTTCTATACGTACATATATTTTTATTAAATCTTTTCAAAGTACTTTCCACCAGCCTCTATACAAAGATTCATGCGCCTAAACCAGTTTTCAAAACACTTTTTCCAGTCCGCCGCAGACACCTCGTTTACAGCCTGCTCGAACGCAGCCAGCGCATCTTCCGGCGACGAAAATTGTATCCCTTTGAGCTGATTTTTTATTTTTGGGAATAAAAAGAAGTCACACGGTGCTAGATCAGGGCTGTAAGGAGGGTGACCCAGGAGTTTGACTGGCGTGCTGTCCAGGAAGTCCCTCGTTTTGAGTGCGGTGTGCGCAGGTGCATTGTCGTGGTGGAGCAGTAGCCCGCGGAGCCCTGTGTTTGGTCGCTTGTTGCTTATAACAGAGAAAACTTCTGGCAAACATTTGGTAGTATACCATTCGGCATTAATGCTTCTTTGATCCCGTAAGGGAATTGATACCAAGTGGCCAGTCAAATTAAAAAAGCTAGCGATCAAAATCTTACCCCCGCTTCTAGATCGCTTCACTTTGGTAGGCGTTGGCTCATTTTGAAACACCCAAACAGTCGACTGGCGCTTGGTTTCTGGGTCGTATTGATAAATCCAGGACTCATCACCTGTAACGATGTCGTAAACACGCCGAGACGAGCCTGCTTCAAATTTGTTAAGCATATCACGGCACCATTCCACCCGGGCCTGCTTCTGAGCATCGGTGAGGTTGTGCGGCACCCAGCGTGATACTATCCTCCTCACGCGAAGATGGCTGTGTAGAATCTCGTGAACGCTTCCCGATCCAATCTTCAATATGTGTTGAATCTCCTGATATGTAATTCGCCTATTGTCTTGGATTAAATTTTTCACTGCTAGCACGTTTTCTTCGGTAACAGCCGTCAAAGGGCGACCGCTTCTTTCGTCATCCCCCAAAGTTGGTCGACCGCGCTTGAATTCGTTATACCAACGATACACGGTTGCCTTGGAAGGGCCTTCATCCATGAATGCCATTTGAAGTCTATCGTACGATTCATCCGGTTTCAGGCGACACTTGAAATCGTATAAAATCATAGCTCTAAAATGTTCCCGGCGCAGATCCATATTTCAGTGAGACACAATACTTTGAATTAACTCGCAAAAAATGTGGAGGGAAATTTTGAAATTGGAACTTACTTATTTTTACTTATAAATAATCATATTTTCGAAAAACATTATAACTGGCCAGTCTCCCATATATAAAAACTTTTTTTCGCAATACTTTCTGAGGGGCCTGGTAGTTATTATCAATTATTATTGATTGGAAAACGGACGGGATTGTCTAATAGCTGTTGAGTTCTTGTGTATGTTCTGTTTGAGTGGTGGTTTAATACAAAATACAGGTAAATGACTTACATGTTACTGATAAAACAAAGTTATGACATCCTATGATGACAATAAGGGCGACCGCGTTTGAATTTTCCGCTAGAGGCGCCTGTGTAGAGTAAGGTCTTCAAAATGTCAAATTTTATAGTTTTTTGGCGTAAAGCGCGAGTTTTTTTATTTTAATGTTGTGATCCTATTCCAAATATGGCAGATTTAGTTAGGTAAGTACGGTATTTATCAGTTATTGCTTCAATAGAGTTTTATGATTCTGAAAATGTTATCCTCCTTATTTCGGAAGAAAAAGGGGCTGCGTAAAACTGTGGCATACCCGATTTTATATTTAATCGCCCTTCTACTGCATTAAAAATGATTTTAATTGAAACTTTGCTCGTGCTTACTCGTGCGCGTAATAACAACGTTTAACAGCTATATTTAACTCGCCAGTGGCGCCAACTGGTGAGCACCAAAACGCTAGCCCTCGTTGACTTTCCTCATTACGTATTTATTAATTCTAGCCTGTATATTTCTCTGAGTATTAAGCAAAGGTGAACCTGTTGTATATCTAGATATTACCAGTTAGTTATGGTTAAGTCCCATGTTTAAGGGGGCGAGCCTATTCCTATATCCAATATTACCCACCTGTTTTTTTATACTGGCCCTAACACATATTCTAACGTTAAGGAATAATGGTAGGTATCCTTTTCACACCAAAATCCTCATTTATATGACAAAAATATAACAAGCAAAATATGAACATGTCGGGGGGACACAAATACCTTTTTAAACTACATACTTTGTCTAGTGTACGCTTCGATAGATATAAACCTTCGAAAACGTAACTATAACACGATTATTTGCGAAAAACCACGATCAAACAGTAAAACGCCCATAAATTTTGAACGGCTGCGGCTGAACCGATTTTTATCAAACATACCTAAGAACACTCTCGATAACCTTTCAAACAAAAAAAAAACTAAATCAAAATCGGTTTATCCGTTTAGAAGCTATGATGCCACAGACAGACACACAAAAACACAGACACACAGCAACACACGTCATACTTATAACACTCATCTTTTTCCGTCGCAGGTTAATAAAGTTGTTCATGTCAATGGCTTATAAAAATACTCAAAGGGTTCATAAATTAAAACTAAAGCAATAAAAACCGGCCAAGTGCAAGTCGGACTCGCTCACGAAGGGTTCCGTACTTGGTAAATTGCGGTTAACGATTTATGACGTATTAAAAAAAACTACTTACTAGATCTCGTTCAAACCAATTTTCGGTGGAAGTTTACATGGTAATGTACATCATATATTTTTTTAGTTTTTTCATTCTCTTATTTTAGAAGTTACGGGGGGGGGGGACCATTTTACACACACTTTGGAAGTGTCTCTCGCGCAAACTATTCAGTATAGAAAAAAAATATATTAGAAACCTCAGTATCATTTTTGAAGACCTATCCTCCTATGTATGGGTTTCATGAAAAAAAAAATTGAGTTTCAGTTCTAAGTATGGGGAACCCCCAAAACTTACTGTTTTTTTTTTTTTTTCGTGTGACTTAATGTGGTTCACAGAATACATCTACTTACCAAGTTTCAACAGCATAGATCTTATAGTTTCTGAAAAAAGTAGCTGTAACATACGGACGGACAGACAGACAGACATACAGACACGACGAATCCATAAGTTCCGTTTCCGTTGTTCCGTTTTTTGCCATTTGGCTACGGAACCTTAATAACAGAAAAGTACTTGCTATAAAGCATACCTGACGACTTATAAAAGCTACTAACATTGAAAGTAAACAAATTCGTAGATATGTGATAAAGAAGATACTACCCATAACAGTGACAATGTCGTGGAAAACGATGCAGTGACTACTTTTAGTACTCTTTTAGTATCTTGCAACGTTTTATTCACTGTTTATCTGTTCTGTATTAAAGAAGGGTTATATTTCTTTTCGGTAGAAAGACTGGTTTGAAGTTTTCTTCTTCTCTATTTTATAGTTAAGATTGATGTGATACAAAAGATTAAAAGTTGGCCTGTATGAACAACTCTGGACAGATACAGAAAGAAAAGTAGTACCTGGCATCATAATGATACTTAATGGCATTATAGAATACATAATATCTAAGCATAACAACACATTCCCAAGACTTCAATAGAAAGCTTTATATAGAATTTTCATTTAAAATCTTGACCAAGCTTTTAGCTTAAGCAAACTACTTAAACGTACCTACTTTAATAAACCCAATTAAATAATAGCTTTATGAAATCACTGGAACTACTAATTTGCTTTCATAAGCCGCCAAGCGAACTCCAACAGTTTACCGCACTAACTCGATTTTATAAAGCTTAAAATTGAAAAGCTGAATATAAAGGGTGTTGCGAAAATGCAAATTGAAACATAGCCAAGTTCATTAAAGTTAATTCCCGTGAAATAAAATATCTGCACCGTGAATTTGTCGCGGATTTGCAACACTGAGAGTCTGCTCGGACGTGCCACAGCAACAACCACACACAGCAGCAAAAATATGGACAAGCATAAATAATTGTATGAAATTGGTATAGTGCTATTCACGCGTATATGCCATTATTACATTTTACTTATCAATACTGAACGCGTCGTGGCAAGAGATTGGCTAGAGATCAACTTGATTATTGGGTTAAATCTCGGTAGGTGGTTCTTCATTAGAGATGGATTTCAACCCAATAATCAGGTACGAAGTCGGTGGATTGCTAATCACTAATCGTAGCAAACAACTTATTGAAGATGAAACACAGTAACTAGCAGTGACCAGTCCACTTTTTATTTCAAGTGGTTGCAGTGACACTATCTACACTAGCAACTCCTCAGCAACATATTAGTCACCACATTCGTAGCCCATCTGAACGGCCCTTTAAACTATTCACAAAACTATTTAAAATGCATGGCGCTGCAGCTTGGACGCCTTCGGATGTGTAATGTGACATAATGCGATCCTCGAATGCAATTAACCTAATTCTTTACTGTCTCATTCCAGTATTTCACTTTTCGAGTTTAGTGCAAGTCTTGCTAGAGTGGTGGTCCGTTTATTGAATTAGTGAGTTTGAATAATTTATTGAAATCAGGTGGATAGTTCTCGTATTTCTAAGAATGTTCGCATTCTAATCTCAGATTTTATTTATATACTTTCCTTGTACAGATAAGGAGTTGAATTCCCTGCCAGAGTTTGTGTTTTCTCGGGTCTTTAAGCCAAAAGTGAATCAAGAATGTGCCTTTTAGGCAAGCGTGTTTCATATCATCGCTTACCATCAAGTGGTCAAACGCGAGCCTTGCCGAACAAATCCGTCAAAAACACCTCAATTTTTTTTGTACTCGGTGTTTCTTACACCGATTATTGCGGTGATGAGATCGCAACTTAAATTTGGACGTTTTTGCCTTCTGATCCCGTTTTGGTAATAGGTAAGTTAAGTTAAGCTAGCAGCCAGCACCAGATTGCACCGAACGGTTCAATCGGTGCTAGAAGTTTAGTTTTACGATCACTATCCTATTAAAACTACGGACAATCCTCACTTTCAGATAGCTAAATATCCAGCTTTGAAAATGTGATACTATTGAGAAATTAATGTATTGTTGTTAACATGCTAACAGAGGTTTTTAAACAAAAATCTGCTTTGGTATTTAGGGCAGATAAATGTTAAACTAATCTTTTTCATTAGATAAACGGACAGTCTCTACGTGGAGTTATTTTGTCACCAGACTCTAAATGCAATAATCTACTATTAGTTGCGATTTAGTCCTTAAAATGAAAAGTTTATTCTAGTTCTGCGCCATACCAGGCAAGTAGAAGTTAATAATAAGTTGGGCGAGTCGTCCAGTAACTGGACTGCATCGGCTTAACCTGCTTTAATGAGAAGCTTTGCAATTTCCACACGTAACTCCAGGTGGGGGCACCGATTGAGAGCCGCCAGGTCAGCACACATTGAAGTTCTCAGCGCGATAACGTTACTTAAGCTGGTTAATTTATGCTTCGTGCAATTGGTGCATTTACCCTGCATCCTGCGGTATTGTATGTTTGATTTATATTATGCCGTGTGATATCGCAGGTGAGGATATGGGACTACAATATGCTTGCTTGGATTGAGAGGTTTTGTTTGCCTCTTTTTTATGGGTGCCGCTGCGAGGACACATTTATCCCCCTGTCTGCAACGAAGATGCACCTATGTGGTTGCATATTGATTTTCGCGATTTTTTCATAGAAAGTTTTAGTAATGTTTTGTATTATTTGAATCAAGTAGGTACATTTAGCAACTCATCATTATCATGTTTATAAAACAGCTATTGAAGAGAACTATTATTTCAATGAAACCCCATTACCCTGCTTATGCAAATACCCATATATAACAAAAATACACAACCCCAACTATTATTTTGACTTTGTTGTTGACCACACTTTCTCACCCTAGGGATAAATAAAAAAAGATTTCAAGATCTGGCATCGTTAGCACGACGCTTGAACCCAGTAAACTACTTTAAGCCAGGCGTTTTTACAATTGTGTGAATAGAAAATAGAACTAAGGCACGCAATATTTCTATGGCACGGTGCGTGGAGGACCCTCACACGCTCTTACCTTGTAGTAACGATCCTCTATTAGGGAGGAAGTGAGGAAGGGATGTCAAGCACTCCTCCAAAGCGAGAATGTTTTGCTGTTTTGAGTAACGTAAGAACTGGGATGTTTTTTCTCGAGTACTCGTAGGGTTATTCTTATTACAATGGTCGCGCTGTGAAAGGGTTAATGGGTTAGGAGTACATGAATATTGTGGAGTGTCGTGTTTGTATGTTAGCTGTTGATATTTGCAAACATAAGGAATGTTTGCTTTTTTTTGGGACAAATATTTGTAAAGGTCATGGTCTTGTTTTTGTAAGACCATGGGAATTTAAAATAACAAAACAAAATAAAGCTTCCTTTACCAACGTCCTCTTGTTCTTGTTCTTCGTGGTCATCAGGTTGCAGTGAGATTTCGGGCTAACATGAATCGCTCCACAATGTAACGACCCTGTCTATCGGCTGTGACTCGTGTGCAGTCATGCAATGGACCGCCTATGCAGCCCTGATCTGCGTTCAAGCTTTTTGCCATAGCTATTGAAAACAAATATAATATAACAGCTCAGAATGTTAGGACCAATAATATTAATGATAATTTTTATCCGTGGTGCTAGGCAACTGGGCTTATCCCAATTATAAAAAAAACTTTTTGTGGGTAGTTGTACCAATTAACACTAAATAAAAAACGCTTGTTATTAAAATTCAATTTAATTTAATAGAATAGTATTTAATAATATTTTATGACATATTTTATAAGTTTATAGTTATTACCTGCTGGTGAAGCGTTATCCTTACACTTTATTCACTACAAATTACTGTTAACATCACACCAACATAATGGATTCACTGACTAGCACTTTGAGTGACCTAAAGGACTTGTTTCACACACGGATGTCCATCTTTGAAGCTGAACTGCTGAAGGCCCCACCATCACCAGTCACAAGTTCCGGCCTAGCAGTTGAATTCAACATGTTCCGGGCATTCATCTCCCAAGCCCTCAACACCCTTCAGCAACAAGTGGAGCTTCTAGCCCGTAGTGTTGATCAAATGGAGATGCGAGGACGGAGGAAAATTCTGCTTTTGCATGGCGTGAGTGAGGAGCAGAAGGAGGACACCGCCAGGGTCATCGCCAAAGTAGTTAATGATAAACTGCAGTTAAGCGACTTCACTGTAGCTGACATAAGCCGATGTCACAGGATGGGTCGAGCAGTGGCCAATAAAACCAGGCCTATCCTATTTAAAGTTCGCAGTCTTGCGTTTCGTGATAGGATCTGGTTTTCTAAAATCAAACTGAGGGCCTCGGGCATTACTATGTCCGAGTTCCTTACAAAGGGGCGGCATGATGTATTCCTGGCTGCGAGGGAGAGAGTTGGCGTCTCCAGGAGCTGGACTAAGGCGGGCTGCGTCTATATTCTTGGTCCCGGCGATACGCGACACCGGATTGAGTCTCTCGCTGAATTGGACAAAATTGTGCCGATTCTCATTGACGCCGAACCGAGTGTATCTAAAGCAGCAATGCCAGACTCTGTTCCGACCACTGCTTCTGTGAAGACCGCAAGGCTGAAGCGTGCTACTGCTTTGAAGAAGTGATAGACTTCCTTGTGATGTTTTTTATGGAGATCCGGGTGATATTTTATTGTTTTTACCTCAACTATTGTTTGATAGAACTTCAAAATTATTGTTTACATTTTGTCTGTCACGTCTTGTCACTGTCAGATAGACTATACCAAACGTCAATTTATGTTCCTATCGGTGCGTTCCGTTTTAAGTAACGGTGCACTTTTTAATCTTTATTTGTATGTTAACTTAATTTTCTTGATCTCTATTTCTGTTTTATACTTTTTTTTTTTGTTTCGGATTCTGTTTTTGTTGCCCGGATTCACCAATTTTTTATGGATATTTTTTTTTTGTATCTTGTTTAATGTTATTGAACGCAACTGGCAGGTGAATTTATTAATAGTTTATATTTTCGAGATAGGATTTTATATATTTATATTATTATATTAGTTATATATTCATGTCTATTGATGAAAGCAGCGATAGCAATAGTTTTTTTTCTTTGACTAGTAGTGACGGCAGTTTTGTGAGTGTACCTTCTCTCGCAGACAATCTTACAGCGCAGTTTTCCGATGTTCCTAAGAATTTCAACGTTCTACATATCAACGCCCAGAGTATTCCGGCTCATTTCCACGATATGCTGGCAAGTTTTGACTGTAAAGACATACATGCCATTCTTATTTCCGAGTCATGGCTTAAACCCTGTCTCCCTTCTATTAGTTACTCACTTCCTGGCTTCGTACTCATTAGAAACGACCGGACGCTTGGTGGTGGTGGTGGTGTTGCCATATACCTTCGCGCATATATTCCTTTCTCTGTTCTCAATGTGTCTGCACAGCCACCGCCATCGAATGCTGGTGAGCATCTCTTTCTTGAGGTCGACCTAAATAATTCCAAATTACTCCTTGGCGTCTATTATTGCCCTTCCTTACGTATCAATTTCTTCTCATCATTTGAAAAGCTCTTAGAAATGCTTATCCCTTCTTACAGTCATAGCATAATCATGGGTGACTTTAATACTTGTCTCTTGAAGAAAGACCATCGTTCTTCTTCCCTGAGTAATGTTTTGTCTTCTAGTAATCTTTCTATTCTTCCACTTAGTGCTACTCACCATTTTCCTAACTCTACTCCTTCACTTCTTGATTTGATTTTCGTCTCCTCTCCTGACCGCGTCGCTAAGCATGGCCAATGCTCAGCCGATGCCTTTTCTTATCATGATCTGATTTTTCTTTCATATAAAATTCGTCCACCTAAGGCTAAAGCCAAAACTCTCATGCAGCGCAATTTTGGTGGTATGGACGTTGACAGTCTTTGTAAGGATGCCAGCAATATAGATTGGTCTTCTCTATTTGCCTCTACTTCAGTCGATGAGCAAGTTCTTACGTTCACGACTAAACTTGTTGAGCTTTACGACCATCACGCTCCTGTTCGGGCAGTTAAAGTAAGGCATTTGCCAGCGCCGTGGCTGACAGAGGAAATTAAAAGTATCATGAACAAAAAAGCTACGGCAAAAGCCAAATTTAAGCGTCGGCCTACTGACGCTAATAGGGAAAGATATGTCTCAATCCGTAAACACTGCAATAAGGTGTGTAGGAATGCCAATCGCCAACATATTCATGATTCTGTCCAAAATGGGGACGCTTCCAAAGTTTGGAAATTTCTAAGGTCACTGGGGGTCGGTAAATCCAGACAAGAAACTATCCCTAAAGATATAAATATTGACGCAATGAATAATCATTTTACTGTTTCGTCCAATTTTGATAGGACAACTAAATTAAATACATTGAATCATCTTTCATCTCTGCCGACACCCAGTTATTCTCCATTTGTTTTTGGTCAATTTTCTGCATGTGATGTTAAGAAGAGCATACTATCGATTTCGTCAAACGCAGTAGGAAGCGACTGTATCAGCCGTAAAATGCTACTGCCGGTGCTAGACATTATCCTGCCCGTAATTTGCCACATCCTCAATTTTTCTGCGTCTAGCAGTGTTTTTCCAAGTTCATGGAAAGATGCTCAAGTAATTCCTTTACCTAAAAAGTCCAATCCCACATCCTTCTCTGAGTATCGTCCAATATCCATCTTGCCATTCCTATCCAAAGTCCTTGAACGGTTAATCCACAACCAAATAAGCACCTTTCTCTCCAAAAATAACCTCCTTAACCCCTTCCAGTCCGGCTTCCGCCCTGGTCATAGCACAACTACAGCGCTTCTGAATATTACAGACGATATAAGGTCTGCCATGGAGATGGGTAATCTAACGGTTTTGGCTCTACTGGATTTCAGTAATGCCTTTAATACCGTGGATTTCGATGGTTTACTTGGCGTCCTTTGCGCTCTTAACATATCTCCATCGGTTGTTGAATGGTTTCGTAGTTACCTGTTTGGTCGCCGACAACGTATTTGCATCGGGGAGACCTTGTCTTCCTGGTGTAGTACTTCTGCCGGGGTTCCTCAGGGCGGCGTTCTATCTCCCTTACTTTTCGCAGTTTTTATTAACTCAATATCCAATGAATTAATTTCTTCCTACCACCTTTATGCAGATGATCTTCAAATTTACACACGATCTCCTCTTAGTAATCTATCTGAGGCTATCTTGACCATAAATAGTGATCTGGCCTGTATATGCGACTGGAGCAAGAAGCACGGACTTACGGTGAACCCTATAAAAACGCAAGTTTTGGTGGTGGGCAGTTCAAGGTTGGTCTCAAGGATCGACTGGACGACTCTTCCCCAAGTTTCTTTTGATAACTCTGTTGTACCCTTTAGCGAGAATGTTAGGAACTTGGGGATATTCATTGACAAGAACTTCTCTTGGACTGCCCAGCTGCAGGAAGTTAGCCGCAAGCTATTCGCATCTGCTGGATCTCTGAGGAGACTGCGTAATTTTCTGCCGACTGCCACCAAGATTGCGCTTGCGCAATCTCTTCTTTTACCCATCCTTGATTATGCTGATGCCAGCTATCTTGACCTCACTGAAGTACAACTTGATAAACTTGAGCGTCTTCAAAATGTTTGCATAAGGTTCATATTTGGTTTGCGCAAATATGACCATGTCACAGAATTCCGCGAGAAACTCAAGTGGTTGCCAATTCGCCTTCGCCGGAATGCTCATATTCTTTCCCTCCTGTATAATATACTATTTTTCCCATCTACCCCTCTTTACCTCAAAAATCGATTTCAGTTTTTATGTGACTCACACACGAAAGTTCTTAGGTCATCGGATAACATGAAACTTAAAATGCCAATGCATTCCACTATCTTCCTGGACAAATCTTTTACTGTCCAGGCCGCTCGTCTATGGAATGCATTGCCTGTAACTATAAAACGCGCGCAATCACTGCCGATCTTTAAAAGACTGGTAAAGGAGCACTACCTGTCACTGTGATCTTGTTCTTGTTGAAGCTGTATCGTTTTCTTGCCTGTTTATTTATATGTATGTATGTATTTATGTATCTATTTTAGTATTTTATATTTAGTATGTAAGCACTGTTTGTAACTTATTATTTTATTTTAACTTGCACCAAGTGCAACCCCATGTCGTGTCCAGGCTATCTCTCTCCATTCTGGGTTGCCTGGAAGAGATCGCAGAACGCGATAAGGCCGCCTGTTGTATGTTTGTTTTTATTTTAAGGTTTCCATATGTGTTATTGTTTTTTATCTTGGTGTACAATAAAGTATATAATAAATAAATAAATAAATAAATAAACGACCCTATATACGTGGGACACTCAGAAAGTTTTGCGAAACTAAAAAAAATTGTTCTATACGTACATATATTTTTATTAAATCTTTTCAAAGTACTTTCCACCAGCCTCTATACAAAGATTCATGCGCCTAAACCAGTTTTCAAAACACTTTTTCCAGTCCGCCGCAGACACCTCGTTTACAGCCTGCTCGAACGCAGCCAGCGCATCTTCCGGCGACGAAAATTGTATCCCTTTGAGCAGATTTTTTATTTTTGGGAATAAAAAGAAGTCACACGGTGCTAGATCAGGGCTGTAAGGAGGGTGACCCAGGAGTTTGACTGGCGTGCTGTCCAGGAAGTCCCTCGTTTTGAGTGCGGTGTGCGCAGGTGCATTGTCGTGGTGGAGCAGTAGCCCGCGGAGCCCTGTGTTTGGTCGCTTGTTGCTTATAACAGAGAAAACTTCTGGCAAACATTTGGTAGTATACCATTCGGCATTAATGCTTCTTTGATCCCGTAAGGGAATTGATACCAAGTGGCCAGTCAAATTAAAAAAGCTAGCGATCAAAATCTTACCCCCGCTTCTAGATCGCTTCACTTTAGTAGGCGTTGGCTCATTTTGAAACACCCAAACAGTCGACTGGCGCTTGGTTTCTGGGTCGTATTGATAAATCCAGGACTCATCACCTGTAACGATGTCGTAAACACGCCGAGACGAGCCTGCTTCAAATTTGTTAAGCATATCACGGCACCATTCCACCCGGGCCTGCTTCTGAGCATCGGTGAGGTTGTGCGGCACCCAGCGTGATACTATCCTCCTCACGCGAAGATGGCTGTGTAGAATCTCGTGAACGCTTCCCGATCCAATCTTCAATATGTGTTGAATCTCCTGATATGTAATTCGCCTATTGTCTTGGATTAAATTTTTCACTGCTAGCACGTTTTCTTCGGTAACAGCCGTCAAAGGGCGACCGCTTCTTTCGTCATGCCCCAAAGTTGGTCGACCGCGCTTGAATTCGTTATACCAACGATACACGGTTGCCTTGGAAGGGCCTTCATCCATGAATGCCATTTGAAGTCTATCGTACGATTCATCCGGTTTCAGGCGACACTTGAAATCGTATAAAATCATAGCTCTAAAATGTTCCCGGCGCAGATCCATATTTCAGTGAGACACAATACTTTGAATTAACTCGCAAAAAAAGTGGAGGGAAATTTTGAAATTGGAACTTACTTATTTTTACTTATAAATAATCATATTTTCGAAAAACATTATAACTGGCCAGTCTCCCATATATAAAAACAATACTTTCTGAGGGGCCTGGTATATCTATTGGCCTTGTTTGTTCTGTCTCCTGCTTGTTACAGATTAATGTGTAAAGGACATGGACAGATTTTGTATGGGCGTCGGCATAGGTATCGAATTTAATTTACAACAATGGTTCTTGCTGTTTTATATTCGTGAATATGAGCACATTCAATTGCTATAAATAGAAAACTTCAAGAACTCGTCACAACAACATACTAGACGAAAACAGTTTCATTAAACCTATTATTCAGATCGTTGCAATAAGTGTACAGATAATGATCTCGCTATTAAAAAAACGCCAGGCGCTTTAAATTAGCAAACAGTTGTGAGAATACAGTTATCTGATATGGTTTTAGCATTATATATTTCTTATATTCTTTATTGTACACCACAAAAATATATATACAGGACAAACAATCAAAAAAGCAAGTGTACGAAATATAATTATTTCTTATTTTATTTATTTTTTTATTTAAATCTAATAAGATATTTTTTATTTTATTTTATTTGGGCGGTCTTATCGCACAGGGCAATCTCATTACTAGTAATTTTAACAAAGTAATGGACTCCCAAGCTGTATAATGATAAGCATGTTATAAACTGAGTCTGGTTGAGCCTCAAAAATGTGGCATTAATAACAAAAAATAGCTTAACTATTTTATTTATTTTATGTATACTTCTAAAGGTGCCTTATATATTTTTTTTAAATCGCAAAAACAAACTGTTACTGTAAGAAGTGAACGTTGCTTTTGAAGTGTTTGAAGACATAGACAAAAACATTAAGTCTGACACATCGGCTGTCAAACACGTCGCATTCCGTTTTAAGTATTTTATTTTGTGTGAAATAAAAAAAAAACTAAATAACCAACGCATCAAAATACGAAAAAAACATTTTATTAAATGCAAACAATACCAATAGAGACAGTTTCGTGTGAATAAAATGTTCTTAATAAGAGAACTTGTCGTACAATTCACGTCTAATAACTTACGTGCGTAGTGAGGAACGTCCAATAATATATTGTTTATCTTTCTCTATGGTCTATTATGGCGGAAGGTGACACACAGTACTTTGATTCGTCTTGCACTACTTTTTATTTTGAAATAAAAACGTCAAGTTCAGAGAGGTAAAAAACTGTGTAATAATTCATTTTTAAATTTTCTTTATACAATATTATTTATTATGTATTTGTAAATAGAATGTACTTTCTGTCCATCTCCTTTGTATTTTTCCTACTGCTCCGTTATTATTTACTAATCCATTTCGTTGCGGGATCCAAGACAGTTAAATTCATTCTCCGGGACTTCGTCGAGCTTTATTGCCTCGGCGCTTTTCTGGTGGTCGCCACTGTTGATTCTGGCTTTCAGGAGTAGCAGTGGTTTGGGAATAGTGCGGTGGTATTGTCCAAAAAAAAAATGCTTGTCTTCAATTACCTACTTAGTATTCTGTTACTTTCAGCACCATGTATCAAGAGACAGGACTTAAATCATGTTCTTAGACCACATAATTTCCAACGCAACCATAAAGTTTTTCTCATAAATACAACCTTATTTATAAATGATCTTCCCTGAATGACAGCACATCTTTCAATATTATTTATTGCCATTAAATTGCCATACAAAACGTCTGTTTGGAGCGATAGCGTTAAATTGTTTGCCCCTTGTCAAATGCGAGCATTGGGCGTTAATATGTGACAACGCACTACATCGGGGATGTTCGTTTATGGAAATAAAAACAATAATTTAGTTTGGGAGCATCTGCGTTAGTTTGGGGGCAAAATTTCAAAAGGTATATTCAATTTTTTTAAATTGTGAAAAATAGTATTAAGATAAGAAGATACATTCATTGGGACATGTATCTTTACAAACATTAAGCACAACAAACAAAATAAAAATTATGGCATAAGTACACAAGAAAATATATATATTAAAGGCATTAAAGTCCCACCAAGACCACACAATATGATGCCTTGTGTCGTGGGATCTAGTTTTTTCGTCATTAATGACAAATTATTATTAGTTGTATTGTTTGAATGATAAGTTCGTTACTCGTATTTGCTATTAGAGTGTAGTTTGATGATAAAACATGTGTGGTTGTTTAAAGCCTTATTTGATATAAAATAACTCAAAAGCGATTTCAGACAATAAAATAACTAATATGAATGTAAGTAAACATTTTTAAGCATGGTACAGGTGTAATGTACGTATGGGTTAGAGGTCATTCTGTCCTATATGTGCCTATATGGGCAAATTTAGATTTTCGCGAAAACTTGTAAGTATCAAAATTTACCTTAATTTTCAACTTTTTTATTTTTCGGAATTTTCCAAAATAGACAATTCTAGGTCAACCGGAAGTACCCTATAGGTTTTGGGTCGAAAACCTATATGGTAGTTCCCGTTGACCTAGAATCACGAAATTTGGCAAAAAGTAAGTTCTTACAGCACAAATAAAGTAAAAATTCCAAAAATAAAATAAGTTGAAAATTAAGGTAAATTTTGGTACTTACAAGTTTTCGCGAAAATGTAAATTTGCCCATATCTTTAAAGCTTAGCCTCCACAAAAAAAATATACCAATTTTATTATGGCGGTATAATGGGTAGGTACGGAACCCTTGACGCACGATTTCAACTCGCACTTGACCGGTTTAATTTCTTTTTTAGATAGAAGTTGAACATAAAAAAAAATATTTATTCCCAAAGTACCAGGAGGCCAGAATCATGAAGAAGTCCTAGTCGGTCGAATGACCCCTACGTAACCTGAGGCTCTAGACAAGTGACATTCTATCATCGAAAGCGTGGCGGTAGCGATAGTCAATAATGTATACAAGTAAAATTTTAAAATTTAAAAATCCCCGACACATTAATCTTGCGACAAGTAAAATTTCAAAATTTAAAAAACCCCCGACACATTTATCTTGCGAAAACTCCCCGATTCAAATGGTAAAACACCCATAACTTATGAACGGCTGAACCGATTTTATTCAAACATAGCTAAGAACACTCTCGACAAACTCACCTTTCAAACAAAAAATAATAAATCAAAATCGGTACATCCGTTTAGGCGCTATGATGCCACAGACAGACACACAGATACACAGACACACACAGATACATAGCAACACACGTGAAACTTATAACACCCCTCTTTTTCTGGCGAGGGTTAAAAAGGAAAAATTTTACAATATTAGTTGACAAGCGATATCGAAAAATCACGTGATCAGTCCCTTACATTTTGACATTTTGACTATCGCCTTCGCTGACATCGAATGCCACTTGTCTAGAACGTCTGGAGGGTCAAGGCCAAGTGTCAGTCTATCAGCGATTATAATGGAAAAGTCAAAAATGTTTAGGACTAACGAAGGCAACTAAACAGTATGTGTCAACACCGTTGAAATCCGCTGAAGAAGTAAAAATCGCTCTGAAAATAGTTACTTTTTAAGCCCTTTGAGGTTGTCTCTTGCTTCAATACAAAATCACATGAATAACCTGAAAAAAATTAAAACAAATGACGTGCCTTTTAGCCTTTACGCTGGGTTAGGCACACTGCTAGTCGCACAGAACAAACATTTGGAAACGGCCCGCATGGACAGTTCTTTCTAAACCTGGCTGTTGGTAGAATTTATGTCTTTAAACGCAGCTATGGTACAGGGAACATTCGGGAGGGTTTATGTTTTCTTTTATAGATGCCATTTCTTTCACATCAAAATAAACATCTAAAAACGTCACCCCCGAATTCCTTGAAGGCTTCTAAATGTGGGTTTCATATAAACACCAACATTCAATCAGCTAAGTTTAAGTCCCATGTTATTTTTAAAGTTTCATGTAATTGACGAGCATTTTGCCACCAACCGGGCGTTAAAACTTACTCCGGCCTGTTACTGAGAAATCTCAATAACACTTTTTTACTTTCAGAAATATGACTTAGAACCTGAACCTCTACAGAAGCCCTTGAGACCTCTAGACTCAATCAAAAAAATACTACAAAGTGAAAAGCTTGTCTGACATATTTGAAATTTTGTTGAATTTGTAGGACGACAAAGCCTTCCTAGATGAATTTTAGTCATAGCGGATAATACTAGCAGAGACTAGCCACTGGCACGGAAGATATAATGTCCAAGTGCGCTACCACAGGTGCAATTTCAATAGCCATATTGATATATTTCACTGGCATAGACCAGTGAGAGGGATCAGGCGCAGAAACGACGTATTTTTTTATCTAGTATAGGCTCGCGTTTGACCACTATCTCACCTGATGGTAAGCGATGATGTGGTCGATGATGGAGCACGCTTGCCTAGAAGAGTATAAGTTTAAAGGTTATTTCATAGGATCTGGGTTGTCAAATCGCCAACTTCCAAACGCCGGGACTCAAGTGAGAAATCCCAGTATAAAAAACCTCTACAAAAAAAAAAAAAAAAATTTCGGAAGTCGGTGTTTCTGTTTTCGTATTTCACACCGCCTTCCAAAATTTTAGTTATTTTTTACTTTGTAGTGTTATTATTTGGATGTCGGTTGTATTTTTTTTGTAAAAAAGTTTTTTATTTTCACTTTTTAGTGGTACATAATGGCCACAGCGATGCTAGAATACAGTACTCGAATAACATGTTACTTGAACATAACCGGTGGAATGAGAATGTACCAGGTTGAATTGTACACATCTGCGTACCCGTTTAGAGCATACTGGCGTAATGTTATGTTATGAAATGGAATAAACAATAAGCGGCTTGTGTTTATTGAAGAGTTCTGTTGTTTATCTTCGGAGTTCTTCATCAGATCTTCACTAAATTTAAATGGAACCACATTTCAAATAAAAAAAGAATCTTCAAAATCAGTTACCAAGTAAAATGTTTGAGGAGTCACACATAAAAAAATACCAGTCGAATTGAGAACCTCCTCCTTTTTGAAGTCTGTTAAAAATAATATAAATGTTTCATTATTATTCTATCAAAGACATTATGATAATTCTTAATGTATTAAATGCACTCTACTATAATCATCCTAAATCATTTCGACAACAAATAATGATAACTAACTTATTTTAGGGCAGGGACAGATATGCGAGAGATGAGAAAAGATTACTGTCATATTGGCGAACTCCCCCTAATAATTAAGCAAATGTAGCGACGCATCTTTCAAGAGGAGACTGTCATTTATTTTATATGTACAATGTCATTGTGAAATATTCGTTTCTGTATGGAATATTATTATGTTTGATGAGCCATGGATTTTGGATGGAAATAAACAGTCAGAAAATACGTGTAGGATATTCAAAGTGAAAAAAAACACGATAAGATTCGTAGCTTGCTTGTTCATTTCATACTCAACAAGTATAATTTGAAAATTTTAAAAAACCCCGACATTTTTATTTCATGCTACATAATTTCTCTAGTACATAGTAGATACGCTCCGATCGGCAATCTATTTAACACGTAATTATGACACGATATCTTGCGAAAACACCCCGATTCATACAGTAAAACGCCCATAACTTTTGAACGGCTCAACCGATTTTATTCATACATAGCTAAAAACACTCGACAAAATCACCTTTCAAACAAAAAAACTAAATCAAAATCGGTTCATCCGTTTAGGCGCTATAATGCCACTGATAGACACACAGATACACAGATGCACAGATACAGATACACAGCAACACACGTCAAACTTATAATACCTCTCTTTTTCCGGCGGGGGTTAAAATATATTTCACCATAAGTATCAAAGGTACACGCTAAAAATTCTTTAATTCATACTAATACAGGGCGCTTCGAAACAAATAAACAAAAACGGTAAAAAATCGGCCGCATTCCTGAAAAAAATATTAAAAACAACCTTTTGTGTTCAAACGATTAAAAAAACGAGTTAACTCAATGGAGGTTCATCACGGCCCAGCAAAGCGATTAAAAATAAAATCAAAATGTGTTTCATTACTAAAACATGAGAGCAGGGTTTTAAGGCAATTAGTTTCACGTCATTCTGTTTTGTGTTTAATTATTGCACACATTTATTTACACATTAGGTTAACGGCAAAAACGGGTCCCTCTTTTGAAATAAATTGTCTGTGTTGTAAGCTGGACTTTATGTGCACCACGTCATTAGAAAACATGACCCGTTCGCTACCATCGCTATCCATTGCGCTCTTAGTACGTAACTATCATATTTTTAGACAGAGGACTGATGTAAGTAAGCAATGGATTAAAAAAATAGGAGTAGAGAGATTGTGTAGCGTGTTTCATAGTAGATGCCAAGGGACTGCGGGCCCTATCAATTTGTTACATGTATCGTTACTTGCGTTGTGTATTTTTGGAACAAAGAAACTCGGTCTATTGTCCGAATTCTTATCTATAAGGTAGTAATTTGGTTAGGGAAAGTCAACTGAAAAATCATTGAAATGGCTCTGATAAAGAAAATGAAGAACACAATTCTGCGCTCTTCCTGTTATTTCGGCAAACATTTTATCGAAATTAATGTTTTTTTTCCTCAAATATTTTAAGTACATCCTGTAAATCAGTGTCGATAATTTTTTTGTACGCTATTTTTGGAATATTTAAGACTTTAACGCAGTTTGTGTTTTCATAGTACAAAGTGATCCAAAGCAGAACATACTACGTTTTAGAAATATATTCGCGTTTTTATATACATACTCATGAATACGTGCTTGGAATCTGGATCCAAGCTAGAGCAGCCTAGTTTAGTTTTTTTTTACATAATTATTGTAAAACAACAACTCAATTAATTTAAAAGTTTTACGCCACTTTTCACTATTAAAATAAAACAGTCACCAATAGCGAGTGATTTTATGGAAATACGGAAGTTGTTATAACATCATCAGCCTTTTTAATGTTCCCACTGCTAGGAAACAGGCCTCCTCTCTGTGAGAGGGAATGGACCGTAATCCACTACGCGGGTCCAGTGCGGCGGGCTTATTACGTAAGGAACAGCAAGTAGCAATAATTGTACAATTATTGCGCGATCAATTTAGTGACCTGGCTACTGAGGCCTTTAAGTCAAGTCTTTTTTTTTGACAGTCACTTTTAACAGAAGCTATTTTATCTGTCCGATGATTTATAAAATAGTCAATTTGATTACTATTTAGCTCCAATATTCCAATAAATTAATATTCGCAGATGTAAAGAATTTGTGTAAAGTAAATATGGCAGTGAAAATTTGATATTTGCATTTTATTTACATGTATGTCAATGTGTAAAATCAATCAAAGTTTCTTCGAATTGTCGATTGTTTTAAAAATTGAATCGATAACGCATTAGAACATCACTTAGTAGACTACATTATCTCGTATTTGAGCTATGAAACGTAAAAAAGATTTTTCAAATTTAATTTAGACATTGGCAGAATAGTCGACATCGGTGTTTGCCATATAAAAAAAAATATAATAGAAGATACTTATTGTGGACTTATCACATTCTCATGTGTTTGTAAGTATTTAGTAGTAAACATATAAGCTTCACTGAGGTAGCCAACACAGGCTTTTTTATACTGTATATAAAAAAATCCTCAACTTTACCGTGATCACTTCTGTTTCAATGATTCAACAAATAGTCCAATTGCGTAGACATTAGAGACTCAAAACAACACCAATTTGTCATTTACATTTACAATATTCACTAGGAATTTGTTATTTCAATATTTATTCTTATATTATTATTCTAATTTGCGAATAATTAAAGTAGCCACAAAATAACATACGAAAAAAGCCGCCAAAAACTCAAAAACTTCTGTACCTACTCAGCCATCAGCGAGCGATTGGCAATCGACCAACAACAAGGGAAAAAGTAATCGCAATTTGACAGCTACATTTGCTCGCCGATCGCTGTCGCTCTGCTGTCAAAAACCATACGTAATACGAAATTAACGCGATCACCTTGCGATAAATGCACATTTCAGTTAATAGATTTTTATTGTTAGCAGTTTTGTCGTAAAATTATTATGGTGTGGCTATAGCTCATTTATAATACGGATTCGCGATTAAAGAGCAATTATTTCGCAAAAATATGCCTTCCAATTTTTTGACGTAAAGCGATATTCGCGCGATGATTGTACAATATCTGCGCAAATATTGTTAATTGCTGTTTCATACGTAATAAGCCTGCGGGTTGTTAGAGTCACATGTATTCGAATTTTTGATTCAAGGATATGCCAGTTTTCCTTCACCGTTTTGAGATGGCTTAGTTAGTGGTGGTGAAATAATTTACACAAAGTATAGCGCCTGCCTGGGTTTGAAACCATGACCTACAACTTATAAGTCGTGGCCGATACCACTAAGCCACCACTGCAATCTTGTATGTATTTGGTATAATATATGATTGAGCAATTCCATTAAATAATTTCAAATACGATATTTTGACTTTTCAAAATCAATTCAACTAAACTATTTTCCTATTTCATCGGTCCCATATGGTTTTTTTTTTTAAATCATTTACAATGAATCTATAAAATGATTTTGTATCGTCGAATATTTCGTTGCGCCATATTTTTGGGCTAAATTGTTTCGAGGGCTACTAGGGAGGCGGTAAAGAAAATTCTCGTGAACTGTGATTGCGCAACTGTTATTACAAATATTAGTTTTCCAAGAACCAGTGATTAAACTCTCCATGATTTGATTCGTTTTCGTCAATTATATTAATAAATGTTTGCCGAGGCGCCAAGGGAACCCTAGAAATTCGAGTATAACAGTAACTAATTAATTATTCTTGTGAAACTTTTGGTTCAGAAATGTAACAATGAAATTGTAATTAGCAACGGATATTATTTCAGAGAAAAACAAAATGATATTCTTGGCCCTTAATTTATTTTCTGGAATTATGATAATACTTCGTTGAAATCATTTGATATATTATTTGGTAAGAAACCATTATATCAAAGCTTGTGCTTAACCAAGTAGCTAATTCTAGTCACAGTACATTCACTACCATTTAAAGTCCCTAACATATAAGAACGAGTAAAAATAGCTAAACCAAAACCTGGAACAGTTGGCACATATCTGTTGTCCCATCACTATGAAACTTTTTTTCCAGCATTATTAATTGTCCCAGCGTTAGCTCCATATGACCTTCTCGTTTGTCCATTTAGAATTTTAGGCTCGCATTCAGGCAAAAATGTACGTTCATAATAACAATATTGTCCAACAATTCTTTGGGGAATAAAACGTCCGGTCTGTGATTGTTTAATTTTCGTAGTTATCACAAAAAGCCCTCGTTTTTGACAAAACCTGTGCTAAATAAATAATTTGTCATTTTTATTAAATGGAGGTTTGAATTTTTTATCCTCCTTTATTATCAGAGGTTTAGATCCATATTTGCTTTTGAAATACGTGATAGAATACGTTTTAGAATAGATTCGATGATGATTTTGAAAATGGAATTTTAGTCTGCTTTCAAAAAGCTGTATGCACTTTCCTATTTCAAATTATATATGGCGTAACGAGTCGCAGTCTTGACGAATGTCTTTGATAGTTTAAAAGTGAATAAATTCTTGTTTTATTTCATTATCATCAGGTTTAAGTATTAAAGTGGCTTTAGAGATTTAAAAAAAAATCTAATAAATCCATTGATTAAAATAAATCACTGCAAGCAACCTTCTCAGTAATCGACGTATTATTAGATCCATCTATCTAGCGCCATAAATTCTCGTCTAAATACTTTGACAGTCAATTCACACAGTTCTATACCTGTTCCACCCAACTTGATTAATCCAATAAAGCCAGAAGATCAATATAGTTGGCCCAAAACTATGTGAGTGAGACATTAAATCGTCCCTTTACATCCCAAGTAGAAAACTTCCAATGGAATTATTGACTCTAATCGATGTAAAGTTTAAGTCGTTCCAGAATGGCTGTAACTCTCTGGAATTTAATCAACCATCTAAGATATCGGGGATTCGATATTAATCACTTTGGTATTCGGTAACTTTGCATGCTTAGTCTTTGACATTTTGGGTTCATACACGTTTGTTATTGTTGCTGTAAAGACTAAGGGGTGAATATATTAAATCTCCGGGTAGAGTGCCATCGCTTTCATTGTTGCTTAGGGCTTCAGTAGTTCCTTTGTCCTAGTCCTTAGATTGGTTTTTGGGAGGCGTAATGGTATTTCCAATTATCGGACGTTCTCAATCTTCTCTTGTTTCATTATTGCTATTGTTCTCTTCTTCGGCCTACATGATATTGGCTTCGCTTTATATCTTGTGTAACTTTTGTTCATATATAAAAATAAACTCATACATTATACATTATTATAGGTACTTCCGTGCCACACGAAAATAATTCGCCGTCCCTTAATTTGCGCAATGATTTAAAAACAACATCATTAGGACGGTTCATTTCCCGCCATGATTGCTGTTTTCCACTTCGTGTTGACTCATTAAGATTTTATAATAAGTTTTACTAAATAATGTAGGTTTTCGCCATACAGTTTATTTTGAGTCGTTCACACTTGACGTACCTATTTTTTTTGTGTATTTATTGCAATTTCAGATTGGGTTAAATAACTTGAAATATTGTTTTTAAGGTATTTGTGTTTAGCCACTATTTGTTTTGCATTGTCTTTAGGACAACACGAAAACTGCTTTGATCAAGCAGCTTGCAGCCATAATGATTTATTTTGGTGATGAAATGAAAATGAGCGTGTAGGTGCTGCTATTCTGCTGATATTAAACATATCGAAACATAATAATATTGAAACTATCACCATACTTATTTGTTTATTAAAACTTTATGCACAAATACAAAAGTGGACTTAATGGCTCGGGTATTTTTTTACCAGTCACCACCATTTAGCCAAATTTATAGCAGTCTACTTTAACGATTTTTACCTAGTAGCTTAGGCCCACTTGCACGAAAAATTTTACTCACGAGACGACGACGAGGTTAAATTGACAATATTGTATGACAAACTGTTAATTTGACCTCGTGTTTGACCTGGCTATGCTGCTGTGGTTGGGCAGGGCTATACCCAGGACTTCATGGGCCGGAAAAATCCCTGGACTCCTCGTTTTAAACTGCAGATGTGGCTTGAGATTGAGAGGCGCTACTTAAAGTACTGGCATTGAGTTCCCTTCTTAAGACTGTTACTGCGCTCCGTTGGCACTTTTTAGCGATAAAATTAAGTGCTCCGATAAGTACTTTTTACCATTATATTATAGAAAATACTTTTTACATATATTAAATAAAAAGTATTTTCTCAATACTGAACAGTGATCCAAAGGCAGGTGGTGGCATTGGCTTCACCGTTTGCGTTTAGGGCTATTATATTACTACAACGTCTTTTGGATATGTTTTTCCCATCTTCTTTCAAAACAATATAATGGACAAATGTGAACACAAATAAACCGTGAGTAATAAGAGTGTCGACCGTTCAGTGTCACAGGCGGAAACAGAGCATTGCCCGACACATTGTTTTAAAGGACCATCTGAAAAAGCCTTCACTTGTATTCCTGATTTATTTTTCTATAGAAATTAGGAAAGTCGATATGATTTATTAAGCAGGTAGATATTTTTATATATAGTTTACTATTTCAATAAAGTAATTCAGTTTAAACAACTTTTAGATCGCAAAAGAGGCAACGAAATTATGTAATGTCAAATACATTCAGTAACAGACTATTAGTTACAAATGCAGACGGCAGCTTACAATCCTTGATAATGATAATTGCAAATATAAAGAGACAAGAACAAGCTTAGAAGATACCCAACTAAAAACGAAAAGTCGAAAGAAAATATTTTCTCCCAAAAGATATGTAATAAATTTAGGACGCACAGAAATAGAACCAAGTAAGTCTACAATGCGCTCTCAATTAAGCTCAAAATTCCTTGCCACATTAAACAGTAGCTACCAAAGTACAAACAAATAAACTAAAACAAACTTAACGAGTGGAACATTCCTAGTCCTATTTATAGTATGTGGAAACATAGAGTAATAATAAATAGAAGTGAAACTGGCGCTCCGATTGCATATTCAATTGATAATTGTCCCGGTACGTGAGAAACGTTCAACACAACGAGCATTGCAAAGTGGGTTAGTTGTAACACCAATCACCTCTAGGGTTCATGTATTGAGTTCTTGAGTCAGTAAAAACAAATTGGCAATCGGAGGGTAGGACGCCCTTAGAGAACAAGCGTTGAATTCCACAGGGTAGCAGTTATATGAGGCATCGCGCCGACAGAAGGCCTTTCGGTTTTGCTATACAAATGAACGCGACGATCGTGAATTGCACAATGAACGCTTTCTATAAGGACGACGCCTGAGAGTCGTTGAAAACCAAGTTAAATGGTATGTATGTATACGGGCCTTATTTCTTGCTGTAGGCTTCTAAAGGATGATGCCGTTGTTACTATATGCCCAAAACAGCTACAATATCATCCCATTTTCTGAGTAGACGGGCAGTCAACACTGACAGAGTTGGAAAAGGTTAAGTGGATGCATACAATCATCGACTTGCCTTAAACAAGTGCGGGTTGCAGCACATTAGTGGGTGGCGGTACCTCTATGATTTTCTTTATTCTATGGTGGTAACTACTAACTACTGATCATGTAGTCCGGAACCCAGGACATAGTAACTGGCCGGAACACTCAAATACATTATGTGGACGATAATACCGTCTGGCTTTGCTTGAATTGTAATTTAAATACTGCTTGTTTTTAGGGTTCCGTACCCAAAGGGTAAAAACGGGACCCTATTACTAAGACTCCGCGGTCCGTCTGTCTGTCTGTCTGTCACCAAGCTGTATCTCATGAACCGTGATAGCTAGACAGTTGAAATTTTCACAGATGATGTATTTCTGTTGCCGCTATAACAACAAATACTAAAAACAGAATAAAATTAATATTTAAGGGGGGCTCCCATACAACAAACGTGATTTTTGTGCCTTTTTCTGCGATAATGGTACGGAACCCTTCGTGCGCGAGTCCGACTCGCACTTAGCCGGTTTTTTGTGTAAATATGTGTTCATGTTAACGGCTTTTATTGTTTTAAAGTAGAAGTTTGTAAGCAGGTTTATTTTTAGCTTATTATACTAATTTGAGGTTGTATTTGGTAAACTTCTTAGAGTTTGTATCTTGACAACTTCATTCAGCTCTGCTTACTCTAGTAGCTATTTAAGGAATATTTTTTCGCATTTGTAACAATTATGTTGGTTTATCAAAATAGCCATTAAAATTTCTTCGGTTATTGACATGCTTTATAATAATAATAAAGGTTTTAAAACTACGATTGTTTGAGGTTAGACTGGTCAGGTACAGTTTCTGTAGAAATACAACAGTCAACATAAAACAGAACTTCGAAGTTAGTTGTGTTCACTTCACTTCTACTCTAAAGTCTACAACACCAGACACGGGATCCTGCCGTTTTGCCGAAAAGATTTTGACAAAATTTCATTACCCAAACAAATTTTAGCAACCTTTTTTTATACCATTGCAATATGTCGAATGATTTTAGGACGCATATTTTTATTTGGTCAAATTTTTACTTGGCAAAATATTACCAAGTATAATGTCATTATGGCATTTGGTCTTTAATCAAATGATTTATTACAGCAAACAATCTTCAGACAATAAACGTTTGGTGAAATGATTTGTTAAGACAAAAAATATTAAGGCAAAAAAAAATAAGAAGTTTTGGGAATTATTTAATTTAAAAATTATTTTAATATAATCATTTGTTTAATGCAAAATATTTTTACATTACAATTTAAAAAAAAATGCAAAGGACGTTAGCAATTTTATTTCGGAGTATTTAGTCTTGTGTTGCAGAATTCGATTAATTATTTCAATTTGTCTGAAACAAGTCAAATTTATGGTTACTTGGTATAAGTTTATTTAAGGAAGTAGTTAGAGTAGGTTAATTATTAAAAAATGGTTAGGTTAGGTTAGGTTAAAACTGTGACCTCCTACGCACGAGCCGAGCGAGCGAAGCGAGTGGTGCCGCGGCAGCGGCCGGCGAGTGCCAGAAACGACTTGCATTAATAGAAAAAAAAGAGATTGTTTTTAGTAGGTTACCCGGAACTGAACTATTTAGATTAGGATAATAACTTATTTAAAAAAAAATGTTGAACGACTACATTAAATTACATATCTTTTTTTGCAATTCTCCTCTCGCAGATATGCTGGAAGAGATTTCGATAGAAATAAGCATACCTTTGTACCTATTTTCTGTTCCTTCTTCTTGTCTATTTACTGTGTGTGTGTATATTAATGGTTAAATAAATAATAAATAAATAAATAAAACTAAAAAATATATATAAAAAAAGGAAAGTAAAAAAGTATAAATATTTGGCTTATTTGATTTTGCGTTAAAACTGTTATTCCAACTGAAATATTTGACTAAATAAAAAATGTTAAAAGTACTAGTTGGTAAACAAGTTATAGTTTAAACGTTCATTTCCCAAACATTAGGTTTGCGTTACAATTTTTTGTGAATAGATTTATTGCTAAGTAATAATTTGGCTAATGAAATTATGCGAAATTTTTTTTGGGAAGTGAAAATTTGTCAAATTCCTTTCGGTCAAACAAGGGAGACCCACCAGACACACTTCCACCATCAAAACAAAGAGACCCAACAAATTTCTCCAGCAAAACTCTCAAATAAAACCATAATACAAGATAGCAGAATAATATGAATATCCTTAAATATAAAATTAATTTACACCTAACCCCATCGAAGAAAGATAGCAACTTCTGAGTCTTCCAAGGTTATATTAAATTCCATCCAAAAGAACTTTCCAGAAGATAAGGGCGGTACGTAATTTCATTTACGCCGTTTAAAACTTGAACTTCCGAGAGTCTGATTAAATTTTTAACAATATCTTTAATTTATAGACGCTGACGGAAGTTTTATTGCAAGAGTTTAGGGGTGTTCGTTTCTATCATTTTGAATATCTTGAGTTTTAGATGGATGTACGGATTTAGAGCTCTGTTTTGGCAAATGAAAATATTTTGTTAAACAGGGTGTACAGTCAAGGGTCAAAAGTGCAGTCATACTCTCCCAAAACTCAAAAGGCTAGTTTTTGTAGAAGTTAAATTATCCACAACTGATTTAATATTTTGTATAGAAATTAAAGTATAGATTATTCCTACTAACGCGAAAAGTTGAAATTCTGCTGACTACAAAAAAATTGCCCTTTCTGTTTTGGTAGTGTGACTGCAATTTTGACCCTTATAGTACAGTTTTACTACAAGAATTATCGGTTTAACTTCTTTTTTTGATTTGACATACTGGTCGGTTACATTATACATATTTTAAAATTAGGTTTGGCAAGAGGTTGAAAAGGTTTGAAAAGAGAAGACAAAAACTTCTGCTGAAAGAATGCCGTTTACAGGAATTGATGTCATTGAAATCGCCAACCTAATTATTGATATTTTTATAGCAGCTGGATTGGCGAGCAGGATGGCCAGACAGGCTATAGACATATCACCAGTTTTTTGGGCAAAGTTCACCTCTCGTTTATTTATAACTTAATAGTTAAACATATTTTTTTCGAATAAGGTACATTTAAAAAGTGTCTAGAAGTACCTAATTCTATAGCCTTGACATAACACCCGTTTTTGGACAAAATTCGCCTCTCGTTTATAGTAACTAACCTTACTTTAACCATTTTTTTTCGAATTAGGTACATTTAAACATATTTTAAAAATCACCTATTCAAACCCTTTATTTTGACACCCCACAAGATGGGTTAAGAAGAAAAAACAATTGAACCCTCACAATATGACCACCTAAAAGCCGCCATTTTTCTATTTTCCAATTTCAATGTAGCCAGTGACACTTGCAAGGTTAAGATAAATCGATGTACGTAAGAGTCATCAAAATCGGCCAACGATTGTGGTCTCAAGAACATCACATAGGAATTACATACATACCTACATACAAAGACTGATAAACACATTACCCTCCTTCGGCAGTCGGGTAAAAAAGGTTGGTGACAACTAAGGGTTATATTAGGGGTTAAAGTATGAAATTGCCGATTTGTACTCAAAAATTGAAATGAGTTTATTTTTTTTATTTAACATATTTATTTAATCAAAATAATTACCATTATTATCTTTACATTGCTGCCATCTAATAGGAAGGTCATTTATGCCTTTGCGATAGAAATCTAGTGATCTAGATTCAACAAACTTGGTGAAAGCATTTTGTACTGCCTCCTTATAAAAAAACTTTTTATCACGTAGAAAATTGTCCAAATCACGAAAAAAATGTTAGTCCGTTGGAGCAAGGACTGGCGAATACGGAGGGTGACGAATGGTTTCTAATTGCAGTTCATGTAGAGTTAAAACGGTTTCTCGTGCTGTATGAGGTCTCGCGTTATCATGGAGCAATAATGGTGAAGATCGATTTATGAGTCGGGGCTGTTTCACTGCTAGTTTTGCTATCATTGTTCTGAGTTCGGACAGTAGACATCTGCCGTTATTGCTTGACCAGATCGGAGAAAGCTATAGTGAATAATACCATGCTGAGACCACCAAACAGTAACCATCATCTTTTTATTGGTAAGCTTTGCTTTTGGACTCTGTTGCGGAGTTTGACCTGGGGTCAGCCATTGCATTTTTCGCTTACGGTTATCGTATGAATCCATTTTTCAGCACATGTCACAATTCAATACAATATGCCTTCATTTCTATATCGATTCAACAAGGCAACGCAAGTTTCAACACGCGTTTCTTTTTGCAGATCAGTCAAATCATGAGGCACCCATTTTTCATATTTTTTTGTTTTATTGATTTGACGCAAATGAGTCAATATTGTTGATAAGGTAACTTTAAACCATGCCGCTAATTCCTAGGTAGTTTGGCTCGGATCGGTTTCCACCATTTCTTTCAATTCATTGTTATTCACCTGTGTGTGCAGTCTTCCACGTGGTTCGTTCTTCAAATCTAAGTTTCCATCACGAAAGCGTTTAAACCAAAATCGCACGGTGCGTTCATTTGCAGACTCCTCTCCAAACGCAACATTGATATTGAGAGCTGATCCTGCCGCGTTAGTTCCGTGTCGGAACTCGTATTGAAAAATCACTCGAATTTTCGAAGTATCCATCTTTCTTGTCTAAGCTGAATAAAAAAACCGGCCAAGTGCGAGTCGGACTCGCGCACGAAGGGTTCCGTACCATTTTCGTAAAAAACGGCAAAAAAATCACGTTTGTTGTATGGGAGCCCCCCTTAAATATTTATTTTATTTGGTTTTTAGTATTTGTTGTAGTAGCGGCAACAGATATACATCTCCTGTGAAAATTTCAACTGTCTAGCTATCACGGTTCATGAGATACAGCCTGGTGACAGACAGACAGACAGACAGACAGACAGACAGACGGACCGCGGAGTCTCAGTAATAGGGTCCCGTTTTTACCCTTTGGGTACGGAACCCTAAAAAAACAACTGAAAGTCGATAATCGAACGTTGCACATTTTTAAAACAAGAACTTCATAGGTACCATGTGAAAATGTTTCACTCAAAAATCTCAAAACATGTGTTCTATGTCATCTATGTCATTTCGAAGTACCTATTACAATAAAACGGCAATTTCATGCTTTAACTAGGGATCAAAGTATGAAATTGCCGTTATATCTATTATTATTATTTTTTAATTTTGTAAGCGCATGTCGCATTAATTTTGTAAAATGTTTTTATATTATGTGGAAAATGTCGCTGGTTGCACATTTGTTTTTCTGCGTGCTCAAATTCTATGTTTTGCTGTAGTGTGTAATCGTTTATTTGCCCAAATAAATAAAATAAAATAATGCCACAAGGGATAGAACCTGGATGAGGCTGGCACAGGTACCTGGGGTCTGACACGAGAAAAAAGACACCTAAGCTCAGCTGGCAGTGGGTGAAGTCGGGCTATGGATGATGATGATGATGATATCATTAAAGTAGTATCTAACTGGGAGGGGTGACCATAAGCTCTTAGAGCAAGGTTATTTTTTGTGTGCGTAAGGGACAGGTGTATATGAGTTGTATACATTTTTCCCTTTTTCTCAGCCGAACTATGATAATTTTGACACGTCATGGTATGGGGGCAGGTATTATAAGTATTTATATTATTAAACGATGCCAATTTAGCAGTTCTATATTCCATACGTTTATTTTTTATAACTTTTCCAATGTACAATTCTCTCTTTACAATTTTATCCTCGGTTATAAACTGGTAGACTTGAGGTAGGTCATTGCACATATTATTCGTCCGTTCACTTTGATTCACTATATATCTATGAATACTAAGTATAATTTTAACCTGTTTGACATACCGCATGCTTCCAAGAGTCAATACAGTGCTAAGACTAAAAAAACAAAATTTAAATTAAATTCAAAGGTTAACCAAATGTACCACAAACCTCTGCCTCACACAAAATGTATATCAAACAAACATTTTACAGTAACCACAACTGTTCATAGAGTAATAGGTAAACAGATGCTGCTCCCTCAAGGGTCCGTCCATTTGGGGTTCCGTTGAAAAGCCGGAAAAGCACTAATCCATCACAAAGAGTTACGACGTCCTAGCCGTTATATACGATCGTGGGACCCACGCGACGGACCGCTCATATTGGGGCTGCTTGTATCGGAGTTAGTTTAGTTTGGGCCCTTTGTGGTGCGCTGCAATAATATAATGAAAATACCTCCCTCCTTTGGCTTACCGGAGTTTAAATGAGGGTTAAAGTGATTGGTTTGATAGATATTGATTTTATTATATAGTCGCATTTGTGCCACACTAGGATATCTTACTTACCTACTCTAGAGTTATGACAAATGATAAATGATTTTATTTCTGTAAGTTGGTTTGTACAAACGCCGACCTCATCTAGTTTTAAAAAATATGATCGACATGGATCATATTTTTTAAAACTAGATGAGGTCGGCGTTTCCTATCTGACTACTCTGAGAAGAAAGGCCGAAACAAACTCAGAGGTCACAGTCTCTTTTAAAGTCCTGACAAAAAATCTTGGTTATATCATGTGAATACCATGTAGACAGATGTCTGAAATGGTCTTTTGAGAAAAGAACCAGCCAGATTGAGTGGACCTGTCCAGTCAGTGCACGCATTTGTCAATAACCGAGCAGCTCAACTCAGAATTTTAGGAGCTCAACGATTCGACGAACAATACCAAAGAAAGGACATTCGGGTAGGCCGCATAAACTACTCAAACTGGCAGACCATGAGTAAAAACTAACTAAGATAAAATAAAAATAAAAACCACATAGTCTTCACATTCACAATAATAAAAATAAAATAATAAAATAAGTTGGCAGCTAACCCGGCCAATAATGTTTAAAATATATGTTGTTTAACCTCGTGTTAGCAACTTACTCTGAGTTAAGTCTATGATGAAAGTAAGCCTAGAGTTTTTCTGAGGACCCTAGAAGCCGGGCAATAATCGTAAAAATATTTTTTCCTGAATATTGCAATGTTTGCTGGGTAGAAAAACTGGCCAAGTGCGTGTCGCATTCACTCACGAAGGGTTCCGTCCGTACCATTGTAGCAAAAATGGCAAAAAAAACACGTTTGTTGTATGGGAGCCCCACTCAAATATTTATTGTATTTTTAGTATTTGTTGTTATAGCGGCAACAGAAATACATCATCTGTGAAAATTTCATATGTCTAGCTATCACGGTTCATGAAGTACAGCCTGGTGACAGACAGACAAACAGACGGACCACGGAGTCTTAGTAATAGGGTCCCGTTTTTACTGCTAGGGTACGGAACACTATAAATGATAATTCTATTTAGTCCGTCAGTGAGATTATAAAATAATATTCCACGATACGGCTCCTGCTTTATCAAATATATAAAACCGGCCAAGTGCGAGTCGGACTCGCGCACGAAGGGTTCCGTACCATTTTCGTAAAAACGGCAAAAAAAACACGTTTGTTGTATGGGAGCCCCCCTTAAATATTTATTTTATTTTGTTTTTAGTATTTGTTGTTGTAGCGACAACAGATATACATCACCTGTGAAAATTTCAACTGTCTAGCTATCACGGTTCATGAGATACAGCCTGGTGACAGATAGACAGACAGACAGACGGACCGCGGAGTCTCAGTAATAGGGTCCGGTTTTTACCCTTTGGGTACGGAACCCTAAAAAACTGAGAAAGATAAAAAGTTCAGGAGTGAGGGCTTGTGACATCACTTCGTTAGTATAAAGTGAAGCACACCGTGATGTCACACGATATTTCAACGCACTCTATTGTCGTAATTTTTTGTTAACGTGGCAAAATAAAAAATACGTGTCCAATATTTTAAGGTTATCTAACTGACGGACTAAATATATATTTTTTTGTCAACTACCCTGTTCTATTCCAGCCCTTGCAATTATTACTTCTACCTATACATCATTAGTAGTAGGTACACATCTTTTTAACCGACTTTACAAAAAGGAGGAGGTTCTATATTCAACTGTACTGTTGTTATATGTTCGTGTTATTTTTTTTACGTCATTTTATTTATAACCCTAGGTACCTTACTAGTTTAAAATTTCCTGTCGCAATTAATTATTTTAACCACTTCCCACCTTTCAATCGCCAAAAATATAAACTACCAACTCATAACCCTTATTCAAATGACCAAAAAGTACCAAAGAATAAACAAAACAACAAAAAAGTTGGACAGTACGAAACGGAACACATCGCGACGTAATGTTGTTTACGGAAAGAAACAACTAGCGATCGGGTCGCGGAACGAAACAAAAGTTGTGCGTCTGTGGCCTGCGCAGACAAACAAACAACCAATCTAATTATATGGTGCCCTGGTACCTTGGATGCTTATAAACAAATATAAGATAACAGACAGTTAAGTTGTATCGAATTATAAGCTTTATGACCCTATTAAAGAGATGCGAGGAGAGAAATAATAAAGGAGGTATTGATAGTTTGACGGTTAAGAGAAGATAGCGGTAATATAAAACGTGTTCTACCGAAATCAAGTAACATGGAAAGAGAATAGGAAGATGATGATGATAAAATGACTCTATTATAGGGAAGAGAAAGGGAGTAGAGTTAGGTTACATTTAGGCGAAAGTAAGGAATGTGCGTGTGAAACGGATGCAGAGGTCAAGAAGTCTCAACAGAAAAAGCTAGAAGAGCTTGTTATTTCAAAATTTGACGATTCTCCTGAATCTTTCCTTGCCCTTTTATAGATATAATCTGTTTTGCTTTATTAAATCTCTTTTAATTCTGTTGATACCAATTCGTTTTTAGTTCTATTCAGCATCGTGTGTATTTTTACATTTTACGTTTTTTTTTGACATTAATATAGATTTACCAAGGTTTTGTTACGGCTCCCGTGGCTTAAGAAACCTTGCATTTCACTGGGATTAAAGCAGCCTCTGACACTCAACGATACTGTAGCTTCTAGAGATTACCGTTTCCAAAAAACATTTAAAAAAACTAGTTAACCTCATGAGAATAATGTTAATATTAATGTTTTTAAATACAAAAATCCTGTAGCCAGTACAATCTCTTGTGGAATTGGACTCGCCAGCTTATGGTATCTCACATTTCATTCAGTTGTAATGACGCGGAAGGAGGAGTAAATTTCTCATTAATGTAATGGGGTTTGATCTTGCAGAGTAATCTTGGAAACCATTTCTATCGTGCTGTGGGTTTTCCGGTCACTGGTTATTAAAGGTTGGGTTAAGGTTTTGTGTCTACTATTAAACAGCCCACTAGTGATCATTGCTTTTAATTACCTTTTATCAGTAAGCATCAAGCCAAGACATTCGCTAGGTTTTTATAATAACTTGATTAACAAAAGTATGTGATAGGTACTTAGGAAGTTGTGTCGTATTTTTCCAGATTGGATGTTTATAAAACTGACTTCTAGCTTACATTAGCAATTCGGATATTGTCACCAGGAAATAAAAATATTCATTAAAATATCAAACTAATATTTTGACGGGGCTGATCAGTCAGTCTGAACAAAATTAAATAAAGTAGCAAAACAAATTGTTACCAAAATTTTAAATTAAGTCATAGACTGTGGCAATCAGGCTGAACTTATCGCTATTCAATCCACGAAGGCAGACTGGATAACTTTTATCTTTTTTTCTTTTGATAAAATTAAACGCTTCATAAGAAAATGCGACGAACATTTTATATTCTTTTCGCGTTCTCTTGTGGAGATCTTTTTTATTTACTTCGTATTTTACTTGTTAACTTTTTATTGTCTTTGTATTTGCTTGAGGCCTTTTCCTAAGGAGGTTTAAGAATCTTTTCCATTATATAAGACCGAGACTTTCTTTTATACCTGGGCACTGTATTTTATTTATATTTTATTTGTCCCTACCCGCTTTACCTTCGGCAAGAGAAAAACGTTTCTTTCTTTTTGTTTCGTAAATAAAGTTTCTAATATCAGGAGCAAGGTCTCTAGGGGTTTTTTAATATGTAGGTTTTACTTTTTATACTCATTTGAACTTATGATATGACAATTGCTACTTAAGATAAATGTTCACCATAGAAACATTGCTTTTATTTGACCGTTTTCATAATAACAAATCTTTACTCAATGGGTTCTATAAGACAGTAGAAGCCATCGAGACTGGTCCGAGGAAGTGTGCTTCGATTTGAAACGGTATGAGCGTACTGCCTTGAAGAAATAATGGGGGGTTGCCCAGCAGACATAGACAGGATCGCCTACATAAAAATAATGGTTTTCATTATTTCATGATCGGCGAAAGATTCGTATATTTGGTGACGAACAAACCGTTTATATTTCCCTTATAATAAAGTATGACTAAGCACGAAAGTAAATAATATCTAGTTCAAGCATCAGCATAATATTAATTAATGAGGTAAAAGCGGAATTAAGTTTTATTTGAAAAGTTTAGCAATGAAACGTTCAGTAACTTCATGTACCTATTCCCAATGAAACTTTCAGACTGTAACACTATTCACAATGATTGCGCACATTCCTAAAATCTTACTGAACTTTGAGTAATGAATTGACTTACAAGGTTAGTATACAATTAGTGCCTAGGTAATTCAAGGCACTGACTGTACGCCTTTCAGGCGTTTCTGCACTCAATTGTATTTGGTTCGTGATCGTAATTTATATGTGGATATCATAAAAAATAATACATATGATAACCATATTAATCCCGAATACGAGTGAGAGCACAGGCGACTTTATCAATTTAATTTACAGCCACCCTGATCGTGGTCATAATACAAATACATTCAGAAACCACGGTGCACAGATGCCATTGAAAATATGTTCAATTTTTGGGCAACAGATGGCGTTGTGCAAAAAGATGTTATTCCTGAATAGTACTCACCCTATACCCAGTAGCCGTAATATATTATACGAATATCTAGGACGAAATAAATATGTCTACAGCCTGCGGTTTTGTTATTGTGTATTTGTTTTTTCTCATACACAATATCTAGATTGATGATGTCTGGCTGGACTATTGTTGATATATGGACAAAAATAATACGTTGGTGGCGGCATTTTGGGATAGGTCGTAAATAAGTGCTATTGTACTTGGAACATATTTCATTGTAGGAGAAATTTGTTATGCCTAATTTATTGCATATTTTGTAATATATGATCAGGAAAAAACCCCATTCATTAGTTAGGTACAAATTGACCTGAGGATCAATTTCTATATTTTAACGTTCGTATTTTAGTCTAAGTTGCAATCTGTCAAAAACACTGTCAATTTTACTAAATTTCGCCAGGGTCGTCAACATTCGACCGAGATGAGATTGCGACGTGTTGTATGAGTATGAATATTTTTTCAGGAGGCAAATTAGCCTACAGTTGATTGATTGAAATTGAATCAGATTTTCAGGCCCAGTAAATATTACTGTTGTGTATTAAAAAAACTTCTAGATACTAATAATAAAGCTAAAGAGTTTTGATGGTTTGTTTGTTTGAACGCGCTAATCTCTGGAACTACCAGTCGGATCTGAAATAATTTTTTGTTTTTGGCAGTCTATTTATTGAGGAAGGGTATGGCCATATAACATCACGCTACGACCAATAGGAGCGGAGCATTAATGAAAAATGTTGTACAAACGGGGCAAATTTATTCCTTTTGAAAGCTTCCGCTGCGTGTGCTGCGTAAACGGTTAAAGTTACGCAACAATCATCTATGTAGGATAGGGTAGAGTAAGTGGGTTGGTAAGTAGGTATGTAGGGTAGGGTAGAGTAAGTGGGTTGGTAGGTAGGGTAGGTGAGTAGGTAGGTAGGGTAAATAGTTAGGGTAGGTAGAGTAGGGTAGGTACGTGTAGGTAGGTAGGGCAGATAGGATAGGGTAGGTAGGATAGGTAAGGTAGATAGGGTAGGTGGGTAGATAGGTAGCCAGTTCACGAGAGTGAAACCGCGTGGGACAGCTAGTACCTACTTAAATAAAAATAAGGCAAAACCTTTTTTCATGGGCTAAATAAACACTTTGTTTCCATAAAGTCATCTAATGGATTGTATTTGTCGACTACTGCCCAGCCTACAACTAAGATTAATAGTTCAGTTTAAAAAGTAAACAAACCTATTCAACCTTCAATCTTTTAAACAAAGTGGTGACCCCGATGCTCTCACATTTATTGCTCTTCGGCCCAATGACACAGCGTCAAGTCTTATAGCTATAAATCTTTCAGAGCCTGAGAATGTGAAGAGGAATGTGTCAAAAATTGTTTCCATTTCTGCCTAGGGGCATCATGTTACAGATGCGGCATATTTTACCTTACGATGTGTGAAACTGCGAAGAGAATTTAGAAGTGATTCGACGTTTTTCCAAAATGAACTCTAAATAAAAGAGAAACAAAGTGTTTCTTAATACCTACCTATTCAATATTAATTTAAACAAGACCACCCTTTCGAGGCAACATTTCTTTTACTACATAGTTTAATAAATTTAAACATATAGCTAAAGCGGCATATGCGTTACCACCAACGATGACATAGAACTGGAAAAGTTTAGAGCAAAAACCAAACTTAAGTTACTGTCATGCCAACGACGTGAAGAAGAAATAAAATCGCCAACCAACCTTGAACAAGCGTGATGATTACTCATGACTTTTCCACCCGGAAAGAGATATTTGCCCTTTACACGCTGAAGTTATTATAATTTTTCATTGATTTTACAGTTATTATAAGCAGAATTTGAAGCAGTTGTTACAAAATTACTAAAAATGTCTACAACGAACACTCTATCAGATATAAAAAAGTTACTTCATTTAAAAACAGCGGCGTAAATGGAGTTGGATTAGTCACATGCTGTGGAGGGATTCCGATCACATTCCTAAACAGGCCTTGGATTGTAATCCTCAAGGAAAAAGGAAGCGAGGCCGTCCCCGTCAATCCTGGCGACGTACCGTATTAGCTGAAGCGACGAGCATTGGAATGACGTGGATCGAGGTGAAGTGCGAAGCTCAAGACCGGTCTCGATGGAGGACTACTGTGGAAGCCCTCCATAGATACCCCAGCTAGGGGTCATAGGATCTTAAGTCAAGTAAGTCAATCACAGCACCCACATCCCTACAAATTTATAGCAACCAATGATCAAGGCCATAAAAACTCAGTCTCAACAACAAAAGTACCCCAACTAATATTACAGCAATTACACAGTATAAAACACGAAACTTCTCACATAATTCGCGACACAGGTAACATAATACTTGAAAACAAAGTATGAAAGTGTCAAAACTATCGCGCCAAATTGTTTTGCTACATTGTCCCGGTGGAGCGGTGTTTCATAACGTCCCATAAACTTGAACGTAAAAGCTAGGCTGATGCATGAGAGGGAAAGAACAGCGATAGAGGTAGCGGAAAAGAATGAGCTAAAAATTCTAGACATCATAAACAAAAGAACAGATTTTGTTAACCTATTAATACCTGTATAGTCCAGGAAAATTAGAGGTTTCACCTCGGAATGAGGGATAGTCAGCTATAAACTTGTATAAACCTTTATTTTGACACCCTAAAACTTGTCTCAAAACCTATTTATCGTAGGGTGTCCGCGAGTTGCCTGTGTAATATATTGTGTATAATGTTATAGTTAATAAAAAAAACAAATTATTAACTATATAATTTATAAACTTTATACGGCGTGTTTTTAATCGGGACTACAGGTTGACCTCGAATGATACTCTAAATAGTTAAACACTGCGCGCGCTCTGCCCTCTATCTCGAAAATGGTCCAAGATATAATAAAAAACTTTGCATTAAACTTGTAGAGAATTTAATCCTCTACAATATTTATAATTCATACAAATAACATAAAAGCCATAGGAAACGAGATATATGCATTAAATGTGTGACAAACGATTTTTTGACCTTTGACCTTGGAATAACTGTAGTCGTGCACACACTACAATAAGTAGGTTTTGAGACAAGTTTTAGGGTGTCAAAATAAAGGTTTATACAACTTTATAGCTGACTATCTCTCATTCGGAGGTTCTTGCCCTGATTTGAATAATTTTCTTGGACTAGTATGAAGAGTGATATGAAAGAAAAGGGAGTCATTGATAACGTGATGGTTGACAGGACGGTATGCAAGAAGAAAACGTGCTGCACCGACTCCAAGTAACATGAGACATGGGCAGGAAGATGATGATTTTTGAAACCTACATATTTCATACTAGCTTCATCGGCTTCGCCCGCGAGAAAAGTGTTTTCTGATCCTTAGGTAACATTATACCGGGATGAAAAGCCTGTGTGCTATTCCAGACTATAGTCTAAGTCTGTGCCATATTTTATCCAGATCTGTTTAGCCGTTCTAGCGTGATTGAGTAACAAACATACATCCACGCACACATCCATCGAAACTTTCACATTTATAATATTAGTAAGATTCCTTGGGTTGTGGAAGACTATTGGGCTAACCATTGCCAAGCAGTATTTGATATCCTAAAATCTGGACTGGTAAAATATCTAACGTATTTCACAACATAAACATAACTAGCCAAATGTGGGTAGTACACATATTGCCTTACCCTTTGGGGTATTAAAGACGTGATATTAAATTTCTTTGTAAAAAAGAAAAATCTTCTTTCAAAACACATTATGTTGTAAAAATTAAACCGACTTCCAAAGCAAAACACTACAAAGGGAAAAAATAAATTTCTTTTCCGAAGTCGTTGTCTTTGATACTTACTGTTTTCTTTTTTCGACACCAATTTCGTAAAATAAAGTTATTTTGCACTTTTTAGTTTTGATAGGTACCTCAAATTACCATGAAAAACAAAGTACATCTCACGATGATTCCAATAAGGCCAAACACAATTAGGATACATTCTTTTATTTCGGTGCTCCAGTACTGATCTGATAATGAAGCTGGAAGGTGCCTACCTTCCGGCTTTCTCATCAGATCAGTTCGATGGTACCATTTATTTATTTATTTAGTTATTTATACTTTATTGTACACCAAAAAATACAGGAACAAAAGAAACTTAAAACTAAACATATACAATGGGCGACCTTATCGCTTGCCGCGATCTCTTCCAGGCAACCTGGAATGGATAGTGATTGCCTGGACATGACATGGGGTTGTCAGTGGTGTAACAATACCAACAAAGAACATACAGATACAATAATACTTAATAAAAAACACAAATAGATAATTATATAAGCTATAAAATAGATACATAAATACATACATATTTAAATTATAAACAATGAAAGAAAAAAAAATGCGTATGACAATCATAGACGAAATATATGACAACAAACTAAGACCACGATTACAGCGACAAGTAATGTTCCTTGATGAGTCTTTTAAATATAGGCAACGACTGTGCACGTTTAATTGGGTCAGGCAATGCATTCCACAGACGAGCAGCCTGGACAGTAAAAGATTTGTCCATGAAAGTTGAGGAATGCATTGGCATTTTGAGTCGCAAATTAACTGATGACCTTAGAGATTTCGTGTGGGAATCGCAGATAAACTGAAAACGATCCTTGAGGTAAAGAGGGGTGGAAGGAGTAAAGAGCACATTAAACAAAAGAGAAAGAATATGAGTATTCCGGCGAAGGCGAATTGGCAACCACTTGAGCTTTACACGGAATTCAGAAACATGGTCATAAGTAAGTACCATTTTCATAAGTATCAATTATTTATAAGTATTTGCTTCATCATAGTCGGTTTACTATTTGAGATATCTTATACCCGAGACATACTTATCACTGAGGAGTTCCAGTGACCCACTGTGGTCTTATTCATCTGTTCCACGTGACCAAATGATACTTCATAATGCATTTGCACTTAATGCTTGCATTGTTGATGAAAATACCAAAATAGCTATACGTATGCCTATAATATTCGAGGAGTTCCCTCGATTTCTCCGGGATTTCATCATCATCTCCTGACCTGATGACCATGGGACTAACAAGGAAGTATACCCTTTCAAACAAATGAAGAATTTTAGTAATCGGTCCGGGCGTCTTTGAGCAATCGGGTAACAAACATAAAAAAAAGATTCCGACGAATTGAGAACCTCCTCCTTTTTTTGAATACGTTTAAAAAATGGTTTCCATATCATCACGCAATTTTACTGCGGTAACCCTCGGATGTTCACTGTGTTCTTGTAATTGGGCTGTCCAGAAATTCATTACACAAAATTAAAATCACTCACATTTATCATGCACCTTTAATATTCATCACACCATCCCACCGGTAAAGCTCTTCATATCACAGACACAATAAATTCAACCCAAATCTTCATTTACATCGTCCGCTGTACCCACCATATCCCGACCCTCATGGGCCCGTCACGTACCCTCGGAAGTGTCGCCAACAGAGCATGCAATTAGGCAACGTTTTGTGCAAATAATTATGCCCAGAGTATTTCGTTCCTCAGTTTGCACCTCTTAATTCACAACAAACAGGTATCGTGTGAACCTACCCCCGTTACCAACAGGACAGATTAAGGCGTCTGAGAATGTCGGTTGAACGAACAAGTTGAATTCTCGACTCGGTTTTCTATTTTCAGTCTAATGTAGGAGTAATGTATCAAGTCGAACAAATTAGACCGAAAAATAAAGAGAGATTTATATCTGTCAATTATATTCGAGAGTATTCTCGAAGTTAAAAGGATGAAGGATGAAGGATGAATGATGTTATGAAGGATGTGACTATTTGATTAAATTGAAAGTTGGAAAGTAAAAAAGATACTCTTTTGTTTGTTGATTAAATTGGAGTTGTTGATGAAATGTTGGATTGGATTTCTTTGAGGTTGTTGAACTTTGTAGACAGACAGTGGTGACGAAACTAAAAAATATAATGAAAATGAAAGACTGAGTTTATTCTTCTAATAGTAATTAAATTGAAATTGTGTTTTTTCACCATTGTATACCTAATTTAGGACTATTTTCTTTGTATTCCTTTGTTCTATTTCATCAACGAAATGAAAAAGAATACAATTGGCGCAACGACGGTCTGATTTATTCGAAATACGTCACTATTGTACGAGACTTTAAGCTTATCACCAGCCCCTCATGATTTTTTTTCGCAATTACTTTTCAGTTTTAAAAAAGAACACAAAAAATATTCAAAGTTCCACTCTATAACATAGCTGACATCACCTCACTCCCATAGACTTTTACCACAGATATATTATATCTAACTAGATAGCGCAAGTCCCTCTTTCTGTATGAAAACCAAACGAGCCATTTATGCTCATACAATTTTAGAACAAATTTATTTACCGATGGAAGAAAATGTCTCCATTGCCATGTTCAACTGTTTTGTAAAGTTTTTACAATTCAATGCGGTATCTAATAACTTTAAACGAGCAATTCTTGCATAAATGTATATATATATAATCTAAATTTCGGAAACGGCTCCAACGATTTTCATGAAATTTAGTATGGAGGGAGTTTCGGGAGCGATAAATCGATCGAATTATGTTAAATTTTTGGAAAACGTCGTTTTCTCAATTTTCACCCGAGCAGAGCTCGGTCGTTTCTCATTTTACATGCCACGATAAGTCAGTTCGTAAGAAATTGAAAAATCAAATTCATAATCCTAATTAATATCTATGTTACCTCTCAAGCTAATGAAGGAAAGGCGTGAGATGATCCTGCAGTCTTCAGACGATGCGGTGAAATACCGGCAGCTACATAGACGGATCTCAAAGTCCTTGCAAACCGACCTCCGCCGCTTTAATACCGAAAGCATTAAAGATGCTATCGAGCGGAATAAGGGCTCCAAGGTCTTTGCAAGAGATCTGTCTATTGGGCAGAGCCAGCTCACAAAACTGAAGACCGATGATGGCAGGATTGTATCCGCCAAACCGGAGCTTTTGAGGGAGATCGAGAGTTTCTATGGGCAGTTGTACACGTCAACCAGTAAACCCGTTGCGAATCTAGCAAACGACCCAAGAGCTAGATTGACCCGACACTATACCGAAGATATCCCGGACGTCAGCCTGTACGAGATTAGGATGGCTCTGAAACAGCTCAAAAACAACAAGGCGCCGGGTGACGACGGAATCACGGCTGAACTCCTGAAGGCGGGTGGAAAACCGGTCCTTAAGGCCCTTCAGAAGCTGTTCGATTCCGTCATACTCGAGGGCAAAACGCCACAGGCATGGTGCAGGGGTGTGGTGGTCCTCTTCTTCAAAAAGGGTGACAATGCCCGGCTGAAGAACTATACCTATCTCACTTCTTAGCCATGTCTACAAGTTGTTTTCAAGAGTCATCACGAATCGTCTCGCGCGCAGGTTTGACGATTTCCAGCCTCCCGAACAAGCCGGATTCCGAAAAGGCTTTAGCACCGTAGACCACATACATACGCTGCGGCAGGTTATACAGAAGACCGAAGAGTATAACCTGCCTCTCTGCTTAGCGTTTGTGGACTACGAGAAAGCCTTCGATTCGATCGAGACTTGGGCTGTACTGCAGTCTCTCCAACGGTGCCAGATCGACTACCGGTACATTGAGGTGTTGAAGTGTTTGTACAGAAACGCCACCATGTCAGTCCGTCTTCAGGATCAGACCTCGAAACCAATATTTCTCCAGCGTGGCGTGAGACAGGGAGATGTCATTTCTCCGAAACTGTTCACTGCTGCGCTGGAGGATGTATTCAAGGTTCTGGACTGGAGGGGCCTAGGCATCAATGTTAATGGCGAGTACATCACTCATCTTCGGTTTGCCGACGACATAGTGGTCATGGCTGAGACCATGGAGAGCCTCAATACAATGCTCGATGACCTCAGTAGAGCTTCCAAAAGAGTGGGTCTTAAAATGAACATGGACAAAACCAAGGTGATGTTGAATGCCCATGTTACACCCACTCCTATCAAGGTTGGAGACTCTACACTCGAAGTTGTGGAAGATTATGTCTACCTGGGACAAACGATCCAGTTGGGTAGGGCCAACTTCGAGAGAGAGATAAACCGTCGAATCCGACTCGGCTGGGCAGCGTTCGGGAAGTTGCGCGGTGTCTTCTCGTCCAACTTACCACAGTGTCTCAAGACAAAAGTCTATGACCAGTGTGTGTTGCCAGTGATGACATATGGCTCTGAGACGTGGTCGCTTACAATGGGCCTTATCAGAAAGCTTACAGTCACTCAAAGGGCAATGGAGAGGGCTATGCTCGGCATTTCCTTGCGTGATCGAATCAGAAATGTAGAGATCCGTAAGAGAACCAATGTTACCGACATAGCTCGAAGAATTGCCAAACTTAAGTGACAGTGGACAGGGCACATTGCTCGCAGAACGGATGGCCGATGGGGCAGAAAGGTTCTGGAGTGGCGACCGCGAACCGGAAGACGTTGCGTTGGAAGGCCTCCCACCAGGTGGACCGATGACCTCGTGAAGGTTGCGGGGATCCGCTGGTTGCGAGACGCACGGGACCGATCAATGTGGCGACGCTTGGGGGAGGCCTATGTCCAGCAGTGGACGTCTTTCGGCTGATATGATGATGATGATGATCTATGTTACCCATACACTATAACAACGAGTATCATTCGTAAGCATCAAGTTTAATTATTATAGTATTTTTATAGCTGTATAAGCCGACTTCTTGGATGTAACGACTTTAAGGCATTTTTCTGTTAATATAGTTTTCGGTGAATTTATGTCCGGTGCCGAAAACGCTACGTAACAAAGCTAAGAGCATTGCTCACACTTTAACTCCCTTTTATGACACGCGAAGTACATACATTCGCGTCATCTAGTTAGATTTATATCTGTGACCTTTACCATCAACACGGAAGTGACAAGAGCAGCTTGCTATAAACTGTCACTGGCACCTTCCCTTTGTAAATGATCGATGCCAAAGATTACTTTGAGATGGTGTAGCGGTCCTTCTTTTACTTAAACTAGTTACCCTGGTGCTAAAGATTAGTAACCTTCTCTTAAATGATTTATTTTTCGCAACTATAACTTACCAATATTTAAAAAAAGAACACAAAAAAACAAAGTTCTACTCTGTAACTAAAGTGACGTCACCTTACTTCCATGGACCGTTACCATCAACGCGGAAGTGACGTAAAGAGCAGCTTGCTATAAACTGTCACCAGCACCTTCCCTTTGTAAATGATCGATGCCTAAGATTACTTTGTGATGGTGTAGCGGTCCTTCTTTTACTTAAACTAGTTAGCCTGAGGCTAAAGTGTCGTATTACATGAACATAGGAACACGCGAGCAGGGTTAAGTGGTATGGGAGTGTGTTGTTACTATGTTTTTATGAGTGGCTGAAAAAAAATGTTGTTGGGGATTTTTTTGTTGTTTATTGGGAAGTTCATTGTTTTTTACTTATACTAGGTAAAGACGTAGATAGGACTTGTTGGTGTGGTGTTGGTCGTAGTGAATTGTTTTAGCCTCGTTTTTAATTGGGATTATTTTTGATATACATTTTTTTATCGTACTTAGTTCAAATATGTATTAGGGCGGTTATGCACTACCTCCGATCCGTGTCCGTGAAGTTTAGTTTTTGATATAATGTATAAGTTTTTTTTATCGTTGGTAGTTCAAATATGTGGTGCTCGTGGCTAAATAATAACAGGGGCATAAATAATAACCGCACGGGTCGACTTTCAAGGTTAAGCAACGCTTGACGTGGTGGGTCCGTGGATGGGTGACCATTTCAACATACCGAGTTTCCTTCGTGCCTCGGATAGCACATTAAGCCGTTTGTCCCGGCTGTCATTTGAAGATATTTGACAGTCGTTACGAGTAGTCAGAAGCAGTCTAGCCAAGAATATCGTGTTACCTAGTTACTGGGTTGTGGAGGTCAGATAGGCAGTCGCTTCATGTAAAACATTGGTACTCAGCTGAAACCGGTTAGACTGGAAGCCGACTCCAACATAGTTGGGATAAGGCTAGGCAGATTGATTGGTAGTTCAAATATGTATGAGGGCGGTCATGCAATGCTTGCGATCCGTATCCGTGAAATTTCGGTACCGAAGTTGCCGTAGTACTTTTTGTACGGAAGCTTACGCACTACATCCAACTCTACCTGTCATTACCTGTCTTATTTCAGAACATTTTGAACTTGGACCTTAAATCACGGACACGGATCACGGACGCATACGTGTAGTGCGTAACAACCCTTAGTGTTTCAGGTGACAGTGATTTTTAAGTGTTGTAGCGCAGCTGATGAGAGGTCTATGCCAGCAGTGGACTGCGATAGGCTGGATAGTTTGACTGATACATTAAAGTCGTCACAAACTAAGATTGATCAATGGACTATTGACGTTTCTCATTTTACATGCCGCGATAACTTTCTATTTAAGATATTATTGAAAAATCGCATTCATAATCCTAATTAATTACTATGTTACCCATACTCTATAACAACGAATATCATTCGCAAGCATCAAGTTTAATTATTATTAAGTATTTTTATAGCAGTCAAAACGGGCTTTTTATTTTTTGCCAACTTTAGTTTGTGTTAGGAAAGCAACCTACATCAGCTTTTCTTAGGCGGATTCCTTATCAACATACTAAAATAATTTCAAAATTCAAAACAAAAAAATATTGGTAAATCTGACAAATTTTACCCAAAATTTTCAAACCAAAACAATGGAATCTGAAACGTGTTCACAGGCCAAACACAATGAAATGAATCAATGTTGAAACAAAGCGCGCATTCCGCCGCGATCATTGGCAAAACGGAACGCAGTCTAGACGGATTGTAGACGAAATATGGTGGGCTGATTCTGAGGTGCGACGGTAAACAATAAACAATATTGTGGAGTGTAGTATTTTTTTGAGTTCATTTGTTGTTTCTGATTAGCTGCACTGATTTTCTAATTAGGCAAACTATTCAGTTTAGAAAAAAAAAAAAACAGAAACCTCAATATCATTTTTGAAGACCTATCTATAGATACCCCACACGTATGGGTTTGATAGAAAAAAAATAATTGTTTCAGTTTCAAGTATGGGGACACCAAAATTTATTGTTTTTTTTTATTTTTGAGTGAAAATCGGAACCCTAAAAAAGAGATAATCGAACATGTTTTGTAATTTTAAATATAAGCAAAGTTTAGTTCAAACTTAAATAACATAATGCAATACTAATAAGGAGCGCAGTAGTGGTCCAGTGGTAACTACCGAGACTTGGGTTCTCGAGTAGGTTGAGAGGTAGGTTGAGGGCAGTGGTAGGTACCACTGCTCTCAAAACGGTGAAGGAAAACATCGTGAGGAATCGGCATGTCCTGGCACCAAAAATTCGAAGACATGTGACATCCGCAATGGGCCCGCGTGCGTCCATTCCCTCTAACAAAGAGAATGGTTTCTGCTGAAAATTAAAAATCATTATTTATATTGAAATCTCGAATCCGCTGAACAGCAAACTTTCATCGGAGTCACAGCAACTTTCCAAGACGCTTTTCGGTCAAAAATACTGCCAAAAGTCTAGCTCGTGACTCCCCATAACCATCTCGCCTGCAGTCGGGCAGTGGTGGGCGTAGCAGTGATAGCGGGCAACTGTTTACTTTGTAACTCCGCGCCCCTAATGCATCACATTCTTATCTATACACTGCAGTGCACCGTGGAACCACTGGGCGAAATTAGCGGATATTTTCTGGTCTGCGGAACAATAGGCTGCTGGGTCGTTAAGGGGGGAATGCATGGTGCTGTTTTTTACTCAAGGCATATTCACACTAAGATCGGGTGTTCGTAATGCGAATATTCTTTGAGATGAAAGCTTTAGAAATAAATTCTCGAAGCGACGAATGTAATACGCAAGACAAGCGATGCGATTGGTTCGCAAAAAAAATAAAAATTCCTTCAGTCAAACACAGCAGCCTACACGTGTTTTCTTAATCTTAATTATTACCCGACTGTAAGGAAAGGGTTATGTTTTATGCGCGTATCTTGTATGTTTGTGTTCTTAGTGAAGTTATAAAAAAACAAACATGTCGGATTTTGGGTGTCATATTGTGCGCGACTCAATTTTTTTTACTTTCAGACCGATCGATTGGGGTATCAAAATGAAGGATTTTAAGAGGTGAGGAGGGGCCACTTATATGTTTAAAAGTGATTAGAAAAAAGTAAGCGAACTAAAAAGCTGTAAACATGAAAAATCATGCTGTGCAGTCGGAGGATCAGGGGATCATCCAGTTCACGAGTATGTATCTTCCGACTGCACTACATGATTTTTTCTTAGCAATTCTGAAGCAGTCGGGTATTTTATTTTTAAATTAACTTTTTTATTATATCTATTATCCACAAATTTGTTTCAGAAACGAGCGTGATAGCAGGACTGCTTCATACTTCAAGTAGTTAGGTGAGATAGAACATGGACAAGGATATCTAGCATAGCCTCTCTTTTTGAGCGATATGTGAGCTGGCTAGCGGCTAGTTATATATTTTTAACACAAGATAGAATAAGAAGGAGAGCCTTTGTTATAATCGTTTTACAAAAGATTGCCCCACTCTAGGTATTTTGCCTGTATTGTGGGTGCGTTTACAGACACACAAACAGCCAGACCTGGAACAACTACTTGTAGGTCATACAAATATATGTTCCGTGCGGGAATCGAACCCGCGACACGTAGCGTGCCGCCTAAGCGTAAGAACATCCAACTTAGAAAATCCAACAAAATCCATGGCCTAACGGACGAGAGAGAGACCTTATCTAAATTGCATAGTAATAGATGTAAAATGACCGATGACCGATGACCTGGTTAAGGTTGCGGGAACCCACTGGATGCGAGACGCACGGGATCGGTCAATGTGGCGACGCCTGGGGGACGACTATGTCCAGTAGTGGACGTCTTTCGGCTGAAATGATGATGGTGATGAGATGTAAAATTTCAATTCATCACCAAAAGGGCTAGACAGGAGACGAAACATTATCTACCTATGCTGTTTGGCCTGTGTGCGCCTCCATGCATTTTCAACTGTTTTAATCTGACAAGTTCAGGAATTTTGGTTGGTTGACTAACCTGAGGTTGATGTTTGGAAACCCCGACACCCTGTGCCATTATTTAGAAGGCTACAAGTTTTTAATAGAATAGCTTTTTGATGTTATCATGACTGAACTCGCAACACGCTACTAGACGGCAACAAGGCAACAATGAATAATTACGGAAGCATATTGCTCTAATAAATTCTCACGCTTGTCAAGCAGATTTGTGATCACAATCTAATTATATTTGATTATGCATGCTACGTTAACAATTTTCTTAGTTCTCCTAAATGTGATGGTGATGTGACCTCATGGTTTTTCTTTCATTGAATTTATCAAGTTTGTTAGAGAGATTTCATCCTTATAATTGACCCTAACGATCGATGCATTAAAAGTACAGGGTATATTTTAAAGATTTTAGTCGGTTCGATTCCCGGGTGTGGCAAGCGAATTTCCGAAAATCATTGAATGCAGTTTTCTTGCTTTTCAAAAATAAAGGAATGTTTCCTTTGAGTAAAATTTTCTATCTACATTATTAAGAGTGCTTTCCCTTCAGGTGGCATTACAAAATTCCACCCTCTATATGTAATGTCTGATGACATTCAGTATTTATGATATTAGTATGTTTACTGTGAATCAGATACCTACACTCCAGTGGTAATGTTTGCTACTATTAATAACAAAATAAAACAAATGAGTACTTTCCTACTTTTGAATAAACCCACACCTAAAATAACCTCACAAATTAATTTCATTAAAAAACTGACAGAAATAAAACAGCAGAAACAGGAACCTGCAGTGAATTGATAAAAAGAGGAATCATTGGAAACAAAGATGTCCGACTTGAAAAGAAGTAACACAATGGACGAATTAGTGACAATGACGGTGCGTAAATGTGAACTTTCTAAAAGAAATAATTGAGGCGTTAATTTTTTCATCACAATGTCATTCTATTGAAATTATGACGGCAGTGGTACGAGAGGCCACCCCTAAAATCTACAGGTATATTGTTTTTTATAGACTTAATTTTCATGAATGCTACTTGATCCTAATCACTTTAATATTATAAAAGCGAAAGTTTGTGAGTGTGTATGTTTATTACTTCTTCATGCTCAAACGGCTGAACGGATCTGGATGAAATTTGGCTCAGAGATAGATTATTTTGTACCGTAGGCGCGTTTTCACATGAGCCAGCTTTCAGTTAGTCGCAATTTATGGGATGCCAGATGTAAACAGGTAATCTGAAAAAAATAAAAAAATGCCGAGTTGGTGTCCCTTTCCGGTATGGGCACGTTCAGCGCAATTTGTCTTTGCATTTCTTTTTTTTCTTTTACTCCATGTTTTTTGCTTTTGTGTTGTGCCTCTGTCGAATTGTATTTCTATTCTATTCTCTTCTATTCAATAGATTGCGGCTAACTGATAGCGGGCAAACTTTCTTTTTACTATTTTATACCTACGTCACTTTATTTCAAATGGCGTTCGATTCCCTTTAAAAACGTATGTATCTAGGTTAATTAACAAACATGAATTACTATTTATTTTATTAAGGTAATTGCGACTGGATGCAAGAATGCCAAGCATTATTGCAGAAATCTTTTCAACTATCAAGTAACTTCATAAAAAAATAACATTTTTTGCGGTGGGTTCTTAGGCTACAGCTACATACAATACATTGTACACTTCATTCGTTCATTGTTTTAAAAGGAAACGAAAGGAACTGATTTCATTAGGGTTTCTCTTTAGTTAATGAGCTGGAAGTTAGTAAGCCAATTTAGATTAATTATTTTTTGAGATGTTTCTAAATTACTAATACTTCAGCGATAAATAAGCACCTGCTTTTAGCTAAGTCTAGTAAAGGTACCTATGGTTTATTTATTATATACTTGGGAACATTGCCATACATTCTACCGAAATAAAAGAACATCCATGAAAACCATTTGTTCAAATGCTGGTGAGTTAGAACTAAAGTTCGCTGCAGCGCTCAACATTATATTTATTTTATTCATGTTTTTTTTTTTTTTGTTATCCGCGCCAAATCTAGTGCGTAGTACATTATCGATAGTTGTAAGGGTAATTATGACAATGTGCAAGCAGCAGCTCAATCTTAGGTAAAACTCAAAATAAAATTTTGTTGTTTACATAAATAACTGAATAACTTTTTTTGTAATATTAATAAATTGTACACAAGAACTACAATGGACAAAATGAAAAAAATATAGAGGAACAGAGACATCACCAAAGCCACGACGACCAGGCTCGTGCGCACATTAATTTTACCCATATTTCTGTATGCTGCAGAAACGTGGACGTTGCGGGAGGTGGAAAGATAGACGCCCTGGATATGTGGTGCTGGAGAAGAATGCTCGGAGTGTCGTGGACCGAGTTCCGCACAAATGTATCGATACTCCAAGAACTCCACATCAAGCAACGTCTGTCTGCAATAGTACAATCCCTAATGCTCATTTTTTCGGACACGTTTCAAGACGAGACAGTCAGTCTAGAGAGCGGTTAATCGTCCAAGGAAAACTGGAAGGCACTAGACCGCGTGGTACGTCACATATGCGTTGGACCGACCAGATCAAGTCTGCTGTGGGCGGTCCCATGCACGAATGTACCCGGATGACTACTAATCGGGCAAGGTGGCGAGACATTGTGAGACGCATTACATCTGCTGCTTATACTACCAATACTTCATGACGACCACGAACGCTCTGTCAAGAGCGTAACGACTAAGAAAAAGAGAATAAATTGTAAATCCGTAATTGGCTGTAATAGTAGTACAATAAGTGTGTTAAGGTATTTTTGAGAGCTGTGGATTTTGTGATTAATAAATAAATAAATATGCTTAGCCTTCTCCCAATCATGTTGTGGTCAGCTTCCAGTCTAGCCGTATATAGCTGAGTAAAAGCATTTTACATGGAGTGACTAAAAGCAGCAACCTATTCTACTCCTTATTGCCTCCCTCTAGGTGAAGCGATGACCTTGTTTGGGCTGCAGGAATCTGCTGGAAGCGAGACGCACAGGACCGATTAAGATGCCAACACTTGAGGGAGGCCAATGTCCAGCAGTGGACGTCCTTCGGCTGAAATGATGATGCTGATAATGATGACTAAAAGCAACAGCTATCACTGAAAAGTTCTGCATGATATAGCGTATAAAAAGTTGTAAAGTCAAGTTTTCCTAATTAAATCCTTCTACTAACTTTACTCTAATTAATAAAACTAAATTAACTCACAGAATCTTTCAATATGAGTTAGTTAATAATCCGACACAACTAAGATATTAGTTCTAATGTTTCATGAAAACCGTCTTTTGGGCATTGTACAGACGTTTAGTCTAGACAATATACTTATAGTAATATCACTTTACGCCAGAACTGGATATATTATGTGTCGCTAAATAGCTCTCTACAGGGCACTTAGCAAAATAGACAAATTGTCATGCATGCCTTTAATGTAAGCTTACTCGTATGTCGCACTAGAGAAAATATATTATTCAGTGTTAAGCAAATGTTTATAACCACTTTTTTTTTAAGGAAAGCTTACAAAATAACGACAAATATAAAAAAAAAACATAGGTAAGAAAAATGGCTAATTACAAGCATCCACATGTATACATCGCACTACAAATCATTTTCGTTGACATGTCGTATAATACAGCGATACATAGAATAAAAGAATAATAATAGGTAAACAAATATTAAAATAAAAGTAATGAAATATGTCGAGTCGTGCAACATTAAACAAATCCAATTCTTCTCCATCTTTATTTTTTCCATTTTTAGTTTTTAATTTAGATGTTGCGCTTCGACCAGAGCTCAGCACGTTGACAGCCCTAGTGCTGGCCTCGCACAGGTCTTTCATGGTGCAGGTGTTTGTGCACAGAGAGAGCAGGACAACAGATGGGGCATCGTTTGCGGTGTGGTTTCACAGTCGCACTGTGGCTGATCGGAGTACCCCCTTCTGACCAGGTTGTACCTATAGCGGCCCACTTGGCTTCGCAGCCTATTTAGGGCTTTCCATGTTGGCCATGGCAGTTTACGCCCAGCTGGGAGCTTTTCTGCAGGATCGATATAGTCAGTTGGAGGGGGGTATTTGAGGAGCCACAGTTTTCTTCGCGCTTCGCCAGGGCTGTCGTCGTAAGTTGTTTTAGCCGACTTTAGGAAGCTGTTCCGCCTCTTTAGTCGCCCCCTTGATGGCTCCGTGTTGTACAGTAGGTGTCGGTTATCGATGTGTAAATACAATTAATGTGAAGTATATCTAAATCATATTCCTTGCATATATCATTGAATTGTCTAATCTTATGTGCGCTGGTGCAAAAGAGATCGTCTTACAAGTGTGTTGGTAAGGTATTGAAAGCTGCGACACTACGTATACAGAAGGCGTTACGCCTGTTATCTGTCGATATTTTTGCCAAAAAAAATGTCATTAATGTCATGTAATTTTTTTTGATATCTTGGTAGTAACAATAATAAGAGTTAGCAGTAACAGAATCGGACTTATAATTTTATTCAAACCTTCTTCCTACAATGCAGTGGACGTCTGTCGGCTGAAATTACGGTGCTGATGACTTTTTCCTGAAACTGGCAGATCCTAGTAGCAAAAATACGATTGATTACGGCCCAGACGATTTCCCTGAGAGGAGGCCTATGTCCCAGCAGTGGGAAAATTAAAGGCTGATTATGGTTATGCCTAGCTATTTCAATAACAACATTTCACACGTAAGTCAAAACTGAAAAGATTACTTCTAGACAAGCGTGTTCCATCGTCAAAAACACTGAAGGTACCAGACCACCAGATTAGATCCTATCAATATCATTTTACTTAAAATTTCAGTCAATCAAAAACTTATAGAATACCGTGTATCTATTTGCATTACTGTTGGTACTTATCAGTTCTATTTAAAAAAAAAAACATATCAACACAACTTCTCATAATTCCTTTTATCACGAATATAGCGACACCACGCAACAGTAATTTAACACAACCAATTATTTAATAAAGCCTCTTCTCCGTCCCACCTAAATATAACATAGTTCATTCATTCATTCATTTATTTATTCTCAAACAATTTACATTGTGTCGAACATTACATAATAAAAATTAAAAAAAAAAAAATATAATAATACACGTTGAGGTCAATTAAATTATTAGAAAATTGAGCCGCAGAAAATTAAAAATATGTTCCAAAAGAAAATTCCAGTTTCAAATTTATCCCATAAATGCCTCAAGATAAGATTAGGTACAATGTCAAGTTTATATTGTATAAGAAACAAAAAAATAAAAATTAAAACAGACAATTCCAAATCAATCCGATGTATGTCACAAGAACCAATTACAATGTCAAGTTAATTCAAAATGTCACAAAAAAAATAAAATAAACAAGTAAGTAAGTAAATATGTTCCTATAGGTACATTTCACAAGTAAGAAATATAATTTCAAGTTAATACAACATATGTTACAAGAAGATTATAATTTCAAATTAATACGATATATGTCGTATAAATATATGGCACAAGTAATAAACGTAATGTAAAGTAAAACTAATATATGTCACAATAAAAATAAAAATAAATATTATGTCAAGTTAACACAATATATGTTACAAGAAAATTATAATTTCAAATTAATACGATATATGTCACAACGGTCATCTGTCCATCAGACCGAATCGGATTAGAACAATGGTAATTTCTATTGTGTCTGGAAATGGACAGTTGAAGGTGTAATAAACATCGAGATAAACCAATATATGTCACAAAAAATTATAATGTCAAGTTAATACAATTTATGTCACAAAAACATTGTGATTTCAATGAATCCAATGTAATGTCAAATACATAATATTTATAATGTCAAATAAATTTCATTAAAAATGATTTAATATCAAGTATCTATTTATCTGACATAAATTCTGACACCGAGTATAAACATTTTTCTAACAAGAAGGCTTTTAATTTAGTTTTAAATAAGTGCAAACTATAAATTAATAACTTTAACTCAGTTGGTAACCTATTAAATAATTCCACCGCTTGATATCGGTAGCAATGTTTAGCTATATTGAAATTTGGTGACATTTTGTGTTTGAATTCCTTCCTTCTGGTGCTTTCTCTAATTTTACGTTCCTCTTGTGATTCATACTGATAAATATACTTAGCAAAGTGAGATAGGACTACTAATATGTATAGGCTTGGTACTGTCAATATTTTCAGTTCTTTAAAGTGCTCTCTGCATGAGTCTCTTTGTGGGATCCTGACTATAGTCGTATATAATATAACATAGTAAGACGGGAGCTGACAGAGATTTTTAACAAGCACATTAAAGGCCAAAAGTTAATATGTGCGGCATGCTAGGAGAACCATCATCATAATATCTGCTGAAAGACGTCCACTGCTGAATATAGACCTCCTCCAATAGTCGACACATCGACCGGTCCCGCATCCACCGGATTCCCACCACCTCATAACCTTGTCATTGGCCCACCAAAGCTGCTGAGAGAATACCGAGAATATATTTGAAAAGTTTCAGCTAGTTACTGCTATATATTCGGCCTTTTGGGCACTCCACTTTCAGATTAAAGAAAAGACACTTATCATGCAGGTTCTCAATTCGACTGTATTTTTTTTATGATTGTTACCTCAGGACTCTTTATTAGGTGAACCGGATTTTGATAGATAGATGATTCATTTATTTGAAAGCTGAATTTCGGAAGTCAGTGACAAAAAACGAAGAAACAACAGGTACCTACACCGACTTCCGAATTTGAAATTATTTAAAACATTGTAGTTTTTTTTTGGAAGTCGCTTGTATTTTGAGTAAAAAATATTTTTTATTTGTTCGTGTGCGACTGTAGTAGGTACCTATCTGATACTGTCACACCTACTCAGCCATCAACTTTTTGCCATGATTATGGTTGCTCATAAACCCTGACAGCTCCCCTTTTAATAGGAATATAATGTTGTTCATAAAGCTTATTAAATTGTGAACTTTGATGACGAGAGTTCGGTTAGTCAATATAATTGATGTAGTACAATAATCCTATTACTGGAAATGTGTAATTAAATGTTATCAATTTAGAAACACGAAAATAGAACGTTGAGGGTTTTTTTAAGATTATTAAATACTAGCTTCTGTCAGCAGCTTCACCCGCCTTAATGTCGAAAATTATCCCAAGGGAACATATTCCTGGGATAAAAAGTATCCTATGTGCTATTTCAGACTATAATATATATTTGTGCGAAATTTCATCCAGTTCCGTCAAGCCGTTTGAGCGTGAAGAATTCACAAACATACAAACACAAACACTCACAAACTTTCGCCTTTATAATATTAGTGTGATTTTGAAGATATTTTTATAAAATTAACTGGCACTTCAAAACTTAGATAGAATGAAGAGAGATAGAATGTTATAGTTTATTTATTGTACAACAAATTCAAGAAGAAAATATAAAGTTCGGCGGTTATTAGCCAATGGACTACAACGATTCCATCGTATCCCTTCGATTGCACCTTCCTGACAAATTTAGTCCATAATACAACATAATATTTTTTTTCAGTAGGATGAACAAAAACTCATCTCTATTCTAGGTACTTTCTATGGGTTTCATTGCAGTAGAAATTTAATCCTTTCAAAGAATACAATAAATTTCGAAATGTCATTGAACTCAAAGGACAAACTAACACAAGGACAAAGGGAGAAAGAACAGTCATAACAATTCCAAAAACCACAACTAATTATCTTACAATAACTAACAAGAATCCAAAAAAACAAAAAGAAAACTTTTTAACCCAATCAACAAATTGAAGAATCAACATCAACCCGATACCTAATCACTCGCTATGAACTCGTAGGCCGTGGCCACAGACCAATGAAGTGCCTGGGCGGCTACTACAAGAGCCTGAATTCTCAAAACTTTCCATAAAACCAAGAGTGTCAGAGAGTGTCACCATTAAGTCAAAGACCCTTCAAAATTATGATAAGAACTATGACAGTCGAAATTTGTGGTCAGTGTATATTGTATATGTTACTAGCAATGAAGGAAACGATAAGAAATAAATATGTAAAAGGCAGTCTGAAAGTGCCACAAGTGACCGAAAAGTTTTGTGGAAATCGGTTGTCATAGTATGGGGAATATGATAGGAGGAATGAGGCTGATTCGAGAAGTTTTGAGTATGAATTTGACTGGTTATATCAGTTATATGTGTTGAGAAAAACCAAATAAGCAATGGATGGATTGTACACGAAAGATTAAGAAAGAAAGAAAAAGTGTTTGTCACAAAACAACATACAATTTAAGTACATGCTTTTGCTAAACCCTTAACAATAGTAGTAGTACTTAAATGAAGTTAGTAAAGACAAGAAATAAATAAAACAATAATAACAAATACTACCAATTGATAGAAAGGACGGTGAACAGAGAAGTATGCAAGAAGAAGATTTGAATCAAATAAAATGAGCTTAGGTCAGGAGGATGATGATTAGCAATGACATATCTAGTCAATTCCGAGGTCTGTGTTGGTGACACACGGACGTGTAGTATGGAGAGTAATGGCGGCGCGACGGGTGTACTCGAAGCGACATCTCACGCGAGTCGACTTCGTTCCTATCCATTTCATTTCACTGCCTGGTTATTTGTTGGATGTGAATGGTGTGATATACGGGTCTGAAGTTTGTGGAGCAATTTAACGTTGATATGATTTCTTGGGTATAAGACGCACGAGACCGGTCTGTGTGGCGACGCTTGGGGGAGGCCTATGTCCAGCAGTGAACGTCTTCCGGCTAATATTATGATGATGATGATGTTTTCTTGGACTGGGAATGATTTTTGGCTTTCTAAATAACAAATAGTGAGGAATGATAAATTTACGAAGATTTCATGACTATATAAGACTTAGAAAAGTAATAACAGGAAATTTTGACGTGTTAAGACCTTTTTACAGTCTGGATAGAAAACAATTATTAGATAGATACAAAAATATATTTGCAACAGCAAAAAACAATCTCTCATTATTTTTATTTGACATCTATCTCCGGTTTCTAAATTATGAATTACAACTTGAGAACATGTCACACTCCAATTTAGCATGAAAACCTGTCAAAATTTGAAGTAGAGTTTGTCCCAATCAATTCTCAAATAAAGAATTGGGGTTTAGTTTTCTCCAAAAACCCGACTTGCTGCTTGAAACTCCAAAGCTACCCATCCTTACCCCCAGTACGTATCGTTTAATTACGCGGCGCTACTCGACCGGCCTGATAAACGACTCTCCACCAGCTCTACTCCATGACACGTTCAGGGTTTTAAGCCTCGCAGCCAACAATACCGCGATTATCATTATTGAGTTAGGATTGAGCTAGCGAGCGATTTGGGCCAAATGAATTATGATTTTAGCTTAGCATAGTCTGGCCCATAAATTCTGTTCCTGACATAAATGTGCTTCTCTACATTAATGGCCAGGATTAAATAAACCACTTTACGCGGAATATCATTAATTGCGTTTCAATTAGTCAGTCATATTGACGTCTCATTTATTTGCATGGTTCCAAAGAATTCCAACCTTCGGCGAAAATTCAACAAAAATTCCGAAATGTTCCATTAAAACCGGTATCTTAAAATGTTTTCTTTGCTTCTTTTTTTTCGCTATTGACCTCGTAATTCTACAAAATCTTTATAAATTTATGTTATTGCGGTGCATTTCTACTCGTAGGCTCGAATTTGACTTCTATCTTACCTCACAGTAAGCGTTGATGTGGTAGACTTTAGAGCACGCTTACCCAGTTTTCTTTAAATTTTTATTAAGTGGCATCTCACAGTTAAATCATACGATTTACTATCTGCTAATGAATTAATCTACCACTTATCTAAACAAAATGAGCAACCAAAGGGGTTTATGACGGTCCTGAATCCAGTAGCAAATGCAATCGTGCAAACCAATTGGTGCACAGATACACAGACACGTGTCAGACTCCAGACACTCATGCTGTCATTGTTGATTCTCGTACTAGTCACACTTGGCATCTATGCCAATTGAAATTGAATTGATTTCTCACGTAGACCGTGGCGTAGACAATTCAGACAACACCAGACGCAATATCACATTCGGATTCGGAAGCTGTCTAGTTTACTCAGATCTATGAAGTATTTCTACTTTAAGAGGAAATGCGGGCAGAGAACTCCGACAGAATTTACTTACTTTCAAGGGATATCTTTTAAATTGGTCCAATATTGGAGGAGGAAATAGGCGAGACCCTAACCTCCAATTATGGCTTTTTACTTAGGATGACTGCGACCGCATTTCCTCTTAACATTTAAAATTACATTTCATTATCTTTTTCTCTAGGTACTGAACTATCCCTGAACATACCTGAAAAATGAATCCGGTTCCTGCTTAACGAATTAGCGACTTGTGTTATTTAGTGTAGATTTAATCATTATTATTCTAGTAATTATCATGGTTTTTCCTCAGTTTTGTTCCCGTGTAGCAATATTACAAAACCAATGTCAATTTTACACATTTTGAAAAAGGAATAAAATGTTTCAAATATAAAATGTATTTCACTTTTGAATACCAAATCAGACCTTAGTAATCACAGTTTAAAGTAACCAGCGTTATAAAACAGCAATTTCATAAGTAATAACTTACATAATAAAAACAACTAGCAGCAAACATACCGATCCTTTTTTCTTAACCCTTGATCACCCAAAGTTTAGTGTTGACGAGGGTCATAATATCATAACTTCTTAATGTCAAGACTAACCCTTACTTATAGGTTTCCTATGTGTAAATAGTTGCTAAATTGAAACAATTAATTATTAATGGTCCTCGTTCGTACGTTTAAACGAAAATGTTCCATTGAGCTTAAGGCGCAGATACGCCTCAGTACCTGATTTTAAAATGAGAATCATGTCTAAACGGCTAGTCATATTTTTTTAGAAAAAAAAAGAAGTTACATTTGCTTTATAATTGGATCTAAGAACATTTTGAGTTTTATTTGTATAACATAGTGTAATTAATTTGTAAAGTTATGTCTAACACGAAGGAAAAATCGACAATCGCTCCAAAACCGCCGAGCGTATTTTAAAGGAATTTGCACCATCTCAGAGATAATTAAAGTTTAGAATAATAAGGAAAGTAAAAATATGTACTGAATTCTGAGCCGCGCGGGTGTGAAACGGGTACGCGTTTTGTTCCCTCCAGGTCGTTGGCGACTGTCGTTGTCTTAATTTCAGACACATATTGAGCGGCTACTGACCACATCTCGCGGTGGCGAGATGTGGTCAGTAGCCGCTTTTTTTTTTGAAGCCTTGGGCACCTTACACAATATCAGGAATTAGTTAGCAAAATAAAAGACTATGAAGATAAAACATACTTACTTATTGAATACAGGATATTATTATAGCCTTCTCGTATCGATTTAAAAGTAAGTAGGTAGTTACTTGTTGCATTACAAAAAAGAAAATATCTACTTAGACATAATTGACATATATCCGTGACATCAACCACATAATGACACACTTCCGAATCGAAAACAATATTTGAAACAAACAAAGTTCTAATACACGGTCATCATCATCATCTTCCTGCCCTTATCCCATGTTACTTGGGGTCGGCGCAACACGTTTTCTTCTTCCATACCATCCTGTCGCCCGTCACTCCATCACTGACGCCCTTTTCTTTCATATCACTCCTCACACAGTCCATCCATCTTTTCTTTGGCCGTCCCCTCCCTCTCCATCCATTCACATCTATATTCATAACTCTTTTAGTAACATGCGTTTCATCCTTCCTCATCACATGACCATACCAGGACAAACGGTTTACTTTTAACTTTTCTGTTACTGGCGCCACTTTCAAACTACCTCTAATATACTAATTTCTCACTTTATCCATTCTCGTCACTCCGCACATCCATCTCAACATTCTCATTTCTGCTATATGCAATCTCTTTTCATCCATCTTTTTCACAGCCCAACATTCTGATCTATACAGTACGACAGGTCTAATCACGGACTTGTAAATTTTCCCCTTTAACTTGAGGGGCATCCGTGGGTCACAAGTTGTTCCAGTGACCTGTCGCCATTTCATTCATCCCGAGTTGATCCTGTGCGTTACGTCTCGGTCTACCTCGCCATCCCCTTGGACAAGCGACCCTAGGTACCGGAAGTCGGAGCATATCGGTATGGGTGTTCCAGCAAGAGCTATAGGCACGGAACTGGAGAGACCGCCAAAATCGCAGAAAAGGTACTCAGTTTTAGTTCTGCTCAATTTCAAGCCAACACTCTCCAGTCTGTGCCACCACACCTCCAATCTGCTCTGAACCTCTAGGCCACTCTCGGCGACCAGCACAATGTCATCGGCAAACAGCATACACCAGGGTCATTATAGCTTATTTACATTTTAAGTAGATTCGAATTGTAATCTCCCCGACTACCCATCATCCCAGAGACGGTGGGATGAGCCGCTCTGCAGAGCAGTTCAGGCGCACCAAATTGCCACTTCTGCCTCTCCTGCCGAACGCGCTCGCCTGCTGGCTGTGGGTGAGTGGGAGTCGGGCCTCTGGCTTCACGCACTTCCGTCGTCGAACATAGGCACCTTGTTTGACGACACTACTTTCCGCCTCGCTGCTTCCCTACGTCTTGGCGCTCCCTGTTGTACTCCTCATCGTTGTCACTGTGGCGAAGTTGTCAACAGCCTCGGTCACCACGGTCTTTCATGCAGCCGAAGTGCGGGTCGCATAGCGCGTCACGGAAACTTAAACGACATCATCCGACGTGCTCTCGTCGCCGTCGGCGTTCCGGCCGTATTGGAACCCCATGGCCTGGCACGCGACGATGGCAAAAGACCGGACGGGATGTCTTTGTTTCCATGGAAGATGGGTAGGCCTTTAGTGTGGGACGCTACTTGTGTCGATACTCTTGCGCCATCCCATCTTCCTAGCTCGTCGTGCTGTGCTGGCGCTGCCGCTGCGGCTGCAGAGAACCTCAAGCGGCGGAAATATAATAACCTCATTGGTAGTTATATTTTCGAGCCGTTTGGGATAGAAACTCTTGGTCCGTGGGGTCCGAGTGCTCACGCTTTGTTAAAGGATCTTGCCAAATGCCTGGTTGACACTTCGCGTGACCCAAGGGCTGGCTTTTACTTTGGTCAGAGAATTAGCATTGCCATACAACGTGGCAATGCTGCCAGTCTTTTGGGCACATTACCAGTGGTCAACGATGGAGAGGAGTTTTTCGACGCCATATTTTAGTTAAGTGTATATTTTTAGGTTTAGTTAGTGAGTAGTTTTTAGTTTAAGTGTATATGTTTGTAGTCTTAGTTAATAAAGTATTTTATACACTGTAAAAAAAAAAAAGTAGATACGTATCTCTTAATATTCATAAGTTTTCCTAAAATTACAGGTAAATTTTATATTTTTCTTTGAAATTATGAGGCGAAAATGTCGTAGGTTATCGAGTGGAAAACATTCTTGAAATAAGTACCTTCCCTTAACATACAACTCAGGAAGCTCTGCATGCAAATAACATTTTCAAAATCATGGAGTCATTGGCAACATTAACGCCAATTTGGCTCGACCCATGTCTCTCAAAATATTAGCTGCTAATATCCTAAAATTAGTATGGGAAAAGGGGTGGGGTAGGTCATTCTGGATTGGTTTTTACGCACCAACATCCAACGCCATTAGAGGAGCCAGTCAGCGGAACAATTTAATTGATTTATTTATCCCTATATCCAATTAGGCTGGCACCAAAAATTGCTTGATGAAATTCAGCCAGAATTCCCTTCATAGCTGCCTGATACACAATTCGACGGACAGTGCTAAAGCATGATAGGTATTCGCTTTAAAATGATGATGAATTTTCATTAAGTGAAGGTCTGCGAGCAAAACAAGCGGTATTTTAAATTATTGAAATTCTATTCTGTCTGTGTTTGACGAGTCTGGTCTATTTATTTTGTAATATTTTAGGGTACTAGTTTTGGAACAGTTTTGTGTTATTACAATTAATCAGATTTATTACTCTAGATATCGTATTAAATCAGTGTAATTTTTATTATTTTTAGTGAGCCCGCTGGTGAATTCGTGTCGCCTGATGGTAGGAGATGGATGAGGTCTACGGTGAAATAGACGATCCCCTAAAGGTACTTACACACGGCTCAGTCGCGGCACGAGACCGAGACACAAGACCGTTGCAGGAGAAGCGCGAAACTACTTGTCTTCTGTCTCGCTCACGGATGTTTGGTGTCGCGCGTTGCACCCGTAATGCCCGAACACTTAGTAATTTAACAATGAATGAACCATTTTTTGATTGATTTCAATATTGAAAAGGAAATTTATTAGCCTCTAGTTGTATATAATTTCTTGATAACCATATGATACAATGTATTATCTTCTTCTGTTTGCGTGTTTCTAAATGTTGTATTTAGATTCTCTCGCGTCGCAGTCGCGCGGTGAACTAGCACCTTAAGGTGCCTGTTCACTCTTGCTTTGAAAATTAACTGGATTTCAACATCTCTTAATATTATTAAACAAAGTCGCTATCCACGCCTGTCAACGTCATTTCTGTTTTTCCGTTAGCTTCTTCTAAACCACGCAATAGAAAGAGCAATAAACGAGGCGCATTTGTACATCTTTTATATAATTTTGTCCCGGGCGAAGCCGGAACGGTTAGTTTAGGCATATTCTTTAGTTTAAATTACATCCTATACGTAAGCTGCTTTATATTTCATCACACAATAAGGTATGAAGACCTATTCGACGCACAAAAGAGGTCCATTCACATTTTTCCCTACCAAGAAAAAATATCAAGAAGAAACTGAAGCCTTATAAACTTAATTTGAGTTGGGAACGAATTAACGGCGAATATTACCCAACCAACTGTTCATAGAAGAAGACCTTTAAAATTATACTGACAAAAACTGGTTCAACCCTTTCCTTATGGCGTTTTAACAAGTTTTTTCATGATATCTAAACCATTATTTTCTCATTTCAATGGCTTCAGCAAGAACATTAAATTATAGCAACTTTATCATCATAACATAAATTTTGTGAATATATAATCCTATGAAGGGAGGTCCAAAGTTCCTGGAATGGAATGATTGTAAAGTAAATAAGACAATGAAACAAGTGTAAGAATGTTCTTCTTGTCAGGTCTTTAAATAAGTTCTAACGCACGTCAACAGTGAAAAAGTATATAATTAAAGTACATAAACACAGTTTCTAAGCACAAACAGGTATAAGTAAAACCATTGTACGAGAGTGTCGCGAGCGTGACGTACTGTCTCGCGTCCCTTTGTACACTGTCCGTAGGCGGGGATGTCGCCTCCCGTCGCTGCATTTAAGGGTGAGTCAGCACACAAACCTTAAGGCTACACAAGTATGTTTCGCAATTGCTTTTATTGACCCCAATCTCGTCTGATGGCAAGCGATGGATGAGTTCAATGATGAAATGAGCGAGCGATAGGGTGATCCTAGTTGTATGACAAACATCATAATTGCAGCCGAAAGACGTTCACTGCTGGACATAGGCCTCCCCCAAGTGTTGCCACATTGTCGTCCATTGTGTCTATGACAAACATAAATACAAATTATTTAAACTTATATAAATACTCTGGCTCTGGGTTTTTTTGTATATGATGTTTGTAAATGCTCCCACGATACAGGAGAAATTCCTAGAGTGGGGTACCTTTTTTTGTAAAGAATGAAAAGAAGAAAGGCATCGCTCCATGTAAAATTCTGTTATCTAGCTTTATCTGGTTAGACTGGAAGCCGGTAGTTGATAGTTGGGCAAAGACAATTCAGATTGATTTCTTAAACTTATTTAGGTGAATGAATGTCTCGTAAGAACCTATTTAAGGCCTATACTCCGCTTTAGTGCCGTAAAAAGGTTACTTTCTAAAGCATACACCGTAGTAACGGCTAGGTTAAAAGGTTTGAAAAATAAAATAGTTTTTATTCATGTACCTACATTATTTGTGAAACATGGTTTTTTCGTATGATTAATACTTTTGCTTTAACATTTTTATTTTTTTTATTAATAAAAATTAATGTTCTTAATCATTAATTACAATCTAGCCTTAATAGACTAATAAGCGATTAACTCTAACTTATCATTGTATTGTTAAATGTTATGACTAAGAATAGTGTCAATTTGCACTTTTATACAGTTTGGTAGCACTTTCATAAAGTCTGATACGTTTAAAAAAAACTTAGTTCACGTGTTACATGTATAGAACAGGATTGTTTGGTAATTTTTTTTCACATAATACACACTACAATAACTCAAATGGTTTAGTTCTCTTTAGCCTACGCACTATGTCCGTGTTATCTAGCAGCTGGATTGCTTCCACATTCAAAAGTCTATGAAGTCTGTGTTCGTGGGCTTCAGCAAAGTTTTGAATAACGGTGGTGACGATTTTGATTTTAAGGTCGCGGTGAAGGTCGTCATTTACAAAATAGAAAGAAAGAAAAAGAAAGAAAAAGTGTTTATTTGTCACAAAACGACATACATACAATAATAAATACCCTTAAACAATAGTATTAGTAGTACTTAAATTAAGTTAGTAAAGACGAGAAATAAATCAAACAATAATTACATATACTAGCTACATTTTGTTTTTAACAGAAAAGAAATAGGGTGAAAAAGATGTCAGGCAGATGCATGTCGTGATTGTGGCAAGAAGGCAAAAAAACAACACAATACTTTTTCGCCTTTTCGCAAAAATGGATGTATGGATCTTTAAAAATACTTTGACACAGAAAAATTGATGGGTGAAATTTCTTCTTAACCTATATAGTATATTAAGTAAATCAATTGTTTTGTATATTCTGGCACCGAGCGGGCGCACGGCCAGTACTGCCTTAAAATTGGGAATATATGACACGCCTTAAGCGTCATTTGAATTTTGACCAACTTACCAAATACTACGCAGTTGGTGCCTTATAACATTAATTGAACTTACAAATGTACCACAGGATTAGGTACGGTACGTCTAATAAACATAATTTATAGTGGAACCTGATGAACAACCTTGAAAGTTGAAACATATTCCCTTTCAGAAGCCAAACGTAGCAATCAAAGGAAAGCGGCGCTTCAAAATTAGGTGAGTAGTTGTAGACTATATCAAAGTTCTGGAGCAAGTTATATAATATTGAAGTTTCCTACGTTAGAATAGTCAACCCTGTCACTTCCAATGACAAGAACATGTTTTTGTAAATCTTGATCAACTCTAGCTGATCCTAATCAGCTACTGTCGGTTGGACAAAGATATTTTTTGAAAGTTCGCCACCTTTTAGCGGTATCTATGTCGCAACATACGAATAAATTAAAAAAAGATCTAACGTCACACAAATCCAACATCGCGCAATCAAAGTTTCCCACGCGATTTGAACATATACAATCAGTTGCAGGTAGTTGCCAACCAGATGCAACACCCGTCAGGTCCAAGGTTCCTCTCTTTCCAACGGTAGTTGCAGGACTCCACACTGTTTCGCATACCTCTATAACCTAAGTAATAAACTAAAAAGTTTATTAAAAAAATCAAAAATTCCGACTGCTTACGAAGCGAACCAAAAAGACGTAAACAAGAAGAAAATCATGCTGTGCAGTTGGAGGATATCTACATATGGTTTTAACATTTTTATTTATAAATTTTAGTCAAGATTTTTTTTTCAAATTAGGTACATTTAAACATATAAGAGTTATAACTTTTTTAAATCACCTCTTGAAACCCTTTATTTTGATACCCCACACAATATGGTGGCCAAAATCCGCCGTTTTTCTATTTTCCAATTTTAAAGCCAGTGACACTCGATAGGTTAAGACGAATCGATTGCGGTATACATCATCAAAATCGGCTAATGCGTTTGGCCTCTAGAACGCCATATAGGAACAAACATACACACGTAGACTGATAAACACATTACCCTCCTTCGGCAGTGGGGTAAAAACTAACCACATATAAAATTATTGGCAATATCTCAACCTACTTACGGCCCAGACAAAACAAACACTTTATCTTTAATAATCCATTTCAATAATGCTGTAAGTACCAAGAAATATAACCAATAATACCCCAATCATGTTCTCAATAATCTGTAATATCATCTCGTTTATCTGAAGTGATCACAAATTATTGTTACTCAAACAAAATCCCCGAACAATTCGTTCGCGAAAACATTTCAATTTTCCTCTCAAGATATCAAATCACTGGAAAGTATAATTCAAGTCGTGGAAATTTTAATATCCGTTTAGCCGAACAGTGATCAGACTGTCAGACGAGGCCATTCGGCAGACATAATGGACTCGAACATTAGCTTTAAGGCCTTTCCAGATAAAATGGGACTGTAAATACATTTCGTTTGTGACTTACGCTTATACTGGCTAAATAAGATAGCCTTTGGAACTAATGAAGTGCGACCGTTTTGCGTGGTTGTGACGCATACTCTGTATTTGTATTTAATCTTTCCTTTGTTTTTTTTTATGGTATGCGTCGTGCCTGGCGCAAATAAACGTTTTTTCTTTATTTCTTTCTTACAAAATAATAAAATAATAAAGTAATGCGTACTCTCTGTCTGTTAGTAATATTTTCACATCTTAGCGGCTGAACGGATTTGGGTGAAACTTGGCACACGAATAAACCATCATGGATTAGGAGAAAAATATACCAACATATTTTTTTTAAATATGTAAGTATACTTTTCGGTCAGCAAGGGATGTTCCCTTGAGATTATTTTGTGCCTTTCACGCAGGCATAAGCTAGCTAATCGTACGTATAAAACTATCTTTAAAAGTTAAAGTTAATAATAAAGATGAGAGATAAAAAGAAAAAAAAAAAAAGTATTAACTCACAAAAGAATTGTAACAAACAGTAGATACTTAATCTAACTTAAAATTAGAATTCAGGTATTTCCGCCACCTACAAACGCCAAAGTAAAAATAAAACATTCACAAAGGCACATTCCTAAAATAAATATTCATATTTTTCTTATTGTCTTCATAAACAAAAAAAAAATACGGATCTGAAAAGACATTTAGAGCTCCACAAAAGACGACGAAAGTATATAATTAATGTCCTCTTGAATAAGTAGGAATTTCGACTTGTGCGAAGTTGTTTGTTTTAATTCTGGGAATGTCACGTAGCCTCGTTAAGGGTTAAGTACCGTTGAGCTACTGCTACTCAACGCTCACTTGTTTTTAGTATTTCCACTCTGTTTATTTTTTACTCTGTGGGAAGATTTGAAAAAGGAATTATTTCGCGTGTTTGTTTTATTTTTGTGCAAAATTCTTTCAAGCCAGTATTAGCTGCAGAACAAAACCCTTCTTTTTATTCGACCTTGTTTTACACTAATCTGCACCCTAGTGTTTGTTTTTGAAACAACGGTACAACACTATTCTCTGCTACTGCAACTCCTGAAAATCAGAATCACAGAACAGTGATGGCAATGAAGCTCGGCGAAATCCGAAAAAACAATTCAACTGTCTTGGAGCCCGTTAATAAATAAATCAGAAAAGAACAACAGAGGGGGAAAAAAAACATCATTGTAAAGGTTTAGTGACTTGGCTTTAGCAAGAACAAATTATTTCCTCCACATTTCTATTGGCCCCAGGCCCCATTAACAAACTCATTACTCACGCAAGATTTAAAGCAAAAATTAGGTCATCGACACACACCTTTCATGTTACTCCAAGCAATTTCCCGTTAATAAGGCCGAGTTCCGACGCGCGTTAAAAACAAAGGTGGAAACGCGAGCATCGTGGAATAGGCTCGTTAACTTTTCAATTTTCCGACCTGAGCTTAGTAATAGTTACGCTGTGACGCCCCACAGTGTGGCCCTACCCTATTATTTACTATTGTTACGACCTGTAGGCATGCATCGAATTGTTTATAGGATTTTTTTGGTAGTTGGTGGAAAGGTGTTATTTTTGTGTTTTTGAAAAATGTTGACCGTAGAGCAAAATATTTTCTTTTCAACTCCTTGAAAATTACATTTCGTAGTAGGCACCACTAAGGTAGTTTATTCACAAGGCACCACACGACACGATTCGCGTTCACGATTTTTAACACACGACACACTGCAGACGGTCTGCCGTTCGTTCGTTAAATGATTTTATTTCTGTAAGTTGGTTTTTACAAACTCTTTTACATGTCGATCATATTTTTTTAAACTAGATGAGGTCGGCGTTTCCTATCTGACTACTCTGAGAATGAAGGCCGAAACAAACTCAGAGGTCACAGTCTCTTTTAAAGTCCTAACAAAATATTGGTTAGATCATGTGAAGACCATGTAGACAGATGTCTGAAATGGTCTTTTGAGGAAAGAACCAGCCAGATTGAGTGGACCTGTCCAGTCAGTGCACGCATTTGTCAATAACCGAGCAGCTCAACTCAGAATTTAAGGAGCTCAACGATTCGACGAACAATACCAAAGAAAGGACATTCGGGTAGGCCGCATAAACTACTCAAACTGCCAGACCATGATTAAAAACTAAGTTAATAAAAAAACAAAAAGATCCACATAGTTTTCACATGCACAATAATTAAAATAAAATAATATAATACTTTAAAAAGTAAATATTCTTGTCATTGCAAGAAAAGAAAAAAAAAACAAAATATCAAAATTAAAAACAAAATTCACGGTGCAAAATATAAAAATCAAAATTAATTGGAGCAGCTCAATCCCAAGCCTTTTTGTCCTCAACGTAATGTTTAAAAGTATAAAACGCTTTCTGGCTTTTCGCTTTTCCGTTTGTTCAATAGACACGATTCTGCAACGACACTGCAGTTTACTTGTATTCTTCTATTAGAGCGTGAGTGATGAAAAACGCGTGAGCCGTGTGGTACGGCGTGTCGTGTCGTCAACAAGCTTATACTTGTTTTCACAGCCATTTCAGCTTTTGTACAGCCATGATCACTGCAAAAAAGTCGCGACCACATAGCCGAAAAACCGTTTTTAAATCGGGTCGCGTGTAGTGCGGTGTCGTGTAATGAACAAACGGTCCATAAAAATATATGGAGCCCTGAAACGTGACCACATTTTGTCGTGTCGTATGTCGCGTTGTGAACAAACTGCCTAAACATGTGTTGCCATCTTATAGCTAAAGTGTGGCAAGCTGACTAAATAATATTTTGCGTTATAGATGTAAAACGGCGAAATAATAAAAGTCAAAGATATCAAAAACTTTAAAGATCATAATTATAGGGGCGTTTCCGGTGTGTAAAAATAGATTCTATTGTTTACTTTCCAAGAGGCACAATTTTAATCAATTACTAAATCTTATCAGAAACAGGTTATTTGGGGTGTTTTTTTTATCAAGAAACTATTGATCGTACAGAAATGCTGATTTGAGAGAGTCATAGAGAATATTTTGCTGATAGTGAAGGTATTAAAGCGGTTATTTATTAAAACGGTTACAGGACGGCAGCGCAGTACCATTAACATTTTTTTTTATTCGTTATAGGCTCGCACTTGACCACTATCTCACCTGATGGTAAGCGATGATGTGGTCGACGGTGGAGCACGCTGGTTGATCGTACCTACTGCTCAAAGCTAGGTAAGTACAGTAAGCAAGATTAAAACATTAGATTTCTAGTGAGAAGTAGCCAACCATCGCTTACAGGCAGCTAACTATTTTCCGAGCTGACTTCTACAATTTGTGAGATGGCTGGCTGATAAGATTTTGTTTCTTTTTTGCTGACTAGAAGTCGGTCGACTTAGTTTGTGGTAAACGCTCTTTTTTTACATAATAGTAGTTGTCAGGTAGGCTTTTTGCTTGTGTTTCTTTGGGACTAGTTTAGTTATATAAAGAAAGAAAGAAATAACATACACTTATTTTGTACATACTTAAATACACACAATATAAGAGATACATAATAAAATAGAACAGGAATAAAAATAGTAAAAAGCTGATGTAAGAAGGCTTGGCTTTGCTTTGTATTGGCCACTTAATTAGCAACCACTAATTTTGTAAATGTTAAATTTTCCTTCTACATTTTTCTGGCATGTCAAAAACTACGACGGAAACATTATCTGCCATATTTTTCCTATAATATTTTTATGTTCAATAACATAAACGATTTCTCAAAGGAAATAAATCGTGATCTCACCGCTTCTTTAAATAATAATTGCGGTAATCAAAATGATATTTTCTTACAGAACTGTTCCTTACTTTTAGAACCAAACCTTGAGCTATATTTGACGATACCCACACACAATCTCTGCTAGTGATTCCGAGGAAATATTAATCCACATAGAGCAAATCAATCTTGGCACTGATTAGTTTTGTTCAATGCTTTTGCAATTGCTTATCAATCCCTTATGATAAGCTATTCAATAGGTTTTATAAATACACCCTACCATATGATTTCACATTGAAAACCAAGGTGGAATATTTCGCATTAAAATATAAATTAATCCAACGTCATTGAACGGAAAATATAATTGGACGTAGGGTATGGAAAAGCCCGCAAATGACCTACATTCTAACTCATAAAGTAAATAATAAATGTCATTACTATTTGTGTTTAATATTCGAAACTCAAATAAACGTAATGGGAAATTTTCTTGAAATTGAAATAGAAATTGTGGACGTATCTTTACATGAAAACTAATCTGCCAGTAATCGAAAACGTATTCTACGAATTCCTATTTCAAATAGTGTTGGCAATAAGAATATATAGACAGGGTGATTTTTAATCCATCGACAGTCTTTGAGGAGGTGAATGTACATGAATAAGATAAGTTTTTAGTTTAACATGAGACACAACCTGAAATCAAATCCCAGGGTGCTACTGACACTACACACTACATTAACCAAGAATTATGTACTCCACAAAACGAATAAAAACAAAAACATTCATTTCCATAAAACGGGCCCGCACTATAATTAAACTATATACCTACGTATCTACCTATTCGTGAGTGTGTAGAATAAAATGGTAGCAGTAGTGCAGGGTATGAAAATGCAATGGTGAGGGAAAAGGCTCGCCGGCCATTAAGCGGGTTATTTGATTAAGCAACGGATAATTAAATTGCCGACGGAAAATTGTGTGGGGCCCTCGAAATAGAAATATTGTTATAGTGGGAAGATTGGTGGTGTTGTCATCACCATCTAACTATTAAATTGTGTGTATATAGTACCCCATGAAATGTACGAAATCTAGAGAAAAGTAATAAATATATCAAATCATAATATAATAAAGGTGAAAGTTCGCGAGTTTGTATGTTCGTTACTTCTTCACGCTCAAACCGCTGGATAGATCTGGATGTAATTTGGCACAGAGATAGATTATAGTCAGGAATAGCACAAAGGATACTTTTAATCCCGGGAATATGTTGCCTCGGGATAACATTCACGCGGGTGAAGCAGCTGACAGAAGCTATAACATTATAATTGAAAATGTTTGGATACATTTAAATGACACATTCAGAAAACAGTTTTCATAAATTGAAAATACATTGTTATGATCAATCTAGTGCTTAATACTGACGAGTTGTATTTAAATAATTTTATTTTAAGGCGATTATTTTGTGGTAGCATTAATCTGGTTATTCTGAAAATAATATTCTACAGAGGAATGCAAGCGTATTTTTATTAAAACATCACTTTAACAAATTGCTGTAGTTAAAATTTAATATTATTCACTATCTTTTCGTAGACGAATAAATTACTCTGCATAAAACTTTTTAAAGGTGGCTAGGAAAATTCGGAATCACCTTGGTTAGACTCGCATTAGGTTTTACTCGTATAGATTCTAAGGGCCGGTTTCTGATTTAAGTAAAGCAGCAATAATCAATTGAGTATTGTCAAATAATTTAGGAAGCGTTTAAGTATTTTACGTTTCACAATTGAGAATCTACCTAGATCAGTTAAGTATCTACATAAGTACCTACTTATCTATGGATTTGTCAAAGTTCCATTCACTTTCTCTTTCACTCTTACGTTCCATTTTACAAAATAAATCCGAGACATCACAAGATTGGAATAAATTTACTAATATAAATTTTATACAGCTGTAAAAAGTACGTTAGTTATATATTTCTTCATTCAAGATTTAAAAAATCAAGTTATTAAAGATGTTATAATCTTTTAAAACTTGATTTTTCATATTTAAGCAATTTAAAAGATACCTATCTGAAATGTATCCAACCTTATTATGAATCTATGAAATGGATCGTAGGTACTAGTCTTCACTTCAATATATTTTTTTTCTATGTTCAATATTGTCATGGCAACCGTATTTATTTTGTCAAAGATGTCTTATCGAAATAAAATAATATCATCTAATGTAATTTGTTATTGCCAAAATCAAGAATTTAAGCTTATAATTACTAGAAGTAAATGTGTTCAGAGCGAGCAGTTGCTGGTTCTTGTGATACCTCATAGAACTACAGAATATTTTACTCAGAATTTCACAAGATCTCTCAAGAGGGCACTTGTACATCTGCAGTGCGTAGTACATTATTACCTTAATGCATCTGCATTGGAATCTGATTGCAATTGTGATTTACCAACAAATGTGGATTGTGATGCAATTTTTAATGAGTGACCTGTGTTTTCAAGACCGAAGGCTTTGCTAGCCATCGAACAGCCTCTGAAGATAAACAATATTAACCAGGGTCGGTGCCATTGGATATGTGTCGGATATTATGAAGGAGTACTGTGTTCTACCTATTTATTTTGCAAAATAATAAATAAATGAGACTTGTCATGTTGTTTTTATCAACTTTTATTGTTCTGATACCAAAATCGTATCATAAAAAGTCTGTATGTTTGGATATTTGTTAATCACACCTCAATGGTTGAACATATTTGGAAGGATATACTTTGAAAAACACACAATGACCAGAATTAGAACTTAGGATATAATAACAAAAAATGAATATATTAAATAATAGATATAATAATAAATAAACGGAATCACAAAGCCTTTTATTCTGAAATCAGAGATATAAAACTGAAGTCTATACAATACATGTTTATAGTTTATAAAATTTCCCTAATCTCAGTGTGCTTGGCATAGGCCTCCACTAACAGTTTCCACTAGGGTCTGTCCTGAGCTACTCGCCAACACCACAGCGCACCATCGCTTCCACTTTTTGCCTACATCTTGGACCAGAGGTCTTTCCCATATCCCATTTCCATCTATGACACTGTCTTCCACGGCTTCTTTTCCCATCTCTTGTGTCAATTTTGTCACTTTTCTCCATGTCCCTTGGCTATCGCGCATCATATGACTGGTCCATCTAAACTTTATACATAATTCCTGTTGGATAACTGTCGGTTTTCGCGCAGGAAAAGGTACTGGCGACCACAAACACAAAAACTGGCACTTTTTGAATATTTTTCTTGAAGATCTCTCTCATCATCGTCATCATTTCTGCCGAAAGACTGCTGGATACAGGACTTCCCCAGCGTCACCAAATCAACCGGTCCTATGCGTCTTTCATACATCGGATTTCCGTGACCTTAACCAGGTCATCGGTCTACAGAGGGAGGCTTTAAAGCGCTGCGTATTCCGCCACGCAGTCGCCACTCCAGAACTTAACCCATTGATCATCCGTTCTTCGAGCATCTGAGATCTATCAGGCGTAAAATATTTGCATCCAATCTGATGTTTTCGATAATTCAGGGCAAACACTCTTCTTCCACGCATTGGTCTTCTTGGAAGCATCTCCAAGGAAGACAAGGTCTTCTTCGTCACTCGTTTTATAAGTTTATAATATATTATTTTGTATTTATTTCGCTTGATCACCATTTAAGCACAGGCTTGTCAACTGTTGTCAACTATCAACTGCCAAATGTAACCAGTGTAGCCAGATTCGACGAGCCCCAAGTCGCCGAAAATTTAGTTTTTCCATTTATAAAAAACTCAAGACGACCATGAATTCACTAAACAATAATCATTATTGGTTCCACATAAAAAAAAATTCAGCATTTCTTTATTTGCCTGTGTTGTTGCGACTGAAGTATAATGAAAAATAGTGATGAACTGATAAAAGCATTTTGGTTTACATAATTGCTCAGATAATGTTGTATTGGATAGTCTCATTCCGAAATCGCCTAAAATCGCCTTATTTGGAGGTAGCCTAATTAGCGCCGCTCGTAAAATTGGTCGCCTCGGCACCCTTCCGAGTAACCTAAATGGCAAAAAGGCGCCCAAGCTGGCTACACTAATGATGTAACGTTGACAACGGTTTGAGAAAGCTTTGAGAATTCGAGAATGATCAAATGTGTTTTTCTCAGTTGTGAAACCCAATTGATCGTCGATGAAGGTTTTTTGTATGACATAAGGTATACTTTGGCATGACTTGACTATGTATACTCAAACCTTGCTCAGCATCGCAGAAAACTTAAAGTGGCAGATGATCAAGGGTGACAGATGCTTAAATCTAGATCAGCACGTACTTAGCGTCGAATACTTAATTCAGAAATCGGCCATAAGTAAATATACTGGGTATAGAATTTATTATTATTAATATTTTAATCGCTAAGCAAGCGTTATTAATGTTTGTGCCTTTTTGTATGGGAAGAAGCCTTTTACATTTTACTGTTTTTAATATTATTATTTATAGTGGATAATTCCAAAACCACACACATACTATTTTATTTTTTTGTCCTCTATAGGCTCGCGTTTGACCACTATCTCACCTGACGGTAAGCGATGATGGAGCACGCTTGCCTAGAAGTAACCTATTCACTCTTGACTTAAAGACCCCTAGATTGTAGCTACCGGGAAACACAGAATCTGGCAGGGAATTCCACTCCTTAGCTGTACGCATAATAAAAATATTCTCAATACGTTTGGTATACTTACACGGTACAAACAATAATTCCATTTAGTATTTCAAAGAACATTTCATAATTATAATTAGGAATGCGACTACTCAGTTGATATTATATTCAATAGAGCAACACTGGTTTATCTACCATTGAAACATTTGAAATCAAACGCTAATTCCCGTTGATTTAAGGTAAACAATAATAACAAATTATGCTTTGAAACATAGAAATTGATGTTGGTAATTGTATCTGGCATTTGTGCAGATATTATATTACTGGAATAGGATTATATCTAACGTTTTAAGCTTCAATGTTTTGGTATTGATTAGTTAAATCCATTATAACATTACAATACATCGGTATTCGCCGAAGAGTAAGGCAGGATACATCCAAACTATATTTAAGCTTCACTTCAGCAATATGGACTTCCCATATAATTGAAGGCTAGTCTATTTTCATCAACCGGGCACAAATCCAGAAGCTACTATTGATGAATTCCAGAAGGATACACCCAATACCACTCTCTCTAACCTTTTTTTTTTTTTTTTGGGTGGGAAATCATCCAATGACTTCTCCCGCTCTGGCTGAAGCGGGAGGGCGTGTCAGACTTTTACTGACTAAAACCCATCCGTGTTCCTTCAGTTGCTTGCGCCAGGGCCGCGGTAACTCTCTTTCAAATTTATCCGCGACCCAGACAGGCATCGGTCCTATCAGGCCCCGTCACTTTTGCTGACATCTCTTTGAGGCGCGCGTGGAACACTACGCGCCGTAAACTCGGGCATGGTCCTTATCGGACGGTAAGCTACCCATAACTTGCCGCCCGCAAGCCCGTGCCTACGGTGGCCGGGAATCGGCTTGCGACTCCCTACGCCCGGGGCGTCTCCTGTGGTGGCTAGGGGCGTGAGGGCGTCTCCTTTGCGTCTCCCTCACGCGTTCCGCCTCCTCCTTTGCGAGCATGACTGCTTCGCAGAAGGAGGAGACAGCTTCCCATGCCCTCTCGCTCTGTACCATGGCCTGGACCAGGGCCGGACGCGAGAGGTCGCCACCACCGATCGCCTCTACACTCTCTCTAACCTGGGAACCAAATCAAGGACCACACACTCCGCAGTAGCTTTTGCGACAGCTAGAGCAACGAGGCAAGCAAGTCGACGTTAAATCTTAATGGACTAATAATCCACCGCAAGTGACAGCTAGCTAATACCTCCTATAAAATAGACCGATGACCTGGAGAAGGCCACTGGAATCGCCGTCTAAAATGATGAAGAATATGAAAAATGTGTCCGTAATAAATGGATAGACGAAAAAAACTTTTTAACAATAAATCAAACCGTCTTTTAAAACAAAACACTACAAAGCAAAAACTTTCTTTTCGGATGTCGGTGTCTTTTGTACCCATTGTTTTCCGTTATTCGACACCGACTTCGGAAAAGAAAGTACTTTTTCGCTTTGTATTGTTTTGTTTTGGAAGTCGGTTTGGTTTTTTATAAAAGGTTTTTTATTTTCATCTTTTTAGTTTTAGTAGTAGTTTAGGGGTTTAGTTTAGATTAATCTTTTTAGTTTTATTGTTAAGTGTAGTTACCTCCGATTAACAATAAAATCTTTCATAGCCAAAATACAACTCATGACGATTCCAATAAGCCCAAACACTACTAGGATACATTGTTTTATTTCGGAGTTCCAGTGGCCATTGTGGTCTTCTTCATCAGTTGCATTCACCAAATGATACTTTCTGAGTACAAATGATTGCATTATTGATCAAAATACCAAAAACGCTATATGTATGCCTATGATATTTGAGGAGTTCCCTCGATTTCTCTAAGATACCATCATCAGATCCTGGTTTCCTTATCATGGTACCACCCTTGGGATATCTCCTTTCTAACACAAATAGAATCATCAAAATCGGTTCATAAACGACGAAGTTATCCGCGAACACACATAAAATAAAATATATACGGTCGAATTGAGAAACCTCCTCCTCGTTTAAAAATAATCGTTGCTATCTGCTACGTCCAATAGTCCAACATACCTTAAACTAGATCACATAGCTTTTATACGTGCCTTTAGTAAGTCTAAGTTAAATTACGCTGATACCGTTGTGGGACCTCGACTTTTGGCACGTACCGTAAGATTGATTCAGAGGGTTCAGAACGCTTGCGCGCGATTTTGTTTTAACGTACCACCGAGAAGCCACATTACACCTTTTCTTAACAGGCATAATATTTTAAAAATGAAGTCGCGTCGGAAATTGCACTTGGCCTGTCTGCTTTTTGGTGTCATCAAGAACAAATGTCCACCATATCTGTACTCGAAGCTTGCGTGGATAAACAGTCACCGGCAGCGCAAGGCCAGGCGTTGTGCTCATCAATTGGCTACCCCGCACCACCGTACTGCAGCCTTCCGAGGAAGTTTTAGGTACGCAGCCTCCAAATGTTGGAATAACATTCCACCGCCAATTAGGGACATAACGAATATAATAACTTTTAAGACTAAACTTAAGACATTCATTCTGACTTCTCAAATTAAATTTAATGGCATTAATTTTGACAAATCGTTTATCTAATTTTTATCTTATCTTATTTTAATTTAATTCAATCCAATATTTATTATTTAATATGAATAATTTCTGCGTTATTATAGAATTAAGTTTAATCCATCAAGTAGTGTGCCTATTTATATGTTATGAGTCGGACAGAGATTGGATAAATGTGATAGGCCGGTTGCGTCTTACCACACTGTCTTTTGGGGTTTTTGAGTCAATTTTAAACAATAACATTATATATTTTTTACATTACTTTATACTATCTATTACATATTCTTTCAATTTATAAGTTAAGCACACGTATCCACTGTATGACATTATTTTAAGTATCTATTTATTTACCTACGTCCGTGTATCACTAGCGGGGTGCCAACTGAAAATCAGCGCTGGGTGTCTGACGCCCAGCAAATGCTGAGTTGGTAACCCTTTCGGTATGGGCACGCTCGGCGCAATCACTGTTAAACCTTGTTTGTACTTTTATTTTTTACTATTTTTCTGTTACTTTGTGATTGTTGTTGTTGTGTTGTTTCTATGTCGAATAAATGGTTTTCTATTCTTCTTTCTATTCTATTCTATTCTATTCTAAGTCAATATCCTTCACTACTATTTGTTATTGAGTAGATACAGCTCCCGAATCTCAAGTATAGTGAGTGAACTTTGGCATTCGAAACATTGGCTATAGTGTTATAAATTATCCGAACGTGATAGTCAGGCCTCCGAAGCCTGTCCGTATCGATATTCCTTTCGACTTTTGCGATTGTACCTACAAGTTGGATTCTTTATATAGAGTTCTCAAAATATGTGATATTTTTGATACGAAAATGTTCGTGGCGGAAATGATACCAAAATATGGAAAGTGTCTGCTGCCAGTATAAGATTATATTCACTTCTCCGATCGCTGTATGTTAGCTAGTGCAAGTGGAAGAATTTTTTCGTTTGTGTAGAGAAAAGCTTCACAAGTTGACTGTAGAAGCAGATGCCCCATAAAACCGACTGAAGATGACCAGAGTTGAATTTCTGGAACGACAATTATCGCTAAATTAATGTGCCAAAACTCGCGTTAGTTGCTGTGCTTGGTTGAATGAATTTTTCAATAGCCAATCGCATCACCTGACTGGCGAATAATTTTTGACACGTGAATAATTTATTTATTTGTTTATCCTCGCACTGAAACTCCATGCAGCAATTACACCAATGGAGCACAAACTTACCAATACTAACAATAAGTCCAGGTTTCCTCACGATGTTTTCCTTCATCCTTGTCAGCGATGTCCAACATAAACTTAGAAAATATATATGAATTGAAAAAATCATATTGGTACTTGGCCGGATTTGAACCCACGACCTCAAGCACGAGACTTAGCCACTGGGCTACCACGACATAGTGAACTCACTTTTTACGGGGTGTAAAAGCGTTTTTCATTCTGATTGTGAAAAATAACCCTTATCAAACACTCATTTAACCCTTACACCCCTTCTTTCTACAACATAATTCACATCACATTACCCGGAATCTCCCACGGTAATTAACGGGACGTTATTAAAACTCTACACGCCCAAATAGCTCCAGAGATTCCACTTCATCCCATGGCATATGCACCGTAAAAATAATTACACACTGCACAAAATCCAGGAAAGCTTCGCAGATAAACCATGGTCCATACACTCGGTGCCGACTGCAGGGTAACAGATGGGTAAGTAATATTTTTAAAGATTTGAGTTTTAAACGGAAGCTGGAAAATGTATGAACACATTGCTAAGTTCAATGTCAAAGTGGTGAATAATAAATGTGAACACATTCCTTGATGGTTTTGACTAAGGTAAGTTTGCTAATTCTGATCAAATTTCAAATGCAATTTCTATTGTTGTTTGCTCTTCAGTTTCATAGTGATATGGTCATCCTTCCTTATCTTTCTTTAATTTTGCCTCATTAGTCAACTCTTAGATATCCTATCCTAAGTTGTTATATATTCATAATGGTAAATATCAAAAAATATTTCTATAATGGTTTAAGTTTCATATTACCTTGTCTCGGTTTGTTTATCGAGGAAAACAGATATAGAGTTACTATTTTTCTGTTCTTACTCAGCTAAAGAACCCTGAGATGCCAAAATTATTATGAATTTGCGTACTCCAATCTGCAAATCTGCCTAGCCTTTTCCCAACTATGTTGGGGTCGGCTTCCAGTCTAACCGGATTCAGCTGTGAGTACCAGTGTTTTACATGGAGCGACTGCCTATCTGACCTCCACACTCGACTCTAGACTCTAAAAATAATTTCTTACCATCCTTTTATTTCAAGCACAGCAGCACCGCACAATACGCAATCAGCGCTGTAATTATAAATCATTCGGACCACGTCCGTTTAAACAGCTTACTATATTTAAATTTTATTATAATCTCTGCTTTTGAACTGCTCCCTATTTAAACCTGTGGCTTTTCAGTGACTCCCTCTTAAGCTTTGTGCTTACATAGAAAATAGAGTGTACATTTTCATCGCTAGAGTAAAAACGCATTTGCATAACTCCTGTTTGCGTTTCATTGCTTATTCGAAATTTTTGCCGCATAATGTACACATAGTATGAAATGTGTGGTATAAAGTTAAAGTGAAATAGTGTTTTGTATTATGAATATTTATTGCGTTAAAACAACAGCCTTTGTATGCATATAGGTCGTGCGAAGAACATAGCGATTAGCGGCAAATTCAAAAATCGTAGTATTGTTTGATAGAATGAATGGATTTAATTTACCACAAAGATTTTTTTTATCTACTAAAAATCAAGTACTCAAACAAGTTCTCAGCGTACTATTTGTTATGTAAAACTTTTAAATTTGCTGCCTCTTTTATGGGACACAACTCGCTTGACAAGCTCTAGCGTTGCAGAATAACGTAGTCGGGGGTGACTTTGGGAGGTGTCTAATTGCTACTGTTTGATGTAGGTACTTGGTAATTTTACGTAAATTATTAAGGAATTTTACTTTTATTACCTAGATAAATTAAATGGACGTTTATTTCACACATTTAAAACACATACAACATAATATACAAAAAGCAATACAAGAAACAAAAATATGTGGATGTATCTAACAATTCTCAATCTCATTATTTCTCTTTGTATTTTTTGTCCTTCTTTTAATTAGACTTTTTACGGGTAGGTTTTCAATCATCTTTATAGCCCTTTGCTAAGAATAGTTACAGCACTGATATGACATTTTTGCCACATGTTAAATTTAGTCTTGTTAATGTTGTAATAAGAAAAATAATTAAATTTGATTAATTAAAAGAAAAACAGTTACAACATACAATAAAAATATAGATATAGACAGGTAGGTACATTTTATTTTTAAGTAACAAAATCATCCGTTTCCATGAATCAAGATAATAAAACAAAAGAAGACGAACGACTGTCTTCTTACAAATAAAGTCTCAAAATTACCAACTTTTAACCTTTAATTATACCTTCATTAACAAACAAAAGACCTTATATTCCGTCTTTAAAAAAAACATTTGAAAATAAACGTCAAAAATAATGGCAAGTGAAATAAATTTCAGTCGCCTACAATAAAGGAAAGGCAGTAAAAAATAAAGATTTTTAATCTCGTTCAGGAGTCTTCCGCTAATCGCCAACAGAAGTTTGTATTGGGGCGCTTCCTTTTGTAGTCTTACTAGGAAGGTAAATCAGAAAATCAAGGCATTTCTTTACATTAGGTTACTTTCTAATCTTTGGCTAGGTGTCAAGTTACCAAATACACGACTGGGTTGTTGAGGTCAGTTAGGCAGTCACTCCATATAAACAGCTACAACATGTCTAGTTGGAAGCCAGCCTCAACAGAGTTGGTAAAGTACTGGCCGGATAATGATGACCGTAGCTTAGTTTTGCCAACTGGAATTTCTTATAGCTATGTGGTGTACAAAAATCATAGTTTCATTCAGGACTAAGGCAGTAAGCGATATGCGAAAACGGACATATCTTGATAAATAGATAAAATAAACTTCATTGAACAAAAGAATGAAAAAATGAAATAGAATTACTGAATTAAATGTAAATAAAAATGGGTATGAAAGTAAATTGCCAGTGATATTCTTATCCACTCATTTTCCATTATTTACAATCAGATTTGTTTTTATATTGTGGAACTGCGTATCTCGAAAAACCAACAAGAACTCCCTATATGGCTATGAAGCTGATACGAATTTTCTTCATTTCTTACCTGGGCACAAGCTATAAAACTAAGATTTTTTTGTGGTAAAACATTACCACCCAGACAGAAACCTTGGAGCAGTATCATTTGAAGGACGCAACATTGTTGACCTTCTCCATACTCCCGTTACAGCACGAAAGGTTGTGACATGGCAACAGGGGAATAAAATTAATGAAGTTGTTCATTAAACTTAAGTGAGATTGTCGCTAATGTCTGGCCAGGGGAAAAAATTATGTAGCCGACCAACGATCAGATACCAGCCCTTAATTAATTGATAACGAAGTTATCTTGGCTATTGCCGAAGAGTAATGTTGTAAGTTTTGTCAAAGTCTTTTTGGTAGAAACGTACGACGATGGCTAATAAGCACTTTTGGACATGTGATAGGTCAAATTCTCCGGTCTAGAAGGTAAGGATTATATTAAGATTGTCATTTAAGACATTTTAAGCTATTACAGCTAGCTAAGTAATTAGCCATTATCAAAAACAGATTTTCTCTCAAGTGACAATTTTCATCAAATAGAAAGATGTAAATAATGTTCAATATTATCATAGAAATATTATTCTAGGAGAAAGTAGGATATTATGTAATTTTGGACGATTGAACATTTTTGCCGTTATGAAATATCGTTGATTTGTCAGATGAGAAAACCGTTTGCCCACAAGTGACAGTTTTCATAAAATAAAATGTAGGAATAATGTCTGCATTAGAACATACAGCTTAATAATGCAAATGTTTGCACCTACGTGTAGGTTAGCGCTAAATAACTGCATAAATTAAGGTGGTTGGCTTGTAAAAAGGATATTTTATTATACCACATATGCATACATTATTGAATAAGCACACACAAGTTAAATTATAAAACTAAATACAAGCTGTAAAAGAAACAAAACGTTTGCGTTTGTACGTAACGTTAGATTTTATAAAAGACAAGGGTTTTCTCGCGGTTGCACTCACGTGGCTTGCCTCACAGAGACGTAAATTTTTCCGGGATGAGAAATACCTACCTGTATAAGTTTCTTGTCCGTTCTTGTCCATAAACAACGATTTTTGCGGATGGACAGCTACACCAATTATACAAAAAATTTTTTTTTGATTTAAATTATTTTAATATTTAAAAGTTACCTTATTGAAATAAATGATATTTTTTTGAAAATTGAGTGATAGTGTAGCTTTAAATCATTGAAAAAAGTTCGTAATCAGGTCAGTCCTTTACAGACGCACAAACAATATAAACAAACTAACAATAAATTTATCCCTTTAAAAAAGAAAGAAACAAAGGTTACGTTTATAAGGTTGTTTACTTATATAAGGGAAGAAATATTTTTCGCAGTGAACCCGTTTTAAGGGCAAGGTCGACCCGTTAGAATATAATATTTACGGGCATAAACTTAACTTTTTGTGTAACATTTTATTTGACAGTATTACCTTTTTGTGTAACATTTTATTTGACAGTATTTTTGAAGAAAATTAGTTTAGTTTATAGCAAAATATAAACTTGAACTTTGTAGGTATGTTTTTGAGGAATATTATTTCATATGTGTCATCATCATAATAATCATGTCAGCCAAAATACGTCCACTGCTGGACATAGACCTCCCCAAACATCACAACACTGATCGGTCGTCTGTTATTATAAATGCGTAAAAGCAGATTATCACAATGATCATCATCTGCCTAGCCTTTTCCCAATTGTTATTGGGGACGGCTTCCAGTCTTACCAGATTCAGCTGAGTGCCAGGGTTTAACATGGAGCGACTGCCTATCTGACCTTCACAACCCAGTAACTGCCTAAATAATAACAGCCACACGGCTCGATCTTCAAGTTTAAGCAACGTCGACGAGACATCCACGGACAGTTGCCTCCGTGTTCTCGGAAAGCACGTTAAGCCGTTGGTCCCGGCTGTCATTTGAAGATCTTTGAAAGTCGTTACGAGTAGTCTGAAGCTTGAGATCTGACACCAGTCTAGCCAAGGGGAATCGTGTTACCCAGTTACTGGATTGTGGAGGTCAGATAGGCAGTCGCTCCATGTAAAACACTGGTAATCAGCTGAATCCGGTTAGACTGGAAGCCGACCCCAACATAGTTGGGCAAAGGCTAGGTAAATGATAATTAAGTTCGTCAGAAACTCAGACCCGATTTGGATTAAGTTTAAAATCTTACCCAATTTCTAAGAACGAACTTAATACCACTCAGTCAACAAATCCAATACAAAACAGTCCAATTGTTTACTTATCTATTCAAAACATTTACGATTCCCGTGTTTCAGATGTCAACCTGACTAAATCGAATCTAATTTCTGGGCAAATTATTTTCTCGTTAATTCCAAGCCCCGGGCAGAGTTCAAACAATGGAATTGAATTAATTAACTTTTGTGTCTATAAATCGTAAATCAGATTTAACAAACAGTGTTAATGTTTGACAACCTCCCTGCTTTGTTTTTTCCTAAATAATTGTTGGGGTGGGCTTCTAGTCTAACAAAATGCAGCTAAGTACCGGTATTTTACATGGAGTGACAGCCTAACTGATCTCTATAACCCAGTAATTCGGTATAATATAGATAGTTCAACTCATCTGTGCACGCGGCGCCATGTGTGCGTTCGCTGTGCGTACGCTTGTAATTATACATTTTGCATTTGTGTGATAGTGACGCGGCAGTCATCGTCCGAGCAAACAACCACACATGCTTACCCACACTTAGCGCCGCGCGCAGACATGAGTTGAACGATCTATAACACGATACTCCTTGACTCGACAGGTGACAGATTTTCTGGCTTCTAAATACAAATGAGAGCAAACGTCTTTACCTGCTATCCGAGCGACGAACGAGTCGCAATATGAAATGGATGGTCACCCGTCCAGGAACTCTGAGAGCGTTGCTTAACCTTGAAGATCGATTAATGGGATTTTATTACCAAGCTACGAGCTCTTCAATGTTAGTGTTGGACAGTGCAAAATAATAATGACGGCATTGCTACCCGTTTTTGTTTTAAAACCAAAATTATTCGATGCAAATCGATTCGAAAGCTTTGCCAATAATTGTTTAACAATATTGCAGATTGTGCTTGTGATTGAGTTGTTTTTAAATTGTATGTGAAAGGTTTCGCAAACAGTATTTGAATACTGTAAAGTTTTTTTTAATATTGTCTTTTGGTTTTTGTATAACAACCTACTGTCCGTTTATCATAAGACTGATTCCTCAATTATACTTCTTAAATAAATTTTGTTTTGGGATCCAAGTCAGTTGTTCCGCACAGTGCCGGACGTTAAGAATTTCACCATCCCATGTCTTTCCGTGGGTGTCGTAAGAGGCGACTAAGGGACAAACCAGAGAATGGGCAGCAGCGTTCTCTGTGCTTCTGTAACAACCATACTGCGATCGCCTACCCGCCCAAGCGTGGCGATTATGGCGAAACCCCCCCTATGAATAGCACAAATAAAAAATGGCCTCTAGTGCCCGGCAGCCTGCCTACCCTCGACTATGGTAGAGGTCGAGGTTACGGCATGGCAAGGGGTGCTAAGAATCTCCGGGCGAGATCCGGCTACCCCAACAATCACCGACGACTGGACCTGGCAACGTACAACACGCGCACACTTCGGACCGACGAGAAGATCACCGAACTCGAAGAGGAATTCAGCAGGTTGCGATGGAGTATTATAGGGTTATCTGAAGTCCGAAGAGAGGGGGAGGACTCGATAATCCTCAAATCCGGTAACCTGCTCTATTTCCGAGAGGGTGACCGGCAGTCCCAGGGTGGTGTCGGGTTTATCGTCCACAAGTCCCTTGTAAACAACGTGGTGAAGATCGAGAGTGTGTCGATCAGGGTGGCATACCTTATACTCAGAATATCATCTAGATATTCGCTGAAAGTCATACAGGTCTACGCCCCAACCTCGGCACACCCCAACGACAAGGTAGAGACCATGTATGAGGATATCTCCAGAGCCATGCATGGTTTCAAAACTCACATCACCGTTGTCAAGAGGGACTTCAACGCGAAACTGGGCAAACGAGACGAGGATGAGCTGCAAGTGGGGCAATTTGGAGTTGGACGACGGAACCACCGGGGTCACCTACTGGCCAGTTTTATGGAGAAGGGGAGCCTCTACATGATGAACTGCTTCTTAAAAAAGCGTGAACACAGGAAGTGGACCTGGCAGAGCCCAGATGGTGCAACAAAAATTGAGATCGACTTCATCATGTCAACCAAGAAGCAAATTTTCAATGATGACTCTGTGATCAATTCGGTAAAAACCGGGAGCGATCACCGCATGGTAAGAGGCACATTGAACATTCATATTAAGCTTGAAAGGTCTCGACTCATGAAGTTCACTCTCCGTCCAGCACAGATCCAGGTCCAAAACCCCGAGAGCTTTCAGCTCGAACTCCAGAATCCTTTCGAGTGCCTAGGGAGCTCCGTGAACGAATACAGAGACGGGTTCGTGGAAGCTGTCCATACGGTCGGGTCTAAGATTTTCAAGACCAGACGTACCGATAGAAACAAAAAGCTCTCTGATCATACCCTCAAGCTTATGAAGGAGAGGCGTGAGAAGATCCTGCAGTCTTCAGATGAGGCGTGCAAATACCGGCAGATCAATAGACAGATCTCTAAATCCTTGAAAAAAGACCTTCGCCGCATTAATACCGAGCGTATTAAAGACGCGATTGAGCGAAATAAAGGCTCCAAGATTTTTTCAAGGGATCTGGCTATTGGGCAGAGCCAGCTCACGAAACTGAAGACTGACAATGGCAGGATCGTATCCGCCAAACCAGAGCTTCTGAGGGAGATCGAGACATTCTATGGACAGTTGGACACATCAATCAGCAAACCTGTTGCAAGTCTAGCAAACGAACCAAGAGCTAGATTGACCCGACACTATACCGAAGATATCCCGGACGTCAGCCTGTAAAAGTTTAGGATAGCTCTGAAACAGCTTAAAAACAACAAGGCGCCGGGTGATGACGGACACACGGCTGAACTCATGAAGGCGGGTGGAAAACCTGTCCTCAAGGCCCTTCAGAAGCTGTTTGATTCCGTCGTACTCGAGGGCAAAACGCCACAGGCATGGTGCAGGGGTGTGGTGGTACTCTTCTTCAAGAAGGGCGACAATGCCCGGCTGAAGAACTATAGGCCCATCTCGCTTCTTAGCCATGTTTACAAGTTGTTTTCAAGAGTCATCACGAATCGTCTCGCACGCAGGTTTGAAAGAAAGAAAGGTTATACAGAAGACCGAAGAGTATAACCTGCCTCTCTGTTTAGCGTTTGTGGACTACGAGAAAGCCTTCAATTCGATCGAGACTTGGGCTGTACTACAGTCTCACCAACGGTGCCAGATCGACTACCGGTACATTGAGGTGTTGAAGTGTCTGTACAAAAACGCCACCATGTCAGTTCGTTTTCAGGACCAGACCTCGAAACCAATCCTTCTCCAGCGTGGCGTAAGACAAGGAGACGTCATTTCTCCGAAACTGTTCACTGCTGCGCTGGAGGACGTCTTCAAGGTTCTGGACTGGAAGGGGCTTGGCATCAACGTTAATGGCGAGTACATCACTCACCTTCGGTTTGCCGACGACATAGTGGTCATGGCTGAGACCGTGGAAAACCTCAGTAAAATGCTCGATGACCTCAATAGAGCTTCCGAAAGAGTGGGTCTTAAAATGAACATGGACAAAACCAAGGTCATGGTGAATGCCCATGTAACACCCACTCCTATCATGATCGGAGACTGTACACTCGAAGTTGTAGACGATTATGTTGACTTGGGACAAACGGTCCAGTTGGGTAGGTCCAACTTCGAGAAAGAGGTCAACCGTCGAATCCGACTCGGCTGGGCGGCGTTCGGGAAGTTGCGCGGTATCTTCTCGTCCAATTTACCGCAGTGTCTCAAGACAAAAGTCTATGACCAGTGTGTGTTGCCAGTTATCACCTATGGGACCGAGACGTGGTCGCTCACAATGGGCCTTATCAGATAGCTTAAAGTCACCCAAAGGGCAATGGAGAGGGCTATGCTCGGAATTTCCTTGCGTGATCACGTCAGAAATGATGATATCCGCAGGTGAACCAAAGTTACCGACATAGCCCGAGGAATTGCCAAACTTAAGTGGCAGTGGGCAGGGCACATTGCTCGCAAAACGGATGGCCGATGGGGCCGAAAAGTTCTGGAATGGCGACCGCGAACTGGAAGACGATACGTTGGAAGGCCTCCCACCAGGTGGACCGATGACCTGGTTAAGGTTGCGGGAAGGCGCTGGATGCGAGACGCACGGGATCGGTCAATGTGGCGACGCCTGGGGGAAGCCTTTGTCCAGCAGTGGACGTCTTTTGGCTGAAATGATGATGATGATGTTGATGATGATCCAAGTCAGTTGAATCGTTTCGGCGGGATTCGAGCTTTATTACCTCGGTGCTTAACTGGTGGTCACCACTGTAGCTTGCAGGAGTTTCAGAGGTGAGAAATACATAGTGTGGCGGGATTGGGGTGATGTCCTTTGTGGTAATTTTACACTACACCTTTTCACCATAGGACAATTAATTGCCCATATCATTGTTATTTTGAATTAAAATTGCACATAGACTTACTCAACGTAAAACTAAATAATGACCCAAATCAATATCTGCCGTCGAAATAAATCAAATCACGCAATATAAAAGACAGACTCCTACCACCCTTGCCATATTAATAGTAATAACTTATGTCTATCGACCTACCACTACAGAGGTGATTCCCCATTAAAGGTCATCCCAATAACAGCCATATGTTCTGGAGGGATAATAGGGACCGACGTAAATGGGACTTAGTGACCTTAAGGGTAAGTTTACCATGGAGATTGAAATGAAGAGATTTCACTATCACTATCACTACATATTATAAAACAAGCACTTTGTTTTGTTGTCTGCCGCGTCTAAACTCAAAAACTACTAAACGGATTATCATGCGGTTTTCCCTAATAGACAGAGTGGCTCATGAGGAAGGTTTAAATGTAAAAAAAATTAAGCTTTTGTGTCTTCCCGATACCCACGTGGGCGCAAAAGCTAGTATTTATTATTAGCTTATTTACCGCGACTTACCTCCCGCGGCCTTATGTTACAGGAACCGTGCCTTTTTCGGGGATAAATACTATCTTTGACTGAGTGTCTCAGTGTCTCATTAACTGAACCCGCACTAAATTTTCCGAAAGAAAAAGTAGCATATAAACTAAACGATGGTGTGGCTTCTTTTGGTAAAAGAATTTTTGGAATCGGATCAGTACTTTCAGAGAAAATTATACAAGCAATTTTTCTTCTGATATTAGTACACATAAATTATTAAAATAAAAATAACGAACAAACAGCATTCACTCAAAAAGGAAAATCACTGTCAAAACTTTCGCATCAGAAAAGTATTGAACACACAAAATAATATATTATGAACAAACGTTTAGCCAGAGTTAACTGGACTTGCCCAACCATAACAGTAATAAGGATTTCGGCTTAGGATACGCAATTAAGGGGTAAAAGTTTTAATAACAAACAATTTTATAGGTTATACGACGAAGGAATTGTATACGATCGATGTTTATGAGTTTATGAGGAGTTTTATTGGTTTCGAGTGGTCGGTCTGGATGTAATAGGGTATTGGAGTTATAAGGGTCTGAGCATGTGGAATGATCTTGATGTAATGTGGTTTCTATGACGCAATACAAATGTTACGGGAGTTGTGGGTCTTGAGGTTCTTCTTCGCATTACATGTTATGCTGAAGACTAATACAAAAAGTATACAATGAAACTAAGCTATTAAATATATCACAGACATACTTATATAATAATTGCATCTTAATAAGAAACATACTTAATAAATAAATTCACACACAAATACATTTTACAAAGAAATATCTAATACACAAAATTAGGCTCATAAATGCAAATGACATACAATTATACTCACCGCGTACCAACTATGGCAAAAATAATGTGGTGTACGAAGGTGCTGCATTGTATAATAAACTACCAAACAACATTAAAAATGCTAAATCCATGTCAATATTTAAGAAACACTTAAAATTACATACCTATCCTTAAAAAAAAGCGAGCTACCTTAGTACATTACATACCACTTCTAGTTGTGTTCTGTGTATGTTTACATTCTGGCTGTGTTATTTTTTTTCGATTACACTTTACTTTTAGAATATTTTTGTGTATCGTAATTTCTTTTTACCAAAACAGTACGTAAAAAAATAATGTATATTTAAATTAGTTAATCATTTCTCATGTAAGTGAAATTATTTCTTATGGGAAATAAAGACATCTCAAACCTCAAGACAGTCACCTGTTTAGGGTTCTCATAGGGCAAGGTCTGCCTTCAGTAATCAGAGTTCAGAGAGACCTTAACCTGGTCTAAAATCTGATTATGATAAAAACAGTTCACGCACAAAAGTCTGCTATAACAATAATCAATCATATTAGAAATAAGTTAGAAACAAATATTCTGACTCGAGTTAGAAGCAAAACTCAATTAGTTATACGAAGAAAATACAATTAATTAGATATGATTAGATTTAGTGAAACACCTGAATATGAAGACTCATAATGAAATAAATGATTAAAAAGCTATGCCAAAGCTTTTAGTTTTAAAATAAAATTGCATGAAAGATAAAAAATGCATTATCCCCTAAGCAGAAACTCTTTTAAATAAACAATATCCTGACACAGGTGAAGCTATATAAGTTCATAACATAATGAGCACCGAAGCAAGATGTTGAGACATGAATAACAAAACAACACAGAATTTCATATTAATTTCACTAAAGCAAGCTCGAAAGTATTCGAGCACGGGTGCTTTTAATTAAAAATTAACTTGCCCTAGTCGGCGGCTTTTCTAATAGTTTCATTACTCATCTCGAGTACCCGGTCTTTGTGTCATATAAAGTAGGTGGTTCCGTGACTTGCAGACATGGAAAACGGCAAAAGTCACTGGAGACTGATATTTTGAGAGCTCAGTTCTTAAGGTTACGTAGAGGCAGATGTAACATTATAACATAATATAGGGGTTTTAAATTATAATCTCTTGGATAGGTTAAGTTAAATAGTCTAATATTTCTTCAGTGTTGTTTTATAATCTTATGTAAAAGAGAAGCAACAAGACGAAGATGGAGGGACAAAACAGACTCGTACTGAAAGGAATGTTCCGCAATGACGAGGATACACGTGTGTCGAAAAGAGAGTAGAAGCCATTTGCCCCGCTGTGGGATCTAGCCGCCGTAGTAAATAGAATGGGGTGATTTTTGGTCTACTGGCCAAGCGGTCACGACTACATAAAATAAAAACTGAATAACACAAATAAAGATACGAATTCGTAGCCGACTGAATGCAGCAGCAACAGACATGACGCTGCAGTCATGATTCCGAATCTGACTGCAGACGGCAGCAGCAGACGACAGCGCTGGGTTCTTATTGGTTTTGAGCGTTCCGTGTGAAAAGATGTCTGGCTACACTCACTCACTACTGCTCACTCATAGACTACTTTTTTTTTTTTTTTTTTTTTTTTTTAATAAAACTTTGCCCCACACTAGGAATTTCTTCCTGTATCGTGGGTGCGTTTACAAACATATAAACTCACATACACAACACCCAGAGCCGGAACAACTATCTGTAGGTCATACAAATATTTGTTCCGTGCGGGAATCGAACCCGCGACACGCAGCACAGCAGTCAATCGCTCAACCACTGCGCCAACCGTGCGCCCAAATTTATTATTGGTCACTACTGATCTGCGGTCGGGCGACACGTCGTCTGCGATCGTGCGATGTGTATTCGGGTGACGTGTCACTAGTTGCGGAAGGTATTTCATAGAAATACATAGATACCCGTAGTGTTGCAGCGACACGTCGTCTGCTGCTGTTGTATGCAGTCGGCCACGAACTCGTACCTTTAATCACACTACTGATAGCTCTCCTATTAGGGTAGACCAAAGAGGCAGTCCAAACAAGCCCAGATGGCCTTGAAAACAAAGTGAATTTGTGTCAGCGAAAACAATTGTCAAAAATCTTGCTTTATTTAACACCATAAGTTCACCAAAAAAAAAAAAAAACCACCTCTAGTACTCGTATAACAGGGGTTAAAGTGTTATGCGAACAAGATCGCGGGTAACAGCTAGTTAAGTAATATGATATCGTTGTCAACGAGTTTGTTAAGACTGCGCATAGCATTAATATTAAGTAATATGATATCGTTGTCAACGAGTTTGTTAAGACTGCGCATAGCATTAATATTAAGTGTTGGACTAATTCCTTGCAAGAGTGTGGAGTCACGCAGCTCTGTTGGTGCTAAGCGAGGAGGCGCGGGATTATACCCCCATTTGTTTGTTTATAATTGATTTTAGTTTGCGCGGATTAGGATTTTATTTTTGTGTTCTCAGGGTTTCCCATTAAGAGAAAGTCGGAAATGGCTCATCATTATCATCATAAGCCTTTTAATGTGCCCACTGCTGGGACACAGGTCTCCTCTCTCTTAAAAGGGAATGGGCCGTAATACATCACAGGGGGCCCAGTCCGGGTTGGTGTATGTCACATGTCTTTGAATTTTTGGTTCTAGGACGTGCGGGTTTCCCCATGAAGTTTTCATTCACCGTTTTTAGAGCAGTGGTGATGTAATTGTAGTGGGACTCATAAACAGGTACGTGATTTATCTGTGTGTGTAATCAAAGTATCTTTATATTGTTCGAACTCATGTATTTGATTTAGTAATAAATCATATCTTAAGCTACACGCGCGGTTTCTTTCATCTCTCCGAACTCACCACCTTACAATAGAATACTTTTATTATGCGTACAGCAAAGGAGTGGAATTCTGTATTTCCTGATAGCTACAACCTGGGAATCTTCAAGTCAAGAGTGAATAGGTTTCTTCTAGTCAAGCATGTTGCATCGTCGACCACATCATCGCTTACCATCAGGTGAGATAGTGGTCAAGCGCAAGCCAATAAAAAAATAAAAAAAAATTACTCAAAGTAATGTACCTGCCTGGGTTCGAACCTAGGACCGACTTAAGTTCGGGCCGTTACCACTGGCCACCACTGGATATTTAATTGATAGAAATCAATGGAATAATATTTTTACAGTATTATAGAGGACTAAATTTCGATCTGCACTATCGCTAAGTTTCGTAGGTTTCTTTTATTGTACTTAGGGACAGGAAGGGAGTAGAGCCAGGGGGAAATCTAGTTCTCTATAATTTAGTAACTGCAATATTAGGAACATAATCGTGTACGTAAACCTCATAACAATGGCCTAGGAAATTTTCCATCGTCACCCCTTTTCTACTAGAAATAAAATTATTAACAGTTTACCACTATGGAAGTGTCTCTCGCGCAAACTATTCAGTTTAGAAAAAAAAAATATTAGAAACCTCAATATAATAAATCTTTTTTTAACAACCTTTTTTCGTATTCTTCATAAATAAATAAACATACTTAATAAATAAATTCACACACAAATACATTTTACAAAGAAATATCTAATACACAAAATTAGGCTCATAAATGCAAATGACATACAATTATACTCACCGCGTACCAACTATGGCAAAAATAATGTGGTGTACGAAGGTGCTGCATTGTATAATAAACTACCAAACAACATTAAAAATGCTAAATCCATGTCAATATTTAAGAAACACTTAAAATTACATACCTATCCTTAAAAAAAAGCGAGCTACCTTAGTACATTACATACCACTTCTAGTTGTGTTCTGTGTATGTTTACATTCTGGCTGTGTTATTTTTTTTCGATTACACTTTACTTTTAGAATATTTTTGTGTATCGTAATTTCTTTTTACCAAAACAGTACGTAAAAAAATAATGTATATTTAAATTAGTTAATCATTTCTCATGTAAGTGAAATTATTTCTTATGGGAAATAAAGACATCTCAAACCTCAAGACAGTCACCTGTTTAGGGTTCTCATAGGGCAAGGTCTGCCTTCAGTAATCAGAGTTCAGAGAGACCTTAACCTGGTCTAAAATCTGATTATGATAAAAACAGTTCACGCACAAAAGTCTGCTATAACAATAATCAATCATATTAGAAATAAGTTAGAAACAAATATTCTGACTCGAGTTAGAAGCAAAACTCAATTAGTTATACGAAGAAAATACAATTAATTAGATATGATTAGATTTAGTGAAACACCTGAATATGAAGACTCATAATGAAATAAATGATTAAAAAGCTATGCCAAAGCTTTTAGTTTTAAAATAAAATTGCATGAAAGATAAAAAATGCATTATCCCCTAAGCAGAAACTCTTTTAAATAAACAATATCCTGACACAGGTGAAGCTATATAAGTTCATAACATAATGAGCACCGAAGCAAGATGTTGAGACATGAATAACAAAACAACACAGAATTTCATATTAATTTCACTAAAGCAAGCTCGAAAGTATTCGAGCACGGGTGCTTTTAATTAAAAATTAACTTGCCCTAGTCGGCGGCTTTTCTAATAGTTTCATTACTCATCTCGAGTACCCGGTCTTTGTGTCATATAAAGTAGGTGGTTCCGTGACTTGCAGACATGGAAAACGGCAAAAGTCACTGGAGACTGATATTTTGAGAGCTCAGTTCTTAAGGTTACGTAGAGGCAGATGTAACATTATAACATAATATAGGGGTTTTAAATTATAATCTCTTGGATAGGTTAAGTTAAATAGTCTAATATTTCTTCAGTGTTGTTTTATAATCTTATGTAAAAGAGAAGCAACAAGACGAAGATGGAGGGACAAAACAGACTCGTACTGAAAGGAATGTTCCGCAATGACGAGGATACACGTGTGTCGAAAAGAGAGTAGAAGCCATTTGCCCCGCTGTGGGATCTAGCCGCCGTAGTAAATAGAATGGGGTGATTTTTGGTCTACTGGCCAAGCGGTCACGACTACATAAAATAAAAACTGAATAACACAAATAAAGATACGAATTCGTAGTCGACTGAATGCAGCAGCAACAGACATGACGCTGCAGTCATGATTCCGAATCTGACTGCAGACGGCAGCAGCAGACGACAGCGCTGGGTTCTTATTGGTTTTGAGCGTTCCGTGTGAAAAGATGTCTGGCTACACTCACTCACTACTGCTCACTCATAGACTACTTTTTTTTTTTTTTTTTTTTTTTTTTAAATAAAACTTTGCCCCACACTAGGAATTTCTTCCTGTATCGTGGGTGCGTTTACAAACATATAAACTCACATACACAACACCCAGAGCCGGAACAACTATCTGTAGGTCATACAAATATTTGTTCCGTGCGGGAATCGAACCCGCGACACGCAGCACAGCAGTCAATCGCTCAACCACTGCGCCAACCGTGCGCCCAAATTTATTATTGGTCACTACTGATCTGCGGTCGGGCGACACGTCGTCTGCGATCGTGCGATGTGTATTCGGGTGACGTGTCACTAGTTGCGGAAGGTATTTCATAGAAATACATAGATACCCGTAGTGTTGCAGCGACACGTCGTCTGCTGCTGTTGTATGCAGTCGGCCACGAACTCGTACCTTTAATCACACTACTGATAGCTCTCCTATTAGGGTAGACCAAAGAGGCAGTCCAAACAAGCCCAGATGGCCTTGAAAACAAAGTGAATTTGTGTCAGCGAAAACAATTGTCAAAAATCTTGCTTTATTTAACACCATAAGTTCACCAAAAAAAAAAAAAAACCACCTCTAGTACTCGTATAACAGGGGTTAAAGTGTTATGCGAACAAGATCGCGGGTAACAGCTAGTTAAGTAATATGATATCGTTGTCAACGAGTTTGTTAAGACTGCGCATAGCATTAATATTAAGTAATATGATATCGTTGTCAACGAGTTTGTTAAGACTGCGCATAGCATTAATATTAAGTGTTGGACTAATTCCTTGCAAGAGTGTGGAGTCACGCAGCTCTGTTGGTGCTAAGCGAGGAGGCGCGGGATTATACCCCCATTTGTTTGTTTATAATTGATTTTAGTTTGCGCGGATTAGGATTTTATTTTTGTGTTCTCAGGGTTTCCCATTAAGAGAAAGTCGGAAATGGCTCATCATTATCATCATAAGCCTTTTAATGTGCCCACTGCTGGGACACAGGTCTCCTCTCTCTTAAAAGGGAATGGGCCGTAATACATCACAGGGGGCCCAGTCCGGGTTGGTGTATGTCACATGTCTTTGAATTTTTGGTTCTAGGACGTGCGGGTTTCCCCATGAAGTTTTCATTCACCGTTTTTAGAGCAGTGGTGATGTAATTGTAGTGGGACTCATAAACAGGTACGTGATTTATCTGTGTGTGTAATCAAAGTATCTTTATATTGTTCGAACTCATGTATTTGATTTAGTAATAAATCATATCTTAAGCTACACGCGCGGTTTCTTTCATCTCTCCGAACTCACCACCTTACAATAGAATACTTTTATTATGCGTACAGCAAAGGAGTGGAATTCTGTATTTCCTGATAGCTACAACCTGGGAATCTTCAAGTCAAGAGTGAATAGGTTTCTTCTAGTCAAGCATGTTGCATCGTCGACCACATCATCGCTTACCATCAGGTGAGATAGTGGTCAAGCGCAAGCCAATAAAAAAATAAAAAAAAATTACTCAAAGTAATGTACCTGCCTGGGTTCGAACCTAGGACCGACTTAAGTTCGGGCCGTTACCACTGGCCACCACTGGATATTTAATTGATAGAAATCAATGGAATAATATTTTTACAGTATTATAGAGGACTAAATTTCGATCTGCACTATCGCTAAGTTTCGTAGGTTTCTTTTATTGTACTTAGGGACAGGAAGGGAGTAGAGCCAGGGGGAAATCTAGTTCTCTATAATTTAGTAACTGCAATATTAGGAACATAATCGTGTACGTAAACCTCATAACAATGGCCTAGGAAATTTTCCATCGTCACCCCTTTTCTACTAGAAATAAAATTATTAACAGTTTACCACTATGGAAGTGTCTCTCGCGCAAACTATTCAGTTTAGAAAAAAAATATATTAGAAACCTCAATATAATAAATCTTTTTTTAACAACCTTTTTTCGTATTCTTCTCAGCCAAACTTTTCATATGATACCCATGTCATGGCAGTGCATAAAAAATAACTAGTCCGCCATCTTACTGGCCAGGAACTCAACTAAAAAGAATGACGTCACCTAGCTAACCATGCATTGTCATCCAAGCTTAACGTGTTTGCAAAATTTCATTTTAATAGGTGGAGGATAACTGCTTTAAAATTCAGTGGCAAGATTTGACCCGAACACATTTATATCCCTACATACATACATTGCAAGTTAAATAAAAGCTTGTTAAATACGAAGAATTTTCACGTAGCTATGTGAAAATGAAAATGTCTACACATGTTAGGTAAATACCAGGTATCTAAATAAATAAAAGGTAGACACTACAATGTCAATGTCAGACCCTAACGTATGTACAAAAATTAATGGCCTGGAAAAACGATATGGGAGAAAACTAGAAAGATAGAATTTTCTGGCCTAATGGAAGAAAATATATATTTTTTTCGGGCGATTTCCACGAGAAAAGTTGTTAGATAATATAAAGCTTATTCTGGGAATAAATGTTCCAGGATTTGCTTTGATATGGACGTGTGGTGAGAAGTGTGAAACATTTACATATATATTTTAGGTAGATACAGTCAGATACATGAGTAAATTAACATAATTATGGGAATCTTCTTATATGCATAGACATATTCCATACTAGTTTCGAATAATAATAACCGACATTTATGGCAACGTGACAAAAAAAAATGTTTTTAGTACAAAAATAATGAGTTATAGCCTTTTGTTTCAACTATGCATTATGTTGGTCATTTTGAAGGCTAATATTTTACAAGGAGCGACTATTTAACCCCCGCCGGAAAAAGAAGGGGTGTTATAAGTTTCACGTGTGTTGCTGTGTATCTGTGTGTCTGTCTGTGGCATCATAGCGCCTAAACGAATGAACCGATTTCAATTTAGTTTTTTTTGTTTGAAAGGTAATTTTGTCGAGAATGTTCTTAACTATGTTTAAATAAAATCGGTTAAGCCGTTCAAAAGTTATGGACTTTTTATTGTTTGAATCGGGGTGTTTTCGTAAGGTAAATGCGTCGGGGGTTTTTTAAATTGTGAAATTTTACTTGTTGAACTCTTTAATCCAATAATTGTTTAACACGATAATTGTGTGTGTTTGAAGACACACAGTGTCAAAATAGAAAATTTAAAGCTTAATATGTAATTTATTAACAACGCATACGATATTTCTTTAGTATCTATTACGCTATATTTCTTTAACCGACTTCAAAAAAAGGTAGTTCTCAATTTGTCGGAATCTTTTTTTTAATTGTATATTCCCCGGTTACTCAAAGACGCCTAGACTGATTTACTAAAATTCTTCTTTGATTGGATATACTTTCCAAGTGGTATCAGGTCTGGTCAGGTATGGTCATCAGGTCAGGATAATAATATGATGATGGGATCCTGGAGAATCCTCACATATTATATATCCGCATACATATAGCGATTTTGGTATTTTCTTCAACAATGAAATCATTCGCACTCAGAAAGTATCATTTGGCGAAGTGGAACTAATGAAGAAGACCACAGATGGTCACTGGAACTCTTGATGTATCGTATCGTATGTCACGGATACCTATAAGATATCTCGAATAGTTAACCAACTATGAAGAAGCAAATACTTCTAAATGAGATGTACTTTCGCTATAAATTATTTTCATGGTAATTGGAGATACCTAGTTACCAAAACGAATCGATTGACGTAAGAACCGTCAAAATCGGCCTACGCGTTTGGTCTCTAGAACGCCATATAGGAACAAACATACATACATACATAGTGTAACGGCTTGGTCTGCGCTAGGTAAGCTGCGCAGGCCGCTAACTGGTAGTTAGAAGGAAGTTAAGAAAACAGCTTGATAAGTTAATACATATATTAAAGGTTCTTTAACACAGCTAGGTCGTGGGTTCTAAGCGCCTCTCAGTTCTGAATCGTATCCACCACGCGGATAAAATATAAGTAGGGTACCGTCCCTTGGCAGCACGTGGTAGACGCGGGGACCAGTCAGCACTGGCACAGCGATAGGTCGCCGGAACTGTAGCAGCTAGGGTGCGCAGGGTAGGCTGCGCTGGCACCGGCTCACGCGACGGCAGGCCGCAGGTAAAACCGGGCAGCGTGCGTAGGCTCGCACGACGGTAGGCCGCAGGTAGGCAGGCAAGGACCTGGCGGTGTGCGTAGGCAGCGTGCAGGTAGTTGGCAGCGTGCAGCAGTGGGAGAAACGTCAAGACTCAGCCCGCACAAGGAGTTGGCAGCACGTGGCAGACGTGGGGCAGTAGACCGCGGCCGGCTTAGCGGTAGGCCGCAGGGACTGTAGCGGTTAGGGGTGCGCAGGGTAGGCTGCGCACGCCGCTACGTCCTCGGGTAGCGCATAAGCCGGATGGTACGCCCGTACGTAGACCCCGTACGAAAAGCCCTGAAAGCACCATAGGGTGCGCATGTTATATGCGGTGCAATAAGCAGCAAGCCGCATGCGATGTACCAGCTTCGTCCCCATTTTAGGCCAAGGAACGGTATGTGAACATTATAGGTGAAAGCTCAGCACATCGCAGCGGTTTACAGGTAAGAAACTTGCAAACATAGCAAGCACATTGACAGATGCAAAGTTAGGTTAAGTATGAACACGCTAGCATTTATTAACATAAGTAAACGTGATCACTTACAATAAAACACGGAGACACAATCCAATGCAGTAGAAACACATGCTCATTGCAAATTCCTTTGTCCCAGACGACCCTTAGCCACGCGTCCAACATGACAGTGCAAAACTGATATTAAATAGGTGATGGAATCGATATTGGTCGCCTGGCACAAAGAATAAGGTACAATAATTAAACTAATGAGAAACTCACCCTAAATCGGGGCACACAGAGTCGTGAGGATCGAAAGTAAGTTATCCGCTAAGCCACCGGAATCGAAATGACCGAGTGACAGTAGGCCGGAAAGTTAGAGTTGTGCCGTGTTTTTAGAGATGTGACTATTAACCGACTAATTTTGATATTAGTATCATTCGACTATTTTCAGTTGAGATCCTCACAACGCTACAATAGACTGATAAACACATTACCCTCTTTCGGTAGTCGGGTAAAAAAATCAAACCGATTTCCAAAACAAAACACTTCAAGGTGAAAAATAAATTTTCTTCTCCGAAGTCGGTGTCAGAAAACCGAAAAACATAAGTTATCAAAGACACAGACTTCGGAAAAGAACGTTATTATTCGCTTTATAGTGTTTTATTTTGGAAGTCGGTGTGATTTTTTTGGAAAAAAGTTTGAAAATTAATAACTTCAGCTTTTATGTTGTCTAAGACATTACTTTGTTGTTATAACGTTAAACGTTAACGTTAACGTTAACATCGACCCTCAATTTTGGTCCATTCATTGAGGCAAAGGCTCAATTGGCTGCAAAAAAGTTGGGGATCCTTGCGAAGGTGAGACGGTACTTCACGCCTGAACAGCTGCTCAACTTGTATAAAGCGCAAGTTCGGTCATGCATGGAGTACTGCTCTCATCTCTGGGACGGATCTGCCAGGTACCAACTTGATGCACTTGAGTCGATTGACAGACGGGCTAAGAGACTTATAGGCAACGATGCGCTGGTTGACTCAAAGCTCCAGAGCCTTGAACACCGACGACGAGTTGCCAGCCTGTCGGTTTTCTATCGGTTACATTTCGGGGAGTGTGCGATGGAACTGCACAATTTGATTCCACCAAGCCCTTTCCATCATAGGACTACAAGACGTACGGCAATGCGCCATCGGTACATGGTGGATATTCCACCCATACGCACAAAGCGTTTTGAAAATACTTTCATTGTGCGTATAGCTAAGGAGTGGAATTCCCTGCCGGCGTGTTTGTTTCCAGATAGCTACAACCTAGGGGTCTTCAAGTCAAGAGTGAATAGGTTACTTCTAGGCAAGCGTGCTTCACCTTCGACCACATCATCACTTAACATCAGGCGAGATAGTGGTCAAACGCGAACCTATAACAAATAAAAAAAAAAAAAAAAAACCTTATAAGGCACCAAATCCCCTAACCAAGTTACAAACGTTTCGTATCAAATCTCTTTCTACAATCGTTAACGCCTTCTATTTGGTTGGTCTGACCACGTGACTTAACGTTCAGATATGTCATTCCCATACATTGATTCGTTTTCCACTAGCGTTTCGATTGTAGTTTGTCAACTTGGCTACAGGTAATGGACTTTAGGGCTACTGATCGGGGAGCGTAGGGTTTTTACCTCACTACAACCACCCTTTTTTTTTTTTTTTTTTTTTTTTGGGTGGGAAATCATCCAATGACGTCTCCCGCTCTGGGTGAAGCGAGAGGGCGTGTCAGACTTTTACTGACTAAAACCCACCCGTGTTCCTTCAGTTGCTTGTGCCAGGGCCGCGGTAACTCTCTTTCAAATTTATCCGCGACCCAGGCAGGCATCGGCCCTAGCGGACCCCGTCAACTTTGCTGACATCTCTTTGAGGCGCGCGTGGAACACTACGCGCCGTCGACTCGGGCCTGGTCCTTATCGGACGACGAGCTACCCATTACTCGCCGTCCGCAAGCCCGCGCCTACGGTGGCCGGGAATCGGCTTGCGACTCCCGACGCCCGGGGCGTCTCCTGCGGTGGCTAGGGGCGTGAGGTTGTCTCCGTTGTGTCTCCCTCACGCGTTCCGCCTCCTCCTTCGCGAGCATTACTGCTTCACTGAAGGAGGTGACAGCTTCCCATGCCCTCTCGCTCCGTATCATGGCCTGAACCAGGGCCGGACGCGAGAGGTCGCCACCGCTGATCGCCTCTACGAGGACACGGCGGTGCTCCGCCCAAGCGGGGCAGACCTCCACCGTATGCTCCACCGTGTCCTCCAGGCGATCCAAACAATGGTGACTACAACCACCCTGAGATCACCATCAGTACCTTGAAGAGGCCCCGATTTGTACCCTCTACAAAACGTAGAAGGTACAAATAGCACTTAGTTTTGAAGCCGACTGTACATAGATACTTTAGTATGTTAGTTTACGGCAAGGTAGGCAAGTTTATGTAAGGCCGCAAATCAACTGGTGCAGGTTCTAGAAATTTAGGCTTAAATAAGAATAATGGCGCAATGAATAATGTATTTATATGTTTCTATGCCTTTTGTTTCTTGTAGATACGAGTAACTATTTGGAAAAGTATTACCTTAGTGGTTTGGTATGGTAAGGTCTGTTTTAAAATATAGAATTAAGAGATATATAGGTCTACCGGAATCTCATGGCAAATGTGGAAATAAAAAATTGTTGTGTGCAATACTGGGGAAATTGGATTAAACGATCTTGATACTGTTTAATTTTTATTTATGTCTTTAGTATTAATGAACATGAGGTACCTATATTATAGTAGTCACAGCGGATCTTTGTGTCTTTGAACTTGGTCCTGCCAACCATTGCGTAAGAAACAGTTTGTCATCGAGTATACTGCATAGAGTAAGCGAGATAGGACGATGTGACATACGTAAGCGGGTGAAAGAGACAGTTATACAATGCTATCTTCACCTTCAACTGCACGGGGTCTTGCAACCAATTCAGAGACACAAAGATCCACTGTGAGTATTATTTATTTATTTATTTATAATCACCAATTATAACATCCTTACAGATTGCTCCAATATGATGCTACAAGTCACAAACAGACAAAATTACATAAAACTAAAATAGCAGCAGCAAAATAGCACACAATAAAATAATAATAATAAGTATTCAAGTAAGTATAGGTATGTGTATGAATAATGTTGTTATTCATCGGGTTCTTAACATAGGAAAAATAAATCAATTGAATATTAATGTATGTACTAATTTATTATATATCATTTAAATCATACTAATAACTTAAAACCTCATTCAGAACTAGAAAACTAGAACACGATTCCATGAACTCCACTGGCATTTCAAAAACTTGTATCTTTGTAGTTTTATGTCAACTCTCTCCATCAAAATGGTTATTTTTCATTGGCATTTAACATATTCAAAACCAATCTCTTTATGTATATAGTCTGTAAAAAATAATAAAATGTATCATGTTACATCTGTCATTCATCATCATCAGTCTATATATACTTTTTTTATGTAAGTTTTATGGCCTGGTTGCTAGGACCTTTTAGCCACGTCTTTGGAAAGAGTTTTGGATCTTATATTTATTCTTTAGTATGCATAAGAATGCGGATGTAACAGATTCTAATGTTTTTTGGAGTATTTGGCAGCAAGTCAGTCTTCTCAGTAAGCTTTGCAGAGGCAGTCAATACTACAATAAAATACTCCGCTCTACTATTCCGAAATTGCTCCTGTCAATGATTTTACAAATTGTCCAATTGCGTAGACAGTTGAGACACAAAACTAACCAATAATATATCACAATATCCACTAGGAATCAATTTGCAAATAATATCAACAGCCAATGAACTTCACTCGACAAAAACTCCCGTCTCTACACACGTCCCACTGCAGGGCGCAGATTATTACTTAATATTTTTCTTACGTCAAAGATTCTCAATCTCCGTTAAAATCAATATCTTGTCGAAGAATTAGTAACAGTTACATTACTGTTGCCATTTCCTTCCGGCCATCATTCGATGTGCCCTGACCTACGATTTACCATATAATAGTAATGGAAAGAAATAAAAATTAAGTAAGAAAAATATAAAATAAACTAAAAGTATCAAAACAAGTCAGTCCAACTTACCGGTCCACTCTACGACGCACTTTAAAATCAAAGATTGAGTTTGATTTACGCCTTCTTCTTCCCTTATTTTATGATACACATTGAAAACAATATGTCTCGCTTGAGATCGAAGTGGGTTTTTCGACATTTTCACAAAAATAACAAATTTTCAAGATAATATCAAAAAAATTTCACGTTCTATGCGTTTCGCATCCAGAGGACTCCTCCAGCCACCACCCGATCATTAGTTCACCTTTTGAGGGTCATCCAACGCTGCGTTTTCTGATTTCGGCTGCGTTTTCTGATAAGACATACCTGGGAAAAAATACTACTGTGTGTTTTGTTTTTTTTTTTTATTATTGTGCCGCTTATGGCGGCAACACCGGCACGCGTTAGTACTCACCGCGAACCCACCGTGGCTGTCCGTCACCGGACCTTCCTCTGAGGTGTACCCCGTATCACCGGCGCACCAGAACTCATTGTACGCTGTGACCGCCCCCGGGACGAAACCAGCATATGGGTGCCAGACGACCCCGTGTATGGCACCCTTGGTCTCTACTTTGTGTGACTTGGGATTGAATCCTATGCTCAGGAGTCACTCTTACGCGATCGTAAGAGTGACAAAGAAATATCTTCAGTTTTGTCGAAAAACTACAACAATACCGAACTTTTTCTAAAACACGTGGTGGTATATTACCGGCCGTGTACATAATTCATATTATGCACTTTTTAAAACAAAAACGTGGAAGGAACACGATACACATTACACATGCCCGTCCTGTCGCCTCGCCTCAAATATGCAGACACGGAGTTACATTCACATTTACCGCTAACAAGCTTTCGCCCGCGGCTTTACTCGACAAAGTTGGCGGGCTGCCTTTTTGCACTGTCCATGTTTTTGCGTCGTTAAATATGATGGCATATGGTAAATGTTGAGTGTGGATGTGACGTTGTTATACAAGTACATTTACAAATTCCCATTCCGAGTATTCATAGTTTGTGTCGATTTAAACGTGCAGATACGAGACTTCTCTTAATTCTCTTACTAATATATGTGAAAGTTTGAATGAATAGGTGAGTGTGTGGATGTATGTTTCTTACTCAATCACGCCAGAAAGGCTACACGGATCAAGATGAAATTTAGCACAGAGATATAGTCTGGAATAACATATAGGCTATTTTCATTCCAGTATAATGCTTTCTAGGGATGAGAAACACTTTTCACGCGAGCGAAGCTGCTAGCAGAAGCTAGTTTTATCATAAACAAATACATTTATCCAACATTGAGCTATTGCAAAAACTACCATCTTTCCTACTTTTTATTTCAATTTCATTTTGAACACACCTTCCATTTACGAGTTTCTAGTTTTCTATAAAATTTATCAGCAGGTCAAGGTATAAATAAATGTAATGGGCGTTTTAAGCAGTCGCAATGATTTAACGGTGAGCCATTCGAAATTCAAATCCATCTTATTGTTTCTGACAATTAGCATCCCCGTCTATCACCTGCCAGCTCGCTTGCGTTTCAACATGAAGTACCGAATACTACTTCCACCTATGGACTGTGGAGTGTTCACACGGTGAGTATCACTTGCGACGAACCACTAATTGGGTCACATCACTAGCACAGATTGAAATCAAACAGAGCTTGAAATGGAGTGTCGGGATGTGTATCAGTGGGTCTGAAAAGTGTTTGTTGCACGGTTGCAGTGGGGTGATGAAGTTAAAAGTGTTGGACAATTTTTCTAGGGCATGGTTATTGTATAATTTTTCAAGTTAGCATTTTATAGTACACTAGAACAGATATCTACTTCCAGTACCTATTTACTTAGATATGGGCCTAATTTCTAACCAGCTCACATTTCCCTGCATATTTCCTTAAATCCAAACCTGCGTAGTACTTAGTTCTTACGTACTGAGCTAGTATTCGTAATACCATCGGAATTAGTCTTCGTGCACGTAATTCACGCGTCCTTATTTATTTCAACGTCCACACTATTTTTGTTTTAATACCCAATGCCAAAATATTACTTCATTTTATCCTACTCTATAATAAGTAAGTCAGAAAATAACTTTTACTGCATAAAGCGGTCACGAAAACATTGTAACACTCTATTTTCTAGAACCACATCTCCATTCATGCTTGCAGCCCGAAAAATGTTGAAAACTTTTACTGAAAAATATCCCAGTAACTTTGGAAACAATTACCGAGGTTCCAACAAAAACATTGTATTTCAAACTAACTGCAAAGCGCTGAATATCCTGCCTTAGTTGAAACTGTCCTTTTTCACAGTGGTGTGAGGTAATTACGGTGGACTTTTGGTTTAGCTTCCCTGCACTATAAATCGTACATGTATTGTATAAATTATGTTGTTCATTCGGATAGCAAATTACATTAGTAGTGTTTGGAGTAAAATTGTTTATTTTATTCATTCACCTAAACATACTAATGCGCGTAAGAAGTGATTAAGCGTTTCAAACTGCAAGCACGTTTAATTACAGTGGGGCATGATTGAGCTATGGATCACATTAAACATCGGTAGCCCGCAATGTAATGTAACTTGCATGCAAGCTGGTAACTTGTTGATTGAAACGTAAAAACGTAAACGCATTATGCGTTATATTTCAGAATTTTTAAGAATAAACCATTCTGCCGAACCAACTTTCACTTTGAAGGTGTTTAAATTTTCTGTAGTAAACCTATCGTTTACAATAAACTTATAATTTAGGGACACAGCTTTATTTTTTTGATACCGGTGTTTGTTACACATTAAAAGTTAGTACAAGAGGATAAATTTATTCAATGAAAATAAAAATATGAAACCATTTTGCCGGATATAGTAGCAAAGAGGCCATAAAAATCATTCAAAATCGACAACCATAATTATAAACGCCAAACGAGCCCATTTTCAACTACTCTGTGACATAATTACCAGGTACCCGATAATTAAGTTGGGCCTATGTTGGACTACAAAGCACACTGCCCCTAAGTTTGCCTATTACCGGACGCCTGCCTACCGGAGTTGGCCTCAATTCAGCTTTTTCACTAGCTAACTAGCTGGGGTAAACATTTTCAGGTGTTTTCAGCAGTAAATGTTGGTGTTGATTGTGGTGAAGCAGGTCAGGTTTTGGATTCTGTATTTTTTATTCTAATATTGTATATACTAACATATAATAAAATTGTAACCCCCCGATATCTGTGTTTTGAAGATATGAAGGAAATTTTATACGTCATTATATCAGCAATAGATGTCAAAAATAATATTTTTGGAGTTTTTGTTGGCTGTCACGGAGGATGTTTGCACGCGGTTGACGCAAAAACTAATGCACGAAATTGGATGCGGTTTTCACAATTGTAATATTACTGGTCTAACTTAAAATATGGTACATGTTTTATATTGATACGCCGCCGCGCCGCCTAGATGTCGAGTTATCTATAAAAGAGTGATTTCCTTAACTGGTTCAGTACGGGGCATTCGGAATCCTTAAGCCAGGAAACTGTCTGATGAACCTTAGTACTTTATTGTGAGAACAATTTTTCCATATTCATATTTTTTGTCGAGCATAAGTTTTCCATGAAAATCGCAATTTGTTTCTTTAGTTAACTAATATGTTGCTTAAATACGCGGCTTTTATACAAGAAGCCAAAAATTTTACAACATTTCAAATAAATATACGGGTTTACAACATAAATTATTATCATCATGTGCTATACATTCGCGGACTTGCTGACGACTCGGACACATTATATTCGGACACTCTCATTCGGACTAACAATGATTCCGAAAGATTCATACATATTATTATTTCAAAACTTTTTTATCTGACTGTACTAAACAGCTTTAGTAGGTAATATTATGGTGTCCGAATTGACAGTGAAAAAAATTAGTATTAAAATGTGTCAATTCGGACACTGACCGAATACACACAGTATATATTATTGTGTCCGAGTCGTCAGCAAGCCCCTTCGAGGAGCTAAACAGTCAATCATCACTTACATTATGACCGTCTATTTAAACACAATATCATAGACTGGCGGATTATAGGTAAGCCTTCCAAACCGTACGTTGAAGGTTCTATCCCCAGCTTTCGCAATTCATTTTCAAGTACAATTAACTAATTTTATGATTTATTTTATAGGTACCAATCTAATATTTCCAAATAATAATTTCCACTTTTATGTTTATGCCAATATGATTTTAAATATTTCTATGGGAAGTAATGCAGTAAGTATTATTTTAGTCTGATAAGTACATACATTCTTGCCCTGCTAGGACTCTTTTTCGAGAGTATACAGTAAGTCTGATAGCTCTAAAATTTAGCAAGCAGCAGTAGAAGTAAAATTTCTGTGCTACTGAAGGAACGACGGTCATTGATTAAATACCGTGGCAAGTAAAGAAATCTGAAGACTGTTGATTTAACGAATCCAAGCTTACCAACCATCGGCAACTGCGCAAACTGAACTAATCTGCCTACCGCAAAACTGCCTACCCAGGCTATAGAAGCCATATTTAGGGTCCCGGTTCCTCAAAAAGAAAACAACACCCTTACATTTCACTTCGTTGTCTGTCTTTCATGATCTTTTTCGCAGTAACTCAAGGACGTATCAAGTTGAAATAAATGTAAAATATTCAGGTCCATATTACCTTCGTAACGCGGTAGTCGGTTTCATCATCAGTCGTACGATTTCATCATCAGTAACGAGAACAACTGTCAAAGAACCACGAATGACAGCCTGATACCAACGGATTAACGTTCTTTTCGAAATAAAGAACCCTTATCGCTTTGTAAATATGGTTCTACCTGTTGCAAATCTTGATCTGTGCGTATGGTAGTTACTTCAGTAGGAAAATAAGAAAAAGAGGAAAAGACAAATGAGATTATAAGCCATTAAGTCCAAAGAGGAGGAGGCAAAAGCATATTATTATTATGGTAGCTGCATCTTAAATCTTCCACTTCTTTACCAGATAAGTATGGTTTATTTCTAGGTCCTAGCAAGTCCCGGCAAGCCTTTGCCAACGGGGTACCCGGGCACTTAAAATCCTATCTTATTAAAATTAAGAAATTCTTAAAGGGAATAGAAAGCCCGAAACCATCCAATTTTAAAGGTATATATAGGTTGGAAGCACGACTGCTGATAGTTGGCCTGCTATATGTTGCAGTCCAAGTTTTTTATTATGTGTTTGCTCTTGACTCTAGTCTAGGTCAGAGGTGACAGAGATGGCTTCGACGATGGAGTGAGCTTACCCAGAAGAAGCCTGTTCTCTTTGAAGAAATTCGGGTTGAATTCGTTCGGACACACAGAAGCAGGTAGTGAGTTCCACTCATTCGCTGTGCGCATTATTAAGGATGTTTGGAAGCGCTTAATGCGAATTGGTGGCACGGCATGGCAACCAGGTAAGGTCAATAATGGTTACTTACAGTGCGTCTAGATATCCGATGGTAGAAGGGGGCCGGTGGGATGAGGTGATGGAGTTCTTGGGCACAGTCACCGAAGTACAGTCTGTACAATAATAACAAGCCGGCAACCTTGCGGCGATGAGCCAAGCTGTGAAGCTTGGGATCCACCAGTTCAACGTCGCCAATGAGCCTCTCACTTTTGTTATCGATTGATTTGTACGTTATTCAATTTAACAGCCGGTGAAGCACATGACCAAAGCCGCGGGCACAGATATTAGATAATAAAATAGGTATTATTAAATATTAAACTTACTTTTATCGTCTCACTGCTGGGCAAAGCTCTCCCCTGTAGCCTTCTACAGTCTTTTATCTAAAAAAAACTACTCACTGAAAGATTGCTAATAAATTAAAAATCTCTCTATGTAAAGATTCACATTTCGCTAGTAAGAATTATTATTTAAGCCCCATAGAACAACACAATTGTATGCCTACGCAATACTTTCTAAAAATATTTCTTCTTAAAATAATCATCAATTTTCGCTTTGTTTATGTTGGGTAGATGTGGGGGTCAAGATAGAAGTTCTTATGTTAACCGCAAATCACGAAATCCTCGAAAAATACGATCTTGATCTCAGCCTATATAACCCCATAGATTTTCACGAATTCGATTGGTTTGCTTTCACCTATCTAAATTCCTATTTCAACTTTATGGCCTTATGAAAAAAAAATCCTTATGAATACAAATTCTGAACCTTCAAGCTCGTTAAATCCAGTATTCAATAGCATTATTTACTTACGCATACAGTATAACCGTAAAACAGCCCTAAACAAAACCACTATAGGTAAAAATATTCCACAAACAAATCGTTTTCCCGACCCGACCAACTTAACTTTCAGATACAATCCCACTTCGTATATTTCACGCAGTTTCACATATAAACTACTTACACAAACAAAAATATTTGCGACAAAAAGAAGCGATAACATAAATCACTTGCGACGGACGAACTCGAAACTCGAAACTGATACTTGGGAAAACGCTCACACACCGAAGGGTCCTATCAGCTTATCAGAACTGGGACTGCACTGCAAGCTATTTTTCAAACTTTTGCCGGCAACGAAAACATAAGCGTACATACCATTATAACTTAACCTCCCATTCCACCTTCCTTGTAGCTAAATAAACCTTGATACAAAAGACAGGCAGGGAAGTCCAGGTTAACTGGTAACGACGGGCGACAGATTGAGAATATCATCTCATGTTTAATTCACGCGCGAGTTTGAATCGAGAGCGCAGGAGTTCGAACATAATGCATTGCTGTTGCATTCTATGAAAGATTGTATTGAATGAATGAATATATTACGGTGAAACGATTCCATTTGGATGAATACCTTATAGCTCATCCTTTCGATATGGGAACATTGAAAACTATTTTCCTATCAATTACTTTGGTGATCCAATGTATCAAGAATGTTTTGATAGAGATTTCGCAAATGGTTGTGAGTGCAAAGTTGTTATCGTTTCATCTTCGACTTTCCTCCATTACAAGGAAGGAAACTTATGTAAGCAGAAAGTTAGTGTGTATCATGTTTTTCTTATAACGAAGGATTATCATGATCATCGATAAGTAAAAACCTACAAGGAAAATATGTCGCTAATGTCGCGATAAACATGAAAAAAACAACAAACAAAAACAACTAAAATAATACTGACAAAAACCCGTTGCTTGTCTAAAGTCTAAAGGCTGGTATCTGAAGTATGTACTTGGTGTTGGGAACGTGTACTTTAATGTTAAAATTGGACAGCTTTTCAAACGCAAATATAGTTTGACAAATATAATCTAATTCAAATTCTTGAGTCGGGGTTAACTCATTCAATAAAAAGGTTTATATCTTAGTAATAATTTATCTTCTTTTCCAATCCTTTACAGAGTAATATTTTAGAAAAGAATTACGAACCCAAGTAGAGCATCGCACACTAATTCGCATAATACACGTCCAATCGAATAAGCACCGACATTGCTATAAATCCGAATGCATAGCGCATAAATCGCACTTGAAAATCTCAGATATTACGAACTGTAACGTAAAGTGCTCATGAATCACTATTTCTGACATTTAAATAAAGCAAGAATTTTCGAATGTCTCGCACGCAAAATAGTCCGTATCTAAAGAGATTTTTTCACTCGAATAGCCACAAAATTATAAGTAAAACATCTAATAGAAATATGTAAAACGTTTAAAAAAAGCCATGCATGAAGTTGCCTCTAAAAAGTTTAAAACACATTCGAAGCAAACTGAGTGCGAAGTGCGTCAATGACGTCACGACTTCTTTTTTTATTGCTCAAAGGGCGACTCGAGTTTTCTTATTATTTGCGGCCAAAGCTTCGAATGAAGTGGACAGTACATTTTAATTCGTGGTCTCCGCCACCATTAAGGGCCGGCCAATGAATATGAAATAAGAACAGAATCAGAGGGTCGAATAGGCATAAATATGTAGTAAGTATAATAGATTTTGCTGGCGGCTTTCTTTGTAAAAGTCGGAATTCTTCCGTCAAAGCATTTCTGTATTTTACATAGTCGGGAAAAGTAATAAGAACACATATAACACATATAATACTATATGTGTTTCTTTAAGATCTAAATTCTACAAAATTGATTTAGCGGTTTGTGCCTGAAAATTTAACAAACATTCGGACAGAGTTACTTTCACATTTATAATATTACTAGCTTCTGCTAGCGGCTTTACCCCCGTGAACACACTTCCGTGATAAAAAGTATCCTATGACCTAATCCATGTCAAGCTCTACCCCTGTGCCAAGTATCATCTAAATCTGTTCAAGTGTTACCTTAAAAACAAACAGACAGAATTACTTGTACTTGTACTAGTATTAGTACCACAGAAATAAATATAACTAGATAATGCAAGTCTCTCCATCTGTATGAAAACAAAGCGTGGCACTTATTCACACACAATTTAAGAAGTAAAATTTCAAAATATAAAAAACAAACCCGACACATTTATTATCGAGTGTATAGTTCTCGCTAATGACGGCAACTCCGACGCATGTCTAGCGCGAACGAGTGTAATTAAATAAAATATAAACGATGTCGAGTGTTGTTAAGTGCAACAGTTGTAATATAATAATCAGTGAACTCCTTGCATACATCCAAAATAAGATCCAGGTGATGGACGAGGAAGGTCTTGTGCGTGTTTGTGTAACGGCTTTCACGAGTGTTGAAATCGAAGAAGCAAAAAGATTGCTGTTCGACGCAGTGTCCCTGTCCTCCAATATGAAAACCAGGAAACGCGAGGGTAAGTCCCAGCGGGATATTGACGATATCATTCAATTATTTAAAAGTGTTGATCCAGATAAGACACCTATTTTTGTGGCAACAGATCGGTATAAACTGCCACCGATTAACTTTGATCACCTGGATGCAACCAAATTATTGAAGGATATCCTGGTTTTACAAAATGAGTTGAGGCATATAAAGGATAGCTACGTGACAAAGGAACAGGTAGCTAAGATTGAATCAAAAATAGATGATCGAAATAAGTTACCGTTAAGTAACGATAAATATTCAAATAGTAACGTTACGAAAAAACGAGGGGCTGGTTTGATGAACAGTTTTGAGTGTGATAGTGGCCCTATGGGTTTTGTACAAAATATTGATTACGATTTTAGTTTCCAAAATGAGGAAACAATCAGTGAAAATGATCAAATCCGTAAAAAACCCACCAATCTCATAAAGGTACCCGCTTCCGAAAAAAGCGAGCAAAGTTGTTTACCTACGCGCCAGCGCACGATACAAAAACCTGTTTCGCCCGCGATTGATATTACTTTGAAGCGGTCAGCTGTTTGTGCCGGCGGCGGCGATGAGTCACCGTCATTGCGTAAAAGTAAAACCTCAGTTAACGTAAACAATAGCGCGGACTGTGTTATGCAACCAAAACCAATAGAAAATCAGGGTATGCAAGTTGAGAAATGGACTACAGTTGTAAATAAAAAGGCAATAAAGAGGCAAAATAAACCTGTAGGTAGGATGGGGCGTGGTTCTGATAGTCTGGAAATAAACTTTAAAGCGGCTACGGGAAGTAAAATCCCACTTTTTATAACCAACATCCATAAAGACACCAGTGATCAACATATAACTGATTACATATGCAGAAAATCACAGGAAAATGTTACGGTTATAAAACTAAAGATTAAGAATGAGAAACATAACGCGTACAAACTGTTTGTGCCAAAACATAAGCTGAAGATGTTCTTAGATGACCGCTTTTGGCCAGAAGGTGTTATTTACCGTCGTTTTGTCCATGTTAAGAATAACATGGACGCTCCAGTACGGGTTGAGGCAGTTAATAAAAACTCAATCTAATGCCAATGTCAAATGACGCTGTTATGCATAACGCCGTCCTTGCCTCGTTTAATTGCAAGTCACTTAAAAGGTCAATGGAGGGAGTTAGATCTTTATGCAAGGGAGTGGACATACTCGCTCTCCAGGAGACGTGGCTGCTGCCACATGACCTGTCTTGCATGTCACAAGTGGATGAGGAGTTTGGCAGCACTGGCACGTCCGCAGTAGACACGTCGGCGGGAATGCTTGTGGGTCGGCCGTACGGTGGTGTTGCGTTATTGTGGAGAAAAAGTATGTTCAGTTGTGTGTGCGTAATTCCGTGCGATAATCCACGTATCGCGGCAATAAAAATATCGTTAAGTGACCGTCGCGTGTTGATATTTAGTGTGTACCTACCTGTAGACAATGCAAACAATTTAACCGAATTTTCGGACTGTTTAGGAACTATAAGTGCAATTATAGAGGAGAGTGGCGTTGAATCAGTGTTTGTCCTGGGGGATTTTAATTCACACCCAGGTACATTGTTTTTTACGGAGTTACAGAGCTTTTGTTGTGAGCAGGAATGGCTATGTGTAGATGTAAATAAAATGAGTTCGGACAGCTATACATTTATAAGTGAGGCAAACGGAAGTCGAAGATGGCTGGACCATTGTACAGTTACAAAAGCAGCCTTACCGCTAATTACTAGTGTACACGTTAATTATGACATATATTGGTCCGACCATTTTCCACTTTTAATCAAGTGTAATTTTGACTTAATTAAGCTTAAACTTGGCAAACAGTGTGCGCAAATATCCAACGATGTCAAGTGGGGGGAAAGATCGTCCGCGCAAATAGAACAATTTTCAAATTTGTGTGGTGATTACCTACGCGAGATAGATTTTCCTGTGCAACTGGAATCTTGTAGTGGGCAGTTTTGCACTGACACCAGCCATAGGGTAGTGATTGATGAGTTGTACAGTGACATAGTGCACTGCTTAGGGTTGGCAGCTGGTTCCACACATCGGCAAAAGCCTGGGTATCGCAAATGTGTAGCAGGGTGGAACAGGCACGTCCGTGACGCGCACGGGGAGGCGCGGGCTAAGTTCATTCTATGGGACTGGCACGGCCGACCGTCGTCAGGTACTTTTTACGAGAATATGATAGAAACGCGGAAAGTCTTTAAAGGGAAGCTGAAGTGGTGTCAAAATCACCAAGAGGCAATTAAAATGGACATCTTAGCCTCACATCACGCAAATTCAGATTTTCGTAGTTTCTGGAAATGTACCAATAAGATGAGCGCGACCCAGGGCCTCCCCGTGAGCGTTGATGGGGTTACTGAACCACAACTCATAGCCGAGGTGTTCAAGGACCACTTCATGGTTTGATCACCGTTAGGACCTGCGCAGCGGGTGTTTGATGCTGAGGCCCAAACAGGACCCATTTCCACTCTTATCACAGCTAAAGAAGTTAAGATAGCTCTTAAAAATATGAAAAGAGGGAAATCCCCAGGTCACGACGGACTCAGTATCGAGCACTTGCAGCATGCGGGTTGCCACTTGCCTAGAGTTTTGGCATTACTGTTTAATCTCTGTATCGCACACTCTCACTTGCCTGACAGTATGATGAGGACGGTGGTCGTGCCAGTAATTAAAAACAAAACAGGAGACTCATCAGACCGGTCGAACTATAGGCCTATTTCTCTGGCAACGATTGTCGCTAAGGTGCTTGATAGTGTGCTTAATGTACAGCTAGAAAAATGTATATCTTTACACGATGCGCAGTTTGGTTTCCGACCTGGCTTATCCACCGAAAGTGCAATCGCGTGCCTTAAGCACACTGTCAGGTACTACGCTGACAGGAGTACACCAGTTTATGCGGCGTTTCTAGATCTCTCTAAAGCCTTCGACTTGGTCTCATACGACATTCTTTGGGATAAATTAAAGGCAACAGGGATACCCAATGAGCTGCTGAACGTTTTTAGGTACTGGTACGGCAACCAAACTAACGTAGTAAAGTGGGGGAATAACTGTTCTCTACCGTACAGGTTGGAGTGCGGCGTGAGGCAGGGGGGCTTAACCTCCCCAAATCTTTTTAACTTGTATCTGAATGCATTGATCGAGGGACTCAGCAGTGCGCATGTGGGCTGTTTTGTTGACGGGTTGTGTTTTAACAACATCAGCTACGCGGATGATATGGTGCTGTTGGCTCCCTCGGTCAGTGCTCTTAGAAAACTTGTAAAAATATGTGAGGATTATGCAGCCGGCCATGGTCTGCTATATAATGTGAAGAAGTCCGAACTCATGGTCTTTAAGGCTGTTGGCAAGAAATGTCCAGTGAATGTGCCACCAATAAAAATTTACGATGTCCCGATTCGTCGGGTACATCAGTTTAAATACTTGGGACATTTAATTGCGGACGACCTTAAAGACGATAATGATATTGAACGGGAACGCAGAGCATTGGCGGTACGGGCGAACATGTTGGCCCGTAGGTTCGCTGGATGTACAGCAGCAGTCAAACATACACTTTTTAAAGCATACTGCACATCGCTGTACTCGAGCGCCCTATGGATCAGCTGTACCAAACGTGCCGTCAGTGCGCTGCGCATCCAATATAATAACGCCTTCAGGGCGCTGATGCGGCTGCCACGTTACTGCAGTGCGTCAGAGATGTTCGCAAAAGCCCGGGTCGACAGCTTCTCAGCTGTCGTACGGAAGAAAAGTGCGTCTCTGCTCGCCAGATTGCGTGGCAGTGGCAACAGCCTCCTGAGGGTGATAGCTGACAGGCCTGATGAGAGTCCTATAATGGGACATCTCATCAAAACAACACTGTCTGTCGTAGAGTATAAGTACTAACATAGATCATAAGCCACATTGTTACTAACATCCTAGTATATAAGTACTAACGTAGGTCATAATATAAATAATTGTCACTAACATCTTAGTATGTAAGCACTAACATAGGTTATAAGTTTTTATATTGTTACTAACACCCTTTAAGTGTTTTATATTTTTGTTTTGTGAGTGGACCTTTTGTTGTCTGAATAAATAAAATAAATTATTAATTTAATTATTATCTTGCGAAAATACACCAATTCAAACAGTAAAACGCACATAACTTTTGAACGGCTAAACCGATTTTATTCAAACCTAGCTAAAAACACTCTCTACAAAATCATCTTTCAAACGAAAAAAAAACTAAATCAAAATCAGTTTATCCGTTTAGGCGCTATGATGCCACAGACAGACACACAGATACACAGAAACACACGTGAAACTTATAACACCCCTCTTTTTCCGGCGGGGGTTAAAAACAAATTTAGTTACCAATGAAAAAAAAGTTTCCATTACCTCGGTCAACTTTTACTGTATAGTCTTTAAAGTTCAATCAAAAATGCATTTTTATAGATAACAATGGATTTGCGGTACCGATAATGCTAAATGAATAGCTCAAATTACGATCATTGATCGTAATTTTTCTCCGTTTTTTGACATGCGAAGTACATACAATAGCCTCATCTAGTTCGAGTTATATCTGTGATTAGTACGGATTAAGTATGTATACGTATGCCGAACTACTTACATATTGATCTGCGTATTTTTATAGGTCACTGGTTTTCCCACGCAGGTAAGTGAACTGGATTTATTTTTGCACGAAGAAGTTATCTTTCTAACGTTATGTGCGGGTGAATATTATACACGGGATTTATGTACCACGTATTGGTTCACAGGATTTGAAAAGCTACACGGAAAAGGTGAAAGTGTTTGGATGAATAAATGTGTATGGGATTTTTTCTTATACTGTGAAGTAAGTAAAACGAAGAAAAGAGTTGAAAGGAAATGTTTTCTTTTCGTTTTAGGATTTTTGTTAAGACTGTAGGTGTTACTGTTGAAACTTTAATATACTCGTATCTAAATACTAGTGTTTGCCCATGGTTTCACCAGTTTTTCCTACAAAAACCGTGCATTTTTTTCCTGGGTGCACCTACTACAGGACTCCGTTTTTTGCATAAAATCTTGTTACCTCGTATTAAAACGTAATAAGTTCTTAATTTTCAATAATCCACACTTTGCAAAAAATTTAACCGAAAAAAAACGATAGATATTTTCCAATTATCCTATGACAGTTAGCTATCTAGTTTGTCAAGCTTTTCCCAAAAAAAAAAATTTAACAAAAGATCAAACCGACCAAACCGAAAAATAACTTTCTTTTTCGATATCGGTGTCTTTGGTACCTAGATATTTTTTTCGTTTTTGACACCGACTTCGGAAAAGAAAGTTATTTTTCGTTTTGTAGTGTTTTGGTTTGGAAGTCAGTTTGATTTTTTGTTAAAAGTTTTTTATTTTCCTCTTTTTAGTTTTGGTAGGTACCTCCAATTAACATGAAATTTATTTATAGCCAAAGCACATCTCATGAAGATTCCAATAAGCTCAAACACGACTTGGATAAATTTGTTTTAATTCGGCATTCCAGTGGGCATTGTGGTCTTCTTCGTCTGTTCCACTTCAACAAATGATACTTTCTTATTGCAAATGATTGCATTATTGATGAAAATATCAAAATCGCTAGATGTATGCCTATAATATTTGAGGAGTTTCCTCGAATTCTCAAGGAGCCCAACACCAGATCCTAGTTTTCTTATCATGGTACTACCCTTGGGATATCTTCTTTCCAACAAAAAAATAATCATCAAAATCGGTTCATAAACGACGAAGTTATCCGCGAACACACATAAAAAAAAACGGTCGAATTGAGAAACCTCCTCCATTTTAGGAAGTCGGTTAAAAACTACCGCACACTTTCTACCTACCTCCACCTCTGCAAAAAATCAACAGTCTTCAGATTTACGCAAAAGTCTGGCCTATGTCCAAAACTCCCTAATGAAATGCTGTGCGGCTGTGACCAACCACTTCACAAAGTACACTTGAATGTAAAAATTATGCTCCGTTTCATTCTGAATATCGTTTTACTAAGAAGCTTCTTGATGTATCGGTAACGCCAATATGGATGCATCGAATGTATTCGCTTTAGGCGTGAGTCGGTAAAGTTTGGAAGGAAACTAGTTTGAAGTTTGTTGAAAACATTCCTGTACACTTTATGGTTTCTAGAAAGATTATTGCTATAATTATAACCAATAAAGCTACAGCCTCGAGACAAAGATATCGATATCGACATCATAATCGGATTTTGATACGAGTCTGGCTGTCATCAAGAAAATATTTATAACGAATTTTATGATGAGTGTGTGACAAAGACACCTTGTGCCTTACCAAAGAGACATTTTGTCAGCGAAAACGATTGTTAAGTGTGAGGCCAAACGAACGTAATTTTGTGAGTTGTGAGTCGCGTAAAATGAGTCGCAGAATTTACATTCAACTGAAAGTCAGTTGTGCTGCCAGACGGACGGACGTAATTTCAGTTGCTATTCTACGTTTGTACGGGGCGCTGACGCTTGCCTCGCCTCGAGCTCAATTTGCGTCGCCTTGTGGCACAAACAGGACTTTAGTATGAAACCGGATTCAGTGTAAATTCGGCGACTCATTTTACTCAACTCACATCTCACAAAATTACGTTCCTTTGGCCTCACCCTAAGTCCAAAATATTTGGCATTTCCCACGTGACAATTTGGTAGCGCATCTCAATCCCATATCTTTTTTATAAGCTTTTTTATTAATTTGCAAGATTTGACACGAACTCGGGTCAAATCTTGCAATTGAATTTTAAAGCAGTTATCTTCAACCGATTTAGATGAAATTTTGCATACACGTTTGGTTTGGATGTCAATGTACGGTAAGCTAAAAATATTGTTCATTTTTTTTTTATTAGACAAAAATATTTACTTTTCGACAGTCACTTTTGCTGTTTGAACGACACTTTACATAGACCCTCACTCTTCTTTTTCTAATGTGAGGATGTGGCCACCTCTGGTGTCAGATTTGATTAAGCTCAGACCCTCAATGAAAACTACAATATAAAACACGTTCACCAAAACCCATCAATATTTCATCAAACACAACATTATTTAAACTTATTGCCCACATAAATTTAAAAAGCAAACACAACATCTCGTCCTATATTAAGATGCAACGTTCAGCCTCGTATCAGGGATGTTGCTCGTTAAATTTTCAATCTGCCGCGAGAGGCAGGCTAATGACAGCTCAGTCATTACGCGTGGCTTTCTCTATGGACCTCCGTCTAGTCAATGGATAGTAAAAAACTTGGTTTTTGTGAAAAAATGGTATGTATGGATGGATCGATACGGGCGGTTGTGAAAAGACGGAGTTGGGGATGGTTTTTCATGTGGCTGGTATCAATTGTATTGTGGTTTAGTTAATCTTAAGTTTGTGCAAATAATGTACCATGTCCAATGAGCATAATTAGAGCAGCTCAAAACAAGAAGAGGAATTTGATCTTGAACTCCTTTTGCACATTTCGGAAGGACTTATTCTGTGCCGAGTAAGAATACTAAGTGGTGAAATCAACGACAACCGAAATTGTTTTTTTTTTTTTATGTTCACCGATTTCTCCGTCAATTGTGAACCGATTTTTAAAATTCTTTCGAAATTGGTTTAATTTTAATTTGGTGAAGATCTGATGAAGAATTTTGGAGAAATACAACAGAACTCTTCAATAAATAACGGCAAATCTCTCGGGATTGCTGCAATCTCATGTCTGTTTTTGATTTATACCATTTCATAACATAAAGTCACACCGGTAAGCTCTAAAAGGGTACGCAGATATGTAAAAAGTAAATTAAAGTGTCATGATATTCGGGTAATCTATTCTGGCATTATAGGAACCTTACTAAAGTTGTCAAAAAATAAAAAGGCCCGTTTTGACTGCTATAAAAATACTTAATAATAATTAAACTTGATGCTTACGAATGATACTCGTTGTTATAGTGTATGTGTAACATAGTCATTAATTAGGATTATGAATTTGATTTTTCAATTTCTTACTCAGAAAGTTATCTCGGAATATAAAATGAGAAACGTCAACGGACTTCTTAGATTGTGACAACTTTAAACAACTTGTCTATTAGGTAGGTACAACAAAAAAGTGAAAATAAAAAAAAAAAAATACAAAAAAAAATACTACCGAAATCCAAATAAAAAAACTACAAAGAGAAAATTACCTTTCTTTTTGGAGCTCGGTGTCAATAACACAAAAAGTTGGGATCTACCAAAGACAAGACTTCCAAAAGGAAAGTTATTTCTCTTTGTAGTTTTTTTTATTTGGAAGTCGGTTGTATATTTTTGTAAAAAAGTTTTTTACTTTTCGCACTTCATTTTCTTACCCACATAATTCTCATAAAATGTATTACTGTGCACATACAGCCCGTAATGTAACGCTTACCTACATACGATTAATATCAGTAAGAGCTCTGTAAATTGCAGAGACATCAACAAAATAAGCACTCAAATAAACTTCCTACATTGCAATTAAGCACTGTACATCTTAATCCACTTACATCTACTAAAAGCATAGCAAGACATTCTAAAACTGCTGACATAATTCCTTCAAAGATATATATATATATATCACCCACTGCCTTACACGAAAATACTTAAATCCGCTAAGTTTAATCATAATATTTTCATACTCCTTTCAAAGCGCGACGAAGAAAATCGAGTCAAAGCGAAGATTTTATTTAGTACACATGGGTGTAAAAGGGGATCGTCTTTGAGATAAAAAGATGGTACGAAAATGGCACTATCTGGTTGAAACAGAATTGGAGATACAAGTTAAGCCAGCGCTGGTTTTCTTTTGCAAATAGTTTAAATTAAGTCGTAGGTTACATACACTTGTATATGATGTTGACATAGAGTGCAGATTGTATTAACTAAATGTTCTTATTTTCAAGGAAGAAGAAATCGGTATACAGGAAATTAGTTTGGCTAGCCATAGAATAGAATAGAATAGAATAGAAATATATTTATTCGACACAGGCACAACACAACAGCAACAAACATGGAGTAAAAGACAAAAAAGAAATGCAAAGACAAATTGCGCTGAGCGTGCCCATACCGAAAGGGTTACCAACTCAGCATTTGCTGGGCGTCAGACATCCAGTGATGAAGGTGATTTTGTCGAGAGTGCTCTTAGCTATGTTTGAATCAAATCGGTTTAGCCGTTCAAAAGTTATGGGCGTTTTACTGTTTTAATCGGGGTGTTTTGGCAAGATAAATGTGTCGGGGGTTTTTAAATTTTGAAATTTTACTAGTAGATATTTGAAATTCATAATCTAGACAAGTAAAATTTCAAAATTTCAAAATCCCCCGGCACATTTTTATTTCATTCTAAATAATTTATCTAGTACATAGTAGATTTACTTCGATCGGCAATCTATTGAACACGTAATTATGACACGATATCTTGCGAAAACACCCCGATTTAAACAGCAAAACGCCCATAACTTTTGAACGGCTGAACCGATTTTATTTAAACATAGCTAAGAACACTCTCGACAAAATCATCCTTAATACAAAAAAAAAATCAAAATCGGTTCATCCGCTTAGGAGCTTTAATGCCACATACAGACACACAGATACACAGCAACACACGTCAAACTTATATCACCCCCCTCTTTTTCCGGCGGGGGTTAAAAATGTAGTAAAGTAGCTAGCATCTGCCATTGACATAAAGTGCTAATAATTTAAGCTAGAAGTTCTTCCAAGGAAGGTATACAGGAAATTACTTTCGTTAGCCAAGATGTTAAATAAAGAAGACATTGGTCTTATAGATATTATCGTGAACTAATTTTTTGTAGTTTAACGTCATATAGGCAACTATGGTATATGGTATAACTATGGTATGACGTTAAACATACAAAAAATGCGTATACGTATATGCGTAAAGCATCGTGAGCGACTTCGTCTACCTAGGGTCAAACATTAATAACACTGGATCATGCGAAAAAGAGATAAGGAGACGTATAGGGATGGCCAAAAATGCAATGTCCCAGTTGCATAAGATATGGAGAGACCGTAACATCACGCGAAAAACTAAAACCAAATTGGTGACTTCGCTAGTTTTCTCCATATTCAGTTATGGAGCGGAGACCTGGACAATGAAAAAGGCCGACAGAGACCGAATAGACGCCTTTGAAATGTGGAGCTGGAGAAAGATGCTACAGATTCCATGGACCGCCTTTCGCACCAACGTGTCTATTCTGAGAGATCTTAATGTCAAAACTAGACTTTCCACTATTTGCCTTCGTAGGGTGCTGGAATTCTTCGGACATATTGCTCTTAAAGAGGGTCACAATCTTGAACAGCTGATGGTGACAGGCAAGGTAGATAGCAAACGTCCCAGAGGACGCAGTCCCACGATATTCTCGGACCAAATACGATCTTCTCTGAACATCAACTTCCACAATGCCCTTCATGAAGCTAAGGATCGCTGCAGATGGAGGGAAATCGTACGGGAGAAACTGATGCAGCGGGGGAGTCACGACCCTCAGTAATGCAGAAAACGACGCGAGGAGGGATATGCGTAAAAAATGTTATTGAAACTGTCACCCGCACCATGCTACAGCGCAAAGAGTGTAGTTTAAAAATTAACAATTCATAATCTTGAAACACAAGTGGTGAAATATATATATTTTATTAACGGATCACATGTGTACCTCCATAAATCTTACATAATATTATGTGCATCGTGTGAACTTTCCACAAACGAATGTATGATGTTTATTAATCTCGCTGAAGTTTTGCAATACAGACAACTCGTAGAACTAAAACTTAAATGAGAACGAGGATGTAGCGATGTACTTTACTGCCTATAAACAGTGCGCTTCTGTTAGCTTATATTATTTTGTGAATAAGTACTTATGATTAGAATTAATATTTGTTTCGGGATATTTACCATGTACCTATATTTTGATTTGTATTTTGTTTTGTTTGAAGTGTTTTTTTTTGTATTTTTGGATACATATATGATATTAATTCTAATGATTGTGACTATGTCAGCTTAGAAACTTATATTAAGTACTTATGATGTACTGAAACTTGAAATGTTCAGAAAACAAAATAAAATAAAATAAACAAAATAAATAAAATAGTATATTTTTTAAACCCGATGCTATATTAACCCACGCTTTTTCAACTACATAATGTATTTAGTAGACATGCTTCGATATACAATCAATCGAAACACGTTATCATAAAGTACCCCGATACAAAGAGTAAAATGCGCATAACTTTTCAACGGCTGAACCGATTTTCATCATAGCTAAGAACACTCTCGACAATGTCATCTTTCAAACGAAAAAAAAACTAAATCAAAATCGGATCAAACGTTTAGGAGCTATGATACACACTTGATGACAGATACACACTTCAAACTTACAACTTACTCTTTTTCCGTCAGGGGTTAAAATCAATTTGTTAAACGGATTTATGTAATACTAGCTTCTGTCAGCGGCTTTGCCCGCGTGAAAAGTGTTTTATCATCCCAAGCAAACATTATACCGGGATAAAAAGTGTACCTATGTGCTATTCCAGACTATAATCTAACTCTGTGCCAAATTTCATCCAGATCCGTCCAGCCGTTTGAGCGTAGAAGTAAGAAGAAACATACAAACACAATAATCACAAACTTTCGCCTTTATAATATAAGTGTGACAAGCTTTTGCACGTGGATTCGTCCTCGCAAAGAGTGTTTTTTTTATTTGAAGCTATCAAGGTTCAACAGGCGCAAAATGTTCATCCAAATCCGTTCAGCTCTTTTTGTGTAATTGAAACACAAACATACAAACCCTCACATTTATAAAATTAGTAGGCTTAGTATGAAGCAGTATTTAAGTATTTAGTAAGTACTAGCTTCTGCCAGCGGCTTCGCCCGCCTGAATGTCGAAAATTATTCCAAGGGAACAAATTCCCGGAATAAAAAGTATCATATGTGCTAATCCAGACTATAATCTATCTCTGTGCCAAATTTCGTCCAGCCGTTTGAACGTGAAGAAGTTACAAACATACAAACAAACACATTTATACACACACTCACGAACTTTCGCTTTTACGATATTGGTGTGATTTGTTTAATATTCAAACAGTACTGTTCTCATTTACATAGTGATAGAAGGGTAGATGAGAGCCAAACCTCGAATTATGACTTTTTACTTAGGAAATTCAGTCGGCGTTCTCTGCCCATATTTCCTCTTAAAACCACCTATTTTCGTACCATTACATTACTGAAGACAATATTTGTTAACTCAAAGGACACTAAAGAAAAACACAATGTACTTGAACTCAGCACTCAACCAACGCGATCCTTTTGAAAAATATTGACGAGCAAAGTTTGACGTCAGACGATGTTTCTGGCGCCGCGCGAAACTCCGAACACCCATTCTTATCTAGAAACGATTCAATAAAAAACCGGCCAAGTGCGAGTCGGACTCGCGCACGAAGGGTTCCGTACTTGGTAAATTGCGGTTTACGATTTATGACGTATTAAAAAAAAACTACTTACTAGATCTCGTTCAAACCAATTTTCGCTGGTAGTTTACATAGTAATGTACATCATATATTTTTTTTAGTTTTATCATTCTCTTATTTTAGAAGTTACAGGGGGGGGGACACACATTTTACCACTTTGGCAGAGTCTCTAGCGCAAACTATTCAGTTTAGAAATAAATGATATTAGAAACCTCAATATCATTTTTGAAGACCTATCCATAGATACCCCACACGTATGGGTCTGATGAAAAAAAATATTTTTAGTTTTAGTTTCAAGTATGGGCACCCCCAAAATTTATTGTTTTATTTTTATTTTTGTGTAAAAATCTTAATGCGGTTCACAGACTCCATCTACTTACCAAGTTTCAACAGCATAGTTCTTATAGTTTCGGAATAAAGTGGCTGTGACATACGGACGGACAGACAGACAGACAGACAGACAGACAGACAGACAGACAGACAGACAGACATGACGAATCTATAAGGGTTCCGTATTTTGCCATTTGGCTACGGAACCCTAAAAATCAGTTTTCGAAGTTGTAGAGGTAAACCGATTTGTCCGGTGTTATCAAGGAAACTACTCTTAGTTCACAAGTATGAATGCTTTCCAAATGGGTGCGTTGACCGGGTTAGTTCGGCCAGTAGAGATGATGAATGGGATTTTTCGACGTGCGATGGTGCAAGATTGATTTCTGTAAGGGGAAAAATGTTTTTGCAGAGGGATGGTAAACATGGAGAGAACAGGATGGAAAATTATCATACGAGGTTAACTATTACATGAATGTGTATGTAGGTATGTGCTGAGAATTTCTTGAAAGCATTTTAATTTAAACATAAAAAACAAATGAGGCTCTGCTTGATTTGGCTTCAAAGATAGCTTTTATTCGTATATTAAGTAGCGTATATCCTCAGAAATCGGGGATCTCAGTATAGAATCAAAAATGCAAAACCTATCGGCTCCTTCTCTTTAACCCCTGAAAACTGAATTAAGAATTAGCAGTTGAGTATTTGTCTAATTTTACTTTAGCCTGAAAAACTGTTAACATCGGCATTAAAGAAGGTTTTGACACGTTCTTCATTCAAAATACTCATTTCAGAAACCGGCCCTTTCCGGTTTTAGCTGATCTGATACTAGATACAATACTTCCAAACTTCCCGAATAACCATTTCCTTCCTTACCGGAACGGTTCCCTATAGCCGAAAACCGACTTGCAACACGCCATACCACACAACGTAAATGTAGCATGCTCATTGGCTACATTTTTATCTTGCGGTTTTGCGTTACGTAATTGTCCAATGAGGTGAGTTGGGGTTGTTTGAGATAATCGGATGTTACTAGTGTGTTTATTCTAGGAATGTAGTGAAGGCCGACAGCGGAGGCGGAGGTGCATAGCTCGGGACCTAGAGTGCCATTTTTTCAATGATAGCGATTAGTGAAATGCCAAAATGTTTGGAATAGACTTAGGCCCAGAATTTACCCGACTGCCGAATGAGGGTAATGTATTTATCAGTCTATGTATATTTGTTCCTATGAGGCGTTCTAGAGACCAAACGCGTTGGCCGATTCTGATGATTCTTACTTCAATCGATTTGTCTTAACCTTGCAAGTGTCACTGGCTACATTAAAATTGGAAAATATAAAAATGGTGGATTGGGTGCCCACAATATGGCGCCCAAATCCATCTTGTGCGGTGTCAAAATAAAGGATTTTAAGAGGTGATTCCAAAAAAACATAACACTTATGTGTTTAAATGTACCTAATACGAAATATGTTATTTAAAAAGTTATAAATAAAAAAAGTTAATAGAAAATTAAAAAAACCCGACTGCTTAAGAAGCGAACTAAAAAGACATAAACAAGAAGAAAATCATGCTGTGCAGTCGGAGGACTCACACATTGTCAAAGAAGTTGGAGAGCTAATTATGATTTGTTAGACTAACAATTGATAAAAAGCGCTTTAACGAAAAATTATTTTGAGCATATTTAACCATTGGATGAGTTAACTACGGATCAAAAAACTGGGCCTCAAGCTGCCGAAACATTACTGTGTCGTGTCGTGTCGTGGCGCGGGTTTCACCAATCATACGAAACTGTTCAAGCCTACGTCATATCACAACGTGTCTTGTAGCCAATCAAATGCGTCATAAGGCGCAACGCCATGACAAGCATATGTTTCTGCCTTACGTGAACTTTTCGGTATCGCATGTCAATCCGATGAATTTTTGACTTGAACATACATACATACACACATACATACTTACATACATACGCTCAATAAACATTACCCTCCCGCAGTCGGGTTCGACGTTTTTTATTGCTGATCGGATGTGACTTTGTCTAGAGGCACTTGACATCGGCAGAAGCCGATGTTAGCGGAGATTACATAATCTACATTTAGTAAGGGCAAATAATATTTCTAAAAATCAATTTCGTTGATTTTTTTATTTCTACTTCATGCTCACAAACGTACAGAGGCGGACTTAATGCCTTTGGTATGTTCTATCTGTCGACCTTTGGGTGATGCAGAGACAAATAGTGGTTTTGTCACAATCAAGGTGACTGAGTGATTCATAAATTAAACTGGTTTCACTAAACAGTTACTCATTTAGTACTGAACCTGGCGCGGCGGAGCAAAAACTTAACACTTCTATTGCTATAGATTTAAAGGTTCGCTCCTTTGGTTGGATCCGATGTGGAGTTTCTTGTGCGATCTTCTCCATAACAAGCTACTTTTGCAAATGCATGGTAGAATAAATTTTTATTACTTGTAAAGGACATGGACAGATTTTGTATGGGCGTCGGCATAGTTATCGAATTTAATTTACAACAATGCTTCTTGTTGTTTTATATTCGTGAATATGAGCACATTCAATTTCTATAAATAAAAAACTTAGAGAACTTGTCACAACAACAGACTAGACGAAAACAATTTCATTAAACCTATTATTCAGATCGTTGCAATAAATGTACAGATAATTATCTCGCTATTAAAAAAACGTCAGGCGCTTTAAATTAGCAAACAGTTGTGAGAATACAGTTATCTGATATGGTTTTAGCATTCTATATTTATTATATTCTTTATTGTACACCACAAAAATATATTTATAGGACAAACAATCATAAAATCAAGTGTACAGTGGGCGGTCTTATCGCAAAGGGCAATCTCATTACTAGTCATTTAAACAAAGTAATGGACTCCTAAGCTGTATAATGATTAGCATGTTATAAATTGAGCCTGGTTGAGCTTTAAAAATGTGGCATTAATAACAAAAAATAGCTTAACTATTTTATTTCTTTTATGTATATCAGAGCCTATAAAGAAAAAAAAACCTCTCTTCTAATGGTGCCTTAAATATATTTTTTAAATTGCAAAAACAAACTGTCACTGTAAGAAGTGAACGTTGCTTTTGAAGTTTTAGAAGACATCAAGTCTGACACATCGGCTGTCAATCACATCGCATTCCGTTTTAAGTATTTTATTTTGTGTGAAATAAAAAAAAAACTAAATAACTAACGCATGAAAAAAACGCTCTGATATATGAAAAAAACATTTGATTAAATGCAAACAATACCAATAGAGATAGTTTTGTGTGAATAAAATGTTCTTAATAAAATAAATTGTCGTACTATTCACGTCTAATAACTTACGTGCGTGGTGAGGAACGTCCAATAATATATTGTTTATCTTTCTCTATGGTCTATTATGGCGGAAGGTGACACACGGTACTTTGATTCGTCTTGCATTACTTTTAATTTTGAAATAAAAACGTCAAGTTCAGAGAGGTAAATAACTGTGTAATCATTCATTTTTCAATTTTTTTTTATACAATATTATTTATTATGTTGGGGTTTTCTCGTCGTTGCCGAGTAACCCGGTTGTTGTAGAAGTTAGTTTAACACCAAACCACTGTTATGTTCCAAATATTTAATAAGGACACAGTTTTAGGTTGTTGCTAGTAACCTGAGCCGCACTTAACAACATTAAGTGCGGCTCAGGTTACTAGCATTGACGTAAACACGCAAATTAGCGAGTGTCGGTGTTTTAGTTACGACTGATTTACTTAATATTGTGCAGTACTTTAATAGGCGTACTTTTGCTGTATGAGCATTATTGGCTCGTACATGCTCCCGAGGGAAAGGTAGACGTGCTCAGATCACTAGCGTTACAAAATATAAAATGATAAAACACAAAGGTTTTGTAAACAGTAAGCAAGAACATACATAAATTCTTAAATAATCAATATTACATAAATTCAAAAATATTCAAAGTTTGAATCTTGTTGCTGCTGATTGCTGTAGACGGTTGCTCGATGAGGGTCCACTTCTTATTTTACCGTAGACAGGAATCTCCTTCAGTTCAATATCCTCCGTCCTCTCTCGAGTCCTGTTGGCTGTCGAAGTATTGCTCTTCTTGCGTGCTTGTTGATAATATCTTCTTAGTCGCCACACTATTATAGCGCAGACGATTCCTCCCACCAGCAAAGTGCTTATTGCGTAGTTGCCAATGTCGTGGACACTTAACTCGTAAGGTAGGCTCTCTCGTCCCTTTTGTGCAGCTATCTGGTTATCCAATATTCTGTGTTCATTAGATAAATTAAGGTTGGGAAGCACGAATTTCGTGTTTTTAAATGTGCTCCACATATCATTTGGTGACTCTATAGTGGGCACCTCCAAAGTAATTCCAATATTGATACTACTACTAAGAACGTTATGTGAGTAGATCGTCACATCCTTATGTTGTAGTAAGCAATCTTGACCTAGGGCAAGGGCCCCGCCTTTGTTATGACAGTTGTTGTTATTCGATTCTCGCATACAATGCGAGTCGTACACTCATCGATGCAGTTATATAGCCATATGTTCGGTCTGTGTAATTTTGTCCATTGGTCCGAACATGGCTGAGGTACCCAATTGCATGTAATGTTATTTACATTTTGACTCAGTATTTGGGCTTCGCAAGATGCCGTGGCTCCATGCAAGTTGCTGATAGTTGTAGAGGCGTGGCAGATGTGGTTGTCCGCTGTCATTGTTGAACATTGCTGTAGATCAACCTCCTCCATCTGTATGTAGGTGTTCTTTGCGAAGTTAACTCCAATATACTGTGTTGTTGTCGCTATCACCTGACATTGGTCAGCAGGTTTGTGTCTTGGTATAGCTATATTGCGATACAATGTATACTCATCATCGCTTAGTAACGGGATTATGTAGTTCAAAGAGCAGGTACTGTTCGGTAATCCGGGCTTTGACATAAATAATTTTGTAAATATTTTTATTGTTATCTCCATTGCTGGTCTTGATAGGTAGTGTTAACCTTTTCGGTATAATACCCGCAATGTAGTTCATTTGTTCAGATAGTTGCTCTGGTGTGAATAGGTTCATATCGAGGTGACCTCGATAGATATCTGCCAATGCATCTATAAGCATTTTGTTGGTTTCTTCTCAGTACTGCGATAAGTAGGCTTGCAGTTAAGGCTCCAGCGTTGACGTCACTCATTGTTTTCATTATTTGAAACCGGTTTTCTATCAATACCGTATTGTATTTGGTTTCGTTCATAAATTGCTGAATTCCATCCAGTTGCGTTTTTACAAAGTCTTCATTTTTCTTTATGACATTGTTTTCTGCCTCGATAATCAGTGTCTGATTTCTTATGAGCTGCAGTAAATATTGCTCGTTTGTTTTGATTTTTTGTATGTCTTGAGCGTATTTTTCGGCAAAATCGCTGTCAAGGACACCAAATAGGGCTCGTGCAAGGTTTCCAACGCCGTTGACATAGCCACGTCGCTTTCGCTGTCGATGTTGAGAACGTAGCAGTATGTTGTACTCGTTCAGCTGGCTCATTTCGAACTTCAATTGTTGAGTCGTAGCGTGACATGGTTCGTTAGGCATCGTATCACACATTTGTGCTAAACGATCCACAAATTTCTCCACCTTTGTTGTACTTTGCCAAAATGTTGTTAGGTTGTAGTACACTAGAAGCTTCCATTCGTCGTGAATTAGTTGGATATTTCCGACGGGGTCAAAATACACTGTTTGGTTTTCTGTAAATTTTGTTATTTTGTAATGTGGCAGGGGTGTTGATAGCCCACTTGATAGCGTTGTGAACGCTACTAGCAACACCAAAAGCAAGCTATTTACTTTTTTCTTGGTTTTGATACCTTTATTTTGCTTGCAGGGCTTCGTTTCCGGAATCACTTTCTGTGAATCACTGCCTTCATATGCCTCGTTTATAGGTAATGGGGCAAGTTTTGTTATTGGTCTTTTGAGGACTCCATTCTGTGTCTTGAGCGTGACCACTCGGACTAAGTTGTCACTGCCTGGATGCAGTTCCACTACGCGGCCCATTGCCCACCTGCTCGGAGGTAGATTGCTTTCTCTGATGAGGACAAGTTGGCCCTTTTGTATGTTCTCCTTAGCTTGCTGCCATTTGTTCCGGTTTTGTAATGAATGAAGGTATTCTTTAGACCAGCGTTCCCAATAGTGTCGACTCATGAGCTCAATGAGTTTCCAGTTATTTCTGATGTCTACTGCTTTCATTTCCTCAGGTTCGTTGAGTGGAAGTGTTAGCGTTGGACCCCCTGTGAGGAAATGACCAGGAGTGAGATAGTCCAGATCGTCCACATCTTCTGATAATGGACACAGTGGCCTGCTGTTCATGCACGCTTCGATTTGTGTCAGAAGTGTTGCAAATTGTTCGTAAGTAAGCTTCGTTTCTCCGATTACCCGTTTGAGGTGCGCTTTCATGGAACGTACAGCAGCTTCCCATAAGCCTCCTGCTGATGGCCAGGATGGAGCGTTGAAGTGCCACTCTATTTGAAGGTTGTTGATCTCTCTAATGAACTCTGAGGATAGCATTGTTTTGTATTGCTGGAACTCTTCCTGTAAGACTCTTGCGGCTCCGACGAAGTTGGTTCCGTTGTCGGAGTAGATGTGTTTTGGGGTTCCTTTTCTGGCGCACATTCTTTTTAATGCTGCGATGAATGTTTGCGTGGATAGGTCCGAAACAAGTTCAATATGTACTGCTTTTGTGCACATACATATGAATATGGCTATGTAACCTTTGCAGGTTTTTATCCCGCGGCCTTTGTTTATCTTCACATCCACATGACCTGTAAAGTCAACGCCAGTGTGTGAAAACGGCCTCGATGGAGTGATCCTTTCTTTAGGAAGATTACCCATTAGTTGTTCAGATCTGTTAGTTGCGTACCGTCGGCATCGGATACATTGTCGCAGTATCTTCTTGACGGTTCGATTACCGCTGATGATCCAATAGTTGTTTCTAGTGTAAGCGAGTGTTAATCTTGCTCCACCGTGTAAGGTTCGTTGATGTGCCTTTTCAACGATGAGTTGGGTCAATCTTCCCTCTCCTGGAACGAGGATGGGGTGCTTAGTCTCCACCGGCAACTTTGAGTGGTTAAGACGTCCTCCAACGCGTAAGACTCCAGTTGTGTCCAAAAATGGGTTTAATTTTAAAATGGTACTTCTGTTTGGAAGTTTCCCACATGTGTTGAGAGAATTAATTTCGTTTTTAAAGTAATTCTCTTGCACTGATTTGATAATCATACAAAATGCGTTGTTTATTTCATTCAAGTTCAGTGCACGGCACTCGATTGACCTTCGTTTGTTTCGCAATGCATCAGCGAAACGTATCACTAAGGCGAGTATTCTTGTAATACGATCTATGTTGCTATGTCGCTCAAGTAATGAATGAATTAATTCATTTTTAATCGACATGGGTTCCGTACTATTAGCCGTGTAACAGTTTGTTAAGGAGCCCTCATTTGTGGTATAGGTTTCTTTTGAAGCAAGGGCTTGTGTTTCTTGCTCCTTAAGCCATTTAGGGCTTTCCCACCATAGTTTAAAGCTGACCAGTTTTTGCGGCGGGAGTCCTCTTGTGGCACAATCGGCGGGGTTTTCGTTTGTCTTTACGTAACCCCAGTTTATCGCAGGCACGACGTTTAATATTTGTCTGGTTCTATTGGTTATGTACTTTTCGTACTTAGTTTGACTTCCCTGAAGCCATGCTAGAACTACTTTAGAATCAGTCCAGCATGTAATCCTGAGATCGTTCTCTTCCAGGACCTTAGTTACCCTTTCTAGGAGTTTCGCTAGTAAAACTGCGGCGCATAGTTCCAATCTCGGTATAGTTGTTTTCTTTTTGAGTGGTGCCACCTTAGTTTTTGCTGCGAGTAATGTAGTTTCGTAAGCGCCGGTGGGTGACGTAGTTCGGCTGTAGATAACGCATGCGTAGGCTTTTTCGCTCGCGTCACAGAAGGCTTGCAACTCGATCGGCCGTTTGTTTTCGTTTTTTATCCATCTTGGTAAACTTATGTTATTTATGTTTGGAAGATCGGTTTTAATTTTTATCCATTCCTTTTCTATGGAATCTGGTACCTTTTCGTCCCAGCCAATGTTTTGATAGTTTTCACTCCACAATTTTTGAAAAAGCAGTTTTGCTTGGATGGTCATTGGTGCCAACCAACCAAGTGGATCGTAAATCTTGCTAATTTCAGACAACAACTTGCGTTTAGTGTACGGTGCATTTTTGTTGTTGTTAGGCGCTTCGCTAATAAAATGGAATGTGTCGCTTGCGTCATTCCATGCGAGTCCGAGAGTTTTGCTGAACTCTTGTAGTAGCGCCTTTTGGGCCAGAGGGAAAGCGTTTCCTTCATCTTTGGCCAGCTGTTGGAGAGTGCGCATCGCTATGAATGGAGCGACTTTGGTCCCGTAAGTTAGGGTACACAGCTGCATCTCTCGAAGTGGTTCTCTCATGGAGTCTCTCCAAATAATTTTTTGAAGGCATTGTTGATCTTGATGAATAAGGATTTGACGATACATTTTCTCAATGTCCGCTGTTAGAACATATTTATAGCTCCGCCATTTTATAATCAGAGATAAAATGTCCTTTTGAAGATTAGGCCCTTTTTCCATCAAATCGTTTAGGCTGTACCCGGAGTCTGTTTTCATTGATGCGTTAAAAACAGCTCGTAGTTTGGTGGTTGTTGAGCTCTCCCTTAACACGCCGTGGTGCGGTAGAAAGGCTTGTACTCGACTTTCGGATTCTGTCACTGGTTTCATGTGACCTAATTCGATGTATTCTCGGATGAAGTCTTTGTATAGTTTAGCGAAGTGATCTTGTCTCCTCATTTTCTTTTCTAAATGAAGAAATTGTGCTGTGGCTTGAGGTTTTGAGTTTCCAATGTTTTGCTCGTACTTAGCGTTCATCGGCATCTTCACCACATAACGCCCGTCGCTTAATCTCTTTGTTGTTTCTGTGTAATATTTTTCACAGTATTCGTTTTCCGATGTAGGTTTAGTTTCTGAAGGAATGTCTTCTACCTCCCAAAATTTTGTTAGGTGGTCCAGCTCTGTTAGAGTAACTAGACAGTTAAAGTGCTTTGTTGCACCGCACAGTATCCAGCCCAACTTTGTTTGTTGCGCAACTGGCGAGTCATTATTTTGCTTGATTATTCCTTCTAAGATCACATCGGAGTAAACATCAGCTCCAAGCAGTAGATCGATGGGTCCAGAGATGTTGTAGGCTGGATCGGCCAACTTGATATTATGCAGGTGTGTCCAGCTCTCTGTGTTGATCGTTGTGTTAGGCAGATTATTGACGAGTTTACTCATTACTAAAGCTTCGGTTTGGAATGTATAATCCGAGTGGATTGATTTACATTCCAATTTTATCATCCCTTTACTCCTGCCCATTATAGTACCAACACCAGTGACAGCAGCGTTCATTTTGTTTCGGCGTAAATTCAACCGTTGAGCTGCATTTTCTGTAATCAAGGTTACTTGAGAGCCTTGATCCAGTAACGCCCGAAGGAAGATGTAATCTCCTTCTTTGTTTTTGACCCTTAGTTGAAGAGTCGTTAAGAGGATCTCTTGTTCACCATTAATATGGTTCGATGTCCGCTCAGCGGCTACCGTTGGAGTGGTCGGCTTTGATCGTTGCCCTTTCAGATTATCATCATGAAGAAGGGTGTTGTGCTTGAAGTTACACGTGCGGCATTTTTTCGTTGACTTGCATTTATTTCCACCGTGACTATACAAGCAATTTTTGCACAAGTTCAAGTTACTTGTTGTTAGGTTTCGCGTTGCGACATCCATGTTCAAGAATGTTGGACATTGCCACAGCACGTGTTCGTTTTTGCAAAGTGGACATTTTTTCAGCGATGCATGGAAGGTTTTTGTCCATTTTTCTGAGTCTTTAATGTTTGATGATTTGTTGTTATTATAACTTTTCTGCTGGTTATTATTTGTTGAATAACCTTGTTTTCTTCCGTTCCTTTTAGTACGGGATGTTTCCAACGTCATGAACTGCAGTTCTAGGAACTCCATAAACTCTTCTAAATTTGGAAGCTCTCTGGAATGCTTCATGGTTTTGATGTAGTCACCGTGAGTGACGTCATCCAGTTTGGAAGATAGTAGGTACACGAGAAGAGGACCCCATACTGGAACATTAATGTCTATGTTCTCTAGGCCATTTAAACACTCTTTCGTCGTGTCGTGCAGCTTCTTCAAGTTGGTCGAGTTTGGTTTCTCGATAGATGGTTGGTTGAGAAGTGTTTCTAAATATGAAGTGAAGAGTAGTCGCTTGTTATCGTAGCGATGCTGGATAATATCCAGGCACGAATCATAATTCTCCGCGCTCACAGGAAGGTGCTTGATTATCCTTTCCGCTTCACCCTTCAATTTTGACTTTAGGAACTGCATTTTCTGCGTTTTGTTTAGCGTTGGGTTGTTGTGAATCATCTCAAAGAATAAATCTCTAAAAGAGATCCAATTGTTGTAAGTTCCGTTGAACTCCGGCAATTCCATACGCGGTGTTGTTTTTTCGTAATGGGATGACTCAAAGATTTTTCTGTTAAAATCTTCCTTTAGGTCGTCGTAGACTTTCTCCCAGTGGTCATATTTGGCTTCGTAGTCTTTATCGTTGCCATGCAGTAGGTAACTAAGTTCCCAGTGAATTTTGTCTATTGCTTCCCATTTTGATCGTAAAATATTTAGTTGATCTTGCAGTTGCCATTTCTCGTACATGCTGCTCATGTTGACCTTGGAGACCGCTCGCTTCAATGCGTTGAAGTTACACATTTGATTACGTAACAGTGTCGATAGATACTTGTCCGTTTCATCTTCCATTTGTTGGTGTACTCCAGTTGTATCAAATTGCGGTGTTCCGGGAGTTTCTGGTATATTCGGTTTTAGCATCCCCAAAGCTCCAGGTTCGTTTATCAACTTGTTTTGTAGTTGAATCATTGATTGCATTGTTTCTTCAAACATGCTTTTTGTTATGATGAAAATGTCCTTTTTGAAGTAGTCATGGTCTCTTTGGACAGTCTCATACTTCTTTAAGACATCGTGATTGGCTCGAAATTCATCCCATAAGGATTGTAAAGATTCGATGTGCTTTTTAAGGTATATTATGGTTTTTCTACTCACAGCATCCTTTTTGTAATTAGCTTGGAGAGTTTTTATATTCTCGTAGCTGTTTTGCTGCCTAGTTATAAGTTCAGCAAAATCGTTGTAGTCTTCTGTGGACATTGTTAATGCCTTGTGGCTGCTAGTGGTTGGTGCGTGAGTAGTGTAGACTCACAGGTTTCGAAGTAATCGCAGTGGACGTTATCCCCGCTGATTATTTCTTGTTTGTAGCAGTAGACGTAATCTCCGCTGAAGAAACCGCCGTGGACGTTATCCTCGCCGATCCTTGCTTGATATGTAGTTTGTCGCAGTAGACTTGATCTCCGCTGGTTCGTTAGTGGCAGAGCCTTAGTGTAGCTCACCCTCCTTTACGTTATGTGCAACGTCTCAATGCCACTGGTGAGACCCGCTTGTGGGAGGCCAGCAGCACCGATTTGCTAACGTAACTGGGATATACCACGCTAGGCACTCTGCTTGATGAGGAGTCACGATGATTCACACGATGTGGTTCCGTGGACCCGTGACATCCGGCTCGAAGGACCAAAAGATGTTGGGGTTTTCTCGTCGTTGCCGAGTAACCCGGTTGTTGTAGAAGTTAGTTTAACACCAAACCACTGTTATGTTCCAAATATTTAATAAGGACACAGTTTTAGGTTGTTGCTAGTAACCTGAGCCGCACTTAATGTTGATTGACGTAAACACGCAAATTAGCGAGTGTCGGTGTTTTAGTTACGACTGATTTACTTAATATTGTGCAATACTTTAATAGGCGTACTTTTGCTGTATGAGCATTATTGGCTCGTACATATTATGTATTTGTAAAATTGTTATTGTTATTTTTTATTATGAATGTACTTTCTGTCCATGTCCTTTTAATTGTTGACGTTCAAAAGTGCCGCTTAGAGGCCTAGTTGAAATAAATATATTTGACTGTATTTGACTTTGACTTTGGCTTATTAGACCTCAGTTACAACTTGCGGAGGCAGACGCGGAGGTTTTATGTATTGCGGCAATGCCGCGTTTGCAGAGACGGAGGTAATGTTACTCTACAGCCCTATTCCAGACTTTTAGTTTCGAATTACACTTCAAGTTTTCGAGTTCATAGTAAATTTAATAATAGTTGCAGTGCCTCGGGGAACAATAGCTGGTTTGCTTTGTTGCGTCAGACAGTTCGGAATGGATTCCTTCTGTGTATCTTATTGCGTTTTAATGTATTGGTTTCTGTTTCGTAATGTTAAAGTGATTAAAACTTTTCTAATGTTTTTGAAGATGTCCATAAATATGGGTAAATATTTGTATTTAATATAATAAAATCACGACTGTATTCCTCGAAGAAGAGGTTAGGCAGAGGTGTATCTGTTAGTTCACTCACATTTCGCGAATTATGTTTTTAAATCCCTTGTTGGCAGGCAGCAGTGCCTTTAACTGGACACAAATCCAGAGTACGGGCTGCTCCTAGAAAAATAGAGAAAATCCAGATTCTAATATGTAACACTTTGCCTCACCTGGGCATATCACCCGGGTCATGCTCAACAGTAGCAGTAATGTTGTAGGTAATTTCTCAATAAGTAAATGAGATATTACCTACGTTACGTTATCTATATCTATACTAATATTATAAAGCTGAAGAGTGTGTTTGTTTGTTTGAACGCGCTAATTTCAGGAACTACTACTGGTTCGAATTGAAAAATTATTTTTGTGTTGGATAGTTCATTTATCAAGGCAGATTATAGGCTATATAACATCACGCTACGGCCAATAGGGGCGGAGCATAAATGAAAAATGTTGCAGAAACGGGAAAAAAAACTGTTTTTGAGAGCTTCCATTGCATGCGCTGCGTAATCGGTTAAAGTTACGCAACAATCATGTATGTAAGGTAGGATAGGTAGGGTAGATGGGTAGCCAGTTGACGGGAGCATAGCCGCGTGGGACGGCTAGTTCTACAATAAAACTGTTATGAAGTAATAAAACCGATTATGACTTTCTAGAAAATGTACTACCAGAGGTTCACCTTCTGACTACTGTGACAGACAAAACTGCTTAAGAATTCCAGGAAGACAACCTCAAAGGCTTCTTCTCAAATCAAGAATGTAATTTCATGTAATGTCTGTTGTGCCAGTACCGTTTCTATGGCAACATGATTTACAAAATTCAGTGGAAATAATTCGGAAGACGGGGAAATATTTTTTGTGGAACAGCAAGCAACTAAGTTAAATACACAGTTATTTTTGTTAAAAACATTCAAATTTTAGTAATTTGTCCTAACTTAACGTATGACATGAAAACTGATAATATAAGTTGGTAATATATAAATAGATTGATTAAGTTATATAAAAAATTCAAAACTCAACGTCAAATACTTAAATCAGAAATCGGGGGTGAGACTGAGATGCGATTACGAACGTTGGTTTAATCTACTTCTCTTTGTCTGAATAGTCTTCACGTTTTCAAATATCCCATTCATAGTACCCCCAAACTGTCACCCATCCTTTGCACAATACGATTTGAGTGGAAAATTCGGAAAAAAGAGGTTCTATTGCAGAGCCCTTCGCGTCGGAATGCACATAATTCCGCTCCGCCCAATATCACGCGACGTGAACTATTGCGACGTGCTACTATCCGATGGCAGATAGCTAAGGGTGGGAGTGCTATGGGAGATGGCGATTTTTGTGTAACTTAACTACTAGACAAGTAAAATTTAACCGTATAGTTCGGACGGGGTACATTTTGGGGCCCGACAAGCATACCTCCGCTGGCTCAGCCGCGGCTCATTTTGGACACCAGATTTACGTCATACGACATCCCAATTAATAACGTAATTATTGATTAAGATACCTAACGAATCGTCTTTGGGGGCGTTAATTAAAACAGTTGGATAAAAAGCTTATATGTTAGCACCAATATTTTTTTTAGATTAAGTGCGGAAGTTTAATAATTTACCTTTGTTAAATACAAGTGTGTTTATGCGATAATCGCCATTTTGATGACAGAGGTAGTCGAGGTTAAAAATCATAAAAAAACATTTTTGGGACACCCAAACTCCACTGCAGGGGTAGCGGTTTGCTCATCGTTAAATTATTCGACGAATTCATCCATATTTCAAACTAAATATTTAGTGGTAATGAAGTTATTTGTTATCGAAAGTCGAAGTTTCGCGCCAATCGTGTTTGTTTACATTTTTATTTTACAAAAATTTCACCAACCCACATGTAAAAATGATTACAAATATGACAATTATGTCTCTAAACTTAATAAACAACAAGAACACGTTGGGCGTGTGATCTTAACGTAATTAACAAACACCGGTCCAATAATACGTAAAATTCATCACCACTACTTTATTTATGTTCAAAACCTCCAATTCGTCAACGACATTGTTTTTTTATTGTAATAGTGGTGTGCCAAAACGATTTTAGCAATCGATTTTTTTTATACTGTTAACCAATGATATTCAAATAAACAGATATGTTATAAGCGCGCGCATTGTGAAGGCTCGAATAGTAGACAATTGTATACTTTAGTCTTTAGTTTATGTCACGCATGGCGAAGAGCGATACGCTTTGTTGAAAAAAAAACAAAATTAAAAAAATGCCATCGTGTGTATTTAGAAAGTGTACCAATTATAATACCAAATTACATAAAACAGAAGGGATCTCATACCATATGTAAATACGCAATACACCTCAATTTACTAATTTATTTCAATTTCTTTTCCTAATTTTCTGATATTTGGAGGTTACAAAAAGAAAAAAACATTGGTTGTCAGAATAATGTTTGTTTACATTCACACGCAAGTGACAAACACTAGCTGTCTCTTTTTTTCTTGTTTGTTTTATCAAGCCATCCCTTTCGACATTGTAGTGAAATGTCAGATGAATGAAAAGTGTGTATGTGTGCTGCCGCTGCTGCGCGGAACACTTTTTTCAATTGTTTTGTGAGTGTATAACGTATCTGTTTATTTGAATATCATTGCTGTTAACTCAATTAATGAGCGATTATCCCAAATCATTTCTTAAAAATTAGAATAAACCTTATTTAGGCATAAAATACTATAAGTACCTAAAATAAATACTATTAATACTTTTTAAAGTTATCTTAATAGATATTTGGACATTATTTGACTACAGCAAACTAAACAAATTCATCGAACCGTGGATAGTTTCGCGCCGAATTTTCTATCCGATTCAAAATTTAAATTCGGAATGCGCTCGCTATTCAAAAATATTTTTTATAAAAGTAATAATGATTGGGCCTTGTTTGATAGTCTCAGAAGTATACAGAGTGCCTAGTATATTTTTATGTAAGTATGAAATGCATAGTTTCGGGGAACCAATTTTATGATTATTCGTTATATTGTAATGAGTGTCGTGGTGGCTAAAGGCCTCGCCTAGCCTGAGGTCATGGGTTCAAATCCGGGCAAGTACCAATGTGTTTTTTTCAAATTTATTTATGTACTTTCTGAGTATATCTTAGATATCGCTGACAACGGTGAAAGAAAACTTCATGAAGAAACCTGGTCTTATAGTCTCAAATCGCCAACACGCAATTGAGCAAGCATGGTGATCGCAAAACCAAAGTGGACTCAAACTATCGCCCTGGAATATACCTCGCTCGATCCTTACTCGTGCCTTCTCTGTATGAGAAGAGGCCTTTGTCCTGCAGTGGAACAGTTATAAGCTGGTATTATTAACATATATTGAATAATGAGTTGAGTATGGTATGGTTAGGTTTTGATTTCGGTCCAGTTTGTTGAAATTATATGAAAATTGGTTATTCTATAGATACTTTTAATAAATTGTCAAGCACGCGTTATCTGTTGTGATTGGTTGAATAAATTTTCAATAGCCAATCGCAGCAGATAACGCGTGCTTGACTATTTGTCACATTAATTCTGCGAAAATTTAAGGTGAGAAACTCGGCCTTAGAAGTATTATTTTTATTCGTTTTAAGAACATAAGTTTAGTTTCTATTAACATCTGCATTCCTCAAAAACAATAAGTGTCAATAACCTTGTGCGTGTCTTCTTGGCATGGTTATGGTTGTCAACCAACTAAGCTGAAAATCAAAATCCAAGATGCCGCCGACGATAATTTGATTTTCATTATTGGGTAATTTTAATGGTTTCGCTGACATAAGGTGGTTAACTTTTCTTTTTTTTGGGAATCATTGTTCTGGTTTCCGTATATTTAAATAATGAATATGGGCTTAAAATAAAAATCCAAGATGGCGCCGACGAAATATTTTTAACTTTTCGTCATAGGTGTCATTAACGAATACGGGCTTAAAATTGAAATTATAGAAAAATAAAAAACCTGAAATAGCTGCCAACTTGGATTGAGAATTGAAATTCGAATTCGAAATTTTTTAGAATTTTTGATTGACTTTGAAATTGCCGCCATCTTTAATTTGTGAATTAAGAGAATGTGCTAGCCCTTGAACTTATGTATGTACTAATACTTCGCCCGCGACTTCACGTGCTCCGTATTTTATCCTTCAGATGACTTTTTAGTTCACCCCCTTGAAAGGTGAATTTCCAAAAATCCCTCCCCTATATCATAAACAGAAGCCACAGGGCTTCTGTTTATGATATAGGGGAGGGAAGAATTAGAAAGAAGAATTTTATTGTACAGACAATAAAATTCTTTAAAAATCTCACCCCATAAATCGTCTTTTAGGAATAGTTTTGAAAAACTAATAATGAAACCTTTACTATTTACTTAGGTTAGTATTTATGACAAATTTTCAAATTTCCACCTTTTCACTTCCTTAGGGGTTGAATTTCCAAAAAGCAATAAATACTGTGGTATTTATTAAAGATCTACTTACGTTTCATAACACTCCACAATCCATCTTCACATCTTTTGATATCGCATCAATTTGTGTAACTCATTTTTATAATATTCTTTGTATTATTACATCTGGAAAGCATATTTAGTTATCTCTGACTGTTTTAAATAACTAAACTTAAATTATATTCGTAATTTATAATTCTTCTTGTAATATTTTTCTACTGTGACGTTTTATCTGACATGACATATGTCTGTCTATTTTATTTTCTTAAAGCCATAGACATACCATAGGTACCATGGACTATAATACCTAGACCTTTCCTTAAGCTAGTTGTACATTATTGTAAGGTCAGAGCATACTGACCCGCCTTTGTAAAGCCGTTTTTATTCATTTTGGTCTTATTGAGATTTGAATTTGAAATTTAGAAGAAATGGAGATCGAATGAAAAACGGGCTTCAGATTTTTCAGTCTAGGGTCTGGCCTGAACGCCAAGAATCTGTGATACCAATGCAATGTCTTTTTCTATTCTGAAACTCTTAAAACGGTGAATTATCAGCTTATGTGACTATTATTATTTGAAGTGCTCCAATAATATATATATTGTGTGTGATATACTGAGTATCATTTGTCTAAATCCTGCTATCAAGATGTGCCACTCTGGCACAAGGTGCACGTATGTACTGCGACAGACAGGAACGCAGCGGCGCGGCGCGGCGCGGCGCTGGTGCGCTCGCAGCGCGCGAAGGTGCGCTCGCAGCACGAGCTGATGCGCTCACAGCATGCGCTGGAGCGCTCGCAGCATGCGCTGGAACGCTTGCAGCACGCTCTGGTGCGCTCTGAAAACAAGCGCGCCACGGCATCCCACCAGCCGTCCCATCACGCCGTGCCACGTCTTCCTGCCCGTCCTGCCTGTCAAGCTGCCCACGTCGTACGAAGCCGGCTCTTAATTTTAACCTTTTTATTCTAATTTTTCTTCGTATGAAGCCAGACCTTATTTTTATACCCTATATCCCTTTTTAATTTTCATAGCTTTAATTTAATTTTAACCTTTTATTCTTAATTTTATTAACGTGGCTTACGTATAGCTCTCCGGCGCTATACGTAACGTTACAATACATGAATTCTTTTTATCAACCAAGAGCGTCAATCTATATGTGTCCATTTATAAACTGTACAATTTCATACAAACTTTCAACCCTTTTTTTACACCTGTAGGGGTGGAATTTCCAACTTACGAACTATAGAAATTTCATACATACTTTCAACCCACTTTTACCCCTTAGGGGTGAAATTTCCAAAAATCCTTTCATAATGCGCACTTGAGAAACTTCCCTGCCAAATTTCATCTTTGTGCGTCAAGCGGTTTTTATGATGATATTTGTAATGCAGCTTGGTACATAATATGCACCGCCTTCTTAGATTTATTTTGAATTAATTTTCTGAATCACCGCCCTCGAAAATCATGTTAATGACTTCCATTACGATACATTGTATGGTCGCCATCTTGGATTTCAATTACAGCCATGCCATAACAGCTGGCTTCGGATTCGCGTAAGTGTACCAGTTCCTGCCTACGCCTACTTATAATACATAGATATACTCGTATTTATACTGGTCGTTCTGTATAAAACCTTCTGAAAAGATCAAACTAAAACTCTCTTTTAGACTAAAATGTATCCGACAAAAATAAATAATATATTTTGAATATAGACCGCATTCCGATTTTGAATTTTGAATTATTGTTCGTAATAGAAAAATTGGCGCGAAATTAGCCACGGAACCGAAATTTTTCTTAAAATACTGTATTATGATTATGATAACATTATTATGAAATCATTTATGTATAGTTATTACTTACTATAAGTTGTTATTGTATTTTATTCCTATACACGGGTTTATTCTAATTTTAAAACAATACAGTTTTTAAAATGTCAAATTTATTTAAATGAACCGAGTCAATCGAAATAATTTAAAATAATCGTTTGATACACATAATCGATTAGGCTGAATGCAATTTTATCGATTATGAGACAGGTGAATGGACAGCATAAAAAAAAACAACAGCAAAGAAATATCATAATGCAAGGTTGCATCAACATTTTAAGCAAAACTTTGCCAGATTTTGGCTTGTTTTTTTATGAACTGTTGTATGAAAACTTAGGTACATAAGGACGCAAATAAAATGAGTATATCTTTATTTTGTCCTTTTGCATCATTTCAGCAAGCTATAAGGTTGTTTATGCATATATTTTGAGCAAATCTAAATTGTCTACTGTTTGGAAAGGTGTAGTAATTCTTAATTTGTACACATTTTGCGATAGGCTTACACGGTTTAACCGACCTAAACATGTAAATAAAGATATTTTTTACAAATTTTCTGTGTAAAATAGCTGCGTAAACTTATTTTTCTGAAAAATTCAAATGTTGAAAGTTCATGTAAATTCCTGAATTTCATGGCGTAATTTGCAACAACCTGTCGAGTCAGAGTCATGTGTCAAAATCTTGTCGAGCAGAGTGGTTAAACATTTTAAAAGCCCACAGTAGACACGCCTCGATAGACAATTTATCGAACAAGTAATTATGACGCGGTATCTTGATTCTTGCGAAAACACCTCCATTCAAACAGTAAAACGCCCATAGAACCTGAACCATCAAACATAGCTAAGAACACTTTCGATAAGAACACCATTAAAACAAAAAAAAAAAACTAAATCAAAATCGGTTTATCCGTTTCTGGGCCACTGTAACGGCTAGGTCTGCGCAGGGTAGCCAGAACAAGCCGCTAACTGATAGGTAGGTAGTTGGAAGTTGTAAAGAAAACAGCTGGACAAGTTAATACATATAATGTAGATCCTACAGCTAGTTCATAGGTATAAAAACGTCACAAAGTTCTGCACGGATAACCACACGCGGTTAAAAGATAATTAGGATACCGTCCTTTGGCAGCACGTGGCAGACGCGGGGACCTGTCAGCACAGGCTCAGCGATAGGTCGCAGGAACTGAAGCAGCTAGGGGTGCGCAGGGTAGGCTGCGCAGGCACCGGCTCGCGTGACGGTAGGCCGCAGGTAGGCAGAGCAAGACCCGGGCAGCGTGCGTAGGCAGCGCACCGGCACAGCAGTAGGCCGGACGGTAACGGCTAGGGGTGCACAGGGTAGACTGTGCAGGCCGTTACGTCCTTGAGTACGAGTAGTCGCACGGCGGTAAGCTGCAGGTAAGCTGGGCAAGATCCTGGCAGCGTGCGTAGGCAGCGTGCAGGTAGATAGCAGCGTGCAGCAGTAGGCAAAGGGACAAGCCCTTAGCCCGTACGAAGAGCCCTGAAAGCACCATAGGATGCGCATGTTAGATGCGGTGAAATTAGCAGAAAGCCGCATGCGATGTACCAGCTTCAATTTCCATCAAACAAAATCGGTTCATCCGTTTAGGAGCTATGATGCCACAGACAGATACACAAACACACAGGTACAAACGTCAAACTTATAATATCTTTCTCCGTTCGGAGTTAAAACTAAAGTTTGGGACGGGTGATCTGAGTTGCTCATTGCTAGAATTACTTGGACTACCTATAGTTAGTTACTAGGTGGTAACGTGCAGGTAGGTGAGGGGCTGCTCGTCAGGGATTTTGCTGTTTAAGCCGAGCCTAGCGGCCAACAAGTAGGTTGCGATGTCGCTTGGTAACAGCAACTGAGGCGGGCCGCGATGTCTTATGGAGCAACCCAGATCCCATACAAAGTCGCGGCTGAGGCTTGGATGCCGCGGCGGGAGAGGGGTACTGGTATTGTGATGCACCGCTCACCATACCTTCCGCGGCCTGGACGGCGTCGCCACCGTCTAACGGCGGATGTGGTGGGGCCGCAGGGGAGAAGGAGTGTCGGTATTGCGTTAGCCGCTCTCCCTATCACCTGCGGCCGAATAATGGTAGGTGACCCGACACAGGGAGACCAAGGATGCCATACACGGGGTCGTCTGGCGCTCATGTGCTGATTTTGTCCCTGGGGTGGTCACGGCGTACAGTGTGTTCAGGTGCGCCGGTGATGGGGGGTACTCCCTCGAGGAGGGTCCGGTGACGGACAGCCGCGGTGGGTTCGCGATGAGTGCTAACGCATGCCCGTGTTCCCGCCTTAAGCGGCACAGGAGGACACCGTGGAGTTTTAGTGGGTTAGAGTCCCACATAACTGCACTATCTCCCTGTGGTAGTGCAATATGCATGAGCATATCTCCACGCAAAAAAAGGCCTTTTGTCATCTTTTAATACCTACAGCAATCCCTGCTGAACTATCTGTAAAGCAAAATCTTTATAGAAGCAAATCATTGCTAAATAAGGCTTTACAATTACATATACAAACTAAAAAAGTCATCCCTAAAATCAAAACAAACCCAGTGTATCCCCTGCTTAACACCAGAACAAGACTGTTATTTTCAGTGCGATGCCCTAAGGGAGATTGACCCGTGAATGACCGAACATTTACTTAGATATATGCACCTCCACACTACTCGATGGCACCATGAAGACGAAATGAAACGTAAGTGCTAGTAACTTATGAATTAATTTGACAGGCGCTTGTAAGTTTCAAAGGTTATCCTCGTATGGAGTTGTGGAAATTGTGTAATTGGATTTTTGTTGGAGTTAGTTCTGAGTCAGATGAGTTAAGTGTTAGTTTTCCCATGCAAGATGACTGTCTCGACGCTGACTGTTTTCTTTGGTCTAGTCTTTTTATTTTTTACTCGACTGCCGAAGGAGGTTAATTTGTTTATCAGTGTATGTATGTTTGTCCCTATGTGGAGTTATAGACACCAAACGCGTTGGCCGATTTTAATGATTCTAATGTCCGGCTACATTAAAATTGAAAAACAAAAAATTGGCGGATTTTGGGCACCTTATTGTGGGGGACCATTTTTTTTTCTTGTAATCCCATTGTGTGGGGTATCAAAATAAAGGGTTTTAAGAGGTGATTTCAAAAAGATAAAATGCTAACGGATGCCTCACGGTTTCAACCGTGGAGTGCCCGTTCCCGTGGGAATACAGGGATAAAAAGTAGCCTGTATCACCCGGGGATATAGTCGACTTTTTTTAATTTTTGAAATAGGTCCAGTAGTTTTCAATTTTATTCATTACATACAAAAATCCAATTTTTTTCTTTATAATATTATTATTTATATAATAATAGTATATTATAGTATAGATATAGAAGTATAGACTTATATGCTCAAATGTACCTTATTCACCTTTCCTTACATTATTCTTTTTTTTCGTAAAAAAAATGCAGTGCAGTCGGAGGATACATATTCGCGAGCTGGCTGACCAAAACCAGATGTCCATAGCATGATTTCCTTCTTGTTAACGTCTTTTTAGTTCGTTTCTTAATAAGTCGGGTTTTTAATTTTTTTATTAACTTTTTTTTTGTGTGAGAATGTGGTCACCTCTGGTGTCAAAGTTAATTAAGCCACCTCTTAACCCCACAGACCTCTGGCTTGGCTATTTTGGATCAAAATCAAATCATTAATTTGCGAAGTATGGGTACCTAGTGCTGGTGACATTTTTTTAAAAGTTCTTTAGACCAATTAAAAAGTATCCAATGCAAAAGCTTAATATTCTGTTAAGGACGCTATTACATTTTTCTACAAATAACAGTACTTTTGAGGTACCATTTTAATGTATAAGCAATCACCGATGTGAAGATATCATAGTCTTAATTTAAAGATAATATATTCAGCTCCAGATAAGCATCAGAAAAATTGTATGACATCATACAAAATTTTCGCACAAATACGTTTTGCCCATCACAATAATCGCAAAAAATTGAAAAAGTGTAGGGTCCGAATAGGTTCCAGTTTAGGTAAATTTATATATATTCTAGACTATATATATATTATATATAGTCCTTTACAGGTGCAGCTAATTATTTTTCACCTAAATAATTATATTTTTTAATTATTAGCTAAAATAAAATCACTTGCCGACGTCTTCATACATTTTGTACCCGCCGCCCATCATTCCGCGCTCAGAAGCGCTCGTGGAAGGACGGGCGTATCGCTTTCTCGCAGGAAATAAATACGATAAAAGTAATAGAAAGATTGTAGTGTGCATGCGTGTGAGTACCGTCCTCGTCGTGATCGAAAGGAGTTGATATTTTATCGGACGTATGCCGTATTTTTGAGTTTCCTATTATTATTAGAATGTGATTTAGAAATTATTTTGGGTAAGATCGGGTTTTGAATAGTTGGGTGTTAAGCAGTTGTTGACAAGGTTGAGAAATGGATGGGTGGGTTTAAACAGCTCTGACTAAGGTTAGGATTTGGATGGGTAAGGTTAAGCTGCCGACGGGGAAGTTTAGAAGTGGATGGGTGGGAGGAGATTTATGATTTTAACCGGTTTGTATGTATGTATGTATGACAAATACGGGTCCAAAACCAAAATACAAAATGGCGCCGACGAAAATTTGGCCGCTTTTCGACATGGGTGTCATTTTCTTGGTTTTTGGGGTCGCTTATATCGAATATGGGGTCAAAACCAAAATACAAGATGGCGCCGACTAAAATTTGACATGTTTTCGTCACGGGTGTCATTGTCATGGTTTCTGGGGTCGCTTATATCGAATATGGGGTCAAAACCAAAATACAAGATGGTGCCGACAAAAATTAGACATCTTTTCGTCATGGATGTCATTTTCATGGTTTTTGGGTAGTATGTCATTAGCATGACTTACAAGTTGTAGGTCGTGGGTTCGAGCCCAGGCAGGCGCTTTACTTTGCCTAAATTATTTCTTCACCACTGCTCTCAAAACAGTGAAGGAAAACATCGTGAGGAAACCGGCATGTCCTATAACCAAATATTCGAAGATATGTGCATCCACCAACCCGCACTGGGCCCGCGTTGTTGGTTACAGCCCATTCCCTCTCACAGAGAGGAGGCCTGTGTCTCAGCAGTGGGAACATTAATAGTGACTGATGATGTGATAGTAATATTTAATATATTCCATATAATGAAAAATGCTCAAGTCATTTTTTAATCCTTGTGACCGGCAATTAATTCGTTTTAGGTATCTACTTATTTCACGTAGCGTTGTTTTTAGGGTTTCGTAGCCAAATGGCAAAATACGAAACCCTTATAGATTCATCATGTCTGTCTGTCTGTCTGTCCGTCCGTATGTCACAGCCACATTTTTCCGAAACCATAAGAACTATGCTGTTGAAACTTGGTAAGTAGATGTATTCTGTGAACCGCAATAAGATTTTTACACAAAAATAGAAAAAAAACAATAAATTATGGGGGTTCCCATACTTGAAACTGAAACTATTTTTTTTTATTTTTTTTTTTGATATTGTGGTTTCTAATATATTTTTTTTCTAAACGGAATAGTTTGCGCGAGAGACACTTCCAAAGTGGTAAAATGTGTGTACCCCCCCCCTCTGTAACTTCTAAAATAAGAGAATGATAAAACTAAAAAAAAATATTATGTAAACTTCTAACGAAAATTGGTTTGAACGACTTTTAATACGTCATAAATCGTTAACAGCAATTTACCAAGTACGGAACCCTTCGTGCGCGAGACCGACTCGCACTTAGCCGGTTTTTTTAAATACCTACTTACTACAACAAAGTGAAAAATAAAATTCTTTTCGGAAGTCGGTGTCGGTAGCTATTGTTTTTCGTCACAGGAAAGCTATTATTTTTCTCTTTTAAATTTTTGTAGGTACCCCATATTGGGTATACTAAATACATCTGTTTACCCCCTAAAACCGTACAAGCGTGATGATTTATTATGGTATGGTTAAAACAACACATAAACATACGATCACAGTAATCGCAGGTCATTTGCTGTTTGTTATTAAAGAGTTCCATTGTCTATCTCCGAAGATCTTTAACAGATCCTAATATATTATACAATAAAACCTTCCCTGAAAATACCACCACATACATTTATCGATGAAAACCCGTTATGTATCGGATAAGTAGTTTGGCCGAATAGATAGAGCATCTCCTTTTTTTGAAGTCGGTTGAAAATAATAACCTACTTTTTACGACGACGGTTTGTAACAGTTATCAAATACATTTTCAAAGTGTCAACTAACCTTTCTGAATCAACTTAATAAAAACAATAAAATTCAAAAATAATATCAAGGACCAAGATTGTTTCCGTGATGTATAAAATCGAGCGCTCAGTAGTTTCAATGTGTGCGTACGCGTAATGTTGCTGTGTGCGACTAGATACCTAAATTTGAGTTCGTCGAAAATGTAACAGCGTCCTTAATGTTTATTTCAATGACAAATTAATGAGAGTTTGTTCGTTCTGTGTCTGAGCGAATCCGGCTCGAAGGACCAAAATGTAAGGGAAGTACCTGATAGGATTCGCTACACAACGGAATGTGGCTTGCCCGAATACGGCGTTGCCCGAAAACCCATCTTCCCAAAGACAGTGGGATGAGCCGCTCTGCAGATTGGTACGGAATAAACTCATAAATACGTCCACCAATACTGCTGAGCGTGCTCGCTTACTGGCTGTGGGTGAATGGGAGTCGGGCCTCTGGCTACAAGCTTTACCGTCACCCAACTTAGGTACAATGTTGAGTGACACTACTTTCCGGATCGCTACATGTCTGCGCCTAGACTCTACAGCGGAGCTCCACATCGTTGCAATGTGGTGCAGCAGTCGACCGCCTCGGACACCATAGCCTATCCTGCAGTAGGAGCGCTGGTCGGATAGCATGGCACGCCAGCATTAATGACATCATACGTCGAGCTCTTGTTACCGCCGGGGTGCCAGCTGTTTTAGAACCCAATGGCTTAGCACGCGACGATGGGAAGAGACCGGACGGGATGACCATAATGCCTTGGACGTTGGGTAGGCCTTTGGTGTGGGATGCAACATGTGTCGATAACCTTGCGCCATCCCATCTTCTTAGCAAAGCGGGCTGTACTGGGGCGGCTGCTGCTGGTGCAGAAAACCTCAAACGGCGCAAATATAACAACTTTATTGGCAATTATATGTTTGAGCCGTTTGGGGTTGAGACATTAGGTCCATGGGGTCCGAGTGCTCACCGAGTTTTTCGAGAAATAAGTAAACGGTTAGTCGACTGTTCACGTGACCAGAGGGCTGGCCTTTTCTTCAGCCAGAGGATCAGCATTGCCATTCAACGTGGCAATGCTGCCAGCGTTCTGGGCACGTTTCCCATTGACATCGATGTGGACGAATTTTTTGATGCGCAATGAGCCCTTTTCCTTCTCCCCTTTGTATGTAATTTTGTTTTGTTATTAGTCATAAGATTAGAAATATTCAGTTGTATATATTATTTATCAATAAAGAAATTAATTGAATAATTGAGATGAGTAATTTTCAAAAAAATAATAATTATGTTGGTAATGTAAAAATGATGCAATTGTTAATTAATATATAATTTAATCAAGTAATATTTTATTGTTATATTTCTGCACGCCTGCAAACTGCGTTCTGATTGGTAGTTTCTCAGCGGTCTCGCAATTAGTTTCATTGGTAAAATCGACTCTAAATTATGTTCCAAAAACAGCGGAAAGTGATTATTTTGAAAATTGTATTATGGTATGATGAATATTTATTTCTTTTGTTTTTATCAAAATCATAGGATTGCTCTAACTCTCAGAGCCAGAGGTTACAGACATCCTCAATTCACGTTTATCTCTTCCTCCTGACCGCTTACACCCATTAACTACATTAGCAGCTTCGTTTAAAAGATCAAGATTTATTAGTCGGTCAACCATTTTCCTCCATTTTCTTATTTCCTCATAGTCTAAGATTCCATGTTAAAATCTGCAGGTATTATTGTTTTTCGTAAAACATTTTTTTAATGATAGTAGAGTAGATTGCTGCAGGGTATGGTGCTGATGTTGCATACGTACCAGCAAAAGCGTCCTAGTGCTGGCCAATGTTCAAAATAATAAATGATTGCGGCTTGATATTGCCAGGCAACCTACTGTTATCTATTCTTCTATCAATCATCATCATCTGCCTAGCCTTTTCCCAATTATGTTGGGGTCGGCTTCCAGTCTTACCGGATTCAGCTGAGTACCTGTGTTTTACATGCAGCGACTGCCTATCTGACGTCCACAACCCAGTAAAGGGTAACACGATACCCCTTGGTACGACTGGTTTCAATCCCAGGCTTCTAACTACCCGTAACGACTGTCAAAGATCTTTAATTGTCAGCCGGGACCAAAGGCTTAGCGTGCTTTACGAGGCACGGAGGAAACTCGGTATGTTGAAATGGTCACCCATCCAAGGACCGACCGGCGTTAAACTAAGCGTTGCTTAACCTTGAAGATCGACACGTGCGGCTGTTATTATTTAGCCACGAGCTCCTCATCTATTCTTCTATCATATCTTTAATAAAATTAATGTTATTCAAAAATGGATTGACTGCACATTTTTGCGGAGGGATCTCGTACTAACAGAAACGCATTTCCCCCAAGTTAATGTTTACGGCTTTAGCAGTAAAATAAATATAATTCACATTTATGCTGTATTTTTAGGGTTCCGTAGCCAAATGGCAAAAAACGGAACCCTTATAGATTCGTCATGTCTGTCTGTCTGTCTGTCTGTCCGTCCGTATGTCACAGCCACTTTTTTCCGAAACTATAAGAACTATGCTGTTGAAACTTGGTAAGTAGATGTATTCTGTGAACCGCATTAAGATTATCACACAAAAATAAAAATAAAACAATAAATTTTGGGGGTTCCCATACTTAAAACTAATACCAAAAATATTTTTTTTCATCAAACCCATACGTGTGGGGTATCTATGGATAGGTCTTCAAAAATGATATAGAGGTTTCTAATATCATTTTTTTCTAAACTGAATAGTTTGCGCGAGAGACTCTTCCAAAGTGGTAAAATGTGTGTCCCCCCCCCTGTAACTTCTAAAATAAGAGAATGATAAAACTGAAAAAAATATATGATGTACATTACTATGTAAACTTCCAGCGAAAATTGGTTTGAACGAGATCTAGTCAGTAGTTTTTTTTTAATACGTCATATATTGTGAACCGCAATTTACCAAGTACGGAACCCTTCGTGCGCGAGTCCGACTCGCACTTGGCCGGTTTTTATTTGTAGTATCTCAATTATACCACTATGTGGAGCGCCTTTGATCTTCCATTGTGAATTGAAGCTGGCCAGATGTGCTGATTTTATGATTCAACCGTAAAAATATATGGCGTTACGGAGACGGAAATCAATGTGCTATTGCATATTGTAACGTAAGATGATAAAAGCAAGACAATCGAATGTAATTTCTCTGCAGAAACTCGTATGGATACTATTAAAGTTACTCTGTATCAGTTATGAATCCGCTTACCACGAATGCGAACTAATTTAAAGGAGATAATCGTCTTTATTTCTCAGCTATAAGATTTATCTTGATTTGAGAGATAGAGATACATACGCAAGCTATTCGATACCTGATTGTTAGTAACTGAGAACTTGATCCGAGATGGAAAACATCCCTCGAGTCAAACTGACAAGCACAGACTACATAGAACTAGGAAGCAACCTAAAACTACATTTCTTTTCACGTTGATTTTTATTATTTAACGATAAAAAGTGACCTTTATAAGCGGATAAAAAAAGATTATTCTGCTGTAGCTTGTTATATACTCAAGAGTATTTGAAGTTGGAATTATTATTTTGTCGTCACGTAAACATTAAAAACGTTTCAATAAATGCATTTTGACGATACTAACGTCCATATTATAAATGGAATTTAAGCACAAAATGTAATATCACAACACTACTTTTAACTAAGATTTCGCGAATTTATTAGAATTTACAAAAACAATCCACCATTTAAAATGAAAAATTGCCTGCAATTATTTGGTTAATTTTAAAAACAATAGACATTGCAATACACCGGGCCCAAAAAAACTAGCTCCATTGTGTATTTGTTAAACTTTACTTTAGCTTAAAGACCTGTCAAACTTTGGCATTAAGGTAGACCTAAACACGTTCTTAACTCCAAACATCAATTCAGAAACCAGCGCGTTATTTATAAACCTTAATAATTCTGCTCTACTGCTGAAAACCCACAGATCATAAATGGTTGAGTTTTTAGTCATAAATACCAATCAAAACTTTATTCTTTTCGTCGAAAGTTAAACCCAAGTCATTAAAACAACATCTTTTCATTACATCAGCCAAAACATTTACCATGAAAATAAAATATTATTCTCAAACATAAACAGCAGAACATTAGCTCTTCCCAGAAATGACTGAATAACGTCTAAACGGGAAAGTATCCACGCGTTTTATAGGAAAAATGGTGCAATTAACACGAGCTAATGGAGCGAGCGGTAATAGTTTCTGCTTGCAAACAAACGGAAAGTCGTGAAGGTAAAAAGATGTTTTCATCTACATCGTATTTTAAAAGGGAACATACGAGTTTTATATCTTATTTGTTTGTTTTTTTTAATTAGTAGACGTTGTGACTACATGTCATTTATCTCTATATTTTAATATTTTAAAACTACGCATGGCCAGCCAGATGTGTTGAACTCATTGAGACGCGGACCTTCGGGTTTGACAGGCTATGTCATAAACTATGGACCACGAACCCAACCTTTTCAAGATGCTCATAAATTGCCTTTCAAAGTAAAAAGCTGTCAAGACAAAAGTAATATTTTAAAGAGTTTTGGAATATCTGATTTCTAACACGAACCAGACCCAAAACAATTAAGCGATGCACAAAAAACTGAACTGAAAAGGAGATTGGTAGAGGGGCGTCGGGCTTGTAGAGGCGTGAGGGGGACACTTAATTTTAGGCGGGCAGAGCGGACGGATTGATTTTGGGAGAGTTCGAAAGAAGTCCGTACTGGTCGAAGACTGGGCTCGGAACGGAATAGGAAAAGTCGCGTCGTTGTAACGTATCGTGTTAACGAGTTTAATTATTAAGTTAATTATAATTTAGTCTATTCGCGTTAATATGGTGTGAGTGAGTGTCAGTATGAATGGGGTAAGTTTTAATCTTTGTATTACATAGGTAGGGATATTTGACTAATGTACTATTTATTCTAGCGTGGCGAACCCTTGTATTTACCTCCTAAATCCACCCAGGCAGATATTTGTGGCTAATATTTGGTTTAGGGAAGCAGCGAAGCCTTTCGTCACACGGTACATGCCCTAATTCACCATTTATACACTAAACAATTACCCATTTGATTAAGGACCTTTATTGAGAGTTAACTGACATTACATACACGGAAGGCGGAACCGCTAATACTCATTTCTGTATAAAATGGGCTGAATATGGCCGCTCTTAATTGAGCACGTAGGAGAACCAAATGTTAGTTGTTAAAATATACTGTTTCCTTAGAAGGTCTAGCTCAGAACACTTCGCGAAATACTTGCTGTCGCTCATATTCCAGGGAGGGGGGTAGGTTTCAGCCGGTAGGCATCACAAAGAACCCCAAATTACATCGTCTAATGACGCTTAGGGAACGTGTCTCGTTGTGGTTTTAACGAGACACGTTCCCAAGCCGTTTTGTAGGCAATTACTAAATCATCACTATTTAGCGAGACACGATATTGGATGGCTGCCGTCCCTGACGGCCCCAAAATCCACGCAATGGGCAGTTTAAGGAGATGAGAAGCGACGAATGAATCCGCTCCGACGTACGGCAAGTATCTTTCGCATTGAGTTTTGCTAAAGACTGAGTCTGCGGTACGCTTGCGTTAATTTTGTATTGTCTTAGTAAAGGGTGAATAGGCCGAGAGAGTGCTACTTATTATAGCCCGCGTCCAGTGTAACTGGTAGCATGTCTCGCTCAAATGGCAGAGGCAAATAGGCACAAAACTGACCACTGTCTTAGGACTGGGCAAGGCATGCTAGAGCTTAGGGAGCCTGTACTCTTGGAGCCGCCGCAGATTCTCACTAGAAAATGCAGTCTAGGCCGAGTAGTACACGTTACGACGGACCTGCTGCTGAAAAGCGGTCTCACGTCACTCGGGTGGGAATCTTGACTATTGCAACTTAACTAATTAACGTAATTCAATTAAACGTATTTATGAATGAAAGCGTAGCGATCCTACCAACTTCCTTTCGTTAGGTAAATAATGCACTTTGCAATCCCTTTGTCTAATTAACTCCATACTTCACTATTGTTTGACTTCTTTAGCCCTTAAGGCTATCAGACAGAAATGTGTGCTGGAAGTTTGTTTCATCATTTCTTCTTACCAGCTATTACACTACGAAATGATGGCGGGATGGGCGCTTTTGGGGCTGTCTGTAGGTGAGTTGATATTATCAACTCCAGTTACTTCCTGAGTTAAACTTTCTGCTAATTTAGATATTTGTAGTAATTCAAGAATGTAAATTCATTATCCGCGACCATTATTCGGTCTTTGATTTAAATACTCTATACATTAGTGTATAGAGTTTCTCACACAGGCGTTAGTTAATTATAACAAATTAGTTTATATCCCCTTAGTCATATTTTATCCTTCTAAACCACTTCCAAGTTATAATTTTATAACTGTGAATTCCAAAACAAAACAAAACATAATTTGGAATTCACTTGTCGGAAGAGAATTGACCAAGTTAGGTGACGAGATTCATTGTGCAGCGCGGCATGGAGGGGTGCTTCACCCCTTTTATAAAAGGGCCGACATTAACACTAAATCCAGAAAATTTTAGGAAAAACTAAATTTTTATCAGCCTTGGGTAATTTAGGAACAGTCACAACGTGCTTTGGAACAATGTCGGTTGTAGGTACTCATATACATCGTTTTTATAAAAAGTTATAAAAAAACGTTTTTGCAAAAAAAATATAACTGACTTTCAAATAAGAAACACTACAAAGTGGAAAATAACTTCATTTCAGAAGTCGGTGTTTTTGTTTTTTCTCACTTTGTAGTGTTATTATTTGGACTCCGGTTGTATTCTATTTAAGTTTTTATTTTTATTTTTTTAGTTGTGGTGCATATCTATGATGCACACAGTTATGCCAGAATAGATAACCCGAATAACATGAAACTTGAACACAACCGGTGCAAGTTGATTGTACCAGGGTGAACTGTATACATCTTCGTGCCCCTTTAGAGCGTACCGGCATGATGTTATGTTATGAAATGGTTTAAACAATAAACAGACATGCGATTGAAGCAATCCCGAGAGATTTGCCATCATTTAATGAAGAGTTCTGTTGTATATTTCCGAAGTCCTTCATCAGATCTTGATGAAATTTAAATGGGACGAACGAAAAAAGAATCATTACTAAGATAATTTTGCAAGAGTCGTATAATAAATAACGAGTACAGTTCTCTCAAATAAATCCATACTTTTGAACACAATAACGCCCAGACTTTTAATCAAAAGGTCAGACTCAGACGTATTCTATTTATACCCAACTATCCAGGGACTAAGGTTTCCAATCACGAGTCACCGAAGCCTCATAAATGGAGGTCCCTATTGTTGTCAATGTAACACTAATAATGTTCGTAATATGGTCCTAACTTGCTTTTGTTGTACTGCTAGGTGATTAGGAGTATGACTGGCTCGTAATGATTTGATTCGGGCCCTCAGATTGTGGGTAGTTACAATATTATATTAGTAATTCCAGCCCGTTATTGTCCAATGGGGCAAAGGCTAAATACAGATAAGGTCCGAGCATTAATCAGCTCGCTTCAAGGCGGGTTGACAATTGCAGACTTATATTACCTAACTACTAGCTTCTGCCAGCGGCTTCGCCCCTGACTCTAATCTATCTATGTGTTAAACTTCATCCTGATCCGTTCAGCAGTTCCGGCGTGAAGAAATAACAAACATATACACTCTCAAAAACTTTTGCCTCTATAATATTAGTGTGAAGTATGGTGACAAGTCCAGGGTTCTTCACGATGTTATCTTTCACCGTTGCCAGCAATGGCTAAGATAAACATAGAAATAATGCTTTCTATTATTAATTAAAAACGCTACTAATGTATAATAAATTATAATTTCGAAGACAGCTGATGAAATTTTCTATAAAACGTTTTTTATTTCGAAACTGTGACTTGTATAGTTTAGGGGAAAATGCAATTTTAAAAGTGTGGTACTGTTTTGAAGGCCAATAAACCATGTGCCCGATCAGATTTCCCATCGGAAAAAAAATATATGAACCTTCCTACAAACTCTCGTCTCGTATTTAACCCTTTGAACCTTTTCAGTGTTTTCGTGAATGAATGAACTGTATTTGCGTATTAAGTTCCTACAACCTAAATAAATTGGCTAGAGCCACTGTTACTCGCTGGCCTTAAAAAAAATAAGCAAGCAAATAATGATTTCTCTAAGTAAGATTCAAATGAAAATGATTCAATTTCTAGCATACCTACCACTAACGCAGTCAGCTAAGTAAGAAACATAATTAGACTCAGCCAAGTCTTTAATGAATAAAATAATACTAAACTAATTCTGATTATTCTAACTAGAAAATCGTCGTTTTAAACCATTCCGACTAGTAGAATGTATAATATTTTAAAATTGTTAAGTTAGAATTTAAATTAGTGCTAGACTAATGTTGAAGTCAATACTATGAAGGTAATTTGACAAATATACATAATTTTGTTGTTTTTATAAGGTAGTATGCCTCTAAAATGTCTTGAAGTGTTACAAAATGTGAGCTTATTTAAGTACTACTAACACTATAGTTAAATGTTTCATCATCATCATCATTTCAGCCGAAAGATGTCCACTGCTGGACGTAGGCCTCCCCCAGGCGTCGCTACATTGACTGATCCCATGCGTCTCGCATCCAGCGACTTCCCGCTACCTTAACCAGGTCATCGGCAACACCTAATGGCAGGTCTTCCAACGTATTGTCTTCCGGTTCGCGGTCGCCATTCCAGAACTTTTCGGCCCCATAGCCATCCGTTCTGCGAGCAATGTGCCCTGCCCAATGCCACTAAAGTTTGGCAATTCTTAGGGCTATGTCGGTAACTTTGGATCTCCTGCGGATATCCTCATTTCTGACGTGATCACGCAAGAAAACTCCGAGTATAGCCTAGTTAAATAATTAGTTTAAACCAAATGTATGTATATTATGTAGGTTGTTTTTGTGGAACACAAACCGTTTTCTTTCTTTCGTCTTACAGTTATTATCTATTACGTACATAGCACATGTATATCGTTTTTACAAGCTTTAATTTAACTAGCAATGTATTTATGTATGTATGTAAGTAAGTGTTTTCGGGTCAAATCTTGCAACTGAATTTTAAAGCAGTTATCCTCCAACGATTACGATAAAATTTTGCATACACGTTTAGTTTGGATGACAATATATGGTTAGCTAAGTGATGTTATTCTAAATCCAATAAGGCGGACGGCCCAAGATGACGGACTAATTATATTTTGTGCACTGGATTGATACGGATATCAAATGAAAGGGTTTTCTGAGAAAAATACGATAAAAGCTAGTTTTTTTTTTGTTTTACAGTGAGGCTGAAGGCTTAGGCAGTGATGCACCTAAGGTACACCCACACTCTGTCAGTTATGTTTGAGTTCGGTGTAATTGGGGGCGGGGCTATTGCCATCATCCGGGCACCAGTCCAGACTTCGGGCTGCTTCTGAAATATTCCAGATGGTTCGATCGAAAGCATAAAATCATCTTCTTTTGAAGTAGTAAGGCAAAGTTACAATTAAATCAATCACCATCATGTAGATCCTATGTGATTTTAGGTAACAGACAAAAAACAAGTCCTAATTAATCTAATGACTTTTAATTTTATGAGATGTTTTGATTAATGATCACTTGACCTTTAAGAGCGAAAAATAACGCCTACAAAACCAGATATATGTCTTCTAATACAAACACACCTACGTGTCGTCTAGTGACATTTATAAGAATGTGAACTAGTAACTACTAGAATATTAAATCTAATTTACCACCCGTAACTACCATAATGAGAAAATTACTTACTAATTGATGAATGGGCGGTTCGCTACGCCGTAGCAGGCGTAGAGCGATGATCCCGTAGCAGCGTAGCCGCGTAGGCGTGAGGCCTACGAAATTTACGATTCGATGAGTTTCCCAGTAACTGTGCGTAGGCAGAAATTAATATGGACGTAGTATAACTTGATATTTTGTTTTGTTTGTCGTATAAATACAAATCGATAATTTCTTCTAAGAAATGTGATGTGACAGATGTGATACGTCAACACAATTATCGATAAATGTTAGTGTTTTGACAATAATGTATTGTTACCGTAAGGTGTAGCGAGGGATGATCGCCCACAAGGATATATAACGACTGAGTAAAGTACGTGGGAAACGACGGTTGTGGGCAATACAAGATGTCTCTATGACATTTTCTATAGAGCTTTGTTTAAGGAGATGCTAGCACTTGAAAAAAATAGTCAAATTATATCTAAACTTATTTTATTAAGAGGTATAATACCTATATGTCTGTATCTATAAGTGTAAGGCATCACATCATCAGCCTATTAATGTTCCCACTGTTGGGATACAGACCTTCTCTTTGTGAGAGGGAATGGGCCGTAATCCACCATGCGGGCCAGTGCGGGTTGGTGAATGTCACATGTCTTCGAATTTTTGGTTTTTGAACATGCCGGTTTCCTCACGATGTTTTCCTTCACCGTTTTGAGAGCAGTCGTGATGAAATAATTTACACAAAGTAAAGCGCCTACCTGGGCTCGAACTCACGCCATACAACTTTTAAGTCGCGGCCGATACCACTGAGCCACCACTACTCTGCTCAAATGTAAGGCATTGTCTGCCAGTATTGGTCCGATTATGATACCAAATGATTTTTTTGAAAAAGTGTTGAATACCTCTGCACGATTTTTCTTTTTCTAGTATAGACATTTTATCAATATTTTTGTTACAAAAAACACAAAAAAAAACGTAAGACAACAATTTCCTCTTACCGTAGGCGTTAACTTATTACCATAGTAAGTGAGGCAACCTAATTAAAAACCACGACACGGCCTCAAGGCCTAGTTCGGTGCTAATTACATCATTTATCATTGTCTCGCTCACTCATCACAAGTTAGAGTGCACAAACACTACTCCGGAAAATTAGGATGTTATTGTAAGTGTCGCTAGTGTTAGTACTGCCATTTAGGAAGTGAAAAGGTAAACATATTAAAATAAGTACCTGGGCAACCGAGCTCTGTTCGGGTGAAAATAAGGAAAACGACGTTTTGTAAAAATGAAACCTAGCTAGACCGATTTATCGCCCCCGAATCCCCCTGCATACTAAATTTCATGAAAATTGTTGGAGCCGTTTCCGATTCTGATTACATATATGCAAGAATTGCTCATTTAATGGTTTAAGATAAGATAGATAGATTAATCCTAGTGGCAGATCTTTAATAGTCGATAGGAGTTTCTTATTCGTTCTTCACCATAACAAGCTACTTTTCCGAATGGACGGTAGAATCAATTATTAATACTTCTAAATTTAAATTTGTGGCGTTCAAAAGTGCCGCTTAATCACCTAATTGAAATAAAGAAGTTTTTATTTTGATACAGATAGTCAGAAACTAGGCAATGTAACACCAGACTTGAAAAGGGATCTGGTGTAATCCAGTTACAGGTTTGTGGAGATCAGATAGGCAGTCACTTCATGTAAAATACTGACATTCCAGTCAGAGAACCCGTCCCCATCATAATTTGCAAATAGCTAGGCAGATTGATTGGGTCGTTGTAGACCGAGGAGAAGATTTTGGGATGCCTTGGATGGCTTCCTTGAGAATTGGAATGAAGAAGAGCAAGAAATGTAAGGAATACGAAGAAATTTTGACCAGAACTGAGTCTGATAAATAATGCAAGCTGTTATGATGGCTCAGAGGTAAAATAAATTCCTTTACCGAGTATGGAGTCAATAGGTTCAACAATTTAATGGAGACATTTTGGTTTAGTCAGCAATCCGTTTGCCTCAATATGGTTTCAATGAAATTATAAACACACAATTATTAGATATCTCTTTAATTTTGTGGTGGAAATATCGGTCTGACTTTGCAATTTGCCGCAAACCCAACAATACTTTTTAGTAGCATAAGTAAACACGATAGTAGTTATACCTACACGACTAGAGAATCCAATTCCGCATGAAAACCACGATCCCGCAGATCCCGTGGGATTGATAGTAGTGTTCAAAGTTGCTTTATGTCAATAACTTGCTTAGTGCTATAAGCTTTATATTTTAAGCGCGTTATTTTACAAGCTTTATTATAACGCACGGGCGCGGGACGGACACGAATAAAGCAAGCGCGGTGACTGTTAACTCGCAGCTCCTACCCTAGCGTTGGATTTTTTGGACAGACAGCATGCTTTAAAATATTACATCGTTTTTGTAAATTTATTACGATAAAATGGAGCAGTAAAAAATAAACAATGAACTTTCCTTCATACTTTCAGTTCTACGTCACTACTTAAAGTTCCATATTGGTAATTCACTATTTCTTTTAGACATTTTCGCCCACTATATACACACAAACACAAAACATTAAACGGTTGGAGTGTTTTCGGAAATTTCCAATTTTATTGCAGTTTCGGGTTAACTTTAACCATAAAAATAATTTAGGTTCTGAAAAGCATAGCCCTACGACGCACTATTTCCGAATTATAGGCCTCCGAATTGTTATATCCGAATATCTCGAAAACGGTGTGTCCTAGGCAAAAATAACCAAAATTTTCCCCCCCCTGTGTTACCTCCATGCTAGCAGCATCCCAACATGAATACTATACTACCTTTGGAAATATAGATCGTTTTATACAAAATAAAATAAAATTTGGAGGCCCATAATTCGGAAACGGTGTGTCATAGGATCATGTGTCTCAGAACTTAAATAGCTTCTATGGACAAGATTAATAAGTTGGCGAAAACAAATTGGCCAAAATGTGTTAAAAAAAAATCTTCGAAAATTTGACTAAGTTCAAAAAAAAATATTTTGGTTTTCTTTGCTAATAATAGTGCCCCTAAGCGATTACTCCTTAATCTCCGCCCCTAAGACGACCCACTGACCCATTAAACCACAAAAACAAAACGTTAAACAATCTCTCAATCAATCGTCCTTACTTACACAATTATACTTTGTCAATATTATTACGTCTCCTATCACTGTTTACACTAAAAAGCACGAAGTAAAGAAAATAGCGTAGGTATAATACGTAAAGCGCGCGCCGCCCCGTCGCGTCGCCGCGCCCGCCCGGCGCCCCCTGCTTCTTGCTTTATTTTAGAATTTGCGTTGCGCGCGATTCGGGCGATACTGCGTTATAACGAATTAAGCAAATAGCGCTAAGTGAGTGTCACGATAGCGTTTGCTTTATGTTATGCATAATAAGCACGCTACTTTAAGTTGCTTTACGTTATATTAAGCACCACTAGGGATTGAGATTTATTTTTATTTTTTTGGTTTAAGAAGTTATTTTTTATTAAATATAAAAGGAAGACTGTTTAGTGTTTAGAGATTTTTTGATTATTGTTTTTAAGTAGAGTTATTACTCATCACTAATTTTCAATTGAATATAAATAATCAGCTTCTTATAAGGTTCCGGTACAGGTTTCCCACAACACAAAGTAGAACATTAAAATTCGAAACGGGATATTTACCATGTCTACTGTTTGTTGAAAATATCGGAAACTCGCAACAAACAGTAAACATGGTAAATATTCCGTTTCAAATGTTAATGTTAGTGTTAGTAACCATGACAGTTTAAAAACTTATATCACAAAATAGAAATTCATAATTTATTTTGCTGTAAGTTAAACACTGAAAACAAAATTATTTTTCATACAAACTCTATAGAAATGTCACGATTTGGGCAAGTTGTTAAATTACTTATTAATGAGGCTGTGCTGAGGGTCTATAATCAGAACGTCGTCTGAGCCTACTTTTTTTTTTCATTCCCGCAGACGTGAGTAATCCCGCATTACTGATCCTGCAAACGAGGTGCGGGATTGGATACCACGATACCACACACGACTCTTGACTATTATTTTATAAATGACTACAAATACTTTTTAAGCTTAATCCATCCATATCCCAGTGATTAAATCCACTGCAACTGGCTAACATCCAATAAAATTAAAAACACGAGATACAGAACCGCATACTCAGCTTCTAAACATATAAAATAAAGTATCGTCATAACTAGTAGAAATATTTCCCGAATCTCGTCGAACTAAAACTGGTGAAGCAATATCTCATCTCAGAGGCCAATCAAAAAGTTTTAACGTCCAAATATGATATATCATAGTTTAAGTGTGCATTCGCCGATATTCTCGATATCTGCTGTACAGGCACGAGCAAACTTCTTCCACTAGTGATACCTATTCTACAACGAGTTTTACTTAGTCTCGTATTGACCATAATATAACTAAGTAGAAAATATAAGACAACAAAAAATATTAATGAAAATCTTGAATTGTTTCACTGACAGATACCATACAGCCGTTTACCGCTGGTTCATAAGTATAACATTAACCACAAAAGTTCCTCATATAACTGAGGAATAAGGTAATGTATAAGAATTTCGAAATTTCCTTAAAGGGGTTAACAATTTGTACAGAACTTAAAAAAATTACTCGATAAAATAAATCCATCGGGCTTGTCCAAATAATTTTGGCTTGGCGCAGCATGCATCTTCCTTTTTCAAATATCTCTATCAGCTAAGATCAAACACCTTTTATTAATTCCCTTCCAAGAAAAATTTTCATTCACAATATGCTTGGCATTGCTAAGATATGATATAAGAGCTAAGTTGACAATAACAAGCCAAATAACGAGGCGATTTCATTTTATTCCATTCTTTTTTGTTTCGAATAAACGTTAATCTAGCTATCATTTTGTACGTGACTGTACCAAGATCGTAAAGTACCAAACGATAGAGTTATGGTCTCTCATTGGTGTTTTCATTCGAGTTTGGTGATAGCTTAAAATTTATAGTTTTATGTTGTGTGTACTATACTAGGTTTTATGAAGACACTTTTAAGTTTAGTTTGTACCTGGTTTTCTGACTTTATAAAATAAGTAAAGTACTTTAAGGGTCAAAATTGGAGTCACACTCTACCAAAACAGAAAAACAAGTCAAGAGCGAGTCGGACTCGCACACCGTGGGTTCCGTAGGTACCATCATTATAAATATTTTGTATGTGTTACTTTAAGTACAGTCCTTCAAAAGTAGGATAGATGGTCAGGCGGACAGGCGGACAGGTGGAAGGGCGAAGTGGCGGACAGTACTTTACTATTATATTTTTATTGGTAATTTAGATTTCTGAAAAAAAAAATGCGTTTTAGAGACATTGTTTTATTTTGCTGGTAATCTTTAGATAAATTTAGCACATAGAATAATTTCAGATTTTTCTCTACACAAACTTCGAAAATAAGGGAGGGCGACGGCACTTTTTTGTCAAAAGTCGAAAACTATGCTGCCCAAAAAATAAGAAAACATGTTTGAGAATGTGCAAATAGCGTTCTTTCATATTATGATTACCCATATGCTCTTTCCTTTTACCCGTTCAGAACAGATGCAAAAAAAAAACGGTCTTGTTTGCAAAATAGTTTGGCAAACGTCATCTAAAACTATTCCAAATTTAAAATTGCTGGCATTAGTGGTTTTTGAGATAACCAGCTATGACAAACGGAAAGACAGACTGAGTCGCACCATAAGGTGTTCATTACCATACCAGAGTAGGTACCATTAAGGTACGGAACCCTAAAAAAAAATACCTCTTTATAATATTAGTTACGATTTATATGTATGTGTATTTTGCATGCGATCGGCAACGAAAAGCTTTCTTTTGTACAAGTGCTCTGCGGGTCACTCCAGGTGCTTGTATGGTCCAAGGCATAAGTGAGAGTGCGCTCAACGGAAGCTTTTGTAACCACAATAAAATGCAAACACAGTGTATTCGTATACAGTGTATTAAAAATCCAATTATTCTGTTAATCATATATAATATTATTAACTTAATAAAACAGACTTCAATACCATTCTCGTAGTTCTTAAACCTACCATGTCATGTTCAAACCTGAAAGCTAGTGAAAACCCGAATTGTTTTCGGTAAAACCCGCTCCACGATCTTTTTTTATATTCGCTGTTATTTATTTGTTACTTTTGCACATTTTTATATAGTGTACATTCATGAAATTTATTACATTTTCTACGAACCACATTGATGAATCGGTAAATGAAACCCTTATCTACATAAGTATCAAAACCGGCCAAGTGCGAGTCGGACTCGCGCACGAAGGGTTCCGTACTTGGTAAATTGCGGTTTACGATTTATGACATATTAAAAAAAAACTACTTACTAGATCTCGTTCAAACCAATTTTCGCTGGTAGTTTACATGGTAACGTACATCATATATTTTTTTTAGTTTTATCATTCTCTTATTTTAGAAGTTTAAAATGATATTAGAAACCTCAATATCATTTTTGAAGACCTATCCATAGATACCCTACACGTATGGGTTTGATGGATAAAAAAAAAATTGTTTCAGTTTCAAGTATGGGGACCACCAAAATTTATAGTTTTTTTTCTATTTTTGAGTGAAATTCTTAATGCGGTTCACAGAATACATCTACTAACCAAGTTTCAACAGCATAGTTCTTATAGTTTCGGAAAAAAGTGGCTGTGACATACGGACGGACAGACAGACAGACAGACATGACGAATCTATAAGAGTTCCGTTTTTTGCCTTTTGGCTACGGAACCCTAAAAAGCATTTTTTTTTGTAGGCAGCAGAATTTCAACTTTTCGCGTTTAGTAGGAATAATCTATACTTTAATTTCTGTACAAAATATTAAATCAGTAATGGATAATTTAACTTCTTCTATAAAAACTATCCTTTTGAGTTTTAGGAGAGTACCTATGACTGTACTTTTGACCCTTGACTGTACCGAAATTTCAGTCAGTCAATTATTTCAGTATCTGAGTGGTATGTAACGAACGATATTGCCTTAGGTGTTCATTCTCTTTAAGAAAGCAGGAAACCCGAAAGCTGAAAAAGCATTCGACAATAATCTGTTTAAGGCATTAAAACTGGTTTTTACATATAATTTAGGTATGTAACTAAAACCAACTCAGTTTATTTTATTTTCCATCAACTTTTATTTTAAGGGCGTTTGTAAAGACACTTCAAAACGTATCTACTTCTCCATCTGTTAAGGCATGGTTTTACTGTAGTTATAATTTACAGTTAAATATATTCCAATTAAAAACAACGGCTTAGAAAGCCTTATAATACTTTAGTACCTGGGCGACCGAGCTCTGATCGAGAGAAAATAGAGAAAACGACGTTTTCTAAAAAATAAACCTAGCTAGATCGATTTATCGCCCCCGAAACGCCCTGCATACTAAATTTTATGAAAATTGTTGGAGCCGTTTGCGAGATTCAGATGATAAATATATACATACATACAAGAATTGCTCGTTTAGATTAGACAGATGCGTACCTACCATAGACACTCGACTTTTATTAGACTCCATCTTATTTACCGTCGTCAACGTGAATTATTCAGCCAGACTTGAGTTTCATCAAAACAAACTCAAGAGCGATGAATAGGTATTTTAATTGGAATTTAAATTTAGAAAATATCGCATGACTAAAGAATGTAGTGTTGTTTTGAGTTGTTTGATGTTCAAAGGTCATTTCAATATGCTCGGGTCGAAAATATTACGATGTGTTTTTATAGAAATAAGGATACCTTAAGTAAAAACAGGTCAAGAGACTCATCGGCAATGAGGCACTGGTCGAATCTAGGCAACAGAAGCTTGAACATCGGCGCCAAGTTGACAGCCTGTCGGATTTTTATCGGTTACATTTCGGAGAGTGTGCTTTGGAATTGCATGAACTTATTGCTGCACGCCCGTTCCATCATCGGACTTCAAGACGTACGGCGATGCGTTATCTGTACTTTTTGGACATCCCAGCCATACACAACAAACGTTTTGGAAATACTTTTATTATGCGTACAACAAAGGAGTGGAATTACCTGCCAGAGTCTGTATTTCCTGATAGCTACAACCTGGGAGCCTTTGAGTCAAGAGTGAATATGTTTCTTCTAGGCAAGCGTGCTCCATCGTCAGCCACATCATCGCCTATCAATGATAATAAAAAAACTACGCTAAAAAGGCATCATCACCTGCTGTCTATTATTTCCCAGCTGAACTGAAGCCGCTCCACTTCCAGTCTAATCGGTTTGGATGCAACTGATCAGGTATCAGTATTTTTCAAAGAGTGACTACGGGTCTTAATAATCGAACCATGCCCTCTATATGTCGTACTTTAAGCGGCCCATATTAAAAACTATTGCTAAAATCAATGAATATTAAAAAACTGCTCAAGTGGGCGTCTGACTCGCGTACTGAGGGTTCCGTACAAACACCTAAATTCACCAAAATAATTAAATAACATTACTGAAGTTCATAAACTATAAGGGCACCGAACATTTCTCTAACGATAAGATAAACAGAATAGAGGGGAAAAAAATAGTTTGCGTTGGAAAACTGTAGTCCCCATATATCGATATAAGTCGCGGTCAGTTTACCATCTGCAAAAAGTTTGTTTTGATGTAGGTACAAATTTAAAATTTTCAGCTTTATTCCTTTACTTGTGCATTGCTTCTTGCCAAATTTCATAATTCTAGGTCAACGGGAAGTACCCTGTAGATTTTGATTCCCTTGCGTCATGAACGGCTGTACCTTTTGATTGCGTTGATCTAAAAGTTTGATATTTTCACAGCTGCAAGCGGTTGCAAACTTGATTATACGATATTAATTTTAACTCGCGGAGGTATCGCGTTGCCGAGATAAAGGCTCTTTACAGACAGACGGACAACAAAGTGATCCTATAAAGGTTCCGTTTTTTTTGCCGGTTTTTGCGGTACGGAGCCCTAAAAATGTTTACAATAAGAATCCCAACAAGCTCTAAGTTGGAGTTTTCACTTAAAAAAATACAATCCTCCAATCACTTTGATAGAACCCCTAAGTCCTAACTTTATCCCAATATTTTCAATAGCACTTACTTTCATCTCGAACCTAAGTACGAACTAAGCTATTGAATATCTGGGCTCTATTCAATAACTCTGTTTGACAGAATCTCGTGAACTTGAGGCAATCGAGTGGAAAACTGAAATAATTTTGACCGAACATTTTCTTTCGATAATATATTCTCTTACTTACTTTTAGTATTTATTGCATTGCGAAATTAAATGGAACGTGAAAAACATGAGTAAATATGTTGTTTAGGCCAAAGACTAAGAAATCTTTGCGAAGAATAACAGATTTTTATTAGCCTACTGATTTGGACAACCAGAGACTTTTGAAGAACAAAGCAGAAGGCCTCAATTTAATACTATCAAGTGTTTTCTCTAGATCGAGAAAGCACATGTAGAAAAATTCGGTCCTGTTATTCATTTTATTGGGCACACACTCAGAAATAATTTTACTATTTAAAGGATCGCCGAAAGAAGAGTTGGCGAGATGACTAAGACACCTACCTACTGCAAGACGTTCAAACAGGCTCAGGCAAAGAATGCCTGGAAGGATTTGGGGGAGGTCTTGACCCAGCGGTGGGACAGTGTAGGCTAATATAAAAGAGTCGTTATCGTAGTTGGTAAGGACAATATTAACACAAAACGAAGTAGACCGTAATACGATACAGATGGTGATTCTACGGATTCTTCAAGGATCCCGAAACCCTGAAAAGCCACCATTAGCAAATATGTTTACTATTATTCGCTCTCAGTATTACAAACCAGAGAGATTGGTAAATTCTCCTTTTATATTAATCTTTCTAGTTTTGATTACTTACATAATATTGTACCGACATAAGCGAATGAGTATCTAAGTATCTACTAGTACTCGCACATATCATCAGTAGGTAATATTTTATGCGAATCGAAAATGTTGAAAGTAAGTAATCCTCCATTTGAGTACGAGATCAGATCTGATATCAGCATTGTGAGATTCACAAAGGAAAAACGGTTTCTGTATTAAACGCACCAACGTATCCATCTTTGTTATAATATTATAGAGTAGGAAGATATTGGGAGCAAACTTGTCTGGCTAATGGATAGAGAAAAGCAGAAAATATTCAAGTTTTTTATTGGACTGATACCGAAAGTAGAATAAAATAAATCTAATGGAAACCAGGTTCTTAGTATGCCCATAATAGTTTATTTTCTGCGGTGTAGTTATAGCACATGAGTAGATAAGCGGAACAGAGATAAAGTTTCATACAACTGCGCGAATCAGTTGCACTACTACAAGCACGCGGATGCATGAGTGCGTGACCACTGGCCGCTTGTCGCGTACGGGGCGAGACTGAAAAAAACCGGTTTACGTTGGCACAGCCAGTGGAAAATCTCAGGGTCTGTGCAACGCACGTTGTTTGTTTTGTTAGTTGCAAGTTTGAATATTTTAATGTAAAAACGTTGTATTTTATTATTAATAATGGTTGTTTATTTATTTATTTAATTAATACTTTATGCACACTAACGTACAGAGGCGGACTTAATGCCTTAGGCATTTTCTACCAGTCGACCTTTGGGTGATGCAGAGAAAATAGTGGTAGGTGCAATATTTTGAGTTAAGCAAATCGCGTTTATTTAAAACGTATACCAATACTTTAAATACAACATATACTCAAATAATAAACTAAATACATATATACCTTGAAAATAAGTAGTAATAGATAAATAATTGAAAAACATTAGCGCTGTGACGATACTGCTGCCAACTTCTTACGAATATGCTCGCGAACTTTAACTTTGAAGGTTAATCGGTTGGTTGCCATCCTGATTTCCTGGGGGAGCGCATTCCACAGAGAAATAGACTGAACGAAGAAAGAACAGTGAATGAAGTCAGTGCGGTGAGTGGGACATTGAAGAAGGCGGTTATGTGATGACCGTAAATGTTTATTGTGGTTGGCGCAAATGTATTGAAAATGAGGGGCTAGATAACTAGGGGATTTGGAAGAGTCAAGAAATGAGAACAAGGTAGTAAGTGCCCTTTGCTCTCTGCGTTGGCGTATGGGTAACCACTTTAGAAGCGATCGATGCGCAGAGACATGATCATATTTACGCAAATTGAAAACGAATCGAATGCAGTAATTTAAAAGGCGGTCAAGTTTGTTGAGGAGATCTGCATTCAGGTCATAGTAGCACACGTCACCATAATCAATGATAGGAAAAATAAGGGTCTGCACAAGCATTGCCTTCGTGTTCGATGGTAATAAATTTTTCAAACGATACAGAGCCCGCAGCGTTCCAGTGACCCTCTGACTCACACTAGCGACTTGAGTTCGCCAGTTAAAGGTGTTATCGATGAGCAGGCCTAGGTCCTTTACATCTTTGCTGAATGGAACAATCGTACCGTCGAAGAAAACAGGTGGCAAAGTTGCACTATCCACTTTAGCAATGCTTCGCGAACTCCCAATGATTATCGCCTGACACTTATTGGGGTTTACTGCAACACCATATCTATCAGACCAGGTTTTTATAGCCGTCAAGTCCCTGTTTAGTTTGCTTATTACGTCAGATATTTCGTTGACACTCCCTTGACAGTACAACTGCAGGTCATCTGCATACAGATGATACGCACACTGAAGTTCGGAAGTAATGAGATTAATAAAAATAGAAAACAGAAGAGGAGAAAGAATGCCGCCTTGAGGAACGCCAGTTTCCAAATCACGCCAGCGAGAGGAAGAATCCCCAACGTGTACCGACTGCTGACGGTCCTGAAGGTAGGAGGTGAACCATTCCAGTGCATCGGGAGAGACCATCAAGTAGGACAGAATGGCTAACAGGATATCGTGACTGACGGTAAGGCGTTCGAGAAATCGACCAACACTAGGACAGTGATTTTGGTGTCTTCCAACCCTGCCCTTATATCGCCAGTCACTTTAAGGAGGGCAGACACTGTGTTGTGCCCGGGCCTGAACCCAGATTGCAGAGGGCTAATGAGTGAATTGTAGTGCACAAAGTTAGAAAATTGTTTGTGTACACAGGCTTCAAGCACTTTGGATAGGAAGGGAAGGATAGATATTGGGCGAAAGTGGGTTGGAAGAGTGGGATTGGAAACTTTAGGTAGTGGACGAACATAGGCTTTACGCCACAAGGAAGGGAATACTCCAGAAAACAAGGAAAAATTTACTATATGGGTGATAGGAGGTAGAAGGTGATCCAGAATAGTTATTATCATACCACGAGTGATATTATCACACCCCACCGCTTTGGATTTGATGGAGAGTATGATCTTTTTGATCTCTCCCGGCTCAATTGGAACGAAACGAAAAGGATTAATGTGAGGACGCGTTAGACCAGAAATTAAAGACAAAGTGTGTTGCTTGGTTAGATGATCCATGGCAGGTACAGTGGAGAAATGACGGTTTAGATCATCTAAGTCAATGCAATTTGGAAGGTCTAAATGTCGCGGTTTGCCAATACCAAGTGTTTCAAGGAACTTCCAAATATCGGCAGAAGAAGAAGAAGAAATATTTTCCAGAATGTGGCGGCGTTTAGCGTTGCGTATCATCTGGTTACATCTATTCCTCGATGTCTTAAATAGCACCCAGTTCTCGTCGGCACGATCTCTTTTATATTTTCGAAACGCGCGGTCCCTGCGTCGCATGGCCATCTGTATTCCTCTAGTCATCCAAGACGCAGGAGGACGTTTCAGTTTTACTTTTTTGACGGGAGCGTGAACGTTGTAAAGGCTAGCCACAACATCATTGAAGATCGCCACCTTATCGTCAACCGAAGCGGCTTCCGTCAAAATCGCCCAATCGATCACAGACGCAGAGTTTCTCAACGTCCATCCTGGCAAAACAACGCCTGTACAGAACCTTAGGTTTAGGAGGTTTGAGGATATAGGACAGATAAATCATGTCGTGATGAGAGAAGCCAGGAGCGTCATGTTGACCATGGGAGGAGACAAGTGAAGGTTTCGAGGTGAGGATAAGGTCGAGCCAGGTGTCATCCCCAGATTTATTATAATGGGTAGCCTGGAGCGGCAACACGTGCAGACTAGCTGACTCGATAAGATGGAGAAGCTTAAGGGATCGAGGGGAGTTTTGGGAAAGGAGGTTTGTGTTGAAATCACCCATGATGATGTGGTGCGCATACTCTGAACCCAAAGTTTCAAGAACTGATTCTAGTTCAGTGAAGTAATCGACAGACGGGGGACAGTAGACAACACCGACAATGGTTTTGGCTCCTTTGACGCAAACTTCAAGGAAGATAAACTCAGCAGAGGCAGAATAATTTGAAGAGGAAGTAGCTAGTATTTTGTAAGGAAAATCACTGCGAAGGTATATGGCCACACCACCCCCTCCCTTACCAATCCGATCATTCCGTATAAGAACGAAACCGGTGAGAGGGTAAGTGGTGGACAGAATGTGCGGTTTGAGCCAAGTTTCGGAGATCAGGACAGCGTGAACGTTTTTATTGTTAAACGCATCGTACAGCTCGCTGTAGTGACTGGGTACGCTTTGTGCGTTAATGTGACAAACATTTACCAACCGACTAGATTCATCATTGAAATTATGTTGCAAAAAGTCACCAAGAGTGCCACCGAGGGAACAAAAGCTCGCGTCGCTCGAAGAGGCAGCAGATTCGTTAGCAGAGAAATAAGACTCATTGTCTGACATAAATAGAAGAAGATAATATGTTCAAAATATATTAATAAATATTTATATAAATAATTTAAGTATGCAATTGCTAAAAACAGAACTACTATGGTGCCACTCTGCACCACCCGCCAGCTAACACCAACACAAAAAACAGGTATTTAAGCAAACACGAAACCTAAAAACGAAAACTATTTCCCAAACAAACACAATACATTTAAAATAAAAACGTTAATTAAACATAATAGAATAGTTGTACACCCCTACAAATTGAGAAGGAAAAAAAAAAAACAAAGCACGTATTGCAACAAAAAACGTTATGTGTTGCTTAGTCGATACACAAAATCTACTAATTACATGACCATAATTTATTCAGTCGATTTGACAGAAAAGACACATATTGAGGGTATCTGGATAACTAGATGCTCTGTGGTATCGGCATATCATCAAAACAATGAATAGGGTATATAACTTATCTAAAAAACAAATACACCTCACAGACAAATCAAAACACGTAAATAGTGAGCACAACACATAAGAATAATTTGTATAAGACGGGGAAAATACACAACGGTTAGTAAAGATTTGTAAACAATGGAATATAAGGAAGAAAGAAACAATCACAACACAACGCTAGTAGTAAACATTCACTGAGCTATCTACATGTTATGTTCATCCTTCCGGCTGCGTCCGCACTTCTTTCACTCGTGGATGCAATAACGGCCGGCGACTTGGGATACCTGGCTATCAGGGGCTTCAGCTCGTCGATGGAAGTCACTTTGTGGCGATTTCCGTCAGAGGCCTTTATATTGATGACACCATCCTGGGTCCAAGATGACCGCATGCCGAAGTGCTCGCGCGCCTTCCCGAAAACATTCTGTCTGGCCCTCGTCAGAAATTCCTTCACAGAAATTTTGGAACCTTTTTAACACATCCAGGATTACTGCTTTGCTATCTTCCTTCTCCACTTCAGCAAGTCCCTGGAAAACCAGTGCCTTCCGTTGGTGCCTGGTCTCCACGCCATCAATTTGCTTTTCGCACTCGCTGATCTGGGTTCGGAGCAGACCAAGCATGGAGAAAACGAGCTCCCGAAAAGTGCGAAACTCATCGGCTATCTTCGCCACTGTGTTTGCCTTAGCAGGCCCGGTACACTGGATCTGCGCTTCGAGTTCAGCCATCTTCTTCAAAAAGTTCTCCTCCAGGGTCTTCTGTGCAGCAAGAACTGCCGCAAATTGAGACATGTTGAGTCTGTGAAGCGCCAACTTATGGTGTAGTGACAGTGCAGTGATCAGCGGGCAGGCGGTTTATTATGATTGTGTTACATAAATGTGCCACAAACGTTGGTACTTTATTTTAGCAACTCTAGACTAATAACTGATAAAATGTAATCAGTATTTTCAGCAATAACTACTTATTTTAATTTAAATAAAATCTCCAAAAAAATCGCACGTCTATACTTTTTCAACACCTACCCGCGAAAAAAAAAAACAAAAGTTTAGTGTACTGTGTGTATGAATAATACTTGAAAAAATTAAAATATATCGTCATAGTTTAAGTATCCCAAGGAGTACAATAGGTAAGTAATATTGAAGGACTGCAGGAACTACTCCAATAAAACTTACTGGTTCTCACTTATCAGGTTTATTTCTCAAGACTTACTCGTCACACGGTTGGTAACCGACAGCCTCTTCGAAAAAGCGCGCTACACAAGAATTCAAAAAACAGGAAGTAAGTGTAGCGCGCCAACTCGGCGGAAACAGAAATCAATTTATTGAAGACATGTCATGTTAACAACCAAAACAGTTCTAACAAATATTAAATTCTCCAAAAATTTTATTAAATATTACACCTTAACGCAGGAATTAATTATTACACAACTCTTAGTTTTATTTAACAAAACAAATGGATCATCAACAAATCCAACTAGCGCCATCTGCAATATGCGATGACGGTCACCCCTAACGTCAAACTGACCGTCGTCACATCCGCAGTGCAATCACAAACAGATTAATAACTAACTATCCAGAAATCACCATTCTTATTATAATCATTAAGCTTTAACACAAAAATGAAAGGAACAATTAATGCGTTGCTGTAAATATAAAATAAATATTTAACAAAACAAATTGGTTAGGCATATCTTACTAACGCCATCTCGTGATATAAAACGACAGTCATTTCTAACGTCAAATGACTGTCGTCATACCCTCACAAGTAGATTAACAACAACTCAAAAGTCAAACCATTTATCTCAATAAAATAACTAGACTCTAACAGTAATAATTGGATTATTACTTTTCAAATATTTACCTTTATTTTGTGTGTGTACCACGGTGTGTTTTTACCTTTTTATTGTTATTACAAGCTTTAAGAACGGCTGAACCGATTTGGCTGAAAATTGGTAGGGAGGCAGCTTAGAACCAGAAGACGGACATAGGATAGGGTATACGGAGTAGGGTAGGGTAGGTATGGTAGGGTAGGTAGGTTAGGGTAGGTGGGGTAGGGTAGGGGAGGTAGGGTTGGTAAGGTAAGTTAGGGTAGGGTAGGTAGGATACAGTAGGTAGAGTAGGGTAGGTAGGGTAGGGTAGGTAGGGTAGATGAATGTTTGGTGTTTTTATGGCAAAACAAAGTTTGCCGGGTCAGCTAGTAAATAATAAAACTATTTAACAAATGTTTTGTTTTTGATTTCACCTATTGTGACAACCCTACCAAAATAGGTAAGAATTTTGCACGTTCTTAAGAAGCTTTGTCTCTGTTCCGTTTATCTACTCATGTGGTTATAGTAATACCTAGAAACATCGTTTAGAGAAGTAACTATTACAACCAGTGTTATAGAAAAAGATACTTTTCTCATACAAAAAATCGGTCAAGTGCAAGTCGGACTCCCGCACCGAGGGTTACGTATGTACATCTACATTCACCAAAATAATTAGAGAACATTACTGAAGTTAATAAACTAAGAAAGCGCCTATCATTGCTCTAACGAAAAGAAAAACTGGATTGACCAATGTAACTTTTTCGTTGGAAAACTGTTGTCCCCGTACATCGACATAGGTCGCGGGTCGGTTTACCAACTGCAAAGTAAATTTATAATCGCAATTTGTTCACGGTTTTCGGATCATGATTCTAGGTCAACGGGAAGTACCCTATAGGGTTTGATTCTCTTGCGAGTGTCGAATATGCGGCAGATATGGCCCTTCCTTTTTAATACATTATTTCACAGCTCCAAGGGATTGCAGACCTGCATTTTTTTTTTGAGTAATTGTTATTAAGTTAGAACTATTTTCTTCATGTCCCTCGGTAATAATCACCGCATTACTGAATACAAACTAATGCTAATTTCCAAGTCCATCAATTATTATATTTATCGTGTATAATAAATTGAATTCAAAACTAAGTACTTCATTGTTGTTTTGTTTTGATTTCCGTGTGAAATATATAGAGTTGTAAAAATAGCAGCTGTAGCAGCTTTCCTCCCATTTTTTAAATAAATTACATTATAATATACTTTTTTCATACTCATATTCATATTTTCATACTCGTTTAACATAAATGTTAAACGAGTATGAACAACTTCATATACTTCCACGTTGATTGAGGGCGTCCGGTTTGTATCAAGTGCAAAGGGCAATTGAGAGAAATCCGACGACTGACGAAACACGAAGTTTGCCGAGGGACATTATGAAAATTTTTGTACTTTACAAAGGTATGTTTGAGTCATTATTTTTGAGGAGGTTGTTTTGGAGGTTGTGCATTATTATTTTTGTAACCAACAGGGCACAAGCCCGGGCTGTTACTGAAAAGTTTCTGATGAAGAAACCCAAACGGAAGTTTTCTTGATCCTTAATTAAATATTATCTGTACTTACCTACGTACTTTCTTAAACTATTATCGTCCAATCAGTTTGTCTGCTCCAGTTTCCAATTTTTTGGGAAAAAGTTATACTGACACAAACTTGATTATCTGGTATGTTAAGTTCGTATTGTAGCTAAAGATGATAAGTTGCGAGTCTGCCGCGATGAATCGTCACACTAACAAGAAATACCGACCAGATATTTAGATTTTAGGAGGTCACCGGGCAAAGCCTGGCACGAATTGGAATTTATGTTGTTATACAGAAGGTGTTCTACATAGGTAGGATACAGTTAAATCATCTGATCAAAAATTCAGTTTTGTATTCAGACCTACGGCTTTATTCGCAAGGATTATTTCGATTTCACCATCATTATCATCATTTCAGCCGAAAGACGTCCACTTTAATTAAATTCCGTTTAAATCTAAAAAATAAATAAGACAGTTTAACCAAGGGATATTTACAGAAAACCTGTCAATCAGGAATATCAGTTCCTCAGATAAAATTTATCTAGAAATAAACATAAAAAAAATAACAAAAAAAAACGATTTCCAAAACAAAACACTACCAAGCGAAAAATAACTTTCTTTTCAGAAGTCAGTGTCTTTGGTAGGTAGGTAACTACCTACGTATTTTTTTTCGTTTTTGTCACCGACTTCAGAAAATGTGACCACATGAGAAGCACAGCTTTGAAATATAATAATCAAAAACCCACCCAAGTGAGAGTCGGACTCGCGCACGAAGGGCTCCGCACCATTATCGCAAAAAACGACAAAAAAAAACACGTTTGATTTATGGGAGCCCCACTTAAAAAAAAAATTCTTTTTTTAGTATTTTTTGTTATAGCGGCAACAGAAATACATCATCTGTGAAAATTTCAACTGCCTTGCTATCACGATTCATGAGATACAGCCTGGTGACAGACAGACAGATGGACCGTGGAGTCTTAGTAATAGGTTCTCGTATTTACTCTTTGGATACGAAATCCTAAAAAGAATCATCAAAATCGGTTCACGTATTAAAAAGTTCTGCGGTTGGTACTTAACACATAAAAAAATGCTCCTCCTTTTTGAAGTCGGTTAAAAAATAGGCAAAACTAATTAACTACTACGCACAAATCCGAAATATAGCTAATAACATTTAACTATCCGTAGGTTGATTTTCTACGAACCAGATCTAAATCCAGAAATATAAACAAAACTTTCACGGGAATTCATTAAAACATTTCATGATTTTGGTCCAACCTAAAAAAACAGGGCAAAGCTTATTCATTCCAACTATAATCCTTTTGAAACACACGCGTAACGAATCATGCAAATATTTGTGTTTCATTTTCGGACTTAACGATGTTTTTAATCCATAGTAGCCATGGAGTATGGAGAAATGGAGTTCTAACTTTTATATTGGTATGAAATTCAACATAATTATTATAAAGGTGAACAAGAACAGAGATGCTTCATTACCTAGTGTTACCTAAGTTGTGTGTCTGTAAGCCCCATATTACACTTACAGATCAGACAAATAGGGAGAATGACCTTATTAACAGATACCTAGGTATATTACGATTAATTACGGCTGGGTATGACCTTATTACATTCATAGGTAAACGTCTGCTTTTCAATGGAACCACTTAAACTAGAGCAGTAGGTACCCTCACTGATCTATCAAAACGTTCTCTACCGATTCACGTCATAAAATTATATGTGTAGAGTAGAGCCTCAGTAAGTATCAGGTACAAAGCGATCTTCTTCTTAGCGTGTCGATGGCAAATATAAAAATTTAAATATTGTGATTGGCCCAGAATTCAGACACGGCAACACCATTCGGTGACGCAGTCATAAGGACTTCGCAAATACAGGTGACAGGGCATGCTGCGCATTCCTTGAGGTGGGCGATGGTCTGCGGAGATATGCTGCACAAGCACTGAAGACTAGTGCCATCAAAGAACCCCCACCTGTGGAGGTTGCCTTGCTGTGGCCAACCTGAGTGCGGAGTCTATTTAAGGTTTTCCAGGTCGACCACGGCAGAGTGTGCCCAGGTGGAAGACTCTCCGACGGCCCGATGAAATTTTCAGGAGGCTTAAGTTTCTCTCGCCAAAGGTCGCATCTCGCTGAAGAGGAGTTGCCATCACATAGACCCACGCATCCTAGAAAACTTTTCCGGCTTTTTAGGCGCTGGGGCACTGAGCTGTAATTATGCATTGGGTGGCGTGGGTCGTTTTCTAGTTTCGCCCTCTCTATGCGACTTGCTATAGTCCTGCGAATTTCCGGGGGCGCGATGCCGATAAGTGGATACAGCATTCGTAGAGGAGTCGGTTTGGGGCAAAACGTGGCAAAACAATGACAAATAAACTTATGGAACTGGTACATTCACATACGGCGCGCGAAACGATTCTTTGAATTAAATTGTATGAGCACTCCATTTCGTGTCTACTCCGGGTCAGATTTGGACGACCATTATCGCAGTGCGCGGAACGATGCACAATGTCAGATTTAACTCTCAATTTGACGGCATAGGTCATTTCTGTTGATGAAAATTTATAGGTAGATAGTTTGTGTAACGGTAGGGATACCGTTGTAAAATCTATTAGGGTCATAAGGAAATTGCCTAGAATTTAAACTTAAAGAATGATTGCCTATCATACCATGTTGAATACTCCTGTAACAACAAGAATAGGTAGTTAATCCAACGACTTCAGTAAAAACGCAAAGCACATATTATCAAATAAGACACTTAATATATAGATAGGCAGTTACCAATCTATTAAGAAAATGATTGATTCCCAGGTCAGTAACAGTTTGATGTTTTTATTTTTATTTACATAAATAAAAAATAACTATTTGTGATAATTTTGTAAAGTTTTTATACTGTAATTAATTTAAAATGTTTGTAATATCCTATTTTTTTAAATCTTGGTAATTTAATAATTGATCAAAATTAACATATTTTTTATAACTCAACCCACACCAATCACAATATTAATTTTAATCTGCGAATAATTGACCAATTTCCAACAATTATAAATTAGGCTCGTTGACAAGAGATTAACATTGAAAAAGGTTCTCTACATGTGGTTAATTCGAGATTTTTCTCAAATATGACAAATTGACAACCACTTGTCACACTTGGTGTTGAGAAACTGAAAGTAGAATTAACCGACGATTATTCGTCTGTAGCGGCATCAACGCCGCCACTTACGAACTAATAACATGACGTCACACAAATCCTGCATCGCACAAGCAAAGTTTTCGACGCGATTAGAACACATACAACAGTCTTTTCTACGAAAACTGAATCCTCAAACAACACACAAATTGAAAATGGCGCCAATGGCGTCTGCAATTTTCACATGTTCTTTTTTCAAATTGTTTGACACCATCCAACACACAGCTAGTGGCCAGTGTCATTTTGCGAACTTGGAGATAAAAACTCACTGTAAAAACTTTTTGGCTTTTGATATTTAGGTTACCAGCGCATAGTCTTACCCAAAATTAAAAAAGAAAAACCACGTAAGAAATGGATTTTCATACATTTTTCTCTCCCGCTCAGATGCGTTTTCTCGCCGCATATTTGTTCGATATGCAATGACGTACTTTCTACCGTAAATTTGATAAAGTATCAAGGTACTTTCCGAGCAGGTGTAGTATAAAAAATAATTTAAAACTAAATAGATGAATCACACGATTTACTTAGTATAATTAAGTTAGTAAGTAATTTAGTTTTATTTTAATTAACTAAATGAGAAAGTACCTAAATTAACTTCCCGTGATTGGCCAAAGAATACGTGATCAGTTGCGATGCGAAAGTACATAAATTTACTGAAAAGGACAATAAATGGTAACACTTATCGTAATGTTGTCTTAAATCAATCAAATCAGTTTATTCGCAATAAGTGTTGGTACAATTTTGGTCTTAACATGAATAATAATACAGATCCATAACTCTTAGTCATAACAATGTGACATGCAAACATTTGGGTAGTTATTTATTTATAATTAACTTAATATTAATAATAAATAATTGTTTTGAGGTTATAGTTATAATTAGTAAATTACACTTGATTATATGTAGGTACATTATTAAATATATTGAAAAATATAATTAAAATATTGATGTCCGAGGGGATTATGGTTGTTATTAATTTTTCAACCCCCTATTAAATATGTCGCTTACAGAGTATAAATTCTTATCCAATAGCCACAATTTAAGATACCTTGAAAATTTATTAACTGGTAAGATTTAAATAGTGTCAGGTATAGCATTGAATATGCAACCACACATTGCATAGCTATTTTAGTATATAGTGCTGTGCTAGGGATTATTGGCAAAACTATTCTATTCTTGTGCCTATTACTTTTTGGATACAATTCATGAGCTTTATTTACTTCAGATTACTTTACTTCATGAACCGATGGTTGGACTTTGGTAGAAGCAAGTAACTAAAAAGGATAGGCTATGGAGATGACAACTGATACAGATGTATGGAAAAGGTAGACATGTTACACCAACCCTAAAAAAAAAAAAAAAAGCAAGAGAATGATGATGTACATAAACCTCATGAGAAAAATCATCATCATCATCATTTCAGCCAAAAGACGTCCACTGCTGGACAAAGGCTTCCCCCAGGCGTCGCCACATTGACCGATCCCGTGCGTCTCGCATCCATTTCTGTACAATAGATTAAATAGAAAATTAAGTATGTATAAATTTAATTATTTTTGCTGTAAAAAGACTATCCTTGAACATCTACTTGGCATCTCTTACGGAGAGACAGAAGATCTCCTGGCTGTAACAAAATAATAATTTTGCTGTGTCTTTAATTTAAGTATTCATATACCATACCCATTGTTAATTTATTAATAATTATTATAAGTTTTAAGCACTTTATACCCTGAAACACAGGTTCAACCTAGTTCAGGCAAATAAGAAACTGTCTTCTCTTATATTTTTAAGATATTTTATTGTAAAATGTGCCTTACGTTATAAATAAACGATATTATATTATATTATATTATATTATATTATATTATATTATATTATATTATTATTATATTATATTATATTATATTATATTATATTATATTATATTATATTATATTATATTATATTATATTATATTATATTATATTATATTATATTATATTATATTATATTATATTATATTATATTATATTATATTATATTATATTATATTATATTATATTATATTATTATAATTATAATAAGGTCGAGTTTCTCACCTCTTAATTATCGTAGAATTAAGGTGACAAATTGTCAAGCTCGCGTTATCTGCTGCGATTTGCTGTTGAAAATTCATTCAACCAATCGGCAGATAACGCGTGCTTGACAATTTGTCACATTAATTCCACGATAATTTAGAGGTGAGAAACTCGGCCTAAATGTTAATTTGTACTTAAACTATCTGAAGGATTTCCATCCACTAGAGACAAACCGGTAGCTATCCCGACAGGCTATACTGGGGTACCATTTTAGTAGATGCAACTATAACCCTCGAGCTCGTACCTGCTTTGGAACGGTAAATTTTATGAAAACTTGTGTGATCACGCAACCTTGCAAGTTGTCCTTCTTCGAACATCTCCCAAACCAACAAAGCTATCCTCACTCTAGAAGTGTGGTCGGGAAGACAGGCAAACGGACTGACGAGTGGTTGTACTTTAAGAGGTACATCTATAAGCTTTCAGGTACTTAGAGAGATTGCGCGATCCCACTTTTTTATAAATTGGTTTCTACTTAAACCATTCAGGCGATGTTTATCATTCATGGATGGTTCAGGGTATGTGCCAGCAGGCTTCCGAGGGGGTGCTTCAGAAAGCATATCTATAATCTTTCAGGCACCAAGTGTCACCACGCCACGCATATATAAACCTCTGTACTGGTTCGTACAAACATATTATCTCAAATAAGTATGTTCGTGACCACCGCCGGACCCCGACGCCAATCCCACTCATATTTTTTTAAATAATGACCACTCAATTGGTACCAAATAGTACTCGAACAACAAAATTGGTACCTTAGTAGGTAGTTTTCGAGAAAATCGACTTTGAAGGTGGTCCTGCAGTAGTCACGCTCCATTCAGCAGGACCACCATGAGCGCCGAAAAAAGGGGCATTCTACAGCTATTCTAAGTTTACAAATAATTTGTAGTGTTTTTATAGTAAAAAGGGACTTTAACCTAAATATAGGGCCTAGGTACAAATCTAGGTTACCTAGAAGTGCTAAAATGAAAATAACATGATTACTGACCACTTATATAAGGGAAATGTGCCTGTTCCAGGGTGATTTTCTATTAGCCCTCGCTATTTACTGGTATTATGTACTGATTATTAGTCATAGACATAGGAAAATAAGTTAGAACACCTAGCTTGTGTTTTCTAACAAAGTAAATAGGATAAATAAATATCCAAGAGTGGCGCGTCAGTGGATCGCACCACCCACTACCTGAGAACTTGTTATTTTAGGGGTCTCGAAGAAAATTAATTTTATTTTACTTATCCTATTATATAACTTAACATATGCTAGTTTATGATTTATGGTGACGCTTCGTCACGAATAACTTTGAAACCAACATCTTTCGTATCTGTAGAATCAAATATGAATAAATATAACTTATAACCATAATAAAAAGGAATCAGCACGCTATGAAAATAATATCTATTAATCACACATATCATATAGTATCATTGAATAGGACATTACATAATTTAACATATAGTAGTAATTTATTCCATTTAATTGACACTAACAATTATGTTGGTAATAACTTTTATTTAACAAGAGATAGATTTTTCATGGATAGGTACTTTCTTTCAAAGTATTGTAAACGACAGATAGCTGTGTCGCTATCATATTATTTTTCTATTACAGCCAAGAATTTGGCTAAACAACTTGCTTCTATTGAGCAATGCCAAGAAGTGTTTTATAATTCAGCCAATAATTTGGTATCAGAAATTGATATTGATAGTAATTTAAATTACAAATTAGGACAATAGGGACAACCTCTTGCAAAACTGTACATAACGAAAATTGCAAAAAAGAATCAAATAAAAGTTTAAAATCAGTAAATAGTATTAACCTGGTGCATCAAAATATTCAAGGATTTTTGAACAAAGATTTAGAAGTAGATTTATTTATGAATTTTAATAGCATTGATATTCTTTGTATAACAGAACATTGGCTTAAAAGCCACCAGTTTTTGTTCAATTTTAATAATCACCAGGTTGGTAGTTCATTTAGCAGAGTTAATGCTATACATGGTGGCTCTTTGATTTTAGTAAGTAACCAGCTTAAATTTAAGGACCGTAAGGATATTGTGAGCCTATCTGTTGAGCGGACAGTTGAAATAGCTTGTATAGAATTGGAGCAGTTTATTGTATTAAGTGTATACAGACCCCCTTCAGGATTGTATGACTGCTTTGAAAAGGTAATGGATGAAGTGTTACACAAGATTTGTAACTCAAATAAATCCATAATCACTTGTGGTGATTTTAATGTTAATTTATTAGAAAACTCAGGTTCTTGTAGTAAAATAATAAGTCTGTTTCAGTCCTACAATCTTGTAAACCTATTTTTGGAGCCCACAAGAATAACCCCTACTAGTGCCACATGCTTAGATAATATTTATACTAATGTTATACCTGTCCACAAAGAAATTATAAATTTACTAGATTCTGATCATTGTGGGCAGAGGATTACTATACAAAACCTAAACAACAAAGTGGCTAAAAAGGATATCACTGTTAACCCCAAAACTGTAAGTCGTTTGGCAGCTTTTAAGGCTAAACTTATTAATAAATTACCAATTTTGTCAATTCATGCTGATCCTAATCACCTATATGATGATTTTTTTAGTATATACTGCAAACAATTTAATTCGACCTTTACTCCCAAGAATATCTCCGTTAATAGTAACGCATCATTCGGTGATTGGGCGACCATTGGTATTCATAAAAGTAGAACAAGGCTTTATGAGCTGTACAGTGAAAGGCCTTATGTAAACACTGCTGAATTTAATTTATATGTTAGAAATTATTGAAAATTATTTAAAAAAGTTTGTAGTTTGGCCAAGTCGCATTATTTGAGTTCGAAGATTAAAAACAGTAGTAATGTTATTAAAACGACTTGGAATATTATTAATAGTGAAACGGGAAGATCTGGTAACCGAAATACTGACTACAGCCTGTCTATTAATGACAACATCATAAAATCAGACTCACAAGTCGCAGTGGCCTTTGAAAATTTCTTTTCGGATATTCCCATTTCAACTACTAAATCCCTAAACTCATCACCTTCTGTTGCTGAGTCTTTGCTAAAAGAAAATGTTAATGTCTGCGATACGGAATTTCTTTTTGAACATATTACTTGTAGAGACATAATTAAAACCTTTCACACTTTAAATGTTAAAAAGACTGCAGATCTGTGGGGTCATTCTGTAGAAGTTGCTAAGTCTATTATTGATGTTGTCGCACCTAGTTTAGCTATTATCTTTAATAATTGTATCGACTGTGGGGAGTTTCCTGACCTAATGAAGAATAGTAAAATAATACCTTTGTTTAAATCAGGTAGTACATCAGACCCAACAAATTATAGACCTATTTCAGTACTACCTACTTTTAGTAAGATATTTGAGAAATTAATTTTAGAGCAATTGCAAAGATTTTTTAATAAGCATAAATTATTACATAGCAAACAGTTCGGTTTTACAAGGGGTCGTTCAACTACTGATGCCGGTGTTGAGCTTTTAGGACATATTTATAATGCATGGGAAGATAAGTGCGATGCCCTGGGAATCTTTTGTGATTTGTCTAAGGCATTTGATTGTGTTCTTCATGAAACGCTAATCAGGAAACTCCGCCACTACGGGATCCGGAACAGCGCTCTGGATCTTCTTACTTCTTACTTGAGTAATAGGATTCAGACTGTTGACGTTAATGGAAAAAGATCACCCGGATCTATAGTAAAAATGGGAGTCCCGCAGGGCTCGATTCTTGGTCCTTTCTTGTTTCTTATTTATATTAATGACTTGCCTTACCTCATAAAGGATAACCATGACATAGTGTTGTTTGCAGATGATACTTCACTTTTGTTTAAACTTAAACGGCAGCAGCTGGTTACTGACGAAGTAAATAGCGCGATCTCAAAAGTAGTTCACTGGTTCAATGTTAACAATTTACTCCTTAATGAAAAAAAAACCAAATGCATTAAGTTTACCCTACCTCACGTTAGGCAGGTGAAAACTGATGTGTTGATAAAGGGCGAAGAATTGAATCCTGAGAATAGCACAGTATTTTTAGGCTTAACTTTGGATGCTAAGCTTCAGTGGGGCCCACATATAGATAAATTGTCAAAGAAGCTAAGCTCCGCAGCATATGCTGTTAGAAAAATTCGTAATTTAACTGACATAGAGACAGCCCGTTTAGTATACTTTAGCTATTTTCATAGTGTAATGTCGTACGGTATTCTGTTGTGGGGAAATGCCGCCGACATCCAGAATATCTTTGTTTTGCAGAAAAGAGCTGTTCGATCAATATATAAATTAAGCCCGAGGCACTCTCTCAGAGAGAAATTTAAGGAGATTAATGTAATGACTGTGCCCTCTCAGTATATTTATGAAAATCTTTTATATGCTCATAAAAATATAAAATTGTTTAAAAAATACAGTGATATCCATAACATAAATACTAGGAACAAACACAAATTTGTAGTACCTACAACAAGGCTCAAGAAGATAGGTGGCTCGTTTAGATGTCAATGTGTACGCTTTTATAATAAGCTTCCAAGCCACGTACAAGATCTAAGTCTTAATAAATTCAAATCATTCATTAAACGTAAGTTGTGTCAGAAAGCGTTTTATACTATTAAAGATTACGTTGAGGACAAAAAGGCTTGGGATTGAGCTGCTCCAATTAATTTTGTTTTTTTTTATATTTTGCACCGTGAATTTTGTTTTTAATTTTGATATTTTTTTTTGTTTTCTTGCAATGACAAGAATATTTACTTTTTAAAGTATTATATTTTTTATTTTTTTATTATTGTGAATGTGAAGACTATGTGGATTTTTGTTTTTTATTATAACTTAGTTAGTTTTTACTCATGGTCTGGCAGTTTGAGTAGTTTATGCGGCCTACCCGAATGTCCTTTCTTTGGTATTGTTCGTCGAATCGTTGAGCTCCGTAAATTCTGAGTTGAGCTGCTCGGTTATTGACAAATGCGTGCACTGACTGGACAGGTCCACTCAATCTGGCTGGTTCTTTCCTCAAAAGACCATTTCAGACATATGTCTACATGGTCTTCACATGATATAACCAAGTTTTTGTCAAGACTTTAAAAGAGACTGTGACCTCTGAGTTTGTTTCGGCCTTTCTTCTCAGAGTAGTCAGATAGGAAACGCCGACCTCATCTAGTTTTAAAAAATATGATCGACATGTAAAAGTGTTTGTACAAACCAACTTACAGAAATAAAATCATTTATCATTTATCATTTATCATTATCACAAACTTTATATATATAATTCTACTGTACGTGTGTATGTCACTGAACTGCTCCTAAACGGCTGGACCGATTTGAATGAAAGTATTTGTATGCGTTTGGGTGGCGCCCTGGATGGTTTAGTAGGGTAGGGTAGGGTAGGGTACGTAGGGTAGGGTAGGGTACGTAGGGTAGGGTAGTGTAGGTAGGCAGGGTAGATGAATGTTTGGTGTTTTTATGGCAAAACAAAATTTGCCGGGTCAGCTAGTAATATTATAAAGGCGAAAGTTTGTGATTGTGTGTGTGTGTTTGTTCGTTTGTTAAGTTACCTACCCCCATGGAAAAAAAAGCGTGAGTTTATTTATGCATGTATAGACTATAGTCAGGCATAGCACATTTTATCCCGGGAATAGTTCCCAGGGGATAATTTTCGACGTTCACGTTGGCGAAGCCAGTAATATAATAAAAGCTGAAGAGTTTGTTTATTTGAACGCGCTTATCTCTGGAACTACCAGCCAGATTAAAAAAAAATATTTTTATATAAATGATATCCACATTCGTGAGGAGGCTATTGGCTAAAATTTATAAAGATATTGGCAGAAGTACGCGGGCGGAGGTCGCGCCCACGGGCATCTAAATTCGTCCGATTTGCAGTACATACAAAGTACCAGGAGAACAGAAAATATAGTACAAAAATACGTGGCTGGTGAGTGGATATCAGCTCAACTGTCCATATTTCCGAATCGGATTAAAACGATGGTAATTTCTATTGTGTCTGGAAATTGACACTTTGAGACTTTCTGGTTAGAGCGGAATCGAACCTGTGATTATGTGTAAAACCGTTAAACGACAGCAGTTCTTTCTTTACACGTTCAAATAGATAATTTAATTAAACCTTAAACCTTAAACCTATTCAACTGAAAAGAGAATTCACACACGAATCAAATATAATTTTAAAATACACCACAACAATAATCGAAAACTCACTGGGCCGATTACTAAATAAATAACACTGAACACGTTATTCACTGGGTCCTCGTACAAACATAAGGTACATTATTTATTCAGCCGAGCAACTTCATTTGTCGTCGGAAATATCGAAGAGACGCCAGGATAGCTCCGGTAATAGCAAAAATATCTGTAGCTCTACAAACGTGAGCCGTGCATATGATTCTGACATATTCTTATTGGATGCCTAGTCCGCAAACTGGACTCTCGCTGGAAACGACCGGCTTATAAAAATGTTGTATTCGCTAAGCATTTTCGTATTGTCTAGGAAAGGAGCAATTATTTGAAGTTTGCTGCGAAGTGCATTTGAATTCCTTTGTTCAAGTGATGCTATGTAGGTACCTAGCTACTACGAACCTACTGGGCAAATTGAATTTATGAACAGGTAGAGCGTTTTCAATCTCTGTTCGCAAGAGTCCAACTTTCTCTGAAGTCTGTATTTTATAACATCCATACAACTCTTCACACACATGTGAAGAGTTGTATGGATGTACAGTTGTGTTGTGTGGTTGTGTGTGAAAGTACTTAAAAATAAAAGTGAGACACATCTCACTTTTATTTTTAAGTAGTTTTATTAGTACTATTCCAACAGTATAGTTGGACAGAAAGTGATTGTGGTTTTTAAAGATTAAAGTAAAAACAAGGCTTTTCATTTTTATAAATAATTTATGAGACTTTAGAAGACACAAACTTTTTACACAAGCAAGCGAGTGTGATTGTCCAAGCAAAGTCGTCCACTATCTATCGTTTGCACACGTCAATGTTAATGTTGCGTCTCGTCGACCTCTTTCTACTTGGTTCAGTCAGAGTGAAGGTTGCAATTTAAAAGCCTGTTGTGAAGCTACGTTTTTCAGCAGGCTGATAAATTGGAATAAATTTGGCTTTTTCACGAAGAGTTTATTTATTTGAGAGTGCCATCCCTCCAGTTTGTTGGCTGTGCGATGTCGCTTGTTTTAATAACTTACAGTCTCAATAATTTTCGGGTACAACAATTGTATTAATGTAATTGTATGGAGTTTCTTGTGCATTCTTCTCCATAACAAGCTACTTTCCGAATGCACGGTAGAATCAACTTTTATTCCATGTAAATTTAAATTGTGACATTCAAAAGTGCCGCTTGGGGCCACCAAGCGGTAATTGAAATAAATATCTTTTGTCTTTGTCTTTGAAATGTTTCCATGTTATCATTCACATCTTCGTAACGGCTGGTCACAGCTAAATAACCTTCAGGCATGCGATTTGCGGGTATCGGTGCTAGAGCTATTAGACGACGTAGTATGTATATTCGATTATCCTAGATATCAGTTAGGTAAATGCAGTGACTTTGCTTTTCGCCAAACTGCATTTGAAAAGTGATAGAAGCAGCCACTTATCTCCGCTCCAAGAATCGTAGATTTAATATGTCCGTGACTACCGCCAGACCCGCAACGCCAATGGCTTCCATATTTGGTAAATAATTACTGCGCAATTAGTATCAATTGGTACTCGAAGAACAAAATTGGTACCTACTGCAGTAGATTATGTTTTTATTACGTAGGTAGGTACATAGGCTTGCAGCAACGGTAAATTATAAAAAAAGTCAATGCAGTATTAAAAGAATGACAAAGAATGTCCAATCTCCAAAATAAAGAAGACAGAAAAGTGTTTATTTGCCACAAAAACGAATAAATAGAAAAAAAAACAAACCAAAAAAATAATAACGCAAACACTGTCTAGAATTTTAAGATTACCGTCTTCTATTACTAAAAAATCCTTGAACATGTCAGGCATAAGAACATCCTTTGTTTCATGGAAAGTGGTCTTTGAACTCTTAAGGCCTTTTTCTACTCTTATGGTGATGTAACGTGTCTTTAACACTATCAAACTTAGGTATACCTACCTCACATCTATGCGGCGGGTTCACGGATGAGTGCTAACGCGTGCATCAGCAGCAAAGGAGGACACCGTGGGGTTTTAGTTGGTTGGTATCCCACATAACTGCGCTACCTCCCCGTGGTATCGCAGTATGCATGAGCAGTTCCACAGCAAAAACAAAGGTCCAACATCTGCGTAACTTTAATCCGAAGTAAACATTTTCATAGGGTTTTCGTAAATTTGCAGGTCAGGGCCAAAATCAGCTTGTACTTTTAATACACATTCCGCAGATGAGCACTTAGAGTTAGGTCATTTTTAGTGTTCGTAAGGGACGGATCTATAGGTCACCCCCCAGGTTCACATAGGTGTAAACTTTCACGCTAAACGGTCTCTTCCTCTTCATATATTGTTATTATTGCTCTGAAAGATCTTTTGTGACAAATCCAAATAGTTAACTCACTTTTGTTCGTTTTTGAATAATAATGACGGTTACCTTTCAATATTTTACGCCGATCTCTGCCGGTATAAATAATCACGAATTTATTAATTATTGTTAAACACTTATTATTTACAAACATTATTGGTAACAACGTTTGTACCTATGTATATGACACCAATGAGCCCGATTAGGGTATATCATGGTTTAATAATATACTCCACCTGGTATTCTCTTCCCACGATGGCTTAAGACTACATCACTATAAGTGTTACAATGTATTGTCCTTTTCAGTAAATTTAGGTACTTTCTCATTAAGTCAGTTATTTAGTTTTAAATTTATTTATTTTTTGGATTATTAGCGCATCGCAACCAATGAAGTATTCTTTGGCCAATCACGTTTATTTATTTATTGGATTATTAGCGCATCGCAACATTTGCAACTGCTGAAGTATTTTTGGCTAATCACGGGCAGAGAATACCAGGCTGACTGCCGGTTTCCCAGCTCTCAATTTTCGGGCTGTTAACGTAATCGACGAATAATCGCCGGTTAATTCTACTTTCAGTTTCTCAACACCAAGTGTGACAAGTGGTTGACAATTTGTCATATTTGAGAAAAATCTCGAATTAACCACATGTTGAGAACCTTTTTCAATGTTAATCTCTTGTCAACGAGCCTAATTTATAATTGTTGGTAATTATTCGCAGATTAAAATTAATATTATGATTTTAAAGGCTTACTACGATACAAAGATAATAGGTGTCGTCGAAATCTATGGTATGGGTTGAGTTATAAAAAATAATATGTTAATTTAGATCAATTATTTAATTACCAAGATTTAAAAAAATAGGATATTACAAACTTTTTAAATTAATTAGAGTATAAAAACTTGACAAAATTATCACAAATAGTTATTTTTATTTATGTAAATAAAAATAAAAACATCAAACTGTTACTGACCTGGGAATCGCACCTACCTCACGTTAATGCGCGTGAGGAGGTTTGATCAATCGTGACTGTACCCTGTACTTACCAAGGTCAGTTTCTGGATAGGTTTGTGTTTAACTTGAAGCGGCTGGGGTGGTGACCACGCTAGGGTAAGCAACACTTACCATGGTCAGTCTTGGGATGGGTGACCACTTTTTTTTGGATCGCTTGTTTTTTTGGGACAATCCCACCGCACTATTCCCAAACCACTGCAACTCCTGAAAGCCAGAATCAACAGTGGCGACCACCAGAAAAGCGCCGAGGCAATGAAGCTCGACGAAGTCCCGGAGAATGAATCGATGATCGCTTGATTATGGATGGGTGGGCCCGTCAGGGTAAGCAACACTAACCCAGGTCAGTCTTTGGATGGGTGACCATCACCACAAAAAATTTGATCACCCATCCTAAAGTCACCCCGCTAGGTTGTTAAACAACATCTACCAAGGTCACCCATCCAAAAACAAGCGAACCAAAATAATGTGGTCACCCATCCCAAGACTGACCTTGGTAAGTGTTGCTTACCCTGGCGGGGTCAGCCATCCAAGACAAACGAACCAAAAAAACGCGGTCAAACATCCAAAGACTAACCTTGGTAAGTGTTGCTTAACCTGGTCACCTATCCAAAAACAACCACCCAAAAAAAAGTGGTTACCCATCCAAAAATCGTCCTTGGTAAGGTTTGCTTAACTTGGCGGCTAAACCAATCTAGCCGCTCAAGATAAAATACTATTTAAAGTTACTGATTACGTTATAGTACTTAGTGAATGATGTGAATGAAAACCAGAAAAAAATAAATAAAGGCCGATTATTTAATGTAACAAACGATTACGTAATTTCTCGATGAAGAAGTGTTGAGAAACTCACTGACAACTGAGGGCTGGTTAATTTGTGACAAACTGTCAGCGGATTTGAGATGTGACGTCGACTTCAGAACCCGGCCCCGAGTATATTATTATACCACGGGGAATTTATGTCTTCCGTATTTATTATTTTACTCTTTGTTATATGTTTCTTGCCAATGAGCTTCACAATTGTTTTTCATAAATCTATAATCTTTACATAGTTATTTTCCTCTTTAAAAACCACAATGAGTTTCGATTAAATAGTTTCTTATGTGCGTAAATGTACCTTCCAGTTGGACTCATGTGAAGATTTGTACCTATAGGTGTTATAAAAGTTGAACTCTTGCGAACAGAGGGTTTTCAAATACTTACGTACTTAAATAAATAAAATTGATTCATTTTCTTAATAGATTGGTAACTACCTATCTATCAATTAAGTGTCTTATTTGATAATATGTGCTTTGCGTTATTACTGAAGTCGTTGGATTAACTACCTATTCTTGTTGTTACAGGAGTATACAACATGATATGATAGGCAATCATTCTTTAAGTTTAAATTCAAGGCAATTTCCTTATGACCCTAATAGATTTTACAACAGTAGGGACAACACAAACTATCTACCTATAAATTTTCATCAACAGAAATGACCTATGCCGTCAAATTGAGAGTTAAATCTGACATTGTGCATCTTTCCGCGCACTGCGATAATGGTCGTCCAAAGCTGACCCGGAGTAGACACGAAATGGAGTGCTTATACAATTTAATTCAAAGAATCGTTTCGGGCACCGTATGTGAATATACCAGTTTCATAAGTTTATTTGTCATCGTTTTGCCACAGGCTGCCTCAAACCTCAAATCCTCTACGAATGCTGTATCCACTTATCGGCATTGCGCCCCCGGAAATTTGCAGGACTATAGCAAGTCGCATAGAGAGGGCGAATTTAGAAAACGACCCACGCCACCCAATGCATAATTACAGCTCAGTGCCCCAGCGCCTAAAAAGCCGGAAAAGTTTTCTAGGATGCGTGGGTCTATGTGATGGCAACTCCTCTCCTCTCTCCTCAGCGTGATGCGACCTTTGGCGAGAGAAACTCAAGCCTCCTGAAAATTTCATCGGGCCGTCGGAGAGTCTTCCACCTGGGCACACTCTGCCGTGGTCGACCTTGAAAACCCTAAATAGACTCCGCACTCAGGTTGGCCGCAGCAAGGCAACCTCCACAGGTGGGGGTTCTTTGATGGCACTAGTCTTCAGTGCTTGTGCAGCATATCTCCGCAGACCATCGCCCACCTCAAGGAATGCGCAGCATGCCCTGTCACCTGTACTTGCGAAGACCTTATGACTGCGTCACCGAATGGTGTTGCCGTGGCTGAATTCTGGGCCAATCACAATATTTAAATTTTTATATTTGCCATCGACACGCTAAGAAGAAGATCGCTTTGTACCTGATACTTACTGAGGCTCTACTCTACACATATAATTATATGACGTGAATCGGTAGAGAACGTTTTGATAGATCAGCGAGGGTACCTACTGCTCTAGTTTAAGTGGTTCCATTGAAAGGCAGACGTTTACCTATGAATGTAATAAGGTCATACACAGCCGTAATTAATCATAATATACATAGGTATCCAATAATAAGGTCGTTCTCCCTATTTGTCTGATCTGTAAGTGTAATATGGGGCTTACAGACACACAACTTAGTTAACACTAGGTGATGAAGCATCTCTGTTCTTGTTCCCCTTTATAATGTAATAAGGTCATACACAGCCGTAATTAATCGTAATATACCTAGGTATCTGTTAATAAGGTCGTTCTCCCTATTTGTCTGATCTGTAAATGTAATATGGGGCTTACAGACACACAACTTAGGTAACACTAGGTAATGAAGCATCTCTGTTCTTGTTCACCTTTATAATAATTATGTTGAATTTCATACCAATATAAAAGTTAGAACTCCATTTCTCCATACTCCATGGCTACTATGGATTAAAAACATCGTTAAGTCCGAAAATGAAACACAAATATTTGCATGATTCGTTACGCGTGTGTTCCAAAAGGATTATAGTTGGAATTAATAAGCTTTGCCCTGTTGTTTTAGGTTGGACCAAAATCATGAAATGTTTTAACGAATTCCCGTGAAAGTATTGTTTATATTTCTGGATTTAGATCTGGTTCGGAGAATATCAACGTTCGGATAGTTAATTGTTATTAGCATTATTTCGGATTTGTGCGTAGTTGTTAATTAGTTTTGGCTATTTTTTAACCGACTTCAAAAAGGAGGAGCATTTTTTATGTGTTCAGTACCTACCTCAGAACTTTTTACTTCACATTTTCGTGAAGTCGGCGACAAAAACGAAAATTATAGATAGGTAACTACCAAAGACACCGACTTCCGAAAAGAAGTTATTTTGCGCTTTGTAATATTTTGTTTTGGTTTTTTTTTTTTTTTTTTTTAATGTTTTTTTACGTAGAGGCTTGAATCGGATTATGACTAATGACTATCTAGGTAGAGGTAGGAGCCTACTAAGGGTTTATAACTTTTATCTAAGGAAATGATATTCCTAACTGTTATATTTTCTGAAAATATCCCTTTGTTAAACTTCCTATTTATTATTTAGATTAAAACTGAATGACTGGCACCAAATCGAAAAGGGAAAAAAAAGGTGGCGGGCATCTGCTGGATGCGAGACGCACGGGATCGGTCAATATCATCGGCGACGCCTGGGGGAGACCTATGTCCAGCAGACGTCTTTTGAATGAAATGATGATGCTGATGATGAAATCGGAAAAAAATCCTTGCGAATAAAGCTGTAGGTCTAAATCTACCAAACCTGAATTTTTGATCAGAGGATTTGACTCTATCCTACCTATGTAGGACACCTTCTGTATAACAACATAAATTCCAACTCGTGCTAGGCTGTGCCCGGTGACCTCCTAAAATCTAAATATCTGGTCGTTATTTCTTGTTAGTGTGACGATTCATCGCGGCAGACTCGCAACTTATCATCTTTAGCTACGATACGAACTTAACATCCCTGATATTCAAGTTTGTGTTAGTATAATTGTACGCAAAAAATTGGAAACTAGAGTAAATGAACTGATTGGACGATAATAGTTTAAGAAAGTTCGGCATGTAGGTAAGTACAGGTAATATTTAATCAAGGATCAAGAAAACTTCCGTTTGGGTTTCTCCATCTGCACTTCTCAGTAGCAGCCCGGGCTTGTGCCTCCTGATGACAAAAATAATAATGCACTTGGGACTCAAACATACCTTTGTTCAGTACAAACTTTTTTTAATGTCCCTCGGCAAACTTCGTGTTTCGTCAGTCGTCGGATTTCTATCCGTTGCCCTTTGCACTTGATACAAACTGGACGCTCTCAATCAACGTGGAAGTATATAGAGTGGTTGACACTCGTTTAACATACAGAAATTTATTTTTAAAATGGGAGGAAAGCTGCTAGAGCTGCTATTTTTACAGCTCTATATATTTCACACGGAATTCAAGACAAAACAACAATAAAGTACATAGTTTTTTTATTTTATTTGTATAAATTATAATTTTATTAAAATATATATAATTGAATATTCTAAAAACAAAAACAAACCTATATACAAATACAAAAGGGAGACGGAGATGTCAATGGGAAACGTGCCCAGAACGCTGGCAACGCTGGAATTGCCACGTTGGATGGCAATGCTGATTCTCTGGCCGAAGAAAAGACCAGCCCTCCGGTCACGTGAAGAGTCGACAAGCTTTGTGCTAATTTCTCGAAAAACTTGATGCACACTCGGACCCCATGGACCTAATGTTTCAACCCCAAACGGCTCAAACATATAACTTCCAATAAGGTTGTTATATTTACGCCGTTTGAGGTTTTCTGCACCAGCAGCAGCCACCCCAGCACAGCCCACCGTGCTAAGAAGATGGAATGGCGCAAGGGTGTCGACACACGTTGCATCCTACACCAAAGGCCTACCGACCTTCCAAGGCATTATGGACATCCTGTCTGGTCTCTTCCCATCGACGCGTGCCAAGCCATTGGGTAAAGAGAAAAACGAAAAACGTTCTTTTGGTACGATACATATAATAATTGATGGACATGGAAATTAGCATTCGTTTGCATTCAGAAATGCGATGACTATTAACGAGGGACATGAAAAAAATTGTTGTACTGTACCTATGCAAACGAAAATTAAAAATAATCACTCAAAAAAAAATGCAGGTCTGCAATCCCTTGGAGCTGTGAAATAATGTCGACACCGGCTATCGCTGAAAACCAGCGCTGTGGCTCTGTCTTGCACGCGAGTCTCAACATTATGCTGAGCGATGACCGTTTTGCGTGGTTGTGACGCATTCTCTGTATTTGTATTTAAGCTTTCCTTTGTTTTTTATGGTATGCGTCGTGCCTGGCGCAAATAAACGTTTTTCTTTCTTTTTTTTGTTTTCTTTCATTACAAACTTATTTTGCAGTTGGTAAACCGAACCTCGACATAATGTCGATATACGGGGACAACAGTTTTCCAACGAAAAAGTTACTTTGGTCTCTCAATCCAGTTTTTCTTTTCGTTAGACCAATGTTTAGAGCATTCTTAGTTTATTAACTTCAGTTATGTTATCTAATTATTTTGATGAATGTAGATGTAAATACGTAAACCACGGTGCGCGAGTCCAACTTGCACTTGGCCGAGTTTTTGTATGAGAAAAGGCCCTTTTATCTATAACACGGGTTGTAATAGTAATTTCTCTAAAGGATGTTTCTAGGTATTACTATAACTACACCGAAAGATATACCTTATTAAGGGCATAATAAGGACCTGGTCTCCATTAGATTTATTTGATTCTATTTTCGGAAACAGACAAAATAAAATCTTTCATATTTTCTGCTTTTCTCTATCCATTAGCCAGAAAAGTTTGCTCCCAATATCTTCCTACTCTATAATATTATAACAAAGATGGATACGTCGGTGCGTTTAATACAGAAACCGTTTTTCCTTTGTGAATCTCACAATGCCGATATCAGATCTGATCTCGTACTCAAATGGAGGATTACTTACTTGTAAGTAACATTTTCAATTCGCATAAAATATTACCTACCGTTGATTTGTGCGAGTATTATTAGGTACTTAGATACTCATTCGTTTATGTCGGTACAATATTATGTAAGTTATCAAAACTAGACAGATTAATATAAAAGAAGAATTTATCAACTCTCTGGTTTGGAATACTGAGAGTGGATAATAGCAATCATATTTGCTAATGGTGGATTTTCAGGGTTTTAGAATCCCTGAAGAATCCGTAGAATCACAAATCTATATCGAATGACGGTCTACTTAGTTGTGTGTTAATATTGTCCTTACCAAATACGATAAAAACTCTTTTATATTAGCCTGCAATGTCGCACCGCTGGGCAAAGACCTCCCCAAAATCCTTCCAGGCATTCTTTGCCTGAGCCTGTTTGAACCAGCCGTGTAGTAGGTAGGTGTCTAAGTCATCTCACCACCTTTTCTTATGGCGACCCTATAGATAGTAACATTATTTCAGAATCTGTGCCCTATGCAATGAATTGCTGGACTGAATTATTCTACATGTGCTTTGTCGATCTAGAGAAAACACTTGATATAATTAAATTGAGGCGATAGCCAACACAGCCAGTCAGACTTTTGAAAACAAGGCAGATATGCCTTGTTTTCAAAAGTCTCTGGTTTTACTCATCAGTTCGCCAATAATATTCAGTGTTATAGTTGTCAGCACGTATCTTGGCAAGAGTCGTTAAATGCGCACAAATCAAATCAAATCAAATCATTTTTATTTGCTCAAACATGAGTATCATACATACATAACAAATTGTCAGCATGAAGAGGTGTTAGGATACAGAATCAACGTCATGTTTACCTTGGAAAATGGCATGCAAATATTAATAAAGAATACAAATCAAAATACTTAATAGAATGTCATGTTTAGTAAAAATTTAAAAATAAAATAAATGTTGTGTAAATGTCAATAAAATAATACAAGTCAAAATTATGCAAAGAGAATGTCAGAGTAAAAATAAAAAAATAAAGATATTAAAATAATAAATCAATTCAAAATAATCAAGAATGTCAATAAGAATTATTAAAAAATGTCATGATATTAAAATATTTAATGTGTAAAATGAAAATGTCGTGAAAAATCGTGCAGATTTAAAAAAATAATACAAATCAGGATGTGATACTAGAATGTCAGAATATAACAAAATAATAAGTCGTTTTGTAGGTCTCTATGGGTACCAAGCGAGACGTGGGGAACGTTTAGCAACGTGCCGAGCGCGCGATTGCTTGGTCAGTTGACACAAGGATCGACTGACCAATCGCGTCGCATCCACATTCCGTTTGCTCTATATGGTGGTGGTTGGTCAGTTCGCGCACTGTGCGTAAACTTACCCCCACTACGCCAAAACCTTGCCAATTACGTGCCGACAACAATAGGTACTTCGCAAAGCTTCGTTACTCCGTGTCCTACAAAATCATATTTACTCAATTATTTCACGTTTCATGTAATTTAGCAATGCAATAGGTAATAAAAGTAAGTAAGAGTAGATATTTTCGAAAGAAAATGTTCGGTCAGAATTATTTCAGTTTTTCACTCGATTGCCTCAAGTTGACGAGATTCTGTCAAGCCGAGTTATTGAATAGAGCCCAGATATTCAATAGCTTAGTTCGTACTTAGGTTCGAGATGAAAGTAAGTGCTATTGAAAATATTGGGATAAAGTTAGGACTTAGGGGTTCTATCATAGTGATTGGAGGATTCTATTGTAAGTGAAAACTCTAACTTAGAGCTTGTTGGGATTCTTATTGTAAATATTGTAAACGTTTTTAGGGTTCCATACCTCAAAAGAAAACAAGCGAACCCTTATAGGATCACTTTGTTGTCCGTCTGTCTGTCAAAACCTCGGCAACCTTTATCTTTGGAGTTGAAATTAATATCGTATAATCAAATTCGCAACAGCTTGCAGCTGTGAACAAATCAAACTTCTAGATCAACGCAATCAAGAGATACAGCTGTTAATGATACATACTTTACACGGGTTCCCTCAATCTGGCAGAATCTTGATACTCCGAAATTTATTTGGCATAACACACTTGGCATAATCTTCTTTAAACGAATATTCTTAAGTCATATTTTTTTTAAATATTGTTTGGCCGAATATTTCTATGTCCGAATTTACAATGGCTTACTTTTAAGATGGCAGAATTTTATTTGGTATATTTTCACTTGGCATATTATGAAGATGGCAGAAATTCATTTGGAATAATTTTAATAGGCATTTCTGTAAAATAGCATTTTTAACGTTACATTAAAATTGAAATACTGTCTTAAAAAGTCAATATTATGTTGTGTTACAAAAGTTAGCGACAGAAACGAATCGCTGCAAAACCGACTCCACGTACTCTTGTCTGCCCTACCCCTAGAGTGTAATTTAAGTCCGCGTAGGCGCGTAGGGGCGAGGCGGCCAGCGAGCTGAGGAGCAGGTGGTTTAATAACGGTCGCCGCCGCGGCTGAGGCTGGCCGGTGAAGCCGGCCAGCAAGCCGAAGCTGCGGTGGTGAGCGTTAAAACCATCTGCGACGATAAGCTCGCGTGGGACCGCCGGAGCCCCGCAGCGCCGGAGCCGTGACAGAAACCATGCCTGCTGCATGCTGCATGCTTGCTGCATGCTTGCTGCATGCTCACTTGCATGCTTTCTTGGATGTTGCATGCTTCCTGCATGCATGGTGTATGCTTGTTTGAATGCTGCATGCATGTTGTATGCTTGTTTGCATGCTGCATGCTTGCTGCATGCATGGTGTATGCTTGTTTGAATGCCGCATGCTTGCTGCATGCATGTTGTTTGCTTGTTTAAATACTGCATACTTGCTGCATGCATGGTGTATGCTTGTTTGAATGCCGCATGCTTGCTGCATGCATGGTGTATTCTTTTTCGCATGCTGCATGCATGGTGTATGCTTGTTTGAATACTGCATACTTGCTGCATGCATGGTGTATGCTTGTTTGAATACTGCATACTTGCTGCATGCATGGTGTATGCTTGTTTGAATGCCGCATGCTTGCTGCATGCATGGTGTATTCTTTTTCGCATGCTGCATGCATGGTGTATGCTTGTTTGAATACTGCATACTTGCTGCATGCATGGTGTATGCTTGTTTGAATACTGCATACTTGCTGCATGCATGTTGTTTGCTTGTTTAAATACTGCATACTTGCTGCATGCATGGTGTATGCTTGTTTGAATGCCGCATGCTTGCTGCATGCATGGTGTATTCTTTTTCGCATGCTGCATGCATGGTGTATGCTTGTTGGAATACTGCATACTTGCTGCATGCATGTTGTTTGCTTGTTTAAATACTGCATACTTGCTGCATGCATGGTGTATGCTTGTTTGAATGCCGCATGCTTGCTGCATGCATGGTGTATTCTTTTTCGCATGCTGCATGCATGGTGTATGCTTGTTTGAATACTGCATGCTTGCTGCATGCATGGTGTATGCTTGTTTGAATGCCGCATGCTTGCTGCATGCATGGTGTATTCTTTTTCGCATGCTGCATGCATGTTGTTTGCTTGTTTAAATACTGCATACTTGCTGCATGCATGGTGTATGCTTGTTTGCATGCTTCATACAGCGAATTAAAACACAAAAAAAATGTGTTCAATCAATCTTTTATTATGGTACAAATACAAAATTACTCTAACTATGCATTATCTGAAATGTAATAGATGAGTATTTCAATTAATATAGATATGAAATGTATGCCAAAAGACGATTCTGACTTTGAACTTTCTGCGATATGATGGTTCTGCCTTTTAATGACTATCAATATGAAATTTATGCCTAAAGATGATTCTGACTTACAAAATTATGAGTTTGAATGATGATAAATGAGTGTATGCCAAACAATTTTCTGCGAAATGATGTTTATGCTATCCGTTGTTATGCATAGTAATATTATGACATAAAAAGTTATGCTATAAAAGGTAGACCCACGTTACACTCGCAAATGCTCAAAATTACATCAAAATCTACAGGGTACTTCCTGTTGAGCTAGAATCATGAAATTTGGCAAGAAACAATGTCTTAGAGCATATGTGCCGAAAACTGTTGTGGAAAAATTAGTACCAACATCAAAAAAAAACTTTTTGCAGTTGGTAGGAAGTCCCCATACATTGACATAAGTCGGGACTACAGTTTTCCAACGGCAAAGTTAATTTATTCCTCAATTATCTTATCGTAAATGTTTTGTGCCCTCGTAGTTTATGAACTTCAGTAATGTTATTTAATTATTTTGGTAAATGTAGTTGTTTGTACGGAAGTCTCAGTGCACGAGTCCGACTCGCACTTGGCCAGTTTTTAATATTGATTGACTTTAGCAATAGTTTTTATTATGTGTCACGTACGACATATAGAGGGCATGTTTCGTTCTTCAAGTGGTGATGGTGGATCGGTGACTAGTCCCTACTCAACGAGATCTCTGAAAGTCCCGGTTGTTATATAGTTAATAGATCTTTGACAGTCTTTACGGGTAGCCAGGTGCCAAAAACTCTAACAGCCAGTCTTACCAATGGGCATCGTGATGTACAGTAACTGAATTGTAGAGTTAAGACCCGTAGTCACTCTTTAAAAAATACTGATACCTGATCAGTTGCATCCAAACCAATTAGACTGGACATGGAGCGGCTTCAGCTCAGCTGGGAAATAATAGACAGCAGGTGATGATGCCTTGTTTCGCGTAGTTTTTTTATTATTATTGATAGGCTTGCGCTTGACCACTATCTCACCTGATAGTAAGTGATGATGTGGCTGATGATGGAGCACGCTTGCCTAGAAGAAACATATTCACTCTTGACTTAAAGACTCCCAGGTTGTACCTATCAGGAATATACAGACTCCGGCAGGAAAGTCCACTTCTTTGTGGTACGCATAATAAAAGTATTCCCAAAACGTTTGGTGCGTATGGCTGGTATGTCCAACAAGTACATATGAAGCATCGCCGTACGTATTGTAGTACGATGACGGAACGGACCAATAGGAATTAGTTAATGGAATTCCAACGCACACTTCCCGAAATGTATTCAATGAAAAAACCGACAGGCTGGCAACTTGGCGCCGATGTTCAAGCTTTTGTTGCCAAGATTCAACCAGTGCCTCATTGCCAATGAGCCTCTTGGCCCGTTTTTACTAAAGGTATCCTTATTTCTATAAAAACATCGTAATATTTTCGACCGAAGCATATTGAAATGACCTTCGAACATCAAACAACTCAAAACAACACTACATTCTTCAGTCAACCGATATTTTCTGGATTTAAATTCCAATTAAAATACCTATTCATCGCTCTTGAGTTTGTTTTGATGAAACTCAAGTCTGGCTGAATAATTCAAATCTTGACGACGGTAAATAAGATGGAGTCTAATAAAAGTCGAGTGTCTATGGTAAGTACGCATCTGTCTAATCTAAACGAGCAATTCTTGTATGTATGTATATAATTATCATCTGAATCTCGCAAACGGCTCCAACAATTTTCATTAAATTTTGTATGCAGGGCGTTTCGGGGGCGATAAATCGATCTAGCTAGGTTTCATTTTTAGAAAACGTCGGTTTCTCTATTTTTCTCGAGGAGAGCTCGGTCGCCCAGGTACTAAAGTATTATAAGGCATTCTAAGCCGTTGTTTTTAATTGGTATATATTTTATTGTAACTACATTAAAACCATACCTTAATAGATGGAAAAGTAGAAAAGTTTTGTGTATTACAAATGCCTTTAAAATAAAAGTTTATAGAAAATAAAATAAACTGAGTTGGTTTTAGTTACATTTAATGCGAATACTAGTTTTGATGCCTTAAACAGATTATTGTCGAATGTTTTTTCAGCTTCTGGATTTTCTGCTTTCTCTCAAAGATAATGAACACATAAGACATTATCATTCGTTACATACCACTCGGATACTGAAATAATTGACTGACTGAAATTTTGGTACAGTCAAGGGTTAAAAGTACAGTCATAGGTACTCTCCTAAAACTCAAAAGGATAGTTTTTATAGAAGAAGTTAAATTATCCATTACTGATTTAATATTTTGTATAGAAATTAAAGTATAGAATATTCCTACTAACCGCGAAAAGTTGAAATTCTGCTGCCTACAAAAAAAAATGGTTTTTCTGTTTTGGTAGAGTGTGACTGCAATTTTGACCCTTAAAGTATTTTACTTCTTTTATAAAGTCAGAAAACCAGGTACAAACTTACTTAAAAGTGTCTTCATAAAACCTAGTATAGTACACACAACATAAAACTATAAATTTTAAGCTATCACCAAACTCGAATGAAAACACCAATGAGAGACCATAACTCTATCGTTTGGTACTTTACGATCTTGGTACAGTCACGTACAAAATGATAGCTAGATTAACGTTTATTCGATACAAAAAATAATGGAATAAAATTATATCACCCCGTTATTTGCCTTGTTATTGTCAACTTAGCTCTAATATCAATAGCAATACCAAGCATGTTGTGAACGAAAATTTATCTTGGAAGGGAATTAATAAAAGGTGTTTGATGTTAGCTGATAGAGATATTTGCAAAAGGAAGATGCATGCTGCGCCAAGCTAAAATTAATTGGCCAAGCCCGATGGATTTATTTTATCGGGTATTTTTTTTAAGTTCTGTACAGATTTTTAACCCCTTTAAGGAATTTTCGAAATTCTTATACATTACCTTATTCCTCAGTTATATGAGGCACTTTTGTGGTTAATGTTATACTTAAGAACCAGCGATAAACGGCTGTATGGTGTCTGTCAGTATATCAATTCAAGATTTTCATTCATATTTTATTTTGTCTTATATTGTCTACTTACTTATATTATGGTCAACACGAGACTAAGAAAAACTCGTTGTTGAATAGGTATCACTAGTGAAAGAAGTTTGCTCATGCCTGTACAGCAGATATCGAGAATATAGGCGAATGCACATTTGAACTATATCATATTTGGACGTTAAAACTTTTTCATTGGCCTCTGAGATGAGATATTGCTTCACCAGTTTTAGTTCGACGAGATTCGGGAAATATTTCTACTAGTTATGACGATACTTTATTTTATATGTTTAGAAGCTGAGTATGCGGTTCTGTATCTCGTGTTTTTAATTTTATTGGATGTTAGCCAGTTGCAGTGGATTTAATCACTGGGATATGTGAGAAGTATTTTATTGGTACCATAACATATATACAATTGAAAATTCTAAAAACAAAAACAAACCTATATACAAATACAAAAGGGAGACGGAAAAGACCTCATTGGGCATCAAAAAATTCGTCCACATCGATGTCAATGGGAAACGTGCCCAGAACGTTGGCAGCATTGCCACGTTGGATGGCAATGCTGATTCTCTGGCCGAAGAAAAGGCCAGCCCTCTGGTCACGTGAAGAGTCGACGAGCTTTGTACTAATTTCTCGAAAAACTCGATGCGCACTCGGACCCCATGGACCTAATGTTTCAACCCCAAACGGCTCAAACATATAATTCCCAATAAGGTTGTTATATTTGCGCCGTTTGAGGTTTTCTGCACCGGCAGCAGCCGCCCCAGCACAGCCCGCCGTGCTAAGAAGATGGGATGGCGCAAGGGTGTCGACACATGTTGCATCCCACACCAAAGGCCTACCCACCTTCCAAGGCATTATGGTCATCCCGTCTGGTCTCTTCCCATCGTCGCGTGCCAAACCATTGGGTTTTAAAACAGCTGGCACCCCGGCGGTGACAAGAGCCCGACGTATGATGTCATTAGTGCTGGCGTGCCGTGCTATCCGGCCAGCGCTCCTACTGCAGGATAAGCCATGGTGACCGAGGCGGTCGACTGCTTCACCACATTGACAACGATGTGGAGCTCCGCTAGGAGCACCCAAACGCAGACATGTAGCGATCCGGAAGGTATTGTCACTCAACATAGTACCTATGTTGAGTGACGGTAGAGCCTGTAGCCAGAGGCCCGACTCCCACTCTCCCACAGCCAGCAGGCGGGCACGCTCAGCAGTATTGGTGGACGTATTCATAAGTTTATTCCGTACCAACCTGCAGAGCGGCTCATCCCACTGTCTCTGGGAAGATGGGTTCTCGGGCAACGCCGTATTCGGGCAAGCCACTTTCCAGGCGCACACTGCGTCGGTCGAGCACGGCACTTCAAAGTAAACCAGTGAAAGGGATAGAATTTTTGTGGTTAACTTTTCAGTGCCGTGGACCGAAGACAAGAACGCCGGTAGGCTTATACTAGAAATTTTGCGGATGCCGAGCCCGCCGAAGCGAATGGGTAGAGTAGCTTGCATCCAGGCTCGATCATCAAAGGCCACATTTAAGATGGTAGTCAGAGTGCATCGAATAATTTCGTCAATTTTTTCCAAGAGATGTGGCTGCTTACATAAAGAGGAAGAGCGGAGAAAATACATGAAATTTGGTCCAAAACAGCAATACCTAATAAGAGTAAAAGCCGAATGAAGATTAATTTTGGAGAGTCTATCCGAAATATTATTAAAATGGTTAATTTTGCCATCAATGAATGAAGAAAAACTGTCTTCCAAAATTGGGGAACCTAGGAGGAAATGGATATGGATGGATTAAGCTTAAAAAGTATTTGTAGTCATTTATAAAATAATAGTCAAGAGTCGTGTGTGGTATCGTGGTATCCAATCCCGCACCTCGTTTGCGGGATCAGAAATGCGGGATTACTCACGTCTGCGGGAATGAAAAAAAAAAAAAATAGGCTCAGACGACGTTCTGATTATAGACCCTCAGCACAGCCTCATTAATAAGTAATTTAACAACTTGCCCAAATCGTGACATTTCTATACAGTTTGTATGAAAAATAATTTTATTTTCAGTGTTTAACTTACAGCAAAATAAATTATGAATTTCTATTATGTGGTATAAGTTTTTAAACTGTCATGGTTACTAACACTAAACTTAACATTCGAAACGGAATATTTACCATGTTTACTGTTTGTTGCGAGTTTCCGATATTTTCAACAAACAGTAGACATGGTAAATATCCCGTTTCGAATGTTAATGTTCTACTTTGTGTTGTGGGAAACCTGTACCGGAACCTTATAAGAAGCTGATTATTTATATTCAATTGAAAATTAGTGATGAGTAATAACTCTACTTAAAAACAATAATCAAAAAATCTCTAAACACTAAACAGTCTTCATTTCATATTTAATAAAAAATAACTTCTTAAACCAAAAAAATAAAAATAAATCTCAATCCCTAGTGGTGCTTTATATAACGTAAAGCTACTTAAAGTAGCGTGCTTATTATACATAACATAAAGCGAACGCTATCGTGACACTCACTTAGCGCTATTTGCTTAATTCGTTATAACGCAGTATCGCCCGAATCGCGCGCAACGCAAATTCTAAAATAAAGCAAGAAGCAGGGGGCGCCGGGCGGGCGCGGCGACGCGACGTCGGCGCGCGCTTTACGTATTCTACCTACGCTATTTTATTTCGTGCTTTTTAGTGTAAACAGTGATAGGAGACGTAATAATATTGACAAAGTATAATTGTGTAAGTAAGGACGATTGATTGAGAGATTGTTTAACGTTTTGTTTTTGTGGTTTAATGGGTCAGTGGGTCGTCTTAGGGGCGGAGATTAAGCAGATGGAGTATACGCTTAGGGGCACTATGATTAGCAAAGAAAACCAAAATATATTTTTTTGAACTTCTCAACACTTTTCGAAGATTTTTTATTAACACATTTTGGCCATTTTGTTTTCGCCAACTTATTAATCTTGTCCATAGAAGCTATTAAATTTCTGAGACACAGGGTCCTATGACACACCGTTTCCGAATTATGGGCCTCCAAATTTTATTTTATTTTGTATAAAACGATCTATATTTCCAAAGGTAGTATATTATTCATGTTGGGATGCTGCTAGCATGGGGGTGACACAGGGGGGGCAAAATTTTGGTTATTTTTGCCTAGAACACACCGTTTTCGAGATATTCGGATATAACAATTCGGAGGCCTATAATTCGGAAATAGTGCGTCGTAGGGCTATGCTTTTCAGAACCTAAATGATTTTTATGGTTAAAGTTAAGACGGTACCCTGACCAAAAAATCGGCATGAGATATGAGCGTTCCTATTGGTCTAGCAGCACTGGTGGCGCATGAATTACAGTAGTAAATACGCCCAGATTTTAGAATAAAATCTTTATAAAATCGAATTTTGGTCTTTTGAAAAAAATAATTCTACCAAAATGTTTGTTATTAAATTGTCTATCCATTAGTGTTAGTACAAAAAATAATCAATGAACACTTTACGAGGAGATGCATAATATCAATAATTATTTCTCAATTTTATGTTTTTTTGGAAGTAGATTGGTGAAATATATACAACATTTAAAAAAAAACTAAATCTACCATTTTAGAATCAATATTATGTAGAAATTTAATGTATTTTTATTAATTGATATTTCTTTTTAAATAACGAGTAGATACCTCCTAAAAACAGCTCAAAAAACGGCTTGCTCGGCGTTTTGCTCGGGGTACCGCCTTAACCCGAAACTGCAATAAAATTGGAAATTTCCGAAAACACTCCAACCGTTTAATGTTTTGTGTTTGTGTGTATATAGTGGACGAAAATGTCTAAAAGAAATAGTGAATTACCAATATGGAACTTTAAGTAGTGACGTAGAACTAAAAGTATGAAGGAAAGTTCATTGTTTATTTTTCACTGCTCCATTTTATCGTAATAAATTTATAAAAACGATGTAATATTTTAAAGCATGCTGTCTGTCCAACAAATCCAACGCTAGGGTAGGAGCTGCGACTTAACAGTCACCGCGCTTGCTTTATTCGTGTCCGCCCCGCGCCCGTGCGTTATAATAAAGCTTGTAAAATATAAAGCTTATAGCAATAAGCAAGTTATTGACATATAGCAACTTTGAACACTACTATCAATCCCACGGGATCTGCGGGATCGTGGTTTTCATGCGGAATTGGATTCTCTAGTCGTGTAGGTATAACTACTATCGTGTTTACTTATGCTACTAAAAAGTATTGTTGGGTTTGCGGCAAATTGCAAAGTCAGACCGATATTTCCACCACAAAATTAAAGAGATATCTAATAATTGTGTGTTTATAATTTCATTGAAACCATATTGAGGCAAACGGATTGCTGACTAAACCAAAATGTCTCCATTAAATTGTTGAACCTATTGACTCCATACTCGGTAAAGGAATTTCTTTTACCTCTAAGCCATCATAACAGCTTGCATTATTTATCAGACTCAGTTCTGGTCAAAATTTCTTCGTATTCCTTACATTTCTTGCTCTTCTTCATTCCAATTCTCAAGGAAGCCATTCAAGGCATCCCAAAATCTTCTCCTCGGTCTACAACGACCCAATCAATCTGCCTAGCTATTTGCAAATTATGATGGGGACGGGTTCTCTGACTGGAATGTCAGTATTTTACATGAAGTGACTGCCTATCTGATCTCCACAAACCTGTAACTGGATTACACCAGATCCCTTGACAAGTCTGGTGTTACATTGCCTAGTTTCTGACTACCTGTATCAAAATCAAAACTTCTTTATTTCAATTAGGTGACTAAGCGGCACTTTTGAACGCCACAAATTTAAATTTAGAAGTATTAATAATTGATTCTACCGTCCATTCGGCAAAGTAGCTTGTTATGGAGAAGAACGAATAAGAAACTCCTATCGACTATTAAAGATCTGCCACTAGGATTAATCTATCTATCTTATCTTAAACCATTAAATGAGCAATTCTTGCATATATGTAATCTGAATCTCGGAAACGGCTCCAACAATTTTCATGAAATTTAGTATGCAGGGGGATTCGGGGGCGATAAATCGATCTAGCTAGGTTTCATTTTTAGAAAACGTCGTTTTCCTTATTTTCACCCGAACAGAGCTCGGTTGCCCAGGTACTTATTTTAATATGTTTACCTTTTCACTTCCTAAATGGCAGTACTAACACTAGCGACACTTACAATAACATCCTAATTTTCCGGAGTAGTGTTTGTGCTAACCACGTTAATCCCAAAGCCCATATCACAGTTCTACGTCATTCACTCATCTAGTAATTCTCACACCTGGATACATTCATACATCCACTCATTCCCACATACTTTCTTCCATACTCACCTCTCTCACACATAATCACTCTCGTACACAATCAGACTCACAACACAATCACTAACAAACACATTTATACACTGTTACACATACATAACATGAAGACACTATTTTCGCGCTTCCCTCTGGCTGCAGCTATAGCTACATAATTTACCGCCCTGTATGGCCTAATCACTGTCTCCTAAGATACAGGAATACCTAGTTTAGGAGACAGGGTTACATTACTGTTACAGATTTATGTAGATATAATATTGCTTTGTACAAATAAATATTTATTGTGTCATAAATCATGTGTGTATGGTGAATAAATGATTATTATTATTATTATTATTATCTCCTTTATTCATATTCATTCTTATTATTTACATTTTTAAATATTTTTAAAAACTCATACAAAAACGAAAAACATTTAAAAATATAAAAAATAGAGGCCCACCGGTATCGGGAACAGGGTCCAAGCTACCGGCGGTCAGGGCTCCAGAGAGAGGAACCTCCTAACAATACGAGCCGTGTCCAGCAATACTGCTTTCTGGATCAGGCCCTTGACCCAGCCGCCTAACGAGAGCCTCCTAAGATGTTGGTCGAGGCTCGTGGCTATTAAGCCATTGGCCGACACGACAATCGGTACAATGATCGCTGTGTCCACATCCCACATGTCGACAACCTCGCGAGCCAAGTCAAGATACTTAATTTGCTTATCTTTCTCAGCTTTCACGAGGTTCCCGTCATGAGGGACGGTAATGTCAACAATCACTGCACGCCTCTCGATTCGGTCCACCACCACTATATCAGGTTTATTGGCTACAATAGTCCTGTCAGTGATGATGGACCGATCCCAGTACAATGTGATATTGCCATTCTCGAGAACTGGGTCGGGCACATACCTGTAGTACGGCACCTCCGATGCCACAAGAGTGTATTTCAGAGCAAGTTGCTGATGGATAATCCTGGCTACAAGGTTGTGCCTATGCAAGTACTCTTCGTTAGCTAGACGAGAACAACCAGAGATAATGTGGCGGATCGATTCACCCGGCCGGTGACATGCCCGACAGATGTCAACCGTGCCATCCTTCACAATAAATCTCCGGTAGTTATTCGTCATGATAACTTCGTCCATAATTGCACAGACAAAACCTTCGGTTTCCCCAAAGAGGTCACCGAAACGTAGCCAGGCTACGGACGCTGATTGGTCTACATCGGACCCATGTAGGGCCCGGAAAAAGCGTCCGTGAAGCTCTTTACTCTGCCATACCTCCCTGCGGTCGTTAGTGTCAAGCACTACAGGCCTGCGCCAGTTCTCATTCGCCAAGGAGAGCGGGGTGAGTCCCTTGTCCACTGCTACTACATCTCGATGCATACCCACGTCTGTGTTTAGAAAATAATCTCTGAGATTGCATATCTCGCGGTTGTGGAGGTTTTTGGCATTTAAAAAGCCTCGGCCTCCACACTTCCGTGGGATATACAATCTCATGACCGACGATCGTGGGTGATGCATTCGATATGCAGTCAGCAGTGTACGGACCCGTCTATCCAGGGCGTCAAGTTCCGTTTGAGTCCATTTGAGTATGCCGAAAGAGTACATCAATACTGGCATGACCCAACCGTTGAAGGCGCGCACCTTGTTTCCGCCCGAAAGAAGGCTATTGAATACCTTCTTCAGGCGGCCAAAGAAGCGTTCCCTCAACGATTGCTTCATGTCAGTAGTGCTGATACCTAACGCTTCCGACATACCCAAATACTTATAGGTTTCGTTTGGAGAGAGGGATCTCAGGTTTATGGAATCCGCGAGTTGAATTCCCACGGATTCCACAATCTCTCCTCGCTTTACATGCATGACCGCACATTTGTCCACACCAAACTCCATCCTGATGGCGTTACTAAAAGTTTCAGTTACCTTCAGTAGCTCCATCAGATGAAGATTGCTGGGGGCAAAGAGCTTCAGGTCATCCATGTAAAGGAGGTGAGATATAACCTGACCGCCTCTCTTCAACCGATAGCCCAGCCCTGAATTCTCCAGCAGCATGCTTAGAGGATTCAGGGCTAGGCAAAACCAAAGTGGACTCAAGCTATCGCCCTGAAATATACCTCGCTCGATCCTTACAGGTTCGCTATTCCTCTGGATATTTCGACATCCCGGATAGCGAAGGACTGTGCTCCACTGCGCCATACACGACATCAGGAAGGTGCGTAGAGTTGTATCTATTTTATACAATTCTAGCACCCTCATGAGCCATGTATGAGGCACCGAGTCATAGGCCTTCTTATAATCTATCCAACATGTCGACAGATCCTTTCGGGAACGCCGAACCTGTTGGCTAATGGCCATATCTATAAGGAGTAGCTCCTTAGTACCGCGGGACCCGTTCCTACATCCATTCTGAGAGACCGACATGATGGAGTTATCGTCGACGTGTTTATTAATTTTAACTCTCAAAATGGATGTTAGAACCTTATAGACCGTTGGTAAACATGTAATAGGTCTATAATTTTTGGGTTCCGCGGTGCTACCAGACTTGTGGAGCAGGTGGGTTATTCCTGTTGTAAGGAACTTGGGTAGCGAACCAGACTCCAAGGCTGCCTGGTACTGAGATGCCAAACGAGCGTGCGACCTTTGTAACCACTTGATCCAGAAGTTGTGCAGCCCGTCCGGCCCTGGAGATTTCCAGTTCGGCAACGGACGGACTGCACGGGCTACATCTTGGGGGCTGATCGTTATAGCCCCCATTTCTTGTATTGGATCGCACGCTCGTTCGACCTCCCGAGTCCATTCACCTTCGGTGTGACTGACAGGCACCGACCAGATGCTGCGCCAGAATGAACACATAGCGTCATCATCCGGCAGGCGCGTATCAGTCACACCTTGGTCTGGTCGCTCCCAAGCTCGATAAACCCACCTTTCATTACTTTGGAATGTACGATTCTGGGTGTATCGCCCCACTCTCCGCCTGTACCTACGAATACGGTTTGCCCATGCAAACACTTTTTGTTTCAGGAAGTCGATGCGCTCTGTGACATGGGATATGTAGTCTCGGGGGCTGATATCAGTCCCCGAAAACGCTCGTCTCACAAAGCGCATCACTCTTGGGCGATTATTGCCCTCCCTGAAACAAATTAGTTTGCCAATGAGTGCTCTGGCCCCACCAATACGACGTTCGATCCTGCACTGCCAAGCCGGTACAGCTGGTTTCGGTCGTGTAGCTCTGTCATCTGCAAATTTGACGTGAGCTACACGACATGCCGCTACTGCCGCGCAGTACATGATCGAATGTGCATCAGTGAGGTCTTCGCAGTCATCAAAATAGTTTGACAACTGCGAATCCAGAACAGCCACCAGCGCCCCATTTTTGTTATGCATGGGCAAACGAGGTAATCGTGGCCTAAGTTCGGGTGGCATGTAGCGATACTCCCGAATAGCACACTCCAAAGCACTCCTCAATTGATCACTGCACTGGGTACTTACGTTTGTAACCCTGTCACTACTCTCCTCGACAGCGTGGTTGGACTGTGGTGGCACCACAGCCTGCGACGATGGAACAGTGACACGGTAACCCATTTCCGTTCGGAGGCGATCAAGTACAGTATCATCCAACATATGATTACGCTGGATGACCCGCACCTGATCCGAAAGTCGTTGGGCCGAAACGTTGACGGTTGGCTCAAGCACCATTATTATTATTATTACTCTAACTTGTGATGAGTGAGCGAGACAATGATAAATGATGTAATTAGCACCGAACTAGGCCTTGAGGCCGTGTCGTGGTTTTTAATTAGGTTGCCTCACTTACTTTGGTAATAAGTTAACGCCTACGGTAAGAGGAAATTGTTGTTTTACGTTTTTTTTTGGGTTTTTTTTCTAAAAATATTGATAAAATGTCTATACTAGAAAAAGGAAAAATCGTGCAGAGGTATTCAACACTTTTTCAAAAAAATCATTTGGTATCATAATCGGACCAATACTGGCAGACAGTGCCTTACATTTGAGCAGAGCAGTGGTGGCCCAGTGGTATCGGCCGCGACTTGCAAGTTGTAGGTCGTGAGTTCGAGCCCAGGGAGGCGCTTTACTTTGTGTAAATTATTTCATCACGACTGCTCTCAAAACGGTGAAGGAAAACATCGTGAGGAAATCGGCATGTTCAAAAACCAAAAATTCGAAGACATGAGACATCCACCAACCCGCACTGGGCCCGCGTGGTGGATTACGGCCCATTCCCTCTCACAAAGAGAAGGTCTGTATCCCAACAGTGGGAACATTAATAGGCTGATGATGATCAAGGCATCAGCCTTACACTTATAGATACAGACATATAGGTATTATACCTCTTAATAAAATAAGTGTAGATGTAATTTGACTATTTTTTTCAAGTGCCAGCATCTCCTTAATTGTTTAAGGAGATGCTGGCACTTGAAAAAAATAGCTCTATAGAAAATGTCATAGAGACATCTTGTATTGCCCACAACCGTCGTTTCCCACGTACTTTACGCAGTCGTTATATATCCTTGTGGGCGATCATCCCTCGCTACACCTTACGGTAACAATACATTATTGTCAAAACACTAACATTTATCGATAATTGTGTTGACGTATCACATCTGTCACATCACATTTCTTAGAAGAAAGTATTGATTTGTATTTATACGACAATCAAAACAAAATATCAAGTTATACTACGTCTATATTAATTTCTGCCTACGCGCAGTTATTGGGAAACTCATCGAATCGTAAATTTCGTAGGCCTCACGCCTACGCGGCTACGCTGCTACGGGATCATCGCTCTACGCCTGCTACGGCGTAGCGAACCGCCCATTCGTCAATTAGTAAGTAATTTTCTCATCATGGTAGTTACGGGTGGTAAATTAGATTTAATATTCTAGTAGTTACTAGGTTACATTCTTATAAATGTCACTAGGTGACACGTAGGTGTGTTTGTATTAGAAGGAATTAATATCTGGTTTTGTGGACGTTATTTTTCGCTCTTAAAAAAGGTCAAGTGATCATTAATGAAAACATCTCATAAAATTAAATGGCATTTGATTGATAAGGACTTATTTTTTGTCTGTGATCTAAAATCATGTAGTATCTACTCAATGGTGATTGATATAATTGTAACGTGACCATATTACTTTAAAAGAAGATGATGTTACGCTTTCGATTGAACCATCTGGAATAGTTCAGAAGCAGCCTGAAGTCCGGACTTGTGCCTGGTTGATGGCAATTGGCTCGCCCCCAATTACACAGAACTCAAACATACCTAGCCGAGTATGGGTGTACCTTAGGTGCATCACTGCCAAAGCCTTCGGCCACAAAAAAGCAATCATTTTTCGTATTCTTCTCAGCAAACCCTTTCATTTGATAACCGTATCATGGTGCATGAAAAATAACTAGTCCGCCATCTTGGGCCGTCCACCATATTGGATTTAGAATGAGGTTACTCAGCTTACCATGCATTGTCATCCAAACTAAACGTGTATGCAACATTTTATTATAATCGGTGTAGGATAACTGCTTTAAAATTCTGTTGCAAGATTTGACTCGAACCCACTTACTTACATACATACATAAATACATTGCAAGTTAAATTTAAGCTTGTAAAAACGATATACATGTGCTATGTACGTAATAGATAACAACTGTAAGACGAAAGAAAGAAAACGGTTTGTGTTCCACAAAAACAACCTACATAATATACATACATTTTGTTTAAACTAATTATTTAACTAGGCTATACTCGGAGTTTTCTTGCGTGATCACGTTAGAAATGAGGATATCCGCAGGAGATCCAAAGTTACCGACAAAGCCCGAAGAATTGCCAAACTTAAGTGGCAGTGGGCAGGGCACATAGCTCGCAGAACGGATGGCCGATGGGGCCGAAACGTTCTGGAATGGCGACCGCGACCCGGAAGACGATACGTTGGAAGGCCTCCCACTAGGTGGACCGATGACCTGGTTAAGGTTGCGGGATGCAAGACGCATGGGATCGGTCAATGTGGCGACGCCTGGGGGAGGCCTACGTCCAGCAGTGGACATCTTTCGGCTGAAATGATGATGATGATGAAACATTTAACTATAGTGTTAGTAGTACTTAAATAAGCTCACATTTTGTAACACTTCAAGACATTTTAGAGGCATACTACCTTATATAAACTACAAAATTATGTATATTTGTCAAATTACCTTCATAGTGTGACTTCAACATAAGTATAGCACTAATTTAAATTCTAACTTAACAATTTCAAAATATTATACATTCTACAAGTCGGAATGGTTTAAAACAACGATGTTCTAGTTAGAATAATCAGAATAAGTTTAGTATTATTTTATTCATTAAAGATTTGGCTGAGTCTAATTATGTTTCTTACTTAGCTGACTGCGTTAGTGGTAGGTACGCTAGACTTAAAATAATTTTCATTTGAATCTAACCTGGAGAAAGCTTTCTTGGCTAGCTTATTTTTTTACAATATGCTGTAACTAGACCAGCGAGTAACAGTGGCTAAATTATTTAGGTTGTAGGAACTTAAAATCCAACTAGTACCTATATTAAAGCAAATACAGGTCATTCATTCACGACAACACACTGTCTAAACCAATGTTATTTTTTGCACAAACTTTCCTTACATTGCAAAGGTTCAAGGGGTTAAATACGAGACGAGAGTTTGTAGGGAAGTTCGTATTTTTTTCCGATGGGAAATCTGATCGGGCACATGGTTTATTGGCCTTCAAAACAGTACCACACTTTTAAATTTGCAATTTCCCCTAAACTATACAAGTCACAGTTTTGAAATTAAAAACGTTTTATAGAAAATTTTATCAGCTGTCTTTGAAATTATAGTTTACCAGTTTCGGCCCACGGTTTCGCCCGAGTTCAAATTTCAAAAAAAAAAGCTCCGATTGCCACTAAACTTTACAGGATTTTCCGCTGGGTCAATCTATAGATTGTCTGATAATTTTATTAAAATCATACGTACAGACTTTCTCTTTTATATATACAGATAGATAGAAGGTAGATAGATAGATCATTATTATACATTAGAAGCGTTTTGAACTAATAATAGAAATCATTATTTCTATGTTTCATTTAGCCATTGCTGGCAACGGTGACGGAACCTGGACTTGTCACCACACTTCACACTAATATTATAAATGCGAAAGTTCGTGACTGTGTATGTTTGTTACTTCTTCACGCAAGAACGGCTGAACGGATCTGGGTGAAATTTGGCACATAGATAGATTATAGTCAGGAACACATAGAATATTTTTATGAATTTTTTTTTACGACTTTCACGAGGTTGAAGCCGCTGGCAGAAGCTAGTAGTTAGGTAATATAAGTCTGCAATCGTCAATCCGAAGCGAGCTGATTAATGCTCGTACCTTATCTGTATTTAACCTTTGCCCTATTGGACAATAACAGGTTGGAATTACTAATATAATATTGTAACTACCCACAATCTGAGGACCCGAATCAAATCATTACGGGTCAGACACAACTTCTAATCATCTACCACTAATAACACAATAGCAAGTTAGGACCATATTAAGAACATTATTGGCACATTGACAACAATACGGGCCTCCATTTATGAGGCTTCGGTGACCCGTGATTGGAAACCTTAGTCCCTGGATAGTTGGGTATAAATAGAATACGTCTGAGTCTGACCTTTTGATTAAAAGTCTGGGCGTTATTGTGTTCAAAAGTATGGTTTTATTTGAGAGAACTGTACTCGTTATCATACGACTCCTGCAAAAGTATCTTAGTAATGATTCTTTTTTCGTTCGTCCCATTTAAATTTGATCAAGATCTGATGAAGAACTTCGGAAATATACAACAGAACTCATCAATAAATGACGGCAAATCTCTGGGGATTGCTGCAATCACATGTCTGTTTATTGTTAATACAATTTAATAACATAAAATCACGCTCCAAAGGATTACGCAGAGATGTACAGTTCACCCTGGTACAATCAAATTGCACCGGTTGTGTTCAAGTTTCATATTATTCGGTTTATCTATTCTGGCATAACTGTGTGCATCATAGATATGCACCACAACTAAAAAGTGAAAAATGAAAACTTAACAGCTTCCAAATAATACAATAACTACAAAGTGAGAAAAAAACTTCAATTTCGGAAGTCGGTGGCGAAAAACGAAGAAACAAAAACAAGAACACCGACTTTTCATATTTGGTAGACAGTTATAATTTTTTGAAAACGCGTTTTTTTTTACTTTTTAAGAACGTAATATATGAATACCTACAACCGACATTGTTCCAAAGCGCGCCTACTAATTAAAAAAAGAAACATGCTAATAACGAGAAAGAAATAAATCTCGTCTGTTCTCTTTTAAAATACGATGTAGATGAAAACATCTATTTACCTTCACGACTTTCCGTTTGTTTGCAAGCAGAAACTATTACCGCTCGCTCCATTAGCTCGTGTTAATTGCACCATTTTTCCTATAAAACGCGTGGATACTTTCCCGTTTAGACGTTATTCAGTCGGTTCTGCGAAGAGCTAATGTTCTGCTGTTTATGTTTATGAATAATATTTTATTTTCATGGTAAATGTTTTGGCTGATGTAATGAAAAGATGTTATTTTAATGAGTTGGGTTTAGGTTCCAGGAATTCCCAACTGTCGACGAAAAGAAGAAAGTTTTGATTGGTATTTATGACTAAAAACTCAACCATTGATGATCTGTGGGTTATCAGCAGTACATCAGAATGATTAAGGTTTATAAATAACGCGCTGGTAACTGAATTGATATTTGGAGGTAAGAACGTGACTAGGTCTACTCTAATGCCAAAGTTTGACAGGTCTTTAAGCTTAACAGTTAAATTTAACATTGTATATTTGTTAAGCTTAAGTTTAACAAATATACAATGGAGCTAGTTTATTTGGGCCCGGTGTATTGCAATGTCTATTGTTCTTAAGATTACCAAAACATTTTAGGCAATTTTTCATTTTAAATCGGTAGGTTGTTTTTGTAAAGTCAAATAAAATCGCAAAGTCGTACTGAAATGTGGTGTTTTGATATTTATTTCGTGCTGTACTTCCATTTATGGACGTCAACGTCGTAAAAATGCATGTATTGAAACGTTTTTAATGTTTACGTGACGACCAAATAATAATTCCAACTTCAAATACTCTTGAGTGTATAACAAGCTGCAGCAGAATAATCTTTTTTCCGCTTATAAAGGTCACTTTTCATCGTTAAATATAAAAAATCCACGTGATAAGAAATGTAGGTTGTTTTCCAGTTCTATGTAATTTGTGCTTTTTTTTTTCGTTTATTTTCCAATACATTAAATAACACTTATTGTACAGCATAACACTTGTCTAAAACCTTGTAAGGTTTATGTGACAAAGTGGAGGAAGCAAACTCGAACCACATATTACTAAAATAGGTAAACATTTACTTATACCCACTTAAAACTTGTGATGTCACCAGTAATAAAATATTTTTTTATGGTAAATTTACATTTTTTATATGTGCTAGTGACAATATTTGACTGCACAGTTTTAGGAATTTTATTCAGAGTATCAGGTAATATATATTCCCACGTTCTCGTGCCATACACATTTACAGTTGTAGGTAGTTTATACGTTGGCAAGTAATCCAGATCACGTAACTGTTTTGGTCTATTGTTTAAAATTAAGGAGCTAATATTATTAAATTTGTCCAAGATAATTGCCGACCTGAATTTATCAAAGACTGACACAATTTTACAATATTTAAATAGTCCGTATTCATCATCTTTATATTTAAGTTTAATATTCTTTGGCACAATAGTCTTGAGTAAACTTAGTTGTAGTCTATATATTTTATCTACATAAGTTTTGTAGGAGCGTCCGTAACTAGTTAGGCCATAGCTTATGACGGAATCTGCCAGAGCGAGATATAGCATGCGTAGCGTGTGGAAGGGAAGTTTATATTTGAGGATAGCCAACTTGGCGTTAATAGATCTGATTTTATCAGTTTGACTCGAGGGATGTTTTCAGTTTGGGACCAAGTTCTCACTTACTATCAGTCAGGTATCGAATGACTCGCGTATGTATCTCGATCACTCAAATCAAGATAAATCTTATAGCTGAGAAATAAATACGATCATCTCCTTTAAATTCTTTCGCATTCGTGGTAAGCGGATTCATAATTGATACAGAGTAACTTTAATAGTATCCATACGAGTTTCTGCAGAGAAATTCTATTCGGTTGTCTTGATTTTATCATCTTACGTTACAATATGCAATAGCACATTGATTTCCGTCTCCGTAACGCCATATATTTTTACGGTAGAATCATAAAATCAGCACATCTGGTCAACTTCAATACACAATGGAAGATCAAAGGCGCTCCACATAGTGGTATAATTGAGTTACTACAAATAAAAATACAACATAAATGTGAATTATATTTATTTTACTGCTTAAGCCGTAAACATTAACTTGGGGGAAATGCGTTTCTGTTAGTACGAGATCCCTCCGCAAAAATGTGCAGTCAATCGTTTTTGAATAACATTAATTATATTAAAGATATTGATAGAAGCACGTGGTTCGTGGTTTAACTCGTGGCTAAATAATAACAGCCGCACGGGTTGATCTTCAAGGTTAAGCAACACTTAGTTTAACGCCGGTTGGTCCTTGGAAGGGTGACTATTTCAACATACCGAGTTTCTGCCGTGGCTCGGAAAGCACGCTAAGCCGTTGGTCCCGGCTGACATTTAAAGATCTTTGACAGTCGTTACGGGTAGTTAGAAGCCTGAGATTGAAACCAGTCGTACCAAGGGGTATCGTGTTACCCTTTACTGGGGTGTGGACGTCAGATAGGCAGTCGCTGCATGTAAAACACAGGAACTGAGCTGAATCCGGTAAGACTGGAAGCCGACCCCAACATAATTGGGAAAAGGCTAGGCAGATGATGATGATTGATAGAAGAATAGATAACAGTAGGTTGCCTGGCAATATCAAGCCGCAATCATTTATTATTTTGAACATTGGCCAGCACTAGGACGCTTTTGCTGGTACGTATGCAACATCAGCACCATACCCTGCAGCAGTCTATTCTACCAGCATTCAATTTTTTTTTAATGAGAAATAATAATACCTGCAGATTTTAACATGGAATCTTAGACTATGAGGAAATAAGAAAATGGAGGAAAATGGTTGACCGACTAATAAATCTTGATCTTTTAAACGAAGCTGCTAATGTAGTTAATGGGTGTAAGCGGTCAGGAGGAGGAGATAAACGTGAATTGAGGATGTCTGTAACCTCTGGCTCTGAGAGTTAGAGCAAGCCTCTGATTTTGATAAAAACCAAAGAAATAAATATTCATCATACCATAATACAATTTTCAAAATAATCACTATCCGCTGTTTTTGGAACATAATTTAGGGTCGATTTCACCAATGAAACTAATTGCGAGACCGCTGAGAAACTACCAATCAGAACGCAGTATGCAGGTGTGCAGAAATATAACAATAAAATGAATAAAATATAACTTGATTCAATTATGCATTAATTAACAATTGCATCATTTTTACATTACATAATTTTACTATTGGTAAATTAATCATATCAATTATTCAATTATTTTCTTATTTAAATAAACATTAACCGAATAATAAGCTTTTTGTATTAGATACTTTTTTAATTGGTCTAAACTACCCATATTTTGCAAATTAATGATTTTATTTGATCCAAAATAGCCAAGCCAGAGGTCTGTAGGGTTACTAGAGGTAGCTTTATTAACTTTGATACCTGAGGAGACCACATTCTCACACAAAATAAAAGTTAATAAAAAAATTAAAAACCCGACTTATTAGGAAACGAACTAAAAAGACGTTAACAAGAAGAAAATCATGCTATGAGGATACATCTGGTTTTGGTCAGCCAGCTCGCGAATATGTATCCTCCGACTGCACTGCATTTTTTTACGAATAAGGTACATTTGAACATAAAAGTCTATACTTCTATATCTATACTATAATATACTATTACTATACGTGGGACACTCAGAAAGTTTTGCGAAACTAAAAAAAATTGTTCTATACGTACATATATTTTTATTAAATCTTTTCAAAGTACTTTCCACCAGCCTCTATACAAAGATTCATGCGCCTAAACCAGTTTTCAAAACACTTTTTCCAGTCCGCCGCAGACACCTCGTTTACAGCCTGCTCGAACGCAGCCAGCGCATCTTCCGGCGACGAAAATTGTATCCCTTTGAGCTGATTTTTTATTTTTGGGAATAAAAAGAAGTCACACGGTGCTAGATCAGGGCTGTAAGGAGGGTGACCCAGGAGTTTGACTGGCGTGCTGTCCAGGAAGTCCCTCGTTTTGAGTGCGGTGTGCGCAGGTGCATTGTCGTGGTGGAGCAGTAGCCCGCGGAGCCCTGTGTTTGGTCGCTTGTTGCTTATAACAGAGAAAACTTCTGGCAAACATTTGGTAGTATACCATTCGGCATTAATGCTTCTTTGATCCCGTAAGGGAATTGATACCAAGTGGCCAGTCAAATTAAAAAAGCTAGCGATCAAAATCTTACCCCCGCTTCTAGATCGCTTCACTTTGGTAGGCGTTGGCTCATTTTGAAACACCCAAACAGTCGACTGGCGCTTGGTTTCTGGGTCGTATTGATAAATCCAGGACTCATCACCTGTAACGATGTCGTAAACACGCCGAGACGAGCCTGCTTCAAATTTGTTAAGCATATCACGGCACCATTCCACCCGGGCCTGCTTCTGAGCATCGGTGAGGTTGTGCGGCACCCAGCGTGATACTATCCTCCTCACGCGAAGATGGCTGTGTAGAATCTCGTGAACGCTTCCCGATCCAATCTTCAATATGTGTTGAATCTCCTGATATGTAATTCGCCTATTGTCTTGGATTAAATTTTTCACTGCTAGCACGTTTTCTTCGGTAACAGCCGTCAAAGGGCGACCGCTTCTTTCGTCATCCCCCAAAGTTGGTCGACCGCGCTTGAATTCGTTATACCAACGATACACGGTTGCCTTGGAAGGGCCTTCATCCATGAATGCCATTTGAAGTCTATCGTACGATTCATCCGGTTTCAGGCGACACTTGAAATCGTATAAAATCATAGCTCTAAAATGTTCCCGGCGCAGATCCATATTTCAGTGAGACACAATACTTTGAATTAACTCGCAAAAAATGTGGAGGGAAATTTTGAAATTGGAACTTACTTATTTTTACTTATAAATAATCATATTTTCGAAAAACATTATAACTGGCCAGTCTCCCATATATAAAAACTTTTTTTCGCAATACTTTCTGAGGGGCCTGGTATATATAATAATATTATAAAGAAAAAAAATTGGATTTTTGTATGTAATGAATAAAATTGAAAACTACTGGACCTATTTCAAAAATTAAAAAAGTCGACTATATCCCCGGGTGATAAAGGCTACTTTTTATCCCTGTATTCCCACGGGAACGGGAACTCCACGGTTGAAACCGTAAGGTATCCGTTAGAATTTTATCTTTTTGAAATCACCTCTTAAAACTCTTTATTTTGATACCCCACACGATGGGATTACAAGAAAAAAATGGTCCCCCACAATAAGGTGCCCAAAATCCGCCAATTTTTTGTTTTCCAATTTTAATGTAGCCAGACGTTAGAATCATTAAAATCGGCCAACGCGTTTGGTGTCTAAAACAACACATAGGGACAAACATACATACACTGATAAACAAATTACCCTCCTTCGGCAGTCGGGTAAAAAATAAAAAGACTAGACCAAAGAAAACAGTCAGCGTCGAGATAGTCATCTTGCATGGGAAAACTAACACTTAACCCATCTGACTCAGAACTAACTCCAACAAAAATCCAATTACACAATTTCCACAACTCCATACGAGGATAACCTTTGAAACTTACAAGCGCCTGTCAAATTAATTCATAAGTTACTAGCACTTACGTTTCATTTCGTCTTCATGGTGCCATCGAGTAGTGCGGAGGTGCATATATCTAAGTAAATGTTCGGTCATTCACGGGTCAATCTCCCTTAGGGCATCGCACTGAAAATAACAGTCTTGTTCTGGTGTTAAGCGGGGGATACACTGGGTTTGTTTTGATTTTAGGGATGACTTTTTTAGTTTGATGTAATTGTAAAGCATTATTTAGCAATGATTTGCTTCTATATAGATTTTGCTTTCAGTTGTCAGCTGTCAGCTTTCATTTGCTTCTTTCAGCAGTCAGCTTTCATTTGCTTGCAGTTCAGCAGGACAGATAGTTCAGGAGGGGGTTGCTGTAGGTATTAAAAGATGACAAAAGGCGCTTTTCTGTTTTGTTAACCGACTTTAAATTGGAGTAGGTTCTCAATTCGACTGTATTTTTTATGTGTGTTGCCTCAGAACTTTTAATTATGCGAACCGATTTTGATGATTATTTTTTTATTTGAAAGCTGATGCTTCTCATGTGTCCCATTTAAATTTGACCAAGATCTGATAAGTAGTTTTTGAGTTATCCTTAATAATCGGTATTTTCTTGGTAATATAATGTACCAAAAATAAAAAGAGAAAAATAAATAACTTTTTAACAAAAACACTTCCAAAACAAAACACTTCAAAACGAAAAATAATTTTCTTTTTGGAAGTCATGGTCAAAAACGAAAAAAATATTGTCACCAATACCAAAGAAACCGACTTCCGAAAATAAAGTAATTTTCCGCTTCTAGCGTTTTGTTTTTTTATTCCAACATATTATAATTAGCCTTTTTTTCTAGAAGCCGTTTAAAAATATTAGTCAAAGGGTGAGTGCGGTGCCGCCGCTAGCTCATTAATATACTCCAACCGACTTAAAAAGATAACTAAAATCAATTTATGACAACTGTATTTCAAAGCGGAACCTCACTTTTCTCAGAACTCAGTACTATCCGATAAAAACTAATTACAATTATTACCAACTATCACTATTAATATTCTTGAAGAAAGAATTCTAGACCATAGGCCGTTGACCTACCTAACCTACACGTTAACACCTAGTAACTAACTATAAGTAGTCCAAGAAGTAATTATAACAATGAGCAACTTAGATCACCCGTTCCAAACTTTATTTTTAAGCCCCCGACGGAGAAAGATGATATAGAATGTTTGTGTATTTGTATATCTGTCTGTGGCATCATAGCTTCTAAATGGATGAACCGATTTTGATTTACTTTTTTTGTTTGAAAGGTGTTTTTTATTGAAAGTGTGAAGCTATGTTTGATGGAAATCGGTTCCACCGTTCTAGTGATGGGCGTTTTACTGTTTGAATCGAGGTGTTTTCGCAAGAATCAAGATGCCAGCATCCATGACCATGCCATAATTACTTGTTCAATAGATTGTCGATCGAAGTGTGACTACTACTAGATAAATTATATAGCATGAAATAAAAATGTGTCGTGGCTTTTTTAAATTTTGTTTGTTTGAATTTGCATAGGCGTATCTGCATTTTTTGGGAGTGAATTGGGGTGTTTTTGCAAGATAACGTGTCATAATTACGTGTTCGATAGACTATTGTTATAAACGGGTTTGAAATGTTAAATTTTATTTGTCTAAAAGTTAAGTTAAACAAAAATCACCATCTCTCATAGCACTCCCAACCTTAACTATGTGCCATCGGATAGTAGCACGTCGCAATAGTTCACGTCGCGTGATATTGGGCGGAGCGGAATTATGTGCATTCCGACGCGAAGGGCTCTGCAATAGAACCTCTTTTTCCGAATTTTCCACACAAATCGTATTGTGCAAAGGATGGGTGACAGTTTGGGGGTACTATGAATGGGATATTTGAAAACGTGAAGACTATTCAGACAAAGAGAAGTTGATTAAAATGAAACTTGTACTTGTTTCCGATATTTTAAACGAACGTTCGTAATCGCATCTGAGTATCACCCCCGATTTCTGATATAAGTATTTGAGTATTTGTCAATCTCTACTTATGTATGAAAACCTGTCAAAATTTGGCATTTAAGTATGATTTGGCACGTCCTTATCTGCAAATACTCAATTCAGAAATCAGCCATAAGTCTGTCAAAACATCTCTAATATCCTTACGTTTCTACAAGTTTATGACATTCAGGCCAATTTGCGTGAAAAACTTAACTCAGAGTTGGTTGCTAACACGAGGTTAAATTGGCAATATTGTATGACATACTGTCAATTTAACCTCTTGATAGCAATTATACTTCTTAAAAGATAGCTTGATCTCTGCGATGTATGTCAAACTGACGTACACGTTATTGTTACGGTATTGTTAGTAGAGACAAGCGCTATTGTTACTGTATTGATACTGACAACTGTCGCAGAGATCAAGCAATCTTTTATGAAGTATAACTCTGATTTCACGCAAGTGGGCCTAATTGTTGCCGAGATGATATTGCTTGAATTTCAACGCTTTTTATTAATTATAAGAATTTTGTTGGCCTTCAGGTTATTTTTTTTTATTTGGCGATAGGCTCACATTTGACCACTATCTCGCCTGATGATGTGGTCCACGGTAAAGCACGCTTACCTAGAAGTAACCTATTCACTCTTGACTTAAAGACCCCAAGGCTACAAAACAAAGATTCCGGCAGGGAATTCCACTTCTTAGCTGTGCGTACAATGAAAGGATTCGCAAAACGCTTTGTACGTATGGGTGGGCATTTAATCAATCTATAAGTATATTATATTAAAAGTTTGCATGACTCATATAAGTTATACATTCGTTAAATTAGGAAAAAATACTAATAATTTGACTGTGCCTTTACGTAAATTGCTTGATGTTCCACAAAAAATATATTACCTGCTTCCGAATTCGTTCCACTGAATTTTGTGAATCATGTTGCCATAGAAACGATAGCGGCAAAACAGACATTACCTGGAACTACATTCTCCATTTGAGAAGAAGCCTTTGAGGTTGTCTTCCTGGAGTTCTCAAGCGGTTTTGTCCGTCGCAGTTTACAGTTGGCAGAAGGTGAATCTCAACCAAAGACAGAATTGGCTTTACTACTTCATAACAGTTTTATTGTCGAACTAGCTTCTGCCAGCGGCTTCGCCCGCGTTAAATTCCAAAGTTATCCCGAGGGAACATATTCCCGAGATAAAAACTATCCTATGTGCTATTCCTGCCTATAATCTATCTCTGTGTCAAATTTCATCCAGATCCGTCGTTCATCATCCAGCCGTTTGATCGTTAGGAAGTAAAAACATACAAACACACACACACTCACATACTTTCGGTTTTATAATATTAGTGTATCAACGTAATGTGTATATGTATAAAGTAACTTATGTATGTAGGTAATGTCTCATTAGGTAAATAACACCTTGAACTACACCCACACTACTACTACTGTTTAGAACGTCCTGGGTTAATTGCCCAGGTCGACCATTTTTTTTTTTTAAATCTGGAATTTATTTATTTATTACAAAAACTCAAAAAAGAATTTCTCAGTGGCAGGCCTTTTTTGTGTTGGAACGTCATCCAATGACTTCTCCCACTCTGGATGAAGCGGGAGGGCGTGTCAGACGTTTACTGACTCAAACCCAACCCTGTTCCTTCTATTGCTCTCTCAAACTCAACTCAACTCTCTTTCAAATTTATCCGTGACACAGACAAGTATCGGCCGTAGCGGACCTCGTCAGTTTCTGTTGATATCTCTTTGAAGCGCGTGGAATACTAGACACCGTCGATTCGGGCCTGGTCCTTATTGGAGGGCGAGTTACGCATTACTCGCCTTCGGTGGCCGGGCATCGGCTTGCGACTATCGACTCCGACTCTACCGTATGCTCCGCCGTGTCCTCCGGGCAATCCAATCACAATGGTGACACCCAGGCGTTTCCTCCTGCCTTATCCGGAACCGGAACCTCTCGGAACAGCCATGTTCGGTGAGGACCTGCGTCAGGCAGAAGGTGAGGACGCCGTGGCGCCTTTCAAGCTCCTCCTCAAAGAGGAGTCTTATAGCTGCAATTGTGGCGTGCCCAGTACTGGTTTGTGAGAGTCGTTCTCTCCATGTCACCATAAAAGCTGGGCTGCTGAGCCGCGATTTTTCGCGGCAACGGACTTTCGCCCCGGTGGCTCGATTTCATGGGATTTCAAAACATACTTCGTGAAATGTGGGTGTACTAAAAGGCCTTATACACCTCTGCCTAACTTCCTCTTCAAGGAATACAGTCGTGATATATGTTCTACAATAATACCCATGTTTATGGACATCTTCAAAAAAAATAGTATAAAAGCATCACTCGCTTTAACATCATTCATCATATACCAATACATTAAAACGCAATAAGATACACAGAAGGAATCCATTCCGAACTGTCTGACGCAACAAAGCAAACCAGCTATTGTTCTCCGAGGCACTGTAACTATTATTAAATTTACGATGAACTCGAAAACATGAAGTGTAATCCGAAACTGAAAGTCTGGAATAGGGCTGTAGCGGAACATTACCTCCGTCTCTGCAAACGCGGAATTTTTGCAATAAATCAAACCTCCGCGTCTGCCTCCGCAAGTTGTAGCTGAGGTCTTATATGCCACATCGGATCCATCCAAATGAGCGACCCTTTAATGTAGTAGCAATATTATAGAAGTGTTAAGAGCTAAATGAGTAACAGTTTTGTGTTTTCTAATTTTGTAGCCAGTGACACTCGCAAGGTTAAGAGGAATCGATTGACGTAAGAATCATCAAAATCGAACAACTTGTTTGGTCTCTAGAATCCCACATAGGAACAAATATACATACATAGATACATAGACTGATAAATACATTACCCTCATTCGGCAGTAGGGTAAATTCTGGGCCTAAGTCTATTCCAAAAAATTTGCATTTCAGGTATCGCTATCGTTGATATAATGTCACTTAAGGGCCTCCACCTTCGCCTCCGCCGTCGCTGACTGTCTCCATTACATCCCTAGGAAAACACACTATCTAGTAACACCCGATTATCTCAAACAACCCCAACTCACCTCATTGGACAATTACGTAACGCAAAACCGCAAGATGAAAATGTAGCCAATGAGCATGCTACATTTACGGTGTATGGTATGTCGTGTTGCAAGTCGGTTTTCAGCTATAGGGGTAATATCCGTTACCGGTAAGGAAGGAAATGGTTATACGGGAAGTTTGGAAATATTCTATCTAGTATCAGATCAGCTAAAACCGGACCAGGCCGGTTTCTGAAATGAGTATTTTGAATGAAGAACGTGTTAATGCCGATGTTGACAGTTTTTCATGCTAAAGTAAAATTAGACAAATACTCAACTGCAAATTCTTAATTCAGAATTCAGGGGTTAAAGAGAAGGAGCCGATGGATTATGTTTTTGATTCTATACTGAGATCCCCGATTTCTGAGGATCATCATCAGCCTTTTTTTATGTTCCCACTGCTGGGACACAGGCCTCCTCTCATAGAGGGAGTGGGCTATAATCCACCACGCGGGCCCAGTGCGGATTGGTAGATGTCACATGTCTTTGAATTTTAGGTTCTAGGACATGCCGGTTTCCTCACGATGTTTTCCTTCACCGTTTTGAGAGCAGTGGTGATGAAATAAATTACAGAAAGTAAAGCGCCTGCTCGGGTTCGAACCCACGACCTACAACTCGTAAGTCGGGACCGTAACCACTGGGCCACCATTTCTGAGGATATCTGCTACTTAATATACGAATAAATGCTATCTTTGAAGCCGAATCAAGCAGAGCCTCATTTGATTTTTATGTTTAAATTAAAATGCTTTCAAAAAATTCTCAGCACATACCTACATACACATTTATGTAATAGTGAACCTCGTATGATAATTTTCCATCCAGTTCTCTCCATGTTTACCATCTCTCTGCAAAAACATTTTTTCCCTTACAGAAATCAATCTTGCACCATCAAACGTCGAAAAATCCCATTCATCATCTCTACTGGCCGAACTAACCCGGTCAACGCACCCATTTGGAAAGCATTCATAGTTGTGAACTAAGAGCAGTTTCTTGATAACACCGGACAAATCGGTTTACCTCTACAACTTCGAAAACTGATTTTTATTGAATCGTTTCTAGATAAGAATGGGTGTTCGGAGTTTCGCGCGGCGCCAGAAACATCGTCTGACGTCAAACTTTGCTCGTCAATATTTTTCAAAAGGATCGCGTTGGTTGAGTGCTGAGTTCAAGTTCATTGTGTTTTTTTTTAGTGTCCTTTTAGTGAACAAATATTATGTTCAGTAATGTATTGGTACGACAAGTAAAATTTCAAAATTTAAAAAACCCCCGAATCATTTTTATTTCATGCCACATAATTTATCTAGTACATAGTAGATACGCTTCGATCGGCAATCTATTGAACACGTAATTATGACACGATATCTTGCGAAAACACCCCGATTCAAACAGTAAAACGCTAAACTTTTGAACGGTTGAAGCGATTTTATTGAAACATAGTAAGAACATTCTCGATTAAGTCACCTTTTAAACGAAAAAAACTAAATCGAAATGGGTTTACCCTTTTGGACGCTATGATGCCACAGTCAGACACACAGATAAACAGATACACAGAAACACACGTGAAACTTAAAAAACCCCTCTTTTTCCGGCGGGGGTTAAAAATAGGTGGTTTTAAGAACACGCTTTATTAAGTACTAGAAACGTCTTGATCTTAAAAATGTAGTTAAGAACATATACGCAAACCCAATCGATTGACTGGTGCAGAATGCCTTGTGGCATTAACTCTACCCTTATATCACTATGTAAAGACAGCTGCAGAGAAACTTCACCCCCAAGTGTATAGATTCACTTCTAGGGGGTGAAGTTTCTCTGCAGCTGTCTGTACATGAGTACAGTACAGTTTAAATATTGAACAAATCACACCAATATTATAAAAGCGAAAGTTTGTGAGTGTATGTGTGTTTATTTGTGTTGTTTGTTACTTCTTCACGCTCAAACGGCTGTACGGATTTGGATGAAATTTGACACAGAGAAAGAATATAGTCAGTAATTTTCGACATTCACGCGGGTGAAGCCGCTGGCAGAAGCTATAACTTACTCAGTACTATATCTAATACTATTCATACTAAGCCTACTAATTTTATAAATGTGAAAGTTTCTATGTTTGTGTTTCAATCACACAAAAAAGAACTGAACGGATCTGGCTAAACATTTTGCGGATTTTGAACCCTGTTAGCTTCAAATAAAAAAAAACACTCTTTGCGAGGACGAATCCACGTGCAAAAGCTTGTCACACTAATATTATAAAGGCGAAAGTTTGTGAGTATTGTGTTTGTATGTTTGTTCTTCACGCTCAAACGGCGGGACGGATCTGGATGAAATTTGGCACAGAGTTGGATTATAGTCTGGAATAGCACTAGGCTACTTTTTATCCCGGTATAATGTTCGTTTGGGATAATAAAACACTTTTCACGCGGGCAAAGCCGCTGGCAGAAGCTAGTATTACATAAATCCGTTTAACAAATTGATTTTAACCCCTGACGGAAAAAGAGTAAGTTGTAAGTTTGAAGTGTGTATCTATCTGTGGCATCATAGCTCCTAAACGTTTGATCCGATTTTGATCTAGTTTTTTTTTTTCGTTTGAAAGATGACATTGTCGAGAGTGTTCTTAGCTATGATGAAAATCGGTTCAGCCGTTGAAAAGTTATGCGCATTTTCTTTTTTTTTTTTTTCTTTTTTTAAAAAACGTTGCCCCACACTAGGACTTTCTTCCTGTATCGTGGGTGCGTTTACAAACATATAAACTCACATACACAAACACCCAGAGCCGGAACAACTATCTGTAGGTCATACAAATATTTGTTCCGTGCGGGAATCGAACCCGCGACACGCAGCGCAGCAGTCAATCGCTCAACCACTGCGCCAACCGAAAAATTTTACTCTTTGTATCGGGGTACTTTCGCAAGATGTCGTGTTATGATAACGTGTTTCGATTGATTGTCTATTGAAGCGTGTCTACTAAATAAATTATGAAGTTTAAAAAGCATGGGTTAAAAAAGCCTCGAGATTTAAAAAAAAAACTGTACATTTCAAATTTCAGTACATCATAAGTACTTTTATTTTTATTTTTTTTAATCTTTATTATTAGTTTGGGGGTTTTTATCCACAAGGATAAGTCAACCCCATTGTACCTTAAACGATACTCTATACTAAAAGCTACTTATACTAAACATAAATATAACATTACGGGTTTGAAACTACTGCCAGCCTACAAAGTTGTTTTGCTAGATCAGACTTAGGGTATGATAATATCGTCTGAATTAAGCCAATATCTAACCTGTTCAAGCCATACTCTATTTCCAATTTTTCTCTCTCAATCTTATTTTTAACACAATCCATCAACAAATGTTGTACGTCCTCGATTTTATTACAGGTAATGCAATTTGGTGATTCGACTTTTTTCATCAAGAACGCAAACTTTGCCGATGGATAGTGCCCCGATCGGAGTCTTAATGCTTTTTTTACATAATATCTACATAGTTTGTCATCATCAAACCAAAGATAACGAGGAGGCTCATGCTGAATGGTTTTATACCAAATTCCTTTTGTTGCCGATTTTTCATCAAAATGTTTTTTCCAGAACTTGTGACATTTAGTTTTGAATTTAGGAATCAAATCTGAGTAGTCCGGCAAAAAACTAATCTCAGTTCCATCTACTGCTGCTAATTTAAATATTCGATCAGCCTCCTCGTTACCTTTCACACCAATATGAGCCGGAACCCATTGCAATATAAATTCAACACCATTTTGGTTGAATTTATGAATGGTACTAATAATATCGTAGGCTATCGATACACCTCTGATACCAGAGGCGCATCGAGCCACGTGTTGCAAAGCGCTTTTGCTGTCAGAAAAAATAACAATTTTATTTAATCTACGTTCATGTGCATATGTCATGGCTTGAAATACTGCAATAAGTTCCAGCGTCATGATTGGTACACAAGCATTTATCTTGAAACCAGTTTTAATATTAAAATTTTGATAGAAATACCCAACCCCCTGTCCTTGCGCACTCTTCGAACCATCCGTATAGAATGTATGCCAACCACTGTATCTTGTATGTAATTCCTCTATAACATTATTTAATAGAACATTAGGTTCATATAAAGTTTTACTACATGTTACACATTCTAGATCACTTTTAATGTGCTCCTGTAATTCAACGGCTGACACCCAGATATCCAAACTAAACATCCTAAGCGTATCTGATGAGGACACTTGAGATGACTTTACATCATTAACTGTTTCGACGAGTAAAGGCTTTTTTTTGTTCTTCCAGTATTCTTTATGGCAAAGCTCGCTCAAATCAGATATCATATCTACAGTTGTATTATTAGACCAGGACACACTTTTCAACATAAATTTATAGGCTAAGTATTGTCTTCTTAAAAATAAGGGCAATATATTTAACTCGCACTCCATAACATGGATACTTTTAATAAATCCTCCCGTGATTCGCAATGCTTGATTCTGGACTTTATCCAATCATAAGTACTTGTTTACATAAAAAATTTTTTTGCAAAAAAATACTACCGACTTCCAAATGAAAAACTACAAAGTGAAAAATAACTTAACTTTTGGAAGACGGTGTCTTTCGTAGGTACCATTTTTTTGCGATATGGACACCGACTTCCAAAAGTTAAGTTATTTTTCACTTTGTAGTTTTTCATTTGGAAGTCGGTAGTATTTTTTTGCAAAAAAGTTTGTTATTTTCTCTTTTTAGTTTTACCTACCTAATAGCAAGTTGTTTATTAAGGTCCCTATAACTCCAGAATAGATTAACCGAACAACAAGAAACTTGAACATAACCGGTGAAATGAGAGATCTGCGTACCCCTTTAGAGCGTACTGGCGTGATGTTATGTTATGAAATAATATAAACAACAAACAGACATGCGATTGCAGAAATCCCGAGAGTTTTGCCGTTATTTATTGAAGAGTTCTGTTGTGTATCTCCAAAGTTCTTCATCAGACCTTCACCAAATTAAAATTGGACCAATTTCGAAACATACTCTTTCAAACAAAAAAAGAATTTTCAAAATCGGTCCACAATTGACGGAGAAATCGGTGAACATAAACAAAAAAAAAAAAAAAAACGAACATAAAGTCGAACATAGAACCTCCTCCTTTGTGGTAAGTCGGTTAAAAATAATATAAACATCACCAAAATCAAAATATACATGGTAAATATCCCAAAACAAATATTGATTCTAAAATAATAAAAGTTAAGAAAAGCACACTGTTTATAGGTAGTAATGTGTATCGCTACATCCTCGTTCTCATTTAAGATTACACTAGTCGAAAATTCTTCCATACCAACGTGGTCTAGAGATTACTCCACTGTTTGACGATTTACGTTCAAAATAAAAAATGATATCAATTTGTCTCATCATTATCTAGTCCTGTATGGAAACAAAAATGTAAAAAAAATACCAGGCCCCTCAGAAAGTATTGCGAAAAAAAGTTTTTATATATGGGAGACTGGCCAGTTATAATGTTTTTCGAAAATATGATTATTTATAAGTAAAAATAAGTAAGTTCCAATTTCAAAATTTCCCTCCACATTTTTTGCGAGTTAATTCAAAGTATTGTGTCTCACTGAAATATGGATCTGCGCCGGGAACATTTTAGAGCTATGATTTTATACGATTTCAAGTGTCGCCTGAAACCGGATGAATCGTACGATAGACTTCAAATGGCATTCATGGATGAAGGCCCTTCCAAGGCAATCGTGTATCGTTGGTATAACGAATTCAAGCGCGGTCGACCAACTTTGGGGGATGACGAAAGAAGCGGTCGCCCTTTGACGGCTGTTACCGAAGAAAACGTGCTAGCAGTGAAAAATTTAATCCAAGACAATAGGCGAATTACATATCAGGAGATTCAACACATATTGAAGATTGGATCGGGAAGCGTTCACGAGATTCTACACAGCCATCTTCGCGTGAGGAGGATAGTATCACGCTGGGTGCCGCACAACCTCACCGATGCTCAGAAGCAGGCCCGGGTGGAATGGTGCCGTGATATGCTTAACAAATTTGAAGCAGGCTCGTCTCGGCGTGTTTACGACATCGTTACAGGTGATGAGTCCTGGATTTATCAATACGACCCAGAAACCAAGCGCCAGTCGACTGTTTGGGTGTTTCAAAATGAGCCAACGCCTACCAAAGTGAAGCGATCTAGAAGCGGGGGTAAGATTTTGATCGCTAGCTTTTTTAATTTGACTGGCCACTTGGTATCAATTCCCTTACGGGATCAAAGAAGCATTAATGCCGAATGGTATACTACCAAATGTTTGCCAGAAGTTTTCTCTGTTATAAGCAACAAGCGACCAAACACAGGGCTCCGCGGGCTACTGCTCCACCACGACAATGCACCTGCGCACACCGCACTCAAAACGAGGGACTTCCTGGACAGCACGCCAGTCAAACTCCTGGGTCACCCTCCTTACAGCCCTGATCTAGCACCGTGTGACTTCTTTTTATTCCCAAAAATAAAAAATCAGCTCAAAGGGATACAATTTTCGTCGCCGGAAGATGCGCTGGCTGCGTTCGAGCAGGCTGTAAACGAGGTGTCTGCGGCGGACTGGAAAAAGTGTTTTGAAAACTGGTTTAGGCGCATGAATCTTTGTATAGAGGCTGGTGGAAAGTACTTTGAAAAGATTTAATAAAAATATATGTACGTATAGAACAATTTTTTTTAGTTTCGCAAAACTTTCTGAGTGTCCCACGTATATATTTGAAAGTTATGAGCGTCGAAAGTTCCATATTTCAACACTAATTTTAACGCATCTTTGGGCGGAAATAAATACCATAAGATGAAGGAAAATTGCAAAACAGATACAGGGATAGATTAGTAATTCGACAATGCAAATAATGTTATTTTATAAGTATACATTTAGTTATTTTTTCATATTATCTAGACCCCCAAAGGTCTGTTATCCTCCATTTTGATACAAATTTTCAAAAGTTCGTACGCGAACTAGCTTCTTACTGCTCATTACAGCATATATTTCTTTCACACGTGTTGTGGGATAGGATAGCATGCATTTTAACCCCGTGAACAAAATAGTTCGTGCCGTCGACTAGTTCAACCTTAAGTTTTAGTTCTACGAGTTGTCTGTATTGCAAAACTTCAGCGAGATTAATAAACATCATTGGTTTGTGGAAAGTTCACACGATGCACATAATATTATGCAAGGTTTATGTAGGCAAAATGTGAACCGTTAATAATATATATATATATTTCACCTCTTGTGTTTCAAGAATATGAATTAAAATATTTAAAATATATAACCCGTTCACGATAATATAAGACCGATGTTTTCTTTATTTAACATCCTGGCAAACGAAACTAATTTCCTTTATACTTTCCTAGGAAATAGGAACTTCTAGGTTAAATTTTCAGCACTTTATGTCAATGGCAGATGCTAGCTACTTTACTAGATTTTCTAGATTATGAATTTCAAATATCTAAAAGAACCACTATCACACTGTCATTCGTAAACACTATTTTTTTGCGTTATGGACACCGACTTCCAAAAATAAAGTTATTTTTCACTTTGTAGTTTTTTATTTGGAAGTCGGTAGTCTTTTTTTGTAAAAAAGTTTTTTACGTTTCACTTTTAGTTGTAACTACCTAATAGGCAAGTTTGTTAGTAAGGTAACTATAACGCCAGAATATATTACCCGAATATAATGAAACTTGAACATTACCGGTGAAATCGAGTTTCGAGTGCCTAGGGAGCTCCGTGGACGAATACAGCGATGGGTTCGTGGAAGCTGTCCATACGGTCGGGTCTAAGTTTTTCAAGACCCGCCGAACATATAGAAATAAAAAGCTCTCTGATCCTACTCTCAAGCTAATGAAGGAGAGGCGTGAGATGATCCTGCAGTCTTCAGACGATGCGGTGAAATACCGGCAGCTAAATAGACGGATCTCAAAGTCCTTGAAAACCGACCTCCGCCGATTTAATACCGAAAGCATTAAAGATGCTATCGAGCGGAATAAGGGCTCCAAAGTCTTTGCAAGAGATCTGTCTATTGGGCAGAGCCAGCTCACAAAACTGAAGACCGATGATGGCAGGATTGTATCCGCCAAACCGGAGCTTCTGAGGGAGATCGAGAGTTTCTATGGGCAGTTGTACACGTCAACCAGTAAACCCGTTGCGAATCTAGCAAACGACCCAAGAGCTAGATTGACCCGACACTATACCGAAGATATCCCGGACGTCAGCCTGTACGAGATTAGGATGGCTCTGAAACAGCTTAAAAACAACAAGGCGCTGGGTGACGACGGAATCACTGCTGAACTCCTGAAGGCGGGTGGAAAACCGGTCCTTAAGACCCTTCAGAAGCTGTTTGATTCCGTCCTACTCGAGGGCAAAACGCCACAGGCTTGGTGCAGGGGTGTGGTGGTCCTCTTCTTCAAAAAGGGTGACAATGCCCGGCTGAAGAACTATAGGCCCATCTCACTTCTTAGCCATGTCTACAAGTTGTTTTCAAGAGTCATCACGAATCGTCTCGCGCGCAGGTTTGACGATTTCTAGCCTCCCGAACAAGCCGAATTCCGAAAAGGCTTTAGCACCGTAGACCACATACATACGCTGCGGCAGGTTATACAGAAGACCGAAGAGTATAACCTGCCTCTCTGCTTAGCGTTTGTGGACTACGAGAAAGCCTTCGATTCGATCGAGACTTGGGCTGTACTGCAGTCTCTCCAACGGTGCCAGATCGACTACCGGTACATTGAGGTGTTGAAGTGTTTGTACAGAAACGCCACCATGTCAGTCCGTCTTCAGGATCAGACCTCGAAACCAATATTTCTCCAGCGTGGCGTGAGACAGGGAGATGTCATTTCTCCGAAACTGTTCACTGCTGCGCTGGAGGATGTATTCAAGGTTCTGGACTGGAGGGGCCTAGGCATCAATGTTAATGGCGAGTACATCACTCACCTTTGGTTTGCCGACGATATAGTGGTCATGGCTGAGACCATGGAGAGCCTCAATACAATGCTCGATGACCTCAGTAGAGCTTCCGAAAGAGTGGGTCTGAAAATGAACATGGACAAAACCAAGGTGATGTTGAATGCCCATGTTACACCCACTCCTATCAAGGTTGGAGACTCTACACTCGAAGTTGTGGACGACTATGTCTACCTGGGACAAACGATCCAGTTGGGTAGGGCCAACTTCGAGAGAGAGATCAACCGTCGAATCCGACTCGGCTGGGCAGCGTTCGGGAGGTTGCGCGGTGTCTTCTCGTCCAACTTACCACAGTGTCTCAAGACAAAAGTCTATGACCAGTGTGTGTTGCCAGTGATGACATATGGCTCTGAGACGTGGTCGCTCACAATGGGCCTCATCAGAAAGCTTACAGTCACTCAAAGGGCAATGGAGAGGGCTATGCTCGGCGTTTCCTTGCGTGATCAAATCAGAAATGTAGAGATCCGTAAGAGAAACAATGTTACCGACATAGCTCGAAGAATTGCCAAACTTAAGTGGCAGTGGGCAGGGCACATTGCTCGCAGAACGGATGGCCGATGGGGCAGGAAGGTTCTGGAGTGGCGACCGCGAACCGGAAGACGTTGCGTTGGAAGGCCTCCCACCAAGTGGACCGATGACCTGGTGAAGGTTGCGGGGATCCGCTAGATGCGAGACGCACGGGACCGGTCAATGTGGCGACGCTTGGGGGAGGCCTATGTCCAGCAGTGGACGTCTTTCGGCTGATATGATGATGATGATGATAAACAACACTAACATTAACATTCGAAACGGGATATTTACCATGTTTACTGTTTGTTGCAAGTTTCCGATATTTCGGTGCTGTTGCAAGCATCATAATCACGGATAAACTGATGTTCTTGCGGGTGGGTGTTTATGAGGAGACAAATCGGTCTACCCCCTTCCTTGTTCGTTTTTTGCACTTATTACCGCTACCACTGTCACTCACAACTCGATTCTGTTCCCGACACACGAAACTCACTGTGTCTGCTCACGAACTTATTTCGACACTATTTCCGGTATTGCACAGCTGAAAATATAAACAATAAATAGACATGCGATTGCAGCAATCCCAAAAGATTTGTCGGTATTTATTGAAGAGTTCTGCTGTATATCTTCGAAGTTCTTCATCAGATCTTCACCAAATTAAAATGGGGCCAATATCGGAACATACCCTTTTAAATAAAAAATATAATTTATAAAATCGTTCCACAATTCACGGAGATATCGGTGAACATACATAAAAAAACATACATGAAGACGAACATAGAACATCCTCCTTTTTGGTTAGTCTGTTTACAACAGAAAACTGACAAGATGGCTAGCCAAACTAATTTCCTGTATCCCGATTTCTTCTTCCTTGAAAATAAGAAAATTTAGTTAATACAATCTGCACTCTATGTCAACATCGCATACAAGTGTATGTAACCTACGACTTAATTTAAACTATTTGCAAAAGAAAACCAGCATTTGCTTAACTTGTATCTCCGATTCTGTTTCAACAAGATAGTACCATTTTCGTACCATCTTTTTATCTCAAAGACGATCCCCTTTTACACCCATGTGTAGTAAATAAAATCGGGTGGTATTTAATACTTTAACTGTAATTCCCCTTTTTTCAATCAAAATATTCGAAATTACTACCAAAAATACTGAATTGCACACTAAATTTGCTCATCAAATAAATGAATTATACTATACTGCTAGATCTTTAAAGCTTAACTGTTTTACTGAATAACTATCTGTTAACTAAAAGTAAATCTAATAATTCTTCGAGTGCAACAAAATATTTAAGTTTTAAGGGAGGGGGGGAAACGAAACAAAGTCGACGGAGCCCCGCTGCGCAGGGCTCCTATTTCTGTCTGCAGGGTCTAAAGTAACCTAACATGAAGGAGATGACGGGAGCTGAGTTCGCTCGCTTTGCTCGCTCACTTCAGCTCCCGTCATCTCCTTCGAACCTAACCTATCCGTGTCGGGGTGCCCTAAGCTCCCGAGCTCGCTTCGCTCGCTCTTGGACTAATTCACATTTATTTTATATTTAATTGAATAATTTGTGTGCAAATCAGTATTTTTGTTTTACGGTGAGTAATATTGTTTTGCAGTAGGTTATTAGTGGAGATATTTTGTTTGCTTAAATTTCTAAATAGAGGTGCAGTTAAAAATTCCCCAATAAAATCTTCGCTTTGACTCGATTTTCTTCGTCGCGCTTTGAAAGGAGTATGAAAATATTATGATTAAACTTATCGGATTTAAGTATTTTCGTGTATGTGGGTGATATATTTATGTCTTTGAAGGAATTATGTCAGCAGTTTTTAGAATGTCTTGCTATGCTTTTAGTAGATGTAAGTGGATTAAGATGTGCAGGGCTTAATTGCAATGTAGCAAGTTTATTTGGGTGCTTATTTTGTTGATGTCTCTGCAATTTACAGAGCTCTTACTAATATTAATCTTAGGTAAGTAAGCAAGGCTCTATTTACACAGTCATACATTTTATGAGAATATTGTAGATAAGAAAATAAAATGACGAGCTCGTGGCTAAATAATAACAGCTGCACGGGTCGATCTTCAAGGATAAGCAACGCTTGCCGAGGTCGGTCCTTGGATAGGTGACCATTTCAACATACCGAGTTCCCTCCGTGCCTCAGAAAGCACGCTAAGCCGTTGGTCCCGGCTGTCATTTGAAGATCTTTGACAGTCGTAAGCTTGAGATCTGACACCAGTCTTGCCAAGGGGTATGGTACGTGTTACCCAGTTACTGGGTTGTGGAGGTCAGATAGGCAGTCGCTCCATGTTAAACTCTGGCACTCAGCTGAATCCGGTAAGAATGGAAGCCGACCCCAACAACAATTTAGAAAAAGGCTAGGCAGATGATTGTAGGTAAGACAATGGAGTGCAAAAATATAGTGTAAAGTTTACAGTACAAACTGCATTGATTTCACTACTAAGTACCTCGATTCTAACTCGATAAGTTCTTCCGAAATGTGGAAACAAAGGAGTTCAAGATCAATTCCTCTACTTGTTTTGAGCTGCTCTAATTATGATCATTGGACATGGTACATTCTTTGCACAAGCTTAAGATGCCAAGGTGAAAAAACTAAACCACAATACAACTGATACCAGCCACTTGGAAAACCATCTCCAACTCGGTCTTTTCAAAACCGCCCGAATTGGTCCATCCATACATACCATATTTTCCGCTCACTAAAAACAAGTTTTTTACTATCCATTGACTAGACGGAGGTCCATAGAGAAAGCCACGCGTGACTGAGCTGTCATTAGCCTGCCTCTCGCGGCAGATTGAAAATTTAACGAGCAACATCACTGATACGAGGCTGAACGTTGCATCTTAATATAAGACGAGATGTTGTGTTTGCTTTTTAAATCTATGTGGGCAAGAGGTTTTAATAATGTTGTGTTTGATGAAATATTAATGGGCTTTGGTGAAGGTTTTTTATTTTGTCGTTTTCAGTGAGGGTCTGGGCTTAATTAACTATGACACCAGAGGTGGCCACACACGAAAAGAAGAAGAATGATGGTCTTGGCAAAGTGATATTCAAACAACGACAGTGAATGTCGAAAAGTATTTTTTTGGGATATTATAAATTGCATATCAAATAAATAATCGCCTATCAATACATACTCATCATTTATATTCTTATTTACATCTAATAACTTACTTCACTACAAATAAACTAAATGTTTAACAAAACTCAAACTGCAGATAAAACGAAATTATACATCAATATAACATTACTTTTTCCTCATAATGCAATACTGTTAAATTTATTTTTGTACAAAAATACTACATACATAGCATAAATACTGACTGCACAGCAAATTTTCCATATTTCATAGTCTATTTTAGTTGATCTACGAATAAATTATTTTCAAAGAATCAGTCCAAGAGCGAGCGAAACGAGCTCGGGAACTTAGGGCACCCCGACACGGCGGTGTTAGGTTACTTTTGACCCTGCAGACAGAAATAGGAGCCCCGCGCAGCGGGGCTACGTCGACTTATTCGAAAAATCGCTGTACACTGCGAAAATAAATTGTAGTGTGTATAGTGATATTTTGAGTTGAATATTTTGCTGTGCAATCAGTAATTTTTATGGGAATTCGGAATCTTATTGCGTAGATAAAGGATATTTTTTGATTTGCGTTTAAATACTACCCTATTTTTTTATTCTAATTTAAAAAAAAACTTCATTTGAGCAATATTTCTTGCTTACCGTGCATTGTCAACAAAACCAAACGTGTAAACAAAATTAATAAAAAGCTTATAAAAAAAATGGGATTGAGATGCGCTACCAAATTGTCACGTGGGAAATGCCAAATATTTTGTACTTTAAGGGTGAGGCCAAATTAACGTAATTTAGTGAGTTGAGTAAAAGTGCGTCGCCGAGTTTACACTGAATTTGGTTTCATATTAAAGGCCTGTTTGTGCCACACGGCGACGCAAAATGAGTTGTTTGCTGGCTCCGTCCGTCTGGCAGCACAACCGACTTTCAGTTAAACGTAAATTCTGCGACTCATTTTACGCGACTCACTACTCACAAAATTACGTTCGTTTGGCCTCACACTTAACAATCGTTTTCGCTGACAAAATGTTACTTTGTCAAGGCACAAGGTGTCTTTGTCACACACTCATCATACAATTCGTTATAAAGATTTCCTAGACGACAGCCAGACTCGTATCAAAATCCGATTATGATGAGAGTCTTGACTGATTTTTTTTGTGGCTATTGTTATAAGAAAACCAAATGGAACTCTATCAGTGATAGCGATGTTTGAAATGACAAAATTTAGGGTTTAACGCGCAACGTTTTGGTAACTCATGTCAATCTCATACATTTTTGACATTTCGATATCTTTGTCTCGAGGCTGTAGCTTTAATGGTTATAATTATAACAATATTTTTTCTAGAAACCAAAAAGAGTACAGGATAGTTTTCAACAAACTTCAAACTAGTTTCCTCCCAAACTTTACCTACTCATGCCAAAAGCGAACACATTCGATATATCACCCATATTGGCGTTACCGATACATCAAGAAGCTTCTTAGTAAAAGGATATTTGGTATGAAACGGTTCATAATTTTTACATTCAAGTGTACTTTGTGAAGTGGTTGGTCACAGCCGCACAGCATTCCATTAGGGAGTTTTGGACATAGGCCAGACTTTTCGTGTAAATCTGAAGACTGTTGATTTTTTGCAGAGGTGGAGGTAGGTAGAAAGTGTGCAGCAGTTTTTAACCGACTTCTTAAAAAGGAGGAGGTTTCTCAATTCGACCGATTTTTTTTTTATGTGTTTTCGCCGATAACTTCGTCGTTTATGAACCGATTTTGATGATTATTTTTTTGTTGGAAAGGAGATATCCCAAGGGTAGTACCATGATAAGAAAACCAGGATCTGGTGATGGGCTCCTTGAGAATTCGAGGAAACTCCTCAAATATTATAGGCATACATATAGCGATTTTGATATTTTTATCAATAATGCAATCATTTGCAATCAGAAAATATCATTTGTTGAAGTGGAACTGAGGAAGAAGACCACAATGGCTACTGGAATTCCGAATTAAAACAAATTTATCCTAGTCGTGTTTGAGCTTATTGGAATCGTCAAGAGATGTACTTTTAATTGGAGGTACCTACCAAAACTAAAAAGAGGAAAATAAATGATTGATTGATTGATTGAAAAAACTTTTTAACAAAAAATCAAACCGACTTCCAAACCAAAACACTAAAAAACGAAAAATAACTTTCTTTTCCGATATCGGTGCCTTTGGTACATAGATATTTTTTTTAGTTTTTGACACCGACTTCGGAAAAGAAAGTTATTTCTCGTTTTGTAGTGTTTTGGTTTGGAAGTCGTAAAGAAATAGTAATTAAAAAAAAAACATTAGGGAAAAGCTTGACAAAGTAGATAGCTAACTGTCATTGGATAATTGGGAAAATATCTATCGTTTTTTTCGTTTAAATTCTTTGCAAAGGACGGATTATTGAAAATTAAGGCGCCGATTCCCTTGAGTAGCTGATTTTAAAATGAGAATCACGTCTAAAAGGCTAGTCGTAATTAATTGGAAAAAATATATGTTATATTAGACCATTTCTCAATAATTTCGTCTGAGCAAATTTTGAGTTTTATTAGTATAACATTGTGTAATAAATTTGTAAAGTTATGTCTAAAACGGACATAAACACGACAATCACAACAAAACCGCTGGGCGTATTTTAATGAAATCGACACCATATCAAAGACAATTTAATTATCTACATTTTGATCTGAAGCTTTTTTTTTTAAAGTCATAGAATAATAAGAAAAGTACAAAAAACTACTAAATTTCGGGTCACGCGGGTGAGAAACGAGGGCGCGTTTTGTTCCCTCAAGGTCGTTGGCGTTAGTCGTCGTCTTAAGGATGCCCTAGTCGACGGCACGAACTATTTTGTGCGCGGGGTTAAAATGCGTGCTATCTCATGCGACAACACGTGCGAAAGAGATAGATGCTGTGATGAGCAGTGAGAAGCTAGTTCACGTACGAATAAGCACTTTTGCAAGTTCGTAGCGAAATTAATGATAATTTAGGACGAAAACGAGCGCGCGAAATTTTATAAACAGACTTTTGGGAGTCTAGATATCATGAAAAAACTACTAAATGTATATTTAAAAAATAACATTATTTGCATTGATGAATTACTAATCTATCCTTGTATGGAGGCCGTTTTGTAATTTTCCTTCCTCTTATGGTATTTATTTCCGCTGAAAGATGCGTTAAAATTAGTGTTGAAATATGGAACTTTCGACGCTCATTACTTTCAAATATAATAGTTTTTTACATTTTTGTTTCCATACAGGACTAGATAATGATGAGACAAATTGATATCATTTTTTATTTTGAACGTACATCGTCAAACAGTGGAGTAATCTCTAGACTACGTTTGTATGGAAGAATTTTCGACTAGTGTAACCTTAAGAACGTGTATCGTAATAATACGAGGTAATAAGATTTTATGCAAAAAACGGAGTCCCGTAGTAGGTACACCCGGGAAAAAAATGCACTGTTTCTGTAGGAGAAACTGGTGAAACCATGGGAAAACACGATAGTATTCAGATACGAGTATATTAAAGTCTCAACAATAACACCTTCAGTCTTAACAAAAAGCCAAAAACGAAAAGAAAACATTTCCTTTCAACTCCTTTCTTCGCTTTACTTACTTCACAGTATAAGAAAAAATCCCACACACATTTATTCATCCAAACACTTTCACCTTTTCCGTGTAGCTTTTCAAAACCTGTGAACCAATACGTGGTACATAAATCCCGTGTATAATATTCACCCGCACATAACGTTAGAAAGATAACTTCCTCGTGCAAAAATAAATCCAGTTCACTTACCTGCGTGGGAAAACCAGTGACCTATAAAAATACGCAGATCAATAAGTAAGTAGTTCGGCATACGTATACATACTTAATCCGTACTAATCACAGATATAATTCTAACTAGATGACACTATTGTATGTACTTCGCATGTCAAAAACGGAGTAAAATTACGATCAATGATCGTAATATTTTAAACTTTTCGTTTCACCGAAATCTAGAAAAATGCTTTTTATGCCATATTGAGCTGTAAAGACTGTATAGAAAAAGTCGGCCGAGGCATTGAAAACTTTTTCTTTCATTGGTAAGTAAATTTGTTTTTAAATTGCGTTTAAACAAGTGGCACGCTTGGTTTTCATACAGATTGAGAGACTTGCGTTATCTAGTTAGATTTATTTCTGTGTTACTAATACTATAAAAATGTGAAAGTAATTCTGTCTGTTTGTTATTAAGGTAACAGTTGAACGGATTTAGATGAAACTTGGCACAGGGGTAGAGCTTGACTTGGATTAGGTCATAGGATATAGAAGAACAATATATAGAAAATATATATAAGACATAGCAGCCTTTTTTATCGCGGGCGTGTGCTCACGAGGGTGAAGCCGCTGGCATAAGCTAAAGAAAGAAAGAAAGAAAATACATTTAGTTAGCACAGACTAAAAGACACACAACATATTATTATACATCAGATAAAATACAAATAAAATTAAAAGCTAGTGATATTATAAATGTGAAAGTAACTCTGTCTGTCTGTATGTTTGTAAAATTATCACGCACAAACCGCTGAATCAATTTTGTAGAATTTTGATCTTAGAGAAAGACAGAATACTTCTTATTACTTTTCCCAACTATGTTAAACACAAAAATGCTTTGACAAAATAATTCCGACCTTTACAAAGAAAGCGGCTAGCAAGATCTGTTATACTTATGACATATTTATGCCTATTCGACCCTCTGATTCTGTTCTTATTTCAAATTCATTGGCCGGCCCTTAATGGTTGCGGAGACCACGAATTAAAATGTACTGTCCACTTCATTCGAAGCTTTGGCCGCAAATAATTAGAAAACTCGAGTCACCCTTTGAGCATTAAAAAAAGAAGTCGTGACGTCATTGACGCACTTCGCACTCAGTTTGCTTCGAATGTGTTTTAAACTTTTTAGAGGCAACTTCATGCATGGCTTTTTTTTTAAACGTTTTACATATTTCTATTAGATGTTTTACTTATAATTTTGTGGCTATTCGAGTGAAAAAATCTCTTTAGATACGGACTATTTTGCGTATGAGACATTTACAAATTCTTGCTTTATTTAAATGTCAGAAATAGTGATTCATGAGCACTTTACGTTACAGTTCGTAATATCTGAGATTTTCAAGTGGGATTTATGCGCTATGCATTCGGATTTATAGCAATGTCGGTGCTTATTCGATTGGACGTGTATTATGCGAATTAGTGTGCGATGCTCTACTTGGGTTCGTAATTCTTTTCTAAAATATTACACTGTAAAGGATTGGAAAAGAAGATAAATTATTACTAAGATATAAACCTTTTTATTGAATGAGTTAACCGCGACTCAACAATTTGAAGTTGATTATATTTGTCTAACTATATTTGAGTTTGGAAAGCTGTCCAATTTTAGCATTAAAGTTCTAACTCCAAGTATATACTTCAGATACCAGCTCTTAGGCCTTAGACAAGCAACGGGTTTTGGTCAGTAATATTTTTGTTGTTTTTGTTTGTTGTTTTCTCATGCTCAAATCAAATAAAAATTCAAGATGGATCGTTGCAGACAACAAAGTGACGCCGGTTCAAACTACGCCTTGCCGTACAAATACACGATTACACGCACTCACAAGATAACGGGTACTTTCATTGTACGTGTGCGCGTGTAATTGTGTATTTATACGGCAAGGGGTAGTTTTAACCGGCTTCACCTTGTTGTTTGCAACGTTCCATCTTGATTTTTTTATTTGATCTGAGTTTTCATGTTCATCGCGACATTTGCGACATATTTTCCTTGTAGGTACTTATCGATGTTCATGATAATCCTTCGTTATAAGACAAACATGATACATACTAACTTTCTGTTTACATAAGTTTCCTTCCTTGTAATGGAGGAAAGACTGGATGATGACACGATAAAAACTTTGCACTCACAACCATTTCCGAAAACTCTATCAAAACATTCTTGATACATTGGTTCACCCAAGTAATTGATAGGAAAACAGTTTTCAATGCTCCATATCGAAAGGATGAGCTGTAAGGTATTCATCCAAATGGAATCGTTTCACCGTAATATATTCATTTATTCGCTACAATCTTTCATAGAATGCAACAGCAATGCATTATGTTCGAACTCCTGCGCTCTCGATTCAAACTCGCGCGTGAATTATACATGAGATGATATTCTCAATCTGTCGCCCGTCGTTACCAGTTAACCTGGCCTTCCCTGCCTGTCTTTTGTATCGAGGTTTATTCAGCTACAAGGGTAGGGGAAGGTGGAATGGGAGGTTAAGTTATAATGGTTATGTACGCTTATGTTTTCGTTGCCGGTGAAAGTTTGACAAATAGCTTGCAGTGCAGTCCCAGTTCTGATAAGCTGATAGGACCCTTCGGTGTGTGAGCGTTTTCCCAAGTATCAGTTTCGAGTTTCGAGTTCGTCCGTCGCAAGTGATTTATGTTATCGCTTCTTTTTGTCGCAAATATTTTTGTTTGTATAAGTAGTTTATATGTGAAACTGCGTGAAATATACGAAGCGGGATTGTATCTGAAAGTTAAGTTGGTCGGGTCGGGAAAACGATTTGTTTGTGGAATATTTTTACTTATAGCGGTTTTGTTTAGAGCTGTTTTACGGTTATACTGTATGCGTAAGTAAATAATGCTATTGAATACTGGATTTAACGAGCTTGAAGATTCAGAATTTGTATTCATGAGGATTTTACTTGATTACGAGGCGTAATATAAAGGCTATAAAGATGAAATAGGAATTTAGATAGATAATACACAACAATGGTGAAAGTAAATCAATCGAATTAGTAAAAAGAGCTATCGGGCTAAATAGGCTAAGAATAAAATATCGTATTTTTTGAGCTTTGTGAATTGCGCTTAACATAAGGACTTCTAATTCTAACTAGACCCCCAACTCCACCCGCCTTGAAAAAATCCAAAAAAAACTTTTTTTATTTATAACTTTATAGTTAACCTTTTTTTTGTATGGGATAAATTTAAACATATAAGTGTTTTATATTTTTCAAACCACTTCTTAAAACCCTTATTGTGATACACCACACGATAGGTTTGAATGAAAAAAGAAAATTGGGCCCCCACAATATGGTGCCCAAAATCCGCCATTTTTCTATTTCGTAATTTTAATGTTTCCAGTGAAACTCGCAAGGTTAAGAAGAATCGATTGACGTTCGAATCGTCAAAATCGGCCAACGCGTTGGGCCTCTGGAACGCCACATAGGAACAAATATACATACATACATAGACTGATAAACATATTACCCTCCATCGGCAGTCGGGTAAAACGGATGATTATTTAAAGAATAAATATTTTTAGGAAGTATTGCGCAGGCATGCAATTGTACTTACTGGCGAAAAGAGTATCTTAATATAGAGTGATTTTTGATTTATTAGCAAATCTTTCATTGAGTAGTTTTTTAAGATAAAATACTGGCAGGCTACAGGGGAGACCTATTTTATTATCTACCAGCTTGCCCGCGACTTCGCTCACGTGCTCCACCGGCTGTTCAATTAAATAATGTACAAATCAGTCGTTAAAAAAATGAGACAACAAGTCCAAGCATTCGTAAGAACTTGTAAGATTGATGATGAAATCGACTACCGCGTAACCAAGGTCATACAGACCTGATTATTTTAAATTTATTTCAACTTGATACCTCCTCGCGTTACTGCGAACAAAATCTTGAAAGACGGACAATGAAGTGATACTTTAGCCTTTTATTTGTCATAATGACCGTAGCGATGAAAGACAATGGTACTTTCTATTGTGTCTGCTAATTAGCTGATAACAGGATAAGGGGTTTTTTCTTTTTGAGGAACGGAACCCTAAATATGGTTACAAAAACCTGGGTAGGTGATTTAGCGGTAGGCAGATTAGTTCAGTTTGCGCAATTGCCGATGGTTGGTAAGCTTGAATTCGTTTCACGATTTCTTTATTTTCCACGGTATTTAATCAATGACCGTCGTTCCTTCTGTAGCACAGAAATTTTACTTCTAATGCTGCTTGTAGATTTTTGAGCTGTCAGAGATATTGGATACTCAAAAAAAGACTGAAAGAGTCCTAGCAGCGCCAGAATGTATGTACTTATCAGACTAAATAAAATAATACTCACTGCATTAATTTCCACAGAAATATTTAAAATCGGGGTCGGGGTCTTTAAGTCAAGAGTGAATAGGTTAATTTCTAGGCAAGCGTGCTTCAGCGTCGATCACATCATCATTTACCATCAGGTGAGATAGTGGTACGGTTTGGAAGGCTTACATATACTCCGCCAGTCTATGACTCTTGGGAATTCCACCCAACACTTCGGGCGGCCGGAGCGAGCCGTCTACGCTGCACACACATCTGCGTGACCCACACGGCATCGGTGTGTGGGTGCACAGCGCGGCGGCGACGCGGCGCGGCTCGGCGAACACTACAATCCACACCACAAAAACCACAATCTTGTTTGACCGGGACAGTAATTTGTAATCAACGGCAGTAAACCATTTCGCCTAAAAATACAGTCCACTAATTTCATTGCACGAGCTAACAATGACATTGTGTGTAAATAGACGGTCAAGTGATGATTGACTGTTTAGCTCCTCGAAGGGGCTTGCTGACGACTCGGACACAATAATATATGCCGACACATTGTCCGAATTGACACATTTTAATATCAATTTTTTTTTCACTTTCATTTCGGACACCATAATATTACCTACTGAAGCTGTTTAGTACAATCAGATAAAAAAGTTTTGAAATAATAATACGTATGAATCTTTCGGTAATAAGTTGCTTTGTTCACTGTTACTGTTAATCACCAAATTAGACTATATTACATGAATCTTTAAAACAAACGCAATAATCATTTACCCAACTGCCAAGGAACGAATCTATGTATGTGGATTTGTAATAAATTATTTATTAAAAACGGCTGCTTTCATTAATAGCCGGTTAAAAACTGATTTTGTACAACTATAGGCTGGGTGGAGGACGAATTTCTACAATTAAGATATCGTTGTTTTTTTTTATCTGACTGTACAAAACAGCTGTGTGTATTGGGTCCGAATCAACCGTGAAAACAAAAACAGATTTGGACACTGTGTCCGAATTTATTGTGTCCGAGTCATCAGCAAGTCCACGAATGTATAGCATGATGATAATAATTTATGTGTTAAACCCATAAATTACTATCCCAACCCACCCATTTATTTGCAATTTTGTAACATTTTTGGCTTCTTGTATCAAATCCGCGAGTTTGAACAATCATCATCATCTGCCTAGCCTTTTCCCAACTATGTTGGGGTCGGCTTCCAGTATAACCGGATTCAGCTGAGTACCAGTGTTTTACATGGAGCGACTGCCTATCTGACCTCCACAACCCAGTAACTGGGTAACACGATACCTCTTGGCTTGACTGGTGTCAGATCTCAAGCGTCTGACTATTCGTAACGACTGTCAAAGATCTTCAAATGACAGCCAGGACCCGTTGGTTGGCTTAACGTGCTTTCCGAGGCACGGAGGAAACTCGGTATGTTGAAATGGTCACCCATCCACGGACCGACCTCGTCAAGCGTTGCTTAACCTTAAAGATCGACCCGTGCGGTTGTTATTATTTAGCCACGAGCTCCTTTTGAATCTGAATTTGAACAATATATTAGTTAACTGAGGAAAAATTGTGATTTTCATGGACAACTTATGCTTGAGAAAAATTAGACTATGGAAAAAATGTTCTACCAGTTCCAGTTCTGATATCAGTTTCCTGGTATCTCTTAAGTATGCCGAATGCCCCGTACTGAACCAGCTAAGGAAAACACTATTTTATAGATAACTCGACATATAGGCGGCGCGGCGGCGTATCAATATGAAACATGTACCATATTTTAAGTTAGATAGACCAGCATACAATTGTGAAAACTGCATCCAATTTTGTGCATTCGTATTTGCGTCAACCGCTTACAAACATCCTCCGTGACAGCCAACAAAAATATTATTTTTGGCATCTGTTGCTGATATAAAGACGTATAAAATTTTCTTAAAATCTTTAAAACATAGATATTAAGAGTTACAATTTTATTATAACTAACATATAATAAAATTGTATGTCTTATTTAGATTGGGATAAAAAATACAAATTCCAAAAACTAACCTGCTTATCCACAATACAATCGACACCAACATTTACTGCTGAAAACACCTGAAAAGGTTTACTCCAGCTAGTTAGCTAGTGAAAAGCTGAATTAAGGCCAACTCCGGTAGGCAGGCGTCCGGTAATAGGCAAACTTAGGGGCAGTGCGCTTTGTAGTCCAACATAGGCCCAACTTAATTATTGGGTACCGGGTAATTACGTCACAGAGACGTTGAAAGTGGCATTGTTTGGCGTTTAGAATTATGGTTGTCGATCTTGAATGATTTTTAGGGCGTTTTAGCATCTGTATCTTGATGATCTAAAGTTGCCTCTATGCTACTTTATCCGGCAAAATGGTTTTGTATTTCTATTTTCATTGAATAAATTATATCCTCTTGTGCTAACTTTTAATGAAACAGCGGTATCGTTTCCCTAAATTATAAGTTTATTGTAAACGATAGGTTTACTACAGAAAATTTAAACACCTTCAAAGTGAAAGTTGGTTTGGCAGAATGGTTTATTCTTAAAAATTCTGAAATATAACGCATAATGCGTTTACGTTTTTACGTTTCAATCAACAAGTTACCAGCTTGCATGCAAGTTACATTACATTGCGGGCTACCGACGTTTAATGTGATCCATAGCTCAATCATGCCCCACTGTAATTAAACGAGCTTGCAGTTTGAAACGCTTAATCACTTCTTACGCGCATTAGTATGTTTAGGAAAATGAATAAAATAAACAATTTTAATCCAAACACTACTAATGTAATTTGTTTTCCAAATGAACAACATAATTTATACAATACATGTACGATTTATAGTGCAGGGAAGCTAAACCAAAAGTCCACCGTAATTACCTCACACCACTGTGAAAAAGGACAGTTTCAACTAAGACAGGATATTCAGCGCTTTGCAGTTAGTTTGAAATACAATGTTTTTGTTAAAACAATAAATTAAGTATTATTTTGGCATTAAGTATTAAAAAGAAATAGTGTGGACGTTGAAATAAATAAGGACGCGTGAATTACGTTCTTCACGAAGACTCATTCCGATGGTATTAGGAATTCTAGCTTTTAGTACGTAAGAACTACTACACAGGTTTGGATTTAAGGAAATGTGCAGAGAAATTTGTGCCGATTAGAAATTAGACCCATACCTAAGTAAATAGGTACTGGAAGTAGATATCTGTTCTAGTGTACTACAAAATGCTAACTTGAAAAATTATACCATAGCCATACCCTACAAAAATTGTCCAACAGTTTTAACTTCGTCACCCCACTGCAACCGTGCAACAAACACTTTTCAGACCCACTGATACACATCCCGACACTCCATTTCAAGCTCTGTTTGATTTCAATCTGTGCTAGTGATGTAACCCAATTAGTGGTTCGTCGCAAGTGATACTCGACATGTGAACACTCCATAGTCCATAGGTGGAAGTAGTATTAGGTACTTCATGTTGAAACGCAAGCGAGCTGGCAGGTGATAGACATAAATGTTTATTGTAAGAAACAATAAGATGGATTTGAATTTCGAATGGCCCACCGTTAAATCATTGCGACTGCTTAAAAGGCCCTTTACATTTATTTATACCTTGACCTACTGATGGCAGATAAATTTTATAGAACGCTAGAAACTCGTAAATGGAAGGAGTGTTCAAAATTAAATTGTAATAAAAAGTAGGGAAGATGGTAGTTTTTGCAATAGCTCAATGTTGGATAAATGTATTGGCTTATGATGAAATTAGCTTCTGCCAGCGGCTTCGCCCGCGTGAAATGTGTTTCTTAACCCTTGAGACATTATAACGGAATTAAAAGTAGCCTCTGTGTTATTCCAGACTATAATCTATCTCTGTGCAAAATTTCATCCTGATCCGTGTAGCCGTTCTGGCGTGATTGATTAACAAACATACATCCACAGACACACCTATCCTTTGAAACTTTCACATATATCAGTAAGAGAAGTAAGATAACAAATTGTGGTTTCTATGACGAATCCGGTTAGACTGGAAGCCAACCCCAACATAGTTGGGAAAAAGCTAGGCAGATGATGATGATGACGACGAAGACTAACTACAAAATAAACTTACTGATAAATAACGCTTAGCATTGTTGATACCAAAGACTTATTATCATTGCTTATTTTTCTCACATTTTTCAATCGAAAAAGACTATGAATACTCGGAATTGGAATTTGTAAATGTACTTGTAAAACAACGTCACATCCACACTCAACATTTACCATATGCCATCATATTTAACGACGCAAAAACATGGACAGTGCAAAAAGGCAGCCCGCCAACTTTGTCGAGTAAAGCCGCGGGCGAAAGCTTGTTAGCGGTAAATGTGAATGTAACTCCGTGTCTGCATATTTGAGGCGAGGCGACAGGACGGGCATGTGTAATGTGCATCGTGTTCCTTCCATGTTTTTGTTTTAAAAAGTGCATAATATGAATTATGTACACGGCCGGTAATATATCTATCTATATATCTTCAATACTGAAGATATTTCTTTGTCTAGCGATCGCAAGAGTGACTCCTGGGCATAGGATACAATCCCAAGTCACACAAAGTAGAGACCAAGGGTGCCATACGCGGGGTCGTCTGGCACCCATGTGCTGGTTTCGGTGGTACGGGGTACACCTCAGAGGAGGGTCCGGTGACGGACAACCGCGGCGGGTTCGCGGTGAGTGCTAACGCGTGCCCGTGTTGCTGCCGTAAGCGGCACCGTGAAGTTTTAGTAGGTTCGAGTCTCACATAATTGCGCTATCTCCCCGTGGTAGCGCAGTATGCATGGGCATTACCCCTCGATAAAAAAAAAACAAAACACGCCGAGTAGTCTTTTTGAAATCAGAAAACGCAGCGTTGGATGACCACCCATAAGGTGGACTAATGATCGGGTGGGGGGATGGGGAGTCCTCTGGATGCGTAACGCATAGGATGCGCGGTAGATGTGGCGATGGTTGAGGGAGTTCTATGTCGAGTATTGGACGTCTTTTGGCTGCAAAGATGATGATGACGATGCCATTGGGCTGGCCCCTATTAATATACTGCCTTTTCTCGGAATACCCAAGGATACATTACCATTAGGTCATCATCATCAGCCTTTTACCATCCCACTGCTGGAACACAGGCCTCCTCTCTGTGAGAGGGAAAAATCCAACACGCGGGTCCAGTGTGGGTTGGTGGACGTCACATGTGTTCGAATTTTTGGTTCTAGGACATGCCGGTTTCCTCTCGATGTTTTCCTTCACCGTTTTGAGAGCAGGTACCATTAGGTATTTCCCTTAATTCTATATTTTAAAATTGAACTTACCATACAAAACCACTAAGATAATACTTTTCCAAATAGTTACTCGTATCTACAAGAAACAAAAGGTACAGAAACATATAAATACATTATTCATTGCGCCATTATTCTTAGGTAAGCCTAAATTTCTTTCTTCACCAGTTGATTTGCGGCCGTACATAAACTTGCCTTCCTTGCCGTAAACTAACATACTCAAATACCTATGTACAGTCGGCGTCAAAACTAAGCTCTATTTGTACCTTCTACGATTTGTAGAGGGTACAAATCGGGGCCTCTTCAAGGTGCTGATGGTGATCACAGGGTGGTTGTAGTGAGGTAAAAACCTTACACCCCCGTTCATTTTCCCCCTACAGCCCAGTTGCCTTTTTAAGGTTATAACAACAATTAAATGTTGTCTACATTTTAATTACATAAATAGGAACTGAAGAACTATAATTGTAAATTAGGCCAACTGCGATCCCTACTGTCAATTATAGCAAAAGGTATCCTATTTTAAGTGACAGAATATACACGTATGTGTATTCTTATGATTATTTATTATATACTTTATTGTACACCAAAAAAACATACAGGACAAACGTTCACAAACACAAGTGTATAATGGTGTACAATCTTGTTATTCTTTAAAGAAATAAACGTATTTGTATATTAAGCTTTGAGTTTTTCTTTTTTGACTATAGTCTTCAAACACACACAGAATCGTGTTACACAATTATTGGTTTATGGAGTTCAGATAGTCGTTCCATGTAAAACAAACAGACATCAAACTGATCAACTTAAGCATAGTTGATAAAAAAAAACTAAGTAGTGACTCATTATTTTGTATCTACTAACAATATTATTTGTTTATCACGCTGCCATGTGTCTAGAAACTAGACTATGTCTATGCATATGAGAATATTCCCATAATTACGTTAATTTACTCATGTATCTGACTGTATATTTCACACTTCTCACCACACGTCCATATCAAGGCAAATCCTGGACCATTTATTCCCAGAATAAGCTTTATATTATCTAACAACTTTTTTTGTGGAAATCACCCGAAATAAAAATATATTTTCTTCCATTAGACCAGAAAATTCTATCTTTCTAGATGTCTCCCATATCGCTTTTCCAGACCATTAATTTTTGTATCTACGTTATGGTCTTTGACATTGTAGTGTCTACCTTTTATTTATTTAGATACCTGGTATTTACCTAACATGAGTAGACATTTTTTCTCACAGCTACTTGAAAATTCTTTGTATTTAACAAGCTTTTATTTAACTTGCAATGTATGTATATAGGTATGTAAATGTGTTGGGGTCAAATCTTGCAATTGAATTTTAAAGCAGATATCCTCCACCGATTAAGGTGAAATTTTGCATACACGTTGAGCTTGAATGTAAATACATGGTTAGTTGGGTGACGTCATTCTAAATCCAAAATGGCGGGCGGCCCAAAATGGCGGACTAGTTATTTTTTTTGCACTGCCATGATTTGCATATCAAATGAAAGGCTTTGCTGAGAAAAATACTAAAAAAACTGGTTCAAAAAAAGATTTTTTAATGAATAATTTTATTTCTAGTAGAAAAGAGTAAAGGGTTAATTTGATGATGGAAAAGTTTCCAGGCCATTATTGTGAGGTTTACGTACATGATAATGTTCCTATTATCTTATTTTATTTTATGCGACTTTTAAATGACAATGTTGTGCATGCCTGTAAGTGACTTGCTTACACAGGATCTTTTTTGAATTTTATTATCTGATATTAATTTGTAAATGAGTCGTTGGTGTGCCTTGTTCAATAAATATATAAATAAATATGGCTGTTACTAAATTATAGAGGACTAGATTTGACTGTAGTTTAGGACTAAAAATCCTGGAAGTTCGATAACCGATAAAAATATTATTCCATTAATTTCTATCAATTAAATATGCGGATAAGACAAGAGGACGCATATTCTGAGCTAAAAACTATTCAGGCCGGAGTACCACAAGGAAGTGTTTTAGGCCCAATCCTGTACTTGGTATACACATGTGATATCCCAGAGCTGGAAAACAACACCATAGCGACCTTTGCTGATGACACTGCTATTATGGCTATTGGTTCAAACCACAAAGAAGCAGTAGAAAAGGTTCAACTAGCTGTGAACTTAGTTTACGACTGGACACAAAAGTGGAAGATCAAACTGAACGAGTCAAAATCGATTCACATTGACTTCACTAATAAACACTGCGATTATCACCCAGTCTATATAAATGGCATACAAGTGCCTTATGCGAATACAGCCAAATACCTTGGCATAACACTTGACGCCAAGTTGCGTTGGAAATCTCACGTCAAAAAGAAAAGACAGGAACTCGATATACGGTACAAAAATATGTATTGGTTACTCGGAAGGAAATCCTGTCTATCAATACACAATAAAATTATAATATACAAGCATATTCTTATGCCAATTTGGACGTATGGTATCCAACTATGGGGCTGTACTAAACAAAGTAATGTAAAAATTATACAACAATTTCAAAATAAAGTACTCAGAGATGCTGTTAATGCACCATGGTACATCAGAAATGACGACCTTCACCGCGACCTTAAAATGAAACTCGTCACCACCGTTATTCAAAACTTTGCTGAAACCCACGAACACAGACTTCATCGACATGTGAATGTGGAAGCAATCCAGCTGCTAGATAACACGGACATAGTGCGTAGGCTAAAGAGAACTAAACCATTTGAGTTAGTGTAGTGTATAATAAGTGAAAGAATAATAGCAAAGAATACTGTGCTATACATGTAACACGTGAACTAAGTGTTTTTAACGTATCAGACTCTAAGAAAGTGCTACCGAACTGTATAAAAGTGCAAATTGACACTATTCTTAGTCATAACATTTTACATTATAATAATAAGTTAGAGTTAAATTGCTTATTAGTCTATTAAGGCTAGATTGTAATTTGTTATTAAGAACATTAGTTTTTATTAATATAGAAAAAAAAAAAAAAAAAAATTAAATATGCAGTGGTGGCCCAGTGGTAACGGCCCCAACTTAGTCGTTCGCGGGTTCGATCCCAGGCAGGCACATTACTTTGTGTGAATTGTTTTTTTTTGTAGTTGTTTGTGCTTGACCACTTTCTCACCTGATGGTAAACGATGATGTGGTCGACGATGAAGCACGCTTGCCTAGAAGCAGCCTATTCACTCTTGACTTGAAGTTTCCCAGGTTGTAGCTATCAGGAAATTCCCTTTCAGAGAGTGGAGAACTGTGTCCTAGCAGTGGGAATATTAAAAGGCTGATGACGATGATGATGATCAGCTATTTCCACCTTTCTCCGAATGGGAAACCCTGAGAACACAAAAATAAAATCCTAATCGCCGCATACGTCGTGGGTTCGAACCCAGGCAGGTACATTACTTTGTGTAAATTATTACATCACCACTGCTCTCAAAACGGTGAAGGACAACTTCATGAGGAAACCGGCATGCCCTAGAACCAAAAATTCGAGAATATGACATCCACCAACCCGCACTGGGCCTCCGTGATGTCTCTCTCCTCCGGCCCATTCACTTTCAGAGAGAGGAGAACTGTGTCCCAGCCGTGGGAACATTAAAAGGCTGATGATAATGATGAGCCATTTCCAACTTTCTCCTAATGGAAAACCCTGAGAACACAAAAATAAAATCCTAATCCGCGCAAACAAAAATCAATTATAAACAAACAAATGGGGGTATAATCCCGCGCCTTCTCGCTTAGCACCAACAGAGCTGCGTGACTCCACACTCTTGCAAGGAATTAGTCCAACACTTAATATTAATGCTATGCGCAGTCTTAACAAACTCGTTGACAACGATATCATATTACTTAACTAGCTGTTACCCGCGATCTTGTTCGCATAAAACTTTAACCCCTATTATGCTAGAGGTGGAGTTTAAAAAATTTTTTGGTGAACTTATGGTGTTAAATAAAGCAACATTTTTGACAATTGACACACTTTGTTTTCGAGGCCATCTGGGCTTGTTTGGACTGCCTCTTTGGTCTACCCTAATAAGAGAGCTATCAGTAGTGTGATTAAAGGTACGAGTTTGTGGCCGACTGCATACAGCAGCAGCAGACGACGTGTCACTGCGACACTACTGGTTTCTATGTATTTCTATGAAATACTAAGCTAGCGACACGCCCGACCACAACATCTTGTCACACGGAACACTCAAAACCAATAAGAACCCAGCGCTGTCGTCTGCTGCTGCCGTCTGCAGTCGGATTCGGAATCATGACTGCAGCGTCATGTCTGTTGCTGCTGCATTCAGTCAGCTACGAATTCGTATATCTTTATTTGTGTTATTCAGGTTTTCTTTTATGTAGTAGTGACCGCTTGGCCAGTAGACCAAAAATCACCCCATTCTATTTACTACGGCGGCTAGATCCCACAACGGCAAATGGCTTCTACTCCCTTTTCGACACACGTGTATCATCTGCCATTGCGGACCATTTCTTTCAGTACGAGTCATGTTCATACCTCCATCTTCGTCTTGTTGGTTCTCTTTTACATAGGGTTAAAACAACACTGAAGATATATTACACCATATATTTACCTATCCCAGAGATTAAAACTTAAAACCTATGTTAAGTTATATGTTACAACTACCTCTACGTAACCTTAAGAACTTAGCTCTCAAAATATCACTCTACTATATATGATACGAAGACCGAGACCCCGAGATGAGTAATGAAACTATTAGAAAAGCCGCCGACTTGAGCAAGTTAATTTTTAATTAAAAGCACCCGTGCTCGAATACTTTCGAGCTTGCTTTAGTGAAATTAATATGAAATTCTGTGTTGTTTTGTTATTCATGCCTCAACGTCTTGCTTCGGTACTCATTATGTTATTAACTTATATAGCTTCACCTGTGTCGGGATATTGTTTATTTAAAAGAGTTTCTGCTTAGGGGCTAATGCATTTTTTATCTTTCATGCAATTTTATTTTAAAACTAAAAGCTTTGGCATAGCTTTTTAATCATTTATTTCATTATGAGTCTTCATATTCAGGAGTTTCACTAAATCTAATCCTATCTAATCTATTGTATTTTCTTCGTATAACTAATTGAGTTTTGCTTTTAACTCGAGTCAGAATGTTTGTTTCTAACTTATTTCTAATATGATTGATTATTGTTTTAGCAGACTTTTGTTCGTGAACTGTTTTTATCATAATCAGATTTTAGACCAGGTTAAGGTCTCTCTGAACTCTGATTACTGCAGGCAGACCTTGCCCTATGACAACCCCAAACAGGCGACTGTCTTGAGGTTTGAGCTGTCTTTATTTCCCATAGGAAATAATTTCACTTACATGAGAAATGATTAACTAATTTAAATATACATTATTGTTTTACGTACAGTTTTGGCAAAAAGAAATTACGATATACAAAAATATTCTAAAAGTGAAGGGTAATCGGAAAAAATAACATAGCCAGAATGTAAACATACACAGAACACAACTAGAAGTGGTATGTAATGTACTAAGGTAGCTCGCTTTTTTTTAAGGATAGGTATGTAATTTTAAGTGTTTCTTAAATATTGACAGGAATTAACATTTTTAATGTTGTTTGGTAGTTTATTATACAATACAGCACCTTCATACATCACATTATTTTTGCCATAGTTGGTGCGCGGTGAGTATAATTGTATGTCATTTGCATTTCTGAGCCTAATTTTGTGTATGAGATATTTCTTTGTAAAATGTATTTGTATGTGAATGTTTTTATCAAGTATTTTTCTTATTAAGATGCAAGTATTATATAAGTATGTCTTTGATATATTTAATAGCTTAGTTTCATTGTATATTTTTTTGTATTAGTCTTCAGCATAACATGCAATGCGAAGAAGAACCTCAAGACCCACAACTCCCGTAACATTTGTATTGCGTCATAGAAACTACATTACATCAAGATCATTCCACATCCTCAGTCCCTTATAACCCCAATACCCTATTACATCCAGACCGACCACTCGAAACCAATAAAACTCCTCATAAACTCATAAACATCGATCGTATACCTATAAAATTGTTTGTTATTAAAACTTTTACCCCTTAATTGCGTATCCTAAGCCGAAATCCTTATTACTGTTATGGTTGGGCAAATCCAGTTAACTCTGGCTAAAGGTATGTTCATAACACCTTTTGTGTGTTCAATACTTTTCTGATGCGAACGTTTTTATAATGATTTTCCTTTTTGAGTGAATGCTGTTTGTTTGTTATTTTTATTTTAATATTTTATGTGTACCTACTAATATCAGAAGAAAAATTGCTTGTATAATTTTCTCTGAAAGTACTGATCCGATTCCAAAAATTCTTTTACCAAAAGAAGCCACACCATCGTTTAGTTTATATGCTACTTTTTCTTTCGGAAAATTAAGTGCGGGTTCAGTTAATGAGACACTGAGACACTCAGTCAAAGATAGTTTTTATCCCCGAAAAAGGCACGGTTCCTGTTACATAAGGCCGCGGGAGGTAAGTCTCGGTAAATAAGCTAATAATAAATACTAGCTTTTGCGCCCACGTGGGTATCGAGAAGACACAAAAGCTTAAAAAATTATACATTTAAACCTTCCTCATGAGCCACTCTGTCTATTAGTGAAAACCGCATGATAATCCGTTAGTAGTTTTTGAGTTTAGACGCGGCAGACAACAAAACAAAGTCCTTGTTTTATAATATGTAGTGATAGTGAAATCGCATCATTTCAATCTCCATGATAAACTTACCCTTAAGGTCACAAAGTCCCATTTACGTCGGTCCCTATTATCCCTTTAGAACATATGGCTGTTATTGGGACGACCTTTAATGGGGAATCACCTCTGTAGTGGTAGGTCGATAGACATAAGTTATTACTATTAATATGGCAAGGGTGGTAGGAGTCTGTCTTTTTTATTGCGTGATTTGATTTATTTCGACGGCAGATATTGATTTGGGTCATTATTTACTTATACTTTGAGTAAGTCTATGTGCAATCTTAGGTCAAAATAACCATGATATGGGCATTTGTTTTTCCTATGGTGAAAAGGTGTAGTGTAATATTACCACACAGGACATCACCCCAATCCCGCCACACTATGTATTTATCACCTCTGAAACTCCTACAAGCGACAGTGGTGACCACCAGTTAAGCACCGAGGTAATAAAGCACGAATCCCGGCGAAACGCTTTAACTGTCTTGGATCCCAAAACACAATTAATTTGAGAAGTATATTAGAGGATCGGTCGTATGTCAAACGGACAGTAGACTGTTATACAAAAACCAATAGGCAATATTAAAATTCAAAAACTGTTTGGAATACCTTTCACATACAATTTTAAAAACAACTCAATCACGAGCACAATCTGCAATATTGTTAAACGATTATTGGCAAAGCTTTCGAATTGTTTTGCTTCGAATATTTTTGGTTTTAAAACAAAAACGGGTAGCAATGCCGCCATTATTATTTTGCACAGTCCAATACTAACATTGAAGAGCTCGTAGCTCGGTAATACAACCACATGGTTCTCTCATGGTTCGTTCATCTTCAAGGTTAAGCAACGCTCTCAGAGGTCGGTTTCTGGATGGTTGACCATCCATTTCATACTGCGACTCGTTCGTGGCTCGGAAAGCTGAAAATTCAGAATTTAGAAGCAAGAAAATCTGACACCTATCGAGCCAAGAAGTATCGTGGTATAGATAGTTCAACTCATCTTTGCGCGCGGCGCTATGTTTGGGTAAGCATGTGTGGGTGGTTGTTTACTCGGACGATGACTGCCGCATCACTACCACACAAATGCATAATATATGATTACAAGCGTACGCACACATGTTGCCGCGTGCACAGATGAGTTGAACAATCTATATTATACCCAATTACTGGGTTATAGAGATCAGTTAGGCTGTCACTCCATGTAAAATCCCGGTACTTAGCTGCATTTTGTCAGACTTGAAGCCCACCCCAACAGTTATTTAGGAAAAAACAAAGCAGGGAGGATTGTCAAACATTAACACTGTTTGTTAAATCTGATTTGCGATTTATAGACACAAAAGTTAATGAATTCAATTCCATTGTTTGAACTCTGCCCGAGGCTTGGAATTAACGAGAAAATAATTTGCCCAGAAATTAGATTCGATTTAGTCAGGTTGACATCTGAAACACGGGGATCGTAAATGTTTTGAATAGATAAGTAAACAATTGGACTGTTATTAGATTTGTAGACTGAGTGGTATTAAGTTCGTTCTTAGAAGTTGGGTAAGAGTTAAAACTTAATCCAAATCGGGTCTGAGTTTCTAACGAACTTAACCATCATTTGCCTAGCCTTTGCCCAACTATGTTGGGGTCGGCTTCCAGTCTTACCGGATTCAGCTGATTACCAGTGTTTTACATGGAGCGACTGCCTATCTGACCTCCACAACTCAGTAACTGGGTAACACGGTTCCCCTGGGCTAGACTGGTGTCAGATCTCAAGCTTCTGACTACTCGTAACGACTGTCAAAGATCTTCAAATGACAGCCGGGATCAACGGCTTAACGTGCTTTCCACGGACCGAACTCGTCAAGCGTTGCTTAACCTTGAAGATCGACCCGTGTGGCTGCTATTATTTAGCCACGAGCTTAACCGTTGCATTAAATTATCTACTCGTTTGGTACAACGATATTACGTCAGATTTTCATAAAATCAGTACTGGCTGACCGCTTAACTTTTTTTTTTTACTTTTTAATGCCAATGCTGGGCAAGCTATAATTCAAACTGTCAACTGTTTAAATTTACAAACAAATTCTATTTATCATATCCCTAATTTTCTCAGGACCGATCAGTGTTGCGACATTTGGGAGAGGCCTATGTCCAGCAGTGGACGTCTTTTGGCTGACATTATGATTATGATGATGACACATATGACATAATATTCCTCAAAACCATACCTACACAGTTCAAGTTTATATTCCGCTGCAAACTAAACTTAATTTCTTCAAAAATACTGTCAAATAAAATGTTACACAAAAAGGTAAGTTTATGCCCGTATAATATTATATTCTAACGGGTCGACCTTGCCCTTAAAACGGGCTCACTGCGAAACATATTTCTTCCCTTATAAAAGTAAACAACGTTATAAACGTAGACCTTTGTTTCTTTCTTTTATAAAGGGGTTTCATTTTTTAGTTTGATAATATTGTTTGTGCGTCTGGAAAGGACTGACCTGATTACGAACTTTTTTCACTGATTTAAAGCTACACTAAGACTAAATTTTAAAAGTCAAATCATTTATTTTAATTAGGAAACTTTTGAATACTAAAAAAAAAAAAAAAAAAAAATTATTGGTGTTACTGTCCATCCGCAAAAGTAGTTTGTTATGGAGAAGAACGGACAAGAAACGTATATAGATAGGTATTTCTTATCCCGGAAAAATGCACGTCTCTGTGAGATAGGCCACGTGAGTGAAGCCGCGAGAAAACCCTTGTCTTTTACAAAATCTAACGTTACGTACAACGCAAACGTTTTTTTTCTTTTACAGCTTACATTAAGTTTTATAATACGACTTGTGTGTGCTTATTTAATGATGTGTGCTTATCTGGTATAAAAAAAGTATCCTTTTTACAAGCCAACCACCTTAATTTATGCAGTTATGTAGCGCTTACCTACACGTAGGTGCAAACATTTGCATTATTAACCTGTAAAAGATCAAATACAGACATTATTCCTACATTTTATTTTATGAAAACTGTCACTTGTGGGAAATCGGTTTTCTCACTTAACAAATCAACGATCTTTCATAATGACAAAAATGTTCAATCGTCCAAAATTACATATCCTACGCTCTTCCATAATCATATTTATATGATAGGTAATTTTAACATTATTCACATCTTTCTATTTGATGAAAATTTCAGAGAAAATCTGTTTTTCATAGTAGAAAATTTCTTAGCTAGCTACTGACTGTTGTAGCTTAAATTGTCTTAAATGACAATCTTAATATAATCCTTACCTTCTAAACCGGAGAATTTGACCTATCACATATCCAAAATACTTATTAACCATCGTCGTACGTTTCGACCAAAAAGACTTTGACAAAACTTACAACATTACTCTTCGGCAAAAGCCAAGATAACTTCGTTATCAATTAATTAAGGGCTGGTATCTGATCGTTGGTCGGCTACATAATTTTTTCCCCTGGCCAGACATTAGCGACAATCTCACTTAAGTTTAATGAACAACTTCATTAATTTTATTCCCCTGTTGCCATGTCACAACCTTTCGTACTGTAATGGGAGAATGAAGTAGGTCAACAATGTTGCGGCCTTCAAATGAAACTGCTCCAAGGTTGCTGCGAAAATGTATTAGTTTTATAGCCACGTAATAAATGAAGAAAACTCCCACATAAGGGGTTCTTGTTGGTTTTTCGAGATACGCAGTTCTACAATAAAAAACAAATGTGATTGTAAATAATGGAAAATAAGTGGGTAAAAATATCACAGGGAAGTTACTTTCATCCCCATTTTTTTTTTACATTTAATGCAGTAATTCTATTTCACTTTGTCATTTGTGATAAACAATGAAGTTTATTTTATCTATTTATCAAGATAATTATGTCCGATTTTACATGTCACTTACTGCCTCAGTCCTGAATGTAACTATGATTTTTGTACACCACATAGCTATAAGAAATTCCAGCTGGAAAAACTAAGCTACGGTCATCATTATCTGGCCAGCACTTTACCAACTATATTGAGGCTAGCTTCCGACTAAACATGTTGTAGCTGTTTATATGGAGTGACTGCCTAACTAATCTCTACAACCCAGTCAGGTATTTGGTAACACGACACCCAGCCAAAAATTAGGAAGTAACCTAATGTAAAGAAATGCCTTGATTTTCTGATTTACCTTCCTAGTAAGACTACAAAAGGAATGCCCCAATACAAACTTCTGTTGGCGATTAGCGGTAGACTCCTGAACGAGATAAAAAATCTTTATTTTTCACTGCCTTTCCTTTATTGTAGGCGACTGTAATTTATTTCACTTGCTATTATTTTTGACGATCAAAAGTTTTTTTTAAAGACGGAATATAAGGTTTTTTGTTTGTTAATAAAGGAATAATTAAAGGTAAAAAGTTGGTAATTTTGAGACTTTATTTGTAAGAAGACAGTCGTTTGTCTTCTTTTGTTTTATTATCTTGATTCATGGAAACGGATGATTTGTTTGCTTTTTACTTAAAAATAATATGTACCTACCTATCTATAACTATATTTATTATTGTGTGTTTTAACTGTTTTTCTTTGTATTTCTGTATTGGTTTTTGTATATTATTTTGTATGTGTTTTAAGTGTACCTATGAACAGAAAGTCTGCAATAAACGTTCATTTAATTTATCTAGGTAATTAACGTAAACTTTCCTAGTAATTTAGGTAAAATTACCTAGTACCTACCTCAAACAGTAGCAAATAGACACCCCCTAAAGTTGCAGAATTAGATCACCAACGCCCCTGGCTACGTCATTCTGCAACGCTAGAGTCTGTCCAGCGAGTCGAGATCCATGAAAAAGGCGGTAAATTCAAAAGTCTTACTTAACAGGTATAGTATCCTGATATAGTACTCTGAGAACTTGTTTGATACTTGAATTTTTGTAGATAAAAAAACTCTAAGAGATAAATAAAGTTCATTCATTCTATCAAACAATACTACGATTTTTGAATTCTCTGCTAATCGCTATGTTCTTTACACGGCCTATATGCATACAAATGCTGTTGTTTTAATTCAATAAATATTCATAATACAAAAAAACTATTTCACTTTAACTTTATACCACATTTTTCTTACTATGTGTACATATTGCGGCGAAAAAATCGAATAAGCAATGAAACGCAAACAGGAGTTATGCAAATGCATTTTTACCCTGAAAAGCGATGAAAATGTAAACTCTATTTTGTATGTAAGCACAAAGCTTAAGAGGGAGTCACCAAAAAGCCGCAGGTTTAAATACGGAGCGGTTCAAAAGCAGAGATTGTAATAAAATTTAAATATAGTAAGCTGTTTAAACGGACGTGGTCCGAATGATTTATAATTACAGCGCGGATTTCGTATTGTGCGGTGCTGCTGTGCTTGAAACAAAAGAGTGGTAAGAGATAATACTTTCTTTTTCAGTTTAGTATGCAAATTCATAATACTTTTGGAATCTCAAAATTCTGTAGCTGATTAGGAACTAGAAAAACAGTATGTCTACATCTGTTTTCCTCGTCAAACAAATCGAGACAAGGTAATATGAAACTTAGACCATTATAGAAATATTTTTTTTATTACCATTATGAATATAAATATAACAACTTAGGTCTCTCTAAGAGTTGAATAATGAGGCAAAATAAAGAAAGATAAGGCAGGATGATCATATCACTATGAAACTGAAAAGCAAACAACAATGGAAATAGCATTCGAAGTTTGATCAGAATTTGCAAACTTATCCTAGTCAAAATCATCAAGGAATGTGTTCACATTTATTATTCACTACTTTGACATTGAACTTAGCAATGTGTTAATACATTTTCCAGCTTCCGTTTAAAACTCAAATCTTTAAAAATATTACTTACCCATCTTTTACCCTGCAGCCGGCACCGAGTGTATGGACCATGGTTTATCTGCGAAGCTTCCCTGGATTTTGTGCAGTGCGTAATTATTTTTACGGTGCATATGCCATGGGATGAAGTGGAATCTCTGGAGCTATTAGGGAGTGTAGGGTTTTAATAACGTCGCGTTAATTACCGTGGGAGATTCTGGGTAATGTGATGTGAATTATGTTGTAGAAAGAGGGGTTAAATGAGTGTTAAATGAGTGATTGATAAGGTTAATTATTCACAATCAGAATGAAATTATTTTAACGCTTTTAAACCCGGTTTAAAAAAAATGTGTTAATTATGTCGTGGTGGCCCAGTGGCTAAGGCGTCGCCTCTCGTGCTTGAGGTCGTGGTTTTCCGGGCAAGAACCAATGTGACTTTTGCATTTCATATGTACTTTCTAGTTTATCTTGGACATCGCGGAAAACATCATGAGAAACCTGGACATATAGTTAGTATTGGTAAGTATGTGCTCAATTGGTGTAATTGCTGCGAGGAGTTTCAGTGCGAGGATAAACAAATAAATAATTTATTCACGTGTCAAAAACGATTCGCCGGTCACGGAATGATATTGAAAAATTCGTTCAACCAAGCACAACAACTAATGCGAATTTTGGCACACTAATTTTGCGATAATTTTCGTTACAGAAATTAAACTTTGGTCATCTTCAGTCGGTTTTATGGGGCTTCTGCTGCTACTCTAAATGAACAAATTCTTCCACTTGCACTAGCTAACATTCAGCAATCGGAGAAGTGAATATAATCTCATACTGGCAGCAGACACTTTCCATATTTTGGTTTCATTTCCGCCACGAACATTTTCGTATCAAAAATATCACATATTTTAAGAACTCTCTATGAAGAATCTAACTTATGGATACAATCGAAAAAGTCGAAAGGAATATCGATACGGACAGGCTTCGGAGGCCTGACTATCACGTTGGGCTAGTTTATAACACTATAGGCAATGTTTCGAATGCCAAAGTTCACTATACTTGAGATTCGGGAGCTGTATCTACTCAATAACAAATAGTAGTGAAGGATATTGACTTAGTAAAGGCACGTATAAAAGTTATATGATCTAGTTCAAGGTATGTTGGACTATTGGACGAAGCAGATAGCTACAATTATTTTTAAACGAGGAGGAGGTTTCTCAATTCGACCGTATATATATTTGTTTATGTGTGTTCGCGGATAACTTCATCGTTCATGAACCGATTTTGATGATTCTATTTTTTTTAGAAAGGAGATATTCCAAGGGTGGTACCATGATTAGGAAACCAGGATCTGATGATGGTATCTTAGAGAAATCGAGGGAACTCCTCAAATATCATAGGCATACATATAGCGTTTTTGGTATTTTGATCAATAATGCAATCATTTGTTTAGAAAGTATCATTTATTTTATTTATTTTAATTTTATTTTTAATTTATAAAAACAAGTTGTCCTTAGGATTACATAAAGCACACCATTAGACCCCTGGGGTCTGTCTTAGCATGCCATGGTCTGGAATTTGATCAACGCACTATTAGAAAATTAAGGTGTAATCAGGTCGATGTAGTGTTGTTTTGGTAAGCTTGCGCTTCACATTTTTACTGTTCATTGAGTCTCTAATGTCTAAGGGTATTTAATTTAACAAATTTGGTTTTATGGCAGATGCAGTGCGTCTACCATAAAAAATATTTTTGCGTGGTACTTGTAAAGATTTTGATTTTGCTTGTCGAGTATTCACATCATATCTTACTGGAACTTGAATGTCAGTGTTATTAAAGTGGTCATTTAGTGAAGTGGAACTGATGAAGAAGACCACAATAGCCACTGGAACTCCGAAATAAAACAATGTATCCTATTCCTGTTTGGGATTATTGGAATCGTCATTCTTTTCCAAAGTCGGTGTTGAATAAAGGAAAACAATGGGTACAAAAGACACCGACTTCGGAAAAGAAAGTTATTTTTCGCTTTGTTGTGTTTTGTGAAGCAAAAGAAGTATGTAAGGATCGTAGCAGGTGGCGTTCAGTAGTTTCTGCCTACCCCCATGAGAAAAAGGCATGAGTTTATGTATGTATGAATGTAGTGTTTTGTTTTGGAATTAGGTTTGATTTTTTGTTAAAAAGTTTTTTCATATGTCCATTTATTACGGACACATTTTTCATATTCATCATCATTTTAGACGAAAGACGTCCACTGCTGGATATAAGGCCTCCTCCAAGCGTTGACACTTCGATCATTCATGTGCTTCTAGCATCCATTGGATTCCAGTGGCCTTCACCAGGTCATCGGTCTATCTTATAGGAGGTATTAGCTAGCTGTGACTTGCGGTGGATTATTCGTCCATTAAGATTTAACGTCGACTTGATTGCCTCGTTGCTCTAGCTGTCGCAAAAGCTACTGCAGATTGTGTGGTCCTTGATTCGGTTCCCAGATAAGAGAGAGTGGTATTGGGTGTGTCCTTCTGGAATTTCTCAATGGTAGCTTCTGGATTTGTGCCCGGTTGATGAAAATAGACTCGTATTCAATTATATGGACTTAAGCTTAAATATATTTTGAATGTATCCTTCTTTACCATTCGGTGAACACGTACGTATTGGAATGCTCGAATGGATTTAACTAATCAATACCAAAACATTGAAGCTTAAAACTTTAGATATAATCCTATTTCAGTAATACAATATCTGCACAAATGCCATATACAATTACCAACATGAATTTCAATGTTTGAAAGCATAATTTATTATTATTGTTTACCCGAAACCAAAGGGAATTAGCATTTGATTTCAAATGTTTCAATGGTAGATAAACCAGTGTTGCTCTATTGAATATAATATACACTGAGTAGTCGCTCTCCTAATTATAATTATGAAATGTTCTCTGAAATACTAAATGGAATTATTGTTTGTACCGTGCTAGTATGGGTGTGGTTTTGGACTTATCCAATTTAAATAATAATATTAATAACAGCAAAATGCAAAAGGCTTCTTCCCATACAAAAAGGCACCACAAACATTAACAAACACGCTTGCTTGACGCTTAAAATAACAAAAAAATCTATACCCAGTATACCTACTTAGAATCAATAAAATCTAATGCAAGTTTAAACAAGGTGATTCCGAATTTTTCTAGCCACCTTTAAAAAGGTTTAGGCAAAGTAATTTATTCGTCTACGAAAAGATAGCGAATAATATTAAATTTTAACTACAGCAATTCATTAATGTTTTTTTTTTATTATTCGTTATAGGCTCGCGCTTGACCACTATCTCACCTGATGGTAAGCGATGATGTGGTCCACGGTGGAGCACGCTTGCCTAGAAGTAACCTTTTCACTCCTGACTTAAAGACCCCTAGATTGTAGCTATCGGGAAACACTGACTCCGGCAGGGAATTCCACTCCTTAGCTGTACGCATAATAAAAGTATTCTCAAAACGTTTAGTGCGTATGGGTGGGATGTCTACCATGTACCGATGGCGCTTCGCCGTACGTCTGGTAGTCCGGTGATGAAACAGGCTGGGCGGGATTAGATCATGCAATTCCATCGCACACTCCCCAAACTGTAACCGATAAAAAACCGACAAGCTGGCACCTCGGCGACGGTGTTCAAGGCTCTGAAGCCACTTTTTTAATAAAAATACGCTTTCATTCCGCTATAGAATATTTTCGGCATAACCTGGTTATGCTACCGCAAAACAATCGCTGTAAAATAAAGTCGTTTAAATACAGATCGTCACAATTTAGCAAATGCATTAATCATAACAATGTATTTTCAATTTATGAAAACTGCTTTCTGAATGTGTCATTTAAATTTAACCTAACATTTTCAATTAAAATGTTATTAGTAATTTATATATTTATTACTTTTGTCCAGATTTTATACATTTCATGGGGATCAGATTCAGATTCAGATTTCAGATTTCAACTACACACATTTTAATAGTTAGATGACAACACCACCAATCTTCCCACTATAACAATATTTCTATTTCGAGGGCCCCAGACAATTTTCCGTCGGCAATTTAATTATCCGTTGCTTAATCAAATAACCCGCTTAATGGCCGGCGAGCCTTTTCCCTCACCATTGCATTTTCATACCCTGCACTACTGCTACCATTTTATTCTATCCACTCACGAATAGGTAGATACGTAGGTATGTAGTTTAATTATACTGCAGTCCCGTTTTATGGAAATGAATGTTTTTATTTTTATTCGTTTTGTGGAGTACATAATTTTTGGTTAATGTAGTGTGTAGTGTCAGTAGCACCCTGGGATTTGATTTCAGGTTGTGTCTCATGGTAAACTAAAAACTTATATTATTCATGTACATTCACCTCCTGAAAAATGGATTAAAAATCACCCTGTCTAAATATTCTTATTGCCAACACTGTTTGAAATAGTAATTTGGAATTACTAGCAGAGATTGTGTGTAGGTGTCGTCGAATACTCGTATAGCTCAGGGTTTGGTTCTAAAAGTAGGAAACAGTTCTTTAAGAAAATATCAATATGAGTATCGCAATTATTATTTTATAGAAGCGGTGAGATCACGATTTTTTTCCTTTGAGGAATCGTTTTTGTGTGTTTTGTGTGTTATTGAACATAAACATATTATAGGAAAAATATGGCAAATAATGATTCTGTCGTAGTTTTTGACATGCCAGAAAAATGTAGATGGAAAATTTAACATTTGCAAAATTAGTGGTTGCGAATTAAGTGGCCAGACAAAGCCAAGCAAGTCTTTAAGTCTGTGCAAAATAAGTGTATTTCATTTATTTATTTCCTTGTATTACTGACCTAGTCCCAAAGAAACACAGGCATAAAGCCTACCTGACAACTACTATTATGTAAAAAAATACAACCGACTTCCAAATAAAAAACACTACAAAGTGAAAAATAAATTCAATTTCGGCAGTCGGTGTTCCTGTTTTCGTTTCTTCGTTTTTTGACACCGACTTCCGAAATTGAATTTATTTTTCACTTTGTAGTGTTTTTTATTTGGAAGTCGGTTGTATTTTTTGTAAAAAGTTTTTTTTTATTTTTCACTTTTTAGTTGTGGTACATAATGGACCAGTTCTATAGATAAGGTACCTATAATGTCCAAAGTGAAGCCAGAATTGATTATCCCAATATCATGAAACTTAAATAAAACCGGTGGAATGAGAGTATACCAGGGTTAACTGTTCTCACCTGCGTACCCTCTTTAGAGCGTACTAGTGTGATGTTATGTTATGTAATGGTAAAAACAATAAACAGACATGCGATTGCAGCTATCCCGAGTGATTTACAGTCATTTATTGAAGAGTTCCGATGTATATCTCCAAAGTTCTTTATCAGATCTTGATGAAATTTAAATGGGACCACATGACAAGCACCAGCTTTCAAATAAAAAAAGAATCATAGAAATCCGTCCACCCAGTAAAAAGTTCTGAGGTAACAAACATAAAAAAAAAAAAAAATACAGTCGAATTGAGAACCTCCTCTTTTTTGGAAAGTCGGTTAAAAAAGAGCGTTCGCCACAAATTAAGTCGACCGACTTCTAGTCAGCAAAAAAGAAACAAAATCTTATCAGCCAGCCATCTCACAAATTGTAGAAGTCAGCTCGGAAAATAGTTAGCTGCCTGTAAGCGATGGTTGGCTACTTCTCACTAGAAATCTAATGTTTTAATCTTGCTCACTGTACTTACCTAGCCTTGAGCAGTAGGTACGATCTACCAGCGTGCTCCACCGTAGACCACATCATCGCTTACCACATATAATAAAAGTACTCTGTGGCTTACCATCAGGTGAGATAGTGGTCAAACGCGAGCCTATAACGAATAAAAAAAAAATGTTAATGGTACTGCGCTGCCGTCCTGTAACCGTTTTAAATTCTTTAATACCTTCACTATCAGCAAAATATTCTCTATCACTCTCTCAAATCAGTATTTTTCTACGATCAATAGTTTCTTGATAAAAAAAAACACCCCAAATAACCTGTTTCTGATAAGATTTAGTAATTGTTTAAAATTGTGCCTCTTGGAAAGTAAACAATTAAATCTATTTTTACACACCGGAAACGCCCCTATAATTATGATCTTTATAGTTTTTGATATCTTTGACTTTTATTATTTCGCTGTTGTACATCTATAACGCAAAACATTATTTAGTCAGCTTGCCACACTTTAGCTATAAGATGGCAACACATGTTTAGGCAGTTTGTTCACAACGCGACATACGACACGACAAAATGTGGTCACTATTCAGGGCTCCATATATTTGTATGGACCGTATGTTTATTGCACGACACTGCACTACACACGACACGATTTACAAACGGTTTAACGGCTATGTGGTCGCGACTTTTTTGCAGTGATTATGGCTGTACAAAACAAGTATGAGCTTGTTGACGACACGACACGCCGTACCAGACGGCTCACGCGTGTTTCATCACTCGCGCGCTAATAGAAGAATACAAGTAAACTGCAGTGTCGTTGCAGAATCGTGTCTATTGAACAAACGAACGGACGGCAGACCGTCTGCAGTGTGTCGTGTGTTAAAAATCGTGAACGCGAATCGTGGCGTGCGGTTCCTTGTGAACAAACTACCTTAGTGGTGCCTACTACGAAATGTAATTTTCAAGGAGTTGAAAAGAAAATATATTGCTCTACGGTCAACATTTTTCAAAAACACAAAAAAAACCTTTCCACCAACTACCAAAAAAATCCTATAAACAATTCGATGCATGCCTACAGGTCATAACAATAGTAAATTATACTTTGTGCCTCGTCCTCAAGATTAGTACCTGAAATTAATTTATTATATTTCACAAGGTAGTGTCAACTACAGCGGCTGCATCAGATCACTATTTTTAGAGACAATTTTTTTTTTTTTTTTTTTTTTTTTCCTGGCAGCTCTGTGTCGGCTGTCATGCTTTCATTCGCGATTATAGTGCGCTGCCGCTCGACACGCAAATAAAATTATCTTAAATAAAAGGGGAAAAAATGCCCAAAAGGAGACATTCAACCGATGAATTCGAGAGAATCAGCCGGAAAATGAAGAAACTCGAGAGGAAATTAGACCGCGCTCGACGCAGACGAAGCGAATCCAATTCGCCATCTTTAGACGACCCACAAGGTACAGGCTAATTTAATTAAATTACTATACTATCTGCAATTATTTTATCAATCTTACACCTTTAACTTGCATAGCAAGCAATTAATGCACTTCGAGCAAGCCATCGGGCTGTCTCACCGCATATTTATGAGTTAAATAAAAGAAATTTATTTCTTTAATCTCACGAATGTACTCGAGCTGATCACTGGACTGTCTCACAACATTCAAATAATTTACTGGCTTTCGTTCAATTCTATGGAATTGCTACACTCACCAGAATACATAAATCGGTTATCAACCGTAAGTAAACAATGATTTGTAATCATTCCAGGTGAAGTCCTAGAAGACGACACCGAAAATGAAGAGGAAACAAATGAAGTCGAATGCGACCAAGGAAGTACAAAAACATCCAAAAATACTAGCGATCTTCCTCACAACCCCAGCCCGGACAACATACCTATTGTAACAAACGTCCCTGAGGAGGTAGGTAATAATAACACGCTAGACACAGACATCCTCGAAATCCTTGGAGTTGACCCAACATGTAACACAGAGTATGGACCCGACCTCCATAAGGAGGTGCCTGGCCGTCTGGAACATCTGGCTACTTGTGGCCTCCCTAGAGACCAGAGGAAGGAGCTGCAGGCAAAGTACCAGCTGCCAATGAATGCTACAAAACTTGGTGCACCCACATTAAACAGTGAGATAAAAGCTGCGCTACCCGAATTACTGTTAAACAGGGACAAGGCCATAGAAGCTAAACAAAACCTACTCGGCAGTGCCATCTCCTGCCTAGGAGCGACATTGTCCAACCTACTGGAGGCAAAAGAAAAAGATGCAGATCTGCTAAGTAAAATAATGGATGCCACTCGCATCTTATGCGACATCCAACATTGTGACTCAATTACGAGACGTAAGTTTAGCTGCAGTTCACTCAAAAAGGATATTAAGGACCAAGTCCATAACACGAAAATAGACAATTATCTGTTTGGAGAAACACTTTCTGAAACACTTCGAGCCGCTAAAGCGGTCTCTAAATCAGGTGTTGAAATAAAAACTTACAACTCAAATGCAGCTCTCAAAATCAATGAAAAACCCAACATGGGTCACGCAAAAAACTGGAAAGCTCCACCGGTGCGCAGGCCGCCGGTGTCGGAGCCTGCCTATCGCCCAAATCAGCCATACAAACCCTTCAACCGGTCGCCTCATCCGCTGAAGCAACCTCGACGCTACTAAACTCGGTAAGGTGCTCCGGTCGTTTATCATGTCAATAAACTGATCTCAGTTTGTTTCAAGTGTGTTCTTAAGAACAAAACCTAATGGCAGTATGCGTCTTATTCTGATTTTATAACACCTAAATAAGTTCATTGATACAAGCCATGTCAAACTTGAAGATTTGTGCACAGCATTAAAAATTATATCACAGGATAATCTCATGGCCTAAAAGTATACAAAAATTCTCGCAAATATCTAAGATTCTTTCATGAAAAGCTATATGAGTTCAACGTACCATTTGGGTTAAACATTTAACATTTTCACTAAAGTAATGAAACACTTCGTCAAATTACTAAGATCCTGTGGCTACTTATCAACAATATATCTCAATGATTTACTACTAATTGGTAACACGTATAATAAATGTCTTGAAAACATTAAAAACACTAAGAAGCTAATCATAAGTTTAGGATTTATCATAAACAAAGAAAAGAGCAAACTTATACCTACTAATACTTGTAAATTTTTGGGATATAATATTGACACTCATAACTATAATGTAACATTGCCTACAGATAAGAAAAAACTTATCAATGATGAAATAGGAAAAATTCTGAAATTATCTCACTGCAAAAATCAGACATTTGCACGCCTTGTAGGACTACTGGTCTCAGCTTGCCCTGCCATTGAATATGGGTGGCTCTATACCAAAAAACTAAAATGGTGTAAATCCCTAAACCTCCAAGGTGAAGAAAATTATGATAAATACATAAATATCAACACTTATACCAGATCTTGAATGGTGGCTACATGCCATTCAAAATTCAGTAAATAAAATAAAAATGAATAACTATGTAACCGAAATCCTTTCTGACGCCTCAACCACGGAGGGGGGGGGGGCGCCTGCCGGGAAGAGACTGCTAGTGGCCAGTGGTCAGACAAGGAGCGCGAATGTCACATCAATTATTTGGAATTATTAGCGTCATTCTTTGCCCTTAAAATATTTAAATGTAAATCTTTAATTAATTGTGAAGTTCTGGTACGCATAGATAATGCCACAGCAATAGCCTACATCAATCGAATGGGTGGTGGTGGAATGGTTCCTCATCTCTTGGACTTAGCCAGGGACATTTGGCAATGGCAGAAAAATTTAGGCCTGGCTGACGGAGTCTTGTGCGGACGTCACTATTGCGATGAAGCATACCACCACCACCAATAGAGATAATGTTAGCATCGCTATCAGAAAACTCCACATCCAACTCCACACAATACGGCACATGTTTAAAAACTGGTATAACTTTTGCTGGAAAAATAATTCTAACATATTTGAAGCATCCACTCTAACGGTAATATTTTTCTTAACAGAACTTTGTAATTCCGGTAGCGAATTTGGAACGCTTAACTGTCATAGATCTGCATTATCACTGTTATTAGGCACTAATATGTCTACTGATGACAGGTTAAAAAGATTTTTTAAGCGTGTGTTCAGGATGCGACCACCTGCCCCTAAATAAAATGTCACCTGGGACACATCCCAAGTACTTTGTGTATTAGGAACTTGGTATCCAAATGAAACATTGAACTTAGAACAAAAGGGTAACATAACTTGCTCTAGCTACTGCACATAGAGTCCAGACACTGTCAAAAATAAAAACAGAAAATATAGAAATACATTCAACACAAATAACCATCAAAATTCCAGATCTCATAAAAAACTCTAAAAGAGCTATTTATTTATAGGCACTAAGAAACCATACCACATAGTGACCAAACAGACTCTCAGTCATTGGATTTAGTGTACCCTAAAGGCAAGCGGTATTGATGTATCAGTATTCTCAGCTCACAGCACACGCCATGCTGCTACTTCTAAAGCCCACACATTAGGTGTTACAGTTGACCAAATACTTAAAACAGCAGGCTGGAGTAGCAACTCAAGCACATTTGGAAAAATTCATAACAGTTCTATAGTGAATAAGGATCAAACTGACTTAACTAGAGCAATCTTCAATTGTGATTGAAAATATTTCTTAAGACTGGCTAAACTAGCAACTCAATCTTCTAAGGAAGGATAATAAGTATTAAAGGTGTGATAATGAAACTTTAGGGATATAGAGAGTGATAAGAAAGCAAAAATTATTTTTAGCTAAAACTGATAATTAAGAATCTATCTATATAATAATAATTAAGAAAGAGTTACCTAATGAAAACTGTGATTGTTAGTCTATAATTTTCTTTAATAAGAATAACAAGGAAGCAAAGGATATTCTGTTCTTTAAGAATTTACCTAAAAATTGGTTAAGAACTTATGTAAACCGAAAACAACTGATTGTCATGACATTAATCTATAAATTTTAATTATAATAATAAGAATACAAAAATTTATTTTGTTAAAGAAGTTAATTAAGAATATGTTTATTTAGATAACTAATTAGAACTTATGGTTCCTAAGGACAACTGTGATTGATAGTCTACAAAAATGATAATTATGATAATAAAAAATTAAGCAATTTAATTGTTATAACAGATGATTAAGAACAATTACCTATGTAACAATGGACAACTGATTGGTCTGTAAAAATATAAGATTCCATCCAAAGATAAAGATCTTACTTCTTTAAAATATTGTCTTTTACTTCACAACTTCATCATAGTCTATGTGATAATTCCAGAACTTAACTCTCAAAGTCTACCTTGTGAAATATAATAAATTAATTTCAGGTACTAATCTTGAGGACGAGGCACAAAGTATAATTAATGATTAAACGAACTTACCCTAAGTGAAGTTCTATCATAATTATACGAAGTGCCTCGTCCGAAGAGATTAGTAACACCCTCCCAACCCTAACAATCTAACCCAAAAGCGTTCTGGAAATATCTACATAATAAATCTAACTAGCTCTGAACTAAATGAAAGCATGACAGCCGACACAGAGCTGCAAGGAAAAAAAAAAAAAAAAAAAAAAAAAATTGTCTCTAAAAATAGTGATCTGATGCAGCCGCTGTAGTTGACACTACCTTGTGAAATATAATAAATTAATTTCAGGTACTAATCTCTTCGGACGAGGCACTTCGTATAATTATGATAGAACTTCACTTAGGGTAAGTTCGTTTAATCATTAATAATAGGGTAGGGCCACACTGTGGGGCGTCACAGCGTAACTATTACTAAGCTCAGGTCGGAAAATTGAAAAGTTAACGAGCCTATTCCACGATGCTCGCGTTTCCACCTTTGTTTTTAACGCGCGTCGGAACTCGGCCTTATTTACGGGAAATTGCTTGGAATAAACATGAAAGGTGTGTGTCGATGACCTAATTTTTGCTTTAAATCTTGCGGGAGTAATGAGTTTGTTAATAGGGCCTGGGGCCAATAGAAATGTGGGGGAAATAATTTGTTCTTGCTAAAGCCAAGTCACTAAACCTTTACTATGATGTTTTTTTTCCCCCTCTGTTGTTCTTTTCTGATTTATTTATTAACGGGATCCAAGACAGTTGAATTGTTTTTTCGGATCGCACCGAGCTTCATTCCCATCACTGATCTGTGATTCTGATTTTCAGGAGTTGCAGTGGCAGATAATAGTGTTGTACCGTTGTCTTAAAAACAAACACTAGGGTGCAGATTAAGTGTAAAACAAGGTCGAATAAAAAGAAGGGTTTTGTTCTGCAGCAAATACTGGCTTGAAAGAATTTTGCACAAAAATAAAACAAACACGCGAAATAATTCCTTTTTCAAATCTTCCCAAAGAGTAAAAAATAAACAGAGTGGAAACACTAAAAACAAGTGAGCGTTGACTAGCAGTAGCTCAACGGTACTTAACCCTTAACGAGGCTACGTGACATTCCCAGAATTAAAACAAACAACTTCGCACAAGTCGAAATTCCTACTTATTCAAGAGGACATTAATTATATACTTTCGTCGTCTTTTGTGGAGCTCTAAATGTCTTTTCAGTTCCGTAATTTTTTTTTGTTTATGAAGACAATAAGAAAAATATGAATATTTATTTTATGAATGTGCCTTTGTGAATGTTTTATTTTTACTTTGGCGTTTGTGGGTGGCGGAAATACCTTAATTTTTATTATAAGTTAGATTAAGTATCTACTGTTTGTTACAATTCTTTTTTGAGTTAGTGTCTTCTTTGCTCTTGTCTTTAGTATCAACACTGTTTATTTAAGCTTTACTTTAACTTTTAAGATAATTTTATACATTTAGCTAGCTTCTGCCAGCACGAAAGCCTTAAAATAATCCTAAGGGAATATAACCCGGTTAAAAAAAATATATGTACTTATCTCCTAATACAGGTCTATTCGTGTGTCAAGTTTGATCCAAATCCGTTCAGCCGCCAAGATGCAAAATAGAACTAACAGCCAGAGAGTATGCATTAATGTTTGTGAAAAAACCAAGACTAGAGCGAACACATTTCAGATAAAAAAAAACTCCCTTTTTATTTTTTATATATTCGTGGCCACTGCATTAGTTCCAAAGACCATCTTATTTAGCCAGTATAAGCGTAAGTCACAAACGAAATGTATTTACAGTCCCATTTTATCTGGAAAGGCCTTAAAGCTAATGTTCGAGTCCATTATGTCTGCCGAATGGCCTCGTCTGACAGTCTGATCACTGTTCGGCTAAACGGATATTAAAATTTCCACGACTTGAATTATGCTTTCCAGTGATTTGATATCTTGAGGGGAAAATTGAAATGTTTTCGCGACCGAATTGTTCGGGGATTTTGTGTGAGTAACAATTTGTGATCACTTCAGATAAACGAGATGATATTACAGATTATAGAGAACATGATTGGAGTATTATTGGTTATACGTTGTATTTCTTGGTACTTACATGATTATTGAACTGGATTATTAAAGATTAAATGTTTGTTTTGTCTGGTCCGTAAGTAGGTTGAGATATTGCCAATAATTTTATAGGATAGTATCTATATGTGGTTAGTTTTTACCCGACTGCCGAAGGAGGGTAATATGTTTATCAGTCTATGTATGTATGTATGTTTGCTCCTATTTGGCGCTCTAGAGACGAAACGCTTTCGCCGATTCTGATGTTTCTTACGTCAATCGATTCGTCTTAACCTTGCGAGTGTCACTGCTACATTAAAATTGTAAAATAGAAAAACGGTGGCTTTCGGGCGCCATATTGTGTTGGGTATCAAAATAAAGGGTTTTAAGAGGTGATTTCTACCCTACCCGAAACTCACCACAAATAACATCGTTGTGGTGGGGATCCGTACCAAAGCCTGGGAAATCGCAGTAGTCTCTTATTACTTCGAGCCAGACCAACCCATAGGGCCATACCTGGACCAGTTGACCCGGATCCAAACGGAAGTGGCCACAGGTAGATTGCTGATAGGTGGCGACGCAAATGCGAAAAGCGCCTGGTGGGGCAGCATCAAAGAAGATCCCAGGGGAGAGGACATGTCCGCTACCCTGGACGAACTGGAGCTTCAGGTACTAAACACTGGTGACGCTCCCACCTTTGACACTATCAGAGGTGGTCGAGCGTATAGAAGCCATGTGGACGTTACGGCATGTTCACTCGACCTTTTTGACCTGGTGGATGGCTGGCGGGTCGACACGGGAGCAACATCCTCGGACCACAACACGATATTTTTTAATGTTAATATAAAAAAGGAAATAGGAATGAGTATAACCAGAACTACAAGAAAGTTTAACACGAAAAAAGCGAACTGGGAAGCTTTTTATAGTAAAATAGAAGAAAATAAAATTAGATAAAATATAAACTTAGAAAGAATAATAGAAATAGAAAATAAACGACAGCTAGAGGAAATAGTAAATAAATATAATATCAGAAACATGTCAAAGCACCATTCCAAAAATAAATATGAAAACCAAGCTTACCTGTCCGTGGTGGTCCGAGGAGCTCACCGTGAAGAAGAGGGAGGTGATGACGAAGAAGAACCGCGTCCGCAATGCCGCTCCGGTCCGGCGAGCCAAGGTCGTTAGCGAGTACCTGAAAGCAAAAGAAGAATATGAGATGCAGGCAAAGAGTGCCCAAATCGCCAGTTGGAAGGAGTTTTGCCGGAAGCAGGATCTCGAGGGAGTTTGGGAGAGTTTCTACAGGATCATTGGTAGGACCGCCAAAAGGCAAGAAGACCTGACCCTTTGCAGCGATGGTGCATTCCTCAATCCGAGTGAATCGGCCGCCCTACTAGCGGACACGTTCTACCCCGAAGACATAGTAGACCAGGACAACGCTGACCACAGGCGAATCAGAGAAGCAGCCAGCCGAGTAAATGAGTGGGCACATGATGAATATCATGATCCCCCATTTACGACGCTGGAGCTGAAATCTGCCGTGGCGGGTTTCAATCCCAAAAAGGCACCAGGAGGGGACGGACTGACTTCTGATATCTGCAGTCGAGCGATCCACCAGGACCCGGACGCTTTCCTTGCCCTCTACAATAAGTGCCTTGAATTGGCACACTTCCCGACCACCTGGAAGGAGGCTACAGTCGTAGTCCTCAGAAAGCCGGGCAAGGACAGCTATACCACCCCCAAGGCATATAGACCAATCGGTTTGTTGCCTGTTCTGGGGAAGGTCCTGGAGAGGATGGTCGTAGCGCATCTAAAATATCAGCTCGTACCGCGGTTTAGTACTCGTCAGTTTGGCTTCATGCCCCAGAGGAGCACTGAGGACGCCCTCTATACGCTAGTGCAGCACGTACAGGACAAGTTGAGGCTGAAGAAGCTAATTGTCCTGGTGTCGCTGGATATAGAGGGCGCCTTCGATAGCGCCTGGTGGCCAGCTATCAGAGTCAGACTGGCTGAGGAAAAGTGCCCGGTCAATATCAGAAGGCTGATAGACAGCTATCTCGATGGTAGGAAGGTCAGGGTTAGGTACGCCGGGGAGGAATGCACTCGAGAGACTAGCAAGGGCTGCGTTCAGGGGTCGATCGGAGGTCCAATCCTGTGGAACCTCGTTCTCGACCCTCTACTGCAGGACCTAGAGCAGCGCGGACTTTTCGTGCAGGCGTTCGCGGATGACATCGTCTTGGTCGTGGATGGGGACACGGCGACTGAAGTCTCTAGAACTGCCAATGCAGCCCTCGCCCATGTTCAGGATTGGGGCGTCCGAAATAAGCTGAGGTTTGCACCGCACAAAACCTGTGCGATGACCATAACCAATAAGCTTAAGTACGACACTCCAATGCTGAGCATGGCCGGGGTCGACATCGGTATGGTCAAGAAAATGAAGTTGCTGGGTCTTACCATAGATGATAAGCTCACTTTCAATGAGCATGCCGCGAACGTCTGCAAGAAGGCAGCTGCCGTTTACAAGCGGCTGTCCCGAGCCGCAAAGGTGAGCTGGGGATTAAACACGGAAGTCATACGCACAATTTACACAGCAACGATTGAGCCCATAGTGACATACGCAGCCGCCGCCTGGGCACCCGCTGCAAAAAAGTTGGGTATACGGAAGAAGTTAGGCTCTGTTCAACGAGGATTTGCTCAGAAGCTCTGCAAATCTTACCGTACTGTCTCTCTGAACTCGGCACTGGCACTGTCTGGGATACTACCTCTAGACCTGCGCATACAAGAGGCAGCCGCCCTGTATGAAGCGAGGAGAGGGTCATCCCGGCTTCTGCCAGGAGACAGGGAGATTGAGAGTGCGGTAAGGTTTGCGGAAGCCCCTCATCCAGCTATGCAAATGCCCCTGGAGTTCATGTGCCTGGCAGACCAAGAGTTACTAGACAGTAACAATGTGCAGGCGGTGCGAATCTTCACCGACGGCAGCAAGATTGAGGGGAAGGTAGGAGCCGCGTTATCCATCTGGGATAATGAAGGCGAAGTCCGGAACCTCAAGCTTAGCCTTGCCGCGTACTGCACAGTCTACCAGGCGGAACTCCTAGCCATTTGTAGAGCGACAGAAGTGATCCTCGCGCGGCAAGAGGGGAGCTATGGTGTGTACAGCGACTCAATGGCAGCATTGCAGACGCTTGCAAACCATGGCTCTCTCCATCCCCTGGCAGTCCGCGCACGTGCCAATCTGGCTCACGCCCTGGGCCAGAGCAAAGTTGTTACTTTGTTCTGGATCAAGGCCCACGCGGGCCTGCCGGGGAATGAGCGAACGGACGAGCTGGCCAAGGAAGCAGCATTGTCGTCACGGAGGAAGCCGGACTACGACCAGTGTCCGGTTTCATTTATTAAGCGACAGATCCGTTTGGAATCGCTTGATGAATGGAATCGGAGATATGTGTCGGGCGAGACTGCTTCTGTGACGAAAATGTTTCTTCCGGACGCAATAGTGGCTTTCCGTACTGAACAACAGGTGCGGCCCGAAGGCGTCCTCACGCAGGTTTTGACGGGGCACGGTGGGTTCTCTGAATACTTGAATCGGTTCAAGTGTAAGGAGAGCCCATCATGCGTCTGCGATCCAGGCGTGGCAGAGACTGTCCAGCACATACTTGTAGAATGCCCGTTATTTATCAGGGAGCGCTACCAACTTGAATGTGAGCTGGACAAGAAAATCACGAAGGAGAGCCTGCATGGGCTCATGGACAAGAAATATAGGGAAAAGTTTTTGGAATATTGCATTAGAGTAGCCACTGCGGTTATACATCGAAATAAAACCTGAGGCGCACCGTGCTTCATTAATATTTTTGTGTGATATTTAAATGCAAGCACGGAATGCAGCAAGTACATGTATAGCCGGCAGTATTTCATGTTAGTACCTAAGTTTATAGACTGTGTAATTGATTACTGTGATATTTTTTTTTTTTATCAAAATCAAATCAAAAATCAAAATCATCTTAATTTTTCTTCCACAAATAACACTTAACAACTAAAAACTCTAAAAGGAAAAATAATAATAACGATATGCCACATAGTTATTTGCGGGAGACTGGTGCCTGAGCTAAGCCGTAACCTGTATTTCAGGACACCAGAGACTCCCCCCTACAGGGAAAAAAGGAATAATAATAATTATACATATCATCAAAAACTATTACTATAGATAAATCATTCTTTGATAATTTTTTATGTTACAAGTGCAAACACTTAATTGTAAGGTTTTTTTTTTATTATGTGAAGTAAGAGTGTCAATTTGTGTATATGTGAGTTTGTGTTTATGTTTGTGTGTGTGTGTGTTTGTATGTGAGGTGTTGAGAGGGTGAGAAGCTATATGAGTGGGTTCAAAAAGTAGGTATGGTGTTGGTAGGATACATTATTTAAGTTTTTATGACGAGCAGTTCTTCTGTTTTTGTGTAGTCCAACTTTAGTAGCCAGTTAGTTAAAATTAGTTTACATTTAGATCTATTGTAATGGAAAATACCTAATTCTTTATTTAATTTATTATAGAGTTCGGGTCCTCGGAAAGTGTAAAATTTTTGGGCAAAGGCAGTTTTACATTTAATGGTGCTACATACGTCGTACTGCCTCCTAGTAGTTAATTTAGAAATAATAAATAATAATAACTGTGCTTTTGTGTTTTTATCCCTTTCATGTATCTATCTGTGATAAAAAAGCACCTTTTGTATTTTTTTGTATTACCTGTGATAAACAGCACCATTTGCACAATTCTGTGATACCGCACTTTTTGTATTTTTGAACTTCTTGTATATTTCCTAAATTAAAAAAAAAAAAAAATTAGCATTTTTTTTGTATTTTATTTTCTGGGATAAACAGAACATGTATATTTTATTGAATTTTAATTTGATTGAAATAAAAATGCCCGTAGTTATTTAAATAAACCCACACAGTATACAAGAAGATGAATGCACGATGAACCATAGTATGAAGAATAAAAGTGCGAGAGGAAAGAAAGATTGAACGGAATGTATGTGTTTGCAATCAATAGGCGCCAATTTCGTTGGTGGGATTAGTGATAAGAAAAAAAAAAAAAAAAAAAAAAAGAGGTGATATCAAAAAGATTTAAAACTTATATGTTTAAATGTAACTAATTCGAATAAATAATGACAACTAAAAAGTTTTACATACAAAAAGTTAATTAAAAAAGTAAAAAAACCCGACTACTTATGAAGCAAACCAAAAAGACGTAAATAAGAAGAAAATCATGATGTGCAGTCGGCGGATACAGCATCTGGTTTTGGTCAGCCGGATCGCGAATATATAGCCTCCGACTGTACAGCATGATTTTATTTTTGTTTACGTTTTTAGTTCGCTTCTTAAGCAATGATGTTTTTTGATTTTTTGGATTAACTTTTTCAGTTTATTACTTAGGTTATAGAGGCATGCGGAACAGGATGGCAAGTCCCGCAACCTCCGTTGAAAAGAGAGGAAACTTGGAACTGACGGGTGTTGCATCTGGTTGGAAACTATCCGTTGGTGATTGTGTATGTTCAAATCGCGTAGAAAACATTGTTTTTTTTATTGTCTTAAAGCTCGCGTTTTAGTACTATCTTACCTGATAGTAAGCAAAGATGTGGTCGACGGTGAAACACGTTTGCCTAGAAATAACCTATTCACTTTAGACTTAAAGGCCTCTAGATTGTAGCTAAGGGGAAACAGACTCCAGCAGGGAATTTCACTGCTTAGCTGTACGCATAATAAATGTTTTCCCAGAACGTTTTGTGCGTATGGGTGTGATGTCCACCATGTACCGATGGCACATCACCGTACGTCTTGAAGTCCGATGATGAAACGGGCTAGGTGGAATTAGATTGTACAATTCCATTGCACACTCCCCGAATAACCGACAAGATGGCAACTCGGCGACGATGTTCAAGGCTCTGGAGCCTTGACTCAACCAGTGCGCTCATTGGGCGATGTTGGATTTGTGTGACGTTAGATCTTTTTTATTTATTTATTCGTATGTTGCGGCATAAATGTCGCTACGAGGTAGCATACTTTCGAAAAATGTCTTTGTCTAACCGACAGAAGCTCTACATGATTTAGAAAAAATGTTCTAGTTGTTGAAAGTGACAGTGTTGACATACAACTACTCACCTAATTTTGAAGCTCAGCTTTCCTTTGATTGCTACGTTTGGCTTCTGAAAGGGAATATGTTTCAACTTTCAAGGTTGTTCAGCAGGTTCCACTATAAATTATGTTTATTAGACGTACCGTACCTAATCCTGTGGTATATTTGTAAGTTCCATTAATGTTATAAGGTACCAACTGCGTAGTATTAATTGGTAAGTTGGTCAAAATTAATATATTCCCCAATGTTACCGCGGTACTTGCCGTACGCCCGCTCGGTGCCAGAATATTTTTTTTGGACTTCCTCCGGACAGTTTTGTTTGCAGAATATTTTTTAAATTACATTTCCCATGTAGGATTCGAAGAAATTTTAACCATCAATTTTGCTGTGTAAAAATATTTTTAAAGATCCAAGTCGTTTTGGAGGAGTATGCAAAAGAAGCGAAAAAATATTGTAATTTTTTTTTTTAAGCAATAGCACAGATTACTTAATAGTTAATACGTAGCAATAGTATTATTTATACGAAAAAAACACGTTTCACTAATAATGTGAGGAAGGTACATGTGTGGGAAACACCAACAGAAACAGGACGTAGTTGAGTAAAATACAACGATATACGAAACTAACAAACCCTAACACATGAATAAAAAATATTTTATTTTTATAACCTTTTAATCTAGCCGTTACTACGGTGTATGCTTTAAAAAGTAACCTTTTTACGAGACTAAAGCGGAGTATAGGTCTTAAGTAGGATCTATCGAGACATTCATTTACCTACATACGTTTAAGAAATCAATCTGACTTGTCTTTGCCGAACTATCAACTACCGGCTTCCAGTCTAACCAGATACAGCTAGATACCAGAATTTTACATGGAGCGATTGCTTTCTTTTTTCATTCTTTAAAAAAAAACCTTACCGCACTCTAGGCATTTCTCCTGGTGCGTTTACAAACATTTTAACTCATATACACAAAAACCCAGAGCCGGAGTATTTATATAAGTTTAAATAATTTGTACTTATGTTTGTCAATGACACAATGGACGACAATGAGGCGACACTTGGGGGAGGCCTATGTCCAGCAGTGGACGTCTTACGGCTGAAACATTGATGATGATGTTTGTCATATAACTATGATCATCCTATCGCTCCCTCATTTCATCATAGAACTCGTCCGCTTGCCATCAGACGAGATCGAGGTCAATAAAAGCAATTGCGAAACATACTTATGTAGCCTTAACGTTTGTGTGCTGACTCTCCCTTAAATGCAGCGACGGGAGGCAACATCCCCGCCAACGGACAGTGTACAAAGGGACGCGAGACAGCGCGTCACGCTCGCGACACTCTCGTACAATGGTTTTACTTATACCTGTTTGTGCTTAGAAACTGTGTTTATGTACTTTAATTATATACTTTTTCACTGTTGACGTGCGTTAGAACTTATTTAAAGACCCAATACACCCTGAGAAGAAGAACATTCTTACACTTGTTTCATTGTCTTATTTACTTTACAATCATTCCAGCAACATATAGAATCCCTCGTTAAACGTATACGCAAATTAATTTATATATTTAAAAACCTACGACATATTTCCAATTCATCAGTTCTTAAGAAAGTTTACTTCGCATTATGCCAATCACTTATATCATATTGCATTACCACATGGGGCGGTTCCTCTAAATCATACATGATCAATCTAGAAAGAGCCCAAAGAGCAGTATTAAAAGTTAGTTGCTTTTTCCAAATCCTGTATCCAACTTCTGAACTTTATCAACACTGCCAGGTACTTACAGTCCGGCAATTATTCATTATCATGACGGTATTAAAAAAACACGCTGAACTACCCCTAGATCCCGATCTCCTAACACAAAACAGAAGATCAACCAATGTTTGTCCAATCATCCGTTACAACACAAGTTTCTCTCAACGGTTTTTCTGCTTTCTTGGTACTTTTCTGTACAACTTTATGAATAATAAACTATTTCTATACACGCATACGAAAGAGGTTTGTAAAAGGAAATTAAGGAATTGGCTGTTAAACCTTGACTACATTTCTACGGAAAATATTTTAAAACCAGTGTCATAAACTCATACACGCACATTAACACTCACACTCTTACACTCACACATTTACACCCTCACATTACACTTATACAATCACTCATGCACATATCCTTCTCATTTCTCCATTCTCATTAGTTACATAGGTACCTAATTATTGTTTGTAGGTACCTACATACTTTTCAGGGAATAAGATACTTCTTTTGTATATTTTTCGCTAAATTTTAAATTTTATTTATCTTTGATTTTATTTTAATTCTCTTTAAACTTAATTTTCATTTAATTTAATTTAATTGTATTCTTCTTTAATCTTAAATTTCGATTTTGTAAAGACTAGACGTAAAATATTTCATGGTTATATTATTCCTCTATGTAAAATGGGTGATCTGAAACACAGGGCCTTACCTATCTCAGACACCCTTCTCCATATAAGGTTAAGTTTTATGATAGTCACTGTATTTTGATGTCGAGATAAATAAAGATTTTTATTATTTATTATTATTTATTATTATTCCATTCCAGGAACTTTGGACCTCCCTGCATAGGATTTTATTTTCACAAAAATGGTGTTATGATGAATATAGTTTCTATAATTGAATTTGCTTGCTGAAACCATTGAAAATACAAAATAATGGTTTAGAAGTCATGAAGAAACTTGACGCCATAAGGAAAGGGTTGAACCAGTTTTTGTCAGTATAATTTTAAAGGTCTTCTTCTACGAACAGTTGGTTGGGTAATATTCGCCCTTAATTCGTTCCCAACTCAAATTAAGTTTATAAGGCTTCAGTTTCACAATTGATATTTTTTCTTGGTAGGAAAAAAATGTGAATGGACCTCTATTGTGCCTCGAATAGGTCTTCATACCTTATTGTGTGGTAAAATATAAAGCAGCTTACGTATAGAATGTAATTTAAACTAAAGAATATGCCTAAACTAACCGTTCCGGCTTCGCCCGGGCAAAATTATATACAAAAATGTACGAATGCGCCTCGTTTATTGCTCTTTCTATTGCGTGGTTTAGAAGAAGCTAACGGAAAAACAGAAATGACGTTGACAAGCGCGGATGGCGACTTTGTTTAATAATATTAAGAGATGTCGAAATCCAGTTAATTTTCAAAGCAAGAGTGAACAGGCACCTTAAGGTGAGAGAATCTAAATACAACATTTAGAAACACGCAAACAGAAGAAGATAATACATTGTATCATATGGTTATCAAGAAATTATATACAACTAGAGACTAATAAATTTCCTTTTCAATATTGAAATCAATCAAAAAATGGTTCATTCATTGTTAAATTACGGGCATTACGGGTGCAACGCGCGACACCACACATCCGTGAGCGAGACAGAAGACAAGTAGTTTCGCACGTCTCCTGCAACGGTCTTGTGTCTCGATCTCGCGCCGCGACTGAACCGTGTGTTCGTACCTTTAGGGGATCGTCTATTTCACCGTAGACCTCATCCATCTCAAAATTGTTCCAAAACTAGTACTCTAAAATATTACAAAATAAATAGACCAGACTCGTCAAACACAGACAGAATAGAATTTCAATAATTTAATATACCGTTTGTTTTGCTCGCAGATCTTCACTTAATAAAAATTCATCATGATTTTAAAGCGAATACCTATCATGCTTTAGCACTGTCCGTCGAATTGTGTATCAGGCAGCTATGAAGGGAATTCTGGCTGAATTTCATCAAGCAATTTTTGGTGCCAGCCTAATTGGATATAGGGATAAATAAATCAATTAAATTGTTCCGCTGACTGGCTCGTCTAATGGCGTTGGATGTTGGTGCGTAAAAACCAATCCAGGATGACCTACCCCACCCCTTTTCCCATACTAATTTTAGGATATTAGTAGCGAATATTTTGAGAGACATGGGTCGAGCCAAATTGGCGTTAATGTTGACAATGACTCCATGATTTTGAAAATGGTATTTGCATGCAGAGCTTGCTGAGTTGTTTGTTAAGGGAAGGTACTTATTTCAAGAATGTTTTCCACTCGATAACCTACGACATTTTCGCCTCATAATTTTAAAGAAAAATATAAAATTTACCTGTAATTTTAGGAAAACTTATGAATATTAAGAGATACGTATCTACTTAAAATGTAAATAAGCTATAATGACCGTGTATTAGAACTTTGTTTGTTTCAAATATTGTTTTCGATTCGGTAGTGTGTCATTATGTGGTTGATGTCACGGATATATGTCAATTATGTCTAAGTAGATATTTTCTTTTTTTGTAATACAACAAGTAACTACCTACTTACTTTTAAATCGATACGAGAAGGCTATAATATATTTGGGGGCTGAGTCACCCGCGTCCGTAGGTGAGTACCCCTTTTGTTACCCTACACGTGGTCCCCGGGTGGTGCTAATCAGGTGACACTTACTGGTGGTAGGTTTCGGCCGAAGGCTTGCGACCACCCACCGAGCAAAGACGTACCGCCAAGCGGCCTAGCCGTGTTCCGGTACGATGCTCGGTGTAGCCACAAGAGGAGTTGGGTCGAGGTAGTTGTTCCACTGCAGGCAGACCATCCTGACTCGCGTTGTTATGGGCCTATCGGGAGTCTACTCGTGGAGGGTAGCGGGATCCGAGGCACGGTGCGCCGCTGGCCGACCGCAGGTAGTTGGGGGCCCAAGTAGTGTGCCAGCCACACACGAAAGACTGCCCCGCCAACTGTCGAAAAAACCCCGGGATGCGCCATCGTGCTGGTTGGCGACCAGACGAGAGTGCCCGATTGACATTCCCGGGGGGGCTCGGGCGTACCCGCAGTCTCCAGACTAGTCCCCCAAAGATGGCGTCCTGTCTGCGTGTGTCTGAAGGTTGCCAGCGTGTCCGTCGGACGTGGCGTACCTTTTTTACCCAGGATTTACCCCGGAGCAAAAATTCAAGCCACGTGCGGGTGTATGCATGTACGCCCGTGACGACATCTGCTATCGGCGGTCTCCGTGACCTTGAAGACTCTAACTACTCAGTGCTATGGGCCCTGGTGGACACAGGTCTGGATAAGATCATCTATGCTTGTGTCTACCGATCGCATAGCGGTGATCTGGAGACAACCAGGCTCGCACAGTACCTGAGTGAGGCGGCAGACGTGGCTCAGCTACGGTACCCCTCCGCCCAACTAGTGTTACTGGGGGACTTTAATGCCCACCACCAGGAGTGGCTCTTCCCATACCAGTGCACTGACCATGCTGGACGAGAGATACGAAATCTTTCGATTGCGCTTAATCTCACCCAGCTGGTGCAGGGGGCTACGAGGGTGCCGGATGTTGATTCGCATACGGCCAATTGCTAGGACCTTCTGCTTACAACAGATCCAGACCGATACTCAGTGTCGATATCATCACCTTTGGGTAGTTCCGACCACTGTCTGGTGAAGTCTGTATCCGTCTACTCACCGCCCGATCCTAGCCCGAGAGGCACCCGGCGGGTTTGGCGGTACAGGTCAGCAGATTGGGATGGGATGCGATCTTTCTTCGCATGCTATCCTTGGCGGCCCACTTGCTTCTCTTCGGAAGATCCATCGTCATGCGCTGACGCCGTCACTGATGTGTTGCGGCAGGGGATGGAGTACTACATTCCATTCTCTGACGTAGCGCTGTCCGGTGTTGAACGACCATGGTTTGGTGCCGAGTGCAACCGCACAAATGCAGTTAAACACAAGGCTTACCTGGCATGGGTCGACGCTCGTGTGCACAAAGCGAGTGACGTTACTCAGAAGAAGAGAGCCTTCAATATGGCTGCCAAGTCCTGCAAAAAGGCGATGCAAAGGGCACGTTTTGACCATATTAGCAGAATCGGGAACAAACTAGCTTCATACCCTGCTGGTAGCAAAGCGTTTTGGTCCCTGGCTAAGTCGGTTGAATCAAACTTCTGTCGCCCCTCACTACCACCACTGCTGAGACCAGACGGGTCACTGGCCCACTCCGCCGAGGACAAGGCAAACTTGTTTGCCTCCCTTTTTGCGGAATCTTCACGTCTGAACTCTGATGGCGCGCGGCCCCCTCCGTCTCCTGTTGGATGTGGGACGAGTATGTCGGATATTCGCATCTATCAGAGGGAAGTCTTTAGGGTGTTGCGTAACCTTGACGTGAACAAAGCTAGTGGCCCCGATGGGATACCGGCAATTATACTAAAAACTTGTGCGCCTGAATTGTCTCCAATCCTGACACGCCTATATCGCCTTTCGATAGTGACTGGAAAGGTGCCGAAGGCTTGGAAGCAAGCTAACGTTCAGCCTGTGCCCAAAAAGGGTAGTCGGGCTGACCCGGCCAACTACAGACCCATCTCGGTAACGTCCATCCTCTGTAAGAGTATGGAACGTGTGCTGAACAATAAGCTCCTGGCATACCTAGAAGACAACGATATCCTCAGTGACCGCCAATACGGCTTCCGCCGAAATCGGTCAACTGGGGATCTTCTAGCGCATGTGAGACCATCGAGAGGCATGGGGAAGCGCTTGCTGTCTCCCTTGACATCTCGAAGGCTTTCGACAGGGTCTGGCATGAGAGCCTTATTGGTAAGCTTCCTTCCTTCGGTCTGCCTAGTGGTCTGTGTTATTGGATTGCTGACTTCCTGCGGGATCGGTCAATCCGAGTGGTTATCGATGGCTGCTCGTCCGGTCAGTTAGGTATTAACGCCGGAGTCCCTCAGGGGTCAGTGCTCTCGGCTACACTGTTTTTGCTGCACATAAATGACCTGCTAAAACCCGGAACCTTTGGGTACGCAGACGACAGCACGATTTCTGAGAGATACGTGTCCGGCGCACGGGCTACTGGGCCTGAGATCCGGTCTCTCCGGGAGGCCATGGTTGGGCGCTTGAACCTGTCTTTGGAGGCTGTCTCCGAATGGGGCGATGCCAATCTAGTCAGTTTCAATGCTGCTAAGACCCAGGCGTGTCTTTTTTCCGCAAAAAAGAGCTTATTCCACCCGGCTCCATCTTTCCGTGGTGTAACCGTGCCGATAACGGACCATCTCGACCTTCTTGGTGTTACGTTAACATCGACCCTCAATTTTGGTCCTTTCATTGAGGCAAAGGCTCAGTTGGCTGCAAAAAAGTTGGGGATCCTTGCAAAGGTGAGACGGTACTTCACGCCTGAACAGCTGCTCAAATTGTATAAAGCGCAAGTTCGGTCATGCATGGAGTACTGCTCTCACCTCTGGGACGGATCTGCCAAATATCAACTTGATGCACTTGAGTCGATTGACAAACGGGCCAAGAGGCTTATCGGTAACGATGCACTGGTCGCCTCAAAGCTCCAGAGCCTTGAACATCGACGCCGGGTGGCCAGTCTGTCGGTTTTTTATCGGTTACATTTCGGGGAGTGTGCGATGGAACTGCACAATTTGATTCCACCTAGCCCTTTTCATCACTGGACAACAAGACGTACGGCAATGCGCCACCGGTACATGGTGGACATCCCACCCATACGTACAAAGCGTTTTGCGAATACTTTCATTGTACGTACAGCTAAGGAGTGGAATTCCCTGCCGGAGTCTTTGTTTCCTGATAGCTACAACCTTGGGGTCTTTAAGTCAAGAGTGAATAGGTTACTTCTAGGCAAGCGTGCTTCACCGTCGACCACATCATCACTTACCATCAGGCGAGATAGTGGTCAAACGCGAGCCTATAGATAAAAAAAAAAAAAAAAAAAATATCCTGTATTCAATAAGTAAGTATGCTTTATCGCCATAGTCTTTCATTTTGCTAACTAATTCCTGATATTGTGTAAGGTGCCCAAGGCTTCAAAAAAAAAATGAGGCAAGATACAAACAGTGTGGTTCGGGTCTATGGAACGGCGGCGACTATGGAATCTGTTCATGAAAAAAGTAGTTGTGAAAACTTTCAGACACGAATATTAGAGGTGTCTCGAACCTGCCCGCCACCGCGAGATGTGGTCAGTAGCCGCTCAATATGTGTCTGAACGTAAGACAACGACCTTGAGGGAACATAACGCGCACTCGTTTCACACCCGCGCGGCCCAAAATTCTGTACATTTTTAAACTAAAAAAAGCCTGTGATCAAAATTTAGATGATTAAATTGTCTCTGATATGGTGAAAATTGTATTAAATAAAATACGCCCGGCGGTTTTGGTGCAAATGTCGATTTTTTTCTGTTAGACATAACTTTACAAATTAATTACACTATAAAAATTAAACTCAAAATGTTAATAGATCAAATTATTAAGCAAATGGTCTTATGTTATTCCTATTTTTTCCAAAAAATTATGACTAGCCGTTTAGACATGATTCTCATTTTAAAATCAGGTACTGAGGGGTATCTGCGCCTTAAGCTCAATTGAACATCTTCGTTTAAACGTACGAACGAGGACCATTAACAATTAATTGTTTAAATTTAGCAACTATTTACACATAGGAAACCTATAAGTAAGGGTTAGTCTTGACATTAAGAAGTAATGATATTATAACCCTCGTCAGCACTAAACTTTGGGTGATCAAGGGTTAAGAAAAAAGAATCGGTATGTTTGCTCATAGTTGTTTTTATTATTTAAGGCTTTTACTTATGAAATTGTCGTTTTGTAACGCTAGTTACTTTAAACTGTGATAACTTAGGTCTGATTTGGTATTCAAAAGTGAAATACAGTTTATATTTAAGGCATTTTATTCTTTTTTCAAGATGTGTAAAAAAAATTGTTTTTGTGATATTGCTACACGGGAACGAAACTGAGGGTAACTCGTTATAATTACAAGAATAATAATGATTAAATCTACACTAAATAACACAAGTCGCTAATTCGTTAAGCAGCAACCGGATTCATTTTTCAGGTATGTTCAGGGATATTTTAGTACCTAGAGAAAAAGATATTGAAATGTAATTTTAAATGTTAAGAGGAAATGCGGTCGCAGTCATCCTAAGTAAAAAGCCATAATTCGAGGTTAGGGTCTCGCCTATTTCCTCCTCCAATATTGGACCAATTTAAAAGATATCCCATGAAAGTAAGTAAATTCTGTCGGAGTTCTCTGCCCGCATGTCCTCTTAAAGTAGAAATACTTCATAGATCTGAGTAAACTAGACAGCTTCCGAATCTGAATGTGATATTGCGTCTGATGTTGTCTGAATTGTCTACGCCACGGTCTACGTGAGAAATCAATTCAATTTAAATTGGCGTAGATGCCAAGTGCGACTAGTACGAGAATCAACAATGACAGCATGAGTGTCTGGAGTCTGACACGTGTCTGTGTATCTGTGCACCAATCGGTTTGCACGATTGAATTTGCTACTGGATTCAGGACCGTCATAAACCCCTTTGGTTGCTCATTTTGTTTAGATAAGTGGTAGATTAATTCATAAGCAGATAGTAAATCGTATGATTTAACTGTGAGATGCCACTTAGTAAAAATTTAAAAAAACTGGGTAAGCGTGCTCTAAAGTCCCACATCAACGCTTACTGTGAGGTGAGATAGAAGTCGAATTCGAGCCTACGAGTAGAAATGCACTGCAATTACATAAATTTATAAAGATTTTGTAGAATTACGAGGTCAACAGCGAAAAAAACGAGGCAAAGAAAACGGAAAAAGGTTTTAATGGAACATTTCGGAATTATTGTTGAATTTTCGCCGAAGGTTGGAATTCTTTGGAACCATGCAAATAAATGAGACGTCAATATGACTGACTAATTGAGACGCCATTTATGATATTCCGCGTAAAGTGGTTTATTTAATCCTGGCCATTAATGTAGAGAAGCACATTTATGTCAGGAACATGGTGTCATCATGACGTCATCGGTACATGGTGGATATACCACCCATACGCACAAAACGTTTTGGGGACACTTTCATTATGCGTACAGCTAAGGAGTGGAATTCCCTGCCGGAGTCTGTGTTTCCCGATAGCTACAATCTTGGGGTCTTTAAGTCAAGAGTGAATAGGTTTTTTCTAGGCAAGCGTGCTTCACCGTCGACCACATCATCGCTTACCATCAGGTGAGATAGTGGTCAAGCGCAAGCCTATAGTCGATAAAAAAAAAAAAAAAAAAAAAGGAACATAATTTATGGGCCAGACTATGTTAAGCTAAAATCATAACTCATTTGGCCCAAATCGCTCGCTAGCTCAATCCTAACTCAATAATGATAATCGCGGTATTGTTGGCTGCGAGGCTTAAAACCCTGAACGTGTCATGGAGTAGAGCTGGTGGAGAGTCGTTTATCAGGCCGGTCGAGTAGCGCCGCGTAATTAAACGATACGTACTGGGGGTAAGGATGGGGAGCTTTGGCGTTTTGAGCAGCAAGTCGAGTTAATCGAGAAAACTAAACTCCATTTTTTTATTAGATTTTTTTTATTTTGACAGGTTTTCATGCTAAATTGGAGTGTGATAAGTTTTCAAGTTGTAATTGATAATTTAGAAACCGGATGTCAAATAAAAATAATGAGAGATTGTTTTTTCCTGTGGCAAATATATTTTTGTATCTATCTAATAATTGTTTTCTATCCAGACTGTAAAAAGGTTCTAACACGTCAAAATTTCCTGTTATTACTTTTCTAAGTCTATATAGTATATATAGTCATGAAATCTTCGTAAATTTATCATTCCTCATTATTTGTAATTTAGAAAGCCAGAAATCATTCCCAGTCTAAGAAAACATCATCATCATCATAATATTAGCCGAAAGACGGTCACTGCTGGACATAGGCCTCCCCCAAGCGTCGCCACACAGACCGGTCTCGTGCGTCTTATACCCAAGAAATCATATGAACGTTCAATTGCTCCACAAACTTCAAACCCGTATACCACACCATTCACATCCAACAAATAACCAGGCAGCCCAGACAAGTGAAATGAAATGGATAGGAACGAAGTCGACTCGCGTGAGATGTCGCTTCGAGTACACCCGTCGCGCCGCCATTACTCTCCATACTACACGTCTGTGTGTCACCAAGACAGAGCTCGGAATTGACTAGATATGCCATTGCTAATCATCATCCTCCTGACCTTAGCTCATTTTATTTGATTCAAATCTTCTTCTTGCATACTTCTCTGTTCACCGTCCTTTCTATCAATTGGTAGTATTTGTTATTATTGTTTTATTTAGCTCCCATCTTTACTAACTTCATTTAAGTACTACTACTATTGTTAAGGGTTTAGCAAAAGCATGTACTTTAATTGTATGTTGTTTTGTGACAAACACTTTATCTTTCTTTCTTAATCTTTCGTGTACAATCCATCCATTGCTTATTTGGTTTTCTCAACACATATAACCAATCAAATTCATACTCAAAACTTCTCGAATCAGCCTCATTCCTCCTATCATATTCCCCATACTATGACAACCAATTTCCACACAACTTTTCGGTCACTTGTGGCACTTTTAGACTGCCTCTTACATATATATTTCTTGTCGTTTCCTTCGTTGCTTGTAACATATACAATATACACTGACCACAAATTTCGACTGTCATAGTTCTTATCATAATTTTGAAGGGTCTTTGACTTAATGGTGACACTCTCTGACATTCTTGGTTTTAATTGAAAGTTTTGAGAATGCAGGCTCTTCTAGTAGCCGCCCAGGCACTTCATTGGTCTGTGGCCACGGCCTACGAGTTCATAGCGAGTGATTAGGTATCGGGTTGATGTTGATTCTTCAATTTGTTGATTGGGTTAAAAAGTTTTCTTTTTGTTTTTTGGATTCTTGTTAGTTATTGTAAGATAATTAATTGTGGTTTTTGGAATTGTTATGACTGTTCTTTCTCCTTTTGTCCTTGCGTTAGTTTGTCCTTTGAGTTCAATGACATTGCGAGAAATTAATTGTATTCTTTGAAAGGATAAAATGTCTACTGCAATAAAACCCCAAGAAAGTAAGGGAATAGAGATGGGTTTTATTCGTCCTACTGGAAAAAAATCTAATGTTTCTGTTGTAACTGTGGACTTCTGTGGCAGGTGCAATCGAAGGGATACGATGGAATCGTTGCAGTCCATTGGCTAATAACCGCCGAACTTATATTTTCTTCTTTAATTTGGTGTGCAATAAATAAACTATAACATTCTATCTCTTTTCATTCTATCTAAGTTTTGAAGTGCCAATTATTTTTATAAAAGTATTTATATTTAACAATCCCGAAATACGAGTATTCTTTAACGTTCTATTTTCGTGTTTCTAAATCTACAACGCTTAATTACACATTTCAAGTAACAAGATTATTGTACTACATCAAATGTTTTGACTAACCAAACTCTCGTCTCAATTTAATAAGCATTATGAATAACAACATTTTCCTATTAAAAGGGGAGCTGTCAGGGTTTTTGAGAAACCATAATCATGGCAAACAGCAGACTGAGTAGGTGCAATAGTATCAGACAGGTACTACAGTCGAACAAATAAAAAAATAATCATCAAAATTGGTTCACCTAGTTAAGAGTTTTGGGGTTACAAACATCAAAAAAATATACTGTCGAATTCAGAACCTACTCCTTTTTGAAGTCGGTTAAAAATGAGCGGGCCTGATTGTTAAGTGTCCTTTTTTTTATCTGAAAGTGGAGTGCCCAAAAGGCCGAGAATATATATAGCTGAAACTAGCTGAAACTTATCAGATATATTCTCGGTATTCTCTCAGCACCTTAGGTGGGCCAATGACTAGGTTGAGGTGGAGTAATCCATTGGATGCGGGATACACGGGACCGGTCGATGTGGTGACACTTGGAGAAGGTCTATATTCAGCAGTGGACGTCTTTCAGCTGATATTATGATGATGGTTCTCTCAGCATGCCGCACCTATAATAATATAACTTTTCGCCTATAATATGCTTTCTAAAAAACCCTGCCAGCTCCCGTCTAACTATGTTATATTTATGTGGGAAGGAGAGGAGGCTTTATTAAATACTTGTTATTGTGTTTCATTACTGTTGCGTGGTGTCGCTATATTCGTGTTAACAGGAGTTATGAGAAGTTTTGTTGATATGTTTTTGTTAAAAATAGAACTGATAAGTACCTACAGTAATGCAAATAGATACACGGTATTCTATAACTTTTTGATTGACAGAAATTTTAAATAAAAAAATATTGTTAGGATCTAATCTGTTGGTGTGGTAACATCAATGTTATTGACGATGGAGCACGCTTGTCTAGGAGTAATCTTTTCAGTTTTGACTTACGTGTGAAGTGTTGTTATTGAAGAAGCCATAACCATTATCAGCCTATAATTTGCCCACTGCTGGGACACAGGCCTCTTCTCAGGAAAATGGTCTAGGCCGTAATCAAGCGAAAGTTTGGTAACCTAATACAAAACAAGCAGATCCTAATCTGCTTGTTTCAGGAAAAAGCCATCATTACCATAATTTCAGCCGGTCCATTGCGTTGTAGGATGTAGGTTTAAATAATATTAGAAATCCGATTCTGTTACTGCTAACTCCAATTGTAACTAACAAATATTCTAAAAAATATTTAAAAATAACAAAAAATCCGACTGCTTAAAAAGCGAACTAAAAAGAGGTAAACAAGAAGACAATGATGCTGTGCAGTCGGAGGATATATATGCGCGAGCTGGCTGACCAAAACCAGATGTATCCTCCGACTGTACAACATAATTTTCTTCTTGTTTACCTCTTTTTAGTTTGCTTTTTAAGAAGTCGGGTTTTTTGTTATTTTTAACCGACTTTCCAAAAAGGAGGAGTTTCTATGTTTGACTTTATGTTTGTTTTTTTTTTTTTTTTTTGTATGTTCACCGATATCTCCGTCAATTGTGGACCGATTTTGAAAATTCTTTTTTTGTTTGGAAGAGTATGCTTTGAAATTGGGTCCATTTTAATTTGGTGAAGGTCTGATCAAGAACTTTGGAGATATACAACAGAAGTCTTCAATAAATAACGGCAACACTCTCGGGATTGCTGCAATCGCATGTCTGTTTATTGTTTATACCATTTCATAACATAACATCACGCCAGTACGCTCTAAAGGGGTACGCAGATCTCTCATTTCACCGGTTATGTTCAAGTTTCGTGTTATTCGGGTAATCTATTCGGCGTTATAGGGACCTTATGAAACAACTTGCGTATCTATTAGGTAGGCAAAACTAAAAAGGGAAAAATAAAAAACTTTTTTTCAAAAAAATACTACCGACTTCCAAATGAAAAACTACAAAGTGAAAAATAACTTAACTCTTGGAAGTCGGTGTCCATATCGAAAAAAAATGGTACCTACTTAAGACACCGACTTCCAAGAGTTAAGTTATTTTTCACTTTGTAGTTTTTCATTTGGAAGTCGGTAGTATTTTTTTGCAAAAAAGTTTTTTACTATATAATTGTTTTATTTACACCTTCCTAGTTATTTTTTTTAGAATTATGTACATATAAGTATTATATATTTTTGTAATCACCTCTTAAAACCCTTTATTTTGATACCCCACACGATGGATTTGGAAGAAAAAAAAAATTGAACCCCACAATATGGCGCCCAAAATCCGCCATTTTTCTATTTTGCAATTTTAATGTAGCCAGTGACACTCACAGGGTTAAGACGAATCGATTGCCAAGCTAAAATCAATTGAACAAAAATACCGACATACATACCCTCCCTTTTCCCTTCCTTTTACCCTCCTTCGGCAGTCGGGTACAAAATTTGTTTTCATAAACATTAGCTAACCACTGAATAACATATCTACTTTAGTGCGACATACGAGTAAGCTTACATTAAAGGCATGCATGACAATTTGTCTATTTTGCTAAGTGCCCTGTGGAGAGCTATTTAGCGACACATAATATATCCAGCTCAGGCGTAAAGTGATATTACTACGAGTATATTGTCTAGACTAAACGTCTGTAAAATGCCCAAAAGACGGTTTTCGTGAAACATTAGAACTAATATCTTAGTTGTATTGGATTATTAACTAACTCATATTGAAAGATTCTGTGAGTTAATTTAGTTTTATTAATTGGAGTAAAGTTAGTAGAAGGATTTAATTAGGAAAACTTGACTTTACAAGTTTTAATACGCTATATCATGCATAACTTTTCAGAGATAGCTGTTAGTTTTAGTTATCTTTATCAGCATCATCATTTCAGCCGAAAGACGTCCACTGCTGGACATCGGCTTCCCCCCTGTGCGTTTCGCTTCCAGCGGATTCCCGCAGCCCTAACAAGGTCATCGCTCCACCTAGAGGGAGGCAGTAAGGAGTAGAATAGGTTGCTGCTTCACTCCATGTAAAATACTTGTACTCAGCTATATAAGGTTAGACTGGAAGCCAACTCCAACATGGTTGGGAGAAAGCTGGGCAGATTTATTAATTTATTAATCAATAAATCCACAGCTCTCAAATATGCCCTAACACACTTATTGCACTACTGTTTATGCATACAAAATTACGAAAAAAAATTGCAACAAAATCTAGAACAACGAAACATACCTAATATTTGAAAACTCGTGTACCTAAAGTGTGCAAGAGGAAATGTTTTTTTTTTTTTTTATATATAAATTATAGGCTCGCGCTTGACCACTATCTCCCCTGATGGTAAGCGATGATGTGGTCGACGGTGAAGCACGCTTGCCTAGAAGTAACCTATTCACTCTTGACTTAAAGACTCCTAGATTGTAGCTATCAGGAAACACAGACTCCGGCAGGGAATTCCACTCCTTAGCTGTACGCATAATGAAAGTATTTCCAAAACGTTTAGTGCGTATGGGTGGTATGTCTACCATGTAGCGATGGCGCATCGCCGTACGTCTTGTAGTCCGATGATGAAACGGGCTTGGTGGAATTAGATCATGCAATTCCATCGCACACTCCCCGAAATGCAACCGATAAAAGACCGACAAGCTGGCAACTCGGCGACGATGTTCAAGGCTCTGGAGCTTTGACTTAACCAGTGCCTCATCGCCGATGAACCTTTTGGCCCGCTTTTCGATCGACTCTAGTGCATCAAGCTGGTATTTGGCGGATCCGTCCCAGAGATGAGAACAGTACTCCATGCATGATCGAACTTGCGCTTGATACAAGCTGAGCAGCTGTTCTGGCGTGAAGTACCTTCTAACCTTTGCAAGGATCCCCAGCTTTTTGGCAGCCAGCTAAGCCTTTGCCTCAATGTATGGGCCAAAACTGAGAGTCGATGTCAACGTAACGCCAAGAAGCTCAAGATGGTCAGTTATTGGCACGGTCACATCTCGGAAAGTTGGAGCCGGTTGAAATTGGCTCTTTTTAGCGGAAAAAAGACACGCCTGGGTTTTAGCAGCATTAAACCTGACCAGATTGGCATCGCCCCATTCGGAGACTGCCTGCAAGGACAGGTTCAAGCGCTCCACCATGGCCTCCCGCAGAGACTGGATCTGAGGTCCGGTAGCTCGAGCGTTGGACATTTATCTCTCAGCAACAGTGCTGTCGTCTGCATACCCAAAGGTTTTAGCAGATCGTTAATATGCAGCAAGAATAAAGTTGCTGAGAGTACCGACCCCTGAGGGACCCTGGCATTGATATCGAATTGGTCCGACGAGCAGCCATCGATAACCACTCGAATGGACCGATCTCTCAGGAAGTCTGCAATCCAATCACACAGACCACCGGGCAAACCGAATGAAGGAAGCTTACCAATAAGGCTTTCGTGCCAGACCCTATCAAAAGCCTTCGAGATGTCGAGGGAGACGGCAAGCGCTTCCCCGTGCTTCTCGATGGCCTCACTCCAGTTGTGAATGGCATACGCTAGAAGATCCCCAGTAGACCGATTTCGGCGGAAGCCGTATTGGCGGTCACTAAGGATATCGTTTGCTTCTAGGTATGCCAGGAGCTTTATATTAAGTACACGTTCCATACTCTTACAGAGTATGGAGGTTACAGATATGGGTCTGTAGTTGGCCGGGTCAGCTCGACTGCCCTTCTTGGGCACGGGCTGTACGTTAGCTTGCTTCCAAGCATTCGGCACTTTTCCAGCCTCATACAAAAGGCGGAATAGGCGTGTCAAGATCGGAGACAGTTCAGGCGCACAGGTTCTAAGAACAATTGCTGGAATGCCATCAGGGCCGCTAGCCTTGTTCACGTCGAGGTGGCTCAGCACCCTACGGACGTCCTTTTGGTGGACACGAATGTCCGACATACTCGTCTCGCATCCATCAGGAGAAGGAGGGGGCTGCGCGTCACCAGGATTCAGACGTGAAGATTCCGCAAAAAGAGAGGCAAATAAATTTGCCTTCTCCTCAGCGGAGTGTGCCAGCGACCCATCGGGTTTCAGCAGTGGTGGTAGTGAGGGACGGCAAAAGTTCGACTCGACCGACTTAGCCAGGGACCAAAACGCTTTACTTCCTGCTGGGTAAGAAGCAAGTTTGGCCCCTATTCGGCCAATGTGATCGAACCGAGCCCTTCGCAACACCAGCTTGCAGGACTTGGCAGCCCTGTTGAAGGCCTTCTTCTTCCGAGCCACGTCACTCGCCTTGCGCGATCGAGCTCCGACCCAAGCCAGGTACGCCTCATTTTTAAACGCGTCAGCGCGCCTACATTCGGCACCAAACCATGGCCGGTCAACGCTGGACATTGTTACGTCAGAGAACGGAATGTAGTACTCCATTCCCTGACGCAACACATCGGTCACGGCGTCTGCGCATGACGATGGATCAGTCGAAAAAAAGCAAGTAGGCTGCCAAGGATAGCATGCGAAGAATGATCGCATACCATCCCAATCTGCCGACTTGTACCGCCAAACTCGCCGGGTGCCTCTTGGGCTGGGATCGGGCGGAGAATAAACGGACACAGACTTCACCAGACAGTGGTCGGAACTACCCAAAGGTGAAGCTATCGACACAGAGTATCTGTCCGGATCTGTTGTCAGCAGAAGGTCCAAGCAATTCGCTGTGTGCGAATCAACATCCGGTACCCTCGTTGCCCCCTGGACCAGCTGGGTGAGGTTTAGCGCAAGCGCAAGCTTACGCATCCACCCGTCCAGCATGGTCAGTGCACTGGTATGGGAAGAGCCACTCCTGGTGGTGGGCATTAAAGTCCCCCAGTAACTCTGATTGGGCGGAAGGGTACCGCTGCTGTGCCGCATCAGCCGCCTCACTGAGGTACTCTGTGAGCCTGGATGTCTCCTGATCTCCACTGTGCGAACGGTAGACACAGGCGTAGATAACTTTATCCAAACCTGTGTCCACCAGAGCCCAGAGCGTTGAGAATCTGAAGTCCTCAAGGTTACGGAGACGCCGATAGCAAATGTCGTCACGGGAACATACATACGCCCGCCCGTGGTCTAAAATTGTGCTCCAGGGTGAACCCTGGGTAAGACAAGTACGACACGTCTGCCGGATTCGCTATCTGCGACTCCATAAGGAAAAAGAGCGCTGGTTTCTCAGCCTCCAGATGGTAGTGGACTGCAGTGATATTTGAGTGCAGACCTCGAATATTAGTGAGGTGCACTTTGTGGGGGAGGGGGTGCAGCCGCTGTTTATCTCCAGTATTCCTTTTCCTTTTCATCATAAAAAAGAGCGAATGGAGTAGAGGAGTAGGAAGTGAGACGAGGTTTCACGCTGCTAACCTACAGACACGCACTGAAAGGACAGCATCATTGGGGCACTAGTCTGGAGACTGCGGGGACGCCCGAGCCCCCCCGGAATGTCCATCGGGCCCTCCCGTCTGGTCGCCAACCAGCACGATGGTGCATTCCGGGATTTTTCGACAGTTGGCGGGGCAGCCTTTCGTGTGTGGCTGGCACACTACTTGGGCCCCCAACTACCTGCGGTCGGCCAGCGGTGCACCGTGCCTCGGATCCCGCTACCCTCCGCGACTAGTCTCCCGATACATCCTTAACAGCGCGCGTCAGACTGGTCAGCCTGCAGTGGAACAGCTATCTCGACCCAACTCCTCTAGTTGGCTACACCGAGCATCGTACCGGAACACGGCTAGGCCGCTTGGCGGTACGTCTTTGCCCGGTGGGTGGTCACAAGCCTTCGGCCGAAGCCTACCACCAGTTAGTGTCACCTGATTTGCACCACCCGGGGACCACGTGTAGGGAATCAAAAAAGGGGTACATACCTACGGACGTGGGTGACTCGGCCCCCAAAATGTGTGTGAGTGTGTACTGTATTATGCGTTTCTAATCAAAGGCTATCCTCCCAGTAAACAATCGGACGAAGACCGTACAGCTAGCAACACAACAATCTATTCCAAAAGCCAAGGGTCAGTTATTTATGTAAACCTCTAAATTTTGTTCTTAGTTATTTATGTTAACACCTAAGATTAAGCTGCTGCTTTGCCCATTGGCTTAATTGTCTTTCTAACTATCGATATATATATGTACTACGCACTAGATTTGGAGACTGAGAACTGTACTGCAATCCGTACACCTTACTTTACACTATGTTGAACGAAACGCGTAAGCGCCATGAATTTCATGGCACTTACGACGTTTTGATCGCAAGTAGACTACACTCTATAAGCAATCTAGCGCTGTATGTTTTAATAGTTTGATAAAACATAAATAATGTTTAGCGCTGCAGCATACTTTAGTTCTTTGAACAATACAAATGTTTTCATGAATGTTCTTTTCTTCAGTAGAATGTATGTCAATGTTCCCAAGTATATAATAAACTAGCTGGCGTCTCGCGGTTTCACCCGCGTACTTCCCATTCCCGTGGGAATTTCTAGCTTCCCAACAGTGACAGAATTTTTGAAATCGGTCCAGTAGTTTTTATGTTTATTCGTTACATACACGAATCCAAAAATACAAATCATTCCTCTTTAAAATATTAGTATTTAGTATAGATATAGATAAACCATAGGTAACTTTACTATACTTAGCTTAAAGTAGGTGACACGAAATTATCGTTCAAGTATTAGTAAGTTAGAAACATCTCTATAAATAATTAATCTAAATTGGCTTACTAACTTCCAGCTCATTAACTAAAGAGAAACACTAATGAAATCAGTTCATTTCGTTTCCTTTTAAAACAATGAACGAATGAAGTGTACAATGTATGGTATGTAGCTCCCTGTAGCCTAAGAAACCACCGCAATTTTTTTTTTTTTTATGAATGTTACTTGATAGTTGAATAGATTTCTGCAATAATGCTTGGCAATCTTGCATCCAGTCGCAATTACCTTAATAAAATAAATAGTAATTCATGTTTGTTAATTAACCTAGAAACATAAGTTTTTAAAGGGAATCGAACGTCATTTGAAATAAAGTGACGTAGAAAATAGTAAAAAGAAAGCTTGCCCGCTATCAGTTAGCCGCAATCTATTGAATAGAAGAGAATAGAATAAAAATACATCTATTCGACACAGGCACAACACAACAGCAACAAACATGGAATAAAAGACAAAAAAGAAATGCAAAGACAAATTGCGCTGAACGTGCCCATACCGAAAGGGACACCAACTCAGCATTTTTTTATTTTTTTCAGTTTACCTGTTTACATCTGGCATCCCATAAATTGCGACTAACTGAAAGCTGGCTCATGTGAAAACGCGCCTACGGTACAAAATAATCTATCTCTGTGCCAAATTTCATCCAGATCCGTTCAGCCGTTTGAGCATGAAGGAGTAATAAACATACACACTCACAAACTTTCGCTTTTATAATATTAAAGTGATTCAGTGATCAAGTATCATTCATGAAAATTAAGTCTAATAAAAAACAACTGACCTGTAGATTTTAGGGGTGGCCTCTTGTACTAGTGCCGTCATAATTTCAATAGAATGACATTGTGATGAAAAAATTAACGCCTCAATTATTTCTTTTAAAAAGTCCACATTTACGCACCGTCATTGTCACTAATTCGTCCATTGTGTTACTTCTTTTCAAGTCGGACATCTTTGTTTCCAATGATTCCTCTTTTTATCAATTCACTGCAGGATCCTGTTTCTGCTGTTTTATTTCTGTCAGTATTTTAATGAAATTAATTTGTGAGGTTATTTTAGGTGTGGGTTTATTCAAAAGTAGGAAAGTACTCATTTGTTTTGTTTTGTTTTTAATAGTAGCAAACATTACCACTGAAGTGTAGGTATCTGATTCACAGTAAACATACTTATATCATAAATACTGAATGTCATCAGACATTACATATACAGGGTGGAATTTTGTAATGCCACCTGAAGGGAAAGTACTCTAATAATGTAGATAGAAAATTTTACTCAAAGGAAACATTCCTTTATTTTTGAAAAGCAAGAAAACTGCATTCAATGACTATCGGAAATTCGCTTGCCATACCCGGGAATCGAACCGACTAAAATCTTTAAAATATACCCTGTACTTTTAATGCATCGATCGTTAGGGTCAATTATAAGGATGAAATCTATCTAACAAACTTGATAAAATCAATGAAAGAAAAACCATGAGGTCACATCACCATCACATTTAGGAAAACCAAGAAAATTGTTAACGCAGCATGCATAATAAAATATTATTAGATTGTGATCACAAATCTGCTTGACAAGCGTGAGAATTTATTAGAGCAATATGCTTCCGTAATTATTCATTGTTGCCTTGTTGCCGTCTAGTAGCGTGTTGCGAGTCCAGTCATGATAACATCAAAAAGCTATTCTATTAAAAACTTGTAGCCTTCTAAATAATGGCACAGGGTGTCGGGGTTTCCAAACATCAACCTCAGGTTAGTCAACCAACCAAAATTCCTGAACTCGTCAGATTAAAACAGTTGAAAATGCATGGAGGCGCACACAGGCCAAACAACATAGGTAGATAATGCTTCGTCTCCTGTCTAGCCCTTTTGGTGATGAATTGAAATTTTACATCTCATCACCATCATCATTTCAGCCGAAAGACGTCCACTACTGGACATAGGCGTCCCCCAGGCGTCGCCACATTGACCGATCCCGTGCGTTTCGCATCCAGTGGGTTCCCGCAACCTTAACCAGGTCATCGGTCATCGGTCATTTTGCATCTATTACTATGCAATTTAGATAAGGTCTCTCTCTCGTCCGTTAGGCCATGGATTTTGTTAGATTTTCTAAGTTGGATGTTCTTACTCTTAGGCGGCACGCTAAGTGTCGCGGGTTCGATTCCCGCACGGAACAAATATTTGTATGACCTACAAGTAGTTGTTCCAGGTCTGGCTGTTTGTGTGTCTGTAAACGCACCCACAATACAGGCAAAATACCTAGAGTGGGGCAATCTTTTGTAAAACGATTATAACAATGGCTCTCCTTCTTATTCTATCTTGTGTTAAAATATATAACTAGCCGCTAGCTAGCTTACATATCGCACGAAAAGAGAGGCTATGCTAGATATCCTTGTCCATGTTCTATCTCACCTAACTACTTGAAGTATGAAGCAGTCCTGCTATCACGCTCGTTTCTGAAACAAATTTGTGGATAATAAATATAATAAAAAAAATAATTTAAAAATAAAATACCCGACTGCTTCAGAATTGCTAAGAAAAAATCATGTTGTGCAGTCGGAAGATACATACTCGTGAACTGGATGATCCCCTGATCCTCCGACTGCACAGCATGATTTTTTCTTTTTTACAGCTTTTTAGTTCGCTTACTTTTTTCGAATCACTTTTAAACATATAAGTGGCCCCTACTCACCTCTTAAAACCCTTCATTTTGATACCCCAATCGATCGGTCTGAAAGTAAAAAAAATTGAGTCGCGCACAATATGGCACCCAAAATCTGCCATGTTAAGAACACAAACATACAAGATACGCGCGTAAAACATAACCCTTTCCTTACAGTCGGGTAATAATTAAGATTAAGAAAACACGTGTAGGCTGCTGTGTCTGGCTGAAGGAATTTTCAACAACCAATCGCATCGCTTGTCTTGCGTATTACATTATTATTATTATATTCTTTATTGTACACCAAAAAATATATATACAGGACAAAAAACATAAAAGCAAGTGTACAATGGGCAGTCTTATCGCACAGGGCAATCTCTTACAGACAACCTTTGGATGGAGTGTACGAGAGGAGAGGAATTTAGGGTTGTCAGTGTACAATATAGTGTATATCTTAAATAATAATACTTAGACATAATAACATAAAATACATACATACAATAATAAATAATATACTAATAAATAACAAAAATATCACAGAGAAATAAAGGAGAAGACTAATTATAATGAAAGGAAATGCTCCTTCACCATTTTTTTGAATGTTGGTAAGGATTGAGCACGCCTCACTTCAATAGGTAATGCATTCCACAAACGCGCTGCTTGAACTGTAAAAGATTTGTCGAAGAAGGATGTGGAATGCATACGTATACTTTATTCGTCATATACATTCGTCGCATCGAGAATTTATTTCTAAAGCCACCCAGCTTTCATCTCAAAGAATATTCGCATTACGAACACCCGATCGTAGTGTGAATATGCCTTTAGTGAAAACCGACACCATGCATTCCCCCCTTAACGACCCAGCAGCCTATTGTTCCGCAGACCAGAAAATATCCGCTAATTTCACCCAGTGGTTCCACGGCGCACTGCAGTGTATAGATAAGAATGTGATGCATTAGGGGCGCGGTGTTACAAAGTAAACAGTTGCCCGCTATCACTGCTCCGCCCACCACTGCCCGACTGCAGGCGAGATGGTTATGGGGAGTTACGAGCTGAACTTTTGGCAGTATTTTTGACCGAAAAGCGTCTTGGAAAGTTGCTGTGACTCCGATGAAAATTTGCTGTTCAGCGGATACGAGATTTGAATAGAAATAATGGTTATTGATTTTGATTTTCTGAAGAAACCGTTATCTTTTTAACTGACTTCGCAAAAAGGAGGAGGTTATCAATTCGCCAGTAGTTTTTTTTATGTTTGTTACCTCAGAACTTTTTATTGGGTGAACCGATTTTGATTATTCTTTTTTTATTTGAACGCTGGTGCTAGTCATGTGGTCCCATTTAATTTTCATCAATATCTGATGAACAACTTCGGAGACAGACAGACAGACTTCATCAGAACTCTTCAATAAATGACGGCGAATCACTCGGGATAGCTGCAATCGCATATCTGTTTATTGTTTACACCATTTCTTATCATAACATCGCACTGGTACACTCTAAAGGGGTACGCAGGCGTGAACAGTTCACCCTGGTATACTCTCATTCCACAGTTTTGTTTAAGTTTCATGTTATTGGGTTAATCTATTCTGGCTACACTTTGGCCATTATAGGTAGCTAGCCTTTAGAACTGGTCCATCATGTACCACAACAAAAAAGTGAAAATAAAAATCTTTTTTACAAAAATTACAACCGACAACCAAACAAAAACACTACAAAGTGAAAAATAACTTAAATTTCGGAAGTCGGTGTTCCTGTTTTCGTTTCTTCGGTTTTTGACTCTGACTTCCGAAATTGAAGTTATTTTTCACTTTGTAGTGTTTTTGTTTTAAAGGAGATAAGTTTACAATATCACTGTTTTTTTGTTAGTAGTCATGTTGTTACCAAATGATTGGTTCCTTTCTGGTTACGTTCAGACTTGACTGATTATTGAGACTTGCGATGTCTAACTAGCAACAAAACAGAGTTTTCATAATTAGTATCATCATCAACCTATTAATGTTCCCACTGCTGGGACACAGGCCACCTCTTTGTGAGAGGGAATGGACGTACTCCACCACGCGGGCCCATTGCGGGTTGATGGATGTCACATATTTTCGAATTTTTGGTTCTACGACATGCCGGTTTCCTCAGGATGTTTTCCTTCAACGTTTTGAGACCAGTGGTGATGAAATAATCTACACAAAGTAAATCGTCTGCCTAGGTTCAAACCCATGACCTACAATTTGTAAGTCTCGGCCGTTACCACCACTGGGCCGTCACTGCGCTCCTAATTAGTATTGCATTATGTTATTTCAGTTTTAACTAAAGTTTGCTTATAATTTAAGTTACTAAACTTGTTCAGTTTTCCTTTTTTTTTTCAATGTTAGTTCAGTAATTATTAATGTTTACACATCATATTAATGTTTATGACACTTTGCCAGCCATATTGCCAGGAAGATTAGGTACATTATGCAAATTTTATTTTATCAACCAAACTTTTTATTTTTCTGCAGCTATTCTACGAGTACCTAATTAGAAAATCAGTAACAGAAACAACAAATGAACTCAAACAAACACTACACTCCACAATATTGTTTTATCGTCGCACCTCAGAATCAGCCCACCATATTTCGTCTACAATCCGTCTAGACTGCGTTCTGTTTTGCCAATGATCGCGATGAATGCGCGCTTTGTTTCAACATTGATTCATTTCATTGTGTTTGGCCTCTGGACATGTTTCAGGTACCATTGTTTTTGGTTTGAATATTTTGGGTAATGTTTGTGAGATTTTCCATTTTTTTTTTGTTTTGAATTTTGAAATTATTTTTAGTATGTTGATAAGGAATCCGTCTAAGAAAAGCTGATGTTCATTATGAAACAAAAAACTACCCCTGACACTAACTAAAGTTGTCAAAAAATAAAAGGCTCATTTTGTCACCTACAAAAATACTTAATAATAATTAAACTTGTTGCTTGCGAATGATTCTCGTTGTTATAGTGTATGGGTAACATAGTAATTAATTAGGATTATGAATGCGATTTTTCAATAATATCTTAAATAGAAAGTTATCGCGGCGTGTAAAATGAGAAACGTCAATGGACTTCTTAGATTGTGACGACTTTAATGTATCAATCAAACTATCCAGCCTATCGCAGTCCACTGCTGGCATAGACCTCTCATCAGCTGCGCTACAACACTTTAAAACCACTGTCACCTGAAACACTAAGGGTTGTTACGCACTACACGTATGTGTCCGTGATCCGTGTCCGTGATTAAAGTTCCGAGTTCAAAATGTTCTGAAATAAGACAGGTAATGACGGGTAGAGTTGGATGTAGTGCGTCAGCTTCCCTACAAAAAGTGCTACGGCTATTTCGGTACCGAAATTTCACGGATACGGATCGCAAGCATTGCATTACCGCCCTCATACATATTTGACCCAACAATCAGCCTAGCCTTTGCCCAACTATGTTGGGGTCGGCTGCCAGTCTTACCGGATTCAGCTGAGTACCACTGTTTTACATAGAGCGACTGCCTATCTGACCTCCACAACCCAGTAACTGGGTAACACGATACCCCTTGGCAAGACTGGTGTCAGATCTCAGGCTTCTGACTACCCGTAACGACTGTCAAAGATCTTTAAATGACAGCCGGGACCAACGGCTGAACGTGCTTACCGAGGCACGGAGGAAACTCGGTATGTTGAAAATGGTCACCCATCCACGGACCGACCTCGTCAAGCGTTGCTTAACCTTAAAGATCGACCCGTGCGGCTGTTATTATTTAACCACTAAGTATACTAATAATAATCCCGATAAAAAAAATGTATACTAATAATAATCCCAATTAAAAAACTAGGCTAAAAAAATTCACGACGACCAAGACTACACCAACAAGTCCTACCTACGTATTTACCTAGTATAAGTTACAAACAATTAACTTCCCAACGAACAAAACAAAAATCTTCAACATCATTTTTTCAGCCCCTCATAAAAACATAGTAACAACACACTCCCAAACAACATAACCCTGCTCGCGTGTTCTTATGTTCATGTAATACGACACTTTAGCCCCAGGCTAACTAGTTTATGTAAAAGAAGGACCGCTACACCATCACAAACACAAAGTAATCTTAGGCATCGATCATTTACAAAGGGAAGGTGCTGGTGACAGTTTATAGCAAGCTGCTCTTTATGTCACTGCCGCGTTGATGGTAACGGTCCATGGAAGTGAAGTGACGTCACTTTAGTTACAGAGTAGAACTTTTTGTGTTCTTTTTTTAAATATTGATAAGTTATAGTTGCGAAAAATAAATCATTTAAGAGAAGGTTACTAATCTTTAGCACCAGGGTAACTAGTTTAAGTAAAAGAAGGACCGCTACACCATCTCAAAGTAATCTTTGGCATCGATCATTTACAAAGGGAAGGTGCCAGTGACAGCTTATAGCAAACTGCTCTTGTCACTTCCGTGTTGATGGTAAAGGTCACAGATATAAATCTAACTAGATGACGCGAATGTATGTACTTCGCGTGTCATAAAAGGGAGTTAAAGTGTGAGCAATGCTCTTAGCTATGTTACGTAGCGTTTTCGGCACCGGACATAAATTAACCAAAAACTATATTAACAGAAAAATGCCTTATAGTCGTGACAATCTAAGAGGTCGGATTAGACAGCTATAAAAATACTATAATATTTAAACTTGATGCTTACGAATGATACGACCGTTGTTATAGTGTATGGGTAACATAGATATTAATTAGGATTATGAATTTGATTTTGCAATTTCTTACTGACTTATCAATTTCTAACTGAGTTATCGTGGCATGTAAAATGAGAAACGACCGAGCTCTGTGAAAATTGAGAAAACGACGTTTTCCAAAAATTAAACATAATTATTTATTTATTTTTTTATTTATCTCCAATTATAACATCTTTACAGTTTGATCCAATATGATGCTACAAGTCACAATTTAAACACACAAAATTACTTAATACTAAAATAACCTAGCAATAAAATTACATACAAATACAATATACATCAATAAATTAAATTAAACATGCCAAAATCTATAGCTCCAGGCCTCTCTCAATAATTAATTGAGCCCTTTGAAGAAATCTCGACAGGTTTTGCCCGAATATGTCCTCCGACATAGTAATAACATTAACAATACGCGCGGCTCGTGAGATAGGGGCAAACTTGAGGAGGTTAGTCCTAGCCGCTGGCACGTCTAAGAGAGCGGGGCGGCGGCGCGCGCCCACGCACCCGTCCGGCGCGCGCAGCCGCAGTGCTTCTAGCACCTCTGGGTGGTGCAGCAACCCTAGTAGGATGCTCGCCACATATTTAACCAGCGCGACGTCCCTTCTTACTGCTAGCCTGGTGTACCCGACCATGCCAAGGACGAACAAACTCGGGTACATCAGGGGATAAAAGGGATAAACTCCGTACAGTTTGCAATAAAGGTATCTAGAAAATTTATTTTGAATTTTTTCTAACAGTAGACTGTATTTCTCTTCGTGTGGATTCCAAATTAATGCACTTGTTTCCAGATGACTCCTTACAATTGCATTATAAAGAACTTTTACAACAGCAGTGTCAGTAAAGTCCTTACTCTGTCTTAAGATGAATCCAAGATTTCTGAAAGCTCTGCCGCACACCTCAACTATGTGCTTCCGGAAAGTCAGCTCTGACACCATCTGAACGCCCAGGTCTCGTACATGTGAGACACGCGGAATAACTACCCCGTCCATGTTGTACTGATGCTGCAATGGAGCACGCGCGCGACTGTAGCTCATAACACAGCATTTAGACACATTGAAATGTAGGTTGTTGGACTTACTCCATTCGACTACATTATCAATATCAGACTGGAGTCTATTACAGTCAGCAGTATCTTTAACCTTCAAATACAATTTTAAGTCATCTGCAAACAGCAGACACTTCGCCTCTTTTACGACTGTAGGCAGATCATTGACCATTAAAATAAATTCCAAGGGTCCAATATTGCAGCCTTGACTCACTCCAGAGAACGTGTAATAAGGACGCGATTCACGTCCCGCATACTCGACGTACTGTCGGCGCTCGCTAAGATAGCTGGCAAAGAGTTTAAGTAAGTGCGGTGTAAATCCCATAGCCGAGAGTTTGTACAAAAGAACATCATTATCCACGGTATCGAAAGCTTTCCGGAAGTCAAAATAGGCCACATCTACCTGGCCCCCAGCGTCAATGACTGGCGACATGTAGTTCACCAATGACAGGTTACCACCCGTACTGCGACCCGGCCGAAAGCCGTGTTGTGAGTCAGACAGTTGTGAGCTCACTTGTGTATAAATATTTGTATGTAACACAGATTCAAATACCTTAGCAAACGCCGACAGTACCGCCACCGGTCGGTATCCGCTCACGTCGGTGTCTGCACCCTTTTTAGGAACTGGGATAACTCTGGTGATCTTCCATTCGTCCGGGTAGCGACCCTCCCGCAAACACAAGTTAAAAATGTGCAACAAGGGCTCTTCAAAAACCGTACGACAATCCCTGACAATGTACGGTGGTATGCCGTCCGGACCCACTGATCGTTTGGGCTTGAGACGCAGGAGCGCCGCGCTCAGAGGCCTTAGTGCGAGTTTTTACTCACGGTCAATCGCGTTAACGTAAACGTCAATTTGTATGGAAACTGGATAAGCGCCGTCTGGGGACGGGAAGGAGAAACCTCTTTTTTTGTATACATTTTGACATAAGAGATCGTTTACGTAACACGAGTGAGCGTGAGTCACGCGTGAGTAAAAACTCGCACTAAGGCCACAGGTCTCGCGCGCTGAGGCGGTCAACATGGACGCGCGCCTCCCCCGCCGCCCCGCCACCCGCGCGCTCTGCGGCTACTGGGTCTAGCGCCGGCCGCTTCTCGCTGTACACCGAGTGGAAGTACGAGGCAAAACAGTCCGCACATTCCTCCTCTTTTAACAATAAACCGTTCTTTGTGACCTTAGGTTTATTGCGTCGAGATTGTTTAGACCTAACAAAGTTCCAGAACGATTTTGGATCTATTTGCAGGTTCTTCTGAAGCCGGTTTTGATAGACTTCATAGGTTGAAGCTATCTTTATTTTAACCCGAGTTCGTAAACTAGAAAACATTTCATAGTCACTCTGGGAGCCAGTCGTTTTATACAATTTATGATAACGCCACTTATCTTTAATGTCTTTAATTAACTCAGAAGTGTACCATTCTGGATAACTAAACCTAGACCCCTGCTTATTTACTTTAACAGTTTTCTTAGGATCATGACTGTCAAGGACCTCATATACTGTTCTATAAAAGTAGTTTAAAGCAGCCTCAGAGTCATGAATACTAAGCAAACACTCCCAATTGATTAACCCCAGAGAACTATATAAACTGTGAAAATCAGCTTTATTATAATTCCAACTGTGTCTCTTGGGCGACGAAACACTTTCATTTTGAGAAAGATCCCGTGTACCCTCTAACTCCCGATGAAAAAGCCTCGCGCGAATCACCAACGGCGGATGCTGTGTATCCACATTAACCACCGGCTCCTCAGAGAGTTGTACCCCTAAGTCACTCAGCTCAAACGTAGACAATACCAAATCTAGGGCACGATTATTAATATTAAGAATATCATTTACCTGTCGAAATCCACAGTAGGCAATGAGATATTCCAAATGATTTTGAATTTCTACTGTCGCAGAAGGCATATTGAAATCCCCCATCACTAAAACTTTGTCATGTTTAACACACTCATTTTCTATTATACGAAATAAATGCATATATTCATTGACATCACATTTCGGCGGAATGTAAACAACACAACAAAAAAACAAAAAATTATTTTGTTTGTGTACCGTCGCGCACACTATCTCAAATAAGGCACTGTCCACATTGCCAACAAAAACGCGATTTAACCCAAAACGCGGCGAAGCCGCCAAAAATACTCCTCCTTGTTTTCGCCCGTCTGCACGATCACATCGTAATAACTTGAATTCAGCTGGAATTAGTTCTCCGTCATGAATCCCTTTATTGAGACCAGACTCCGTAATAGCAAAGAGATCATACGTTGATGCCAATAAATTATTATGGAATGTAGTTGTTTTTGTGCGTAATCCTCGAACATTCTGGTAATATACTTGACAATATTTATTGCTGGGTTTGATTGCCTTTTGCTGGATTACGCGGGTTTCGAAACCACACCCATTGGTTAAACTGCACATTCAATGGCCAACTATTCACGTTGTTAACCTTATCAAAAAGGGACTCTGGCACTCCAACCATAAATGACGCGTAGTCTCTGGCACTTTTCGGGATAATTTTTTCTACTTTAATATCTTTCGATTTACATATTTCCTCTACATGTTCACTAATGGCCTTTACCGTTGTATCAGGATGTAGTGACCACACATGCAAAAACTTCTTCCTCTCAATTACTTGTAGCGTAACAATTTGAGTATTGCCGCCTTTTTGTATAGCATTAGCGATCTTTTTCGAAGTTTTCTTATTACCGACCACTTTCCATCCTTCCGAACCCAAGTTATCATCCAAAACTATCTCAGGGTTTTCCAACGAACTCTCGTCACTGTTTTTCTGGGGTATGGACGTAGCTTTATTCCTAGCACGCTCGTTTGCTCTGCGCGCACGTTCCGTCACTTTTTCGTGCGAATCATAAGTGACACTTCTTATGCTTGTCTCACTCGCACACTGCGTAGAAGGTATCCCGACTGGTTTCTCCATCTCGCTCTTCGAAGTATCCATTGAAGCTACCACAACTTCGATCTTCTCCATTGTAGTGGATAAATTTGCAAGTACCCTCGTCTGCTCCTTGATTGTAACAAAATACTTTTCGATCGTCTGCTGCTGATCTTCTATTTTCTTATTTTGCGACTCAATCATCGCTGTTTGAGCCACAATTTTTGCTGACAACGCCGCAACTTTCTTCATTAGGTTGTTGAACGCAGTTTCGACATTAAATTTGGACATTTTAACGATTTTTCGATTTAAATACACGGAGCCTAAATTCACGTGACAAGGGAGTTTGACATTATTAGATCGATTAATTAGATCGATTTATCGCTCCCGAATCCCCCTCCATACTAAATTTCATGAAAATCGTTGGAGCCGTTTCCGAGATTTAGATTATATATATACATTTATGCAAGAATTGCTCGTTAAAAGTTATTAGATACCGCATTGAATTGTAAAAACTCTACAAAATAGTTGACCGAGGCAATGGAAACATTTTCTTCCATCGGTAAATCAATTTGTTCTAAAATTGTATGTGCATAAATGGCTCGCTTGGTTTTCAAATAGATAGAGGGACTTGCGCTATCTAGTTAGATATAATATATCTGTGGTAAAAGTCTATGGGAGTGAGGTGACGTCAGCTATGTTATAGAGTGGAACTTTGAATATTTTTTGTGTTCTTTTTTAAAACTGGAAAGTAATTGCGAAAAAAAATCATGAGGGGCTGGTGATAAGCTTAAAGTCTCGTACAATAGTGACGTATTTCGAATAAATCAGACCGTCGTTGCGCCAATTGTATTCTTTTTCATTTCGTTGATGAAATAGAACAAAGGAATACAAAGAAAATAGTCCTAAATTAGGTATACAATGGTGAAAAAACACAATTTCAATTTAATTACTATTAGAAGAATAAACTCAGTCTTTCATTTTCATTTTTTTTTTAGTTTCGTCACCACTGTCTGTCTACAAAGTTCAACAACCTCAAAGAAATCCAATCCAACATTTCATCAACAACTCCAATTTAATCAACAAACAAAAGAGTATCTTTTTTACTTTCCAACTTTCAATTTAATCAAATAGTCACATCACAGACATTGCCTCTTAACTTTGAGAATACTCTCGAATATAATTGACAGATATAAATCTCTCTTTATTTTTTGGTCTAATTTGTTCGACTTGATACATTACTCCTACATTAGACTGAAAATAGAAAATCGAGTCGAGAATTCAACATGTTCGTTCAACCGACATTCTCAGACGCCTTAATCTGTCCTGTTGGTAACGAGGGTAGGTTCACACGGTACCTGTGTGTAGTGAATTAAGAGGTGCAAACTGAGGAACGAAATACTCTGGGCATAATTATTTGCACAAAACGTTGCCTAATTGCATGCTCTGTTGGCGACACTTCCGAGGGTCCGTGACGGGCCCATGAGGGTCGGGATATGGTGGGTACAGCGGATGATGTAAATGGAGATTTGGGTTGAATTTATTGTGTCTGTGATATGAAGAGCTTTACCGGTGGGATGGTGTTATGAATATTACAGGTGCATGATGAATGTGAGTGATTTTAATTTTGTGTAATGAATTTCTGGACAGCACAATTACAACAACACAGTGAACATCCGAGAGTTACCGCAGTAAAATTTTGTGATGATTTGGACATCATTTTACAACACAATGTGGTTTGTATTAGGTTTTTTTTTTCACAACAAACATATCATCAGGCCTGTATTTCTTGAAGGTTTTCTCAATTTTTTACTACACACGCATAGTTATGTTTAAGTTGTGAATTATGTTAGACTAGCTTCTGCTAGTGGATTCACCTGCGTAATTGTCGAAAATTATCTCAAAGGAACATATTCCCGAGATAAAAAGTATCCTATGTGCTATTAATTAGCATACACTATCTCTGTGCCAAATTTCGTCCAAAACCTCCCAGCAGTTAGAGCGTGAAGACTTAACAAACATACAAACACACACACTTACAGTATTTCGATTTTATAATATTAGTGTGATAGTGTGATATTTTCTCATTCCAGCTTTTAGGATATCAAATACTGCTTTGCAATGGTTGGCCCAATATTCTGCCACAACCCAACTAATATTATAAATGTGAAAGTTGGGGTTGATGGAGATGTAGGTTTGTTACTCAATCACGCTAGAACGGCTGAGACATAGACCATAGTCTGGAATAGTACGCAGGCTTTTCATCTCAGTATAATGTTATCTTGGGATAAGAAATCACTTTTTTCGCGGGCGAAGCCGATGGCAGAAGCTAGTATGAAATATGTAGGTTTAAAAATCATCATCTTCCTGCCCTTGTCCCATTTTATTTGGAGTCGGCGCAGCACGTTTTGTTCTTCCATACTGTCCTGTCAACCGTCACGCTATCACTGGCTCCCATTTCTTTCATATCTCCCCTCGCACAGGTATAAATCGGTTATCAAAATCCGTTATTTTTAGGGTTCCGTAGCCAAGTGGCAAAAAACAGAACCCTTATGGATTCGTCATGTCTGTCTGTCTGTCCATCCGTATTTTGGGAGTTCCCCATACTTAGAACTGAAACTGATTTTTTTCCATCAAACCCATACGTGTGGGATATCTATGGGATAGGTCTTCAAAAATTATATTGAGGTTTCTAATTTTTTTTTTTTTTCTAAACTGAATAGTTTGCACGAGAGACTTCCAAAGTGGTAAAATGTGTGCCCCCCCTGTAACTTCTAAAATAAGAGAATGATAAAACTTAAAAATATATGATGTACATTACCATGTATTTCACTGAAAGTTGGTTTGAACGATATCTAGTAAGTAGTTTTATTTTAATACGTCATAAATCATAAACCGCAATTTACCAAGTACGGAACCCTTCGTGCGCGAGCCCGACTCGCACTTGGCCGGTTTTTTGTTTATGATGTCTAGAATTTTTAGCACATTCCTTCCCGCTACCTCTTTCGCTTTTCTTTCCCTCTCATGCATCAGCCTTGCTTTTACGTTCAAGTTTATGGGACGTTATGAAACACCGCTCCACCGGGACAATGTAGCAAAACAATTTGGCGCGATAGTTTTGACACTTTCATACTTTGTTAACAAGTATTATGTTACCTGTGTCGCGAATTATGTGAGAAGTTTCGTGTTTTATACTGTGTAATTGCTGTAATATTAGTTGGGGTACTTTTGTTGTTGAGACTGAGTTTTTATGGTCTTGATCATGGGTTGCTATAAATTTGTAGGGCTGTGGGTGCTGTGATTGACTTACTTGAATCCTGTGACCCCTGGCTGGGGCATCGATGGAGGGCTTCCACAGTAGTCGTCCATCGAGACCGGTCTTGATCTTCGCGCTTCACCTCGCTCCACGTCATTTCAATGCTCGTTGCTTCAGCTAATACGGTACGTCACCAGGATTGACGGGGACGTCCTCGCTTCCTTTTTCCTTGAGGATTCTTATCCAAGGCCTGTTTAGGAATGTGATCGGAATCCCTCCGGAGTATGTAACCAATCCAACTCCATTTACGCCGCTGTGATTGAAATTAAGTAACTTTTTTCTATCTCTAGAAGTGTTTGGTATGAACATTTTTTGTAATTTTTTTAATTTCTTCGCCAAATTTTGCTTATAAAAACTATGAAATCAGTGAGAAATGTTATTAATTTCAGCGTGTAAAGGGCGAATATCTCTTTCCAGGTGGAAAAGTTATGAGTAATCACCAGGCTTGCTAAGGTGGGTTGGTTTTATTTCTTCGTGAGCTGGCATGACAGTAACGTAAGTTTGGTTTTTGCTCTAAACTTTTCCAGTTCTATGTCATCGTTGGTGTAAACGCATATGCCGCTTTAGCTATATGTTTAAATTCATTAAACTATGCAGTAGAAGAAGTATTGACCTCGAAAGGGTGGTCTTGTTTAAATTAATATTGAATAGGTAGGTATTAAGAAGCACTTTGTTTCTCTTTTATTTAGAGTTCATTTTGGAAAAACGTCGCATCACTTCTAAATTCTCTTCGCAGTTTCACACATCCTAAGGGAAAATATTCCGCATCTGTAACATGATCAATTGGAATCACGCAATCATCCTCTCATACTGTATCATCTCACATGTCTCTGAATGATTTGAATAACCACTTTTCATCGTCAGCTATGCTCACGGCTGTTGTTAAGAATAATACTATTCGTGATATTACTTCCATGCCAATTGTACCTCCCGAATCTTTTCTTTTTTCCCGGTGACCGACTCTGAGATCCTCAAAACGTTCACTGCAATTAAGTCCAAGGCTGTCGGCTGTGATAGAGTGAGCAGATCCATGTTATCCCTCATTTTTAAAAGTATCCTTCCCATTATCACACACATCATCAACTACTCTCTGCAGGCTGGTGAGTTTCCTACAACCTGGCGTAAGGCATTCATTATTCCTATTCCAAAAATTTCCAACCCCACCTTATCTAATCACTACAGACCAATCTCCATTCTCCCATTCCTATCTAAGATCCTGGAAGCAGTTGCTCTGAAACAAATATCCTCCTTCGTGTCCCGGCATAACCTATTGTCCCCTTTCCAATCTGGTTTTCGGCCCGGCCATAGTACAGCCACAGCCTTGCTTAAAGTTACTGAAGACGTCAGGAACGGCTTGGAGAGTTCGAGGTTGACGGTGTTGGTTTTAATAGATTTCTCCAATGCATTTAATACCGTCGATCACGACATTCTCCTGACCATCCTGTCTCAAATTAGGGTTTCTTCGTCGGCACGGGATTGGTTTTCATCATATCTTCGTGGTCGCCAGCAGGCGGTACGTGCTGATCAGAAATTCTCTGATTGGTGCCCTCTGGAAACAGGCGTTCCACAAGGCGGTATACTCTCTCCACTCTTATTTTCTTTATTTATTAACTCTATTACTGCTATCCTCAAATGCTCCTACCATCTGTATGCTGATGACCTGCAGCTCTACGCGCAATCTGACATTCTCAATCTGGATAACTGCATCTCTCTGTTGAATGCTGACCTTCTAGCAATCGCTGACTGGTCTAGCAGATTTGGGGTTACTGTAAATGTCAGTAAATGTCAGGCTATCCTTATTGGTAGTTCGTATTTTCTACGAACCTTGGACACAGGCCTTCTATCGCCGCTTATTTTCGGCAATACCGTCATTCCTCTCTCTCCTCACGTTAAAGACTTAGGCCTATACATTGATGACAAGTTAAGCTGGAATAAGCAGGTCGCTCAGATTAGCCAGAGAGTCACATTCTCACTGCGGTCTCTCTATAGATTCAAACATTTTCTTCCGTCTATCACTAAAACCACCTTGGTTCAAGCTCTTGTATTGCCTATAATCGACTATGCTGATGTTTGTTACTCTGATCTATCCCAAGAACTTCTTAACAAAATGGATCGACTTCTTAACAACTGTATTCGCTTTATTTTCGGGCTTCGTAAATATGACCACATTTCTTCCTTCCGTTCTCAGCTTAAATGGCTGCCTATCCGTCAAAGGAGATCCCTCAGATCCCTCTGCATGCTCTTCAACATCATGAACGATCCTCGTACTCCTGATTATTTAAAACAATACTTTAAAGTGTTGGGCAGTTCTCACGATCTTAACCTTCGAGCTTCCAAAAACTTACTTCTCCATATTCCTTCTCACCGCACTGGGTTTGTATCGAATTCTTACACTGTCTCTACTATAAAACTCTGGAACGTGCTTCCCCTTGGCATAAAAAAATTTGAGAGTAAATTTTCATTTAAGCGTAAAATCCGGAACTATTACTTGTCCTCTCTTACATAGCTCGGTCTTCGTCATATATATTATATTTAAATTTCTGTTTCGTTTAGAATATAGTATTTATTATAATATTTATTAGTCTATTGTTTTAGATATTATTTATGTATTTTGTTAGTTAGATAGTTTAATCCAATTTTAATTATTGTTCATTTTTTTTTTTTTTTTGGACTCCTACCACTGTTGTGTTCTTTTTAACCCAAAGGTTGACTGGTAGAGAATGCCTTGCTGCATTAAGTCCGCCTATGTATCACCATTGTACATGAAGTTTAAATAAATAAATAAATGATGCCCCTAGGCAGTAAAGTAAACAATTTTACACACATTCCTCTTCACATTCTCAGGCTTTGAAATATTTATAGCTATAAGACTTGACGCTGTGTCATTGGGCCGAAGAGCAATAAATGTGAGAGCATCGGGGACACCACTTTGTTTAAAAGATTGAAGGTTAAATAGGTTTGTTTACTTTTTAAACTGAACTATTAATCTTAGTTGTAGGCTGGGCAGTAGTGGACAAATACAATCCATTAGATGACTTTATGGAAACAAAGTGTTTTTTAACCTATGACAAAAGGTTTTGCCTTATTTTTATTTAAGTAGGGACTAGCTGTCCCACGCGGTTTCACTCTCGTGGACTGGCTACCTATCTTCCCACCTACCCTATCTACCTTACTTATCCTACCTACCCTATCCTATTTACCCTACTTATCCTACCTACCCTATCCTATTTACCCTACCTACCTACTCGTACCTACCCTACTCCACCTACCAACCTACCCTACTCCACCTACCAACCTACCCTACCTATTTACCCTACCTATCTACCCTACCTACCTACCCACCTACCCTACCTACCAACCCACTTAATCTACCCTAACCTATATCCTACATCCTCTATGTATATACATTGTTGCGTAACTTTAATCGGTTACGCAGCGAACGCAGCGGCAGCTCTCAAAAGGAATTAATTTGCCCCGTTTTCACAATATTTTTCATTGGTGCTCCGCTCCTATTGGTCGTAGCGTGATGTTATATGGCCCATACCCTTCCGCGATAAATGGGCTGTCAAACACAAATTATTTTTGCAGTTCCGACTGGTAGTTCCAGAGATTAGCGCGTTCAAACAAACAAACCATCAAAACTCTTCAGCTTTATTATTAGTATCTAGAAGTTTTTTTAATACACCACAGTAATATTTACCGGGCCTGAAAATCTACTTCAACTCAATCAATCAACTGTTGGCCAATTTTCCTCCTGAAAAAAATATCAATATCATATACAACACGTCGCAATCTCATCTCGGTCGAATGTTGTCCAAGGCGAAATTTAGTAAAATTGTAAGTGTTTTTGACAGATTGCAACTGAGACTAAAATACGAACGTTAAATAGAAATTGACTCGCAGGTCAATTTGTACCTAACTAATGAATGGAGTTTTTTTCTGATCATATATTACAAAATATGCAATAAATTAGGCATAACAAAATTCTCCTCCAATTAAATATGTGCCAAGTACAATAGCACTTATTTACGACCTATCCCAAAATGCCGCCACCAACGTGTTAGTTTTGTCCATATATCAACAATAGTCCAAGCAGACATCATCAATCTAGATATTGTGTATGAGAAAAAACAAATACACAATAACAAAACCGCAGGCTGTAGACATATTTATTTCGTCCTAGATATTCGTATAGTACGAGTATAGGGCCGATTTCGGATATAGGGTGAGTACGATTCAGGAATAACATCTTTTTGCACAACGCCATCTGTTGCCCAAAAATGTAACTTGTTTTCTATGGCATCTGTACACTGTGCACATCCCTGGTCTCAGAATGTATTAATATTTAAGAAATTAGAAGACCACTTTCAAAGTTGCTGTAAATTAAATTGATAAAGTCGCTTGTGCTCTCACTCGTATTCGATTCGTATTTTTACCCGACTGCCGAAGGAGGGTAATGTGTTTATCAGTCTATGTATGTATGTATGTATGTTTGTTCCTATATGGCGTTCCAGAGACCAAACGCGTTGGCCGATTTTGATGATTCATACGTCAATCGATGCGTCTTATCCCTGCGAGTGTCATAGGCATTAAAATTGGATAATAGAAAAATGGCGGATTTTGGGTGCCATATTGTGGGGGGCCAATTTTTTTTTTTTCTTCCATATCCATCGTGTGGGATATCAAAATAAAGGGTTTTAAGAGGTGATTTCAAAAATATATAACACTTATATGTTTAAATTATCTAATTCGAAAAAAACTAACTAAAAGGTTATAAATAAAAAAACTTAATTCAAAAAATCAAAAAACCCGAATGCTTCAAAAGCGAACTAAAAAGTCGTAAACAAGGAAAAAATCATGCTGTGCAGGCGGAGGATACACCAGATTTTGGTCAGCCAGCCCGCGAATATGTATTTTTCTCTCACTCGTATTCGATTCGTATTTTTGGTTAATATGGATATAATAATACCGAATATTTTATATATTATTTTTATGATATTCACAAATAAATTTTGATCACGAACCAAATACAATTGAGTCCTGAAAGGCGTACAGTCAGTGCCTTGAACTACCTAGGCACTAATTGTACACTAACCTTGTAAGTCAATTCATTACTCAAAGTTCAGTAAGATTTTGAGAATGTTCGCGATCATCGTGAACAGTCTGAAGGTTTCATTGCTTAACTTGTCAAATAAAACTTTATTCCGCTTTTACCTCATCCTGTACAGAAACTAGAGGTATTTATTGGTTTAATTAATATTATGCTGATGCTTGACTAGATATTATTTACTTTCGTGCTTAGTCATACTTTATTATAAGGGCAATATAAACGGTTTGATTGTCGCCAAATATAAGATCATTCACCGATCACGTAATAATGAAAACCATTATTTTTATGTAGGCGATCCTGTCTATGTCTGCTAGGCAACCCCCATAACTTCTTCAAGGCAGTACACTCATACCGTTTCAAACCGAAGCACACTTACCCTCTTACTAATAAACACGGAATAAAGTTATACCAGGTATAACAAAGGAATAACCATACATTTACATAGGTTTATACCTGGTATAACTTTATTCTCCGTTTATAAGTAAGAGTATTAGTGTTCTCGCCACCACTTCACGAACCCAGTGAGTGAAGATTTGCCCAGCTGTTAAGTACTATGCAAACGGTCAAATAAAAGCAATGTTTCAATGGTGAACAATTATCATAAGTAGTGATTGTCATATCATAAGTTCAAATGTAAATCAAAAGTAAAACCTACATATTAAAGAACCCTTGAGAGAGCTTGCTCCTGATATTAGAAACTTTATTTACGAAACAAAAACAAAAATAAAGAAACGTTTTTCTCTTGGCGAAGGTAAAGCGGGTAGGGACAAATAAAATACAGGACCCAGGTATAAAAGAAAGTCTCGGTCTTATATACTGGAAAAGATTCTTAAACCTCCTTAGGAAAAGGCCTCAAGCAAATTCAAAGACAATAAAAAGTTAACAAGTAAAATACGAAGTAAATAAAAAAGATCTCCACAAGAGAACGCGAGGAGAATATAAAATTTTCGTCGCATTTTCTTATGAAGCGTTTAATTTTATCAAAAGAAAAAAGATAAGAGTTATCCAGTCTGCCTTCGTGGATTGAATAGCGATAACTTCAGTCTGATTGCCACGGACTAAGACTTAATTTAAAATTTTGGAAACAATTTGTTTTGCCACTTTATTTAATTTTGTTCAGACTGACTGATCAGCCCCGTCAAAATATAAGTTTGATATTTTAATGAATATTTTTATTTCCTGGTAACAATATCCGAATTGCTATTTATGTAAGCTAGAAGGGTCTACCTTTTATAGCAGAACTTTTTATGTCATAGTATTATTAAGCATAACAACGGATAGCATAAACATCATTTCGCAGAAAACCGTTTGGCATACACTCATTTATCATACAGTCAAACTCATAATTTTGTTAGTCAGAATCATCTTTAGGCATAATTTTCATATAGATAGTCTTAAAAGGCAGAACCATCATATCGCAGAAAGTTCACAGTCAGAATCGTCTTTTGGCATACATTTCATATATATATAAATTAAAATACTCATCTATCACATTACAGATAATACATAGTCACAGTAGTTTTGTATTTTTTATAATAAAATATTGATTCTACACATTTTTTTTTGTGTTTTAATTTGCTGTATGAAGCATGCAAACTTGCATACAAGCATATACCATGCAAGCAGCAAGCATGCAGTATTCAAACAAGCATACACCATGCATGCGGCAAGCATGTAGCATGCAAACAAGCATACACCATGCATGCAGCATTCAAACAAGCATACACCATGCATGCATTAAGCATGCAACATCCAAGCATTCATGCAAGCAAGCATGCAACATGCAAGGAAGAATGCAAGTGAGCATGCAGCATGCAGCAGGCATGGTTTCTGTCACGACTCCGACGCTGCGGGGCTCCGGCGGTCCCACGCGAGCTTATCGTCGCAGATGGTTTTAACGCTCACCACCGCAGCTTCGGCTTGCTGGCCGGCTTCACCGGCCAGCCTCAGCCGCGGCGGCGACCGTTATTAAACCACCTGCTCCTCAGCTTGCAGGCCGCCTCGCCCCTTTGCGCCTACGCGGGCTTAAATTACACTCTAGGGGTAGGGCAGCAAGACTACGTGAAGTCGGCTTAGCAGCGATTCGTTTCTGTCACTAACTTTTGTAACACAACATATTGACTTTTTAAGACAGTATTTCAATTTTAATTTAAGGTTAAAAATGCTATTTTATAGAAATGCCTAGTAAAATTATTCCAAATGTATTTCTGCCATCTACATAATATGCCAAGTGAAATTATGCCAAATAAAATTCTGCCAACTTAAAAGTAAGCCATTGTAAATTCGGACTTAGAAACATTCGGCCAAACAATAATTATATTAAAAAAATATTATGCCTTAAGAATATTCGTTTAAAGAAGATTATGCCAAGTGTGTTATGTCAAATAAATTTCGGAGTATCAAGATTCTGCCAGATAGAGGGAACCCAAGCTAGAAATCAGTTTTATAAGCATCCAATCTGGAAAAATACGACACAATTTCCACATACTTTTGGTAAGCAAGTTATTTTAACAAGTACAATTTCACAATTAAAAAAACCCCCGACACATTTGTCTTGCGAAAACACCCCAATTCAAACAGTAAAATGCCCATAACTTTTGAAAGGCGGAACCGATTTTATTCAACCATAGTTAAGAACACTTTCGACAAAATTACCTTTCAAACAAAAAAAACTAAATTAAAATCGGTTAATCCGTTTAGGCGCTATGATGCCACAGACAGACACACAGATACACAGATACACAGCAACACACGTAAAACTTATTATAACATCCCTTTTTTTCCGGCGTGGGTTAATAACCTAGCGAATGTCTTGGCTTGGTGCTTACTGATAATAGTTAATTAAAAGCAATGATCACCAGTGGGATTTTTAACAATAAACACAAAACCTTAACCCAACCTTTAATAACCAGTGACCGGAAAACCCACAGCACGATAGAAATGGTTTCCAAGATCCTTCATTGCTCTGCAAGATCATACCCCATTACATTAATGAGAAATTTACTTCTCCTTCCGCGTCATTACAACTGAATGAAACGTAAGATACTATAAGCTTGCGAGTCCAATTCCACAAGAGATTGTACTGGCTACAGGATTTTTGTATTTAATAACATTAACACATTATTCTCATGTAAGTAGTTTTTAGGGTTCCGTAGCCAAATGGCAAAAAACGGAACCCTTATAGATTCGTCATGTCTGTCTGTCTGTTCGTCTGTCCGTCCGTATGTCACAGCCACTTTTTTTCGAAACTATAAGATTTATGCTCTTGAAACTTGGTAAGTAGATGTATTCTGTGAACCGCATTAAGATTTTTACACAAAAATAGAAAAAAACAATACATTTTGGGGGTTCCCATACTTGAAACTGAAAATGAAAAAAAAAATTCTTCAAACCCATACGTGTGGAGTATCTATGGATAGGTCTTCAAAAATGATATTGAGGTTTCAAATATCATTTTTTTCTAAACTGAATAGTTTGCGCGAGAGACACTTCCAAAGTGGTAAAATGTGTGTCCCCCCCTGTAACTTCTAAAATAAGAGAATGATAAAACTAAAAAAAATATATGATGTACATTACTATGTAAACTTCCACCGAAAATTGGTTTGTACGAGATCTAGTAAGTAGTTTTTTTTATTAAGTCATAAATCTTAAACCGCAATTTACCAAGTACGGAACCCTTCGTGCGCGAGTCCGACTAGCACTTGGCCGGTTTTTATTGTTTGTTGTAAGCGGTAATATCTAGAAGACACACTATCATTGAGTGTCACCGGCGAAATGCAAGGTTTCTTAAGCCACGGGAGCCGTAGCAAAACCTTGATAAATCTATATCGATGTCAAAAAAAAAAAAAATGTAACTAAAAACGAATTGGTATCAACAGAATTAAAAGAGATTCAATAAAGCAAAACAGATTATATCTATAAAAGAGCAAGGAAAGATTCAAGAGTATCGACAAATTTTGGAATATGAAGCTCTTCTAGCTTTTTCTGTTGAGACTTCTTGACCCCTGCTTTCGATGCATTCCTTACTTTCGCCTATATGTAAGCTAAGTCTACTCCCTTTCCCTTCCCTATAATAGAGAAATCATCATCATTATCTTCCTATCTTCTTCCCATGTTACTAGGGGTCGGTAGAACAGGTTTTATATTACCGCTATCTTCTGTCAACCGTCACGCTATCAATACCTCCTTTATTATTTCTCTCCTCGCATCTCTTTAATAGGGTCATAAAGCTTATAATTCGATTCAAATAACTGTCTGTTATATTATATTTGTTTATAAGCATCCAAGGCACCAGGGCACCATATAATTAGATTGGTTGTTTGTTTGTCTGCGCAGACCACAGACGCACAACTTTTGTTTCGTTCCGCGACCCGATCGCAAGTTGTTTCTTTCCGTAAACAACATTATATCGCGATGTGTTCCGTTTTGTACTGTCCAACTTTTTTGCTGTTTTGTTTATTCTTTGGTACTTTTTGGTCATTTGAAAAAGGGTTATGAATTAGAGGCTCATAGTTTTGGCGATTATGAAGTGTGGGAAGTGGTTGAAATAATTAATTGCGATAGGAAATTTTGAATTAGTAAGATACGGTTAGAAATTACATGAAATTAAAAAAAAAAAACAATCACAAAATCGAACATAGAACCTCCCTCCTTCTTTTTGGAAATTTTATTAAAATGATGTGTACTACTAATGATGTAAAGGTAGAAGGGCTGGAATAGAATTCAGGATAAATAATTTGAACGATTATTGCCGGGTTTTTAGGGTCCTGAGAAAAACTCTAGGCCCACTTGCGCCGTAGACTTAACTCAGAGTAAGTTGCTAACACGAGGTTAAATAAAAAATATTTCTTAGGTTAGCTACCAACTCTAGAGTAAGTTAGATAACCCAGTGTGGAACAAACGCGACTATATAATAAAATCAATATCTATCAAACCAATTACTTTAACGCTCATTTAAACTCCGGTAAGCCAAAGGAGGGAGGTATTTTCATTATATTATTGCAGCACACCACAAAGGGCACAAACTAAACTAACTCCGATACAAGCAGCCCCAATATGAGCGGTCCATCGCGTGGGTCCCACGATCGTATATAACAGCTTATAGGACGTCGTAACTCTGTGTGATGGATTAGTGCTTTTCCGGTTTTTCAACGGAACCCCAAATGGACGGACCCTTGAGGGAGCAGCATCTGTTTACCCATTACTCTATGAACAGTTTTGGTTAGTGTAAAATGTTTGTTTGATATACATTTTGCGTGGGGCAGAAGTTTGTGGTACCTACATTTGGATAACCTTGAATTTAATTTAAATTTTGTTGTTTTTAGTCTTAGCACTGTATTGACTCTTGGACGCATGCGGTATGTCAAGCAAGTTCAAATTATACTAAGTATTTATAGATATATAGTGAATCAAAGTGAACGGACGAATAATATATACCTACCACCAGTCTACCAGTTTATAACCGAGGATAAAATTGTAAAGAGAGAATTGTACCTAGGAAAAGTTATAACAAATAAACGTATGGAATATAGAACTGCTAAATTGGCATCGTTTCATATGATTGTTTATTTATTTGTTAAAATAAACGATTACACATCGCTGGTATCAATATCAAGTTGTTTATATAAAACAACTCGGTATTGATCTAGTAAGAAAAAAAATTAGGAATGAAATTTCGACAAGGTTTGAAATACTCTGAACACACTTCTTGTTAGATTCTGACACTAGCATCCAGGTGGAAACAGATCCTTTACGATATAAAAAATTATACTTCATACACTCATCGGCGATCCGCGCCAGATGAAAAAGTCCGCCTTCGGAGTACCGTTCCAATGCTGGATTACGGACTGAAACAGCACCACAGTTCTCGTACAAAACACAGGCCGTTGAAAAAAATGTACGGAACTCGTCGTAAATGTACGGCACTGCGAAGTCTGCAGGTAAACAAGGGGTCAGGTGCGCTGCCCGTACGGGGTCGCTGGAGTCCGGCTTCTAATGACTGATATCTACAGACAAAGAACTGACTAATCAAACCCATATTACAAAAATAGTCTTGATATCAGAGAAAGTGGAACTCTAAAGAAAAATTAGGAAGAAACTACGATACATACCAGTTTTCATAATATAACCCTTAGTTGTCACTAACCTTTTTTACCCGACTGCCGAAGGAGGGTAATGTGTTTAACAGTCTATGTATGTATCTATTTTTGTTCCTGTGGTCTTCTAGAGACCACACTCGTTGGCCGATCTTGATGACTCTTACGTCAATCGATTTGTCTTAACCTTACAAGTGTCACTGGCTACATTAAAATTGAAAAAAAGAAAATAGCGAATTTCGTTTGCCATATTGTGGGGTCTAATTTTTTTGCCAAAACCATCGTGTGGGGTGTAAAAATAAACGGTTTTAAGAGGTCATTTTTAGGGTTCCGTACCCAAAGGGTAAAAACGGAACCCTATTACTGAGACTCCGCGGTCTGTCTGTCTGTCTGTCTGTCCGTCACCAGGCTGTATCACATGAACCGTGATAGCTAGACAGTTGAAATTTTCACAAATGATGTATTTCTGTTGCCACTATAACAACAAATACTAAAAACAGAATAAAATAAATATTTAAGTGGGGCTCCCATATAACAAACGTGATTTTTGTGCCGTTTTTTTGCGATAATGGTACGGAACCCTTCGTGCGCGAGTCCGACTCGCACTTGGCCGGTTTTTAAAATATATCACACTTATATGTTTAAATGCACCTAATTCGAAAAAAAATGTTAACTAAAAAGTTATAAATAAACGAAAAGTTGAACTTTGCCCAGAGAAACTGGTGTTATGTCTATAGCCTGTCTGGCCGTCCTGCATGCAATTCCATATAATATCGACACTTTTAACAGCTGCTATGAAGGTTGGAAATTTCTATGCTATGAATTTTTCCTGTGTATGATATTCTTTCAGCAGAAGTTTTCGTCTCCTCTTTTCTTGCCAAACCAAATTCGAAAATTTTAATAATGTAACCGACCAGTTTGACAAATCAAAAAAAGAGGCTAAACCGATAATTCTTGTAGAGAAATGCTACACCCTCTTTAACGAAATAATTGAATTTGCCAAAACAGAGCTCTAAATCCGTACATCCATCTAAAACTTAAGATATTCAAAATGATAGAAACGAACATCCCTAAACTCTTGCAATAAAACTTCCGTCAGCGTCTATAAATTAAAGATATTGTTAAAAATTTAATCAGACTCTCGGAAGTTCAAGTTTTAAACGGCGTAAATGAAATTACGTACCGCCCTTATCTTCTGGAAAGTTCTTTTGCATGGAATTTAATATAACCTTGGAAGACTCAGAAGTTGCTATCTTTCTTCGATGGGGTTAGGTGTAAATTAATTTTATATGTAAGGATATTCATATTATTCTGCTATCTTGTATCATGGTTTTACTTGAGAGTTTTGCTGGAGGAGTTTGTTGGGTCTCTTTGTTTTGATGGTGCAAGTGTGTCTGGTGTTGTAGACTTTAGTGTAGAAAACTTCGAAGTTCTGTATTATGTTGACTGTTGTATTTCTACAGAAACTGTACCTGACCAGTTTAACCCCAAACAATCGTATTTTAAAAACACTTATTATTATTATAAAGTCTGTCAATAACCGAAGAGATTTCAATTGCTATTTTGATAAACCAATATAATTGTTACAAATGCAAAAAAAATATTCCTTAAATAGCTACTAGAGTAAGCAGAGCTGAACTAAGTTGTCAAAATACAAACTCTAAGAAGTTGCCCAAATACAACCTCAAATTAGCTCAAAACAAACCTGCTTACAAACTTCTACTTTAAAACAATAAAAGCCGTTAACATGTACACATAATTACACAAAGAACAAGAAGTATTTAAATTACAATTCAAGCAAAGCCAGACGGTCATATCGTCCACATAATGTATTTGAGTGTTCCGGCCAGTTACTATGTCCTGGGTTCCGGACTACATGATTAGAGCTCAGTAGTTACTACCATAGAATAAATAAAATCATAGAGGTACCACCACCCATTAATATGCTGCAACCCGCACTTGTTTAAACCATGACCTGGCTTTAAAAAAGTGCGAGTTGACAAGTCGATGATAGTGTGCATCCACCTAACCTTTTCCAACTCTGTTAGGGTTGACTTCCCGTCTAATCGAAAAATAGGATGAGAGTGTGAGAGCTGTTTTAGGCATATTGTAACCACGGCATCATCCTTTTAGAAGCCTACAGCAAAAAATAAGGCCCGTATACATACATATCATTTAACTCGGTTTTCAGCGACTCTCAGGCGTTGTCTTAATAGAAAACGTTCATTGTGCAATTCGCGAGCCTCACATTTATTTGTATAGCAAAACCAAAAGGCGCCTTTTGTCGGCGCGAAGCCTCATATAAATGCTACCCTTTAGAAATCAGCGCTTGTTCGCTAAGGGCGTCCTACCCTCCAATTGCCAATTTGTTTTTACTGACTCAAGAACTCAATACATGAACCCTAGAGGTGATTGGTGTTACAACTAACCCGCTTTGCAATACTCGTTGCGTTGAAAGTTTCTCACGCACCAGGTCTAACATCAATTTATAATGCATTCGGAGCGGCAGTTTCACTTCTATTTTTTATTAGTCTATGTTTCCACATACTATAGTTAGCACTAGGAATGTTCCACTCGTTACGTTTGTTTTAGTTTATTTGTTTGTACTTTGGTAGCTACTGTTTAATGTGGCAAGGAATTTTGAGCTTAATTGAGAGCGCATTGTAGACTTACTTGGTTCTATTTCTGTGCGTCCTAAATTTATTACATATCTTTTGGGAGAAAATATTTTGACTAGATTTTTCGTTTTTAGCTAAGTATCTTCTAAGCTTGTTCTTGTCTCTTTATATTTGTAATTACCATTATCAAGGATTGTAAGCTGCCGTCTGCATTTGTAATTAATAGTCTGTTACTCAAATACACTACATACTTTTCTTTGCCTCTTTTGCGATATAAAAGTTGTTTAAACTGAATTACTTTATTGAAATAGTAGTGTTTAGAAAATCAGATCGACTTGCCTAATATCTATTGACAAATAAATCAGGAATACAAGTAAAGGCTTTTCAGATGTTACTTTAAAACAATGCGTCGGGAAATGCTCTGTTTCCGCCTGTCACACCGAACGGTCGACACGAGACGTTACAACATACATTTCCTCAATCTTGAGGAATTAATAAGGATTTTTTTCGAACATAAACTCGAAATCTATATTTCAGACAATTTTGTATGATGTATATATCATTTGACACCTACAAAAGGCAGGACAGGTTTAGGTACACTTGACCAAAACCGGGTGAATAATAATAACCGGGGTAATATCATTAAATTGTTATTATATGAGTACCTACAAAATATTTTTTATCATTTTCTAAGAAATTTCTATGCCTTGCCGATCGCTATTGCAATAAAATGTCACGTTTAGCAAGCTAAGCTTATATTATATTCTGTAATTTTGTGTGTATGAATTCCAGCGTTTGGTTTATTAATATGTTCACACTTGTTCATTATATTGTTGTGTTTTTGCTTTAAGAAAGAAGATGGGGCAAACATAATCAAACGAAGAAGTAGTATAGCTCAAAACGCAAATGGCGAAACCAATGCCACCACCAGCCAAGCCTTTAGATCACTGTTCAGTATTGAGAAAAAACTTTTTATTTAATATATGTAAAAAGTATTTTCAATTGTACTGACTGGTTTTACTTGTCGGAGCACTTAATTTTATCGCTAAAAAGTGCCAACGGAGCGCAGCAAAAGCCTTTAGAAGGGAACTAAATGCCAGTACTTTAAGTAGCGCCTCTCAACCTCAAGCCACATCTGCAGTTTAAAACGAGGAGTCCAGGGATTTACCCAGCCCATGAAGTCCAGGGTATAGCCCTGCCTAACCACAGCAGCAAAGCCAGCAGAAGCTACCAGCTACCTCAAGCTCATCATCGAGGGAAAAGGAATAGACACTGGATTTATGGATAATTTATGGATAGTATAGTTGCCAACACAAGGTTAAATTAATATTTTGCCATACAAGATTGTCAATATAACCTCGTCGTCGTCTCTGAGTAAAAATTTTCGTGCAAGTGGGCCTAAGCTATTAGGTTAAAATCGTTAACCTAGATAGGTATAAAATGTTGGTGACTGGTAGAAAATTCCCGAGGCATTAAGTCCACTTTTGTATTTGTGCATAAAGTTTTAGTAAATAAATAAATATGGCGATACTTTCAATATTATTTTGTTTCGATATGTCTGATAGTCAATCAGCAGAATAGCAGCACCTACATGCTCATTTTTATTTCATCATCAAAATAAATCGTTACGGTTGCAAGCTGCTTGATCAAAGCAGTTTTCAGGTTTAGTACTAGGCTAGTAAGGCTATACACACCTAAAAACAATATTTCAAGTTTATTTAACCCAATCTGAAATTGCATTAAATACATAAAACAAATAGGTACATCAAGTGTGAACGATTCAAAATAAACTGCAGGGCAAAAACACACATTATTTGGCAAAACTTATTATAATATATATATATATATATAACTTATAATAAAAGCGAAGCCAATATCATGTAAGCCGAAGAAAAGAACAATAGCAATAATGAAACAAGAGAAGATTGAGAACGTCCGATAATTGCAAATACCATTACGCCTCCCAAAAACCAATCTAAGGACTAGCACAAAGGAACTACTGAAGCCCTAAGCAACGATGAAAGCGATGCCACTCCGCCCGGAGATGTAATATATTCACCCTTTAGTCTTTACAGCAACAATAACAAACGTGTGTGAACCCAAAATGTCAAAGACTAAGCATGCAAAGTTACCGAATACCAAAGTGATTAATATCGAATCCCCGATATCTTAGATGGTTGATTAAATTCCAGAGAGTTACAACCATTCTGGAACGACGTAAACTTTACATCGATTAGAGTCAATAATTCCATTGGAAGTTCTCTACTTGGGATGTAAAGGGACGATTTAATGTCTCACCTCACATAGTTTTGGGCCAACTATATTGATCTTCTGGCTTTATTGGATTAATCAAGTTTGGTGGAACAGGTATAGAACTGTGTGAATTGTCTGTCAAAGTATTAAGACGAGAATTTATGGCGCTAGATAGATGGATCTAATAATACGTCGATTACTGAGAAGATTGCTTGCAGTGATTTATTTTAATCAATGAATTGATTAGAAATTTTAATCTCTAAAGCCAATTTAATACTTCAACCAGATGATAATGAAATGACACGAGAATTTATTCACTTTTAAACTATTAAAGACATTCGTCACGATTGCGACTCATTGCTCCATAGATATTTTAAATAGGAAAGTGCATACAGTTTTTTGAAAGGAGGTTAAAATTCCATTTTCAAATTCATCATCGAATCTATTCCAAAACGTATTTTATCACGTATTCCAAAAGCAAATATGGATCCTAAACCTCTGATAATAAAGGAGGATAAAAATTCAAACCTCCATTTTATAAATATGACGAATTATTTATTTGGCACAGGTTTTGTCAAAAACGAGGGATTTGTGATATCTACGAAAATTAAACAATCACAGACCGGACGTTTTATTCCCCAAAGAATTGTTGGACAATATTGTTATTATGAACGTAGATTTTTTCCTGAATGCGAGCCTAAAATTCTAAATGGACAAACGAGAAGGTCATATGGAGCTAACGCTGGTACAATTAATAATACTGAGTTTCATAGTGATGGGACAACAGATTTGTGCCAACTGTTCCAAGTTTTGGTTTAGGTATTTTTACTCGTTCTTAGATGTTTGAGACTTTAAATGGTAGTGTATAATGTACTATGAGTAGAATTAGGTACTTGGTTTTGTGCTTTGATATAATGGTTTCTTACCAAATAATAACAAATGATTTCAACTATGTATTATTATAATAAAAAAGAAAAAATACAAACAATATCATTTGGTTTTTCTCTGAAATAATATCCGTTGCTAATTACAATTTCATTCTAACATTTCTGAACCAAAACTTTCACAAGAATAATTAATTAGTTATACTCGAATTTCTAGGATTCCCTTGGCGCCTCGGCAAACATTTATTAATATAATTGACGAAAACGAATCAAATAATGGAGCGTTTAATCACTGGTTCTTAGAAAACTAATATTTGTAATAACAGTTGCGCAATCACAGTTCACGAGAATTTTCTTTACTCCCCTCCCTAGTAGCCCTCGAAACAATTTAGGCCAACAATATGGCGCAACGAAATATTCGACGATACAAAATCATTTTATAGATTCATTTTAAATGATTTTTTAAAAAACAAATCCATATCCAATGGGACAGTTGAAATAGGAAAATAGTTTAGTTGAATTGATTTTGAAAAATTAAAATATCGCTTTTGAAATTATTTAATGGAATTGCCGAATATATTCAAGATTGCAGTGGTGGCTTAGTGGTATCGGCCGCGACTTATAAGTTGTAGGTTGTGGGTTCAAACCCAGGCAGGCGCTTTACTTTGTGTAAATTATTTCACCACCACTACTCTCAAAGCATCGCGAGGAAACCGGCATGTCCTCGAAACAAAAATTCGAATACATGTTACTCCAACAACCCGCGCCCGCGTGGTGGATTACGGCCCATTCCCTCTCACAGAGAGGAGGCCTGATTCCCAGCGGTGGAAACATTAAAAAGGCTAATGATGATACAAGAACTTTGGTTTTTCCATAAAAATCATTCGCTATTGTTGACCGTTTTATTTAAATAATGTAAAGTGGCTTAGGTCATTTAAAATAATTGAGTTGTTGTTTTACAATATGAAGAAAAAAACTAAACTAGGCTGCTCTAGCTTGGATCCAGATTCCAAGCACGTATTCATGAGTATGTATATAAAAACGCGAATATATAATAAAACGTAGTATGTTCTGCTTTGGATCACTTTGTACTTTGAAAACACAAACTGCGTTAAATTCTTAAATATTCCAAAAATAGCGTACAAAAAAATATTAGATACCGATTTACAGGATGTACTTAAAATATATGAGGAAAAAAAACATTAATTTCGATAAAATGTTTGCCGAAATAACAGGAAGAGCGCAGAATTGTTTTCTTCATTTTCTTTATCAGAGCCATTTCAATGATTTTTCCGTTGACTTTCCCTAACCAAATTACTACCTTATAGATAAGAATTTGGACAATAGACCGAGTTTCTTTGTTCCAAAAATACACAACGCAAGTAATGATACATGTAACAAATTGTTAGGGCCCGCAGTCCCTTGGCATCTACTATGAAACACGCTGCACAATCTCTCTTCTCCTATTTTTTTAATCCATTGCTTACTTACATCAGTCCTCTGTCTAAAAATATGATAGTTACGTACTAAGAGCGCAATGGATAGCGATGGTAGTGGACGGGTCATGTTTTCTAATGACGTAGTGCACATAAAGTCCAGCTTACAACACAGACAATTAATTTCAAAAGAGGGACCCGTTTTTGCCGTTAACCTAATGTGTAAATAAATGTGTGCAATAATTAAACACAAAACAGAATGACGTGAAACTAATTGCCTTAAAACCCTGCTCTCATGTTTTACTAATGAAACACATTTTGATTTTATTTTTAATCGCTTTGCTGGGCCGTGATGAACCGCCATTGAGTTAACTCGTTTTTTTAAACGTTTGAACACAAAAGGTTGTTTTTAATAATGTTTTCAGGAATGCGGCCGATTTTTTTCCATTTTGTTTATTAGTATGAATTGAAGGATTTTTGGCTAATACCTTTTGATACTTTTGACGAAATATTTTAGTCCGATGTTTCGATAGTGGACATTTTTGTGTATGAAATGAAAGGATGAATTTTTGGAACAAGCAATCTAAGAATCTTATCGTGGTTTTTTCACTTTGAATATCTACCACGTATTTTTTGTCTGTTTCTTTCCATCCAACAAACCATAGCTCATCAAACATAATAATATTCTTTACAAAAACGAATATTTCATAATGACATTGAACATATAAAACAAATGACAGTCTCCTCTTGAAAGATGCTTCGCTACATTTGCCTAATTATTAGGGGGAGTTCGGAAATATGACAGTAATCTTTTCTCATCTCTCGCATATCTGTCCCTGCCCTAAAATAAGTTAGTTATCATTATTTGTTGTCGAAATGATTTAGGATGATTATCGTAGAGTGCATTTAATATATCAAGAATTAAGGTGTCTTTGATGGAATAATAATGAAATATTTATATTATTTTTAACCGAGTTCAAAAAGGAGGAAGTTCTTAATTCGACTGTATTTTTTGTTGTGTCACCTCAAAACTTTTACTAGGTGAACCGATTTTGATGTTTTTTTTTTTTGGCCCCATTTAACGGACCATGCGTCATTCACGACGTAGTGAAAAATAACTTCAATTTTGGATTTTCGACGTTCCTGTTTTTGTTTCTTCGTTTTATGACACCGACTTCCGAAATTGAAGTTATTTTTCACAATGTATTGTTTTAATTGGAAGTCGGTTGTATTTTTTTGATTCCTCGTTGGTCTAGTTGTCTCAAGCGCTTTTGCAAAGGATCAGGTGCTGAGTTCTATTTCTGAAAGTATCAAAGTGTTATTGAGTTTTTTCATTCGCAATTTTTCAGTAACGGGCCGGAGTGAGGTTTTTAAAAGGGACCTAAAAAAACCTGGGCCTTAAACCTAACTGACTGAATGTTGGTATTTATATAAAAACGCACATTAAGAACCTCTGCCAAATCTTCAGGATGTCCTTTTGTGTTGTTTATTTTGGTGTTAAAGAACTGGCATCTATAAAAGAAAAACTTAAACCCTCCCTAATGTTCCCTGTACCATAGCTGCCTGAAAATGCATAAATTCTACCGGCACATACAGCCAGGTTTAGAACGAACTGTCCATGTGGGCCGTTTTCAAATGTTTGTTCTGTGCGACCAGCAGTGTGTCTAACCCAGCGTAAAGGCTAAAAGGGACGTCATTTGTATTATTTTTTTCAGGTTATTTATGTGATTTTGTATTGAAGCAAGAGACAACCTTAAAGGGCTTGAAAATACTATTTTCAGAGCGATTTTTATTTCTACATCGAATTCCAATGGTGTTGACATGTACTATTTAGTTGCCTTCGTTAGTCCCAAACTTTTTTGACTTTTCCATCATCATCGCTGATAGAATAACACTAAGTCTTGGCCCTCCAGAGGCTCTAGACAAGTGGCATTCGATGTCAGCGAAGGCGATAGTCAACATGTCAAAATGTAAGGGACTGATCACGTGATTTTTTGATATCGCTTGTCAATTAATATTGTACAATTTTTCCTTTTTAGGGTTCCGTAGCCAAATGGCAAAAAACGGAACCCTTATAGATTCGTCATGTCTGTCTGTTTGTGTGTTGTGGTATTTATTCAAGATCTACTTACGTTTCATAACACTATACAATCCATCTTCACATCTTTTGATATTGTATCAATTTCAATTCAATCAAATAAATTTGTGTAACTCATTTTTATATATATTCTTTGTATTATTACATCTGGAAAGCATATTTAGTTATCTCTGACTGTTTTAAATATCTAAACTTAAATTATATTCGTAATTTATAATTCTTCTAATATTTTTCTACTGTGACATTTTCATCTGACATGACAGCTGTCTGTCTATTTTATTTTCTTAAAGCCATAGACATACCATAGGTACCATGGACTATAATACCTAGACCTTTCCTTAAGCTATTTGTACATTATTGTAAGGTCAGAGCAGACTGACCCGCCTTTGTAAAGCCGTTTTTTATTCGCTCTGGTCTTATTGAAATTAGAATTTGAAATTTAGAAAGGATTGCAAATCGAATAAAAAACGGGCTTCAGATTTTTGGCAGGCTAGAGTCTGGTCTGAACGCCGACAGTGGTTGATACTGTGTACTAGAATACGAAGTGTATTTTTCTATTCTGAAACTCTTAAAACGGTGTATTATCAGCTTATGTAAGACTATTATTATTTGAAGTGCTCCAATTAAATATATATTTTGTGTGGTTCCCGAGAGCATTATTTCCTGGATGCTTACCCTCAACGGCCATCTCGTGGCATCAAAGGCCTCGCTGTTTGGCGTATTGAGCCATAGCCGTTCTCCATACCACTCGGAGCCTGCGTATTTTTACCCGTTTGCCTGTCTATCCGTCCAGCTAACTATTCTACTGCCTACCTGCCTGATTGCCTGCCTTGACCACCTACCCATGGTGTCTGCTGACCTGCCTACCTGTTCGATTGCCTGCATGTCCGTCGTTGCTGCCTGATCACCTGCTTACCTCGGACATTCCACGACTTCCTAACCGAGCTGCTCCCTGGATAGTTGCCCACGTCGTGCGAAGCTGTAGTTACTATACTCTATATCCTTTTTTTAATTTTCATAGCTTTTATTTATTTTTAACCTTTTATATTAATTTTAATAACGTGGCTTACGTATAGCTCTCCGGCGCTATACGTAACGCTACAGTGTCTGTCCGTCCGTATGTAACAGCCACTTTATTCCGAAACTATAAGAACTATGCTGTTGAAACTTGGTAAGTAGATGAGTTCTGTGAACCGCATTAACATTTTCACTCAAAAATAGAAAAAAAAACAAAAAAAATTGGGGTCCCTATACTTGAAACTTAAACTAAAAATGTTTTTTTCATCAAACCCATACGTGTGGGGTATCTATGGATAGGTCTTCAAAAATGATATTGCGGTTTCTAATATATTTTTTTTCTAAACTGAAGAGTTTGCGCGAGAGACACTTCCAAAGTGGTTAATTGTGTCCCCCCCTGTAACTTCTAAAATAAGAGAATGATAAAACTAAAAAAAATATATGATATGTATATCATATATTTTTTATATAAAAACTACCACCGAAAATTGGTTTGAACGGGATCTAGTAACTAGTTTTTTTTTAATACGTCATAAATCGTAAACCGCAATTTACCAAGTACGGAACCCTTCGTGCGCGAGTTCGACTCGCACTTGGCCGGTTTTTGAGTATCGCTATCGCCACGCTTACAATGATAGAATGTCACTTGTCTAGGGTATAAATGTTTTTTTATGTTCAACTTCTATCTAAAAAAGAAATTAAACCGGTCAAGTGCGAGTTGAAATCGTGCGTCAAGGGTTCCGTACATACCCATTATACCGCCATAATAAAATTGTTTTTTTTTTTTGTGGAGGCTAAGCTTTAAAGATATGGGCAAATTTACATTTTCGCAAAAACTTGTAAGTACCAAAATTTACCTTAATTTTCAACTTTATTTTTGGATTTTTTCATTTATTTGTGCTGTACAGTACCTTACTTTTTGCCAAATTTCGTGATTCTAGATCTACGGGAACTACCATATAGGTTTTCGACCCAAAACCTATAGGGTACTTCCGGTTGACCTAGAATAGTCTATTTTGGATAAAAGCAAGGTAAAGGGAAAATTCCGAAAAATAAAAAGTTGAAAATTAAGGTAAATTTTGGTACTTACAAGTTTTCGCGAAAATGAAAATTTGCCCATATAGGCGGCAGAATAAACCTCTAACCCATACGCACATTACACCTGTATCATACTTAAAAATGCTTAACTACATTCTTATTAGTGATTTTATCGTCTGAACTCGCTTTTGAATGATTTTATGACAAATAAGGTTTTTAAACAACCACACACGTTTTATCATCAAACTACACTCTAATAGCAAATAATAAACATATCATTCAATTGTTTGTAATTAACGACGAAAAAACTAGAACCTATGACACAAGGTATACTATTGTGGGGTCTAGGGTTACTTTAATGCCTTTAATATATCTATTTTCTTGTGAATTTATGCTATAATTTTTATTTTGTTTGTTGTGCTTAATATTTGTAAAGAAAGGTGTCCTAATAAATTTATCTTCTAATCTTAATACCATTTTTCATAATTTTGAAAATATTATCAATATACCTTTTGAAATTTTACCCCCAAACTAACGCAGACGCTCCCTAACTAAATTATTGTTTTTATTTCCATAAACGAACATCCTCGATGTAGTGCGTTGTCAAATATTTACGCCCAATGCTCGCATTTGACAAGGGACAAACAATTTAACGCTATCGCTCCAAACAGACGTTTTGTGTATGTAATGGCAATAAATAATATTGAAAATATGTGCTGTCATTCAGGGAAGATCATTTATAAATAAGGTTTTATTTATGAGGAAAACTTTATGGTTGCGTAGGAAATTATGTGGTGTAAAAACACGATAAAACCTGTCTCTTGAATCATGGTGCTGAAAGTAACAGAATACTACGTAAGTACTTGAAGACAGAAGCATGCTTGATTATTTCGATGTGTAGGTAGGTAACGCAGCAGGTCACCCCTGCGATGGACCGACCAGGCCAAGGCTTTTGAGACAATACCACCACACTATTCCCAAACCACTGCAATTCCTGAAAGCCAGAATCAACAGTGGCGACCACCACAAAAGCGCCGAAGCAATGGAGCTCGACGAAGTCCTGGAAAATGAATTTAACTGTCTTGGATCCCGCAGCGAAATTATTCAGTAAAGAATAACGAAGGAGTAGGAAAAAATAAAAAAATCCACTTCCATCCATATCAAGCAGGAGACGGAACAAACAAGGCCAATGGGCACAAAGGGTCGTTTAGAACTGGGATAAGCCCAGTTGCCTAGCACTACGGATAAAAAATATCATTAATATTAATGGGTCCTAACATTCTGGGCTGTTATATTTGATTCCAATAATAGGTATGGCAAAAAAGCTTGGACGCAGATCAAAGCTGCAGTAGGCGGCCCATTGCACACGAGTCGCATTGTGAGGCAATTTCATGTCAACCCTGAAATCTCACTGCAACCTGATGACCACGACCGCTCTGCCAAGAGCGTTCCTACAAACAACAAGAAGAAGAGTACGTTGGTAAAGGAAGCCTTATTTTGTTTTGTTATTTTAAATTCCCATGGTCTTACAAAAACACGACCATGACCTTTACAAATATTTGTCCCAAAAAAAAGCAAACATTCCTTATTTTTGCAAACATCAACAGCCAACATACATAACACGACACTTCACAATATTCATGTACTCCTAACCCATTAACCCTTTCACAGCGCGACCATTGTAACAAGAATAACCCTACGAGTACTCGAGAAAAAACCTCTCAGTTCTTACGTTACTCAAAACAGCAAAACATTCTCGCTTTGGAGGAGTGCTTGACATCCCTTCCTCGCTTCCTCCCTAATAGAGGATCGTTACTACAAGGTAAGAGCATGTAAGAGTCCTCCACGCACCGAGCTATAGAAATATTGCGTGCCCTAGTTCTACTTTCCATTCACACAATTGTAAAAACGCCTGCTTAAAGTAGTTTACTGGGTTCAAGCGTCGTGCTAACGATGCCAGATCTTGAAATCTTTTTTTATTCGATCCCTGGGGTGAGAAAGTGTGGTATATGTTGTAAATAATAGTTGGGGTTGTTTATTTTTCTATACCAATATTATAAAGAGGAAAGATTTTTTGTTTGTTTGTAGCGAATAGCCTTCGAAACTACTGGACCAATTTAAAAATTCTTTTACCTATGGAAAGCATAATTATTCTCGAGTAAAATAGGCTATAATTTTGACGGGAGCGAAGCCGCGGAGGACAGCTCCTGTTATATATGCGTATTTGCATAAGCAGGATAATGGGGGTTTTATTGAAATAATAGTTCTCTTCAATAGCTGTTTTACAATCATGATAATTAAAAGTTGCTAAATGTACCTACTTAATTCAAATAATACAAAACATTATTAAAATTTTCTATGAAAAAAAACGAGAGAATCAATATGCAACCAAATACAGGTGCATCTTCAGCAGACAGGGGGATAAATGTGTCCCCGCAATCGGCACTCATAAAAAAGAGGCAAGCAAAACCTCTCAATGCGAGCAAGCATATTGCAGTCCCAAATCCTCACCTGCGACATCACACGGCATAATATAAATCAAACATACAATACCGCACGATGCAGGGTAAATGCACCAATTGTACGAAGCATAAATTAACCAGCTTAAGTAACGTTATCGCGCTGAGAACTTCAATGTGTGCTGACCTGGCGGCTCTCAATCGGTGCCCCCACCTGGAGTACTTGTGGAAATTGCAAAGCTTCTCATTAAAGTAGGTAAAGCCGATGCAGTCCAGTTACTGGACGACTCGCCCAACTTATTGTTAACTTCTACTTGCCTGGTATGGCGCAGAACTAGAATAAACTTTTCATTTTAAGGACTAAATCGCAACTAATAGTAGATTAGTGCATTTAGAGTCTGGTGACAAAATAACTCCGCGTAGAGACTGTCCGTTTATCTAGTGAAAAATATTAGTTTAACATTTATCTGCCCTAAATACCAAAGCAGATTTTTGTTTAAAAATCTCTGTTGGCATATTAAAAACAATACATTAATTTCTCAATAGTATCACATTTTCAAAGCTGGATACGAGTATTTAGCTATCTGAAAGTGAGGATTGTCCGTAGTATTAATAGGATAGTGATCGTAAAACTAAACTTCTAGCACCGATTGACCCGTTCGGTGCAATCTGGTGCTGGCTGCTAGCTTAACTTAACTTACTTATTACCAAAACGGGATCAGAAGGCCAATAATTATTGTAGTTTAAAAACGTCCAAATTTAAGTTGCAATCTCATCACCGCAAAAATCGGTGTAAGAAACACAGAGTACAAAAAAATTGAGGTGTTTTTGACGGATTTGTTCGGCAAGGCTCGCGTTTGACCACTTGATGGTAAGCGATGATATGAAACACGCTTGCCTAAAATAAATCAAGAGTGTGCCTACTCTTGATTCACTTTTGGCTTAAAGACCCGAGAAAACACAAACTCTGGCAGGGAATTCAACTCCTTATCTGTACAAGGAAAGTATATAAATACAATTTGAGATTAGAATGCGAACATTCTTAGAAATACGAGAACTATCCCCCTGATTTCAATAAATTATTCAAACTCACTAATTCAATAAACGGACCATCACTCTAGCAAGACTTTTGCACTAAACTCGAAAGGTGAAATACTGGAATAAAAAACAGTATAGAATTAGGTTAATTGCATTCGAGGATCGCATTATGTCACATTACACATCCGAAGCCGTCCAAGCTGCAGCGCCATGCATTTTAAATAGTTTTGTGAATAGTTTAAGGGGCCGTTCAGATGGGCTACAAATGTGGTGACTATTATGTTGCTGAGCTGTTGCTAGGTTGGAAAGTGTCACTGCAACCACTTAAAATAAAAAGTTGACTGGTCACTGCTAGTTACTGTGTTTCATCTTCAATAAGTTGTTTGCTACGATTAGTAATTAGGCTATCAGATTCACAACAATACATTAATTTCTCAATAGTATCACATTTTCAAAGCTGGATACGAGTATTTAGCTATCTGAAAGTGAGGATTGTCCGTAGTTTTAATAGGATCGTAAAACTAAACTTCTAGCCCCGTTTGACGCGTTCGGTGCAATCTGGTGCTGGCTGCTAGCTTGACTAAACTTATCTATTACCAAAACGGGATCAGAAGGCCAATAATTATTGTAGTTTAAAAACGTCCAAATTTAAGACAATGTAAAAAGGTTGTCTAAAAGGCACACTCTTGATTCACCCTTGACTTAAAGACCCTCAGGTTGTAGCTACGTGGAAACACAAACTCTGGCAGGGAATGCAACTCCTTATCTGTATGCACAAGAAAAGTATAAAATCTGTTATTAGACTGCGAGAATTCTTAGAAATACGAGAACTATCCCCCTGATTTCAATAAATTATTCAAACTCACTGATTCAATAAACGGCCCATCACTCTAGCAAGACTTTTGCACTAAACTCGAAACGAGAAATACGGGAATGAGACAGTCAAGACTTAGGTTAATTGCATTCGAGTATCGCATTATGTCACATTACACATCTGCAGGCGTCCAGGTTGCAGCGCCATGCATTTTAAATAGTTTTGTGAATAGTTTAAGGGGCCGTTTAGACGGGCTACGAATGCGGCGACTAAGATGTTGCTGAGAAGTTGCTAGTGTGGATAGTGTCACTGCAACCACTTGAGCTTGCGTTGTGGCAGTAACGATATTGAAAGTGGTCGCAATGTGGTAACTGCTAGTTACTGTGTTTAATTTTCATTAAGTTGTTTGCGACGATTAGAGATTAGCAATAATACGACTTTGTAACTGATTACTGGATTGAAATCCATCACTAATGAAGAACAACCTACCGAGATTAAACCCAATAATCAAGTTGATCTCTAGCCAATTTCTTGCCACGACGCATTCAGTATTGATAAGTTAAATGTAATAATGACATATACGCGTGAATAGCACTATACCAATTTCATAAAATGATTTATGCTTGTCCATATTTTTGCTGATGTGTGTGGTTGTTGCTGTGGCACGTCTGAACAGACTCTCAGTGTCGCAAATCCGCGTCACATTCAAGGTGCAGATATTTTATTTCACGGAAATTAACTTTAATGAACTTGGCTATGTTTCAATTTGCATTTTCGCAACACCCTTTTTATTGAGCTTTTCAATTTTAAGCTTTATAAAACCGAGTTAGAGCGGTAAGCTGTTGGAGTTTGCTTGGTGGCTTATGAAAGCGATTTAGTAGTTCCAGTGATTTCATAAAGCTATTATTTAATTGGGTTTATTAAAGTAGGTACTTAGTTTGCTTAAGCTAAAAGTTTGGTCAAGATTTGAAATGAAAATTCTTTATAAAGCTTTCTATTGAAGTCTTGCGAATGTTTTAATTTTTCAAATGGCATGCATTGACGGAAGTACATACATAAAATAATAATTAATGCATGTAATAAATTTGTTTTTGTTTAGTAAAGCAATCTGTTGTATGTTGATAATTAAAGTATCATTACGTTAATTACTGAGTCACTAACATTTAAGTTGTTACATTCAATGGTTACGTGGAACTTTGACTCCTGAGATACAAGTATCTTTTTACTTAGTTCAGGAGCCAGCTGTTCAACTTGATTCTGATCACCTTTTGTACAAATGTTTAGTGTATAATTAACCTTGTGTTACTGTTTTGTACAATAAAATTTATTTGTTTGTTTTTGTTGTTATGCTTCGGTATTATGTATTATATAATGCAATTAAGTATCATTATGATGCCAGGTCTGGCATCTACTTTTCTTTTTGTATCTGTGCAGAGTTGTTCATACAGGCCAACTTTTAATCTTTTGTGTATCACATCAAGATTAACTATAAAATAGAGAAGAAGAAAACTTCAAACCTGTCTTTCTACCGAAAAGAAATATAACCCTTCTTTAATATAGAATAGATAAACAGTGAATAAAACGTTGCAAGATACTAAAAGAGTACTAAAAGTAGTCACTGCATCGTTTTCCACGACATTGTCACTGTTATGGGTAATATCTTCTTTATCACTTACCTACGAATTTGTTTACTTTCAATGTTGGTAGCCTTTATATGTCGTCAGGTATACTTTATAGCAAGTACTTTTCTGTTATTTTAGATTTAATTTATGAACCCTTTGAGTATTTTTATAAGCCATTTACAGAAACAATTTTGGTAACCCCCGACGGAAAAAGAGGAGTGTTATAAGTATGACGTGTGTAACTGTGTATCTATTTATTTGTGTTTATGTCTGTGGCATCATACCTCCTAAACGGATGAACCGATTTTGATTTAGTTGTTTTTTTGTTTTAAAGGTTATCAAAATTGTACTACCGATTATACTACTCACCAAATATAGCTGATGTTTGGTGAAAATCGGTTCAGCCGTTCAAAAGTTATGGGCGTTTTACTGTTTGAATCGTGATATTTTCGCAAGCTATCGAGTTAAAGTTACGTTTTCGATGGATTTATCGTTCGAAGCGTGTTTGCTACTACACAAAGTATGTAGTTTAAAAAGGTATTTGAATCGGGGGTTTTTTAAATTTCACTTGTTATATTCTTGGCATATAAATGGGGATTTTGGTGTGAAAAGGATACCTACCATTATTATTTAATGATAGAATATGTGATAGAGCCAGTTAAAAAAAAACAGGTGAGTAATACTGGATATAGGAAGCCGAATATCACTGCAGTATAAGATTTGACGCCCGGGTATTATTGGTTTTCTCCATCTGGAATTTCATACCAGCCCTTATTTCTAACCGGGCACAGATCCGCAACCTGGATCTGTGCTTGGTTAATGGCAATAGGCTTGACCCTTAAAACATGGGACTTAACCATATCTAACTGGTAATACCTGGATAATCGCGTGCGGTCCGTGGTGCTAGGCAACTGGGCTTACCCCAGTTGTATAGGAACCTTTGTATCTATTGGCCTTGTTTGTTCTGTCTCCTGCTTGATATGGAGGGAAGTGGAAATTTATATTTTTCCTACTCCTCCGTTATTCTTTTCTGATTAATTTCGTTGCGGGATCCAAGACAGTTAAATTCATTCTCCGGGACTTCGTCGAGCTTCATTGCCTTGGCGCTTTTCAGGTGGTCGCCACTGTTGATTCTGGCTTTCAGGAGTTGCAGTGGTTTGGGAATAGTGCGGTAGGATTGTTCCAATAAAAAAAATACCTGGATATCCAGATATTACCAGTTAGATATGGTTAAGTTCTGTATATACAATAGATTCACCTTTGCCTAATACTCAGAGGAATAAAAGCGAGATTTTATAATATAAAACGTTATGAGGAAAGTCAATGAGGGCTAGCGTTTTTGGGCTCACCAGTTGGCGCCACTGGCGAGTAAGGTGCTTAAATATAGCTGTTAAACGTTGTTATTACGCGTACGAGTAAGCACAAGCAAAGTTTGTATTGAAATCATTTTTAGTGCAGTAGAAGAGCGATTAAATATAAAATCGGGTATGCCGCAGTTTTACGCAGCCCCTTTTTTTCCGAAATAAGGAGGATAACATTTTCCGTATCTTATAACTCTATTGAAGCAATAACTGGTAAATACCGTACCTACCTAACTAAATCTGCCATATTTGGAATATAGTTGTGAACAATACAAAAATGTAAATAAACTCGTGCTAAAAGCCAAAAAACTATACAATTTGACATTTTGAAAATTCAAACGCGGTCGCCCTTTTTTTTTTTTATAACCTATAGGCTCGCGCTTGACCACAATCTCACCTGATGGTAAGCGATGATGTGGTCGACGGTGAAACACGCTTGCCTAGAAATAACCTATTCACTCTAGACTTAAAGACCCCTAGATTGTAGCTATCGGGAAACACAGACTCCAGCAGGGAATTCCACTCCTTAGCTGTACGCATAATAAAAGTGTTCCCAAAACGTTTTGTGCGTATGGGTGGGATGTCTACCATGTATCGATGGCGCATCGCCGTACGTCTGGTAGCCCGATGATGGAACGGGCTAGGTGGAATTATATCGTGCAATTCCATCGCACACTCCCCGAAATGTAACCGATAAAAAACCGACAGGCTGGCAACTCGGGGACGATGTTCAAGACTCTGGAGCTTTGACTTGACTAGCGCTTCATCGCCGATGAGCCTCCTGGCTCGCTTTTCCCTTGTTGCGTTTCCTTTGCCCTTGTTGTCATCATAAGATGTCATAACTTTGTTTCGTCCGTAACATGTAAGTCTTTTACCTGTGTTTTGTATTAAACCACTGTCACCACTCAAACAGAACATAAACAAGAACTCAACAGCCATTAGACAATCCCGTCCGTTTTCCAATGAATAATAATTGATAATAACTATTGGCTCCAATTGTACATTCATGAACAGTGGTGCAGTATAAATTATTTCCTGTCAATGTGACAAGCTATTGTTGGCTATACAATAGTCCTAGAATAATGAATGGCTATTAATTATTTTAATTTTCACTAATTTTGTAGGGACCGTAACAAAGGATTAATGTAAAGGTGGTCATTTACCGGACACATTCGTGTGTAATGTGAAGGTGCTTCTGTACCAACTCGATCAGCCTCGATTAAACGTAATCAGCTGTGGAACTTTAACATACATTTTTAACGATACGTTAAAGTAATCGGGTCGACCGGGTTGATGGAAAAGCATCTTGCAAGATTCGATTTTGTGCACTGTGTTACAATACTGTGCCATCTGAACACACTAATTCGTTATTGTAACCACTTAAATTGTGAATGTCACAAACTGTAATACTATATGTGGGCTTTCAAACGTGCAACAGAGACATAGTTGTTTTGAGAACGTCAACGTGTTGCTGATCGCGGCGACTGCGACTGTCGTATTACAAGTGACTCACATTGTAATTCTTAGTTCCCCACATTCTTTACTGCAATTTCATGAATAGTATAATTACATGGATGCGGACGTATAACGCGCTGGACGCATTACCTGATATCATTCTCGAATCTCATCTATACAAATGCGTTTGGTGAGTGACTACCTTTATAATCCTGTGGCAAAACTTCACGTAATCACTTAATATAACACAATAGTGAGGAATATAATGTTCTCGTTAATATTTTACTAGGGACTTTTGTCTTGATTTGTTTTGGGGATTTAATTTTTGGAGTATAATGGTCGGTAATAGGATGTAGTGTGCGTGTTGGCGTTTTTACTCGACTGCGCGTTAACAGAGACAGGGTTTTGTTTTTATATCATGTTATTTTTGTATTTTTACATTCATTGACAGTTTTTAATATTTTCCCCTAAGTTTTGCATGATCTGTTGACGTAATAAGCAGTTGCTTTACAGACAATACTGAAATATCAGAATTGTGTATTATTTCAAATAGGCCTGTTTCCGATATTAAAAACATTTTTAACTAAAAAATACAACAAAGCCACCCAAACTAAACAGCAAACAATTTTCCGTCATACCGTTCCACTATAAAATTGGATTTAAAAAACCAATTTAAAAAACAAACAAGCCAATATAAAATATAATAAAAATCTCCATCAGTACAATTCACAGCTCCCATACAAGCAAAAACTTGTGAATAGAAAGGCAACAACGATGTGCCAGTTGCAGAAAAACATGCAATATGGAAAGTTATTTCATAGTGAGGTTAAAACCAATTCGAATATGCGATAGACGTGACACAAAACCAATTTGGAACGAAACCGATCTCGGCAAACCTTCTCAATAGTCAATAGTTCCGTACTGACACGGCCTAGTATTTTTGGGAATCACGAGAGGAGATTTTTTTGTTTGATAAAAGGGCGTAGACAAAGTGATATAGTTTGCTCTTAATTTAAATCCCAAAATAGTCCACAAGATGCCAAGCGTTATTGAAATTTCACGTGATCCATCTCTAAAATTTTGGCATTTCGACCATGACCATCCCTTTAGGATTGACACTCTGTCTAGAGATTTAGACCCTAGACAAAGTGACACCCTAACAGCGATAGCGATTGCCAAGAGGCCCAAAATACACCGTGGCATTTTAGTCATCTTACAAAAGCAGCCCACTTCTTCTGCCCGTATATGAACAACTTTCTTCATGGAAGTCATAGTCAATTCTCAATAAAAAGACGGTAACTTTGTATGGATAATCCAAAACATTTATATGGGCATTTCCAATGACTTCCATGGAGAAAGTTGTTCTTATACATGGGCATGATTTGGTCAGTATTAAAAAACCAGCCAAGTGCAAGTCGGACTCGCGCACGAAGGGTTCCGTACCATTATCGCAAAAAAAACGCAAAAAAAGTCACGATTTTTGTGTGGGAGCCACTTAAATATTATTTTTATTCTGTTTTTAGTTTTGTTGTTATAGCGGCAACAGAAATACATCATCTGTGAAAATTTCAACTGTCTAGCTATCATGGTTCATGAGATACAGCCTTGTGACAGACAGACGGACCGTGGAGTCTTAATAATAGGGTCCCGGTTTTACCCTTTGGTTACGGCAATAAAAGGATATCCCTGTGTACCAAGCCAAGACCACGATTCTACCTGAGGCACAAGATAAGTAGCATTCAATGTCAGCGATGGCGTATTTGAAATTACAAAATGTCAATACCTTAAAAATTTTCCCTTTTGATAATCGCTATCGCCACGCTTTCAATGATAGATTGTTACTTTTCTAGGGCCTCTGGAATCATCAATTGACGGTTACAGATTGTTAATTATTGACATAAATTGACCTTTGTTTTCCGTTGTCATGGCAACTAAGGCGAGTGAAGGTTCTTAAAGAAAGAAAGAATAATAATAAAATAGAATAGAAAACATTTATTTGACATAGACACAACACAACAACAACAATTACAAAGTAGCAGAAGAATAGTAAAAAACCGGCCAAGTGCAAGTCGGACTCGCGCACGAAAGGTTCCGTACCATTTTCGTATAAAACGGCAAAAAAATCACGTTTGTTGTATGGGAGACCCTCTTAAATATTTATTTTATTTTGTTTTTAGTATTTGTTGTTGTGGCGGCAACAGATATACACCACTTGTGAAAATTTCAACTGTATAGCTATCCCGGTTCATGAGATACAGCCTGGTGACAGACAGACAGACAGACGGACCGCGGAGTCTCAGTAATAGGGTCCCGTTTTTACCCTTTGGGTACGGAACCCTAAAAAAGTACAAACAAGGTGTTGGATTTCGTATTAGCTTATTATTTTCACTGTAGGGTAGAAGTAAGAAATGACTTGCAAAATGCGTCACTATCCTGTCGTGTCCCATCCTTTTCCCTCATGCACACCCGGACTATCGCTGTCCTTGTCACCATCTACGGTGACGGTGTGAAGACTATTTTTGTCTTGTCGCGTGCTTCGACGAGAGCAGTGTTACTAATTGTCTGCTCCCTTGTTAATTTTATTACAAATTTACGGTTGTGAACTGTCGCGAGTGCATTTACGAACTATTATCTAAAACACTACGTAAAGTGCGTGTTTAGCTGTGAAAGGCGTCTGTGCGCTCTCTCGTGCGCTGCCCTGATCCAGCAAGGTCTCGAACCTTCGGCCGGCCGACGTGGAGGATTGATGGTGAATCTACAGGTCAGTGGTGTTGCATTTTCCTGCCAAATTCCTTTGTCCATGTACAATTTCGTCGTCCTAATTCGTGTCGTATTTTGCAAGGTCAGACTAACGTATTTTTCGACCCCGCTTCATACAGTCCACTATTTAATTAAACCAGCCCCCCTGCGTCTGGGATAAACGCAAACAATTTAATATTTCCGCCCAAGTATTTGGTGTTAGGCGCCACCATTATTTTTGGTCACTTCGAACCGTATTTACTTTTGGTCATTTAGGTCGCATTCTTTATGTAAACCGCATGGTCAGTTATAACTAAACGGTCACTGTACTACGTAATTAATAAATAGAATGTCGTTTATTCTTTGTTTTTTTCCCCGCACCGACATCTATTGCTTTTTATTTCCGCACCCGCATTGCATAGTACAACACAACGTAAAAGTTATTTCTTTTCAAATTCATTCCATTTTGGTATTCCGCCATTTTAAATCGGTTCCTATATGATCGTTCTTTAGACAACTCGTTCGTTCGTAATTGTTCGGTGAACTTCAGCTCGCTTCGTTAGGTCACGTTCACATACCAGTACTTTTGATATTTTTCTCTCACCCGCAATCATTTATTTTATTCTCGCAACTAAAGTTAGTCGTTTTATGATTATAACCGCTTATTAGTACTTTGTTTACATAATCGTATTGCCTACTTATCGCTGCTATAGTACATATATACAGTTATTCACAATGACTAAAGCAAAGAGGAAAGGAAGTGACGCAGATCAGTTCTTTGACACTACCAGTACTAATAAAAACCAGTTATCGTTATACGTAGTCAAACGCGATGTAATTTACAAACGCGTAGAAAACATTTTCGAACTCGCACAGAAAGCAAATAATGATCGACAATATTATAAGTCGTTTTGTTCTAGTGCTTTAAATATTGATACATTGCGTAATGATTATCAACAAGTTTTAGATTCTTATAATATGTTAAATTTACAGTTGAACCCCGATTCTGAGGTCGAATATGATTCCTGGTTATCATTTGAAGAAATGTTTTGTTTTATAAAACAGGTTTTACTCAATAATAAAACCGAGTGTCCTGAACCTGAATCTCAAACTTCATTACAAAAATCTAATCCTCGCCTTCCGCCCATTGATTTGATGTCATTCGACGGTAATGTCAAGAAATGGCCATTGTTTTATCAACAATTTAAAAGCATGATACACGATAACACATCGCTCACTAATAGTGAAAAAGTATTTTACTTAGTAGGTAAATTAACTGGGCAGGCGTCGTGCGTTTGCGCAGGGTTGGCGCCAACCGCAGAAAATTATATTATTATTTGGGAGGCACTCGTGCAAAAATATGACGATCCTCGCTCACTCGCATCCGCATATTTAAACCAATTGTTACATTTTAAACCGCTATCCATTGCTAGTTCTGATGGGTTAGACTCATTTATAAATAATTTTGATTCTTCAGTACAAGCGCTTAAGCAATTGAAGCTTAACGATTTAACTGAATTTATTTTCTTGCACTTGGCTCTGCAAAAGTTGGACGCAGACACAGTTAAATTATTTGAAATTACCTATCGTAAAGATAAAATACCTCCTTATCATAATTTAATTGAATTCATAAAGGAGCAAAGTAAAGTTTTGTCTCGTTCTATGAACCTTAGTAAATCGATAGAAAATAATTCTCAGTCTAACCAGCAGCGTCAAACTAAGCACATCCCTAAACCGTCCAAGTCTTTTGTTAATACAGATGTAGGGTATGGTCCAAGTGTAAGCGATAAATGCGCTTTATGTAATGAGAAACCACATGAACATTTATATTCTTGTTCGTCATTTAACAAGTTAACCCCGCGAGAAAGATATAATTTTATAAAACTTAATCATTTCTGTAACAATTGTTTAAGTACTAAACACAAGACTTTTTCTTGTACTTCGAAACATACTTGTTCTCATTGTTCAAAGCGGCACCACACCTTATTACATTTCAATCCAACACAAAATGATAAAACGAATTGTAACGTTGGCTCTGTGGTGCCCAATACCTCTAATCCTATTCCCGCTACCGCTCATGACTTGCCGCGCCCTACACCGGCCAGCAGTCATTTAGAGTCCGCTATGACTCATTCACTCGCCGCTTCTAATGACCCTACAACTATTGCAAATAATGCATCGGTGTGTACAGTTTCGTACGATCGAACAGCTCGTTATCAAACGACTACGTTGTTAGGGACCGCAAAAGTAAAGTTTGTTGATTCTTTAAACCGCACTCACTTTTTGAGATGTCTAGTGGATCCTGGCTCTCAGAGTGATTATATTTCCGCAACTTGTTGTAAGCGACTATCGCTTCCTATTTATACTCAAACCCGCTATTCGCAAGTTCAAGGCATTGGAGGAGCCTCACAAAAAATTCTCGGTGTTACTTCTGTTAAATTCACGTCTCGCTTTGATAATAAGTGCGAATATTCTATAAGGCCGATGGTGGTAGGACAGATTACGTCACAGTTGCCGGACTCCTGTGTTGATACCGCGGCTATTGAATTTATTCGTAACTTACCGCTCGCCGATGATGACTTTTCGCAACCGGGAACTATAGATATACTTTTAGGTGTTAAATTTTATTGTGAAATTTTACTTTCTGATAAAATTAAAAGCTCAGATAACGGTATGCCCTCCGCCCTTGAAACTACTTTAGGTTACCTGATTTTAGGTGACGCTCCTATTATTTCTCCGCAACCCGCTACCCGCACATTGTGTGCTTTTACTTCTGATCCGCTGCATCAGATGGTTGAAAGATTTTGGGCAGTCGAGGAATTACCCTCGCAGTCATTTTTAAGTCCCGACGACCAACAGTGTGAAAATATTTATATTTCAACCACTGTTCGTAACTCCGACGGCAGCTATTCAGTTGACCTTCCTTTTAAAGAAGACCCAAATAATCTTGGCAATTCTTATACTACCGCTAAAAAACGTTTCCTACTTTTAGAAAATAAATTTTCTAAGGATCCTAATTTAAAATTAAAATATGACGATGTTATTCGTGATTACCTAAATAAGGGTATACTGTCCCGCACCGCACCTGAGGCATTAGTCGCCCCAGGCTTTTATCTACCGTACCATCCTGTAGTGCGCAACGACAAGGCGACAACCAAGGTTCGTCCTGTGCTCGATGGCAGTGCCAAGACAAGTACAGGCTTATCACTAAATGATGTCCTGTATACGGGTTGCAATCTACAGGCTGATATATTTCATATACTTTTAAATGTTCGTGTTTATTACATTGCCTTTTGTGCAGATGTAAAACAAATGTATTTATGTATTTATACAAATGCTCCGCACCGCAAATATCAAAGAATCTTATGTAGATTTTCAGAAACCGACCCACTCGAGGTTTTTGATTTCACTCGAGTCACATTTGGGCTCCGGTCTTCACCATTTTTGGCGCTCCGCACGCTACGCCAGCTCGCTAGTGATGAACGGCATAATTGGCCAACTGCGGCAGCCGTATTAGAGAGGGACATTTATAAGGATGACGTAGCTTCATCTGCTTCTTCTCTCGAGGAAGCAGTCAAGACAGCTACTGATTTGATCCAGATCTTCAAAACTGGCGGGATTGACTTAGTTAAATGGACTTCCAACTCACAGGAATTACTCGAACATATTCCCGAGTCGCACCGTCAATCTGAATGCATTTCTTTCGACGATGGAAATACATTCAAGATATTAGGTTTGCGTTGGTTGCCCGCTCAGGATACCTTTATTTTCAAAATATCAAGTCCCCTACCTGTTTGTACTAAACGCGCCATTTTATCCGCTACCGCTCGGTTGTACGACGTCTTAGGACTCGTCGGCCCTATAATTCTTTTCGCTAAATTAATAATTAAGGAGCTCTGGCTTTTAAATCTCGATTGGGACGATATACCCCCTTCTCGCATTGTTAAAATTTGGCAACAATACTTAATAGAATTACCGCAAATATCTAATTTATCATTTCCACGTCATTTAGGTATAGAAACCCGTTCTACAGTTTCCTTAGTAGCATTTTCAGATGCGAGCGAATCCGCATACGGTTGTGTGATATTCTTACACGTCGTCAATGGCGATCAACCGCCTATTATTTCACTCGTGTGCTCCAAGTCGCGTGTCGCATCTGCTAAACCTAAAATCACTCTCGCACGCTTGGAATTAAACGGAATACTTTTAATGTCACGACTTCTTAAAACCGTTCATGACACTTTATCTAAACGACATAAAATTGAAATTATTTATGCTTTTTCGGACTCTGAAGTAGCACTCAGTTGGTCTGTTGCTTCGCCTCACCGATTCAACACTTATGTTGCCAACCGCATTTCTCAAATTCAGGAAAATATTTCACCTGAAAATTTATATCATGTCGCTGGCATAGAGAACCCCGCAGATTGCGTATCTCGTGGACTCATGCCTTCGCAGCTCATTCAACATGAGCTTTGGTTTAAGGGTCCATCCTGGCTTTCCTTGCCTAGACAAGACTGGCCTATACAACAATTTTTATCCAACCGGTCTTCATTACCGGAAGAAAAAACTGTTACGCACGTGACTCAAGTCACAGATAATGATAACCCGCTCTTAAAATTAGCTTCAGAGTGTTCCACTTGGGAAAAGCTGCTGGAAGCTACAGTTTTTTCGCTTAGATTTATTAAAAAATTGCCGCAAAACGATACAATTACCGCTGAAGATTTAAATACAGCTGAATTGGATATAATTCGCGCGGTTCAATCTAAATACTTTTCCGAAGACATTAAGAATATTTCTAAAGGTCAACCGTGTTCGGCCAAGTTACGGAAATTGTTTCCATTTTTATGTAACGGACTTCTACGTGTCGGAGGTCGCTTATCGAACTCGACACTAGACTATTCTTCTAAACATCCGATTTTACTTCCCGGGCAAGGACATGTTGTTAAATTATTAATTGAATTTTATCACCGCGACAATTGTCACGCCGGGCCGCAATTATTACTTTCGATATTAAGATCCAAATATTGGATTATTTCCGCTAGACGTGTGGTTCGACAGTACATACACAAATGTAATGATTGTTTCCGAGTTAATCCTAAGCCTACGTTTCCGCCTATGGCCGATTTGCCTAAATGTAGGTTAGAGCAATGCAAAGCATTTTTACATACGGGCGCCGATTACGCAGGTCCACTTTATGTTACTCCTTACCGCAAACGGGGCATACGAAGTGTAAAAGCTTATATTTGTATTTTTATTTGTCTCGTGACAAAAGCAGTGCATATCGTATTAGTTTCTAACTTAACTTCCGCTTCCTTTATTGACGCATTTAAACGATTCATATCGCGAAGAGGTCCTTGTAATTTCTTATATAGCGATAACGGGACTAATTTTGTCGCTTCTAAAAAATATTTTAATGAACTTCACGAGTTTTTACAAACCGCTGATTACTATCAAAGTTTTAGTCATGAACTCGCGAAGAACCGCATCACGTGGCGAATGAACCCTCCTACAGCAAGTCACTTCGGAGGGATATGGGAAGCGAACGTTAAGAGCACCAAGTCGCTTTTATTTCGAACAATCGGTAATCAAGTTCTCACCTTTGAAGAGATGTCGACCATTCATATTCAAATTGAGGCAGTGCTAAATAGCCGTCCTCTTTATGTTTTGAGCTCTGATCCATCAGAGCCATTAGCACTTACTCCCGCGCATTTTTTATCTACCACTCCACTAGAATGCTTACCTGCAGCCGACTTATCCGAAGAAAGAACAGATCTGTTGTCTCGTTTCTCTTTAATGGATTCGATAGTTCAATCGTATTGGAGGCGATTTAAGTCGGAATATTTACATAACTTGCAACAACGCGAAAAATGGAATACTCCGTCTAATCCTATTACAGTCGGTACTGTAGTGTTGTTAAATGTAGATAACGCTCCACCCTTACAGTGGCCATTGGGAGTGGTTACCAATGTATACCCTGGTAAGGATGATGTTGTTCGCGTAGCGGAAGTAAAAACTAAAACCGGTACTTATAAACGACCAGTAGTGCGGTTATGCCCTCTTCCGACTCAATAGCCATATATTCATATATCTCTATTATATATATTTTTACGCCCATAACTATAAATTAGCTTATTTTATGTTAGTTAAGTTAAAGTTATAAGTTTCATTATATTTCTCCGCTCTAGTTAATCCTTGAAGTTGCTAAATATAGCGATTTTCTTAGTTTTCTAACCTTTTTTTTGAAGGGTTTCTTCAAGGCTGGGGGGATGTTGGATTTCGTATTAGCTTATTATTTTCACTGTAGGGTAGAAGTAAGAAATGACTTGCAAAATGCGTCACTATCCTGTCGTGTCCCATCCTTTTCCCTCATGCACACCCGGACTATCGCTGTCCTTGTCACCATCTACGGTGACGGTGTGAAGACTATGTTTGTCTTGTCGCGTGCTTCGACGAGAGCAGTGTTACTAATTGTCTGCTCCCTTGTTAATTTTATTACAAATTTACGGTTGTGAACTGTCGCGAGTGCATTTACGAACTATTATCTAAAACACTACGTAAAGTGCGTGTTTAGCTGTGAAAGGCGTCTGTGCGCTCTCTCGTGCGCTGCCCTGATCCAGCAAGGTCTCGAACCTTCGGCCGGCCGACGTGGAGGATTGATGGTGAATCTACAGGTCAGTGGTGTTGCATTTTCCTGCCAAATTCCTTTGTCCATGTACAATTTCGTCGTCCTAATTCGTGTCGTATTTTGCAAGGTCAGACTAACGTATTTTTCGACCCCGCTTCATACAGTCCACTATTTAATTAAACCAGCCCCCCTGCGTCTGGGATAAACGCAAACAATTTAATATTTCCGCCCAAGTATTTGGTGTTAGGCGCCACCACAAGGTTTAAGAGTGATTGCGCCGAGCGTGCCCATACCGAAAGGGTTACCAACTAAAAAGAAAGAAAGAAAACTTCTTTATTTGGCACACAAAAAAACACACAATATAGATACAAATAAAAGTGACATTAATTTTAAAACAATCAAACTTTCTTGGAATATGAGTCAGTCTAGTAAACCAGGGCGGGCAGTGTGGTGATAAATATCTATAGGTGATAAAACCCTTCTTAAACTCTTTATAATAATTTTGCCAAGTCCATAGTTCATAACTGTTTCTAAAAACAGTTATGGTTAAACTAACATTATTCCTGACGTCAAATTTTATATCAGTGTTTATATAAGTATACGAGAGTTAATACATTATATTATGAATCCTGTAGTTATAAAACTAGACTTAAAAGTAAGCTGCTCTACGGTACCGCTCGCATGAAAAGTTTATAATTTTCCGGTTTGAAAATTATATCTACTTTCTCCTTGTTCTAGTAACCGGCTTCTAACTTGGTGCTCTGTTTATTTTATGAAATAAAGTTTAGTTCATCATTTTAACCATGCATAAACCAAACACATAGAACAGAAGAATGGCATCGTTAAAGTGAAAAAATTATATTTCCAGCTTTTTGCACAAAAACACTTTTCTTAATTTTGTTTTTGTGATTGAAATATTGTTCAGAAACCGAACCAAAATAGAAGAATTAACAAATAATGACGGCCAGATACTCGGAAAACTCGAAGACAGTGGCAGAAGGGGACAGAAATGAAAAAAGCAAGGAGTACCAAACTCATTGAACTGCACCATGTTATATAAATTAAGTTAACTTGTGTTCAAGTGAAACAGCACTGCTATCAAAAAAATACCACAAAAAAAAGAAGTTTGGCCAAAGTGTTCATATGCCCCCGTCAATAGTGACCGCTAAACCACTTCAGCACCGCTGTCAGTGCTGGACTATTTAGCTAGTTATTAAGCCCGACCTGGCCTGATGCCAAACATTCAAATTGAACTGGAAATTGCCGTATTAGAACATGTGTTTAGATGCTATCCGCGTGAATACAGGCCATGAATAACTTGGAGTAATGTCTAAGAGAAAATGCCTAAAATCCCTAAATCTTCTTAGTGTAGGATTTGGCAAAGGAGCCGCTCAATTTAGTCTTGGCAAAGTAATCGATTAGTCAACACTTTTGTTAATCCTAAAGCGCTTAAAACGCTTTAACATATTGTAGGATGTTGTAGATTGTAAAATCTGCTAAACAAGAAAACAGGGGAAGCAGAGCCAATGAATATAAACGTTGGGTTAGAACAGAAATAAGGACAACATCAGTGGACTATTGGTTTTAAAGGTACTGGAATAAACTGACAAACAGAAGGGTAATTAGTGATTGTTGACATGACGACAAATAGAGATGTGTGCATGAAGAAAATATCCTGCGCCCACCACATAATATTATAAATTGGAATAAGTGCGGGACAGAAACACAGGACCCTTCGATGTAGTGACACTAAGGGGAGCCCTATGACCAGCAGTGCGGGCATTTCTGCTGAAATGGAAGGCAGGACACCTCCTGCAAAATATAATAAAGTAAAAACGGCATATTTTTCACTTGTCATTACAAATAGTTCAAAAAGGTTCAGACAGGTATAAACATAATAACATTACGCCATACCATTATTTGGTTGATGTTTCAAACTAACAGCAAAATGGCAGTACCTACCAAAGATATTATTATTTTAAGTACAATAGCTATGGCCCGAATCCGCAACCGACTTGAAGGAAGCCACAATTATAATAGCCTAATAGACGGGCTTCCTTTAAAGGGTAGAGCACAAAGCAATACCAAAATATGATTAACGGTTCAACAATAACTGCTGTCGTGAAAGGTAGGTACATATTTCTGGTCTCTCGTTAATTTGGTTGAAGCTTGAATTTTGAATTATTTAAGGCGTTGATTAAATGAAAATATAGGGACGTGTTTTAGTAATAGTTGGAAAAAAAAACACATTCCTAGATTTAAAATCTACTACTGGAATAAATCAATAACCTAATCCAGGGCATCTATTCAAATGCGGTGTAATTGATTTACAAACATCTACATATACAGGCTAGAACATTTATAATAATACTAGGAGAAGAATAGGATAGAAAATGTCTAGAAAGCTTACACCTCGTTGCAATAAGGTATGAAACCTTCAACCAAGAAATATTCAATACTTAAGTACCTTCAGAATGCGAATAACTCACCAAAATAAACACAACACAAAAATAAATCCGCACTAACAACAAAAATAAAATACACGCAGAAAAGATAATCTAGAATATTTTTTCTAGCTCCATTCCATTTTTAGGGTTCCGTACCCAAAGGGTAAAAACGGAACCCTATTACTGAGACTCCGCGGTCCGTCTGTCTGTCTGTCTGTCTGTCACCAGGCTGTATCTCATGAACCGTGATAGCTAGACTGTTGAAATTTTCACAGGTGATGTATATCTGTTGCCGCTACAACAACAAATACTAAAAACAAAATAAAATAAATATTTAAGGGGGGCTTCCATACAACAAACGTCATTTTTTTGCCGTTTTTTACGAAAATGGTACGGAACCCTTCGTGCGCGAGTCCGACTCGCACTTGGCCGGTTTTTTATATTTCCCCTTGGCGTTAACGCATGAGTTATTGTGAAAGGCGCGAGCTCTGAAAGAAATACGCACGTTCTGTGTTCGAATGAACCACTGATCGAGCTTAGTTTAAAAGGACTGGCCGTATTTTATTACACATTGATTTATGTTGACTTGAGGCCTGAGGTTACGGTAATGAAAACGTTGTTGTTAAGTGTAGAAGCATTAATAGATGGCGATTGAGGATGATCTTTGACTATGACCGTTGGTTGAAGACGGTTTGTCGCCGCGTTGGCGACGTGTAGATGCTGCGTTGACGTCACGTAGACGATTCGTTGACGACGTGTTGATGCCGCATAGATGTGCGCTAACATCGCGTAGGAAAAAAAACAGGTTAGGTTTTAAAACTAACATAGCGATTATGCGACGTTACCGCTGCATATAAAATCGATTAAAGCCTCGCCAATATGATGGAAGGCGCGAGCTATGAGAGATATACGCACGTTCTGTGTTCAAATGAACCACTGACCGAGCTTAGTTTAAAAGGACTGGCAGTATTTTATTACACACTGATTTATGCTGACTTGAGGCCTGAGATCATGATAATAAAAACATTGTTGTTAAGTGTAGAGTGGTGTGGTTTTAAATCTAATGTTGACGCGTAGACGCCGTGTATACGCCCCGTAGACGCTGTGTTGATGTTGCATTGACTGATTGTTTTTACACTAACATAGTGATGACCCGACGTTAGTGATGTGTATACATTCGATTAAAGTCTACGAGAGAGAGAATGCACAATTACAAGCTCTTATTTAGCGTTTCAACCTTGAAATTTCTTAAAATATGTGTTATGATTTCATTTGACTTGATATCTTCAACTGGGATCCCCTACAAGGCATTTAGATAAATATGTCGGTATTCAAAATCTTATTAACTAAACAATTTGTCGTGTACTACATAAATAAAATCAGTTTAATGAACTTATAGTAAAACTGTTTTTAAAAACAGGAAGTTTGAACATAATAAAGTTATTATAAAGCAATAAAGTAGAAATTAAATGAAATAGTATTGACCATGATTCAATGAGTAACTATGGATTTACTCGGGTTTGCCTCGGATATACGTTTTCAGGGTAAAAATACTATAGGTAGGTGCGCATTAACTAAAGCTTTTGTATAAATAATTATATAAATGAAAATAAAAAAGGGTTATGCCTATTATTACTCTTTGAAGCTCTTTGATTTTTTTTCCTATCTTACTGATATTTAAATTGCATTATATTTCTTTCCTAGAACCAGTAAGTACGGAACTAGTACTTTTCCATCTTTAGTAGGTTCTTTTCAGCATTAAAAAAATACTTAAGTAACTTCTGTCAGCGGCTTCCACGTGAAAGTCGCAAATTATCTCAAGGAACCGGCAATATCCCGGGATAAAAAGTCTACTATTATTTTTATCATATATTTCTATAAATCCTTCTCCCCGGCCCAATCTAACTCTATCCAGACATAAAAAAAAACAATCTAAACTGGTTCAGATGTTTAGGCGTGAAACGTATCAAACAGACAGACTAACTTTCGGATTTATACTATTAGTGTGGATTATGTCTGTGGCAACAATTTTGGAGTACAAAAAAATATATTATATTCTATTATATCTATTCATATAAAATTTTAATATTAGCGACACGCACAATCACGCATTTTATTTGCCAATATTTAACCTAACTGTATTTGAATGGTTCTATCAATCATGGATCGTAGGTTTAGGTAATATTAAAATCCTTTCAAATACGAGCAGAAGTGTTGTAACAATGAAATTATTAACTTTGCTCTACGCCTTGGGATTGATTTCGGTAATATATTATTATTTAAAATTAAAACTGACATTTCACAATACTAACTTGGTAGGCAATAAACTCAAACTCAAATCATTTCTTTAAATGAAACAATTTAGAAGTACTTAGTTTCTGAATTGTAAAGCAATAGATGAAGTTAGTAGTTAGTTGCACATTCGCAAGCGTCAGTAGGCCTCCATGGAGAAGAAAGTTTGCAAGAAACTATACGGATACTCTTTTCATTCAGTATAATTAAATAACAAAGGATTTGGTTACTTTTTTCTAGTGGAAAATTACATAGTTATATTAATATATAATAATATATAGTGAGAACGATGTAAATAGACATGCACGTAAAAACGTCTAGGGTCAAACAAATAACTCAAAAATACAACAAGTTATTAAAACAGGCCGAGGCAATTTAGTCAAGACCAATCCCGATTGACGTCACCCGTTCACGAATATGACGCATGGATTGGCAACAATCAGCTAAAGCATCATGAAGGAAACCGAATGATCCATCACATGTGCCACCATTAGAGAGAAATTTGAGAGAACATGATAAGTCCTGTGTACTTAAAAATAATTTTCATTTTCATGTATAGTTTGTGAGACACCTTTGTGGAAGAGATTTTTTATGTTGTGTTTTCATTAAAAATGTGTAATTTTTCAGGCTTTGGAAATAGTCCCAGAGAGGCATGAGATAGAGTACATCAACCATAAATATCTCAGGAACATGTCGATAACATTTAGAAAGCTCGGTCGTAACAGTCCTCATTATGTCAACATGGAACTTGATTCAAACGTAGGAGCTGGCAACAACGTGACGGTACGATTCCTTTTCTAAAAGTTTTCATGAGTAATGCTTGAGAGGGTCGTGGATAAATAATAACAGCTGCACGGTTCGATTGAAGGTTAAGGTATGTTAACCAAGATCCGTCCACGGATGGGTGACCGTCCATTGACATATCGAGACGTGCACGGTCTCTCCGCGTACCACGTAGTGAGTTATGGTCCAATTCCTTCTCTGAGAGAAAGCTGCTTCCCAGAAGTACGACCATTATAATCTGATTATGCTGCTATAAGTGGTAAATCTTGTTACAAAAACTAACAAAATAAATAGGGCATTTGTATATACAGAATCTTTAATCATAAATCTTATCGTATTGTTCCTAAAATAGCGCTAACTGTGATAAATGGCGTAGGCTTTGTAGGTAAAAGGGTTACTTCAAATAACGACATTCCCAGAAAATAAGGTGTAGACACTTAAGCTTATACCTTCGCGAATAAAGTCTTATGGCTTGCCAAATTGCCAATAGTTGGTTTGTGAAGCAAAATTATTTATTGTAATATGTTCCAAAATAATAAGTTGTTTACCTATTACATCATTTTGTTTGTCATCATTTGTCTGTCTGTCTATCTGTCTGTCTGTTTGTCTGTCTGTCTGTCTGTCTGTCTGTCTGTCTCAAAGTCAAAGTCAAAGTCAAAGTCAAAGTCAAATATATTTATTCAATTAGGCCAATAAGCGGCACTTTTGAACGTCACATAAATTAAAATTTACAAGTAATAAAAATAAAAAATAAATATTCTACCGTACCGTCTGTCCGTCCGTATGTCACAGCCACTTTTTTTCGAAACTATAAGAACTATGCTGTTGAAACTTCGTAAGTAAAATAAAACTAGTATTCTGTGAACCGCATTAAGATTTTCACACAAAATAGAAAAAAGACCCAAAATTTTGGGGGTTCCCATACTTGAAACTGAAACTAAAAATTTGTTTTTTCATCAGACCCATATGTGTCGGGTATCTGTGGATAGGTCTCCAAACATGATATTGAAGTTTCAAATATATTTTTTTTCTAAACTGAATAGTTTGCGCGAGAGACACTTCCAAATTGGTAAAATGTGTGTGTATTTTAGAAGTTACAGGGGGGGGCGGGGCTGTAACTTGTAAAATAAGAGAATGATAAAACTAAAAAAAATATATGATGTACATTACCATGTAAACTTCCACCGAAAATTGGTTTGAACGAGATCTAGTAAGTAGTTTTTTTTTAATACGTCATAAATCGTAAACCGCAATTTACCAAGTACGGAACCCTTCGTGCGCGAGTCCGACTCGCTCTTGGCCGGTTTTTATAATATTGATGTACTTACCTAGTATTTCAATTACTTTTTTTCAGTTAAAGATGGAATTATTTGAATTCCTGGGCGGTCATTATATACCTACAGGTATACTAGGAACGTACAAACTGTGTGATTTTCTATACAAAGAGCCATTTTTTGGCATGATGTATGCCAAGCAATTGACTGGAAATTGGTCGTGTCCGTTCCCTCCGGTGAGTATCCCCTGTAACTCTTCAGTAATATGTTAAATACAAGCTTATTCTTCTATTCAGGTATTGCTCACAACCAGAATAATTTTAATTTGATCAAATTTCACTAAAAATTCGTTCGATTATAATTGAAATAATTACTTGAACATAGTCCTATAATAACAAAGAATTCGGACTCATAACTCCAACAGCAAAATCATTTAATATAGCAGTTATAAATTTTGCATAATAAATATCTTCAAAATAAATCGTGAGGAAACCGGCATGCCCTTGAATCAAAAATTCGAATACATGTGACATCCATCAACCTGCATTGGGCCCGCGTCGTGGATTAAGGCCCATTCCTCTTTCACAGAGAGGAGGCCTGTGTCCCAGCAGTGCGCACATTAAAAGGCTGATGATGATATTGATGATGAATGTATGCTGACCAATAATAACTTAGCTATACTCCTTCCAGGGCGAATATCATTTTATGAACCTAACGATTCATCTGGAGAACTTTCCTCACCACATACCTTTCACATACTCGTCCATGATTGTAAGAACCCGAGCTGATGTCCAGGGCATCTTAACGGCTAACAACGAAGAACTCTTCAGGTGGAAGACGTTCGTGAAGATCACGCAGAAGATGAAGGATGCGAAGAAGAAGACAAAGCCATTGATACAAAATTTCAATAGCGATTGAGTCAATGAATTTATACATTAAATACTTTCTATACTATAAACGAGGGAGTTTTATTATCCTATCTCATCAATTCTACTATCATACATTTAAAGGTACAAAATATAGTAAAATAAATTATTTGCATCTTAATCTATGAGGTAAGGTGCTTACAATAAGAAAATCTCTGTACAATTTAACAATTATTTGTATAGGTATTTAATGTTTAATAAACTTATCACATATTTTTCTTGTACTAAATAGGTTAAATTTTATTTAAGTACTAAATAGACTATGAGATAAAGTTAACTTAAAATAAGATCAAACATTAAACACCATTCATAAAATAAAATTAGATACCTCTAATGATATGATTGACGTAGAGTTTTTTTAAGTAATTCAGATAAAGATATTCAAATAATATCAATATTATAATATGATTCAATTAATTATTTTAATTACTATCGTATGTATGGATGTTTGTTAATTAATCACGCTCATACGGATGAACGAAGAACGAAAAATTCGACATCCGAATGTCGGTCAGTCGGATGTCGAATACATTCTGTACTGAAAGGTCCCGAAAGATGAATTCACTAATGTATTAATTAGGAACAAACTTATGGGAGTATTAGAAGAAGGAAATTACGAAGGAGGAGAATTGATTAAAAAGCTAATTTGTCAATTGGTAAGACCAGAAGAAAAATTCAACGATTTTACCTTGTTTCAAAATGTAATAATAATAAAAACAGCCAAGTGCTACTCGCACACACAAGGTTCCAAAGGAATTATATTTTTAAAGCATGTTATTTTAAAACTAAAGACGTATTTAAGTTTTTCTTTAATGTTTATGTAAACAACTATTTCCTGTAAATAATTTTCATCTATTTTCTTTAACCCTCAAAATAAGACCTCCCTCAGAGATTTGATATGTATCCCCCAAAACAGGGGTCTCTTCATATTCAACATAATTATTATGTTCATTTACGTTGCATGTCCATGTGAGGGTCACTGATGTGTACCAACTTCCAAATGAATCCTTCCAGTGGATTCGGAGCAAAGACGTGATAGAAAGACAAATAGACACACGAGTAAATTTATAACGTTTTCGTTTTGTCAATTGGACTTACGGAAACCTAAAAGTAGCTGGAAAATTGCAAGTCACTACAAACTATTAAAATAAAATTTTAATATTATTGACACGCACAATCACGCATTTTATTTGCCTATATTTATCCTAACTGTATTTTAATGGCTATCAATCATAAATCGTAGGCATAGATCATATTAAAATCACTTCAACTGCTAGCAAAAGTGTTAGTAACAATGCAATTGTTAACTTTGCTGTACGCCCTGGGATTGATTTCGGTAAATTATTCAAAACTAAAAGTTTTATTTACAGTAATAATTTATAGGCAATATTGGGGATTGCTTATCTCTAAACATGACTGCTAAATTCGAAAGCTGAATTTGCGATAATTTAGTTTGACGTAATAATTTAAAAAAATAGCCTAACAATTGCAGGCCTTTATGTGATATCAATTATAGTGAAGATTTCTCACCGGTTTTTTTTTATTTCAACTGTCAACGGATTTATCTATGTTTATTTCAATAGTAACAACGCTGCGTCAATAGACGATACAGAAAATCATGTGAAAAGGTTTTTTTTTTAATTCATAAATTGACATAGAAGATTTTGAAGAAAATATATATTTTAAATATCTTTATAATATTACATTATATTGGGTTTATTTGAATTGTTACTGCTTATTAAAAGTAATTTTTTTTTGGATGGTATTTAAAAGTACTTCAATTTATTCCCATTTCATTTACCTAATTTTGCCTGTGTTCCACCAAATATACTGAATGTGCACCAAAATATGTTCATATAAGTCGACGTAGCCCCGCTGCGAGGGGCTCCTATTTCTGTCTGCAGGGTCAAAAGTAACCATAATTTATTCGTAGATCAACTAATATTTGGTGCACGATCAGTATTTTAGATGTACCTTTAGATTTTTGGTGAACACAAAAATATTATCCTTTTTTCTCTGGTTAAATGATAGATTTGAATCGAAGTTTGAATTGCAAAACAATACTTGTATGCTTGACGAAATACTATAAAGTAGGTACCTAATAGAATTTTCTTGAAGATTTTTGTTTCTTGAATAAATTGTTTCATGCAGGATTTTTTACATGAAGGTGTTTTTTCAGGCTATGCAAATAGTCCCCGAGCGTCATGAGATGGAGTATATCAACCACAAATATCTCAGGAACATGTCGATAGCATTCAGGAAACTTAGCCGTAACAGTCCACATTATGTCAACATGGAGATTGCTTCAACGGTAGGAGCTGGAAATAACCTGACGGTACGTTTTCTTTTCTAAAGATTATATTTCCTCACTAACGATTTAAGGACTTGTGGTAGAGCGTAGGTTGAGCTATATTTGCCAAGATCCAAACAATAGTTCAAACAACTGGAGTCAAATCATCGAAGGCTGAAGAAGGCAGGGCTCAGGCAGTGGGTTAAGGCCCATTCTCTCTTACAAAGAAGCCTGTTTTTCAATTGTGGTGACGTTAAAAGGTTATAATCTGATTATGCTGCTGTGAATGGTAAATCTTGTAACAAAACCAAAAAAAAAGAATTCCTTTTCCTAAACATCCCTATCCAGCTTCCAGCTCACGATGCAGCTCTCAAACTTTTGCCTATTAACGATATACAAATCATAGTCGGGCAATGTCTCATGGCATTGGTTTTTCTGTGACTGTCACAAAATTTAATCATAGGTTCGACATTTTGGCATCAACGGTAAAGACTTTATAATAGAAGCGATCTAAAAGAGATTAAACCATATTTTTTGTGTTCACTGTTAAAATACTGATGCACTTAAATTTTTCAGATTAAAATGGAATTATTTGAATTCCTGGGCGGCCATTATATACCAACAGGTGTAGTAGGAGAATACAAGTTTTGTGATTTTCTTTACAAAGAGCCATTTTTTGGCATGATGTATGCCAAACAATTTAAATTTGATTGGACGTGTCCTTTCCCTCCGGTGAGATAATTGTGTAATTAATTGTAAGTCTTCTTTTCCAATTAGTTTTTCAATTAGAATAACTTTTTATCCGATTTAAGTTTAATTTTTACTCGTTCGATTCTGATTCAAAGAAATAATTAAACATAGTCATGTAATACGAAAGAAGCCAGGCTCACAACCCAAATAGCAATAGTAGATTATGCATCAAGGGGATAAAGCAGTGTCTTCCACGTCAACGTCTTCAACCCTGAGCGTGCTAGGGAGTTATGTAGAGTCCTGAGTGAAGCGAGGGGTTCAAGCTGCCCAAGACGAAGACACGCTTTATCCCCGAGGAGCATCCTCTTCTTTTCAGACCTTTTGCGAGACAATAAAAAGCCAGGGCTCTGTAAATTAAGTATTTATTTTGTAAATAATATTAAATCAAAAGTGCAAATTGATGTTGGACACATAACTATTAGTTTTGGTAGCTGGTAGCTAAAGGACACCCAAACACAAGTTTCTTCATCTTTATGAAATAAACTACTATTTCATAAAGATGAAGAAACTTGTGTTTGGGTGTCCTTTTGAATTTTGAACGTTGGTGACAGCACCAAACACCCGTCTTATGTTCACGTTTTTTTTTTAAATCGCACCTTGTTTGCGTTCTTCTTATGATGGCCAGTTTGATTTTCGAACCTCTTTACAATTGCGTATGGGCTTTTTTACTTAGTATTTACATGAGTTTCTGCACGAATTTGACGTTCCAAATTCAAATCACTTTATTCCCTTGGGAGTTTCATACAACTTTATAGCCCTTAAGAGGTAATGCTTTACTTTACGTTGCGATTGCATGATATGTATTTGGACATTGTCAATCAGGTGGTTTGAAAAATCATTTAATATAGCAGATATAATTTATAAAAAACATTGATAGTTCTTAATCTGAATAAAGTCAATCTACTTTCAAAATAATTATGGACGAAAAGTTAGAGTATGTATAATAATGTGACTTGTGTGTTAGGATGACCAAACATATACAAACTTTATTTTCAGGGCGAATATCACTTCATGAATCTTACAATTCATCTGGAGAACTTCCCCTACAACATACCCTTCACATATTCGTCCCTGATCGTGAGAACCCGAGCTGATGTCCAGGGCATCTTTACGACTACCAACGAAGAAGTTTTCAGGTGGAAGACCTTCATTAAGATTACTCAAAAGATGAAGGATGCAAAGAAGAAGACAAAGCCGTTGTTACAGAATTTTAATAGAGAGTTTATAAATTAAATAGTTGCTGTACTATATAACGCTGTCTTACTAATTCTACTATCATACTTTCTAGTATCCTATGCTAAATCCTACCAAAACAAAATTTAAAACCCCCGACAAAAACCTCTTAAGTGTAATAAATACGCCTCGTACTCACGCTGGGGTCCCGACAAAATTAATAATCTTCTTCTTTCGTGTCGATTAACTCAAACTAAAGTCTCCACCACTCAGATTTTGTCCAACCCGTATGTAGCTACTCGGACAGCTCTGTCATTCGCCACATTTAAATCCAGTAATGTGCAGGTGGTCGGGCATGAAGGGCAGACAAGCAGGAGGTGGACCATACCTTGCGGAGGGGCCTCACACTGGTACTGTATTTTGGATGGGTATGTGTACTCCATTTGGCCAGGTTATTTCTGCAACGGCCAACCTGCAGGGTCCACAATCGGTTTAGGGATTTCCAGACCCACTGCACTGCTGTCACTGCAGTTCGTTTTCAGGGGGCAGATGCTCTGCTGGATGATAAAGTGTGGAGAAGTAGGATGTGTATATTTCCATAATTCACACCTCTCGTCAGTGGCGCTGGCTTTCGAGGAGGTCGTATGTCTCAAGAAGCTCTTACGACTCTTCAGGCGCGTAGGTTGGAGTTGATGCTCACATAGGGGATGCCGACTGTCCTCCTCAAGCGGCGTAAAATATATCGTATTTCGATTCGCGAGTCCCTTAGAGAAAAATTTAAAGAAATCGATATACTGACTCTACCTTCACTCTATATTTTGGAATGTATTTTGTATGTCCGCAAAAATCGAGGGCTTTTCAAAACTAGAAGCGACTTACATAATTTAAATACACGCAGTAAGCACGAAATTCTAAAAATTCAGATTAACAAAAACTAGCAAGTCTTTTTATATAAACAGTATACGCTTTTATAACAAGTTGCCAAAGTCAGTTATAGAACTGACCGATGGAAAGTTCAAAAACTACATCAAACGTGTCCTTGTTAAAAAAGCATATTATAAAATCAAGGACTACGTTGAAGATAAAAATTTTGGCTTTAGCTCCTTCTGCGCATGCGGCTTCCCTGGTAACACATAAACGGCACAAATATGTGGTTGTCTCTAACTATTCTCAATCTCATTAATTCTTTGTTTTTTTTCCTTCTTTTGATTATTCTTTTTACAATGGTTTTCAATCATCTTCATAGCCCTTTGCTAAGAATAGTTACAGCACTGATAACAATATTTGTGCCACATGTTAGATTTAGTCTTTTTTTTATTTTACTTTTGTATAGATTCCTTTACCGATTATTTTGTAAATGTGTGAACATTGTAGGCTTTCTAGATGCTTGTTAACTTTTTAACTCGTTTTATTTTCTTTTGTTTAAATAATATGAAATCTTTTTTTTTTTTTTTTGTATTCTTACGACTTATTGTGGGGCCTACGTTGTCCCCACATATCTAAGTACTAATGCTGTAACAAGGAAATATTGTAAAACCAATCCATTTTTTTAAAAGAGTAACCATGGAGTTTCTTGCCGGTTCTTCTCCATAGGAAACGACCAACCGGAACCGTGCACATTGTCGACGTTTTATAAGTGCCCATGTAGGCCTATATGAAATAAAAAAAAATATTTTGATTTTGATTTTGATTCGCGCACTCTGGACGGCTAGCACCCGGTAACGGTCTAGCTGACTGATCCTTTTACCATGATGACTCAAACTCAACTTAATAGTAGTTAAGTATTTATTATTTTGTTTTTTTATTTATATTAATTAGTCTCAAGACGTGAGTATGATGCTTATTTTAAATTTTTAGTCCTTGCAAGAAAATTAATCCCCAGCATATACCTAAAATAAAAAAATAAATTACCGTTACTCAGGTCTTTGTGTAGAGAGAATGAGTTGGCAATCCACCATGCGCGTCGAGTTCGCAAATTTTATTAAAATATAATCCTTTTAATGTTGGGTCCCAGATTTATTTTTAGAGATATGGTTTCGAGTTAGTTAGCCTAAACAAAAATGCAGTCTTTTTTTAACATCGGTATTTAGCATCTATTTTTATGTATTACAATGAATTGCATCAAACTGTCATTAGTTTTGTAACATCGTGCTCACTTTTATATTACACTGCAATCAGTGATTCAGCAAGACCTAATATGATGAAGTCACTCATTATTTTATTTTTTATTTGTCCATTTCTTTCGGTAAGTTTTTATGTTTTCTTATAAATAAACTAAAATAGCTTAAAATATTTTTGGTAATAACCAATATCTATACATGTCAATCAATATATCATACCTATAAACACAGACATAATTATAATTATACATCCAATTTAACATTTATAATATTTTCTTAGTTTTTAGGGTTCCGTACCCAAAGGGTAAAAACGGGACCCTATTACTGAGACTCCGCGGTCCGTCTGTCTGTCTGTCTGTCTGTCTGTCACCAGGCTGTATCTCATGAACCGTGAAAGCTAGACAGTTGAAATTTTCACAGGTGATGTATATCTGTTGCCGCTACAACAACAAATACTAAAAACAAAATAAAATAAATATTTAAGGGGGGCTCCCATACAACAAACGTGTTTTTTTGCGGTTTTTTACGAAAATGGTACGGAACCCTTCGTGCGCGAGTGCGACTCGCACTTGGCCGGTTTTTTGATACTATGAAATGCCTTGAAATGCTACTTAGCCCTCTTCCTCTCTCCTAATTTTACCTGTGCCCGACGGGGTCCATATTAATCTTTTACCATGTCGAAACCATCTATGTAATACATATGGAATGCAATAAAGTATTGAGTTTTGAGTATGATAAATATTCAACTAGTTACTAACGACCAGTTAGAAAATCTGTTTATTTCTTATTTCAGACAACAGAAATAGTTCCTGAGAGAGTAGAGACAGAATCTGGTGACAGTTGCCTGCATACCATTCACTTCACTTTCAGAAAGCGCAGTCGCAATAGTCCTTATTATATAGATTTTGATTTCAACGCAACGCAACTTGTGCATTTGGGAATAACTTAACGGTAGGTAGAATTTTTACTAAATCTAAAAATAATATTTTAAGATGATTTTTAAGACTCTTTACAATCTCTTTTGGGTTTTTCAATATTTATTCTAACCAAAATAGGTTTCACGCACATGTCAATTCCTTTGTCGTTTAATCGGTCTTATGAATATGGTTATTTTTCCTGTGATTTCAGAACAAATGGAAGTTAAACGAAAATATAAGTGGGCGTTTTGTTCCCATCCGGTACAATTTGAATATAGACTGTGCGACTTTCTTTACAAAGATCCTTATCTTGGACAAATGTACGCCAAGCAATTGCGTGGAAACTGGTCTTGTCCATTCTCACCCGTTAGTACAGTGTTTTTATTTTTCTACTATTATTATTTGTCTCAATAATTTTTTTCACCTTCTCCTACTTGTTTTTGTCACAGCTTACTTGATACTAATCATCCGTCATCTAACCATTTACTTCGATTTCTTTCATATCACTGCTTCACTCATTTATTTATTCTTTTGTATTCCTCGCAGTCTTAACCATATTCATTTCATTACCACGACACGGTTGGTGCAGTGGTTGAGTATTCGGCTGCTGCGCTGCGTGTCGTGGGTTCGATTCCAGCAAAGAACAAATATTTGTATGGCCTACGCATACAGATAGTTGTTCCGGGTCTGGTTGTTTGTGTATGTGACATTATGTGTTTTGTTAATGCACTTGTTTGAAAAGAAAACACATATTTTATCAGATAAATCTGTTTGTTCTAAATTTTGTTAAAAAACCTATGGATCTTCTGTAAGTGTATTATAATAATTTTATTTCTGTATCCCAGGGAAGAAGCATCTTCAAGAACTTAATAACAAATGTAGACCAAATACCTATGATACCGTTCACATATGCATCGCTAATCGTCAGAATCCGAGTTGATCTTATATTCTTTATTGGATCACTTATACAAGAGGTGGCAGTAGTAAAAGTTTACATAACTGTGAGGCAATAGATAAAGAAATCTTAGAATAAGGAAAAAATATTGCCCTTTGTATTCGGCATAGCACGATCATGGGATTGTGGTTTGTACAGTCTGTAACTTGCAGAGAAAGTGATTATTGAAATACTAAAGGCGATATATACGCCCCAATGACTGGCCGTGCGCCCGCTCGGAGCCAAAATATCAATATTGAACCTCCTTTTGAACAGTTTTGTTTGCAAAATATTATTTGAGTTACATAAGCTGTTTCAGTTATGAAGAAACTGCAACCATCAATTTTACCGTGTAAAATTATTTTTAAAGATCCATGTCGTTTTGGAGACATGATATTTTTTTTAAAGCAAAACTATTAGTTACACAAAAAAACCTTGTTTCAAAAATAATGTTCATGAATGAAACATAAATATATATTTTTTTCAAATCTTTTAACCAATCGTTACTAAGGAGTATGCTTTAGAAAGTAACCGTTTTACGGCACTAAAGCGGTGGAAGGAGCCGCCTTACGCTTCAGCATTTGAACAATCACTTTTGCTCTCAACTCTCGGTATTAACTGATTTCTCATATTTCGAAACTATAATATTGCCCTTCCTGTCAAACCTTACAGATCTAATTGCAGTGTCGATATCTGTGATCTATTTACAAAATTTCTAGTGAGTAAAGGTGTGTTTCTAAATTTTATTCAGTTATTTAATATTTAGTTGGTTTATGTCAAACCCTTCTTAGATGCCAAAGTTTGGCAGGTTTTCAGGCTAAATTAGAGTTTGATAAATACTCAACTAAAAATACTTAATTGTGTACGCTTTTATAATAAGCTTCCAAGCCACGTACAAGATCTAAGTCTTAATAAATTCAAATCTTTCATTAAACGCAAGTTGTGCCAGAGAGCGTTTTATACTATTAAAGATTACGTTGAGGACAAAAAGGCTTGGGATTGAGCTGATCCAATTAATTTTGATTTTTATATTTTGCACCGTGAATTTTGTTTTTAATTTTGATATTTTGTTTGTTTTTTTTTTGTTTTCTTGCAATGACAAGAATATTTACTTTTTAAAGTATTATATTATTTTATTTTAATTATTGTGAATGTGAAGATTATGTGAATCTTTTTTTTTGTTTTTTATTTTATCTTAGTTAGTTTTAATCATGGTCTGGCAGTTTGAGTAATTTATGCTGCTTACCCGAATATCCTTTCTTTAGTATTGTTTGTCGAATCGTTGAGCTCCTTAAATTCTGAGTTGAGCTGCTCGGTTACTGACAAATGCGTGCACTGACTGGACAGGTCCACTCAATCTGGCTGGTTCTCTCCTCAAAAGACCATTTCAGACATCTGTCTACATGGTCTTCACATGATCTAACCAAGATTTTGTCAGGACTTTAAAAGAGGCTGTGACCTCTGAGTTTGTTTCGGCCTTTCTTCTCAGAGTAGTCAGATAGGAAACGCCGACCTCATCTAGTTTTAAAAAATATGATCGACATGTGAAAGTGTTTGTACAAACCAACTTACAGAAATAAAACATTTATTATTTATCATAATTCTGAAATGGGCGGTTACTATCAAAGGGACCGCGGTCTACAGCTCGTCACATTTCGATAACGTACTATGTCAATACCAGTCATAAACTTTATGACAAATTGTTTTCGCTGATAGGATGTTTGGCACAATATCAAGCCCTATGTTAATGAAATTTTCTGTGAACATTGAAAATATGTTAATTCACAGGTATTTTCGAAACCGTTTTTATTCTTGTTTGCTGGCAATAAGTTTAGCCGTTTCCGAAATATTTCAGTATTAGTCGAAATTATTTGCCTATTTCAATCCCCATTTCAGCTACCTATTTCGAAAGGAATATATGTCTGTGAATTCTCTTTCTTTGTTTGGCTTTTGAAATTCCAACTTAACTAGGTTAAGACATACGAGTATTCTAATAATAAACTTGTTTCGAAAGACCTCAAATTGTCTTCTTATATGCAGTGCTTCAATACATACTACATAGTCAATAACTTTTACCTAGGTCCTTAATGACATTTTTGAACTATTGCCCATATGTATTTTTTGTAGTTTTTGTAATCATGATGAAGAATGAAATAAACGATTAACTACCTTTGGTTGTTTGGATATTATTCGTCTTTACCTATGAAACAAAATGATTATACGGTCTCGCGGTCAAATGTACCAAGGCACCTGGTCGCCTGTGAAATGGTTTTATCCACCTGCAGACCAGGCCATATACAGTAACACCAGAACAATTGGCGAGTATCTATCTATAACTTTACTGTCGCCGATTCAGTCTATGTCTTCTTCGGTGAACATCTACGTGATGGCAGTCTAGAACAACGACGAGAAGGAAGCGTTAGGTGTTATCGACACCTCATCTTCGCTGTCTACGAAAACGTGCGTTGGTGGTTTGCCTCATAGTATGACGTGCCAATGGTACCTTGGCACGAGCAAAATATACGTTCTGCCAAACATATATAATGAATATTTAAAATTAATTTATTGATCAAAATCTAAATCTAGAGTAATTAAAAACGCCTAAAATAAAGTATTAGTTTTATTTTACCTTTTATATGAATGATAATCTGTACATAACTAATTTTTAAAACTTTTCTCAAATAATAAAAACTCTATGCGACGGGCTGACGTTGGAGTGAAAAATTAAAAAAGTACAGGAAAGTAAAAAGCACTAGTGAAAAAAAGTGACACTTTCCGCACAGTTTGGCTGCTTGGAAAACCGCTCTTTTCGAGGACATGCATTGTAAAGTATATTCTGTTCTGTTCTGTTCTGTGGTGACCGGTTACCGGCAGCCATAGCGTTGGAAGATCTCCCACGAGGTGAAACGATGACCAGAAATCCATTAGATGCGAGACGCATAGTATTGGTCGATGTGACCACACTTGGGAGCAATGGACGTCATTCGGATGAAATGATGTTTTAAAATAAAATCTCTGACTCATCAAAGTGAAGGGTTATCAGGTCATTGTGGTTGATGGTAATAAAGACGGAGGTATCATAAAGTTTGATGTAATGATTGCATGTATTAGTGGATGGCTCATTACTCACTTAAAAAATAAATAGAAAAAGAATAATTATATAAATATACTCGTATTAATAAATATATTTCCGTCGATTGTTTTTAGGGATATTGATAAGTCTGGGAATCAGTTTTGCCAATTTATCCTGTAACAGAATACAGGGATAAAAAGTAGTCTATGTTAACCGGAGATAATGTAGCTTCACAACAGTGAAAGAATTTTTGAAATCGGTACAGTAATGTTTTAAGTATATTCGTTACATGCAAAAATACAAACATACAAAAATACAAATCTTTCCTCTTTATAGTATTACTAGCTGACCCGGCAAACTTTGTTTTGCCATAAAAATACCAAACATTTATCTACCTTACCTTACACTACCTACCCTACACTACCCTACACTACCCTACACTACCCTACACTACCCTACCCTACCCTATACTACGCTACCCTACCATACACTACCCTACCCTACACTACCTTCCCTACCCTACGCTACACTACCCTACCCTACACTACCCTACCCTATCCTACACTACCCTACCCTACACTACCCTACCCTACACTTCCCTACACTACCCTAAACTACCCTACACTACCCTACACTACCCTACACTAACCTACACTACCCTACACTACCCTACACTACCCTACACTACCCTACACTACCCTACACTACTCTACACTACCCTACACTACCCTACACTACTCTACACTACCCTACACTACCCTACACTACCCTACACTACCCTACACTACCCTACACTACCCTACACTACCCTCCACTACCCTACACTACCCTACACTACCCTACACTACCCTACACTACCCTACACTACAATACCCTACCCTACACTACCCTACCCTACGCTACACTACCCTACCCTACACTACACTACCCTACCCTACCCTACCCTACCCGACACTACCCTACCCCACACAAAGCAAAAATAGCTTATACAATAGCAATAAAGCTCAAATTGACTCTACGTTTTAGTTAGAAAACTTTTGTATGGGAAAAAGAAAAGGGCTATTTTTTTTTTTCCTGCAATTATTAGAATTTTTCTCCCCGTAAAAACCATCTTTGAACTTCAACGACCATTTAAAAAAAAGAATTGGCCAAATTGGTCCATGCGTTGTTGAGTTATGCGCTTACCAACACATTTTGCGATTCATTTTTATATTATAGATTAGTATAGATATTTAGCACCTTTTTTTGGGTGAATTCGATGTTATGTTATGGAATTTCGAGAATATAAGTATTTTACATAACTTTATTAAAACATTAAAAAACCTGAGTAAACGTAGAAAATAAAACTAAAATTGAGACCAACGGCGTTCCACAGGGTAGTGTCTATGGACCTACCATGTTTCTCACAAATATAAGCACCTACATTGATAATACGAACCAAAACCAATGGTTAACGATGCCTTATACACCAAAGTCTTCACTAACGATCTTTATGCTACAGCATTCAAAGTGACGAGATCCATTTTAACTAAGTAGACTACCAAATCTCATAAATGAATATTGTGAAGCATGAGCTTCGAACTACATCACCTATTAGCATATCAAAACTTTAAGTTTACACTGAATAGAGCAAAGTTATATTCAATACAAGAACCATACAAGATTCGGCAAGCATCTGACGTTCACAAGCAGCTCATTAGTTTGAATGGTCAGTCAGATTCTGGCAAGTTGCGCGACTTGCACGGGGCGGTTGCCAACATCGTAACGAAGATTCTAGAACAGAAACAAAGGGGCTCTTATTACTAAGATAACGTTGTAAATGTTGGCGTTGCTTTGTTTAGTTGCTGACCAATACAGTAGGGACTGAGAAATCTAGATAATCCTACTAATATTATAAATGTGAAAGTTTGTATGTTTTTGTTTCAAATACGCAAAAACGGCTTATTCGGATATATTTTTTTTACAACCTGGATTGACACATAGGTTATTTTTAACCGACTTACCAAAAAGGTTCTATGTTTGACTTCATGTTTGTTTTTTTTTTGTCTGTTCACCGATATCTCCGTCAATTGTGGAGCGGTTTTGAAATTTTTGTTTTTGTTTGAAAGAATATATTTTGAAATTGGTCCCATTTTAATTTGGTGAAGATCTGATGAAGAACTTTGGAGATAAACAACAGAACTCTTCAATAAATAACGGCAAATCTCTCGGGATTGCTGCAATCGCATGTCTGTTTGATGTTTATACCATTTCATAACATAACATCACGCCAGTATGCTCTAAAGGGGTACGCAGATGTGTACAGTTCACCTTGACACACTCCCATTTCACTGGTTATGTTCAGTTTCATGATATTCGGGTAAACTCTTCTGACATTATAGCCTTACTTAGCTACTTGCCTATTAGATAGGTACAACTAAAAAGTGAAATATAAAAAAACTCTTTCACCACAAAATACTACCCACTTCCAAACAAGAAACTACAAAGTGAAAAATAACTTTATTTTTGGAAGTCGGTGTCCATAACGCAAAAAAATGGTACCTACCAAAGGCACCGAACTCCTAAAATAAAGTTATTTTTCACTTTGTAGTTTCTTGTTTGGAAGTTGGTAGTATTTTTTTGTAAAAATGTTTTTTTAACTTGCAGATCTCGGTCTAATAAAACTCATAGTATAATGTAACACTGCACACAACACGTTGGTGAAGCCGTGGACAGAAGTTGGTCTCCAATAAGATGTGAATTTACCTTCGCAATTAAAACAAATTTGTTAATGTATTTGAGATTTCAGTGGGATGATTATTTTCTTAAGGCCGCACTTGCAAGATCACGTCCAATTAGTAATGTCCTTTAGGTAGGTACAAACTTTTTATGCACTTATAATAAACGAGCTGTTCCCCGCGGCTTCGCTCCCGTGGGCCACCCCACAGTACCAGGATTCGGGATAAAAAATTGACTATGTCACTCAGGAATAATGTGGGTTTCTATTGGTAGTCATTTTTAAAATCGGTCAAGTAGTTTTGGAGCCTATTCGGTACAAAAAAACAAACAATAAAATCTTTTCTCTTTATAATATTTGTATAGATATGTTGTCAAGTACATATCCAAATGCAATCAATCTTTTTCACACGCAACATTGTGGTGGTGAATTTAATATATTACAAAAACTATGTTTGCCTTATTTAAATTGTTACGTGAAACTTATATTTAACGTTGAATTTAGCCTTAATTAAGAAGTAAAACCTCCAACGCATTAAATGAAAATGATAAACATCTGTCCGAAAAGCCAGTAATGAAAAGATAGAACTATATATTTTTATGAAACCGTTTTGTGCACTATCAGGAGTTCCGGTTCAACGGCCCGAGACGATTTCAGTTTATCGTGCAGCCAGGGCCGTGGTTACTTTGTCACTTATTTTTATACACCCCTTAAAAATCTTTGTGGCCCATCACTTGAGTGACAGAAGGATGGACTCACCTTTAGACCTTTGAATAAATGAGCTTTTAAATTTTTATTCTTTTGCATTGTCAGACTTTTTATTTCAAATTGTATGTTTTGTGTACGTTTTAAGTTGACTGTCGTTAAAAAAATATTGCAGCTTTAAATTTTGCTGGTTTTCATAATGGTTGAAAATAATGTGAAGAAATATACTAGAGGGTTTGTCAATGTTGTCTTATCGTGTAACAAAAAAACTGTCTGAATATATTTTACAGTGTCAACTTACCTAAATGTGAATTTTTAAATATTATATTTATTCTTTTATCCTCGCACTGCAAACTGTAAACGAATAAATATTGTCTTGCAACAATTACACCAATGTAGCATCAAGAATACTCTATAGAAACCTTAAACTTCAAAATTCGTCGATAATGTATGCCAAACAGTTTAATTTTAATTTGTCGTGTTCCCTCCGGCGTTTTTACTTCTGTCGAGAGAAATACTTATTTCTCTCAATCATATTCTTATTTATTTATTTATTATTTATATCTCCCTTACAACTATCATTACAGGTAGGTATACCTAATGCGATAGCGTGGTCTTAAAATTAACTTATATACTATATAAAAATATGAAAACGTAAATATCCAGTAAAGTCCTTTAACATCTAATAAAAAATAACTTATAAACTAAGTTTCCTAAATATAAAAACACAAAATTTAAAATACAAAATAAAAACATATAAACTACTCTAATCTGCACTATAACATAAAATAAATAAAAGTATTTTTGCGAATTCACTCAAATAACATGTAAATACATCGATCTTGACGTGAAGATCGTTAAGAACCCGAATTGCGCGGGTCAATGGTGTTTTGGCGAGAAGGTTGGTCCTGGCAACAGGCACGGCCAGCAGCTGCGGGCGTCGCCGCCCCCACACATAGCGGTCCGGTACACATAAACTCAGGTGCTGCAGCACTCCTGCGTTATGCTCTATGCCACGAAGTAACCTAACCAGATAAGAAACAAGCGTGAATTCCCGTCGTTGGTTGTACCCGACCATACCGAGCACAAACAGAGTGGGGTACATCAACGGGTAAAACGGATCTTTACTCCGATTATAGTTCAATTCTTAAGTTTGAAATCGCCAAGCCTCCTCCATCTCTGAACTGCCACCTTAAATGCGTAAAGCATCGTGTTTTGATATTATTCGTCTTTGCCTATAAAATAAAACGATTATACCTACGGTCTCGCGGTCAAATATAGCGAGGTGAATGATGGACCGATGACCGGAAATCCACTGGATGCGAGACACATAGGATCGGTCGAAGTGGCGACACCGCCCCGAGTGTCGCCACTTCGACCGATCCTCTATGTTCAGCCGTGGGCATCTTTCACCTGAAATGATGACGATAACATCTATCTATAGATATAAAAATCAATTGCTGTTCGTTAGTCTCGCTAAAACTCGAGAACGGCTGGACCGATTTGAACAATTCTTTTTTTGTTATGTTCGACAGAATACAGGGAAGGTTTAAAAGCAAAAAAAAAAAAAAAAGTTTGGTTGGATAGGGTAGGTAGGTAGGTAGGTAGGGTAGGGAAGGGTAGGGTAGGGTAGCGTAGGGTAGGGTAGGGTAGGGTAGTGTAGGGTAGGGTAGTGTAGGGTAGTGTTGGGTAGAGTAGTGTAGGATAGGGTAGTGTAGCCTAGGGTAGGGTAGTGTAGGGTAGGGTAGGGTAGTGTAGGGTCGGGTAGGGTAGGGTAGGGTAGGGTAGGTAGGTAGGGTAGGTAGGTAGATAGGGTAGGTAGGTAGAGTAGTGTAGTGTAGGTAGGTAGGTAGGGTAGGGTAGGGTAGGGTAGGGTAGGTAGGTAGGGTAGGTAGGTAGAGTAGTGTAGTGTAGGTAGGTAGGTAGGGTAGGGTAGGGTAGGGTAGGGTAGTGTAGTGTAGGTAGGTAGGTAGGGTAGGGTAGCGTAGGGTAGGGTAGGGTAGGGTAGTGTAGGGTAGGGTAGTGTAGGGTAGTGTTGGGTAGAGTAGTGTAGGATAGGGTAGTGTAGGGTAGGGTAGGGTAGTGTAGGGTAGGGTAGGGTAGTGTAGGGTCGGGTAGGGTAGGGTAGGGTAGGTAGGGTAGATAAATGTGTGGTGTTTTTATGGCAAAACAAAGTTTGCCGGGTCAACTAGTAAGTATATATTTTATAAACTTTTTACTCGTTAAAGTGAAAGGGTCACCAGGTCATTGTGGTTGATGGTAATAAAGATAAACGCACCATGAAGTTTGATGTAATGGTGATTGCTGAATAATATAATTGCAGTACAAATGGATGGTTCATGTGTCACTTACAATTTCATTACAGAAAATACTAGAAAAAAAAATTCGAGAGGTTTCGGTAAGCTACTACTGGTCACTAAACCCAACGAACTTGGAAAAAGGCTAAGCAAATTGATTGAGTTTTTAGGGGTGTCCTGTACAGGGTGGTAGAGTTCAGGTAGCAGGTGTAAGGGTAAATTATATACCTACCTGTGTCATTGGTTTTTGCTGCTCTTCTACAAATTCGATATTAATTTGCTTTAGATTTCCTATTGATACGATGAAAAAAATGCACTGCCTTTTGTTGCGGACAAATAAATGTATAATAATAGCGAATTGCAGTGGCATTATGGCATGAGTATGATGACTTCATTAATGTATGAACTGTCACTAAAATAGATTTTGTGTTTTTATTAGAATTATAAATCACTACCAGTTTGCCTGCTGCAAAACATTTTGGAACGTTACTGATTCTAAAAAGATGAAGTTTTTATCTTTAATGTTTTGTATTATTCATTTTATTTCGGTAAGTGTTTAAAATAATGTTGTTTTATTTTACTTCTTATGTATATAATTTGATGGTTAATAATCTTTACCACCGTTAGGTCGTTTTAATCCCGTGGAAGTCAGTGTCTTTGGTACGTCTTATTTAATAATTTTGCAATACCGGCTTCAGAAACGAAAGTAATTTTTTGCACTTTTTTAGTATTTTGCTTTGGAAGTCGTTTTATCTTTTGTTTTTTTATCATCTTTACAAATCGATACTGTTTAATGTATGGGATTGATCCTCCTCAGCATTAAAACGACCAAAATATAACGGTGTATAAGAGGATACGAGTATATAGTCATGTCCATTTGTTTGTTTGTGTCCAAAACCAAAAAAAGGCCTACGCTGAACATTACAAAAATAAATTGTTTTGACGAAAGAGAACCGCTTTTAATTTGAAGATTTTAAATTGTGTATTAATTTCATAAAATAGTCCACAGAAATATATCCCGAGAAACTGGAGACGATAATCAAGAGCGACAAGCATATCCACAACATCAAGTTTACGTTCAGAAGGCATAGTCGTAACAGTCCTTATTATATAGATTTTGATTACATGGCCACCTCTGGATACGGGAACAACTTGTCGGTATGGTTCTTATTACAATATCATCATCATCATTGCAGCCTGGAGTCACGCACTACTAGAATCTATGCTTTCTTCTGCCATGCTTTCATTCTGTTAATATAATATAATGATGATGTAAGAAGCACTTTCAACATTGAAGGAACAACATTGCTGGAAATTCACCATTCGTTATTCTCTGTGTCCAGTTTTGAGCTTATTCATTGGATATAAAACAATAATAAATAAAAATCACTTCACTAAATTTCAGTCTTATTTTACTTTTTTCTATAAAAATGGTATAAAATCCCGTATAATATAATTGTGTTCCCTTGCATAATATAGACTATTAAACGCAGATTACATTCAAGACACGCTAAGAAGCAAGAGTGTTGACATTCGTCAGACATCTAGATCCCTAAGAAATTCAAGAGTTTCTACAGTGTTTGTTATTTTGTTTCATTTTCAGCTGAAATGGCAGTTAAATGAATACATAAGCGGACGCTATGTACCAGTACCGGTACAGTTTGAGTATAAACTGTGCGATTTTTTGTACAAAGATCCATTCTTTGGTCAGATGTACGCAAAGCAACTGACAGGGAATTGGTCTTGTCCTTTTCCTCCGGTAAGTTCTTATTTGTTCAATTATAGGACACGCAACAGCACAGATAATTAAAAGTGACTTATGACAGTAATTAATTATTTTGCTAGTGATAGAATATAGTTTATATTATACCAAATTTGTATCTCAGCACTTTTACATTAATTGATTGATTAATAGCTCACTTAATTCTTATTTGATTTATAATATATTTAATTTATTGCAAAGTTGTTTTTTTTTTAGGGAAGGAGTCCTTTTAGAAACCTAGTAATGCATATAGAGAACATGCCCCGAGTACCATTTACCTACTCCTCATTGATAGTGAGAACCCGAGCTGACCTCATCATATTCATGAACCCACCTTTTGAAGAGATCGCTTTGGTAAAGATATACCTGACGGTCAGGCAAACCTTGAAAAAGATTGATATGAAGACTTGGAATGGAACAATATTGGCGAATCATACTTTTGCATAGACCGTTACAAATGTTTTGATGTAGCAAATATACTATGTCACTAATGCCATTAGCAGAGATTTAGCAAAATTTGGGAGAATTGGTTTTTATATTAATAAAGGAATTTTGGAAACATAGGTATTTTATATAACAATCATTTCAACACTAAAAGTCCTTAGCAATCATAAAAACAAAAAGATACATAATAATAACAAATGGTGTTCCTCTGGGTAGTATTTTGGGGCCAATCTTGTTTTTTTTTAAATTACGAAGTACCAAGAACTAAATATTATAATATACTAATACAAGTGATCTACACTGTGAAAAACGTGTGCGTCAGAATGGCTGGTTGTCTGTAACGGTTCGCGTCAGGCTGGTGACCAAAAATTGCTACCTATTTGCTACTTTTTACTACCTATAGTCAATTAATTGCTACCTAACTTGTAAACAAAATAAAGGGACTTCAAAATGACCAGCCATTCTGACATCAGGATAGCTGGTCAACTCTCCGTTTGTGTAAACTACTCAAATTCGAGTTATTATTTTTACTTGAGCAATTACTACCTGATTGCTACCTTCACGTCTTTCAATGTCCACCTTGTAGCTTTAACAAGTAAAAAGTTATGATCATTTGAAATTTTTACAGGGAAGGACCATTATAAACGTAGTGTTACATACTCTTTGGCCATTATATCTAAAGCTCAGCAAACGAGGTTCGGTGTGGGAGTGTTAAAATGACCAAAATACTAAAATAACAAAAAGTTGTTGAAAAATATTTCTCAGTGTTTACAGTACGCAAAAAAAAATCATTGATTATTACTGATACCTTTATGTTAATATGTATTATTTATTTGATAAGTAACATGCTGATTAAACATCTACAGTAACAAATATTTTTTTGTAATAATAACGTAAAAGCAAAATTATTAAGCATTTCTTACTTTATCAAAACTGTTCCATCTATACTAAATACTGAGTTAAAGTTTTCAAACAATAAAACAAACATACACTGTTTGTTTTATTGTTTGAAAACTTTAATCCTTTTATTTTTTAATTACCAGTAAGACTTGATAAATCATAGGTTTTATCGTTTAATCCTAGGTTTTACCGTAGTTCGGGCTTTTACATTAAGGTTCTCCTAGTTGACGGCACGAACTATTTTGTGCGCGTGGTTAAAATGCATGCTATCTCATCCTACAACATGTGCGAAAGAGATACATGCTGTGATGAGCACTAAGAAGCTAGTTCGCGTACAAATTAGCACTTTAGCAAATTTGCATCGAAATATACGATGATTTAGGACGAAAACGAGCACACGAAATTTTATAAACAGACCCTTCGGAGTCTAGATATCATGAACAAACGACTTAATGTATATTTCCAAAATAAAATTATTTGCATTATTTAATTACTAATCTATCCCTGTATGGAGGCCGTTTTGCAATTTTCCTTCTTCTTAAGGTATTAAAACCGCCCAAAGATGCGTTAAAATAAGTGATGAAATATGGAACTTTCGACGCCCATAAATTTCATTTTTTTTTCCATACAGGGCTAGTCAATGATGAGACAAATTGATATCAATTTTTATTTTGAACGTACGTCGTCAAACAGTGGCGTAATTGCCAGACTACGTTTGTATGGAAGAAAAATCGACTAGTACACTAGTTACTACCTAGCTTGTCTACCTTAACATTTACATTTATATGTTCAATTACCATAATGGATAGGTGTATTCCAATAAAAATAAATATTGTAGTAATCGTTTTAAATTGCTTTGTTTCAATAATCGTAATCCATTCCCTGTAAAAATTTCAAATGATCATAACTTTTTACTTGTTAAAGCTACAAGGTGGACATTGAAAGACGTGAAGGTAGCAATCAGGTAGTAATTGCTCAAGTAAAAATAAAAACTCGAATTTGAGTAGTTTACACTATAAAGTTACGTTTATAATTCTCAGCGAGCTTTCATTCTTCAAAAAAGAGCAATACGTACAATTGTCAAAATTACACAAAGAGAAAGCTGTCGATCTCATTTTCAGAATTTACATATACTAACGTTGCCCAGCTTATACATACTTCTGTTGTTAGTTAATTTCAAAAAATATGTCCATGAATATGAATCTGGGGAAGAAAGAATAGCCAGGGAAAATACTCGTAGAAAGGACTTTAAAAATAAAGTTGTACCTAATTTCAACATTGTCAAGCATAGCCCTCATTACCAAGCTGTACAAATATTTAATAGATTGCCAGCGGATTTAAAAATTTTGTTATACACTAGCTCTTTTAAGGCTAAACTAAAAGCTTTTCTGTTGGATAGAAACCTGTACTCAATAGAAGAATTGTAATTTAGAGATAATATTGAAATTTTCTAACTAGAAAAAGCTACTTATTGTTATTGGTTTTGGTTGGTCATGTTTTCTTTGTATTTTATTTGCATGTATTTTTTTTAATTTACTTTAATATAATTAATAATGATGAATGTAATATTAAATAATGTATCAAACACAATGTAAATTGTTCCTGATAAATAAATAAGAAATAGCCATTCTGACGCACACTGAAAAACTTATGAAACATTTTAACTAAGCCACGAAATCTCAAAGAAAATTTTGTGAATCATGAGCTTGAAACGCATCGCCAATTAGCCACCGCACACAACGTGAAGTTTACATTGAATAGACGTAAGTTATATTTGAGTAGCTGACCCCCGCGGCTTCGCTCCCATCATCAAAATTATAGCCTATGTTACTCGGGAATAATTTGTCTTTCCATAATGAAAGTTTTTCTAAAATTGGTCCAGTAGTTTCGGAGCCTTTATAATATTGGTATAGATACAGAAACCGGACAGGATACGGCAAGTATCTGACGTTCACAAACAATTTATTAGTTTGACTGGTCAGTCAGATTCTGGCAAGCTGCACGATTTTCACGGTGCAGTTGCCAACATCGTAAAAAAGATTATTTTTAACTCCAACGTCAGCCGATAGTTTTTTTATTATTTGAGAAAAGTTTTACAAATTAGTTATGTACAGATTATCATTCATATAACAGGTAAAATAAAACTAATACTTCATTAAAGGCGTTTTAATTACTCTAGATTTCGATTTTGATCAATAAATTAATTTTAAATATTTATTAAAAACACGCGTGCACTTTCAGGCGTTCCGGTTCAACGACCCAAGACGATTTCAGTTTATCGTGTGACCTTTGTCACTTATTTTTATCCATCCCTTAAAATTCTTTGAGGCAATAAAAAATATATAATAATATATTTGAATCACTTGGGTGAGAGAAGGATGGACTCAACTAAGACCTTATAATAAAAGAGATTTTATTTTTAAATATTGTTGCAGCATTGTCAGAGTTTTTGTTTCAAATTGTATGATTTGTCTACAGTTTAAGTTTACTGTCATAAAAAGTTACTTGTGTCTTTTTTTCTATTTGCCGTTTTTTCTACGGGTGGAAAATAATAGAAAAATCATGTTGAGGCTTTATCAATGTTGATTTGCCGAATAACAAAAAAAATATTGTGGTGACGTACACATGACACACCTAAATGTATATCATCTTCTTCTTCTGTCGCGACCTTATCCCATTTACTTGGGGTTGACCCTCCTTATCTTTCTTCTCCACTGTGCACGGGTCTTCAGCTGTACCTACTGGCTAAATGTGAATATTCCATCTAAAATATTAACTTCAAAAATCGGTACTAGCCAAGTCTAACCCCAGAAATAACTTAATATAAATACTAACAATAAATAGTGCAATGTTTAATATAGACAATGTCCGGTCCCAGGGCAAGATTCCAAAGAAAAATAACAACTTCATATCATTTGAATACAATGAAAAGCCAAACGGTATGCATTATTCATTTGAGGAGAGTCGGGTGCTCGCATATGATAAAATTTATTATAAGTGCACGCAATATTATGACGTGGTCGTGTAGAGATGAATAGTCGAGTAAAATGTTATACAGAGGGCTCCGCGTTCCTGAATGTTGTATTGAAGCAATTTTCCTGAACATATCGACGCCACACTCTTTTTTGTTGTACGTAGATATATTTCGCGTTTTTGTTGTTTTCTTTTAATAGACCTACCCTCTTACAAATAAACGCAGAATAAAGTTATACCAGGTATAAACCTATGAAAATGTATGGGTATACCTTAGTTATACCTGGTATAACTTTATTCTGCGTTTATTAGTAAGAGGGCTAGAGTTTCACACAAGACGAACCGTTGAATTATATTTCACAATCTACTGTTGACGTAAATATCGATAGACTTTTGAGATAAACTTATAAATCAAACAGTAAATATTAAGACCATCACTCGTAACAAATTTTAATTGTAGCTCAGCAAAATAATAAAATATGCATAATTATTCTAAATAACACGGATGGCCATCATTATCCTTCAGTAAATTAATATTAAAAAGCTCCAAAAGTCATTATTCTATCATTAGCCCAACAGTTAATCATAACAGGGAAGCCGCGACAAAAATAAATTAGTTAAGCCACAACACTGTGGCACTTCAAACAATTTGTCTCGTCTATCATTTGTCTGGCGATTTGCTTAAACCTCATCTGCTTTGGACATAAGGGGGAGCAACATCGAGGGAACTTGTCCCCCACAAAAGTCTTCTCGATCAACATTTACACCGCCAGCCTTAACTCAACTGTGAATCACTCACACTTGCATACTATCGTAGGAATGACTTCACTGTGCGTGTAACCAATCATTGATGTGTGTGTACCACCCACAGAGCAAGGAATCGCCAGTTTGGCAGCAAGAGACCCATCCATAAGTTTGTACTTATATTTATAAATGCGAAAGTAACCCTGTGTTTCTGTTACCTTTTCACGTCTTAACGACTGTAAGGATTAGGAAGAAACTCGAAACACGAGTTGTCCAAGTTCTGAATTGAGACATATTTATTTAGACTTCATACACAAAGGTACAAAGGCGCACACATACATATCTGCCAAATCTAATACAGTTGTTCAAGACCCTATCTAGTTTGTCCAGCAAGACCACGTTCAAGTCAAAGTAGCACACGCCCCCATAGTCAATGACTGAGAAAATTAAAGCCTGCAGAAGCATTGTCTTTGTCTTTACAGGCAAAAACCGCCTCAAACGATACAAGGATCGCAAAGTACCGTTTGCTCTCTGACTGACACTAGATACGTGACTTTGCCAGCTAAGTGTCGAGAAAAGATGCAAACCGAGATCTTTCACGCTAGGGAATGACGGAACCATTGAATAAGATCGGTGGAAGATAGCCTAGCGCCACTCTACCCATCATGCGCGAGCTTCCAATTACATAGGATAGACTTCACTTTCCTTGGGATGTTTCCGATTTTCACGAGGGCGAAGCGTGCCCATGCAATGTGCGCTGAAAACAAGATTTGTTGGTCATAGCCGTAGTGTGAATAGACACGGGCCATGTATTTATATAAGTAATAAACAGTGCCACCCACAGACACGCATCAAGGTTTTGACAATGCCGTCTCTAGCGCTAGCCGACGAGGCGTCTCAGTGCTCTGTGGAACCACCACTGTAGTGAAGTACGCAGTGAATCAAGTTTGCATTATCTGTGAACAGCCACTTGGATGTTGGCGGATGATTGATTGCAGTGGTGTCGCTGACTACGCGACACTTGGTTATTCTTAGCTACGGATCACTGACAGATGGGGTAAGATGGCGTTATGAACCCATAATTTACATTTGGTTATGACAAATACATTCAACGGGGATTTTTTTTTCTGTCATATTTTGCTAAGAAACTTTCGACGAATTTTCATTTCTTGTGATTGTTATGGATTCATCTCGAATACGTTATGTAAGGAGAGATATTACCTACACAGCCTTACAATACGTGATCAAAGATTTCCAGGCAATTCGCATGTCTATCATAAGTAGGCATATATTTGCAATGATTCAGATATTGAACCCTCTTGAGTACAGAAGTCAGTTGATTCGCTGAATCAAAACCAACCTCCATTTACTTTATGTAGACCTTTCGATTTCTTTGAAAGACTTTCTTCATAGTATATACATAAAATCTGATATTTTGCGAGAATATATTGCTGAATGCAAAGCATAGAATAAAAGCATGCCTTTATAGTGCGTAACCACTGACATAAATCTAACTAGATGACACGATTGTATGTACTTCGCGTGCCAAAAAACTGAGCAAAGTTACGATAAACGATCGTAATTTAAGCTTTTCATTTATCATTATCGGCACCGGTGTTATGCCATATTGAGCTGCAAAGACTGTATGCAAAAATTTGGCAGAGGCATTGGAAATGTTTTCTTTTATTGGTAAGTAAATTTGATTTTAAGTTGTGTGTGAAAAAGTTTTCATACAGATGGAAGGAGTTGCGTTATCTAGTTAGATTTATGTCTGTGTACGTAATAGAAGGACTGGAATTCCAAGAAAAGGCCTGTAGCTGGCAATGATTAGGTTTCTATAATTAACCATTTGCTCTAAGTTGGATACCTGCGAGAAACGAAAAAATATACCTTTTAGTTTAAATTTAAAAAAAAGTGGAATAGCGGAGCGGGCTGATAAGTTATAGATGATCTAGTAAGTTTTAAACCTTTACTTAAAAGTCTTAAACCACATGAATTATACTGTATGCTATGCTACTCATAATAACAAAGTATGTCTGTTTATGTTGCTGGAGAGCAATTTCTTAATATATCCTTTAAGAAGCGTGTCATTCATTTACTTATTAGCCATAGTTTTGTTGATCATACCGACCTTTAAATTTAAACCAATATGTATTGATACAATTAAAAACGTGTTCAAAAGTCTCAATATAAAAAATACTGAAGACTTATGGGGGATATCCGTTAGGGTTCTTGAAGATATTATTGACTCAATTGCTCCTGTCCTAACAGGCATATTCAATCAATGTTTGGACAGCGGCACGTTTCCTGACTTAATGAAACACAGCAAAGTAGTACCAATTTTAAAATCAGGTTGTAAGAGTGATCCCTCTAATTATAGACCTATATCCGTGCTTCCAGCATTGAGTAAAATCTATGAAAAAATCATGCTGGATAAAATGTTGTCTCACTTCAATTCAAATGGGATCCTGCATAATCAGCAGTTTGGTTTCACGAAAGGTAGGTCGACTACGGACGCGGGAGTAAAACTCATCAGTCACATTTTGGAATCTTGGGAGAAGTCCCAGGATGCCATTGGCATTTTCTGTGATCTCTCAAAAGCGTTCGACTGCGTCGACCACAACACACTGATCTGTAAATTACACCACTACGGAATTCGAGGACAAGCTACTGATCTTGTGCTTTCATATTTATCGTCGACGTCCTCTGGGTCTCTAGTCTAGATGGGCGTGCCCCAAGGTTCAATTCTCGGCCCTTTCCTTTTTCTTGTTTACATTAATGATCTCCCTTTTATGATGGCCAAATTATCGGATATAATTCTATTTACTGATGATACTTCGCTAATTTTTAAAATAGATAGGAAAGATACGGATGTCTTACATGTCAACGAAAGTCTTATTATTCTCACAAAATGGTTCGCAGCTAACAATCTTTTACTGAATGCGACAAAAACTAAATGTCTTAAGTTCTCTTTACCAAATGTACCACAACGAGACCTAAATTTGAATCTTGACGGCAAAAGTCTTGAAGTTATAGCTGAAACTGTATTCTTAGGGATTACTATCGATTCAAAACTGCAGTGGGGCGCGCACATTAGAACTCTTTCGGGTAGGTTAAGTTCAGCTGCATATGCAGTAAGGAAAATAAGGCAGTTAACCGATGTAGCCACAGCTAGGTTAGTATATTATGCTCATTTCCACAGTATTATGTCTTATGGCATTCTGCTGTGGGGATCAGCAGCAGATGTTGACTCAATTTTCATCTTACAAAAGAGGGCAATCCGCGCGATCTACAAAATGGGTCCTCGCGAGTCCCTTAGAGAAAAATTTAAAGAAATCGATATACTGACTCTACCTTCACTCTATATTTTGGAATGTATTTTATATGTCCGCAAAAATCGAGGGCTTTTCAAAACTAGAAGCGACTTACATAATTTAAATACACGCAGTAAGCACGAAATTGTAATACCCAAATTCAGATTAACAAAAACTAGCAAGTCTTTTTATATAAACAGTATACGCTTTTATAACAAGTTGCCAAAGTCAGTTATAGAACTGACCGATGGAAAGTTCAAAAACTACATCAAACGTGTCCTTATTAAAAAAACATATTATAAAATCAAGGACTACGTTGAAGATAAAATTTTTGGCTTTACCTCCTTCTGCGCATGCGGCTTCCTTGGTAACTCATAAACGGCACAAATATGTGGTTGTCTCTAACTATTCTCAATCTCATTAATTCTTTGTTTTTTTTTCCTTATTTTGATTATTCTTTTTACAATGGTTTTCAATCATCTTCATAGCCAAAGGGCTAAGAAAAGTTACAGCACTGATAACAATATTTGTGCCACATGTAAGATTTAGTCTTTTTTTTTATTTTACTTTTGTATAGATTCCTTTACCGATTGTTTTGTAAATGTGTGAACATTGTAGGTCATCTAGAAGGTAGATGCTTGTTAACACTTGTTAACTTTTTAACTCGTTTTATTTTCTTTTGTTTAAATAATATGTAATCTTTTTTTTTTTGTTTTTCGTTACGACTTATTGTCGGGCCAACGTTGACCCCACATATCTAAGTACTAATGCTGTAACAAGGAAATATTGTAAAAACAAACCATTTTTTTAAAAGAGTAACCATGGAGTTTCTTGCCGGTTCTTCTCCATAGGAAACGACCAACCCGAACCGTGCACCTTTTGTCGACGTTTTATAAGTGCCCATGTAGGCCTATATGAAATAAAAAAATTGATTTTGATTTTGATCCATGAATACAATAAAAAGTTTTTACACAAAAATAAACTGACTTCAAAAGCAAAACACTAAAAAGCGGAAAATAAATTTCGTTTCGGAAGCTGGTGTCTTTGGTATTTAATTTTTTATAGTTTTTCGACACCGACTTCCGAAACGAAAGTTATTTTGCACTTTTTATTATTTTGCTTTCGAAGCCGGTTTATTTTTTTGTGAAAAGTTTTTATTTCTCTCCTTTGAATTTTAGTATACTATCACTGAAAAAGTGAGGAAGTTCAAAGGAGAGAAATAAAACTTTATAGATATTATGATATAATTTTTATGATAGAGAAAAATTTAGTTATTAAGGGTACTTACTACTACCTGTAGATAGACAAAACACCCATAATAACTTACTTTAATTTACACTTTCGTGCTGTTTGTCGTTAAGGAGTTCGGTTATATGTTCCATACCTTGAAAACTATTGAACCCATTTGGATAAAACTTGCATTATTCCCTAAGTTGAGAGATACCTAATCCAATAAAAAAGTTTCTGAGAAATGCATGGATAAACATACATACAAACAAATCATACATACACTTACGAAAACATGTTAAGAAGCCCAATTAGAGTAACATATGTGAATATTAGCCAATTCCAACAATATTACATACAAACGTGTCAAATTAATTACCGATTTTTTTTTAAGTCGGTAAAAATATACATATATTTGTAAGTTTGTGTATAGTATTTTATATAGCTACATAATTTGTATGTATTAATATATATTTTTTTTTAAATATAACAGTACACCCTACCCCCTATTTTTATCTTAAGTTCTTTAGTCCATCCAAAGGTTGTCTGGCAGATATCGCTGTCAGCGATAAGACCGCCTTTGTACCCATAGTATTAAGTTGCTGTATAATATGTGTTATTTCTTTTTTTGGTGTACAATAAAGTATATTCTATTCTATTCTATTCTATAGATACCATTTCGCGAATGAACGCATAATGGTCCCAACTCTTTTTTCCAAGTAACATGGAAACACGGCATTGTTCCAAAATCATAAGTGCACTTGTCCAATACAAACATAAAACAGCAAAACTAATTAAATTAAATAATTGAATATGTTTAGTCATTACACAAATTAATTAAGTGAACGCCAATGAACTCCGTTGGCGTCAAACACACGCTTCCAATTTACTTGGCGATGAAGAGTGGCTGTGATAAACAAACTGTATTGAAATCGTCTCCGGTCATCTGTCCATCAGACCGAATCGGATTAGAACAATGGTAATTTCTATTGTGTCTGGAAATGATTGCTGGAAGATTTTGTGTTTGATATTGAAGGTATCATCGGTTATCCCTTGGAACAAATGTTACAAGGTATTTTTCTACATTGACTGTCTAGTACTTGGTGAATCCCCCGCGATGGATATCCGCATTGTCGAGGCAGGGGGCTCAGCGGTCGTGGCTTGGTCACCCACGGTGAAGCGAAGAGGAACCCGAAGAGGGGCCAATCGTGAAGGCTTTTTTCGATTAAGCCCACGACGTAGCGGCCAACAAGTAGGTAGTAGTGCCGCTAAGTAAGCGACATCGCAACTGAGACGGACCGCGATGTCGTATGGCCTCCCAGCCCTATCTTCCGCGGCCTGGACGGGATCGCCAGGGGAGGTCCCTATCCCCGGACGTTTTTTTTTTAAACGTTGCCCCACACTAGGAATTTCTTCCTGTATCGTGGGTGCGTTTACAAACATATAAAGTCACATACACAACACACAGAGCCGGAACAACTATCTGTAGGTCATACAAATATTTGTTCCGTGCGGGAATCGAACTCGCGACAAGCAGCGCAGCAGTCAATCGCTCAACCACTGCGCCAACCGTGCGCCCAAACAGTGGTAGGTGGCGGGGCCTCTGACCTGACCCAGTGCTCAGAGCATTCCTCAGCACCATTCTGAGTTACTGGATTTATTTTTTGACGTCACTTTGCATGCTGTTTTGGTGTCCGAAAGTTAGCTAAAACCTGAACTTCCCTCTACTTTTTACTGTTTACCTGGCTATATTTTAATTCGCAACGATCGTACAGGGAAAAGAGCCGGGGGGGTTGCCATTTTACCTGCGTAGTGATATCCCTTACAAAATCTTATTTTCTTCATCCCCAATTTATAATGGCAGCCCTGAGTACTTATTTCTTGAAATTATAGTTAAAGGGGTTAAGGCGGTTCTAGGAGTTGTTTACTGCCCTCCTACTATAGATTACTGGAAGAGATCGCGAATCGCGATAAGGCCGCCTGTTGTATGTTGGTTTTAGTTATAAGATGTCTTTTTGAATATTTTTTCTCTTGGTGTACAATAAAGTGTAAATAAATAAATAAATAAATTACTTCTCCATTCTTGAATCTCTCTTTGAATCTGTTTCCTCAGATTACAAACATCACATAGTCATGGGTGATTTTAACACTGACCTTTTGAAGGATAATCCTCGATCACGTAAGCTGAGAGCGATCCTGGAGTCGTCGAGTCTGTCACTCCTTAAACTTAATCCGACTCATCGTAACTTTGACTCAAACGATTCCTGGCTTGATCTCATGATTGCATCTTCTGTGGATCTCGTTGCCAACCACGGTCAGGTCGCTGCGCCTGGTTTATCCAGACACGATCTCATTTACATGTCCTACAAAATTAAACCCCCTAAGCAGCGGCCTTCTATTGTTTTTATACGAAATTTTGTAAGATTAAATAAAGAAAAGCTCAATAGCGATGCACAAGCCCTGGATTGGGTTGATATTGCCTAGTCATCTTCAGTGGATCAGAAAGTTGAAATATTTAACAGGTATGTACTCCAGCTCATGGACACGCATGCGCCACTGAGGGCTGTTCGTGTCAAGTGCCCCCCAGCTTCATGGATAACCCCTGGAGTTCGGATGGCAATGAGACGACGAGACCGGGCTTTTGGAAAATATAGGCGGGACCGCAGTGAGGAGAACTGGATCCTGTATAAGTTGGCTAGAAACCGCTGCAACCAGATGGTAAGAGCATCTAAACGCCGATACATTTGTGAAAATGTCCTTAACTCGTCACCGGCTGATATTTGGAAGTTCCTGAAATCGCTTGGCATAGCAAAGTCCCCTTCTAGTATTGTTTCTCTTAATCTGCCTTTGGATGTTCTTAATAATCATTTTTCAACGTCCGCTACGCTTGAGGCTGACGTCAAAAATAAAACTATCTCTGATATTACTTCCAAGCCAATGCTTTCCCCTGACTCTTTTTCTTTCTCCACCGTGACTAACCTTGAGGTCCTCAAATATTTTACCTCAATTAAGTCTAGGGCTGTGGGCTGTGATGGGGTCAGTCGAACTATGTTATCTTTTATGATTGAGAACTTAATTCCAATTATTACTCACATCATCAATTCATCGCTGCAGACTGGTGAGTTTCCTGCAATGTGGCGTAATGCTTACATTATCCCTCTTCCTAAAATTCCCAACCCCAGTTTGGCTATTCACTACAGACCCATCTCCATTCTCCCTTTCCTTTCTAAGATCCTAGAAGCAGTTGTTCTTAAACAAATATCCTCCTACGTTTTCAAAAATAACCTGTTGTCCAATTGCCAATCCGGTTTTCGGCCTGACCACAGCACAGCCACAGCTCTGCTTAAAGTTACTGAAGACATTAGGGACGGCTTGGAAAATTCGAGGTTAACGGTGCTGGTTTTAATAGATTTTTCCAATGCTTTTAACACCGTTGATCACGACATTCTCCTGGCCATGTTGTCTCAAATTGGGGTCTCTTCGTTGTCACGTGAATGGTTTTCATCATATCTTCGTGGTCGCCAGCAGGCTGTGCGTGCTGATCAGGATTGCTCTGACTGGTGCGACTTGGTAACTGGTGTTCCACAAGGCGGTATACTCTCTCCTCTTTTATTCTCTTTATTTATAAACTCCATTACTGTTATCCTCAAATGTTCTTACCATCTGTACGCTGATGACTTGCAACTTTACGCTCAATCAGACATTGCCAACCTTGACAATTGCATTTCATTACTCAATGCTGATCTTCGAGCTATCAGTGATTGGTCTGGCAGATTTGGGGTTTCTGTTAACGTCGGGAAATGTCAGGCCATCCTCATTGGTAGTTCGTACTATTTGAGAAGTGTGAACACTGGCCACCTTATGCCACTGATGTACGAGAACTCCGTCATTTCTCTTTCACCTCATGTAAAAGATTTAGGTCTGTACATTGACGACAGTTTTAGTTGGAATAAACACGTAGCTCAGGTGAGCCAGAAAGTCGCGTTCTCACTGCGGTCTCTCTATAGATTCAAGCATTTCCTCCCATCCAGCACCAAAATTACTTTGGTCCAGTCACTTGTGCTTCCCATTATCGACTATGCTGATGTTTGTTATCCTGATCTATCCCAAGAGCTTCTAAACAAATTGGATCGACTTCTCAACAATTGTATTCGCTTTGTTTTTGGCCTTCGTAAACACGATCATATTTCTTTCTACCGTTCTCAGCTTAAATGGCTGCCTATCCGCCTCAGGAGGTCCCTCCGATCTCTCTGCTTGCTCTTCACTATTATGAACGATCCTTGTGCTCCCGATTATCTAAAAACTTATTTCAAAGTGTTGGGCAGTTCTCACAGTCGTAACCTTCGAGCCTTCAAAAATCTACTCCTCCAAATTCCTTCACACCGCACCGGTTTTATGTCCAATTCATACGCTGTCTCAACAATTAAGCTCTGGAACGCGCTACCCTTTGGTATTAAAAAGGCTGAAAGCAAATTCACTTTTAAGAGAAAAGTTCGTAATCACTATTTGTGTCAGACAAAATAGCTCTCATCTAGAGACGTCTAGTCATAATAATTATTAATAGGTTTCTCGTTTTTTTATTGGTATTTATTAGTCTATTTTATTTGTATATGTGTATTATTAATATATATGTAAGTATATACTTTTTCGTATACAAGTTGTTTTTTAAATATTATTTTGTACCCCTTCACAACGTTGTTCTTTTTTAACCCTAAGGTTGACTGGTAGAGAATGCCTTGTGGCATTAAGTCCGCCTATGTACCACTTTTGTTCATAAAGTTTAAATAAATAAATAAATAAATAAAATAACAATTAAAGAAGAAAAGAAAATTATATTTATTTCTTAAAAAATTACAAATCTTTTTAGTGAAAATAGAATTTAAGTTGGAAATAAGTTACACAGAAAAACGCGAAGACCATTCATAATTTTAAAAGACGTTACAAAACCCAGGCCACGGAATGCGGTAATAAAACCATCGTTCTTGTTTTAAAACTTAGTTCTTTCCGGAGTTAAGGAGGACTTTTATAATGCCAGTATCATTTTAATTAGGTAAGAACCTACGTTGGAAATTGTTTTATCTACATTTGAGTTGTTTGCCCGGAGGCCTAAGGGCTTGAAAGTGAGTTCAAATTAAAAAAGACTGTGGCTATACCTACTGCAATTTCAATTTACGGAATAAACTTGATACTTGAAACTTTATTTTATTTCTTGTGTTATTTAGATAGATTTCTAGACGACTACTCTGAGAAGCAACTTCGAAATAAACTCAGAGGTGTCTTTAAAAGTCCATCAATATCAACAGTCTTTTAACGTACTCAGTGGTGGGACACAGGCCTCCTCTCTGCGAGAGATGGAATGGGTCATTATTCACCACGCGGGCCCAGTGCTGTTTGGAGGATGTTACATGTCTTCGAATTTTTGGTTCTAGAACATGTCGGATTCCTCACGATATTTTCCTTTATGTTTTTAGAACTGTGGTGATGAAATCACTTAGACAAAGTAATGCGCCTGCCTGGGTTTGAACCCACGATATACGCAACGTAAGTCGGGGCGGTTCCCACTGGGCCACCACTATTCTAAAGTTCTTACAATTAATGTAATGGTTAAATCATATGAGTGCCATATAGGTTATAGTCTGAGTCTTTTGAGAAATAATATAAACTAGGTAGCTTTTTGCCGCGGCTTCACTCACTAGACGTATTCTATAGGAATATGCATTTTTTCAGGATAAAAACAAGCAAATGGGTCTCTGCATTTGTAAAGCTTTCTATCTGTTAAATATTATTTCGTAATTGGTTTAGCATTTCAAAGATTATCTTTTACAAACTTCTTCTTCAATTCGTGACGCGGTAAATTTTAATTTTACTGTTTAGGCCCACTCAGTGGCAGTCTATTGCAGTGTGTATGGATTCGTTCATGTCATCCAGGGGTTAGGTAAACGGACATTTGAAGCACTCCAGAAAATGGAATTGAGTTAAATTTAGTCTTGTTATACTTTATTTTACCTTTGTATCGATTATTTTACCGATTGTTTTGTAAATGTGTGAACATTGTAGGCCTTCTAGATACTTGATAACATTTGTTAACTTTTTAATTCGTTTTATTTTCTTTCGATTATATAATATATATTCTTCTTTTTTTCTCACGATTTAATGTCGGGCATACGTTGTTCCCCTATATCTAAGTACTAATGCTGTAACATGGAAATATTTTAAAACCAAACCATTTTTTAAAAGAGTAACCGTGGAGTTTCTTGCCGGTTTGTTCGTTCTTTTGTCGACGTTTTATGGCCCATGAAGGCCAATGTGACAAAAAAAAATGTTTTGATTGATAGAGCACCACATTCGCACTGGTTGTTTGACGGATCAATAATCCTCAACTTCTCCAAATTTTCCTTTTACAAACCTCTCATGATATTAGTTTTCATATTTCATTACAAAGCCCAATATCAAGCATGTGTACAAAGATCCTTTTCTACATCGGTGTTAAAAACTTACTGTTCAGAGTCCACAAGCCTATTAGAACACTTTCGGGTAGGTTAAGTTCAGCTGCATATGCAGTAAGGAAAATAAGGCAGTTAACCGATGTAGCCACAGCAAGGCTGGTTTACTATGCTTATTTCCACAGTATTATGTCTTATGGCATTCTGCTGTGGGGATCAGCAGCTGACGTTGACTCAATTTTCATATTACAAAAGAGGGCAATCCGCGCGATCTATAAAATGGGTCCTCGCGAGACCCTCAGAGAAAAATTTAAAGAGATCGATATACTGACTCTACCTTCACTTTATATTTTAGAATGTATTTTGTATGTCCGCAAAAATCGAGGGCTTTTCAAAACTAGAAGCGACTTCCATAATTTAAATACACGCAGTAAACATGAAATTGTATTACCCAAATTCAGATTAACGAAAACTAGCAAGTCTTTTCTTATAAACAGTATACGCTTTTATAACAAGTTTCCAAAGTCAGTTATATAACTGACCGACAGAAAGTTCAAAAATCACATCAAACGTGTCCTTATTAAAAAAGTATATTATAAAATCAAGAACTACGTTGAAGATAAAAATATTTGGTTTTAGCTCCTTCTGCACATGCGGCTTCCCTGGTAACTCATAAACGGCACAAATATGTGGATGTCTCTAACTATTCTCAATATAATTTTTCTTCATTTAATAAGACTTTTTACAATGGTTTTCAATTATCTTTATAGCCCTTTGCTAAGAATAGTTACAGCACTGATAACAACATTTGTGCCACATGTTAAATTTAGTCGTGTTAAACTTTGTATAGATTATTTTACCGATGGGTTTGTAAATGTGTGAACATTGTAGGCCTTCTAGATTGTTAACATTTTATCTCGTTATACTTTTTTTAAATCTTTTGTTTATTTATTATATAATCACTTCTTGTTTAAGTTTCTTACGACTTATTATCGGGCCTGCGTTGTCCCCCCATCTAAGTACTGCTGTAACATGGAAATATTGTAAAACCAAACAATTTTTTAAAAGAGTAACCATGGAGTTTCTTGCCGGTTCTTCTCCATAGGAATCGACCAACCCGAACCGTGCACATTGTCGACGTTTTATAAGTGCCCATGTAGGCCTATGTGAAATAAAAATTATTGATTTTGATTTTTGATTAAAGACTCGCCGAGTTGATTTTATTGAATTGGCTCCCATTTCTTTAGTGTCGGTACGGAACACTAAAAATAAATAGAGTGAAACGAATTGTTCGAAGTTCTTGAATTAAAGTTTTACCGTTTTACTTTCTTTTGGAAAAGTGTAGAGGCATTGATATAAGCTAAGCTTTATATATTTATGAATTGAAAGTTGTGATTTCGTACATGAATAGGAAAATGTATAAGAACCTTGATTTGTTAAATTATTTCAAGTACCCTGGTTTAGTCTGTACAACATTGCAATACACTACTTTCAATTTTATTATGCTCTTGAGTTTTAGGTAATATACTCCAATATCAAACTTTGGAAAACTTCTGGTATTCCTCTTACAATCTTGGCAAAATATCAACAGCTTCGAAATCACGCCCGCAGCAATATAAAACTTGACAAGAAATTTCACTAATCTCTCGCAGTAGTTTCACAGCGCCATATGGGCCCACTTTTAATGAAAACACAGCCTAATAGTCACCAGTTGTATTGTACCATACGATGGGAATTGAAAAATAAAATTGGCAGTAGCCCAATTTTTCGCTCGGATAAATGCAGTTCATTGCAATTGTGTACATGGTAGCAAGCAACTTTTGTTTTCCTGTAACTTGCTCTGAAGAAGTATGCCAATTGAAAATAGTTGTTTATTTTCTTTTATAAGAGGACTACACTTTTTTGTTCGATTGAGTGCCGCCAATTGAGATTCTTTCTTGGGCTCAATTGTCTCGAGTCGCTACTCGATTGGTATTCAGATTTGGTTTCATTGTTTATGTTAATTCGACAATGTTGGCACAGTTGATACTAGGTATTTGCTAGAACTTGTACTGTGTTAGCTTATTATTGGTTGATATATTTTAGCAAGGCAGAGCTCTAGTGTTGAGTTATTTAGATAAAGATATATTTTTTACATTTACTTGAATCTCATCACAATCGTATCAGCTGAAAGACGTCCACTGCTGGACACAGGCCTCCCCCAAACGTCGCTTCATTGACCGGTCCCATGTACCCCGCATCCAGTGGATCCCCGCAACCTTCACCAGGTCATCGGTCCACCTGGTGAGAGGCCTTCCAACGCAACGTCTTCCGATTCGCAGTCACCACTCCAGAACTTTTCTGCTCCATCGGCCATCCGTTCTGCGAGCAATGTGCCCTGCCCACTGCTACTTAAGTTTGGCAATTCTTCGGGCTATATAACCCTGGTGCAGAGAGAGAACATGTAGTATAATAGAGTCATCAACTTTTTTGCCAACGTATTTGAGAACATTGAGATAAGAATCTTTAGACAAAGTGACGACTGTCGTAAAGAAGCCAAATAAAAAAAGTGTGGGTTTGATGTGATGTGATTTTACGTGGTCAATTACCAAACATAATTGACCTTTGCAAATCAAATCAAATCAAATCAAATCATTCTTTATTTGCTCAAACATGAGTACAGTACACACAACAAATTGTCAATATGCAAGATATGTTATAAAAGTAAAATACAGAGCGTCATGTTTGCCTTAGTTTATAATGGCATGCAAATATTAATAACAGAATATAAATCAAAATAATACAATTCAAATAAAAATAATAAAATCCAAAACAAAACAATAAAACTCAAATCAAAATCATAATTCCAAAATGTCATGTAAATCAATTATTCAAAAAATTACAAATGTCAATATATCATTCCAGAATGTCAAATTATTAAATTGTTATTATGCAATAATGTCAAAATTTATAAAAAAATAATGTGATTGTCAGAAAAAAGAAAAACCATTCAATCAATAAAAACTTTTTCAGCTAAAAATTCGGAGACACTATAGTAAGCTTTTTTCGAAAGAAACATTTTTAATTGACGCTTGAATGCCCCACCATTCAGCTCCTTCCAACGTTTAGGCAATATGTTAAATATAGTAGGCGCCATGCATACGATATTTCTGCGCATGAGTGCAGTTTTTGCAGAATAGCCTTGAAGAACTGTCATATCCCGTCTGTTACGCGGTACAACGTCCTGTAGACGTGGAAACAGATTGGGGTTTGTTTTAACAAACATTGCGGTTTCGAGGATATATAGACAAGGAAGAGTTAATATCTTGTACCTTTTAAAATATGGTTTACATGTATCGACAGTTTTTAGTCCAAACATAGATCTAATGCATCTCTTTTGCGCCTTAAATGCCGTGTTAACGTCTGTAGAGTTTACCCAAAATATGATACCGTATCTTAGGTGAGACGCAACTAAGCCATGGTAGGCCGCAATCAAAGTATCTACATTCACAACTGCAGCTAAGGAGTGCAATGCAAATGCAGCACTACAAATTTTTTTGCAAACGTTCTCGATTTGTGATTTCCAGTCAAGCCTTTTATCAATTATTAGTCCAAGGAATTTAGTGGTATTTACGATTTCAACAATTTTATTATCTATATTTATGTTCATATTTTCTAAAGTCAATCGTTGGCTAAAATGTATGATTTTAGTTTTGTCTAAATTAATCTTTAAGTTATTGTTGTTTAACCATTCTATTATAGATGTCAAGGTATTGTGGATGTCAAGTTTATATTGGATCATGTCATTACTACTACTAGATATTGTCACCGTGCTATCATCTGCAAATAATGTCATAGGGTGTGGTATTGATTTTGGCAAGTCATTAATGTATAGTGTAAAAAGTGGCGGTCCCAATACACTGCCTTGTGGAACACCAAAAGTTGTTTGACGTTCATCTGATAAGTATATCTCTTCCTTTTTAGTGGTTATATTGATTCTAGTGATTTCTGTCTTTTGCTTTCTATTGTCTAAATAGGATTTAATTAAATGAAGAACATTGCCTCTTAAACCATACTTTTCAAGTTTATTTATTAGAATGTCATGATTAACGTAGTCAAAGGCTTGTGTCATATCGCAGAAGATAGCACATACAGGTGTTTTTTTATCTACTTTTATCAATACAGTGTATAAAAAATCGTAGATCGCCATATTTATAGTCTTATTTTCACGAAAACCCTTTTGCTCATTACATAATATATTGTTCTTCTCTATGTAGCCGTTTAATTCCTTTTGAATGAATTTCTCAAATATTTTCGAGAAGATAGGAATCAGTGAAATAGGCCTGTAAAATTCCATGAGCTCCCTATCCTCTTTCTTAAATACTGGCTTAACGATCGCTATTTTTAGTGCGTCAGGAAACGTGCCAGCTACAATGCATAAATTTATAATATGAGACAGATGGTCGCATATTTCCGATGCTACAGCTTTTATTACTTTGGTTGATATGCCATCGTATCCCACGCTATTTGTGTTTTTTAAAGCCATAATAATAGTCTGTGCCTGTTGTGGTGTACAGGGCGCCATAAACATCGAGTTTTTGTTGTTTAAGATGGACCGTGTAGTTTTATAATTGGACTGGATGGGTTGTATTTTATTAATAAAATAGTCATTGAATTGATTAGCAATTTGATTTGCATCCGTTATTTTGTCATTATTGATTTTAATTTTCAAAATATAATTTTTAGGTACATTCAATTTATTTCGATTTATTATTTGCCAGGCGGTTTTACATTTATTGTGTGATGTTTTAATTTTATAGTTGTTTTGTGAACGCTGTGTCAGTGTGATAATTTTTCTAAAACGCTTAGAGTATTCTGTAAAGCGAGTTCTATTTAATTTATTTGATTTTAATCTGTAGGTCCACAAAAGTTGACGTTTTTTCTTACTACAGGATTTAATACCTTTAGATATCCACCTTGGCTTTTTTATTATATTTACTGTAATCATAGTCTTAGGAAAACAGAGGTTGTAGAAAAAAGAAAATAAATTATGAAATTTGTTGTATGCAATGTTCGGGTCATCCGTTTCATATATTTCGGCGAAATAAATTTTGCTCATGCAATATTTAAATTTATATGTATTTTCCTTGCTGTAATTGCGTCTAATAGCACCGTATTTGTCGATCGTACATATCTTATTTACCGGACATTTTAAAATCTGGGCTGTGTGGTCTGAAAGGGCAAACTCCAAGACCTCTGATTTACACCGTTTGTTATAATTATGCGCAAAATTATCGATACATGTTTGACTTTCCGATCGAGTAGGTTGATTTATTGCTAGTTTTAGGTTGAAGCTAAGTAGGAGGCACTCAAACTCCATCGACTGTTTATTCCTTTTTAATATGTCTATATTGAAATCGCCGGCTATGACAATATTTTTATAGGCATTCTTTGATAATTCATGTAAAACTATTTCGAATTGCTTAAAGAAGCCGTTAAGATTGTTAGTATTTGGAATTCTGTAAACACATACAAAAGCAGTCTTGTACTTGATGAGCTCAATGGCACAGCATTCAAAAGTCCCTGTTATTGACATTTGTGAGATTTTCAATAACTCTTTCCATTCGTGTCCATTTCTAATTAGGATACATGCTCCTCCTCTCTTAACTTCTTTTCTACTATAGTGAGCGGCTAAGCAGTAGTTTGGTATGCTCAACTGGTTTTCATAGCCTTCCATCATAAAATGTTCTGTAACGCATATTATATCCACTAGTATGTTTGTCTCTGTAAGTTCAGTCAGACAAACTGTGAGCGCATCCGCCTTGTTCAATAAACCTGCTATGTTCTGGTGCATTACATGAAGATGTTCAGACACGAAAAAGTTCCCCATTTGACAGATTATTCATGTCAGTCGCAATCATCTGGTTATTATATTTTATGTCATCAATTAACTCAATTATATCCTTAAAAATTATTTGTATTCCAGTATTATTTATTGTGCCAGTCCGTCTGTTATACTCAGTGTAGCCGTAGGTGAGATTTTTATTGCTGTCTATTAGATATGCGTATTCGTGCGTCAGTATGTCCAAGAAAAGTAAGTTATTAAATGTCTCCACTCTTGAATTATATAAATTAGTGTAATTCTCGCATTTATATGTTGGAGCGCACAAAATAAAGTTAGTATGGTTGATTTCCTGTAGTACTTGTCTGATATGCACAATAATGTCAAAGTAGCTGTTTGTTGTTCTGAAGTCTTCTTCACCTAACATAATTATGCAATAGTCCTCTAACGTAAAGTCGGATACTTTGTCTTTCAAACCTTTTAGCAAGAACCTTACATTTCCATGAGGTGTTATGTGGTGATAGATTTTCGATCGAATAAGAGAGTCCTCTGCAATGCTTAAAATTTTATTACTGTTATCTGTACTCAAGATACATATTTTGCATCTTTTATTAGTATTACGGTTAGGACTTGCGGATTGGTTATTTTTAATATTAGGACAATTTTTGTTTACTTCTGTTATAACGTGACTTTTTTTGTTATTTGGTGTTTCGAATTGGATTTGCCTGTTGGTCATTAATCGTTTGTTCTTCTGTTTTTTGGCACTAGACGGCCTTAATTTAACTGGACTGTTTGTCACTTTTTTGAGTAAATCATTTTGTTTAGTCAAATTATCATTTAACTGTTTGAGTTCACTGTTTTCCAATGATAATGTTTCGATTTCTGAATGGGCACTTTGAAGCTCTATTGTAAGTTGTATAACTTGTTCTCGTACTTTTTTTAGTTCGTCATCCTCATCGTCTGACATCTCAGGTACACTAGTGACTGTATTATTCAGATTATTTGTCATGTTATCACTGCTGTTTAGGTTTGACTCCGAGTTTGTTCGATTCCGGCGAAAAGTAATATTTTCTAAGAAATTCATCTTACTAATAATCACAAAAAGTGCAGTCCCAGATAGGATCAGAACTCGCACCCCACGTTTCGTCAGGCGAGCTCTCAGCCGTTCGGCTACCGTGTCATGTAATTAACAATGTCAAATATGGTACTTATATTAATCAGTCTACGCTGCGCCGCGTTTTGTTTTCATAGATGTCACTGTTTACAGTCTTATTATCCAATGTTGATGTATATTTATCATAGATGTCGCTATTTCCAGTCAGATATGTCATTTGTTGTTGTCAAATCGTTGACCGTTTGTAGTTCAAATTAAGCATGTCATCACTCATCAGTGCTTGAAAAAGTAAACAAAGATAAATATTCACCCGTTGTTGGTTTTTTGTCCAATACGTGGTAGGGCTGATCTCGTTACTGATCTGTAATTATCACAACGCACTTGAACTATTATAATGTTGTTTAATTTTGCACTTTCTTAGTCAAATCATTATCGCTGAAAGAATGACGCTTTATCTTAAACTCAAGGAGTGCCATTGAGCTTCCACCTTATTATAAACAGTGAAACTCACAGTAGCCCACGTTTTGGGAACACTTTTATTATGCGTACAGCTAAGGAGTGGAATTCCCTGCCGGAGTCTGTGTTTCCCGATAGCTACAATCTAGGGGTCTTTAAGTCAAGAGTGAATAGGTTATTTCTAGGCAAGCGTGTTTCACCGTCGACCACATCATCGCTTACCATCAGGTGAGATTGTGGTCAAGCGCGAGCCTATAGGTTATAAAAAAAAAAAAAAAAAAGAAAAGCCCAAAACTGGACATCAACCTCTCCCACACGTTGCTAAGCGTGGTCGTAAGGGAATTAAGTTCAGGCTTACTTAGTTTCAATTAAACACCGCAACGTAGACGGTTTCAAACCAATGATATCCTCAAAGTTAGTCCAAGTGCAGTCAAGTCACGGATAGTTACCGCAAACACTAAGGTGACCTATATAGTGCATTCTAGAACTTGGTGAAAGTTTAGGTTTGAATCCTACTGCATCTTATGACCTAGAATGCTAAGATAGTGTTCTCTTATTGTGTTATGAATGTATGTAGTACCTAAGTCTGGTTGAACTTCAAATTTAACCAATTAAAGTTTGAGATTAGGTCGTGGGTTCGAGCAAAGGCAGGTGCTTTACTTTTTGTAAATTATTTCATCACCACTGCTTAAAAAACGGTGAAGGAAAACATCGTGAGGAAACCGGCATGTCCAAGAACTTAAAATTCAAGATATGTGATATCCACCAACCCGCACTGGGCCTGCGTGGTGGATTAAGGCCCATTCCCTCTCCCATAGAGAGGAGGCCTGTGTCCCAGAAGTGGGAACATTAGGAGGCTGATGATGATGATAATTTTTTCCTTAAACCTTTTCTAATCTAATCAATCCTGTTCGGGATCCAATACAGTGAAACTGTTCTTCAGAGGCTCATCAAGCTTTTTCACCTCGGCACTTTTGTGGTGGTTTTCATTGGTTGATTCTGGCTTTCAGTGAGAGAGTGGCAGTGGTTGGGACTACTATTACGTGCTTATCGCCAAGAAGGGGGCAATTGCAAAACCAATTCACAAAAAAAAGTTTTCAATTTGTTTACAGAAAAAGGAACTACAAGCTACAGATATTGGTAACTATAAAACCAAGCTGCTCCATGCGACCTCGTTCATTATATCTATCGATAATACCGAATTCGGTTTTGGAAAAAATTTTAGTTAACAGATGCCACAAATGTGTTAAGGTACACATTTGTGGCGTCTATCCTATAATTTTTTGGTAAGTCGATAACTTTTGGTTTTCGTTGTTTTGTTTTAGAAGTATTTAGGTGTCAGATTTTTAGAAGTGTCACAGTCTGTTTCTTCTTCTTCTTTCTTTCATTAACACCATACTCTTTGTGTTAGTCTGATTGACAGTCACTCCACGCAAAATACGTTCATTGGACAATTTTAAAGGTTTCGACATTTCGACATTTTATGTGCCCTACCAATGAATTGTACAGTCACTGGGGAGTTGTCAACTTATGACAACATTTTATTGTACAAGTAATACTATTACAACACTGGCAAACCCCGTACAAAAAAAAAACACGAAACGACGAAAAGACATAATATGCACACTCCCTCGAACACGATCATCCTTTTCTAGAAGATTTATTTACTTCCAAGACCCGGCTCTCTATAATAAGATAAAAAAGCAGTGTCCAATATATGTTCTTTCATATTACAAATGTACAAAGGCTGTTTACCCATTCCTACAAGGTAAAAATTACGACGAATCAGAAATACTGTAAACTATCATCATATACTACGATGTATTAGATGAATAAACATTATTATCATTAAAACATTGGTATTCATCTGCAACTGGTTATACTGGTAGCAATTCCCAAAACAGTGGGGCTATAGCTAGGTTATATATCAATCTTAATTTTTGTTTTGTTTTTCTCATGGATACAGATGATGACAACACTAAAATTTTATCCAATTTTAACCTAAAAATAATTACAAAATTACTAACAAACAACAACGTCAAACAGATATTTCATAAAAGGTTTATATTAAAATAATTGCTCTTAATAACGGGTTATTATTTATGGGACGGGAGCACAGAGTACGGAACGGCACACGGACAGCGACTAGAAGCACCATAGCAATAAAAAAACTGACCGCGCTGAAACATTTGGCGGTTTGCACAAGTTTTGTCGGTCATTGTCATAGTCAGAATTGTCACGGGTTGTCATTTCTCTAAGTGCTATTAAGGACTGACTTATATTAAGGATAAGGCGGACCGCACGTTCTTCCGACGCTACAATTTAGTCATACAAATCGTCGGTCTAATTATATCATCAGAATAAATACGAAATCATCAGAATGTTAATGCCATATAATGCAGTGTTTTGCAATCTATGGAATACTTCTTATTGCACAATAAATATTGTACAATGTGCGATGAGTGAGTTATAAAAATGCCTACCCTACGCGGCGTCGTAAAAACAATCAGTTTTTTCTGGCTCCTGTAAAATGTACCCAAATCGAATTACTAGTTATGACATTTATAGATAGAAGGCATGCCATCGGTTATCTATAAATACCGTGTTTCTTGTATGGTGGACGCGTATAAGCAAATGTTCTGAAGTCCTTCCTTATCTTTACTATTTAAATCTATACTACATATATTTTAATATAATATTATAAAGCTGAATAGTTTGTTTGTTTGTTTGAACGCGCTAATCTCAGAAACTACTAGTTGGACTTGAAAAAATATTTTTGTGTTGGATAGTCCATTTATCAAGAAAGGTATATAACATCACGCTACGACTAATAGGAGCGGACCATAAATTAAAAATGTTGCAGAAACTGGAAAAAATATTAATTTTTGAGGGCTTCCGTTGCGTGCGCTGCGTAAACGGTTTAAGTTACGCAACAATCATGTATGTAGAGTAGGTAGGGTAGATGGGTAGGTAGGTAGCCACTTGACGGGAGCGAAGCCGCGTCGGACAGCTAGTCTATAATAAACGTTGACACTCACTGGCAAACTTGGTTTGTATGCAAAGTTTTGACAATGCTGTCTATGGTTTGTATACTCTATGGATCGGGAGCCATAGGAAGTAGCGCACAATTAAGGGGTATTACCTATAATTGATCAATGAATTCTCCATAATGGACATGGGTAAAGTGAAAAGTTACCGGACACGTATTACAACATAATGATTATTACAGGAATCAATCTATCTATTCCATTAAATGACAGATCTAAATTGAACGACGATAAACGACATGCCTGTTTTTTAGTTTTTTTTTTGCCGTTTGATCAATTTTCATATATCATTGGATAGTGATGGATGAGATGGTTTAAAATGGAGGTGGTCTGGAATATCAATTTGAAATATGCTTTTAGAGTTTATTTGCCACGTACTAAGTAATCGCAATTGATATAGTTAATCCATTTAAAAGCGATAGGTAAAATTTCAATAAATACGAATTTTATTACAAAGTTGATGACCAAAATTAACTTTTTTTTAGTAATCAGATAAAAGTAAAAGTAAAGAAAAGATGAACGGTTTGTGTGAGGAATGATATTCATGAAAGAAAAAGCAGTTTTGAGAAGTGTGTCTCCTTCACACGAGCTATTGAGACGCAAATATTATCAGGCTTAATTGTTCCCCTCATATTAACAGTCGTTATCGGCATATCGGCCTGTGCGGTGGTGCGTTGGCGAGTCAACTATTCATATTGATGAACAAGCATATTTTACAGGTAGGCCTTCAGAATATAAGAGGAAAACGTGTCGGGCCGACCGCTAGTAACATGAGACAATTGCAGAAACAAGCAGAAGAGTCTTAAAACACAGCATTGCGAAGAGGTATCCTGTTATGCAGTTACTGGGCAGTGGAGGTCAGACAGGCATGGTGCTTGTCAAATACTGGTACTAAGCTACACTTGGTTAGACTGCAAGTCGACCCTAGTTGGGAAAAGGTTAGTCAGATCGATTGATGGTCCTTAAGGCGCAGATACCCGATTGCTCAGTAGCTGATTTTAAAATGAGAATCACGTCTCAACGGCTAGTCGTATTTTTAGGAAAAAAAATTTTGTTATATAAGACCATTTTCTTAAAAATTTGATTTTAAAACAGTGCAATTAATTTATAAAGTTAGGTCCAACACGGACAATTAAACGACAATCACAAAAATACCGCCGTGCGTATTTTAAAGAAATGTTCACCATCTCAAAGACAATTTCATTACCTACATTTGATCTAAGGTTTTTTGAAGTCATATAATAATAAGATAAGAACAAAAACTACTAATTTTGGGTCGCGCGGGTGTGAAACGATAGAGCGTTTTGTTCCATCAAGGTCGTGGGCGACTGTCGTCGTCTTAACAAGTAAAATTTAAAAACCTGCGATACTTTTTATTTCATGCTACATAATTTATCTAGTAGTAGACACTCTTTTAGCGACAATCTATTGAATTATGACACGATATCTTGCGAAAACAACCCGATTCAAACAGTAAAACGCCCATATTTTAAACGGTTGAACCAACAAATACACAAACTCACAGGACACACGGCAAATTTATAACACCTCTCTTTTTCAGTCCGGGGTTGAAAACCGATGAAAATATTGGTCAAATACAACACTTTTTACCAAAATATTTATAAATCTAAATAACGCACTTACAATGTTTGCAAAATCTATAAAAAATTGTTTAGGTTCTAACATTGTATAAACAAAATACATTCGATATGAATTCGTTTGATTTAGTTTACCATACTGAAAATGTTGAACGTACACGCATACTGTAACGGAACGTTACAGTGAATTAATGCTTCGTTCTTTGTTTGTTTGCGACTTGGAAAGCGCCGGGTACCAGAGGTGCGGGGGGACGATTATTCGCATAGAACGAATGATAAAGAAAGGTTCCACACGACCGCCTGCGCAGTGCTCGCCGGCAGTCGTTCCTAGGCTGCTGTGTGAGCACACGTATCGCGCAGTGCTCGCCATCAGTCGCTCCTAGGCTGGTGTGCGGGCACACTAATCGCTTTACGTAATGTCCAGCGCTCTAGCAGACACGAACGTTATAATTAAAACTAGATATTTTATTTCTCAGTGTAGAACAATTTAACGTAAAAGTTGTGCGCGGAAATCCCGAATTAGGGTAAGTTTTGAATAGCACACAAATTACGAACAGCATAATCATTGCCATTTTCATTTTTTTGCAAATCATTATTTTATGTACCTACCCCTATATTTCTTGTTACGGTGCAGATGTATTAGTTTTCTTTATCATATTAATAAGCACCATTTAAGAATAGCTTCAGATATTGTATGCTGCATCATGCTACCTAATTTTCTTTTACTTCTACCTTCAAGTGTTTTAATAATTTTAAAATATAAATTCGTTATTTTCTTACGGAATCCTAAGGATTATTTTTGTTGCTGTTTTCTTTTTGCTCAAGCTTGCTTGAAATGTAAACTCCGTTCTGGCCAGTACCACCACGTCAATACTACTACATTTAAATGGGTGCTTTCTCCTTGTTGTCGTCGGTGGTACCCCAGCACGGAAGATGTTTGGCCGAGATCTGATGAGCTGGAATGTTTCCAGGTTCTACGTTGACGTTTCTGCGTCAACGTTTCTACGTCAACGTTACTTTTCGCGCATCAACATTTCTGCGACAAGTACTGCGTGCCCGTCATTGTGTGCCGCAGTCACGAAGACCCACTCGTCGCTACGCCACTGGTGTGCTGAGCGCGTCGGTCATCCTCGCCGTGCAAGTGACATCACCGTACAGCACGTCACGGATCATCGGCTAACTTCCATCTCCGGCCACCTGCGACTACAGGGGAGTACCTATCCCTGCAGAAGTGACAACACACCACCCGTACCTCACGATTTATTTTTTATTTTTGTGGGTACACTGGCGCCCAATTACGTGGTTCTGTCTGTTTTCGCTTCTGTAGTTAGTAGTTAGTTTTGTACGGTGAGTGGGTATTTTTTTTTCCTTTCTTTTGTAAAACGCTTTGTTAATTTTTGTGTGTGCAGTAACTGGGGTGAAGATTAATGTTCACGTTGTTTTGACAATTATTAACCTTGTCTTAACAGTTCTTCTTTGACTTAACTTTATAAATATAAGATACAGGTTGTTTTTTTTTGTGAAATATAGCGGGTGTATAAATATATTTTTTTTTAATTTTCTTATACCTGTTTTAAATTGGTATTATATTGCTTCGCAAACTTATTGTAAAACTACCTTCACACCAGTTGCAATTTTATTTTTCACGTTTTTTTCTTTTTCTGCGCAATTTTTTTAGTTGTTTTGTTTCAATCATTTGCTTCTTAATATATCATATCATAAAACATATAACAAGGCGTTCTGTTTTGTTAAAGCTAATTGTAACAGAACGGAGTACTGTCATTACTGATTCGTAATAATTGTGTGCTATTTACAACTTTTTCATATTAGCAAATATTTTTTTTTTCTTTTCTTAAAATGGCATCCCCTAAACAATATGACAATATCTACCTACGAATAATTCTGTCTTCGTTACATTCGCCCATACAATGCTAATCGACTTTAAGACCTGTTACAAAAGTCATTGGCGGATATTAGTCACTTGATTTTCAGCATGATAGGACACGTCGCATAATTTTTATATTGTGTGATGTTATGTATATTAGGTATTTGATTGATGAGGTATGATTGAAGTGAAAGAATGAGTAAAAGGGTATATTGTAACAAATACAACTTGCGGATTTTATTCTTAAAATAAAATCCTTATGAGGGAACGGCGGGTAATGTAACGGAACGTTACAGTGAATTAATGCTTCGTTCTTTGTTTGTTTGCGACTTGGAAAGCGCCGGGTACCAGAGGTGCGGGGGGACGAGTATTCGCATAGAACGAATGATAAAGAAAGGTTCCACACGACCGCCTGCGCAGTGCTCGCCGGCAGTCGTTCCTAGGCTGCTGTGTGAGCACACGTATCGCGCAGTGCTCGCCATCAGTCGCTCCTAGGCTGGTGTGCGGGCACACTAATCGCTTTACGTAATGTCCAGCGCTCTAGCAGACACGAACGTTATAATTAAAACTAGATATTTTATTTCTCAGTGTAGAACAATTTAACGTAAAAGTTGTGCGCGGAAATCCCGAATTAGGGTAAGTTTTGAATAGCACACAAATTACGAACAGCATAATCATTGCCATTTTCATTTTTTTGCAAATCATTATTTTATGTACCTACCCCTATATTTCTTGTTACGGTGCAGATGTATTAGTTTTCTTTATCATATTAATAAGCACCATTTAAGAATAGCTTCAGATATTGTATGCTGCATCATGCTACCTAATTTTCTTTTACTTCTACCTTCAAGTGTTTTAATAATTTTAAAATATAAATTCGTTATTTTCTTACGGAATCCTAAGGATTGTTTTTGTTGCTGTTTTCTTTTTGCTCAAGCTTGCTTGAAATGTAAACTCCGTTCTGGCCAGTACCACCACGTCAATACTACTACATTTAAATGGGTGCTTTCTCCTTGTTGTCGTCGGTGGTACCCCAGCACGGAAGATGTTTGGCCGAGATCTGATGAGCTGGAATGTTTCCAGGTTCTACGTTGACGTTTCTGCGTCAACGTTTCTACGTCAACGTTACTTTTCGCGCATCAACATTTCTGCGACAAGTACTGCGTGCCCGTCATTGTGTGCCGCAGTCACGAAGACCCACTCGTCGCTACGCCACTGGTGTGCTGAGCGCGTCGGTCATCCTCGCCGTGCAAGTGACATCACCGTACAGCACGTCACGGATCATCGGCTAACTTCCATCTCCGGCCACCTGCGACTGCAGGGGAGTACCTATCCCTGCAGAAGTGACAACAGACGACCGTAACCCACGACCTTACAAATTTTTGTGTGCCTCCGGCTATATCTGGTTTAGATGGTAAATTAAATGTTATTTTCTAAAGTACACGCCCGTCTTTTATTCAGTTGCTAATTGCTAGGTGGGAAAAGAACGGGTGGAGGCTACAATACTAATTGAAGCTTTACAGACTAGATAGGTTTGTGCACATTCATATCAATGTGCTGAAAACAGTTTGTATTATTTATGCTAACATACACATGATAGCAGGCTTTATTGATGGAAATAAAAATTAAAGCAAAAGTTAAATAATTATTTCAAAAAGGGAATATATCAAAATGAAAGAAGAAGTCTGTAAGTAGGACCGTTGACTGCAAAGTTGTGTTTAAATCGGTAGGCATGGTATGGATGTTATGCAGAAGAATGACGAAGATGTCGTGATGAAAGTGCTGAGTATGAACCACATTCATACTCAGCACTTTCATCACAACAAAATAGGTGACTATTCAGATGTTTGGAAGAAGAAAACTTTCGATGCGCCGTACCAAAATAAATTGGGATAGATAAGGGCAGAGCAATCATCATCATCATATCAGCTGAAAGACGTCCACTACTGCACATAAGCCGCCTCCAAGCGTCACCACATTGAACATTCCCGTGCGTCTCGTATCCAGCGGAACCCCGCAACCTTCACCAGGTCATCGGTCCACCTTGTGGGAGGCCTTCCAACGCAACGTCTTCCGGTTCGCGGTCGCCACTTTAGAACATTTTGGTCCCATCGGCCATCCTTTTTGCGAGCAATTTACCCTGCCCACTGTCATTTAAGTTTGGCAATTCTTCGGGCTATGTCGGTAACCCTGGTGTTCTTGTGGATCTCTACATTTCTGATTCGATTACGCAAGGAAACTCCGAGCATAGCCGTCGCCATTGTTCCTTGGGTGACTGTTAGCTTTCTGATGAGGCCCATCGCGAGCGACCACATCTCAGAGCCATAGGTAATCACTGGCAACACACACTGGTCATAGACTTTCGTCTTGAGACACTGTGGTAAGTTTGACGAGAATATACCGCGCAACTGCCCGAACGCTGCTCAGCCGAGTCGGAATCGACGGCTGACCTCTTTCTCGAAGTTGGCCCTACCCAACTAGATCGTAGGTAGACATAGTCGTCCACAACTTAGATGTAACATGGGCATCCACATGGATATAATTTTTTATCTCTTTTAGAAGCTCTAATGAAGTCATCAGTCAACGCCGACCTCATATAGTTTAAAAAAATATGATTGACATGTAAAAGTGTTTGTACAAACCAACTTACAGAAATAAAATCATTTATCATTTATTTATTATCGAGTATTGTACTAAGGTCCTACATAGTTTCAGCCATGACCACCATATCGTCAGCAAACCGAAGGTGAGTTATGTATTCGAAATTGACGTTGATACCTAGTCCAGAACCTTGAAGACATCGTCCAGTGCAGCGGTGAACAGTTTTGGAGATATGACGTCTCCCTGTCTCACACCTCGCTGCAGAAGGATAGGTTCCAAGGTCTGATCCTGAAGTCGAACTGACATGGTGGCGTTTTTGTACAAACACTTCAACACTGTGATGTACCGGTAGTCGATTTGGCACCGTTGGAGAGACTGCAGTCTCTGCTGAATTGTCTGGAGGTCAGCAATATTCTTTTTCAGTCTCAGCTGAATAAGCCTTTTATTTTTTTTCTATTATCCATCTAATTAGCCTGGTATGTCCTACAGTTGGACAAAATATTCCCTTTATGCCACAAACTTTTGTCTTATAGCATTGTGGTAACTTCCTTATTTAACTACTCAACATTCTCGTTCAAAAGCAAAGACAAGACAAAAATTGGATCAGCAATATTTTAATAAAATTCTTAGCTAAGAAATACTTAATCCAAACCTAAGAAAGACTATATTATCAATGGAACCAGTATCACACTAAATTGACAATACATAACCCTTTTCACGGAGCAGTCCATAATTGCCTACTAATAACCGACTATAAACCAGAGTCAATCCCGGCTGACGATGTGTAATTCGTGAAGGTACGTTTACCGCCTATTACTCTACGATAGTATAATGATGGCCAAAAGCGTTAAAAAGCTACAAACTCAGTCGGTGAAATTTTTTTGGACGAAACTCTCAAAAGTGTACCTATAATAAAAAGATCTCCTTTGCTGGATTTGGGCATAAAGTTTACTTATAAACTGTGCTAGTCACATACATACAAAGGATCTTTTGGAAACTTTTGAACGTATGATATTGTGAAATCGACTTAACTCGACTGTGGATTAAAGTTTTAGTCGCTTGATAGGAACGCACAACCATGCAGTATGCGTGATTGAACACCACCTCACCGCTGACGCATACTGCGACGAAACAAAATACTATTCTTGACCGCATACCTCAACGTTTTGCGTAGCGAATAGCGATCACGATACTAAATCTTACCTATACTTGAACTACTTGGCAAAAAAAAACATAGTGATAAACTAAATCCGACTGGATAATTTTTCTAAAATCACTATGCATTTTTCTAAAATCACTATGCGATTTTAGAAAAATGCAGAGGAGGTGAAATAAAAAAACCCATCTTCCTACAAAAAGTGGCCTGTGCATTACACTACAAAAATAGAGTACGACTCTAAACGACTCTAAACCAAAGCGTGTCAATACGTAATAGGTTCGTACAGGATAAGTTTTAGATATCCCATTACGTGGCCCGACATGGAAGGGGCGTGGGTCTCGCAGACTTCGGGGGGTCATTACGACCAATATTCTTTGTATTTAATTTGCTGTCGCTTAGGTTGTGTTGGAAGGAATAGTTATTGGTTGTTTAAAGGTAGTTGGATGGTAATAGAATGTATGTTTTGAAATGTGACTTCTTTATTTGAATTCAGTTCTTTTTCTGGGGAGTGTTGCATATAGAAAAAAGTCGTGAAAGTGTTACCAGTTTTATATTTATAGCTGTGAAAATTGTAAACCTTATACATTTTTATTTAATTCTACATTGCCTGTATACATACAAAAACTAACGCTTTTTAGGGTTCCATACCCAAAGGGTAAAAACAGGACCCTATTACTAAGACTCCACAATCCGTATGTCTGTCCGTTTGTCACCAGGCTGTATCTCATTAACGGTGATAGCTAGACAGTCGCAATTTTCACAGATGATGTATTTCTGTGTCCGCTATAACAACAAATGCTAAAAACAGATTAAAATAAATATTTAAGTGGGTCTCCCATACAACGAACCTTTTATTTTTTTTTGCCGTTTTTACTATAATGGTACGGAACACTTTGTGCGCGAGTCCAACTCGCACATGGCCAGTTGTTTTTTCATATGGAGGCAGAAACTACAGAACGTAATGTTGTGTACCCGCTACGACCCTTACACCCTTACCCTTACTTACTGCTCCTACTGTTTCGTTTACGTTCATCACTCATACGGTCTTACACTCACACTGGTTATGAGTACTACGCACCTGAACGTTTTACCTTGATATAAGGCTAAACAACACCAAAAACATTCAAAACTACCCTATTTGTGGCCATTTCTAAAGCAGGTATTTTAGCATAATCGAGATCTAAAATCCCTAACCAAACATTTCTCGATGTGAGTACATCTGAAGAAGAACGAGAAAAAGAATTTTATTCCCGTTTGTTTGTGCGTAATTTTTTGGCTGGCAACTCTAATGTCATAAGTAAGTGACAGATGGACAGACAGACGCGCTTTCTACTCCAACGAAGAGCGCTTTTACTTTCCCAATTCACTGAATTATTCACTCGTTCGAGTTTTTTCGTCTCTCGCCTAAATTCATATTCGTATTAGGGCGTGCATGCATTGGTCGAGCAAACATCATTTAAATATTTGATCATCGGGCAAAAAGGGGTACATTCGTGACGTCGTATGGGGCAAAACGTTTACTAAGGTACACCGCTTCACCTTTTTTATGAAATAAAAATTGACTAGGCTTCGTTGAAAATTATGCTATCAGATTTGGGATAGAATGGGTCATTGATTTATGAAATGAGGGATTTTTAACCGCCGGAAAAAGAGGGGTGTTATAAGTTTTACGTGTGTTGCTGTGTATCTGTGTGTCTGTCTATGGCATCAAAGGTCCTAAATGGATGAACCGATTTTGATTTAGTTTGTTTTGTTTGAAAGATGCTTTTGTCGAAAGTGTTCTTAGCGATGCTTGAATAAAATCGGTTCAGCCCTTCAAAAGTTATGGGCGTTTTACTGTTTGCATCGATGTTTTTCGCAAGTTAAATGTGTCGGGGTTTTTTTAAATTTTAATATTTTACTTGCATTTTGTCATTTTCTGAGTCAAAATGGCAACTTAGATCTTTACAGTTGCTTAACGACAAGAGCCTTGTGACTCACTTGGAGAGTAGCGCAATTAATCGAACGATCTAAAATGCCTTATGCCAGGCGACTCGGGAGGTTCTAGATCTAGGATGCTAAGCAAGCCATCTGCTAGTGTGTTTTCGGCGAAAAGGTTTTAAATGACTTAAAATTTTCCTTATATGATTTTAAATTTCACTTTTTACAAACCTAGACGGGTTTTATAAGACTTTTTTAGACCACTCGAATCGTACATTAGATATTCTACATCAACAATATTACCTACTCATGTACCATCATTATGACACACGCCTTACCAAAAACAGATGCTTCCTATAAATTTGTGTCGAAAACTGAAACTTTTCAAAGACCAAACAAAAAGTTCTAGAACAGACTTTTTAAATTTTGAAGAAGACTCGTTTACTCGTCAAGAAAAGTAGACAAATGAGACAAGTCGACTATTAAAATTTAAATATTGTAATAGAGCTCTCATAATCATTCTGATGTAGTAGAATAATTATGTACTAATTTGGACACTGTTTGATTAATTAGGAAAGTAAATACGTATTTCAGACTTTCGTATTTTTGACTTTTGTCCTGAAAATATTTAACGCCGGTAAGACTTTAGTGGTTTCTCATTTTGATATTTTAATATAAGTAACCAATTTTACTTACCTACTTTTCTAAAAACCAACTTCTTTTGCTGTTCTTAAAATTATTGCGATTTTAAATACAAAATCTCAATGAAGACATGCCCTTTTAGATAAACTTAAGAAATTGTTATTTCAACTCAGATTCATTGTAAGCAAGATTTCTCATCAACTAAGATCTTCATCAGCTAAGAAAGCGATATAAAAGCTGCCAGTCTTATTATTGTTGTTAACGAAAAACAGTTGAATACGCAGAGTTCGCTTTTTAAACCGTCGGCATTTTCTGTTTACGTTCCCATCCCTCAGCAAACAATGAAATGTTTCCAAAACTTTTAATGGTGATCAAACAATCGTTCCGTTTCGTTTTTGCGAGGCAAGGCGAACATCGGACGGGTTGCAAATTTTTTATATAAAACGGAGTGTTTTTTTATTTGCTTAATGATGCCAGTTGTCGCGCTTTTGAGTGGAATGGATTCTTTGTTGACGCCTATATAATTAAAAATTTACTACGGATCGTCTTTTTCTTTTATACAAATTGAGATAGAGATCGTAATTTTTGGATTGAAGTTAAATTAAAATCTGTTTTTGTATAAGTAGATACAATTCACAAAGTTCTTTATGAGTCTGTACCAAAAACACGATTCCATTTCATTTTAAGGTACATTAAAAATGTAGACATTACAAACACATTTTTGCCTTATAAAATGATTTTCTCGTCGTATCTAATAATACGTACATAAAACAAATTTAAAAGATACGCTTTAATATTAATATCACTCAGTTTTATAGGCTCATATAAATGTTACGGTCTTTATACGGCATGTCCTCTCTCGGTGTCGACGCACCCTTATTAATTTTTCTTGATCGAATATTAATATCATATAAGGTTTTACTGTGGTTTATGACTCTACGAAGACTTTATTCTAGGTTGCATGGAAATGGTTATTAAATATTACCTACGTCTGGTTAAGAATATTATGTGGTATAGGTCTACCAGAATCTCATGGCATTTTTATTTTTTTTTAAATTGTGATTTTCATATGGCAATGTAAATTGTCACCTGTCAAATCTAAGTACTTGATGTGTCAACCGCTGCTGAAATTTTTTGATATTATCTTGAAAATTTGTTATTTTTGTGAAAATGTCGAAAACCCACTTCGATCTCAAGCGAGACATATTGTTTTCAATGTGTATCGTAAAATAAGGGAAGAAGAAGGCGTAAATCAAACTCAATCTTTGATTTTAAAGTGCGTCGTAGAGTGGACCGGTAAGTTGGTCTGACTTGTTTTGATACTTTTAGTTTATTTTATATTTTCTTACTTAATTTTTATTTCTTTCCATTACTATTATATGGTAAATCGTAGGTCAGGGCACATCGAATGATGGCCAGAAGGAAATGACAACAGTAATGTAACTGTTACTAATTCTTCGACAAGATATTGATTTTAACGGAGATTGAGAATCTTTGACGTAAGAAAAATATTAAGTAATAATCTGCGCCCTGCAGTGGGACGTGTATATAGACGGGAGTTTTTGGCGGGATTTTGTTGAGTGAAGTTCAGTGGCTGTTAATATTATTTTCAAATTGATTCCTAGTGGATATTGTGATATATTATTGGTGTAGTTTTGTGTCTCAACTGTCTATGTAAAATTTGTAAAATCATTGACAGAAGCGATCTCAGAATAGTGGAGCGGAGTATTTAATTGTAGTATTGACTGCCTCTGCAAAGATTACTGGGAAGACTGACTCGATACAATTTGCTGCCAAATACTCCAAAAAACATTAGAATCTGTTACATCGGCGTTCTAATGCATACTAAAGAATAAATATAAGATCCAAAACTCTTTCCAAAGACGTGGCTAAAAGGTCCTAGCAACCAGGCCATGAAACTTACATAAAAAAAGTATATATAGACTGATGATGATGAATGACTATAAGTAACATGATACATTTTATTATTTTTTACAGACTTTATACATAAAGAGATTGGTTTTGAATATGTTAAATGCCAATGAAAAAGAACCATTTTGATGGAGAGAGATGACATAAAACTACAAAGATATAAGTTTTTGAAATGCCAGTGGAGTTCATAGAATCTTATTCTAGTTTTCTAGTTCTGAATGAGGTTTTAAGTTATTAGTATGTTTTTAATGATATATAATAGAAAGAAGAAAGAAAGAAAAAGTGTTTATTCGCCACAAAAACGACATACAATTTAAAAAAAATAAAATAAATAAATTAGTACATAAATTAATATACAATTGATTTATTTTTTATGATATATTTTCCTATGTTAAGAAACCGTTGTATAACAACATTCTTCATACACATACCTATAATACTCACAGCGGATCTTTGTGTCTCTGAATTAGTTGCAAGACCCTGCGCAGTAGCTACTTTTGTGTCAATATTGAAGGTGAAGATAGCATTGTATAACTGTCTCTTTCACTCGCTTATGTATGTCACATCGTCCTATCTCGCTAACTCTATGCAGTATACTCGATGACAAACTGTTTCTTACGCAATGGTTGGCTGGACCAAGTTCAAAGATCCGCTGTGACTACTATAATATAGGTACCTCATGTTCATTAATACTAAAGACATAAATAAAAATTAAACAGTACCAAGATCGTTTAATCCAATTTCCCCAGTATTGCACACAACAAATTTTTATTTCCACATTTGCCATGAGATTCCGGTAGACCTATAAAGTATTAAGACTTGTTCTTAGTAATTTTATTTTGAAAGACTTTTCTACATCTCTTTTTATATCTTTTGTTTATTTATTATATAATCATTTTCTGTTTTAGTTTCTTACGACTTATTGTCGGGCCTGCGTTGTCCCCCCATCTAAGTACTGCTGTAACATGGAAATATTGTAAAACCTAACATTTTTTTAAAAGAGTAACCATGGAGTTTCTTGCCAGTTCTTCTCCATAGGAATCGACCAACCCGAACCGTGCACATTTTGTCGACGTTTTATAAGTGCCTATGTAGGCCTATGTGAAATAAAAATTATTGATTTTGAATTTGATTTTGATTTTACAAGGACTTCCAAGTTTCAAAGTTTGTTTGTACTTCGTCTGGGTTTTAAAGAGGTTATACATTTTTCGGACGATAACATTGTTCACCCACTTTAATTTTCTAATTGAATTGAGTTGTTCTATTCTTGTTGCGAGAATTTTGAGAAAAATATCTTATAGACGACAGTTTTTAGGGTTCCGTAGCCAAATGGCAAAAAACGGAACCCTTATAGATTCGTCATGTGTGTTTGTCTGTCTGTCTGTCTGTCTGTCCGTCCGTATATCACAGCCACTTTTTCCGAAACTATAAGAACTATGCTGTGGAAACTTGGTAAGTAGATGTATTCTGTGAACCACATTAAGATTTTCACACAAAAATAAAAATAAAACAATACATTTTGGGGGTTCCCATACTTGAAACTAAAACTAAAAATATTTTTTTTCATCAAACCCATACATACGTGTGGGGTATCTATGGATAGGTCTTCAAAAATGATATTGAGGTTTCTAATATTTTTTTTTTCTAAACTGAATAGTTTGCGCAAGAGACTCTTCCAAAGTGGTAAAATGTGTGTCTCCCCCCCCTGTAACTTCTAAAATAAGAGAATGATAAAACTGAAAAAAATATATGATGTACATTACTATGTAAACTGCCAGCGAAAATTGGTTTGAACGAGATTTAGTCAGTAGTTTTTTTATAATACGTCATAAATCGTAAACCGCAATTCACCAAGTACGGAACCCTTCGTGCGCGAGTCCGACTCGCACTTGGCCGGTTTTTATTTAAATCGCGTCAACGACTTTTTAGTGAGATCCCATTGCGTGTATAAAAAATCGTTTCGCATTATTGATTTACAGTTTAAAGTTCAACACTATTTTCAATAACTAGAAACAAATATTTCAACTCACACGATTACGAATGTCATTGAAAACAATATTCAATACCTAGAAATTGAATATTAGAAATTCTCAGTCAGAAATTTGCACAGCCACATAGGAGCATTTCACAAAATCAAAAAGATTCGGCTCAACGCATATTAGTGTTGACAATAAGCATTAAAAAGTCTCATTCAACTGAAAATATGGACAAAAAGATTGCCGACGAAAATCCGAATGTACTTTTCCAAAGCAAATTACTTTTCTGAATGTATAAAAGAAATTGTAAAGGTACCTCCGCTCTTTAGGGGTGGACAATAAACTGCACTCGTGTTTTCAAGATGGGAACCCTTGGCAAGGAGGAGTAAATTTTATTAAAACGCCACAAAAATATTATCTGAGCTGACTCTGACAGCCTGTGGCAGTATACGGGTATAGATAAACGATGATAATAAAATTGCTGGGGTAAAAGATTTATCCTTGGTTGGTGAGTAGACAGTTTCTTCTGATCTTTGAATGCTAAGTGTCCTTCACTCGAAAATCAAAAGATATATTTTCTTTAGTTCAAATTGGTAACCAAAGTTACTTAACTATAAGGTACCTTCCTAACGTAAGTTTGACTGATCAAAGTTTTAAACGATGTTCTAGAAGTTAAAATCAATGAATATAGGAAACAATTATTGGCTTGATTGGAACTATTATTTATATATCTACTGGGATTTTGACTTATGACCCATTTAAATTGATGGTTAAAATAAAATAGAGTCAAATGCATTAACTGTGACCACATGTTAATGGCAATTTATTTATTAGTTTATCCTTGCACTGGAATGCCTTGCAGTAATTACACCAATGGAGCACAATCTTATAATATACTCACTAAAAGTCCAGGTTTCCTTACGATGTTGTTGGCAGCGTTGTCCAAGAAAAACTTAGAAAGTAAATATGAATTGAAAAATCGGATTCGATCGAACTCCACGAGAGGCAATGTTCAGCAACTGGGATACCCTGACATTATTTACCGTTGCTGTTTTAAAGCGTCATGAATAATGACAGTCTGACAGATATTATAAAGGATTTAGAAGAGACATAGAGCCCAACTGGCATCCTTTGACAAAATAATCCGAAAAAAATAATATACTTTTATAGCACGCACTAACGCACCTGTGTATTTCGAGCTAAATTTATATTTACAACATCACGTTTTCAGGATTAGATTTATGATGCTTTTATCTAGTTTATATTGTAGTTTGAAAGCCTAACGATGTTATAACTTTATGAAGGTGGGTCTTTTTCGGGCAGATTTAGAGGTGGTTTTCCTGAGCTGAGTTTATTTAGAACAGCATTGGGAGTATTTTTACTACGTTTTAGCTTCTCGAATGTGTCGCGGCTTAGCAGTCTACAACATTTTTGGCTGAAGTTGCTAGAATATTCTGGGCCTTTCAAATCCGTTTTCGAAGATGGGATCTAAGTTACCTGAACCCATTTTTTTTCAAAGAACTCACATTATACCTATTCCTAAAAAGGCTTTCTCACTTTTTCAGTATTTTGTGAAATTATAATTATGAGCAATTTTATATGGGTATTTTGTTTATTTGTCATGTACCTAAACAACAATTAACTTAAACAAGAAGAACAACTTTCTATTCTTTGTTCAATGCCAATGAATAGTATTTTTTTCTATGTTTCGTAACTATGGAAAGAAATATACTTAATTAATTAGTATTTTCTTTTGTAACCTATATTTTCCCACAGATCGGCAAAGAGGATCCCATCTTAAATCAATAAAAACTAAAATTAGCTGCTAATTTAAGTAGGAAACAATTGCACGCGACTGCAAAAATAAATTAAAGAACATTATTGACAACTAGACAGACAACGGGCTCTTTAAACTTTTTACCCTGTATTTTGCCGCCCTGAATAATTCATTTAAGGAGGGTGCGTGAGCAAATTCACCGGAACTTTCTAATGTTACGAATGGAATAAAACTTCTCTTCTGCCCTTTAATTTCAATGTCTTTACAAGCTTGTCCTTAAATCTTTGTTCTTTTCAAGTAAGGATGCTAGTTGTTCTTTTTTGTTTTGTTTTTTTTTTAAATACTGTGTTGCGTTTCTTTATTGAGATTTTGTTTGTTTGTCATGGTGATTTGTTTTACTTGTAAACTGTTTTATGTTTGTAAGTAAATGCTATTGTATATTGATGTGATAACGTTTAATAAATCGATGAACTCCGGCTGCACGCACGAAAAAGTGTCACGTTACGCGCATTGTAACGTTACGATCGGAGCGAGAGCGCAACACAAGCATATGAAAGGCATGATCGGCTTGAGCGTTCGGCTTGCGCCGCATCTATCTCTCTTCCACTCGATTGGACTATGCGAAAAATAGTTTTGTATAATTAAAAAATAAATTTTTAAACGTTCATCATCCTTTCATCAATGTTTTGTTATGACGTTGTCACGTAAAACTATCGTCCGTAAACCGACTTTACAGACAACTATTTTTTTTTTAAGTCAATGTGTGCTTGACATTTATGCAAGTAATGCAAAATAACTCTGAATTTATTATTCGGTATGTTATAAATATAGCACGAGCTTGGTAAATAGTTAACAAGAAATAATTAATAAAGATTTTTTGCTGATGATAGCACAATAATTGTAAGAAATTATAAATATAGAAACTATGAAAGTGACATCAAATATGCATTGCAACAATCTATTGACTGGCTTGAACATAATTATTTAAAATTAAATTTAAATAAAACTAAAATTATGCAGTTTCGACAATATATAACAACTCCTGACATAAATATAACTTTTGACAATAACAGAATTGAAGAAGTAGAGCATTTAAAATTTCTAGGCTTGACAATTGACTCTAAACTAACTTGGAAACAACATGCATCAATTCTTATAACAAAATTAAGTAGGTTCTCCTTTGCTCTATATAAACTTAAAAACATCGTTACTCAGGCAACTGTTGTAACTGCGTATTATGGCTATGTAGATTCCATACTACGTTACGGAGTAATTTTTTGGGCAAAAATCCTGCGAGAAAAATAACATTTTTAAAGCACAAAAGAGGTGCATTATTATTATTATTATTATTTATTTATTTATTAAGGTACAAGTTTATTAAATCTTAACTTAAGAACTAAGCCCCACAAAACCGTTTACACGGTTTGTCTGTGGGAACGGAACACACAGTAAAAAAAAAACATTTTCATTAGTGCGGACACTTAATTTTCACATAATGAAATTATAAAACTAACATGACCTATATATCTTAAAAAACTACTTAATAGATACGAACGATACGAAGATCATTTACAAACTCTTAAGATAGAACTGCTTAAGGGAATTGGCAAATTTACCTTTTATTTCCTGTCTTCTTATATTAGTAGGCAACTGGTTGAGAAGGTATGGTACTCTTTTATCTAGCGTTCGGTCGCCAAAATAATTCCTTATTCTGGGTACATCAAATTTACCTGCCGATACCATCCTAGTTGCGTGGTCATGGGTAACTAGCGAGTGACGCTCCCAACTGCCATGACTGTTAACCAGAAGTAGGTATTTATGTTTAAAGCTGATAGGGAGAAATTTGCAAATTTTTTATAACTTACTATAGTCGTCTTTACATTTGTTTTTAGTTTTCTTACTTACTAATAGTTTTAAAAACCTGAGTTGCTGCGCTTCTAATTTTTCTAAGTTACTTTTGAATGTGAGTCCATAGCAGTCGAGGGCGTAACTTAATATGGGATCAACCAATTGTAGATAAAGGCACTTAAGGGTATTACTTGGCACTTTAAAGCTTAGATGGTAGAATTTACCGAGTAATATTCTAAGTTTATTACACAAGTACTCAATGTGGTTTGACCACGAAAAATTCTCATCAACTTTTACTCCAAGATATGTTACACATTTATCGCGTATAATAGGTTTGCAATTACAATTAATATAGTTTTTATGAATGCACGTAAACTCATGTGTGTACATCGGAGGTGGGTTGCCAGGTGGTATTAAATATGGTGACCGTATCACAACTAGCTTGGTTTTATCCGCGTTTAGGATTATACCGTTGTCGTGCGACCATTCAAAAACTCGATCTACGTCGTGCTGCACGAGTCGACAAGTTTCGGCGAGGTCGGTGCCGGCGCGCAGCACGCACAGGTCATCCGCGAACATGTACGCTGAGCAGCTGCGTAAAACGCCGCACAAGCTATTGACGTGCATTAGGTAGCATACAGGCCCGCATCCCGCGCCCTGCGGCACCCCGCACCTCACCTCCCTCGCGTCACTGTACGACTCGTGCACCTTTACACGGTAACATCTCTTCGTGAGATAGTCTTGAAACCAGTTGTTAAGTGGTTCCCCCACCCCGCACTCCTCCATTGCATTTAATAAAGTGTTTTTTTCTAAAGTATCGAATGCTCTTTTAAAATCAAAAAATACTACTACTACAAATTGCTTTTTATTCAAATGATTATTAATTTCGTCACAAAACTTAGATAACAAGGTGGTTGTACTTTTACTTTTTTGAAATCCATGTTGGCATTCACTAATAATGCTATTTTTCTGAAGATAATTTCCTAGTTGATTAACAATACATTTTTCTAAAATTTTGTCTACACTTGATAATATGGCAATTGGCCTGTAATTGGACAATGTTTTACGATCACCTTTTTTGAAAATAGGACGTACTATAGCCTCCTTTAGCTTGCTCGGACATGTATATGTACTTACACATAAATTAATAAGACGTGAGAGCACGGGACTTACTTTATTGACCAAATATTTAAGATCAGACATGCGTATGAGATCGCTTCCGGGTACATCTTATTAGATCGATATGTAGTCTTAAATCCACGGAAAGTTGCAAACCGCATTTTAAATCTCTTAAAATACTCACATTACCTTGCCTTTACATAAAAAATAATTTAAAAAAATTAATTAATTATTAATTAATAATTATTAATTATTAATTAATTTTTTTTTTTTTTTTTTTTTTTTTTATTATTAATTAATTTAATTAATTTTTTTTTATAATAAAATAAGTAAAATTACACAGTTACATAACTTACCGACAAAAAAACTAAAACTTACCATAGATAACTTCCTTCTCTCTCAAAATTATGAAAACACTGAAAATTTACTAAAACGTATTTAAAGTATAAAATAAAACAAATAAAATAATAATAATAAAACCAGTCAAGCCCATGCACGCTAACACATACACATCCACACATACACACAAACACAACACATCACACACCAGAATACCACACACACACTATCTTCATACTCACATGCACACTACTACTACTTACTTTAACACCGCACCACACTTGTAATGGCAGCTCGAACACGGTGGTGACGGAAGTAACTGGTGCTTATAGCACAGGAATCCTCCTAGTTTAAGCCCAGTTGCACACATTTTGTATCTTGCCACTAACTTAATGATTCTAATTTAAGGTACAATCATTGTAATTAGGTTTAAGCCTTGAACAAATAAATATTGTTTATACGAGACCGCATTGTTCTTCAAGAAAAATATTGAACTGTTTAAAAAAGCTTCAGAGCAACGCTATAGATCGACAAGACAAGAATATCGTCACGAATTGTGTCTAAGATCCTCAAAGACCGCCCTTATGCACAAAAGCATCCTCTGCATGGCTTCGAAAATATTTAATAAAATATCAAATGACATTGAAGATTAAAACTTGACACAATTTAAACGGAGACTAAATATTTTTTTTATTGATAAATGCTACTATACCATTGACGATTTCCTTCTTGACAAAATGTAATAAACTAAATGATAATTATTTATGTATGCTTATCAATTAAAAAACTTGACTGTAATTAATTGTATTCTGTATATTTATTTTAATAATTAATTGTATTCTAAATGTTTATTATAAAAATTGATTATATTGTTAATATTGACATTTTGTTAATTTGTGTGAAATATTGATTTTAAATTCTTGTAATTGTTAAATAGTGTATGCCCTAATGGGTAGTTTTTTGAGTCACCATAATCACAACTAACAAAAACACACTAATAAATACTTTGACTTTGAAAAAAAAAGAAAGAGAAGCAGAGCCGGTCACTATGGTGATGCTTGGGGGTAGCCTATGTCTAGCAGTGGACGTCTTTAAGTTAAAATTATGATGATGATATAAAAAAAACCGGCCAAGTGCGAGTTGGACTCGCGCACGAAGGGTTCCGTACTTGGTAAATTGCGGTTTACGATTTATGACGTATTAAAAAAACTACTTACTAGATCTCGTTGAAACCAATTTTCAGTGGTAGTTAAAATAGTAATGTACATCTTATTTTTTTTAGTTTTATCATTTTCTTATTTTAGAAGTTACAGGGGGGGGGGGACACATTTTACCACTTTGGAAGTGTCTCTCGCGCAAACTATTCAGTTTAGAAAAAAAATATATTAAAAACCTCAATATCATTTTTGAAGACAATACAAGAAAAAAATTGGTTTCAGTTTCAAGTATGGGGACCCCCAAAATTTATTGTTTTTTTTTTCTATTTTTGAATGAAAATCTTAATGCAGTTCACAGAATACATCTACTTACCAAGTTTCAACAGCATTATTCTTATAGTTTCGGGAAAAAGTGACTGTGACATACGGACAGACAGACAGACAGACATGACGAATCTATAAGGGTTCCATTTTTTGCCATTTGGCCACGGAACCCTAAAAACGTACAATTAAAACAACATTAAAAAATTTCAAGATCATTAACAACGAACTTTTCTACAATACAACAACATCTACAACCCCTTAAAACCCCAACTAGCCAACCACTCAATTAAAGCCCAAGACATTAAAATTCGCCACTAACAAACAAAACCAGGAAAATCAAAAGCATTTAATAACAGCCGGTGACCAATATAGACCCAATAAGGGACCAAACCCGAAGGTGTTTGACTAGGTATTCCCGCTGCGTCACTGCACTTCCACTTTTAATAAGTTTACAACCCTCCTTTAATATAGAGAGCCCCTAGGGGTCCCTGGGACCGAACCATGAAGTTATAGGAAAAGATGGAGGCCACACTTGGAACAAAATCTTGAGGCAAATACCTACGTCTTTCTGTGGGCCGACCTCTCTTTCTAGTGTGGACTATAGTATTGCTATCTTCTTATTTAAATCTCCTAGATAATTCTTAGAAATCACCCCACTAGCCCAACCAGAAGTTAAACACTTCGAACACTGTCCAATAATTTACCTATAAATAAATACTTGAACTATGATTAGTTCCATAATTGAAAATCACAACATTGTAGGTCACGTGTGCATATCTGGATTGGCAAATAAATGAATTATAATCCCATTTCTTAAGGATTCGGTAATGTGGCAACATTTGCCCTATGTGCCAAAATTAAATATCAATATGTTGTTTGCTTTGCGGTTCACAGCTTCGTTTGAGATTTTTCGATATTTTTCAATGTTATAATTCAAAAAATGGTGCAAAATTGTGTTGTGAGTGGTTGTGATAGTACGTGGTGTCCAAAAGGTGATATAAGAATTCACGCCTAGTTGTTTAAATCGTGATTTCTGACATTGAATCATTGTAAACATATTTCTTTGTATTTTCACTTGATTTTCACATAATTTCCTCTTAAATCGATCAACCAGTCTTTTCAAAATAATTGTAAATGATAACTATGTCAAGATCAAATACATTTACATTGAATTTCATTGATTTTGTGCAATTTAATTTGTTTTGTTTATATGAAGTCGTACTGCTGTAGTGTGACCATATTGAGGATTTATCTGGGACAACATTATTCTACGAGCTAAATTGATGGGCCAACTTAGAGAAAATAACATAGAAAACAAATATATAATGTCGTATCACAATATTTTACTTCTCTGTTGCAGGAAATGTTTAACCATCCCATCACGGACTCCATTGATTGTAATGATTTGCATGAAACTGAGATAGTAAAGCAAATAGCTAATTCGTGTTTTTTAATGCGTATACGTGCTCACTTAAAGAGCCGTAAAGAAAATATTTTCAGTGATTTACGTGGTAAGATACAGAAACTACACAGAGCAACAATATTTAGTCATGTATAAATAGAAAAGTTATAATATATGATTTTAATTCGGAAAGTGTTTTTGTTTCCTTTTTGTTTTTTTTTAAATATATTACCGTTCCTATTATAGTCCCGTATAATATTTATGCGTAATATTAAAAATAGCGTACGAGTTAAAAATACACCTTAACACCCTCCTTACCACTCCTGCTCCTTAACACTGTGTAACCCAGAAATCTGAAAAAAAACAGCTCATTATGTTTCAACAAAATTAATGAAACATCTGATTTCTTTCATCAGCCAAATTTACAAACTCCAAAACATCCAAACTTTTACACTCAAACAAACAGCTTCTTTCGTAATTTATTATACGCATGCATAATTATCATGATCTATACAATCTTTAGGGGCTCGGTCTTAGTATTAATGAGATGTAGATAAATAAATATTATTGGAAACCACTAAATGGACAGCAACAATTATAGCGATGTCTTGGGTAAAAATAAACTGAAGGTTACCCTACTTAGACAGAGAGGGTCTGCCCACAGAGACCGAGATAGTGATACATAGGTTTTGCTTCATGTAGGTATTCGAAGTGTGGTCTCCATCTTTATCTTTACCTTCATGGATCGAACCCCACGTACAAGGGGGTCGTAAATTTCTTCGCAGCACTTGTGACTGTGATTTTTGCCGTCCGAGAATTTAATAATTGCATTTCTATTGTTTATTTGGGCGTTTTACGATACTTAATTATTTTGTAATTTGGGGTAAAAAAATGTGGATGGTTGGGACGTAATTAATTCTTTGAGCGGTCGTTTTGTAAAAAAAGCCTTGGTTGTGCAAATAAATTGAGCACAATGATATAAAAGTTGTAATTTTTTTTTTATGTGGTAAAGCGGCAAATACATTAGTGTACACTGAAACATAATACACTGCTTAAGGTTTAGAAATATAATCCGAACGTTTTTTTATTAGTTTAGCCTAGTTTATTTTTGGAACAATCCCACCACACTATTCCCAAAGCACTGCAACTCCTGAAAGCCAGAATCAACAGTGGTGACCACCAGAAAAGCGCCGAGGAAATGAAGCACGATGAAGACCCGGAGAATGAATTTAACTGTCTTGAATCCCGCAACGAAATAGCCTAGCTTAGCCTAGTGTCTATTAAATAACTACAAAAGTGTTTAGTAATAAAAAATAAGTACTTACTATTTATAAGTACGGCTATTTCTAGACATGTTTGCAGCCCCAGATTTAATATTAATCGTATTTGGACGTATCCAGCACCGATATCACTTCAGATCAATATCTGTCAAACAGAAAATGCCCAATTCATGAAACGTCTCGAAAACTAAAAGCCTATTCTATTCGAAATCAGAACCACCAGTCACGGCTACACAATTCCAGTCCTCAGCTAAAATAATTTCGGGTCTAGCTTCAGTAAAATATTAAATTCCATTCCCAGTATCCGTCACAATCGAGGACCCTTTGTGCCGCGATATTATTGGATTTGGTAACCGCGCCTTATTTTATTATTTGCTCACTTTAAGCGCAAACACACAAAGGAAAATGAAATCGATATTTTTATTCGAAAGCGATTGCGGAGATGGGACGCTTCCAGAATAGTTAATGCTTTTATTGTTTGTCAAAGATTTGTGCGTAGTTTTGGTCGTAGCTAATAAAATAGAGGTTGTCAGCAAATATTTTTAAGGTTCTGTGGAGTGGAAACTTTATGGTCTCTCGTCTCTCGCAGAAGTGGTATAAGTTTATTTTCTATTGCTTCAGTCCAGTGGATGTGAAGAAAATATGTTAGTATTTTCTTCAGGCCAGGCAAAAAAGATTTCCAAAGGCCAAGGATTTTTTTAGGTTATTAAAGTTTTACCAATGCGAAATTCCATCGAGCGGCTTGTAACTTTTAATATAAATTCAATATGAGGATCTTGTTATTATTTCTCCGATAGAACCTTATGGTTACTTCTCCAATATATGGGTATACTTAATAATAATATTTCAGTCCAAAGCAATTTTTTATTAATATAACTTCTGTACACCTGGGAAATGCCAGCTGAACAAAAACATGATTTATTCAAAACAATGGAGTCTATAATATCCGTATACTGACCTAATTAGCTTACAAAACTTTTGATACCTACTAAAATTTTAAACGATACAAATGGTTTTTAGGATTGACAAGGAATTAATAAAACGTAAAGTGCTTTTAAAGATAAAGTTTATGATTGCATGTCGTAGTGTACCTACCTTATTTTCAGATTTAAAGTCATGATGTGTTGAGGGTCGCGAGAGTCCGTTGGATGCAAGAAACACTTTACCGGTCGATGTGGCGACACTTGGGAGAGGTGAATGTCTAGGAGTCAAATTCTTTCAGCTGAAATCTATCTAATAGCTTTAAACGAGCAATTCTTGTATATATATATTTTTTTTTTATTCGTTATAGGCTCGCGCTTGACCACTATCTCACCTGATGGTAAGCGATGATGTGGTCAACGGTGGAGCACGCTTGCCTAGAAGTAACCTATTCACTCTTGACTTAAAGACCCCTAGATTGTAGCTATCGGGAAACACAGACTCCGGCAGGGAATTCCACTCCTTAGCTGTACGCATAATAAAAGTATTCTCAAAACGTTTAGTGCGTATGGGTGGAATGTCTACCATATACCGATGGCGCTTCGCCGTACGTCTGGTAGTCCGATGATGAAACGGGCTGGGCGGAATTAGATCATGCAATTCCATCGCACACTCCCCGAAATGTAACCGATAAAAAACCGACAAGCTGGCAACTCGGCGACGGTGTTCAAGGCTCTGGAGCTTTGACTTAACCAGTGCTTCATCGCCGATGAGCCTCTTGGCCCACTTTTCGATCGACTCTAGTGCATCAAGCTGGTATTTGGCAGATCCGTCCCAGAGATGAGAACAGTACTCCATGCATGATCGAACTTGCGCTTGGTACAAGCTGAGCAGCAGTTCCGGCGTGAAATACCTCCTCACCTTCGCTAGGATCCCCAACTTTTTGGCAGCCAGCTGAGCCTTAGCCTCAATGTATGGGCCAAAATTGAGAGTCGATGTCAACGTTACGCCAAGAAGCTCAAGATGGTCAGTTATTGCCACGGTCGCATCTCGGAAAGTTGGAGCCGGGTAAAATTGGCTCTTTTTAGCGGAAAAAGACACGCCTGGGTTTTAGCAGCATTGAACTTGACCAGATTGGCATCGCCCCATTCGGAGACTGCCTGCAAGGAAAGGTTCAAACGCTCCACCATGGCCTCCCGGAGAGACTGGATCTGAGGCCCGGTAGTACGAGCGTTGGACAAGTATCACTCAGCAATAGTGCTGTCGTCTGCATACCCAAAGGTGCCAGGTTTAAGCAGATCATTAATGTGCAGCAAGAATAAAGTTGCTGAGAGTACCGACCCCTGAGGGACCCCGGCATTGATATCCAATTGGTCTGACGAGCAGCCATCGATAACCACTCGAATGGACCGATCTCTCAGGAAGTCTGCAATCCAATCACACAGACCACCGGGCAAACCGAATGAAGGAAGCTTACCAATAAGGCTTTTGTGCCAGACCCTATCAAAAGCCTTCGAGATGTCGAGGGAGACGGCAGGCGCTTCCCCGTGCCTCTCGATGGCCTCACTCCAGATGTGAATGACATACGCTAGAAGATCCCCAGTAGACCGATTTCGGCGGAAGCCATATTGGCGGTCACTAAGGATATCGTTTGCTTCTAGGTATGCCAGGAGCTTAATATTGAGTACACGTTCCATACTCTTACAGAGTATGGAGGTTACAGATATGTGTCTGTAGTTGGCCGGGTCAGCTCGACTGCCCTTCTTGGGCACGGGCTGTACGTTAGCTTGCTTCCAAGCATTCGGCACTTTGCCAGCCTCATACGAAAGGCGGAATAGGCGTGTCAAGATCGGAGACAGTTCAGGCGCACAGGTTCTAAGAACAATTGCTGGTATTCCGTCAGGACTGCTAGCCTTGTTCACGTCGAGGTTGCGCAGCACCCTACAGACGTCCTTTTGATGGATCCGAATGTCCAACATACTCGTCTCGCATCCATCAGGAGAAGGAGGGGGCCACGCGTCACCAGGATTCAGACGTGAAGATTCCGCAAAAAGAGAGGCAAATAAATTTGCCTTCTCCTCAGCGGAGTGGGCCAGCGACCCGTCGGGTTTCAGCAGTGGTGGTAGTGAGGGACGGCAGAAGTTCGACTCGACCGATTTAGCCAGGGACCAAAACGCTTTACTACCTGCTGGGTAAGAAGCAAGTTTGGTCCCTATTCGGCCGATGTGGTCGAACCGAGCCCGTCGCAACACCATCTTGCAGGACTTGGCAGCCCTGTTGAAGGCTTTCTTCTTCTGACCCACGTCACTTGCCTTGCGCGATCGAGCATCGACCGAAGCCAGGTACGCCCCATGTTTAAGCGCGTCGGCGCGCTTACATTCGGCACCAAACCATGGCCGGTCTTCGATAGACATTGATACGTCAGCGAACGGAATGTAGTACTCCATTCCCTGACGCAACACATCCGTCACGGCATCCGCGCACGTTGATGGATCAGTCGAAGAAAAGCAAGTAGGCTGCCAAGGATAGCATGCAAAGAAAGATCGCATACCATCCCAATCTGCTGACTCTTACCGCCAAACCCGCCGGGTGCCTCTTGGGCTGGGATCGGGCGGGGAATAGACGGACGGACCCAGACTTCACCAGACAGTGGTCGGAACTACCCAAAGGTGAAGCTATTGACACAGAGTATCTGTCTGGATCTGTTGTCAGCAGAAGGTCCAAACAATTCGCTGTGTGCGAATCAACATCCGGTACCCTGGTTGCCCCCTGGACCAGCTGGGTGAGGTTTAGCGCTAGCGAAAGCTTACGCATCTCCTGTCCAGCATGATCAGTGCACTGGTATGGGAAGAGCCACTCCTGGTGGTGGGCATTAAAGTCCCCCAGTAACACTAATTGGGCTGAAGGGTACCGCTGCTGAGCCGCATCAGCCGCCTCACTGATGTACTCTGTGAGCCTGGTTGTCTCCAGATCTCCGCTGTGCGAACGGTAGACACAGGCGTAGATAATTTTATCAAGACCTGTGTCCACCAGAGCCCTGAGCGTTGTGAATCGGGAGTCCTCAAGGTTACGGAGACGCCGATAGCAAATGTCATCACGGGCGTACATACATACGCCCGCCCGTGGTCTAAAATTGTGACGGATTCACTATCTGCGTCTCCGTAAGGAAAAAGAGCGCTGGTTTCTCAGCCTCCAGGTGATAGTGGACTGCAGTGATATTTGAGTGCAGACCTCTTATATTGGTGAGGTGTACTTTGTGGGGGAGGGGGTGCAGCCGCTGTTTAACTCCAGTATTCTTTTTCCTTTGCATTAAAAAAAATAAAAGAGTGAATGGAATAGAGGAGAAGGAAGTGAGACGAGGTTCCACGCTGCTAACCTACAGACACGCACTGAAAGGACGCCATCATTGGGGCACTAGTCTGGAGACTGCGGGGACGCCCAAGCCCCCCTGGAATGTCCATCGGGCCCTCCCGTCTGGTCGCCAACCAGCACGATGGTGCATGCCGGGATTTTTCGACAGTTGGCGGGGTAGCCTTTCGTGTGTGGCTGGCACACTACTTGGGCCCCCAACTACCTGCGGTCGGCCAGCGGCGCACCGTGCCTCGGATCCCGCTACCCTCCGCGACTAGTCTCCCGATATATCCCTATCAGCGCGTGCCAGGCTGGTCAGCATGCAGTGGGACAGCTATCTCGACCCAACTCCTCTAGTTGGCTACACCGAGCATCGTACCGGAACACGGCTAGGCCGCTTGGCGGTACGTCTTTGCCCGGTGGGTGGTCACAAGCCTCGGCCGAAGCCTACCACCAGTTAATGTCACCTGATTTACACCACCCGGGGACCACGTGTAGGGAATCAGAAAGTGGTATACTCCTACGGACGTGGGTGACTCGGCCCCTAAAAATATAAATGTATACATTTAATCTAGGTTCTGGAATGGCGACCGCGAACCGGAAGACGTTGCGTTGGAAGGCCTCCCACCAGGTGGACCGATGACCTGGTGAAGGTTGCGGGGATCCGCTGGTTACGAGATGCACGGGACCGGTCAATGTGGCGACGCTTGGGGGAGGCCTATGTCCAGCAGTGGACGTCTTTCGGCTGATATGATGATGATGATGATGATATTTAATCTGAATGTCGGAAACGGCTTCAACGATTTTCATGAGATTTAGTATGCAGGGAGTTTCGGGGATGATAAACCGATTTAGCTAGGTTTCATTTTTAGTAAACGTTGTTTTCTCTATTTTCACCCGAGCAGAGCTCGGTCGCACTAATGATGGCGAATGATGCACAAGAAACCGACTAAACTAAAATAAAAATGATCATCCAACCTCAATCTGTTTATTAATAAAATTACAAGAATGATTTGCTAAGTGAACAAAATAAAAAGTCTAGCCTTCTTACTAATAATTTTGCATCTACCATCTTACTAATAAACACAGAATAAAGTTATACCAAGTATAAACCTATAAAAATGTATAGGTTATTCCTTTGTTATTTCTGGTATAACTTTATTCCGTGTTTATTAGTAAGATGGTAGATGCAAAACAATTTCTTTACAGCAAAATTGTTTAGTACAACACCTCAAAGTTATTGCCTCACAAATTCATAAACAAACGAACCACCGCTGCCTCGCTCCCCACGAAAAAAGGTAAACATTAAACATCTGGCATATCACTGAAAAGTTTTCCTTCCCCCCTCCACCCCTATCGAAGAAACGCCTCCAATTCAAAGTTTTAATGATTAAATAACGGACCGTGATTCCGAGGACTGCTCACTTCACCGCACTACGTCCAAGAGTCGTATTTTGAATATTTCTTATAATAAAGTTTTTGAAGTAATTATGGATGCCAATCTGGACGAATCATGTTTTGATCTTATAAGCCTGTTTAAGTTTGAGAGGTAAAAAGATTTGGGGTATCTGTTGGATAGGAATTTGGGCACGTGTTCAATCTTCAATTTTATTATTTGATTTGTTTTAGAACTTATTAGATGTGTTCGGGTTATCTTGTGTGATTATCGTTTGTTTTTGGAACTAACTACCAAACGAACAGACATTCTCATTTTGACATAAAAGATTGTTATGATTTGTACCGTGAAGGTTGCTCGCTGAAGCGACCGACGCGCGAGCGGAGTTTTTATGCAATTTGATTGGTTGGCTCCGCTCCTCTTTTCTCCTCTCCGCGCCAAATCGACAGGCAGCCTAAAGCATGGAGGATTGCAAAAAAGTAGTTCTAGCTGATTAAGTGAATACGTGAATCCCGGTGAGGCAAACTTGCTTTACAGTACTAAAAATCTGCCAGGATGAATTTTGAACAAGAAGATTAATACCAACGATTTTCTCAGTATGATACCAAATTTAATCTACACTAAATGCCACATTTAGTGTTAATTGAGTTTAAAACCTTCCGATGAAGCAATAATATTAGTTACGCTGGTCAAAGTTCTAAATAATATGTAACAAAGTACCAGAGATTTCATGAAGTATTTCAGCAAAGACCTCCTGCAGATAACTTGGAACAAGCTCTGTATGCGGATTTTGAAACTAGCCAAGTTTCCGCCAAGCTGCGAAATATCGTCTCTTATTTTGTGCTTATTGTCCAGTTTCACAGGGAACTTTAAGATTTTTACTTAAAAAAAACATAACTTTGATGTATTTTTCTTTTCTTTTGCTTTTTACATCTGCCGGGGCGTAGTTGCAGCTGAAATATTAACGACTGTCTTTTGTTATGTTAAGGAAGCTTATTTCTCTTTGTATTTACGGAATGGTATTAATAAGAGCGTTACGAAACAGGCGTCGCAATTGTAAAGTTGCACATTTTCAATCGGGCGCCTTTCTGTCAGTATCTATCTTCAGAAATGCGGTTGAATCTCTGATTGCTGGTGGTAAAAGCACTAGTACGAGTAAGGCCCCTAGGGGTCTTGAGATCAAGTGATGCTATGCACTACTGAAAAGACAGATCAGAGCAGTGGTGGCCCAGTGCAGCAGTGGTAACGGCCCCGACTTACATATCGTAGATCGTGGATTCAAACCCAGGCAGGAGTTTTACTTTGTATAAATTATTTCATCACCACTGCTCTAAAATGGTGAAGCAAAACATCGTGAGAAAACCAACAAGTCTTAGAACCAAAAATTCGAAGACAACACATGTCATCATGTCATCACTGGGCCCACGCGGTGGATTAATGCCAATTCCCTCTCTCATAGAGAGGAGGCCTTTGTCCCAGCAGTGGGAACATTAAAAGGAAGATGATGACTACTGAAAAGTCAAATAGGCAAACCGTTACATTTTGGGCTTTTTCTAATATAACTTACACTCGCCTGCTATTTTAGCTATACAGCTGCAATTTTCACACGTTCATTCTTATAATCAATCCACACTTGATGTTAAGTGGAGGTTTCAAACTTTTATATACGTTGTAGCGTTACGTATAGCGCCGGAGAGCTATACGTAAGCCACGTTATTAAAAATCAAGATAAAAAGATAAAAATTAAATTAAAGCTATAAAAATTAAAAAGGGATATAGGGTATAAAAATAAGGTCTGGCTTCACACGAAGAAAAATTAAAATAAAAAGGTTATAATTAAGAGCCGGCTTCGTACGACGTGGGCAGCTTGACAGGCAGGACGGGCAGAAAGACGTGGCACGGTGTGATGGTACGGCTGGTGGGATGCCGTGGCGCGCTTGTTTTCAGAGCGCACCAGTGCGTGCTGCAAGCGTTTCAGCGCATGCTGCGAGCGCTCCAGCGTATGCTGTGAGCGCATCAGCTCGTGCTGCGAGCGCACCTTCGCGCGCTGCGTGCGCACCAGCGCCGCGCCGCGCCGCGCCACTGGGTTTCTGTCTGCCGCAGTACATACGTGCACCTAGTGCCAGAGTGGCACATCTTGATAGCAGGATTTAGACAAATGGTACTCAGTATATCACACACAATATATATATTATTGGAGCACTTCAGATATTAATAGTTATACATGCACTTAAGAGTTTCAGAATAGAATATACACTTTGTATCGTATCACAGACTGTTCGCATTCAGGCCAGACCTAAGACTAAAAGAACTGAAACCCGTTTTTCATTCGATTTGCAATCCTTTCTAAATTTCAAATTCAAATCTCAATAAGACCAGAAAGAAGGAATAAAAACGGCTTTACAAAGGCGGGTCAGTCTGCTCTGACCTTACAATAATGTACAACTAGCTTAAGGAAAGGTCTAGGTATTATAGTCCATGGTACCTATGGTATGTCTATGGCTTTAAGAAAATAAAATAGACAGACATATGTCATGTCAAATAAAACGTCACAGTAGAAAAATATTACAAGAACAATTATAAATTACGAATATAATTTAAGTTTAGATATTTAAAACAGTCAGAAATAACTAAATATGCTTTCCAGATGTAATAATACAAAGAATATATATAAAAATGAGTTACACAAATTGATGCGATATCAAAAGATGTGAAGATGGATTGTGGAGTGTTATGAAACGTAAGTAGATCTTTAATAAATACCACAACGTGCCACATCACAGAAGACATTACAGTTTAAAAAACCAAAAAACTAATTTTATTTTTGATTGCTATCTTCAATCATTCTGAGTTTTCTTCATCAAACAATCTGATACAATCAACACAAAAACCAATCTTCAAAACAATACCAAACAGATAGTTTTGTACTAATTACATCTCCCCATTTACCCAGTTTTCTAACAATATATTTGGGCGTAGATGAGGAGGCAAGTTCGGGTTAATTAATTACTGTAGCGAACAGAACGTCTCCAAGATGGATGGTGGCGACAACTCAAAACAAAATGTCTGTTCGACCGATGTGCGCTCAACATTAATCACATTGATGATATATTTTTTTGGACAGTGCTAGGTTGGGTGAATTTGTGGTTAATGTTTGAAGTTAAGGAATATGAATCTTATTTCTACTACACAATAGTTTTGTTTGGGCCGATTTATAATGTGCTTATTTTTACAAGCTTTCATTTAACTTGCCTTGGCTGATGCTGGTGCAGAATATCTCAAACGGCGCAAATATAACAACGTTATTGGAAGTTATATATTTGAGCCGTTTGGGGTTAAAACATTAGACCCATTCGGCCCGAGTGCTCATCGTGTTATTCGAGACAGTAGCACAAAGCTCGTCGAATCTTCACGTGACCAAAGGGCTGGCCTTTTTAGGGTGGTACCTAATGCTGCCAGCGTTCTGGGCACGTTTTCCATAGACATCGATGTGGACCATTTTTTTGAGGCACAATGAGCCCTTTCCCTCACTCCTTTGTATATAGGTTTTCTTTTTTAGATTGTTCAATTGTATGTATGTTGTATAATATTACCATTCATTGATTGTGTTGGATTTTAAATAAATACTTGCATTGTTAGGTTGTTGGTTAGTTAGTATATGTGAGTCAAATATTGCAACTGAATTTTATAAAACAGTTATTCGCAACAGATTGAGCTGAAATTGCATACAAGTTTGGTTTGGATGAAAATGCATGGTAAAAAAAGCTTTATTTAAAAAAGTAAATTCCAGAAAGCCCGCGTTACGATCCGATATGCAGTTTATCCGTAATTACGAGGAAAAACTATTTCACTAACGGTCGATGACCCCGAAACCAGCTGTAGTCTCCAGATTCATGAAATAAATCATTATAATATATCAATGAATTAACAAGTGAAACTCAAGTTTCACTTGCTAATTCATTTTATCCCAAAGATTTTAACTTTAGGTTACACTGGTCCAAAATTCTTCCATACAAACGTAGTCTAGCGATTACTCCACTGTTTGACGATGTACGTACAAAGTAAAAAAATATCAAATTGTCTCATCAATATCGTATGGAAACAAAAAGTAAAAAAATATATATTTGAAAGTTATGAGTGTCGAAAGTTCCATATTTCGACACTAATTTTAACGCATCTTTGGAAGGAAATAAGTACCATAAGAAGAAGGAAAAATGCAAAACGGCCTCCATACAGGGATAGATTAGTAATTCAACAATGCAAATAATTTCACTTTGAAAATATACATATAGTTGTTTTTTCATGATATCTAGACTCCCAAAGGTCTGTTTATAAAATTTCGCATCTATCTCTTTCGCACGTGTTGTCGGATGAGATAGTATGCATTTTAACCTCGCGCACAAAATAGTTCGTGCCGTCGACTAGGGAAACCTTAAGTAAATAAGTTGAGTAATTTTTATGTGAAAATTGTTTTTGTTCCATCAAACGTTAGTTTTCCGGAGGCAGGCAGTTTTGCAGTCGATTGCAAAAATAATAAAATCAAAATCACCTAGTTTAGAACACGATGGTACATATTGTTAGTTTTACATCATAGCTAAGTGCTATGATATAAAACTAACAATATGCGTCGCCGAATTTGGTTTGGCACGTTAATAAATTTTGTTGCTGTTGACAGCAAACTCATAAATGTAAATGTTGCATTTTATGGACGTTCTATGTTCCTAGCTTTAAGCTAGTTTATAATAAAACTTAATCATCATAAAATAGTCATGTGAATCTTTATATAATGATAGCATTTGCTATTCAAACTTATCATATTATTATATAAGGTCAAAATAAATTGTCTACCGAAACTTCGCAAACTTAATAGTTATCGATCGGTATCTAATAATGGCAAATAAAAGAGACAAAATCTGAATACTTAATTTCAAATAACAAAACTACCAGCAGCTGCCTTTGTCCTCATAATCAGCTGTCGTGTCGTCACGAATTGTGAGCCAATTTATTTCGTCCCTGTGTTTATAATTATATAATACACATTATCAGTTATCATACAATTATCATTTTTTGCATATACACCTACGTAGCACGACGATCCCTACACCACATCATGCAAAATTGTTCAAGAACCACCTACACAGTTAAATCCAATTACCATACTATAAATACAGCCCTTTAATCGCATCAAATGATCCGTGCAGAGCTGAATATTTACAAGGGAGTCTGCTCAACTCCGCTAAGAATACTGCATAATTCCAAATAACTACAGATGACGGAGTCATCGATCATTTCACTGAATATTATAAGTAAAGGTAGAACCTTTTTTTATGTCACTAGAAATATAATACCCATAAACCCCGAGGATGTTTACGGTCTCATTTAATTAAATCTTGAATAATTATAACGGACTTATTCATAAATCAATAAAAAAGTACAAAATATTTTATTTCAAATAAACCTTATGGTACTTTTGAATGGACAAACAAAATTAAATAAAAACATGACTCTAGTTGCAAATTCGCAAGCGTCAGTAGGTCTCAATGGAGAAGAATTTGCAAGAAACTCCACGGACACTCTTGTCCATCAGTTTTTGTTTACATAATTCTTGTTGAAAAAAATACATATATGTGAGAACGATGTAAAAAGACGTGCACGAAAAAGCGTCTAGAGGTATTTTATTGTAACATTTTATACAGTACCCCATAAAAGATGATGCTACTTTAGCCAGCCTGAAACCTGGTTGAATTAATTGGTCCCTATTTCTAGTAACATAATTATGTCTGTCGCCGTTTTTACTAAAAATATGTAAATTCTTTCTAACGTACATGATGTTTTATAAATATATTGACAAGGTACCGTAGTGATGTTAATGTCCTTAAACAGTTCCCATACTCTTACCAACTCACAAATATACGACAAAATAAAACGCAAACAAACACATTCATTGCATGCAAATTCAGAACCCCTCTACACATTTAAATCCAATTAACATCCTATGAATACGTCCCAGAATCCCTGAATCTTTAATTGCATCAAATGATCCGTGCAAAGCTAAATATTTACAAGGGCAGGCTGCTCGAATCGACTATGAATACTGCATAATGCGTGATAGGGCCAATACACACCCAATTGGAATCAATAGGGGATGCAGCGACACTTTGGCTGTATGCATTATTTAGTTGCGTCTGTCTGGTAGTCTTTTGATAGAGTTAGTGATTTCGTAGGTAAGGACTACATATATTTGTGGAATTTATTACTGGCTGGTTCTTTTTTATAGGATTTAAAATTGGAACTGCACTAATATAGGTTCACTAGCTTTTGCCCGCGGCTTCGCACGCGTAGACTACATGCTTCTCCTTACCATATTTTAACAGTATGTAGAGACAAAGTAAAAAATAATTATGATAAAAATAATGTAATATGAAAGTTTTTCTTAGGACAGACTTATTCTTACCTACTTTAAATCAATACGCTCTATCCTTGTCCTGTCCCTATCCCTTCATTATTTCTGTGTTTATCCATGACTAATAATAAGTAATCATAATCATAAGTAAGTAATTAAATTATAGTTTTTCCTTGTAAACAACATTTTTAACCATTTTGGATGTCGGCGCCAATATCACCAGACTATTTGATGAGCTAACACGTGAACACGCTACATAGAACTGTCCATGGGAAAAGCAATTCTCCCTCAAATCAACACCAGCATACTTCCAAACCCAAACAACAACAACAACACAACACAAACAAACAAACATCCAAACTTTCATCCCCTATTTCACGCCCTTAGGGGTGGAATTTCCAAAAATCCTCTCTTAGTGCCAAAGGAACCTACATGCCAAGTTTCACGATTGAAGCTTCAGCCATTTGGACTGTGCGTTGATGGCCAGTGAGTGAGTCAGTCAGTCACTCAGTCAGTCACTTTCTTCTTTTATACGTTTAGGAAGATTAATAATAATAATAGGAGAAGAAGATATTAATATGTTTAGATGTTTGTATAAGATGTTAATCTTCAGCCCAAAAATCCTTTCTTAGTGCTCACCTACACTACTAAAGGAACCTACATGCCAAGTTTCATGATTGAAGCTTCAGCCGTTTGGGCTGTGCGTTGATGGTCAGTGAGTGAGTCAGTCAGTCAGTCACTTTCTTCTTTTATATGTTTAGATAGATTTATTCCTTATTATTATAAAATCAAGGACTACGTTGAAGATAAAAATATTTGGTTTTAGCTACTTCTGCACATGCGGCTTCCCTGGTAACTCATAAACGGCACAAATATGTGGATGTCTCTAACTATTCTCAATCTCATTTTTTCTTGTTTTAATAAGACTTTTTACAATGGTTTTCAATTATCTTTATAGCCCTTTGCTAAGAATAGTTACATCACTGATAACAACATTTGTGCCACATGTTAAATTTAGTCTTGTTATACTTTGTATAGATTATTTTACCGATTGGTTTGTAAATGTGTGAACATTGTAGGCCTTCTAGATTTCTAGATTGTTAACATTTTATCTCATTTTACTTTTTTAATCTTTTGTTTATTTATTATATAATCATTTTTTGTTTTAGTTTCTTACGACTTATTATCGGGCCTGCGTTGTCCCCCCATCTAAGTACTGCTGTAACATGGAAATATTGTAAAACCAAACAATTTTTTAAAAGAGTAACCATGGAGTTTCTTGCCGGTTCTTCTCCATAGGAATCGACCAACCCGAACCGTGCACATTGTCGACGTGGTTTATAAGTGCCCATGTAGGCCTATGTGAAATTTTGATGATTTTTTTAGAAGATAGATTAATAATAATAATAGGAGAAAAAGATATTAATATGTTTAGATGTTTATATAAGATGTTAATCTTCAGCCCAAACACAAAATTCGAAGATCCGAACTTCAATCCTGACCGACTTTACTACAAACTTTCATTCCCTATTTCAGCCCCTTAGGGGTGGAATTCACAGAAATCCTATCTTAGTGGATGCCTGCACAGTATAAAGTATCCATGTGCAAAATTTCATGTCTCTAGACGATTTCATTATTCCCATGACTTCATCCCCCTTTTCACCCACATGGGGGTGGAATTTACAAAATCCCTGAGAAACGTGAAAATTATTTTTTATTCTTCAGCCTAAACCCAAAATATGAAGATCCTGACTTTAAAACTGACGGATTTTCATACAAACTTTCATCCCCTATTTCACGCCTTTAGGTGTGGAATTTCCAAAAATCCTTTCTTAGTGCTCACCTACACTACCAAAGGAACCTACATGCCAAGTTTCATGATTGAAGTTTCAGCCGTTTGGGCTGTGCGTTGATGGTCAGTGAGTGAGTCAGTCAGTCAGTCAGTCAGTCAGTCAGTCACTTTCTTCTTTTATATGTTTAGAAACACGCCGCATGAGAAGAGTATCTGGAAGGATCTGGCGTGGCCTTGGGCCAGCAGTGGACAGAAGCCTCAATAAATGGTGAATGTTGGTTTTGCTATCTGGATAATAATGTCTAGGACATGCTGGTAAAATAATTAAAATCATTGTTATTCATTCGTTGTTTCATTTAAAATAACTGCAGATAGTTCACTTCACCATAATACAATTTCATAACCTACAAAGCTCTCCAAAGACAGAAAATAAAAGACTTAACGAATAGAACCTCTCATGAATTCACACTTCAAACTACGACCAACTAGAGAAAGTTGAAAATAATTAATTTATCTACTCTCATATCGTAATATTCGAATTATAAACTTCAAAACGAGTTTAGACTGATATACTCGTACTTTATAAACACAATACCGAAATTTAAAAATAGAATTTTATTATAACACTTTTTCTCTAACAAAATAATGTCATACAACAATTTTTTTTCTACAACTCCGCATTGACGCGCACAGGTTGGTGGGGATAGCAGAATATGTCAGTTGACTACTGACCGCTTTAGAGCTAAAACGTCGTAGAATCAGTGTCGATGCGTAATATTAGTAAGCAAGATTGTAACTGTGACTTGTGACTATTTGAATAAACTCAGTGTATCGAATAATTTGTGTGATTTCATTTTCACGATTCTACCCAACTACCTGCCCATACACGATGCCTTAACCTAAGGGAATATATCCTGACTTCCCGATGGTTTGCATCTATCGGCCACCCTTGATGCGACATGTATAACAAATGCCAAATTATAGCTTTCTAGTAATAAGAGTCTCTTAGCTAAGCTAGACAAGGAGATATATATATACTCCAAAAGTTGCTAGTAGTAACTGTTAAAAAGTGAGATTTAAAACAAATAATAGTTTTAAATAATATTCTGTCAAATACTACTAATATTCTACCCAATAGAATACTCTGTCGAAGATTTAAAGTAAATACAATTTGGTATGGGTTCAGAATGCCTACTTAACAGCTTAACCTACAGAGAATGATGTGATTAGATGTGTTTCTAGATCCTGGGAAACCAATGGTTATGTGAAGCCTTTATTATACTAATTATACCCTTCTTGTTGGGTTGTCGAAATTTAGAAACTGTTATGTACAGAATATTATTTGTTGTTGTTACAGGTCAGGACGCAAGGCATCCTGGCTAAGAGAGTGCTTTCGGCTATCGGCTTGAGCGTAAATCGTGGGCTCTTGCTGGTGTCGCTAGAGATGCTGCTGGGTGAGAGTCAGGGACCTCCGAACTGATGGCGTGAGGGATGCCTGCTGCCCGGTTGAGAGAAAATTCCTTTCGGCTATCGACTTGAGCGTAAATCGTGGGCTCTTGTTGGTGTCGTGAGATGGTTTACAGTTTCCTTTCGGCTATCGACTTGAGCGTAAATTGTGGGCTCTTGTTGGTGTCGTGAGATGGTTTACAGTTTCCTTTCGGCTATCGACTTGAGCGTAAATCGTGGGCTCTTGTTGGTGTCGTGAGATGGTTTACAGTTTCCTTTCGGCTATCGACTTGAGCGTAAATCGTGGGCTCTTGTTGGTGTCGTGATATGGTTTACAGTTTCCTTTCGGCTATCGACTTGAGCGTAAATCGTGGGCTTTTGTTGGTGTCGTGAGATGGTTTACAGTTTCCTTTCGGCTATCGACTTGAGCGTAAATCGTGGGCTCTTGTTGGTGTCGTGAGATGGTTTACAGTTTCCTTTCGGCTATCGACTTGAGCGTAAATCGTGGGCTCTTGTTGGTGTCGTGAGATGGTTTACAGTTTCCTTTCGGCTATCGACTTGAGCGTAAATCGTGGGCTCTTGTTGGTGTCGTGAGATGGTTTACAGTTTCCTTTCGGCTATCGACTTGAGCGTAAATCGTGGGCTCTTGTTGATGTCGTGAGATGGTTTACAGTTTCCTTTCGGCTATCGACTTGAGCGTAAATCGTGGGCTCTTGTTGGTGTCGTGAGATAGTTAAGAATTAATAGTAAGAAGTATATACTGTCTCGAATTGTATTATTGCTAAAAGTTCAACAATGCTATTTTGTGTTCACTATTTTGTTGATTTGTATAAATAATAATGATAAGTTTGTTCTCCATTGGTGTCATAGCCCCACGGCGTTCCATTGCGAGGATAAACGAATCATAAATAAATGATATTGTAATAAGCTCGAGGTGCATTGTCCTCAAAATATTGTAAAACATTTTTTTTAAAAGAGTAAGTATGGAGTTTCTTGTCCGTTCTTCTCCATTACAATCTACCTTTCCGAATGGACAGTAGAATCAATATCATTACTTTTAACTTTAAATTAAAGTTTATTGAAGTTCATAAGATAAAAGTTTTGACTATGACTTTGACACTACTATGTTTGTATGTTGTTAGTTTGTAAAAGTTATTAAAGTATAAGCTCGAACGACTAGCCAGGAACCCGATTGTTAGGTTTCCACCTGGAGTCGTGTGCAGGGACGCACACGATGTCAGGACGGACGATTGTTAGGTTTTGATCATGTTTAACTAATAATGGCTTGTTTTAAATAAAAGCGAATGATCTTATTACGCAATTTGGTTATTTGTTAGGGTTTTTTATTTTATATAAATACCTATATGTCTTAATAATTCCCAAGGGCTGCCATGGAGGCGATAATTTTTTATAGTAAACACTCGTTAGTTGGTTGAGTGTTACTAGCTGTGGCTTGAGGACACATTCGGTCGATGGTCGTCGCCTGAGACGCTTGGTTAATATAGAGTGTTCAAATTCATAGACTTTGTTGTAAAATTGTATCTTTTGTTTAGAACAGTTTTCTTACATTATAAAAGTAATGAACAGTTTGAGTTTGATTTCACATATCACATCCAAGTACCTACTCGTAGTAAACCCGCTGACTGCTACAATAGATACATACATACCAAGCTAATAAAAGCGTTTTAAAAAGGGCGGAGGACTGCGGTGTACTACATTAAAATAATATGTAATTAAAAGTATATAAACCTATATGTATACATTATGTATAACAATTCCATAGAAGGGAGACCAAAAAATGTTTTTATGAAAATTACTTATAAAAGGAAAAGCTTTAGAGAAAGGTTTTTAAATAAATTGTAATCGTGATATAACAATATAGATCCAAAATCAAAATCACCTAAATAAAATTGTGGACCAGTCTATTCGTGGAATAGAGCATAAATCAGAATGTAAATATAGCATAGTTGCCAGTCGATAGCCGACAACGAACCACAGATTGCATTTGCAAAACTTTCGAGTGCCCTACAGAAATGCACAGATAACTCGTTCAGATAAATATTGCAATGCGGATACCGACCTTATACAAACTATTCAGTAGCATTTAGTTTTAGAAAGATACTATCACATAGGGTACCTCCAGTATCCTTGGTTCTTGCGGTGGATCTCAACTTAGAGTAAGAAATAGTGGCCAATTTCGACATCATCATCATCATCAGCCTTTTAATGTTCCCACTGCTGGGACACAGGCCTCCTTTCTGTGAGACGGAATGGGCCGTAATCCACCACGCGGGCCCATTGTGGGTTGGTAGATGTCACATGTCTTTGAATTTTTGGTTCTAGGACATGCCGGTTTCCTCACAATGTTTTCCTTTACCGTTTTGAGAGCAGTGCTGATGAAATAATTTACACAAAGTAAAGCGCCTGCCTGGGTTCAAACTCACGACCTACAACTTGTAAGTCGCGGCCGCTAACACTGGCCAGCACTGCTCTTAACCTCGACATACTCTTACTTGAATTCCTTAGGTTAGGTAATACCTAATATAATAACAGTCAATTAAAGTTAACAAATATTCATAGCCATTATGTACATCAATATGTTTATTTGATAGACGTATATTTTCGGTTACCAATGCGGTCGTTACTATCCATTTTCAAAGTTCAATGATCGTCGATCACGAATACATTATTATATTCGAAATTGTAGGTCCCCTTAACAAGCCATTTGTATATATGGGTGTACGTACTTTATTTGGTACACGTGGAAGCTCTTAACTGTATTGAATACTTACTCTCGAAATAAATAAAATATGGCGAAGAAATTAATGTTTTCAGTAGGTTTTATTGTGTGTTCCTCGATGTGATTGAAAATGGTAGTCGTTATATATAACTCGTAGAAGATACTCAAATCAGCTTTTAAATCAATATTTCATTAAAAGAAAATTTTAATTTACTAACATAATATATATACAATTGAATATTCTAAAACAAAACAAGCCTATATACAAATAAAAAAGGGAGAGGGAAAAGGGCTCATTGTGCATCAAAAAATTCATCCACATCGATGTCAATGGGAAAAGTGCCCAGAATGCTGGCAGCATTGCCACGTTGGATGGCGATGCTGATTCTATGGCCGAAGAAAAACAAAGCCTCTGGTATTTTCTGGTATTTTCCATTCAAACTTCATGGCATTTGAAGATGAATTGTAAAAAAAAACTACTATTTCAGAAGTATTCTTGAGGCGGTCATTCTGTGCTGGCATTGTACTTCGTATTTTTTAGGAAACCAGTGTTCTTAATAGCTTTACTAGCTTTTTCTCTCAATTTGGGTGCCTTGGCCTATCCCACAGGAAACTTGCATTTTCTACCAGAATAAGTAGTATTTGACATTCGGCGGTAGGTACATTTCTAGGATTTGGTCCGCTGGACCCGCTCGCTACTGGACCCGCGATTCCACTTGACCACATAATTTATTTTCTGTATTTTTATTGGACCCACATTCATACTTAAAATAAAACATCTATTGTTTAAAGCTACCCGTGAATACATTGGAGCTCAAAATTGGTTTGTCAGAATATAATAAAATGAAATTCAATTAGGTTTAAACGTTTATTCCCAATCAAAATAGTTTTAAACAAATGAACAATATCTAATATCTGAACAAATCAACAAAGAGTTTTTTTTTTCAACTTTTATATATTCACTAGCACTTCGCCCGCGACTTCGTTCGCGTGATCCGTATTTTATCCTACAGATGACTTTTTAGTTTCACCCTCTTAAAGGTTGTATTGCCAAAAAACCTTTCTTAGTGCTCCCCTACATCATAAAAAGAAGCCCTGTACAGTAAAATACTTAAAAAAAAATTTAACACTCCCTAAATCATCTTTTAGGAGTAGTTTTGAAAAACGAATAATGAAAACCTTTACTATTTTCTTGGGTTAGTATTTATGCCAAGTTTCATATATATAAGCACAACAAATGTCTACCTTTTCACCTACTTAGAGGTAGAATATCCAAAAACCAATATATACATAAATTCTTTTTACCAACCAAGAGCGTAAAACTAAAATTTCATGTGTCCAATTTTCAAACTATAAAAAAATCGTACTAACTTTCAATCCTTTTTTACACCTTTAGGGGTGGAATCTCCTAAACCCAATAAATACATAAATTCTTTTTATCAATCAACAGCATAAATCTAATATTTCATGTGTCCAATTCACAAAACGTAAAAAAAATCAAACAATTTTCAACCCCATTTTACTCCCTCAGGAAAAGAATTAGCGAATTTAAAAAAAAAACTCATTGTTTTTTATTATTAACCATGAGCGTTAACCAACAATTTCAGATGTTTTACCTTCCAAACCGAAGTAATTTCACATAAAGTTGCAACCCCTATTTTATCCCCTTAGCGGTAGAATTTTCAAAAACCAATAAATACGTGAATTCTTTTTATCAACCAAGCGCGTTAATCTAAACTTTCATGTGTCCAATTTACAAACTAAAATTTTCATACAAACTTTCAACCCTTTTTTTACCCCTTTAAAAAAAAAAAAAAAAAGCTCCGTGTCTTTTATAGACCCCATAGCTTTTACTTTTTTTTTAATATACAATGTACAGTTTTGACAGCTCTACGATTTTATTATACGTATAGATTGTAAGTCATAAAATAAAACTAAAAGATTCGGTTTTACTCCTTGACTGTACTAATAATGAAATTTCGGCAGTGGGTCCAATCGACCTATTCAAAATGTAATTGTGTTGTGTGATACAGCGGGTCCATTTCGAGTGAATCCAGTTGACCAAAGACTCTCTATTAGTGAAAGATTTTTTTGTAATCAGATCAGTATTTTACACATATTATGTCGTGGTGGCCCAGCTCGACCCCACCCCACTCGAACCCACCTCAACTCTCGTGCTTGTGGTCCTGGGTTTTAATCTGGACAAGTACCAATATGACTTTTTCCTTCATATGTACTTTCTAGTTTTATCTTGGACATCGCTGACAACGGTGAAGGATAACATCGTGAGAAAAATTGGACTTACAGTGAGTTTATTATATGATTGTGCTCTATTGGTGTAATTGCTGCAAGGCGTTCCAGTGCGAGGATAGACGAATAAAATAAAATAATTATCAACAGATAATTTTACCTCCTTGCAAAATTAGTTCGGATGACATTCATTAAATTTTTATTCATAATAATAGTAATAACGTTTATTTATAAAATAAGTAACAATTACAATTATGAGCTCTCTAATAATTTATTCAATTAGGAAAAACATCATTACGCATAATATTCGCTTTACCAAAACGTAGGTCACCAATAACAAGTCCTAACAAAGCATTAAATGTTTATATTCCCATAAAATTTCTATTTCTATTTCTGGCGACGGTTGCTCTACAATATTGAACAATATAATTGTAGTTTTATTTGTGCGAGGAGACATTCTGACCCGGGTCTCATGCATATTTTAAATGAAATAGCCAAACGGACCGCGATCTTTTTGTGTATTGCTGGAAATCTATTCGATATAGTGATGTCCGTTTGTATTCGAGTTCAACGAAGTATTTTATGGTCGATGTTTTATTTGAAGTCAGTTTAATCGAATTTTTTAAATGGGTTATAATTTCCATCTTGCTGTTGAAACATGAAGCGAAACGGAATAAAATCACCTTACTGTATAATGTATAATACATTGCTTGTTAAATGAAGAGGTGTGTAAGTGCTCAGCTTTTTGTAATCTACTCATACTATCTAAAGTCTATAATAGGGTTATGTAATATTTTTATATTTCTTATCTGTGTGTCGTCTTGTGTGTAGTGTCTGTATCTCATGTGCTAGTCGCAAATAGAATATTTTTCATTCTTTATTTTCTTTATAAAATTCTTTATTATAGTATCTGGTGGCGCCTAACACCAAATACTTGGGCGGAAATATTAAATTGGTTGCGTTTATCCCAGACGCAGGGGGCTGGTTTAATTAAATAGTGGACTGTATGAAGCGGGGTCGAAAAATACGTGAGTCTGACCTTGCAAAATACGACACGAATTAGGACGACGAAATTGTACATGGACAAAGGAATTTGGCAGGAAAATGCAACACCACTGACCTGTAGATTCACCATCAATCTTCCACGTCGGCCGGCCGAAGGTTCGAGACCTTTGCTGGATCAGGGCAGCGCACGAGAGGGCGCACAGACGCCTTTCACAGCTAATACACGCACTTTACGTAGTGTTTTAGATAATAGTTCGTAAATGCACTTGCGATAGTTCACAACCGTAAATTTGTAATAAAATTAAAAAGGGAGCAGGCAATTAGTAACACTGCCCTCGTCGAAGCACGCGACAAGACAATAGAGTCTTCACACCGTCACCGTAGATGGTGACAAGGACAGCGATAGTCCGGGTGTGCATGAGGGAAAAGGATGGGACACGACAGGATAGTGACGCATTTTGCAAGTCATTTCTTACTTCTACCCTACAGTGAAAATCATAAGCTAATACGAAATCCAACATCCCCCCAGCCTTGAAGAAACCCTTCAAAAAAAAAAAGGTTTGAAAACTAAGAAAATCGCTATATTTAGCAACTTCAAGGATTAACTAGAGCGGAGAAATATAATGAAACTTCTAACCTTAACTTAACTAACATAAAATAAGCTAATTAATACTTATAATACTACTACTTCTACTTATATTTCTATTCTATTCTATTCTATTTTATGGGCGTAAAAATATATACAATAGAGATATATGAATATATGGCTATTGAGTCGGCAGAGGGCATAACCGCACTACTGGTCGTTTATAAGTACCGGTTTTAGTTTTTACTTCCGCTACGCGAACAACACCATCCTTACCAGGGTATACATTGGTAACCACTCCTAATGGCCACTGTAAGGGTGGAGCGTTATCTACATTTAACAACACTACAGTACCGACTGTAATAGGATTAGACGGAGTATTCCATTTTTCGCGTTGTTGCAAGTTATGTAAATATTCCGACTTAAATCGCCTCCAATACGATTGAACTATCGAATCCATTAAAGAGAAACGAGACAACAGATCTGTTCGTTCTTCGGACAAGTCGGCTGCAGGTAAGCATTCTAGTGGAGTGGTAGATAAAAAATGCGCGGGAGTAAGTGCCAATGGCTCTGATGGATCAGAGCTCAAAACATAAAGAGGACGGCTATTTAGCACTGCCTCAATTTGAATAAGAATGGTCGACATCTCTTCAAAGGTGAGAACTTGATTACCGATTGTTCGAAACAAAAGCGACTTGGTGCTCTTAACGTTCGCTTCCCATATCCCTCCGAAGTGACTTGCTGTAGGAGGGTTCATTCGCCACGTGATGCGGTTCTTCGCGAGTTCATGACTAAAACTTTGATAGTAATCAGCGGTTTGTAAAAACTCGTGAAGTTCATTAAAATATTTTTTAGAAGCGACAAAATTAGTCCCGTTATCGCTATATAAGAAATTACAAGGACCTCTTCGCGATATGAATCGTTTAAATGCGTCGATAAAGGAAGCGGAGGTTAAGTTAGAAACTAATTCGATATGCACTGCTTTTGTCACGAGACAAATAAAAATACAAATATAAGCTTTTACACTTCGTATGCCCCGTTTGCGGTAAGGAGTAACATAAAGTGGACCTGCGTAATCGGCGCCCGTATGTAAAAATGCTTTGCATTGCTCTAACCTACATTTAGGCAAATCGGCCATAGGCGGAAACGTAGGCTTAGGATTAACTCGGAAACAATCATTACATTTGTGTATGTACTGTCGAACCACACGTCTAGCGGAAATAATCCAATATTTGGATCTTAATATCGAAAGTAATAATTGCGGCCCGGCGCGGCGGCGTGACAATTGTCGCGGTGATAAAATTCAATTAATAATTTAACAACATGTCCTTGCCCGGGAAGTAAAATCGGATGTTTAGAAGAATAGTCTAGTTTCGAGTTCGATAAGCGACCTCCGACACGTAGAAGTCCGTTACATAAAAATGGAAACAATTTCCGTAACTTGGCCGAACACGGTTGACCTTTAGAAATATTCTTAATGTCTTCGGAAAAGTATTTAGATTGAACCGCGCGAATTATATCCAATTCAGCTGTATTTAAATCTTCAGCGGTAATTGTATCGTTTTGCGGCAATTTTTTAATAAATCTAAGCGAAAAAACTGTAGCTTCCAGCAGCTTTTCCCAAGTGGAACACTCTGAAGCTAATTTTAAGAGCGGGTTATCATTATCTGTGACTTGAGTCACGTGCGTAACAGATTTTTCTTCCGGTAATGAAGACCGGTTGGATAAAAATTGTTGTATAGGCCAGTCTTGTCTAGGCAAGGAAAGCCAGGATGGACCCTTAAACCAAAGCTCATGTTGAATGAGCTGCGAAGGCATGAGTCCACGAGATACGCAATCTGCGGGGTTCTCTATGCCAGCGACATGATATAAATTTTCAGGTGAAATATTTTCCTGAATTTGAGAAATGCGGTTGGCAACATAAGTGTTGAATCGGTGTGGCGAAGCAACAGACCAACTGAGTGCTACTTCAGAGTCCGAAAAAGCATAAATATTTTCAATTTTATGTCGTTTAGATAAAGTGTCATGAACGGTTTTAAGAAGTCGTGACATTAAAAGTATTCCGTTTAATTCCAAGCGTGCGAGAGTGATTTTAGGTTTAGCAGATGCGACACGCGACTTGGAGCACACGAGTGAAATAATAGGCGGTTGATCGCCATTGACGACGTGTAAAAATATCACACAACCGTATGCGGATTCGCTCGCATCTGAAAATGCTACTAAGGAAACTGTAGAACGGGTTTCTATACCTAAATGACGTGGAAATGATAAATTAGATATTTGCGGTAATTCTATTAAGTATTGTTGCCAAATTTTAACAATGCGAGAAGGGGGTATATCGTCCCAATCGAGATTTAAAAGCCAGAGCTCCTTAATTATTAATTTAGCGAAAAGAATTATAGGGCTCTCCTAAGACGTCGTACAACCGAGCGGTAGCGGATAAAATGGCGCGTTTAGTACAAACAGGTAGGGGACTTGATATTTTGAAAATAAAGGTATCCTGAGCGGGCAACCAACGCAAACCTAATATCTTAAATGTATTTCCATCGTCGAAAGAAATGCATTCAGATTGACGGTGCGACTCGGGAATATGTTCGAGTAATTCCTGTGAGTTGGAAGTCCATTTAACTAAGTCAAACCCGCCAGTTTTGAAGATCTGGATCAGATCAGTAGCTGTCTTGACTGCTTCCTCGAGAGAAGAAGCAGATGAAGCTACGTCATCCATATAAATGTCCCTCTCTAATACGGCTGCCGCAGTTGGCCAATTATGCCGTTCATCGCTAGCGAGCTGGCGTAGCGTGCGGAGCGCCAAAAATGGTGAAGACCGGAGCCCAAATGTGACTCGAGTGAACTCAAAAACCTCGAGTGGGTCGGTTTCTGAAAATCTATATAAGATTCTTTGATATTTGCGGTGCGGAGCATTTGTATAAATACATAAATACATTTGTTTTACATCTGCACAAAAGGCAATGTAATAAACACGAACATTTAAAAGTATATGAAATATATCAGCCTGTAGATTGCAACCCGTATACAGGACATCATTTAGTGATAAGCCTGTACTTGTCTTGGCACTGCCATCGAGCACAGGACGAACCTTGGTTGTCGCCTTGTCGTTGCGCACTACAGGATGGTGCGGTAGATAAAAGCCTGGGGCGACTAATGCCTCAGGTGCGGTGCGGGACAGTATACCCTTATTTAGGTAATCACGAATAACATCGTCATATTTTAATTTTAAATTAGGATCCTTAGAAAATTTCTTTTCTAAAAGTAGGAAACGTTTTTTAGCGGTAGTATAAGAATTGCCAAGATTATTTGGGTCTTCTTTAAAAGGAAGGTCAACTGAATAGCTGCCGTCGGAGTTACGAACAGTGGTTGAAATATAAATATTTTCACACTGTTGGTCGTCGGGACTTAAAAATGACTGCGAGGGTAATTCCTCGACTGCCCAAAATCTTTCAACCATCTGATGCAGCAGATCAGAAGTAAAAGCACACAATGTGCGGGTAGCGGGTTGCGGAGAAATAATAGGAGCGTCACCTAAAATCAGGTAACCTAAAGTCGTTTCAAGGGCGGAGGGCATACCGTTATCTGAGCTTTTAATTTTATCAGAAAGTAAAATTTCACAATAAAATTTAACACCTAAAAGTATATCTATAGTTCCCGGTTGCGAAAAGTCATCATCGGCGAGCGGTAAGTTACGAATAAATTCAATAGCCGCGGTATCAACACAGGTGTCCGGCAACTGTGACGTAATCTGTCCTACTACCATCGGCCTTATAGAATATTCGCACTTATTATCAAAGCGAGACGTGAATTTAACAGAAGTAACCCCGAGAATTTTTTGTGAGGCTCCTCCAATGCCTTGAACTTGCGAATAGCGGGTTTGAGTATAAATAGGAAGCGATAGTCGCTTACAACAAGTTGCGGAAATATAATCACTCTGAGAGCCAGGATCCACTAGACATCTCAAAAAGTGAGTGCGGTTTAAAGAATCAACAAACTTTACTTTTGCGGTCCCTAACAACGTAGTCGTTTGATAACGAGCTGTTCGATCGTACGAAACTGTACACACCGATGCATTATTTGCAATAGTTGTAGGGTCATTAGAAGCGGCGAGTGAATGAGTCATAGCGGACTCTAAATGACTGCTGGCCGGGGTAGGGCGCGGCAAGTCATGAGCGGTAGCGGAAATAGGATTAGAGGTATTGGGCACCACAGAGCCAACGTTACAATTCGTTTTATCATTTTGTGTTGGATTGAAATGTAATAAGGTGTGGTGCCGCTTTGAACAATGAGAACAAGTATGTTTCGAAGTACAAGAAAAAGTCTTGTGTTTAGTACTTAAACAATTGTTACAGAAATGATTAAGTTTTATAAAATTATATCTTTCTCGCGGGGTTAACTTATTAAATGACGAACAAAAATATAAATGTTCATGTGATTTCTCATTACATAAAGCGCATTTATCGCTTACACTTGGACCATACCCTACATCTGTATTAACAAAAGACTTGGACGGTTTAGGGATGTGCTTAGTTTGACGCTGCTGGTTAGACAGAGAATTATTATCTATCGATTTACTAAGGTTCATAGAACGAGACAAAACTTTACTTTGCTCCTTTATGAATTCAATTAAATTATGATAAGGAGGTATTTTATCTTTACGATAGGCAATTTCAAATGATTTAACTGTGTCTGCGTCCAACTTTTGCAGAGCCAAGTGCAAGAAAATAAATTCAGTTAAATCGTTAAGCTTCAATTGCTTAAGCGCTTGTACTGAAGAATCAAAATTATTTATAAATGAGTCTAACCCATCAGAACTAGCAATGGATAGCGGTTTAAACTGTAACAATTGGTTTAAATATGCGGATGCGAGTGAGCGAGGATCGTCATATTTTTGCACGAGTGCCTCCCAAATAATAATATAATTTTCTGCGGTTGGCGCCAACCCTGCGCAAACGCACGACGCCTGCCCAGTTAATTTACCTACTAAGTAAAATACTTTTTCACTATTAGTGAGCGATGTGTTATCGTGTATTATGCTTTTAAATTGTTGATAAAACAATGGCCATTTCTTGACATTACCGTCGAATGACATCAAATCAATGGGCGGAAGGCGAGGATTAGATTTTTGTAATGAAGTTTGAGATTCAGATTCAGGACACTCGGTTTTATTATTGAGTAAAACCTGTTTTATAAAACAAAACATTTCTTCAAAAGATAACCAGGAATCATATTCGACCTCAGAATCGGGGTTCAACTGTAAATTTAACATATTATAAGAATCTAAAACTTGTTGATAATCATTACGCAATGTATCAATATTTAAAGCACTAGAACAAAACGACTTATAATATTGTCGATCATTATTTGCTTTCTGTGCAAGTTCGAAAATATTTTCTACGCGTTTGTAAATTACATCGCGTTTGACTACGTATAACGATAACTGGTTTTTATTAGTACTGGTAGTGTCAAAGAACTGATCTGCATCACTTCCTTTCCTCTTTGCTTTAGTCATTGTGAATAACTGTATATATGTAGTATAGCGGCGATAAGTAGGCAATACGATTATGTAAACAAAGTACTAATAAGCGGTTATAATCATAAAACGACTAACTTTAGTTGCGAGAATAAAATAAATGATTGCGGGTGAGAGAAAAATATCAAAAGTACTGGTATGTGAACGTGACCTAACGAAGCGAGCTGAAGTTCACCGAACAATTACGAACGAACTAGTTGTCTAAAGAACGATCATATAGGAACCGATTCAAAATGGCGGAATACCAAAATGGAATGAATTTGAAAAGAAATAACTTTTACGTTGTGTTGTACTATGCAATGCGGGTGCGGAAATAAAAAGCAATAGATGTCGGTGCGGGGAAAAAACAAAGAATAAACGACATTCTATTTATTAATTACGTAGTACAGTGACGGTTTAGTTATAACTGACCATGCGGTTTACATAAAGAATGCGACCTAAATGACCAAAAGTAAATACGGTTCGAAGTGACCAAAAATAATGGTGGCGCCTAACACCAAATACTTGGGCGGAAATATTAAATTGGTTGCGTTTATCCCAGACGCAGGGGGGCTGGTTTAATTAAATAGTGGACTGTATGAAGCGGGGTCGAAAAATACGTGAGTCTGACCTTGCAAAATACGACACGAATTAGGACGACGAAATTGTACATGGACAAAGGAATTTGGCAGGAAAATGCAACACCACTGACCTGTAGATTCACCATCAATCTTCCACGTCGGCCGGCCGAAGGTTCGAGACCTTTGCTGGATCAGGGCAGTGCACGAGAGGGCGCACAGACGCCTTTCACAGCTAATACACGCACTTTACGTTGTGTTTTAGATAATAGTTCGTAAATGCACTTGCGATAGTTCACAACCGTAAATTTGTAATAAAATTAACAAGGGAGCAGGCAATTAGTAACACTGCCCTCGTCGAAGCACGCGACAAGACAATAGAGTCTTCACACCGTCACCGTAGATGGTGACAAGGACAGCGATAGTCCGGGTGTGCATGAGGGAAAAGGATGGGACACGACAGGATAGTGACGCATTTTGCAAGTCATTTCTTACTTCTACCCTACAGTGAAAATCATAAGCTAATACGAAATCCAACAGTATCCATATACAAGTTTATTATGAAAATGATTACCCAATAGTAAGAATAATTAACAAAAAACGCAAATAAATTTTGTAATGATTTGATGTTTAACTACTTATATCAATGGCATTGCCGTATTATCTACCTCGGTATCAATGGTATAAAAATAATTTAAACATTGAATGTTTATTTACGGGCAACAATAATACTGAATCCGTTGAATAATACAAGTACATACCTACCGGTAGAAACTTCATCGTCAATATTTCGCTGGTACACGTCTGCCCTTACAGACTTGATGAAGTATCGCCATCCATTGCCGTTCATGGGATATAAGGAACACAGGGTTTAGAGCGAGTATTTATTGGTAACTATCTTTAATTAAAATACTTTATGAAAAGTATAAAAACACGATGGAGGAACAATAGGAAAGATTTTTTGGTTGGAAAAGGGATGTAAAATGGGCCTTCTGAGATGACGACTAATTATGGTTATATATGAAAAAAGACATCTTGTGTCAACGCCAGATAAATAGGGAAAAAACAAATCAATCTTCAAGTCCCAGATTGATTTGTTTTTTCCCTATTTATCTGGCGTTGACACAAGATGTCTTTTTTACACACCATTCTCATATTTAAAATATCATCAAGCTTCATGAAATTTGTAACCTACATTGACACTGTAAAATCTGTACGAAGGCGGACTTATGCTTAAAGTTTAAACTCTGATTTAACAACTTATTTTTCTTGAGAATGAGTTGCAAGTTTGCAACAGCTTACAAATCAAATTATAAGCGCTATTCATAATTTTAATACTTCGTTCCGTCTTTGTCAACTTTATAGTCATATATGTCTGAATGAAATAAGTTTTTATTTAAAATAAATATTTCATAATATTTAATAAATGAAATGATTGAGAGAGAGATGAGATGAGTTTGAAGCGTAACTCTTAAAGGCAGATTTTAAAAATGCTTTTTAAATTAGTTGAAAATAATCGTGTCACATCACTAATTCTCGTTATTGTATCGCGCATCCTCTGTACGTACAAGATACTATTTCTGAAAATAGTATAAGAAGATTTTCAGAAATAGTATCTTGTATAAATGCTAAGATGTCGTTGTTCGATAAATTTATTTTTTTATTTTATTTATTTATTTATTTTCTTAAAAAAACGTTGCCCCACACTAGGAATTTCTTCCTGTATCGTGGGTGCGTTTACAAACATATAAACTCACATACACAACAGCCAGAGCCGGAACAATTATCTGTAGGTCATACAAATATTTGTTCCGTGCGGGAATCGAACCCGCGACACGCGGCGCAGCAGTCAATCGCTCAACCACTGCCATTTATTATTATGATTCATAAAATCATTACTACTAACTGGAATTCGGTCAGTTCCTTTGAAAGTAGAACCTTTGGCCCGGGATAAACCGTTTGGTGCTATTCTAACTAAAGTGAATTGACCTGACAAGTTCTTGCGAAAATTTAAAAGTAGCAAGTATTTGGTAATTGAAAATAAATATTTTCAGATAAGCGTTGTTCCTGAAGGACCAAAGTACTTAAGTTAATAAAGTATTTTGGTCCTTCAGGATTAATGCTTTTCGCTTCTTTTCTTCACATGATTTGAAAATTTTATGTAAATCATTTTTTTTTTATCAAGAGACAGCTTTTGGAATTTATTATTTGATTATCTGTTGTTCTATGAATTTTCATGTCTTATTTTAATTAAATGCTATCTGCCTGGAATTCTCAAAAAATCAATTTGGTTACTTCTACCAAAATTGCAGACACCTAGTTCTATAAGTAGGTACACAAAAGCTATACAATTTAAGTCTATCACTTAGAGGTCCTTTCAAATTTCCGTCTAGACTACCCGAAGACTTTAATTTGGCGTCTACCGCCCGATGCGTTGGCAACATTGAACTCTACCTGACAAACCATAATAATGTGATATGCCCTTTTGACACCCCCACTCAAGCTCGCAGACTGAGAATTTATTACGTCGTGAATTTCAAAGGCATTTCTGTCTTCTGCGATCATCAAAGGGTATTGAAGTTCTTTTCTTGGTATCTTCTGTTTTCAGATGCTTTGTTTTATTCTGTTTTACAGATTTAAATACAAAGAGAAAGTATTATATTTTATTATGCATTCGAGGCAATGGAGGTGAATTTGCAGTGAACTAAAAACCGATTTTTTTATTACTTTATTATATTGTACAATGTGATCAAATAAAAGATTTTTATGAAGCTTACATTGTTTCTATGTTAAATAAGAGATTTCCAAAATAATGGCAACGTTTTTTTGATATTCTTTTATCCATAAAAAGAAAAATGTCGCAACATTTTTTACGCAACTTTTATTCAGCATGGAAGCTTTTTGCTCTTTCCGGGGTCAAAAACATGAATTTTCATTTTGTTTTGTACTTCGAGGTTTCTGGCTCGCTTTTTGTGTAAGATTATCCACTAGGTGAACAACATGCCGCTTTTCTTGTTAATGAATTTGGAAGAAACAAGCGATGTTGAAACTTCATTCCATAGTAAGGCAGTTTTTAAGTAATTTTCATCATAGTATTGTACTCTGTATCTGAGTCTCTAGACAAAATGAATATCTATCAGCGATAGCGATTGTGGAAATAAGACAAATGTAAATAAAAAAAGAGGCTTATAAAACTCATGCTCATGCTTTTTAAACTATAAAATTTATCTAGTAGTAGACAATCCATCGAAACACGCAATTATAACATGATATCTTGCGTAAATACCCTGCTTCAAAGAGTAAAATGAGCATAACTTTTGAACGGCTGAACCAATTTTCATTAAACAGCCAAGAACACTCTCGATCAAGTCACCTTTCAAAAAAAACTAAATCAAAATTGCTTTATCCGTTTAGGAACTACGATGCCACAGACAGGCCAACAAGTACTCAAAAACACACATCAAACGTATGTTATACGTTTGATGTGTGTTTTCTCCTCTTTTTCCGTCAGGGGTTAAAAATGTAAGGGACTGATCACGTGGCGTTTTTATTGAGATTTCAATCCCATATATTAAAAACTTTTGGTCAATCGTTACAGCTGGAAGAATGTCACTTTATTTAGAGTCCGGTACCAAGTCTTACATAATGAGATTGCACTTCACCTGTTTGCCTATTAGTAGAGCGGTATGATTTTCTTAGCCTTTGTGGTTTACCATAGAAATCAGCATAGAAATAATAATGCTAATAACCCGATCCACTTCTCAAAATTACCCTTCAATGTTATCTAAATATGGCAGTTTAGAAAATAGTTGGGGGGTTATTATTGAAAACGCATTTATTACAAGAATGCTGAGGTTTCATCGAGATGCCATTGTTAGTTTTCAATAGGTCTCGTTAAGGTTCTGAAATGGCCCTCAACTGAGTAACTCGGCCTATCCCCTTTGTTAGCAAACGAGCCCTTGATCGATCTCACAACAATGGACCAATTTCAATGCTAGTTCGGTGGGCTTATTTCCGAACTGTGTTTGCGAGTTTGGTGCAAGTTAAATGTTCTGGTTCCTTTAGTGTTACAAACCATTGTTCGTTGTTGAGGCCTGTTGCACTAGATTTTTAATAGCGGATTTTATTGAATTTTTTATTGGTTATTCGGCATCCAAAATTCATTAGTTTAGTCACGGGTGCCAGTGCTAAGAAAGACATTTTGGTTCAAAATAAAATAACTAGATTGCGCGATATGCATTTGGAAGAAATCGCGGCATGCAATATGGCCGGCTGTTGTGTTTTTGTTTTAAGATTTCTTTTTGTATTGTTTTTAATCTTGGTGTACAATGAAATATACCAACTACGGGAAAAAGAATGATATTGAGCGTTTTTAGGGTCCCGTCCCTCAAAAAGAAAAAGGAATTTATTGGATCATTTCAATGTCCGGCTGTCAAGATCCTTTTTCTCAGGAAAAGGTATAAAGTTTATATTAATATCAAATACTAAAGTCTGCAATCCCTTGGAACTGAGAACATATTAAACTTCTAAGTCAACGCAATCAAAAGATACAGCCGTTAGTACCGCGTATTTAACACTCGCAAGAGAATCAAACCTATAGGGTACTTCCTATAGGCCTTAAACAGTGTCATGCTGAAAGTTATAGGCATCGTCACTTAAAATATAGTCACGAGAAACTAGATGTACTCCCATCTTGATGACGTCATCTGTAACTCAAGCTCAGATTCGAAAATGTACAGACGGATGATTAAAGTGCGTAATACCATAAGCTTAGCAAATACATGGATCTCCTCATACCTGTCTGGTTAATGGAAATCATAAACGAGAGCGATTACATTCTAAATCTACTTATATTAAAGATGTATTATTTTTATTTGACGCTGAAATGACTTCTTTTTTGGGAGACAATTCATCAATCGCTTAGTTGAGATAAGTTGTAACAGTAAGTAAGCATATTCATCTAATAATTTTGATTCTAATTTTAATAAAATGTCGTGATGCAATTATTATTTTTATTTATTTGTGATACAATTTGATTGGTTATATTGCGTGTGGTTTTTACCCGACTATCCTAGAAAGGCAGTAAAGGACAAAATTCAAATTAGAATTTTGTCCTTTTATTTTTGTTATCGGGGGAAACCTTCAAAAGGCACCTGCAATTTTTTAGCGAAAAGACCAGGTAGTGTGTGGGATTTTTACCTCACTTAAACCACCCCAGTGAACACCATCAGCACAAGACGGGACCCCGTCACCTCATAAAAGACAACCCGGGACTCTCTGTGCAATGCTTATTCCTATGACTTGCTCCAAAAGTAAATGTCAAATTGTGTTTATTAGTACTTTTTAATATAATTAGATTTAGAATATAATCGCTCTCGCTTATGATTTCCATTATCAAGACAGGTATTAGAAGATCCATGTATTTGCTAAGCTTAACGTATTACGCAGTTTAATCATCCGTCTGTACATTTTCGAATCTGAGCTTGAGTTACATATGACGTCATCAAGATGGGAGTATATTCAAAATCAAAATCAATAATTTTTATTTCACATAGGCCTACATGGGCACTTATAAAACGTCGACAATGTGCACGGTTCGGGTTGGTCGATTCCTATGGAGAAGAACCGGCAAGAAACTCCATGGTTACTCTTTAAAAAAATTGTTTGGTTTTACAATATTTCCATGTTACAGCAGTACTTAGATGGGGGGACAACGCAGGCCCGATAATAAGTCGTAAGAAACTTAAACAAGAAGTGATTATATAATAAATAAACAAAATATTAAAAAAAAGTAAAACGAGATAAAATGTTAACAATCTAGAAGGCCTACAATGTTCACACATTTACAAACCAATCGGTAAAATAATCTATACAAAGTATAACAAGACTAAATTTAACATGTGGCACAAATGTTGTTATCAGTGCTGTAACTATTCTTAGCAAAGGGCTATAAAGATAATTGAAAACCATTGTAAAAAGTCTTATTAAATGAAGAAAAATTAGATTGAGAATAGTTAGAGACATCCACATATTTGTGCCGTGTATTAAGTTTCTTGGGCCTATATTTTACTTGACAATTCTTATAACTTTCTGCATTTCACTGTGTTTAAGGCCCATAGGAAGTATCCTATTGGTTTTGATTCCCTAGCGAGTGTTACATATGCGGTATAAACGGACGTATATTTTCACAGCTCCAAGGGATTGCAGACTTGGGTCATCATCGTCATCAGCCTGGCCTTTTCCCCAATTGTTGTTGGGGTTGGCTTCCAGTCTTACCGGACTCAGCTGAATGCTAGTATTTTACATAGAGCGACTGCCTATCTAACCTCCACAAACCAGTAACTGGGTAACACCATACCCATTGGCTAGACTGGTATCAGATCTCAAGCTTCTGACTACCCGTAACGACTGTCAAAGATCTTCAAATGACAGGCAGGACCAACGGCTTAACGTGCTTTCCGAGGTACGGAGGCATCTCGGTATGTTGAAAACAGTCACACATCTACGGACCAACCTTGTCAAGCGTTGCTTAACCTTTATGATCGACCAGTGCGACTGTTATTATTTAGCCACGAGCTCCTCTTTAGCCACTTTTTCAGGATTTCAGACTTGAGTATTTGATATTAATGTTAACTTTATACGTCTACTCCTTCCTGAGAAAAAGGATCTTGACAGACGGACAATGAAGTGATCCAATAACTTCCTTTTTCTTTTTGAGGGACGGAACCCTAAGAACGTTCAAAATCATTTTTTTTTTCCGTAGTCGGTTTAAATCTTGTAATATAAAAGACAAAAAAGCCTGGACTTACAAGTATTAAAAATGTCTTAATTTATAACTAAAATAGAAAATCTGTAGTTGTACGTCCTTTTAACCCAGAATTTTGGGTAAACTAGCTGGTCCGTTCGGTATTCCTGTTTAGAACACTTGCAACAATTCCCCCACCCTGCTACACAGAGCACAATCTGCCGCAACGAGACGTATTCGTCGCGCGTCCCACCGTCCGTCAGGGTTTGTGAGATCCGCTGGGCGGACGGACGTTCCCAGAGGATCCACGAAACCCAATAATATTTAATTTAATTTAGATAATAGTGAAACTTTAGTGTCAGTGAATTTCAAATATTGTTCTCCTCGTACTACTTAGTTTTTTTTTACAATTGAAAAATTATTCCTATCTCAAATGAACGAATAAAAAAAACCTCCAAATGCAAGTCTTAGTTGCGCACTGAAAGTTCCGTACAAACTGTTACTTACGTTCACGAAAATTAGGTAAAATTACCGAAGATTGTATAATTCACCGGATAACCGTTAACTTCTTTAGATTATGTAATATCTCGAGATTCTCTAATCTATCGATAAATTCATTCTTTTTTTATAAAAACCGTTTGAATTGTGAACAAAACATTTCTAACAGAATAGTACGACCAATCAGTGCCCCAGTCTACAATCTATGTGTTTTGACGTAACCGTAAAAATTGTAGACTAGTCCCTCATTGGTCGGTTTGGTGCCAATACTACTACTATTACATGAATGTCATAGAATTGCCCGTTATCCGTAGTTTATGGTATTTTTAACCCCCGACGGAAAAGAGGGGGGGTTATAAGTTTTACGTGTGTACCTGTGTGTTTGTGTGTATCTGTCTGTGGCATCATAGCTCCTAAATGGAGGAACCGATTTTTATTTCGTTTCTTTTTCTTTGAATCGTGAATTTATCGAAAGTGTTCATAGCTGTTTGATGAAAATCGGTTCAGCCGTCCAAAGTTATGGGGGTTTACTGTTTGAATCTGGCAGTTTTCGAAAGATATCATGTCATAATTAAGTGTTAAATAGATTGTCGAACGAATTTTGTCTAGTACTAGATAAATTATTTAGCATGAAATAAAAATGTGTCGGGGGTTTTTAAATTTTACTTGTTTTAGGCATGGTTAACAAACACTTGCCAAGGTCAGATATTTTCACGAGCTCCAAGGTATTGCAGACTTGAGTATTTGATATTAATTTCAACTTGATACCTCCACTAGGAAAACACAGTGAGAAAACTGCAGGTTTATTACGTATCTTTTGCAAGAGCAAAACGATAGCGATTTTTGCGCAATAATGCTCTTTCATACAGAAGTTTTAGAGTTGCTGGCGGTTTTTTTTAAATAAGTGTATTTGGCAAACAACGAGCAATTAACAAACGATTGTGTAGGACCTACCATACCTACATGCTGACTTTTATGACATAAAGCGTTTGATCGCTAACGTTTTGCTTCGAAGACATGTGACATTCACCAACCCGCTGGGCTGCGTGGTGGATTAAGGCCCATTCCCTCTCACAGAGAGAAGGCCTGTATCCCAGTAGTGGGAATATTAAAAGGCTAATGATGATGATGATAACCTCCACTCGTTCCTATGAAAAAAGACTTGACACACGGACAGACAGACACCCCGATGGCCCAGAATAATGAAATTGGAGTTTTGGCGGGAACGTGATGGCGTCTATGTTGCTTCTCTGTTTTATTTTTAATTGAATTTTAATAGTGTAATATGGTGGTGTTTTATTTTAATAATATTAGTGAACGTGCACGAGTGTGGAAAAGTGAAACACAGCGGTAGAACATGAGTTTGTTAATGTTGTCGACAAAACTCCGTGGAGGCTTCCAAAAAAGTTGCCGCCATTTTACTGGGGCCTAACTAGGACATTGGGACATTGGACTAAAAAATAAAGAAAATAGAACTTCTATTCTAAACATGATTCTGGCTAAATGCACACCGTGCGAAGCCAAAACATAAAAATAAAATACATACACACATAAACTCACGCCTTTTTCCCAGGGGGGTAGACAGAAACTACAGAACGCTACCTGCTACGATCCTTACATACTTCTTTTGCTTCATGCACATTCATACATCTAGTCATACACACACGCCAGTTATGAGTACTGCGCACTTGGCATCACCTATAATGTCTACGTATGTCTTTCTAGGGCGTCCCCTCCCGACGTTTCCTTTCACGTCTGCCTTGTTCTTGCCATTCGTTAGTCGCCTTTCATTCATCCTCTCAACATGGCCAAACCATCTTAACATACTCTTTTTAATTTTAGTAAAAATAAAATAAAAATGCCATATAACACAAGTAAAGTAAGTCACAAAAAATTGTTAAAAACTTATTGCAGTTGGTAAACTGATCGCGATCTATGTCGATGTATGGGGATAAAATTCATTGCTTTACAATAGTTCAAAAATACGTCTACTCGACAGCGTAAAACCACGCAATGAATACTATTGAGTCAATGATATTCTAATAAAGAGATACGTTATACACTCACAAAACAATCGAAACATGAACATGAACATCATTGTATTGAGTTGTCAAAATGAATAACAGTTACGCGATTCATCATCATCATATCAGCCGAAAGACGTCCACTATCCGTAATGACCATCAAATATGTACCTATGACAACCCAGACCAACGGCTTGACGTGCTCTCTGAGGCACGGAGGCATCTTGATATGTTAAGATGGTCACTTATCCAAGAACCGAACTCGGAAAACGTTGGTTAACCTTGAAGATTGACCTATACTATACTTACATTTCGTCAGGCAAGTCCGATGTTACAGGGGGTCAAACTGTATTTTTTAATGTTTTGATGTTTGGCAATCACGTATCAACGGCATAAGGCATTTGGATTGACACAATAGTACCTACACCATGACTTGGATTAAATCATAGCATACTTTTTGTATGTGTCGTATACTCCGTATGGTGTCGGACGTAAAGAATCTCACCATCCCATATCTTCCCGTGGGTTTCGTAAGAGGCGACTAAGGGATACACCAGAGAATGGGCAGCAGCGTTCTCTGTGCTCTTCAACAACAAACTGCGATCGCCAACCCGAATGCCCAGCGTGGTGATTAAGGCAAACCCCCCCAAACCAAATGAGTAGCACAAAGTAAAATCACAGCCCGTCTACCCTCGACTACGGTAGCGGTCGAGGCGATGGCCTGGCAAGGGGTGCGAAGAAATCCCGGAGTGAACCCGGCTACCCCAATAAACACCGACGACTGGCGCTGTCAACATACAACACGCGAACACTCCGGACCGACAAGAAGATAGCCGAACTCGAGGAAGAATTGAGCAGGTTGCGATGGAGTATTATAGGGTTATCTGAAGTCCGAAGAGAGGGGGAGAACTCGATAATTCTCAAATCCGGTAACCTGCTCTATTTACGAGAGGGTGGCCGGCAGTCCCAGGGTGGTGTCGGGTTTATCGTCCACAAGTCCCTTGTGAACAACGTGGTGAAGATCGAGAGTGTGTCGACCAGGGTGGCGTACCTTATACTCAAAATATCCTCGAAATATTCGCTGAAGGTCATACAGGTGTACGCACCAACCTCGGCACACCCCGACGACGAGGTAGAGACCATGTATGAGGATATCTCTATAGCCATGCATGGTTTCAAAACTCGCTTCACTGTTGTCATGGGGGACTTCAACGCGAAACTGGGCAAACGAGACGAGGATGAGCTGCAAGTGGGGCAATTTGGAGTTGGACGTCGGAACCACCGGGGTCACCTACTGGCCAGTTTTATGGAGAAGGAGGGCCTCTACATGATGAACTCCTTCTTCAGAAAGCGTGAGCATAGGAAGTGGACCTGTCAAAGCCCCGATGGTGCAACAAAAACGAGATCAACTTCATCATGTCAACAAAGCAAATGTTCAATGATGTCTCTGTGATCAATTCGGTGAAAACCAGGAGCGATCACCGCATGGTAAGAGGCACATTGAACATTAATATCAAGCTTGAAAGGTCTCGACTGATGAAGTCTACGCTCCGTCTAGCACAGATCTAGATCCAAAACCCCGAGAACTTTCAGCTCGAACTCCAGAATCGTTTCGAGTGCCTAGGGAGCTCCGTGGACGAATACAGCGATGGGTTCGTGGAAGCTGTCCATACAGTCGGGTCTAAGTTTTTCAAGACCCACCGTACAGATATAAACAAAAAGCACTCTGATCCTACTCTCAAGCTCATGAAGGAGAGGCGTGAGATGATCCTGCAGTCTTCAGACGATGCGGTGAAATACCGGCAGCTTAATAGACGGATCTCAAAGTTCTTGAAAAGCGACCTCCGCCGCTATAATACTGAGCGTATTAAAGACACAATTGAGCGGAATAAGGGCTCCAAGGTCTTTGCAAGAGATCCGTCTATTGGGCAGAGCCAGCTCACGAAACTGAAGACCGACGATGGCAGGATCGTATCCGCCAAACCGGAGCTTCTGAGGGAGATCGAGAAATTCTATGGGCAGTTGTACACGTCAACCAGTAAACCCGTCGCGAATCTAGTAAAAGACCCTAGAGCTAGATTGACCCGTCACTATACCGAAGACATACCGGACGTCAGCCTGTACGAGATTAGGATGGCTCTTAAACAGCTTAAGAACAACAAGGCACCGGGTGATGACGGCATTACCGCCAATCTTCTGAAGGCGGGTGGAAAACCAATACTTAAGGCCCTTCAGAAGCTGTTTGGTGCCGTCATACTCGAGGGTAAAACGCCACAGGCATGGTGCAGGGGTGTGGTGGTACTCTTTTTCAAGAAGGGTGACAATGCCCTATTGAAGAACTATAGGCCCATCTTGACCAAACGTTGTCATCTTGACAACGGTTGACCTCTTTCTCGAAGTTGGACCTATCCAACTGGACCGTTTGTCCCAGGTAAACATAATCGTCTACAACTTCAAGTGTAGAGTCTCCGATCTTGATAGGAGTGGGTGTTACATGGGCGTTCACCATGACCTTGGTTTTGTCCATGTTTATTTTAAGACCCACTCTTTTGGAAGCTCTACTAAGGTCATCGAGCATTTTACTGAGGCTCTCCATGGTCTCAGCCATGATCACTATGTCGTCGGCAAACCGAAGGTGAGTGATGTACTCGCCATTAACGTTGATGCCAAGCCCCTTCCAGTCCAGAACCTTGAAGACGTCCTCCAGCGCAGCAGTGAACAGTTTCGGAGAAATTACGTCTCCCTGTCTTACGCCGCGCTGGAGAAGGATAGGTTTCGAGGTCTGATCCTGAAGACGGACTGACATGGTGGCGTTTTTGTACAGACACTTCAACACCTCAATGTACCGGTAGTCGATCTGGCACCGTTGGAAAGACTGTAGTACAGCCCAAGTCTCGATCGAATCGAAGGCTTTCTCGTAGTCCACAAACGCTAAACAGAGAGGCAAGTTATACTCTTCGGTCTTCTGTATAACCTGCCGCAGCGTATGTATATGGTCTACGGTGCTAAAGCCTTTTCGGAATCCGGCTTGTTCGGGAGGCTGGAAATCGTCAAACCTGCGCGCGAGACGATTCGTGATGACTCTTGAAAACAAGTTGTAAACATGGCTAAGAAGCGAGATGGGCCTATAGTTCTTCAGCCGGGCATTGTCGCCCTTCTTGAAGAAGAGTACCACCACACCCCTGCACCATGCCTGTGGCGTTTTGCCCTCGAGTATGACGGAATCAAAAAGCTTCTGAAGGGCCTTGAGGACCGGTTTTCCACCCGCCTTCAGGAGTTCAGCCGTGATTCCGTCATCACCCGGCGCCTTGTTGTTTTTAAGCTGTTTCAGAGCCATCCTAATCTCGTACAGGCTGACTTCGAGAAAGAGGTCAACCGTCGAATCCGACTCGGCTGGGCGGCATTCGGGAAGTTGCGTGGTATCTTCTCGTCCAATTTTCCGCAGAGTCTCAAGACAAAAGTCTATGACCAGTGTGTGTTGCCAGTGATCACCTATGGGACCGAGACGTGGTCGCTCACAATGGGCCTTATCAGAAAGCTTAAAGTCACCCAAAGGGCAATGGAGAGGGCTATGCTCGGAATTTCCTTGCGTGATCACGTCAGAAATGATGATATCCGCAGGAGAACCAAAGTTACCGACATAGCCCGAAGAATTGCCAAACTTAAGTGGCAGTGGGCAGGGCACATTGCTCGCAGAACGGATGGCCGATGGGGCCGAAAAGTTCTGGAGTGGCGACCGCGAACTGGAAGACGATACGTTGGAAGGCCTCCCACTAGGTGGACCGATGACCTGGTTAAGGTTGCGGGAAGGCGCTGGATGCGAGACGCACGGGATCGGTCAATGTGGCGACGCCTGGGGGAGGCCTATGTCCAGCAGTGGACGTCTTTCGGCTGAAATGATGATGATGATGATGAGGCCCATCTCACTTCATAGCCATATCTACAAGCTGTTTTCAAGAGTCATCACGAATCGTCTCGCGCGCAGGTTTGACGATTTCCAGCCTCCCGAACATGCCGGATTCCGAAAAGGCTTTAGCACCGTATACCACATACATACGCTGCGGCAGGTTATACAGAAGACCGAAGAGTTTAACCTGCCTATTTGTTTAGCGTTTGTGGACTACAAGAAAGCCTTCGATTCAATCGAGACTTGGGCTGTACTGCAGTCTCTCCAACGGTGCCAAATCGACTACCGGTTGTGGTATTTATTCAAGATCTACTTACGTTTCATAACACTCCACAAACAATCTTCATATCTTTTGATATTGTATAAATTTTTGTAACTCTATTATATGTATTCTTTGATATTCTTATTACCTGTAAAGCATATTTTTAGTTATTTCTGGTTAATTTATATTCTTTAACTTAATTTGTATTGCTTATTTGCAAAATTATGGAATTTTTTATACTCTGACATTTTCATTTGACATGACAACTGTCTGTCTATTTTATTTTCTTAAAGCCATAGACATACCATAGGTACCATGGACTACCTAGGCCTTTCCTTAAGCTAGTTGTACATTATTGTAAGGTCAGTGCAGAGTGACCCGCTTTTGTTAAGCCGTTTTTATTCGTTCTGGTCTTATTGAGATTTGAATTTGAAATTTAGAAGAAATGGAAATCGAATGAAAAACGGGCTTCAGATTTTTAGGAGTCGAGAGTCTGGTCTGAACGCCGAAAGACTGTTTCCTACTGAGGATTACTAAGTGTATTTTCTAATCGGCAAATCATCTAAAACTCTAATAATCAGTCATTATATTATTACCTCAATGTATTCAGTACGTGAATGTGGTTAAAATCTTTAGAAAATCTATCAATAAATAACTTCTGGACTATGTGTACTTTTACTGCTATATAAATCAAGATGTGCCACTCTGGCACGAGGTGCACGTATGTTCTGCGGCAGACAGGACCTCAGATGTACTGCGGCTGACAGGACCTCAGCGGCGCGGCGCGGCGTTGGTGCGCTTGCAGCACGCGATGGTGCGCTCGCAGTTTGCGCTGGTGCGCTCGCAGCATGCGCTGGTGCGCCCGCAGCATGCGCTGGTGCGCTCGCAACACGCGCTGGTGCGCTCTGAATACAAGCGCGCCACGGCATCCCACCAGCCGTCCCATCACACCGTGCCACGTCTTCCTGCCCGACCTGCTCCTGGATAGCTGCCGACGTCGTCTGAAGCCGGCCTATTTTTATATTTCTATATCCTTTTATTAATTTTAGTTTATATTTTTCTTGATTTTATTAACGTGGCTTACGTATAGCTCCACTGAGCTATACGGAACGCTACAGTTTGGCGCCAAAATTTTAAATAATTGGGCGCAAAAAACGCCACCATGTCAGTCCGACTTCAGGATCAGGCCTCGGAACCTATCTTTCTGCAGCGAGGTGTGAGACAAGGAGACGTCATATCTCTGAAACTGTTCACCGCTGCACTGGAGGATGTCTTCAAGGTTCTAGACTGGAGAGGGCTAGGCATCAACGTCAATGGCGAGTACATCAATCACCTTCGGTTTACCGACGATATAGTGGTCATGGCTGAAACCATGGAGGACCACAGTATAATGCTCGATGACCTCAGTAGAGCTTCCAAAAGAGTGGGTCTTAAAATGAACATGGTAATGTTGAATGCCCATGTAACACCCACTCCTATCAAGGTTGGAGACTCTACACTCGAAGTTGTGGAAGATTATTTCTACCTGGGACAAACGATCCAGTTGGGTAGGGCCAACTTCGAGAAAGAGGTTAACCGTCGAATTCGACTCGGCTGGGCAGCGTTCGGGAAATTGCGCGGTATTTTCTCGTCCAACTTACCACAGTGTCTCAAGACGTAGGTCTATGACCAGTGTGTGTTGCCAGTGATAACCTATGGCTCTGAGACGTGGTCGCTCACAATGGGCCTCATCAGAAAGCTTACAGTCACGCAAAGGGCAATGGAGAGGGCTATGCTCGGAGTATCCTTGCGTGATCGAATCAGAAATGTAGAGATCCGCAAGAGAACCAGGGTTACCGACATAGCCGAAGAATTGCCAAACTTAAGTGGCAGTGGGCAGGGCACATTGCTCGCAGAACAGATGGCCGATGGGGCAGAAAAGTTCTGGAGTGGCGACCGCGAACCGGAAGACGATGCTTTAGAAGGCCTCCCACCAGGTGGACCGATGACCTGGTGAAGGTTGCGGGGATTCGCTGGATGCGAGACGCACGGGACCGATCAATATGGCGACACTTGGGGGAGGCCTATGTCCAGCAGTGGACGTCTTTCGGCTGATATGATGATGATGATGATACTTTTTGAAGAACGTTTCCGTAGGATAATCCTGGCGAAGTCACTGACGAAGTTAGTTAGCATATATATTATAATAAGTCATATACTTATCGGTCCTAATTCCACATCATCGCATACCATAAGGTGAGAAAGTGGTCAAGCTCGAGCCTGTTTCGAATAAAAAAAGAATTCAAGCCAGTATCATGCTATAGTTCGATACAAATATTCAGGTAGGACCTCAGAATTGTTAGATCTTTTGTTACTATTGCTCTCTAGATATTTCCCTGCCTGAAGCCCTGTTCTATATTATTTATGAATGTTTCTCTGTAGTATACCTATGTTATATTACGGGTTGGTTTTTCTTTTAGGACGTAGCCTTGACCGTGATGTTCAGAGGTGATTTATTTAGTTAGTGATCTTTATTTATTACGATACACGAGAAGAGTTGCTACCTGCCCTAATAATTGTGATAAAGTACTGAAATCTGAATCGCTTGTGCTTTTTCTGTATGTGAAAAAGTTTTTGCCCTGAACCGGGACTGTAACAGAATGGAATTAAAGTAAAAAAGTGCCGCTTAGTGGCCTAGTTGTAATAAATATTTTTGTATTTTGAATTGACTTGATTGCGAAGCACTGCCATACACTTTCCCATAAAAGAGCCTTCACGTAGAGATCGCATACAAAAAAAAATAAAAAAAATCACTCGGGTATCATAAATATTCGAGCATCCTGTTCAGCTATTAATATTGATTAATACAAAATAAAAATAGCCAACTGATATCCACACCTTTTACCATTCCCACATCTATCAACAAAGCAATTAATAGTAAGTTTCACTGGACTATGATTCAATAGTAGTGCCTTAAAAATGTCAGCCATGACAATTAGACACTCCGCAGAAGGAGCAACTTTAGTTGACGCAACTGCCGAAAAGATTCTGTAATCGGTTGCCAGTACTAGCAACAAAATGGACCAGACTACGTGGCCGATTATAGTAATCTTTTTTTCATTAAACCATTCAGAGGTAACCGCCAGGCCCAGTGGGATACCACAACCTGAACTTGTAAGTCGCGGCCTACTGGCCGACTTACAAGTTGTAGGTCGGGGGTTCGAGCCCAGGCGGGAGGCTTTACTTTGTGTAAATTATTTCTTCACCACTGCTCTCAAAACGGTGAAGGAAAACATCGTAAGGAAACCGGCATGTCTCAGAACCAAAAATTCGAAGACATGGTGGATGTCAACCAACCCGCACTGGGCCCGCGTGGTAGATTACGGCCCATTCCTTCACACAGAGAGATTAGGCCTGTATCCCAGCAGTGGAAACATTAATATGATGATGATTTAGAGGCACTATTGTGAAGGAGTCATTCAATCCAAAGATGAAGTAGGTATGGTATAGGTGCCCCTCTGTCCACCTCTTCCCCTACAGGCAGGCGTGATGTTATGTTATTAAAATAAACAGAAATTCAATTTATAATATAAGTTGTATCTATGGGGATAGTAAGATGGAATATTACTTATAAAATGTGTTAAAAAATTAACTCAAAGAAACTTAAGGAGTTATGTAATATAATATTTCAAAAATAATCACTAAGTATTTTTTTTAATGCAACCGTTCCACAGATATGCAATTATTTCATTGTATTATGCGTAAATTATTAAATTTGCGCACCATACAACGCCCAGGCGGTCTGGTGGTCAGCAACCCACGCCACAGATCGCAGTAGGTACTGGAATTCGTAGGTAGTGTTCATAGGTACGTAGGTTATTTTTGTGAAGTATCAAATACGATATTTTTTTGTTTGTCATCGTTTTTTAAATCATTACCTACCAAGTATCCTCACGAAAATCTAAGAGCAATTTTTTTAAACACCTTATATACCTCCCACCAATAGTTACGTATCTTACGTATTTGAAGCAAAGAATAGATTTGGCCAGATATGAAAGCCTTAATGGATTACCATTTGTTATTATTTAATAAAGATAAATGAAAAGAATACATCATATTGTATCTAATATATTGTATTATTGGTTTCCTAGAAAATATGTGGGTGATCAGGCTCTTCAATCTAAACTTATATTATAAAGATGATAATTATTATCTTTTGTTTGCTTATACGGAGTAACGGGTAATTCACAATAACAGTGGCGAATTATAGGCAAATTAAATGAAAAAACCGGCCAAGTGCGAGTCGGATTCGCGCACGAAGGGTTCCTTATCATTATCGCAAAAAAACGGAAAAAATATCACGTTTGTGGTATGGGAGTTCCACTTAAATATTTATTTTATTCTGTTTTTAGTATTTTTTGTTATAGCGGCAACAGAAATACATCATATTTGAAAATTTCAACTTTCTAGCTATCACGGTTTATGAGATATAGCCTGGTGACAGACAGGCAGACAGACGGACCGTGGAGTCTTAGTAATAGGGTCCCGTTTTTACCCTATGATTGACCCCTGTGTTTCTGCCTAGGGTTCATCGGGTTCTTGCAAATGGGTCACACGATCACGTCTTACCAGGAATACGTCAAATTACCAGTAACCCTGTATGTTTGTAAAATGTAATTTGTGGAAATTCTAATCCCTTGGCAAGTTATTTGACTTATAGGACCCTGATAGGATCGTAGACTATCAAAAACTTATTTATTATCCCCGGCAAATGCATGGTTTCTGTGGTATAAGCCACGGGAGCGAAGCCTTGGGAAAAGCTAGTATATTTTATTTTATATTCCTAGTAACAGCCCCTAGGCAGATCCTTTCATTATGTAGAACCAGTACGAGACCGTCTCATGAGACCAACCCCTTATTTACCTTTGTATCTTCACTAAAGTACACATGTCGACCGCATTTGACATAGTATTTCACTGAATACTAACTCTCACTGAAGTCAGAACTAGCTACGCGTACGCGTACTAGCTTTACGAGAGCTCATTATGAGTTGTTACAATTAATATAATTCAGTAGTGGGGACACCACTATTATTACCTGGATACAGAACTTAATAGTCTTGAGTTGGCCCAGTTTATTTTGATAATACTGTTACTAGTAATAACGTCACCTTTCATCCCGGTTGTATAATTCGCAATTTTTTGACAGTCCTTTGACACAATTTCAATCAATTTGTCATACCAATGGGTATCGTGTTACCCAATTACTGGGTTGTTGTTCCAGCTAGACTAAAAGCCGACATAATTGAGAATAGAGTGGAAAGATTATGGATGATGACAAACAAGAATACGGCAGATCTGATGGATGGACCGCCGTACCGATAATTGAATCGTTTCTCCGGGACTTATTGAACTTCCTTGCCTGGGCGCTGTTCTGGTAGTTGCCATTGTTGATTGCGGCTTCCAGAAGTTTCTGTGGTTAGGAACAGTGTGGCGGTCTGGTCCCAAACAAAAAAATACATTCCCAGAGAAGCTTCTTCCTTCTACAGTTTTACTATCTAAAAAGTAAAATTTCAAAATTTAAAAGCCCCCGACACATTTATCTTACAAAAACACCCCGATTCAAACAGTAAAACGCCCATAACTTTTGAACGGCTAAACCGATTTATTCAAGCATAGCTCAGAACACTCTCGACAAAATCACCTTTCAAACAATAAAAACTAAATCAAAATCGGTTCATACGTTTAGGCGCTATTACACAGATACACAGCAACACACGTGAAACTTATAACACCCCTCTTTTTCCGGCAGGGGTTAAAAACTCATAGTATTACTGCCTTATTATTCAAGGCCTTCAAATCGTATCCATTGATGCCTTAATCAGTACCCATAAATTGGGAATACCGCTTCTTTCTCCGTGACTTCGCACGGTAACACTCGTACCTATAAATCTCCTGCCGCCGACTAATTTACAAGCGGTAGACGAATTAGAGGCGCCCACGCGTCTGTGAAGACCGGAATTCCAATATTTTTGTTGATCAAAGACTTGTGAGTTTGATTAAGTTTTATTGCTGTTGCTTTAGTTATGAGTAGGTAGATCACTGTGTAGGTTGGCTTTAACATAGTGGTTTTTGAGTTGGAAATTGGTCCAGTTTCTAAAAGCTTTCGTGTTGTTATTAATAGTTGGTGTTTTGGCCTAATGTTGTGTAGGATTTCTGTGAGTCAGAAAGGTTTTTGTGTTAATTTATAAATAAATCTATCTGTTCACCGATTTCTAGAGGCTAGTTTATGATTAATAGTTCATATTTCGGCGAATAATCACTTAGAGAATCTGCCTAGCTTTTTGAAAAGATGGATAAGTTTTGATGATTTCACGCACTTCATTATATTTTATTGATAGACTAGCGTTTTAGTACTATCTTGCCTCATGGTAAGCGATGATGAGGTCAACTGTGGAGCACGCTGGCCTATTTTTTTAGTATTTAAGTACTAAAAGACCGTCAGGTTTTATGCAAATGACGAAGTCTTATCTTGCTCAAGATATCTAAACTATTCCATAATGGTAAACCAAAAATTCAACATTTGAGGAAATTAGAACTATTGCGCCCTCCTCCTGGTGACACATACATATTTTGAACCCATTCACACACCCATCACGTACAAAAAATAAAACAATTACCTACATCACAGCAAGCCTACAGATACCTTCTAATTGCGTCTTAAATAATCGCTCCAAAACACATACACGATTAACAACATTAAAGTATGTATCTCGTTATTAGAACGTTACGCGACGTAAGACGACGAGACGTAATTTTATGTAGATTACTCCAATCCATTTTGGGTGTATTCGGGGAGTTACAAGTGGAACGACACAGGGTTAGAGCGTGTAGGTACTCAGGGATTTATTGGTTTATGATTTAGTAGATTTAGGTGAAACTTTTAATCAAGGATAAAACTTTCAAAGTATTTTACCGACTTCTAATCAACCAATCAATCTGCCTAGCCTTTACCCAAATATGTTGGGGACGACTTCCAGTCTAACCGGATTCAGTTGAGTACCAGTGTTTTACATGGAGCGACTGCCTATCTGACTTCCACAACCCAGTAACTGGGTAACACGGTACCCCTTGGCTAGACTGGTGTCAGATCTCAAGCTTCTGACTACTCGTAACGACTGTCAAAGATCTTCAAATGACAACCGGGACCAGTGGCTTAGCGTGCTTTCCGAGGCACGGAAGAAACCCGCAGGCTTATTACGTATGAAACAGCAATTAACAATATTTGCGCAGAGATTGTACAATCATCGCGCGAATATCGCTTTACGTCAAAAAATTGGAAGGCTTATTTTTGCGAAATAGTTGCTCTTCAATCGCGAACCCGCATTATATATGAGCTATAGCCACACCATAATAATTTTACAACAGCACTGCTAACAATAAAAATCTGTTAACTGAAATGTGCATTTATCGCAAGGTGATCGCGATAATTTCGTATTACGTATGGTTTTTGACAGCAGAGCGACAGCGATCGGCGAGCAAATGTGGCTGTCAAATTGCGATTACTTTTGCCCTTGTTGTTGGTCGATTGCCAATCGCTCGCTGATGGTTGAGTAGGTACAGAAGTTTTTGAGTTTTTGGCGGCTTTTTTCGTATGTTATTTTGTGGCTATTTTAAGTATCCGCAAATTAGAATAATAATATAAGAATAAATATTGAAATAACAAATTCCTAGTGAATATTGTAAATGTAAATGACAAATTGGTGTTGTTTTGAGTCTCTAATGTCTACGCAACTGGACTATTTGCTGAATCATTGAAACAGAAGTGATCACGGTAAAGTGGAGGATTTTTTTATATACAGTATAAAAAAATCCTCTGTTGGCTACCTCAGCGAAGCTTATATGTTTACTACGAAATACTTACAAACACATGAGAATGTGATAAGTCCGCAATAAGTATCTTCTACTATATTTTTTTTATATGGCAAACACCGATGTCGACTATTCTGCCAATGTCTAAATTAAATTTGAAAAATCTTTTTTACGTTTCATAGCTCAAATACGAGATAATGTAGTCTACTAAGTGATGTTCTAATGCGTTATCGATTCAATTTTTAAAACAATCGACAATTCGAAGAAATTTAAATTGATTTTACACATTGACATACATGTAAATATAATGCAAATATCAAATTTTCACTGCCATATTTACTTTACACAAATACTTTACATCTGCAAATATTAATTTATCGGAATATTGGAGCTAAATAGTAATCAAATTGACTATTGTAAAAAAACAGCCTCCACGAAGTGTTGCTCTTTCATAAGCTGGTTAATTCATCAAACGATACATTTTATAAATCATCGGACAGATAAAATAGCTTCTGTTAAAAGTGACTGTCAAAAAAAAAGACTTGACTTAAAGGCCTCAGTAGCCAGGTCACTAAATTGATCGCGCAATAATTGTACAATTATTGCTACTTGCTGTTCCTTACGTAATAAGCCCGCCGGTATGTTGAAAATGGTTACCCATCCACGACCTCGTCAAGCGTTGCTTATTACCTTGATGATTTTACCGATTTCTAATATTTGATCTAAATATTAGAAGTCGGTAAAATACTAACAGCTCTGTTTGATGGAACCCTTCGCAAGTTTTTACATTATAGTCGTATTAATTTGGTATATTGATATTGGAAATGTCCCACTAAAAATGGGTGGGAAAATGTCTTACAGCAAGGAATATTATTAAAGTGTCTTATTGGAACATTTTGGGTGGTTTTCTTTTAATTAATGTGTCAGGTCAGCCGAGAACTTAGCTACAAAAACAATTTCTGAAAAGACTGAAGTAATGAAATAGGACGAGAAAATAATTCAATTACTTACTCGCCTTTTCTTCTAAAACAAACACAAATTCATTCAATAATTAATTAATCACTGAATACCTTTCAATGGACCGTAGACTGATAAATAACCTTCCCACATAACTACGTATAAAATATTAATTATTAGCGAAAACAATGGTTCACGTTTGTGGAAATAATCGATTCTCTTTGTTGTCTAATAGCGTTGGTTTCAGTGCATCCAAAACACAGAAAAGTGCAGAAGGTCAACTTCATAGAATAAGTGACAACGCACGCACACATACACACGGTTCACGTTCAGCCAGTGCAGACGCACTCACGTCTGATATGTTTCAATTCACCGTATGTACGCATCTATGAAGGTGTGCTGTTTTCTTTCGCTTGTTGAACTGAGCTGAGAAGGTGCTCATGGATAAATAATAGGTAACAGCCGTAAAATTCGACGTTAAGCAATACTTGGCGATGATGGTCCGTAGATGGGTAAACAAATATTACAAATCTAGACTCCTCCGTACAGCAGAAACCAGGATAAACCTTTGCTCCCGGCTGTCATTTACTTTGACAGTCGTTATGGTTAGTCATGAGCCAAAAAATCTAACTCCAGGCTTGCCAAAGCGTATCGTGTTACCTAGCTACTAGGTTTTCGAGGTCATATAGGCAGACGCTCAGCTCCATCGAGTAAGGGTGGTGACCTACGCACTACACGTCCGTGTCCGTGATTTGAGTTCCGAGTTCAAAATGTTCTGAATTATGGCAGATTATGTCGGATAGAGTTCCGATGTAGTGCGTAACCTTCCCTGCAAGCAGTAGTAGTAGTGCGTAACCTTCCCTACAAGTAGTAGTAGATGTAGGCTTCTTCGGAACCGAAATTTCACGGAAATGGATCGGATGTAGAGCGTAACCGCCCATAGACTGAAGCCGGTTCCAACACAGTTGGGAATTGGCTAATCGGATTGATATTGTTGTGTGGAACCAACCTTCTGTGTCCACTATTCTGTGTTATAATGCACCCAAGAAGCGGTAATTAAAAGGCTTTTCATATAGTGAGCGTCGACAGTAGTATTATTTGAAATCGGCTTCCAGCTTAATGAACTTCCTTGAAAATATATTTTAAATGGAATCAAATGTTCCTTTGATTATATTCTGGGGAGGATTTATTGCTTTTAGTCTGTAGTATGAGAGAAGTTTTTAATTAAAAGTAGTTGATGAACCAAAGGTTAGGTATGCGGTCACTATTATAAAGTCTAGAATTTTACCAAGTAATCGATCCTATTCTAAAGCTTTTTAACCCCCGCTGGAAAAAGCGGGGTGTTATAAGTTTCACGTATGTTGCTGTGTATCTGTGTGTCTGTCTGTGGCATCATAGCGCCTAAACGAATGAACCGATTTTGATTTATTTGTTTTGTTTGAAAGGTGATTTTGTCGAGAGTGTTCTTAGCTATGTTTGAATAAAATCAGTTCAGCCGTTCATAAGTTATGTGACGTTTTACTGTTTGAATCGGGGTATTTTCGCAAGATATCGTTTCATAATTACAAGTTCAATAGATTGTCGATGGCAGCGTATCTACTATGTACTAGATAAATTATGCAGCATGAAAAAAAAATGTGTCGGGGTTTTTTTAAATTTTGAATATTTTACTTGTTGATCCATTTTACTTGTTGAAAATCTAGCACTGGTTTACTTTATGATACGGTGTTATTCAAATGAGATTTACCAAAGGTAAATTATTAGTCATCGATCATTTGCTAAGTTAGCTATTGAAGTAATGCTGTTTTGACTTTATAAACACCTTTGCCTCGGCAATAATTGTTTAATTTAAGACAGGATAAATAATTTATCTGTGTCGCTGTGGTACGTTATAGCGATTTTCATAAGCTTCGTGACACATTAATATCTGTGACAGATATTAATTGGGAGCAAATCTATTTATTTATTTATATTTATATATACTTTATTGTACACCAAGATAAAACAATACAAAAATAAACATTAAAATTAAAACAAATATACAACAGGCGGCCTTATCGCGCTCTGCGATCTCTTCCAGGCAACCTTGAATGGATAGAGATAGCCTGGACACGATATGGGGTTGCACTTGGTGCCAATTTCAAATCCCACAAGTATTAGGTTCTAATCTATGTATAATCACTTCGCTTTTTACTTAACAAAATAAGTTTGTAAAGTAAAAAGATATTGAGATAAGACCGGCAAAACCCAAAAAGCAGAATAAAATTTACCGGCACAGAATGAATGAATAAGTAACCTATCGGATTAAATCTACCAAAACAAAACGTAACATTTTAAAAATCGAATCAAAATTGACATTTCCATTTGACACTCTCGATAATAAAGAAAGTTCGATAGCTACATTATTGCTTTTTTAACGGTTCTTGTCAACCGAAAGGACAACTTTTAAAAACTCATTACAAAATTAATGAAAACGTTCTTCTTAATTGGTATCGCGATACAAAATACGGAAGCGATAACGAAATTCTGAATTCACTTCGATATATTTCGGTATTAATCTACACTTTTAAGGCAAAACGTGAATTTGGATTGGCCAGGCTAAAGGCGAAAACTCGAACTGTATCGTACCCGTTGATTATGCAAATTGCATGGCATTAGCAAGAATTCAATTTATGAAAATTATGACTTAATGCCATACAATAGTTTGGTTATTGACCCGTAATAATATGTTATAACATTCTTTATGTTTATTAAGTGGAACACGTAAAGGTTACCTTCTGTTTCAATGGCCGCAAGTTATTTTTAGTTTGGTACAGTCGAGGAATGAAAAAGTTCAGCAATTAAAAAAAAACATTAACTCTCTTTAATATATTATTTAATTAAAACCAAAACATATTACTGCTATAATGATGGCCAGCTTTTCATCTGCCATTTTAATTCAAAATTATAAAGTTTAGTACAAAGTCTTGATTTAAGTGAACTTTGACATAAAGCTGCTTAACCTTTTTATTCCGCCACTGTAGACACTTCCACAAGTTTGAGTTTTACTTTATAATTATTATTTAATGATAACTAGGCACGTGTAACAAAATTGTGTTTATTATTAAATATTGTTTTTCCTCACGATTAGAAGAAGACTAACTGAATATTGATTTACCTCAATTGTTATAACAATAGAGAAGGATAACACGGGTTAAAGAAATCAGGGACACGATTTTCTTAAGAATAGGTAACACTAAGTGTTCAGTTCGAGGAAAAGAGCAAGCCTTTGCTGTAAGCGTGGAATTCAATTATGTCTGTCTAAAACGGTCACTCACAAAACGTGGGGCCGAATTATAGTAGCTAGGTCCAACAGACATGGCCTGCAGGCATGCCCGTGAGCATAGAATTCCCCGCGAAGCTCGGTACAAGTTTTTGACGGCACTGTTGCACGGTAAAAATATCTATACAGTATTGTGACTCGGCCCTGACCTTGAAATAAATGCCTACAAGCGCTCGTCACCTAAACACGCGTTAAGGCCGCCCGCCTCTACCTACTTGAGTTTCTTTCTAGTTTTGTGATTGTAAATATCTCAGATTATTTTATGTAATATAAGGCAAATATAATATATAATTTAAATCTTACTAGGTAGGTACCTAACCTTTATTAATCTCATAAGTACTTAATCATTTCATAATTATATTTTTTCCAATTAAATAATATATGTAACTAGCTAAGTACATAAGTAAGTAGATAGCCTAGCCTAGGAAACTACCCACTAGTTTTTTTTTTAACCGAGCCTGTGCCGAGCGTAGGTAGGTGACTCGTGTGTGGCTTTATCACCTTATCCACTAATTTATATTTATTAATCCAGGTATTTTACTCGGTGGAAAAAGCCAAATACCTCACTATCAAAAAAAAGAAACAAATTACGTATTATTAGGTTAGGTTTTTTTTTTATTGTCTTACGGAGGTTACAGGTAATTAAAAAAAAATCTCTTGTTGCGTTATAGAAGAATTCAAACAAACAAAAAATAATATAGGTTGTTTTTGCTCTCTGACATATTAAGTAAGTAAGTACTTGTACGTGTTTGAATAAAATATTCACAAATCGCACGCTTACTGCTTACAAATCCATCACACCGTTCGTTCATCACTGCAGCGCGTCCGCGACTGGTAGTATATCGAGTGCGTGCTGAGCTCGAGTCACGTGGTCATGACTCGCGTTACGACCGTTTGTATGAAGATAGAATACTGTATAGATATTTTTACCGTGACTGTTGTCTTCTCGCAGTGGCTGAGTGAATTGCCTCAGCTGCGCTGCAGTTCGATTACAGCACGGAACTAAATATTTGTATAGCTTACAGTATTTTTTTGTAACTGCTCCAAACTAGAAATTTCTCTCCCTCTCAAACACAATCAGCAGCCGATAGCTCAACCACTACGCCAACAGTGTCGTCAAATTTGTTCCATGCCATCTGTTGGGAAGTTCAAATGTTTGTAAATGATCATGAATCACCCAATGATACAGAAGAAATTCCGAGTGTGGGCAAAATACTTTTTTGTTTAAATTCATGACTTATCAGTATCCAGTACATATTTGTGCCATTGCAACGTTGCTGTTGGGATATTATTTGACGGTTGTCAAAAATGGATTGCCAATAGTGAGTTTATACCTACTGAAACAAAAAGATACTAAATCAAATAGTAAAAGGTCCAGTTTGCATCGTGAGATACTAGGAAGCGGGCAGCACTTAGTTCGGATTAAGATTTAACACTTCAAATGTTACCCGCGGCGTTTGCACAGAACATCTTCAACTACCCGCCTACGATTGTTCTTAAGATATCGCCTTTGTATAGCTAGAGGAAACCTCGCTTTGTTTTGTTATTTTGTTTCGACAGAATTTTGTTTCCGCTGTTCAAAATTTAATAGAGCGGAGTTTGACTAATAGTTGGCTGACGGATGTAGGTAATCTATTAACGCTTAAAATTGATCGATAATTAATCTGTGGCAGAAATACCGAACAGATTACGAGATTCTTTCACATATTAAATTCTACTCTATAATTGAGTGTACTTGTTATGTGTGTGGCTACTTTTTGTTCCAGAAAAATGCACAGTTTTCGAGCGATAAATCAAGGGAGTGAAAACAAGGCAAGACGCTAGTTTATTTTAATTACAACTTATGTGACTAAAACGAAGTCTCATTAACAACTCAAACAACATCGAAAAACATGTCATTAAAACAAAAACATATCGTAATTTTCTATTTACGGCAGCATGAAAAGAAACGCCTAGATTATTTCATGAAAAAACTAAACCATATAATGTAACGACTCGTAATTACTAGTATTACGAGCTTTTTCAGTACTGAAAATTCCAAATTACTGGTATTACACGTAACGTTTCACCTTGAAAAGGCGAGCAATTTACGAAAGAACGGTATTACGGAGGCGCTCGAAAATTATACATTCGACTTATCTGCCTCACAAAGTTTAGGTTCCTCGACATTTCTAAGACTCAAAAGCTTAACCGTTCATTTCATTCAAATCCATTCAACCCGAATAGACCGAACGTGTAATAGACACATTCTATTCAGAAAATTTGCTCATAAACTACGTTTTGTCGGTTAAGAGCCACTCAGGGATTCTCTCTATTTACTCTGTGTAGCGAATAACTAGGAAATTCAGTACTTTGGTGGAAAATTGATAAGAATAAGATAATACTGCGGCAATCTTAACTACAGATCGTATTCATGAGCTTGTTGTGTTATAATATCGCAGTCTCATAAATTTGCATTTTGGCTGCTTCTGCTGGCGTCCTTTTAAATCAACTCCAAGTATTTTCGCAGACGTATTTTTAGCTTTTTTGTTGATATTAAGTATCGTCTCTTTTTTGCCGTTAAGCAGTGATATATTGTGAAAATATTTGTATTTCCCTGCTTTTCATGGTCAAGGCTCGCGAAGGGATTTATTTTTTGGGCTTTCGCCGTCAAATTCTCAGATCTAAAGTATTTACAGAAAAAAACACGACTTACAACACTCAACTTTATATTTCACTAGCTGACCCCCGCGGCTTCGCTCCCGTCAAAATTATAGCCTATTTTACTCGGGAATAATGTAGCTTTCCATAGCTGAAAGATTTTTTTAAACCGGCCCAGTAGTTTCGGAGCCTATTCGGTACAAACAAACAAAAAAATCTTTACTCTTTATGATATTGGTATGGAAGAAGCAGAAAAGTTTGCTACGTACGCTGTTAAAATATGCTAAACTTCTTGTCGATAAACTTGATAACGAAGCTTAAGATCCCATGTTTATTATTCATTTTCATACGGATTGGTGCCGTCTTCATTATAATGCAATCACAAGATAAGGGTGCGAGGAGAGAAAACATGGAACGTGTTAACCGCTTAACATACTCGTGAGAAATGAAAGGGATATTAATATTTATACAGTACCGACTTGTATGTTTATCTTGGTTTCTTGTCATTTGTATTAGGTTTTCTACTTATATAGGTGTTCCTCACCTAGAATAGGTGAGGAGCACTTCGTGATCTTTTTACCCGACTGCCGAAGGAGGGTAATGTGTTTATCAGTCTATGTATCTATGGATGTTTGTTCCTATGGGGCGTTCTAGAGACCAAACTCGTTGGAAAATTTTGATGATTCGTACGTCAAACGATTCGTCTTAACCTTACGACTGTCACTGGCTACATTAAAATTGGAAAATAGAAAAATGGAGAATTTTGGGCGCCATATTGTGGTGGCCCAATTTTTTTATTCTTCATAGCCCATCGTGAGGGGTATCAAAATAAAGGGTTTTATGAACTGATTTCAAACATATTAAATACATAAAATGTTTAAATGTACCGAATTTGAAAAAAAATAATGTTAACTTAAAAGTTATAAATAAAATAAAAACTAAAAGTCATATAACCCGACTGCTTAAGAAGCGTACTAGATATGATAACTAAGATTCTGTAACCCATGGATCTATACATATCACGTTTGTGTTTGGGGATATGAATGATTGTATTATTGGACAGAATTTTATGTGTATAACTAACAATGTGATTCAACTCATGTGTGATTCAATTCAACTGCTCAATCTTAACGTATATCAACGTAGTAATTGTGGTACCTACCTACTTATACGTTTAGCAGTCAATATCAACCATCTTCCTGATATTCGTATGGTCAAAAAACTAAGTAAGTACCTACATTACATTTCAATAAACCAAAGTATAACTAAAAAATCAAAGAAAATCTGATTCCCTAAACAACATAAAGCTTATACAAAACCATACATAAACTTCCTACACAGAGGCCAACATAATGCAATACCTTATTACCTCGAAAGCTAAAACCTCCCCTTACAATACAGTAACAAAAAACTCGAGCTTCAATTTAAGAGCATCGGATAAGGCGGAGGCAATCTCATTTTCCATCGAACTAAGGCGGGCATAAATCACTATATTCAATAGGTTTTAATATAAGTCCGCAAATGAACATGAAAAGTAATGCTCTCTTGTACTCTTGTAGCAAGGAAGCATGATTGGATGCGGCTGTCTTGCATTCGAATAGTTTGTATTTGCATATACGAATTGAAGGAGTCTGGTTGTGAAAAATGTTTGATGGTTATGTTGTTGAGAGTAGTGAACTTGCTAATGTCATAAAAGATAAGGAAGTAAAATTTACTAATAAACCAAATTAAGTTTAATTAAAAGGTAATTGAGAGGTAAGAATTTCACAAAGCAAATTCAATGGTAGTGGAAGCTAAACATAATATGTAATAAACAGTTTATAATATAGCATAGGAGCACGGGTAACTAACACTGAATTTATATAGTTTCCTAATATGAACACAATACAAACTATAATTTAACTCCTCGAAATTCATACAGTATAAAATTCCAAGGACACAAAATAATGACGATACACGTGCCGAAAGGATCACCAAACTATCTCATACTTCATCCATCTCTAACAATAATACAACTAACAAAATATTTCAGATACTTCATAAAAGGATCCTAGAGCACGCTCCAAATATTTTGAATAATAATAACATCGGAACACCAAACACATGTACATCCCAGGACAATAACGAAGCATTTACAAAAGCATATATTCAAACTATAGTTGCCTCTCTCACACACGTTGCTGGATATGAGAGGCATTATCCAGATAGCCGTACGCCCCATATCGGTGCGGGACAAAATGTGACCGTATTAACAAACTGAATTGTTCCGAGGCAAGTTGGGAAATCCGTCGGGAGGAAATTCAATAGAACCCTAATTTGCCAGCACCTACTGACGCACAATAGCCAACAATGCGGAGTACTCACTATGTAGAAACGCATATCGTCACATGAAAGTAATGAATTGTTTCCTTAGTAACAATTGGTAATGGATAGATTTGATGTCTAACAAGTCTGATGAAATTAAAAAGCTAAAGTAATACGATAAAAAGGTTTTTTTATTTTTTTTTGACGGTAATAAATTAGTAATTTACTTACTAATCAGAAAGCTACCTCATCGATGGGTGGCCATACTCCGGTAAAATGTACGGTTTCTATGACACAAGGCACGGGAGTGAACCTGCAGTAAAAAGTCAGTCCATAATACAATTATGAAGCAGTTATTTTTCAACTTGATGCTAATAAAGTATAAGCTGATACTATAATTATTATAAATGGCCTAATTAGTATCGTCATTACATATAATGGTATTAGTTACAGTGGGCGTCAAAGACCAATAAATTAAATGTATTGTAGTCTTTAAATTGGACTTGTCAGCGATATTTTAGATTAATGAAGGGAAATATAATCTGTGGCTTAATTAAAAAGTTAAACTACCAATAATTGTATTAATGAAGATACAAAAAATAAACTATTGAATTGAATAAAAGTTACCAGATGTTGCAACTAACTTTTGTATCAGCACTGTTTGTGTTTAAGGAGTTTCTCAAAAAGTTTATAACAATAAGCTCTAGATCAAACTAAAAAACCAAAACTATAATATCAAGCTAGTATCGAACAAGTGAGGCACAATATCAACACCAAATAACTCCAAAAGTACACATTGAGAAGAACAATTTTGCCCAAAACGCCGCAATAACTACTTGTATGGGAGCTGAGACGTGTCTTGCAAAATTTCGCGTCATATGTTTGTGACTCGCTTTTTGCGAAGTTTCCTCCTAACACTGCCTTCTATAAAAAAACGTGAAATATTTTTTCCTTTGGCACTTTGGTGTCACGTTTGTACGTCATATTACTTCCAGGCTCCGATATTAGCTTGAAATATCACCGTTTTATATCAGTTCATGAACTGTAGAGAATTCTTGATCTAATTCTTTTGGAATTGGCCGTTATTTTTGAGTTAGGGGCAATTTGAAATTGGCAAGCGGGATAAATCAGCTTGCGTTCTTTCTTGTCTTTGTAGAAAACAATTCTTCTAGATCCGAATCTTTGTACTGACACTGTCCCTAAGGGTTCATTGGAAGACCAGGGTCAGACATCATTAATTATTTTGTGTATTGTGTCTCAACTGTGCCAAATAAAGGTTATACTTTCTTTTAATTCTATCTCATAACCATTATTTCTAGTTTACTATACTGGTTTCAATCTGGATCCATCTATATTCATTACATTACATGAACAATACTAACAAACCATGATTGTTAGTATTCATCGTAGCATCGGCGCCAGCCGTATATGGCTTATCTATGATCGTTACTATTTGTGATGACTTCGAACTCGTTGGCAGACTTAGCTTAGCATATATTAAGTATTGATATTTCAAAATATCAGATATTTTAGCTGATTAAATTAACTCGAATAATAACCATAAGAAGATTATCAAGCTGCTTTAATATATGTCTAAGATGTTGATCACCCTTGAGTAGGCAAAATGTTTGTTCACCTTTAATGACATTCACATGTAAAAAGAGGGAACATTTAGAATGATGAAATTTGATAATCTGTGTAACATTGCTGGCACAAAATACTCTCCCCAGTATAGATTAAAAAAATAAAAAGTATAGTCAAAGTTACACAAAAATCCTGCAACAAACACACGTTTACAAGTAACGAAAAATAAAACAGTGTATTCGGTTGTAAATTTACGAATTATTCTGACATGTCGGCCGATGTGTCAACACTACGTGATGGCGATTTCAATCACTTCGCCTCTTCTATTTTTATATTTCGCTGCTCTCGACAAAATTCATTTTAATCCGCCCAGTGCACTCTGCCCAATTGGTGGGCCTTATCAAAATCGGGGCCGTGTCCACATATTAATCAACGGTTTTTGTGAAGATTTTTGGCCGTATTGAACACAGCGAGGTCCTGCGGGATGTACGGGGAGTGAAATATGGATGTCAAAGCGTTTATTTTTGTGTGTTTTGCTGTATTTTCCGCGGCGAAAGAGTGTTTGGGTGCGGAAATGTTTTTCGGCGGATGTTTCAAGGGTTTGCTATATTGAATGGGTACGAAAGATAGTTTTTTTTTCTGTGAAAAAATTGCAGAATTTATGGTTTTGCTTTTAACAAAGATCCTAAGAATCTGTTAGAATTTTCAAGGTTATGGTTTTGCCATTGCAATTTGCGTTGCTTTCAATACTTAATAAAAAAAACCGGCCAAGTGCGAGTCGGACTCGCGCACAAAGGGTTCCGTACTTGGTAAATTGCGGTTTACGATTTATGACGTATTAAAAAAAACTGCTTGCTAGATCTCGTTCAAACCAATTTTCGCTGGTAGTTTACATAGTAATGTACATCATATATTTTTTTTAGTTTTATCATTCTCTTATTTTAGAAGTTACAGGGTGGGGGACACACATTTTACCACTTTGGCAGAGTCTTTCGCGCAAACTATTCAGTTTAGAAAAAAATGATATTAGAAACCTCAATATAATTTTTGAAGACCTATCCATAGATACCCCACACGTATGGGTCTGATGAAAAAAAATATTTTTAGTTTTAGTTTCAAGTATGGGAACCCCCAAAATTTATTGTTTTATTTTTATTTTTGTGTGAAAATCTTAATGCAGTTCACAGAATACATCTACTTACCAAGTTTCAACAGCATACTTCTTATAGTTTCGGAATAAAGTGGCTGTGACATACGGACGGACAGACAGACATGACGAATCTATAAGGGTTCCGTTTTTTGCCATTTGGCTACGGAACCCTAAAAACACCATAACATAACGACTTATCGTTATCAAAGTAGTAGTAGTAGTAGTTAGTTGCCAGCTTGTCGGTTTTTTATCGGTTGCATTTCGGGGAGTGTGCGATGGAATTGCATGATCTGATTCCGCCCAGCCCGTTCCATCATCGGACTACCAGACGTACGGCGATGCGTCATCGGTACATGGTGGATATCCCACCCATACGCACAAAACGTTTTGGGGACACTTTCATTATGCGTACAGCTAAGGAGTGGAATTCCCTGCCGGAGTCTGTGTTTCCCGATAGCTACAATCTTGGGGTCTTTAAGTCAAGAGTGAATAGGTTTTTTCTAGGCAAGCGTGCTTCACCGTCGACCACATCATCGCTTACCATCAGGTGAGATAGTGGTCAAGCGCAAGCTTATTGACGATAAAAAAAATAAAAAAAAAACTACGTTTAAAATATTGCCCGAAATCGAGTCAAATAACATAAAGAATGTTAAACTCCCACTCCACAAAATATTTGAACCGAAAATTCTTTCAAAAGAGGATGCTGTAAACAGAATATTTTATAGATCAGATTCTCCTGATGACTGGTCAGTATCGATTGACATTCCCTAGCCCGTGATTGATGAACTTACTCACAAATGACGAAACATGACCCTTGCACATTTCGATATTTTTTCGAGTATAAAAGCTATATTTTTTGTGTTACTTTCGGGTGCTTTCGGTAATCTATCATATGCTGGAGTTTTTTTTATTATATGAAATACAGTTAGAAATAGGCTTGGGCATTAAATAAATATAGATTTACTTCTTCTTTCGTGTCGATTAACTGTGTTTATTAATATGCAGAGTTCATGTGGTTTGGTCGTTTGGTATAATATAAGCAAATTAATGGTTTGATATCCCAAATCATTCCCGATTCCAACATTTTCAAGATAAATCAAGAGAATATTTATCTTTTTTGTGAAAATGATAAAACAATTGGAGAGCAGTGAGGGCGAGGAAGAGCAGTGGTAGCCCAATGATATTGGCCGAGACTTAAAAGTTGTATGTCGTGGGTTTTAACCCAGACAGGCACTTTAATTTTTGTAAACTATTTCATCACCACTGCTCTCAAAAGGATAAAGGAAAACATCGTGAGGAAACCGGCATGTCCTAGAACCAAACATTAGAAGACATGTGACATCCACCAACCCGCACTGATCTCGCGTGGTAGATTACGACCCATTCACTCTCTCACAGAGAGGAGGCCTGTGTCCCAGCAGTGGGGACATTAAAAGGTTGATTATAATAATGATAAGGTATTTACAGTAAAATTTAGAATGTATTCCTCAAAATTACAATATTTTAAATCATGCAGAACATGAATATCTACAAGATAAGTTGACGTATATTACTTTTTTTATAATTTTTTTTTTGACCTATTTTCAACAAAATTGGGGCTAAAAGGGCTACAATCAGAACAATCGCTCTACAAAATCACGGTGCCCAAAATTATCGAAATATTCCCCAACCCACATCTATTTCCGAAAGGTACGCAATAAAACCGAACAGTCATGACTCTCACCACTTAAATTGGTTCCGGAGATAGCTAATTGACAGACGAACTGACGTTACACCGATAGTCTGTTAGAATATTGTTTCTTAAATTTGACTCCGGAGGCCATCGTGGACGTAGATATTAATTGGTTTGACGTAGATATAACTATGACTTAATATCTATTGAGAATAATTTATTATATATTTTATAAACGCTTTTTGTAGAAAATGCTCTTTATAGTGATTGCTACATAGAATTTGCTTTACGGAACACGTACACAAAAAAAATTGTTTTTTGTACAAAGGTGGTCAGAATCGGGTTGAATAGCTGGCTCCGGAACTAAGTAAAAAAAGATACTTGTGTGTTCGGAGCCAAAGTTCCTCGAAAGCATTGCATATTATAACTTAAATGTTAGTGACTCAGTATTTATTTATTTATTTACTCATTAATTATTATAACACCTTTACAGAAACTTCCAAGGCGATGTTATTACATACATATAAAACATTAAAATACAATACAAATCAATCGTTTCAATAAGACATTCCCATACATTTATCATTATTTAAATGGTCAGACCTTTTTCAATTAAGTTTTGCGCTATTTATTATCATACAATAGATTGCGTTATTAAACAAATTCTTCAAATCTTTGCATAATTAAGGAACAGCCTCCAAGACCACTACCACCAAAGCCTACTACTAGTAATAGTTACAGCACTGATAACAACATTTGTACAACACTGATAACTCATGTTGAATTTAGTCTTGTTATACTTTGTATAGATTATTTTACCGATTGGTTTGTAAATGTGTGAACATTGTAGGCCTTCTAGATTTCTAGATTGTTAACATTTTATCTCGTTTTACTTTTTTAAATCTTTTGTTTATTTATTATATAATCATTTCTTGTTTTAGTTTCTTACGACTTATTATCGGGCCTGCGTTGTCCCCCCATCTAAGTACTGCTGTAACATGGAAATATTGTAAAACCAAACAATTTTTTAAAAGAGTAACCATGGAGTTTCTTGCCGGTTCTTTTCCATAGGAATCGACCAACCCGAACCGTGCACATTGTCGACGTTTTATAAGTGCCCATGTAGGCCTATGTGAAATAAAAATTATTGATTTTGATTTTGATTCTACCTTCAACCTTCAATGCATGCTATTTGCAAAATCGATTACTGTATAGGTACCTAATATATTACAGAAGATATCCCAACCATACAGAAAATACACGGAGAATCTTCTGTATGGTTAGGATAGTTAAATATCGTCCTCTGAGTATCTTTCTCAGGCACTCATGAGACGACCGCTAGAACATCCACCGCAGCGCCATAAGACAAATTCTGATTCTGCAATCAATTCGTTAGCTTTGCTTTCAGCGCAAACTTGGTCAACTAGAAAATATCAATTAACCGATGTACTTTATTTTAAAGATGAGCGCTTAGGACTAATTAAGGGTGGCTAGCGAATGCGGAACGACATTTGACGGTGTCACAGATCAGACTACTTCGACGTCTTAGAAGGATGTTTGAGTCTAAAGGTAGGGCGGCGTAAGACTACACGCAAAATGAAGCGTTGTTGAACAGTGATGACTTGGTTTTCAATGAACAGCAGGGCGGTTGGATAATCTCTACGCTTAAAATGCATAAATTTTAGAATCACCCTTTGAGCACGTTCAATTTGAATTAGAAGATTTTAATAAGTGCCTCCCCATACTGTAATACAGTAGGTGATTATTGATGCATATACTCTGGTAGACTAATGCCAAAGTTGCAGGGTCAGCTGAATTTCTCAACTCTTTAAATATGTAGACGAGCTTCTTTGAGCGTGTATATTATGCCACGATGTGGGTGCGCCTCGCCAATACTAACTACGAGTAACTATGTAAGGGTATTTTTCGTGCCTTACTCACCAGCTAGCTCAAGAGTAGGTGATCAGCATGTGACTATGTACAGTATGGTTTCGCATGAAGTTGACTGAAGTAAAAGTCACACAGTTTGGTCAACTAATTTAATTCTTGAACATACAATCCGTCATCACAATTTCTTGAGGTTAATCAAATACAATGAAAACTTACTTTTATATGGGATACAATTTACCAATTATTTCCAATACCGGAGGTATGATGTCTCAAGCAGTATCATTCGCCTGGGAAGCTATAATCCAGCCTCGTGCAAGCTAAAATGCCATTTGTATTCGGAACCAAATGCTGGAGTTCAACTGCTGTTTTCTTCAGGAATTGTAGTTATATATGTAGCTGACCATTTTCTAATTTATATATATATTAAAAAAAAAAATCCTAGAGTGCCCTGCCAAGGAGAAGAAATGCATAATGAGCATCAAACACGCACATGTTTTCACAAGTATGGAAATTTAGTTAAATTCAACATTATACTCACAGCGACTTCTGACACATTCTTTATTTATATTTGGGGCTTGTTCCCTGCCGCCTACGAGTCATTTTATTTGCTTTTGAGCTGTTATTGTTATGAGAAGTTTTCAACAGGTGTACTGTCCCAGTAATTCCAATGAAAAAGAAGTGTCATTCTTGTCAGTCATAGACATTGAAGATTGACCAATAGACTTGTTATTTTAGTGTTGAATTGTGTGTTTGTTGAATTAAATTGATACAAACAAATTGTTATTTTATTATATCATTAATTAATAACTCCAGATAGCAACGCCATCCAGTGTCACGCCACGATCAACTGGTGACACACCCATGCCAAGCTGGTTCTCATGTTTGGCACAAGATTTCGGTTTGATATATTGATAAAAATAATCGTTACAACTATTACACGTTAAGAGAAACCGAATAAAAGGTAATTATTAGTTTATTTTATAAATAAATACGACTATTTCTCTAAGAGCCAAACTTATATAAAGTCTTTAAAAGAGAAAAATAACGTCTCGTATTGCAAACATATTATTTAGAAATAAGCAAATCATAAGGACCATGTGCAATGGCAATAAATCAAGTCAAATCAAAAATCAAATAATTTATCTGCTTAACACATGGTAGAAAGGTGTTACAGGTATAAAAGTTATATTGTATTATAACTTAATGAGATGTGCAAATTATATATTAGGTACTAAGGCAACATTGAATATTAAACAGAATAAATTTTAAATGGGTTTACATTAGAAAAAAGAAAAGACAACTAAAAAAAAGAAAAGAAAAGAAATTATTATACACAACTCAATCAAACTTCAATACTCATTATATTTGTGTTGACATTTCAGATAAAATCAATCATTACAAATATAATATTCAGACGATTAACAAAAGCCACAAGTTGCATGAAAGTAGCTAAAAGGCCTAGATAAAGTGAGGCCCATAATTCTAGTCCGTTTCAAGAGTACTTGAATACTCAATTATAACAAGCTTTATGCCGATTTGATGATTCGAGATAGAGTCGAGTTGGAATATAGGTGTAACATTCTATCGACAATAACATTAGTCAAAAAACCCTAAATGTACGGGCATGACTTGCACTACTGAAAATCACTTTCACGTTCACGTGGTAAATCCCAAAAAGTTAGGACCCAAAAACTCCTTATCTCTTATACAATGTCGCCTTACCTACAGCCTAAGGCATCCATCACTCGAACACATAATTCAATTCACGAAAACCAAACAAAGCTCAAAATATCTTTGACTCCATAATATCATTTCTGCCTTTGGTTAGAATAACAAGGCAATTCATCAAGATGATAATAATGATAGAAAAGTTTAAACATTAATCCGATATCCTGTAATTGATGTTTTTGAAGGCTCAACTTGAAACAATAATGATCAAAAGCCAATGTTATACACAATTTCTTGGACAGATGGTTCGTTTGTTTTAATAATATTATTTGAGTTGTTAACCAGAAAAGCTTGAAATTAGATTTGATGAACTTTTCATCCTTCTGAGCAACAAAATGTGATTAAGATCTCTGATTATCTCTTCGGAGCATAGGTCTGGATGTGTGTTAACCAACCATACAGGAAAGTATTCACGTGTACGAGTATAAGCTAAGCCTCACTTTGGGATGCCTTAAGTGTCCATTCACCAGCACTTTAAGAGGACTTAATGAATGCCACCGACGATGCAATTAACGTGGCCACCTACGCGGGACTTAAACTATCTAAAGAGTTTAACCATTCACTTGAGATGATGAACATCTACTAAAGAAAAACGATCACATTAATTTATCACCATCGACTCGCATTTCTATAATAATAATTAAAAAAAAATAGTTTTTTAATATAAATATGCGTACACATCAATTCTCATTTCTAATGCCTGAATATAATATAGCAACCGTCCCAGTCACTTCAAGAAAATTAAATAAATGACTAATCCGAGTGGGACCACGGTTTCAGTTTGACAGCGGTGCCAGTCATCTGTATACTCCTATTATGTATGTAAGATTTCACGTGAACCAACAAAATGAAATCACAGGACCAGCACAATTGGATTAAGCGTGCCCATTGTAGCGAAGCGATAAATTTTTCTATTCTGTTCGGCTAAGCTGGAGTATCGCAATGTTTTACACCGGCGACCACTTTGTGGGGTTAACTCCTGCTTTCGTATTGTTTTGATATCGCTTAATCTTTTTTTTCAACCCTACCACGTCCGCTGAGAAGGCTTTTTATGCTTACAATTTAATGCTGTTAAATCTAACGTTCGTGGACCCTGAAGCAATAAAGTTTGGCAGAAGTTTATTATTTAAGAGAAAGTGCCGAATATTTTTATAGTTCTGTAGTCAGAAGTACAGGGTTTAAGGTTTTCAAAATCATATAAAGCTGTAAGGCTTAAGAGGAAATATGGGCAGAGAGTGCCGACTGAACTTCCTTAGTAAACAGTCATAATTCAAGGTCTGGCTCTCGGCTATTTCCTCTACCAATATTGGACAAATTTAAAAGGTATTCCATAAACTGAAAATAAAAGATGTATACTACGCCCCTATGTTTTCCTTTTTGATGATACATTATCTTTAGAAGCACTAGAGTATGACAGTGAGATAACGCAATTTTGAGCATATTATGCTGAAAATTGCGCTGTCAATACGCTGGCTTAGTGTACATATTTGACAAATATAAATGAAAAAAGGACAACATAGTATACATCTTATTTTACGAGTTCATGGAATATCTTTTAAATTGGTCCAATATTGGAGGAGGAAATAGGTGAGAGCCAAAACTCGAACTATGACTTTTACATATTTTCTCTTAACATATTCCGATGGAAGAGTACATAATTTCTGCCTAACCTCATGGACTTTTTCCATTATATATAAAGCCATTAAAAAAAAAAAAAACTATTTATCACCTCAACCGTCCATGTTGAAGAAGACAAGATTGCCACCCGTCCACGTTCCCCGGCGCCATTTTGCGCTATCGCCCGGTCTCAGAAAAACGTTGATTTCTCGGCAGTTTTGTATAGGAACTGATCATACACCTACTCACGTCCATGATTGACCAGTCCCAAGTAACGCTCACAAGCAAAACATATCAATGCATAGCTGGCTACTAAAAGGACCACAGAAAATCAATTCCCTTTAACCTCTCTTTGTTCCTTTACAAACCGGCTGATATTGGATATTTCATCAATGAAACCACAAACACGAACAAATGAAATACCACATTGAATCTCAAACAGCAAAATGATCTGAACTGATGAATTAAAAACACTACATCAGAATTAAACGATATAATACTCATATATACCAAAGTCAATGCAGACCAGTTTATAGAATAACGACTATTATAACTTGCTCCCTACGATTTGAAAAGTGATTCAAGTTTGGTAATGTCACGGAGGTTCGGATATACTGGTTGGTGATAGCGTGTTGTGAATAAACCATGAGTTGTTTTCAATTTAGCGTAAAAGCGTTCTGTCATAAAAGCGGGTCCGGTTTCATAATTAACATTTTATGTTTGTGTGACAAATATATGTGGAAGTGCATTGATACTATCTGTAGTGGCTTCATTCAATCTGACGATGCATTCGGATTAAGCAGACAATACGTGTCTACCTAAGTTCTTTTCGAAATGTACTCCCACGTTTCAGTCGTATGTATGAATTGAAATTAGGGTTGTCCCGACAATTACTGTGAGTGGTTTTAGGGTCAACCAAATAGCAATATCTTCTAGATCGTTTAATACAGAGTGTTGTTCAACTCGCTAAGGTTATTAACGAATTCCGCTGCTGTATTCTGTAGAAAGTGGAAACCATTACAGATTCAGCTGCAGATGGTAAAGGTTTAGTAAGAGTAGTTACTCGTATTTAGATTATCGATATAGGCTGAAGAATTGGGCAACTTAAGTGGCAGTAGGCAGGTCACATTGCTTGCAGAACGGATGGTCGACCAAACCGACAGGTTCTGGAGCGGCAAATGTGTAACAGAAGACGCAGCGTAGGAAGACCTGCCTCAGGATAGACTTATGATCTGGTGAAGGTGGCAGAATACCGCTGGATGCAAGATGCAAAAGCCGGTATTTTGTGACATCGATTTGGAGAGGCCTTAATCCAGCAGCAGACATCTTACGGCTGAAATGATGATGATGAAGAGTATTTAATTGTGGTTGTTTGTGTGGTGTGGTAGTGCGAGGTTGTTTTGCATAATATGGTTTCCACTTTATATCAAATTCGTGTGACGTTCTTTTTTCTCAAACAGATCATTACGAAATAGTTTTAAATAGAGCATGAATTCCCTTACACAAACCGAAGACTTATTTCTATTTCCCCGCACCATTAAGGTGGTAAAAGCGACCAAACGGAGCGTTCCACAAAATTTTAAAGCTCGATTTATATGTCGCACGAAACGTATGGCAACGATTAAACGTAGTCGCAGTAGCCGGCACGGACAAATGTTAAGTTATCACTTACCACCATTTCGAGACTAAATCTTCATTGGAGGAGTGAGGTTTTCTGTAACGTCTTTCTTGATTTTCTTGGAGAAGAGATTTTCTTAAATGGCTGAGTTTTTTTTTGTATTTTGTTTTGTAAGTACGTCTAATTTAAAACTAGGGAGTTGGTGGATGTATTTAAGACAAGGTTACGAAGGTTGAAGGTTAAGATCGAAAAAATGTAAATTAAGTGGTAGGTTTGTTTCCCAAATCTTCTTTATGTCTACATACGAGTAGTATGTTTTTTTTTTCACACACTGATTTTGCTAAATATATAAGATACTAACTGTCCCACGCGGCTTCGTTCCCGTCAATTGGCTACCTACATACCATGCACGCAACACGCAACGAAAGCTCTCAAAAATAGTATATTATGCAACTAGTGAATAAAAGACGGATTTAATGCGAGGGCCACAGATGAATCAAGAGCAAGTGAATGATTCTAACGACTGAATCACGACCGCAGGGAGTGATTCATGATGATTGAATCACGAGCATAGCGAGTGATTCAAGTGTTAGAATCATGAGCGACGCGAGTGATTCATGGCCCTCGATATAAATCCGTTTTATTCAAGAGTTGCATACTATATTTTATACCATGACTTCGAGAAAAAGAAAGATTTAAGCGAAAAGCACAAGGAATATTACGAGTAATAAATAAATGGTTTATTCTTCAAAATTTATATGTAATGTGAAACCCTGACCCCTGAGTTAGGTAACAGCACCTGTGTTTCAGGGACCAGTAACCACCTCCGTTACGTGACATAATTATAATTAAACAAGTATTCAATAAATATCTTAGATTAAAATCAAAACCATTATTAAAATCCTAAATAACAAACTCAAAATTAAAATCGAAGAAGGAGTTTGTGTATCGAGTATTATTTGCGCAAGGAGGCGCAAGGAGGTTACATAGCATTGAGATGGACGTCTAGTACAATGGTGTGTTCCAAATTCAAACACCAAAACAGTGATTAAAATGCTTTTTATTCACTGTTTTCAGTGAATAAAATAAGCTTTTTAGAGGGGGAATGGTATAAAGAATATTTTTTTTCCATTTCTGCAACATTTTTATTTATGCTCCGCTCCTAGTGGTCGTAGCGTGATTTTATATAGCCTATAACCTTTCTCGATTAATGGACTATCCAACACAGAAATAATTTTTCAACTCCAACCTGTTCCAACTGTTCCTCAGATTAGCGCGTTCAAACAAACCAACAAACCAACTCTTCAGCTTTATAATATAAGTAAAGATCATTGCTTACCATCAAGCGAGTGGTCTAACGCAAGCCTACAGATTATAAAAAAAAAATACCCACAAATAATTTATTTAAAATAAATTGTAACAGTTAAATTTAATTATTTTGCCTGTGTTTATATTTAAGTCTCATTGCGGATAAAAGGACAGCACAGCGCTGATAATAATTAGGAGCATAACCAATTTATTTAATCACCGGATAAATAAATTTTCCACATCCTACGCAGAATTTTCATAACGGATGCTTGCAGTAAAATTACAGGAGCACCCTAACAAAAAAATCTATACCAAAATAACCGTACCGGTAGTAATAAAATTCGTTGCAAAAAAATAACCCCCTTAACGACCAAGACTTTTAATACTTCGCCGTTACTTGGAAACTGTCCATAGTTGGGGGAGGCACTAATAGAACATTTTAAAGTTCCAATGTTAAAATCGAAGTCGGTTGACAGCAGTGGTCGCACATCCGCTGTCTTCCAAAACTTTAGGGTCGAAAACTTGCTTCTAACAGGAAACGTTACTTTGAAATTGTGGATTCGGGTTTCGGTCGGTAATTCTGGCCAAATGTGTACGTGTAGAGGAGATTGTATTTTTGTGTTTGTAATTATTTGAATTCTATTATCTTTCATGTTTCCTTGGCAATTATTTAGTTTATTTTGAGATTTCTGGAAAAGTCTCTATGTAAAATGGGTGCGTTAGTTCCTATTTTTACCCGACTGCCGAAGGAGGGTAATATGTTTATCAGTCTATGTTTGTATGTATGTATGTTTGTTCCTATGTGGCTTTCTAGATACCAAAGTCGTTGGCCGATTGTGGTGATTCGTATTGGTCCAAGCTATTTTTTTTTTTAATAATTATTAAAATTTTCACAATAATTAAATCTTTCTAACAAACACTTAATATGTTATCAAACAAACAAAGAAAAATAAAATGAGCAAAAGTCTATGGTCGTGGGTCAAATATTAATTTGTTCCCAACAAAATTAAAAAGTTGTTTATCTGTGTGAACGGCACACTTTTTTACGTATTATTTTATTTGGTCGTCTATTCAAATTATGTCGCACTGTGAAGTCAAAAACAAGAAAAGCATGTCGCGCCTGTAAACTATGTCACATGTCTTCTTATTCTTTCTTCTTCTATTCTATCTCAATCGATTTGTCTTAAACTTGCGAGTGTCACTGGCTACATTAAAATTTAAAAATAAAAAAATTGGCGGATTCTGGGCGCCACATCCTTAGTGTGCAATTTTTTTTCATCCAAGCCCATCGTTTGGGGTATCAAAATGAAACGTTTAAATTTACCTAATTCGAAATAAAAAATGTTAACTAAAAACTTATAAATAAAAAAGGTTAATGCAAAAAATAAACCCAATGATAACGCAGTACAGGCCGTGCACTAGCTCGGAGCCAGAATATAAATATTGAACCTCCTTTTGGACAGTTTGTTTGCTAAATATTCTTTGATGCTCTTTATATATTTATATGCTATTTAGTAATGAAGAAATTAAGGCCATCATTTGTTCTGTGTAAAAATATTCTTATACATCGAAATCGTTTTGGAGAAGTATCCAAAAATAATGAAAAAATTTTGTGTTGTTATTTTTTTTTTTAAGGCAAATTATTAGTGACACAAATAAAACATGTTTCACAAATAAATATTTTTCTTTTTTTCTTTATATAATGTACATGAATCATTTTTTTTAAACCTTTTTAATTAGCCGTTACTAAGGAGTATGCTATAGTAAGAAACCGTGATACGGCACTTAAGCGGTGGACGGCCCTTAAGAAGCGAACTAAAATGTCTAAAAAGTACTCTTCTTGTTGTATTTTTTTTTAACTTTGCCCCACAATAGGAATTTCTTCCTTTCTTTTTAAATGTTTGTAAATGGGAGCGTTTACAAACATTTAAACTCACATACACAACATCCAGAGCCGGAACGACTATCTGTATATGTCATACAAATATTTATATGTCATACAAATATTTGTTCCGTGCGGGAATCGAACCCGCGACACGCAGCGCAGCAATCAATCGCTCAACCACTGCACCAACCGAGCGCCCGATGTCTTTTTAGTTCGCTTCTAAAGCAGTCAGGTTTTTTGAATTAACTTTATTTTCCATAGATTTCAAGGGTTTAACTCAGGTTTCTCAGCTGAAATAAATTTACGCTTTGGTTAGTATAAATTATTGTATTCAAAAAGTTTATTAATTTAAATAAAAGGTATAGCTCTAAAGTAAGCCACACGCTAGTGATCTCTTATTCTATTGAAAATCCGTACTACACTAAGACAACTAGAAGTACTTACGTAGCGTGGCGTGGCGTGTGTTTATACACTTTCCTAACAAAACCGGCTCCAGCTCCTTCAAAACTGTCAACCCAGAAATACGATTTTCAATTTAAGCAAATAATATATTCCACAGTATATAGAGTGCACAAACCACGGGCAAGTTCTAAATAGAATGAATGATTTTAGGATCGAACCCAATCGAGACGGAACTTGGAGCTTAGCAAGTTTGTGCCGATCTCCGGCTTCCGTTACTAAATGGTGGCCAGGATTCGGTCGGAGGTGAGAGTCGCCGGCAATTTATAGCTGGGATATGTCGACGAGTTGAAAGTAGCGTGGCAACTACATTAACATCGGATATGGTCCGAATCGGCGCACAGTTTCAGAAGTCCTGGTTTTCGGGGAACGCAAGTCGTGCATAAATAACAGATTCGGGAGTGAAGAAAATGTCGACGGTTTTGAAATACAGAAGTTATGTAAGATCCAAAAAACCCAAAACAGAAACCGGCTCTTTGACAATGTCTAATATTGGTAAATGGAACTGGTGGAACAATACGCTTGTTTTGCTGAAGTGTTAGAGTGTTAAAAAAATACCAGCGTGTTGAAGGACCAACAAAACCTATTGCCAGCATATTTTTTTGGATTTTTTTCTGTTTAGTTGTGTACGCGACACCTAAAATGTAAGAAACCAATGTAGATAAATTTTATACAGAAAAATTGTGCGTAACTTAAAGTATTACTTAGTTTTTGTTTCATCGCAATCCGTTATTCTATCAAAAATATATGAATTTGAAATGTTCAAGAAGTAAAATATCATGCCACATGCAATTCAGATACTCGGACACTTGAACTCCTTATACGATGTGCATTTGACGTCATTTTCTAAATGGCAGTGTTAAGATTGCCTGCAGAAGAATGACCCTAGACCCTAAAAATTGGAGCGAAGCCGCGGGCACAGCTAGTAGCTAACAATATTTATATTTTTTATTTGCGCTCCTGAACTAGGGTTAAAAGAAATAAAACACAATCAAGATGGTCATTCACCTGTAACTCAGCCTATCATATTAAATAACTGTAACCCTTTGTAGAATAAAACATAGTTTCTTTACCCTAAAAAGCCAGTTAAACTGGTAAGTAAATATTTGCCGAATAAAAGGGTTGACCACAATAAGGTATGAAAAGCAAAGTTGAACAAAAATATTAGACCCTTTTCAACCGAGATTAAAAGTGTTACCCAAACAGAAGTATGAAATTATGTATTAATTTAATTAAAATGCCCACATATATGCCGAATATATTTAGGTGTCGAAGATAAAATTTTAATATTGTTTGGTGATCTTTGGAATTAAGGGCAAACATTCTAAATTTAACTAAGAAATGTGTAACGAGCGAAATTCTACATCCCTATAAGGTCATAAAGTACTCGTAAGACCCATCTTAGGCTCTATACAAAGGCACTTGTCCCTCCGCCGACGATAAACGAGCAGCGAAAAGCGAGTGTGTAGTTCCGATGGTTTTACCGCTCGGTTATGAGCGAGTGCTTTTGTGCTCGCTCGGGCGGTCAGTCCTGCACGCGTTGGTTGGTTGGTCTCTCGGCGTGATTTTTGATCGCCAAGCGAGCATCGCTACTGTCGCTGAACGAGTATTATCTTTGATAGCTCTTGTCGCTGCAAAAAACTTCTGGTTAGAGGGTACTCGCCGGCAGTGTGAACAGCCAGCGATCGACCATTATTATATGTGTCTCTTTTATTGACACGGGATCTTTTTTTCGTTTCTTCAGCGAAAAATAGTCGATAGTTATAATCGCTTTGTCACCGGCTGTAGGACTAGTGCCGTATCATTCTATCAGCATAGGGACTGGTCATAATGCCAAAATATAAGGGTTTAGTCATGGGAAATTTCGATAAATGATAAATGATTTTATTTCTGTAAGTTGGTTTGTACAAACGCTTTTACATTGTCTAACATATTTTTTTTTTAAATAGATAAGGTCGCCGTTTCCTATCTGACTACTCTGAGAAGAAAGGCCGAAACAAACTCAGAGGTCACAGTCTCTTTTAAAGTCCTGACAAAATCTTGGTTCGATCATGTGAAAACCATGTAGACTGATGTCTGAAATGGTCTTTTGAGGCAAGAACCAGCCAGATTGAGTGGACCTGTCCAGTCAGTGCACGCATTTGTCAATAACCGAGCAGCTCAACTTAGAATTTAAGGAGCTCAACGATTCGACGAACAATACCAACGAAAGGACATTCGGGTAGGCCGCATAAACTACTCAAACTGCCAGACCATGATTAAAAACTAAGATAAATTAAAAACAAAATAATGATCCACATAGTCTTCACATACACAATAATTAAAATAAAATAATACTTTAAAAAGTAAATATTCTTGTCATTGCAAGAAAACAAAAAAAAATATTTTTGTATAAAATAATATAATTCATGGTGCAAAATATTTAAATAAATAAAAAAACTAAATTAATTGGAGCAGCTCACTTCCAAGCAGTTTTACCCTCAACGTTATCTTTAATGCTATAAAACGCTACGATAGCGCTTGACATTCCCATACATGTTTTATTTGGTTTGGATTTGCTCTTGAATCTAGTCTAGGTCAGAGCTGACAGAGTCGACAATGGAGTGAGCTTACCCAAAAGAAGCCTATTTACTCTAACTTTGAAGAGATTCAGGATCAGATTTATTTCCGATCGGTATCGCGGTCCGTTAGTTTGTGGAATGTCACTGGTCCAGACTCTTTTATTGGACTTAGGCCCTAGACAAGTGAGATTCTATCATCGAAACCGTGGCATCAGGAATTGTCGAAAAGACAAAATTGTATGGGATTGATGACAAGCGATATAGAAAAATCACGTGATCAATCCCTTAAACTTTGACATTTCGACTATCGCCTTCGCTGACATCGAATGCCACTCGTCTAGAGCCTCTTAGGTTAGATGCGTAGTAGCTACACGCAACGGACATGCGTGTTTGAACACTGTTCATATTATATGTTGAAGCAAGAAGAAAATGTACGGATCGTACGTAGCCCGTAGGTACTGTACTTTTGTTTTATAACTAGGGATAAAGTCCTTAGTAAGTACATGTTACTAGAGTCTTGAATTATTATTATGAGACTGCACTGAGACGAAATAAAAACTATCTTATGATTACTGTCTTTCTTTCAAGACGGCGCAGGAGAAGTAAACAAAGTTGCTTGAAGTTTTTCATAATAGTGAATGGAAGTGACAGGCGACATTAATAAAATTTGAAAAAAAAACCTTCCTAAATGTTTTAAAACAGTCAATCACGGTTCGTGAATATAATAACATCCAAAATCATAATTTGGGATGACAATTTATTAACGAGGTTTTGATTGTTCAACCAAAAATGAATAAAAAATCTTTACAAAGCTATCGGATCTAATCCAGACCGATTTCAGAGGATTGAGCCTCTTTTAAAGACAAGAACAGTTTTCTCTCATTTTGTCACGCGATAGTTTTATAGTCTCTTCCAGTACTGTTATTCGTAAAGTCTTGCCTGCCGATACAGTCACAACTATTCAAGTAACGAACACATAAACCGAGACGTATTTCACGTCCCGGACGTCCGTCTCACTCGGTGAATGGGCTGCATTCAATGTAGAAGCATTTTTAACGTTGCCAGTGGTAAAAAGCAAAATATAAACAAAGTTGGAGTGAGTTTCGAAGTTGCGCATTTGATGTACGACAGTCTGATTTTTGCTTCAATAGTTTATTAAAAATATCTTTAGTAATGTCGCCAGCTTACAAATTATTATAAGTATCTTATTTTTCCCGTAGGTACTAAACATATTCGAGTCAGTTTGATTTTTCAATTTCATCTTTTATTAGTCGTAAAGAAGATAAATAATGAGAACGATGTTTGATTTCGTTTCTAAAGGCTTAAGAGTGCCAAATATTTATTAATTTACTAGCTGACCCGGCAAACTTTGTTTTGCCATAAAACACCAAACATTTATGTACCCTACCTACCCCACCTACCCTACCTTCCCTACCTTACACCACCTACCTACCCTACCTTACACTACCCTACACTACCCTACACTACCCTACACTACCCTACACTACCCTACACTACCCTACACTACCCTACACTACCCTACACTACCCTACACTACCCTACACTACCCTACACTACCCTACACTACCCTACACTACCCTACACTACCCTACACTACCCTACACTACCCTACACTACCCTACACTACCCTACACTACCCTACACTACCCTACACTACCCTACACTACCCTACACTACCCTACACTACCCTACACTACCCTACACTACCCTACACTACCCTACACTACCCTACACTACCCTACACTACCCTACACTACCCTACACTACCCTACACTACCCTACACTACCCTACACTACCCTACACTACCCTACACTACCCTACACTACCCTACACTACCCTACACTACCCTACACTACCCTACACTACCCTACACTACCCTACACTACCCTACACTACCCTACACTACCCTACACTACCCTACACTACCCTACACTACCCTACACTACCCTACACTACCCTACACTACCCTACACTACCCTACACTACCCTACACTACCCTACACTACCCTACACTACCCTACACTACCCTACATTACCCTACACTACACTACCGTACCTACACTACCCTACCCTACACTACCCAACTCTACCCTACCCTACGCTACACTACCCTACCCTACACTACCCTACCCTACACTACCCTACACTACACTACACTACACTACCCTACGCAAACATAAAAAAAAATAAAAAAAAAATACGTAAAAACCATCTTTGAACTTCAACGAACATTTAAAAAAAGAATTGGACAAATTGGTCCAGGCGTTGTTGAGTTATGCGCTTACCAACACATTTTGCGATTCATTTTTATATTATAGATTTAATCATCACACTAATATTATACAGGCCAAAGTTTGTAAGTGTGTGTGTTTGTTACTCTTTTACGCAAAAACTACTGAACGTATCTGGATGAAATTTGGCACAGATATAGGTTATAGTTTGGAATAGCACATAGGATACTTTTTATCACGGGTTTATATTTCCTTGGGATAATTTTCGACTGCAAAAAAAATGCAAAGCCGCTGGCAGAAGCGAGTACTTTAAATATGTATAATTATTATACTCAGTCTAACTTACAAAATAAAAATAAACATCTAAACCAAATTGAAAAAAAAACCGGCCAAGTGCGAGTCGGACTCGCGCACGAAGGGTTCCGTACCATTATCGCAAAAAACGTCATTAAAATCACGTTTGTTGTATGAGAGCCCCAATCAAATACTTATTTTATACTGTTTTTAGTATTTGTTGTTATAGCGGCAACAGAAATATATCATCTGTGAAAATTTCAACTGTCTAGCTATCGAGGTTCATGAGATACAGCCTGGTGACAGACAGACAGACAGACGGACCGCGGAGTCTTAGTAATAGGGTCCCGTTTTTACCCTTTGGGTACGGAACCCTAAAAAGGTATAGAAAATTTTAAAAAAAACACAACCCATTATCGTCTATGAACCGTAAAACCTTCAGCTAAAATATAATACAAAAAAAAGGTTCAGGTATATTTAACAGTTGACGCAATCCTAAATAGGCACTCGCGATAAAAGGGAGTCGTTACGAAAACTTGACGTCTCCGTCGACTGTCGACAACTCTATAGTCAATGAGCATTTATCGATTCTTATTAGATATTCGTAAGACCTTCGTGATCCGATTCCTGTAAAGGAGCTCTTTCGTTGAAGAAACGATGCAATCAAGGCGGGGTTATGACATGCTGGTATTAATCTTTTAGTATCCTTTCGATGTAACAGCTTTGAAAGAACGACAACGTGTGGGAAAATTTGTTGAGCGACCGACTGGTCGAGTTTTACCCTAACTGACGTTTGATTTCTTACCCAATAATCAACCGTAGTAAGTACATATTAGTCATTAGTATATTATGGTAATTGATATTAGTCGATTCTTTATGATTGATTCTTGAACTGTTAGAGAATTATTGCCAGAGAAAATGAAATGGTGGTTTGAAGTATTCTTTAGGTAAAGCAAAAGTTGCCTGACTATTGTAGTTGAAGTTTTTGTTGTTGTAGTTATAGTCGAAATCTCTTTTAGTACATTTACGTCATGTGAAATATTCCAAAAGTATGTTAACAGATCCATCGGCAAGCCATAAAATAAAAATTGTAGATAATAGTTGGCACAACTATGATATTTTGCTACAAATAACAGTACTTTTGAGGTACCATTTTAATGTATAAGCAATCACCGCTGTGAAGATATCATGGTCTAAATTTAAAGATAATATATTCAGCTCCAGATTGGCATCAGAAAAATTGTATGACATGATACAAAATTTTCGCACAAATACGTTTTGCCCATCACAATAATCGCAAAAAATTAAAAAAAGTAGGGTCCGAATAGGTTCCAGTTTAGGTAAATTTACAGCATATTTATCTTCAAAATTATAAAGGTTTAGCTAATTATTTTTCACCTAAATAATTATATTTTTTAATTATTAGCTAAAATAAAATAACTTGCCGACGTCTTCATACATTTTGTACCCGCGGCTCATCATTACGCGCTCAGAAGCGCTGTGGAAGGACGGGCGTATCGCTTTCTCGCAGGAAATAAATACGATAAAAGTAATAGAAAGATTGTAGTGTGCATGCGTGTAAGTACCGTCCTCGTCGTGATCGAAAGGAGTTGATATTTTATCGGACGTATGCCGTATTTTTGAGTTTCCTATTTTTTTTTTTTTTTTTTTTTTTATCGTCAATAGGCTTGCGCTTGACCACTATCTCACCTGATGGTAAGCGATGATGTGGTCGACGGTGAAGCACGCTTGCCTAGAAAAAACCTATTCACCACAACACACACACCACAACCTATTATTATTAGAATGTGATTTAGAAATTATTTTGGGTAAGATCGGGATTTAAATAGTTGGTGTTAAGCAGTTGTTGACAAGGTTGAGAAATGGATTTGGTTCAAACAGATAAGATAAGATAAGATATATTTATTTGCCCAAACATGTGTAGGTATACATAACACAAATCATTACACTTGCATGCAGGATGACAAAAAGAAACAAAGGTTCAGCCATGTTTGCCATACTATGGCGTGCAAATATTATTAAAAAAAAAAAAATTGTAATAATTAATTCCTCTTATGAATTTAAAAATAAAATAATTCCAAATGTCTACAGTAAAAAGAAAACAAAAAATTATATAGTAAAAATGTCAAAACTATCAAGCAAACGTCAAATCTATGTAAAAAATAATTCCAAATGTCAACAGTAAAAAGAAATAGAAAACAACAATACTAAAAATAATAAGCAAATGTCAAATCTATGTAACACAGCTCTGAGTAAGGTTAGGATTTGGATGGGTAAGGTTAAGCTGCCGACGGGGAAGTTTAGAAGTGGATGGGTGGGAGGAGATTTATGATTTTAACCGGTTTGTATGTATGTATGTATGACAAATACGGGGCCAAAACCATAATACAAAATGGCGCCGACAAAAATTTGGCCGCTTTTCGACATGGGTCTCATTTTCATGGATTTTGGGGTCGCTTATATCGAATATGGGGTCAAAACCAAAATACAAGATGGCGCCGACTAAAATTTGACAGGTTTTCGTCACGGGTGTCATTGTCATGGTTTTTGGAGTCGCTTATATCGAATATGGGGTCAACATCAAAATACAAGATGGCGCCGACAAAAATTATACAAATTTTCGTCATGGATGTCATTTTTATGGATTTTGGGGACGCTTATATCGAATACGGGGTCGAGACCAAAATACAAGTTGGCGCCGTCGAAAATTTGACATCTTTTCGTCATGGGTGTCATTTTCATGGTTTTTGGGTAGTATGTCATTAGCTTGACTTACAAGTTGTAGGTCGTGGGTTCGAGCCCAGGCAGGCGCTTTACTTTGTGTAAATTATTTCTTCACCACTGCTCTCAAAACGGTGAAGGAAAACATCGTGAGGAAACCGGCATGTCCTAGAACCAAATATTCGAAGATATGTGCATCCACCAACCCGCACCGGGCCCGCGTTGTTGGTTAAAGCCCATTCCCTCCCACAGAGAGGAGGCCTGTGTCCCAGCAGTGGGAACATTAAAAGTGACTATTGATGTGATACTAATATTTAATATATTCCATATAATGAAAAATGTTCAAGTCATTTTTTAATCCTTGTGACCGGAAATTAATTCGTTTTAGGTATCTACTTATTTCACGTAGCGTTTTTTTTTTAAATACCTACTTACTACAACAAAGTGCTACTTTTTGGGGGCTGAGTCACCCGCGTCCGTAGGTGAGTACCCCTTTTGTTACCCTACACGTGGTCCCCGGGTGGTGCTAATCAGGTGACACTTACTGGTGGTAGGTTTAGGCCGAAGGCTTGCGACCACCCACCGAGCAAAGACGTACCGCCAAGCGGCCTAGCCGTGTTCCGGTACGATGCTCGGTGTAGCCACAAGAGGAGTTGGGTCGAGATAGTTGTTCCACTGCAGACAGACCAGCCTGACTCGCGTTGTTATGGGCCTATCGGGAGTCTAGTCGCGGAGGGTAGCGGGTTCCGAGGCACGGTGCGCCGCTGGCCGACCACAGGTAGTTGGGGGCCCAAGTAGTGTGCCAGCCACACACGAAAGGCTGCCCCGCCAACTGTCGAAAAAGCCCGGGATGCGCCATCGTGCTGGTTGGCGACCAGACGAGAGTGCCCGATGGATATTCCCGGGGAGGCTCGGGCGTCCCCGCAGTCTCCAGACTAGTCCCCCAATGATGGCGTCCTGTCTGCGTGTGTCTGAAGGTTGCCAGCGTGGAACCTCATCTCACTTCCTTCTCCTCACCTTCCTTCACTCACAGCAATAATGCCAAGGAACAAAAAGAGAAAAGCTGAACAGCGGCAGCACTCACTCTCACATAAGGTGCACCTCAGCAACATCCGAGGTCTGCACTCGAACCTTGTCGCAGTCCATCACCACCTTGAGACTGAGAAACCAGCACTTTTGTTCCTTACGGAGACGCAGATCGGATGTCCGTCGGACGTGACGTACCTTTCTTACCCAGGATTTACCCTGGAGCACAAATTCAAGCCACGTGCGGGTGTATGCATGTACGCCCGTGACGACATCTGCTATTGGCGTCTCCGTGACCTTGAAGACTCTGACTACTCAGTGCTATGGGCCCTGGTTGACACAGGTCCGGATAAGATCATCTATGCTTGTGTCTACCGATCGCATAGCGGTGATCTGGAGACAACCAGGCTCACACAGTACCTGAGTGAGGCGGCAGATGTGGCTCAGCTACGGTATCCCTCCACCCAACTAGTGTTACTGGGGGACTTTAATGCCCACCACCAGGAGTGGCTCTTCCCATACCAGTGGACTGACCATGCTGGACGAGAGTTACGAAATCTTTCGATTGCGCTTAATCTCACCCAGCTGGTGCAGGGGGCTACGAGGGTGCCGGATGTTGATTCGCATACGGCCAATTGCTTGGACCTTCTGCTGACAACAGATCCAGACCGATACTCAGTGTCGATATCATCACCTTTGGGTAGTTCCGACCACTGTCTGGTGAAGTCTGTATCCGTCTACTCACCGCCCGATCCTAGCCCGAGAGGCACCCGGCGGGTTTGGCTGTACAGGTCAGCAGATTGGGATGGGATGCGATCTTTCTTCGCATGCTATCCTTGGCGGCCCATTTGCTTCTCTTCGGAAGATCCATCGTCATGCGCTGACGCCGTCACTGATGTGTTGCGGCGGGGGATGGAGTACTACATTCCATTCTCTGACGTAGCGCTGTCCGGTGTTGAAAGACCATGGTTTGGTGCCGAGTGCAACCGCGCAAATGCAGTTAAACACAAGGCTTACCTGGCATGGGTCGACGCTAGTGTGCACAAAGCGAGTGACGTTACTCAGAAGAAGAGAGCCTTCAATAGGGCTGCCAAGTCCCGCAAAAAGGCGATGCGAAGGGCACGTTTTGACCATATTAGCAGAATCGGGAACAAACTAGCTTCATACCCTGCTGGTAGCAAAGCGTTTTGGTCCCTGGCAACGTCGGTTGAATCAAACTTCTGTCGCCCCTCTCTACCACCACTGCTGAGACCCGACGGGTCACTGGCCCACTCCGCCGAGGACAAGGCAAACTTGTTTGCCTCCCTTTTTGCGGAATTTTCACGTCTGAACTCTGATGGCGCGCGGCCCCCTCCGTGTCCTGTTGGATGTGGGATGAGTATTTTTAAATTGGGACAATCCCACCGCACTATTCCCAAACCACTGCAACTCCTGAAAGCCAGAATCAACAGTGGCGACCACCAGAAAAGCGCCGAGGCAATGAAGCTCGACGATGTCCCGGAGAATGAATTTACCTGTCTTGGATCCCGCAACGAAATTAATCAGAAAAGAATAACGGAGGAGTAGGAAAAATGTAAATTTCCACTTCCCTCCATATCAAGCAGGAGACAGAACAAACAAGGCCAATAGGCACAAAGGGTCATATACAACTGGGATAAGCCCAGTTGCCTAGCACCAAGGATAAAAAAAAAAATTAGCATTAATACATATTAATGGGTCCTAACATTGTGAGCTGTTATATTTGGTTCCAATAATAGGTATGGCAAAAACGCTTGAACGCACGGAAATTTGTTCTAGTTTCCACAAGGTCCGTATAGTAAACAACTCCTGATGCAGCCTGTACATTATTCAACATAATATTACGTTCATTCTGCCAAAGAATACACTCCCATAAGATATGATGTGCAGATTGTACATATTCGCAGTCAGATGTAGAACACTGACATAAAGGCGAGGCAACGAGCTTGAAAGAAAATAATTTACTTTTAAAGTTACCATGTCCCGTGGGATGAGTATGTCGGATATTCGCATCCATCAGAGAGAAGTCTTTAGGGTGTTGCGTAACCTTGACGTGAACAAAGCTAGTGGCCCCGATGGGATACCGGCAATTGTACTAATAACTTGTGCGCCTGAATTGTCACCGATCCTGGCACGCCTATATCGCCTTTCGATAGTGACTGGAAAGGTGCCGAAGGCTTGGAAGCAAGCTAACGTTCAGCCCGTGCCCAAAAAGGGTAGTCGGGCTGACCCGGCCAACTACAGACCCATCTCGGTAACGTCCATCCTCTGTAAGAGTATGGAACGTGTGCTGAACAATAAGCTCCTGGCATACCTAGAAAACAACGATATCCTCAGTGACCGCCAATACGGCTTCCGCCGAAATCGGTCAACTGGGGATTTCTAGCGTATGCCATTCACGTCTGGAGTGAGGCCATAGAGAGGCATGGGGAAGCGCTTGCTGTCTCCCTTGACATTTCGAAGGCTTTCGACAGGGTCTGGCATGAGAGCCTTATTGGTAAGCTTCCTTCCTTCGGTCTGCCTAGTGGTCTGTGTGATTGGATTGCTGACTTCCTGAGGGATCGGTCCATCCGAGTGGTTATCGATGGCTGCTCGTCCGGTCAGTTAGGTATTAACGCCGGAGTTCCTCAGGGGTCGGTGCTCTCGGCTACACTGTTTTTGCTGCACATAAATGACCTGCTAAAACCGGAACCTTTGGGTACGCAGACGACAGCACGGTTGCTGAGAGATACGTATCCGGCGCACGGGCTACTGGGCCTGAGATCCGGTCTCTCCGGGAGGCCATGGTTGGGCGCTTGAAACTGTCTTTGGAGGCAGTCTCCGAATGGGGCGATGCCAATCTAGTCAGTTTCAATGCTGCTAAGACCCAGGCGTGTCTTTTTCCGCAAAAAAGAGCCTATTCCACCCGGCTCCATCTTTCCGTGGTGTAACCGTGCCGATAACGGACCATCTCGACCTTCTTGGTGTTACGTTAACATCGACCCTCAATTTTGGTCCTTTCATTGAGGCAAAGGCTCAGTTGGCTGCAAACAATTTGGGGATCCTTGCAAAGGTGAGACGGTACTTCACCCCTGAACAGCTGCTCAAATTGTATAAAGCGCAAGTTCGGTCATGCATGGAGTACTGCTCTCCTCCTCCTCTGGGACGGATCTGCCAAATATCAACTTGATGCACTTGAGTCGATTGACAAACGGGCCAAGAGGCTTATCGGTAACGATGCACTGGTCGCCTCAAAGCTCCAGAGCCTTGAACATCGACGCCAAGTGGCCAGTCTGTCGGTTTTTTATCGGTTACATTTCGGGGAGTGTGCGATGGAACTGCACAATTTGATTCCACCTAGCCCTTTTCATCACCGGACAACAAGACGTACGGCAATGCGCCACGGTACATGGTGGACATCCCACCCATACGTACAAAGCGTTTTGCGAATACTTTCATTGTACGCACAGCTAAGGAGTGGCATTCCCTGCCGGAGTCTTTGTTTCCTAAAACCGTACAAGCGTGATGATATATTATGGTATGGTTAAAACAAAACATAAACATACGATCACAGTAATCGCAGGTCATTTGCTGTTTGTTATTAAAGAGTTCCATTGTCTATCTCCGAAGATCTTTATCAGATCCTAATATATTATACAATAAAACCTTCCCTGAAAATACCAACACATACATTTATCGATGAAAACCCGATAAGTATCGGATAATTAATTTGGCCGAATACATAGTGTAGCGTTACGTATAGCGCCGGAGAGCTATACGTAAGCCACGTTAATAAAAATTAAGTTAAAAAGATAAAAAAATTAATAAAAAGGATATAGCAGTATAAACTTTAGGCCAGCTTCAGACGTCGTGGGCAGCTAACCGTAGGTCGGGCAGGAAGTCGTGGAATGCCCGAGGTAGGCAGGTGAGCAGGCACCACGACGGACTTGCAGGCAATCGGGCAGGTAGGCAGGTCAGCAGACACCACGGGTAGGTGGTCAAGCCAGGAAATCAGTCAGGTAGGCAGTAGAGTAGATAGCAGGACGGATAATCAGGCAAACGGGTAAATACGTAGGCTCCGAGGTGTGTGGAGGCCGGCTATGGCTCAATACGCCAAACAGCGAGGCCTTTGATGTCACGAGATGGCCGTTGGGGGTAAGTCTCAGGAAATAATGCTCTCGGGAACCACACAAAATATATATATATTAACTGGTGCACTTCAAACAATAATAGTTTTTACATAAGCGGATAATTCACCGTTTTTTAAGAGTTCAAGAGTAGAAAAATACAGTTCGTATTCTAGTACACAGTATATCCACCACTGTCCGCGTTCAGACCAGTTCCAAGACTGAAAAAAGCTGAAGCCCGTTTTTCATTCGATCTGCCATCTCTTCTCAATTTCAAATTCAAATCTCCATCAGAACAGAGCGAATAAAAACGGCTTTACAAAGGCGGGTCAGTCTGCTCTGACCTTACAATAATGTACAACTAGCTTAAGGAAAGGTCTAGGTATTATAGTCCATGGTATGTCTATGGCTTTAAGAAAATAAAAAAGACAGACATGTCATGTCAGATGAAAATGTCAGAGTATAAAAAAATCCATAATTTTGCAAATAAGCAATACAAATTAAGTTAAAGAAATAAAGAAACAATCAGAAATAACTAACAATATGCTTTACAGGTAATAAGAATATCAAAGAATACTTGTAATAGAGTTACAAAAATCGATACAATATCAAAAGATGTGAAGATGGATTGTATAGTGTTATGCAACGTAAGTAGATCTTGAATAAATACCACAATAGAGCATCTCCTTTTTTTGAAGTCGGTTGAAAATAATAACCTACTTTTTACGACGACGGTTTGTAACAGTTATCAAATGCATTTTCAAAGTGCCAACTAACCTTCCTGAATCAACTTCAATAAAATTAAAAAATAATATCAAGGACCAAGATTATTTCAGTGATGTATAAAATCGAGCGCTCAGTAGTTTCAATGTGTGCGTACGCGTAATGTTGCTGTGTGCGACTAGATACTTAAATTTGAGTTCGTCGAAAATGTAACAGCGTCCTTTATTTACCATGTTTACTGTTTGTTGCGTGTTTCCGATATTTTGGCAAGCATAAACAGTAAACATGGTAAATATCCCGTTTCTAATGTTAATGTTAGTGTTAGTGACCATGACAGTTTAAAAACTTATATTATGATAAATATGAATTTGAAAACACAATTTCTAAAAAACAAACGACAAAATTGTTTTTTTGATCTTTTAAACCTGCAGCCTATTTGCGCAAGTGAATTCGGCAAGGTACAGGGATAGCACACCATCAATCGACCAATCACATGCGAGATGAAAGACGCGATGTGGATTTCCGTCTATGTGATTGGTCGATTGATGGCGGTCAAACTCTGTACCTTGCCGACTTCACTTACGCAAATAGGTTGCAGGTATTCTATTGACGAAGTATTTTGTCTCACTCTAATCGTGACAATCTAACGAGTCCGGTGACTTTTCTCAGTTTTCATGCCGCGATAACTTACTTTTAAACGTCTTCGAAAAATCAAATTCATAATTCTAATTAATTACTATGTTACCAATACACTATAACAACGAGTATCATTCGTAAGCATAAAGTTTAACTTATATAACGTATTTTATGTAATCAGACTTCTTAGGTTGTCACGATTTTAATTCTATATCCTACCAAATTCATCAACACCTAACAAAGTTACTACCATCACTCATCCATATTCACGCCATGTTTTAAGCAATAAGGTTGCACCTACGGCTATCGTAAATATGACCCTTATGACCCGAAATATGACCCTTATAAACCTAGGATCGCTGCCCGCTTCTTTTTATGCACGAACAGTGATTCGGGATCCTTGGACCTTGGAATCATACGTTCAATTTAATCACGATAGCTCAGTATTTCTTTTCATTCAAAACAGTTTTCAGATATTTTTTTCGGATGGATATGAACTTTATTTAGTAAGATTGTTATATTTTAAAGACGCTTTTAGGACGTTTTTAAGAGCTTGGTATGTATGTATCTATGTATCAATGTAACGGAATCTTTGAACGTGAATTTCACCCCCTTCAAAACGTCGGATCGATTTGAAACTTTGCACACATTATCATCATTAGTTTGACCCATTATCCTTGTCAGGATCTTCAGTATTAACAAATTTTTAGTTCAATTTACCATTGAAGCGTTTTTTAATTTTTAGAACTACAATTTATTTAGATTAGAAGGAGAACATTGATTTCTTTTTGGGTAATTTTATTTTAGGAATGCCATGTTTTTGTTTTGTTTGTGAAGTTGATACTTTTTAATTAATAAGCCGAGAAGCTTAATTTAGCCGAATATAAATATTTTATTGTCTTATTTATTTATATTATTTAAGTATATAATTAAGTAACTATTGATAATAGAAGGAAAGCCAACCCTTTTTTTTTTTGCGTGGAGAAATGCTCATGCATACTGCGCTACCACGGGGAGATAGCGCAGTTATGTGGGACTCTAACCCACTAAAACTCCACGGTGTCCTCCTGTGCCGCTTATGGCAGGAACACGGGTACGCGTTAGCACACTCACCGCGAACCCGCCGCGGCTGTCCGTCACCGGATCCTCCTCTGGGGAGTACCCCCCATCACCAGCGCACCAGAACACACTGTGCGCCGTGACCACCCCAGGGACCAAACCAGCACATGGGTGCCAGATGACTCCGTGTAAGGCACCCTTGGTCCCCTTGTGACGGTTCAGGGTCAATGGCCCCGCCACCTACCATTTTTCGGCCGCAGGGGATAGGGAGAGCGGCCTACGCTATACCGGCACTCCTCCTCCCCTGCGGCCCCACCGCGTCCGCCATCAGACGGTGGCGACCCCGTCTAGGCCGCGGAAGGTAGGGAGAGCGGCGCACCGTAATACCGGCACTCCTCTCCCGCCGTGGCCTCCAACCCTCAGCCGCGATATCGTATGGGTATGGGCGACCCCACACGACACGGCCCGCCTCAGTTGCGATGTCGCCTAGGCAGCACCGCAACCTACATGTTGGCCGCTACGTCGTCGGCTTATCGGCAAAAGCCCTGACGAGCGGCCCCTTCTCGGGTTCCTCTTCGCTTCACCGTGGGTGACCAAGCCACGGTTACTGAGCCCCCCCGCATCGACAATGCGGTAACCCACCGGGGGGGAGGAAAGCCAACCAAACAAAATTATTAACTAACTTTTCTTAGAATAAAAGCATAATATAGACACAAAAGCATTTCCCTCTTCATTATAATTTTCGCAGCCATAATTACGCTTGCCACGGCTACGCTCGCACGAAAGACAGACATTACTTGGCCTGAATACATAGGCTAACTTGACACAATAATAAGTACCCTCCATTTTGACCATAGAGTGATTTTCAAATGGAGCGATCATTTGCGAACGTGATCAACAACTGACACAAACACAACGCATATTCGTGGTATAACAAAAAGTGGAACATCGTAACCGGATAATGGTATGTGCATTAAAATCGCCCGCGAATGTGGATTTTCAAATGTACAGTCGAACAAAGTATTTGGGATATTTGCAGCCGGCTAACTGGCAAATACATTTCAACGTTGTGAGTGAGCTGAGCAGTCAATTATTTTACATTGTTTTTACATTTCGTGGTGGCCCAGTGACTAAGATCTCGCCTCTCGTGCTCTTCGAATCCGGACCAATATCAATGTGAGTTTTCAATTCTTATGTACTTTCTAAGTTTATCTTGGACATCGCTGACAACGGTGAAGGAAAAAATATCGTGAGGAAACCTGGAATTATAGTAAGTTTATTATAAGATTGTGCTCCGTTGGTGTAACTGCTGCAAGGCGTTCCAGAGCGAGGGTAAATTAATACAAAATTTATTTCTTTAGCGCATACAATAAAATCTATGTCAGCAGCTCGATAAAAATATATATGTTTTTGCCTGCGTTTCGGATAACTAGTTCAACTGTACATTTGCCGCACCGTGGGCAGTCAACACGGCTAAGTAGATGCTTACAAACTGACTGTTTTTTGTTCAACTATGGAAACTCTGCATAAAACATTGATAACATTCAAGTGTCATGGTGTTTTATTAAAAAAATACATCCAGATAATTAAAAACAGCGTCCTGTTGGTTACTTTAAACAAGTGTTCATCACTATGTATCTCTGTCATGGGATATTAAGGTAATGATATGATTTACTGTATCCAGCCTGCACATAGGCTGGATAAAATTGGTGCTAACCACAAGGCAGCGTCAATATTTCAATAAATGCATCCTGCATTAAGGGTTCCGCGCTCAAAAAGAAAACGGAACCGTCAAACGATCACTTTGTTTTCTTCTATCAAAGAAGATTCAATCCCAATTCGTTCTTCATTTGCTCATCACTCCATGGTCCTCACTTGTCACAGACCTACTCAAGTATTCTGGTCCTGTCGGCCGAAGTTTTCCTTCAACTCGTTTTAATATGATACTAAAGTTGGATATAATCCGCACTTTAAGAGTTTATTCCATGATATTGCCGATAAAAAGTGAGAAGATGGCGGCGTAAAATTTTTGTTGGTACTCAAGCAATTTTGGTTATTGTTATAAGAGTTCGAGAGGGTTTTGTGTTACCTATTAATTGTCATAATGAAGAGATTTTATATTTCTTGTAAAAGAGACATGTTTTTGATGTATTAGAAATAATACTTTAGTAGCGAGGGTTTCAAAAAGAAGGTATATAAATGTTTTGTTGGTATTTAAAAGTCAATTGTAAATCTAACTCACCACTGCTTACGCAATGCCTAAAAGAGAATTGTTTATCCATATCGTAGGTAACTCTTAGGTGCATAGCATGTATTGTAATGTACCTACCTATCCTCCACCAATTTATAACGAAAATCTTCATCACGACCTGCAATGAACACAAAAGTAAAGGCAGTCGAGCAAAAATACCCAAACTCAAATTTCAAAACATAGTTACGTACAAACCCCATACAATTTCCACCGAAACTATATTCATTACTTGTTTGCGCTTTTGAAAAAGCTTCAAAAATTGCTCGTGTCTACAGTTTTTTCGAGCTAAAATCGGACTCGGCACGTTTTTCTATTGGAACATTGTTCACGGTACCCTGAACAATCAAAAGTTGCTTTTCATTTAACTTATCGGGTCCCAAACAATGCAGGTATCGGGAAACGCGGGAACGGTGAAATTGGTTTATACCTTTGTCTTGTTGCTTTAAATCTCGCGAAGAATCGGATTTTATTTAGGAACATGAATATGTATGTGTGTGTTGTGTGCGTGAGTTATTTATTGAAAGAAGATTAAATCGTTTGGAAGAATTGAAGAAAGAATTAAATTGAACAGTGAGTTTCCTCTTTACCGCTGCACTGGAAGATGTCTTCAAGGTTCTGGAAAGAAAGAAAGAAAGAAAACACATTTATTTGACACAAGCCATAGCACACAACATAAAAAATAAAAAACTTAGACTAAATAACTATAACATAAAAAAAAAAGAAAAAATAATATATTTGTAACATTGTGTGTCCCACGGCTGCGCCAAAAAGGACCAGTTCAGCAAAATGGCGGACAGCTAGTGCCCGACGCTGGTTTTCAACTGGACCTGTGACCGATGACGTGACGGACGCAAAGCAGTTTTATAGTAACTAAATGTATAGGTATGTGGAACAGGTACTTACTTATATTATTATGAAAGATAAAAAAATAGATATGTAGAATGTGTATATTACAAATAATAAAAAATAAAAAATGTGTACATTTAGTATAGGTATATAAATAAGGTGAGTCTGATAATAAATGACGTGTGGGTAGGTAGGCTAATGCGTCATATTATCGAGGCATTCAGTGCGACCATATCCCGCTTACGCTGCGCTTCCACCAGATACTGCCGTAAACGTCTCCTAAACGTGTCCAATGTGTTGGCTGTTCTGATCGGTGGTGGAATATTATTCCAAACTTTGGAAGCCGCATAGCGAAAGCTGCCTCTGAACGCTGCTGTATTATGCGATTGCGTCGAGAGTTGCTGCGAGCATTGCCTTCTCCCACATTCACGTCCACTCGTTATCCAACCAAGTTTATTGTATAAATAATCCGGTTTTTTACATCTAACCACACCAAACAGAAGGCATGCCAAATGTAATTTGCGCCTGGACTTCATTTTTAGAACAAAATGTTCATTGAGAAATGGTGTTACATAACTTCTGCGGGGAATGTTATAACAGAACCGAGCGCACGCGTTTTGTACCCTTTGTATGAGCCTATCTGTACGAGCTAAGAGGCGCGGGCCATACACAGTGTCAGCGTAGTTCAACCTAGACAGAACTAGTGTTTCAACCAGCTGTTCCCGCAACGATTCAGATAAGTAAGGCCTCACCCTGTACAAAACTTTTAAGCGATAAAAACAGTTTCTTATTGATAATGCTACGTGTTTTTCAAAACGCAAATCCTTGTCCATGATGAGACCCAGATTTCGCGCCTCGCACACTCGCTCAATTTTTTCGCCCATTAGTTATACGTCAAAAGTGGTAGGTAATCGAGACAGCTGCTGTCTGGTGCCAAACACCACATATTTCGTTTTTGTGGGGTTTAGCGACAGACAGTTCTCCTCAGACCAAACGGCGATTCGGTGAAGATCTTCGTTAAGTTCCTTTATGGCGATATCATACTCGTCTGCTTTAAAAGAAATGTACAGTTGTACATCATCGGCGTATATGTGGTATTTGCATCTCTGGAGGCATCTAATTATGTCCGCACAGTATAAAATAAAAATAATAGGGCCTAAGATAGAGCCCTGTGGGACTCCTCTATCTATGGGAATTGATGCAGATCTAAGAGTAGTACCGTCACGTAAGCGCAGGTCAACTAGTTGTTCCCTATTACTGAGGTAGCTGCGGAACCATTCCAGAGCCTTGGAGTCGAAACCGTAGTAATTTAGCTTTGACAATAGCAAAGGGATATTAATTGCGTCGAATGCTCTGGAAAAATCCAGCAAAACCAGCAATGTGCACATTCCCTTATCCTGGGCAGATAGGATATTGTCAGTTACGTCTAACAGAGCGGTAGACGTACTGCGTTGTTTTCTGAACCCAGATTGTAAATCAGGTATAATGTTATTTTGTTCAAGAAAAAGCGTAAGTTGGCGGCTGACGATTTTCTCTAACACTTTGGATAAACATGGTAATATACTTATAGGCCGTAAATCTTTCAGAGTAGATGGATTTGAATTTTTTGGCAAAGGCCTTATGGAAGCAATTTTCCATAGGTCTGGAAAAGATGACGTCACTATTGAGTGGTTTATTATCTCCGTAATAACATTAAGTGTGTGCGGCAGAGTCAGGTTAATCATATCCAGGGTAATATTGTCACAGCCTTCGGCATTACTTTTGAGACTCGAGATAGTGCGTGAGATTTCGTTCTGTTCCACTGGATTAATTGTGAAAATATATTGACCATGTTTATGACTTTCGTAATAGTTAATAAGCGATGAGCTTGCAACGGGTTTACCAGGAACAATCAAAAAGTTTTTATTAATGATGTCAGGATCTGTAAAATGCGACGGAAGGTCTTGTCTAGTATTAAAGGGCAATATAGTGGATTTCAGGTTTTTCCAAAGCAGTTTTGGGGTTCGAATTTTTTTATTAATATTATGTTTGAAATAAGCAGTTTTTTCATTGTGTAATGATCTAGTTACCAAGCGCTTTAAATCTTTATAATATACTTTTTTTGATTCTGATTTCGTTGCCCTATAACTATTTAAAGCTTCATCACGTAAACGCATCATAAGTTTGATCGTATCCGTAATCCACGGATACGACTTATCCCTTACGGTACACGTTTTAATCGGTGCGTGCACATCAAACAGCAAAGTTATATTAGTATTAAACGCACGCACCATATCATTAACGGTGTCAAGCGAGGGAACAATTCCTAGATTTAAAGACGATAGGTCCATATTAAATTTCTCTATACACACATTTTTAAGAGGCCGATATCTCACAGAGTATGGTTTGAATTTTTCGCGCTTAATGTTAAACTCGCTCATTACATTAAAGTGTCCGTTGATTGTACCGACAGATTCCACCGCTGTGCATCTAGGTTGAAGATCAGTACATATGAGATCAATAAGAGTTTCACTGGATGCTGTATAGTGAGTAGGAGATGTGACCAACTGTGTAAGGCTGAGACAATTTAGAAACTCATTAATATTTTTAGTTTTAATACCATTTATGTCCAGCAGATTAACATTGAAGTCCCCAAGTAGTATGTAATTGTCGCAGTTTCCTAACGAACTTATAGAATCTGTTATGGCATCGAGGAAAAGGGGAAGGTCGAGCCAAGGTGGACGATAGGCTGTTCCAATGGCAATTTTTTTTCCGTTGAGAGCGATAGTAAGCCACATTTGCTCGACCGATTCAAAACTGGGATCGACAGAGACGCGACAAATACGCGCGCTCAGTCCCTGCCGCAGGTAAAACCCAACGCCCCCGCCACGGCCCGCCCGAACACTCTCTGGCCGCGGGGTGTGACGCAGACGGTAGCCCGGTACAACCGGCGCGCGCCCCTCCTCGCCCGGCCGGAGCCAAGTTTCGTTAATGGCCATAATATCCAAACAATGCCTGTCGAGTGCACAAATCAAATCATCATGACCCGTACCTAATGAGCCAGCATTAAAAAAACCTTTCTCCCTTAGTCGTCATTATGATAGTATAAAATGAATTCCGTCATCAAGCAAAATCAAAATCATGATTACATGTGATTTAATAATTGTCATTTTGTAAAGTATTAGTCGAAGTCGAAATATACATATATAAATAGTGCTTAAACTGTAATGTTTAAATAATAGATTAGGAAAAGGAAGATTTGAAAATAACAGGTTTATAAAATGGAATAGAAGTTGTGTGATGAATTGGTGTAAATAAATAATATGTTTAGTGTTATAAAACTGGTTTACGTGTACTTCACAGTTCGTGAGGTGCGCCGCGAGACACACACCTGTCAATACAAAACATAGCTCACAGCAGAGAAAAAAATATATATATATTACTTTAGAGAAACTGTCACATACTTTAACTACCTTAAAAGCCCGCATGACTGTATTAGAAAGAAGACAAACTAATATAACTAGACAAAGAAAAACAAAAAAGAAAGCATATCTAAAATGCGCTGTTTCCGCCGTCACCCGGTGCCTGTCCGAAGGTGCGCAGTATGTCAGCCTCACAGCGGATGTGGAAAGCGGCATCACCAGGTTTGAACCTGGCGAGGATACGGCCTCGCTTTGCCCACACGAATTGCCAACCGAGGCGTCTGCCTGCCTCACGCGCGCTCCGAAACAACTCTCGATTCACTTTCGTAAGGCGCTCGTTCACGTAGAAGCGCGCCGCGGGGCCCGGCATATCGAGATCCGCTGTTGTCATGCCGCGGCGCACTCGTGCACCCCCCAGTAGCTCGTCACGTAGGTCTCGCCGCGCGAAACGAACGACGAGGAAGCGTGGCCGGGTCTCCACCGGCGCCGTTGACTGCGTCGCATTGATGCGCCTACCGCCCACACGCTCGGCGCTCACAACATCGCGCGCCTCGATTTTTATACCCATCTTGGAAGCAATCAGCATCGACTGGACTGGAGAGGGCTAGGCATTAACGTCAATGGCGAGTACATCACTCACCTTCGGTTTGCCGACGTTATAGTGGTTATGGCTGAGACCATGGAGGACCTCAGTACAATGCTCGATGATCTCAGTAGAGCTTCCGAAAGAGTGGGTCTTAGGATGAACATGGACAAAACTAAGTTGATGTTGAATGCCCATGTTGCACCCGCTCCTATCAAGATTGGAGACTCTACACTCGAAGTTGTGGGCGACTATGTGTACCTGGGACAAACGATCCAATTGGGTAGGGCCAACTTCGAGAAAGAGGTAAACCGTCGAATCCGACTCGGCTGGGCAGCATTTGGGAAGTTGCGCGGTATCTTCTCGTCCAACTTACCGCAGTGTCTCAAGACGAAAGTCTATGACCAGTGTGTGTTGCCAGTGATGACATATGGCTCTGAGACGTGGTCGCTTACAATGGGCCTTATCAGAAAGCTTACAGTCACTCAAAGGGCAATGGAGAGGGCTATGCTCGGAGTTTCCTTGCGTGATCGAATCAGAAACGTAGAGATCCGCAAGAGAACCAGGGTTACCGACATAGCCCGAAGAATTGCCAAACTTAAGTGGCAGTGGGCAGGGCACATTGCTCGCAGAACGGATGGCCGATGGGGCAGAAAGGTTCTGGAATGGCGACCGCGAACCGGAAGACGTTGCGTTGGAAGGCCTCCCACCAGGTGGACCGATGACCTGGTGAAGGTTGCGGGGATCCGCTGGTTACGAGATGCACGGGACCGGTCAATGTGGCGACGCTTGGGGGAGGCCTATGTCCAGCAGTGGACGTCTTTCGGCTGATATGATAATGATGATGATGATGATGAGTGAGTTTCCGCACAAACTATACATAAATATTAGCTCTTGTTTTGGAGAGAAAATTATTCATAGACGTACTGTAAAGCATTATGAGTGATCTACCATGGACGAATAGAGGTCTAATAATAAATGATAAGTGACTGACCCACCTACGATTCACCGACGACATTATTATTTTTTCTGAAGAAGCTGCATAACTCCATGCAGTGCTGGTAGAGCTTCACGTCGCAAGCAAACAAATTGGATTAGAAATAACCCTTTCTAAAAAAAAAAATGTCGAACCATATTAAAAACCAATTTCACTAAATAACTCACCGTTGGACTACGTAAACGACTATATTTACTTGGGAAAACTAGTATCCTTCAGCAAAAATAACAACATCGAACAAATAGACAGGCGAATCGCAACAACTTGGAAAAAGTACTGGTCATATAAAAAAATCATGAAGTCAAACATCCACATCTAATGGAAAAAGAAAATTATGGAAACCTGCCTACTGCCCTGCCTCACATACGGTTGCCAAACATGGATCTTTTACTCAGTGGCAAAGAGACAACTTAAATTTGAACTAGTCGACGACACGAACTATTTTGTGCGCGGGGTTAAAATGCATACTATCTTATCCGACAACACTTGCGAAAGAAATAGATGCTGTGATGAGCAGTAAAAATTAGTTCGTGTACGAATTAGAACTTTTGCAAGTTTGTAGCGAAATGGATGATGATTTAGGACGAAAACGAGCGCGCGATTTTTTATAAACAGACCTTTGGGAGTCTAGATATCATGAAAAAACTACTTAATGGATATTTTCAAAATAAAATTATTTGCATTGTTGAATTACTAATCTATCCATGTATGGAGGCCGTTTTGCAATTTTACTTCTTCTTATGGTATTTAATTCCGCCCAAAGATGCAATAAAATTAGTGTTGAAATATGGAACTTTCGACGCTCATAATTTTCAAATTATTTTTTTGCATTTTTGTTTCCATACAGGACTAGATAATGATGAGACAAATTGATATTATTTTTATTTTAAACGTTTATCGTCAAACAGTGGAGTAATCTCTAGACTACGTTTGTATGGAAGAATTTTCGACTAGTGTACCCTTCATTCATACCAGAGTGCGTTAGAAAAAGCGCGTTTAAAATAAGACTCTTAGATAGAATCAAACATTCTGCTATAAGGAAAAAGGCCAAAGTAATCGACGCCGTCTCCTTCGCTCAAAGCCTAAAGTGGAAATGGGCTGGTCATGTCTACAGATACACTGATGGTTGGTGGACTCAAGCAGCATGGAGAGGACCCACCGGTTACAGGTGCTGAGGCAAACCAAATGCACGCTGGAAAGACGAGCTAGAGACTGTCGCTGGCAAATACAGGACATTTACAGCAGCAAATAGAGACGAATAGAAGGCTTTGGAGGAAGCCTTTACCTACAGAAAGGTTCATGCAACCTAATTTTATTTAATATAATTAATTCTTTAATTATTTGAGAACTAATTATTTAAATTATTTATTTAAATTATTTATTTCACATTATTTATTGCTACTATGATTTCAAATAATCAATTATTTATTTGTAATTTTAATGACTTGGACCTATCTGTTATTAATTTCTTAGAAATAAATCCAATTAGTATATTTTGCAAATATTGTCAACAACTAACATGTTCTTACCTAATGAAAATGAATTTATAGTACATTTAAAGTAAACGCAAATATGGCCTTATATGTATTATGTTTAACGGATAACGTATCTTATTAAGAGTTATTTTATTATTAAAAATTCTTCCAGTCTTTATTCGATTGAAAGTTATTTACATTATTTTTTTTATAATTTGAAATTCAACTACGTATTGTTTGTTATTGTTTGCGTGAAATAAAGAGGCTTATTTATTTATATTATTTTAATTAGCTCCAGTAATGAAAAAGATATCGCAAAATAATCTGCAATGTGGTATTAACGATAATCCCGAGAGAAATAAAGTCAAATAAGTCAAATATATTTATTCAATTAGGCCAATAAACGGCACTTTTGAACGTCACATAAATTAAAATTAAAAATTAAAAGTACTAAAAAAATAAATTTAAAAGTAATAAAAAAAAAAAAAAACACAAAAAAACACAAAAAAAAAAAAAAAAAAAAAAAAAATGATTCTACCGAGAGCGTCTTAAAATCTAATTCAACTTTTAATCTAAAGCCAAACAAAACGTAATTGAATATTTTTAAATCCATTTAAAAGCCTTTGTGTCACGCGTTGGTAAAAGCTAAAAAGAAACCTAGACAAACTAAAAGAAAATTACTTTTTGTGTTTGTAATAAGCAACTCGAGGTAGGCTCCTTCACCTGAAAATTGAACAGATGATAGTGTTTAGTCACTTTAAACGGTGACATTACAGTAGGTAGGTAGGATGATCATTTGATGTATCTGTTACTGCAATGCCTGAAGATTTACCAGTCAAAAACCTGAAGATTTACCAGTCAAAAACCTGAATAAGTACCGGTCAAAATCCTTAAGATTTACCGGTCAACAACCTTAAGATTTACCGGTCAACAACCTTAAGATTTACCGGTCAATAACCTTAAGATTTACCGGTCAAAAACCTGTATAATTACCGGTCAAAAACCTTAGGATTTACCGGTCAGAAACCTAATTATATACCGGTCACAAACCTTAAGATTTACCGGTCAAAAACCTGAAGATTTACCGGTCGAAATCTTACCAGTAAATATTCGAACTGTTCTGTGATAATCTCTGACATGAAAAACTGTAAAAACTTGAATAAGTACCGGTCAAAAACCTTAAGATTTACCGGTCAATAACCTTAAGATTTAACGGTCAAAAACCTGTATAATTACCGGTCAAAAACCTAAAGATTTACCGGTCAGAAACTTAATTATATACCGGTCACAAACCTTAAGATTTACCGGGCAAAATCCTGATGATATACCGGTCAAAAACCTGAAGATTTACCGGTCGAAGTCTAACCAATAAATATTCGAACTGTTCTGTGATAATCTCTGACATGAAAACTGTAAAATATCTTTATTAGTTCAAAATACACATGTTTTTAAGGCCCTCTTGCGCCACAGACTTAACTCAGAGTTAGGTACTACCAAAATTGGTAGTGTTGGCTATTAAACTAGATAACCGGGTTGCGTAAGCAGGCCTTGGTAGACTAATTTGCTTAGCAGTTTCTGTCAGCGGGAGTAAAGTTCCCAAGGGAATATTATACTGGGATGAAAAGTAGCCCATGTGCTATTTCATAATATAATATATCTCTGTGCCAAATTTCATCTAGATCCATTCAGCCGCTCTGGCATGATTGAGTAACAAACATACATGCACACATCCATCCAAAAATTTCACATTTATAATATTTGTAAGATTTTACTGCTAAAAAGCTTGTTCTTTACCTAATAAGCAATATCAAAACTTTTCTTAGATAACATTATTACAGACAGAATTAACAGCTAAATCCACATAAAAGAGCAAGCTACCCAAACCATTTAAATCAAACATTATTTTAGTTCATAAAACAGTTGTAATTAATTTCAAGGAAGTAATTCTGCCCATCCGGCCGAGACTCGGCAATTTCCCGGCGATTGTGCCCAAGTCTTCAAACGACAATGTCGTTACAAACTTAGATACCGTCGGAAATTAGTCAAAAAGTAATAATCGTAATATTAATATAAATTACTGGAAGGAATGTCAAAGAGTATAATGGGAAATTGCTCTTTGTGCTGGACAAATTGAGGTTTAGTAGAGAGAAAGGGAAATTGACTGTTAATTATAGAAAAATCACTAAGCACTGTACAAGATAATGATAAGCCAAGCTAGTAACTCTGGCAAGTTTCAAGCCAGCTTCGTCTAGTTATTTTTTAACAGACATCCCGAAAAGAAGGAGGTTTCTCAATAATTTTTATGTGTGTTCGCGGATAACTTCGTCGTTTATGAACCGATTTTGATGTTTTTTTTTTAAAGCGTGTTACCATGATAAGGAAACTAGGATCTGATGCTAAATCCTAGAGAAATCAAGAGAACTCCTCAAATGTTATAGGCATACATATAGGGATTTTGCTATTTTTATCAAGTCAGCCACTCTGAAAGTATCATTTGGTGAAGTGGAAATGATGAAGAAGACCACAATAGCCACTGGAACTCCGAAATAAAACAATGCATCCTAATCGTGTTTGGGCTTATTGGAATCGTCATGAGATGTAATTTGGCTCTATAGATTTTTTATGCTGTGAAAACACTATCAAGTAAAATTCGAAAAAAAAAAAAATCGTTAAGAAAAATATATTTATTTGTTTAAATTAGAAAAATCGATTCATAAGTCACACCTTACTTGCAGTGGAAAATGCATCGAATTTATTATCAACTATTTTGATATGTAAGCATCAGAAACTTATTTATGTGTCAAATAAATGATAATTACCTATATTTTTAGTCAAATAAGCTAACTAGACATTTATTTATTTATTATATATGTCGCCGCGTAGGCGTGAATTTGCTAATTTATTATCCTAATTAATCGTTTTAAGTGTCGTGTCTATTTAAGTTGGGTTTTGAGTTCAGCGCCATCTATTGGCTCACTGTGGAATCAGTATTGATTCATAATTCATATGCTAATTTCAATGTTTAATTAATACGAGATGTTTAAATAAAACAGGAACACTTATTGTAGGACTTTTGGATTTGTTCTCATTTTAACTATTGCACATTTGACTAAGTAAATGTGTTTGATTATGTTATTCAGATTAAGTTGTCAAACAATGGCGGATGTTATAATTTCTATGACCAATAACCAGATTTAATAATTTAATACGAGAACTAAACAAATTTGAGTAAATGATTAAATACTAAGAAGTCATAAGACTATTTTATACAGCTATGTAATAATGAGAAACTTTCTAATTAGTAAGATTGTTAGATCACCGGAAACTTGAATAGTTTTGTTATTAGATGACTGTTTCAATAATAAACTACAAACCACTTTGTATTTGTGAGTATTGAGGTTGTTTAATGTTAAAATAATTAACTGATCAGCATTTTAGTATTGTTTGCTAACTTTACTCAACTATCCAAGTAATTAGTGTCTAAACAAAAACAATATGGAAGTCCCGCCCATTGTTGAGTACGTGCATGGCGCGTACGGTGCATGGTGTGTGTAAAAAATAATAACTGTAAAACTGTTTAATAAATCTGCTAATTGAATAGATGTTTGAAAACCTAATAAACATCTTCAAGTTCATTTGAAAACTCAAAGTGCCTGTAACTAAATCAAATAAACACTCTTGAGTTTCAATCCAGTGTTGTGTGTTATTGAAGTAATCGCTCCAGTCAAGAATAAAGGAATTGCCTCTAGACATTGGGGTTAAAGATGGCGGTCCTACGATACATAGGTACTTCGACGTGACATCAGAAGTGGGATCAGCTCCCACTATCGCCTTCTGCCCATGCTATGAAAGCCATCCGAAGAATTTTGTACAACATCGCCAGCGCCGAGGGTATGGCAAAATATTTTCCTATGATAATTTCCAAGAGTAAGCGATGCCCAGACATAGGCGAAAATAACTGGAATATTTTTACGTGAACGATCTGAACTCTATTGAAACGACAGAAGAAGCTACTGACTAGTGGCATGGATGCTGTCCTACACCATTGTGGCCAAAACTTTATACAGCACAGAATGACCGAAGCAGCTAAACGAACAACTTGATCTGTCCATTGATAGATTCCATCATGGTTGAGGGGAGTATTCTGTTTTTTTTATTTATGTAACTTAACATTCTTAATTATTTTCATCATACAAGGCAAGGTCAGTGACCTTTTGTGTGACAATTTTAATCAATCTGCCTAGTCTTTTCCCAACCAAGTCCGGGACAGCTTCCATTCTAACTGGATTCAGCTGAGTACCAGTGCTTTACATGGAACAACCAAAACCCAGTAACTGGGTAACACAATACCCCTTACTGACTGAGTGGTCCCTGCTGTTGTTTGTGTGGCAATTTGTGGAATTAAAATGAATGAAACGGCTTAAATTACTCCATAAAATAAGACAGCTGACTAGGAACTCAATGTTATTGCTTAAATATGGTTCTTTTGTCTTAAGAATGCAATGGCTCAGTTATTTGAGAAATTTTATTTTATTTGAGGAGTATGTAAGGATCGTAGCAAGTGGCAATCTGTGGTTGCTGCCTATCCCCATGGGGACAAGGTGTGAGTGTATGAATGTTAAACAATTCAAAGTACCTACGTTGAGTTTTGTACCGGACAAAAAGTAACAACTTATTTTTATAGCATTCATTACATTTAGGTAGCTAAAACAAAAGTTTAGTAGGTAAATAAGTTAAGTAAGTTACAGAATGTATGTGCAACAGAAGTAGTAAACATTTGGCAGAAAGTGCCATGACATATTCATGTTGACGCACTAATTGGCATTTTTGCAATTTATTGTTTTTACCCGACTACCAAACGGGGTTTATTATTGAATAATGTGGAACCCGTTGCATGTCATATTTTTTTTAAAGTAAAGTAAGATAAGAAAATGTATTAACACATTCCTTAAACATGAAAAGCACAACAAATAAAAATAAAATTATAGTGTGCTCAAGAAAATACTTACAACGATTTGCATTTAAGTAGCTGGGGTGAGAATAATTGTTTGGTTACAAGACTAAACAATATTTAAAATATTATCTAGAGGTTTTTGTAGAGTGAGTATGCATCTAATATAAATGTATTTGTATGAATGGGTGAAAGGGTTGTGATACACCTGGGTGAGTCATTACAAACTTTATAATCAGGGTAAGTATCAGCAGAGCTTCAGTTCATGCATAATCATAATATAATAATAAATAGTCATAAGCTGATAGCCACCTGGTAACTTTTAATTTACAAGTAGGTACGCTTAGTATGTGTGAGTAACCTATTATGTATGGACCTTGTGATTTTTGGTAAATTAATGGTCCTGTGTATGTAAGACATATTTGAGTGAATCTAATGTGATTACTGTGTTCCATCTTATCTGTCTACATGATCTGGTAGATTTGTTTTGGCTATGGGGTTCTTGACAGTGATAGCGCTATAAGTTAAATCTAATTAAAAAATTGTCTGACCCTACATTCTTGGTTCAGACTGTCAGTTGGATACTGATGGGGCCTTTTATAAGCTCTAAGATTTATGCTTGTTCAAGTTAAGCTTGTTATAATAAAGTTTATTTAATCATTCAATATTTGAGAACCTTCCTAATGAATTAAATCTCACAATGGGTTTAGTTGAATTTTACTTGTTATGGTACATGGGTGTAAATAGATTAGTAATTTCTGACAGATTTCAAAGCTTGTTATTGGATGCACTTGCACAGAATAAAAACAATCAAAAGACAGGTTTGTTTTTTGATAATTTGTCACTTTTAGCATTCAATAACTTTCTTTTCTTTTTGCAACTTTTTACCTAGCTTGTATTCAAACTTGTTCACACATAAATGTTTTGTAATGAAATAGGTTTGTAATAGGTGTGTAAATAGGTTGTTGCGTGTGTGATATGCAAACATGCATCATTAAAAGTAGTTTTCAACATGTTTTAACATTAATCTTTAGCTAGTGCAAACACCGTCATAAGTAATGCAGCAATCTTCATAGTTATTCATTTCAGTGTCATCAGATTCTAGTTAACTTTGAATTACTCACTTACTATTTCAAAACAATAACATAATTTAATTGTTATCAGTACTAACTCCTACTTATTTAAATATTAATAGGATCATCTTTTCTTTTATTATTATTTATCTGTATACCTTCTCACATTCCAGATTCCTGTGTCATATCAAAAATCAAAATGGTTACCTACATAGTCAAGTATTATCAAGGATGTGGAAACAAAACTAAAAATACCTGGTTTGCAAGTGACCGTGTCGCCGGGTCAGGACCTTAGAAGCTACCAACATACATACAAGCCACCAAATAGAGGTCAGCTGAAAAATGACTTCCAGCCCAACATAACTAAAGTAAAAGGTGAGAAGTTTTCAAACTATCTTCTACTCACCTCGCTAACTGATACGGTGTTGTTGTATCAGAAGGCTCAACACAATAGCCATGTCGAATAACTACATGACGCTTGTGCATGATACTACCATGCAACAAAGTACTTTTAAATTATTATTCCTGGGTTCAATTCCTAGGTTGGGCAAAATTTGTTTATGGGGTTTTTCCAATAGGGATTCCTCTGTAGCAGCCCAGAGTTTTGAAATTGGTGAACCCCCATGCTTCAAAAAGCATGTTGAGCCATTGGCCTTGTGCACCATAGTACCTCCTTATGCAGATGGCTCAACAGTCAGGAGGACTACTGTTATTATTATGTTTTTGTAACTCGTTTCAGTTTATGCTATTCTATTGTCATATTTAGTCAATTATAAAAATGAATAATAAAACAAGCTCTAATTATTGAGATGTCCAATAACATATAGCTCTGGAGGCACTTAATAAAATAATAGGTTATATCAACACCAAACTATCAGCATCCATGGAGATGGATTTGAGGTAATAATGAGAACACAATAAACTATACTGTTGGTATGCTGTGGAAGCAACTAATAATGATAACACAATAAGCTGTCTGTTAGTAATCCGTGGAGGAAACTAATAGTGATAATACAACACACAATCTATTGGTTTGCTGTGGAAGCAACTAATAAAGATTTAATATCCATTGGTTAGGCGTGGAGGCCGCTAATGAACAATCTCTCATGTTATCCTGCTGGGTCCACGGTGTACAAGACCACCCAGAGCCTGGTTCCTTATATCCTGTCAAATCAAAGACTTCGTGCCTGTCACGGAGCAATGATCCTAAACTCCTTAACCTTTAATCCTGTCAAATCAAAGACTTTGTGTCTATCACAGAGCGGTGTTCCTGATCCTATCCTTAAATCCTGTCAAATCAAAGACTTTGTGTCTATCACAGAGCATTACCGTCCCGTGAGAATGAAACTAAACAAAAAACAGCTGATCACAATACTCCTACACTACCTACACTATACTTACCAAATACAAGGCTGCTATGAAAGCCTTCTTATAAGTAGGTATGTGCTCATTAATGCATCAAATATTTTAATTTGAGATAAACTTAATAGTTACCTAATTTCATAAGTATTCAGTGATAAATTGATAACTTAAACTGACTATTACCTATTACAAATCAATGAATATTGTAAGATAATACAAACAATAACATTCTGCAAACAAGATTCAAATTGGACTAGTAAGCTAGCAACTGATTATTCAATGTCAAAAATCTGAAATAGAAATTGTATGCCTTCATTGACATGACATGTAGCAGTTAGTTGTTTCCTAACAACATTGGTATTTACCATATAGCAAGTAGATCATAAAGCATATAGCTGTGAGTGTAAAAATACATTCAATATTTCAAAAATAAGGCAAACTCAGCTTAGATTTATTACAAGCTGTCAATGATAAATAAAACCAGTTGTTATCAGATCCTAAACTTAATTAATACTGTAGGATGATAAACAACAATAATCTGCCGACAAATATTTCTCCGCTATTACAGATAACAACCAAGAAACACAGAGACTGAGGACACGAGACTGAGGACACCTCTAGCTGCAGAGCCCGCAGCTAGGTCTAGTATGGCCGTGTCGCCGCGTAGGCGTGAATTTGCTAATTTATTATCCTAATTAATCGTTTTAAGTGTCGTGTCTATTTAAGTTGGGTTTTGAGTTCAGCGCCATCTATTGGCTCACTGTGGAATCAGTATTGATTCATAATTCATATGCTAATTTCAATGTTTAATTAATACGAGATGTTTAAATAAAACAGGAACACTTATTGTAGGACTTTTGGATTTGTTCTCATTTTAACTATTGCACATTTGACTAAGTAAATGTGTTTGATTATGTTATTCAGATTAAGTTGTCAAACAATGGCGGATGTTATAATTTCTATGACCAATAACCAGATTTAATAATTTAATACGAGAACTAAACAAATTTGAGTAAATGATTAAATACTAAGAAGTCATAAGACTATTTTATACAGCTATGTAATAATGAGAAACTTTCTAATTAGTAAGATTGTTAGATCACCGGAAACTTGAATAGTTTTGTTATTAGATGACTGTTTCAATAATAAACTACAAACCACTTTGTATTTGTGAGTATTGAGGTTGTTTAATGTTAAAATAATTAACTGATCAGCATTTTAGTATTGTTTGCTAACTTTACTCAACTATCCAAGTAATTAGTGTCTAAACAAAAACAATATGGAAGTCCCGCCCATTGTTGAGTACGTGCATGGCGCGTACGGTGCATGGTGTGTGTAAAAAATAATAACTGTAAAACTGTTTAATAAATCTGCTAATTGAATAGATGTTTGAAAACCTAATAAACATCTTCAAGTTCATTTGAAAACTCAAAGTGCCTGTAACTCAATCAAATAAACACTCTTGAGTTTCAATCCAGTGTTGTGTGTTATTGAAGTAACCCGCTCCAGTCAAGAATAAAGGAATTGCCTCTAGACATTGGGGTTAAAGATGGCGGTCCTACGATACATAGGTACTTCGACGTGACATATACTTTATTGTACACCACAAAAAACATACAGTACAAACTTTTACAAAAACAAGTGTACAATGGGCGGTCTTATCGCACAGGGCAATCTCTTACAGACAACCTTTGAATGGAAAGAATGAGGGGAGAAGAATTCTAATCACGCCAACTACCTATTATCTAGTGCCCTTTTAGTGCCATGTTGAAGCCTTTCAGCCCACCACAAAACCTATACCACTCATACATAATTCGGGACTCAAAGCAACCCTAAACTACCGATATGGTCCGTCCGTCGCGCAGTCGACAGTCAAAGAGCCCAGCAGGTGAATTGAATCAGGGTGTCTTTGCCCCCAAAGGGTACCGACCACTTGCAACTTTACCCGGAATAATGGATACGAAACCGCACGTTATGAACTTCCACTTGGTATTGCAAAATGGCGGACAATTTCATTTATGAATTTCTAATTTAGGTGATAGCTGGTGATTGGTGAATCTGAGTTTTCTTTCTTTTTTCATTTTTGCTTCGTAAACTATAAAGATTTATAATTAATCGAAAAAAACCTGGACTTTTTTAGTATTTGAAAATTATAAATTAATTTAAAAAAAATATAACCGCCGACACAAAAACTACTTAAAAGCAAAAAAATAAGCCTCGTACTTGCGTCGGGGTACTGCCAAGGTTAACAACAGTTTATTTTATATTCTTTTAGTAGTGGCCCGACGCGAGTACGAGGCTTATTTTTATTTCGTGCTTTTTAAACTACATAAAATATACGTAGTAATAGACTTAGACACGCTTCAATCGAAAATCTATCTAAATACGTAGATGATACGATAGTTTTCGAAAACCCCAGATTCAAAGCGAATTCAAACTTCAAGAACACTCTCGACAAAGTTACCTTTCAAACAAAAAAAAACTAAGTGGTCATCCGTTTAGGAGCTATAATGCCACAGACAGACACACAGATACACAGATAACCCCTCTTTTTCCATCGGGGGTTAAAATGCGTATTAGTGGATTACAATTTTTTTAATTTTTTTTTATTTATCTATAGGCTCGCGTTTGACCACTATCTCGCCTGATGGTAAGTGATGATGTAGTCGACGGTGAAGCACGCTTGCGCAGAAGCAACCTATTCACTCTTGACTTAAAGACCCCAAGGTTGTAGCTATCAGGAAACAAAGACTCCGGCAGGGAATTCCACTCCTTAGCTGTGCGTACAATGAAAGTATTCGCAAAACGCTTTGTACGTATGGGTGGGATGTCCACTATGTACCGGTGGCGCATTGCCGTACGTCTTGTTGTCCGGTGATGGAAAGGGCTAGGTGGAATCAAATTGTGCAGTTCCATCGCACACTCCCCGAAATGTAACCGATAAAAAACCGACAGACTGGCCACCCGGCGTCGATGTTCAAGGCTCTGGAGCTTTGAGGCGACCAGTGCATCGTTACCGATAGGCCTCTTGGCCCGTTTGTCAATCGACTCAAGTGCATCAAGTTGATATTTGGCAGATCCGTCCCAGAGGTGAGAGCAGTACTCCATGCATGACCGAACTTGCGCTTTATACAATTTGAGCAGCTGTTCAGGCGTGAAGTACTGTCTCACCTTTGCAAGGATCCCCAACTTTTTTGCAGCCAACTGAGCCTTTGCCTCAATGAAAGGACCAAAATTGAGGGTCGATGTTAACGTAACACCAATAAGGTCGAGATGGTCCGTTATCGGCACGGTTACACCACGGAAAGATGGAGCCGGGTGGAATAAGCTCTTTTTTGCGGAAAAAGACACGCCTGGGTCTTAGCAGCATTGAAACTGACTAGATTGGCATCGCCCCATTCGGAGACAGCCTCCAAAGACAGGTTCAAGCGCCCAACAATGGCCTCCCGGAGAGACCGGATCTCAGGCCCAGTAGCCCGTGCGCCGGACACGTATCTCTCAGCAACCGTGCTGTCGTCTGCGTACCCAAAGGTTCCGGGTTTAAGCAGGTCATTTATGTGCAGCAAAAACAGTGTAGCCGAGAGCACCGACCCCTGAGGGACTCCGGCATTAATACCTAACTGACCGGACGAGCAGCCATCGATAACCACTCGGATTGACCGATCCCACAGGAAGTCAGCAATCCAATCACACAGACCACTAGTCAGACCGAAGGAAGGAAGCTTACCAATAAGGCTCTCATGCCAGACCCTGTTGAAAGCCTTCGAGATGTCAAGGGAGACAGCAAGCGCTTCCCCATGCCTCTCGATGGCCTCACACCAGATGTGAATGGCATACGCTAGAAGATCCCCAGTTGACCGATTTCGGCGGAAGCCGTATTGGCGGTCACTGAGGATATCGTTGTCTTCTAGGTATGCCAGGAGCTTATTGTTCAGCACACGTTCCATACTCTTACAGAGGATGGACGTTACCGAGATGGGTCTGTAGTTGGCCGGGTCAGCCCGACTACCCTTTTTGGGCACGGGCTGAACGTTAGCTTGCTTCCAAGCCTTCGGCACCTTTCCAGTCACTATCGAAAGGCGATATAGGCGTGTCAGGATTGGAGACAATTCAGGCGCACAAGTTTTTACTACAATTGCCGGTATCCCATCAGGGCCACTAGCTTTGTTCACGTCAAGGTTACGCAACACCCTAAAGACTTCTCTCTGATGGATGCGAATATCCGACATACACGTCCCACATCCAACAGGAGACGGAGGGGGCCGCGCGCCATCAGAGTTCAGACGTGAAGATTCCGCAAAAAGGGAGGCAAACAAGTTTGCCTTGTCCTCGGCGGAGTGGGCCAGTGACCCATCGGGTCTCAGCAGAGGTGGTAGTGAGGGGCGACAGAAGTTTGATTCAACCGACTTAGCCAGGGACCAAAACGCTTTGCTACCAGCAGGGTATGAAGCTAGTTTGTTCCCGATTCTGCTAATATGGTCAAAACGTGCCCTTCGCATCGCCTTTTTGCAGGACTTGGCAGCCCTATTGAAGGCTCTCTTCTTCTGAGTAACGTCACTCGCTTTGTGCACACGAGCGTCGACCCATGCCAGGTAAGCCTTGTGTTTAACTGCATTTGCGCGGTTGCACTCGGCACCAAACCATGGTCGTTCAACACCGGACAGCGCTACGTCAGAGAATGGAATGTAGTACTCCATCCCCTGCCGCAACACATCAGTGACGGCGTCAGCGCATGACGATGGATCTTCCGAAGAGAAGCAAGTGGGCCGCCAAGGATAGCATGCGAAGAAAGATCGCATCCCATCCCAATCTGCTGACCTGTACCGCCAAACCCGCCGGGTGCCTCTCGGGCTAGGATCGGGCGGTGAGTAGACGGATACAGACTTCACCAGACAGTGGTCGGAACTACCCAATGGTGATGATATCGACACTGAGTATCGGTCTGGATCTGTTGTCAGCAGAAGGTCCAAGCAATTGGCCGTTTGCGAATCAACATCCGGCACCCTCGTAGCCCCCTGCACCAGCTGGGTGAGATTAAGCGCAATCGAAAGATTTCGTATCTCTCGTCCAGCATGGTCAGTGCACTGGTATGGGAAGAGCCACTCCTGGTGGTGGGCATTAAAGTCCCCCAGTAACACTAGTTGGGCGGAGGGGTACCGTAGCTGCGCCACATCTGCCGCCTCACTCAGGTACTGTGTAAGCCTGGTTGTCTCCAGATAACCGCTATGCGATCGGTAGACACAAGCATAGATGATCTTATCCAGACCTGTGTCCACCAGGGCCCATAGCACTGAGTAGTTAGAGTCTTCAAGGTCACGGAGACGCCGATAGCAATGTCGTCACGGGCGTACATGCATACACCCGCACGTGGCTTGAATTTGTGCTCCAGGGTAAATCCTGGGTAAGAAAGGTACGCCACGTCCGACGGACATCCGATCTGCGTCTCCGTAAGGAACAAAAGTGCTGGTTTCTCAGTCTCAAGGTGGTGATGGACTGCGACAAGGTTCGAGTGCAGACCTCGGATGTTGCTGAGGTGCACCTTATGTGAGAGTGAGTTCTGCCGCTGTTCAGCTTTTCTCTTTTTGTTCCTTGGCATTATCGCTGTGAGTGAAGGAAGGTGAGGAGAAGGAAGTGAGATGAGGTTCCACGCTGGCAACCTCCAGACACACGCAGACAGGACGCCATCGTTGGGGGACTAGTCTGGAGACTGCGGGGACGCCCGAGCCCCCCCGGGAATGTCCATCGGGCACTCTCGTCTGGTCGCCAACCAGCACGATGGCGCATCCCGGGATTTTTCGACAGTTGGCGGGGCAGCCTTTCGTGTGTGGCTGGCACACTACTTGGGCCCCCAACTACCTGCGGTCGGCCAGCGGCGCACCGTGCCTCGGATCCCGCTACCCTCCGCGACTAGACTCCCGATAGGCCTATAACAACGCGAGTCAGGCTGGTCTGCCTGCAGTGGAACAACTACCTCGACCCAACTTCTCTTGTGGCTACACCGAGCATCGTACCGGAACACGGCTAGGCCGCTTGGCGGTACGTCTTTGCTCGGTGGGTGGTCGCAAGCCTTCGGCCGAAACCTACCACCAGTAAGTGTCACCTGATTAGCACCACCCGGGGACCACGTGTAGGGTAACAAAAGGGGTACTCACCTACGGACGCGGGTGACTCAGCCCCCAAAAAAAATAGTTCTAAATGCCTTGAGTTCTGCACTTCGATAAGTATGTATAATTAATTAATAATTTTTCATACTTTAAATAATTACTTAGCAACATTGCAGTAGGTACTGTGCCACCTTGTAAGGCAGTAAACATACAGTACCCATTTAACACGACACTATATATCTACACGTTAGCCAGCCTACGCCTATCAGCCCCTTTTAAACCACTTCGATGGGTCCATTGTAAGTGAAGCAGTGGACGCAATTCTCCAGACGTTAGCCGGTATGGTCGGTGTAGACGGAGCGTTATAATAGAGTTTTTGAGCCCTACGTATGGTATTTAATGGTCCTAAGAACGACGTTCAAGCGGTAATATGAAATTGAAGATTACTTAGTATTATGTAGGAACTAGGTAGGTAGGTGGTAGGTATGGTTCCATCAACCATCTTCTAATATTGAATTCAATTTGAAATTAAATGAACGCCCTATTATAATGTTAATATAGATAGTTCAACTCATCTGTGCGAGTGGCACGCTGTGTGCGTGCTCTGTACGTGCGCTTGTTATTATACATTATGCATTTGTGTGGCAGTGACGCGGTAGGTCGTTGCCGCGTTGCATCGGTCCGAACCATCAACCACCTACACATGCTTACCCACACATAGCGCCGCGCGCAAATATGAGTTGAAATATCTAAGCAACTGGCAAGTAACAATCTGACAGTACGACTATTTGCTTTCATACATTGGCTATTTTATGAAACAGTATTTGTTGCAAAAATGACACAATTTTGTAATTTTTTTAAAAATATTTCTCGTTTTCAGTTGAATTTCATAAGGCCGAGGTTTCTCTTGTTTTTCGTTTACTGGATGTCTATTAGGTACGTCAAAGCGATGACGGTGGCTATCTATAGCAAACTTGTAGACAAATATCTACGTCATTAAAAGGTCTTTTCCGTTAGGCAGCTTTCTCAGAACACAATAAGGCTGCCTCTCCACTTCACGCGGAGCGGAGAAAAGGTGCGGAGTCAACCAATCGAATTGCATAAAAACTCCGCTCCGCTTTAGTGGACAGGGATTTTAAAACAAGTTTCAAAATTCATATATATTTACGCGGAGTGGTGCCGTAGAGATGATAAACAGAGCAGTGAGGCGAAGCGGGGAAAAGTATAGAAGAAACGACTGCAACTAAACTCCGCGTATGAAAAAACATTGTCCACTACTCCACTCCAGATTTCTTTCTCTCTCCGCTCCGCTACCTATCTCCGTGTCTACGGATAGATACAGTTAGCAACTCCACTCTGCCTCTCCGCTCCGCTGTCACGCTCCGTTCAAGTGGACAGGCAGCCTAGTACGCGGCAAAAAAACTTATAATACCGTATATTCGCCACATTTCTCTCTCCTTTTCATCGCAAGGTCCCACTGAAAGTATAAACTAAGAGTTAATAGATCGCGGAAATACCGTGTTGATGTTTACAATCAATATTCATCAGTTTCGGCTTACGATAGACTACCCAAATCCCGCTTAAACCACAAACCCAGGCTATGCATTGCAACCTATCTTTTGTTTTGTATTTACTCTCCGTACACCACCGCAACACAGGAACTAATGATGTGAGCTAATAATTAAACTTTCGATTCGACCAAACAGAGGAGAGCAAACATATGGAACGGTCGGTCTAGAACTCATACCAAGCTATCCGATATCGCTTAACGTTCTCAAATGCTGGGTCGGGATTAAATACAAATCAGCGATACGTAACCGGACGAGTTCCTCTTAGAGCTTTGACGAGGATTGGAATAATAAATTGGAATAGTAGGTATTGGTGTATGTTTTCGAGGTATGTTCTCCAGGTATGTTCTGTTTACTTTAAGATCGAACGGTTTTGGGATTTAGTAGGTAAAGAACGAAGCTTACATTAAGTAGCAATTCAAAAAAGAAGCATGAGGATTAGGAAGCTATTCTTTCCTGCCTACAGGAAACTGCGAAACGCTAAGCTGGAAGCGAGTAAAGACGCCATTCCCAATATCCATGGTCGCACCATTGCGCTAAGCATAGGTCAGAATTTATTGTAACTGGCCGTGATTTTTTTGTCGTGATTTGCTTGGTTGATATGGAAACGTTTGTCAATGCCGTCTCTAACAATGACCTTCGAGGCATTTCGGTGTTCTGTGTATCTGCGCTATTCACCGCGTTAGTTGCTCACGTCATTGATCACTGTGATGGCCATCGGACATAAAGTTTTGGTCATGCTCCGACGAGCTAGAAACCTTAGACACAGATAATATAATACTAGCATACAGATGCTTCATCCCATACAAAAAAACCGTGCCGACGTAACTAGCGTTTTTCATCTGCTTAATCTTGTTATTTTTGTGAGTACATCAATCGCGTTCGATCCTGTTTCACGGCAATAGATGGTGTTAGCAGCGCCTTGCAAGTAAAAGGGTTTACTAGGTTCGTGAATATTTTTTTCTTTAAATACAGTGAAGGTTCGTTTCATAGTATTTTTTTGCACGTTTTTACAGTTTTTTTGCACCAATATGTGTTAAAATGCAAATTTTAACAAACGAGTTGAATGCCTCATAAATTTAAAAATGCGCCATCTATGGCATCAATTTTAAATGATCCGTTGAAATAATCTTTGAAATGTGAATTAAAAGCCCAATATGCCATAATTTTGTACTTAGGAGAGTTAATTAAACAAGAACATACAATGTTTATGTTCAATTCCAGATAATGTTAATTTTACACACAATTCTATTGAATTGTGTGTACATGTCGCGTCATCTAGTGAGATTTATTTGAACCAAATATTATTTCTTAGCAATGAGACCCCGTGCCTTAGAACACCACAATCCAGATACAATACAGTACCTTTTTAGTATTGGTTGGTTAATATCCAAATTCCAATCACGCTTTGTGCAACCTCAGAGCTTTGAGCTTTGGCGGTATAGAGACGGTCACACAAGGAATAAATTGGGACACGTCATGTACTGTTCCCCGAATATTCCTCGTACCTAGTAGATTTGGATCTTCCTCGATATTTGACAGATTTTCCTATTGATTCACGAACGTTAGTATATTCTTGAATTATTTTGATGAAATAATCATGTTTTTTTTATTGATAGTAATGACTGTAAAGGGATTAAATAAAAGGCTTCGTAGCGCATATAAATATATGATTTATCCCTATTAACTAAATCAATACATATAAGCCCGCCTCACAATTCATTTTTTTTTATGTATTCATAATTCGCATCATTACTAAAGCAGCCAGAAGAATTTTCTGCCAGTCTGCATGCTTTTTAGGTTTAGAAACAGAAAGCTACCTACCTGGTCTTATTAAAGGTAAACTATTTTTATTTTCGCAAAAATAACGCATAACAATTTACCAATAGGTACAATTAACAACCACAAAACTGCATTTAAAAATGAACCTACCGTGGTCACCTGTACCACTGTAATAATAATTACATTGAAAGCTAGTGTCACGGTCTTTGAGTGGTCAAGGTCTAAGGCACATCGTAAGTGGCGCCATCGCAATGACAGACAATTGACAATCGCAAAGGAAATGTCCGGTGTATGGTAGTTGCATGTCGATTGCAGCAAGGGTAATTTTGTTGCAGTGTCTTTTGTCTTTTTGGACTATTACAGGTACTTAGGTTATTATATTTGAATTGGAAGCATAATATAGATTGTGATTGTTGCTTGTATAATACACTTGTCCTGCCTCGGTACTGTTGAGTAGACGTAAATGGGCTTCGCCAATTAATCAAGACGTGCAGGCAGACTGCCATATTCAATGTCACACGTTCCTGACACCTTTATATCCACCCTCCAACTCAAAATTATTATATCATACAAACATACCGAATGGTTTGATTAGAAATAGCATTTTTTTCTAGCAACAGAATATCTGCCCTGGCAATCGTAACCAATCGAAAGTTACACTGTTTGTTGCTGAATCTAATTTGCAATTTTTTTTCGTGTACGCTACGGTAACAACCGTAACGTTTTCTATATGAGTCGCCTGTGATAACAATGTTTTTGGTCTATAGAGTAAAGCAGATTCTATATAACGCGCAGCCAATAAAAACAAAGCAATCAGGAATTCCGGTAGTGTGAATTTTGCAATAGTTATCAGCATTCTGGTAACTGCAACTGCAACTGGCGAATGCTGGCTGGAGCCCGACTTCGCCTATTGCTGAGCAAAATTCGCTCTTTTATTCTGCTAATCCCCAAGTTCCGATACAAGATACAGAGAGAGAGGTTCTTAATATAACGAAGATTAGTATTTATAAAAGCTTTTTTTTTAACCCCTTAGAGAGAGTTACACTGGGAATGTGCGAATAGAAGTAAGTAATTTTTACGGATAAACAATCCCATCAGGCACTGGCCTAGTAACACATCATCATCATTTCAGCCGAAAGATGTCCACTACTGAACACTATGCCTCCAAGTGTCGCCACATTGACCGATCACCTACGTCTCGCATCCAGGGCATTCTCGCAACCTTAAACAGATCATCACTCCACGTAAAAGGAGGCATTCCACCACAACGTTTTCCGGTTCGCGGTCGCCATCTAGTTATTCGAGGCCCCATCGACCATTCTTTCTGCGAACAATGAGCTCTGGGCATTGCTACTTAAGTTTGGCAATCCTTCGGGTTATGATGGTAATCCTGGTTATCCCTGCGGATGTCTTCATTTCTGATTCGATTACGAAAGCAAACCCCGAGCATAGCCCTTTCCATTGCCCTTGAACCAAGATCACGTTAAATGCCTGTGTAACACCTATCAAGATCGGATACTCTACACACGAAGTTGTAGACGATTATGTCTACCTGGGACAAACGATCCAGTTAGCTAACTTCGAGAAAGAGGTCAACCGTCGAACCTGACTTGGCTTGGCAGCGTTCTGGCAGTTGCGCGGTATATTTTTGTCCAACATACCACAGTGTCTCTAGACAAAAGTCTATGACCACTGTGTGTTGCCAGTGACGACTTACGGAACTGAGACGTGTTCAGTCACCCAAAGGGCAATGGAGTAACACACACCTAAATAAAAATTCTATTAGTTCACTAATTATAACAATATTTGGACTCTAAACAGCGTTTTAATATCACTTAAGGGTGACCTGAAATTATCGAATAAAACCCTTCAAATCACCTTCATAACCTAATCTGTCTCGAAACACCTTTTCAAGAAGCTCATCAATCATCTGTGCTCTAAACCTCATCAAAAGCTAGTCTCCCATACCGGGTACACTAAGTACATTCGAGGCTAAAGCCCCTTTCACATGCTAAACTCGTGCCGATGTCATAAGCGCAGTTTTTTGTTGTAAGTGGCATCCTGCCATTATCTAGTGCTTACCCGGACTTTTGTGTGGTGACCTTATCAAACTAAAGCCTCCAGCCAAGGCATAAGCGTAGCATACGATTCTATAATATTAAGGCCGTGACCAGACCATTGCGCGGTCATTTTCGCCTGTCGGAGTGCATAGAAAGGAAAAAGATAAGCGACGACACAACGCTTGCAATTTATTGTATTTTATCGATTTACTTAAAATTTAATTGATTCATTATTGTTATTATTTTAGCGATGTATGTTGTCAAGCTTTACAGATAAAAATGTAATGAGTAGGGGTAAGTTGCTGTTGATCGTTCACTTGTATAGATCTTTTTTTGTATGTATTGTTTTCAATCTGCCATATCTTCGGGGGATACAGACGAGAACTTGTGTTTTTTTTCCTAATTCGTGTTTTATTTTTTTCTAAATTCTCACAAATAGAGTCAAGAATAACATGATTTTTTTTCGCAGCCAAAAATTACTTCACAAAAAAGCTATATTAGAGTGCGTGCCTCGTGGCTTCGTCTTAATATATTCTAGCAAGTGCGTCATGCATGCATCTCTGGCGCGAGCACTTCGGGTAATGGAAACTACCATTATAAATTTTCAACACTAAGAGCCTGTCAGAGGGGACATTGATATTTTTCCTTAGAATCTGACTTAGAGTATCAGACAAGAGTGGACTAATGGTATCATATCAGTCAGGTGGTTTATAGATTTAAGTTTTGCTACTTGGCGATGCGCTTCTGTTGTTACCTTTATGTTTTTTCCTCTTTATTTAGTGAGAATAATTTATGTTACATATTTAAAGAAGTTAATGCGATTTACCCCGATTTCTTAAATACGAATTTAATGTTGAGTATATTTCAATTTTATTTTATCAAAATAAACATTTTCAGACCGAGAGAAATTTTGATTTTTCTTAGGACAATCCCACCGCACTATTCCCAAACCACTGCAACTCCTGAAAGCCAGAATCAAAAGTGGCGACCACCAGAAAAGCGCCGAGGCTTATAAGCTCTAGCTTGAATACCTGTCAAACTTTTGAACTCATTGAACGTCAATAAGCAGACACAATAAAAAACAACAATAGTTTACGCACACATGGTTTGCGCGCGACGTTTCAGAGCGGTTTGACACGTTCATATCATCGAATTTTCAATTCTAAACCGGCCAAGTGCCTTGCCCATCGTCTACTTATATGTTACAGAAATACAAAAACCATCATTAATTCACTCTATTTATTAAAGATACTAACTGTCTTGCTCAATAGTATTTCAGGAATATTTACGTATGTGCCTCGTTAGATATAATTCAAAAAGGCTTGAGTTCTATTCCAAATACTGAGAGCAAATGGGACAAGCTCTTACATAAACCAAGTGTTTTCGCAAATAAAATCAAAACATTTAATTATCCATTTTATGATCTTTTTTATGTGTATTCTATTGAGTTTTTTTTTTTTTTTATATCAGAGTACGAAAATGTTAATAGATATAATTGGTTTTCATTTAGATAAAAATAACCTTACACATTATGCAATGGTCATATAATAGGGGTTATTAAAACACGAGCGTGGGTTTACATGAGGCGAAGCTGAATGTGATAATATTAACACGCGAGTGTTTTAATACCTAATTATATGCCGTTGCATACACTATTTTATCTTTACTCATACAGTTGAAATAAAATAAAAGTGGAAACGGCAAAAATATGCAGTATGGCGGGCAATTTAGATTCTCATTGCACCATGACTGTCATTGTCAATGAGCCCATAAGCGCCAATAAATTAAAAAGTAAAAGTGTGCTATAAAAATTAAAAAGTTATTTTATGATGCAGTTGTTTGAAAATCGAAGGAAAATGTTGCACTGTAATGTTATTTTTTTTTTATTTTACCTATCCACGAATATAAAGTACGTGTTTATACAATATTTTTTGAATTCATATTTAGAACGTTATGTTGTGAGTGTAGATAAAATACTGTGGGTATCGTCCAACTGATAAAGTATACAACGAACGAGTGATTTATTAATTAAAAACTTTTTTAAAACAAGCTTTTCTCGTATTCTTCTCAGCAAAACCTTTCTTTTGATACCTATATCATGGCATTGCACAAAAAATAACCAGTCCGCCATCTTTGGCCGTCCGCCATATTCGATTTGGAATGACGTCACTTAGCTAAATAAGCCTTGTCATCCAAACTAAATGTGTATGCAAAATTTAATCTTAATCGGTGGAGTATAACTGCTTTAAAATTCAGTTGCAAGATTTGACCCGAATACACTTACATACATACATACATTGCAAGTTAAATAACAGCTTGTAAAATGGCGAAATCATCCAACTCATAAATGTTGGTAATACTAAACTTTTCCTACTAAAGCAATAAAAAAGCCACACAATAAAAATTTATCATCCCACTGTATCCCTGAATAAAAAACGGATAGTAAGGGTAACACAACTTTTCAATACAATAAAATAAATCAGAAATTATTGAGCACACGACAGTCTTGTTCTTCACACTCGATATAACACCAACCATACCGAACTTTGGCCATTCGATATCGGCTAACTTCACGAAATATGTTTTTCTTACAGGAAAACATGTGTTATTAAACTTTGAAGCTACGAGAACGAGATAAAGTACGTTAAATGTACCTTCGAGGTCTTATCTATTGAAATTATATTCATCCTTTTACATATCTACTTAGCTTCAGTTTTTTGCATGAAAATTATTGTTACAAGAGCACTTTAACTCCTGTGATTGTCTGTTGATTATTCAACCAGTTGCATTATGGCATTCAGCCATTGATGACTTGATGAGTCACTCTTTAAATATATATTAAGAGTGAAGCTACTCGTGAATTCAGACTTGATTTATCACATTATTTTTTGAGAAATTTTGTTGTTAGAGAAACTACAGGCACAGATAATATAATACTAGCATACAGATGCCTCATCCCATACAAAGAAACCGTGCCGACGTAACTAGCGTTTTTTTATCTGATTAAACTCAATAACAAATCAAAGCTTATCACGCCATCTAGTGCAATTAATTTGAACCAAGTTTTATTTCTTTGCGTTGGGTGCCCGTGCTACAGGTTAGTTTGCTTTTGTTAGTAAATCAAGCTATGTTCATTAAAATATGAACAAGAGATTCAATTTAATCTGTTTTATATTTTTCGCTAAGTGCTTAAAAAACCGGCCAAGTGCGAGTCGGACTCGCGCACGAAGGGTTCCGTACTCAGTAAATTGCGGTTTACGATTTATGACGTATTAAAAAAAACTGCTTACTAGATCTCGTTCAAACCAATTTTCGTTGGAAGTTTACATGGAAGTTTACATGGAAGTGTACATAATATATTTTTTTTAGTTTTATCATTCTCTTATTTTAGAAGTTACAGGGGGGGGGGGGACACATTTTACCACTTTGGAAGTGTCTCTCGCGCAAACTATTCAGTTTAGAAAAGAATGATATTAGAAACCTCAATATCATTTTTGAAGACATATTTATAGATACCCTACACGTATGGGTTTGAAGAAAAAATTTTTTTTTAGTTTCAGTTTCAAGTATGGGAGCCCCAAAAATTTATTGTTTTTTGTCTATTTTTGTGTGAAAATCTTATTGCGGTTCACAGAATACATCTACTTACCAAATTTCAACAGCATAGTTCTTATAGTTTCGGAGAAAAGTGGCTGTGACATACGGACGGACAGACAGACAGACAGACAGACATGACGAATCTATAAGGGTTCCGTATTTTGCCATTTGGCTACGGAACCCTAAAAACTAGATCTTGTAAAAATGTTTAAACTCTATTTTGTAGTAGCATCACTTTCAGTCCACTTTTGTGCAGTTTGTACTTTTATTTTTATTTTCTTATTTTACCTTTCTCTGTACCGATAATTTTTAATTAACGTAGATTTGCAATGTTTTCATAGTTGATTTCTTTCTTTTTATTTATTTATTAACACACAATATTAGTCACAAATATTAGAGTAGCCTTGGCTCTTGTACTAGAAAGTCCTGTATTACGAAAGCCAGGTCTCTCAAAATAATGTACAATAGGAGCATGATAGACCGAACAAGATACAAAAAATATACAGTTATCTATTAGCTTGCACGCATTAACAGGTATTCTAAAATTTAAAACAGGCATTGATAATCTTAAAACTAAAAGAAAGATTAAAAAAATAAAAACATTAAAATAAATTCAAAAATAATTGTAATTAGTGACAGCTTTCTGATCATATGGTGAACATCTTTTGGAACAGTAATTTTGTTAGCAAATTCTGCTGGACACAGGCCTCCTCAAGTCACTTCAGAAATAATCCCCTGTTGGTGCGTGATCTGGTGCCCTACCATAAGCTCTTAGAGCAAGGTTATATGATTATACTCATTGTACGTAAGGGAAAAATGTATGTATGCAAATCATATACTTCTACCTATCCGTTACACACTATGGAAATAACCTTGCTCTAACCATTTGTACCATTGCTTTTGACGTAATCCTTTCATATCCATAAGAGCAAACTTTGGATAGCGCAACTAGTACTTAGGTATTTCTAACTGATCTAACATCCAACTAATCCGAATGTGTTTCGCTACGCAACAGTTCAGTAGAGTCTGTTCACAACTTTGCACTAGTGCATAACTTCACAGACAACACAATATCCTCATTCAATATTATAGATTTACTCATAGGAAATACCCTGACTTGTATCATTGTAAGTATAACACACGTCATTCGCGGTGAAAATAAAGTTTTGATAGACCAGGGAACTACTATGACAATGTCATCGTAGGGACGTTTGTCAGTAAAAAATGAGATATTGTCTGTTGTATTTATTTGTAAAAACTAGATGGCAGCGTTTGTTTTGATTTTGGAACAATTTAATAATTATATTTGATGTATCAATAAATATAGTTTGTTATGTTGTTGCTGTGGCCGAATCTCGGTGAAAACAAATATAGTCCTGTGCGTCTTGCATCTGTCTTTCGGTAAAGACAGATGCAAGACGCACAGGACCGATCAGTGTGGCAACGCTTGGGGGATGCCTATGTCCAGCAGTGGACATCTTTTGGCTGCAATGATGATGACGAAATATAGTTTATAGTAATCACCGATACGACAAAGAAGAACAAAGTAGCTGTCCATAATTTAAAAAAAAAAACATCTTAGTAATATTATAAATGCGAAAAGTTTGATGAATGGATGGATGTTTGTTTGTTACTCAATCACGCAAGAACGGCTGAACGGATCTGAATGAATTATACACACAGATAAATCATAGTCTGAAATAGCACATAGGCTACTTTTCATCCCGGTATTAAAAAACACATTTCACCTTGGGATAAAAAAACACATTTCACGTAGGCTACAGAAGCTAGATTACAATATAACAAACCATCGCACTGATGCCACGACAATTGAAAAAATAATATAAAAATAAAAATTACCAAACAGTCATAATTTATCCTCTTCATTAAACTTTGTTCGCACCGCATTGTTGAATCTTTCACATTGTTTATTTTCGTATTAATGCCTCAACCCCAACTCTTATTTGTATTAAAGGGTCCTCATATACATTTAATCCTTTGGCGGCTTCCCCCATTACCATTAGAGCAGATCTCTGATATCGAAGAAAGGTTTTTCCCCGTATTGCAGCAGTAATTAATATTTCATGTGGCACTTTCAGTGGCCGAATGTGTTAATTATAAATGGTTTGAATTTAATCTGGTTGAGGATTAGATTACGGACTGTGTTGAGAGGATTAGTTGGGGTGAGAGTAGTATTGTGTCTGAGCAACTGTGGTTAGGTATATGGTAAAAATATCTTCATACTGGACATGTCCTGGTACCTAATTTCTAATTAAGCAGAAGAAGAAAATATACGGATATATTCCAAATTTTTTGTTTTTAATAGGCTCAAATTGCTTTGGCACCAAACGACACTATATTAGTTTACAATCAAATCCATAATGTAGGTACCTACCTACATTATGTATTTGATTTGATTAAAATGTTGTATAGAAATTAAAGTAAAGATTATACCTACTAACCGTGAAAAGTTGAAATACTTCTGCCTAAATAAAAATTGCCGCTGCTATTTTGGTAGAGTTTGACTGCACTACAGGTGGTATAATTATTAATTAAAAAATGATAAAATTAACAGAAACAATTAGAAAATATTTTCGCTTAATATTTTTTCCATATTAGCATAGAATTTTGTACGAGCCACTCGATAAATCTAAAAAAAAAAGATTATTTGGCATGCGATTTACTCAGCACCCTTTTTTTTAGGGAAGTTGCCACTGGACTGAAATAATTTTATTACGATCGCGGCCTAGCGACTTTCATGAGTAACATCCTCCAGTAAAAAAATCGCTCGGAAACGTCAACGTACCTACCTACGTACAGCAATCAATTTATTGACATCGGACGTTCGGTCAGTGAGGGGGGAGGAGCTCGTGGCTAAATAATAATAGCCGCATGGGTCGATTGACGAGGTCGGTCCGTGGATGGGTGACCATTTTTAACATACCGAGTTTCCTCCGTGCCTCGGAAAGCACGTCAAGCCGTTGGTCCCGGCTGTCATTTGAAGATATTTGACAGTCGTTACGAGTAGTCAGAAGCTTGAGATCTGACACCAGTCTTGCCAAGGGGTACCGTGTTACCCAGTTACTGGGTTGTGGAGGTCAGATAGGCAGTCGCTCCATGTAAAACACTGGTACTCAGCTGAATCCGGTTAGACTGGAAGCCGACCCCAACATAGTTGGGAAAAGGCTAGGCAGATTGATTGGACGTTCGGTCAGTGACACCGACTCGTAAATACACCCCTAACCCGTCGTATGGTACCCGTGACCTGCAGCTAAAATTCAGCGTTAAGTAGAATTTCGAAGAGTCCCCACTTGATATTATGCTGAGCTGAAGTTCTCTTGAGCAAAATAATGTATTTTTTGCTTTTATATATATTCATACATAAGTAGCTTCTGCCAGCGCCTTCTCCCGCGTGAAAGCCGAAAATTCTCCCGAGGGAACATATTCCCGGGCTAAAAAGTATCCTATGGGCTATTCCTGGCTATAATCTATCTCTGTGCCAAATTTCATCCAGATCCGTCCAGCCGCTTGAGCGCGAAGAAGTAACAAACATACAAACACACGCACACACACACACCCACTCACAAACTTTCGCCTTTATAATATTAGTGTGATGTGATAGCATTTGCCAACAGCTTCACCTGCTTGAAAGTAGAAAATTATCCCACGTGACCGTTTTACAGGAATAAAAAGTATTCTGTTCTAATCCTCTTTTTCTTTGCGTGTCAGTTTAACTCAAATTTTGTCCAACCAAAATATGTCCACCTGGATAGCTTTGTCGTGGCCTTTTTTTTTTTTTTCCGGCGTGGAAAATCCTCTTTGGATGTCCTCCAGAGGAGAGGGGTCTGTCAGACTCTTACTGACTAAAAACCACCCCGGTGTTCCGTCTCACACCTAAACCGGGGATCGCGGGAACAACGATACTTCCGCAACCCCCGGCTAGTGCCGGCCCGCCTCTGCGGGCCACGACCTCGAGTTGGGGAGTAAGTGAGGTGTTGGACTCCCCCCACGACGTCTAAGAGGGGCGCGCGTGGAACACTACGCACCTCACCTCGGGTCCTGATATGTGGGGGGCGACAGACGTCCCCGAGTCCGTCGCCCCTGGACCCATTTAGGGGGGCTGGAAGAGGGCGTTGTCCGCCCTCCGCCGACGCCCAGCGCGTCTGCTGCGGATCGGGTTAGCGGATGAAATCTGCCTCTCCCTCTCCGCAGCCTCCTTCTGCGAGAGAGCTTTGTCGTGGCCTCATTCAAGTCTTGGAAAGTGCAGGTGGTTACGCAAGTTGGGTAGGAGAGGATTTATAAAGTAGGATAAATTCAGCCGTTGAGGCATGATTAGTTAACAAACATCCAGGCAATCGACTTGTTTTATGTGTTCGATCCTAAGTCAGAGAATATGACTTTGGTAAAAGACAGTTTAGAATTTAAACTGATAGAGCAAGTCACTACGCTCTTCACGGACTTTGCCAAACACGGGTATGTAAGATGCTACTTTATTATATATTATTATACAAATTATATTATTATACAGGAGCAAATGATTTGAGTTCGGTAGATACTTATTATATATTCGGTAGATATATATTATATATTATATTATATACTTATATCGAGGATATAGATACTAATGATGATTAGGAGTTATTATTATTGCCTAACATTTAAAATATTAGTAGGATTTTGCTAATAGCCGCATTTTTCTTTCTTTTTCGTTTTACAATATGAACGCGTCCTTAAAACAGAATAATAAAACAAGTTTAATTTTTAACTCCCGCCGGAAAAAGAGCGGTGTTATAAATTTCACGTGTGTTGCTGTGTATCTGTGTGTCTGTCTGTGGCATCATAGCGCCTAAACAGATGAACCGATTTTGATTTAGTTTTTGTTTGAAAGGTGATTTTGTCGAGAGTGTTCTTAACTATGTTTGAATAAAATCGATTCAGCCGGTCAAAAGTTATGGGTGTTTTACTGTTTGAATCGGGATGTTTTCGCAAGATAATTGTGACGGGGGTTTTTAAAATTTTGAAATTTTACGTGTAAAATTCATTCTTGTTTTCCATGCTATTTTTGTATTCGGTAAATTAGGTTGTTAACCTCTTAACAAATAACAAGTGCGAGCACATTACAGTGGGTGAGTGGACGAAAACTTGCTCGTTTTGTTTTACTTGCTCAAAGCATAATAATATCGTAAAATTCTAGCATGGTTAGCGTTATTTTGTCAAAACAATCTTTTACTGTAAGTGATTCTTTAGTAAGTAATAATAATACCAGCGTGTTACTGTCCTACTGCAGGGCAAACGCCTCTTTTCATACGGAGAAGGCACTACATTGACATACATTCTACTGATAGACAAGAACATTCATGAAAACCATTGTTAAAATGCTGGTCAGTTAGAACTAAAGTTCGCTGCTACGCTGTACATTATTTATGGTGTCTAATCAAACTATTAAAACATACAGCGCTAAATCGCTTATAGAGTTTAGTTTACTGGCGATCAAAACGTCGTAATCGCCATAAAGTTCATGGCGCTTACACGTTTCGTTCCACAAAGTGTAAAGTAAGGTGTACGGATTGCAGTACAGTTCAGTCGAACAGAGTGAGCGTTCGGATCACCGTAAAACCATTCGTTACACGAAAAAACCTTGTGTTCAAAATTATGTAGGTACGTGTTTCAATATTTTTTTTTTTTTTCAAACCTTGTAACCTAGTCGTTACTAAGGAGTATGCTTTAGAAAGTTACCGTTTTACGGCACTAAAGGGTATGTGGGCCCTTAACAAACAACAAGAGGCTCTAGACAACTAACATTCTGTCAACCAAGGCGACGCGACAATGAATGGAAAATTATCAAAATGCATGACATTGTCCAAACGCTATCGAAATATAATGTGATCAGTCCCTTACATTTTGGCATATTGCCATACAAATGCCAACGCTGATAGAATTACTCTTTTTCTAGACTTCTCTAGGTCTGAGTTCAATTTTCTATGTGTAAGATGGTGTCGACCCAAGTAAAGCTGTCAATAATAGTCAACAAGTCAAAAAATGGTCAAAAATTATTTTCCCTAAATTTACTTTTCCACAACAAAAAGCAGAGATTACGTAAAATCTCTTTCCATTAGCAATTAATCCTTATAAGATGATACTTTCCGACTCCGACGTTTATAGCACTTTTTAATATTATTTTTATCTCTTTGGAAGTCCATTTCAATTCTAATTTTATAAATGCGTAAGTGGGTTCCTTTTATTGTTCAAGCTTTGGTATATAATATCTAAGTCGATTTTATCGAAGTAGTATTCTATGCTTTTTCATTTTAGAAATATATAATGAAAGTGTGATACGTTATATTTTATTTGTGACATAATTTAATTTTATTTCAATCTTAATTCAATTTTAGTTTATATTAATTCAATTGTGATCTAATTCTAATTTTAAATATTGTATCTTATTTTTTTTTATTGTAAAAGATCTATTCCTTAATCCATATCTATGAGTGTTGTGCTTTCCTATATCTAACCTGTTTGCACAGGACTTATTATTAAATTTCTGTCTCTAGAACGTAATTGCGAATAGGCTGTTGGCATGCCTTATTGAATAAATAAATAAACACGTTACTGTTTCCTTAAAATCGTCCGACTTAGCTAGACATTTTACTTTTACTGGTGGGTAGATAATTATTTTTGCTAAGAGTAAGTATGACGACATCAATCAATTCCATTGTCTTTCGAGCATCATAACTATGAACATATTCTAATTATTATCTGTCTGTCAAATTGACGTCATTGTGAAAGCCTTCGAGCTAACGTACGCTAATGGCAGCAAGCACAAGATGGCTCCAAGGTTTACTACAACGTTTCCTACCCATTTAATTTAACGTATACTACAGTAAAGCTTTCTGACTCTGGTATATCACGATCGCCATTGATCTACTTAAAGTTCAGTAGAACTCAGAGTCAGGAGGAGGAGGAGCTTGTGGCTGAATAATAACAGCCACACTGGTCGATCATCAAGTTTAAGCAGCGCTTGACGAGGTAGGTCCGAGAATGGGTGAACATTTCAACATACCGAGTTGCCTCCGTGCCTCGGAAAGTACGTTAAGCCGTTGGTCCCGGCTGTCATTTGAAGATCTTTGACAGTCGTTACGGGTAGTCAGAAGCTTGAGATCTGATACCAGTCTTGCCAAGGAGTACCGTGTTACCCAGTTACTGGGTTGTGGAGGTCAGATAGGCAGTCGCTCCATATAAAACACTGGTACTCAGCTAAATCCGGTGAGACTGGAAGCCGACCCCAATATAGTTGGGAAAAGGCTAGGCAGGCAGGCAGAACTCAGAGTCAGAACCTTATACCAACTATTTCATCCAAAAATTTTCCAGCCATTACTTATCATATTAATACGCCATCGGCACATTTCGTCAGCTATATTTTCAGTCCCATGTGTAAATAATAAAATGTGTAAAGTGTTAAAAAATCGGAATGTATATCTACCTGCAGCCATACTACCTGATTAGGTACCTACATCTCAAACTAAACCTAACTCCAGTGCGGAGACGAGAGACGATTTATGAACATCTAGATTAACGCTATCCTCATTACGCTGTCCGCCAGTTTAGCTCCATATCAGAAAGCCTTTATCGACGTAAGCACTTATTCCCCAGCCCCGAAGGGGGACGGACGGCTGGCTCGAATGATAATAGCCTGATTAAGAAAGGTCACGTCTTTCAGCCTTGTTTTGTTTTTCTCTGAGCAAAAAAATAAAACAAACAAACAGAATAAAGTTCAGTGAATAATTTTAGCTTGCGGAGCGAAGGACCAAGTTTTTAGGCTGATTTGGAACTGAAAATATAGGCACAGGTTCTTTTGACTTTTTTTATATTAGTGATTACAATCGGCCAAACGCTACGGTACACGTGGGGTTAACACTTTTTACACTCACCAATTTTCAACAACTGAAGTCGATGATGTAACAGATGTATCATTGTAGACTGAAACTCGATTCATGTTTTGAAGTGAGATATTTAAATTGAGCGTCCCATTGAGCGTTTCATTGAGCGTCTAATAGCTTACGATTCTAGTGTACAGTCGACGTTTGAGAGGTCAAATAATAATTCAAAACTTTATTCACATACCAAGGTTAGTAAGAGACCGCTGGTAGCATCAATTGTTTTCAAAAACTATTTTACTCAATTGCCTTTTCTTTTTCTTCTAAAACAAATACCAAGACATGCATTGACAAAGTTCAGAAAGATGTTTGTTAATTTTAATCTCGACGAGCATGTGCTTCAATCATGCTTTAACAAACAAGATAATACGTTTTACTATCTTCGAGTGTATTATTGATCGAAGTTTAGAATACACTTACGCTGCGTACAGACTGAGTCAGGGCCAAAAAGACTATCGCATTATGATAACAATGATGGCTCTTCGATTTGGAACATAACAAACCCCATGTCAAAATTTACAATAAATAGGTAGAAACTTTCTGAAAAATATGTTTGGAAACATAACAAAACTATGTTCCTTCTAATGTACTGCCTAAGGACCCGTTCATACAGAACATATTTCCAGTATTTCCAGGATCGTTTTAACGGATCCGTCGCTGCTGGTGATAATTGCACGCCCCGCGTGGCTTCGAACCGATAAAACGGATAAGTATTTTTAAATTGTTGGGTGTGTGAACTCGCTCATACTACAACCTACGCTATTTTGCTGAATAAAAACGAATACGATAAAGCGTACCTGTAAAACGGATAGCTGTATATTTTGTCTGATAAGTATTTTTTACTGGGTCTGGAATACTGTCATGTGTGTGAAGTCGCTCATACAACTACGTATACATCCGTCAGCGCCGATTAAAATCGTATACGATAAAACGAACCTGTGAAACGGACCCTTGTGTGAACGAACATTAAGGTAAAATTAATTTATTCCTAAATATTATATGAATAAGTTTGCCTCAGGCCTTAATTTGTTAACTTGTTAAACTTTAGATATATTGTTAAGATTACAATACGTATTCTTGTTGCTACAGAATATTAAATTTCAAATGTCGTATCGCAATTTTTGAAGAATAACATGTGGTTTTAATAATCACGATGGCATAATTTAATACTAAATAAATTCTAGTAATACAACTAAATAAAACAAAAGATCTATCATGTATAATGATTCTGCAGATTTTCTGACCGTAATCAATCTGTCTGTCATTCAAGGTAGTTAAACAAAAACATATTTTCTATGAAAATGTTATTTATATATATTCAAGGAAAAACTTATATTTTCTAGTGTTTTTCTTTAGAAGGCTGTTTATTTTTTATTTTTTTCCTTTTAGTTTTAGTACCCTATCACCTAATAGTGAGCAAAGTCTTTAGTAAGGTACCTAAAAGATTGACAAAATACCCATAGTAACATTAATTTACATATTGGTGCTGTTTCTCGCTAAGGAGTTCGGTTGTTTGTTCCATATCTTGAAAACTGCTGAACCGATTTTGATAAAACTTGCACTGTTACCTAAGTTGAGAGATACTTAATCCTATAAAAAATAATATCACGATCCGATAAGTAGTTTAGGCAAAATGCGTGGACAAACGTGCATACATACATACAAAAAAACATACATTAGCTCATGAAATTAGGTACACGTGTTTAGAAGCCTATACAGAGTAACATAATTAAGTGAATATTGTGCAATTGCAACAATATTATATATCTTTGTCTCGAATTGGCCTTTTTTTTGAAGTCGGTATAAAATTTAGCTCAAAACACAGTTTCCGGGTCAGTCTGTGATATCGATTAAATTTTCTAAACCACGAAATAGAGTTGGATGCGGTTCACTATCATTTAGAGCTATATTCCGGATAGGTCTGTGTACAATAAATTCATATTATTTGACTTAGAAATCACGGTGTTTCAACATCGCACACATTCACATTGTGAGCTAATATAAAATAGTTCTATGATAGACCATGCACATTATGCACACATTCCATTTATCCCTATTCCCTGAACAATAAACAGAGATGTACTAAGGAAATAGTTTCCAAAACCCCTTTTATGGAGGTCAAACGAAGAGTTGAAGTTTACAAAGTAACAAGCAAAATACTACAAAACAGAATAAGAAAACTAAGTCTCTAAGTCACAATGGAGATCCATCAATTTTAATACCAAACGTCAAGAGCAGGCCAAACAATCGTTCATATTCTCAGAGGCTACTGAATAGTAGATTCTTATTTAAGTTGCCGTCTTTCGTGCGAAGTTCGAGCATTCTTTTAAAAGTTTTGATAAATTCGTCTTTCAGAAAAGTGACGAATATAATTCGGTCTATTGTGAGGTTTGGATTAATGGTTACAAAAACAGACTGAAATGACAAGAAATAAGAGTGGAAAGTAACAAGTAGTTTCTGTTTGTGATCTGGTTCCTAGACTGTGTTATTCCTTCAGCGATCGCGCTTATCGAAATGACAGAATGTCAGCTAATGATCACGTGAAAGAAAAATTAAACACGTAGCGCTGGGCAATCCAGTACATTCCTGTCATTTTATACTATTGTAACGCTTTCGTTGAAATAATGACAATAGTTTAAAGCCTGAGAGTGTTTACGCACTGCATCCGACCTTCCATACGAATTGGAAATGTTCTAATTTCAGACGGACGGAGTTCGGAGACATTGCCTCCCCTACATGAAGTACTACGGCTTCTTCGGACCGTAATTTCTAGGCATCGGATTGGTTGCAGTGCTAACCACTCTAAGAACGACGGTCAAGGTAAAGTATCAAGCTTGTGGTTGAGTAAAACCCCTTTCTCTTGTATATAAGAGACAGTGCACCAGCAGTAGGAATATTATAGGCTGGCTAGTGGTTATGCTTCTATGCTAAGCAAAGCATCCCATACATTTTGTAGCTTTAGACAATCGCAAACGTAATCGCTGATAGATTGTGACTTTGACTAGACCCTCTGATCAAAAACACAATAGTTGTATCAGCACATAATTTAATTAAATATTTGTTCCAATTACAACAATTCCATCAATTGGATTTTGACGTAAGCCAAAACAAACATTAAATTCTAAACAGGAAATGTAACTGTATCTATATTGAAAATGGATAAATGCGGGTAGGTATGTCTGTGTCGTCACCCGTCAATCGGCGTGTTTTGTACCAGCGAGTATTTGATTCGATATCAAATGCCAATCATAACCCTCCTTACCTGAAATTGTGTTAGAGGTAGGCGCTCACCCCTCTTAATGTTATAGACTGTAAAGTATGTTAGCTTTTTGGAGGTTTAAGAACTTAATGGCACTTAATATATATGAAAACACTAGCTTTTGCTAGCGGTTTCGCCCACGTGAATATTGAAAATTATCCCGAGGGAACTTAGTCCAGGGATAAAAAGACTCTAATCTATGTCTGTGCCAAATTTCATCCAGATCCGTTCAGCCGTTCTAGCGTGATTTAGTAACAAACATACATCCACACACACATCCATCCAAACTTTTAAATTTATAATATTAGAAAGATTTGTAAGATTATTTCGTATTGTATTTAAAAAGAAGAATAGATATATCAGGCGGCCGTAAGTCTGCAAGCAATGCACACTATTATTTGGTTACAAGTAGATTCAGAAATCATCATCATTATTTACAGGCCTCATTGGCCGGTCCTGTCCGTCTCGCATCCAGCCTGTGAAACGCAGAGTTCTGCGTGTTCGTCTTTATAACATTTCGGCCTAATCGGGTATCTACCACTGCCCCTACAGTTCCCAAATTCGTCAGGCTTTGTCGGCTACCTTGATTTTCCTGTGGAGGCATTGATGTATTAAAAAGCGGAAGATACGTTACGTGCCAACATCGCGATCAGAAAACCTGGGCTCGGCGCACGACTACATGCATCGAAACTCACACATCTGTGTTTAGTGTCAGCACCAGACCCAAACCTACAGTTACCGATAGACAAGGACAGAGATAGGATACGGCGCTGTAGTGCAAGCGAAATCGCGTTAGCCGCCGAATGTTGTCCGAATGCTAAATGAATGAAATGACATTGCAATATGTGCGTATCGTGTCTCTCACGCATTTTTGTAATATCTATCTCGCTCTCACAAATATGGTGAAACAAACATTAAATATTATTGTAATTTTCAACAAATTAACATTTTTGACTGTACTTGCGAGTGGTAAGTGATCCCGAGTGACTTATTTTTCTTTCTGGTATTATTAAAACACTGTTTAGCTACACAAGAAGTCATTTTGATACGTATTTATTGCAAGAAAATATAAAAACACTGAAATTATTGAGCTGTGGGATCAACCATGTGCCGTGAGCGACTGAGTGCCCGCTGCTGGCATTCACTTAGATTAGTAGGACCAAGCGCTGTGAGCAGTCCCGTATCTACCGCTTTTTAATACATCAATGTGTGGAGGTATCTATTTTTATTACTGGTTCGATCAGTAGGAACATTCTGAGCATAGCACAAATTATGAGCGACTTTAAGTCTTCTAATGAGGCCCAAATACTTATTCCATATTTTGCCGAGAAAATTCCGATCATCACAATATAACTTGAGAAGTAGACCTAGGAAGCTATGGAAACCAAAGATTTCTGCTTATTTCCTTTTACGAACGATAAGAGCTATTCGAGGCTGACTTTCTGTAAAGTAGGTTAACCTAAATCCTTAAGGATTTAAGTATAAAGATGGGTAATAAAGGTATTTGTGCGGCTATCTGTAGATTACTTACTGGGGCTTTAAAATTATAATGATCATAAAATTCGAACTTTCTAATGCATAGAGACTAATATTATTAAGGTATAAGCTTTAACAAAAGGGTAGACAGAATTATAGGCTATCAAAAATTCGTCTCCAAGGAATCGGAAAAGTGCCCAAAAGGCTATGGCAATGCTGATTCTTTGACCTAAGAAAATGCCAGCCCTCTGGTCACTTGGTGTCCTATTAAACCTTTGGAGATGTCCCGAAAAACTCGAACCGTCTTAGTATTTTTTTGATTCCATATTATACAACACTACATTCCAGTATTTGTCAAACTAGCACAAAAAGCCTCATGGCATTTAATTGCAATTAAAAACCAATTTTTCACCAGAACAAATAAAAACATAAGGCTATTAATACACCATCATGTCACTCTTGGGAACCTAAAAACTTCACAAAAAACTGCGTTAAAATTTATCGCGGAATTTAATTACTAAAAATCTTTTAGCTATTACAATGGCGCACCCTAGCGGTATTTAATTATGACGTGGCATATTCGCGTCACGATATGGTGTTTCATTAGTAAGGTAAACAGTTTTAAACGGAGCAGTGTGGCCGCGCCCTAACGATAGCGTAGACAACTTGCCTATTTGTTTTTATGATTGCACTGTTTTTGCCTGGGGAAACTTAATATTCTGTATTGTATCTATTTTTTACTAGTTCTAGTACCCACTTACTCAATAAACTAATTGTTTGTTGAAAAATTTGCACCAAGTGCAACCCCATGTCGAGTCCAGGCTATCTCTTTCCATTTTTGGTTGCCTGGAAGAGATCGCAAAACGTAATAAGGCTGCCTGTTGTATGTTTGTTTTGGTTTTAAGAAGTATTTTTGTATTGTTTTTATCTTTGCGTACATTAAATAATAAATACATAAATGTTATTAGTATTTTTGTGCTATAGTAAGACCGTTATATTTCTTATTTCATTAGTCTATCGAGTCTAAATCTTCTTTAGGCTTGAAATACCGTGAGCAAATTTTGGTCACGGTGCGTTGCGGCTAAACTTAGCAGAGACTAGCCATCGACACGGGAGATATTATAGTGCACAACTCTATGCTGCCTCACAATCCGATAGGACGACAATTAATTACGAAATGTACCGACATCGCAGTAGAGGCTCGAAAATCTCGCAACTGGTCTTACCGCAGAACATCGGTATTTCAGGAAACGGGATACAGAGGGCAGTTATAGGCAGTCCGTCTGTGCAAAATACTGCGATAATACGATATTCCTCTCAACGTATTTTGGAACGGTCACGCAGATGACAATGCTTTAAGGCTACGCAGCAAATAAGATAGTATTTGGTTTTACTAAAGTAACACTTTTCATACAAACTTTCCATGCGTGTATCCAATGGGTAAGAAGATATACTCTTAGTAAGTTATCAATTATTTACACATTGATCCAAAACACAAGTAAGAATAGTTTAATAACCAGTCTAACAATAAAGACAACGATATTGGTAGCTCTTATTATGAATTTGCTAAAAAAAAAACCCACATCCGATTTGACCGACTAAAAGTACTATCGTAATCATACAGTCACAAATAACAAGCCAATGAAACTAGCATCGTCCTCAATACAACCTAGCCATAACCACTATCACCTTGAAATTTAAGAGCAATCCTTATTACTTATTTATTGTCAAAGCATCCTATGCGCGAATATTAATTTAGACGCCCGCGCGACCGCTGGGGGCGCGGGGCGGGTCGAACATGTGCCTATTGCCAATGATATCTGATAAATCAGGCCGATCATGTATAGTGTGGTTAAATGAGGGACGTGATAATTTATGCTTACTTGTAACGATAAATATAAATAAAAGCTTTCGCAAAATGGCAAGGCAGATTATTACATAGTAGGTATGCTCGAGTGATCCACACTTTTTGGATTCGGAAGATCGCATTGAATGAATCAGATTGAAGTCGCATTGATTCGCATCGCGTCGAATATGCGGCAACGGACAAGAAAAATAAATCTTAAAAGTTATCAAAGGTCAGGAGATCATTGATAAATATTTAAACAGTTGCCCCTTCATAATTCAGACTGGGAGGCAAAAAAGAGTCGTAATAGGTGAGGGCCAGCCGCAAAATTTTCCGCACGGGTGTGAATATAGAAAAAGAATGAACGAAGAAAAAAATTTACCCAGCTTTCGAGTACCTAAGAGTGTTAATTTTCTTTTTTTTCAAAACTCTATGAAACGGGCATCGATTACGGTCTGTTCTTCTGTTGTCCATCGTTTTACCAGTCAGCTTGTATAATCTGCGTGTTTAAGCACCTAATGAAAGGACTCATAGTTGTCTCAATATCGAGTAGGTATTTATTAATGTTGTTACATTGTCTCGGTCTGTGTCGAGTGGGTATGTGAATTGTTATGATGATGTTCATGCTAGTACCGCAATAATTGTTGTAACTATGTCTCTATGTCTGTTAGATTCAATAGCTGTTTTATAGGTAGGTTACGCCATTTAGTTGTTCGTTAATTTTGAAAAAAACTGTCAACAACTCGCAATGTCCACCAGTTTGATTCTGCAGGTTTTGAATAGTAAATTAAAAACTAAAAATTTAGTATTTATTTATTTATTAATTATATGCTTTATTGTACACCATAAAATACATTAACAAAAAGAAACGTAAGTCTAATACATATACAATGGGCGGCCTTATCGCATGATGCAATCTCTTCCAGGCAACCTGGAACCAGTAGTTCTCGCAAAAAGGGAATGTCTTTTGCGAGAAGTACCTAATTGATCAATGTACATTCCTATGACTTACAATAACACTTCATAAAGGGACTTCTTGTTAAATCTTCCCATTTGTAAAACAAAATTTTACCAGCGGCTTGGCTAAAATGATTCCATGAGAAAAAAGTATCCTTTGTCTTAACCCAGGTCATGTTCTAACCGTGTTTCTAATTTCATTAAAATAAGTTCAAGTGTTGAGGCGTGATCTAACAAATATAAAACATTAAGAATTCACATATATAATATTTTTTAAACAGAATTTGATACTTATATTATTTTATACCAGGCCCCTCAGAAAGTATTGCGAAAAAAAGTTTTTATATATGGGAGACTGGCCAGTTATAATGTTTTTCGAAAATGTGATTATTTATAAGTAAAAATAAGTAAGTTCCAATTTCAAAATTTCCCTCCACATTTTTTGCGAGTTAATTCAAAGTATTGTGTCTCACTGAAATATGGATCTGCGCCGGGAACATTTTAGAGCTATGATTTTATACGATTTCAAGTGTCGCCTGAAACCGGATGAATCGTACGATAGACTTCAAATGGCATTCATGGATGAAGGCCCTTCCAAGGCAACCGTGTATCGTTGGTATAACGAATTCAAGCGCGGTCGACCAACTTTGGGGGATGACGAAAGAAGCGGTCGCCCTTTGACGGCTGTTACCGAAGAAAACGTGCTAGCAGTGAAAAATTTAATCCAAGACAATAGGCGAATTACATATCAGGAGATTCAACACATATTGAAGATTGGATCGGGAAGCGTTCACGAGATTCTACACAGCCATCTTCGCGTGAGGAGGATAGTATCACGCTGGGTGCCGCACAACCTCACCGATGCTCAGAAGCAGGCCCGGGTGGAATGGTGCCGTGATATGCTTAACAAATTTGAAGCAGGCTCGTCTCGGCGTGTTTACGACATCGTTACAGGTGATGAGTCCTGGATTTATCAATACGACCCAGAAACCAAGCGCCAGTCGACTGTTTGGGTGTTTCAAAATGAGCCAACGCCTACCAAAGTGAAGCGATCTAGAAGCGGGGGTAAGATTTTGATCGCTAGCTTTTTTAATTTGACTGGCCACTTGGTATCAATTCCCTTACGGGATCAAAGAAGCATTAATGCCGAATGGTATACTACCAAATGTTTGCCAGAAGTTTTCTCTGTTATAAGCAACAAGCGACCAAACACAGGGCTCCGCGGGCTACTGCTCCACCACGACAATGCACCTGCGCACACCGCACTCAAAACGAGGGACTTCCTGGACAGCACGCCAGTCAAACTCCTGGGTCACCCTCCTTACAGCCCTGATCTAGCACCGTGTGACTTCTTTTTATTCCCAAAAATAAAAAATCAGCTCAAAGGGATACAATTTTCGTCGCCGGAAGATGCGCTGGCTGCGTTCGAGCAGGCTGTAAACGAGGTGTCTGCGGCGGACTGGAAAAAGTGTTTTGAAAACTGGTTTAGGCGCATGAATCTTTGTATAGAGGCTGGTGGAAAGTACTTTGAAAAGATTTAATAAAAATATATGTACGTATAGAACAATTTTTTTTAGTTTCGCAAAACTTTCTGAGTGTCCCACGTATATAATATATAAACGAACTTTCTCATCGCTTTCCAAATAATAGGTTTCGAGCGTGGTTACAGCATAATTAACATTTTACACGACCTCACTGATTTACAAATAAACTGAAATACAGGCCCATCTCGCTTCTTAGCCATGTTTACAAGTTGTTTTCAAGAGTCATCACGAATCGTCTCGCGCGCAGGTTTGACTATTTCCAGCCTCCCGAACAAGCCGGATTCCGAAAAGGCTTTAGACCGTAGACCACATACATACGCTGCGGCAGGTTATACAGAAGACCGAAGAGTATAACCTGCCTCTCTGTTTAGCGTTTGTGGACTACGAGAAAGCCTTCGATTCGATCGAGACTTGGGCTGTACTGCAGTCTCTCCAACGGTGCCAGATCGACTACCGGTACATTGAGGTGTTGAAGTGTCTGTACAAAAACGCCACCATGTCAGTCCGTCTTCAGGATCAGACCTCGAAACCAATCCTTCTCCAGCGCGGCGTAAGACAGGGAGACGTCATTTCTCCGAAACTGTTCACTGCTGCGCTGGAGGACGTCTTCAAGGTTCTGGACTGGAAGGGGCTTGGCATCAACGTTAATGGCGAGTACATCACTCACCTTCGGTTTGCCGACGACATAGTGGTCATGGCTGAGACCATGGAGAGCCTCAGTAAAATGCTCGATGACCTTAGTAGAGCTTCCGAAAGAGTGGGTCTTAAAATGAACATGGAAAAAACCAAGGTCATGGTGAACGCCCATGTAACACCCACTCCTATCAAGATCGGAGACTCTACACTCGAAGTTGTAGACGATTATGTTTACTTGGGACAAACGGTCCAGTTGGGTAGGTCCAGCTTCGAGAAAGAGGTCAACCGTCGAATCCGACTCGGCTGGGCGGCGTTCGGGAAGTTGCGTGGTATCTTCTCGTCCAATTTACCGCATTGTCTCAAGACAAAAGTCTATGACCAGTGTGTGTTGCCAGTGATCACCTATGGGACCGAGACGTGGTCGCTCACAATGGGCCTTATCAGAAAGCTTAAAGTCACCCAAAGGGCAATGGAGAGGGCTATGCTCGGAATTTCCTTGCGTGATCACGTCAGAAATGATGATATCCACAGGAGAACCAAAGTTACCGACATAGCCTGAAGAATTGCCAACTTAAGTGGCAGTGGGCAGGGCACATTGCTCGCAGAACGGATGGCCGATGGGGCCGAAAAGTTCTGGAATGGCGACCGCGAACTGGAAGACGATACGTTGGAAGGACTCCCACTAGGTGGACCGATGACCTGGTTAAGGTTGCGGGCTGGCGCTGGATGCGAGACGCACGGGATCGGTCAATGTGGCGACGCCTGGGGGAGGCCTATGTCCAGCAGTGGACGTCTTTCGGCTGAAATGATGATGATGATGACGTCTCCACCTCGCTCTGCATCAGTGGACTAAGCTGCAAGCAGAGCATATTATGCTAATGTTTATGCGATTATATATATTATTTTAATCGCAAATTGTGTTGTTGCTTTTTTCGCTTACTTCTTTGGCTCGTAAGGCTTTTCACTCTTCCATTGTGTATCTTTCCTCCTCCCTCCTTCAGAACATAGAGACACAACTCAACGAGATCACTTTTTCAAGCTTTACACTCTTGTTTTTACTTTTTTTGCAGCCAAAGGTACGCAGAATTATGTTTGATCATTGTTGCGGTTTCCACTGCATGTTACTTGTACTGTATTTTTGTACTTCTGCGTTTCAGTGGACGGGATACTGCCTCACTTTTCTCTGCTTTCCTAAAAAGAAGTTTAGAACTAGGAAAATATGAATCAATAGTATGCCACTAAATTCACGTCACTCCCGCTTCAGTGAACAGGGACACACCGCTTCAGTCGCTCGCTCTTCTTCGCTCACTTGCTACGCTTCAGTAGCCAGGCAGCCTCTTCAAGAAACTGAAACAAAGTTTGGTTTAAATTAGAAATTAGAGTTTATTCCAGAGACAATGTTTCTACTCTGTAATGTTTGACTAGCTTCGGCGTATATTGTTTGGAGTTCGACGAATCGTGTTTCTTTGATACCCATTAAATTAGTTAATTGGTTTGGTGTTCGATTACTTCAATTAAAATGGTTATTGGAATGTAATAGTTATTAAGAAATATCCTTTGGCTACTTATGTAAATTATTATTTCCTGTAATAATATAACAAGAGTTTAAAATTCTCAATAGCAGCTCAGAGATATATGTGGATGATAACCATCGAGCAGAACCTGAAGGAGGTATGTACTATTGTAGCCGACTTTAAAATGAATACGGAACAGAAGCTACGTATTAATGCCTTATGCCGTAAAGTATGTAACGGGACATCGCAGATGGCCGTACAATATCAGTCCATCAAGGCGAGAGCTGTTCAATACCACCACACTGTACAAAACCTTGAGAAGCAACTTGACCTCTCACAGCAACTACAGAAACTTAAGAAGAGTATAGGTGAATTCATGACACCTGCTCAAGGTACTACTTTTGCGGACATGGTAAAAAAAGGTGCCAACAATTTTATACAGCCAATTAACTTAAGTTCTGTGGCCATCTATCCAAAAGACAAATTGAAGACCAGCGATGAGACAAAATCTCTTGTCCAAAAAATAATTCACCCTGAACAGATGAAGCTTCACGTGAGAGGCCTACGCAAGACAAGGAACGGGGGTGTTATTATCAGCACTGAGACGAAGGACGACATCGAGAAGCTGAGACAATCGGTGCAGCTATCGAAGTCAGACCTAACAGTCGACGAGCCTCATAAAAGGAAGCCTAGGGTGGTTGTTATAGGAGTACCGACATCCATGACAGAAAAAGAGGTTTTTTCTTGTCTATTCCACCAAAATCTGGCCGAAAAACTTCAGGACTGCAGCCTTGAGACGTTTTTGACCTCAATTAAGTTGAGCCACAAATCAGGTAAGAAGGATGCTGAGACCTGTAACTATGTGGTAGAAGTGTCAGCAATCATACGCAGAGCCCTGATGTCTAAAGACCGAGTTTTTGTGAATTGGTCATCATGCCCTGTAAGGGATTTTACTCTGGTCACTCGGTGTTATAAGTGCCAGCAGTATGGACATGCTGCCAAGTCATGTCGGCAGGCAACCCACACCTGTGGTCACTGTGGCGATCAAGGGCACTCTATTAAAGAATGTTCAAAGAAAGCAAATGAACCAAAATGCGCTACTTGCATGCATTTTAAAAAGCCCGACAAGCACAGCACAGGTTCTGCTGATTGCCCCGCGAAAATAATGGCTGAAAAAAGATACATAAATTCCATTGATTATGGAGGCGCCTAAGAGCGCCGTAAATTGGTTGTTTTCTGACCTATTTAATTTTATTGTTTCTTTTTTACTGTTTTTTATTTGTTTTGTTAATTTTATTGTATTACATAATTATTATTTTTGCTGTCATTAATATGATTAATAATTTAATTGATGACTTAGATAATTTCTCTGTGTCTGAATCCCAGGTTTGTGACATTGAAAACTGCAAACAGTATCTATCCGGCTACAAAAATCCGTTAACCATACTAACACAAAATATTCGCAGTATTTTTAAGAATTTTGATAGCTTCAGTACATTTCTACAAAGGCTAAACATACATTGTGACATCATTATTTTAACCGAATGCTGGCTTGCCAAGCAATATAACATACCACTAATTCCAGGATATAATATGTATAGAACTAATATAAATTATAATCAAAACGATGGAGTGATTGTTTTTGTAAGAAATCATCTAAATGTCTCTGTTGAGGAACCAAATATGCACGACTGTAACAGATTATTAATCAAAATTGAATCAGAGTTTGCTATACTAGCGTTATATCGACCGCCCTCTTTTAAAAATACTAGCAATTTTACTGACTCTTTGAATGACACCTTGCAAAACCTGTCATCTTTCAAAAACACCATTTTAATTGGTGATATTAATATCAATATTCTTTCAGGAAGTGCTAATGCACCAGCTCAGGACTACCTCAACTTATGTGCCTTTCATGGCCTGCTTCCCGCCCACAGCTTTCCTACACATCACAGTGGCTCTTGTTTGGACCATATTATGCTCAAATCGATTTTTCCTTCACTTGCGCTCGTTGTTAATTCGACAATAACCGATCACAATGCTGCCCTACTAACCCTTAATTGTAAATTACCTAAACTAAACATTCGAACCATTTCAAAATTAAATATAAATAGACTTGAGGATGATTTACGCGTCATCGATTTTGAACCAGTCTACAATTCCGCTGACCCGCAGTTTTGCATGTTGTATGTAATAGAAAATGTACGTCATGCAATTCTGAAAAACACGGTTATATCGCAGTTGAGCAATAAAAATCACAACTTAAAACCATGGATCACGACAGGGCTTATTCGATGTATGAAACATAGAGATAAACTGCATTTAAAAGCAAAATCGAATCCAGATAATGCAGTATTACAAATGTCGTACAAAAGATACAGAAACTTTTGTAATGATCTCCTGAGAAAAATTAAATGCAACTACGATAAAACTGAACTGGAAAAGGCTGGCACAAATAGTAAAAAGATCTGGCAATATATTAAAAACGTAACTTATACGTCGAAACAAAATGAGTCATCATTAGGTTTATTACAAACACATTCGTCACAGCTGACATCTGCTAACATGGCAAATAATTTCTTTGTTAATGTTGGAAAGTGTCTTGCAGAAAAAGTTCGGGGTCAATCACATTTCCTAACAGGCACTCCTTTTATGTGTAGCACTACATTAACATCCTTTGGGCTGCTGGATACTGATGAGACTGAGGTAGAAAGTATAATTACGACTTTGAAAGACGACTGTGCAGTTGGTTGGGATAACATATCCAATAAAATTATTAAACAATTCAGGCATATTTTAGTACCACCACTGACTTATATTTACCGCGTTTGTTTGTCTAAAGGTATTTTTCCAGAATGTCTAAAAAAAGCAGTTGTTCTCCCTGTCTATAAATCAGGCAGTAAAGAGCAAGTGACAAATTATAGACCTATTTCTTTACTGCCTTGTATGTCTAAAATATTGGAGAAAATTATCAATAAAAGATTGTTCAAATATCTGAAGGATAAATCAATTTTATCTGAGCGGCAGTTTGGATTCAGGCCTACAGTCTCAACCGCTGATGCCGTACATCATCTGACTGACTACCTAGCACAGGAACTTGACAAGGGTAACCACACAGTAGGAATTTTCCTGGACCTCGCCAAAGCTTTTGACACAGTTTCCATCCCCATCCTGTTACGCAAGCTTGAGACCATAGGTATAAGAGGAACCCAGCTGAAACTCTTCAAAAGTTATTTAGAAGACCGTACCCAGTGCGTAAAGATTGGCAATGTGCTCAGCGCTGATAAAAAATGCACATCCTTTGGTGTTCCCCAAGGAAGTGTTTTAGGGCCTACTCTGTTTTTGATATACATAAACGACCTTTGTAATCTAAAGCTAGAACATGGCATAATTGTATCATACGCTGACGACACTGCTCTACTTTTTTCGGCAGACTCAGAAAATGAAGTGTACAAACTTGCGCAACACGGATTCAATATTGTAAATAATTGGCTTCAACATAACTCACTAACATTAAATGCGGATAAGACAAATTACATTAGGTTTACGATGCGCAAACAGACATCTAATATTGCCTCAAACATGTATGCTCATTATTGTAGAGACCCTAATGATAGCCAGTGCGGGTGCCCCAATATCAAAATGACTAATAAAATAAAATACCTGGGTATCATTATTGATGAAACTCTTTCCTTTAAACAACATTTAGAAGCTTTAAATAATAGAATCCGTAAGCTAATATTCGTATTCAAAAAGCTACGATATATTACAGACCCACTAATAATAAGACAAGTTTACTTTGCTCTATGTCAGTCAATTTTGACTTACTGCATTACCTCATGGGGTGGGGTGGGTAAAACTTTATTACTACCTATTGAGAGAGCGCAAAGAGCGATCCTCAAGGTGTCTACTTTCCGCCCGTTCCTTTTTCCCACTAACCTCCTCTATAAATCTTGTGAAGTACTAACAGTTCGCCAGTTATTCATAATGAGCATCGTGTTAAAACAACACGCAGCCCTCCCCTATCACATAGAACATACTAAAAAAAGACGGAGCGATGTAGTTTGCCCTACAAATAGCACAAAACATGCATTCACAGACAAATTTTATGTGTTCCTCGGACCACTACTTTACAACAGACTAAACGCAACAACAAATATTTATTCCCTAAATTATTGTAACTGTAAGAAAATTGTCAAAGAAGCTCTTCAAAATATGTCCTACGAAGATACAGAGAAGTTATTAAGTGTCCTAAAATAGATATTGTACGAATATTATTTATTTAAAGAATCTAGGATGTTAGAAAATAAGAATTTTATTATATAATTTACACCTTTCACCTTAAATATTACCTTAGATTAGAAGATTATTATATTTGATTAATTGTGATTATTTAAAATAAATATTAAAATAAAGAAATGTACCTCTTCTCGCCTGAAACACAGGATTACCTAGTTCAGGCACATAACACAATGTGAACATGACATAGACTTAAGCCAAAATTGTATTGATTATTTTGCCTTATGATTTTAAATAAATATATTATATTATATTATATAGAGTAAAGATTGGGGTCCTATTCACACTTATCTGTCCTGTGCGTTTCGCATCCACTGAACTACCGCAGCCTTCACCAGGTCGTCGCTCAACACTCTAGAACTTTTCGTCCCCAACGGCCATCCGTTCTGTTAGCAATGTACCCTGCCCACTGCCACTTAAGTTTCGCAATTCTTTGGGCTATGTCGGTAACTTTGGTTCTCGGATGTCTTAATTTCTGTTTAGATCACGCAAGCAATTGGGTGACTTTAAGCCCTCTGACGAGGCCCATTGTGACCGACCACTTCTCTGTCCCGTAATTAATCACTTGCAACACACACTGGTCATAGACTTTCGTCTTGAGACACAGTGTTAAGTTGGACAAAAAAATACCGAGCCGTAACCATACAATGATGAATATTGTACAAGATTTTGCTGTTATTTTGGTAAACATTAAAGTATATTCTATTTATCTAAGTATGTTTTCTCTTCTAAGAAAACCCGCTTGATGTAACATAAATTCCATAAACAGACCAATTTCTGATCATACCCGCAAATAATTTGCAACAATAATTTCCACAGAACACCACGATCTGTAAACAGTTCCCAGTAATATTGTGTACATCGATAGCCTTGTTTGCGTTAAACCTAACCAATTTGTACTTCGGTAAATGGATTTTGAATTTCCAAAATAACACACTTTAGTCCTATGATGTAGTCATAATTTGTGTCTAGTGCCGAAGGTTTATTGAGTCAGAATTTGGCAAGTTAGTTTGAAATTAGGGGTAATTTGGCGTTTGGAGAACTGGCGGTAGTTGTCTAATGTTTGTCTTAGTACTACACTTAGGATGTTTGCTTGTGATACCGCAGAAGTCGTTAAAGTCAACAAGGGTGGGGTTGGTTCTCATTGAGTTCAAGGACTTTGGTTGAAACAGCTGTGTTTCAGCGTTGATATTATTGGACGTATATAATTTAGTTTTTATAGAATGTGTACTTAACAAAGAAGAAATCTTACTCTGAAGGGCAAGTAAAGGGTTAGGTTAGGTATTAAGTAATATATACGCTTGCATCAATTTCCATTCTTTGATTATGCTGAAAATAAAGATGAAAGATAAGCGCTTAGTGTTTACATATCGGAATAATCAGGAGAGGATGGTATCCTGTAGTACATCAAGCGCTCCAATCAAAACTTCTTGTGACCCGAACAGCAATAGAAGTTCCGAGTCAAGATTTGCTGGCAAATAAAGCAATCAAGTACTAAAGATTTCTGTTGATACAGTTACTTTAAACAAATAAACAATCCTTCAAAGGACGAAGACAGAACCATGACCAACAAACAAATGAATGATACGAATTTGCAAACCAAATCGAGTGATTCGGGGATACATGGCTGATTGCTACTTTTCCAATCAAGTGTTGACTGATTGAGTTAAAATTGATTTGAATTTAATATTGAGTTTGAATTATTGTATGCACTCTTTGCATTAAGCATTATATTGCCCCACTATGTTCTAAGTAAGTCACAAACTCTTCCCTACCTTTGGTGCTGCCGTGCTAATTTGCAGCAGGATTGTTGGCTTGCCATTTGATGTCCGATGTATAGTGCTACCGGAACCTCATTGTCTGGGACAATGCTCGCTTAGGACACAATAGAGCGCCTGGCCAAAGTGTTATGAAGACGTTAGAAAGTCTTAATTGACGTTTTAAACGGACTTAGCTTACTGATTTTATGGGATGGATTGTAGTGAGCATACTGAAAGGTGGCTATGATTCATAATGAAAACTCATACTGGAAAGCATTTTCTCTTTCACGATCAATAAAGTGTTTATTTTTCACCTCCCTTCAAAACACGATTGGTTTACATGGAAAGTTTAGACAATGCCGAGGTGCTTCGATGCTCTGAGTAAAAATTTTCAAAATTAAAATGTCGTCTCATCATCACATCATCAGCCTATTAATGTTTCCACTGCTGGGACGCAGGCCTCCTCTCTGTGAGAGGGAATAGTCTGTAATCCGCCACGCGGGCCCAGTGCTGGTTGGTGGATGACACATGTCTTCGAATTTTTGGTTCTAGGAGATGTCGGTTTCCTCACGATGTTTTCCTTCACCGTTTTGAGAGCAGTGGTGAAGAAATAATTTACACAAAGTAAAGCACCTGCCTGGGTACGACATCTGGCACCCACTGCTGGACACAGGCCTCCCCCAAGCGTCGCCACACATTGACCAGTGCCTACTGTCTATTGACCCTAAATTTCCGTAAGATTGTTATTGCTAAAGAAAGTGTTGATTCAAGGGTTTTGTTTCGTAAACATACTCTATTACTGCATATTTAGGGTTCCGTACGTCAAAAAAAGAAACCCTTATAGGATCATTTTGTCCGTCTGTCTATCAAGACCTCTGGAAAACGTGGAGGTATTGAGTTGAAATTAGTGGCGTATACTCAAGTTTGCGACTCCTTGCAGCGTGAAAAAATCAACCTTCTAGATCAACGCAATCAAGAGATACAGTAGCCTTTAATGACGCATATTTTACACTCGCAAGGGAATCAAAATCTACAGGGCGCTTCCCATTGACCTAGAATCATGAAATTTGGCAGGAAGCAATTTCTTATAAAACAAGTAAAAGATAAAAACCGAAATCAGTAAATTTGCACGTATACCAAAAAAAAAAACTTATTGTCGAAGTATGTGAATTCGACTACAATTTTCCAACGGCAAGGTTATTTTTTCACTCAATTCTGGTTATCTTATCGTTAGAGCAATGTTCGGTGCCCTCATAGTTGATGAACTTCAGCATTGATATTTAATTATTTTGGTGAATGTAGCTGTTTTTACGGAACACTCAGTGCCCGTACTCGAACTTGGCCAGTTTTTTTTATAGGCTTGTCATTTTCGATATTGTTTGACCATCCAATACTCACACAGCCCTTACAATTTACGTTACTCAATCAAATTCCCTCTCAATACCCGATCAAACGCTCAGCCCCAACTATCGATGTACCAAACAACTTGTTGACGTATACCATCATTAGCCGTGAGTTATGACGTCATCGTCAGTCTGCACAGAACTGACAGTGTATTGTTCAAGGTAAGGGAGGATGACTTATTGGAGTCGGGATGACGGGATGATGGGATGACGGGCATTGTTGCTTCAGTGTTATGTTACGACGAAGAGTCGGGAGAGAAACGGTTTGTAGTGTTCAACGTTAGTAGAACTAGGTGTCGGCCAAGTGAATATCGGGATACCTTTTAGTCGAGATAAACTCTTTGGGTTTAGTCTCCTATAGTTCAAAATAATGAACTGCCGGGGTAGCGTTCATCGGGATTGTGCCTAAAACGAATTGTAGTTTTCATATCAGTTAATTTCGATATTAACTGATATTAAAACTACAAATCGTTTTGCTGTAATGGAGCTGCGTCTGCTATAGAGGGTTTTTTTTTTTTTTTTTTTTATTATTATCGATAGGCTCGCGTTTGACCACTACCTCGCCTGATGGTAAGCGATGATGTGGCCTACGGTGAAGCACGCTTGCCTAGAAGAAACCTATTCACTCTTGACTCAAAGACTCCAAGGTTGTAGCTATCAGGAAACAAAGACTCCGGAAGGGAATTCCACTCCTTAGCTGTGCGCACAATGAAAGTATTAGCAAAACGCTTTTTTTAAATGTTTTTTTCTACTTTACACGCAAAATGTATTCGGAGACTTATTTTCACAACTAGGACAAACTGCAGGTGCATGCTGTTGTGAGATTTGTGTATATCTCTTCTTCGTCACTATCCTACTTTAAGTAGAGTCGGCGCTCCTAAATTTCTGTTGCCTCAGGACAATCTGGCCTGGGTTGTCGTGTCGGGCAGTTCTTCTTCCAATAGGAGTTTCGTAATTATTTCATATATTATCGAACTAAAACTATCACACGCTCCGTGAAAACCTTACGCAAAACAAGAACTGCAAAATCGATGCCGAATATATTTTAATGAAAGTCTTTTTCGCTTCATAAGACTGCTTAATTCGGGCATCTTCGCAATAAACCGACCATCTATCCAATAGGGGACCGTTCCTCCGATCAGTCTGGCGTTTCTTATCATCAGTAATTACAACGAGCCGTTACAAGTAGAGCTGTGATGGAATCTCGCCTCTGATTCTGCTAGTGCGGAACTTTCGCAGTAAATCGTAACTCCGCACCTGTATCTGCCTCCGCAAGATCTGAATGGAATTGGAACGGAGGTCTTCTAATTGAAGCCTTTAGTAAGAATCAAAGTTTTTGCTAAAATATCACTGCTACCGCCAGATACCAAGAGTCCAACTCTATAGTGGGGAAAGAAATCGTCTAGATTGATGGTGAAAAAAAAAATTAGAAATATTTGTTTTTCCTAACCACTGCAACTATTGAACGCCCAGAATGTTTTCGTTCACCAGAAAAGTGGCAAGTCAATGAAGCTCGAAGATTCCTGGAGAAAATGTTCAATTGTTTTGGGTCACGTAACGAAATTAAACAGAAAAAAAACACAAACACATTTTTTTTCGGTTTTTCGGCCACTCACCACTACGGTGTCCGAGGAGGTCAAAGTCTTCTTCGCTACCGCTCAAAATAATCTGTCACCCCTCTAGTCACAAGAACTCGGACCAGTCGGTAACAGTCTTTACCACAACAAAAGTCCATTAGTGGGCCCGCCAAACGAATTAATTAATTCAGACGATTCGCCCCCTATTCGCTATAAATGACCCAAGATGTGCCCCTGTTTCGGGATGAGCTATGGTCAATGATTCCTAATGTGGTTTGATTAAACTTTGCTTTGAGGGTTTTAGTTTCAGAAGTGGCGGGATTTGATTGACAGGTCAAGTTTCAAGTAATTAGAAGTGCATAAAACGTTATTCATGCCTAGAGATATAATGATCAAGACCTTAATAGACAAACTTTTCAACTAATTTCTTGGTTAATTTTAAAGTTCTTAAGAATTTTATCCATCCTATTTCTTCCTTATTCAAATCACTTATTTTTAAAGTCAACATTTTAACATGTCACTAAAGTTAAATTATTTTAGTAGCTACCAATGGAAAATGTATCTACGTATATTTGAATTGATAATTTGAATATTTCTACAATAAAAAAAAACTATATTTAAACAAGTTTTTTTAACTTACTGTGCATATATGCAAAATTTCATATAACTACTTTAAAATACAATTGCAAGATTTGACCCGAACATACCACAGTTTTTGGTTCCATTTGTGAAACAAAATGGAACCAAAAACTGTGAAAATTTAAAACGCCATTGCAGCCAGTGCTTTTTAGAGCCCTTTACAAATAATCGCTCAAAAAACAACTTGGAATACACAATATTAGAAACGATAGTTGAGTTAGTAATTATCTCGAATTATTAATTCAGTTTGAATTAATAATTCGAGATAATTCCAGTGCATCCATATTTAGATGGTACTTATTTTCATTTTCGAAAAAATCGAAGGTTAGTGGTCTCTTTAACTCATAGACAATAATTAATTAACATGAAATTCGAGACAAAAATAATTACTTTTTCAGAAATTAATTATAACTTTTTGCGTGCCTTTGTGGCATTTGAAATGGAATAAACTTCATTTCAGTGGTTATGTTTCGACAAACAATCACAGGTTTCACAAGAATTTCGGTGAATAAAGCTGAAAGTATTTAATGCATGAGAATTTCGCATGCAACGTTGATTAATTTACCAGTGAATTTTAATATGACGAATATTGAGGCGGGCACTGTCCGTCTGTGACCTTTTTATTACAAGCTTTTATTTAAAATGCAATGTATGTACGGGTCAAACCTTGCAACAAAATTTAAAGCAGTTATCCTCTAACGCTTAAGATGAAATGTTGCATACACGTTTATTTTGGATGAGTATGCACGGTTAGGTAAGTGACGTCATTCTCAATCGAAAATGGTGGACGGTCTAAGATGGCGGACTAGTTATTTTTGTGCACTGCCATAATATGGGTATCAAATAAGGGTTTGCTAAGAAGAATACAAAAAAGGTTTTTAAATAAAAAAAACAACTAAACTTTTGTCATGAAGCTAATTGAAGACCACAGATCACGGGATCGACTGGAAAAGCCATTACTCATATATTTTTGTGCCACAAAATGTATGCTCAGCACAGATTTCAGTTGTCATAGTCAGTATTGTCACTTATTGACACGCTTGGTTTACATGGTTAGTTTTGACGATGCCGTATCGGCAGTGATCTTCGAGGTGCTCCGATGCTCTGTTTAAAAACTATGAAAATTAAAATTTTCTCTCATCTTCTCCGAGTTTAGGAGTTAAATGAAATATCAAAAATATAAAAAACACACAATTGACTGCGAAACACAAGCACTTTCCAGTATAAGCTTTCATTATAAATCATAGCCACCTTTCAGTATGCTCTCTACAATCCATCCCATAAAATCAGTAAGCTAAGTCCGTTCAAAACGTCAATTAAGAGTTTCTAACGGCTTCATAACACTTTGGCCAGGCGCTCTATTGTGTCCTAAGCGACCATTGTCCCAGACAATAAAGTTCCGGTAGCACTAAACATCGGACATCAAACGGAATGCAAACAATACTGCTGCAAATTAGCACGGCAGCACCTAAGGTGGGGAACAGTTTGTGACTTACTTAGAACATAGTGGGGAAATATAATGCTTTATGCAAAGTAGGAGGATTTATGCCCATGCAGTTTATAGACAAATTTTGTACTGCATTGCTGTAGACCAAGAAAAAGTGTTAAAATCAACACCGCTACTGTAGAGAATCTAATCAAGTATTGGGATTACAACACATATACGCACACTTGTATGCGCCGAAGAATTAGGCAGAGATGAATTTGCCATTTAAATAAAAGTCCCACGGAAAGGGTACGAGCCCATCGCCATCATCATCAGCCTTTTATTTTTCCCACTGCTGGAACACAGACCTCTTCTCTGAGATACTGAATGGGCCGAAATCCAACACGCGGGCACGTTAGTGGATGTCACACGTCTTCGATTTTTTGGCTCTAGGACATGCCGGTTTCGTCACAATGTTTTCTTTCGCCGTTTTGAGAGCAGTGGTGATGAAAAAATTTACACAAAGTAAAGAGCCTATCTATAGGATCCACGACTTACAGCTTGTAAGTCGCGGCCCGTTACCAGTGAGTAGGTACTCGTACTGAGAGATTCTAGATGGAAAACCCAAAAACAGGTCATACAACACGGGAAATAAACACAAATATTTAGTAGACAATTTACTTTTTTTTTAAAGCAGTCTGAAAAACAGCATCTTGGCCTGCGAAAAATGTTGCTCCTTTGAATCCTTTTTCAACCGACTTACCAAAAAGGAGGATGTTCTATGTTCGACTTTATGTAGGTTTTTTTTTATGTATGTTCACGGATATTTAAGTCAACTGTGGAACGATTTTGAAAATTATTTTTTACGATACGATTTGAAGATTTTTATTTTAAAGAGTATGTGCCGAAATTGGTCCCATTTTAATTTGGTGAAGATCTGATGAAGAACTTCGAAGATATAAAGCAGAGTTCTTCAATAAATAACGGCAAATCTCTCGGGATTGCTGCCATCGCATGTCTGTTTATTGTTTATATCATTCCATAACATAACATAATATCACGCCAGTACGCTCGTAAGGGATAGCCAGATCTCTCATTTCACCGGTTATGTTCAAGTTTCATGATATTCGGGTAAAATATTCTGGCGTTACAGTTATCTTACTAAAAAACTTGCCTATTAGATAGGTATAACTAAAAAGTGAAAAAAATAAAGAAATCGTTTTTGCAAAAAAATACTACAGACTTCCAAATAAAAAAGTACAAAATGAAAAATAACTTTATTTTTGGAAGTCAGTGTCCGTAACGCAAAAAAAATGGTACCTGCCAAAGATACCGACTTCCAAAAATAAAGTTATTTTCACTTTGTAGTTTTTATTTGGAAGTCTGAAGTATTTATATATCATGGTCTAGTGGCCTCAACATTAAGATATGGCATTATGTTTTGGGGAAACGCCTCGGGTAAAGATATGGTGTTTAAGTGTCAGAAAAGGTGTATTAGAGCGATCTGTAACCTGCAAACCACTGACAGCTGTAAACAATATTTTAAAAGTATGAAAATTTTAACAGTGCCCTCATTGTACATATACCAGACATCTATGTTCGTCAAAAATAATATGTATAAATTTGACCGAGTAGGTAGTCAGCGTCGAGCAGACCGGCTACAAACTGTTGGATCTAAAACTGCTTTATACAAAAACAGTATTTTCGTAATGGCTCCAAAATTATACAATAAATTGCCAAAGTGTATCAGAAGTGAGGAAAATGTCAGCCATTTTAAAAAAAAGTTGTTCCTATTTCTAGTTGAAAAGACGTATTACTCGATTGAAGACTTTCTAAATGACAAATTATGACTAAATTTAAATTTCTTTGACATTCTAAATAATTAATAATATAATTCAATTACTTTATTTTATGCGGCTCATGACATTTTTCAATTGCTTCATTTCTTTTATCCTAGACTTTATTAATTATGATAGTAAAAATAACCTTACTAATATAATATTTGTATGCCGATTATTGGCCAAACATACAGATCAGCTAAAATGCATAAATAACACCTTTTTGTACTTATGTTCACAAATAAAGATTGATTTGATTTGATTTTTTTGCAAAAGAGTTTTTTTTTACTCTTCTATCTGTAGCTATAAATTTTCCTTTTTTAAGTGTTTTATGTATACAAAAATAAACTATTCATAAACGTGTGCGGATAGCTAAACGCCGAGGTTAACATTAAACAATCACAAATGCGTGATAGTATGTAAATATGAAATTATTAAAAATATGCTCTAATATAACATATATTTTTTTCCAAAAAATTATGACTAGCCGTTTACACGTGATTCTCATTTTAAAATCGGCTACTTAAGGGAATCGACGCCTTAAGACTTTCTAACGGCTTGATAACACTTTGGCCAGGCGCTCTATTGTGTCCTAAGAGCACCATTGTCCCTGACAATGAAGATCCGCTAGCACTAAACATCGGACATCAAATGGCATGCAAACAATACTGCTGCAAATTAGCACGGCAGCACCAAGGGTGGGGAAAAGTTTGTGACTTACTTAGAACATAGTGAAGAAATATAATGATTTGTGCAAAGTAGGAGGATTAGTGCCCATAAAGTTTATAGACAAATTTGTGTGAAGGTGAAGATCTGATGAAGAACTTCGAAGATATAAAGCAGAACTCTTTAATAAATAACGGCTAATCTCTCCAGATTGCTGCCATCGCATGTCTGTTTATTGTTTATACCATTCCATAACATAACATAACATCACGCCAGTACGCTCGTAAGGGATACCCAGATCTCTCATTTCACCGGTTATGTTCAAGTTTCATGATATTCGGGTAAAATATTCTGGCGTTACAGTTATCTTACTAAAAAACTTGCCTATTAGATAGGTATAACTAAAAAGTGAAAAATAAAGAAATCTATTTTGCAAAAAAATACTACAGACTTCCAAATAAAAAACTACAAAGTGAAAAATAACTTTATTTTTGGAAGTCGGTGTCCGTAACGCAAAAAAGTGGTACCTGCCAAAGACACCGACTTCCAAAAATAAAGTTATTTTTCACTTTGTAGTTTTTATTTGGAAGTCTGAAGTATTTTTTTCAAAACAGTTTTTTTTTACTCTTCTATCTGTAGCTATAAATTTTCCTTTTTTAAGTGTTTTATGTATACAAAAATAAACTATTCATAAACGTGTGCGGATAGCTAAACGCCGAGGTAAACATAAAACAATCACAAATGCGTGGTAGCCGGCGGCGAGGACCGGAATTAGGGTGCGCCAGATGTAGGTAATGTAGTACACTTTAGTGTACTCATGAATACTATTTTAAGAATAACATCTATGCTAATGAAAACATAATTAACCTAATAATGTTTTGATGCTAATATAATAGTCTTTCAGTCCATCATTTCGCCATAAAGTGTAGTTTTACGGCGTTTTTACGGCACAATATCATGCAAATCAAAGTACTAAAGATCGACGGGTCCATCATACCTCGTAAAAGTGCACACTGTACCGAAATAACATGGAAACTACCATCTAGACATTTTGGTATACGACTTTGCAAACTATTATTAGTTTTAGTTCAGTACTTTTTCTAAGGTTTGTATATAGTAATGTTTATACTGTTGCGTATATATTTTTCTTCTAAGGTTTATTTAACTTATTTTATACTGCATAAATACATACAGACTGATTTTTATTCATTAGCTATCAAAAATCATTCAGTATGTATTTTCTTTCAGGGAGTGAGGGTAGTCTTAAATTCGAATAACTTTTATTAAGGGATTAAACCTGAAAATTCGAAAATCTAGTTCATGATTCAGTATAATTATTTTCGCATATCTCGACAAAATGTAGGAGGCGACTGATTTTATTTTTCATGGCATTAAAAGATTTGAAAGAAAGAGAAAGAAAGAAAAATATTTATTTGTGACCCGCACAGGAGACACGAGAAAATAAGCATACACTTAAACAATAATAAAAAAAACCCTGTGCGAGACCAAAAAGGCTCCTATCTCAGCATGTGCAGCGATATCTAAAAAATTTAATAACGCTGCGCTGATATTCTGATAGGGCCTACTGTTGATGCCACGGACACACTTACGGAAACAGGACTTATAAAATAAAATAAAATAGAAGAATATATAAATAACAAACAAAATAGAATAAAACACTGAAGGTGGGTCAAAGTAAGTGTAAGTATAATACAAATATATAAACGCGATGCTCAATGATCATTTGTCGAAACCATAGACAAACGACAGAGCGCGCGGATCAAATAGTGGTTTATTAAAAAATACGGAAAGAATCTATGGTCGGCTGTCAAAAGAAAAATATTATGTAAGTAAGTTATGTTATGAAATAGTGTAAATGAATAAGTGTAAATAAACCTGGCGAAAAGAATTGCTAATTGGATAAATCAGAGTGGTGTGGATTTAATATGTGTGGTGTGGTGTTTGCAAGAACGTTCATAATAAAGAAAATGGGTTAAAGGCGGTAAACCTAACCGCGTGCAAACCACGGGTAAGCTTATCTTCCGGATTCCTTTTGCTGAAGTAATAAGTACTGCTTGAATTTAGTACTAAATGTTCCAATCGTTTTTATAGCACGAAACGGCGGAGGAAGATCATTCCAGATACGAGAGGCAGCGAATTTGAAACTTCCACGGAATGCAGCAGTTTTGTGTGACGCCAACAACAGGTAGGCAGAAGCTCTCGTTTTGACCCTATTTACATCGCGCGACCAGGTCAATTTACCGAACAGATAGTCTGGTTTTTTTGTGAGAATTGTGCCAAAGAGCAGGGTAGCCAGATGCAGCTTTCTACGATCTGACATTCTCATCAAATTACCCTTATTTAAAAAAGGAGTTACGTGACATCTAGGAGGGATGGTAAAACAAAATCCCGCACAAGCATTCTGTACTCTCTGAATTAACCTTTCACTTCTACCTAGAATGCACGCCCCATACACAGTGTCAGCGTAGTTCAGCTTAGATAAAACTAGTGTTTCACAAAGCAGAATGCGCATATCCACACTTATGTAGGGACGCACACGATACAGAAGCTTAAGCCTGTAAAAGCAGTTGCGCACAGCCTCCATGATATGTGTCTCAAAGTGCAGGTGCTCGTCAAACAGTAACCCAAGATTACGGGCTTCCCGGACCCTTTCAATGGAACACCCGTCGATCTTCAAGTCCAAATTCCCATTACCCATTTTATTTAAAAAATCTCTTGATCCCATTAAAATAAATTTTGACTTAGATGGGTTCAAAACTAAGGCGTTTCTCATAGACCAAGCCGATATCCTATCAAGATCTTCATTCAAACTCTTTACAGTGTCAGCAGCCTGCTGGGGATGAAAAGATAGGTACATCTGCAGGTCATCAGCATATAAGTGGAACTTGGTGTTGAGCAGGCAGTTAATGATGTCAGCACTGTAAAGAATGAAGAGTAGCGGGCCCAGGATCGATCCCTGCGGTACACCCCTATTCACGCGCTTAGGACCAGAGGATTTAACAGCTCCATCACTGTCACTCGTTACCTGGACAAACTGAGAACGGTAAGTCAAGTAACTCTCAAACCACTTTACCGTCTCAGGCTGACATCCATAATAAGTCAACTTCGATAGGAGGAGCGAGGTATTAATAGAGTCAAAAGCACGCGAAAAATCTAGTAAGACCAGCAGGGTACCCATGCCCTTATCTCTAGTTTCAAGAATATTCCCAACCACATCGAGAAGAGCTGTGGCTGTGCTGTGCCCCTTGCGAAAACCCGATTGAACAAGCGGCAATATGCTGTGTTCCTCGAGGTAAGACCGAAGCTGGTTAGAGACAACCTTCTCCAGGACCTTGGAGAGGCATGGCAATAAACTGATCGGGCGAAGTTCTTTTACACTGGTAGGATTAGAAACTTTAGGGATGGGTCTAACTATTGCCAATTTCCACAGATCCGGGAAAGATGAGGTGGTGATGGAACGGTTAATGATGGCCGTTATAGCTGCAAGGGTCCGAGGAAGGGTCATCATCAGCATCTCAAGAGAGATATGGTCACAACCCTGTGCATTGGACTAAGATTTAAACTAAGACGTTTACGTGAGCGGTAACAATGGCAAATTTGGTGTTCATGACTTATGGTATTCCAGAAACCATAATTTTAGATAATTCATAAGCAATGAGCTCCAAGAATTGTTTAAGTTTTACAACATACCGAAAATACATTTCACACCACGTTACTCTCCACAAGTTAACACTGTCGAACGCTACAATATTAAGATTTACCAAATTAAGATTTCATCTGTTAAAATGTAATATCAGCGTTACACTTTTACCGCTTAAATGGGACCATTTAAAGAAAACATACTTGGACCACACTCGAATCATAATGCCGCTGATACATTTTATATGTCGAATCTCAACAACTCGACTAACAATAAAATATACATACTTATCGCAATCTCGAGCCGGTCTCAACCTTAATGGGGTTCTCCTATGCGATATCGAATTTCCCTATTGTCGAAGGGGAGACTTGAAGTCGGACCTTTTTTGTAGCTCATTTAATACCAATTTGCAACAGCTATTTATAACAATTCGACGGAATAATACAGGATGGAAGTAGTATTTATTTACGTGAAAGCGTTTATTGATTTTGAGTTCGTAGGTCCGCAAGGGTTTGTAATGTTGTCCTTACTAATGGAGCTTTAAAAGCTGTAAGTGTGGGAAAAATATTAATGAATACGGTTCCCAAGATATCTAGAACATTATACGAAAATCACCTATGTGATAAAATATTAAGTGCTAGCACCACCATATCATGACATCAAATATCCGTGGTGTATGATAATCAAACAAGTCAATTGCGCTCCGAAACAGCCGTCAGAAACTTGTCTTATCTTCGGCGATGAGCTCTTGAATGCTGATTAGCCAGCGACTCCCTCAAATGAACTGAAACGAGTCGGTGTCGAGTGGATCGGAGGCTATCGGGAGCATTCGGGGGCCATCGGAGTTCGTCCCATCTCCGGAGTGTCATTAGTTAATGTTGCGGGCAGTTCCTACAGAGATTTAATCTGGCCGCAGTCTGAGATCAGTCGATTCGCCCTCGCTTCCTCACCGAGCGATCTTATCGCACCGTCATTACCGTTCCGTCGACGATAACACGCCCTCCACGCGGTATATCGTCGCCGAGATTACAACAACTCTATTACTTCCAACTTTTATACGATGTAAGTCGCCGAAATTCTAAATTCGGTAGCCGCTCATTAATTGTGACCATTAAACCCGTTACATTACATGGTCAAGCGAGAGCATATCAGTGTACAGCGACCGCAGCGCGCGTATGGAACAAAACAATTAACACATTCCGTCCACAAATCTGGCAAGAGAAACCGAGCGCGCGTTCATTTTAAACGAGGGAGCATGTTTCAAATTACGATTGTGCTGCATTAAGGCACGAGAGGAAAATATTTGGAAACAAGGAGGCGTGCCGCCTTGGGGTTGGATCCCCTCGGAATAGATATAGTTGCCGGCCCTGTCGTGGAATTACGACCGTAGCTCGGGTCAACGGAATGAATTTTGATTTTGCTTTTTCTATCGAACCGAAGTCGGATTATTGTGCTTCGTGTCCGCACCCTTCGCAAGTTTACTTATGCAAACCGGCCTGCCTGCCCACCTGGCCCAGTGCTTGTACAAATTTGAATATTTATAAGCACCCAGTCGACCTCTAGAATTTTTATGATATTGCGAATTTGATACTACGTAAAAAATATTCCGGTAATTCTTTCCTCATTCTTCAATTATTTTCCTTTGCAGTATTATCTTGAGCTTTTACCAAATTTGTTTTTCATAAGTAATGAAAAATTAAATATACAAAGTTAAATATAGCTCTCTTCGCTTAACTTTTTCAATGTTTGCCAAAAACACATGAACTCGAATAATATGTCTGAGTTATATTAAGCCGCGGGCTCTGATAACAAAACATCATTGTCATGTTCACACGTCTTTAAACGTAACGAAAGTTATTTGAAAATTAAATTTTTGAATGTGATCCTGGCCACTAGGTATCTAACTATTATTTTTCCAACTTACATAACAATATTAATAATATAGTTTTGGGCAATCGATCCACTAAACCTACAAAATCCATTGCCCAATACATTTTTCTCCATAAGTTGCACCAACCGGGGATTGTCCTTGGGTGCTCACTAGTGCATACACGGATAATTGCCGGTTGGTGTCACATTTCATCCTGCTTGTCTAAAAAGGCTTCTGCGAGTTCGTTTCCGCCCCTGGAACGTCTTTCAAAGGTCCGGATCCCTAGGGTCCCGAGAAGCTCGAAGGTTTAATAATATTATTATATTTTTTTACCTAAAATTAAATAAATTCAGAAAAGTTTGTGACCCCTGTGGTAGGTGATTAACCTATGTTACAGGATCCAGTGCCCTGTCCGATTAGAACATTATTTTTTTGTAGCAGTAGCACATGACATTCAACAAGAGAGGCGATTTTTTTTTCTTGATACATTGTAGGCTCGCGCTTGACCACTATCTCACCTGATGGTAAGCGATAAGCGATGATGTGGTCGACGGTGGAGCACGCTTGCCTAGAAGTAACCTATTCACTCTTGACTTAAAGACCCCTAGATTGTAGCTATCAGGAAACACAGACTCCGGCAGGGAATTCCACTCCTTAGCTGTACGCATAATAAAAGTATTCTCACAACGTTTAGTGCGTATGGGTGGGATGTCTACCATGTAATTTCACAAAAATAATACAGACAGAAGTAAAACCTTTTGATTCTGATGTTTTCGCATACAAAATCAGCATAATACGATTACAAACAAAAGAAATAAAACAAATCCATCCAGCTCTTTATGACGTGGAAGTGTACAATAAAAACACAAACATACTCGTCCGCGTTCAGTAAAGAGTTGGCTCGTAAACAGCCCATAAATGTCTCTAGTATTTCATTTTGGAAAGGGGACCGCTCTATCTCTAACAACAGTAAATTTGCTTGTAAAAATATCACAATACCCCAAGGTTTATTGTTTTCCCTCCGTTCCTACCTAATTGTTGAATTTTATGTTCGCTTCAGCTGTAAATGTCACCTAAATGCTCTGAAAATGGAGACAGAACCTACATTTACGTGTATTTTACGACATGGGATATATTCGGATGTCACTTTTGGGTTGTCCAGATACAGTAGTAATGTAATTATGCCAGGCTTGCTGGAACTCCAAAAACGAACGGGCACAGAATATCGGCTAACATTTCGTCAAATTTTACCTACCTGAATGTTTGTATGTCAAAACTTGCTGGTTTATATACACTCTACTATATACTCTGTCTATAGATACAGAAATTAACTATTTTGATCAAGAAGAAGGCAATAATTATCTGGCGAAACTTGTACAACAACCAATCTCTATCACGATTTTGAAAAGAATCAGAGCCATTGTTTAGTACTAGTATGTTTAAAAAGTTCGTCTGCATGAAAGGGCGCAGTGAATTTAAATGACTATCAAAATAAAAGGCATTTTCATTGTATAAGACCGAATGAGACATTGACGTCCGTCAATGTTGTATTATATCTTTATAATTATCAGCGTTGACAGACACTAATGTCTATACTTGCTTGATCTCGGTCAACCCTTATTTCCATTTCAACTTTAATCTCTTTTAAACAAAATTGCATCAAAAACATACGTATTATTATTTCATACAAACACTCGAATTTACTCTTACAAATCAAAACGAACAAATCATAGGCAGATTATTCGTCGCCGTACGAGATCATACAAGCCACAGAGGGGATGATCGTAAATTTTCTAACAATAAAACAATATTATGATGTCAACATAAAAATGTTTATAGCTAAAGCCATAAGGGAGATGAGACGAATTTGTTTAACCAACAAAAAGGAGTTGTAGCAATCGGCCATGTATCCCCGAATCACTCGATTTGGTTTGCAAATTCGTATCATTCATTTGTTTGTTGGTCATGGTTCTGTCTTCGTCCTTTGAAGGTTTGTTTATTTGTTTAAAGTAACTGTATCAACAGAAATCTTTAGTACTTGATTGCTTTATTTGCGAGCAAATCTTGACTCGGAACTTCTATTGCTGTTCGGGTCACAAGAAGTTTTGATTGGAGCGCTTGATGTACTATAGGATACCATCCGCTCCTGATTATTCCGATATGTAAACACTAAGCGCTTATCTTTCATCTTTATTTTCAGCATAACCAAAGAATGGAACTTAATGTAAGCGTATATTTTACTTAATACCTAACCTAACCCTTTACTTGCCCTTCACAGTAAGATTTCTTCTTTGTTAAGTACACATTCTATAAAAACTAAATTCAATAATATCAACGCTGAAACACAGCTGTTTCAACCCAAGTCCTTGAACTCAATGAGAACCAACCCCACCCTTGTTGACTTTAACGACTTCTGCGGTATCACAAGCAAACATCCTAAGTGTAGTACTAAGACAAACATTAGACAAGTACCGCCAGATCTCCAGCCGCCAAATTACCCCTAGTTTCAAAATTTCAAACTTACTCGCCAAATTAAACCTCCGGCAAATACACTACACTGAAAAAAAAGGTTTGTTGGATTTACCAAATTAGCAAAGGTTGGCTGAATTACAAGGAAACTACGATAAATATAACAAAACCTCGCTATTGAATTTACAAAACTAAAAAGGTTGAAGTTGGTACCAGAGTTTTAATGTAAATCAACAAAGAGCATTGTACATTTTACCAAACAAATGTCAACAATTTAGTCTGGTTGATTTTATCATAAAAATATGATAAATATAACAAGACCTCGCGGTTGAACTTACAAAACTACATAAGTTGCGATTAGAATATATTCCCTACCAGATTTTACGGTGTAAATTAACAAAGAGTATTGTACATTTTACCAAACAAACGTCAACAATTTAGTCTGGTTGATTTTATTATAAAAATATGATAAACATAACAAGTCCTCGCGGTTGAACTTACAAAACTATATAGGTTGCGATCAAAATATAGTCCCTACCAGAGTTTACGGTGTATATTAACAAAGAATATTGTACATTTTAACAAACACATGTCAACAATTTCTTCTAGTTGATTTTATCATAAAAATATGATAAATATAACAAGACCTCGCGGTTGAACTTACAAAACTATATAGGTTGCGATCAAAATATAGTCCCTACCAGAGTTAACTGTGTATATTAACAAAGAATATTGTACATTTTACCAAACAAATGTCAACAATTTAGTCTGGTTGATTTTATCATAAAAATATGATAAATATAACAAGACCTCGCGGTTGAACTTACAAAACTACATAGGTTGCGATCAGAATATAGTCCCTACCAGAGTATACGGTGTAAATTAACAAAGAGTATTGTACATTTTACCAAACAAATGTCAACAATTTAGTCTGGTTAATTTTATCATAAAAATATGATAAATATAACAAGACCTCGCTGTTGAACTTACAAAACTGCATACGTTGCGATCAAAATATAGTCCCTACCAGAGTTTACGGTGTATATTAACAAAGAATATTGTACATTTTTCCAAACAAATCTCAACAATTTAGTCTGGTTGATTTTATCATAAAAATATGATAAATATAACAAGACCTCGCGGTTGAACTTAGAAAACTACAAAGGTTACGATCAAAATAATAGTCCTTACCAGAGTTTACGGTGTAAATTAACAAAGAGTATTGTACATTTTACCAAACAAATCTCAACAATTTAGTATGGTTGATTTTATCATAAAATATGATAAATATAACAAGACCTCGCGGTGGAACCTACAGAACTAAAAAGCTTCAGGTCTAAATATATTTTCTACCAGAGTCCATGGTGCTAAATAACAAAGAATATTGTACGTTTTATTAAACAAAGGACGATGCCCAAATAAGTATGAAGTACGCGTGCCCTGTCAAAAATTGCCGATTACAAAGTTAATTAATAGATTGAGCTTAATTTTATTTTATTTTATTTCATTGAAAGCTGTATGTCTTTATAGTGTGTATTATAATATGTTTAATTTAAAAAATAACCCTTTTACATTAATAAGATCTCATACGTCAGTGTTTTTGCCGCTAATTTTTTTGTAGGCGTCTTTATGAATAATTGGTTCCATTAGAATAGTTTTCTTAGAAAACATTTTCGATAAATGAAAGGCAATTTGATGCCTCTAAGCAGTGAAATGCAAATAGTAAAAGGAAGATTGCCTCAGACATAGCAGTAGTAGATTTCTCTTTAGAGGCAGTACTGGTTGGATCGATAATGTGCTCAAACAATTTGCGAATTATTTCTAGACAAAGGGTTGAGAGCCACTTTAATGTTGTAGGTAGACTGCGGTTAGCCGTTTTTTTTCACAGAATAGACTTTACATAGTCAAAAAAATACAAACCTAGTTCTTTAATTTTTTCATGTAAAGAGATTTACCTAACTTATTAGTCCCCCAAAAATATGTTTCAAAAATTTTCAGTATGAATTGTAAACCGGAAACCTTTAATTATGTAATTACCTTTAATAATGTAATTACCTTGTAATAATGTAATTACATAATGTAATTACCTTTAATAATGTAATTATTTTGACTTTAGAAAAGCTTTTGAAACCGTGGACAATGACATCTTACTGCGGAAGCTAGCAGAGGTCGGATGCACCCAGCATCTATTGCGGTTTTTCGCCAGTTACATGCAAGGCAGACAGCAGTATGTGGACTGCAACGGATGTGAATCCGACTTATATTACACTTGGTCGGGTGTAAGTCAGGGCACCAACTTGGGGCCTCTAGAATTTATTATTATGATAAACAATTTGCCGGAAGTCGTAAGACATGGCGCTTGTTTATTATTTGCTGATGACCTCAAGTTGCTGCTTGAGATTAGGTCTGAGTCTGATTGCCGGCGCCTACAGGAAGACATCGATCGGATAGTACAATGGAGCCATGAAAACAAACTGTACTTCAACGTATCCAAGTGCTCGTTGATGAGTTTCACCCGTGCTCGTGCACCTCTGCTCTATGAGTATATGGTGGACGCGGCGCCACTGCAACGAGTCACGAAGGTGCGAGACTTGGGTGTTTTCATGACTCCCGATCTGACATTCCGTGAGCATGTAACAAAGATCTGTAAGAAGGCGTACAGAAACTTAGGATTTGTTCTGAGACAGACACAAAGCTTCACAAACATCACATCAGTTAGGGTCCTGTATGATGCACTAGTCAGGAGTCATCTGGAACATAGTGCGGTCATATGGGCTCCACATGAAGCTAAGTACTCTGTAATGCTGGAGCGCGTTCAGAACAAGTTCACGCGCCATTTGTACAAGAAATTATATGGGGTATATCCGTTTTACCCACTGATGTATCCCACTCTGTTTGTCCTGGGCATGGTTGGCTATAATCAACTGCATGTCCGACGGGAGTTTACGCTGGTCGCCTACTTGGTGAGGGTGCTTCGTGGAGTGGAAAGTCACCCGGGAGTATTGCAGCGCTTGAGTCTGTGTGTGCCGGACCGCTACGTGTGGAGGCGGCGCAGCCCGCCGCTGCTGCTGGTACCTACAGCCAGAACTAACCTGCTTGCCAAGGCACCCCTTACCAGAGCTATCCGTACCATCAACGAACTTCAAACTAAGATTGATGTGTTTACATGTTGTTTTAGTGAATTCGCAAGGGTATTACTATTTATGTTATGCTACAAGCAAAATAATACTTAATTTTAACTTTATTTTTGTACTATGTTTTTGTTATTAATTGTGTTTTGATATGTTTTTTTTTTAATTTTAATAATGTTTTTATTTATATTTATTTTTTTCTAATTTAGTTGTAAGTACATATATAATTAAGGTTATTAGTTTTAAGTTCTTAGCTGTCGCATTAGGGTAAAACCTGTAATGATAGTTTAAGCTGTTATAAATAAATAAATAAATAAAATGTTTTATCAGTGAATAATAAACCCCAGCTTTAATTGGTTTTACATGTATCCCAAAAATCTAAATGGAAATAATTAAGGAAGCATACTTTTTTAATTTACTGTAATCGTTAATTTTTGCCCTGACATATATTATTACTACTAGCTTCTGCCAGCGGCTTCGCCCGCCCTCCTTTATTATACGTATAAACCTTCCTCTTGAATCACCCTATCAATGAAAAACCGCATCATAATCCGTTGCGGAGTTTTAAAGATATAAGCATACATAGGGACAGACATAGGGAAGCGACTTTGTTTTATACTATGTAGTGATAGTGATATATCAGGGCAAACATGGTAATCGGTCCGTTAAAAATTTGGTTTGATTGATTATATCATAAAAATATGATAAATATAACAAGAACTCGCGGTTGAACTTACAAAACAAAAAAGGTTGAGGTCAAAATATAGTCCCTACCAGAGTTCATGGTGTAAATTAACATAGAATATTGTACATTTTACCAAACAAATCTCAACAATTTGGTTTGGCTGATTTTATCATGAACATAATATGATAAATGTAACAAGAACTCGCAGTTGAACCTACAAAACTAAAAAGGTTGAGGTGAAAATATTGTCCCTACCAGAGTTCATGGTGTAAATTACCAAGAATATTGTATATTTTACCAAACAAATCTCAACAATTTGGTTTGGCTGATTTTATCATAAACATTATATGATAAATGTAACAAGACCTCGCAGTTGAATCTACAAAAAAAAAAAAAGGGTAGGTCAAAATATAGTCCCTACAAGAGTTCATGGTGTAAATTAACAAAGAATATTGTACATTATGTAGAACAAGTCACAACCATTCGGTTGATTGTATCATTGTTACTATGTTAGGTTCAAAGAAATTTATAGTTACCTACATTTACCGGGACAGTTGGTAATGAGTAGCAGACTCTTTGATAAAAAATAATTCGGTTAAGGGCGAGTCAAACTCGTGCACAGAGGGTTCCGTACCAACATTTTATAATTTTACATGTTTATTTAAAAATAAGTAAGTATTACGCTTGACTAGTTTTTATTATTTGTTGAATTATGCCCTATAATCCACTGTAGAGGAAGCCCCCCGCCCCCCTTATTTTTTTAATTATTTATATTTTTAGAGTTCCGTACCTCAAAAAGAAAGAACGCAACCCTTATAGGATCACTCGTGTGTCTGCCTGTCCATCCATCTGTCACAGCCAATTTCCTCCGAAACCACTGAACCGATTGGGATGAAATTTGGTAAGTACACATAATTATGTAAGTCGGTGACCCAAAGACGGACGTGTTACGTAAATGAATGAAATGTCAACATAGGGAAATAGGGTCATAAGGACAGAACCCTCTCTACGTGAGTTTAAATCGCACTTGTCCAGTTTTTTATTATTTAACGATTTGTCCGCCATAACGGTTCTTAGTATGTGGAAATTTCAACTAGCTAAGAATGATCTCACTGTAAAATCGTATACTTGAAAATAATTAATTGATTATGATTAGGTTTCCGTTTGATACCCTTCAAGGACGAAACCCTAAAAATCTACTGCTGATGCAAAGTGGCGCTGGAATCGCTATCAGACTTATGGTTTAAATGACTGACTAGTATTGTACATACTAGTCAGTTACAACGTTATAAGATTCAAAATCCATTAGAAGTTTTATAAACATGCGACCGAGCGAAGAATTTCAACTACCTATACCTAACAATAATAAAGTTAGTAGTAGGTATTAGAAGTAGTATAGTAAAGACGCTATAAATTATCTATTCTGTGGTAAAGGCTGTCTGGAAGAGATCGCTTTCTATCATCTGGTTTTTTACACTTTCGAAGTGTAATTTGTGAGTCCAAATTGAGACTAGGTACATACCTACCTACCTATTTATGATAAATATAAACCGTACTCTTGAATCACTTATCTAATATAAAAAAACCACATCAAAATCCGTTGCGTAGTTTTAGAGATCTAAGCAGGTACCTAATTACCTACATAGGGACACAGACAGCGGGCAGCGATTTTGTTTTAATAAACTATGTACCTAGTGAGTAATGAATCGTTTTGTCTTTACTTGTCGGTGATTAAGTTTCAGTCAAAAAAATATTTTTGTGACAATCTTTTATAGCCAACTGTAGTTACTTTTCTTTAAACATCCAGCAATTGCTCACCAAGATGATTCTGAAGAGCCCAAATTCGGTACGATTGTTTTATTTATTACAGAGTTCCTAAGGCCACCGATGGTACCAAATTATTGTATTGCCAAATTTCAGCTCAATCGGTTGAGGATATCTACCTTCTTCAAAATTGAGTTGGAAGATTTCACCCGAAGAAACATACATAGGTACATAGATAGGTACATTGCAAATTAAATTAATGAAATGATTGTACCTAATAACATTATATCTTGCTTTGTTTCTTACAACCTTTCACCTTTCACGCCGCACACTCAGATGAAGTAAAAAAAATTTTTTTGATCATCTGAGGCCGCACAAAGTCATATTATTTTCGCCAACAACCATATTTATACGAATCATTAAACAGTATTTAAAAGTAACCTATATAGGTACATGTCGCTGTGGTTAAAAAATGTTAAAATTACTAAACAGTATCGTAGAATTTACAAAACCTTAAGCAATATAGGTAGGTAGTTCCATTTCCTTCGTACCTACTCAATTTATGCGACTATTTCCCCCTTCCGCACTGCCCCGCGGAGCTAGGGTTTTACCTTTTTCTTTGACGGATATAATATTCTGATCTGGAAGTGAAGTTGATAATTTCGTAAATTTTTGATTGGTGCGGTTGTAGTTTTTGTAGTTATTTATTTCCTCGCAAATGTGATGAAAAATTCGTTAAACAATGTACTATATTTGTTTTATACAAATTTATGTTTTATTTTTCAGCTAATAACAATTTCGTATCTGCTTTAAATATATTTATGGCTACTAAACATGGTGCGCGGAACGCACAAATTTAAATAATTGCGTATAAGCTTAATAGAAGCTTTATTTCTGTCGTCACGCCACTTCGCATTAATTACAGAAAACGCAACTGAGTTCTTCAAATATAATGTTTAAAAAGGACTAAATTTATTATGATGTAATTACAAATGTATAGTTTTCAGATTTTTCTAAGTACTTGTAGTATGTGACGAAATTACTTGGCAAATTTTATAGTTCTAGGTCAACGGGAAGTACCCTATCATTTTGATTCCCTCGAGAATGTCAAAATGTATGTGTTTTGCGACATAAGCGGCCGTATCTTTTTTTAGATTAACGTAAAAGTATGATTTTTTTCACAGCTTCAAGGGACCGTAGACTTGAGTATATGGTTTAAATTTGAACTCGATACTACGCGTTCTCGAGATAAAGGGTTCCGTTTTTTCCGATTGAGGTACGGAACCCTAAAAATGGATTGCCATTCCTTCGCTGCACAAGAATCTTTAATGTTAGAAACATACGTACATACTATAGGTTTTTTCCCTTATTTCATTTATAAAGATTATTTCATTGTTTAAGCTATCCAGCACTTTTGATCCAGGGGTATTCCACTTCCCACAGCGGCTTATAGTTTTGCATTTGTTTTCTCTTCCTATTACCACTGCTACTACTGCTAGTGCTAGCATTATCGTCAATAAAAACATCTATTTTAAAATTATTTTCACTTTTTAATAAAGTACGGTTGGCAACCCTAGCACTCGCGTCGCCCTGCGCAGAGCACTTCAGAGCGTGCGTCTGCGGTCATCCCATCGTTCATTTCATTTGACGCCGGCCGGCTAGTTAGTACAGGAGTCGCTTCGCTCGCAATGGAAAGTGAAGAAGATGACTTTAAACTTGGGGGTCGCCGAATATTTAACAGAATGGGGACTATATGAAGACACTATAACAAACTTTGAAGGTGAGTGCCTATTTTGATCGATATTATATACCTATATTGTTAATAATGGTTTGTTTAGTCGTGTTTCAAGATGGCGCCATGCCTCTAAGTCGTATTGTTCATTAAAGTAATTTTGGTTGTTCAATGTGTAATATTAATAGCTTATTGTGCAGTGAACTAACTAGTGGATGGCTAATGCAGAATTCAAATTGAAACGGATATAGACCCTCTTTTGTCAAGGCCCGATAATCCTCGTGTTTTTTTGTAAATAGCTAATCACTACAAAAAGCAAGAAAGTTATCGAGTACTATAATGTGACTTTAATTAATTCTACATTTATTTGTATTCCGGTTTTGCCGCTAATGGGTCTGTGTATAGGAATTATTTGGCCTATATAATAGGCCCTATATATAGGAGGTAATAGTGGTTATGTGCCTATCTAATTAATATTTTACTTTGATAGATTTACATAACGAACTTTAGTAAATTTTACAGATTATTTACATAGGTTTATCTCTTGTTTTTTAGTAAATCAGATTTCGTTCAAGTTGCATGACGATATACATGAAACAGAACTGAAAGAATTAATTCCGAGTTTAAAGGAAAGAATATTATTCAAGCGAGGACTGAACAAACTCCAAAATATTATTCAAGTAAGTGTTCATATTATTATTTTCAAAACTTTTTGGTGTCACGGCTCCCTTCTGGCCCGCGCGTAGGGTAAATACGCTAAATGTCGGCCCCTTAACGGCTTTTCTAACTAGGGATCGCTCTGGCACCATCAGTTTGCAACAAAAGGATAGCTTGTGGTGCGGTTTTGTACAGTTTGTTAAATCTATTTCATCTTTATAGGCATAAGATTGACATTTCTACTAAAAGAAAAAAGTATTAAGGTTTAAATGCATCGAGAACGAAAAAACCGTAAAGTCGGCCGTTCACGGCCCATGGTCGGTCGCGTTTTTCCCTAATGTCGGCCAGGTATAGGGTGTTTTAAATTAAGACATTGAAAAATATTATTAATATGATTTATTTTGGCAGCAGTCTAATATCACCTTTTTTTAATAGTAAAGAAAATTTTTGATTTGCACTTAAACAATGTTACTATAATTATAATAAAGGAAAAAAAATATAATAACTATGTATGTGATAAGAAACTTATCTTCTTTATGATATTATTAAATTATAATAACACATATTCAATTTTGAGAAAATAAGTTTGATAAATAAATTAAATATGACTACCCACAAAATCAATGAAAAAATACAAATGTAACCAGCCTGTATAGTGACGCTGTAATTCGAGGCTGGCCGACATTATGATCTTTAATATTTCTAATGTCGGCCCCTATTTCGTGTACCTTATTTCTCGAGATTCAACTAATATCACCCCGGCCGGAATTTGACGATTAAACGTAAAATAGATTTATTTGCCTATAAACTTTGCAATTTCTCTTATTAAGCCAATGGAATTGGTAGAATCGGAACTTATAAAACAGACTGCATTTACTTTAAGTCGGCCACGGCCGAGAAACCGGTTTTAAGTCGAAATTGGTATTCTAATGGCGGCCCCCTATTTTTCTCTTAAAACAATACGCAAAACGTTGAGAAAACTGTCTCAAAATATAGTAAAACAAACTTTTTAGTGATAACAAAGCTTAAAACCAAAAAATTTAAAGTCTTATCGTTGTAATATCAATCCCCGAAGTGCGGGTATTCACACCTAGTAAGCTACTTTAGCTGCTAATTTGACGCTGCAACGGCGCAATCGCTTTTGACGCTCAGTGTGCGAAGAGTGAGTGACGTAATCGAATAGAAACGGTTTGTACTTATAGAGTATGAACTAAGGTTGCAATTCGACTGGCAAAATTACCACTTAATTACATTTTGAATGAACGCAAGCTGAAAATGTGCAGACGGCCGAACATTGGGGGATGGTCGACGATTGGCGTATTTACCCTACCGTTTTCGGAACAACTCGTACCAGTAAATTCAAACCTTATTTTTACTTTACCTATGGCTCTTAGTCGTTAATATCGTTGATAATTGCTTGTTACAGGCGACAGAATCTGATGAAACCCTTAAGCATTGCTAGCGATTTTTCTGCGCCCAGTTTCACGGCCAGCACAAGCAGTGAAGAATTGCCGACCACGAGAGAGAAATCTTCTGTAAGTTTTGCAGTTTTGACTGGTTAACAGTTTTGACTGTGACATATTTATAATTGTTTTTTTTTTCAGATTGAACTGGATTTCGTATCCAAGTTTAAAGGATCAGAGCTCCGAATGTTCAAAAAACTCTTTTTTATAGAGAAAGCTCTTAGTCTTTTGAAAACAATTAAAGCTGCTTCTTTTTTATATAGATCAAAACTTTCACGAATTTCACACTAAAACCGAACTCGAAGTTTCGGTTTTTGTGTGAAATAATTGAAAGTTTTGTTATATACATTTAAAGTGTGTTTTTATAATAGCAAAAATAGTTTCGGAGGTTTAGCAAAAAAATCTCTGATAACCAGTTATCTTCTTAGTAAAACTTAAACTAATTAAGTCAACGAATATGCATCATAACTTATACCATTTTTATTTTTCAGGTGTTAGAGACTTCTGTTATTGCGCGGCAATTGGATATAAAATAGTTCCAACTGTGAGAATACAGTGTCAAGTTACAGCTGGCAAAAAAAAACCATAAAGCCAAGCATTCAAGAAGCTATGAATAGTTTCATTCTTCATGCAAAGGTATGTATAATTTCATAAGACTATTGTGAGATGTCGACTTTCGATACTAACGACTATTTTCCACCCCTTAAGTGTTAACCGATTTTGACACATTTTTGATATACCATCAGTCAGACCATAATCTAAGTTTGTTCATTATCTAGTTTATTAAATATCAATAAAACACTAAAACAGGAATATAATTAAATCTATTTATGATATTGAAAAAAAGCGGAACAACGAATTTCATGAGTCTTCTTTCAGTAAAACTGTCTCTTCGCACAGACTAATCATAAGGTTGAATTACGTTCCGAACCCCTTTAAATAAATATAAGTGCAACACCTAAGCAAAAAAAATTGTCAGTGTCAACAATTCAATCTAATTTCCAGAACCAAGGTGAAGTCCCCACCCAGCTGGACTATCGGCGAAAAGCCCAAACTGCTAAGGGTCTACGGTGCCAACCCATCATTATTGCTGTCGGACCAACCATCGATGCCCTAAAGGACTTTTATGTTGCGTATGATAACATCCTTTATAAAATAGACTCGTTCTTGAAAGCGCTGGATGTACGCTTCAAAACTTTTCACTGCCTGGATGCAGAATATCCCACAGAAGCTGTTCACATTTGGCTATTTCTGCAAAAATATTTTTATAACATTGACACAATATCAGACAAAAAGCTTTCGGGAGTCTCATCTTTTATCTCCGACTTGGAATAAGTGATTTATTTGCTAAATTTAATCAAAATGTTTGTTTGTTTCAAATGTCTCGCTACAGTTGAAGATTACAAAGATTTTTGTGAACATTTAAAAGACCATAACTTATTACTTGTTGTACGAAAAAAGCACTTGTTGACTATTAAGGCAAGTATAGCCGTGAAATCAGCGCCACTTCGGAAATGTTCTTATATCTCCTAAATTTTCAAAACAATTTGTCTTTCTGTAGTTGTCCCAAAATACATGCACAAAAAAAAGCGGCCGTTTAAGTTTTTTGGGACAACTACAGAACGATATAATTATTACGGGAAATTTAACGCGATGATTTCGATTGTTTGTTTACCTATTTCGCCGGGATCACGGTCGTTGCAACACGGCCGAAACGTCGGGCGAAATCATCGCGTTAAATTTCCCGTGATAATTATATTGTTTTCAACTACAGAACGACAAATTGTATACAGTAACTTAATACATATTATAGGTTTACCCTACAGGCGGAAATTATTGGTAATTGATTATAATAAGAAAGATTTTGTATCTTAAACTACGTATATAATTTTAAGATTAGTGATCTAGTGATATTTAATTGTATTTATGATTGGTAAAATAAATTTTATGATATGTACCAAAATTTTGTTTATTTTTCTTTAAACCACCGTTTTTATTAAGCCCGTATTAAATATGGTTGGTAATTCGACGTATTCTAGAAACTGCTGATTTACTTGCTGAAAAGGAATATGTTGAATTACCAATAATCCTGTATATTTTTGAAGTGTTTGTCAAACGGTCTTAAAACCTTTTTTTCAGACCCTGCATTTCTTGTAAGGTTTTTTCTTCTACTATATTTTTAGGGTGTGGTATAATTGAAAATTAGAAACTTACTAGCTAATCTGCAATATTGCTGACATGGTACACACGTACTTTCGTGGCCACTGCTGGCCACGAAAGTAGTACATTGTTTGAAAATCTTAACTGCAATATGATTTCACTCTCATACCATGTCAGCAATATTGCAGAATAGCTACTAAGTTTCTAATTTTCAATGAAACCACACCCTATTAATATTCTGGAAATCAATGTTTAGTAATATAAACCAAAAAGTCGTGTACATTTTACTAGTGTTAGTTTGATACATTAACCAAAAACTAACACTAGTAAAATTTACACTATTTATTTGGTATGTTTTACTAAACTAAGACCGGTACGTACAATCAGTCAAGCACTGATAAAATATTGGTAGATATTACCAGTTAAAGTTTGGTAATAACTACAGCATAAATCTTTTAGATATTACCAAACAAATGTTAGGAAAAAATACGAAACGAACATGATAGATAATACTTAATTGTATTTGATAAAATCTACGATACACTTCTGGTAGATAATACAATATTATGTCTGATAAAAAGCACGATACACATCTGATAGATTATACTAAACTAACTTTGATGAGAACTGCATCACACATCTGGTAGAAATTACCAAACAACCTTTGGTAGTAACTAAAATTAAATCTGGTACTTATTACCAAACTAACGCTGATAAAATACACCAAATGTGATTAGTAAATGCTGCTAAATTTTGTTTGTTAGAGTTTACCAAATAAAGTAGATTATACTTACGAGTTAAATTTAGTTTTCTCTATCAAACTGATTTAATACATTTTACCATATAATAAGTGCTATTTACCAAATTTTTGTTTTAGATTTTACCAAATACCTTTGCATTTTCTATTAAACTACCTTCGGTAATTTTTACCAAAAAAAGTAACAGTAGAAGAAACAAAATGTATTTGGTAAAAAAAACAAGTATGTTGGGTAAAATATACAATATCTCTTTGGTAGATTGCAGCAAACTACATTGTACTTTTTTTACTAAAGTACTTTGATGAAAACGTTACAAAAGTACTTTGGTTGAAAATCTACTAAAGTTCTTTAGTGAGAAACGCTACTAAAGTACTCTGGTAAAAAATGTTACTAAAGTACTTTGGTAAAAAATGTTACAAAAGTACTTTGGTGAAAAATGTTACTAAAGTATTTTGGTAAAAATTATACTAAAGTACTTTGGTGAGAAATGTTACTAAATTTCTTTGGTAAAAAATGTTACTAAAGTACTTTGGTGAAAATTGTTACTAAAGTATTTTGGTAAAACATTATACTAAAGTACTTTGGTGAGAAATGTTACTAAATTACTTTGGTAATAAATGTACAAAATATATGTGTAATCTACCAAATAAATTTGGTACAACGTCAACATAATGTGTTTGGTAAAATCAACCAAAATTCGTGATAGGACCGAAATCAACCGTAAACTTTGGTTACATTTACGCAAAATCTGTTAAATCCAACCTAACATTTTTTTCAGTGTAGGCACAAATTATGACTACATCATAGGACAACAGTGTGTTATTTAGGAAATTCAAAATTCATTTATCGAAGTACAAATTGGTTAGGTTTAACGCAAACAAGACTATCGATGTACACAATATTACTGGGAACTGTTTACAGATCGTTGTGTTCTGTGGAAATTATTGTTGCAAATTATTTGCGGGTATGATCAGAAATTGGACTGTTTATGGAATGTATGTTACATCAAGCGGGTTTTCTTGGAAGAGAAAACAATCTTAGATAAATAGAATATACTTTAATGTTTACCAAAATAATAGCAATATCTTGTACAATATTCATCATTGTATGGCTACGGCGCGGTATTTTTTTCTCCAACTTACCACAGTGTCTCAAGGCGAAAGTCTATGACCAGTGTGTGTTGCCACTGATTAATTACGGGATAAAGACGTGGTCGGTCACAACGGGCCTCGTCAGAAGGCTTAAAGTCAACCAATTGCTTGCGTGATCGAATCAGAAATGAAGACATCCGAGAACCAAAGTTACCGACATAGCCCGAAGAATTGCCAAACTTAAGTGGCATTGGGCAGGGTACATTGCTCGCAGAACGGATGGCCGTTGGGGACGATAAGTTCTAGAGTGTTGAGCGACGACCTGGTGAAGGCTGCGGGAGTTCAGTGGATGCGAAACGCACAGGACAGATAAGTGTGGCGACGAATGGGGGAGGCCTATATCCAGCAGTGGACCTCTTTCGGCGGAAATGATGATGTATGGCTACTATGGCGGCCTTATTAGGTCAGCTAAATATAAGTAATTCGGGACGACGCTATCGCCATTAATAGCACCCCAATCTATAAACCAGGCTGCTACTGAGAATTTTAAAATTTTGTTATATACTTACAGCGAGGAGCTCGTGGCTAAATAATAACAGCCGTACTGGATCTTCCAGGTTAAGCAACGCTTGATGAGGTCGGTCCGTGGATGGGTGACCATTTTCAACATACCGAGTTTCCTCCGTGCCTCGGAAAGCACGTTAAGCCGTTGGTCCCGGCTGTCATTTGAAGATCTTTGACAGTCGTTACGAGTAGTCAGAACCTTGAGATCTGACACCAGTCTTGCCAAGGGGTACCGGGTTACCCAGTTACTGGGTTGTGGAGGTCAGATAGGCAGTCGTTCCGTGTAAAACACTGGTACTCAGCTGAATCCGGTAAGACTGGAAGCCGACCCCAACAACAATTGGGAAAACTAGGCAGATGATGATGATGATGTTATATACTTACAGCAAATAATGACTTACAAATGTAGCCAAAGGATCTCCCTTAGTAAATTTTTCAATCCAGCAACCATTTTAATTGAAGTAATCGAACACCAAACCAATTAACTAATTTAATGGGTATCAAAGAAACAAGATTCGTCGAACTCCAAACAATATACCCCGAAGCTAGTCAAACATTACAGAGTAGTAACATTGTCTCTGGAATAAACTCTAATTTGTAATTTAAACCTAACTTTGTTTCAGTTTTATGAAGAGCGGAGATAAGGCTGCCTGTCTACTGAAGCGTAGCAAGTGATCGAAGAAGAGCGAGCGACTGACGCGGTGTGTCCCTGTTCACTGAAGCGGGAGTGACGTGAATTTAGTGGAATACTATTGATTCATGTTTTCCTAAACTTCTTTTTAAGAAAGCAGAGAAGAGTGAGGCAATGTCCCGTCCACTGAAACGTAGAATTACAAAAATACAGTAGAGGTGACAATGCAGTGGAAACCGAAACAATGATCAAACATAATTCTGCGTACCTTTGGCTGCAAAAAAAGTAAAAACAAAAGTGTAAAGCTTGAAAAAGTGATCTCGTTGAGTTGTGTCTCTATGTTCTGAAGGAGGGAGGAGGAGAGATACACAATGGAAGAGTGAAAAGCCTTACGAGCCAAAGAAGTAAGCGAAAAAAGCAACAACACAATTTGCGATTAAAATAATATTCTAATCGCATAAAGGAGACCTAAATTTAATGAAACTCTTTTAGTTGGAGTTTTCTAGCTCCGCACAGCTCCGCTAGTCTCGGGTCCAATGTATACAAGCAGCCTAATAAATCCAAATGTCCATGTCGGTTTTTGCGGCACAAAGTGAACATGTTTCAGTAAAGTCAGAGAGGATGCTGTGGGATGTCAGATGTGTTTGATTCCGGATGTGATCATTGTTGTTGCAATTTGTTTCATGAGTGTGGGTAGGAGTTGAATTATGTATTTAACTCTTGTTTGACATCGTTGAAACTGTGAATGACGTTAGTAAAATTTGTTTCGGTTCGTTGTTCTGTTTCTGACAGGTATCAATATTTACACCAACTTTCCATTTCATGGAGGTTCCGACAGTAGCTTACAATTGTATTCCATTTAGATTTGTGGCTTAGACTATCTATCTAGTTGATAATATCACATCTGAACTTATGGAACGGTTAAGTAGAGGTGCGTATCAGAATAGTAAATCTACTTCTTCTTCTTTTCGTGTGTGGCTGTTGGCATCTCTGGTGTCATAGTTAATTAAGCCGCCTCTGGGAACCCCACAGGCCTTGACTTGGCTATTTCATACTTCTATATAAGTCCAGGTCCAGTCCACTAAGAGAGGATAAATAGAAAAAAGGAACAGAATTACTTAGAACAAAGTGATATCCCTATTTTTTTTATGTCTACGGGGGAAACCTTCAAAAGGCGCCTGGACGTTTGGGGAAGAGACCAGGGAGTGTGGGATTTTTATCTCACTAAAACCACCCCGGTGATCACCATCAGCACATAGAAGGGGCCCCGTCACCTCTTAAAAGACCACTTAAAAGACCACACTCTGTGCAACGCCTGTTAGAGCACATCCCTGAGGAGACTGCGAGGCGTCTCCCCTGATCCTCGCTGTGCACGGCATCACGTGATCACAGTTCCACGGTCTTTCCTGGAGTCACTTGGTGCACGGACAGAAACCCTGAGTGGTCGTGACCCCGAAATGATATACCTAGAGGTAAAGTAAAATTCTACTCTAAATTAGTCAAAATGTTTGCTTTTGATCTAGTAAATTTTGGACGTTTATAATCGTTTTCGCTGCTGGAATTTCACTATGTCTGGAGTCTATGGTAAAATAATCAAGCGGTAAAACAGTTATTTATTCTTCAACACCAAACTAATTAAAGAATAAAGAATAAATTTATTAGATAAGTTTACATTCAAGTGGATTGAATTCCTAGATCTCACACTAGGATTCCCTGTGTCGTGAGATCCAGGCTCCTTCGTTCCGTTAACAATTTTATAAAAGGCACAGTTTTAGATCTTCTTAAAAATAAGTAAAGACGAGTGTATGCATGGTGCTGTGATTTGTGTCAGTTGTGATGGTGTTATAAGAGTGTCTGTATGCTATAATTATGTTAGTGAGTACACGTGTATATATGTGAATTGTCAATGTGTGTACAATGAATTTTACCTAAGCCAAGAGACCTTCCGTCATATTGTAGTCCAATGCAACAAGCCAGTTTGTTACCTTCACTCTGCATTTTTTTTGTGTTAGTTTTAGTGTTTTTAATTAATACTGCACTACCAGTACCTCATCACCACATCTATCAAGAAGTAACAAGAAGATATTAACGCGCTATCTTGGTGTGATAGAAAGAAAGGGATACCTCCGCCACTGCACATTTATCCACGGAAGAAAGTAAACATCCTGTTAACGCGACGCACCCTAACGCCAGTGATGTTGGAATAACTGCCGAGATACAGGTAGGGATTTGGAGGTTAACATTTTACATACAATTCATTTTATACGCTTCTGCCTCTTTGGTTTGATGGCAGCAAGCGCTACTGCTGAGCTAATATGAGATCATGTGTTTTATTTCCGAGTGGGGTAGTGTTATTAGATTTTTCCAGCTGAAACTGGCGAAAATCATGGACGACAGTAGAAATTGAGATTGGGTTGATTGAGTTGACATACAATACTTTATCCTGAAAATTAGAGTCTGAAGTCGGGTTTGGCACCTTTTTAAGCTCAAATTCTTAAATCTGAAACCGGCTATAAGTCATTTATTAAGGCAATTATATTTTTTTACTCGTTTAGAATATCTTTATTGATGGTAACTAGCTGTAAGCTTTAACAGAATAAATAACCAAATTGCCTGGAAGAGATCGCTGAATACGATATGGCATCATACCATTGTATGTGTATTAATTTTAAGTTTATTTTTATAATTGTATTTTAAGGTGTACAATAAAGTATATAATAAATGAATATTAATAAATAACCCTGAGCTTTAAAGAACACAAATATATTTTCATAAAAAGTAACAAAATATATTTTAACCAAATATGGTCATTAAAATAATAGCTGTGAAAATACATTATTTATTAAACAACTTAAAAAAGAGGAGGTTTTCACCGTATAAGAAGCAACCTTCCTATCAATAAAACACGATTAAAGGATACCAATTTTGTTATTTCGAAATTCGCTTACATCCTCTCTCCAAAAACGTCACATTAAAATGATAAATTCCTAAGATACGTAAGCAAATTCTTTAAAAACAAATCTGATCTGGGGGACCCTTGCACCCCAAATCCGTGCATCCTCCATAGTTTTTATGTTTCCACAGGCAGTAATATATCGTTCAAGTGTAGGGATTTCTTATATTTTTATTATTACGAACAACGGGAAAGTAAGAATCGAAAGTGGTAAGTCAGAGGGCGCCTGTGCTTTAAGGTCTCATGCGATGCTTAGAAAGGGTGATCATTTTAAGAGGGCTTTTTTATAAAACTTGTGTTCGCTCCCGTGATCTATTCTACTGGAAACGTGCATTTGTTTTTCGATGTAAGTTCGTAAAATCCTATGGAATACAGTGACAGTGATACAGTGAACGCTTTCTATCTGTGTAAGAATTTTCGGAATTGGATAAGTTATAATAAGACGCAATGTTTGCGTTATATCTGGATTATATTCATACAACCTTATGCTCGAATAACTCACTAATAACCTTATGCTCAAAAAAAAACCGGCCAAGTGCGAGTCGGTTCCGTACCATTTTCGTAAAAAACGGCAAAAAATCACGTTTGTTGTATGGGAGCCCCCCTTAAATATTTATTTTATTTTGTTTTTAGTATTTGTTGTTGTAGCGGCAACAGATATACACCACCTGTGAAAATTTCAACTGTCTAGCTGTCACGGTTCATGAGAAATAGCCTGGTGACAGACAGACAGACAGACGGACCGCGGATTCGCAGTAATAGGGTCCCGTTTTTACCCTTTGGGTACGGAACCCTAAAAACAGCTGTTTTTTTGTTATTGAATTTTTAATAGTCATAGAACAACAGTTGTTAATTATTAGGTTACTAATAAAGGTTGTTAGTGTTTTACCAATAACCCTGTATATGATTTATTCTCATTTATTCATTATATTTTAAAAAAATTGTCAAACACGAAGCGCCTATGCACTCTAGCGACCTGAAAATTGATGACAATCTGATCATTCTAAATACGAATGACTCTATAAAGTATATTCAGCCAGTATAAAATAATGAGAGGCGCGGAAACCATGTAACCTCATTACAGTTATAATAAGGACACACAAGGACACACAAGGTTACAGTTAAGGACCTACTCGGACCTAACAGCGTAACAGTCCCTACGACCCTCAGACCTATAAGCCCGACAGCCCTAACCTACCATATACCTAGTGTGTGATAAATTAATATATAGATAAGTTCAGGATGTCTGCACCATGCGACCTAAGGTTACAGACGGATAGTAGGCAGGAGTTCCAGGTTCGGGAAGGGTACACTCACTACCAGTCCAGCAGACTCACTAGACTAATCAGAGATGGCTAAAGGTGTGTTGGTTTGATTAAGTACCTGGGACATCCTCGACAGCCGATGGAATTTCATGGAGCATTTCCGAAGTTTGGAGTAATGGGTAGCTCACCGTCCAATAAGGACCAGGCCAGAGTCGACGGCGCGTAGTGTTCCACGCGCTCTTCAAAGAGATGTCAGCAAAACTGACGGGGTCCGCTAGGACCGATGCCTGTCTGGGTCGCGGATAAATTTGAAAGAGAGTTACCGCGGCCCTGGCACAAGCAACTGAAGGAACACGGGTGGCTTTTAGTCAGTAAAAGTCTGACACGCCCTCCCGCTTCACCCAGAGCGGGAGACGTCAATGGATGATTTCCCACCCAAAAAAAAAAAAAAAAAAAAAATGGGTAATGAGAGACAAATATAAATTCAAATCTGATTTATTAACAATATTTTATAGCGTATATACTATTTTGTCTTAGTACACACTAATGTACAAATTTATCTGTGTCCTATGCGTGTAAGATGCAACCAAACAGTATTTTATCTGGGCCACGCGTCAGCCAGGCCGAGTGCTGAGTCAATATCCAAAGGTAACATTGAACACAGTACTTATGTATAGCAGAGATAACCTTTTACAAATATGTATTCGGACAATTTTATTTCTTTTAAATATTACTCTTTCTCAGATAAATGGGCACTGGGCATTAAAACTCACAAAACTGGGTTCAGCTGGAATTGGGTTCCTAAACAACACTTTAAATTATAACGAAGCTGATTACTTACTAACGAAAGATTCCTCACTCTCTCTTATAAAATAATCTAACTCCACAACATAATCTTATAGAAACAGCATCTATGCTAATCTACGTAGCAGCTACGGTGTACGGTACCTACACATGCAAGATTACGTTAACTTTAACATAGTTTGTACATGCAAGACGGAATTAACTTAGTCTTGCTTGGTTATATATTTTGCATGCAATAATATTATACGTATTATTATATTGAATAAATAACGTTCTTGTGGTTGTAATAAATAATTATTATATCTCGGCTCTAGTATTTTAATTGGTTAATATAACTGTTACAATCTTGGTATACTATTTTATAAGATAGCAGAGATGGAGCAAAACTAATGTAGCATCATCATCTGCCTAGCCTTTTCCCAACTATGTTGGTGCCGGCTTCCAGTCTAACCGAATTTAGCTGAGTACCAGTGATTTACATAGGGCGACTGCCTATCTGACCTCCACAACCCATGCTAAATATTAATTTGTGAAGAACCTATCCATTACAATATTAAATATTTTGTATGGCTTTCAGTTTCCATAGCTTGGTTCAAACTATTTTTTTACCCTATTATAAACTGACTGATGTGTAAGGAAGAAAAGACAACCACATTTTTCCTAAATTCTTAATTTTCTGAAAGATATAAAAGTACATGTATTTCATTGGTACTTTTACAAAAATTGCTTCCAGCTACTGTCAACTTTAATCTCGTTTTCTTGTTTGTGACATTTTGCAAACAAATATTTATAAAGTAGAAGAATTTATTTATTCCATCAGCTCCTTAGTCACTGGCCGGAAGTCTGTACGTGACCGGAAATGAATTTCCCGGACGTACTTGATACTTTCAGTAAACGGCACTGAGGACATTCAATATTCTTCGCGAGGTTGTTCGAGTCTATGTGAAAATGTTTTTTTAATAGAAAAATTAATACCTATTGGTTCGGCAAGTCTTGTAATTTATTGTTGGTAGAAAAAAATCTTTGTGAAAGCGTTTATTATAGAAGTACCTAATTCTTTACTGTAACAATTACTTCTACCGTGATGCAGAATTGGTTAATTTACATGTCCATATTGCTCGGAGAACGATGAATGATTCTGGAGTGGATACCGTATGCTAGAAGGCGTAGCTTTGGTAGGCTTTCCACATAGTGGACTGATGACATGGGCTACGGGCGTCTACTGGATGCGGGACGCACAGTTCACGTAAGCGGGTGCTTCCGGGTCTATCTTATGACTCGGTAAAAGTAAAAGTACAGAATGTAACTCAACCAGTATATTTGTCTTAATCAGATGGCCATCAATTACATCAATCATAAATTTTCATCAGTGGACACTGGATTATATTTATTTATTTATTATATCTATACTTAATTGGTCACCACAAAAAACTTACAGGACAAAAATTTGCGTTTGCATATGTGTGCTTATTTCAATAGTTGCAGTTTTCAGTAGTTGTAGTTTAGTAGTTGTTGTTAGTAGCGATGTTGTCTTATTAATAAAATGCTATTCTACATGAAAGGTCTGGCCAGAATAAGTTTCTGCAGAAATGTCATAGTTATAAGGACATAGTCATTTTCACCTTAATATAAAGTAAAAAAGTCAGAATTAAAAATAGAGTGACAATATACATAAATTCTAATGACAAAATTATTTTGAAAGTGCATATTTCGCCCCTTTTTAGTGCATATTTGCATGCATATTTTGGCTTTTTATAGTGCATAATGTAATTAATAATACTTACCATGTTTCTATTAAACACCATAACCGTAATAGGCTCTTGATGTTTTCTCTCACATTATTACAAAAATAAATGAAAAGGGAATGAGAAAAGCTAGTACGGTGAGTGGGAAAGGCAATGTGAGGTATTTATCATGGCTTTATCTAGACGAAACCATCATCTTCAGTTGAAATATAACCGAGGGTCATATTGTTCTTTTATCTCAATTGCAATAGATTTGTTTGTGATTTTCTTAAGGATTTTTCTATACGAAACAAATCATAACGACTAGGAATTTCTGAGAATTGCAATTAATGAGAAATTTACCACGATGAATTTAAAAAATATAAAACGGAAAATCAGGTACTAGAATCTTCTAATTTAATACCTTGGTACATACGTACCACAAGAACACCTACTGTAAAGTATTAAAGAAATAAGAAATAATTTATTATTTAACAGACAGCTGGTAGTAAAAATCTCTAAAAAGCCTTTTACTTTAAAATAAAATAATTTCTGTTCTGTCTTTATTTGTACTAAAATTAGATTTCTATTACAAATCTACATAATAAGATTTCTCCAGTCCCTACGGACAGTTGCTGTGAAAAACTACAATGCCAGCTTTTAACCTCATTTAAGTAGAAAATGATTACTCTTGAGGATTTATTTTAATAAGATTTTAGAGTTAGAAATAAGCTTTATTAAAAGAAACTTCATTTTAGTCTTTATTTTTTTAAATTTTGTGTAAAAGTAGAAAAGCTAGACAATTTGATCTTGTATCTACTTATAAATTCACACGTTTTTCCCATGGGAAAACATGCTACAATCCTTACATGTGTCCTTATCCTCCTTATCCTTTGTTTATACTCATTCGCATGGTCATACTAGATACGTACCAAATCGTGTACTAGGTGTAGGTAGGCTGCCACACCGCCGATGACGACGACGATGCTTCGGAGGTGACCGAGGTAGAGCTCAGAGTGGCGGCAAGCAGCTGGCTGGTCAAAAATACTACCCAAGGACCAGACGGCTTACCTAGTAAAGCCTGGATCATGGCCTTGGAGGCCCTTGGGCCTCGACTAAGGGGGTCCATAGCGTCGTTGGAAGACGGGGATACTCCTCATTCAGAAGCTGGGGCGCCCTGCGGACTCTCAGTCCGCTTACCGGCCCATCGATCTGCTCGACGAGGTGGGCAAGCTCTTTGAGATAGTAATTGCAGACAGCTTCGTCAGGCAACTGGTGCGGGTGGGGCCGGATCTGGCGGAGAGCTAGTTTGGTTTCCAGAGGGGGTCCTCTACGCGTCTACCATAGCGCAACTCCATGTGTTTTAATGGTCCTCAGAACGCCCCACCGTCGGGATTCCTAATAACTTTAGGAGGGGTTCACATCGGCGTCGGGTCGATGATTAAGTACCTGGGACATCCTCGACCGCCGATGGAATTTCATGGAGCATTTCCGACATTTGGAGTAATGGATAGCTCACCGTCCAATAAGGACCAGGCCAGAGTCGACGGCACGTAGTGTTCCACGCGCTCTTCAAAGAGATGTCAGGAAAACTGACGGGGTCCGCTAGGGCCGATGGCTGTCTGGTCGAGGATAAATTTGAAAGAGAGTTGCCGCGGCCCTAGCACAAGCAACTGAAGCACCACGGGTGGGTTTTAGTCAGTAAAAGTCTGACACACCCTCCCGCTTCACTTAGAGCGGGTGAAGTCATTGGAAGATATCTAAACAGAAAAAATAAACTCTAGGTAGGGTTCTTCCAAGTGTCGCCACAAAGACCTTTCCTGTACTTCTCGCATCTAACGGTTTCCTTCAGTCTTAACCAGGTCATCCAAACAAGAAAATAAAAGATAGCCAAAGACAGAAGAAGAATGAATTGTAGGAACGAACTTAAAGTAGTCTAATATTTTCCAAAAATAATGTAAAACCATTCTAAGTTTAAACCAGGGAACACATAACCCAATTACCTTAAGACCATTCACACTAAACCCCGATATCGTAACATAAAAGCGGATACTTCGCGCTGAAATAAATAACGGTTATTCGAATCGAACGTTGCCACAGTAACCGCTTTTAACGATACGAGTAACGATAACACCTGCGGTTCCAACGATAACCCACCGTTTCATTTGTATGCCGCACTGGTTTCAATGTTAGTGCTATACTAACACTTTACTGAGCCACGTAATTAGCATGGTTGGGTGTGTTATGTTTTCGAAATGTGAGCTTTATGAACAGAGGATTTGGCTAAAAATTGATGAAGATTTGGGTGGGTTGTTTAAATTTTTAAGCTGTCATTTTATTGACTGTGATACAGGGGACTTTGTTATAGGTTACAATGGAATTTCATTTATTTAAATATTAATGTAAATAGTCAATACGAAAATGAGCACGAACACAACTAAGTGACGATTGGTAACTCGGTCTTTTTTTAATTACCTATTTCTACACCAATTTTATAAAGAGGAGAGATTTTTTTGTTTGTTTGTACCGAATAGGCTCCGAAACTACTGTACCGATTTAAAAAATTCTTTCACCTATGTAAAGCTAGATTATTCCCGAGTAACATAGGCTATAGTTTTGACGGGAGTGAAGCCGCGGGGGTCTGCTAGTATTGTATATTTTAAATGTTTTACTCGAGACGCTTTTACGTCCACGTCCTTTTACATCGTTCTCACATAAATTATATGTATTTTTCAAACAAGATTAATGTAACTAAATACTTAAGTAAAACACTTTTTGTATAAAGAGTTATTGTGGAGTTTCTTCTTCGTTCTTCTCCATAAAAAGCGACATTTCTGAATGGACGGTAGAATCAATTATTATTACTTTTTTTTTTTGGTGTTGAAAAGTGCCGCTTAATGGCCTAATTAAATAAAGTAATTTTGATTTTGATTTTTGCGGTTTTGTGATATTTTTTTTGCGGTGAGTTTGGAATTAAAATTTGAATTTGTGGTTTCAACCAAATCTCCTCCATTTGCTAAACAGGCCTCCCTTTAAGCGTCGCTACTAAAAATGGAACTCCCTCATACGATGCCACACCACATCCCACATTGACTAGCCTTGTGCTATTCTCAAGCATTGGATGCCCGCGGTCTTCGCCAGATTATGGCTCAATACATGGTCTTACAACATTACTTGGTGGTTAGACATTTTTAAGAGCTGGCAACATAATCATTTCAGCCGAAAGACATCCACTGCTGGGCATAGGGCTCACCCAGGCGTCGACAATCATATTTGAAACAAAAACCCAACATTTATTTTTGACACATAATTAAGATAATGGATTCAAACAATAGACACCCTACTTCATAAATTAAACCAACACAAAAACAACTCTAACTCATCCCCAATCAAATAGCAGGGATCCTGCCGTTTTGCCGAAAAGATTTTGACAAAATTTCATTACCCAAACAAATTTCAGCAATCTTTTTTTATACCATTGCAATATTTCGAATGATTTTAGTACGCATATTTTTATTTGGTCAAATTTTTACATGGCAAAATTTTACCAAGTATAATGTCATTATGGCATTTGGTCTTTAATCAAATGATTTATTACAGCAAACAATCTTCAGACAATAAACGTTTGGTGAAATGATTTGTTAAGACAAAAAGTATTAAGGCAAACATAAGATTTTTTGAATTATATAATAAAAAATACAATTTTATTTTTTGATTAATTCTTTCAATTTGTCTGAAACAAGTCAAATTTATGGTTACTTGATATTAATTTATTTATGGAAGTAGTTAGAGTAGGTTAATTATTAAAAAAATGGTTAGGTTAGGTTAGGTTAAAACTGTGACCTCCTACGCACGAGCCGAGCGAGCGAAGCGAGCGGTGCCGCGGCAGCGGCCGGCGAGTGCCAGAAACGACTTGCATTAATAGAAAAAAGAGATTGTTTTTAGTAGGTTACCCGGAACTGAACTATTAAGATTAGGATAATTAGTTATTTAAAAAAAAATGGTTAGGTTAGGTTAAAACTGTGACCTGCATTAAATTTAAAAAAAATATATATAAAAAAAGAGAAATAAAAAACTATAAATATTTGGCTTATTTGATTTTGCGTAAAAACTGTTATTCCAAGTGAAATATTTGAATAAATAAAAAATGTTAAAAGTACTAGTTGGTAAACAAGTTATAGTTTAAACGTTCATTTCCCAAACATTATGTTTGCGTTAAAAATTTTCGTGAATAGATTTTTTGCTAAGTAATAATTTGGGAAATGAAATTAAGCGAAAATTTTTTTGGTAAGTGAAAATTTGTCAAATTCGTTTCGGTCAAACAAGGGAGACCCCAAATAGCACTATAGTTACAAAACCAACATGATTATCACATAAATAAAATCTCGTCTCCGTACTAAATAACTCAATGACAGATGTCATCCTAGAGTGACAGGCTATCACAACCCGCCATCATTGTATCACAACAGGCGTCCGTTTCAATTGACAGCGACCGGTAGCATACTCCATGTATTATGCATTGCCCTTTGTTGATTGCATTTATTAATTTGTGATTGATATTTTATTCGTGGATGGTAAATGAATGTTGTTGGGTTTACGAAACAGTTTTCAATGTATCGTAGAGCCAGTCAGTCATTTAATTTGCCAACCATGGATTGGTAGATAGGTATACGTAATGGTTCTACAAATTGATTTAATAACTTGTGAGTATACCTTGAAGGCCAAAACTCGTGCTTAATAAAAAGATATTCGAATTGAACCCACAATATCATTACAGCGATAACCTATGACATAAACTTGTCAAAATAGGGAAGAGGATAGAATGTTTATTTTGGACGGGATTTGTCCCTTTGTAGTCAACACTATAATATGGTTTAAATCCAAATGAGGTGTATTGCAACTGCGATGGCCATACGAACTGCCCCAATGGAGGTATTTGCCCTCTGAAAACTGGTTGCAAATTTCAATCCTAGGCGTCTCCCAAGCGTCACCACACTGATCGGTCCTGTGCGTCTCGCATCCATTGGACTCCTACAGCCTTGATCAGGTCGTCGCTTTACCTAGTGGGAGGCCTTCCAACGCAATGTCTTCCGGTTCGCGGTCGCCACTCCAGAACTTTTCGTCCCTAACGGCCATCCGTTCTGCGAGCAATGTGCCCTGCCCATTGCCACTTAAGTTTGGCAATTCTTCGGGCTATGTCGGTAACCTCAGTTCGCATGCGAATGTCTTTATTTCTGATTCGATCACGCAAGGAAACGCCGAGCATAGCTCTCTCCATTGCCCTTTGGGTAACCTTAAGCCTTCTGATGAGGTCCATTGTGAGCGTTATTGTTTCGGTTCCATACATCGTTACCTTATGTATCACGGTGAGGTTTTTACAAAATAGCAGTATTGGTCATAATCAGGCCAGTTTTAAGTAAACTTCGAAGAAGTCACTGAAAATTCAGGACTACATTCATACACCCCTTGTTGAACTCACGTGCTCCAAATATCCACCTTTAACAGGCAATTTGTAAGTGAGCACACTTCTTGGAGTATAAGTAAGTTACCGGGAACATTCACCCGTTCTCACTTTCACCGACAATCAACGAGTAACGGGCGGTAACCGAGTTTCGCTAACGAACTCGGCTTAACTAGATAGTAACGATGCACAACTTCTTAATTAACGCAAACCGACGATTGCGAATGAACGTTTTTGTCAGTTTCGGTAACTATGCAGTTTTGTTACGGATATAATGTTTTGGTTTGTTTATGTCAGTATGAATATTGTGATCGAACAGAGGTCCTCGCATGTCACGCTAGTAGACATGCTAGTAGTCGATCATTATTCCATACGAACGTATTCAATTCAATTCTTTATTGCATATCACATGTGTATAACAAAGATCTTATAACAGTAGTATAGTTCACATGGACCCTGTCGGGCACAGCAATTTATTATAAGAATAGTGGCAAAACCTAGCTTATTTTAAATTAATTAATGTAACTGAAAAATTACAATGAAAGTATAGATAAAAGTGAAATATAACAATGAAAAAGTGCAAAGTCAATAAAAAAAAACTAAGATAAAAATGGTAATGTCAACAACAACATGTCAATACGTCGGGCAAAGTAATTTAAAATATTATTTAACAAATACATAGCATAAGTTCAGGTAATATAATTTTGAATAATTTTACTTAAGTTTTAACTGTAATTTTAATTATGATGCCACAGATTACATTGTAAAATAGAACACTTAGATGTCAAGGTTTAGATACGTTGTCTGGCGATTACTCCACTGTTTGACGGTGTACGTTCAAAACAAAAAATTATATCAATTTGTCTCATCATTATCTAGCCCATTACGGAAACAAAAAAGTAAAAAAAAAATACTGTTATGTCCATATTTCAACGCTAATTTTAATATATCTTTGGATGCAAATAAATACCATAAAGATGAAGGAAAATAGCAAAACAGTCACTAAACAGGGATAGATTAGTAGTTCAACAAAGCAAATAATTTTATTTTGAACAGATACATTTAGTCGTTTTTTCATGATATCCATATTCCCAAAGGTCTGTTTATAAAATTTCGTGCGCTCGTTTTCGTCCTAAATCATCATCCATTTCGCTACAAATTAGCAAAAGTTTATACTCGTACGCGAACTAGCTTCTATCTCTTTCGCACGGGTTTTCAGATGAGATAGCATTCATTTTAACCCCGCGCACAAAATAGTTCGTGCCGTCGACTAGGGCAAAACCTTATAGATCGTGGGTTCAAATATAACTTTTCATACTGACGTCGTGTTAATAAGATCACAGACGTTGAGGGATGCCTATGTCCATCAAGACGTCTTTCAGCTGAAGTGATGATCACTGATGTCTACATCTGACATAATAATATGTGCCACATGTCAGATGAGTGAAAAGGACCACTGAATAGATCCCATTAAACGCCTGTTGACTTCGCGGTAGACCAAAGCGAAGATGGTGGGTCGACTCCTGCTATGAAAAGGAAAGAAAGAAGGGCAGAAGGAGTGCTTTGTTCTAGTAGTGTGTAGTGGAACAAATAAGCTAAATTAATAGATCACTGACGTTAATGAAGAAAACATGAACTAACAGTTAATATAAGACTGAAGTCGCCAGTCCACCATAAGCAAGTATAGCGGTTAATCTTCGTGCATTTTCTGTATGAGAAAAGGTCTTTTCCTCCAGTGGGGCAGTTATACCTTTTTTATTTTTTGGACTTGGTATTTTCAAGGGTAATTTCAAGTTAAAAAAACCCACCCGTGTTCCTTCAGTTGTATATAATATGTGTAATTTGAAATCTCTTTCAAATTTATCTGCGACCTAGACAGGCATCGGTCCTACCGGACCCCGTCAGTTTTTGCTGACTTCTCTTTGAGGCGCGCGTGAAGAGACTTGTACTTTTTAAGTCATAAAGTGTTTTTGATGTCAGCATTAACCCGCTTTTTTCGCAGAGAATTTTTGTTGCTTTTTCGCGTCACAGTAACTATTTCTGATTGCGCTCGGAATGAATTTAAAAATGTACTCTGTAAAGCACTTTTCCGGACATCTCTAACTATTGTGTCGAGCAATGTAATTGATTACGATTGTTAAACAAGGATCGGTTTTGACACTAAACTCAAAACATTTCATTTGTATCATGATACATTATTGCTTTTCAATAGGTATGACAATACCACGGTTTGAAGACGTGTGACAGATTGTGGCTAAATAATAACAGCCGCACGGGTGGTCGATCTTCAAGTTTAAGCAACGCTGGCCCAGGTCGATTCGTGGTTGGGTGACCATATTTACATAGCGAGTTTCTTCCGTGCCTCAGAAAACATGTTAAGCCGTTGGTCCCGGCTGTCATTGGTTGGTATAATTTGGTAATTCATATCTAAATAATTTTAAGACTACTGAAACCAACTCCTGAAGAAATCCAAGTTCAGCTGAAAACAACAACATACAAAGTTACAGAAACATAATATCTTCTTCAATCACAATAAAAGTTACAACAAATCATTTCACCAAACCACCAGGTAACTAAACAAATAACAATAACAACTCAATAAAGAAAAAGAGAAAAAATAAACATGAAAAACAAACGATTGTTACTTCTTTTTATAAAAGGGCCAATTACGAGGTTTCATCGTGAAGCGGGTCCTATCTCGGTGTCTGCGTATCGTTCTGATTTGATGAATAATTTTCCAATCAAAGAGACATGAATGGAACGAGCGGTGAAATAAAAATGAAGGACTTGGCTAGGGATGGGGAACCTGTACATATTTATTTGTTTAATTAATGAATCTACAATGATCATCATCATCATTTCAGACGAAGACGTCCACTGCTGGACATAGGCCTCCCCCAAGCGTCGCCACACTGATCAGTCTAGTGCAGTGGCGTATTTATCCTTAGACCAAGAGGGCCATGGCCCGGGGCGGACGGCTGTGAGGGGTGGCGCAAACTCTTCTACAGCGCCCCCTAACGTCTGGTCTCTAACACTCCCCGTGTTGGTAAAAATTCTCGAGCTCACTAAGCTCACTCTTTCATTCTTAGTTCTCCATCTATTACTTTTTTTTCGAATTTACTGCGCTCGCTCACGCATTTTTGTTAAGCCTTTGAAGAGTTTTAATTCCTTTGATATTAATAGGGCGCAAATCCTATAATATGGCCCGGGACGCCAAATCTTTAAGCACGCCACTGGTCCTGTGCATCTCGCATCCATCGTACTCCCGCAACCTTAACCAGGTCATCGGTATACCTAGAGGAGCCCCCCTCCAACGCTGCATCTTCCGGTTCGCGGTAGCAACTCTTCTTCGTACTTCGAGCGTTGCACAGTGCCTACCTATAAAGCTGTTAATAAAGCATGTTTATGTAAAAAGGTAGGCAAGTGATTTTGTGTTAAAAGTTTTTAAACATCTCAAAAAAATATGTCAGTATGAAAAAGTAAAAAGAAGTTAGTATGTCAACGCAAAAATAATAAATGCCACAAATATGCTAAAAGGTTTACCATCCCTGTCTAAGGTATGTTTGTACGTAGCTACTCAATGTCGTCATACTTAGGAAATGTTCAGAATATTTCCTTGTTTTCCTTTGCTTGTTTTATATAAGACAAAGTTGAGATGTTTTTTTTTTTTTTATTATTTATTTATATTCTACCGCGGACATGTGTGGTGCGTGCTCTTTTTTACCTTGTTATATTTAGTTTTTTTTTTTTTATAAAAAAATTGCAATTGTTTGACTCCTACGTCGAACATTATTTTAGGCTACTTAACTAACTTAAGACTACGTGAGTTCATCCCTCACTAAATACTATATCTATTACACACCGGCATTACAATTTTATGTTTCTATTTGCTACTTGTCTTTATTTTATTAAATATTGTTTACTTATTTCTATTGATACACTGCTTATGTTATTTGCTATTTTGTTTATTTATATCTATTGGTACACTTTCGGGGGAAGATGCTTGGTAGTGCGAGCAAACCAGTCCCGGCCGACGGTTCCGGTTAAAGAAACCCCGTCGTTAGGACGTTAAGGCGGTACCCCGAGCAAAACGCCGCGCAAGCCGTTTTTTGTGCTGTTTTTAGGAGCTATCTACTCGTTATTTAAAAAGAAATATCAATTAATAAAAATATATTAAATTTCTACATAATATTGATTCTAAAATGGTAGATTTAGTTTTTTTTTAAATGTTGTATATATTTCACTAATCTACATCCAAAAAAACATGAAAATGAGAAATAATTATTGATATTATGCATCTCCTCGTAAAGTGTTCATTGATTATTTTTTGTACTAACACTAATGGATAGACAATTTAATAACGAACATTTTTGTAGAATTATTTTTTTCAAAAAACCAAAATTCGATTTTATAAAGATTTTATTCTAAAATCTGGGCGTATTCACTACTGTAATTCATGCGCCACCAGTGCCGCTAGACCAATAGGAACGCTCATATCTCATGCCGATTTTTTGGCCAGGGTACCGTCTTAAGGTGAGTATGATTTACTCGCTCCACCATGCAGCTTTACAATATATAGACAGGGTGATGGTTTGGGTATGTGTTTAGCGTGGAGTTTTTGGATGGGACTTGTTAGGTGGTGTTTTGGTGATGTCTGCTGACCAGGGACTTCGCTAGCGTGAGCAAGGCCTCTATGACGACTACGTCTCGATGCTGCATGGCCGTCTGAAGATTGTAGTTGACGACCGTTTTAGTCGGCGCATCCATCGCCCTCTTAGCAAGGCGGCCTGCGGCGTCATCGGCGTCGTCGGTGTAATAGACGCAACTGACTGTATGTCTGGACACCGCCACTACAGCGTGGGATATGCTGTCGTGGACCTGAAGCCTCCTGGACTTGGTGTTGATGATGATGACGCTGTCGTAGGTCGACCCCTGAGCCTCGTGTATGGTAAGCAGGCGTGACCCTTCGCCGGACCCAAATCCCTGGCTCGCAAGAGAAGCTTTCTCCCCCTGCGATGAACCAGGAACAGGGTGTTTTGGGCAGTGCTCGATATTTGCGCCCCTGTGTAACCTTTCACCTTCAGGGAGTGGACCCGCGACAGAGACGACTTGGAGGAGTATATACCAGGGTATATCTCACTCAGTGCAAACGCCACGTCCATTGGATTGCGGTGTGTGCAGGGAAACTCCTGGCTGATGCCAGCAACCAGGTCTGGACGGGTATACCTAAGCTCGAAAAGGTTCTCTCTGTCCAAAAATGGAAGCTGGTTAACGTCTCCGACGAGGACAAGCTCGCTTGCTCCAGACAACTTTACTGCCATGACTATGGCTCCAAAGTGGTTCATAAGAGCCTCGTCTACCGTAAGACGGTAGCATTTGTCTTGGCTCTTGAAACCGTTTGCTAGGATTGAAGCCATACTACGCACCTTGGCCTTTGCTCGGTCTCCTAAGCGGCGCGCAAGCTTTTCCCTAAGATCTTTGGCAGCTTCTGTTGTCGTGGTGGCTATCACGTCCCTGTCCTCGTCGAAGTGCTTTACCAGCCAGGTTGTCTTACCGCAACCCGGAACTCCGTTAATCCACCTGATATTGGGTACCGCCCAACTTGCCTGCGATGCCGGGATATCTGAGGTCTCTGAAATGGACTGTGCCATTTCCAGGATCTTATCATCCGGCATGATTTTGGTACATTTGGCGGTAACCACTATCGGGTCGTCATTTGGCACACTGAACTTGAGTTTGCCCGAGCGCTCCGTCTCCTCCTTGTCCAGGGCCACAAAACCACTCCTCGCGCTGTAGGCTGCCATATACGATCCCGTAATTTCCCCTTTAATGACTTGGGATGTGACGTTGTCGTACACCGCTGCCCCAGCTTCCTCGAGCAGTACTCTTAACAGACCCTCTGTGTCTCTCTGGAAGGTCTGCAGGATCTTCCTGCATGTCATAAGATTGACCTCTCTGGTCGCTCTTACGATTGCTACGTACTCGAGGAACGCGCTTTTTACGTGGTCCGTGGTACCCGACTTTACTGCGAGGGTCGGCGGGATGACTTGCCCTTTTTCGGCTCGTGTTAGCTCAGGCTTTTGCTGGGTTGGTTCCTTTGGTGTTTTTCTGAAAAACCTCTCCAGTGCTGTCTCCTGCTTATGAGATGGTGATGCGCGGCTGGTGCTTGGGAGCAGTGCACTGAGGAAAGTGCCAAACGCTTTCAGGCGACTCCTCGACCGGGCCCGGTCCTCTGGGTTTATGGTGTTGCACTGCTCCTTAGCGGCTTTTTCGGCTGCTGCCTTCTGCTGGGCCCTTTCCGATCCGCTTTGAGTGGTGGGGCTTGTTGTGGGGCTCATCGCGCTGGCTGTTGGTTGTCTGGGGGCTTTGAGGAAACTCAGGGTTTCACCTCTGTCCTCGTAGACAACAACCTCATGATGTTCTGAGGCTTTTAGACAGCCAAAGCGGTCTGCGACGTCTCCTCTCTCCCCTCCCACCACCATTGCGTCCACACTTATGGTTCGGGCTGCGGCTGACGTGTAGTCTCCTGCCTCCCCGATCCTCTGAAGCAATGAGCTTGCTTGAGCAAATGGAGTAGCCTCTCCCTACTCGATTAATGCGATTGTTTTCCCTTTAAACCGCATTAGACGGCATCGGTGAGTGGCCGCTTCCACTTGAGGTAGTGCAGCATACTTGCTGCCTTTTATGCTTGTTTTGGTAGTGCTTCCGTTAATCAGGGCGGCAAGGCTCGGCGAAAGGTGTATTCGGGCTGCAGCTCGACTTGAGCCTATGCAGAAGCCTATGCCTAACTTCTACTATTCCCTGTTCATGAACAGAGCGACGCCTCGCAGTCTGATGCCAGGGACTCCGTCCTCTCCGCAAGCCAGAAATTGTGTGGTAGTCATGCTAGGGGCTGGTTGTAGGCTGGCTGTTGCTGCTACCGCTGCTGCTACCGTTGGTAATGGTCGTTGGTTAGAGAGTGTGTGTGTAATTTGTGTATCAGTCAATGGTGTGCTTGTTGTTGTTTGTGTAGTTGTGGTTGTTGTTTGTGTGGTTGTGGTTGTTGTTGTGGTTGTGTGAGTTCGAATGTGTGGTCGACTTCGTAAGGTTACGTCTGTTCTGTTAGCCTTTGCTGCGATTGTGGCAACTTTGCTCGCGAATGCCAAGAATGGAATCCTAGTAGCCGGTCTCCCCATGATGGCGTGGAGTGTGGACTGGCTAAGCTGGGTTTCGAATTTTACTTCGAGCTCTATTCTGTCTTGGCTGAACCTTGGGCATTCGAAGAGCAGGTGCCAGACTGTCTCTTCGCAACTCGGGTCACAGACGCACGAGGGACTATCTTTGAGATGGAAGCGGTGGAGATACGCTGAGAATCCGCCATGTCCTGTAAGGACTTGTACGTGGACCGGTGTGAGCACTGCTTCTCTGAGTGTTCTTTTCGCCGCTAGGACGTCTGGAAAGAACACTTTCGTGACTGATCCTGTACTCGAGGACTCGTACCGCGCTTGCCACTTCCTTATAGTCCCTTCCCGTATCTTCTTCCTCACGAACGAAACGGGGACCTTACTGTAGTCTGATGTGCATTTTGTTAGAGCTGCCTCCTTGGCCAGCTCATCCGCTCTCTCATTCCCGGCAGTTCCCACATGGGCTTTGAGCCAAAAGAGCCTCACTTCTCTGCCCTCCTCTCTGATTTCACGGACGCTTCTCTTGATTTGGAGTGCCAGGTGGTGAGTGACAGACGGTCTCCTCAGCAGGTCAAGTGACGATCTCGAGTCACTTAAGATGTTTACGGAGGCCGCCTTGGATTCTCTTGCCATCATGACAGCTCTGAAGAGAGCGTACATTTCCGATTGGAAGACTGTGTTTTGAGGCTCCAAGCCGAAGGTGCTGAAACTTGACTCCGTCCCGTTTTCCCACCAAGTTAGGGCAGCTCCAACTTTCCCCTCTATCTTGCTGCCATCGGCGTATATTTGGGGGCCGATTACTTGGTGGGTTGCCAGGGTTTCTGGAGTCAAATTCTCTAGGCATTCATACTCGGTTGTTGTGAGTTGCGCTGGGTGGGGATTTTTGGAGTGGTGCACGTTGCACTCCAGCACGCGGCCCAGCGGTATGAACTCTTGGGAATGTCCCTTTTTGATCTTGAAAAGGGTTGCCGCCTCGATTACCCGGAGGTCTAGGGGGAGTTGGCCTGACAGGATAAGTGCCGATGTCAGAGACACCGTGCGGTATGCTTTGCAGATATTCTGCGCGAAGCCTCTCTGCAGTGAGTCAAACTTTTTCCTTGTCATCAGTTTCTCAGCTGCGGGTGCCCACGCACTCGCTGCATACATCACGATGGGCTCTATCACCGAGACGTATATCGTCCTGATTATCTCTCTGTTCAGACCCCAAGTCACCCTCGCCACACATGCCAACTGCTTATAGATGTCTGCGGCCTTTCTACAGGTCGCAGACACGTGCGCATTGAAGGTGAGTTTGGAGTCTATCGTGAGACCTAACAACTTCACTTCCTCAACCAGGTTTAGCCGCGTGCCCGACATATGAAGTACCGGAACGTCGTACTTTCGCTTCCTCGTTAACACCATTGCATTGGTCTTGTGCGCGGCGAAACGTAGCTTATTTTGGACGCCCCATTCCGATACTTTGGCTAGCGTGCTGTTGGCTGTTTGTTGCAGGGGACCGGCTGTGAAGTCTGAGAAAACCAGGACAACGTCGTCCGCGAAGGCTTGGCAGTATACCCCCATACTAGCCATTTTGTGTAAGAGTGAATCTAGGATAAGGTTCCAAAACGTCGGTCCAGCAATTGAGCACTGGACGCATCCTTTCGTGGTTCCCTTTTCGCTAGTCGCTCTGGCATAGTTGACCCTGATGTGCCGGTTTTCCAGGTATGAGGCGACAAGAGCGTAGATATTTGCTGGACAATTCTTGGCTACCATCTGCTTCTTGAGTGCGGGCCACCAGGCGTTGTCAAAGGCTCCCTCTATGTCCAGTGATATCAAAAGCACGATCTTTTTGGCTTTAATTTCGGCTCGTAAGTGGCCCACTAGAGCATAGAGGGCGTCCTCCGTCCCGCGCTGTGGCATGAAGCCGTATTGGTTTGTGTGTAGTGTTGGGAGGAAGTGCCCCTGTAGTCGGCCTACTAGAAGTTTCTCGACGATTTTTCCTAGGACCGAGAGCAGACCTATAGGCCTGTATGACTTAGGGCTGGTGTAGTCGTCCTTTCCTGGTTTGCAGAGAATGCACACGTGGGCGACCTTCCACTGCTTCGGGAAGTGTGACAGCGACAGACACTTGTTTGCTATCGCTAAGAACACCTCCCTATCGCAGTTTATTGCCGCTGTGCAGATGTCTGCTGTTAATCCGTCGGGACCGGGGGCTTTTTTCGGATTTTGGTTCTGGAGAACCATTTCAAGCTCCGCGGTCGTGATTGGCGGATCGTCTGCAGACAGACCTTGGGGGTTTTTCTCCTCCGCTAGCCTCCTTAGCGCAGTGTGGTAGGGCTGTTCAGCATCCGTTGAGTCGTCGGGGTAGAAGGTTTTTGCCAGAAGATCCGCAGATTGCTTTGGACTTAGCGTCTCGCCTGCGGTATTTCTCAGGAGCGCGTCGTCCTTTCTTCTGGCTGTCTTCCTTATTACCCTGTAGATGCCGTCCCACATGCTCTCTCGGTCCTGCTTCGTGCAGAACTCCTTCCAGTTAGCTGTGGCTGCTTCCGTTGCTGCTGTCGTGTAAGTTTTTTTGGCCAGCACGTACTCTTGAATGGTGAAGTGTCTCCGGCTTGCGGCTGCGTTCCGGATCCTTCTCTTCTTCGTCATGGCGTCTTTTTTGAGACGATCTAGAGAAGGGGTCCACCATGGGGGATTGGCGTTGTGTTTCGGCGACCCCAGTTTTGGAATCGCTTTCTCACATGAGCGGTGGATGTTCTGAATATAGTTAGAAATGATTGTCTCCAGATCCTCTGGGTTCGATGCGTTAAAGACTCTGACTTGAGTGATGCCACTGTCTGCTAGGCTGGTCTTGAAGTGGGTGCTGAAGTCGGACCACTTGGCCTTCTTGGTGAAGTTGAGATGTTAAAGTAAGCGTAAATTTTAACAAAAATAACTTTCAAGTTATTTTTGGCTGCTACTTGGTTTTGCTATCTGTGTCTTCTCTGGACTAATTAAGGGTCTCTTGCTCTAACTAAATATTTGGATAAGGAAAGGGTGAAGTTTTCCAGAATATTATTGTGTCTGTACTAAGATAAAAGTTGCTCCGAACTAGAGTAAGAAAACAATGCTACATCATAAGGTTTGCCCGTGGGACGCTCATTGTTTTGCCTTTTCACAAAACGTTGTTTGGAAAACATAATCTACGAAAAACTTAAAAGGTTAAGTAGTTTTCTTTTAAATATTTACTGTGCGTTTATATCAATGTACTGACATAAAGCTTTTATTAACCATGCGAATTTATATTATTACTAAAAATACTGTTCAGTATTTGCCTTTTAAAACCGTTAAAACGCAATCTCAATTTAATCAACCAGAATCCATCCACAAAATTAAAATAGAAACATTTTTAATAGCTTTAGGTACACGATTATTTACTTAACCGACACGAACATCGCTACGGTAAAAAAATATTTATAAAAACAGCCTAAAAAGCGCTTACTCATTCATCTCTAAAGCGCTTTGAGCTTTAAAACATGGTATTAGTGAAAAACACTGACCGTGGTCGCCCCCACCTATTCACTGACATTTTTTCAACGACAAAAGCATTAAGGCATCTCGTGGAAAATTAATGGCATTCCCCATTAAGGTTAAGTGCCTATTTTAGCCTATGTGACTTGACAGAAAGTTTGGAAGTTCGCAATATGCGCACACTTTGGTGGACGACCCGTCAGATAGGGTCTTGTCACGCAATTGTTTCGATTAGGGCGAGCGTGTCTTTATGATTTTATACACGCATAAAATAGTAATAAAACGTCTTGTTTGACGCTAGCTTTCTGTTATAAATTGATCAGTAATCTTAGGTAGTAGAAATATTATTCGGATAATAAATAGTACACAATTTGTGAGTTGTTTATACCGTTGGTAATTCTCCTTCGTACTTTGAACTATTAATGTAAAAATCTGTAAGTAATATACGTTTGTTAATCAATCACGCCTCAACGGCTTAACATATTTGGATAGAATGAAGAATGAGAGAATTTTATACGCTCTCGTTGGGTAATTTCTGACTTACCTACATGCGAGCTAGTTTCTCATTAACCTGATTAGGAATCTCCATAAATTCAGTAATAATATACCTTACCTTTGATCTCAACATATCAAATTCCTGATCTGTAATTCCGTACAAGTCCTCAAAATCTAAACACGCGACGTTCATTGAATTTTAAAATCGATGAGCAAGGGAATTACCGCTATCTACACACATTAACGTATCCCCTGGGGTGCTTTTCCTGCAAAGATGAACTAGGTAGCTAGGCGGTGCGAGGATGCGTAACGGCGAAGCGAAGCTGTGAAACAATTTGTATTCAGATATTCGAGGTAGAGTCCGCTCAACTCTCGCTCGACTCTTTGCTCAACTCAATTTTATTCCTCTCAAACATTTGGCACTCCCTGCCCTAGCACACATTTGACACATTCCTCGCTCGCATAACTCGCACACATCACTCACTTTTTTATAAACAAATTTCTATCTCCGACAACCCTTTTCCTTCAGAGCTGCGCTAAGCGAGGCTAGGAAAATGATTTGAAGCTATTGGTACATTTTTTCCTCGCACACCGCCTATCTACTTCGCACATTTCTGGTGGAAAACGATCCTTACTCGTATATAAGATTGACTGCTCATAGAAGGTATTTGAGCGTATACTTGTTTGTAATATCGTATCTTGATTACAGATGAAAGGTACGTTATGACATAGGCGTAAACTGTTGCGTAAACAAATTTTTCTACCGGAATTACGCACTGATGTGTAGAAAAGGCAAGGTCAAGGGCAAATAATTAAGATTTCATCTTTTCTCCATTTCCCATTTTCAAATAGCTTGACGAAAAACCTTGACGAATTATTTGATTTGTTAAAATTGAAACATGAAATTCGTCAAAAGGGGCCGCCGTGTTTACTTGAACACAAAACGTGCAGGCACCAGACCATGCGCGTCACAAATTGGCTCCACAGTACAAGTGTTAACCGCACGATACTAACGAACCACAACTTTTAATTACCAGACTTAACTCCAACCAGAGACACTCAGAAAACCGCAGTTAAAAATAACCCCCAAGTTTGCCGCTTTTTATTAAGATAATAAAACTCGGTATTGCAGCTCTCAACGTCTGAAACTTAGACGGTCTTGCGGCCAACATAATTTCAATCTGTTTTTCTTTCTTGGATGTAATGCCGGAGGTGGTTTACGAGGTCTTTTAGGCGTTGCGTGGGATGCCCAATTAGGGACTAATAAATTACAAGTGACTGTAATGAATCAACATTTTCAGTCGGTATGAGATTGGCAGTATGAATGTAGCAGAAAACAAAAATGTTGACTACGGAGAGCTAGGTTTTACCAATTGTTGCATTATTAGGTTGTTGCATGAACAATGTTTTTTCTTCTTTGGTAAAATTCCTGATGGTCTCGCGTGGGATATTGTGATAGTGTTGGATATTGTAGACCAACAAGTTACATCATGTATACTGTCGTTTTAAAATAAATTAGCTTTTATCTATATCTGTGGGGCTGCATTGTTAATAACAGATGCGGTTTCCGCCATCATTTAGAGAATTTATGCTACAATGCATAGTAAGGCTGTATGTATAGTGTTTTGTTTGTTATACAATATATACAAAAATGTTCAAGCTGTATACAAAATAGTAATAAGTGCTATAACATACAGGGATAATATATCCATCGGTTGTATCCTTATTTCATGTTTTTTTCTGACTCGAGAGAGTTGGCTTCGGCCCCTCAAACGCCTTTCAAAGGTCCGGAGCTGCGTCGTACCAAGAAATTGATGTTAAAGACTTTTTAAGTAATACAAAGATCTTCCAATAAAAATAATGAAAAACCGACTCAACGCACCAAAATTACTAATAAAAATTCAAAACAAACACGAACTCCAAAAAGTCCCAAGTATTTAGAAAAACGAGAATAGCTGTCCAAAAGAGCAACATCATATTTTTAAAACAATACCGTTGTTCACACCACATTTCAGCGAAGTTTCGAAACTTCGCTAGCGCAGTTAGCGGTATACTTATTTATAACTGAAACTTTCCGAAGCACGCATTAGACTGAAATACTTTCACCGTATTGGGGTAAGCTGCTTTTCATAATGGATTTTGCAAAGTTTCTTTGCTTAAATTTTTTGAATCGCCGTTGAACACAAAAAATTTTGTTTGTATTAACGATTTTTTTTAAGTGTTAGCTTACTAAGCCAAAATGCAGTATATTTTCTGCGAGTTTAAGAGAAAATGCCTACTTCAAGCCAACATCGGCCATTGATCTGAAATCAGCAGACTTTTACGTTCAAACTCGTGTCGCAGAATCACCTCAGTGACAACCAATATAAAAAACCGGCCAAGCGCGAGTCGGACTCGCGCACGAAGGGTTCCGTACTTGGTAAATTGCGTTTTACGATTTATGACGTAATAAAAAAAAACTACTGACTAGATCTCGTTCAAACCAATTTTCAGTGGAAGTTTACATGGTAATGTACATCATATATTATTTTTAGTTTTAGCATTTTCTTATTTTAGAAGTTACAGGGCGGGAACACACATTTTACCACTATGAAAGTCTCTCTCGCGCAAACTATTCAGTTTAGAAAAAAAATATACTGGAAACCTCAATATCATTTTTGAAGACCTATCCATAGATACCCCACACGTATGGGTTTGATGAAAAAAAAATATTTTTAGTTTTAGTTTCAAGTATGGGTACCCCCAAAATTTATTGTTTTATTTTTATTTTTGTGTGAAAATCTTTGTGTGTATCTTAATGCGGTTCACAGAACACATCTACTTACCAAGTTTCAACAGCATAGTTCTTATAGTTTCGGAAAAAAGTGGCTGCGACATACGGACGGACAGAAAGACAGACAGATAGACAGACAGACAGGCAGATAGACAGACAGACATGACGAATCTATAAGGGTGCCGTTTTTTGCCATTTGGTTACGGAACCCTAAAAAACGACAATATGTAGGGTAATAAAGGTGTTTTTGGGGGGGTATTACACTATTATAAATCTAGGATCATACATAGGATCACCACGAAAGAATCCTCACCATCACCATCATCATCAGCCTTATAATATCCCCACTGCTGGGACACAGGCATCCTCTCTGTGAGAGAGGTAATGCGCCTTAATCCACCACGCGGGCCCAGTGCGGGTTGGTAGATGTCACATGTCATCGAATTTTTGGTTCCAGGACATGCCGGTTTCCTCTCGATGTTTTCCTTCACCATTTTAAGAGAAGTGATGATGGATAATTTACACAAGGTAAAGCGCTTGCCTGGGTTTGAACTCACGGCCTGCGACACGTAAGTCGGGGCCTGTACCACTGGGCCACCACTGCTCTCACGAAAGAATCATCATCATCACATTTTGTATCAAATATAAAATGATTCATATGACATCATATATTTATATTACATTATTATATACATATGACTTATAGATCTGTGGTCCTAGATTTATGATAGTGTAATGTGTGTCCAAGGGAGGTCTCAGGTTACGACTGCGATGAACCTGGATCTTAATATCAACTTCATTCGAATATTTTTTTTTAATTACGAAACTACAGAAGATCTTCCTAAAATCTTAAGATAAAGATCAACTCATAAACACACCTAACACAAGTATACAACACTCACTTAAACACACTCAACACAAGCATACAACACACATCACTCGCTCAACACTCACTCTGTTTGTTGTTAAACCTTATTCAGTTTTAAAGTGATTTATTATTATGTTAAACGAAACTACTGTCGTTAAAAAATATTCTGTTAAGTAAACTGCGTCCTGAAATACAGGCTCGGCCTAGCTCAGGCGCAGTTGCTCATCTTGCATTCTTGTGCATGTTCTTAATAGCTTTAAAATAATTATATTGTTCAATTTGTACATTTTATATGGTGAAATAAAATAATATTTAATATTTTAATAGGTATATTCCACTCACGATTATGAATTAAATGTATGTTCTACAAAAATACTGTGTACGAGTGAATACGCTGAAATTGACAGCCGGAAGCCTAAACGAACATTTTCTCGATACTGTCTCATAACATAATGGATCTTCGCTTATCTTTCTCAGAAAAAGGTTAAACCGGAGATTGTTTCAACCTACATCAAAAATATTGTTGATTATAGCGTCAATATCTATACCAATATTATAAAGAGGAAAGATTGTTTTGTTTGTTTGTTTGTACCGAATAGGCTCTGAAACTACTGGACCGATTTAAAAAAATATTTATAGTAACATAGGCTATAATTTTGACGGGAGCGAAGCCGCGGGGGTCAGCAAGTAATTCATATATCCAAACATACTCGTAAAAAGTATTTTTATAGGTAAGCTCCAAATGCTGACTTTAAATGACTGCTACAAAAACATTTTAGACCACATTTGTCACATGCTTTAGTGGTCTTATCATCAAATTTTTAATACAATTGAGAAATTCCTTCCTTGCCTTACCTTACCTTATTGTGGCAAAGACCTCAAACTATTCTTTTTGTATTAAAGTTACGTAATAGTATAGTTTATACTGTTTGTATGGCAAAATCACGTGAATGCAGTGAAGCGATTGAATTTGTCCTCAATTACCACATAGAATACTTTTATCCAGCTGCAGAAAGTCGTTTCACCAGAATTCAAGTGAACCCGCGAACAAAAGTTAGTTGTAGATCCACTCATACCTAAATTGAGAAATAGCCATTCTCTGGACCCCGGACTTATTCACACCGTCATACATCTTGTTTATAAATATTTCAGCAACCATCCATATGTGCTCGAAAAGTAATATCTCCGTTGGAACCATCGTCCATAAAATGTTTGTTTTTGTCGGAGAGGGCTCGGTGCGACAAATGACTAATGTTGTTTGTTGAAACTGAAATGGTCGAGGGTTCAACGGCTTTCACTATATTGTTTACTTTCAATAGGCGACTTTGATTAATAGCAAGTATCTAGTGGAAGGTTTGTTATCTAAGAACTAAGTAGTTGTCTGGTGAGCTGAACAAGAGTTGTGGAGTTGTAGAGAAATTGAAACCTTGTATAGGATAAATTCTGTGAAGGAAAGCGCTTGTACCTATTACTTGAAGTAGTGGGTTTGAAAGTGATGGTGGTGAAAGCAACTTTTTTTTTAGTCGTCTGTATTGTCCCACGCCTGGGCAAAGACCTCCGACATTACTTTGTTGTGTTTCATCTCACCAATTCTCGATGAAACCATGCAAGTCTGCCACTGGACGGGCTTGCCTTGCGAAAACAACATAAACTATATGAATTACTAGAGTCTACCCGCAGCTTTGTCCGCGTGAAAAGATCCATTCCATACCTTCTACTGGGATGAAAAGTATTTGGTATCATAATCCAGGTGTGTGCCTAACTATGTGCCAAGTTTCATCTAAATGCGTTCAGCGTTTTACACATGAAAACGTTGACACAGCCAGACAAGCTTCTGTACTGCCGAATGTTTTAAATAAATTAGGAATTTATACATAAAGCCTGTGATTCATTTAGCTTTTTCAAACAACGTAAATTGGAATGGATTTTCAGTATAACACAAAATTCCTTTCATCATGGAGAAGAAACCAACATTGAGTGGTTTTACAAGAACTGGCTACAGTTTTTAATCCTCAGTTCCAGTTACTGGCACACACAATATCATCCGTATAGGCCAATTAGCAAGTTCTCAAGATTCTAAGAACTCTGTTTAACCACTTATGGCTATGTTCTGAATTCCTGTTACCTACAGATATTATTTTCATAGTGCAACCCAAGAAAAATATATTTCGAAGAAACGATCTAAACCAATGAAAATCAAATCAAAGTATAGTATTTTAAAACTGTAGAAACAGCTTAACAAAAATAAATATAACTTACTAAAAAGTGTTTTAGTATCCCAGGGGAACATTATACCGGGATGAAAAGACTATTATCTATCTCTATGCCAAATTTCATCCAGATCCGTACAGCCGTTCTGGCGTGATTGAGTAACAAACATACATCCAAACTTTCGCAGTTATAATATTAAGTAGCTTCTGTCAGCGGCTTTATCCGCGTCAAAGTCGAAATTTTTCCACGGAGACAAACTACCGGGATCAAAATCTAATTCATGGTTTAAACACGTGCAGTCTCATCTAAATCACTATTGCCGTTGAGGCGTGATTGATAGACAAATATACAAAAAATCACGTTTATAATAATATTATCAGAAGGAATAATAGGATAATATGTTTAAGTAAAAAAAAACGTTAATTTAAAAACCAAAATCCCGACTGCTTTAGAAACGAAAAGAAGTAGAAACTAAACAAGAAAAATCATGTCGGAGGATACATATTCGCGAAGTGACTGACCCTCTGATCCTCCGACTGCACAGCATGATTTTTCTTGTTTACAGCTATTTAGTTCGTAGTCGGGTTTATATTTTTTTTATTTACAAATGTTTAGTTTTTTTTTTCTTCGAATTAATTTTAAACATGTAAGTTTTATGTATTTTTGTTATCACCTTTCAAAACCCTTCATTTTAATACCCCACGAATGGGTTTATAAGAAAAAATAATTGGTATCCGCACAACATGGCGCCCAAAATCCGCCATGTTTGTTTTTTTTTTAACTTCACCAATCTAAGAACACTTGAGCGGTCAAGAAGTATCTAACGATGTCTTAATTATATAAATCCATCAAACAATTTAAAAGATATGAGGTAATAAAGATTATTACATACGTACAAACATAAATACATACAAGATACGCGCCAAAAACAAAAACCTTCCATTGCAGTCGCTTAAATAAATACGGTTATTATTGGGTACAACTAAACCATTTCTCCGTATCGTAATTCGTAACAAACTGCGCAGAATCTCGACCGCACCGCTCGTCGCACAAAAATAAATATTGTTATTGTTCCCTTAAAGAGGTGCGCGTTCCCCGGGGGCGTTCATCAATCATAATTTATTTCCCTATTGTTACCATGGCCCGGAATAATCGTTCATATCCGAAACACCTTCCTAGGGACGCGGTCACACTTGGGAATGCCTCTAATAAATTGATGGGAACATGTTTTGTAACTCATTAAGGATTAATGTTGATTAATTTTGGCCTAATTTTAGGCTTAGTAGATACTGAACGTCTCTTAAAATTACATTTACCTACACATGAGAAAAAACATGGGATTAGTTAGGTACCTATAATTATGTACACTGACGTCCAAAGAAACTCGGGCCGTACCATGATGTGTCAAAACAATCATGTTGCGACTGTGAAAAACCGCTCAAGTGCGAGTTGGTATCGCGCACGAAGGGTTCCGTAACATATTTTTTTAAAACGTTTCCCCACACTAGGAATTTCTTCCTGTATCGTGGATGCGTTTACAAACATACATAACATAACTCACATACACAACACCCAGAGCCTGAACAACTATCTGTAGGTCATACAAATATTTGACCGTGTGGGAATCGAATCCGCGACACGCAGCGCAGCAGTCAATCGCTCAACCACTGCGCCAACCGAGCGCCAATATCGCAAAAAAGGGCAAAAATATCACTTTTGTTGTATGGCAGCCCAACTTAAATATTTATTTTATTCTATTTTTAGTATTTGTTTGTTATAGCGGCAACAGAAATACATCACCTGTGAAAATTGCAACTGCCTAATCTACCACGGTTCATAAGATACAGCTTGGTGACAGACGGACGGACCGCGGAGTCTTAGTAATAGGGTTCCGTTTTTACCCTTTGGGTACGGAACCCTAAAAAGGGATAGATGTATATTAGTCATATACATCTGGCCCTTACGAACAAAAAATGGAAATAACCTTGCTGCAAGACCTTATAGATATTCTATTTTATTTTATCATAGTAAAATAGAAGCATTTTCGAAGAAGATTTTTATTTAAAAGTTATCCTGTGCTTTGATGCAGTTTTTTCGGAATTCAGTGTTGTTTGAAAACATGACAGATTTTCAGATAGAGAAACATGTAGTTGCGATTGAATTTCCTACACATGATTTGCTTCAACCACATTACCAAAAAAGAGTAAAATACTTAATAATGAAAAACAAAACACCATTGCCTACTTTTTAGGGTTTGGTAGCCAAATGGCAAAATATGGAACCCTTATAGATTCGTCATGTCTGTCTGTCCGTCCGTATGTCACAGCCACTTTTCTCAGAAACTATAAGATTTATGCTGTTGAAACTTGGTAAATAGATGTATTCTGTGAACCGCAATAAGATTTTCACACAAAAATAGAAAAAAACAACGATGAAAAATTTTTTTACAATGCATGTCCTCGAAAAGAGCGGTTTTCCAAGCAGCTAAACTGTGCGGAAAGTGTCACTTTTTTTCACTAGTGCTTTTTACTTTCCTGTATTTTTTTAATTTTTAACTCCAACGTCAGCCCGACGCATAGAGTTTTTATTATTTGAGAAAAGTTTAAAAAATGAGTTATGTACAGAATATCATTCATATAAAAGGTAGAATAATATAAAAAAGTAATTAAAAACGCCTAAAATGAAGTATAAGTTTTAATTTATACTTCATTTTAGGCGTTTTTAATTACTCTAGATTTAGATTTTGATCAATAAATTAATTTTAAACATTAATTAAATATGTTTGGCAGAACGTATATTTTGCTCGTGCCTTATTGCGTTACGATGTGACAGCTATTTGCACATGCGCAGTAGATATGCCCGAGGAACTACTAGTTAATCTGTGGATATGCTGAACGCGCTTGAATAAGCCCGCCATTTTATTAATTTCATTTTACTAATTTATTTATTTCCTCGCACAATGCATAGTAAAATGTTGTATGATACACGTACGTAAGATGATTTCCGACTCGTGTCGATTTACCCACTCACTCGCTTCGCTCGCTCGTGAATAAAAATGCCACTCATCGGAAATCACCTACCTTCCGCACTTGTAGCATAAATAACTATTTCATCACACCCATACGTGTGGGATATCTATGAATAGGTCTTTAAAAATGATATTGAGGTTTCTTATATATTTTTTTTCTAAACTGAATAGTTTGCGCGAGAGACACTTCCATAGTGGTAAAATGTGTCCCCCCCCTGTAACTTCTAAAATAAGAGAAAAATAAAACTAAAAAAAATATATTATGTACATTACCATGTAAACTTCCAACGGAAATTGGTTTGAGCGAGATCTAGTAAGTAGTTTTTTTTTTAATACGTCATAAATCGTAAACCACAATTTACCAAGTACGGAACCCTTCGTGCGCGAGTCTGACTCGCACTTGGCCGGTTTTTTCTTCTATTGTCTAGACAATCCACCTCTTTTCTTGCAAATATCCACGGAATATTGACTGAAAACTGCTTCTTAATTCAACCACAAAGATTCTACAAAACCGAACAACTAGGTCTTACCGAAAATCTAGAACCAAAACCAACTTACATTAGCCTTTTAAGCCGTGAACGACACACTTAAGTAAGAGCTCTTAACTTGATTAACTTAGTTATTGATGAGAGCGTCTGTTGTGTCTCTCCGGGAATATTTCATTAGATTTAAGTTCTTCTACAAAATCTGGATTAAGTTTGAAGGATTTTAGTGAAATATTAATTGTATTTACATTATACTTGATGTTGTATTAAAATTGTTGGCATTAAAGGATTGTTAGCAACGATTATAATGTTGAAATACCTTGGAGTAGCTAAAAACTTCGAATATTATTAAAATGATTTTCATAAAGTTGTGTTTATTTAAACATGGATAAACTAACAACGAATTTCCAATATTCACTGTTGATTTGTATAAATGATTTTAATATTTGCTAGATTTTATAAAACTAATAATCTTTATTAAATGAAAATCTTTCTTATCTCCTTATTTAGATACCGAATCGGTAGAAAAAAAATCGACTTCCTCACGAAAATACCGCAGCCATTTGATCTGCAAGTCAAGTTCCCACCAGACTACAATTCCCTCAAAAAAGGCACACACCTTCTCATAAACCATGAATATAGACATAACACTCTGGATCCGTGCACTACGACCCATATTACCTTCATCACTTCACCCAGATTTACATCCCGGTGGTATAAGAGTGTAGCAGTATAACACGATATCATCGGGCCAGTGTGAACGGAGGGCGAGGTTCTTTCGTCCCTCCAGTATTGCCAACCTAAGGAAATTGCTTTTTTCTTTATACTCGGGTAAGTTGATATTGCGTGAATTATGAAAATTGCCCGGCTAAATTGTTGATTTATTGCGTGCCATCTATTGGATTGGGTGCCAAGGAATTGTTTCATGGGTTCTTGGTGGTATTAAGGGTGATATGTTAAGGGGATTTAAGTAACAAGTTAAGGATTGGTCGCTGATCGATTATGATGGAACTGTTTTATAGTATAATTAATGGTGGCTAGTGCGACTATCGAATGGGTGGTTCTAGGTTTGATTTTAAGTTAAGCAAACATTTTTATGTGAGTTGCTCAGGTCTGGTCGATTATACTGAGATCCCACTGCAAGTATTTTGTTTTCGATGAAACTTGTTTTTTACGAATGATTCTTGACATTAAAATAGATTACTGTAGAGTTGCCTGGACGCATCTTGCCGCAACGACTTTTTCCTTTATTTTTAGGGTTCCGTACCCAAAGGGTAAAAACGGGTCCCTATTACTAAGACTCCACGGTCTATCTGTTTGTCTGTCATCAAGCTGTATCACATGAACCGTGATAGTTAGATGGTTGAAATTTTCACAGATGATGAATTTCTGTTGCAGCTATAACAAAAAATACCAAAAACAGAATAAAAATAATATTTAAGTGGGGCTCCCATACAACAAACGTGATCTTTTTGCCGTTTTTTTTTGCGATATTGTTACGGAAGCTTTCGTGCGTGAGTCTGACTCGCAATTGGCCGGTTTTATTTTTATTTTTTAATTCTGGCCTACAATAGGAAATTCTCCAGTATCGTGGTACGTATGACACATCAACTAACTCCTTAGTTACCCACCCTTTATCGGTTGCCAGGATTTGCAGGTAAAGTGGCAACCCACAGCGGGCAGCTAACTGAGAGCTGGCTACCTTATTTCTTCCTATTTTCTACACCAGTTTCTTAAAAATGACGTTGGATTCACTTATTTTGTTATATTTGAGGTTAATTATTAAACATAAATTTCAATTTATTTAATTTAGATTATTCCTGCTAGATATTTGAAGCAGAAAGGTTCTGGAGTGGCGACCGCAAACCGGAAGACGTTGCGTTGGAAGGCCTCCCACCGGGTGGCAGCGGATCCCCGCAACCTTCACGAGGTCATCGGACCTCGTGAAGGTTGCGGGGGTCCGCTGGTTGCGAGACGCACGGGACCGGTCAATGTGGCGACGCTTGGGGGAGGCCTATGTCCAGCAGTGGACGTCTTTCGGCTGATATGATGATGATGATGAGATATTTGAAGGCAATGCAGAAATCTATTCTTATATCAAGTACATGAAAATTAAGCTTAATCAAAAACCCTGATTCCTGCATATTTCTGCAGTCGGATCTTAGCCTAGATGTGTCTTTCGGCTGAAATGATGATGATAATTAAACGTTTTCGAATTTTAAAAAGCTCAAACCTGGACGACAAATAACTTATGATACTAGAACTTTTTTAGGGTTCCGTAGCCAAATGGCAAAAAACGGAACCCTTATAGATTCGTCATGTCTGTCTGTCTGTCCGTCCGTATGTCACAGCCACTTTTTTCCGAAACTATAAGAACTATGCTATTGAAACTTGGTGAGTAGATGTATTCTGTGAACCGCATTAAGATTTTCACACAAAAATAGAAAAAAAACAATCAATTTTTGGGGGTGCCCATACTTGAAACTGAAACTATTTTTTTTTCATCCAACAATACGTGTGGGGTATCTATTACCCCACACGTATGGGTTGGCTGGATAGGTCTTCAAAAATGATGTTGATGTTTCAAATATCATTTTTTTCTAAAATGAATAGTTTGCGCGAACTACACTTCCAAAGTGGTAAAATGTGTGTCCCCCCACCTGTAACTTCTAAAATAAGAGAAAGATAAAACTAAAAAAAATATATGATATACATTACCATGTAAACTTCCAACGGAAATTAGTTTGAGCGAGATCTAGTAAGTAGTTTTTTTTTAATACGTCATAAATCGTAAACCACAATTTACCAAGTACGGAACCCTTCGTGCGCGAGTCCGACTCGCACTTGGCCGGTTTTTTTTATATCTTGGTTCGCGCTTGATGATAAACGATGATATATGGTCGACGGTGTAGCACACATGTAATATCTTTGAAAGCAAAAAATGTAAGAGCAATAGGGTCATCATCATCTGCCTAGCCTTTTCCCAACTATGTTGGGGTCGGCTTCCAGTCTAACCGGATTCAGCTGAGTACCAGTGTTTGACATGGAGCGACTGCCTATCTGACCTCCACAACCCAGTAAAAGGGTAACACGGTAAGAGCAATAGGGTAATAGGCAACAAATATCTACTTAGTCCGTCAGTTAGATAACCTACAAATATTGGACACGTATTTTTCTTTTGCTACGTAAACAACAAATTACTACTATACAGTGCGTTGCAATATCTTGTGACGTCACGGTGTGCTACACTTTATACTAACAAAGTGATGTCACAAGCCCCCACTCCTGAACTTTGATGCGCTTTATCTTAGTAAATTCTCGTCCAACTTACCACAGTGTCTATGGCAAAAGTCTATGATCAGTGTGTGTTGCCAGTGATGACATATGGCTCTGAGACGTGGTCGCTTACAACTTACGGATGGCCGATGGGGCAGAAAGGTTCTGGATTGGCGACCGCGAACCGGAAGATGTTGCGTTGGAAGGCCTCCCACCAGGTGGACCGATGACCTGGTGAAGGTTGCGGGTATCCGTTGGTTGCGAGACGCACGGGACCGGTCAATGTGGTGACGCTTGGGGAAAGCCGACCACATCATCGCTTACCATCAGTTGAGATAGTGGTCAAGCGCGAGCCTATAATTTATAAAAAAAAGCCTATGTACAGCAGTGGACGTCTTTCGGCTGATATGATGATCTTAGGCAATTTTATTTATTTGATAATCTCACTGCCGGACCAATTAGAATTATAATTTTTCTACCCAGTAAACATCCCTTTTATCAGACAATCCTCGATCTTACATGAAATACTGACACAATATCAATTTGTCACATGAAGAATAGTGTCACGTCAAAACTATTTTTAAATAATGACTCTAATCTCTCGAGATTTAGTTCCAGTAAGTGTGTTACCACGTATGCAAATTCCCAAATGGCATTAGACATTAGAGTGAGCGACGGCTACATTAGAAACATTAGAGCTGATGCAGATACGAAGATTGACGTAGCACTGAAGAACTTTGGTATATCTAATGTGAGTTTCACAAATGTTACAATTCCTTTGAAACTTTTAAGTTTTTTAATATAAAAAAACTTTTTGTTGTGGTACATAATCATATCTATAATGCCAACAGTTATGCCGGAATAGATTACCCGAATAACATGAAACTTGAACACAACCTGTAAAATTAGAGTGTACCAGGGCGAAGTGTACAAATCTGCGTATCCCTTCAGAGCGTACCGGCGTGATGTTATGTTATGATATGGTGTATACAATAAACAGACATGCGATTGCAGCAATCCCGAGAGATTTGCCATCATTTATTGAAGAGTTCTGTTGTATATCTCCAAAGTTCTTCATCAGATCTTAAACAAATTTAAATGGCCCACATGAAAAGCAACAGCTTTCAAATAAAAAAAATAATAATCAAAATCGGTTCACCTAGTAAAAAGATCTGAGGTTACAAACATAAAAAACCGTCGAATTGAGAACCTTCTCTTTTTCGAAGTCGTTTAAAAATTAACAATGATGGCATGTGTACTGTGTAGTTTTCCATTATTATTTTTATGGCAAAAGTGACTTAGCAACACGAAAATTTGATATTTTAAATAATTTTACAGAATTAAGTGGTTCTACCTACTTAGGTTGCTGTTTTGATGCTAAACTCCGCAAACTATTTTAGAAAAATTCTAGAAGAAACATATCTTATATCAGTACCGACCGTGCCGAATATTTTGTACAAAATGGTGTTGTAAATAATTCATGGGGCTTTATTCCCATGCTTTTTTTTTCAACTTAATGTTGCCCTTCAATATCAAGAAAGAAAGAAAGAATATATATTTATTTGTGACCCGCACAGGCGAGATAAACAAAAAAATAATAAGATAAATAATAATAAAAACCGTGCGAGACTAAAAAGCATGTGCAGCGATATTTAAAAAGAATAAATACCGCCGCGCGTGTATTCTAGTAAGGACCACTGTTGATGCCAACACACACATTGAAACGTAAATTCAATATCCTCCCGAATTTTCATCAAATCGGTTGTCTTACAGAGACATCCCTAACGGAATTATCTTGTTATTTATTGCCACTAGATTAGTTCGATTAATAGCCACATAATTGTTACATAGGAATACACATTATATCATCATAACACATCACAGGAAAGTTATATGTTTGTTTTTGGCAAATGTGGTAATTGCGAAAACTGTACCTACACCAACAAACAACAACAACAACAACGTCAACATGACGCCTGTATTCGCCGAAATGTTAAGCAAAGATGTACTTATGATACACCCACATTTCACCAGTTATGTTTGAGTCCCGTGTTTTAGGGGTCTAGAAGAGAACAAAGCCAGTCCTGGCTGCTACTGACAAATTCCAGATGGAAAAACCCAATAACACTTTTTCGGACCCGTAAATCGTACCCAGGATATCATGCTCTATGTGGGAGACGCCCCAACGCCTCACGCCCCAAGCCACCGCAGGGGACGCCCTAGGCACGGAGGTCGCAAGCCGATTCCCGACCACTCTAGGCGCGGGCTTGCGGACGGCGAGTAATGGGTAGCTCGCTGTCCGATAAGGACCAGGCCCGAGAAGTGTTCCACGCGCGCCTCGAAGAGATGGCAGCAAAAACCAAAAACTGATAGACCGCTAGGGCCGATGCCTGTCTGGGTCGCAGACAAATTTGAAAAAGAGTTACCGCGGCACTGGCTCATACAACTGAAAGAACACGAGTGGGTTTTAGTCCGTAAAAGTCTGACAGGCCCTGCCGCTTCACCCAGAGCGGGAGAAGTCATTGGATGATTGTTCACCCAAATAAAAAAAACTAAAGATGCCAAAAACATTGTGCTAGAAGAGTTTGTGTGTATTCTTTACTGTGCTAGACAAATCATTTTTTTTTCTATCTCCGCTCTGTGTAAAGCGGGAGGGCGTGTCAGACATTTACTGACTAAAACCCACCCATGTTCCTTCAGTTGCTTGTGCCAGGGCCGCGGTAACTCACTTTCAAATTTATCCGCTATCGAGGGGTACGATGGCGGTAAGCTGACTGTTCATTTGTGTTGTTAATGTAAAGTATGTCTACATATGACGCCCTGAAGCTCACATTTCAATGAATATTATTTTTCCGGGTGAGAGCGGTGTCGTATAAGTCCGTTTAACCACCGGAATATCCTTACAAGCTTTTCTTGATGATCGTGAAAACATAAAAGCATAAGTGACTAAAATAGTAGGAAAATCTGTGTCAGGTTATAAATAACACAGGAGACTTATATCCAAACCACAAAATTTAACCTTGCACGATTCACCTAGGTAACCAAAAGTACCCACAGGCTACTGAATTTAACAAGCCAATATACTAAATAAAACAAAATAAACTAACGTACAGCTTGTTACCGACATATCGCATTACGTCAAGTTACGACCTTCTTACTATGCGATGCTTCGTTAGTGCCAATGTGGGAGCAACGAGTGTGTTTCATATTTTGTGGCCTAGTAAACTTTAGTAAATAGGGATCGCACATTCTTACCAAAGGTTTTTTTTTACCACGTAGGTACCTAGGTTCTGGAAAACTTTAAGTTTTTGTGATGTTTTTAGGTAACGTCCAAAAGAAAAAGGATCTCTCGTGTGTCCGTCCGTCTGTCACATCCAATTTGCTCTGAGTCTGCAGGACAGAATCAGTTGAAATTTGGTACAACTAAAAAATCTGTGGCCCAAACACGGACCTGTAACGTAATTAAATACATTTTAAATGTGTTTCACTTTTGGTAGGCAAATTAGAAAGATTTTCTATGTGTTGCACATTAGCAACATAAGTATCATATCACTCGTTCAATAACTTACGACCTTCTTATGATGTTCTGCTACCTTAGTGCCAACATGGGGCGAAACAAGCTGATTTTATATTTTTTTCACTAACAGATAAGATCTAAATTTATTAAAGTTTCATGTTTTTGTAGGTATCACTATATGCTGGGCATTTTGCAGTTCTTTCGGGAAGATTATTTTCTGCGTTTTTCTTTGAAAAGTTTTTCTTAAATTGCTTTCACATTCTGCGAATCTACACGCCAATTTCTGGAACGAAAAAGTAATGTTACAAATTTTCAAGCGCCCTAAACTGCTGTGATGAGATATTGATGATGCATTCAATCAATAACTGTACTTAGTTTACGAGCAGTAAAGTGATTAATGTATTTAATGAACCTACATTTACGTTTCGATGCACCCTAGAATATTTTCACTAGTACCAGCTATTTTCATACTTTATGACAATAATGAAAAAGAAAGCCGTTGGTCAATTTGAATACCTTCTGTGTTACTTATGTGTTTGATATTAACAGACTACCATCGTTGTGTTTTTCTTTCATACAAAAAGTAATCAAGATATCTCGGACATCTATTTTCAGCTCCTTCTTCGTTTAAATGAGTCCTTGAACCTTTGACCTGATTAAAGTCAACCGATTTGATATCAAGAACATTTAAATTAGTTTCCCGAGACAAGTCTTTGGAGGCCACTTGGGAGCGTTAACCCCATCTAGTCATTTAGTTTCTCGTTTCGGTTACACTCTGTTATTTACTTGCTTTTGAAGTAAAATAGAGACTTTTTCATATTTTGGAGCACAATTTAAATTTGGATCATCATTTCAGCCGAAAGACGTCCACTGCTGGACATAGGCCTCCCCCAGGCGTTTCATTGACCGAGCTATGTTCGGCGTTTCCTTGCGTGATCTCATAAGAAATGAGGATATCCGCAAGAGAACCAAAGTTACCGACATAGCCCGAAAAATAGCGAAACTTAAGTGGCAGTGGGCAGGGCACATTGCTCGCAGAAAGGATGGCCGATGGGGCTGAAAATTCTGGAATGGCGACCGCGAACCGGAAAACGATGCGTTTGAAGGCCTTCCAGTAGGTAGACCGTTGATCAGGTTAAGGTTGCGGGAATGCGTTGGATGCGAGACGCACGGGATCGGTCAATGTGGAAATGTGGACATGGAAGCTAAACTTTATTAAAAGAGTTATGAATATAAATGTGGATGGATGGAGAGGGAGAGGAAGGCCAAACAAAAGATAGATGGGCTTTGTGAGGAGTGATATGAAAGAAAATGGAGTCAGTATTAGCGTTACAGGGGATAGGACGGTATAGAAGAAGAAAACGTGCTGCACCGACCCTAAGTAACATGGGATAAGAGCAGGAAGAGGATGATGAAAGCTAAAGTTTCATAAAACCATTTTCAATAAATATTCACATACCTAGTAGATATTATAACAAAGTAGGCACCTTAAATTACCTAGTTAGTATCGTAAAAACTCATCACCACTATCATTTCAGCCGAAAGACGTTAATGTTGGACATATGCCTCACCCAAAGGTAGCCATATCGGCCGGTCCTGCCATGGGCTTCTCGTATCCAGTGGCCTCCTGCGGCCATCACTAGGTCATTGATCCACTTTGTGGTACAGCCATCGTTCGGCACATTGTGGCCAGACCAGAACCTTTTGGCTTCACAAGCCATCTTTTGTGCTTACAGCAATGCGAACTAACTACTACCGTTTTAGATTAAATTGTTTCTTCGGACTTCAGAAAGAACTCATCTAATTAGTAGTACTCAGAATGAAACATCATCATCATCATTTAACCCAATTGACGTCCACTTCTGGACATTGGCCTCCCCCAAGAGTCACCGCATTGGTTGGTTCTGTGCATCTCGCATAACTATAGGTCTACCAAAATCTCATGGCATTTTTTATTTTTTTTAAATTGTGATTTTCATATGGCAACGTAAATTGTCACCTGTCAAATCAAAGCACTTGATGTGTCAACCGCTGCTGAAATTTTTTGATATTATCTTGAAAATTTGTTATTTTTGTGAAAATGTCGCAAAACCCACTTCGATCTCAAGCGAGACATATTGTTTTCAATGTGTATCATAAAATAAGGGAAGAAGAAGGCGTAAATCAAAATCAATCTTTGATTTTAAAGTGCGTCGTAGAGTGGACCGGTAAGTTGGACTGACTTGTTTTGATACTTTTAGTTTATTTTATATTTTTCTTACTTAATTTTTATTTCTTTTCATTACTAAAAATGAAGAAATGGCAACAGTAATGTAACTGTTACTAATTCTTCGACAAAATATTGATTTTAACGGAGATGTAGAATCTTTGACGTAAGAAAAATATTAAACGTAGTAAAGTAGAGATTGGTTTTGAATATGTTAAATGCCAATGAAAAAGAACCATTTTGATGGAGAGAGATGACATAAAACTACAGAGATACAAGTTTTTGAAATGCCAGTGGAGTTCATGGCATCGTATTCTAGTTTTCAAGTTCTGAATGAGGTTTTAAGTTATTAGTATGATTTAAATGATATATAATAAATTAGTACTTAAATTAATATTCAATTGATTTATTTTTCCTATGTTAAGAACCCGATGTATAACAACATTCTTCATACACATACCTATAATTCTCACTCACAGCGGATCTTTGTGTCTCAGAATTGGTTGCAAGACCCTGCGCAGTTTGTGTCAATGTTGAAGGTGAAGATAGCATTGTATAACTGTCTCTTTCACTCGCTTATGTATGTTGCATCATCCTATCTCGCTTACTCTATGCAGTATACTCGATGACAAACTAGTTCTTACGCATTAATTGGCAGGGCCTACTTCAGAGACACAAAGATCCGCTGTGACTACTATAAAATAGGTTCCTCATGTTCATTAATACTAAATACATAAATAAAAATTAAACAGTATCAAGATCGTTGAATCCAATTTCCCCAGTATTGCACACAACAAATTTTTATTTCCACATTTGCCATGAGATTCTGGTAGACCTATACGTCTGAACGATCTGATCTGATAGTGCAACTTGCATAAGAACTCATAGATTCCAGACATTTCACTGAACATCCTAAGTAAAATATCGTAATTCGAAGTTTGGCTCTCACCAATTTCCTCCACCAATATTGGACCAATTTAAAAGATATTCCATAAACTGTAAAAGAAAGATATAAAGGGTGGAATTTTGTAATGTCACCTGAAGCGAAAGTACTCTTAATACTGTAGATAGAAAATTTTACTCAAAGAAAACATTCCTTTATTTTTGAAAAGAAAGAAACCTGCATTCAAAGATTTTCGAAAATTCGCTTGCCATACCCGGGAATCGAACCGACTTAAATCTTTAAAAATGACACCCTGTACTTTTAATGCATCGATCGTTAGGATCAATTATAAGGATGAAATCTCTCTAACAAACTTGATAAATAAAATGAAAAGAAAACTATGAAATCAGGACTTATAAATTCAATGGGTCAAGTTAAAGCACTTTTACTCAAAGATCCATCTGTATCCTTATGTTGGTAATTAATAATTATCATTGACGTCATTTATCCATTAAAATGACGAAGTACTATTTAGATAAGACTAGAATTCGTTAGAAGAATATTTTTCTGAAAGAAAACTGCATTCGAAGATTTTGGATTCGCTTTCAAAAATAAAGGAATGTTTTTTATGAGTAAAATTTTCTATCTACAGTATTAAAAGTACTTTCCCTTCAGGTGGCATTACAAAATTCCACCCTGTATACTGTGTTCCTTTTTGATAATAAATTTTTTTAGAAGCACTAGAACTCTCAAACGAATGCTCGAAATTGCGCTGTCAACAGAGGCCTTAGTGTACAAATTTGACAACTATAAATGAAAAAAATATAGAAGCACATATATCTTTATTATTATTTTTATTTTTTTTATTTGTCCAATAAAATAGGTGAGAGCCAAACCTCGAATTATGACTTTTTACTACGGGAATTCATTCTAGCTTATATCAGACTATGCAAAAGCCAGGTAAACAACTTTATTAATATTCGCTTTTGGAGGTATGCGGAACAGGGTGTAAAGTCTCACAGACCTCCATAGAAAAGTGAGGATCCTCCGAACAGATGGGTGTTGTGTCTGGTCCGGGCAACTACCCGGCGGTTATTGTCGGACTGTTGTATGTGTTCAAATCACGCCGAAAACTTTTCTTGACGTCTGACTCTGTGACGTCATGTCATTAGTTTGTAAGTGGCGGCGTTGGTGCCGCTACACGCTTTCATTTAGTTGTTTGCATTAAAATGATAATTCCAGTACAATGAACCAACATTCCTTGATAATACCACTTAAATCCCGAGTACAATTTTCAATTCTACCCCTAACCAAAACGCTTTGTTTTGGAACGCTCAGTAATCCAAATTATACCATTTCTATGTAAGATACATGAACGATAAGCTGGAATATAGAACCAACCAACAATCTTCCCGCTTGCTATATGGCCGGTTTCATATAATGATCGCACGGAACGCGTGGATATACGAGCAGTAAGTGCATGTTTATGTTGACAAACGTGCGCGGCTAAAAAAATAAAATTTGTGGATAAGTTGTCGGATTGGTCTAGAGACAAATTCAAAATGAAAGGATAGGTTAAAATGGGAATTTTATCATATTAATAATACCAGTTACGCAACTACAGTTATCATTTTGTATAAAAAACGTGGATGTTTAAAAGTGAATTCAAAGTCCCACCATTGCATAATCTTTATCATCACCAGCCTTTTAATGTTTCACTTCTGTGACGCAGGCCTCCTCTAAGTTAGAGGGAATTGGCCGTAATGCACCACGCGGGCCCAGTGCAGATTGGTGGATGGTATAATCTTGCTTCTCTTTTACTTTATTGTACTTATTTTAAGCAATTAATGGCAGTAGTAGGGGCGTTTCATGTAAGCCTGCCACACTATTCACATCCAATCACTCCAAAGTGTAGTGCTTGAAAGCTGGAACTTAAACTGGCAACTGTAACGGCTAGGGCTGCACATGTTAGGCTGCGTAGGCTGCTAACTGATAGGTAGGTAGTTAGGAAGATGATAAGTGAAACAGCTGGACAAGTTAATATATATATTTAAGTAGATCCACAGCTAGGTCGCGAGTTATTAAGGTCACTTTGTTCTGTTCCGAGCATTATCACACACAGTATATATAGGTAGGAAGGGCACCATCCTTGGGTAGCACGTGGCAGACGTGGGGGCCTGTTCAGCACAGGCTCAGCAGTAGGCCGGACGGCCCTCGTATCTCCAACAGGTAGTACTTGGAGACTGCCTGTCAGCACCGGCTCGCGGGGTAGTAGGCCGCAGGTAGGCAGGCCAAGAACTGGGCAGCATGCGTGGGTAGCGTGCAGATAGCTAGCAGCGTGCAGAAGAAGATATTCAGCCAGGGGATAGCTTTCTTCAGCTAAGCAAACGAAATCGAAATGCAGAGCGTTAGCGTCCCTGGCAAACCAGTGTTTTTCCACCTTTTTAGTAATGTAGTTAGGAACTTACTAATTGTGATATTTTAGCATCACTCGAATATTTACAGTTAAGACCCTCACAACGCTATACAACCACCTAAAACGAAGCTCAACGAGTCTCAGTTCTGGAACTCTTGGAGCTACTATCCGCACGTAAGATTGTTCTCAAAATATAAAAGACAAACTATCAATGTGAACGTAAAATTGCCAAGCCCGCTCCGCTCGTAACCATGCCAGCACCCACAAGTTGTACGTGAACAAGCACTAAGATTGTGCTACAATTAAGTGATTCCTCGAAATTCAGAATTGTTGTATTTAGATCCAGTAAGCGGAAATTGGACTGGCGTGTATATCCGAGCTTTTGAGTATTTTGATTGTGGTTTAAGATTTATGGGATAATTTTATTGTTGGCTTAGCTTTATTTCCAGGTAAACACCATGAAAGAGTTTATTTTTAGATTTCCCCGTAACGTTTTAATCTGGATATAGAACTTAGAAGACTGCAAAAGTATATGCCAAGGGGTAACAGAATTAAAATTTATCTAGTTTCATACTTTAAATATGATTTGATTTTGAATTAAATAGTATTATATAATCCTCTGTGATAAACTAGTTAATCGATTGATGTTGGCAAAACTGAATATAATGAGAAATAATAGAAAAACGATTTTCACGAAAGATTCCAAATACGAATTTGAAATTGCATGCGAACTCATTTGCAAATCACAGTCGCGATGCAACGTATGTACTGTTCAGCTGGAGTAGCTGCAACCTCGCAGTATTTGCTGCTGGCTTGTAATCTACAAATACAATACAATTATTATAGTACGTGTTCGCTACAGTCTACATCAAGCGCCGCTTTGCTTTATTTAATGGCAACTAAGCCTGCGGGTTTGTAGCTGTATGACGTTCCGATAGAAAATAGTTGTACCTAACTTAGTATTATATAAGTATTTGTTATTTGTTTTGGTATTAATAATTTCTTATCGTAATCAAAACAGCTGTTATTAATTGGTTAACCGAAGCCTGAAATAGTTTCATGTTCATTGTCACAGATAATTAGAAGAATATTGGTACCAATGTCCTAGTTACTACGACGTCTATGGCTAATTATAGTTTGGTCGGTTAGCGGACTGGTTAGCTCCTGTCAGCCTGTGCCATCCCGCTGTTTGGCAAGTTTTATTCAACATCTATGTTAGTGTTCCATGTGTAAGGCGTCAATCTACAGTTATCATACCGGGCACAAATACAGACCCGAGCTATTACTGGAAAAACTTTTTTGCAAAAAAATGAAAAACTACAAAGTGAAAGATAACTTAACTTTTGGAAATCGGTGTCTTTCGTTGGTACCATTTTTTTGCGATATGGACACCGACTTTAAAAGTTAAGTTATTTTTCACTGTGTAGTTTTTCATTTGGAAGTCGGTAGTATTTTTTGCAAAAAAGTTTTTTTATTTTTCCCCTTTTAGGGTTCCGTACCCAAAGGGTAAAAATGGACCCTATTACTGAGACTCCGCGGTCCTTGTAGGGCTTGGCTTTGTCGATGCAGTCCTACCTTGCCTGGCTCCTTCAGAGACGGCAAGGTGGCGTGGTCTTGAGGGAGAGCGCTACGGTCGTGTAGATCCTCAAGGCAAGTGCGGTGATTTTCCTTCTCGTGGTTGCCGCCCTGTTTTTGGTCTAATTCCCTATGAAATAGACGTAACAGAAATCACCGGAAGAATTATCACAGGGGTGGCGAGGTCATGCCCCTGGGTGTCCACCATTGAACAAGAACAATGATGGATAGCAATGACCTCCCGCGTGTTTGTGCCGTGCGCGGGGACCCGTAACGGGAGGATGAAGGGATCCTGGTGGCTGAGCCGACGAGCGTAGGCGGTTTAACGTCTCTGAGGCAACACTCCACTTTGGCCCGGATTTCTTCTAACACGGGAGGCCGCAGCTTAGCCCGCTGCGGTCAATCGGCTGCGGGGTCCGGTCAGACGGCCCCCAGGCGAGTTCACTCCCATTGGGGGCTTGCAGACGGCAGCGCTCGCTCGCATCGCTAGTGGTAGCGGTGTGGGTTAGTGCTGTGCGGTCTCGTGGGCAACTAATGGGGGGGGACTATATCCCTCGACTAATCCCTGGTGCTACCGTAGCATCGCCACTTGAGCACTCCATGGCGGGTGGGGATAGTTGAGGGATGAAAAATTACTCGGGAATCTTAATGGATTTAAAAAATAAAAAAAACCACAAGGCTGGACCGGCGAAAGCTGGGACTGCGCTCCAAAAGGCGGGACCGGCGAAAGCTGGGACTGCACACCAGAAGGCGGGACCGGCGCAAGCCGGGACTGCACATCAAACGGCGGGACTGGCGCAAGCCGGGACTGCATCACCTCTAGCAGGGCCACCCAGAGGCGGGACTGTGGCGGGGTCGTGTCAAGGCGGGGCTACGGCGGGACTGTCAAAAGACGGTACTGCTGCGGCACTGTCGGGGGACGGCACTGCTGCGGGACCGCCTTTGAGGGGCACTGCAAAACCTCAAGCGGGACCGACCAGAGCTGGGACTGCAGTGGGATCGTCTCGAGGTGGGGCTGTGGCGGGACTGTCAAAAGACGGGACTGCTGCGGCACTGTCGAGGGTCGGCACTGCTGCGGGACCACCGTTGGGCGGTACTGCAATTAAGCCCACTGGGCATAAGGGTACTGCCAAAGCTGGCGCGGCACGAGAGCCTTGTGTTAGAGGTCGAACGACCTCGGACCTTACGGCCTTGGACGCTACCGGCGAGGTCAGCACTTCTTCGTCACCCGGCGGCCGGCAGGAATCAGGCTGGCGCCGGGTTGGACGATCTGGGGCGCAAAGGAAAAAGCGCCAAAAGCTGAAACAGCAGGCGGCTCTAGAAGGGACTCCTGCGAGGACCGTCAAAGAGGCCGCGTGCTGTTCTCAGCAGTGACAGCGGGGACATGGCAGCCAAGAGGGTAAAGACCCAAGGTCAATCGTCCTCAACCGGATCCTTTAGGGATGCGGTGGCGGCTGTGAAACTCGCCATTGTCTCAGTCAGGTACCCGGAGGAGTACTTGAAGGTGGAGGATCTGATGCCAATCCAGGAACTCATAATTGAGAAACTGGAGGAAGCACCGGATCCTTTACCGGTATTCACGGTTGCTCCCGGAGTTGTCGCGGGTGCAGTGCATGTATCCTGCGACAACTCTGACGCAGCTTGCTGGCTTCAGGGTGCCATCCACAACGTGGAACTTGGCTCCATGAAGCTCAAGGTCGTCAACGCCAAGGACCTTCCAAAGCCAGTTAAAATGGCATGGAAGAGTCGTAACTTGGCGCTGCAAGACTCGGCTCGGGCCATTAGGTTGATTTTCGACGCTGTGGGCTCTAGTGGACACAGGTCTGGATAAAATTATCTACGCCTGTGTCTACCGCTCGCACAGTGGAGATCAGGAGACAACCAGGCTCACAGAGTACCTCAGTGAGGCGGCTGATGCGGCACAGCAGCGGTACCCTTCCGCCCAATTAGTGTTACTGGGGGACTTTAATGCCAACCACCAGGAGTGGCTCTTCCCATACCAGTGCACTGACCATGCTGGACGGGAGATGCGTAAGCTTGCGCTTGCGCTTAACCTTACCCAGCTGGTCCAGGGGGCAACGAGGGTGCCGGATGTTGATTCGCACACGGCCAATTGCTTGGACCTTCTGCTGACAACAGAGCCAGACCGATACTCTGTGTCGATAACTTCACCTTTGGGTAGTTCCGACCATTGTCTGGTGAAGTCTGTGTCCGTCTACTCCCCGCCCGATCCCAGCCCAAGAGGCACGCGGCGAGTATGGCGGTACAGGTCAGCAGATTGGGATGGCATGCGATCTTTCTTCGCATGTTATCCTTGGCAGCCTACTTGCTTTTCTTCGGATGATCCTACGGCGTGCGCGGACAACGTGACGGATGTGTTGCGTCAGGGAATGGAGTACTACATTCCGTTTTCTGACGTAACAATGACCAATGTTGACCGGCCATGGTTTGGCGCTGAATGTCATCGCGCCGACGCGCTTAAACATGAGGCGTACCTGGCATGGGTTGACGCTCGTTCGCGCAAAGCGAGTGACGTGGGTCAAAGGAAGAAAGCCTATAACAGGGCTGCCAAGTCCTGCAAGAAGGTGTTGAGAAGGGCTCGGTTCGACCACATTGGCCGAATAGGGGCCAAACTTGCTTCTTACCCAGCAGGTAGTAAAGCGTTTTGGTCCCTGGCTAAGTCGGTCGAGTCCAACTTCAGCCGTCCCTCACTACCACCACTGCTGAAACCCGACGGGTCGCTGGCCCACTCTGCTGAGGAGAAGGCAAATTTATTTGCCTCTCTTTTTGCGGAATCTTCACGTCTGAACCCTGGTGACGCGCGGCCCCCTTCCTATCCTGATGGATGCGAGACGAGTATGTCGGACATTCGTATCCATCAAAAGGACGTCCGTAAGGTACTGCGCAACCTCGACGTGAACAAGGCTAGTGGCCCGGACGGAATACCAGCAATAGTTCTCAGAACCTGTGCGCCTGAACTGTCTCCGATCTTGACACGCCTATTCCGCCTTTCGTATGAGACTGGAAAAGTGCCGAATGCTTGGAAGCTAGCTAACGTACAGCCCGTGCCCAAGAAGGGTAGTCGAGCTGACCCGGCCAACTACAGACCCATCTCTGTAACGTCCATACTCTGTAAGAGTATGGAGCGTGTACTTAACACGAAGCTCCTGGCATACCTAGAATCTAACGATATCCTTAGTGACCGCCAATACGGCTTCCGCCGAAATCGGTCTACTGGGGATCTTCTAGCGTATGCCATTCACATCTGGAGTGAGGCCATCGAGAGACACGGGGAAGCGCTTGCCGTCTTCCTCGACATCTCGAAGGCTTTTGATAGGGTCTGGCACGAAAGCCTTATTGGTAAGCTTCCTTCATTCGGTTTGCCCGGTGGTCTGTGTGATTGGATTGCAGACTTCCTGAGAGATCGGTCCATTCGAGTGGTTATCGATGGCTGCTCGTCGGACCAATTGGATATCAATGCCGGGGTCCCTCAGGGGTCGGTACTCTCAGCAACTTTATTCTTGCTGCATATTAACGATCTGCTTAAACCCGGCACCTTTGGGTATGCAGACGACAGCACTGTTGCTGAGAGATACTTGTCCAACGCTCGTGCTACCGGGCCTCAGATCCGGTCTCTCCGGGAGGCCATGGTGGAGCGCTTGAACCTGTCCTTGCAGGCAGTCTCCGAATGGGGCGATGCCAATCTGGTCAGGTTTAATGCCGCTAAAACCCAGGCGTGTCTTTTTTCCGCTAAAAAGAGCCAATTTTACCCAGATCCAACTTTCCGAGATGCGACCGTGCCAATAACTGACCATCTTGAGCTTCTTGGCGTTACGTTGACATCTACTCTCAATTTTGGCCCTTACATTGAGGCAAAGGCTCAGCTGGCTGCCAAAAAGCTGGGGATCCTTGCAAAGGTGAGACGGTACTTCACGCCGGAACAGCTCCTCAACTTGTATCAAGCGCAAGTTCGATCATGCATGGAGTACTGTTCTCATCTCTGGGACGGATCAGCCAAATACCAGCTTGACGCACTAGAGTCGATCGAAAAGCGAGCCAAGAGGCTCATCGGCGATGAGGCGCTGGTCGAGTCAAAGCTCCAGAGTCTTGAACATCGTCGCCGAGTTGCCAGCCTGTCGGTTTTTTATCGGTTACATTTCGGGGAGTGTGCGATGGAATTGCACGATATAATTCCACCTAGCCCGTTCCATCATCGGACTACCAGACGTACGGCGATGCGCCGCATCCCACCCATACGCACAAAACGTTTTGGGAACACTTTTATTATGCGTACAGCTAAGGAGTGGAATTCCCTGCCGGAGTCTGTGTTTCCCGATAGCTACAATCTAGGGGTCTTTAAGTCAAGAGTGAATAGGTTATTTCTAGGCAAGCGTGTTTCACCGTCGACCACATCAACGCTTACCATCAGGTGAGATTGTGGTCAAGCGCGAGCCTATAGGTTATAAAAAAAAAAAAAAAAAAAAAAAAAAACTAATGACGCAAGGACTTGCATCTATATCAGGGGCGGTATAGAGGCAATGCCCTTACGTACTTTCTGTTACAGGGATCTCACAACAACTCTGATCCAAGTGGGGACGGGAACAGAGAAGAGGAGAATTATCCTTGCCTCTGCCTATCTCCCATATGAACAAAAGGAACCAGTAACACCACTAATCAGAAGACTGGTTGACTACGGCAACCAAGAAAACCTTGACCTGATACTTGGCTGCGATGCGAATGCACACCATGTCGTTTGGGGCAGCTCAGATGTCAACAAACGAGGGGAGGATTTGTTGGACTTTGTGGTAAGCTCTTCTTTACAAATCCTTAATGCAGGCAATAAACCTACTTTCAGGACCTCTGCGAGATCTGAAGTTATTGACCTGACATTGGCTTCAAACAGGGCCAGCACTCACATTGAAAATTGGCATGTATCGGACGAAATCTCTCTGTCTGATCATAATTATATATGCTTTAGGTTTAGGACGGCGGGAGAGGCCGAAACTAGACGAAGGAGAAACCCAAGGCATACAAATTGGGACTCGTACAGGAGGGACCTAAAAGTAAATCTAGGGAGCCCTAAAGGTAAGCTTAATTCCATACTAGATATAGAATTTGAAGCGGACAGAATCAAGGTGGGCACCATCGGTGCATGGGAAGATAATTGCCCAGAGAAAAAGGCCTTTTGCAAAAAGGTACCATGGTGGACTCCTGAACTAGCTAAAATACGTCAGGAAACACGACAGGCCTTTAATGATGCAAAAGCCAGGAAAGACTTTTCTGGCTATCACAGCATGCTGACGAGGTATAACACGGCGGTTCGCAAGGCCAAAAGAACTAATTGGCGACAGCATTGCACCTCCATCGAAGCTCTGCCAAATGGAATGAGGTTGTGCAAAGCAATGTCCATGAATAAGACAAACCCACTGTCATCTGTAAAGAATGAGAATGGGTATCTCACAGAAACTGGACGGGACACTCTGGGCGTGATGTTTAGAACTCACTTCCCGGAATGTATACTGCGCGACAGCGATGAAGAGGAACCAGTCACAAGGGACGAGCTCACGAGGCACACGTCCAAAAATAACTGGCTCACGGCAAAGAAAATGGTAGATGAAAATAAACTGAAGCTTGCCTTAGCAGGCTTCCAGCCTTTCAAATCCCCTGGTCCGGATTGCATCTACCCAATACTTTTGCAAGAAGGGGCATCTGTTTTGATACCACATTTGAGTAAACTCTACAGAGCCTGCATAGCCTTTGGGTATGTACCTAAGGCATGGAGGGAGGTCAAAGTCACCTTTATACCGAAGGTGGGCAGACCGACTTACGAAGAAGCTAAAGCTTATAGGCCCATCAGTCTATCATCCTTTCTCTTAAAAGCTCTGGAGAAAATGGTAGATAGGTACCTAAGAGAGGGACCACTTAAAGTATTCCCTCTACATAAACTACAGTGCGCCTACAGCCCTGGAAAATCTACGGAAACGGCATTGCACTATGTTGCGAGTCGAGCCGAGGCTGCGCTAGAAGGACAAGAGATTTGTGTTGGGGCTTTCCTCGACATAGAGGGAGCCTTTGACAAGACAACATTTGAGTCTATACGCATTGCTGCAAAGGAACATGGCATCAATGATACCACGTGCAACTGGATTGACTATATGCTGAGAAGCAGAATAGTCAGATCAGAACTGATGGGAGACAGACTTAGCGCAAAAACAACAAGAGGTTGTCCGCAAGGCGGAGTGCTGTCATCATTATTATGGTGCTTGGTAGTAGACTCGCTGCTTACCAAACTCAACACCGGACCATTCTACACAGTAGGCTATGCAGATGACATAGCTATAATGGTTAATGGTAAATTTCCGAACGTAGTCTCTGGATTGTTACAAAAGGCATTGAGGATGACAGAGGAATGGTGTACAAAGAACCACCTCTCTATCAACCCAAGTAAAGCAGTCATTATTCCATTCACGAGGAAGAGACAACTAGGAAACCTAGGAGAGCCCTCCCTCAATGGAATAAAGCTGCCCTGGTCCACCGAAGTTAAATATCTGGGTGTAACGCTTGATAAAGAACTCAGGTGGAAAACTCATGTGGAAAATATTACGACAAAGGCCTTACGAGTGTTCGGCATGTGTCGTTCCACCTACGGTAAAACTTGGAGATTAAAGCCCAAAGTGATACGATGGCTGTACCGAACAATGATAATACCTATTATCACATACGGCAGCATAGTGTGGTGGCCAAGAACAAAGCTTGCCTCGTGCAAAGCGCCACTCACCAGGTTACAAAGAACAGTGTGTCTCGGCATCACGGGCGCTTTCAGGACAACACCTACGGCAGCGATTGAGAGATACCTCTATATCCCTCCTCTGCATATGATGGTTGAATTCGAGGCAAGGAAGACATTACATCGTCTTGCTGTTGCTGGACTATGGGATGCCTCTAGGCCAAAGACTAACCATACAAAGTTTGATCGCAATGAAGGCCTGGATCGGATAACTAGCATGATATCCGATAAAATGCAAACTACTTTTGTGTTTGAAAGGTCTTTTAAGGTCCAAATCCCTTCAATAGAGGACTGGACGAAGGGACTCGATCCACCAGAACAAGATAGTCTGGTGTGGTACACTGACGGATCCAAAATGGAATCAGGTACAGGAGCGGGAATATACGCAAAAGGTTACAAATGTAGCAAAAGCTTAGGGAAGATGGCAACTGTATTCCAAGCAGAAACATATGCCATAATAACCTGTGCTCAAGAGAATATAGATAGAGGAACCAGAGGTAAATCCATATATATTCTTAGTGACAGTCAGGCTGCAATCAAAGCCATGGCATCCTACAAAGTGGATTCCAAACTTATTCTGGATGCCATCCAGGTCCTAAACAGGCTTGGGAGGCATAACAGGGTGAGACTGATGTGGGTCCCTGGACACAAAGGAATCCATGGTAATGAAATGGCAGATGAACTGGCAAGAGAGGGCTCAGCAAATGATTTTGTGGGTCCAGAACCATGTGTAGGCATTTCGACGTGTCTCGTAAAAGCCACATTTAAGGAGTTTGCAGATCACAGACAACAAACACACTGGTTGTCTACTACTGGTCTACAACACTCCAAGAAATTCCTAGGCTCTACGTTCAAAGCCCGGGAATGCATCTGGAATATGAGCAGGGGGCAAATCCGCTACCTGCTTGGGGCCTTTACTGGGCACTTTGGAACCAACGACATGCTCATGAAGATGGGTCTAACCGCGACACCCGTGTGCAGGTTGTGTGGGGAACATACGGAACGCATGGAGCATCTCCTGTGCACATGCGATGCACTGGCTGGTAAGCGAATGAGTCTACTAGGGGTTGGATATCCTAAACCAGAAGACTATAGGCTCATATCTCCCAGTCTCGTTGTAAGACTCATGAACAGAGTTTTCAACGAGATTGGGGAGGAGTAAGTTATCTGGGGGACCACAATAGATCCCAATGGGTCGAAGTGTCCGAGTTGCTTCTCGGCCCCTCCATAAGATAAGATAAGATAAGAGACTCCGCGGTCCGTCTGTCTGTCTGTCTGTCTGTCTGCCTGTCTATCACCAGGCTGTATCTCATGAACCGTGACAGCTAGAGAGTTGAAATTTTCACTGAAGATGTATTTCTGTTGCCGCTATAACAACAAATACTAAAAACAGAATAAAATAATTTTTTAAATGGGGCTCCCGTACAACAAACGTAATTTTTTTGCCGTTTTTTGCGATAATGGTACGGAACCCTTCGTGCGTGAGTCCGACTCGCACTTGGCCAGTTTTTTTTTTAGTTTTACCTACCTAATAGCAAGTTGTTTATTAAGGTCCCTATAACTCCAGAAAAGATTAACCGAATAACATGAAACTTGAACATAACCGGTGAAATGAGAGATCTGCGTACCCCTTTAGAGCGTTTTGGTGTGATGTTATGTTATGAAATGGTATAAACAACAAACAGACATGCGATTGCAGCAATCCCGAGAGTTTTGCCGTTATTTATTGAAGAGTTCTGTTGTGTATCTACGAAGTTCTTCATCAGACCTTCACCAAATTAAAAACAAAAAAAGAATTTTCAAAATCGGTCCACAATTGACGGACATATCGGTGAAAAAAAACAAAAAACAAACAAACATAAAGTCGAACATAGAACCTCCTCCGTTTTGGTAAGTCGGTTAAAATACTTCTCCCATACTTTGCCCGACCTTCAGATCAAATTCAGAATCCTATGCGCTTGAGCGCTAAAAGGGAAATACGGTAATTAAAACAATTGTTCTTTTCTATTTTGTCCTCTAATTTGCGCTCATGGGGCTATACTCAGGATTCATACTGTGACGAGGACCTTCCTTCCATACTCTTCCAAACACTTATTACTGGCAACCTTTTTATAGCAGGCCACATCATCATTTACTTTTCACATTATCATTCGATTTTCAATTCAAATTCAGAACGCCACATTCCTCCCAGTCGTCACTTCAGAGGCTAGTTACTGTCTGTACTATCTGTCTGTCTGTCTGTGTATCTATCTGTACTGTCTGATACTATAACCATCGTTTTATAATCTTGTTAAAATCTTCTAAAAACGCTGGGTGTCAATACTGTACTGTGTGTATTCTTCTAATAATTTTGTGCGATAAATAAATATTCTCCAGTCTGTTTTCTCTGTTGTCTGCTTTCATTACAACCAATTAATAACGTGGTCTGGTGTGGTTCACTCAAATTAAGCAAGCTGGCAAGAGGGCAGAGGGCACACCCGTACAATACTTGGAACCACTAGACCAAATTCACAAATAATAATTTTCCAAACCGAATTATTTTACCCACATTCGCTCAGTAGAAGAACTCAAAGATATAATCATCTTATGAGATCCTAGTTAGGACGTAAGAATGCCTTGCCTGAACTCTGCATAAAGCTCAATGCTCCCGTACATTTCATATATGAAGCCTAACAAAGTTTAAACTTAGTCACTCATTACGTACCTATTCACAAAGCCGGCATACAAAATGTTACCAGACTACAATTTCGAATGTTTTTAGTTAGAAAATTAATTTTGTATGAGAATAAAATTAGCTTGTGAGAAACTTTGATTGCGTGTTTATAAGTTTGTGTGCATCTTCTGCAGTCTTGTGTTTAGTTCGTGTGTTCCTTGAATAAGTTAGTTGGTTGGTTGTTTATTTACAATTTCATGAGAAGTTGTTTTTAGGGTTCCGTACCCAAAGGGTAAAAACGGAACCCTATTACTGAGACTCCGCGGTCCGTCTGTCTGTCTGTCACCAGGCTGTATCTCATGAACCGTGACAGCTAGACTGTTGAAATTTTCACAGATTATGTATTTCTGTTGCCGCTATAACAACAAATACTAAAAACAGAATAAATTAAATATTTAAGTGGGCTCCCATACAAAAAACTCAATTTGACTAATGAGATGACAGCAAATGTTAACATATAGATGAATAAAACATACTGCGCCGAGTCAAAATGAATAGGAATACATACAGAATGTTGGTGATGACGATAATAAAAATGATGGATTTCGTTACGATTTTTCATCACCTAAAACCCATTTCTCATCACTCTTTCTTACTGCTCACCTACTCTATATTCTTAAGAACTATTGTCCATCAAGCCTCTAGCTAGCTAGACTATCCAACAGCTTAACTGTGCATTGCGAATCAGTGAATTTAATATTTGTCTTGTCTTGGCTTTTACTTCTTCAAACCTGAATTCTTAACACCTCACATTCCAAAACTCGTCAGAAACCTAACTTTACTACTAAACCAATAATAAACTTCATCAAAGGCAGAAAGTCACAAAAGTTTCAAACCAAAGTTTATTGCAAGAATAAACACTGGTTCCAAACTTCTAGAACTTCAATATTCTGAGAAGATGTTTCGTAGTTTCTCAAAGGCCTACCCACCAAAATCAAAATAGAGGCACTACCTACAAAACCTATCGTTTTGATTACCTAACCAACCTACACTAGACACCCGACGCCCACGACCAAATAAATAATCAACTCAATTATTTTCACCGAAACCATAGAATCATGAAAGCGCAGAAGTGAAACTCAAGTGCGTAACTCATACGTTGATGTACAGTCAAGATATTTTTAGGGTTTCGTAGCCAAATGGCAAAAAACGGAACCCTTATAGATTCGTCATGTCTGTCTGTCTGTCTGTCTGTCCGTCCGTATGTCACAGCCACTTTTTACCGAAACTATAAGAACTATGCTGTTTAAACTTGGTTAATAGATGTATTCTGTGAACCGCATTACGATTTTCACTCAAAAATAGAAAAAATAACAAAAAAAATTGGGGGTCCCCATACTTGAAACCGAAACTAAAAATTTTTTTTTTCATCAAACCCATACGTGTGGGATATCTATGAATAGGTCTTCAAAAATGATATTGAGGTTTGTAATATAATTTTTTTCTAAACTGAATAGTTTGCCCGAGAGACTTCCAAAGTGGTAAAATGTGTGTGTCCCCCCCTTTAACTTCTAAAATAAGAGAATGATAAAAACTAAAAAAAATATATGATGTACATTACCATGTAAACTACCACCGAAAATTGGTTTGAACGAGATCTAGTAAGTAGTTTTTTTTTAATACGTGATAAATCGTAAACCGCAATTTACCAAGTACGGAACCCTTCGTGCGCGAGTCCGACTCGCACTTGGCCGGTTTTTTGTTTTACAGGGTAAAACCGTGTCATGGCTATTTCATCTAAAGTGTTTCTTCAGGAAATAGCGAGGTAATAAAATTTTATTACACGTGGTATTTAAAACTTGAACTTATTAAAATCCCCGCACTGCAATGTGTATCTTTTCGTGTGGTAAATAAAGTGCGCGCAGCATCGCTTTTCAATGTGAGCTAAACATAATTATGATTAGCTAATTAGTTAATTATTACTGTTTATTATGGCATTTCAATACCTTCAAAATCAGTATCCACGTTCTCAAAACCTGTGTCACGCTTACACAGTGACATGTGAATTTTGCGCTCTGAAGTAGACCGAATGTCCAAAGATTTTGCGTGACAATGTCGTACTCCAGTTGTCTGTTTCTGTCTTTACTGTAGGCGATTGGCAATATTGGCATGCCAACATAGCTCAAATTTCCCCTTCTATACCTTTATTAGTCTATACCGAAACCCGCGCCGAATACGGTCGTACACAGGGGAGTAACGGGAACTTTAGACATAATTATTAACAAGACACTTAAAATTAGGGTAAAACTTAACGCAACCCATGTCACATTGCTTCTTGTTGGGAGTTCGTGACGTTTCGGAAGGCTGAGTTTGCTAAGTTAGAACTATTGAGTTGACTGATGTGTTTGATATGAAGTCTGTTGTGTATTATATTAGAAGTTATGCCGTATAGCAGAAGTTAGGCCGTAAGGCTTTGAAGGCGTGTCGATGTTTGACGAAATAACTTTAAGATTAGGCTGATTCCTGAGGTAACTGTTTTCGACGGTACTTCGTATAGGCCTAGTTTTGAGAAAAGAGAAGTAAGCTTAGTTCTACTTTTTATTGGGTGCCAAAAACAAACTTGTGAATCACAAAATGTCTGTGCTTGTATCTTAAAGTTTGTAAGACACACTTAAGGTGTTTTATTTTTTATTTAGAACCAAAACACATTTTACAATTTGGATTGTGTACGGCAATAGCTGCCTCAGTTATAAACTGTGTCGCAGCCATTAACGCCCACCTTCAGAAGGAAGACCACAGTGTTCCAACAGGAATAGTAGATTAGTAGCCAAGGGCTGTAAGGCATCAATTGCAGCCCGAGACATTTAGGCGCACGAGCGCAGCGAGGGCGCCTATAGTTCGAGGGTGCAATTGATGATTACACCCGAGCTAACTATTCTGCTTTACATCTCGATTGTGAGGTAAGTAGAAAAAAACGGGCATTACAAGAATAAAACATTTTAAAAAATATATACTTTTCAAGAACGTAATTGAGCTTCGCCGTTCGATATTTAAAATTGATGACTATTTTTTTTTTGTTCGCCCTTCTCGGGCAGGCTAAGGTCTTGGACCATACCGCCTAATCTTTAGTGCAATTTTAACATTCTTTAGTATGCATTAGAATACGGGTGTAACAGATTCTAATAGTTTTTGGAGTATTTGGCCGCAAATTGTATCGAGTCAGCCTTCCTAGTAAGCTTTGCGGAGGTAGTCAATACTACAATAAAATTCTCCGCTCCACTATCCTGAAATCGCTTCTGTCAATGATTTCACATATTGTCCAGTTGCGTAGACAGTTGAGACACAAAACTGCACCAATTTTATATCACAATATCCACTAGGAATCAATTTGCAAATAATATTAACAACCGCTGAACTTCACTCGAAAAAATCCCGCCAAAAACTCCTTGATGACTATTATACTCACACGAAGACAAGGCTGAATAGCAAAGCGACCTCTTTGGTCATTGGGCTGAATGCATGATGTCTATTGTCAGTATGATGGTTAGATGTACGCGAACTTTTTGAAAGAAAGAAGTGTTTTTTTTTTAATTACTTACCGCCCTAGGGCTTTTCTAGCTACATTATTACCCTAGAGCGCTAATTACTCACTTACAAGCCCCATTTGGAGGTAATAAGAACCTACTTACTGAACATGAGAGATGTAAAAGTACATTAATAGAGACAGAAGATACAATCAAAATAAGAATAAAAATGTGAATACAAATTAAATAAATGAAGAAAATCTTTTTTTGCAGACTAATTACCTGTCCATAGTTGTTAGTAACAAAGGTCTTAAAACTATGTTAGTCAAATTATTAATTATAATAGTGTCATCTCGTCACGTGAAGCTGGATGACTCTCCTTAACACCTCAGAGTCTGGCCTCTCAGAAAACATCCTAAGGATTCCGTTGTCGCTCCCCTGAATCCGACGCATCAGAGAAGCTGTTTTCTTGCGCATAATGGCATAATAGTCATCGACTATTGCATCAGCAAACATGCCCGACGCGCTGCAGAATCGGGGTAGCCTCACCAGAATCCTATAGGCGTTATTGTATTGTACACGAAGAGCGCTGTAGGCCCGCTGGGTGTAGTTGAGCCATAAAGCGCTGGCGTAATAGTTTTGGCGGTAGGCTCTGGACAGTGTCACTTTTACGTCTACTGAACACCTTGCGAATCTATGAACCAACATGTTAGCACGCACCGACAGCGCTCTCCTTTCTCGCTCAACATCCGCACAATCTTTCAGAGTCTGAAATTAGAAATCAATTAATAAAAATTAAAATCCACAATTAAGATTAAAATTCTAAAATTAAATCAAATTAAAATTCTAAAAAAAACAAAATTCTAAAATAAAATGTAAATAACATAAACATTCTAAAATAATTATTGAAATGTTTCCTGTTTTCCCTAGGTTGTGATTGAAACACAGTCAAAACCTAGGGAGCGCCACTGGTAGCCACCTGCCGGGCCCAACATCTAGAAATTAAACCATTAAGTCGAAAATATAAAGAAGACCTAGTGAAATGTTTAGATGTAAGAGCCGAGTACGATGTTAAAACATAATTATTTTAGTCCTAACTTTAGATAGCACTTACTTATCTAAATATACGAACCAAGATCCGTTAAATCGTACCTCTTAATAAACATCCAAATTTTGACATTTACAAAAATCACCCTACAGTGGCACTGATAGGCCAATAAGTTAAGCATCACCTTCATAAAACCGACATACCCGTACCAACAGCTAGAGTTAGCTCTGCATCACCGCGCACCAAGTGACGTGAGCACAACTTGCAGCCAACTTCGCTCTGTCCGCCCACCAAGGGACTCCAGTGGCACAATGATCTTGAGCTGCCGTGCATAACGAGGCTCAGGGGAGACGCTTTTTCAGCCTCTCCAGGGATGTGCATAGAGAGGGTTTCGGGTTGGTGCTTTAAGAGTTCACAGGGCCATGTGCTGCTGGTTATCACCAGGGTGGTTATAGTGAGGTAAAAATTCCACACACTCGGTCTTTTCCCCAAAGTTCCAGGCTCATTTTAAAGATAACAAAAAAAAAACAATACCGTTTTATCAGATAGGTCAATAAATCGAGCATTACACGTTTATAAACCGATCTCCCCGTACCTTCACTCACCTGGCTAGAGTTGCCTCCGCGTCATCGTGCACCAAGTCATGCGAGCACAACTTGCAGACAACTTCGCAATGTAAACACTGCTGGAATTCGTGTTATCACTCCGAAGCTTGGAGGTGTGAAATTTCACGCTACGTAGATTTAACTTTGAGGGAATAGTTTGAGTGTTAGATTTAATTGTCATTGTGGTGTTATGATGTTCGTAGTTCTTGGAACTTGGATCAGGAATATTTTTGGCGGTTGTCAATCAAATTGGCTAAATGTGGTTTGTTTGAAAACGAGTAACTCCCAAATTATATGTAAAAAATATTAACCAATTTATTTGTTTCTTTGTTTGCAAAATGATGTCTCGAAGTTGTTACTTAACGATTGCTAAAATTATTTTCTAATAGAGAACTACATTATTGCTGATTGCTATATTATACTCCAAGAGCGAAACGACGGGCAAAAGCTAGAACTTCGTAAAAAATGTTATTATATAAAATAGTAAAAAAAATATCCTAGAATAACTATTTTGCTGAATATAAACTTATCTGATGTTCTTGATTACAAACTTCTTTATAATTTTATCCGCCCACAGTTTGTTGTTACGGTACTATAGTTTGAACCTCTTCAAGAGCAGTGTATCTTGCTCGATTGTAAGTTTGATCTAAAATATATCCGAGTAGTAGACTGCTTGCTACGCGGTAAGTGGCAGCACTTGGCAAACTTAACTTTTATGAAAGCTGTATTTATTAGGGTTATAATATCACAATATTGTTACGTAGTTGAGTGTTGTTATGTTTAAAATACAACCAACTTCCAAAAAAAAACATTACAAAGTGAAAAATAACTTAAATTTCGGCAGTCGATGTTCCTGTTTTTATTTCAATTTTTTTTGACGCCGCGCCGCGGCGCGGCGTCAAAAAAAATTGGTTCAAGGGCGGAAAAAAGTCCTTTATTTTGACCTTGTTTAAAATGTCTAAAATTTGGTACACACATACTAGAATGTTAGTAGAAACAAGTCTTAAAAATAATACGGGAATACAGTATTTAATTATATGATGCCAAAGTAGGGTGATCGAGAATTAACAAATTTCGTGCAAAAAATATTGTTATTTCAAGTATGAATAGAACCTAAAAACTATAATTTTCAACTTTTATCTTTAGTTTAGTCATAAGTTTATTGTTTGTATTAATAAAATACGTAAACATAATGTTATGATATAATGATAATTACTTGCTATTACATTTTTAGTGAAGAAGGTCATTTGGAACTTTTTGTTTTCAATCATGAGATAACTAAACAACTATCATAACTAATCTCCGTTATCGACCGATGTGTTATAATATACTTTCGGAGATTAATTAGACCCTATAGATTAAGAATACATCAGTTTTGATTGCGATAACCTGCGATCTTGAAAATATCAGGTGCTTAACTAATGACGCTCTGTAATTAAGAAAAAGTGCATTATATTAATAAGTGTTTGGATAATAAGTGTGTGGATAGTACCCATCTCTAAAACTATGTCTTCTCTATTTCATATTTAGTTTATTAATATTTATTTATATAGAAATGTTTAAAGACTGTATATTTTGCATTCATAAAAAAATACGTATTATATATTTCTTTTAGTACACGGGTACATTCATGATATAATTTTAATAAAATATTATGAAGAAACGCAACGTCTTTTCATTTAAAAATAATATTTTCCGCATGCCTGTACTACCTGCACCACTGTGCGCCGGCTGCTGAAAATTAAGTTATTTTTTAAGTTGTAATGTTTTTATTAGGAAGTCGTTTGTATTTATATAGAAAGGTTCTGGAGTGGCAACCGCTAACCGGAAGACGTTGCGTTGGAAGGCCTCCCGGATGGATCCGCTGGTTGCGAGACGCACGGGACCGTTCAAAGTGGCGATGCTTGGGGGAGGCCTATGACAATGGTTACTGACAATATCCTATCTGCCCAGGATAAGGGAATGTGCACATTGCTGGTTTTGCTGGATTTTTCCAGAGCATTCGACGCAATTAATATCCCTTTGCTATTGTCAAAGCTAAATTATTACGGTTTCGACTCCAAGGCTCTTGAATGGTTACGCAGCAACCTCAGTAATAGGGAACAACTAGTTGACCTGCGCTTACGTGACGGTACTACTCTTAGATCTGCATCAATTCCCATAGATAGAGGAGTCCCACAGGGCTCTATCTTAGACCCTATTATTTTTATTTATACTGTGCGGACATAATTAGATGCCTCCAGAGATGCAAATACCACATATACGCCGATGATGTACAACTGTACATTTCTTTTAAAGCAGACGAGTATGATATCGCCATAAAGGAACTTAACGAAGATCTTCACCGAATCGCCGTTTGGTCTGAGGAGAACTGTCTGTCGCTAAACCCCACAAAAACGAAATATGTGGTGTTTGGCACCAGACAGCAGCTGTCTCGATTACCTACCAATTTTGACGTACAACTAATGGGCGAAAAATTCAGCGAGTGTGCGAGGCGCGAAATCTAGGTCTCATCATAGACAAGGATTTGCGTTTTGAAAAACACGTAACATTATCAATAAGAAACTGTTTTTATCGCTTAAAAGTTTTGTACAGGGTGAGGCCTTACTTATCTGAATCGTTGCGGGAACAGCTGGTTGAAACACTAGTTCTGTCTAGGTTGAAGTACGCTGACACTGTGTATGGCCCGCGCCTCTTAGCTCGTACAGATAGGCTCATACAAAGGGTACAAAACTCGTGCGCTCGGTTCTGTTATAACATTCCCCGCAGAAGTTATGTAACACCATTTCTCAATGAACATTTTGTTCTAAAAATGAAGTTCAGGCGCAAATTACATTTGGCATGCCTTCTGTTTGGTGTGGTTAAATGTAAAAAACCGGATTATTTATACAATAAACTTGGTTGGATAACGAGTGGACGTGAATGTGGCAGAAGGCCATGCTCGCAGCAACTCTCGACGCAATCGCATAATACAGCAGCGTTCAGAGGCAGCTTTCGCTATGCGGCTTCCAAAGTTTGGAATAATATTCCACTACCGATCAGAACAGCCAACATAATGGACACGTTTAGGAGACGTTTACGGCAGTATCTGGTGGAAGCGCAGCGTAAGCTGGATATGGTCGCACTGAATGCCTCAGAAATATGACGCATTAGCCTACCTACCCACACGTCATTTATTATCAGACTCACCTTATTTATATATATTAAATGTACACATTTTTTTTTTTATTAATTGTAATATACACATTCTACATATCTATTTTTATCTTTCATATAAGTACCTGTTTCACATACCTACACATTTAGTTACTATAAAACTGCTTTGCGTCCGTCACGTCATCGGTTACAGGTCCAGTTGAAAACCAGCGTCGGGCACTAGCTGTCCGCCATTTTGCTGAACTGGTCCTATTTGGCGCAGCCGTGGGACATACAATGTTACAAATATATTATTTTCTTTTTTTTTATGTTATAGTTGTTTAGTCTAAGTTTTTTTTTTTTTCATGTAGTGTGCTATGGCTTGTGTCAAATAAATGTGTTTTCTTTCTTTTCTTTTCTTTCTGTGTCCAGCAGTGGACGTCTTTCGGCTGATATGATGATAATGATGATGATGATTTTTTAAATAAAACAGATTTTAATGTTCACTTTTTAGTTGTGGTACATAATGAGCAAGTTCAATAGTTTAAGGTACCTACCTATAATGCTCAAAATTACCCAAATAACATAAAACTAACTTAACCGGTAAAATGAGAATGTACCAGGGTGAGCTGTACAAATCTGCGTACCGGCGTGATGTTATGTTATGAAATGGTGTAAACACTAAGGGGGCGTCCATAAATTACGTGAAATGTTTAAGGGGGGGAGGGGGTCGAGTCAAATCTCATCTAATCTTACGTTGGAGAGAGGGGGGGGGTCCCGGCAAATATCACGCAATATTTTTTCTGATTGAAACAAAAAAAATCTACTATTTTGGCCCATTTAATCGTGATTGTACATGCTTAAGATTTAATCTTAAGCGTAATCGTAATACGATTAAGATCATTCACTAATTCGTTCGAAAATAAATAATTTCATACATACTTCGACGTTATAGATCTACTGACTGTCAAACCACCATATACAGCCATTTTTTTTTTTACATTAACAATCCAACGCGTTTACGTAAGAAACCCACATTTTGATAAATCTCACGTGAGATTGGGGGATGGGGGAGGGGGTTGAATAAAATCTCACGACTTCTCACCAGGGGGGGAGGGAGGGACAGAAAATTTAAAAAAACACCTCACGTAATTTATGGACGCCCCCTAAACAGACATAAGATTGCAGCAATCCCGAGAGATTTGCCGTTGTTTATTGAAGATATATGTTGCTTATCTCCAAAAGTTTTCATTAGGTCTTCATCAAATTGTAATGGAACCACACCAGAAGCTCCAGCTTACAAATAAAAAAAACATCAAAATTGGTTCACCCTAGTATAAAGTTTTGAGGTAGTTAACACACATAATAAAAAACAGTCGAATTGAGACCTCCTTTTTGAAGTCGGTTAAAAATAATGTTCTATTCTGTATTGAACATATCATGCCAGGATTTTCCAAAAGGCGGCGGTACACTCACATTTCATAGTTCTATTTAAGTTCCATGTGCACAGCAGCGGCAGTTGGGTAAAAATTGCATTATCACGAGAAACAAACGTGTAAGCATTTCAGCTCAATCGGACTCTAGGAACTGGGTCAGATTTAACTTGCGAGCTTTGATTATACACAGACACCGGGACAGGTGAAAAAGCTGGTAAATAAAATAGATTCAGGTGTCTCTCTCATTTTAGATTTCTAAAGTAAACAAGGAACCCTTATAGTTTCGCCATGTCCGTCTGTCCGTCCGTCCGCAGCGACTCTTAGTACTAGAAAGCTATAATTTGAAATGGATTTCATATTAATCATGCCGACAAAGTGGTAAAATATAATGTATGGTACCTTCTATGCACATAAAGTTGGGATGTTTGTTTTCTCATCTATCCCATGGTGTGGAGTATCGTTGGATAGGCCATTCAAAATTGAGCTTTAAATGGCAAATTTTTGTTAGAGTCAAGTGTCTCGCCCCCTTCCCGCTAAATGGTTGCATTTGGTTATGTGAAAATTATCACAGCTAAGTAGGCTTTAAAATTTTACGATTAATATTCGACCAACTTATAAAATGTACTTGGAAAAGTAAACATTCTGTATATTTATGTATGGAAACAGCAGTTTTCGAACGGCAAAGTTAATTTTGTCCCTTCATTAGAGCAATGTTCGATGATTTCATTTTTTATGAACGTAAGTAATGTTACCTATTTATTTTGGTGAATGTAGCTGTTTATATGGAACCCTCTGTGCGCAAGTCAGACTCACACTGGTCCGGTTTTTATTTCATGCATGACATAACTCAAATCCAATAACTCTGTACTTGTAAACAACGCAATACGTATCATAAAACATTACGTTCCTCTCAAAGTTCGTCTCTTGAAATCTCTCGATATTTCAGCCCTCGACTCAATCAGGAACAGCAGAGGGTCTCTTAAAGAGATTGTTCAGACTCCCATCGCTTCTTGTTAGCTCGATTCGTCGCTTATTTTTATTATTAAAGCTCAGATTAAATTGCTTGGGTTTTTATTTATTCGAGATATCTTTTGTTTGTTTTGGTGCAGACTTTATTGCTGTATTTTGCGACGGGGTTTTTAAAAAGGTGGCTTGAATAACGGAAGAAAGTACCTACCTCGGTAGTCATTAGCACTCTTGCCGTGATAGTTACAAATTGATCAAAACTACTACTACTTTTACTATAAGTGATATCTGCATAAGCCTTCGGGGAACGCAGCATCAGTGTTTTATACAGGCCTGCGGATCACAAAGCCAAGAGCCGAACACTGGGGCCCATAGCAATAATGCGACTCTTGGATCCTACAAGGTCTATACCAGCGAAACCACGATACGCGGCAGCGGTGGCTAGGGGTCTGTTTCTTGAGCTATCGAAGATGGAAAGTGAATATGGTACAGTTAAAAATATACACTTACCCTTGTCCTCGTGGTGGTCTCCTGGTCTTCGTCCAATCCCGTGTCAGGTCGGTCGATTAGGTAGAGGAAAATATATATATAATAAATTTGGAAGGGACAACAGATGTGATCTGGTGGTGTTCCCGCCAGACTGCGAGACACGTTCCCGTCAGAATACTTCGCCGCGCGCGAAATATTCACACAAACAAATGCACAGTTGACCCACAATACCACTCACAGACGGCAATTACAATTTCGGATAACGATCGGATGGCTAACAATCAATTTCAAACAAATAACCAGGTCTAGACCAAATCGTCACGTCTAGCGCCGGCAATCACATTTTTTCGAGTCAAGTGTCAATTCAACCAACAACTGTCAATATAGATGACAGCGAGTTGACTTTTTGCAATAAAATAACAAAAAAAGGAATGAAACGTTTCGTTTCGAACAGTCAGGTTTGGCAGAAGTTTACCTGTAGCAAGTCTACCATGCGCCAGTAATGTTGTAGTGCCGTGTAGGTTTCCCTAATTGGGGCCTAATCTAATACCATCAACCAGCCAAAAATACAGACTCTACTGTTACTAAGAAATTCCTTAAGGAAACCCCAAAAAAATCAACGTTGTTGCGATAAGCTCGTATGTTTTTCATCGCGACATTTTTTGCCAATATCATTTTTATGGGCGAACGATGTGCCCTAAAGAAAAGTGATACATTGTCAAGCTTATTTCCCTAGCGGTATACGAGATTAATTGGGTTCCGCGGAAAGAATGGAGCACATTAATTTAATGTCAATAGTAGATCCTCCATACAAATTCAAAAGATTGTAATTATTTTTTTATGCAAACAAGTATGTTGACATGATAACATCGGGTTGATCGAAAGTCGAAAGTTTTAAATACCGAAAGTTCATTTGCCCGAAAGCTTAAAATCCCGAATATCCATATCCCGAAGTTCAAAATCCCGAAATTACATCCCAAAGCTTAAAGGAAACAAAAAAGGAGCTTAACATAATAGGTGCGTATGATACTAATAACATAATTAAAACAAAAGTTTAAATGATAATCATACGTATGATTACGAACAAAAAAGAAGCACGTTATTACAAAAAATATACCATTTTTTTTGCTGCAAACATTTAACGTATTGTTTAGCCAATATCATGTCGGAAAACGGATTAGAAGTTTTCAAGCGCTCGCCGGCCGCTGCACCGCTCGCTTCGCTCGCACGGCTCGCGCGCTGTTTTTCACAGTGCTTACCTAACCTAACCTATTTCACCCAGTTAGTCGTTATTTTGACCGGGTAAAATACGTTAGGTTAGAACTTTGACCAACTGCGCGTGAGCCGAGCGAGCTGTGCCACGGCAGCGGCCGGCGAGCGCTACTACCAAGTTGCTCGCAGATTTTTTTCACCATTTTCTAATTATCAAAAATTTTAAATAATATTTGTGTTTTTATTTAGATTTTGAACTTTACGTAGATACTTAGGTCGGTTTTTTTCATTTTGGTCAATTAACGGTGAGGCAAACCAATTTAAGGAACTGTGTACATAGGAATTTCAAGTTTTAGCTTTATGAACCTCAGTAACTTTCAATTTCGTCCATTCGGGATTTCGTCCCTTTGGGGTTTCATCCTTTCTGGCATTTGAACATCGGTATTTTATGTTTCGATATAACGGTTATCGGCATTTAAAACTTTAGTTTTTTTTAAAAGTTTTTTTTTTTTTTTACATAAGTACATTTTTATTTACAAACTAATATTAGCATTAAAATAAAATAAAAATATGTACACTTACGGGGCGTCAAAAAATCGTACACATCGTTTCGGTATTTTGAATTTCGTTGTTTTGGATTTTAATACGTACCCATAACATCATAGCATTCATAGCCATAGTACATTTGTTTGGTAAAGAACCTCAGACTTACATTTGTCTCGTCAGATACATAGTTTTGCTCAGGGGCCTTACTCTGACGTTTCAAATCCATCACAGTTCGACTTTGAAAAATTAATAGTGCTATTCGTCCTGTAAAGCTCTCTTTAACAGTGGAACCATGAAATTTTTTACACGTAGGAGTTACTCCTTACGGGATCTCCTTTATAAATAGGGATGTTCTGAAAATTACGCTTTAAATCTTACCTGTAAGTTAAACTTCGAATCAGTTAGCAGCAATCCTTTTTGCTGCAGATATTCTAAGGCGATTGTTACCGCTTCACACTTGACGGCCTGTCAGTCTGTTTCGCAAACAACAATAGTTTTGCTACAAGTTGGTTTGTGTAGACTGTAGCTTTGGTCGAATGTGAGTTCTGAAGTAAGAAAACCTTGACGATCTAATTTTAGTTATCTTATGGGTAAACTATATAGGAGACATGAGTAATTAATATCTAATAATAATATGAAAAAAATAATTATAATAAAATCAAAGATATTTTTTTTAAAGAAATGAATGATTAATAAATAATTAATTAATTAATTAATCCCTAATTATATGATTAAGGGAATAATTATAACAATGTCTCATAGAATGTAATAAAATATACTATATTCATAATAATTGATGATTTTTTCATAATCATCATCACGATTTCAACCGAAACACAACCACTGCTGAACATAGGCCTTCCAAGTGTCACCACATCGGCCTCGCGTACCGCAAGACGCGGCGTTGGAAGGTCTCCCACTAGGTGGACCGATGACCTGGTTAAGGTTCTTGCCTCAACGCCGATGATCAGCAAGAAGCGAGTAGAGCTAGAAACAAGATATGTAGTTGGCGAGCAGCGAGAAGCGAATGTGTAGTTCCGATAGTTAAGTCGCTCGGCTATAAGCGAGTGTTCTTGTGCGACGGGCGATTACTCGCAGTCGCAGCACTTACTCGCACCGTAGGTAGAAATGACCGCTGGTTGGTCTCTCGGCGTGAGTTCTGACCGCCAAGCGAGCATCTATGATTGAGTATTATCTTTGATAGCTTTTGTCGCTGCGACAATTAGTGGTGACAGAGTTCTCGCTGGCTTTGTGAATAGCCAGCGACAAATTATTAATATATGTGTCTCTTTTATTGACACGGGATCTACATCTTGTAGCCGTTTCTTCAGCGAGAAAATAGTCGATAGCTAAACGCTTCCTCGTCGGCGGTAGGACAAGTTTGCCTTAGTCTGCGGCAATCCTCTGGATGCGAGACTCGCATGAGTGATCAATCAAGACTCAATGTAGTATTTTGAAATGATTTCAATCATTCACTTTCATGTATCTAAATCTGTAACACCGATAATGCCCATTTTGTTCACCAGGTGGCGCCAGTAACTACACGTTCAAAACAGCGACGTACCTCCGCATATTTTAATTAACAAAGGTTGCTATCAAAGCGATACATTAATATCACCCGGTTATTATAAACTGGAGCTTGCAACAGATACCTTATTAACTGATAACGTGAGCAAAGGATTTATTTTAACCTGTATAGAGGTTACTGCAAGTGCGAGGTGCTTTAATTAAGTAATTATCTGTTGAGTTCTGGAAGAACAAAGAAAACTGTAGTTACTATTAGAATGCTTTTTGGCAAAAGTCAAAGTTAAAATTCATTAGGCCACTAAACCGTACTCCAATCGTACACTTTAAAAAAAGTGATCTTCAATATATACATACATACATTAATTCAAATACATGAGGATCATGCACCCAGAATAACACTACATACCATACTACGTATAGGTTTAAAGTATTAAAATACATACATAAATTTATTCATTTGATACATAGGAACATGGTTCTCACATACTTACAACATAGGTAAAATACATAATTCAACAACAACGGAGCAGTGTGTGAGTCAATTTCTTAAACAAAAAAAGGAGTATAATAACTATGGATAGGTATAAAAATTTAAAAAGAAATATTTACACTAAAAATTGCCCTATGGAGCAGGACCAGCATATTCCAAGCATTCTTATCTTGAATATAATCATCTTATGTATAATATGCTTGTTTACAAAGTGTGCTTTTAAAAAAGTTTAATATTTCTTCAATACATTACTAGGAAGAAAACTGAAGTATTCTTCTTCACGATTCGATGGATTTTTTTTAAATATTTTCATCTTATAGGTGGCCACGCCGAAAGATACTAAAAATAGGTAAACCCTTATAGATTCGTCATATCTGTCTGTCTGTCTGTCCGTCCGTATGTCACAGCCACTTTATTCCGAAACTATAAGAACTATGCTGTTGAAACTTGGTAAGTAGATGTATTCTGTAAACCGCATTAAGATTTTCACACAAAAATAAAAATAAAACAATAAATTTTGGGGGTTCCCATACTTGAAAATAAAACTAAAAATATATTTTTTCATCACCCATACGTGTGGGGTATCTATGAATAGGTCTTCAAAAATGATATTGAGGTTTCTAATAAAAAAAAATTCTAATCGGAATAGTTTGCGCGAGAGACTCTGCCAAAGTGGTAAAATGTGTGTCCCCCCCCCCCCTGTAACTTCTAAAATAAGAGAATAATAAAACTAAAAAAAATATATGATGTACATTACTATGTAAACTACCAGCGAAAATTGGTTTGAACGAGATCTAGTAAGTAGTTTTTTTTTAATACGTCATAAATCGTAAACCGCAATTTACCAAGAACGGAACCCTTCGTGCGCGAGTCCGACTCGCAGTTGGCCGGTTTTATTGTATACAAAATTGCAACCCAATCGTTTTGGGGAAAACCGTATCAAAATACGTTGACAAGATTTAACCCATTTGATTAAGATTTAACACATACTCACCGACTAACTTAAAATGCAAGTTTAATAAAGGCTTGCAGTTCATTCTGAACATTAAAAGCATGCGATAAAGTACACGGTTATAAACTTACACAAATTAGGCTAAAGGACAGTAATTTGTTAAAAAAAATATTCATCATCATCATTTCAGCCGAAAGACGTCCACTGCTGCTCCCCCAGGCGTCGCCACATTGACCGATCCCGTGCGTCTCGCATCCAGCGCCTGCCCGCAACCTTAACCAGGTCATCGGTCCACCTAGTGGGAGGCCTTCCAACGTATCGTCTTCCAGTTCGCGGTCGCCATTCCAGAACTTTTCGGCCCCATCGGCCATCCGTTCTGCAAGCAATGTGCCCTGCCCACTGCCACTTAAGTTTGGCAATTCTTCGGGCTATGTCGGTAACTTTGGTTCTCCTGCGGATATCATCATTTCTGACGTGATCACGCAAGGAAATTCCGAGCATAGCCCTCTCCATTGCCCTTTGAGTGACTTTAAGCTTTCTGATAAGGCCCATTGTGAGCGACCACGTCTCGATCCCATAGGTGATCACTGACCACACACACTGGTCATAGACTTTTGTCTTGAGACACTGCGGTAAATTGGACGAGAAGATACCACGCAACTTCCCGAACGCCGCCCAGCCGAGTCGGATTCGACGGTTGACCTCTTTCTCGAAGTTGGACCTACCCAACTGGACCGTTTGTCCCAAGTAAACATAATCGTCTACAACTTCGAGTGTAGAGTCTCCGATCTTGTTAGGAGTGGGTGTTACATGGGCGTTCACCATGACCTTGGTTTTGTCCATGTTCATTTTAAGACCCACTCTTTCGGAAGCTCTACTAAGGTCATCAAGCATTTTACTGAGGCTCTCCATGGTCTCAGCCATGACCACTATGTCGTCGGCAAACCGAAGGTGAGTGATGTACTCGCCATTAAAGTTGATGCCAAGCCCCTTCCAGTCCAGAACCTCGAAGACATCCTCCAGCGCAGCAGTGAACAGTTTCGGAGAAATGACGTCTCCCTGTCTTACGCCGCGCTGGAGAAGGATTGATTTCGAGGTCTGATCCTGAAGACGGACTGACATGGTGGCGTTTTTGTACACACTTCAATACCTCAATGTACCGGTAGTCGATCTGGCACCGTTGGAGAGACTGTAGTACAGCCCAAGTCTCGATCGAATCGAAGGCTTGCTCGTAGTCCACAAACGCTAAACAGAGAGGCAGGTTATACTCTTCGGTCTTCTGTATAACCTGCCGCTGCGTATGTATGTGGTCTACGGTGCTAAAGCCTTTTCGGAATCCGGCTTGTTCGGGAGGCTGGAAATCGTCAAACCTGCGCGCGAGACGATTCGTGATGACTCTTGAAAACAACTTGTAAACATGGCTAAGAAGCGAGATGGGCCTATAGTTCTTCAGCCGGGCATTGTCGCCCTTCTTGAAGAAGAGTACCACCACACCCCTGCACCATGCCTGTGGCGTTTTGCCCTCGAGTATGACGGAATCAAAAAGCTTCTGAAGGGCCTTGAGGACCGGTTTTCCACCCGCCTTCAGGAGTTCAGCCGTGATTCCGTCATCGCCCGGCGCCTTGTTGTTTTTAAGCTGTTTCAGAGCCATCCTAATCTCGTACAGGCTGACGTCCGGGATATCTTCGGTATAGTGCCGGGTCAATCTAGCTCTTGGGTCGTTTGCTAGATTCGCAACGGGTTTACTGGTTGACGTGTACAACTGCGCATAGAAACTCTCGATAACCCTCAGAAGCTCCGGTTTGGCGGATACAATCCTGCCATCATCGGTCTTCAGTTTCGTTAGCTGGCTCTGCCCAATAGCCAGATCCCTTGAAAAAACCTTGGAGCCTTTATTTCGCTCAATCGCGTCTTTAATACGCTCGGTATTAAAGCGGCGGAGGTCTCTTTTCAAGGATTTAGAGATCTGTCTATTGATCTGCCGGTATTTGCACGCCTCATCTGAAGACTGCAGGATCATCTCACGCCTCCACGAGTATAAGGTACGCCACCCTGGTCGACACACTCTCGATCTTCACCACGTTGTTCACGAGGGACATGTGGACGATAAACCCGATACCACCCTGGGACTGCCGGTCACCCTCTCGGAAATAGAGCAGGTTACCGGATTTGAGGATTATCGAGTCCTCCCCCTCTCTTCGGAGTTCAGATAACCCTATAATACTCCATCGCAACCTGCTCAATTCCTCTTCGAGCTCGGTGATCTTCTCGTCGGTCCGAAGTGTGCGCGTGTTGTACGTTGCCAGGTCCAGTCGTCGGTGATTGTTGGGGTAGCCGGATCTCGTCCGGAGATTCTTAGCACCCCTTGCCATGCCGTAACCTCGACCGCTACCGTAGTCGAGGGTAGGCAGGCTGCCGAGCACTAGGGGCCATTTTTTATTTGTGCTATTCTATTATAGGGGGGGTTTTGCCATAATCGCCACGCTTGGCGGGTTGGCGATCGCAGTATGGTTGTTATAGGAGCACAGAGAACGCTGCTGCCCATTCTCTGGTTTGTCCCTTAGTCGCCTTTTACGACACCCACGGGAAGACATGGGATGGTGAAATTCTTAACGTCCGGCACCATACGGAACGAAAACGAAAACGAACGAAAAAAAATATTACGGACATAATATATGTATATATTTATTTATTTATGTACGTACGTAGTAAGTATATTTATTTTTTAATTAAATTCGTCATAGGTTATTTTAATATTGTACACTGGAAGCCTGTCCTCTATAATTGTAAAATTTCTCTGTCACTCTAGGGTTTGCTGTAAGAGAACTCAGCATTGAGTTAAGCTCGCCTTTGTACATGTACTTTATTATCAAACTAGCTGACCCAGCAAACTTTGTTTTGCCATAAAAAGACCAAACATTTATCTACCCTACCTACCCGACCCTACACTACCCTACCCTACCCGACCCTACACTACCCTACCCTACCCTACACTACCCTACCCTACCCTACCCTACACTATCCTACCCGACCCTACACTACCCTACCCTACCCTACCCTACCCTACCCTACCCTACCCTACCCTACACTACCCTACCCTACTCTACCCTACCCTACCCTACACTACCCTACCCTACCCTACCCTAACCTACCCGACCCTACACTACCCTACGCTACCCTACACTACCCTACGCTACCCTACACTACCCTACCCTACACTACCCTACCCTACCCGACCCTACACTACCCTACACTACCCTACCCTACACTACCCTACCCTACACTACACTACCCTACACTACACTACACTACCCTACACTACCCTACACTACCCTACCCTACCCTACCCTACCCTACCCTACCCTACCCTATGTCCTTCTCCTGGTTCTAAGCTACCTCCCTGCCAATTTTCAGCTAAATCGATTCAGCCGTTCTTGAGTTATAAGTGAAGTAACTAACACGACTTTCTTTTATATATATAGATGTATGTAATGTTGTTTTTTGGTGTACAATAAAGAATTAAGGAATATGAAACTGTTCTACTTTGTCGTAATAAAAATTAATTTTTATTTAATGCTTTTCAAACATTTTTTTTTTTTTAACTTTGCCTTACACTAGAAATTTTCTTCCTGTATCGTGGGTGCGTTTACAAACATTTAAACTCACATACACAAGACACCCAGAACTGGAACAACTGTGTAGGCACCCGCACGCTGTTGTGAACGGCGAGTCGAGCTTCTGGAGACTTCGTATCTGAATTATATAACTACGACACGATATCTTGTGAGAGCAGTGGTGGCCCAAAGATAACAGGCGCTTTACTTCGTAAACATTATTTCATCACCACTGCTCTCAAAACGGTGAACAAAAACATCGTCAGGAAACCGGCATGTCCTAGAACCAATAAAATTCGAAGACATCTGCCAACACGCACTGGGCCCGCGTGGTGGATTACGGCCCGTTCTCTCTCAAAGAGAAGAGGCCTGTGTTTTAGCAGTGGGCACGTTAAAAGGATGATGATGATGATGATGATCATGTGAAAATACGCCGATTCAAAGAGTAAAATGCGCATAACATTTGAACGGCTGAACCGATTTACATCAAACATAGTTAAGAACACTCTCGACAGATTGTCGAGAGACCCGGGAATAAAAAGTAACAGTAGCGCTTTCTACGACTATGCAGTTGTTGTACAATCTTAAGAAAAACTAGTTTTACCTAAAGGGAGTTAAGTTCAGTTTCAAAGATTAGAATTATGACATTTGAAAAGCTGAACCGATTTACATCAAACATAGTTAAGAACACTCTCGACAGATTGTCGAGAGACCCGGGAATAAAAAGAAACAGGACCTCATCCATAGCAACAGTAGCGCTTTCTACGACTATGCAGTTGTTGTACAATCTTAAGAAAAACTAGTTTTACCTAAAGGGAGTTAAGTTCAGTTTCAAAGATTAGAATTATGACATTTGAACAGCTAAACCGATTTACATCAAACATAGTTAAGAACACTCTCGACAGATTGTCGAGAGACCCGGGAATAAAAAGAAACAGGACCTCATCCATAGCAACAGTAGCGCTTTCTACGACTATGCAGTTGTTGTACAATCTTAAGAAAAACTAGTTTTACCTAAAGGGAGTTAAGTTCAGTTTCAAAGATTAGAATTATGACATTTGAAAAGCTGAACCGATTTACATCAAACATAGTTAAGAACACTCTCGACAGATTGTCGAGAGACCCGGGAATAAAAAGAAACAGGAAATCATCCATAGCAACAGTAGCGCTTTCTACGACTATGCAGTTGTTGTACAATCTTAAGAAAAACTAGTTTTACCTAAAGGGAGTTAAGTTCAGTTTCAAAGATTAGAATTATGACATTTGAACAGCTAAACCGATTTACATCAAACATAGTTAAGAACACTCTCGACAGATTGTCGAGAGACCCGGGAATAAAAAGAAACAGGACCTCATCCATAGCAACAGTAGCGCTTTCTACGACTATGCAGTTGTTGTACAATCTTAAGAAAAACTAGTTTTACCTAAAGGGAGTTAAGTTCAGTTTCAAAGATTAGAATTATGACATTTGAACAGCTGAACCGATTTACATCAAACATAGTTAAGAACACTCTCGACAGATTGTCGAGAGACCCGGGAATAAAAAGAAACAGGACCTCATCCATAGCAACAGTAGCGCTTTCTACGACTATGCAGTTGTTGTACAATCTTAAGAAAAACTAGTTTTACCTAAAGGGAGTTAAGTTCAGTTTCAAAGATTAGAATTATGACATTTGAACAGCTAAACCGATTTACATCAAACATAGTTAAGAACACTCTCGACAGATTGTCGAGAGACCCGGGAATAAAAAGAAACAGGACCTCATCCATAGCAACAGTAGCGCTTTCTACGACTATGCAGTTGTTGTACAATCTTAAGAAAAACTAGTTTTACCTAAAGGGAGTTAAGTTCAGTTTTAAAGATTTGAATTATGAAGAAAGGAAAATTGGCATTGGCTGGTTGCATTATTAATTAGTACCGCCTCTGTACACCTGTATTTTTAACCCCCGATGGAAAAACAGAGGTGTTATAAGATTTTCGTGTGTTGCTGTGTATTTGTGTGTCTGTCTGTGGCATCATAGCTCCTAATCGTATGAACCGATGTTGATTTAAGTAGTATGTTTATTTGAAAGGTGACTTTATCGAGAGTGTTTTTAGCAATTTTTGATGAAAATTGATTCAGCCGTACTAAAGTTATTATATGGGCGTTTTGCTCTTTGAATCGGGGTGTTTTCACAAGATATCGTGTTGAATAGATTGTCGATCGAAGCGTATTGACTACTAGATAAATTACGTAGCATGAAATAAAAATGTATCGGGGGTTTTTAAATTTTGCTTGTTGTAGTTGGTTTTTGGTTTGAGACAATTTTTTTTTCATAATTAAAATGTCCGGACTTTTTTTTATAATTAAAAATACCGGCTTTTTAATTCAAGGACAGGATTTAATTTAGGAATTTTTAATTTTCTAAATGATAACTCTAGTTTTACATGAACCAAAATTCCATTCAACTAATTAGAAAACTAGTATAAAACTCACTACAGCCACAAAAACCCAGTTTATAAGATATCACTCGAACCAAATTACATTAATTTCATTCTCTCACATCATCGGTCAACGACCGACAGATTTAATAAAGATAATACGGGAATATATCAATGTCAGTAACACATTAATACATTACGTTACTGGTTACCAAATGTGAATTTAATTTGCTTTTAATAGCGAGCCCTTTGAATGATTGCACTTCTGATTGAGACTTCAATAATTTTTTTGTGATCACTAAGGCAGGATATTAGATAAGAAATAGCTAGCGAAACTCCAAAGAAGTGATGGATATTGCGCGGCGGTTATTTTATTTCAAAAATCTAACTCTGAATGGTGCCTAGTAAGACCACCTTGGGCTCTAGACAAACTATGGGCTTAATCAAGCCCGTATTCCGGATGCTCATACTCGACTCAAACTCAAAATTTGCCACACCTACCAATCAACTGCCAACCAATCACAACTCTCGAGTTTGGCATATGATTCTTCAGCTTGACATATTTGTACTCAATAGAGCAAGAGCCTAGACGCCCCAGACGTTACAGAACTCTTTCTAGACAGAATGTGTGGCAGGTATTGAATGAAAATGAAAGTCAAAGTTAGCAAGTACGAGTACGTTCCAAGTACATGTTAGCACTACTCAATGCCACTGATTTTGTTTTAAAAGAGTTCGGTAACATGGACTTGAGCACAGTAATGTAAAAAAAAACCGGCCAAGTGCGAGTCGGACTCGCGCACGAAGGGTTCCGTACCATTATCGCAAAAAACGGCACAAAAATCACGTTTGTTGTATGGGAGCCCCCTTGAATTTTAATTTTATTCTGTTTTTAGTATTTGTTGTTATAGCGGCAACAGTAATACATCATCTGTGAAAATTTCAACTGTCTAGCTATCACGGTTCATGAGATACAGCGTGATGACAGACAGACAGACAGACAGACGGACCGCGGAGTCTTAGTAATAGGGTCCAGAGATGCGATTTATTTGAAATACTTCCATTTAAAATGCAAATACAAAATGCCAAATACCTATTTTTTATTTTGCATTTAAATACCTTTTAGTAAAAAACATTTTGTATTTTATTTGAAATATCTTTCGAGATGTATTTTTCATTTTTAATATTCATTTCAAAATGCAAAATACTTTGTGATAAAGTTTAGCCAACATTACCAGTCAAACAAAATGAGATGAACGAATAACTTTTATATTGCCGAATTTGACCGATAGAGGCGCCTGCTAGCCATGCGCACCCTTTTTTACCCGACTGCCGAAGGAGGGTACTGTGATAAGCAGTCTATGTATGTATGTTTGTTCCTATGTGGCGTTCCAGCGACCAAACGCGGTGGCCGATTTTGATGATTTGTACGTCAATCGATTCTTCTTAACCAAGCGAGTGTCACTGGCTACATTAAAATTGAAAATGGCGGCTTTTGGGCGCCATTTATTCTTCCAATCCCGTCGTGTGGGATATCAAAATAAAGGGTTTTAAGAGTTTATATGTTTGAATGTACCTAATTCGAAAAAATGTTAACTAAAGAGTGTTAAATAAAAAATAGTAATTCTAAAACACAAAACACCTACTTAATAAGCGAACTAAAAAGACGTAAATAAGAAAAAAAACATGCTGTGTAGTCGGAGGATACATATTCGCGAGCAGGCTGACCAAAACCAGATGTATCCTCCGACTGCACAATCAACCGAAATAAATGGCCACACAATTCACAAAATGGAGCCATGGCTCTCTTTTCGTTAGTCTAGTTTTTACATTATTTTAAGTGAGTATTATTATTATTAATAACATAACAGAATCTATTGATACGCGTACTGATAAATATGACCAAAATGTCATGCATAAGGTGCCATGTTATTAGACGTTTTTGTTCGGCTCGGCATTGTGTCTCTATTTCTCATGATAAATACCTAAAATAATTTAAAAAACTGAGATTTTGTCAAAAAGTATTTTATTTTAAAAAAGTATTTTGAAAATACCTATTTAGCATTTGAAATACAAAATGCAAAACTATTTGGTATTTTGCATTTGAAATAGTATATCTGAAAAGTATTTTGCATTTTGTATTTAAATGCTTTTTTAAAACCATTTTGTACATCTCTGATAGGGTCCCGTTTTTACCCTTTGGGTACGGAACCCTAAAAAAACAAGACTACTAATCACAACTGTCCATTTCCAGTTTGAGATGAGTGGAGCATGAGCATGAGCATCTGGAAGACCGGCCTTAGTGCGATTTTCGCCTCACGCTAAATCGCGTTAACGTAAATTTTAATTTGTATTGAAACTGGATAAGCGTCGTCTGGTGACAGTAAGGAGAAACCCCTTTTTAGGGTGATAATGATGCGGGTATCGCTGGATAGAGTATTCAATAATATTACGGGTCTCTAAAAAACATTTTTCGATTCAGGGATTCGTTTGCGTAAAATTATGATATAACTGGCTAATTTTTGTTAGAGTCAAGTGTGTCCCCCCCCTGCCAGCTAAATGGTTGCTTTTAGTTATGTAAAAAAAAAACACAGCAGTAGTATATATAACCAAATTAAAAGGAATAGTCGACCAACTTATAAAATTTACTTGGAAAACTATATTTTGTATATTGACGTATAGGGATAACAGTTTACGGACGGCAAAGTTAATTTTGTCCCTTCGTTAGAGCAATGTTCGGTGCTTTCATTGTTTATCAACATTAGTAATGTTACCTATTTATTTTGGCAAATGTGGTTGTTGATACGGAACCCTCTTTGCGCGAGTCAGACTCGCACTTGGCCGGTGTTTGTATAAAAATTCACATAACAGATCGTTTACGTTATCACGATTGAGCAAGTTAAAAACTCGGAATAAGCACACTGATTCTATAAGCAGTAATGGGACTACCATTACTGCTTATAGAATCAGTGTGCTTATTAGAATCAGTCCATTAAGAAGTCCGGAATATGACTTGCGCTACTGAAGTGTTTTGTGCTTATAAATATTATATTATACTAAATGACCCCCGCGGCTTCGCCCCCGCCTAATGGCTATCTACCTACCTCTCTACCCTACCTACCTACCTACCCACCAACTCTACTTACCATACCCTACCCAACCTACCAATTTGTTTAACTATTTATTTGAATAAGAATACTACAATACGAATGTGACCAACTTTTGTTTCTACCGGCGGCGTCAATCTAATTAAATTTTAGAACACAAAAGCTGCTATTGTGACTTAACTATGATAGTGAAATATATTCTTCTGCAGACTTTTTTGTAGATAATGATGAGTGCTTTATCATGTATTAAATTTTACTACTTTTTAGTAACATTATTGCAATTTTCGTTACAATCTCTAATTCTTTGGAAAATAATTTATAGCCTATGTTAATCGGGCATAAAGTAGCTATCCATAGGTGAAAGAATTTTAACATCGGTCCAGTAGTTTCGGAGCCTATTCGGTACAAAAAAATCATTCCTCTTAATATTGGTATAGATTATATTATTAAATCCCATTTTTTACAGTTATTTTTGCTGATAAATTGTCACTGCCTAGACCTTGATTGCTTGACTTGACATAAATTCAGTTACAGTTATAGTCCTATCTTGAAAGTTTGCCCTTTCCCCGGTAATATACATCTTTTATTTACTACTTCTTAGCGTGTCGATGGAAAATATAAAAAAAAATGTGTTTGGCCCAGAATTCAGCCACGGCAACAGCATTCGGTGACGCAGTCACCTCATAGGTCCTCGCAAGTACAAGTGACAGGGCCTGCTGCGTACTCCAAGAGGTGGACCATGGTCTGCGGAGAGGTACTTCACAAGCAATCAAGACTAGTGCCATCGGACCTGTGGAGGTTGTCCTTGCTGCGGCCAACCTGAATATATTTACTACTGACTTTTTCCCGCGGCTTAGCTCACGTGGCACAGGACCCGTTTTCGGGATAAAAAATTGCCCATGTCACTCCTAAATAATGTAGCTCCATAGGTGACAGAATTTTTAAAATAGGTTTAGTAGTTTTTGTGTTTATCTATTACAAACTTACAAACAATCAATTCTTTTGTCTTCATAATAGCATCTGCCAGCGGCTCCGCTCGCGTGGAACGTGTTTTATTTTCCCAAGGGAATACTAAAACGGTTTAGCCGGTGTAACCTATGAGCTATTCCAGACTATAATCTATCATGTGCCAAATTTCATCCAGATTCGTTCAGCCGTTCTGGGGTTATGGAGTAACAAACAAACATACATCCATCCATCCAAACTTTCGCATTTATAAGTACCCCGGTGTACGGACCTCGGACCTTGACCAGCAAATCTCAACTAGCGAAAAATTCTCCCACCTTCGGCATCTAAATAAAATAGGATGTAACAGGATATGAATCAAGGTAATTCATTTGACAAAATACTGGGGACTTGTGGAGAATTTCCATTTCCGTTGTATGCAGTGTTGCCAACTTGACAAATTCGCCGTCACATTTAGAGGGTTAAGGCAATTAAAAATACCTATTCCGTTAAAAAAATCTTATTTTTATTGCAACAAAGCATGGTTATAGAAAACTTTAAAGTATAAAGAAAGTTCTGTCCCCGAATTGTGATAAAGAGTCTTATGAATCTCTAAGGGCGGCTACGCACTACACGTCCGTTAACACCCTTTCACGGACGTGTCCGTGATTTGAGTTCGAGTTCAAAATGTTGTGAATTATGACAGATTATGACGGATGTGGTGCGTAAGCTTCGCTACAAGAAGTACTACGGGTACTTCGAAACCAAAATTTCACGGACACGGATCGGATGTAGAGCGTAACCGCCCTTAGAGATGGTAATCACCCTTTACAAACATACCTATGACAAACAAACAATCAAACAACTGCACCTCTTTATAATATAAGTTAAGATTTTCTCGCAAACATAGAGAACATTACACGCATCATGAATTACATACGTGTGGTTGGGTAGGCAGATACTTAGCCCCGTCAATCACTGTCAATCATAGCGTGAGATGGTTGACACTCAATATATCGATCCCTCTGTTCTTGGGCACGTACTGGGAATTCGGTTACTGGAGTGTTGTGATAGAATTAGGTAGGTATACGGTTGAAAGAAACCGAAGAGGTTGTATTGAGACATTTTAACAAAAATATGGCAGGTACAGTTTGCGTCGTCCCAAAAAATAAATGATGATTTACAAAACAGGTAAATTAGACTTACCATGTGATTAAGAAAAAAAATATGAAGAACTAGATATTTTGGTCACGGTAGAACAAATAAATGAGGTAGACGACATGAAAGCGAATCCAAAAAATACACAAACTGGATGAATTCCATAAATACCGAAATAATTGAATAGCCATTGTGTCTGGCGCGAATCCACGTTTCGGGCACTTATGTGTTTAAATAGACAGTTACTCACTGAAGATAAAGATGACATGACTGGCAAAAGATAATAGATAGGCAAAGGAAAGACCCAGTTCACAATGATAAGACATCAGAAGCCCGTGAATTCAATCTAAGACCAGTCCACGACAGATCCCTTGTAGTTGACGATAAGACAAGACAAGACAATGAGATTGAGATTCTATTTTGAAATAGGAACGCATAACGTCACTACAATGACAGCAGCTTACTTACTATGAAGAATGTTTTAATATTTTGAAATTAGAACGCATGGTGTCACTACAATGACTGTGGCATAAAGACTAGGTAGAAAGTTTTTTGTTCTGTGCTTATACGATAAACAAGCAAAGGGTCCATCCAATGATAATTTATCACCGCCGCATCTGAGTTGCCATTCTAGACACAAAGATTAAATGTTATATGTGCCTGTATAAACACTAGCACCCATACCGTCCAAACAGAAACACATCAACGCTTTTAAAATTAAGATTAGCTAGCAAAAACTAATTGAAAAATAGGTAGTATAAAAATAGTAGCGTTTTCGTTTCTTACATTGATCTTCGAGTCAGACCACTTCTTTAGCCGACAGTACAAGGAAGACTTATGACAACCCTCGTCAAACTGCGGGGCAGTGCACACTGCTACACGAAAAACGTTTTACTCCAACCAGCATTTTATTGGTTTCAATTTCACCGTTGCGTTGTCGCGGATAATACGGTAACGCTACAGTACGCGTACTACACCGCGTGGGACGGCAACGTTTTTGGCTCGAGTACGCGTTTTGGTCGGCTATTAGTGCAGTACGCTGGCGGATTTTCGTATGATGAGTCATGAGTTTATAATACGAGGATTGGGAGGGATTGTTTTGTAGTTTGTTTTGTTGGTTTGTTCGTAAATGTTTTATGGAATTGTGCTGGTCTAGCGGAGAATTGGACTGCATTAGATAAAGGAATCATTTGTTTTATTTCCACTGTTTTTGTAACATTTCAGCTATCTGAAACTGCAAAATTAAACAGTTTCGTAGACGTAGACAGAACTAAGGCTGAATGTCCACTGCGGAGAAAAGAGGTGCGGAGCCAACCAATCAAATTGCATAAAAACTCCGCTCCGCTTTAGTGGACAGATATTTGAAAAAAAACTAGAAATTGAAAAATAACATTTTTTTCTGAAGTTGGTGTCTTTGGTATCTATTGTTTTCCGTTTTCGACACCGACTTCGGAAAAGAAAGTTATTTTGCACATTGTAGTGTTTTTTTTTTGGAAGTCGGTTTGTTTTTTTTCTTGTTAATAAGTTTCAATCAATCAATCAATCAATATCTTTATTGTGGATCATAGGTAGGTACATAATACAGGTCTTAAATAATTAAATTGAGATCAGCTATGTCCCGCCCATCGGGCATACAATAGATACACAGCAATTAAATTAAATTTATATTATTGTTACAGAAAATTAAAATTACACATAAAATTTAAAAAAGGTGAATCAAAACTGAACTAATATAGGTACACATCAGTAGGCCACCGAACGCATCATGACTGAGGGGGACTGTATTGGAGCAGTGATTTGTCTGATAAGAAATCTTTTATAGAGTAGTAGCACTTGTTTACTAACAGATCATGGAGATTCTTTTTAAATTTTTTCATTTCCGTAATTATTCTAATGGACCCCGGAATATTATTATAGATACTTGACGCTGTACAAAAGACACTTTCATGCATTAGATGAGTCCTGCTAGCTACTGTGCGCAATTTGTCCTTACGTCGTATACGCGTGTAATAATTAAACATGTCAATATTATTTTTAACAAATACTGCGACCTCAAATATATAGACACATGGCAGTGTCAATAACTTCGTCTTTGTAAAAAACGGCTTACAGGAGTCAGTTTCAAATAAGTTAAATATGGCCCTGATGCAACGTTTTTGAGCAATGAATGCACGCTCCTTGTCTGTACTGTTTCCCCAGAATATTACACCGTATCTGAGGATAGAGCTAACGTAACCGTGGTAAGCTGTTAGTAAAGTAGTCTGATTTGCTATTTTCCCCAATCTGCGAAGCGCATATGAAAACTGTCCCAGCTTTTTGCATACGTGGTCAATATGTAATTTCCAATTAAGTTTGTTGTCAATATGTAACCCTAGAAATTTTGTTACTTCAGATTCTTCAATGTCATTGTCCAGGTAATGGATTTTTAAAGTACCCGTACGTCGAGTTCGGATTCTAAAATTCATCATTTTTGTTTTGTCAATGTTAATCATTAAATTATTAATTTTTAGCCAGTCTATAATTAATGAAATTGTTTGGTTAATGTCAGATTCTAGATCAATTGTATTATCATTAACAAATAAAACAGTGCTATCATCAGCAAATAGTGTAATGTCGTGATTTGTTACCGAAGGCATGTCATTTATATAAACAAGGAAGAATAAAGGACCCACGATAGTCCCTTGAGGAATGCCGAATTTAGCAGTTCCAGATTCAGAAACATATATTTCTTCTGTTTTAGTAATATGATTTAACCTCCTTACTTCTGTGAATTGTTGTCTGTTGTTAAGGTATGATTCTATAAGTTTGTACACATTACCTCTCACACCATATGCATACATCTTTCTTAAGAGGATCTTGTGGTCGACCCGATCGAAAGCCTTTGACATGTCCATGTATAGCGCGACAGCCGGCAGCCCTTTGTCCAAGTTAGTCATTACCTTATGTAAAAAGTTATATATTGCCACATTTATGGATTTGTTTTTCCTGAAACCATATTGACTGGACGTTAGAATGTTGTGTGTTTCAAAGAAAGTATACAAACAGTTAAACATCACCTTTTCAAAAATTTTGGCAAAAATAGGTATCAATGCTATGGGCCTATAGTTACTCATGTTAGTTTTGTCTCCTTTTTTAAATACTGGCTTTATAATAGATATTTTTAGTTTGTCTGGGAAGGTGCCTTCTTCTATGCATAAATTAATGATGAAGCTTAGTGGTTCAGATATAATATGAGCTACATCTTTAACAATATTTGTCATAATGCTATCATAGCCGGCACTGGTTTTATTTTTTAGAGCAATTGTTATTTTATTAATGTCATCAGGGATAGTCGGTGTCATAAAAATTGAATTAGAATTATATGTCAGTTTATTGGAAGATTTTTGGGGTACACTAGTATTATTGTCATTGATGTTAAGAAAAAATTTATTAAATGAATTCGCAATGTCTTGAGGATTATTTATGATTACGTCATTTGTAATTAATTGATTTACGCCTTCATTAGGATATTTAGATTTGATCTCATTTATTACTTTCCAAGTAGCTTTGTTCTTATTTGTGGCAGACTTAATAAAGTAGTCGTTTTGAGATTTTTTTGTCAGTCTGATTACAGTTTTATACCTCTTAGCATATGTTTTGAAAGCTGTTTTGGTGACTTGATTTGGATTATTCCTATATTGCCACAATAGTTGGCATTTACGTTTGCTGCATAATTTTAAGCCACGTGAGATCCATTTCGGTCTAGACTTGTTATGTATCCTGACTTTATGTAGAGGGAAACAGAGATTATACAACATAATAAAATTATCATAGAATTTGTTGTAGGCACTATTCGCATCCGTGCAACTATAAACGTCGCTATTGGTTAGTTGTTTTAAATATTTTATAAATATTGCTCTATTGTCTTGAGAGTAATCCCGTTTTAATATATACCAATATTTTATGGTGCAGGTATTTTTCACCGGAACCTTTATGATTTGCGCATTATGGTCTGATAGCGCTAATTCCTTGATAGTGCCTTTGCAAGCTCTTATGTTATGGGCTATGTTGTCTATGCACGTTTTACTAGCAAATCTTGTTACTTGCTTGAATTTTAGTTTCAAATTGTACCTAGTTAATAGTTCTTCAAATTCACTGGAAAGTTTAGTACGTTTCAAAGTATCTATATTAAAGTCGCCGCATATTACAATCTTTTTCCCGTTTGAACTTAATTTATTTAATATTTTATTCAAAGTCATGAAAAAGCTGTCTATAGCGCCAGCGGTGTTGTTTGGCGGCCTATAAATGCATAGAACAATTATTTGATGTTCCAATAGCTCGATTGCAGAGCATTCTATTGTGTTGCTGATTGAAAGTTGTGTGATATCATGAAGAATTCTATATTTCATGTTATTTTTAATTAATATACAGGAGCCTCCGTGTCTACTAAGTCTCATGTAATGAGACGCAAGTTTATAATTTGGAATTGTGAGATACACTTCGTCACCGTCTGTCATGTTGTGTTCAGTGATACATAGTATGTCAACAGGATAGTCCTGGGCAGCCAACTCGTTAATACAAACAGAAATCATATCAGATTTATTGAGCAATCCATTAGTATTTTGATGAAGGATAGTGACAAATCTATAAACGAAATAAATTATTTAAGTTAGAGTTTTCGGTTTTGTTACATTTCGATTCACCCTGTTCACTACTTGATTCAATTATACAGTCTGTGTTAATTCTATCTATTAATTTTTGGTCAGAATCTAAGTTAACTTGCACGTATTTACTTTCAAAAGACTTTATATTTTTAATTTGACACATTTGTTCGTAATGCAATGCTTTGAAATGGTAATGAATACACAATATTTCTTTTAATAGTGCCCTTGAAAGATTTAGTACATAATTGCGTCTACTTGGTGGAAATTCAGCGTAACTCATGTCCATGAACAATACATTTTTATGTTTCTTACAGATAAACCGTAGTAAATAGTTAATTTTTGATTCATTTAGGAACCTGTTACTGGGTACTTCACTTATAATCACATTTGTATTTGCAGTTGCCGATAACCAGCGATGTAGATTTATATCAATTTCATAAGGGTTTTTGTCGCAGCATCCGCCCAATATAATCACATAGTCACTTTTTGTTAATGTGCTGATTTCACTCTTCGAGCATTCCAAGATCTCACTCAGCACAGCACCTGGTTTTAGATAGGAAAACACGTCGTAATCGGATCCAAGCAGGTTTTGTAGTTTGTTGCGTAGACCCCGTCCTTGTCCATCACCTAGGATAATTACTCTGTATTTGTTGTTTTGAGACTCAACTGGTGAGCTTTCTGTACATATACGTGGGACACTCAGAAAGTTTTGCGAAACTAAAAAAAATTGTTCTATACGTACATATATTTTTATTAAATCTTTTCAAAGTCCTTTCCACCAGCCTCTATACAAAGATTCATGCGCCTAAACCAGTTTTCAAAACACTTTTTCCAGTCCGCCGCAGACACCTCGTTTACAGCCTGCTCGAACGCAGCCAGCGCATCTTCCGGCGACGAAAATTGTATCCCTTTGAGCTGATTTTTTATTTTTGGGAATAAAAAGAAGTCACACGGGGCTAGATCAGGGCTGTAAGGAGGGTGACCCAGGAGTTTGACTGGCGTGCTGTCCAGGAAGTCCCTCGTTTTGAGTGCGGTGTGCGCAGGTGCATTGTCGTGGTGGAGCAGTAGCCCGCGGAGCCCTGTGTTTGGTCGCTTGTTGCTTATAACAGAGAAAACTTCTGGCAAACATTTGGTAGTATACCATTCGGCATTAATGCTTCTTTGATCCCGTAAGGGAATTGATACCAAGTGGCCAGTCAAATTAAAAAAGCTAGCGATCAAAATCTTACCCCCGCTTCTAGATCGCTTCACTTTGGTAGGCGTTGGCTCATTTTGAAACACCCAAACAGTCGACTGGCGCTTGGTTTCTGGGTTGTATTGATAAATCCAGGACTCATCACCTGTAACGATGTCGTAAACACGCCGAGACGAGCCTGCTTCAAATTTGTTAAGCATATCACGGCACCATTCCACCCGGGCCTGCTTCTGAGCATCGGTGAGGTTGTGCGGCACCCAGTGTGATACTATCCTCCTCACGCGAAGATGGCTGTGTAGAATCTCGTGAACGCTTCCCGATCCAATCTTCAATATGTGTTGAATCTCCTGATATGTAATTCGCCTATTGTCTTGGATTAAATTTTTCACTGCTAGCACGTTTTCTTCGGTAACAGCCGTCAAAGGGCGACCGCTTCTTTCGTCATCCCCCAAAGTTGGTCGACCGCGCTTGAATTCGTTATACCAACGATACACGGTTGCCTTGGAAGGGCCTTCATCCATGAATGCCATTTGAAGTCTATCGTACGATTCATCCGGTTTCAGGCGACACTTGAAATCGTATAAAATCATAGCTCTAAAATGTTCCCGGCGCAGATCCATATTTCAGTGAGACACAATACTTTGAATTAACTCGCAAAAAATGTGGAGGGAAATTTTGAAATTGGAACTTACTTATTTTTACTTATAAATAATCATATTTTCGAAAAACATTATAACTGGCCAGTCTCCCATATATAAAAACTTTTTTTCGCAATACTTTCTGAGGGGCCTGGTAGAATGGTGTGTTTTCCTACACATTTGATTTCCAACGTAACAATGTTGGCTTTCCGATTGAATATCAGTATTGCATTCCAATTTATCCTGTTGGGTTGTACGTGAGCTGAGACTACTTATGCAGGTAACTTTAGGTAGTCGTAGAGGAGAATGACGGGGAGTGTTTACTCTCATGCTTAGTATTCGTCTCGAGATAGGAGATGAGTTACTTTTGCGCTGCGGGGTAGTACAGGTTATCCTTTTCAGTAGTTCTATTTGCCGTTGTGGTTCCTGTGTAATCTGTTTTAGCTTAATATTTTCACAGTTAAGATTTTCAATTTCATTGTCTGCGCTCTTCAATTTTTCTTTAATTTCATTTATTTCCCGCCTCAGGTCCTCGGAATATGAATGATCGTAGTTTTGCGTATCACTTTGTATACTCATTACAGTAGAATCGAACATGGTAGAGTTCAATAGATCTTGGCTAGTTGAGGACGATAAGTTCATTTGTGATTGTGATCTTATCAATTTATTGCGTACAGTTATGTTATCCATCTTGCCTGTCAATTTTCCGTTCTGATGATATTGTGATTATTTTACTCACGAAGCGTGGCGTAAGCTAAGTCTGCTATTAACGCGTAGCGTAAGCTCAAGATGTTGATCAAGCGCCTAGTGTATGTGTAAGCGTTAAGCATGTGTGCGTAGAAGCGGCCGATCTGCGGGTTGCCCTAGGTCAGGGACGCAAGTCATTGCTAATCTTTTATAATAGTTATTCAATGATTACTCACTGTACCGGTGGCGATCAGGCGCGTTATATATATCACTCTTTAGTCCGTTTTACAAGCTTTACAATAATATACAGCACAGCTGAATTGAGAAACTTTTAACCACTTTTTTAACAAATATTAAGTAGACAAAACAAATACGTTGCTAACTCTTTGAATCTCAACTACTTTTATTTTTATCTTTCTTTTTTGTTTTGATTGGTACTTCCAATTGCCATAAAAATCATAAATAGCCAAAGAACATCTCACGACGATTCCAGAAAGCCCAAACACGACTAGGATGCGTTGTTTTATTTCGGAGTTCTAGTGCCTACCTGCCGGCTTCATCATCAGATCAGTTCGATGGTACCATTTTCATCAGTACTATTTATTTATAAGTATTTGCTTCATCATAGTCGTTTAACTATTCGAGATATCGTAGACCCGTGACATACTTAGCCTTAAGGAGTTCCATTGGCCATCTGTGGTATTCTTCACTAGTTCCACTTCACCAAATGATACTTTCTGAGTGCAAATGATTGCATTGTTGATGAAAATCCCAAAATCATTATATGTATGCCTCTAATATTTGAGAAGTTACCTCGATTTCTCCAAGATCCCATCATCAGATACTGACCTGATGACTATGGGACCAAATGGGAAGTAAACCCAACCCTTTCAAACAAAAGAAGTATTTTCCAAATCAGTCCAAGCGTCTTTTAGTTATCGTTAAAAAAAATACCAATCGAATTGAGAACCTCCTATTTTTGGGATTTGAAATAGTTATTTGTGCTACAAGAGAGCAAAGTTGGTTTTTGCCGCGAGTGTTGATTTTGAATCCCGAGTAAGCGAAGGATTCTATATTTGAATCACGAGCGTAGCGAGTGATTCTAGGTTAGAATCCTGAGTGCAGCGAGGGATTCAAAGACACGAGATACAAATAACTTTGGTCTCGTGTAGCACATACAACTTTTCACTTCAGCAGCGAGAACAAATAATCTAAAGGTAAAAAATACAACTTGGTAATATTTAAACCACATGTATATTTGTAAAAATTAAAAGTTAAAAGTAAAATAATTGCAGTTTTGCAAATTAAAAGTACCTACCAGTTTTGTTTGGAACCAATGGAACCGATATTGTTGTTTTAGCGACTTCAGTTTGAGTATTCACTGATTCGCTTTTTACATACTGCTTCAATTCTTCCGGTGTTAAATTGCAGACATCATCACTGGATTCACTCATATTTATTTATTATTATTTTAATAATATCCAACGTGTATCGCACTTTGTAGCTAGCGAACAGAAGAAGAAAACAATAGAAATTTAAAGTCCGCTATTTTTTAAAGATGCGTTCGGAAATTGCACTATTACTAAATTATTCTGACACAATAAAGATTGTTAAAACTTTAAATAATTATGTAGATACATGATAAACTTCGTATTTTTTACTTCAACTTCTCTTTATTTGATTATAAAAAAATATAATTCGATTATTAAGAGAAAAGTATAATAATTACATTTAAACCTTGATTTGAAATTTTATAGATGACGTGTTTCCGAACGTTTTATTGTTGGTTTCTTTTTTGAGCCTATTATATATGGAATTTGAAAATCGAACTTCGAATCGACTTGTTTCTATCTCTCGCTCTTTTCGTATCGAAGTGAAAGTGACAGAACAAAGTGAAGTTCAAATCTTTCGAATGTTGTGAGTAGACCCAGCACTGACTCGGCATTTAAAAAAAATAATTAAATTTATTTATTAATTTATTTACTTTGCTTTCTTTTAATTGATTGCATTTTAGTATTTTTATTTATTTCGGAACGAAAACTCACAAAACTTTACTTGACTAAAATAAGTCAAAAATAATAAGGTTAGGTTAAGAATAGAATAGAATAGAACGACGGAACGACGTATTGACACAACTATGCCTTAAATTATGGAAAGCGTATATAAATTAAATAATAAATTAATGAAAGGCACATACCAGTTATTTTAGGTGAAGTTAGTTACAATATTGAAGCCACGCATATGATAGCGTCTCTTCATTGGGAAAAGAAAAAAATATATTACACCGCCTTTTATACTGCTGTTTTTACAGTTTACGAAACAATCAACAATTTTTCTTGTGTATCTTTCAAAGTTCACGGGTTCATCACAAATGTTTGGGAGCCACAGTATTTTTCTCACCGAGCGAAACAACGCTATAGATGTGAGTGACACGACAATAGCGATGAAATGGCTAGTTGTCAGTATGACACTTGTCAATTCGGTGTATTGCCACAGTGTGTTATTGAAATACCCGAGCAAAATGCATGTTTTATCTTAACAAAGCAATTATGAACTAATAATTCAAAATATAAATTAATTTAACACTAATTATACATGACATAGATGAACATGGATGAATCACATGAGTTACTAAATAGTTAAGCTAGTTCACATCACATCACATCATCAGCCTATTAATGTTCCCACTGCTGGGACACAGGCCTTCTCTATGTGAGAGGGAATGGGCCGTAATCCACCACGCGGGCCCAGTGCGGGTTGGTGGATGTCACATGTCTTCGAATTTTTGGTTCTAGGACATGCCGGTTTCCTCACGATGTTTTCCTTCACCGTTTTGAGAGCAGTGGTGCAGAAATAATTTACACAAAGTAAAGCGCCTGCCTGGGCTCGAACCCACGACCTACAACTTGTAAGTCGCGGCCGATACCACTGGGCCACCACTGCTCCTTTGTTCGCACACCACTGTTACGCTAGTTAGTAATTTATTTTATTTACATTAACTACATGAGAAAGTACCTAATTTTTTTAAAAAAGATTATCAATGGTAACACTTATCGTGACGTAGGCTTAGGCCATCCTGGGAAGAACATACCAGGCGAAGTATACGGAGTATGTTATTATACCATGCTCGCAGCAAAATCGAATTTTGCTCACTGTCTTTAAGCAGCAAAACCTGCTTGTTTGAGGTGCTGAGGTGAAAAAATTGTTTCAATATTCAGATATATTTACGCGCAGCGGGGCCACGGTGATGAGAAACAGAGCAGTGAGGAGGAGCGGGGAAGCGGAGCGAGGAAACTGAGAGGAGAAACGAGTGCAATCGAGCTCCGCGTCTATGGACAGATACAGTCCGCAACTTCGCTCCGCTCAATTGGACAGGCAGCCTTACTATGAAACCTCATTAGAAATAAGGACTCTTTCCTATCTTTCAAAATAAAAAACACGTAAATTCAACAACCAAGTAATTTTCGAAATGAATACCTACTCGGAACATAACAAGTACTAACTTTGCTTATAAGTTTGTACGAGAGCGACAAATTAACATCATGATTCGAAAACTGTACAAGGCGTTTTCACCCCTATTTCTTATAACGTAGGGGTGCAAATTGCGTAGGTTTTTAGTATGAATAACACTATCACCAGTACATTACTGGAGCATAGTTGTGACAGCATGTTTGCACAGTGACGGGGAGTTAATTTAGTTGAACGCGTCGTTCGAAATGTTATTAATTTTATCACAATTCCATTGTCACGTACATTCGTTATAATTTCATTAACTCCAATGGAACATAAATTATAATTAGCTCGAAGTATGGTATTGAAAACAAACGCGTAGGTATTTGTGACGGTATTAATTTTAACACCGGATCGTTGAAGGAGGGTTGTGTTTAATTAAATAATTGTAATTGGGTTTTCATGAGAGGCTTTTTGGGATATATTTTTGTTTGATCAGATGTGGGATAAGTTTTTTATAATTGTACACGTTAAACTTACTCCTATGGTTACGTAATACAAAATAAATCTCTTTCAAAGGAAATAAAGATTAGGTTTTTTTTCACAACAAGACTCAGACTCATTAAACGTGAAATAAACCACTCATTTTACGAGTGCCGTGGCAAAGACCCTTGCCCAAGAGTGGGACAGATAGGTCAGCATAAAATAGTATCATATATTTATTTTTTGTAGTTTTTCGCTTGATCACTATCTCACCTGATGGTAAGCTATGATGTGGTCGACGGTGAAACACTTTTGCCTATAAATAGACAGTTCACTCTTGACTTAAAGGCCCCCAGATTGTAGCTGTCGGAAAACACAGACTCCGGCAAGGAATTCCACTCCTTCGCTGTACGCATAATAAAAGTGTTCCCAAAACGTTTTGTGCGTATGGGTAGGCTATCCACCAAGTACCGATGACGCATCGCCGTACGTCTGGTAATCCGATGATGAAACGGGCTAGGTAGTATTAAATCGTGCAATTCCATCGCACACTCCCCGTATATAACCTATAAAAATCGACAAGCTGGCAACTCGGCGACGATGTTCAAGACTCTGAAGCTTTTACTCGACCAGCGCCTCATTGACGATGAGCCTCTTGGCCCGCTTTTAGATCGACTCAAGTGCATTAAACTGGTATTTGGCAGATCCGGTCCATAGATGAGAACAGTACTCCATGCATTATAGAACTTGCGCTTGATACAAATTGAGGAGCTGTTCCGGCGCGAAGTACCTTCCCACCTTTGCAAGGATCCATAACTTTTTGGCTGCCAGCTGAGCCTTTGCTTTAATGTATGGCCAAAATTTATGCACAATGTTACTTTTTTAAATATCTTCATCTATTAAAATAAAAAGAAACCTTGTGAAGTCAACATCCTCTTAAAAGGAAACTTACTCAAGATTTCAAAAATGGCATATTTTTTATAATCTTGATGGTGGATGCTATAAATACTTTGAAAGGCTCTTCACTAAGTCTTCTAGCTAATTAAAACGTCCACGGTATCAGTTTCGTCGCTAACACCCGGTTTCTCAACACTCGATTATCGGGCTGTTAACGTACCTAATCGACGAATAATCGACGGTTAATTCTACTTTCAGTTTCTCGAAACCCAAATGTGTCAAGCGTTTAATAATTTGTCACACTTGACAAAAATCACGAGTTGACCACATGTCACCGCTTTTTTGGGTTTCTGGGAACCTTTTTCAATGTTGATCAAATCTTGGCGGAAAAACTATGAAAGGGGTTCAGTAATAAAAAAATATGTTAATTAGATTAATTATGGTTGGATAAAAAGATTTAAAAAAATATAACAATTTTTTTAAACTTATTTATACTCTTTGCCCTTTGCTCTTGCCGAATTCATTACGCAATAAGGCTGCGGCTTGCCTTGATGTTCACACTTTTATGATCTTCTGCGTTCAGTAATGTAGTAGTTTAGTTTCTTATGATCCAAATGGAATTCATCATTATTTTATTTTGTAGTTTTTAGGGTTCCGTGCCCAACGGGTAAAAACAGGACCCTATAACTATGAATTCACGATCCGTCTGTCTGGCTATCTGTCCGTCAGTCACCAGGCTGTATCTCATGGACCGTGACAGCTAGACAGTTAAAATTTTCACAGATGATGTATTTCTGTTGCCGCTATAACAACATAATAAAATAAATATGTAAGTGTGGCTCCCATACAACAAACGTAATTTTTTTGCCGATTTTGCGATAATGGTACGGAACCCTTCGTGCGCGAGTCCGACTCGCACTTAGCCAGTTTTTTTATTTCCAATAAGCTAATACTAATTACTAATTCATAGTTTCCTTTTACACAAACGTGACTTTCAGTCATTTATACATATTCTTGAATCTAAAACAATAGAATTTGCATTTTAAAACATGATTACATTGTATATTGGATTGAATAACATTTTTCATAAAAAGCTTGATACTTACCAGATATTGTATTACAGTCATTTAATCTTTTTGTGTATTTTTCATTGATTATCAAAAACATTGCTTTAATCCAAATTTTTGCAACAAAACAACAAAAATAATTAATAGTTTATGGTTATGTTAACAGATTTGTCATCGTAGTCGCGTTCCAGGGCCAAGTTGCAGATTAATTGATATGTCAAACATAAGAAAGCGAAAGAGACAATCTTATGCGTGCTAAAAATGCGTGGAATAGAAACAAAAACTTTTTGTCGCTTAAGTTTACGTTATATTTTCGCTGTTTTTGAGAGCAAACGGAATGCATTCTACTAGGGGTAGCCAGACGAAATAAATTTACGGCATTCATTAATTGTGGCAAGTAGTTAATTAGGTAATTTTTCGATGATGAAGTTTTGAGAAACCCACTGACAACTGACGGATGGCTAATTTGTGACAAATTGTTAGCGGATTTGAAATGTGACATCGTCATCAGAAACCGGCCCTAAGATAACCGATCCACGCTGTAACTGTAGCTAACTTGAGCTATCAACGGCTCAGGCTAACAAGAATCCACTCTGTACGAGACAGATCTTTAACGTAGCAGTAATAGATACAAAATTTCAATGCCCAGCCCCCGTACCCTGACGTGTTAAAACTATCATAGATCGACTAGAAAAAAGTGACATATGTAAGTCATATACATCTTACGCTCACTCAAAATAACCTTACTCTAAGAGTTTATGGTGGTCAGCCCCTGGACTTTCATCATTCTCGCGAAGACTTTTAAGGATGAGAATTGGAATAAATTAGGAACAAAGCAAGGCTTAATATTCTTCAAAATTATGCATTATAATAACTGGGCACCACTATATCTCCTGGCAAGACTAGTGTCAAATTTCCTAGCTTCTGCATACCCATAATGACTGATAAAGACCTACAAGTAACAGCTGGGACCAACGGCAAGTACGGGAGACTCTCGATATGTTAAGATGATCACCCATCCATGGACCGACCTCAGCATGCGTTGCTTAACCCAGAAGATTGACCCTTGCGGATGTTATTAGGTTCCCTATGACTTATAGAGCGAGGCATTTAATTAAAACGCCCACGGTATCTGTGTTGTCGCTAAGATAAAAACCCGGGCCGATCCGCGCTGCAACAGTAGCTAACTTGAGCTATCACCGGCTCAGAATAATAAGAATCCACCCTGTACGAGACAAATCTTTTACATAGCTGGGCAATAAGCAGTAGGCCTATAGATACTTAGTAGTATTTCTCTGGCCCTTCATAATTCATGCTAGGTCTTTTTACCCGAATACGGCGAAGCCAAAAATTTTTTTTGATTTTAGCAGTCTATGTGTGTTTGTATTTACGTATGTTCCTCCGTAGCGTCTAAACTATTCAGCCGATTTCAATGAATAAGGTGTCAATCGATTCGTTATTATGGCCCGGGTAACATAGACTAAAAAAAACCATGGTCGGGTAACATTTTTTAAACTTTTGTTAGGAAGAGAATTAAAATAAATTAGATACAAATCAATGCAATAAATAATAATATACAGTCAAACCTGGGTAAGTGAGAACTGGATAAGTGAGAAAACTCAATAAGTGAGAGTAATAACCAGGACCCGTCATTTTAAAGCTCCCAAAACCTCTATTAGCGAGAAACAGAAACCTTTGTAAGAGAGAGTCGTTTTTCCCTCATGGACCTCCGTAAGTGAGACTGCTACTTATCTATACCTCTATAAGCGACAGTCGAGCTTTATTTATTTATTTATATTATATAGGAGGAACAAATGACAAAATAAATTACAATCTGCTTTTTATGACTCATTCTTAACTTTCGTGGAACTTCCTACCATTGTTTTTGTATTGTTTTGTCGTCAATATGGTACCTATTCTATTTCGTGGCACTAAATAACGTTGTTATTTTATCGCGAAGGAAAGTTCTGTTCTGCATCATGTCAAAACAGAAAATTATACATTAAGGCGGTACCCCGAGCAAAACGCCGCGTAAGCCGTTTTTTGTGCTGTTTTTAGGAGCTATCTACTCGTTATTTAAAAAGAAATATCAATTAATAAAAATACATTAAATTTCTACCTAATATTGATTCTAAAATGGTAGATTTAGTTTTTTTTTTAAATGTTGTATATGTCACGTCGAAGTACCTATGAATCGTAGAATCGCCATCTTTAACCCCAATGTCTAGAGGCAATTCCTTTATTCTTGACTGGAGCGGGTTACTTCAATAACACACAACGCTGGATTGAAACTCAAGAGTGTTTATTTGATTTAGTTACAGGCACTTTGAGTTTTCAAATGAACTTGAAGCTAAAACCACATCGTGTGGCTTGCTAGATCGCAAAGCCCTTGTCGATCGCTGGAGGAGATCTAGCAAGAAACTCCAGGACACTCTTTTTAAATGTTTTTATAGATTACACAATCACTTTATGACAATTAATTAGGTTTTCAAACATCTATTCGATTACATTTATTAATCAGTTCTTATTTTTCACACATAGTCCGCGCGATGCGCGTTCTAAGTGGGCGGAACTTCCATATTGTTTTTGTTTAGACACTAATTACTTGGATAGTTGAGTAAAGTTAGCAAACAATACTAAAATGCTGATCAGTTAATTATTTTAACATTAAACAACCTCAATACTCACAAATACAAAGTGGTTTGTAGTTTATTATTGAAATAGTCATCTAATAACAAAACTATTCAAGTTTCCGGTGATCTAACAATCTTACTAATTAGAAAGTTTCTCATTATTACATAGCTGTGTAAAATAGTCTTATGACTTCTTAGTATTTAATCATTTACTCAAATTTGTTTAGTTCTCGTATTAAATTATTAAATCTGGTTATTGGTCATAGAAATTATAACATCCGCCATTGTTTGACAACTTAATAAGAATAACATAATGAAACACATTTACTTCGTCAAATGTGCAATAGTTAAAATGAGAACAAATCCAAAAGTCCTACAATAAGTGTTCCTGTTTAATTTAAACATCTCGTATTAATTAAACATTGAAATTAGCATATGAATTATGAATCAATACTGATTCCACAGTGAGCCAATAGATGGCGCTGAACTCAAAACCCAACTTAAATAGACATGGACACTTAAAACGATTAGTTAGGATAATAAATTAGCAAATTCACGCCTACGCGGCGACACGGCCATTGTGATCGGAGGCTCGTGCTCTGGGCCTTCCGGTGTCCTCAGTCTCTGTGTTTCTTGGTTGTTATCTGTAATAGCGGAGAAATATTTGTCGGCAGATTATTGTTGTTTATCATCCTACAGTATTAATTAAGTTTAGAATCTGATAACAACTGATTTTATTTATCATTGACAGCTTGTAATAAATCTAAGCTGAGTATGCCTTATTTTGGAAATATTGAATGTATTTTTACACCCACAGCTATATGCTTTAGGTATTCTACTTGCTATATGGTAAAGACCAATGTTGTTAGGAAACAACTAACTGCTACATGTCATGTCAATGAAGGCATACAATTTCTATTTCAGATTTTTGACATGGAATAATCAGTTGCTAGCTTATTTAGTCCAATTTGAATCTTGTTTGCAGAATGTTATTGTTTGTATTATCTTACAATATTCATTGATTTGTAATAGGTAATAGTCAGTTTAAGTTATCAATTTATCACTGAATACTTATGAAATTAGGTAACCATTAAGTTTATCTCAAATGAAAATATTTGATGCATTAATGAGCACATACCTACTTATAAGAAGGCTTACATAGCAGCCTTGTATTTGGTAAGTATAGTGTAGGTAGTGTAGGAGTATTGTGATCAGCTGTTTTTTGTTTAGTTTCATTCTCACGGGACGGTAATGCTCTGTGATAGACACAAAGTCTTTGATTTGACAGGATTTAAGGATAGGATCAGGAACACCGCTCTGTGATAGACACAAAGTCTTTGATTTGACAGGATTAAAGGTTAAGGAGTTTAGGATCATTGCTCCGTGACAGGCACGAAGTCTTTGATTTGACAGGATATAAGGAACCAGGCTCTGGGTGGTCTTGTACACCGTGGACCCAGCAGGATAACATGAGAGATTGTTCATTAGCGGCCTCCACGCCTAACCAATGGATATTAAATCTTTATTAGTTGCTTCCACAGCAAACCAATAGATTGTGTGTTGTATTATCACTATTAGTTTCCTCCACGGATTACTAACAGACAGCTTATTGTGTTATCATTATTAGTTGCTTCCACAGCATACCAACAGTATAGTTTATTGTGTTATCATTATTAGTTGCTTCCACAGCATACCAACAAGATAGTTGTGTTATCATTATTACTTGATTCCACAGCATACCAATAGGATAGTTTGTTGTGTTATCAATCTTAGTTGCTTCCACAGCATAATAAGATAGTTTATTGTGTTCTCATTATTACCTCAAATCCATCTCCATGGATGCTGATAGTTTGGTGTTGATATAACCTATTATTTTATTAAGTGCCTCCAGAGCTATAGGTTATTGGACATCTCAATAATTAGAGCTTGTTTTATTATTCATTTTTATAATTGACTAAATATGACAATAGAATAGCATAAACTGAAACGAGTTACAAAAACATAATAATAACAGTAGTCCTCCTGACTGTTGAGCCATCTGCATAAGGAGGTACTATGGTGCACAAGGCCAATGGCTCAACATGCTTTTTGAAGCATGGGGGTTCACCAATTTCAAAACTCTGGGCTGCTACAGAGGAATCCCTATTGGAAAAACCCCATAAACAAATTTTGCCCAACCTAGGAATTGAACCCAGGAATAATAATTTAAAAGTACTTTGTTGCATGGTAGTATCATGCACAAGCGTCATGTAGTTATTCGACATGGCTATTGTGTTGAGCCTTCTGATACAACAACACCGTATCAGTTAGCGAGGTGAGTAGAAGATAGTTTGAAAACTTCTCACCTTTTACTTTAGTTATGTTGGGCTGGAAGTCATTTTTCAGCTGACCTCTATTTGGTGGCTTGTATGTATGTTGGTAGCTTCTAAGGTCCTGACCCGGCGACACGGTCACTTGCAAACCAGGTATTTTTAGTTTTGTTTCCACATCCTTGATAATACTTGACTATGTAGGTAACCATTTTGATTTTTGATATGACACAGGAATCTGGAATGTGAGAAGGTATACAGATAAATAATAATAAAAGAAAAGATGATCCTATTAATATTTAAATAAGTAGGAGTTAGTACTGATAACAATTAAATTATGTTATTGTTTTGAAATAGTAAGTGAGTAATTCAAAGTTAACTAGAATCTGATGACACTGAAATGAATAACTATGAAGATTGCTGCATTACTTATGACGGTGGTTGCACTAGCTAAAGATTAATGTTAAAACATGTTGAAAACTACTTTTAATGATGCATGTTTGCATACCACACACGCAACAACCTATTTACACACCTATTACAAACCTATTTCATTACAAAACATTTATGTGTGAACAAGTTTGAATACAAGCTAGGTAAAAAGTTGCAAAAAGAAAAGAAAGTTATTGAATGCTAAAAGTGACAAATTATCAAAAAACAAACCTGTCTTTTGATTGTTTTTATTCTGTGCAAGTGCATCCAATAACAAGCTTTGAAATCTGTCAGAAATTACTAATCTATTTACACCCATGTACCATAACAAGTATAATTCAACTAAACCCATTGTGAGATTTAATTCATTAGGAAGGTTCTCAAATATTGAATGATTAAATAAACTTTATTATAACAAACTTAACTTGAACAAGCATAAATCTTAGAGCTTATAAAAGGCCCCATCAGTATCCAACTGACAGTCTGAACCAAGAATGTAGGGTCAGACAATTTTTTAATTAGATTTAACTTATAGCGCTATCACTGTCAAGAACCCCATAGCCAAAACAAATCTACCAGATCATGTAGACAGATAAGATGGAACACAGTAATCACATTAGATTCACTCAAATATGTCTTACATACACAGGACCATTAATTTACCAAAAATCACAAGGTCCATACATAATAGGTTACTCACACATACTAAGCGTACCTACTTGTAAATTAAAAGTTACCAGGTGGCTATCAGCTTATGACTATTTATTATTATATTATGATTATGCATGAACTGAAGCTCTGCTGATACTTACCCTGATTATAAAGTTTGTAATGACTCACCCAGGTGTATCACAACCCTTTCACCCATTCATACAAATACATTTATATTAGATGCATACTCACTCTACAAAAAACTCTAGATAATATTTTAAATATTGTTTAGTCTTGTAACCAAACAATTATTCTCACCCCAGCTACTTAAATGCAAATCGTTGTAAGTATTTTCTTGAGCACACTATAATTTTATTTTTATTTGTTGTGCTTTTCATGTTTAAGGAATGTGTTAATACATTTTCTTATCTTACTTTACTTTAAAAAAAGTATGACATGCAACGGGTTCCACATTATTCAATAATAAACCCCGTTTGGTAGTCGGGTAAAAACAATAAATTGCAAAAATGCCAATTAGTGCGTCAACATGAATATGTCATGGCACTTTCTGCCAAATGTTTACTACTTCTGTTGCACATACATTCTGTAACTTACTTAACTTATTTACCTACTAAACTTTTGTTTTAGCTACCTAAATGTAATGAATGCTATAAAAATAAGTTGTTACTTTTTGTCCGGTACAAAACTCAACGTAGGTACTTTGAATTGTTTAACATTCATACACTCACACCTTGTCCCCATGGGGATAGGCAGCAACCACAGATTGCCACTTGCTACGATCCTTACATACTCCTCAAATAAAATAAAATTTCTCAAATAACTGAGCCATTGCAATTCTTAAGACAAAAGAACCATATTTAAACAATAACATTGAGTTCCTAGTCAGCTGTCTTATTTTATGGAGTTATTTAAGCCGTTTCATTCATTTTAATTCCACAAATTGCCACACAAACAACAGCAGGGACCACTCAGTCAGTAAGGGGTATTGTGTTACCCAGTTACTGGGTTTTGGTTGCTCCATGTAAAGCACTGGTACTCAGCTGAATCCAGTTAGAATGGAAGCTGTCCCGGACTTGGTTGGGAAAAGACTAGGCAGATTGATTAAAATTGTCACACAAAAGGTCACTGACCTTGTCTTGTATGATGAAAATAATTAAGAATGTTAAGTTACATAAATAAAAAAAACAGAATACTCCCCTCAACCATGATGGAATCTATCAATGGACAGATCAAGTTGTTCGCTTAGCTGCTTCGGTCATTCTGTGCTGTATAAAGTTTTGGCCACAATGGTGTAGGACAGCATCCATGCCACTAGTCAGTAGCTTCTTCTGTCGTTTCAATAAAGTTCAGATCGTTCACGTAAAAATATTCCAGTTATTTTCGCCTATGTCTGGGCATCGCTTACTCTTGGAAATTATCATAGGAAAATCTTTTGCCATACCCTCGGCGCTGGCGATGTTGTACAAAATTCTTCGGATGGCTTTCATAGCATGGGCAGAAGGCGATAGTGGGAGCTGAGCCCAATTCTGATGTCACGTCGAAGTACCTATGAATCGTAGAATCGCCATCTTTAACCCCAATGTCTAGAGGCAATTCCTTTATTCTTGACTGGAGCGGGTTACTTCAATAACACACAACGCTGGATTGAAACTCAAGAGTGTTTATTTGATTTAGTTACAGGCACTTTGAGTTTTCAAATGAACTTGAAGCTAAAACCACATCGTGTGGCTTGCTAGATCGCAAAGCCCTTGTCGATCGCTGGAGGAGATCTAGCAAGAAACTCCAGGACACTCTTTTTAAATGTTTTTATAGATTACACAATCACTTTATGACAATTAATTAGGTTTTCAAACATCTATTCGATTACATTTATTAATCAGTTCTTATTTTTCACACATAGTCCGCGCGATGCGCGTTCTAAGTGGGCGGAACTTCCATATTGTTTTTGTTTAGACACTAATTACTTGGATAGTTGAGTAAAGTTAGCAAACAATACTAAAATGCTGATCAGTTAATTATTTTAACATTAAACAACCTCAATACTCACAAATACAAAGTGGTTTGTAGTTTATTATTGAAATAGTCATCTAATAACAAAACTATTCAAGTTTCCGGTGATCTAACAATCTTACTAATTAGAAAGTTTCTCATTATTACATAGCTGTGTAAAATAGTCTTATGACTTCTTAGTATTTAATCATTTACTCAAATTTGTTTAGTTCTCGTATTAAATTATTAAATCTGGTTATTGGTCATAGAAATTATAACATCCGCCATTGTTTGACAACTTAATAAGAATAACATAATGAAACACATTTACTTCGTCAAATGTGCAATAGTTAAAATGAGAACAAATCCAAAAGTCCTACAATAAGTGTTCCTGTTTAATTTAAACATCTCGTATTAATTAAACATTGAAATTAGCATATGAATTATGAATCAATACTGATTCCACAGTGAGCCAATAGATGGCGCTGAACTCAAAACCCAACTTAAATAGACATGGACACTTAAAACGATTAGTTAGGATAATAAATTAGCAAATTCACGCCTACGCGGCGACATATATATTTCACTAATCTACTTCCAAAAAAACATAAAAATGAGAAATAATTATTGATATTATGCATCTCCTCGTAAAGTGTTCATTGATTATTTTTTGTACTAACACTAATGGATAGACAATTTAATAACGAACATTTTTGTAGAATTATTTTTTTCAAAAGACCAAAATTCGATTTTATAAAGATTTTATTCTAAAATCTGGGCGTATTCACTACTGTAATTCATGCGCCACCAGTGCCGCTAGACCAATAGGAACGCTCATATCTCATGCCGATTTTTTGGTCAGGGTACCGTCTTAAGTGATAAACTTAAAATAGTGAATACGTTTGAATCCGGAAAATCGCTAAATGAAATTCAGAGGGACTTTAATTTACCAGAATCCACCTAATACAAAATAATAAAATCAAAAGACTATAAAGTCTGAGAGCTCTGATGGAAATGGAAATATTAATAGGTAGGTAGAGTTTCTGAATTTCCCAATATCGAAAAGTGCCTTTTGGAATGGATAAAACAAACTCTCGTACCTCTATAAGAGAGAAACGCTACCCATGTACCTGCATTAGCGAGAAACTCGGGTTAGTGAGAAACCTCTATAAGCGAGAATGAGATTGTGCTCCCTTGAACTCTCGCTTATCCAGGTTTGACTGTAATAACTGGGCAACACGACTCCCCTAATTTCTGAAGTTCTGACTACTGGTAACGACTGTCAAAGATCTACAAACGACAGCCGGAAAAACCGGCGGCAATGAGGACACTCACATCATCAGCCTATTAATATTCCCATGGCTGGGACACAGACCTCCTCTCCGAGAGAGGGAATGGGCCGTAATCCACCACGCGGGCCCAGTGCGGGATGGTGGATGTCACATGTCTTCGATTTTTTGGTTCTAATACTTGCTGGTTTCCTCACGATGTTTTCCTTCACCGTTTTGAGAGCAGTAATGAATAAATAATTTACACAAAGTAAAGCACCTGCCTGGGCTCGAGCCCACGACCTCTCACTCCACTGCTCTCCACAGTCACAGCAGTAATAAGGTCACTCAAGATGTTAAAATGGTCACCCATCTCCGGACCGATATCGGTGTTGCTTAACCTAAAAGATCAACCTGTGCGCTGTTATTATTTGACCACGAGCTCCTCCCCTCAAGTCCTAGTCCCTAAGACTTATAGAGCGAGGCAGCTAATTAAAACGTCAACGGTATCAGCTGTCGATCCGCGCATTGACTGTAGCATCTAGCTAACTTGAGCTATCACGGGTTTAGGCTAACAAGAACTACCCTGTGCGACACACTTTTACGTAGTTGGAACAGAAATGAGCAGTGCGTCAAGAGGTAAGAATTTAGAGAAAAGTTTAACAGAAAAAACTAAAGCGTTAACATTTGAAGAGGAAATTAAGGTGCGTACCTAATTAAGTAACTAGATTAGTGATTGTAGTTTAGTATTAATAGTAGTCAGAACTTTAAAAGGACGCCGCTGACCATGATCTACATCTAATGAATCGTCTTTTATGTAAGCTTATGTTAAGGTTACAATAGTCGAAAATGCTTCCATACAAACGTAGTCTGGCGATTACTCCACTGTTTGACGGTGAACGTTCAAAATAAAAAATGCTATCAATTTGTCTCATCATTATCTAGCCCTGTATGGAAACAGAAAAGTAAAAAAATACAATATTTGAAAGTTAGGAGCGTCGAAAGTTCCATATTTAAACACTAATTTTAACGCATCTTTCGGTGGAAACAAATACCATAAGAAGAAGGAAAATTGCAAAACGGCCTCCATACAGGGGTAGATCAGTAATTTAACAATGTAAATAATTTTATTTTGGAAATATACATTTAGTAGTTTTTTCATGATATCTAGACTCCCAAAGGTCTGTTTATAAAAAAACGCGCGCTCGTTTTCGTTCCAAATCATCATTCATTTCGCTACAAACTTGCAAAAGTGCTAATTCTTACACGAACTAGCTTCTTACTGCTCATCACAGCATCTATTTCTTTCGCACGTGTTGTCGGATAAGATAGCATGCATTTTAACCCCGCGCACAAAATAGTTCGTGCCGTTGACTAAAGACTCTTTTTAAGGGGAACCTTAAGCCTCTAGACAGACGGACTGCATTTGAGTGGACTGAGCAGTCGGTTAGCAGTTTCGATGCTGTTATTCATATTATGTATATCATCTGCATATAAACTTTCTAGAGAGGCAAAAACGCGATTACGGTTGGGTGTTAAATACATATTAGCAAGGAGCCTCTGCGGCTCATCATTTTAAGGTTATTCCCTAGTTGACACTGACGGAGTAGTATTCACTGGAAGTTGGCATACCTATTACACAAGGTAAAATAAATCAAGACTAATCTGAACTATAGTAAAGACCAAATTAAATCCACTACCACCAGCTCGGTTGTGGAATGTATTACCTATTGAAATAAGACGTGCTGACTGCTCAATCACTGCCAACGTGTGAGAAAATGGTAAAAGAGCACGATTTCACTATAATTTTGATTCTTCTCCTTTCTCTATAATATATTTGATATGTATTAGTTTATAATATAATATTGTATGTATGTATTTTATGTTATTATGTCTTAATATCTAATATTATTTGAGTATGATGTTTTGTACACTGACAGCCTTAAATTCTTCTCCTATCGTTCAGTCCATCCAAACGTTGTCTGTAAGAAATAGCCCTGAGCGATAAGACCGCCCATCGTACACTCGTTTTGTGAATATTTATCCTGTACATATTTTGTGGTAAACAATAAAGTATATAATAAACTAGCGGACGCCTCGCGGTTTCACTCACGTATATCCAGTTCTCGAAAAAAAAAATGTAGCCTATGTCACCCGGGGATAGTGTAGCTTCCCAATGGCAAATCGGTATGCCAGCCGTTTCGGAGTCTTTAAGGAACATACATACTTTGTCTTTTATATATATATAGATAGATAGATAAATCTAAAGAAGATTTATTGTACTAAAAATATACCCACTGACTTGACTGTTTGACCTACTGTTTCCCCTACTCTGTGTGCTTGAAGTAAGGTAAACTATACTCAGTCGAGAAGGCTGCCAGAACATGTCAGCAAGTTAACCGTCCTTGTACAACTTTCGACTTACCTTGCCTTAACTTATGAAATCCATTTCAATTGTCAAGTTTTAATTGTTATTGATCAGCATGTGATGTTATGCTGCTTACACGTGGAATATATTAACGAATAACAAGCGTGGGAATTCGTATATTGATTTCTCTATTGGTCTCTCTCTACGTCAGCGTCAGTTTACCGACAATTTAGGTGTACATAGTTAGGTATTTAAGGTATTTATTGCGTTGATTCACTTAGTTGTAAAAATATGTTTATAAAATACAGATGGAAAGAGTAAACATATACAGTTTCGTTAAAGCGTTTTTGCCATACCTATTATTGGAATCAAATATAACAGCTCACAAAGTTAGGACCCATTAATATTAATGCTAATTTGTATCCGTGGTGCTAGACAACTGGGCTTATCCCAGTTGTAAACGACCCTTTGTGCCTATTGGCCATGTTTGTTCTGTCTCCTGCTTGATATGGAGGGAAGTGGAAATTTGTATTTTTCTTACTCCACGATTATTCTTTTCTGATTAATTTCGTTGCGGGATCCAAGACAGTTAAATTCATTCACCGGGACTTCTTCGAGCTTCATTACCTCGGCGCTTTTCTGGTGGTCGCCACTGTTGATTCTGGCTGTTGTTGCTGTTATTTTTAAAATTAATTATGTGGATTTATCAATAGATATGGGCTCTTGTCACAGATATAAATCTAACTAGATGACGCGATTGTTTGTACTTCGCGTGTCAAAAAACGGAGCTTTTCATTTAGCATTATCGGCACCGGATATCTACCGCAATCTAGAAAAATGCCTTTTTATGCCTTATTGAGCTGTAAAGACTGTATAGAAAAAGTTGGCTGTGGCATTGGAATTGTTTTCTTTCATTGGTAAGTAAATTTGTATGTGGTAGGTAAATTTGTTTTTAAATTGTGTGTGAAAAAGTGGCACGTTTGGTTTTCATACGGATGGAGTGACTTGCGTTATCTAGTTAGATTTATGTATGTGGCTCTTCAAGTGTTGAATTATATTACCGAATAGTGGAATCAAAAATAGAATGATTTCATATACAACACAGTGTGTAAAATTTAGTGCTAAAAAACTTAATTTTTGTGCCAAAATTATAAATTAATATGATTTTTCTACTTATGTTTCTCAAGAGCCCGCTCTGAGCTTCATGACGCCTGCCAACGATGGATGAGATCTACAACGGAACGAACAACGAACGAGTCTAATTTCAACAACAATGCGTATCCTGAAAATTCTTCTACATTTTAACATCCATTTTACCAACAAAATAACACAAACAATTGCGTTCGTCTTACTCAGGAAGATATTCTACATAATTATATTACAAGCTCGACTTCATTCCTTCGCAAAATTTTCGAGACGCTAATTTAATTCTACAATGTCCGCTCCGAGGTCAGTTTCACAACTAAACAGAAAACTAGAATGTTGGGTGAAACAATTCCAAGTCACATTTCACCACCATCTTTACTATTCAACGTTGCGTTAGTAGTTGGTGCCATATAACCAATGTTGGTTGTTGGAGCGAATAGGAGGATCAAGAAGTTTGTCAAGTTGAATGAGTTTTCTTGGATGGAAAACTTGAAAGTTGGCTTATTATTAAATCTGCTCTTTACTCCTCTTACTGCTGGGGTATTGCTAGAATTAAACTGACGTGCATTAAATGCCAGCAATTTCAAAATGAAATTTTCTTTTTGTTTCAGCAGCGTTTTGGTTTTTGGGAGACGCAACTTTCAGGCGAGTCCTAAAGCTTTACAACATAATGGAAAAAGAGGGGTATTATAAGTTTGACGTGTGTTGCTGTGTATCTGTGTGTCTGCTGTGGCATCATGGGCATGTGGTATTTTGTTTGAAAGGTGATTTTGTTACGTATGCGTCATAATTGCGTATCTACTATGTACTAGATAAATTATGTAGCATGAAATAAAAACGTGTCGAGGGTTGTTTAAATCTTGAAATTTTACTTGTTATTGGTAACATTTCTAATTTCTTCCAGCTAATCCTTATGTAGATTATAAAACGTTTCCAAATAATCACAAAACCGATGTCTTGGTCGATGTTCTTGCCTGGGTTGGTCCTTACGCAAAAAAATCAGCTTATTAACTGTGTTAATTTTTCCAAATCAAAATAACCAGAAAGCCAATATCAAAACGTAAACTTTGTCCTACAAAAATAAATACCCACAAACACATCCTCGACTATGGCCCAACATTGGCTTTCCACAGCTACTCTACAAAGCTACTCGTGCTGAACAACCTTAGTTATTCCTCCAATGTAAATGAGGGGTACAAAACAATGGTGTAGTTTGGGCAAATGGGCGCGAAGGAAAATTTAGTTCAAGGCACGCACGACTCTCGAGATAAAGTTGGTTCAGAGTACGCGTGAAAAGCTGGCGGTTCATGAATGGCTTTATGCGGCAAATTCATGGCGGTACAGCTACAGTAAAAATAGGTTCGTCGCTTTTTGCATGCGAAATTTTTGGCAGAAACTATGGCTTAACTCTAATCTGTTGAGATCTTAATTGTAAATCTTGAAAATAAAAAATCAAGATGTATTGTTTTGTTCTATATGTAATTTTTTTTAATTGCTTCATGTATTATAAAATCTACATAACTCAGTATTATTATAATATCAATATCACAGAATAAGACTCAGTTAAGAATGATACCTAAATGTGAAACTGACAATAAAATAAAAGAGATTTTATTATATCGTTAAAATATCCGGTTATACTAACTTTCACTAGACATTAGTTAAAGTTTTACGCTATTTTGACCGATGGTTTCAATTAATTTAATAAAATACAGTTTACGATGCAGTTTTGGCTCAGCAAAGTAGGAAAAAAATTAGGATGTGTTCTGATGTGAAAAAAAAAAATTTTAAAATCTGACGGATGTATAAACGACTTGACTGTACGTCAGTGTGTGGAACATTCATGATGGTAACGTTAGTTTTAGTCGAGTCCGGATTAAAATGTGTTTATCTGTTTTTGAGATGCATGTCGAGGGCAAAGTTGGTGAATGCATTATGGAAAACATAAACATTTTTATTTTGTTTTGGGTGTGAAAAGTTGTGAGGCGAATTTCCAGGCAGAAATTCTTTCGTCAAAAATTTATTTAAAGACTTTTGAGTGCGAATTTGTAAAGATAAAATACCTTTGCCTGTATCTTTTTAGCTATCGAAATTTGGGTCGTTTATTTTAATGGCACGTGTACAGCTTTTACAAGCAATGAAATTGGCACCCAATTATATTTAAAAAAATCAAAAAACCTTGTCAGTATCTTTCACAATCAAAATTCTCAGACTAAAAACATTTAGACTGCTCACTACTCTGTTTATTTAGTGTCCATTCAATTTCAAGTATTGTAAATACATAAATAAAATAAATCTCTACACAGTTTAAGAGAGAGCTCAGAGAAAACACTTCGCAAGTCCTTTATTGAGAAGAAAATACTGAACATTTACTGCTACTAATGTTCTTTGGTCGTGGATGTAGATAAATTGTCAAAACTGTAAATAGAAGCTTTAATGGTCTGTTTGAACATCAAACAAATTACGTTTTGAACGGATAAAAGACGGGTTAAAAAGTGTAGATAAATAAGTATTGCACTAAAGAAAATATATATTATAAGAACTAGGGTTACTATCTTTGTAATTAAGTATTTCAGTTATTATACAAAGCCTCAGTACCCGTACATATGGCGCGACACCGCATCCGAATCCCGTACTCGCCGCTTGCAAAAATTTTGGTCTCCTCAAATATTATTTATTTCAGTTAAAGTGGCGGAGAGGGCGCGGGCGCTGTGCGTGTGCGATGCGTGTGCGAAGCGGTTTCTATTCGGGCGCAGAGCGTGCCCTCGTATATTCATATAGATAAGAATTTGAAGTTGAGAAGGTATTTGTCAAACTCTAATTTAGCCTGCAAACCTCTCAAACTTTAGCATACACTGAAAATTATCATAATCATACCCTAATATTGAGACCAAAAATGTAGAAGGTTCAAGTAAACCACTATTAAAGTCGGGCAAGTGTACCCGATCAGGTTGAACATGTTTTAACTCCAAATACTCGAAACCAGCCCTAAGATAATCGGTTTGATATAATTTACTCCGAGAGCAGGCTCAAACAGAAAAAAAATAAAGGACGACGAAAATCAAACTCGAGTTGCCTAAAAACTTTAGACGACCCACGCAAAAAGAATGCCACCCACGTACAATCTAGTAAGGATCATTCAGCCTGAAAAAATGTAAGAAATTCAGTGCACGCGTCTCCTGAAACATTACTCTGATTTTAATAAGGAACCTTTGCGTTTTTAAAAGGCAGGTGATTTAGGCTCGGCGCAAACGGGCCACCGACCACAGCCACCGGTGGCTGTAGCGTGCTACCGCGACATTTTTCGACAGTGGCAGAAATGCGTGACAGCCACCGGTGTTCAAAAGCCGCTATGTTTCTATTGCTGTACAGATCAGAATTTGAATCCCAAATAGCGGGACGTAATTGGATTTCTTATATGAAAGTATCGATATCCATTGAGGCGTCGTCGTGCTACAAGGTGACGCGTGCGATGCGTAGGACGCCTTGCGTGGCGCGGTGGCGGCCACAAGTGGCGAGACGCGGACACTGCTGTAGCGAGTGGCCGGCACCGTCTACATGTGTGCGGTGCGTCTATACAAAATGTATGGAAAAGTGTGTTAAGTCGCTGTCGCTGGCCACCGGTGGCAGTGGTCGGTGGCCCGTTTGCGCCGAGCCTAAGGGTCCCCGCACACGGGGCCACCGGCCACAACCACAAAACGCCGCCACTGGCATATTTCCTATAGTTTTCATACATTTTGTATGGAGTCGCCGCACACGGTAGACGCCGGTCGCCGCCACACGCTACACGCTTCTAGCTTCTCTTGGCGGCGTGTGTGCCTCGTTAGCGGCTACACTAACTTCTCGTGGCGGCGCTTGTGGCTGTCGCGGGTGGCCCGTGTGCGTCGACCCTTAGTGTCGCCGCACACGGGCCACACGTTACAACCACAAACGCCGCCACGAAAAGCTAATAGCGTGTAGCGTGTGGCGTCCACCGGCGTCAGCCGTGTACGGCGAATGCATACAAAATGTACGAAAAGTACGGGAAATATGCCGGTGGCAGTGTTTAGTGGTTGTGGCCGGTGGCTCCGTGTGCGGTGAACCTTAGGCTATGTGTAGATGGTGGCGGCCACTCGCTACAGAGGTGTCCACGACTCGAAACTTGTGGTCGCTGCAGGCCACACAAGTTGCCAACCCCCGCCACTGACGAACTGCTCCACCGCCGCGCCGCGAGTTAGACGTTAGGCATCCTACGCATCGCTCGCGTCACCACGGAGCATGAAGACGCTTTAATGGATATCGATACTTTTATATCGGTAATCCTTTAAATTTTTATCTATACAGCAATATGAATGTGGTGGCTTCCGAACACCGGTGGCTGTCGCGTAATTCTGTCAGTGTTTCAAATGTGGCGGTAGCGCGCTACAGCAACCGGTGGCTGTGTTCGGTAACCCGTCTACGCCTAGCCTTTCTTTAAAATTTTGTTGGACTCGACATTGTTCATGTTCAATTATGTATATGAATTGATTTCACTTCTTTTGGGAGATATTTTTTCAATTTGAATTGTCATTCGTTTCAGAAAATGTATTTTTTTTTCAAATTACTTTTTAACATAATATGTGTTACATATTTTTGTAAACTGTTAAAACTCTTCATTTTGATAGGACACGATGGGTTTGGAAGGAGAAATAGCCAAAAGCCGCCATTTGTCTTTTATTCAATTTTAATTTAGTCAGTGACACTAGCAAGGTAAAGACGAATTGATTAACAATCATTAAATCGTCCAACGCATTTGTTTTCTAGAACGCCACATAGGAACAATCATACCTACATAGACTGATAAACACATTACCCTCCTCCGGCAGTCGGGTAATAATAATGAACATCACGCAGAGAGAGGTGCACCTAATTTACATCCACATTTTGGCAGATATGTTTTAGTTCCATGTACTAGCCAGCCTGTTGGCTTCAACCGGGAGATTCTGAGAAATGCTACATGGAAAAATCCAGTTACACTTTGCCCGTTATGGGAAACGAATCCATTCGGACCTTTCGAAATAAACGAATCGGTCTATAGATTTACCTCCTAGAGAATAGAGAGAGGATTTTGTCATTGGTAAGGACCGGCAGGTTTTAAGTTTTTTTTAGTTTTTGTTTACGTATCTTGCAAGAGCAAAACGATAGCGATTTTAAGATAAGATTTATGCTCATTACAGAAGTGTTAGAGTATTTGGCGGTTTTTTTTTTAATAAAGGCGTGTTTGTATGACTAGATGTATGAATGTGTGTGAAGCAAAAGAAGTATGTAAGGATCGTATCAGGTGGCGTTCTGTAGTTTCTGCCTACCCCCATGGGAAAAAGGCGTGAGTTTATGTTTAGTTTATGTATGTGCGCAGCTCATTGTCATCATTAAGCCAGACCAAACCGAGGCAAGTTTACATTTCATGGTATCATTAGATTTCCAGAAATTAAATAAAGGCAACACGAGGCAGAACTTGCTATACTCCGTCTAAGTAACCTGTTTGCGACACGAGAGTAAATATTTGGTTATTATGATGTGGATGACTTTTAAGTCTCCACCTTTGCAAGTCATTCTGTTGTCAAACGTTAGACTAAGTTACTTGTATAAACTACAAAGTTTGTACATCAAATATTTTTACACTTAATTTGAAGATAAGTTTACTAACACCCGGTTTCTGCAAAGTAATACACACGGAAGTCAAGCGTTGCGATTGTCTGTTTAAAATTCTATCAACCAATCACATCAGTTTTTCACAAATAATAATAGCAATTTATTTAATAGTATAAAAATACTCTAACCTAGTTGCCAGTTATTTTGGTCTGAAATTGAAATTATCAATAATCATTTGTCTCATTCGGTTCGGGCGTCAAAATGATTTCACCCCAATTTCACGTCCAATGCTTTTACCGAAACGTCATCATACATCATGACGTCATTAATGCCTATCGCAAGGTTGATCGGAACAAGGGTCTATTGACCTAATTATTAATTGGAGAATATTCGATGAGCTACCATATGGCGGTGAATCAGTAGGTTAAATGGAAATTCAGCCAGAAACAGTGAGAGGATTATGTGGGGTTACAAAAAACCCAAGCTATGGCTTTGTTTATTATTGCTAGATTTTCGAACAGATAATCAAAATCAAAATCAAAAAAAAATATTTCAAATAGGCCTACATAGGCACTTATAAAACGTCGACAAAAGGTGCACGGTTCGGGTTGGTCGTTTCCTATGGAGAAGAACCGGCAAGAAACTCCATGGTGACTCTTTTAAAAAATTGTTTGGTTTTACAATATTTCCATGTTACAGCAGTACTTAGATGGGGGTACAACGCAGGCCCAACAATAAGTCGTAAGAAACTAAAAAAAAAAAAGATTATATAATAAATAAACAAAAGATTTAAAAAAAGTAAAACGAGATAAAATGTTAACAAATGTTAGCAATCTAGAAATCTAGAAGGCCTACAATGTTCTCACATTTACAAAACAATCGGTAAAATAAACTATACAAAGTATAACAAGACTAAATTTAACATGTGGCACAAATGTTGCTATCAGTGCTGTAACTATTCTTAGCAAAGGGCTATAAAGATGATTGAAAACCATTGTAAAAAGTCTTATTAAATGAAGAAAAATGAGATTGAGAATATTTAGAGACTTCCACATATTTGTGCCGTTTAGAAAGCCGCATGCGCAGAAGGAGCTAAAGCCAATCTTTTTAATCTTTTTTTTAGATTTTATTATATGCATTTTTAATAAGGACACGTTTGATGTGATTTTTGAAGTATCCATCGGTCAGTTCTATAACTGACTTTGGCAACTTGTTATAAAAGCGTATAAACAGTTATAAGAAAAGACTTACTAGTTTTCGTTAATCTGAATTTGGGTATTACAATTTCGTGTTTACTGCGTGTATTTAAATTATGGAAGTCGCTTCTAGTTTTGAATGGCCGTCGATTTTTGCGGACATACAAAATACAATATCATCGATACCAACGTTTCGGCTGATAGACGTACCCTGCTGCGATTGTGTGCTGCAAAGGCCACAATCGCACAACTACCAGTCCTGTGCATTGAAGAATGTAACAAGATAAATATTCCATAACCTGGACCTCGATATTAAAAATAAGAAAATAGAAAACCTAAAAAATAGCTTTGAGAATAAAATTGTATTTTTATTTTCAAAACAAAGAAGTCTTTGTAAATATAAAAGTCATGAATAAATAACGCTTGCGTCTCAAAAGTTAAGTCAGAATGAATTTCTATGATGATAAAATAGAACTATTTCATAATAAACGGAATGAGAACACACAGAATTCATAAGCTTTATTCCAATTGCTCAGAACTCGGTGAATTCGCACAAAATTAAAATTCTTTACCAAAATCTTTCACATAGCTTTAAAAATAGTTCTCTGGATATTAAAATATCAAACTACATTTAAATCAGGTGGTGTACTAAACACTGAAACAACATTGGATACTCTAAAATAATCCGAGAGCTTACCGCCACTTTTCCTTTATAATTTTCATACGCAAATCTGGTGGTGGCTTAAAACCGGCTCAGACGTAAGCCGTCGCGTCCACAGAGTATGGACCTCATCGAAAAATAATGTAGTTATGCTCAGCCAATAGTTATGTGAGAAAGTATGTATATATGATACTTATAGATTCCGAAACGGCTGGACCGATTTTAATAAAATTTTCAGACAATCTTTACACCCCAGCGGATAATCCTGTAAAGTTTGGTGGCGATCGAGCAGATTTTTTCACCTTTGAAAGCGGACGAAGCCGCGGGCAGAAACTAGTTTTTTATATAAAAAATCTGCATCATTGCCTTTTTTTGAGGCAATCATCATCATTCCCAGTTTGTTTGAGGTCAGCGCAACATTTTTACCCGACTGCCGAAGGAGGATAATTCTTTCGTCTATTTATCTAATTACATCCTATTTTTTTATTTTTATTGTCAGTAGGCTCGCGCTTGACCACTATCTCACCTGATGGTAAGCGATGATGTGGTCGACGGTGAAGCACGCTTGCCTAGAAAAAACCTATTCACTCTTGACTTAAAGATCCCTAGATTGTAGCTATTTGAAAAATCGTTTACGCCAAATCCTAGGAAAACAGATTGCAATAATAAAATGACTTTGTGTTTGTGTGTGTGTGATGTGTTCATGCAAAAGTTGTATTTAGGGGGTTTAGGGGTAATTAGGGGATTGCTTAGAAAAATATTTTTTTAAGCACTAATATTTAAAATAACTTTATTATGGTTAGACACTGCGTCTTATTTTACTTCTAGTTGATAATTACATTTACATATTGGAAACTTGGCGACTGATTTTGAGTAACAGTCAGTAAAATCTATTGAGACAGAATAACTGTAGAACACTATGACATAAAGACAGTCCCAGGATTGTGATACCACACTACTCATAAGGATAGAGATAGAGCGAAATCGCCGAAGATATACGCGAGTTAGCACTCCATTCATTCACTACTCCGTGGTGATACCTGAGGCGGTATTCGGAAATGGCATTTGCTCACTTGACATTCGAGGCGCCCGTCAAGAGATGTCCCTCGCATTTAGAGAACTTCCTACTTCTCTTTTGTTGCAGTTTTTGCGATGAATGAAAAGTTTCGACATTTGAGAGGGAAGTTGGAGTAATTTAAACTTACTCATTGTTGGAGATTTTGTGATATTTTCTGTCCTGATAAGAGGAATGGGAAAAGCTTAACGTTGCGAGTTTAAAATTCTCTTAGGACGTGAATAACGTGAAGAGTATTACGTTAAGTTCCCTTTTTAATAAAAAATGTGTAAAGATCGCTGTGTCAGTTAGATTCTTATTAGTCCTGTAAAAACTGAACAATGAAACAAGTTTAACAATGCAATAACACACTTAGCACAAAACAATTTCTAAGTAATTTGTAACAATTTTTTTTCTTTCGTAGGACTAGGTAGAGGAGAGGTCGCAAGCGCCACTTTTGAGAAGAAAAAATAATCCCAACACCAAGCAAAGTGTTAATGGATTTTTTCATCTAGAATTGATCAATACGAAGTCTAAGTTCGTGTAGTTAATGTCAATAGGATCACCACCTATTACTTAAACATAACTGGTGTAATGAAGATACTATAGAACATTCTCTACTTTACCCTTCAGCGAATACAGCCGTGAAGTTAACTACTTCTAAAATCAGTCCTTCGTTACTAAGGATCGTGGTCATTGGACCCTTTTAAGCGGACAATCTGCCTCCATCGACTCCGGTCTAAAGTTGCCATTACCACCTTCTGGAATTTGCCTGACGACGTAGCTTTTTCACTTGTTCAGACCATCGTGTTGGGTTTCAGTATTGTTAACAATTACCAGCTTGTCAAGCCTGCTTTCTCCCCTGCGCATTATGTGACCAAAACAGGTCAAAATATACTGTAAACAAACTGTAGACAATCGGGTCTTGATATTGAGTTAAGAAAGGACGGACACATTTGTGCGTTTGGTTGTCCATGGGATTCGGAGAATCCGCCTTCAGCACCTCATTTCGAATGCGTCTATCCTTTGTCTTTACAATCGGTCAAACCAGTGCTCTGACCAAACGGGCCTTGGTTTTGAAACTTATACCGCATTTTTTCTAGATATTCTGAAAACGTCGCATCTTTAGCCATGGTTATCCGTCGCTTTATTGCCGGGACGCAGCAGCCTTCATTATTGATACTAGAGCCCAGATAAATAAAACTGTCCACAGTATCGATGCCCTGGAAGCTATTGGCACCCGCTAGCTTGCCCGCACGATCTATCACCATAAGCTTAGTTTTCGGTCTATTTATTGCAAGCCCTAATTTGCCACTCTTCACCTCTAATCTATGCAGTATCTCCTTCATGTCGTCAAAAGTTGTAGCAAAGAGAATGGTGTCGTCTGCATGACGCAGATTGGAAATGCACTTTCCACTAACACCAAACCCGGGTTAAATACTCTTCATATAGATTGAAGAGCAGAAGTGAGAGGATGCATCCCTGTCTAAAGCCTTTTTTGATGAAGAACAGATTTGAACAGTCTGTGTCTATTTTGATGAAAGAGTGGTTGTTGATGTGGAGGCATCGGACTAGGTCATTAAGGTGTTGAAGCATACCCCCAAAAGCTCCCAAAGCCTATCCCTCTGCACTTATCAAAGGCCTTGATGTAGTCAATGAAACTCAACAACACAAGGCTGTTAAATTAACGGCTTTTTCAATGATTTGGTGAAAGTTCAGGATTTGTTTCCGCCCCCTGCTTGTTCTTCTGGAATTTGTGGACCGAAAAATTGTTTTAGCTTTAGCGTTTTTAGCTTTGTTGTTAATGATTTATACCAGTATCTTGCTGACATGTGGTATAAGTACTAGGGTGCTGTAGTTTTTGAGTAACTCGGCTGGAGTTCCATCTTTACCTGGAGATTTTCTAACCTTGAGACATTCAATGGCATGTGTGACCTCTGACTGCAGAATTTTGGGGTTTCGGGGAAATCTATCCGCGCGCCGTTTGTGACAGATTGACCGGTGTCATAAAGTGTTGTACAATACTGTTTCCAGCGTTCCAGAAACTAATCTTTTTCAGTGAGTAGGTACCTACGTTACCCGCTTCATCTGCAATCGTGCAAGTTCTCGTACTACTAGTTACAGAGGTCCAGAGCAGTTGCCATAAGATTATGACCAACACATCAACAACATTTGTGCTGACCTCGAACGGAATTCTGCGAAATACGAGACGAGAGATCTTTTTCGCAAGAGTAAAGACCTTGCGAAAAAGATCTCTCGTTGTTGATGTTGTTGATGTGTTGGTCATAATCTTATGGCAACTGCTCTGGACCTCTGTCATCTAATCCTCGGTCATATAACCCTTTGTTTTCTTGTAAGGCCAGACCCTTTCCTTTTAATTCACGACTACGATGAATTGGGTCAGTTGTACCCGAAGATAAAAAGGCTGCGTGGTATGTTTAAACAGCATATTTTCTTTGGCAGTTTGCACAATTTTTTTTTGCAGACTTCCAAGTGACGTCTGGGTCAATAGCGTCACTAAGAGAACATTCAGACACTTTATGTTCAATTACTTTTCTGAAGGCTTTTAAGTCAACAAGGCGCATGTACAGTGTGCGTTCTTGCTTGAGGAGTTTTCTCAGCAGAAGTCGGAATGTGGTGACTAAAAGTTGGTGATCAGACATGTTGTGGTATTAATGTTCGGTAGTTAATCGGTTTGTAACCGCTGACATACTTATCTATGTAAAGTGGTACCATAAAGGCAACTCCTTTAGAGCTCTCATTCTCAGGTCCTGAAAAGTAGACTTTATTCGACTGGTCAGTCGAAAAGTAACCAGAATTCCTCCAGTGTATTTCGCTGAGTCCGAGTGTAATTTCACTCTCTACTATCTGGTATTTGCCGGGTTGGCTTAGACCGCGCACATTACATGTGCCTAGGCGGTGAGGCTGTCTAGCTGATTTCGATTTATCAGAAACATAGTTTCGATACGCTGCCTGATCTGATACAATCACATGGCCGGTAGAACATTTCACACCACCATCCACGGTTTGGTCGCACGTTTGGTCAGCCGGGACACTCAACAGGTCTACATCGCTATTCCTTAAATCCATTGCGACTCCCGTGGAAACCAGTGTGTAGTGCCCGTTGTCTGCCTCAGACATTTTAAGGTTTATTAAGAACCTAAAGCCGCTGCAGCCTCTTTAAAACCAGTGGCCCGGATGGGTGTATACCTGTTACGGGCAACTGGCTTTGAAAAGGCTAGAGCGTCCGAGTTCGATAGCCTCGTTCGTTATCTAACTGGGAACTACCACAAATGTCAGATGACAGCCGCTCACAGCGACACAGCGCGGTCAGCGTGCAGCACTTGATGGACGAGCTGAGATAAGGCCGAGACCGTAGGTCGAGGCCTTTACAGCGAGGACATGACGATGGACAGGCCTTTTCCCGGTTTGATATTACTAATAGTTTGCGATAATTCTAATGCGGTGTTTGACTGCTGTATTATTGAAAAGAAAAACAGTTTCGGGTAAAGATTTAGATTTCCTACTGATTTTCCACTGCACAAATTTTTCATATGCAAGCTTATATTTTTCCTTGGAGTTTCGCGGTATCAAATTTTCAACCACTAATTTAGCTTCATCTTTAATGTCTGGCGGTGTTAAACGGAATCGGAAGAATTTTCGCTTTGAGAGCTCATTTTTAGCAAAAAAGTCACTAAATAAAAACAAACTTACAAAGTTTTCGCTGAACCGCGCTTTTGTTACATCTTTGTTTTTTTTTGAGCAATGGTAGTTGGAACTATACAGCCTAATATGGAATAAAATTATTTTTGTACCTATCTCTATAGATACAAACAGCTGTGTTTTAAATAAAATCTTTTTGGATTTGATTTTTTTAAACGTTGAAACGTCAAAATAGCGGCCGGCAATACATTGCCGGCCTATTAGAGCGGCCAGCAAAACTTTGTCGGCCGCACATGAAACAGAATGGCAAGGTCGACTTTGCTTAAACAAGGTTGTCAAAATAATGACCACATTACATGCATTTTTGAGTAAAAACATATAATTCATCATCATACTTACTTATATGACCCGTTTTATGAAGGTTTACTAACACGGTCAATATTCGTACAAGCTACCTACTAACTAAAGTACATACTTCGGCTTACTTCCTATTTTCATGCTAATCCGAGTATAAAAGGGAAACATTGGAGGTAATAAAACGTTCGTAATTATGCTAAAGGTGTGAAACTCAATTGAGAGGAAGGCTATGGTTCCAAAGGTGAAAATCGTATTTTAATTTATGCACAATTAAGGCCCTGGAAATAAACACGCTTTTGCTGCTAATACCTAGGAGATATCGCTCTTTTTATTTTTATATTTTTACCCGACTGCGCGACGCAAAGTAGGGTAATGTGTTTGGCAGTCTATTTATGTTTGTTTGTTCCTATATGGCGTTCTAGAGACCAAACGCGTGGGCCGATTTTGATGATTCCTTATGTCAATCGATTTGTCTTAATCTTGCGAGTGGCTACACAAAATTGAAAAATGGCAGCTTTTGGGCGCCATATTATTCGAGGCCAATTTTTTTTTCTTCCGGACCCAACCTATGCTTTATCAAAATGAAGGGTTTATAGGGGTGATACCAAAATAATTCGAAAAAAAATTGATAAAAAAAGGTTACAAATATTATAATGATTTTCTCCTTGTTTACGTCTTTTTAGTTCGCTTTTCAAGCGAAATTTAAATTTTTCTATGTTGCACTTTCTAGTTTTTGAATTAAGAATTGGGACTAAAGAACTTCTCAACAATCACTTTAATGCCAAAGTTTGAGTTCAAATGCTGAAGGTACCTTTATAATACCTAGGTACAAAGAATTTGGCAAGTTCTCTAGGTACTTCGAATTTTCAATTCATAAACCGGGGGTAACAATAACTGAAAACATCAGTCAACTGAAAAAAATGCAAGTAATTTTTGGTTTTTGTCTACTGACCAATTTTATGACCCTTTATTAAGACAACCCTTAATTAAGAAAATAATTTTAAGTATTTTTCTGTCTACAATTCTCTCATGTGCGGCATTTCTTTATTGTTCTACGTTTTAATTAATACTTTACGGTTGCCTGACAAAACCTAATTTGGGACTTTAACAAACCTAATTATTTCAGACATTAAGTATGGAAAACTAAGTACACCATTGCAAGTCACCTTTGTAGTTTAACTTAATTTGTACATTTAAACGCTATGCACTAGTAATAATATAAACTTGAAAGTATATACGTTTGGTTGTTATTGTTAGTTGATCATTAACTACGCAAAAACTGAAGGGGTTTTGACGAAATATGGCACACGGATAGACCATGTCCTGGATTAAGACAGCAATAGGGATAATTTAGACCCGGCAATAGCGACGTTTCCAAGGGATAATTTTGAGTTTCACGCGGGTGGATCCGCTGGCAAAAGCTAGTAAGTACAAACTATACAAACAAACAATGTTAGATTATCCTTCAAATAATAATAAAATGTATAATCATAATTAAATCTGTTGATCGTTTCTGTACATCGAAATATTTCCAAAAAAAAATAGCCAGTGTGAGAATAACCAACACAACCCATTTCTAGCATTTTTGGCATTTTGTCTGTTTGTCTGTTTAGTTGTGCACGCATAACGTAAAACGTACGAAACCTATGTAGAAAAATTTTGTACATGAAAAAATGTGCGTAACTTACTTAGTTTTTGTTTCATCGCAATCGGTTCACTCTATCAAAAGTTAGAACACAACGACACACGCAATTCCAAAGACCTTATACGTATTTCTTGTAGTAAGAAGTATAAGGTCTTTGCGCAATTCAGATACTCGGACAGTTGAACTCCATATTCGATAGATGGCGTTGTGCATTTGACGTCAGTTTCTGAATAGCGTATAAAAAATTGATAGGTTGCAAGGAAGCAGGGTTGGTAGGCAGGGTAGGTGGCAAGGCAAGTAGGTAGGCACCAATCTACTTGCCTACCTAGGTAAGTAGGTAGATTGGTAGGGTACAGTAGGCAGTTAGAGGGAGCAAAGACGCGGACACAGCTAGTAATTGATATAAAAACATTATGCCTTAAAAGAAAATACATAAGTAGATAGGTACATCAATCACGTGGGACTTGAGACCCTCCCATTCCATTGAAAAGTACGTTTTTTATCATACATTAGATATTTTATTTACTTATCTGTACATATTTTATATTTCAAAGCAATCCATCTATGTCACGCATATAACTTAATTTATTTATCGGATAAGTATAGTATATTAAAATATAATGTTGTTTGAAATATATTTTCTTATTTCGTCGAATGAAAATATTAATATCGATGAAAAAATATTATTTTAGAGCTTACAATTTAGTCTGTTCACTGGTTTAGAAGTAGGTCGGTAGTTATCTATTTGGTAGCAAAATATTAGAAAATATTTTATCAAAGGACCCTCGCTTCCACATGGATCAATCCTTAATTTAGTGTCTAGGGATTTACTCGTATTTTACAAAACTAGATAAACGAAAGACTGGTGCTTAGGCCAAAGGAACTTCATAGCTTTTAGTAACTACATTTGTATGAAACTTAAGACGGTACCCTGACCAAAAAATTGGCATGAGATATGAGCATTCCTATTGGTCTAGCGGCACTGGTGGCACATGAATTACAGTAGTGAAGACGCCCAGATTTTAGAATAAAATCTTTATCAAATCGAAGTTGGTTTTTTGAAAAAATAATATACTACAAAAATGTTCGTTATTAAATTGTCGATCCATTAGTGTTAGTACAAAAAATAATTAATGAACACTTTACGAGGAGATGCATGCTATCAATAATTATTTCTCATTTTTATGTTTTTTTTTTGAAGGAGACTAGTGATATACAACATTAAAAAAACGAAATCTACCATTTTAGAATGAATATTATGTAGAAATTTAATGTATTTTTATAAATTGATATTTCTTTTTAAATAACGAGTAGATAGTCCCTTACCACGGGGTCTCATTGTTAACACAGAAAATTTTGTTCAAATAAATCTCACTAGATGGCGCGACATGTACACACAATTCAATAGAATGTGTGTAAAATTAACATTATCTGGAATTGAACTTAAACATTGTATGTTCTTGTTTAATCAACTCTCCTAAGTACAAAATTATGGAATATTGGGCTCTTAATTCACATATCAAAGATTATTTGAACGAATCATTTGAAATTGATGCCATAGATGGCGCATTTTTAAATTTCTGAGGTATTCAACTCGATTGTTAAAATTTGCATTTTTACACATTTTGGTGCAAAAAAAACTGTAACAACGTGCAAAAAAATACTATAAAACGAACCTTCACTGTATTTAAAGAAAAAAATATTCACGAACCTAGTAAACCCTTTTACTTGCAAGGCGCTGCTAACACCATCTATTGCCGTGAAATGGGATCGAACGCGATTGATGTACTTACAAAAATAACAAGAATAAGCAGATGAAAAACGCTAGTTACGTCGGCACGGTTTTTTTGTATGGGATGAGGCATCTATAAGCTAGTATTATATTATCTGTGCCCTTACTAATCTCTTCTAAAAACAGCACGAAAAACGGCTTGCGCGGCGTTTTGCTCGGGATACCGCCTTAAATAATCAGTAAGCTGTTTGGCGACATCATAATTTTTAACTTTAAAATTGTAAATACTAAAAGCCTTCAATTCAGCAATAGCTAATTCATATATCGAATGGTATTTCCATAAACACCTCTTTCTTTTCAAATATAGCAGCCATGCGACATGACTATATCACAGATAATATAATACTAGCATACTAGCATAACTATATTATGGCACTATGTACGATGTCGATGCGTGACGACGCGCAAATCTACTCCAATTTACTGGTGCTCTGGCGCTGGAAACGGTAAGTGACTTCATATACCTAGGTGCAAGTATCAGCAACACGGGGTCCAGTGAGAAGGATATAAGGAGGCGTATAGGGATGGCTAAAAATGCAATGTCCCAATTGCAGAAAATATGGAGAGACCGAAATATTTTACGTAAGACTAAAGTGAAATTGTGGAGACGCTTGGGGAGGCCTATGTCCAGCAGTGGACGTCTTTCGGCTGATATGATGATGATGTTGATGAAAGTGAAATTGTTCAATTCCCTAGTGTTCTCAATCTTTAGTTACGGGCCGAAACGTGGACTTTAAAGAAAGCTGACCGTAACCGCATAGATGCGTTTGAGATGTGGTGTTGGAGAAAAATGATGAAAATCCCTTGGACCGCCTTTCGCACCAACGACTCCATCCTCCGCGAAATAAATTCAAGATCAGACTGTCCACAATCTGTCTTCGTAGGATATTTGATTTCATTGGTCACATCGTCAGAAAGGATGGAGGTTGCAGTCCAATAAGATGGTCAGACCAAATTTGCACATCGATAAACACCAAACTGCACGAAGCTCTCCACAACGCAAAAGACAGGGATAGATGGCGCAAATTAGTGAAGGAAAAGTTGCTTCCACGAGGACAGGGAAATCACGACCCTCAGTAATGTGGAACACGACGTGAGGAGGAGGAAGTACGATGTATGATCATTACTTTTAGATGAGAGATGAATCGAATAAAAGAAAGTAAGTATTAAAACATTACTGTATTGTCCCAAAGGTATTTAAGGATATAATGGACTGATGGTGTGGAAAGTGAAGTGAGTGACGCGGCCCTTGTTGGCTGTTACGAGGACGCCTGGCTGACTTAATAGCCCAACGCGAACTAACTAATTATTATGAGTAGAAATGAATGTGTGGCATAAAGTGATGAATTGCGAAAAGTGCGGTTGCACCGTAAATACGATAGAGTTGGTTAAAAGAAAAGCTGATAATTATCTAAATTCACAGAGGTAAACGGAGCTATCCAAGACGAAAAGCAAAGTCTTTCTTCACCAGGCAATCATGATGTAGGTACGTCATAGTACTGCTCCTGAGTAAAAATCGTGGTGTCCTACGGTTTCCAACAAGATTTGTCTATTCATCATAACTAAATTATAACACAAAGACGAATACAAAATAATTAAAAACAAACGTGAAACTCATTTCCCTGACGTCATTCCGGTTCCCAGTGACTGCATTATAATCGTATGGAGAGTGAAGTGTTTTTCGCAGCTTCCGGCGTGAGCGCCCACGCCGGAAATTGACGTCAGCGCCCTCCCCGGAACAACATCCGGTACATAATCGCGAGCGACACTGGACGCATTCATTTTTATAATGACTTTGTGAAATGGACGCGTTCGTGATCGGCGAAAATGAAAATGCGGCTTATATTGATGATTTTGCTGTTTATGTTTTGAGGATGTGCTGTGATGTTATAAGCGATGTTAGACTTATGTGTAGATGTCTATCTAGAGTTTTTATAATATCGGCGACAATGATTGTGGAAATACAATTTTTCTAGAGCAAATAATTTAGCAAAAGAAACCGTTTGAAATTACAAAACCGATTTGAGGGATGAATGTAGACTTAGGGTCCATTGTACTATTCAGAACGTAGACTCAAGATCCATTCTACAATTCAGAACGTACCTACACTAGGTAAGTAATCAACAATTTGGATGGCATAAGTATAGTCTAAATATTGATCATCATCATCAGATCAGCTGAAAAAAAAAAACCGTCCAAGTGCGAGTCGGTCTCGCGCACCGAGGGTTCCGGACAAACTTGTAGGTATATAAATAAAAGTGGCCGGCCGACCGGTGATTGGCCGGTTTTTAGTTTTTTTTTATGATGTAACTAACTAACGCAATTTTTTCTTTATCTGTGCTATAAGACGTTGCTTCGTACCAAATTTCAAGATTCTGAGTTCACGGGAAGTACCCTTTTTTTTTAGCGTGAATAAATGCTCATGCATACTGCGCTACCACGGGGAGATAGTGCAGTTATGTGGGACGCTACCCACTAAAACTCCACGGTGTCCCCCTGTGCCGCTTATGGCGGGAACACGGGTACGCGTTAACACTCACCGCGAACCCGCCGCAGCTGTCCGTCACCGGACCCTCCTCTGGGGAGTACCCCCCATCACCGGCGCACCAGAACACACTGTGCGCCGTGACCACCCCAGGGACCAAACCAGCACATTGGTGCCAGACGACCTCGTGTATAGCACCCTTGGTCCCTTTGTGACGGTTCAGGGTCAATGGCCCCGCCACCTACCATTTTTCGGCCGCAGGGGATAGGGAGAGCGGCCCTCCTCCTCCCCTGCGGCCCCACCGCGTCTGCCATCAGACTGTGGCGACCCCGTCTAGGCCGCGGAAGATAGGGAGAGCGGCGCACCGCAATACCGGCACTCCTCTCCCGCCGCGGCCTCCAACCCTTAGCCGCGATATCGTATGGGTATGGAAGACCCCATACGACATCGCGGCCCGCCTCAGTTGCGATGTCGCCTAGGCAGCACCGCAACCTACATGTTGGCCGCTACGTCGTCGGCTTAGCGGCAAAAGCCCTGACAAGCGGCCCCTCCTCGGGTTCCTCTTCGCTTCACCGTGGGTGACCAAGCCACGGTTACTGAGCCCCCCCGCATCGACAATGCGGGAACCCACCGGGGAGGACGGGAAGTACCCTGTAGGTTTTGATTCCCTTGCGAGTGTCGAAAATTTGCGGCATAAACGGTTGTATCTTTTGATTGCGTTGGCTTAGAAGTTCGATTTTTTCAAAGCTTTAAGGAACAGTAGACTTGAGTATTTGATATAAATTACAGCTTGATACCTCCACGCGTTCCTGAGAAAAAGGATGTTGTCAGACAGACGGACGGACAACAAAGTGATCCTATAAGGGTTCCGTTTTTTCCTTTCTAGGTACGGAACCCTAAATATATATATATATATATATTGCAGACTCAAAGGTCCATAGTTTTGTTAGTATTACAAATTACTTTAAAACTATTTTAGTAACACACTTAGACACGAAAGAGGGCATGCTGTACAAAGGCCTACCCTACACATTATTGACCAAAATTTACTTCCAACGGCAAACAAAATAAAACATCGACAAACAAAAAAGCAATAACATTAACTCCTTAAAAAAATAAAGCCAGCAAACAAAACTTCCAAGAAAAGAGTAAAAGCAAAACACTTCAATCATTTCCCATTAGATTAACTACTAATTACATCAGCTGATGACTTTCGATAGCAATCGACGCGTCGGTATCGCGATCCAGCTTAATGACTAATTTCACAAACCTATTTGCATGATCACGTAATATGCCTGGAAAATCTGATTTTAGCGTCAATATTTTGATGGACTTTCAGCTGTAGCGTTGGTAGTTAGTAGTTTAGTGTGTCCGTTATTACCGTGTGTGGTTTGTGGGGAAGTAGGTAAGGCAAGTTAACTTGTGTTGGGTGAATACAACGCGACACAGTTGCTATGGGATAAGTACCTAATTATTATTATTGTATCAAAGTAGCCGATAATTACAATGCTCGATGACCTCAGTGGAGCTTCCGAAAGAGTGGGTCTTAAAATGAACATGGACGAAAACAAGGTGATGTTGAATGCCCATGTAACACCACTCCTATCAAGGTCGGAGACTCTACACTCGAAGTTGTAGACGAATATGTCTACCTGGGACAAACGGTCCAGTTGGGTAGGTTTAACTTCGAGAAAGAGGTCAATCGTCGAATCCAACTCGGCTGGGCGGCGTTCGGGAAGTTGCTTGGTATCTTCGCGTTCAATTTACCGAAGTGCATCAAGACAAAAGTCTATGACCAGTGTGTGTTGACAGTGATCACCTATGGGACCGAGAGGTGGTCGCTCACATTGAGCCTTATCAGAAAGCTTAAAGTCACCCAAAGGGCAATGGAAAGGGCTATGCTCAGAGTTTCCTTGCGTGATCATGTCAGAAATGAGGATATCCGCAGGAGAACCAAAGTTACCGACATAGCCCAAAGAATTGCCAAACTTTAGTGGCAGTGGGCAGGGCACATTGCTCGCAGATCGGATTCTAGATGGGGCCGAAAAGTTATAGACTGGCGAACGCGTACCGGAAAACGCAGCGTTGGAAGGCCTCCCTCTAGGTGGACCCATGACCTGATTCCAAGGTTGTGGGAATCCAATGGATGAACCTAACGTACGGATAAAACGTTTTTATTTCAAAACTCTGACTTCTATAATAAAGGAGAAGTTGCAATTTTAAAAGTGTGGTACCTACTAAAAGTGTGTTACTAAGTTTTGAAGGCCGGTGTATATACGTATAAATAACTACTTTGTTTTCAAGTTTTATTTATTGTACGGTCAAGAGCTCGTGGCGTTTTACACATTGAATTTTGTACCTTTTCATCTTAATCGCCGTAGGTTAAAACTCGCACTAGGAGTGTAAAGCTCCATGTGCTTTTGATTATATTTAAAATTCATATTTTTCCCATAGTCCATATATCAACCATCAAAAATCGAAAATATAATAATTAGCTATTCTCTAAATAATGACGAGTGATGCGAACATAAATGTACTGAACAGCTGTTTTTTTAGGGTTCCGTACCCAAAGGGTAAAAACGGTCGACCCCTGTCTGTCTGTCACCAGGCTGTATCTCGTGAACCGTGATAACTAGACAGTCGAAATTTTAACAGATGATTTATTTCTGTTGCCGCTGTAACAAAAAATAATAAAAACAGAATAAAATAAATATTTGAGTGGGACTCCCATACAACAAACGTGTTTTTTTTTCCTTTTTCGCGATAATGGTACGGAACGATGCGTGCGCGAGTCCGACTCGCACTTGGCCAGTTTTTTTATTTCATGTTTTTGAGTTGTTCCCAAAGTATTAGGCAGGTAGTATTAGGCCCATACTCATTATCAATCGCCATGTCAACGAATACAAAGTCACCCATATTATAAGCCTGTTTATTATGAGTACTATGCTTTTCCAAAGCATCACAAAACGCAGCTTTTATTTTGTAAACATTAAAGGGTTTATACCGGGATTTTTTTCAAGTAATCCGGGCAGTAATCCGGTCGGCATTGGCCATCGATTAAATTATCGTTGATTACATTTGTTGTTCCTGGGTGCAATGAAGTTAGATACTATTTCATGCTAACACTTGGGATGAGGTTAGACAATATGATCAACAAGGGTTTGATACCGTCCATAAATGCTTGCTAACCCTAAATGTGGATAAGACGAAATTTATGATTTACTCACTTAAGCCGCAAGATCAACCTGATTTCGACTTAAAAGCTCACTCTTGTGATAATATCAACCAGTGTTCCTGTCCTGGCTTGGTTAAAACTAGTTCCATTAAGTATCTTGGTATAATTATAGATTCCAGACTCAGCTTCCAAAAACATATAGAATCCCTCGTTAAACGTATACGCAAATTAATTTATATATTTAAAAACCTACGCCATATTTCCAATTCATCAGTTCTTAAGAAAGTTTACTTCGCATTATGCCAATCACTTGTATCAAATTGCATTACCACATGGGGCGGTTCCTCTAAATCATACATGATCAATCTAGAAAGAGCCCAAAGAGCAGTATTAAAAGTTGGTTGCTTTTTCCCAATCCTATACCCAACTTCTGAACTTTATCAACACTGCCAGGTACTTACAGTCCGGCAATTATTCATTATCATGACGGTATTAAAAAAACACGCTGAACTACCCCTAAATCCCGATCTCCTAACACAAAACAGAAGATCAACCAATGTTTGTCCAATCATCCGTTACAACACAAGTTACTCTCAACGGTTTTTCTGCTTTCTTGGTACTTTTCTGTACAACTCTATGAATAATTAGTAGATTATTAACCAAGGGGATAAAGCAGTGTCTTCTGTCGCGGGTGATGATTTAAATCGCGAGCGTAACAAAGGACCCGAGGTTTACTCCCGAGCGTAGCGAGGGTGATAAAAACTTAAATCACGAGCGAAGCGAGGGATTTAAGACGAGTCCTGAGTGTAGCGAGGGATTTAAGTTCACCCAAGACTAAGACAGCTTTATCACCGAGGAAAATACTCTGCTTTTCGTACCATTTGCGAAAAAATTAACACAATAATAATAAGAGATAAGCATTTATTTTAATAATAACACAAACAAAAACGCGGCAAATGCCTAGACTAATATTTGTTTGTCGGAAAAGCAAAGGCATCAAGCTCATACGGCCTCGTCGGTTTTCGTAATTTTATTTAATAATCATAACTGCATAATAAATGCGTATTCCTTTTTCAAAAAGATGTATAATGCTTTATATACAAACTCAATGGTGTTAACACAGATGTAGTTCACTATAAATTTCGGGAAGTATTCCTAATTTAAATCACATTCTCCCCCTAGAGGATGAATGAAATTCAGTACAATTTTCTTTCCCTGTTTTTAACAGATTAAAAATGACTATTGTTATGTTCGCTTTTTGTGGCATAGAATGTCGCTTTTTTGAGCAAGTGGTACGAAAAAACTATTTATATACACGCATACGAAAGAGGTTTGTAAAAGGAAATTAAGGAATTGGCTGTTAAACCTTGACTACATTTCCACGGAAAATATTTAAAAACCAGTGTCATAAACTCATACACGCACATTTACACTCACACTCTTACACTCACACATTTACACCCTCTCATTACACTTAAACATTCACTCATGCACACATCCTTCTCATTTCTCCATTCTCATTAGTTACATAGGTACCTACTTATTGTTTGTAGGTACCTACTTACTTTTCAGGGAATATGATACTTCTTTTGTATATTTTTCGCTGAATTTTTAAATTTTATTTTTCTTTGATTTTGATTTTAATTATAAACTTAATTTTCATTTAATTTAATTTAATTGTATTCTTCTTTAATCTTAAATTTCGATTTTGTAAAGACTACACGTAAATTATTTCACGGTTAATTATTCCTCTATGTAAAATGGGTGATCTGTAACACAGGGCCTTACCTATCTCAGACACCCTTCTCCATATAAGGTTAAGTATTATGATAGTCCCTATATTTTGATGTCGAGATAAATAAAGATTTTTATTATTATTATTATACTAGTTACAAGCTCGCACATGCCAGCCTAATCTCTTTGGCCTATTTACAGTACGTGGCGCGGTATGGACTAGAAAAATTTAACATGGGAAAAGTTCGCATGATAAAAATGTTATACGACATGATGCTTCTTTTTACCCGATTGCGGGAGGGTAATGTTTGTATGTATGTTCATTTCTATTGCGCGCTCTACAGCCCAAACGGCTAGACGAATTATGACATATGCGGTGTCATTGGATGGAGTGGCATTAGCTACATATTTTTTTAATATCTCCCTTCCCCCAAAAAGGGGCTGTCACATTTTTTTTTTTCGTTACAATATGGGTATCAAATGAAAGCTACTAAATAGATCATTTCAAAAAAATATATATCGTAACATTTGTATGTTGCTATTTTGCCACAAATTCAAGATAAGCGTAACTTTGATGGCAAAATAAATAATCTTTTACTACATTACTTATTTGGAGAATTTGTTCATTAATAAAATTAAATAAAAACTGGCAAAGTGCGTGTCGGACCACGCGCAGTAATAGGGTTCCGTAGTTGCATAATAATGCGGACTAAGAAGAGGGAAATAGACTTGTTTGATCAATTTTGAATCTGCAATAGTTCTCAACTTTTTTAAAACATAAATTATATTAGTATGTAATTATTTTATTAATATGAGGTCTAAAGGAGAGCGTTTCATCTATAATAACCCCGAGATATTTTATGTTGCCTGTTTTGAGGATAAAAGGACAATTACACATGCTGACTGGGTGGAATCCACATTTATGGGCATACAGATGAGAGTTAGTAATGTTATCTTGAGGCTTGCGCATGGAGAAGTGAATATATTTTGTCTTGTCAGCATTTAGTGTTAGTAAATTGCTTTGTAGCCAATTAGTCACAGTATTGAAACCTTGTTGAGCGAATTCGTACAATTCATTACTGGTTTTCGCGGTAAAGATTAACGCCGTGTCGTCGGCATATGATATGAGTTTGCCTTGTTTAATATCTAAATTACACAGATCGTTAATGTAAATCAGGAATAGGGTTGGGCCCAGTATACTTCCCTGAGGAACACTATAACCAGTACTCTTTTCCTCATCGCTAGTAATATCGTCTATTTTAACATATTGAGATCGATCGTCTAAGTAGTCAGCAAAAAGTTTCAGCGGTGTTCCCCTAATTCCTAAAGCCTCTAATGTTTTAAAAGCATAGGAACGGACACCGTATCAAAGGCTTTGGCTAGATCAAGGAAAACTCCCAGAGTCAGGTTTACTTTGCCAAGTTCTTCTGCGGTATAATCTGTCAGACTATGCACCGCATCGGCTGTGGATAATTTGGCTCTGAACCCAAATTGCGCAGATGATAATAGATTGTTTTTGTCTAGGTAATTAACAAGTCTATTGTTTACAATTTTCTACAGTATTTTAGATATTGAAGGGAGTAACGATATCGGTCTATAATTATTTACTAAGTTTTTGTTTCCGGTTTTAAAGATAGGGATTACAACTGCTTTTTCAGATATCTAGGGAAAATATGTTCAGATAAACACATACGAAATATATGCGTTAAGTGAGGTACTAGGATATGCTTAAAGGTTTTAAGGATCTTATTGCTTATATGAGTAAATATATCGGTCTATAATTATTTACTAAGTTTTTGTTTCCGGTATTAAAGATAGGGATTACAACTGCTTTTTCAGATATCTAGGGAAAATACCGTCAGATAAACAAATACGAAATAAATGCGTTAAGGGGGGTACTAGGATATGCTTAAAGGTTTTAAGGATCTTATTGCTTATATTATCCCATCCAACTGCACAGTCAACTTTTAGACCAGATATGATTCGGGGTATATCGTCTTCGTCAGTATCCAGCAAGCCAAAAGATTTTAAAGCACATCTATTATTTTGTGAAGATGGAGGAACACAGTAATGTTTTGGAATCTGTTCGGCAAGAGTTTTCCCAACATTTACAAAAAAGTTATTAACGTGGTTGGCTGACAAGAGAGGTGATGGATAAGGAAGCAGCAAGCTCAAATTTGATTCACGATGTTTTGTCCTATAGGTGACGTTCTTAATATGTTTCCAAAGTTGCTTACTATTGTTTCCTGCTCTATTTAATTAATTTTTATCGTAATTAATTTTTAAGTTCTTTAGGAGGTTGTTGCAAAAATCTCTTAAAGGTTATTTTAATGAATAGATTATCAGGGTTGCTCCTACATCTCTGATGAAGTTTATCTCTGTGTCTTATACACCGAATTAGGCCAGGAGTCATCCAAGGCTTGATGTTACGAAGTTTTTTGTTTACTATAAGTTAGTTAAGTTTTCCTTCAGAAGCAATAGCACACACCTCACCCAAGTGTTGTTCAATAATTCCCATCCAGTTCTGTATCTCCGCAGTTGAGACTACCTCAATTTCTTCCTTGGCTTGAAGACGTCTCGGTTGTTGGGGCTGGGTCGGTGTAGGTCCCCCCCGGTGGGTTCCCGCATTGTCGAGGCGGGGGGGCTCAGTAGCCGTGGCTTGGACAACCACGGTGAAGCCAAGAGGAACCCGAGGAGGGGCCGCTCGTCAGGGTTTTTGCCGATAAGCCGACGACGTAGCGGCCAACATGTAGGTTGCGGTGTTGCCTGGGCGACATTGCAACTGAGGCGGGCCGCGATGTGGTATGGAAGGCATCGCGGCTGAGGGTCGGAGGCCGCGGCGGGAGAGGAGTGCCGGTATTACGGTGCGCCGCTCGCCCTACCCTCCGCGGCCTGCACGGGGTCGCCACCGTCTGATGGCGGACGCGGTGGGGCCGCAGGGGAGGAGGAGTGTCGGTATAGCGCTGGCCGCTCTCCCTATCCCCTGCGGCCGAAAAGTGGTAGGTGGCGGGGCCACTGTCCTGACCCGTCACAGGGGGACCAAGGGTGCCATACACGGGGTTGTCTGGTACCCATGTGCTGGTTTGGTCCCCGGGGTGGTCACGGCGTACTGTGTGTTCTGGTGCGCCGGTGATGGGGGTAAACCCCAGAGGAGGGTCCGGAGACGGACAGCCGCGGCGGGTTCGCGGATGTATGCTAACGCGTTCCCGTGTTCCCGCCACAAGCGGCACAGGAGGACACCGTGGAGTTTTAGTGGGTTAGAGTCCCACATAACTGCGCTATCTCCCCGTGGTAGCGCAGTATGCATGAGCATTTCTCCACGCAAAAAAAAAAAAAAAAAAATAATGGGTCGGTGTAGGTGTTGAAGGAGGGCTGCGCCGCATCACCCCACTCCGATTAAAGGGGCTGCCTTCCATCTTTCAGATTATACTAATATATAATCCAGTCAGTCCATTATTCACATATTTGCACTTTCAAAGACTGTCAATATTACACGTCAATATACTAAAACTAGGTCACTATTTATACTAAAACGTTTAAATTATTTTAATGCATTGATGAGCACGTCCTTATGCGACGAGTGCGCGAAGGATATATTCAGTTTATAAGTTTTTAAGCTGAGATGGTCACAATCATTAAAATTAATATTTGTTTCGGTATATTTACCATGTATATTTTGATTTTGGTTGAGAAACAAATATTAATTCTCGACCTTAATTTTGCTCTTTTTAGTCGAACTGACGCTTTCAGGCAGTTACGCGCCTGAAAGTTGTAAATATATATGTAATGTATTTCTACAGCCTTTTAGAAGGGCTACAAGGTCCATGTAATAGAAAAGTTGTAAATTTAGTATTAGAAGAAAAGAGCTTCCAAGTTGAAAAATCAATAAAATTAGGTACCCTTCGTCTCTCAGTCTTTCTGTAGAATATCTTCAGGGTAATAAAGTTACGGACCTGGATGTGCGCTGGCTTCAAGGCGCACACGCCCTTATATAATATGTGTATTGTTCCTTTAGGGACAAGGGGAGGTTTTGTTGACAGGTTATGTAGGTACAGGTTTTTAAATGCCTAAAAAATAACTAATTTGAGTGATTTTGCGGTCCGCAATAAAGCTTCGGGGTTCAGGAGCGCTCATGCGCGTCGACCTAATGGTACCCATCGACATGGAAATAGTTTCCTCACACCTCCTTCTGTACATTGGGGACCTGCTGAACCGCTTCAAAGTCAGTAGTATTCTATTACCTACCTACGTAATAAGCCTTCACACATCAACACATAGCAACCCGAACCGTGCACCTTTTGTCGACGTTTTATAAGTGCCCATGTAGGCCTTTATGAAATAAAAAAAAAATGATTTTGATTTTGAGCAGCCATCAATCAGAACACCAGGACTCTTGAAACTGAACTATAGGCACCTACAGGGCGTCGACGCGCTGGGCCAGGAGACTTACACCCTCCCGTATCTCCAGCGATCCTGTCCGTCCGGTACAAAAGTGTTTACAATACTTAGCTAGATAATTATGATTATAATCGATAGCGGGCGTTGAACCCAGGATGAAAAGTAAAATTTTGAGAAACTTGCTTTGAATTGAGACCCTCTTTGAAGTTGGTATATTTTAATCTTGGACACTTTTCATTTTTGTGTCTGTTTTTTATTATGTAGTGGGGACTCCATTATCCGCACCATTCGGTCCATGGTGGTGATTTTAGGTCTGATTCAAGACAAGTTAATAAGATTAGTACGTTTTTGAAACCAGAAACAGTTATTTTAATTAATTGTAAAATTAACTTTATTCTCCATTCCAAAAAGGAAGAAATACAAAACCATCATTGAAAATTACACTATTTATTTACACTTAATAATTATAATTTGGTTCAGGCGGGTGTGGCGGGAAGGGAGGATGTCCAAACGGGGGTGGTCCTCTTGGCGGGAACTGCGGCCTGAAGGATGGGGGTGGAGGTCTCCATGGGGGCGGGGGTCTTGCGCCTGGTGGTGGTGGGGGACCGAATCCTGGGGGTCCAAATGGGGGCGGTGGGAAGTGATGGAATGGTGGCGGGGGCGGAGGTGGTCCAGGCGGTGGTGGCGGGCCTGGGGGCGGCATAGAGCTTGGTGGTGGTGGTGGGGCAGACATCGGTAAGGGAGGTGGTGGTCTTGCGTTCATCGGCGGTCCTTGAGGAGGCATTGGTGATGGTGCCGGTGGCGGTGGTGGCGCCATTAGTACTGGACCCATCATCGTTGGTGGCGCGTCGGCGAACAGTTGATGAGGACGGTCCGCGTGGGATAGCGGGTTTTGAGCGGCGAGTAACCTGAAGCAAGAAAAAAGATGATTAGTATCAAATTTCTATCTATCCGAGTTAAAAGTTTATTGAATCATTCCTCAGAAACTCCTTTCTTCTGAGCTTTATCGTTTGATGGCTTCTCTGATCCTTTGCCAGTGCAGATTCTGGCTTGAAAGAGTTGTAGTGCATGCCTAATGATTTCCTGGCAGGCTAACTAAACTTCTGCTTCATATTATAAACTTTTCAGAAAAGAGCATTGCAACTTGCTTCCACCAACACAACATGTGGCTCATTACTAAACAAAAGTTATATAGCATAAAATAGCTGTCTGCCTCTCCTCTTACTTCTACTAAACCATGCAATGTTTGAAGTTGAAAAGTTTAGATACAATTTTCACTAATAGAGAAAGTGTTAAACGAAGAAGGTTTGTGTATATGTCATGGACCAAGTGATTAAACAAGGCACTATGTATGCAAACAAACTCAGCTCCCGTCATCTCCTTCATTTTAGGTTACTATAGATCCTGCAGACAGAAATAAGAGCCTAGCGCAGCGGGACTCCGTCGACTTTGTCAACATTAAAATAATTTAATAAAACACATCTTTTTAGTACCCTGCCCAATAAGTGATGGCCATTGTTCAGAAAGCCTGGTCAATTTAATTATTTCAATAGTTTTTAGGGTTCTGTACCCAAAGGGTAAAAACGGGACCCTATTACTAAGGCTCCGCAGTCCGTCTGTCTATCACCAGGCCGTATCTCATGAACCGTGATAGCTAGACAGTTGAAATTTTTACAGATGATGTTTTTCCTTTGCCGCTATAACAACAAATACTAAAAACAATAAAATAAATATTTAAGCGGGGCTCCCATACAACTAACGTGAATTTCTGTCGTTTTTTTCGATAATGGTACGGAACCCTTCGTGCGTGAGCCCGACTCGCACTTGGCCGGTTTTTAGCAACTTGCCTACTCATATTGGGCATTTTTCAAATTGTCTGTGTATTATGAATAATGCCAAAGGTCTCCATAACATACATAATTTGTCCTGTATGATGCCGGGCGGGTTGCTAGTTAATATAAAACATCTACAAACCTTTCCGCTGCAGAGCCGTGCCTCTCTCCCTTGACATCCTTCTTGAACGCGTAAGACACAGAAATAGGTCTGTTACACAGATACTGGTTGTTCATAGCTTCTATCGCCGCATCAGAAGCCTCGAATGATGCAAAGTTTATAAATGCAAAGGCTTTGGAGTTACCAGTCTCTGGGTCTCTCATTACCTAAAAGAATTTTAAATTTCCTTATTAGTTATTATATCTTTCAGAAGGTACAAAAACCTAGCACAATCCTATGATAGGGACATAAAAGAGTCAAAGAAGTTTTCTGTGCTTTATTGTCAAGCTATTCTGTGCTTTATTGTCAAGCTATTCTGTGCTTTATGGTAAAGGTAACATTGGAGTCAGTTTTCCATATAGTTAGTAATCTTTGTCAGAAACTAATAAAGAACAAAATACTCTCACTTCATCTTTAATGATTGCAATAGAACAGAGAAGAACTTCGCAAAACAATTAAATACTCATACATAGATTAAGGCCAGATTCATAGGTCATAATTGTTAATATTAACTACATATTTTAATCACATACCTACTTGTTCACACTGTATAAGCAAGTGTGTCTTACAAATATGCACCCTAAGTTGTTAAGAACATGGTTGATACTCAAATAAAATGCTAACTTTACTTAGTAGAAATCAATGAATGATCTATGATACTAGACAAGAATGTATAGACAAAAAATAATTTACCTTGGGAGTTTGCAATATAACACCAAAAGCAGAGAAGGTATCATACAACAGCTTTTCATCCACTTCTGGATCCAAGTTTCCTATGAACACGTTAGCTCCTACATCCAGGTTCTTCTGATGGGCTGATGCCTTGTTCACCCTTACAGGTTTACCATATAGCTTTATCATATTCATCACCTGGAAAAAGGGACAATAATATTGGTAAATACTTAAATTACTTAAATATGTTGTGTAATGGTATTGGTGAAGGAAAAGTTTTCTTATTGCCACAACGACAACCTTAAGTAATGAGGAACACTCCACAAGAAGGAGGTTTTTGATAGGTGGCATTTAATAATTGAACACAAGGAGATGACTTCATAAATTGCACTTAACCATGTATGTAGCCCCTTGGATTCTTCCAAGGGGCTACATACCTTGCAAACTAGGAAATTTTTAGCAACAAATATAGGGAAATTTGGCTGGAGAACCCACTGTGGTCTACCAGATCAAACAACAGTTCTAGTCATAAACCAAGGTCTGATTGCAGCAGATAAGAAGCAAGTGACAGAAGAATGAATCAATCAAAAATGTTTATACCTAGTTCACACTGCAACTTTTTAACTCACAGAATTTGTTTAACTAGGGTTAGTCAGACTGTATGTGCCCCCAGAAAGTTCAAGAGCATTTCCAAGTTGTTTGCACATAAAATTGTAAATGTTGAGACAATCTGATGATGTTTCAAAAGTTGGAAAGAGATTGTGCAAGACCACCAAGGTTTGAAAGGAGAAAGGGGACGTTAGCCCTGCATTGGGATAAAATGGGTTAGGAAAAATTTTACATAAAGGAAATTATAAATACACACACCTTTATAGCATAATCAGCATCCTCCTCACCCATAAACTCCACAAATCCATATCCTTGATGAGTTTGAGTAACCCTGTCTTTTGGCATGTGGACATTCACTGAAATTAAACACAAACACATTAGTCAGACTGTTTAACGCACAAGAATAATTGAAACTCAATTGCAGTTGATTGTAGTGTACCCAATATTTTAATGTCTTCTTAGCTTTACTTTCGTTCTGGGTTCCGTAGGTGTTATTTGCATATTATTTGATTTAGAAGCTTGGTAATAATGCCGTGTTAGTCCCTGGATTATAAACAAATGACCTACATCAGCTGCTTCATATGTATTAGGTTCTTGTTCTTTTGAATACATACCCACGGGTCCAGCTTGTACAAACAGCTCCCATAATAAGCTCTCTGTGACTCTGTCATCCAAACCACCAACGTAAATTGTAGCATCTGAAAGTTGTACAAATATTGTCGTAAAATCTTGCGGAACATGCTACCATATGAATTTATGTCACCAGCAAACAACAACAAGTAAAGTTATTCACCTATTTACAAATAAAAATAGCCACATAGAAGTAATTTCATTGAATAATTGAAGACTTCAAAACGATACTTAACCTCAAAAAGTTTGTCCACGTAATTTATGTACAACGGAAAGTGCATATGACATTTTGTTGCATTGATAATACTGATTATAGTACTATGTGTTATTGGAATGGTTCGAATAAATAATTGTTTCAATAAATACCTTGGTTTCTTTCGGCAATTGGTCCCGCTGCCATTTTTATTGACAAGCATCAATCATGAATTCATGACAGATAATCAGTGTTGCCAGTGGCAGATAGTCAAATGTTACATGAGACCTCTCAAAAAGTTACATTTTCATGAGAAAAGTTACGTTACCTTATTTTATGTGGAAACGACACTAAAATAATAAAATACTACAATTTGACTTTTTTTTCTACTTTGTAGTAAGCGGAACAAACCCATTATTTGAATTTTCGCGCGGGCGGGCCATCTTCCACGTCTACCACGGGTAAATCCATTGCGTTTAGTTTAGAAAGAACATTCAAATTACAACAAGAAACAACTATGTAGCTTATTATCAGGTGAGATAGTGGTCAAGCGCGAGCCTATAATGAATAAAAAAATAATAGCTAGGTACCTACTCGGTCGCATTAGCGAAAAGATCGATAAACATAATCAAATCTAGGTTACGCCGGCCGGTAGGGACTCAGCCGTAGTAACTATTTAGTAATCTGTTACTCAGCCCACTCTAATTCTTGTAAACGAAACCAGAGTTACTTAACAATGAGTAATAAATAGCTAAATGAACTTCTTGAAGCTATGTGCAGTGCATGGCACACATAGATTATGCTATTTGACTTGATAATCTTGTTATTTAGTTGACGATTGATATAAAAATAAAAATATTTCAGTTGCAAATACGATTTTGTTGTTGTTAGCACAAGCAATTTGAAAACAAACCAATCAATACACTATTGACGAAATAAATTTAATAAAATTACATCCACAGATAATAACTTTCGTATTTATTTACTGTTCTTTGGAGATATAAAAATTTAGCAAACAAAATACGACGCTCACTCGCTCGCCGGAGTATCGGGATGGAAGATTTAGATATACACGTGAGTGAGTGAAGAAAGTCAGGGCACAGGTGCGACAACACGACGAACAAAAGCTTTCTTAGATGCGTTACGTTTGACGATTATTTTTTGTTTGTGGGCAAATATTTTAACATTTTTAGTAAGTCCTAAAAGTTACGTAAAAGTTACATTTTGAGTCGTGTTACATAGAGGTTACGTGAGACGGTCAAAAGTTACGTAAAATGTAACAAAAGTTACGTTCTGGCAACGCTGCAGATAATTGAATGAATCAATGAAGTGAATGAACTGAAATCTGTTTTTTTTTTAAATATAAGTTTTATGGCCTAGTTGCTAGGACCTTTTAGCCACATCTTTGGGAAGAGTTTTGGATCTTATATTTTTTCAAAAGTGTTTTTATATAACTGTATATTGGCTTATACGAGTCTTTATTTTTTAAATCCGAATTAAAAACGTTCATTCCATAGGTTAAAAATAGTTTCAGTTTTTAGAGATTTGTATTGAAAATTTGAAATAAAACTAATTCGTTTATGGTTTTTTATTATAGAAAAAAAAACAATTTAGTTTATGGTAAATGCGATAAGCAAAATTCTGCAATAATTGGATGTTTTTCAGATTAGATTTATATGCTATTTAGATTTTAGTGTATCTTAATTTGACATGCCCTTTGAGAATCAAACGGTCTTTAAAAGGTACGTTAATTAGTGATCCGAGTGACTCTATCAAAAAAAAAAAAAACAAGATAGGTTCATTAACCAGTCGCCAGTAATAAACACAAATAACTTAATAAACAACAAAAACATCACCAAACTTTGGTTTAGTTTCACTGTAAAGTATTATTTTTTTAAACTTCAGACTCAAGATGCATTCAACAACTCATTTATCGGTGCAATATTTCATATATATATATATATATTCAATAAGTTTCATTCAGTTTAAATTGTACTAATAAGCGTTTGTTTTGTTAATAGGTATAATAAGGACAGCTAGATCCCATATTATAACACAGCATGGAATATTATATTAGAATTGTGGAGGTTTGTTTACCAATAGGATTTATTACAAAAGAGATTTACTTCATAAGAAAGTTTGATGTGTGTGTGGATTTATTTTTGTTACTGAATCACGCTAGAACGGTTGAAAGGATGAAATTTGGCACAGACATAGATTATAGTCTGGAATAGCTAGGCATAGGCTAGTTTTCATCCCAGTATAATGTTACCTTGGTATAAGATAACACTTTACACGCGGGCGAAGCTGCTGGCAGAAACTAGTTTTAAATATTCCGTAAAAGCATTTAAAAATCATAGAAAATTTCATAAAATTTAAACCCATTTATTTCGAACATCTTGTTCCCAAGCTAATGGTTTAGAAATGTTTATATTAATAGTCTTCCTTCTGCCTTCGGCTTCGCATGCTTGAAAAGTGTACTTATTATGTTAAGTTAAAGCACGATATGGATTCCAAGATGAATAAAGCAACTATTATATTCTATTTATTCTTGTTATGATTATTTGGCTATAACAATTTGTAATATTTAAAACAGTGATTTTTTAAAAGTGTACTTATTATGTTAAGTTAAAGCACGATATGGATTCCAAGATGAATAAAGCAACTATTATATTCTATTTATTCTTGTTATGATTATTTGGCTATAACAATTTGTAATATTTAAAACAGTGATTTTTCTGGGCGAATTTTAGCCAAAGTTGTTTATATCAAAAATTTGCAGAATGATTAGTTGTTTGTGTTCGTTCGGTTGTGTTGTGTTTGTCAGCTGTCAATAAAACAATATTTTCATTTCATAAATTCATTCGAGCGCGCATCTTTGTTGTCTTCGTTCGCCTGAATTTTTCCAATAAGAATTCTGAAAATCTAAATTAGTTTAGAATGCAGAGTTCAGATGTAATATCTTCCTTGTTTTGGTTTAAAAATGACAGTGATGTGGACGAAGAAAAAGAGCCGCAAATAATAGAGCAGTTTGTTCACAATGTTGAAGATTTTAGTTCGCAGTATGGCAGTGAAATCAGTGTTTCTTATACCGCATTCAACCTTCGTGGCCCACCGTCAAATTTTCCTGATTATGGCGACTATCCTCAAGCCTTCGTAATGGTAAAAGTAGCTATATTTTGATGTATTTTCCCTCACGAAAAAACTTATTTTTATTTTGTTTTGGGATATTGTTTTGGCGCGGAATTTGTACCATCCGTGGCTTGCGTAACTTAATTTTTTACCTAAAGGAAATGCATTTCATTTTTCTTAGAGGTATTAATAAATTATATTTTTTTCTGTTACTTAATATCTAAGAAAACCCAAATAACAACGTAATTTGATCAAAAGTATTATTTTTAATTAAACAAGACCCAATCTGAGAACCAATATTATTTATTTGCCTAAAATATAAAACTCGATCATGTTTATGGGTATTCTAATAATATCTTGCTTTTCTGTTGTTAATTAAGTAAATTCATTGCTATCAATATTACATTGCTGCCCAGATTCCTTGTTCATCTCCTCATATTATGTCAGGCCACATAACTCCTTTATTTAAATTTTTATGTCTCAATTTGGCTTAAAGCTTGATAAAAAACTATTAAAATAAATTTATAATCTTAGTATGGATTACAGAAAATAATAATTTAATTGTTTTTTATGCTAAAGTAACATTGTCTCTCTGTCTAGATATATTTTTTGTTATCTCTTCAAGTCTCAATGGATTTGGATGAAATTTGGTATATGGATAGATTATGTCCTTTTTTTTTTTTTTTTGGATTAGTTCTAGGATACTTTTCAACTTTCTATGATCTTTATATATAGCTGTCCTGGATTAGTACTAGGATACTTTTCAACTTTCTATGATCTTTATATTTAGCTGTAGCCAAAACTAGTTCTAAGTAAAGTTTGGAAGTTTGTAAAAGAATTTTATATTAACCTTTACATCTAGAGTTGATATTTATCCCATGCTGACATGTTACCCCATGTTTGAGATCCACAAGAGAACCAGGGTTACCGAAATAGCCCGAAGAATTGCCAAACTTAAGAGGCAGTGGGCAGGGTACATTTCTCACAGAACGGATGGCTGATGGGGCCAAATAGTTCTGGAGTGGTGACCGTAAACCAGAAGATGTTGCGTTGGAAGGCCTCCCACGAGATGCAAGGGACTGATCAAAGTGCACAGTGTTTTATAGACCCAAAAAGAGTGACATCGACTTTTTATCGGCTATTTCTACTTAATAGTTTATTACAAATGCACGAGTAGACCTCCCATATGTCAATTTTGTGTCCTTTATTTGTGCATGTGGCGGCGCTTGGGGGGGCAAATGTTCAGCAATGAATGTTTTTCGCCTGAAATGATGATGATGACATGTTACCAGGATAAAAAGTATCCTGATCATGGTCTGTCAAGTTTAATTCAAATAAGTATGTTTTTTTAGCAACAGAGCCAATGGCGACTATTCTGACAGTGGCGTAAATATCTTAACATAATTAGGTATAGACTTTCACATTTGGTAATCTTAGAAAGAATAATTATGAAGAAAGTGGGTGTGTCTTTTTTATCAGTAGACTCTATCAAACAAAGGCAGTACAGCAAACTTCCATATGCAAATAAATATCAAGGGCAGTCTATTAATAAAACACTTGAAACTAACCATTTTCTTTCACATGTGAAGGGAAGACAAGATTATGTGTTTTTAAAAGTAAACAATATATTATCCAAGGCTTTAATAACTTTTGTAGCCTTGAAATTATAAATGTCACTGGCCGCTTTTATGATGTTCTTTTTTTTTGTTTTATTGCCTGTTGTTTGAAGAAAAATAATGGAACAGTTTTTAATTCAATTTATTTTTGCACCAGGAACAAGATAGCAGGCAGTTTGTATTTTTATTAACTTTATTTTTTTCAAAACCTGCTTATTATTTTTTTATCAAATAAAATAGGTACCTATATTATTAAGGTCACTGAATAAGGTATTATAATAAGTACATAGGTACATACATTTAAAACAGAGATTGTGCTACCAACTATACCAGCTTGTGGTCAACATTAGACATTCAGATTCTATTCTATTTTTTTTTTTTTTTTTTTTTTTTTATCGTCAATAGGCTATTAATTAAGGTGTACTGATTTACATTTTTTTTGATTAAAAAGTTTATTTTCAGAGAACCTATGGAACTTGGTGGGAAGAGGCCCCATCAGCCCAACAAGACTACATGCCACAAAGTGCCAGTGCAATCACTAGTCAGGATTTTGTAGGTAAGTGTTAAAACTGAAACTGAAGTACCTATGTATGCCGTAATTACCGAAACAATTAGAAAGCCATTGTGTCTCGCGTGGATCCACGTTTCAGGCACGTAAGGAGTTGAAGCATTTTATTATTACTTGCTATTCAATTACATGATACATCACTTTAAGCGACCTTCCTGATGGCACGACGTGATTCGATTTTTGTCAATGATAAGTAAATATTACCACAGATAATATAATACTGGTATACAGATGCCTCATCCCATACAAAGAAACCGTGCCGACGTAACTAGCGTTTTTTGTCTGATTAAACTGATTATTTTTTCTAAATCGCTCGCGTTCGGTTCTGTTCCATGTCGATAGATAGGTGGTGTTAACAGCGACTTGCAAGTAAAAGGGTTTACTCGGTTCGTGAATATTTTTCTTTAAATGCAGTGAAGATTTGTTTTATAGTATTTTTTTTGCAAGTTTTTTTACAGTTTCATTGCACCAAAATGTGTTACAATACAAATTTAAACAATCGAGTTGAATGCTTCAGAAATTTAAAAACGCGCCATCTATTGGCGTCAATTTTAAATGAGCCCAATATTCTATAATTTTGTTCTTATGAGAGTTGATTAAACAAGAACATACAATTTTTATGTTCAATTCTAGAAAATGTTAATTGTACATACAATTCAATAACAAATCGGTGCATATCGCGCCATCTAGTGAGATTTATTCGAAACGAATTTTCTTTCTTAGCGCTGGGACCCCGTGATATTACTAAGCGAAATTGCAAGTACGCTCACATGGACGCAATTCGAACGATTTGCACTTGAAATCTTAGCAAAATACGTGCGCGATATCGCATATCGTCGCAAATTAAATTGCGTTGTGCCATCAGTAAAGTCCCTTACAGATTTTTTATTTTATTTGATTCTTCAATAATAATATCTGTACTAATATTATAAAGGTTAAGAGTTTGTTTGTACGCGCTTATCTCAGGAACTACTGGTTGGAATTGAAAAATATTGTTTGTGTTAGATAGTCCATTTATCGACGAAGGTTATAGGCTATATAACATCCCGCTACGACCAATAGGAGCAGAGCATAAATGAAAAAAATTGCAAAAACGGGGAAAAAAAAAACCGTTTTGAGAGCTTGCGTTGCATGCGCTGCGTAAACGGTTTAAGTTACGCAAATATCATGTATCTAATCACAGAATTGTTCCTCTTTAAAAGTTCTAAAAAAAAGTCCGGTACAGCATATGTCTATCTTTTAAGATTGACTCACTATAACCTTTTTTATGGTAATCAAATTTGTTCATTTGCGAATGAGTTTTATCAACATGTATACTAATATTTTAAAGCTGAAGAGTTTGTTTGTAGGGTAGGTAGGGTAGATAGGTAGTGGTAGGTAGATATATAGCCAGTTGAGGGGAGTGAAGCCGCGGGAGTCAGCTAGTTGTTAATATAAGATTGCATTTGCTATCCATCAATGGCAATACCTAGTATGTTAATTATAGTAATCGCCGTTTATGTCATCTGCTACTAATTAAAACCAGGTAGATAATTACCTATCTGCCATTCAAAAGAAAAAGGTATGTCTATGACGCAGTTTGCTCGAAGGTAAACAAGAACACGCAACATGCCCTGATAAAGACTATTTTTCTGCTGTCAATCCTCTGAGGAGAGGATTGACAGCAGAAAGAAGAGGAGAGGATTGATCACTGTGAAGCACTTTCGGGTGTCCGATGCCCGATTCTAATGGAGTTTTAAGGTGAACGCGCACCTGTCCGCGCCGCAGGAGCCGCACGCGCCGCAGTCATCGCAATTTTTAAATCTTTATATGAAATCGTATGCAGCCCCGCGCACCTATCCGCGCCGCACGAGCCGCATTTCAGCAAAATGCTGTAGGTATACGGATTCCACCAGCGCGTGTGGATGACGTCATCAGATTCGCCAGGCGATGCGGGCGGCGCGGAAACATGATCCGTATCCGTATGAAAATATAGTTCAAAATGTACACAAGTGGATACAATGCGTGCGGCGCGTTCGGCGCGGGTAGCGCGGCGCCTTGAGAAATTGCGATGACTGCGGCGCGAGCGGCGAGTGCGGCGCGGACAAGTGCGCGTTCACCTTTACGGAACTTCAAATAAAGAGCCAGTTATATTATAGATCTATCACAAAGTGTAAAGTTCGACGGTCACCTCACTGTGCTGCCGTCACTGCATGACACTGGCAGAATAGTCGACATCGGCTCAGTTGCCAAAGAGGAAAAAAAATAAACGAATACCGCAGACAGGTTCGACGCCACAATGCGCACAGAGTACCTACTTCACATACTTTTTGCAATAAACAACAACAAAAGCGAGACCGGCTACCGGTCTTCTGTCGCGCCCTAAACTACTCCCATACGAAACCTAAGGACCAGTAGTGTCGCGCGTCTACTGACTCGGTCGCAAGTCGCGGTTGTGCATCCGATTAGCACCTTTACTCCTGTCTGCCGGGCGAGCACGGCCTCTGTGATAGGCTTGAGTTACGCATTTTATCACGGTTTTTGCTTCCAAACTATGATAAAAATGTTTGACTCAGCCTGTCACAGGCCGTGCTCGCCCGGCTGGTCCTAATAACGCTGCGCTGTATGCTTTGCCTATGCACCTTTTATTCCTAGCTGTAATATGTTTCCTTATCCATTTTTTAATGGTATCCAAGATCTCGTTGCAAACAATATGATTTTCGGCAGAAGTGTCCTTCGAAAAATCAGTCTACCCACTTGAAGTGTCGATCTTCGAGACGTACAACCCTGGAGCGCTGGTCCGAATCTGGGCTTTAGGTCCTACAGCCTGGATGTTGCTATGGGAAGGAGAACCGGAGTACGTTGGAGACACCCCCAGGATCTTCAGTCCACCGATACGGCAGCTGAATGTGCCGACACGGTGAGTTGTTTTTTATTCCGACGGTATCAAAAATTTTTAGTCTTCTCAAAACTTCTAAAGCCTCACTTCCGAGCAGAGCGGCTCCGGCGACACTGATCCTGGTACCCCATACATTTCCATAGTGTATAAATACTATCGTTCTGTCGCCGCGTAAGTGACGCCGAAGCCGCTTTGCTTGCACTTCTACCTGGTAAATAACCAAGACAACCTTTTGAATAACGGACATCGACGATCGCGGGACCTTTTAGCTAATATAAAAAAAAAAACTTAAATACTGACATTTTAACCCATTCGCTGAGTTGGACGCCTTTCGGCGTTTTTTGATTATAAATTCAGGTGCGAAATACGCCCTTCGGCGACTTTTTTAAATAGCTTACATCTTGCTAAAACAAGTTACAAAAATATATACTTGCAATATATGCACATTTTTACTTGCACATTGGTACTTTACAGTTGCCGAAATTTTAACTTTTCGAATAATTGCGAATTCCTTCCTAGGTGCGGAAGACGCCTAACGGCGTTTTCCAGGGTTTAACAACCTTTGATTCCGATTATGTTTTTTTGCAAATTTTCTTAGAATTTGGTACACGTGATTCCATTTTTCGTTTTGTACTAAACTAAACAAAAGCAAGAAGTTTGAAAGAGTAAGCCTGGTAGAATTTGATTGTTTCAATTCATAATGATTTTCCCTTGAGTGGGCACCTTCCCCTTTCCGATACTTTGAGAAAGAAGTCACGTTGTTTGAACATTTTTGTTCGATAAAATTATGTAATGATGATGTTTTTAACCCCCACCGGAAAAAGAGGGATATTATAAGTTTGACGTGTGTTGCTGTGTGTCTGTCTGTGGCACCATAGCTCCTAAACGGATGAACCAAGTTTGAAAGGTGATTTTCTCGAGAGTGTTCTTAGCTATGTTTGAATAAAATCGGTCAGCCGTTCAAAAGTTGAGGGCGTTTTACTGTTTGAATCGGGGTGTTTTCGCAAGATATCGTGTCATAATTACGTGTTCAATAGATTGCCGATCGCAGCGTATCTACTAAGCACTAGATAAATTATGTAGCACGAAATGGAAATGTGCCGAGGGTTTTTTAAATTTTACTTGTTGTATGCGATGAAATGTGACAGCGTCATAAAAATGTGTGAACAATTTTCTCGGCTATTCTGTCTTTTCTGAAGACATAAATAAATACGTCGCAATTGTTTAAAAAAATATGGCCTTCTTGGGGCCAACCTAGATCTCAAATGGTTTCGGTCTCTATGTCTCATTTCCTTATTTGGAACCAGTAAATTTCTCTTTAAACTGTGCGGCTAACATATGAGTCGGGGGGCGAGTCAATTCGCGCGCACCCCAACTGGAAGTTAGTGCAACCTAGGGTCACACATGACACTCTGGTAAACCCACCTATGACTCACATTCGACACTATGTAATTAATTGCCTACTGTGCATAATTAAATATGGGTTCGTTTGATGAAAATCCTATCCTACTAATATTATAAACGTGAAATAATGAAAGTTTGTGAGTATGTATGCATGGATGTTTGTTTCACTTCACGCAAAAACTATTGAACGGATTTATATGAAATTTAGCAGCCAGTTTATAACCTGGATTAACACATAGCACACTTTATCCAGTGGTGGCCCAGTAGTAACGGCCCGGACTAGACTGTTAGCCAGTTAGACTGTTTGCTGTTAACCAGTGGTAACGGCCCCGACTTACGTGTCGTAGATCGTGGGTTCGAAACTACGAACCCAGGCAGGCGCTTTACTTTGTTTAAATTATTTCATCACCACTGCTCTAAAAACCGTGAAGGAAAAAAATCGTGAGGAAACCGGCATGTCCTTGAACCAATTCGCACTGGGCCCGCGTGTTGGGTTAAGGGCTCCCACACATAATTTTTTTACATTTTAATACTAGCGAGCTCGCAGATATTTGCGATGCGATGCGAATTCGCACGAATTCGCAGTTATGTGTGGGAGCCCTAAGACACATTCCATCTCTCACAGACTTGAGGCCTGTGTCCCAGCAGTGGGAACATTACACGAATATTAAAAAGGCTGATGTTGTTGTTGCTAGGTTCCTTTGGGGTAATTGCGACTTTCACGAGGGTGGATGCGCAGGCGCCAGCTAATTGTTTATACATTGTTATTTGATAAACCAATTTCTTTTACTAGAATGTTAAGACTGGAGTTCAATCACAAGCTCCTTCCCTACTACACCGAGTTGGATGCAGTGTTGCTCCGCGGCAAACAGCCTCCGAATCTCGTGAAGAGTATGAGAAACAACTTCTCTTATTCTTCTCTTTTCTATAAGAAAACGCAGCCTGTTGTTGAGAAGGGTAAGTGTAATCCAATATTTTTTAAATTTATTTGCGTAATTAGTATAATAATTATCTAAAAAAGTTAATTAAATATACCAAAAAACCCGACTGCTTAAAAAGCGAACTAAAATAAAAAGATGTGCTTAACTCTAGCTTTCTCATAAGTGGTAGAATAATTCTATCTATGCCAATATATAAGGCATAATAGCAGCAATCAAAGTTCAAGTTAATTTGAGTTTAGTATGTGTTAGCTGGAGTGACGTCATCCCAGCTTCCTCATTCAATACAGACAGACCAATGAGGTGAGCCTTTTGGAATGTAGTCAGAAAAATAAAGCATACTAGGACATGGAAGGAAAGAACTGAACGATAACACTTAAAAAGTGTTGAAACTACGATCAAAAAACGAGTGTGTAAGCTGGAGTGACGTCACCCCAGCTGCCATGTCATGTCTTTCGAACAAAAGAAGTTATGATTATGTATTATAGCTCAAAAATTAAGGATTAATAGCTGCCATTGGCAGTAAAATTTTCAGATGTCTGGTCAAAATACGGAACCGACCGAATTAGTTATTAAACCGACAAATATGTGTAAGCTGGAGTGACAAACCGAGTTGAACAAAAAAGTGAGTGAGAAATAATAGCTGCCACAGGCAGCAAAATTTTCAAATCTCTAGTCCTTGTAGTTACCACATAGTAAACAAAAAAATAGTTGCCGCGCCAAAAATATCAAATTGGCAATCAAATCATGATTTTCTTCTTGTTTTCGACTTTTTAGTTCGTGTTTTAAGCAGTCGGGTTTTTGATTTTTTTTACTTATTTTTTTTAGAATTATATACATTAAAACATACAAGTGTTATATATTTTTGAAATCTCCTCTTAAAACCCTTTATTTCGATATCCCACACGATGGGTTTGGAAGAAAAAAAATTGTGCCCCACAATATGGCGTCCAAAATCCGCCTCTTTATTTTCCAATTTTATGTAGCCAGTGACACTCGCAGGGTTAGACGAATCGATTGACGTAAGAATCATCAAAATCGGACAACGCTTTTGGTCTCTAGAACTCGACTGGTAAATGTGGCGACGCTGGAGAAGGCCTAAGCCCGGCAGTGGACGTCTTTCGGCTGAAATGATGATAAAGGTAGAGAAAGTTAGCATTCATTTGCCAATTTATCGTTTTAGGGCTACCCAGCAAATATCAGAGCGGACCTCATTAAACTATTCGTATTATAGACTACATTTACCAACACGGAATATCAGATGACAACACTACACTCATACAGTCGAACTTGGAACCTCCTTTTTAGGAAGTCGGTTAAAAATTCAAATAATGCATTCTGTATGATGTAATCTGCCATATTTCCTATGCAACCTCATTCCGATGTCATTAATTACTGTCATGTCAAAGGTAACTACGACGCAAAAATATCTAACGTTTATACCGTCGCCTGTGATTAATAGTAGGTAGGTATCTACTACCTACCTAGATTTATGCCTACTTATAGTTATGATTACTTGTAGATGTTTTTCTAGTTACTGTCGTTGTTCTCATCATTCGTCGTTGTTTAATCATTAACCATCCTTACTTAGTTGCCATTCCTTCAATTCGCTCCAAACGCTTCCAAATATCCTTCATAATGCGCACAGCAAAGGAATGTAACACACTCTCTGTGTTTCCGAACGCATTCAAACCGAATCTCTTCAAAATTAGAGTGAACAGACTTCTTCTGGGTAAGGTCACACCATCATCGACAGTGTCTATCACCTCTGGTTTTTTTTATCCTGGAGAAATGCTCATGCATACTGCGCTACCACGGGGAGATATTGCAGTTATGTGTGACTCTAACCCACTAAAATTCCACGGTGTCCTCCTATGCCGCTTATGGCGGGAACACGGACACGAGTTAGCACTCACCGCGAAACCGCCGCGGTTGCCCGTCACCGGACCCTCCTCTGGGGAGTAACCCCCATCACCGGCGCACCTGAACACACTGTACGCCGTGACCACCCCAGGGACCAAACCAGCACATGGGCGCCAGACGACCCCGTGTTTGGCACCCTTGGTCCCCCTGTGACGGGTCAAGGTCAATGGCCTCGCCACCTACCATTTTTCAGCCACAGGGGATATGGAGAGTGGTCAACGCTATACCGACACTCCTCCTCCCCTGCAGCCCCACTGCGTCCGCCATCAAACGGTGAAACCCGTTCAGGCCGCGGAAGGCAGGGAGAGCGGCGCGCCGCAATACCGGCACTCCTCTACCGCCGCGGCCTCCAACCCTCAGCCGCGATATCGTATAGGCAGGTCCCATACGATATCGCGGCGCGCATCAGTTGCGAGGTCGCCTATTACCAAGCGGCACCGCAACCCACCTGCTGCCTAATCGCCAAAAGCCCTGACGAGCGGCCCCTCCTGGGGTTACTCTTCGCTTCACCGTGGGTGACCAAGCCACGTTTATTAAGCCCCTTCTCAAAAATCTCGTTTGTTGTATGGGAGCCCCTCTTAAACATTTATTTTATTCCGTTTTTAGTATTTGTTGTTATAGCGGCAACAGAAATACATAATCTTTGAAAATTGCACTGTCTAGCTATCACGGTTCATGAGATACAGCCTGGTGACAGACAGACAGACAGACGGACAGACCGCGGAGTCTTTGTAATAGGGACCCGTGTTTTCCCTTTGGGTACGGAACCCTAAAACTGGCGGCTTTTGGGCGCCATATTGTGTGTCTTTATTTTATAACCCCATCGTGAGGGGTATCAAAATAAAGAGTTTTAAGAGGTGATTCCGAAAACGGGTAATACACAACGGGTAAAGCTGACATCTAGTTGTCATGCCATAACTGAACGGACTGAACGGGTATAAACTGGATTTGTTAACAAACTAGTTTTGAGTACCTACTTGTAATTGTTTCTGGTAATTATAAAATTAGTACAACAAAAGATACTGTCTTTTTGTACTATTTTTGGATGTGAATAAAATGCAAATCAGCGATTATATTTTTATTTTTTTCTGTTCAAGTTATTCAGATGACGTTGGTTCTCCAATTAAGTTACTACCAGGTTACTGCCGGCACGAGGTCCCAGCCCTAACAAATAAAGTTTGGTTCAAATAAATGTCACTAAATAGCGCGATATGCATTGATTTGTTATTGAATTGTGTATAAAATTAATATTTTCTAGAATTGATCATAAAAATTGTATGTTCTTGTTTAATCAACTCTCCTAAGCACAAAATTATGAAATATTGAGCTCTTAATTCACATTCCAAAGATTATTTGAACGGATCATTTCAAATTGATGCCAATAGATGGCGCGGTTTTATATTTCTGAGGCACGTCACTCGATTTTTTTAATTTGTATTATGACACATTTTGGTACAGTAAACTGTGACAACGTGCCAAAAATACTATAAAACAAATCGTCACTGTATTTAAAGCAAAAAATAGTTACGAACCGCGAAAACCCTTTTACTTGCAAGTCGCTGCTAACACCATCTATAGCCGTGGAACAGAACCGAACGCGATCGAAGTGCTTATAAATTAATCAGACGAAAAACGCTAGTTACGTTGGCACGGTTTCTTTGTATGGGATGAGGCATCTGTATGCTAGTATTATATTATCTGTGCTGGCGGTAACCACAACATGAATTATTGTAGCATACAATGAGAAGATTCATCATCCTACTGCCTTATCTATTATCATCTAAATTAATTCTAAGTTGGAACAGATCCTTTTTTTTCATACTTCATAATCTAAAGAAACAATAAAGGGATTGTGCGAAATTTGATAGGTGACTATTTGAGATGATGACTAGGGAAGAAGAAAAAGAAAGAAGAAGATAACATGTTGGGCGCAGTTCAAATTAATTGGGGTTAGGCAGGAGGACGATCATGATGATGTAGATAATGAAGATCTCTATGAGCTCCCATACCCTGACGTGTTAAAATTTTCAAAGATCGACTAAAGAAGGGAAAGATGTATACAAGTCATCAAATATCAGCTTGATGCACTTGAGTCGATTGATAGACGGGCCAAGAGACTTACTGGCAAAGATGCACTGGTCGTGTCAAAGTTCCAGAGCCTCGAACATCGACGCCGAGTTGCCAGCCTGTCGGTTTTTTATCGATTACATTTCGGGGAGTGTGCGACGGAACTGCACAATTTGATTCCGCCTAGCCCTTTCCATCATCGGACTACAAGACGTACGGCCATGCGCCATCGGTACATGGTGGACATCCCACCCATACGCACAAAGCGTTTTGCTAATACTTTCATTTTGCGCACAGCTAAGGTGTGGAATTCCATTCCGGAGTCTTTGTTCCCTGATAGCTACAACCTTGGGGTCTTTAAGTCAAGAGTAGGTATAGGTTACTTCTAGGCAAGCGTGCTTCATCCTAGGCCACATCATCGCTTACCATCAGGCGAGGTAGTGGTCAAACGCGAGCCAATCGATATTAAAAAAAAAAAACATCTCTCCCTTACGAACACTCAAAATAATCTAGCTCTAAGAGCTTGCACCCCTCTGCAGTCATCAGAGTACCATAGTTCAATATCATTCTAGCAGTTATAATCTCTCACACAGCTAAAAGATTGCAGTATCTTATATATCATATTTTTTCAGGTCAACTACTGAACAGGATAATAGCATCAAATCTTCATGAAGCCTTGGTACCACAGATCCCTGCGCCTCGAAATCAGACGCAAATTGATACGGGACCACCCCTCGGCGACTTCGAGAGATTACCCGTGAGTTTTTTAAATTTTCTGATTATTTGATAATTTTTAATACATGTATAAAGTCATAGCCTTTTCCTACGGGGGTACGCAAAAACAAAAGAACGCCAAGTGCTTCGCTATATGTTTAGCAAGTATAGTTGTCGGCACGTAACTTGGCAAGAGTTGTTAGATGCGCGCAAGTAGTTTTTTAGGTCTCTTTGGTTACCAAGCGGGACGCGGAGAACGTTTAGGACCGTTCCGAGCGCGCGATTGGTTGGTCAGTTGACACAAGGATCGACTGACTAATCGCGTCGCGTCAAGATCGGTTCGCTCTATATGCTGGTTGGTCAGTTCACGCACTATACGCAAACTTAAAACTTACCCTCTCTACGCCAAAACCTTGCCTTAAACGAACTTACATTAAGTGAAGTTCTATCATAATATAACATAATAACCCTAAAGGATCAGCAAATTAATATATATAATAACGTAATGTTTAATAATATACACACACAAATTTAAATTTAAATTTACTTTTTTTTTTGTTACCTTTTATGTATTATTTAAAAATCCAGATATTATGAGTTTTGGGACAGTAACCGTTATGTATTGTATCTGTGTTAATGGCTAGTTATAAATACTTTAAATAGTAACCTGTAGAGAACGTAGTGGATAGCATAATTGTATAAATGTAATATTTAAGATTGTATGACTGTTTCTTATTGTGCTACTGTTTGTTTTTCCTTAAATAAAAATAAAAAATAAAAAAATATACGAAGCTCCTTGTCCGAGACGGCAGTGCCAACCCGCCTACTAATACTCATTGAGTATTATCTCAGACAGCCCAGTATTAGGGTTGTTCATAAACCTGTCTTCAAACGTAATGCCAAGTAAGTAGAGATGTGACACGAGGAAACTAACTTTCGTCAGTCAGGGTTGTTTATGGGTTAATAAATACTTGGTTGTAAAAATAGTAAGGTATTTATGAAATTCACAAAAAAACAAAATGTTTATTAATATCAATTCAGTAACTTAACAAATAAAAAATAATTAAATTATGAGATCAAGCCATATTATTTATAGTGTTACATATTACATCACTGAACATAGTTGGTTCTTGAACCACCGGCCTGTTATAATGTCTGGCAAAGGTGGCCGAGTTCTGAGACCACCCAGCTTTTCTTTTGTATTTGGTCGATACTGATCCCAAATATTTGAGCAGCAGATGTAGAGGCATGTTAATTCGATATTTTTCAGGAAAGCGATAGGCTATTGAACGTTATACGTCTGAAAGAACGCTAAGCGAAAACTATGTAAACGCGCGGGCGGGTGGAACTTTGAGGTAGATATATTATCAGACCAAACCATCTTTATTTTTATTCTTCCTATCTCAAAACCATCTCCATTTCAGTAATTAATGGTCAGCTGATAATGATACAAATTAGAGCGTCATTGACAATTTTATCACGCGATGAAGTAAGGCCGTTCTTCAATCCCTCCTTGAAAATGATGAAAACTTAGACTTAATATAATTAGCGAATGAAATCATTAACTAGATTCTGAACCGTTACAAATATTGTCTCCAAACTCTTGAATACAGTTTTGTAAACAACGGTATATGGAATCGCGTCTGGCTATTTAAGTTTAGAAATTAGACTAGAAACTTTTTAAACGTTTAGAAATTTTAAGTCTTGAATTAATTGGATATTCATAATTAAGAATAAGAATAATTTATTAAAAAGTAAGTACGTTCACAAAAGTGTACATTAATTAGGTGCAGTAGTTTAATTTCTAAAACAATGTTATAAATAGAGCTTATATGTAAACTATTTCTAAAATATTATATTACAACAACTAAAAGATTATAAAAAAAATAATGTTTTTTTTTGGTAGTGACCTGCCCGATTTAGGTTGTTTCAAACTTGTGTTTCAGGCCATCACTTTACTTGAGCAATAATTGGGCCAGTTAAATTATTAATTATTTATTAACTAATACATTTAACACAAGAAACTAACCCACTAACATATACCTGTTAGAAATTTAGTTATGAATGGCCATAACCAGCTGGTGCAAGGAATAAAAGGCTTTTTTTAGGGTTCTGTGCCCAAAGAGTAAAAACGGGACCCTATTACTAATACTCCGCGGTCCGTCTGTCTGTCTGTCTGCCTTCCCGTCTGTCACCAGGCTGTGTATCTCATGCACCGGGATAGCTAAACGGTTGAAATTTTCACAGATTATGTATTTCTGTTGCCGCTATAACAACAAATAAAAACAGAATAAAATAAATATTTAAGTGGGGCTCCCATACAACAAACAATTTATTTTACGTTTTTTTTGCGATTATGGTACGGAACCCTTCGTGCGCGAGTCCGAATCGCTCTTAGCCTTTTTATTTTTTATTAATTAGTATTTATTAATCTGCGTGTCTATAGTGACAAAGATATGGTTTTAGTCTCTAATACCAAGACTTCGGTTTTCTTTATGTGGGTGGAACTAAAATATGGGAAATCAAACGCCAGCAATGTGCACACTGCTATCTTCCTACATACTTCCTCTTGTCACACTCGCTCTTGCTCTCGCTGCAATATCATCCCTAAAGAAATGTTCAGAGAGAATTGCTGCAGTATACTGAAATTCGTAATTTTTTAAGAGTGTAGGTACCTGTGCATATTGCCTGCCACCCTTTAGGTAGATGTCTACCTGATTTTTACCCGACCGCAGCGACGCAAAATGGAGGGGTTGTGTTTTTGACCGGTTTGTGTGTATGTATCTATGTATAGTGCTCGCCAAACTGCTAGGCCGCCCTGAAGTTGGTGTTCAGATGCTGTTTTTGTATGAGATTTACTACTGTGCAGCCATTGTAGCCAAGTCCAGGGCGGCCAAGAAGTTTGGCGAGTACTATATGTATGTATGTATGTACATCTGTTCCCTCATAACTTCTAAAATATTTATCATAATTTGACAAATGAGGTGTTGTTAGAAGCGTATTGTTTGTCCGCTGGTTATAGGCTATGTGACGTCACATTAAATTGAATATGGCGCCCTCTAACCCTCTGCTACTTTGCAGAAACTGAAGTTACTTACATACTTTTTGGAGCGTGATTTTTCAGAAGTCGGGTTTTAGTTGAAAGTTCTGCCAAATGATAATAATGTACATTATTTACAAGATCATTCTAGTTAATAGCGTGTTTTTGCGTGCCAACAAAGCTAATATTAATTTTATTACTTAGCGTGAGAAACAACCATTAAACCATAAAATCATTTCCTTTATTAATTTATTTATGCAGAAACAAATCTAGTTTATTACCGTGTCATTGAACTTGATCAAATTATATTTCGCGCTACAGAAAATGTCTTATGTGTTACGAAAATGCTATTTTAAGGCAGGCAGGCAGGTATGCAAATAATTTTATGTTATTTGTTGTTTTCGTGGGCAGTCCCATAGGAATTGTGCATTATTCCAGGTTTAAAATTAACCAATGACTCTCAGCGATATTGTAGCCAACTATCAGTGACAGAATGGTATCATCGGATCGGCAGAGTTATTAGTAAGAAACAGCAATCAGCAATCAACGCGCGATCAAACGCTTTGTCTTAAAAGTCGAAATTACCTACACTGTAGGTATGGTACACAATCGTTTGCTAACTGTCGCTCGCTGTTTGTCAAATGGACTTATTTCTAAAAATAGTGCCAAAAACACAAAAACTTCTGTATTGAAGAACAATTTTGCCGCAACAATCGCTATCGTTTTGCTCTTGCAAGATACGTAATAAGCCTGTGGGTCAGGTCTAGAGCTTACTTTTTGCAAATTGCAAGCATAAAATCAAACAGTTATAATGTTAGTTTCGATATAGATACAGGAAGGTTATGCCTTTGAAATTTCAGGCGCATAAAACTCTAACTTGGTCCCTAAAATTGGAAAATGTAATCACCTAGACGTTGCATGAGACCATAGACGTTGCCCTCCTCCTCGCATCGTGTTCCTCACTACCGAGGATCGTGATTCCCCAGTTTGTGCTATCTTTTGCGTCGTGGAGAGCATCATGCAGTTTAGTGTAGACGTTTAGATGATGATAACGCTGGCCACGCCACAATTGTGGCGATAAGGCCTTTGAGGCTCTTTGAGGAGTGGCTTGAGAGGCGTCACGGCGTCTTCACCTGACACGGCTTTTTCGGGAGGTTCCTGTTCAGGATAAGGCGCGAGGAAACGCCCGGGTGTCACCATTGTGTAGATCGCCCTGTGGACACGGTAAAGCATACGGTGGAGGCCTGCCCCGTTTGGGCGGAGCAACGCCGGTGTCCTCGTGCAGGCGATCGGCGGTGGCGACCTCTCGCGTCCGGCCCTGGTACAGACTATGGTACGAGGCGAGAGGGCATGGGAAGCTGTCACCTCCTTCTGCGAAGCAGTAATGCTCGCGAAGTAAGAGGCGGAAAGCGTGAGGGAGAACTAGCCGATTCCCGGCCACCGTAGGTGCGGGCTTGCGGACGTCGAGTAATGGGTAGCTCGCCGTCCGATAAAGACCAGGCCCGAGTCGACGGCGCGTAGTATTCCACGCGCGCTTCAAAGAGTTGTCAGCAAAAATGAGGGGTTCCGCTAGGACCGATGCCTGTCTGGGTCGCGGATAAAAAGGAGTTACCCCTGGCTCAAGCAACTAAAGAAACACGGGTGGGGTTTAGTCAGTTAAAGACGTGACACACCCTCCCGCTTCACCCAGAGCGGGATAAGTCATTGGATTACTTCGCCGTCATAGTGTAGCAGACATTTGCATTATTCCTATACAGGCTGATTTTTAATTCATAAGTCTCTAAAAGATTTCCAATGAATAAGTTGCCTAAAGTCACTTTGTATTCCTAATATTATGTAATTCCATCTAATTTTTCAGTCACATGTTGCTTCCAGTTCCAATTTTAGGTCATGTATGGAACATTTTTACTACCTACCTATCGCATTTAGCACAGCGCCGATAACGTATAAGTAAACTGACCTAGACCGTATTAGTCATCAAGAAACAATAGGAACTATAAATAGACTAATATGTTATACCAAACAACGTGCTATGGCACAATATTGTTGTGTCTACCGCCTTATTTTAATAAGATAGATGAAGGTTAATAAAAACATGACGTGTTTGGAGTGGCATGATGTATCACATAAAATGTTTATAATGTGCTAAAATATTAAGCATACTAATGTTTTGTTAGCCTGGTCGTGGGTTCAAATCTGGGCAATGTCGGTGTCAAAAACGGAGAAATAAAAACAGGAACACCGACTACCGAATGCGAAGTGATTTTCAATTTGAAGAAATCACAAGTTTCATAAAAAATCAGTACAGTACAGTATAACAAACAATTCGGTAACACATAAAAATGACGACAAACCCTTTCGATAATTCGTTATCTCCTTTGCAAGGGTTAACGATAGAGTACGTAACTAAAACATTGTTATGTAATATGGTTATAACATAGTTGGAAGTTCCTCATAGGCTAGGGGCTTCATCGTATAGTTCATACCAATTATAGTACCTGTTACCTAACCTAAACGTACACCATGAGGGTAAAGGTGAACGCGCACCTAGACGCACTGCTCTCGCCGCACGCGCCGCAGTCATCGCATTTTCTCAAGGCCCCGCGCTATCCGCGCTGAACGCGCCGCACGCATTGTATCCACTTCTGTACATCTTGAACTATATTTTCATACGGATACGGGTCATGTTGCCGCGCCGCCCGCATCGCCCGCCGAGTCTGGTGACGTCATCCGCACGCGCTGGTGGAATCCGTATACTTAGAGCATTTTGCTGAAATGCGGCTCGTGCGGCGCGGATAGGTGCGCGAGGCTGCATTCGATTTCATATAAAGATTTATAAAATGCGATGACTGCGGCGAGTGCGGTGCGTCTAGGTGCGCGTTCACCTTAATAGGATATTCTACTATGCTTGAATAAAAACGTATCCACAAAAAAAATTACAGACTTCAAAAGCAAAACACTAAAAGTGCAAAATAACTTTAGTTTCGGAAGTTGGTGTATTGGTACTTCTTGTTTGTTATCATTTTTCGACACCGACTTCCGAAACGAAATTTATTTTGCACTATTTAGTGTTTTGCTTAAGTCGGTTTATTTTTATGTGATAAAGATTTTATTTCTGTATTTTTAGTTTCAGTACACCATCACTAAAAAACTAACTCAATCCAACACAGAATTATTACGATCCCATAAGAAGTTTCAGAGAAATGCGTTGACAAACATACAAACGTGCAAACTTACAATCGTACAAACGTAATAAGTTTACACATTTTAAAAATGACTGCTATATAAATGTTCTGCTATACAGACCATCTGATAGTTGGACGTTTTGCTACATGGACATTTTGCTAATAAGACTTACTGCTCATTACGCATTTCGCGCTGTTGCATATTTAGCTACTTAGACCTTCTGATCATGAGGGAGATTAAACATATCGATTTTTAATATTAATGTATTAAAAGACAAAAAGACAAAAGATATTTATTTCAACTGGGCCACCAAGCGGCACTTTTGAATGTCACAATTTAAATTTAAATGGAATACAAGTTGATTCTACCGTGCATTCGGAAAGTAGCTAGTTATGGAGAAGAATGCACAAGAAACTCCATACTTTTTAAATTTACATGGAATAAAAGTTGATTCTACCGTGCATTCGGAAAGTAGCTTGTTATGGAGAAGAATGCACAAGAAACTCCATACTTACTCTTTTAAAAAAAAAAAAAAAATGATTCTACCGTGCATTCGGAAAGTAGCTTGTTATGGAGAAGAATGCACAAGAAACTCCATACTTACTCTTTTTAAAAAAAAAATATTTTTACAATATTTAGGTACATGAGTACATACATTAATAAATTCACATGTGTGAGGACAATGCACCCAGAATAGCACTACACACTATACTATGTAAAGGTATAAAGTATTAAAAGTACTCACACATGTACTGTGCAGTTATACAATAGGTACTAGAAAAACATCAACATCCGAAGCAGTTGAGTTATGACCAATCCCAACTGACGGCGCCCGTTCACGAACATGACGCATGAATCGGCACCACCCAGCTCAACCATCATGAAGGGAACCAAATGATCCAACACACGCGCCACCATCAGAGAGACATTTGAGAGAGCATGACACACTCAACTGCCAGGGCACACACAAGTCAACGAACGACACATAGGTATAGCAAATGGTGGATTTACAGTTGGGTACATAGTACCCACACACGTGCTGTGCAGCTATACAATACTAAAAGAAATCGAGTCTATACAACACAAGCATAAACATATCATTTGTTTTTGCGCCCTAGTGGTTGTGGAGCAGGACTAGCATTGAGCCAAGCATTTTTATCAGTGATATAATCCCCCAACTTATAATATGCCTGCCTGCATAGTGTGCGTTTTATACAATTTTTAAATTTCGTCTCATTCAGTTCTAGAATATGGGGAGGAATTTTATTGTAACATTTCGTACAGTACCCCATGAAAGATGAGGCCACTTTTGCCAGTCTGAAACCTGGTTGAACTAATTGGTCCCTATTTCTAGTAATGTAATTATGTCTGTCTCCGTTTTTACCAAAAAGATGTAAATTCTTTCTCACGTACATGATGTTTTCATAAATATATTGACAAGGAACCGTCATGATGTTAATGTCCTTAAACAGTTCCCTTAGAGAATCACGGCGGCGAAGATTGTAAATCGCTCTGATGGCTCGTTTTTGCAGAATAAAAATAGACTCAATGTCTGCAGCCCTTCCCCATAGTAAGATACCGTAAGACATTATACTATGAAAGTAACTAAAATAGACTAGCCTAGCGGTATCCACATCAGTAAATTGACGAATCTTTCAATCTTTTCGATCTTTAGCATAAGCTGCCGAACTCAGCCGCCCCGCAAGTGATACTAAATGAGGACCCCATTGTAACCTTGAGTCTAGCGTGATCCCCAGGAAAACCGTTTTATCGACGAATTCGAGCTTCTCCTTGTTTAATATAATGTCACAATCAGTACTTTTGACATTTGGCAACGAAAATTTTACGCATTTGGTTTTTTTACCATTTAATACTAAATTATTGGCAGTGAACCAATCCTGAACCTGCCGTAGCGCGTTATTTACGTCGTCAACCTGACAAGTACGTCTATTTACTTTAAAAACTAAAGATGTGTCATCAGCAAATAACACCATATTTAGTTTGCCTTCGAATAAATGGGGTAAATCGTTTATGTATATTAAAAATAAGAAAGGACCTAAAATTGAGCCCTGGGGTACCCCCATTTTCACATTTAACCCCGACGAATTCACACCGTTTATTTGAACTAATTGTTGTCTATCACTCAAATAAGATTTAATCAAACTTAACGCTGATTGACCTAGCCCGTAATGCTCAAGTTTCAGAAGTAATGTTTCATGATTAACGCAATCAAACGCCTTCGACAGGTCGCAGAAGATACCTATGGCATCCTGCGACTCTTCCCACGCATTAAATATGTGTTTTAATAGGGTGACACCAGCGTCAGTTGTACAACGTCCTTTGGTGAAACCATACTGTTTATCATGTAAGATGTTATTCGTATTAAAATGAATGAGCATTTGATTTAGCATTATCTTCTCAAATACCTTGCTGAAAACCGGCAACACGGATACTGGTCTATAATTATTTGTGTCTTTACTGTCCCCGGATTTAAAAAGTGGTATAACCTTACTATATTTCATTAGATCCGGAAAGACTCCTTGATCTACACACAAATTAAAAATCAAAGCTAAGTACGGCGCTATAGTCTGAATAATGGAGGTACAAACTTTGATGGACATGCCCCATAGATCTTCGGTCAGTTTTACCTTTATTTGCTTAAAAGCCTTTATTACTGTTATTGGGTTTATATGTGAAAAGTGAAATTCATTGGGGCAGGCTGAAACGTTAGCGTGTAATAAACCAGAAGCGAGCGACGGCGAAGAATTTAAGGGTTCAGTAGTTTTAATTGGGATGCTGGTAAAGAAATTTACAAATTCTTGAGCAACTTCTTTGTTATCTCTAATAAGTCCATGTGTAGTCTCAAGCGTGTAATCAGTATTATTTCTTTTGTTCCTGTTTGTTTCATCGTTTATAATTTTCCAAACCGTCTTAATTTTATTTTCTGCGAATTTAACCTTATTGCTAATGTATATAGCCTTAGCTAGTTTACACGTATTTTTAAAAATTCTTGAGTAAGTAGCAACATATTTACTAAAAGTTTCAGTGTTAATATAAGGCTTAAGGCCATACAGCTCGTAAAGTCTTTCCCTACTTTTCCTGATTCCTTTTGTCGCCCAGTCACTGAATAAAAACTTAGGGCATATAGTTTTAGTTTTCTTCTTAAAAGTATTATTGAATTCTGTTTGAACAACTGAGAAAACATTCTTGTACAAAATATTACCATCATTCACTGTGAGGTCCTGATAACTTAACTTACCAATTAAAGTGCTGTTAAATTTATTTAATTTACCGGATGTTATTGGTCTGGATTGAATCTGCACTTGTTGTATTGGTATGCTGGACTCAAATGTTACCAGTAGCCCACTATGATCCGAAGGCAGACAATTCATAATGGCTTTGTTTAAGTATTCGCAGCAACAAAAAACATTATCAATACATGTAGCAGCAGTCACAGTTGTTCGGGTTGGTTCCTCAAACACATGCGACAAATTAAATGATTTGAAGAGATTTAATAGTCTACTACTATCTGAATTATTTTCTAAAATATTTATATTAAAGTCACCACAGATTATGACTAGTTTATTACCAGTTGCAAGTTTTGCCAGAACATCTTCCATCACTGTCTCAAATATACAGTAGTTTTTATAATTGGGGGGTCTGTAAACGCACACTATAACATGCTTATCCAGCTCAACACAGGACAGTTCAACACTATGTTCAACTGATAGATCTACAATATCTTTACGAGGTTTTGATTTAATACCATTTTTGATTAATATAAGTGAACCTCCACGCAACATAACATTTCTGTTAAAACAGCTACCCACAGTATAATTTTCAAAATTAATAAGCATTGAATATTCCTTCAGCCAATGCTCAGTAAAACAAATAATTTCAAACATTGTCTTTTCTAAAAACAGTTCTATTTCCAATTGCTTTGCAGAAAAACCTTGAATATTTTGATGGAATAATTTCAAAGAATTCTGCTTAGCCCCTTTTTTTAAATTAACTATGTGAGAGCAAGAAGGTACCTTCTTGTTGGTGGATTTACTCCTAACTATTTCGTTATTGGTACCCTCCGTTGTCCTACAAACTAGTTTAAATTATAAATATTAATAGCAGAATTGCTAACGTTATTAATGTAATTGACCTGTAAATTAGTATTACTACTAATATCAACTACAGTACATGACTTCGACATACTATTTATGTCTGAGTTTAAAGTAAATGATAATAGCCTCGCTATTTGACGTCTTAACCTAAGAGGCAGATACACTGTATTGCCTGTCGACTTTAATTTATCAACAAAAATGTTGATGTCAAAAAAAACTAATTTGTCACTGTAATGGCTGACAAGGAAATGAACATGTTTATTCAACATATGAATATAATTATTTTGTCTACTAGTAGATTTTTCCAAATATGGAAAAGCACACAATATGATTTTATTGCAATTCAATTTTATCAACTCAGTTACACACTCAGTGATGTCATCTTTTTTTACATCCAAACTGTTACCTATAAAGACAGTTAAATTGGTATCTGATTTATATACACTCTTTGTTACAGATTTCATGATATGCTTGTAAGATGACCCAGGCATACAATAATTCAAAGTCAAATGATTCTGATTGCTATTTAATAATTTTCCTAAACCTCTTCCAACACCATCTGTAAACATAACCGAATGAGACCCATGATTACTATCACTAGATGCAAAGGAAGCAGTCTCAGGCTGGTCTACTTGAGACATTTCCTGTGAAATATCAGTTATGTCTTGGTCTTGGTCAAAGACACCGACCTGAGACACCCTCTCAGCCTGGGCCGGGCCCTCCGTTGCCTCAGGCTGGACAGCCTTCAGGTTTGAGACTATCTGACAATTACATTGACACATCACCAACTCATTTGCGGCCAGAATGTGTTCTTTAATTTGTAACTGGGAGCTAACATATTTATTGTAAAGGGAGCCCAGTTTGTCCTCAAGTACCTGAATATCATTTTGTAAACGCTGTGTGTCAATTTCATATATTTTTATGCTGTCTTCTAATTTTATCTGGTAATTGTTTAATTTATTAAGCAGGTCAACACGTTCTTTTCTGAGTGGAATGTTTTTTATGAAAAGTTTGTGTTGTTTCCTGTATTGGGTATAATTTCTAATTATTTTATTAAATTTCGCATACTTTTTCAGTTTTTTATGACTAACTTTATACCTATTTGTCTCATTTAATAAGGAATCTTCAGTCAGGTCAATAGTGGTTATGGAATGAGGTTTACTATTTGATTTTATTAGTTCACTATATAAATGGCATGTTTCCTGTACCTGAGTACATGACTGTTCTTTTTGCAAATTCTCAATTTGACAATTAGCATGAGCCAATTCATCTTCTAGGTCCCTAACTTTACCTAAAGCCTCCTCATACAAATCACTACAACTATGGAAACCATAATATAATATTAAAACAATAATGTGGTCTTATGACTCAAAATTAAAATATTTAAGTATATTTCTACGTACATTTTAAATTTTATCACGTTTAATAATTTAATGTTGTCTATCGAAAGTAGGGTACATTGATAACGCTACCTACGCTAACTACGCTATTTTGCGTAACGTGCTTGGGAAGTTAGGATGACATTAAGTCATTGCATTTTGATTACAACTACAACACAACCTACTGCAAGGTCCATTACTTAAGGCGGTACCCCGAGCAAAACGCCGCGCAAGCCGTTTCTTGTGCTGTTTTTAGGAGCTATCTACTCGTTATTTAAAAAGAAATATCAATTAATAAAAATACATTAAATTTCTACATAATATTGATTCTAAAATGGTAGATTTAGTTTTTTTTTTAATGTTGTATATATTTCACTAACCTCCTTCCAAAAAAACATAAAAATGAGAAATAATAATTGATATTATGCATCTCCTCGTAAAGTGTTCATTAATTATTTTTTGTACTAACACTAATGGATAGACAATTTAATAACGAACATTTTGGTAGTTTTTTTTTTTTCAAAAGACCAAAATTCGATTTTATAAAGATTTTATTCTAAAATCTGGGCGTATTCACTACTGTAATTCATGCGCCACCAGTGCCGCTAGACCAATAGGAATGCTCATATCTCATGCCGATTTTTTGGTCAGGGTACCGTCTTAATTTGGAAAAATATGAAGTATTTGGTCCATCTTGGTTGCGGTTTTATAAGAGCGTGTAGTTTTGCATCACCTAAAGGATGTCAAAACGACAAGCATTGTAATCATCATCATCATCAGCCTTTTAATGTTCCCACTTCTGGGACACAGGCATCCTCTCTGTGAGAGGGCCCAGTGCGGATTGGTGGATGTCACATGCCTACGAATTTTTGGTTCTGAGACATGCCGGTTTCCTTACGATGTTTTCCTTCACCGTTTTGAGAGCAGTGGTGATGAAATAATTTACACAAAGCGCCTGCGTGATTTCGAACTCACGACCTACTACTTGAAAGGCGCGGCCGCTACCACTGGGCCACCACTGCCATGATCGAACTTGCGCTGGATATAAATTGAGGAGCTGTTCTATGCCTTTTGGGAAGCCCGTTATCATATTCTTTTCATTCAGAGAAAGGCAAAATTCCTTCTCTTTGTCCACAAAATCGGCATCAATCTTTTGGGGTCCACTGCTGGACAAAACTTTTATGCCATTCAATCCACATCGCAAAATGTATAACGTTAAGTTTATTTGGTCTCTAAGATGGAAGACTTAGGTAATAATGCCGGTTGATGTATTGAGGAAACATAAATAATCCTTTATCATTATGAAAGATCATTAGAGATCTGTGATTAGCTTTTAATAAAAACAAATTGTTCAATGGATATTTTCTGATTTAACTGTCATTCTGATTCTATTTTACCTAGCAATAAAATAGTAAAATTACGTATATATAATTCCATTTCTGTTTCTTCCAGGATGAAACTATACTTTGTGTGATGAAGTACTTGGACATTCAGTCACTCTGCCGATGTGCACAAGTGAACAGACATTTCTACAGGCTGGCATCAGACGCCATACTTTACAGAAGCATAGACTTGAGGCCTTACTGGCATTGTGTGCAGTCACAGGTAATATTAATGTAATATTTCTTGACTAAGTTTTCTTTTAAGGGATTCTTCACTTTAATCTTTATCACTAAAAGCTGAAAGATGACCACTACTGGACGTAAGGTAAGCATAAACTCAGGATTATAAATATCCTACCCTATAATATTGTCCTCATACTCAACAGCATACGCCTACAGCAATCTACTGCTGTGTTTGCAATATTTGTAAGTATGTGAGAACCATGTTCCTATTTATGAAATTAATTAATTTACCTGTTAATGCTTTTAATAGTTTATACCTGTACATAGTAGTGTGTAGTGCTATTCTAGGTGCATCGTCCTCACATATATGAATTTATTAATGTATGTACTTATGTAAATATTGTAAAACACCTATTTATTTAAAAAGAGTAATTATGGAGTTTCTTGTGCGTTCTTCTCCATAACAAGCTAGTTTCCGAATGCACGGTAGAATCAATTTATATTACTTGTAAATTTTAATTTATTTGACGTTCAATAGTGCCGTTTATTGGCCTAGTTGAATAAATATATATTTGACTTTGACTTTGCTGGACATATACCACTCCAATTGCACGTTATTTATTTCGATATCCGGCAATCCTCATCCAGCTGCTATCAGCCACCCTGGGAAGATCGTCGCTCCATCTAGCCTGAAGGACGGGACATAGGGCCACTAAAGTCATATGATTACCGCGACTTTCACCAGGTCATCCACCTTGTAGACTCATTTAAAATTAAAACTGAAGCACCCGGTTCTAGAAAACCTGATCAAGTAGCTAATTAGTAGGTAATTGTTTGTAAATCTAATATGTCTGCATTTTGATCTTGAATCTGATAAGAAGTTTGGAGTTTGTCTTATGGGAACAAGTTATGAATACCTAAGCTCGTAGGTGTTTTCAAAAAAAAAACCGGCCAAGTGCGAATCGGACTCGGGCACCGAGGGTTCCATACAAACCTCAGCTTAAAGGTATTATAGACCTGAGTATTTGATACGAATTTCAATAAGTACGTTTAAAATTATTAAAAATATTTTTATTATATGATGTAACTAAAAATTTACGGTTTTCGAAATTATTCCTTTATCTGTGCTATAAGACGTGGCTTCGTACCAAATTTCAAGATTCTGAGTTCACGGGAAGTACCCTGTTGGTTGTGATTCCCTTTCGAGTGTCGAAAATTTGCAGCATAAACATAAACAGCTATATCTTTTGATTACGTTGGCTCAGAAGTTTGATTTTCTTCACAGCTTTAAGGGACAGTATACCTGAGTATTTGATATAAATTTCAGCTTGATACTTCTACGCGTTTCTGAGAAAAAGGTCTTGCCAGACAGACGGACGTACGGACAACAAAGTGATCCTATAAGGGATCGGTTTTTTCCTTTCGTGGTACGGAACCCTAAAAAGTATGACAAAATGCCAAATTTGTTTAACACTACCACTAAAACATAAATACATGCTTTCTTGACTTAATTTCTTCTGGATGGGGCAGAGGGCGTCCACAATAGTCCTCCATCGCGATCGGTCATAAGCTACACGGTTCTCCTCGCTCCTCGTCATACCGATGCTCGTCGCTTCTGCCAACACGGTGCGACGCCAGGTTTGACGGGGACGGCCTCGCTTTGTTTTGCCTTGGGGATTCCAATCCTGCGCTTGCTTGGGTATGTGATCAGAATCCCTTCGCAGCGTGTGATCAATCCAACTCCACTGCTTTTATTTATTTTGTTTTATTATTTTAAAGTGCATTTAACAACCGATATGTGAGAGTACTATACACTTTCTCTTCTTCGGGGTAAATAGGCTATTATGTAACTGTTTTCTACATACTTCTCACAATATAGTAAACAAGCCCCAACAATGCGGGCATTGGTGTGTATTGTTTGAAGTCACGTGTAGCAATCAAGTTGTAGTTCAAGTCTCATTTATCTTTAAATTCTTTGAATTTATGTATTACATATTTAGTTTTCATCTTTTTTATTATTAAAAATAACTATTATTTCCACTCATTTTCTATAGTATAACATATTTGTCGAGTTGCTTACGCAGTCGAATCTAAGATTCTCTTCATATAGACAGACTGCTTGGAACAGTCAGAGCTGACAGCTTCAAGCGATCCGTTTAAGGACGCTATTAATGTATTTGTAATAGTGAACAAAAACCTTGAAACACTAGAGGGGTCAATGTCTAATTTTTACTTGCACAGTCAACGTGTGCATTACACTTGCCTTCATGTGTGGGCTATGAAATTGTAAACAAAAACCTAAAAGCACTTTAGGTGTCAATGTCTAATTGTCACTTGCACAGTCAACGTGTGCATTACAATTACCTTACATGTGTGGGCTATGAAATTGTAAACAAAAACCTTGCAGCAATTGAGGGGTCAATGTCTAATTTACACTTGCACAGTCAACGTGTGCATTACAATTGCCTTACATGTGTGGGCTATGAAATTGTAAACAAAAACCTTGAAGCACTTTAGGTGTCAATGTCTAATTGTCACTTGCACAGTCAACGTGTGCATTACAATTACCTTACATGTGTGGGCTATGAAATTGTAAACAAAAACCTTGAAACACTTGAGGGGTCAATGTCTAATTTTTACTTGCACAGTCAACGTGTGCATTACAATTGCCTTACATGTGTGGGCTATGAAATTGTAAACAAAAACCTTGAAACACTTGAGGGGCCAATGTCTAATTTTCACTTGCACAGTCAACGTGTGCATTACAATTGCCTTACATGTGTGGGCTATGAAATTGTAAACAAAACCCTTGCAGCAATTGAGGGGTCAATGTCTAATTTTCACTTGCACAGTCAACATGTGCATTACAATTGCCTTACATGTGTGGGCTATGAAATTGTAAACAAAAACCTTGAAACACTTGAGGGGTCAATGTCTAATTTTCAATAGCACAGTCAACATGCATTGTCTGGTTAGCAGCTTTTTACCCGACTGGGTTATGTGTTTCGCGCATATCTTGTATGTATGTATGTTTGTATGTATGTAATATTCTTTATTACCTCTTATCTTTTAAACCACTTGACCGAATTATATAATTTAGATATCGATAGATAAGTCTTGACCGCCCAAGTGTTTTTAGATAGGTGAAGTTCTAAAAAAACAAACATGGCGGATTTTGGGCGCCATATTGTGCGGGTCCCAATTTTTTTTTCTTCCAAAACCATCGAGTGGGGTTTCAAAATGAAGGGTTTTAAGAGGTGATTACAAAAATATATACCACTTATATGTTTAAAAGTAATTCGAAAAAGAAAAATATAACTAAAAAGTTGTAAATAAAAAAAGTAAATTTAAAAATAAAATACCTGACTGATTCGGCAGTCGGAGGATCAGGTAGTCAGCCAGTTCGCGAATATGTTTCCTGCGACTGCACAGCATGATTTTTTCTTGTTAACAGCTTTTTAGTTCGATTCTTAATCAGTCGGGTTTTTTATTTTTAAATATACTTTTTTTTTATTACTGCCGACATCTTAAACCTTTGTTGCATTAATTCAATCTAACAGAAAAATGCGTTCTTATTTCCAGGTCCTCATAACCCTATCAATGCGGTGCAAGTTCCTTCAGAAACTGGACCTGTCTTGGTGCGGCAGCCATCGCATGATACAGCCCAATTACGTCGTGAAGTGAGTAACTAATACTTAATAGCTATTGCCTTGTTATAATTACTATTGTTAACGAGACTCGTGAACTTGAACACTGAGATACATTGTTGCAAGATTAAGGCTGTTGGTAGACTTGTTTTATGTTTTACTAGCTTTGCCAGCGGTTTCGCCCGCGTGAAAAGTGTTTTCTTATCACAAGGGAGCATTATATAAACTATGTGCTATTTCAGACTATAATCTATCTCTGCGCCTAATTTCATCCAGATCTGTTCAGCCGTTCTAGCGTAATTGAGAAACAAACAGACCACAAACCACATATCCAAACTTTCACATCTATACTAATATTATAAAGCTGAAGAGTTTGTTTGTTTGAAAGCGCTAATCTTAGGAACCACTAGTTGGAATTGTAAAATATATTTTTGTGTTGGATAGTTCATTTATCGAGGAAGGTAAACAAGAAGAAAATCATGCTGTCGGATGATACAATCTGGTTTTGGTCAGCCAGCTCGCGAACATGTATCCTCCGACTGCACAGCATGATTTTCTTCTTGTTTACGTCTATTTAGTTCGCTTTTTAAGCAGTCGGGCTTTTTGATTTTTTTTATAATCTTTTTTTACTTGTGTAATCTTCTTCTTTTCGGGTGAGGATGTGGCCACCTCTGGTGTCAGAGTTAATTATCCGCCTCTGTAAACCCCATAGGACTCTGCCTTGGCTATTTCAGACTTACATTAACTATATAAGTCCAGGTTTCCTCACGATGTTTTCCTTCACCGTTGCCTGTGATGTCCAAGATAAACTAAGAAAATACATATGAATTTGCAAAAGTCACATTGGTGCTTGCCCGGATTTGAAACCAGGGCCACAAGCACAAGAGGCGAGTTCTTAGCCGCTGGGCCACCACGACACACTTGTGTAATTATTCATGAACAGGGAAGTAGATTAGGTCATTAAGAATACGACGTGGAAACTTTCAGAAACAAGTCATGGAAAAAGAGAAGTCTGCACAAATAAATAAAATCGAAGTGTCTGTATGAGGTATCAAAATAACAATATTTTTTTGAATGCATGTGAAAGTTTATCAATCAATCTGCCTAGCTTTTTCCCAACTATATTGGGGTCGGCTTTCAGTCTTACCGGATTCAGCTGAGTACCAGTGTTTTACATGGAGCGACTGCCTTTCTAACCTCCACAACCCAGTAACTGGGTAACACGATACCCCTTGGCAAGACTGGTGTCAGATCTCAAGCTTCTGACTATTCGTAACGACTGTCCAAGATCTTCAAATGACAGCTGGGACCAACGGCTTAAAGTGCTTTCCTAGGCACGGAGGAAACTCGGTATGTTGAAATGGTCACCCATCGAGGGACCGACCTCATCAAGCGTTGCTTAACCTTTATGATCGACCTTTGCGGCTGTTATTATTTAGCCACGAGCTTTATACGGTACTAAAACAAATACGTATTGTTTTTTTTTTTTGTCTGTCTGTCTGTTTATGTTAATGTTAAGGACATGATTTATGTTCTTTATCGTATATTATTTGGACGTGTAGTTTGAGAGATATACCGGTGTAACTAACGCACGGCCGCGAGTTTATAGTACAAAATCCGCTTTGTGTGAATGTTTCAATCATGTACTCATCGATGGCTTGTACAGAAGTATCTAATTCCACTCTAACGAAGTCGCGGGTAACAGCTAGTCTATACCAATATTAAAAAGAGGAAAGATTTTTTTGTTTGTTTGTTTGTACCGAATAGGCTCCGAAACTAATGGACCGATTTTTAAAATTCTTTCACCAATAGAAAGCTACATTATTACTGAGTGACATAGGCTATTTTTTTGATCCCGAATACAGGTTCTGTGGGGTGGCCCACGGGAGCGAAGCCGCGGGGAACAGCTAGTTAATTATAAATGTCTAACTTGGGATTGTGTGTGGGTCATCAAGAATCAGGCTGTACTCAGTTTGGGACCCATTGTTAAATCTGTCACGTCTTCTGTTAGTGATATTTATTCCCCGTGTTACTTACATATAATATCTAGAAACTATACGAGTTAAATTAATAAATGAGTTTGAATAGTATGCTATGTACTATGTTGAATTCTGGCGATTGAGAAAACGAAGTGGTTGAAACTTTCAGTAACAACTCGTAAAAAAATAAATTATTGATACTGTTTTTGTCGTCAAGATTCATTCTGTACTCAGTTTGGGACCCATTGTTAAATCTGTCACGTCTTGTGTTAGTTATATTTTTCCCCATGCTACTTGATATCTTGGAACTGTTCTAGTTACATTAATAAATGAAATTGAATAGTATGCTATGAAGATTTCTCCAAAAAAAAGTTAAATCAAAAAATCGGGATCCTGCCGTTTTGCCGAAAAGATTTTGACAAAATTTCATTACCCAAACAAATTTCAGCAATCTTTTTTTATACCATTGCAATATTTCGAATGATTTTAGTACGCATATTTTTATTTGGTCAAATTTTTACATGGCAAAATTTTACCAAGTATAATGTCATTATGGCATTTGGTCTTTAATCAAATGATTTATTACAGCAAACAATCTTCAGACAATAAACGTTTGGTGAAATGATTTGTTAAGACAAAAAGTATTAAGGCAAACATAAGATTTTTTGAATTATATAATAAAAAATACAATTTTATTTTTTGATTAATTCTTTCAATTTGTCTGAAACAAGTCAAATTTATGGTTACTTGATATTAATTTATTTATGGAAGTAGTTAGAGTAGGTTAATTATTAAAAAAATGGTTAGGTTAGGTTAGGTTAAAACTGTGACCTCCTACGCACGAGCCGAGCGAGCGAAGCGAGCGGTGCCGCGGCAGCGGCCGGCGAGTGCCAGAAACGACTTGCATTAATAGAAAAAAGAGATTGTTTTTAGTAGGTTACCCGGAACTGAACTATTAAGATTAGGATAATTAGTTATTTAAAAAAAAATGGTTAGGTTAGGTTAAAACTGTGATGAGCATTAAATTTAAAAAAAATATATATAAAAAAAGAGAAATAAAAAAGTATAAATATTTGGCTTATTTGATTTTGCGTAAAAACTGTTATTCCAAGTGAAATATTTGAATAAATAAAAAATGTTAAAAGTACTAGTTGGTAAACAAGTTATAGTTTAAACGTTAATTTCCCAAACATTAGGTTTGCGTTACAATTTTTTGTGAATAGATTTTTTGCTAAGTAATAATTTGGCAAATGAAATTAAGCGAAAAATTTTTTGGGAAGTGAAAATTTGTCAAATTCCTTTCGGTCAAACAAGGGAGACCCCAAAAAATCAAATAACCCGACAGCTTCAAAAGCGAACTAAAAAGACGAAAATGAAAATACAAATTCGCGGGCTGGCTGACCAAAATCTGGTGTATCCACCGCCTGCACAGCATGATTTTCTCCTTGTTTACGTCTTTTTAGTTCGCTTTGAAGCAGTCGGGTCTTATGATTTTTGATTTAACTTTTTTTATTTATAACTTTTAGTTAGTTTTTTTTTTATTAGGTACATTTAAACATATAAGTATTATATATTTTTGAAATCACCTCTTAAAACCCTTTATTTTGATACCCCACACGATAGGTTTGGTCGATAAAAAAAAATTGGGCCCCCACAATTTGGCGCCCAAAATCCGCCATTATTCTATTGTCCAATTTTAATGTAGCCAGATACACTCGCAGGGTTAAGACGAATCGATTGACGTACGAGTCATCAAAATCGGCCAACGCGTTTGGTCTCTGGAACGCCATATAGGAACAAACATATATAAAATAAATTAAAATAAAATAAAATTCGTTTATTTCAGGTCCTTGACCCATATAAGTAACACAAAAATACAAATATACTATAGTCAATTCATGCAATAAAAATAAAGTAAAAATTAAAATAAAACAAAACAAAATGAAATATGACAATTAATAAAATTGAGGAATCAAGTTATGTCAGTAGCAAAAATATAATATCATAACATGGAATCGATTGATGTCAAAAAGCAGAAATCAAAATAAAATATAATAAAGCTAAGTTAGATGTATTATGACAACGAATTAAATTATGGAATTAAGTTATGTCAGAATCAAAAACTACAGTATCAAGAGACACAATTGTAACAAATCTAAATTAAATTAACCACCCACAATATGCCTGCTACAACAATGACTTATGTAGGGGCAATCCAGTCGCTGAGCAACCATCGCCAAGACAGTGTTGGAGCTAGCCCGCACCCTGCGCACCAAGGACGCGCACCGCTTGCGCATGGTGGCGTGGAAACAGTCGGTGCGCGCTTCCGCAAACATGCCCGAGGCGCTGCAGAAGCGGGGTAGCCCCAACACTGCCCTGAACGCATTGTTGTATTGGACACGAAGGGCACTGTAAGCAGCTTGTGAGTAAGATGCCCATAGGCTGCACGTGTATAGGGAGGTACAGAAAGCTTTAAAATGTAAGATTAAATTGTATGATTTTAACCTGATTTGAACATCGTGCAAACCTACGGGCTATCATATTTGCTCTCTTAGACAGTGCCCTCCGCTCCCGCTCAATATCGACATGGTCTTTCAGATCGGATGTTACCCAGTGCCCCAAGTATTTAAATTGGTTCACCCGTTCCAACGGTACACTATTCAAGTGAATAGGGGGTACATACATACATGGACTGATAAACACATTACCCTACTTCGGCAGTCGGGTAAAAAGACACACCGCTTGAAATTTGTTCTGGCTCTTATTAATAGTTTCATACCACTAATTGACATCGATATAACTAACAACATACGTATAGATAACATTGCATCACGCTCATGTAACAACTCAAGGTTTTGTCCGCAGTTTCCTCAAAGACAGTGGTGCCGAATTAACACATCTGCGCATGAATTGTTGCAAATTCGTTGACAACACCGTGCTAAGAGCTATCGTTGACACCTCTAGTAACTTACAAGGTATGTTTCTCATTATGCTGTTTATCTTTTTATGTCTTATATGAAAACGCACGAATTTATTACCGAACCCATAGGTTTGTAATTACTGGTTGTTAAAATTGGAAGCTTGATACTTAATGACCTGCGCACATTCGCGGACGGGACGGCAGAGGATTTTAAATTTATCATTTGAATTTAATAGTTATCCATTCGAAATAAGGTATATATTTAAATGCTCGGTGATCAGCCTCGGAGCATCACCTCGGAGTTAAAAGTTCGAGATCCTCCTAATGGTGAGATGCAATTTAAATTGCGTCGATATGGTATCGTACAAGAATCTTCTAAGACATTTTCAAGTGCAAATCGGTCGAATTGCAACGCATTGTGTCCATGTGAATGCATTTGCAATTTCGTTTAATAAATATCGTTTGTCGCGGTGATATAAATCGAATCGCCTGGAACTGAGCCACCTTCTTGATGGACGAAGGTGGCTCAGTTCCAGGTAGTTAGAGTATAGTTTTTAGGTCCCATTGAGCTCAATTTTCTGGACTACACATACAGCACTGCGATTTTTGTAGCAATATACTCTTTTTATTTGTTCACTTATGTTTTAACACCAACCAATGCCTTATACAAACATCGAAACTGAAGACTTACAATGGCATTATCGTATCCGCCAAACCGGAGCTTATAAGGGAGATCGAGACATTCTGTGGGCAGTTGTAAACAGCAAGCCCCTTGCGAGTCTAGCAAACAACCCAAGAGCAAGATTGACCCGACACTATACCGAAGATATGCCGGACGTCAGCCTGTACGAGATTAGGATGGCTCTTAAACTGCTTAATAACAACAAGGCGCCGGGTGATTACGGAATTGCGGCCGAACTCCTGAAGGCGGGTGGGAAACCGGTCCTTAAGGCTCTTCAGAAGCTACAACACATACTCGAGGACAAAACGCCACAAGCATGGTGCAGGGGTGTGGTGGTACTCTTCTTCAAGAAAGGCGACAATGCTCGGCTGAAGAACTATAGACCTATCTCACTTCTCAGCCATGTCAACAAGTGGTTTTCAAGAGTCATCACGAATCGTCTCTCGCGCAGGTTTGACGATTTCCAGCCCGGGCGGCTGGAAATCGTCAAACCTGCGCGCGCAGACTGTAGCGACAAGCCGGATTCTGAAAAGGCTTTAGCACCGTAGACCACATACATACGCTGCGCCAGGTTATACAGAAGACCGAAGAGTATAACCTGCCTCTCTGTTTAGCGTTTGTGAACTACGAGAAAGCCTTCGATTCGACGGTGCCAGATCGACTACCGGTACACCTTTCGGTACCGTTCTTCGTATCAGGAAACAGGCTCCGGCAGGGAATTCGACTCCTTAGCTGTTCACACAATGAATGTTTCCCAAAATGTTTATGGCGTATGGGTGGGATGTTCGATGGCGCGTCGCCATACGTCTTGTGTTTGCCTGAATACCTGTTTCGTTTGTGGGCAACAAATAAATAAAACCACCACCTATCATGTTTCAGAGCTATGCCTTCGATCTGTAGTCGGATGTTCGGACTGGATATACCTCTCTACGCTAAAGAAGCTGAAACGTCTGGACCTGTACAGAACTGATATCACCACCGCTGCTGCCGTCGCCATTATCTGGTCCAACCCTGAACTTCGCCATCTTAATGTTGGTAAGCATCTACGTAACAATTTAACTATGTTGTTCCCAGTTCTTCTGTTTTTCGAGATGATGGAATACTCGTATATTTTGGGACCTACTGGACTACGCCAATGACAGCATCAATAGCTTTCATTAGGTCTTCCATGGATTTTTACACGTACACAAAGGCACTGCGCTACGTACAAAAGGCCCTGGCTAGTAGCACAGTGTAGAACCTCTCAACTCATCAAAAAACATTTTAACCTTGTCTCTGGAATAACAATTTGCCAGAGATGCGAAATCCTCTAGTATTTAGAGAATGACCGAATACTGTCTGGCGGGGCCGGTATTTTTGAATAACATAAAGAATAACATATGTGTAGTTCACACGCGGTAGAAGTAAGAGATTCAAATTATATTCTATCTCATTCTCTTGCACGTTTTATCCTAAATATGTATGTATTCGTCTCGTTAACAAAATAGTTTTATCGCCGACATGCTTCAAAAGTAACTTACTAATTACGTACACCTAATTTTCCCCAGGATCATGCAAAATGATATCCTCAATGGACGAAGTGGCGATAGCTCTAGGTGGCAACTGTCCGAACCTAGTGTCTGTGGACTTCTGGAAGTCTTACTCCTTGACTCCGAACGGCATCAGGGCGCTCGGGAACTGTAAGAATCTGCAAGAATTAGATGTTGGTTGGTGGTAAGTTTATTATTCACTAGCTGTTCCACGCGGCTTCGCTCCCGTCAGCTGGCTACCTATCCATCTACCCTACCTGCCCTGTCCTACCTACCCTACATACATGATTGTTGCGTAACTTTAACCGTTAACGCAGCGCACGCAACGGATGCTCTCGAAAATAATACACTTTCCCCGTTTTTAGAACATTTTTCATTCATGCTCCGCTCCTATTGGTCGTAGCGTGATGTTAAATAGCCTATAACCTTCCTCGATAAATAGACTACCCAACACTAAAATAATGTTTCAATTCCAACCAGTAGTTCCTGAGATTAGCGCGTTCTAACATGCCATTTTTCGTTGTAATTTTATAACTCAAGAACGGGCTCACCTATACAAACCAAATGTTTAGGCTTTGTTCGGACTATTTAGTAGATGGTTTATGTTTCTTTTTTCTGTATGTAGGCACAAAATAGTAAGTATACAGAAGGGCCACTCCCGCCGTTTAGAAAATTGACAGCTGAACTTGACAGATTCACTAGGGTTGCTACTATATAAATTCCAAATTAAAAAAAAGAGTAGGTTGCCCAAGTTACAAACATAAATACATAGATTCGTCTAAACATACATCATATCATGCTTACATGCCTTAGAGGGTAGACAGGGCATCAAATATTCATTTAATATCACGAAACATTTAATATTATGCCACATACGATGAATATTGGAGAGTAAAAAGACGTAGTAATAGTGTAATAATGATCCCACTTAAAAAATTAAATTGTAAAAAGCTCCAAGCTCGACAAAAAAATAAATGTGAAAAAACAGGCCTAATAAAATCAAAAAACCAAAGATGATCTTAAACAAGAAGAAAATTATGCTGTGCAGTCGGAGGAAACATATTTGTAAGCTATATGACTTGAACCTTATTATTATGAGAAGTTCCCAATTGCATCTATGGGCTTAAAATAATTTATTATAATCCTAGATAATGAATTTCTAATTTGTCATCTTGAAAGATTAATGACCTTTATAACTTAAAAATAATTGAAAGACAGAATTTAAAAAAAAAAGGAAATTCGGTCTGTACCAAATAATAAAGGTAACCCATCCAATGCAACCAACCTCGTTACAGTACTTAATGTATGAATGACGTGACAAACGCCTGCACAAAGCAATCATGACAGCCGCGACTGAGCTCGGTCCAATATTGCCCAATATTCCCTGTAAAACCGAAATGTCAAAGTGAGAGTGGCCCCTCTGTCTGCGGCGCGCCGCCGCTTACGTACTTTGTGATGTAGGGTAGGTAAGGGTTATGGTAAGTTGACGGGAGCAAAGCCGCGGGGGTCAGCTAGTAATATTATAATGATCAATAATATTAATGTTTTGAAGTACGGCTACATTGAAATAACACGCACAATTCTCTATACATCTTACTTCGATCTCCACCTTATCTTTTCAAAAAATCTGCATCTAAACTTAATCACTAACAACCATTAATTTTTTCGACAGTTTACAAGCGGGCGGATCCGGCGAATGGCTGGCATGGTTATCAGGCGGGGAGCTCCGCAAGTTGTTCCTAGGAGCCCTACGAGGAGTTTGTGACCGTGATCTGAGAGCCCTATTGCCTAGGGCTCCGAAGTTGGCGCAGTTGGATCTCTTAGGCGTCAGGGCTGTTACTCCAGATATTTGTGATGCGTAAGTATTCGTTTTTATCGTTCCGTACCTCGAAATGAAAAAACGGACTCTTATAGAATCACTTTGTTGTCCGTCCGTCCGTCTGTCAAGAATCTTTTTCTCAGGAACGCGTGGAGGTATCAAGCTGAAATTTATATCAAATATTCAGGTCTACTGTCCTTTAAAGCTGTGAAAAAATCAAACTTCTAAGCCCACGCAATCAAAATATACAGCCGTTTCTGCCGCAAATTTTCGAAACTCTCGAGGGAATCAAAACCTACAGGGTACTTCACGTGAACTAAGAATCTTGAAATTTTGTACGAAGCAACATCTTAAAGGAATAATTGCGAAAACCGTAATTTTTTTGTTACTGTATTTGTTATGGTAAAAATATCTTTAATAATTTTAAACTTACTACCCCTTGCCGTATGAACGCGTAGAGGTATTAAATTGAAATTCATATCAAATACTCAGGTCTATAATACTTTTAAGCTGAGGTTTGTACGGAATCCTCGGTGTGTGAGTCCGACTCGCACTTGGCCGGTTTTTAGGGTTTCGTAGCCAAATGGCAAAAAACGGAACCCTTATAGATTCGTCATGTCTGTCTGTCTGTCCGTTCGTCTGTCCGTCCGTATGTCACAGCCACTTTTTTCTGAAACTATAAGAACTATGCTGCTGAAACTTGGTAAGTAGATGTATTCTGTGAACCGCATTAAGATTTTCACACAAAAATAGAAAAAAAAACAGTAAATTTTAGGGGGTCCCTAAAATTTACTGTTTTTAGGGTTCCGTACCCAAAGGGTAAAAACGGGGCCCTATTACTGAGACTCCGCGGTCCGTCTGTCTGTCTGTCACCAGGCTGTATCTCATGAACCGTGATAGCTAGACAGTTGAAATTTTCTCAGGTGGTGTATATCTGTTGCCGCTACAACAACAAATACTAAAAACTAAATAAAATAAATATTTAAGGGGGGCTGCCATACAACAAACGTGTTTTTTTTTGCCGTTTTTACGAAAATGGTACGGAACCCTTCGTGCGTGAGTCCGACTCGCACGTGGCCGGTTTTTTTATTTATACTTGAAACTGAAACTAAAATATTTTTTTTTCGTCAAACCCATACGTGTAGGGTATCTATGGATAGGTCTTCAAAATGATATTGAGGTTTCTAATATATTTTTTTTCTGAACTGAATAGTTTGCGCGAGAGACACTTACAAAGTCGTAAAATGTGTCTCCCCCCTGTAACTTCTAAAATAAGAGAATGATAAAACTAAAAAAAATATTTGATGTAAATTACCACGTAATCTTCCACCAAAAATTGGTTTGAACGAGATCAATGTCAGTAGTTTTTTTTTAATACGTCATAAATCGTAAACCGCAATTTACCAAGTACGGAACCCTTCGTGCGCGAGTCCGACTCGCACTTGGCCGGTTTTTTTTTTGACAGAATTTATTCAATTTATTTTATGGCAGTCGAGGACATACAACGTGCGAGTTGTAGGTACGGTGAGTAAAAAATGGAGAGTTCTACTCACGTAAGTTCGCCGTTTCTGATTAAACACAAATGACTCCACAGTATTTAATAACTATACGAAAACAGCAGCCCGCCATGCTATTCGCATCAAAAACTAGAACCTCGTCAAACTTAAGTGACGCAAACTGTAGAAGGGATAAAACAAATTAAAATAAACTCTCAGAACTTATAATGTAAAAATTGTATTTGTTTTTTATGACAGGATACTAGCTGAATGCAGGGATCTAAGGCTTCTAGACGTCAGCTTCTGTGACCAAATTCAAGAATCTCAGGTAGGAATTTTAACATACTTCTTATACTTACTTTAAATTAATAAGAACAATTTATGTAACTTATTTGCATAGCTTTGCATGCTTATTTGAGCAGTGGTGGCCCAGTGGTATCGGCCGCGACTTACAAGTTGTAGGTCGTGGGTTCGAGCCCAGGCAGGCGCTTTACTTTGTGTAAATTATTTCATCACTACACAGAGAGGCTGGAGCCTGTGTCCCAGCAGTGGGTACATTAATTGGCTGATGATGTGATGTGATTGCATATGTGCAGGTCAATCTGTACACTTAATTGTTCTGACGTCACAACCGCGTTTTTTTTTTTTTAAAAGGTTGCCCCACACTAGGAATTTCTACCTGTATCGTGGGTGAATTTACAAACATATAAACTCTCATACACAACACCCAGAGCCGGAACAACTATCTGTAGGTCATACAAATATTTGTTCCGTGCGGGAATCGAACCCGCGACACGCAGCACAGCAGTCAATCGCTCAACCACTGCGCCAACCGTGTGCCGTGTGTATTCAATGTGTATAATAATGCCATGTTTACAAATAAAACACGTGTTTTTAACGAGATACTCATTTAAAAAGACAAAGGAATTACAAAGTTGCAACGTCTTTTTACCCGGCTGCAAGGAAAGAGTTGTGTTTTTCGCGCTTATCTTGTTTGTATGTATGTAATATTCTTTATTACATCATATCTATTAAACCACTTGAGGGATTTTTATAATTAAGGCATCGTTAGATAGGTCTTGACCGTCCAAATGTTCTTAGATCCGAGAAGTACCGTTAAAAAAAAGGAACATGGCGGCTTTTGGGCGCCATGTTGTGGGAGATGCATTTTTTTTTTCCAAACCCATCGAGTGGGGTATAAAAATAAAGGGTTTATAGAGATGATTACAAAAATATACATATGTTTAAAATTCATTCGAAAAAAAAAGTTGTGAATAAAAAAAGTTAATAAAATCAAAAGACCCAACTGCAAAGATGTAAACAAAAAGAAAATCATGCTGTGCAGTCTGAGGAAATTTACAGTTTTGGTCAGCCAGCTCACGAATATGAATCCTCCAACTGCAGAATATGATTTTCTTCTTGTTTGCATCTTTGCAGTCGGGTTTATGTATTTTATTTACTTTTTCTTTGACGTCGTTATTATGAACACTATTATACGACGCCAGCTTCACACATGGAATCAATGGTGGCCAGTGTTATTTATTTAATCCCTATGTTGGGCAAGTGGGGTTAGTTAGCGGCAATGAAGAGTCGCAAGCGTGACTGTGACCTTCTATTCTCACTTTTAATATTTCTATTTGAAAGAATAAAAGTGAGATTTCCCTTCTAATTTCCTATCTCGTTTTCTGGTAGAACTAAGGCTCACGTTGATCCCATCATTGCCTCGCCCTTAGTGTGAGGGAGTTAGCCGCATTCCACCACGCGGGTCCAGTACGTTTTGGTGGATCACATGTCTCAATTCACCGTTTTGGGGGCAGTGGCGATGAAATAGTACATTTCGAAAACGAACGATTCTTTTTCCACTACCTGATGAGCTTACTTAATTAAATGCTAATAAGTTCCAACAACAATTTATTAGAAACGTTCAGACTAAAAACCGACTTTAAACACACAATCAACGCGCGCTTTTTCGAGAGGTAACAGGTTCAGTATCATTCTGCCGATTTAATGATATCAAAACTCCATAAAAAAGTAATTTCGTAACTGTTGTTATTTTTTTTTTTAATTATTTGTCAAAATGTTCATATTTTGAAACGAATTTCTTAGGTAATGTGTTACATAATAGACAAGAATAGAAAAATATATTTTAAACAAAGAGAACCGCCTGGCTGGGTTCGAACCCATGTATTGCTTCTGGGCCTGGTGGCCCCTGCTTTCTTCCTGAGCTGGCGTAATGAACATGAATGCAATCACAATTTTTATCTATTTCAGGTATTAGAATGGCGTGAGCAGTATCCTCATGTAAGCATAAAGCGATCGTTCCAATCAGCTAACTTGAACACCACACCAAACCCACTATTCTTGGCTCCGAGTTTAGAGTAGAAACTTAACGAAACGGCCTGTTTCACCACCTCCGGTTAAATTCTAGTTAACTTAGCATTCCATAACATTTGGTAACTAACACATGCCGGTTTCCTCTCGCCGGTGTTTTGATATATTTGGTTTCATTTTTATTAGGGTTCCATAGCCAAATGGCAAAAAACGGAACCCTTATGGATTCGTCATGTCTGTCTGTCTGTCCGTCCGTACGTCACAGCCACTTTTTTCCGAAACTATTAGAACTATGCTGTTGAAACTTGATAAGTAGATGTATTCTGTGAACCGCATTAAGATTTTCACACAAACATAGAAAAAAAATAAAAAAATCGGGGGTTCCCAATACTTAGAACTGAAACGCAATTTTTTTTTCATCAAACCCATACGTGTGGGGTATCTATGGATAGGTCTTCAAAAATGATATTGAGGTTCCTAATATAATTTTTTTCTAAACTGAATAGCTTGCGCGAGAGCTTCCAAAGTCTTAAAATGTCCCCCCCCCCTGTAACTTCGAAAATAAGAGAATGATAAAACTAAGAAAATATATGATGTACATTACCATGTAAACTTCCACCGAAAATTGGTTTGAACGAAATCTAGTAAGTCGTTTTTTTTAATACGTCATAAATCGTAAACAGCGATTTACCAAGTACGGAACCCTTCGTGCGCGAGTCCGACTCGCACTTGGCCGGCTTTTTTTAATCTGGTGGGTAATGCTTATTCGGACACAGTGAAACAGGCTCTAAGGCTCATTTTACGTGATTAATTTGAACTACATGAATAACAATCTTCCATTTACTTAATCTTGCTAAAGGGTAACTCGTTACCCAGTTACTGGGTTGTGGAGGTCTGGTAGGCAGTTGCTCCATGTAAAATACTGTTATACTGGAAGCCGGCCCCAACATAGTTGGAAATAGACTAGGCAGATTAAATAGATTACATATTCTGTATCTTTTCCCTTGGCCATATTAACCCCCGACAGAGGTGATATAAGTTTGATGATTTTACTGGTGTGTTTGTGTATCTGTCTGTGGCATCATAGCTCGTAAACGGATGAACCGATTTTGATTTTGTTAGTTTTTGTTTGAAAGGTGACTTTATTGTTCTTAGCTATGTTTGATGAAAATCGGTTCATTCGTTCAAAACTTATGGGCGTTTTAATGTTTGAATCGGGTGTCTTCACAAGATATCATGTCATAACTACTTGTTCAATAGATTGTCGATCGAAGGGGTCTACTACTAGATAAATTATGTAGCATGAAAAAAAATGTGTCGGGGGTTTTTAAAATTTTATTTGTTGTATTGTTAAAATTAGTTAATTGTTCCATGTAACTGAGCCTTTTTTTCGATATAAAAGACATATTTCTTATTTATTTTTTTCAAAATACTTATTCGTGGTATTTCAATTCGATAGGAGATCTTTATGTAAACAGAGAAGAGTATTTATATAAAATAAACCTATTTTGTTAACAAAACCGGTTACGTCAAGACGTATTTTAACATAACAAAGAAAATATATAACATTATTATTATTATAATATCCAGTGATTTAAAATGTTTTATTGTCTTTTTAGAAATCCATTTCGTAATGGTGAAGGTAATTTGGTTATGGATTATTTTAATGATATTATATTACTTCGAAGTTCACTTCTCTGTAATTTACAGTTACTGCTGTTCAATATAAAAAACTTGACTTCAAAGTTGCAGTAACTAAAATTATTAGAAACAAGTAATAATATTCAAGGATTCTACTTGTTCTAAAACTTAAAAATATCACTAAAACCGCCTTGATTCAAAAGTGATACTGTTTCAAAAACAAACCATAAATTGTTATTTGGAAAAATGTACTGAAAAGTGATCTATTAATATTTGGCTTTAAACAATCTAACTATATGAAAAGACTGAATTAATTAAATAAAAACCATTTCTCTTGATGAATATGCATTTAAAAATATTTTTTGAGAATTTTTGGCTAGATCCAATGTGTGTACAGCCTTTTTGACCACTGAGAGCCAAAATAGCTACTAAGGCCCACTTGCACGAAAAATAAAATCTGAGTTAGTTGCTAACATGAGGTTAAATTGACAGTTTGTCATTCTATATTATCAACTAGCTGTCCCACGCGGCTTCGCTCCCGTCAGCTGGCTACCTAACTACCCATCTACCCTACCTACCCTACATACATGATTGTTGCGTAACTTAAACCGTTTACGGAAGCTCTCAAAAAGGAATAATTTGTCGTTTTTGCAACATTTTTCATTGATGCTCCGCTCCTATTTATCGTAGCGTGATGTTATATAGCCTATATCCTGCCTCGATAAATGGATTATCCAACACAAAAATAATTTTTCAATTCCAACCAGTAGTTCCTGAGACTAGCGCGTTCAAACGAACAAACAAACTCTTCAAATTTATATTATTAGTATATAGATTTAACCACGACTTAGCAACTAACTCTGAGTTAAGTTTTTCGTGCCTAAGAATATTATTATAATGTAATATAGTCTATATATAGAGGAGAATATGTACTTTAAACTTAAGATAATAAGGCTCATTTTCGTTTGAATGCTTCCAGATTCTGTTTTTGAAAGTCTTCCGTTCTTATTTTGAATACATACAGACTATTCTATATTGCAGGAATAATGAATTTGAGCCTTATGGTGTGTTAAACATCGAATGTATTTTTCGACTTTTTATTTATTGTGCTGCTTGAGAAAAATATATTTTGCTATTCTTTTTGCTCAGTAAATTATTTCGGTATTAGTTGCTATTAAATGTTTAGATTTCAGCTGTATCTCCTTTCTTTAGTTTATGACTTACTAGTCGGTCCAAACAACTGTGCACCTGGCACTGTTACGTCACTCTGACGTTCGACTCACCCTATTGGCGCACGAAGCGAACGCGGGGCGCCGCGCGGGTAGGCGGGGGGCAGGGTCGCATTCCAGCGAGGTGCACAGTTTTTTTGACCGAGTAGTTTGTAGATATAAAATGTTTAGAAGCTTAAATACTATGTAGGTACACTCCATTTGAGATAAAATTAGACGTTTAAATTAGCCCATTTTACAGCCCGTTCAACCGATTTTGACTTCTATTGCGTTCGTGATACGACAAATGTTAGCTGTAGTAAACAGTTGGTTTTGGTAACAGGATTATGCTTTTTATGTCATCCTTATGTTTACGGAATAGAACTCAAAATCGAATGAACGTACTGTAAAAAGATTTGGAAACATGTCTAATTTTATTTAAAATGGAGTTTAGACGCTATTAGATTTAGATATTATAGATTTAGTAAAAAGCTAGCTATATACTTATAACTGACATTATTTAGTGCTGATTTCAAAAAAATAGATAAGATGGCTTATCCCAACAAAATTGTCGTCTGATATTTTTAGTAGGAGACATTGTCAAAGTTCAATATTACCTCGCATAAAGATATCTGGAGTTTTGGCGGGAACGTGATGGCGTCTATGATGCTTCTCTGTTTTTAACCCCCGCCAGCAAAAGAGGGGTGTTGTAAGTTTCACGTGTGTTGCTGTGTATCTGTGTGACTGTCTGTGGCATCATAGCGCCTAAACGGATGAACTGATTTTGGTTTAGTTTTTTTTTTGTTTGATAGGTGATTTTGTCGAGAGTGTTCTAAGCTATGTTTGAATAAAATTGATTCAGCCGTTCAAAAGTTATGGGCGTTTTACTGTTTGAATGGGGGTGTTTTCGCAAGATAAATGTGTCGGGGGATTTTAATCAAAATTTTGAAATTTTGCTTGTATTTTCCTAAAATTGTGTTAAATTTAATATTAATAGTGTAAAAATTGTGTTTTTTTATTCTAATAATATAAGTGAGCGTGCACGAGTGTGGGCAAGTAAAACACAGCGGTAGAACATGAGTTTGCACATGTTGTCGTCAAAACTCCGTGGAAGATTCCAAAAAAGTTACCGCCATTTTATTGGGGCCTAACTAGGACATTGGACTATAAAGAAACTAGAAATTCTATTCTAAACGTGACACTGGCTAAATGCACAAACCGTGCGAAACCAAAACATAAAAAAAAAGATATCTGGTACTTAAGCTGTCACAATCTAAGAAGTCCGTTGACGTTTCTCATTTTACATGCCGCGATAACTTTATATTTAAGATAGATATTATTGAAAAATCACTTTCATAATCCTAATTAAGTACTATGTTACCCATACACTATAACAGGGATGGCGAACCTATGGCACGCGTGCCTGTGGTGGCACACTACTAAATATGTTGGGCACGCTTAAATGAGTTTATTTAGAATCTAGCTAATTTGCAACAGCAGAAATGACACTAACTCCTACTTTTTAGTATACGAGTAAAATTTTTTGCCCAGCAGTGGGACAGAGTGGTCTGAATAAAAAAAAAAGACAGTGCCAAAATTTTTTGGTGGTACTCCATTGTCACATAAAAAAAAATATAATTTAAATGGCACGTTTTCTAATAAAGGTTCGCCATCCCTGCACTAAAAACGAGTATCATTCGCAAGCATCAAGTTTAATTATTGTGTTTGTATTTTTATAGCTGTCAAAACGGGCCTTTTATTTTTTGACAACTTTAATACCCGTATTTCTAAAGAACGTTCGCTTGCGCATCTCAGTAGTCGCAAACTGTCAAAACACTTCTAAATTCCATACATTTTGACAAGTTGGTACCGAGGTGATATTGCAACTTAAATGTGAACGATTTTTTTATACGAGAATTGGCTTTCTGGTGATGGAAAAATCAGCCAGTAACAATTATTTAGATGCAAGTAAGTAGATAGAAGAAAACAAAAAAGACATTTCGAAATAATTCCACAAATGCTGATATTATATAAAATTACTTGTTGCCATATTTATAAGTATATAAATGCCACAACGGCAATGTATTTTTCGTAAATTTATCCTATCTACAAAAATATTTAACTTTAGCGTAGCTATATTGATCGCCAGAGTTCGTTGCTGGGGGTCTACTCCCTAAGCACGAAGTCCGTAGTTTCGGTCTTCGTTACCGGTGTTTCCTACTCCGTATCACCTATGGAAGGATGATTTGTTCGGGGCCCGAACTAAGTCTGGATGACAACACAATTTGACAGTTGCACCTACTCCCAATGTGTTTTTATCGGTCCAAAAAATTCAACTTAGCAATTGCTTTTTTCGGAGAAGTTTCGGAACACTTTCGGACGGGGCCCACGTGGAGTAACTTCGTTGACGGAGTTAGAAAGTAGACCCCCAGGCGTGGTCATAAAACGTGGCAGCGAGACAACACAAGATTCATCCGAGAACCAAAAACTCGAAGACATGTAACATCCACCAACCCGCACTATACCCGCGTGGTGGATTAAGGTTTATTCCCTCTCATATAGGAGGCCTGTGTCCCAGCAGCGGGCACATTAAATAGCACAGTATAGAGTTATCGCTAATAATCTCCCACGATTATTCACCGTCCTGCTCTCACGTTTTGTGACCATGACTGCTGCAAATCATGGCGTTTACACTACGGCACAACTTACATGTAGCATCGGCAAAATTCGTAAAACCGATCATATCCGAACTAATACAATTTGTAACATTGTAATTGGTAATCGTCAAAATGCTGTCTCGGATTGAAGGGGAATAGCGCAAATAGAGTTGAATAACGTGAAAATGAGTGATTTCTATCAGAAGTGATCGGTTTTACGTATTTTGTGGATCTACATATAAGTTCTATCGTACTGTACTATATTATATCGTAAGATTATATTGTTAGGTGCGTAGCATAATATTTCCTTGATATTTTGGAAATGTGTACATGATGATATTTCGATATTTTAGCGTATATTATAGATATAGCTCGGTAAGAGTAAAACATATATGTCTATTTTTCTAAGATAACCTTAATATATTTTTATTTTAGTATTATTGTTTACAAAGACTTGGAAGTGTTTAGGAAGCAGTTTATCATATCAGCTCAACTGTCCATATTTCCGAATCGGATTAAAACAATGGTAATTTCTATTGTGTCTGGAAATTGACACTTTGAGGGATATGCGGTTTGATTGAAGGTTTTTATTTTTTTTGTATAAACATGTTGATATCGATTATATGGCATTCCATAAAATGGAGGTGATAATTTCTTTTGCCTGTCTACTACAATTCCTATACTGTGTTATGCAGTTAATTGTGAAAATAAAAACAGATTAATAATATTACTAAATATTTATCAATCTACGCGTGAACTTTCCTAATAAAAATGTCGATAGAGGGAGCCAGTGCAATGCCACAAGTCCAACATTTCAGTCATAGCTGTTAAGATTGTAATAGATTTAATTATATGTAATGCATATAAATGTTTTTCTAAATAAAATAAAATAAAATGAATACTACTACTACTGGTTTATTTTTTGGTCTTTTTATCATCATCATCATGTTTCTGTCCTTGACTAAAGTTGAAAGGGAATCGTTTGTCCTGCAGCCGCATTGCGCAAAGAGTTTAAACTATCCAACCGACCAAATCGACCAATCACATGCGTATGAATGACGCGATGTGGATTTCCGTTTTGTGTGATTGGTCGATATGGTCGGTTGGTAAGAGTTTAAACTCTTTGCGCACTTACGCAATACGGCTGCTGGTATGGTCATGTGATGAGGAGGGATGAAACGCATGTTACTAAAAGAGTTATGAATATAATGTGGATGGGTGGAGTGGGAGGGGACGGCCAAAGTAAAGGGAGTATGAAAGAAAAGGGAGTCGGTGATAGCATGACAGTTACCAGGGCCTGCAGTCTCGACATAGCTAACGATCGTTACGTTAAGTAACATTCGTTAACTCTTACCACAAAATAGTAAGGATTATTCGGTTAAGGACAGATTCTGGTTTGGGCAGATTCTTGTTACGGCAGATTCTTGATACGACAGATATTTTACAGTCATGTACAGAAGTTTTATGTAAGGACTGTATACAAAAGTGTGCATTGATTGGAAAACTATTTGTTGCTGTTAATAGATCCTACTGATGCCTGATATGATCAGATCAGGAGCAATATCATGTGGTCTCTCTAGTCTTAAATAATCTGATAAATCCTCGTCAGATGGCGGACACGGTTAGTCTTGTCAGATCAGATGAAAATCAAGTCGTATGGAGCAAACCGGCCTAATTTCGCCGCTCACATAGTACAATGATTTGCCTAATAACATTTACAAAAGTACTAGGAAATCAGATTCTGTAGGAGGTATAACTAATGGATTTAAAAAGATCAGGCCTGGAGCGAAATTGATGTTACGGATACTACAGTTAGGCCATTGAAATCATAGTATGTGGGGCCTTTAAATGTAATCTCTTTGATTCACAATTACATTATTAGAATTATTATTATTGCACATTACAAGTGTGATTATGAATTGGCACAAATTCAAGCAATAAAGCAAATATACCCTGAAGTTGAGATTACAGGCTGCTTTTATCATTTTTCTCACGACATTTGGAAAAATAGTAAATCACTTGGTTACAATTAAACAGTCGGTGGTTCAAAAATCACATGGTTATACACACAGCTCGCACTTTTACATTCACGACTAATCCCTGAGGGTTATTTGGCTATACGCGAGATAGCAACGGATTGCGACGTATTGTCATAGTTTGACAGTTATTTTGTCAAGCAGTGGTTTAATAAAATTACAAGCGAGACATTTAGCTGTTATCGTAAAAAGGTAAGGACCACGAAATCAATTGAAGGATGGCATCGAAGGGTAAATTCGAAATTTCCTCGCAAGCCGTCGATTTATCATTTTGTTCAATTATTAAAAAAAGAAGCCATAGTGCAGGACAGAAATTTAGAAAAATTAGAAATATCTTGCATAATTATCAGACGGAACATGAAAACTATAAAAATAAATAAATGTTTAAATAATATTACAAAAAAGCAGAATCAAATGAAATCAAGATATTAGAAGTCTTCAACGTTTGGCAACGCTAAAAAAATAAGTTGGTAAGACCATGAGTTACCCTTACCAAGCAGTGTTAGGTATTTGCAGAGGTTAAGTTTTCTTTGTTTTAATTTTGTTACCTTTGCTAAGTACCTTTAATAAAGTTTTTAGTTTGAAATTGACTTTAAATATAGTATACATAAATTAAATGGTTTATGTTGGTCATGATACTTCTGCCGTATAACGAATCTGCCTAAAAAAGAATCTGCCGTAACAAGAATCTGCCCAAACCAGAATCTGTCCTAAACCGAATAAGCCAATAGTAAGTATACAGAAGGGCCACTCCCGCCGTTTGGAAAATTGACAGCTAAACTTGACAGATTCTGCACTAGGGTTGTAGTGTTCGTGATATTAAATGGATATTTGATGCCCTGTCTACCCTCTAAGGCATGTAAGCATGATATGATGTATGTTTAGACGAATCTATGTATTTATGTTTGTAACTTGGGCAACCTACCCTTTTTTTTTTAATTCGGAATCAATATAGTAGCAACCCTAGTGAATCTGTCAAGTTTAGCTGTCAATTTTCCAAACGGCGGGAGTGGCCCTTCTGTATACTTACTATTTTGTGGTAAGAGTTAACGAATGTTACTTAACGTAACGATCGTTAGCTATGTCGAGACTGCAGGCCCAGGACGGTATGAAAGAAAAAAACGTGTTGTGCTGGCCTCAACTAAAAATAACATGGGCCAAGGGAAGGGCAGGAAGATGATGCTGATGTGCCTGCACTTGACTCATGTTAAGTCGGAACCACACTTACGTGGCGTGGCGCAGGATCCACCAATCAAACGACTCTGTTCCAGCCTATGTCATAACGCAACGTGTTTTGTAGCCAATCAACTGCGTCAGAAGGCGCCACGACACGCCACGCCACGTAAGTGTGGTTCCGTCTTTAGATACACAAGGTCGGCTTAATGAGGTATTTTTAACAGACTTCAAAATAAGGGAGTTCTCGGTTTGACCCGTATGCTTCTATGTATGTTTGTCCGTGAGTTTCAGAAGTCGGTATCGAAAAATTATAAAAAAAGAAATACCAAAGACACCGGCTGCCGAAACGAAAGTTATTTTGCACTTTTTTAGGGTTCCGTACCCAAAGGGTAAAAACGGGACCCTATTACTAAGACTCCGCGGTCCGTTTGTCTGTCTGTCTGTCAACAGGCTGTATCTCATGAACCGTGCTAGCCAGGCAGTTGAAATTTTCACAGATGATGTATTTCTGTTGCCGCTATAACAACAAATACTAAAAACCGGCCAAGCGCGAGTCGGACTCGCGCACGAGGGGTTCTGTACCATTATCGCAAAAACGGCAAAAAATCGAGTTTGTTGTATGAGAGCCCCTCTTAAATATTTATTTTATTCTGTTATTAGTATTTGTTGTTATAGCGGCAACGGAAATACTTAATCTGTGAAAATTTCAACTGTCCAGCTATTACGGTTCATGAGATACAGCCTGGTGACAGACATACAGACGGACCGCAGAGTCTTAGTAATACCCTAAAACCAGAATAATATTAATATTTTAGTGGGGCTCCCATACAACAAACGTGATTTTTTGGCTTTTTTTGCGATAATGGTACTGAACCCTTCGTGCGCGAGTCCGACTCGCACTTGGCCGGTTTTTGTATTTTGCTTTTGAAGTCGCTTAACTTTTATGTGAAAATACATTTATTACAAACCCCTTCAAATAATGTTGTGATTTTTATTTATTTTACAAAATGCCATGGTACTAGAATGATGTCATGATATTTCTTCTCGACCCTGGGTTGACTGGTAGAGAATGCCTAAAGCATTAAGTCCGCCTTTCTACCTTTGTGCTTGAAGTCTAAATAAATAAATGATTTAAGTCTCTGTAAGTACCTTATTGGACGCTCGTCCTGCCATACATATTATTATTTTTGGTGGCAGCTCAATACATAACTCACGCCTTTGCCCATGAGCGTAGCGTAGGTAGAAACTACAGAACGCCACCTGCTACGATCCCTACATACTTATTTTGCTTCATTCACGTTCATACATTTTGTCATACACGCACGCTGGTTATTATATAATAAAGCATCATTTCAGCAGAAAGACGTCCACTGGACATAGGCCTCCCCCAGGCGTCGACACATTGACCGATCCCGTGCGTGTCGCATCCAGCTGATTCCTGCTACCTTAACCAGGTCATCGGTCCACCTAGTAGGAGGCCTTCCAACACAGTGTTTTCCGGTTCGCTGTCGCCATTCCAGAACTTTTCGGCCCCATCGGCCATTCGTTCTGCGAGCAATGTGCCCTGTCCACTGCCACTTTAGTTTCGCAATTCTTCGGGCTATGTCGGTAACCCTGCGGATATCCTCATTTCTGATGCGATCGCGCAAAAGCCGGCATATAATACGTATTGTATGAATTATATGTTACTATCCACATTATGTTAGCAAGACTGAAATCTAAGCGAACAATTTTTCTTAACTTACGCGGTGCAGACTACGAATCAATTAATAGAAAATTATGCAGTGTTGATTGGAGGCAAATGTTTGAACCGCTTTCTCAAGTTGATCTTATGGTGTCTACTTTCTACGATCATCTGAACGACATAATTAATGAGCTAGTCCCGAAAAGTAGGCGTCTCAATAGCAAATATCCGCAATGGTACACAAGACCCCTAGTCAATATTTTGACCGAGAAGGAGAAACTGAGGAAGCGTTTTAGAAAATATGGAAACCCGCGTGACGAAATTGAATATAGAATCCTTGACGACAGGGCCCGGGCTCATATCAAAGAATGTTACAAAAAGTATGTGAATAGAATGGAAAGTAACATTCGTTACAATCCTAAGGCATTTTGGTCGTTTGTGAAATCCAAAAACACTCAATCATCACAGATCCCTTCTGTCATTAATCTAAACAATACTGTTGCTACTAACGGCGCTGACATTTGTAATCTTTTTGCCTCGCAATTTTCATCGTCGTTCTCTCCAAGTGATCGTAACAGTGGTCTACCTTCTAAAAGCTCTCACGCGTTTCCACAACATGCGCTAAGCAAGATTTCCCTCACTGAAAGAGACGTCCTCAAGGCTCTCCAAAGTCTTGATATAACCAAGGGTGCCGGACCCGATGGGATACCCCCTATTTTTATTAAAAAGTGTGCTCGCTACCTTGCCCTCCCACTCACTCTTATATTTAAGAAATCTCTAACTACAGCCATTTTCCCATGCGAATGGAAAAAAGCAAACGTCGTTCCAGTTTACAAAAAGGGTGACAGAGCTGACGCGGCTAACTATCGACCCATCTCGATGCTCTCTATCTTCTCAAAAGTATTTGAGACCATTGTGTGCCCCGTGCTAACTGCTCATATACAATCACAAATAGCGCCCCAGCAACACGGATTCTGCAACAATAAGTCCACCGTTACAAACTTGGTGTCTTACGTAAGTGACCTTTCAGCTTTCGTGGACGCTGGTGCGCAGGTCGACGCCCTCTACACAGATTTCAGTAGCGCCTTCGACAAAGTCGATCACCGATTGTTACTCTTAAAGCTGGAAAGTCATGGTGTGCACGGCAGCCTCTTGGAGTGGTTCAGGTCATACCTGGCTCAGCGAAGGCAGAGAGTGGTGGTGGGAGGCTACTGCTCTTCAGAATATACCGCAACATCTGGGGTACCTCAGGGATCGCACGCAGGGCCGATTTTGTTCATTGTTTTCGTCAACGACTTACCGGACTGTATTCGTCATAGCCAATGCTCTCTGTTCGCGGATGACCTTAAAATCTATCGTAGGATTGCCTCACATGAGGACGCAGAACTACTCCAATGCGACCTCAATGCACTGCAGTCCTGGTGCGATACAAACGGAATGGTCCTAAACGCCAAAAAATGTCACCATGTCTCCTTCACGCGTAAAAAACAAGCTATACAATCGCGATACTCGATTGCGGGTACTCCACTGCAGAAAGTTGAGACCATCCGCGACCTTGGCGTGCTGCTTAGTAGTGACCTCTCATTCAGCTTTCACATCGACAACATTGTTGCAAAAGCAGCTAGGATGTCCGGTTTCATAAAAAGAACTTGTAGGGAATTTCAAAACATGCTTGCCATGAAAATTCTCTACAATTGTCTTGTGCGCAGCACGCTCGAATACGCATCCCCAGTCTGGAACCCTACCTACAATGTTCACACGAGCCGCATCGAGAAGATTCAAAGACATTTTACACGTTATCTGCGATTAAAGGATCATACCTGTCCCTACAGAGCCGACTACATGCAGCGTTTGTGCCATTTCCGTTTGAACTCCTTACAAGACCGTAGGGTCTCAGCAGATATGATATTCTTGTACAAGATTGTCAATGACATGACATGCACCCCCGAACTACTCAAACAAATTAGCCTCGATGTGCCACGCCGGTGTCTTGTTAGGTCAGCGAGAGTTCGTAGAACATTCATATGCAAAACTTCTCGTACCAATCTCGGACGTTCGGCTCCTTTGAATAGGATGATGAACACGTACAACGAAATCAGCTCTTGCAATGAGGACATGGATGTCTTCTTTGACTCTCTGTCTCGGTTTAAGTCTAAAGTCACGCAGATTGATCCGTAGTCTCACCCGAATTGCCTGCTCTGTTTTATTGTGCACTCAAATTATTAAGATTAATTAATTAGCATACAGCTAACTTTGATATCATTTTATTAGCATTCTGTTTTATTGAAAAATGACTCACTAGTCCTTTTTTTGTGATGTAATTTAATTTATCTGTTACTCACTCGTATTTTATTTGTGAAACAACTGTAACTTGATTTAATAATGAAAAATTTAATTTTGTCCTTGACTCACTGGTATTTTATTGTGATCTATTCTAATGCATTTAATTTTATATTTGACCTTACTAGTAATTAATTTGTAATGTAATTGTAATCTATTTTAATTTTTATTCTAGCTCAATTTGATTAATTCTACATTAATTTAAGTGCAATTATTGTAGTTCATTTCCATTGAACTCGTCATTTAAAAAATGTAATTATAGACTGTGAATGATGTGCACGCCTGTAACTGACATGTTTGCACAGGATCATCTTGTATGTCACTGATCGGCAATGAATTTGTAAATATGTTGTTGGCATGCCTTATTGAATAAATAAAATAAATAAGACTTCTAGTCTACCGTTCCCATCTCCTTGGTAAAATATTAAATTTAGCAGCGTTCTTATTTTCTACTGACGATGAGGTGCAGTTGATTCGACCAGTTACTTGGTTCATAATAGGCGTGCAACATGATGAATTCTATCAAACTCGTGATTTTGTAATGTCCTTTTATATAAAACTAGCTTACCCCCGCGGCTTCGCTCCTGTCAACTGGCTACGTACTAACCATAACTACCCTACCCTACCTACCCTACGTACCCAACCTACTGAAAACAAAGAAACATAAACCATCTACTAAATAGACCGAACAAAGCCTAAACATTTGGTTTGGATAGGTGAGCCCACAGAACAGATAAAGTTATATTGTAACTAGCTGTTGCCCGAGACTTCGTCTGCGAAGCATTAGTAATTCGAATAGCTTATGTTTTATATCGCAGCATAATATTGTGGGTTTTCCATACAAACTTCTACCTCTCTTGCCGCCCCCTTAAGTAAGATTTCCGGGATAAAAACTATGCTATGTCCTGCCCAGCGTCTCAAAATATCTCTGTTTTTTCCTTGACCAAATTGCATCTAAATCAGTTCAACGGTTTAAGCGTGAAAAGGTGGACAGAGAGACAGACAAAGTCACTTTCACATTTATAATATTAACTCCGCCCGCGACTTCGTTCGTGTGATGGCAACCAAAAATAAGCTGCTATTAAACCTAAGACAAACGGTCCAGTTCGGTAGTTCCAAATCGATGTAGAGGTCCCCATCCTAGTGCCATTTGATTCTTCAAAGAAACTTTGACACCCCTAAATCGTCTTCTGGGGGTAAATCCGAAAAACTAATGATGCCATCCTTTATTATTTTGCCAAAGAAATAAGATTTTTATACAAATAAATGTCTCCCTTTTAACCCTTTAGAAAGTTGAATTTCCAAAAACCCCTCCTAAGTGCTCCCCAACGTCATAAAAAAAAAACTTAATTCAAAAAATCAAAAAACACGACTGCTTCAAAAGCGAACTAAAAAGTCTGGTGTATCCTCCGCCTGCACAGCATGATTTTTTCCTTGTTTACGACTTTTTAGTTCACTTTTGAAGCAGTCGGGTTTTTTGACTTATGAATTAAGTTTTTTTGTTTATAACTTTTTAGTTAAGTGTTATATATTTTTGAAATCACCTTTTAATACTCTTTATTTTGATACCCCACACCATTGTGTTTGGAAGAAAAAAAAATTGGGCCCCCACAATATGGAACCCAAAATCCGCCATTTTACTATTGCTCAACTTTAATGTAGCCTATGACACTTGCAGGGTTAAGACGCATCGATTAAAGTATTAATCATCAAAATCGGCCAACGCGTTTGGTCTCTGGAACGCCATATAGGAACAAACATAAAAAAAGAAGCTATGTGCAGTAAAAGTAACCAAAAATCTTTACCACCCCGAAGTCGTATTTTAAGGGTAGTTTCGAAAAACTAATTATTGAAAACCTTTATTGTTTATTTAGGTTGGTATTTATATCAAGTTTCATGTTTATTGACCCAAGAAATCAGTTTCTTCAAAAAAATTAACATCCCCTAAATCGTCTTTTGGGGGTAGTTCCAAAAAACTAATAATGACAACCTTTATTGTTTATTTAGGATGGTATTTATGTCAAGTAACATGTTTATTCACCCAAGAAATCACATTCTTCAAAAAAAATTACATCCCCTAAATCGTCTTTTGGGGGTAGTTGCAAGAAACTAATAATGACAACCTTTATTGTTTATTTAGGATGGTATTTATGTCAAGTTTCATGTTTATTCACCCAAGAAATAAGATTCTTCAAAAAATTTAACATACCCTAAATCGTCTTTTGGGGGTAGTATTTTAAAAAAATAATAATAGCGACCTTTATTATTCATTTAGGTTAGTATTTGTGGCAAGTTTTGAAGTTTATTGACCCAAGAAATCAGATTTTTCAAAAACACTGTAATACCTCCTAAATCGTCTTTTGGGGGTAGTTGCAAAAAACTAATAATCACAAACTTTGTTGTTTATTTAAGATGGTATTTATGTCAAGTTTCATGTTTATTCACCCAAGAAATCAGATTCTTCAAAAAAAATAACATCCCCTAAATCATCATCTTTTGGGGGTAGTTTCGAAAAAGTAACAATGAGAGTCTTTATTATTTATTTAGATTAGTATTTATGTCAAGTTTCAAGTTAATTAACTGAAGATATAAGGTTCTTAAAAAAAAAAATAACACCCCTAAATCGTCTTTTGGGGGTAGTTTCAAAAAATAATAATAGCAACCTTTATTATTCATTTAGGTTAGTATTTGTGCCAAGTTTCAAGTTTATTGACCCAAGAAATCAGATTTTCCATACAAATTTCAACAACCCCTAAATCATTATTTGGGGGTAGTTTCGAAAAACTAATAATGTCAATCTTTATCATTTACTTAGAATACTATAAGTGCTAAGTTTCAAGAATTTTGGTCGAAGCAGTTAGATTTTTCATACAAACTTTCAACCCCGTTTTTACCCCCTTAGGGGTGAAATTTCCAAAAATCCTTTCTTAGTGCACACTTACGTCACTTGAGGACCCTTTCTGCCAAATTTCATGCTTCTAGGCTTAGCAGTTTTGGCTGTGCGTTGATTGATCAGTCAGTCAGTCACCTTTCGCTTTTATAGATATAGATTAAAATACCTTTGTTTATTACCACCAATTATTGTTAATTGTGGTTTATCAATATAGTTTCTGAGTGAGGTTTTCGTCCAATTGCCCACTTAATTTGACATTATTATTATTATGTATTTAGAAGGTCCACACTATTCATGCCCCGTCGCCCTCCCGATGTTATAGCGAAACATTGCAAAACTTAAATAACAAAAAAAAAAAGTATTCAGCAATTTTATCGATATCGATAATCGTAGTCGTTGGTCACCGTAACATGTATGAGGAATAAATTGCTTTTGCGCGAATGTGAGTGCATGTCAAGCACAGTGTTTGCGTTAGTGTCACAATCAATAGCAAGCTCGCGATCTAAGGGCGTGTAGTTTATTAGTGTGCGAAATGTGCGTACGTATGGGACCCTTGCTTGTAGTGGGAGACAAGCGGCGACACGCGTTCTAATACAAATCAGGAACTATTTCCTTTCTAATCTCTTTTATCTGTTCTGTGGGTGAGCCCGTTCTTGAGTTATAAGATTACTCCGCAAAGTGGCATTGATTTTTATATATATAGATTTAATAAGTAGGTATGTTTACAAACATCTGTATAAAGAGAAATGCAATACTCAAAGGAATACGAAAGTACAGAAACCATTCCCAGTAGAGTACCTACTGATAAGGATACATAATTACTGGCTTCAAAGTTATGAGTATGTCGTGACAAAATAATGCCAATAAAGTATCAGATAATTAATGTAGAAACTTTCTTATTAATATTATCTACAAATGACGACACGGTTGGGGGCTTGTTCGACCGATCGACTGCTGCGCTGCATGTCGCTGGTTCGATGTCCGAACGGAACAAATATTTTTATGACCTACAAATAGTTGAGTTTATATGTTTGTAAACGCACGAGTGCAGTGGTGGCTTAGTTGTATCGGCCGCGATTTATAAGCTGTAGGTCGTGAGTTCAAACCCAGGCAGGCGCTTAATTTTGTGTACCTAAATTATTTCACCACCACTGCTCTCAAAACGGTGAAGGAATGCTGAAAAACATCGTGAGGAAACTAGCATGTTCTAGAAACAAAAAATCGAATACATGTGACATCTACCAATCCGCATTGGGCCCGCGTGGTGGATTACGGCCCATTCCCTCTCACAGAGAGGATGCCTGTGTCCCAGCAGTGGGGACATTAAAAAGGCTGATGATAAAACGCCCACGATATCTACAGGAGTAATTCCTAGTGTGGGGCAACGTTTAAAAAAAATGTGAAAGTCTGGATCTCTGGTATAAATCACGCCTCAACGGATGAATAGATTTGGTTGAAGTTTGAAACTCGGCCAATATTTCGCTCTTAAGGTTCCACTAGTCGATCACTCTTCCATACAAACGTAGTCTGGCGATTACTCCACTGTTTGGCCGATCGACTGTTTGAGCCCTGTATGGGGAAAAAAAAGAAAAACAAAAAAGGAAAATATTGAGCGTCTAAAGGTCCATCAAAACTAATTTTACCGCATCTTTGGGCGGAAATAAATACCAAGGGACATTGCAAAACGGCCTCCATACATGGATGTATCTAGACTCCCAATGGTCTTGTTTATAAAAATTTCGCGCGCTCGTTTTCGTCCTAAATCATCATCCATTTCGATACAAATTTGCAAAAGTGCTAATTCGTATGCGAACTAGCTTCTTACTGCTCATCACAGCATCTATCTCTTTCGCACGTGATGTCGGATGAGATAGCATGCATTTTAACCTCGCGCACAAAATAGTTCATGACGTCGTCTAGGGGAACCTTAATTAGGACATAAAATGTTCTAACTCGTTAGGAATGGACTTTTTATACCTTGCTATGATCTTTGATTATTTAAATGATATTATAATCAAAGAATATATATATTATATTTGATTTTCTTGCAGGCAAATCCGTTGGCAAAAGCTATAAATAACACAGATTTGTCTCGATTTGTGTATTATTTCCTTGTGCGTGTAGCATATCTAACTATTTTGTTGACAGTACTTGTACTCATGACGCACAAAGTAACGTGTATTATTATAGTTAAGTTGTAGTGTGAAGTGTTTTGATTTGAGAGATCATTGTTGTGTAGTATTCCTGTTGAGCAGCTGTATAACCTACTAGTAAGTACATGTTTCAGTAATATATAAATTCACGGTAAAGAATTCTCATACACCCAAACTGACCACAGCCTTATTGATTGATTGATTTTTAAAGGTCTTTATTGAAATAAAGGTATAAAAAGTTAACAAAAAAGATCTTATTCTAAATGTAAACTAACATACAACAAATAATGTTAAGTAGGCTAAATCGCCTCTTTTAACATAAAAACATAAATAATTTTACAATACATGTCCTCGAAAAGAGCGGTTTTCCAAGCAGCCAAACTGTGCGGAAAGTGTCACTTTTTTTCACTAGTGCTTTTTACTTTCCTGTATTTTTTTAATTTTTAACTCCAACGTCAGTCCGATGCATAGAGTTTTTATTATTTGAGAAAAGTTTTAAAAATTAGATAGGTACAGATTATCATTCATATAAAAGGTAAAATAAAACTAATACTTTATTTTAGGCGTTTTTATTTACTCAAGATTTAGATTTTGATCAATAAATTTATTTTTCGTACCACTTGCTCAAAAAAGTGACATTCTATACCACAAAAAGCGAACATAACAATAGTCATTTTTAATCTGTTAAAAACAGGGAAAGAAAATTGTAGTGAATTTCATTCATCCTCTAGGGGGAGAATGTGATTTAAATTTGGAATACTTACCGAAATTTATACTGAACTACATCTGTGTTTACACCATTGAGTTTGTATATAAAGCATTATACTTCTTTTTAAAAAAGGAATACGCATTTATTATGCAGTTATGATTATTAAATAAAATTACGAAAACCGACGAGGCCGTATGAGCTTGATGCCTTTGCATTTCCGTCAATAAAATATGAGTAGGAATTTGCCGCGTTTTTGTTTTCTTCAAATACATAAACGTGTTAATTTTACTTTTAACTGTCATTAATTTTAATAAATGCTTATCTCATATTATTATTGTGTTATTTTTTTCGCAAATGGTACGAAAAGTAGAGTATTTTCCTCGGTGATAAAGCTGTCTTAGTCTTGGGTGAACTTAAATCCCTCGCTACACTCAGGACTCGTCTTAAATCCCTTGCTTCGCTCGTGATTTAAGTTTTTAACACCCTCGCTACGCTCAGGAGTAAACCTCGAGTCCTTCGTTACGCTCGCGATTTAAATCGTCACCCGTGACAGAAGACACTGCTTTATCCCCTTGGTTAATAATCTACTAATATGTTGACAGTTCCTGATTAACAATAATACATTAAACTAAGTAAATTATTTAGGGTTTGCAGACCCACATTTTTAAACTTATTGCGTAGTGAATTTGGCAAATATCACATAGACGGAAATCCATATCGCTTCTTTTATTTCGCATGTGTTTGGTCGATTTTCCATACTCTTTGCCTTTTTTCGAATTCATTACTGCTGTGGTCAGAAAGTAGCCTCTTCCTAATAAAAAAAATCTTATTTCCCGGAACAATACAACCTTGCACAATTCTTAGACAGGTTTAGAGTTCGGCATAAAAATAAAGTTGCAGCCTTGCACAGTTCTAGAACAGATTCTTTCTTTTTTTTGTATACCTAAAATAATTAACGGCTGATCAAAATTAAATTGAAAAAATATTTTAATATTTTTTATTTTTTGTTCTACAACAGATTCATACCTAGGCACTAAAAAGTATAATGTTTTATAAATACAAACGTAATAAATATAAATATAACAGTATTAATACACATACTTATAAATACATTAAAACACATACTGATAAAAAGCCGACAGGCTGATAACTCGGCGCCGATGTTCAAGGCTCTGGAGCCTAGACTCTACGAGTACCTCATTGTCGATGAGCCTCTTGGACCATTTTTCTATAGACTCAAGTGCATCCAGGTATTGTCACATGACTCCTACTTCCATACTTCTCCTTTACATACTCCGTCCATTGCTTCCATCATCATCTTCCTGCTCCTGTCCTACGTTATTTGGAGTCGTCGCAAGACGCCTTCTTCTTTCATATATCTTTGTTGTCATCTCACGCTATCACTGACTCCCTTTTATTTCATAATATTTTCACAGAATCCATCCATCGCCTCCTTGGTCTTCCCTAATTTAGTTTTATAGCCATCCGCCTTCATGCTCAAATCTTTCCTCATGACATTTTCACAACAAACCCGAAATGCTCAAGTTAATGTTCTTTTTTCTCTGCCAGTCTCTCATCTGTAAATAAACTTTAATTGTAATAAATAAGAAATCAACATTAAAATAAATGCCGCAGATAGAATTAAATCTGACATAAATGAATAGAAATTAAATAAGGATCGAAATAAAAATCAGAGATTATGGTGAAAAAGTTTGCTTAGATCAACTCACAAGGTACTTTCAACGATAGACTTGTGAAAAATACATTTGTTAGGCCAAACGAAGTACAGCAGAAGTAAAACTTGGGTTAGCGTATATAAATGTGGAATTGATTATTTCTGTATTTGTAGGTAGTTCTTAAATTTACATAGTGACTTGACTTGACTTTATGACCTACGTCCCTGGATGGGACAAAGGGCGTCCACAGTAGTTCTCCATCGCAATCGATCTTGAGCTTCACGCTTCACCTCGCTCCACGTCACACCGATGCTCGTCGCTTCCGCCAAGACGGTGCGACCCAAGGTTTGAAGGGGACGGCCACGCTTTCTTTTGCCTTGGGGATTCCAATCCAGCGCTTGCTTCGATATATGATCAGAATCCCTTCGGAGCGTATGGCCAATCCAACTCCATTTGCGACGCTTGATCTGGCGGTCGATCGGGCTCTCGTGGCATTGCTCCAACAGCTCCACGTTGGTGATGGTCTCGGGCCATTAAATGTCGAGTATGTGACGAAAACAGTGGTTGACGAAAACTTGGATTTGGCGTGAGGTGTCTTTTGTGACCTCCCACGTTTCGCACCCGTAAAGCAACACGGATTTGACATTTGACCCGAAGATTTTGAGTTTAATCCTTCGGGTCAGTTTCCGCGATTGCCAAACAGAACTCAGCTTCGCGAAGGTAGCTCGTGCTTTGGCGATCCTTGAAGCGATGTCCTCTTCACTACCTCCAGTTTCCGACACGACGCTCCCGAGGTAAGTAAACTTGTGGACGCGTTCCACTGCCTCTGTGCCAATCAGCAACGGTGAAGTATTCTTCACACCAGATCTCATCTCTTGGGTCTTCCGAGTGTTTATTTTAAATTTACATAGTATAGGTACGTAAAATATTTTCATCCTATTATTCTAATTTATAATTTAATAATTATTTAAATTTTCAGACAATGTCGTTTTTAGTGTGTCTTTTTTTCTGCTCATTATTTGGTGCAGCATTTTCTTGCGAGGCTTACATAAAGACCAACCAATGGTCAGACCGTTCCGTCATTGTACAAATGTTTGAGTGGAAATGGGCAGATATTGCAGAGGAATGTGAGAAGTTTCTTGGGCCTAAGAAATATGGAGCAGTGCAGGTTTGTGTTGATTTTATTTCTGTAGTTGAGAATCCTCTTCAAAAAGAGGAGGCAAAGGCAATGCACCCTGTGGTACCCCTGAAGATGTCCAGAGGCGACGGTGAACAACTGCAGTGTTATTCTGCAGACATCTCAACATGAAGACATAGGTGAATTGAGCTGGAAGTGAGCTGCCAATCCATTGCTTCAATTATTGAAATGACAGTCGTCTTCATGCTCACCCTCAGTTTTCACGGTGAGATTGTAAGACGGGCTGAAAGTTTACCATCAGGTGGGCCGCCTCCTTATTCACCACTCTTATTTATATATATTTATTTATTTATATGGCATAAAAAAAAAAATTCGTTTTCATATTATCTTATTATAAAAAGAGTTTTTAAATTAATAGACTTCGCCAGCGTCTGAGAATGTGATTGTATACCTAAGTGATAATACAAGACCTTGGTGGGAACGCTATCAACCTATCTCATACAAATTGACCACCCGATCAGGAGATCAAGCGGCCTTCTTAAACATGACTACCAGGTGCAACAAAGTTGGCGTCAGGTAAATACTTTACGATATGTAAAAATTTGAGATGGTCTTTTTCTTTGTCCTTTCCTTTTTCCATGATTTGGCGTCTCCTTACTTTTCTGCGCCAAAACAGTCAGTAGTGGATAGTCAGTTCAGGCAATTGGACTTGCAAAAATCTCTTTTTATATTTGACTACCAAGTTGAATTAGTTCTCTTCTCTGGTTCAGCAGATTCAAGACAAATTTGTCTGTGATCAAAGATTGAGACCGTCTGCCATAGTTACAATAGTTTCCCAATTACTTCTGACGGTTATTGGTAGACGGAGATAGAGAGATTTCTACCCCTCCTTCTCATTTATTATTATTAGCATATTATTCATTAAAATATTTTCTTGAGAGACTCGCCACCCTTTTTGTTTGTATTTATATAGTGAGAAATTGGTGATTGCATTGCGTTGGATGGCCCCTCCATCCTCACGAGAATCAGACGGGTCGGCGACGCTTGGGGAACCAATATCGACCAGTCCTGCTATTTAATCTGGCCTACGTCCTACGCTTTGCAGAGGAAGTCTTTCAATTAAAGTGATAATGACACGCAATGAAATGAAGGGGTACCACTGACCTCCATATATACAAGTACACGTACTTGTATTTATGGAGGTCAGTGAGGGGTACCCAGAATCTTTTAGCTTAGGCGATCTCAAAAGTCCTATGTGAGTCCGACACTGCCCAGACTGGATCGCATGTAATGCAGTTTGGGCGTCCAGTGAGAAAAAGCTGGTTGGCAGATCTTATAAAGTGGCCACTATCTCGTATTGCCTATCAGCACAACGTGGAAAGTCAACTCCATTTATTTCGCAGAGTTTACGTGGATGTCGTGTTCAACCATATGACGGGCGATCACGAATCTAGTGTAGGAACTGGTGGCAGTACTGCCACCACTCAAAACAATTCATTCCCTGGGGTTTCGTACACAGACGAGCATTTCCATCACCCAGTGTGTGACTTCTCAGATGTGAATAATGCTACTGAGGTTTGTAATTTTGAATTTGGTGCTGTGTGCTTATCTTTTTGGTTTTCCGATTAAAAGTATTTAACTTATATCCCTTCGTTGGTTATTGTTACTACCTATATTTTTATCGATCTAATTATCTACAGTTTCAAAAATCTATTATTTCTTTATTTAGGTCCTGTATGTAAGCAAGATCTTTTTGTACAATTTATTTAATCATGGATGCCATGCCGTTGGCAATCTCTTAGTAACCAATAATTAGGAGGCATGTGTCGTCCACCATTGCACACTGGGACCATGTGGACTATCTCCGGCTCACTATCTTTCACTGAGAGGAGGTCTATGTCCCAGTAGAGAACATTGTATGCTGAGAATTATATGCTTTATTCCTCATGATTCAGGTTCGTGTTTGTCAGTTGTCCGGACTCCATGACTTGAATCAAACAATGCCGTACGTTCGGCAGAAGATTATCGATTATCTGAATAATCTTATTGATCTTGGTGTAGCTGGTATCAGGTAAGACCCGTTTGATTCGTACTTGATTTTTATTCGTTTAATTAAGACATGCTTCCTAAGAACAGCCAAGACATTTGGAAAATTTTATGGGAATATTTGACTTTTGTTTTGGATTCAGAGTGGATGCAGCAAAGCACATGTGGCCAGAAGATCTTAATGAAATTTATAAGTACCTCAACAACCTGAACACAAATCATGGATTCAGAAGGAACTCGAGACCTTACATTTACCAAGAAGTCTCAAAAGGCGGTGTAGTCACTTTTGATGACTATAAGGACATGGGTGATGTTACTGAATTTACCGTAAGTATTTGGATGGTGGAAGAAAAGATGTTGCATCGACGCAAAATAAATTGGGACAAAGGGCAAGACAAACTAAGTAATGAGTCATATTTGCCACAAAACTCCGTTTTTCGATCAACGGCAGCCTTTTACTGAGCCGAAAAAAACGTCTTTTTTCTTACTAAGTCTCTTCTCTTGTATAGGAAGTATAATGCAGAGACCAATTGATCTCAGATCGAAGTTGTTAGATTTATTTTATAGCTGATTCAGTCATGTTAAAAAATACTTAATTTTACAGGTTTTGTCCTATGAGTTCTGACTCTGGTTTGTTGATCAACCCTTGCAATATATAAAAGCCGGGTACACATTGGTGCAATGTAACATGTAATGCAACATGCAATGCAAGAATTTGACGTCCACATTGCTGCAATGTATCATGTAAAGTAACAGAATTCCCATAGTGTAGACGCCTTGCGCGCACGAACCGCGTCTACTACGCGCACGAACAGATTGTTGCAACTCTTGCGCGTAGCGACCCGAAATTTGTCGGTTTTTTTCCCGAACACAAAGAGGCGCGCAGTATGCGCGGAGCGTCAGTGTGGACAGGTTGTGTGGTGTGTACGGCTAGACGCGCGCGAACATGGAACAAGACAGACAGAGCGATCAGACTGAGCGATCCGTTCGCGCGCATCTCGGAAACAGATGTGAGTAGGTACATGCGCGGTTCGTGCGCACGTTGTGCGCGCCCCGCGTCTACACTGATGCAATGCTCGTTTCGTGTTGCATTGCATGTTGCGTTGCAGCAGTCTGTACCCGCCTTTAACTATTATTTTTGTAAATTAAACGTAGAATCAATGTCAGATTACTTACCTATTTATATTATTTACGATAAGCGATATACCTATAATTCGTATTGGCAAGTCCGCAACCAATTTCTACATTCTTGGAATTTAAACTTAATTCCAATGATTTTATGTAAACTTAAGTGTGACAAGACAATTCATTCAAATTTTATTTTCCAGACAGGGAACGAATTAGCGCAATTTTTCTCTGGTCAAAAGTCTTTGAAAAATTTAAGCTCTTATGGAACTACAGGACTGGATATGATGCCCAGTGAGAACGCCCTGGTTTTCGTCGACAATCATGACACACAGCGCGCTGACGGTATATTGACATATAAAAATGGCGCAACCTATAAGGTACTGGTTTGTTTGTAAATTATGATTCATTTAGTTAGAACTAGGCGTTAAGGACGCAACGTTGGAAGGCCTCGCTCTCGGTATACCAACGACCTGGTTAAGGCTGCGGGTATCCGATGGATGCGAGACGCACAGGACCGATCAGTGGGGCGACGCTTGAGGAAGGCCTATGTAATGGACGTCGGTCGGGTGAAATGATGATGATGAGGCGGACATAACACTTGGTTAGCCTCGTATTCCATAGCGATGTCCAAACATTCATACTACCATTATAACTACTTAAATATAAGGCACATCACCTTGATTTCGTTCCGAACAAAATAATGGTGCTATCAGTTATGTATAGCGTCGTTTCTTTCTCGCATAGCAGCATGATGGCATTAGTCATAATACGACACCTTAGGCTCTAGAAAAGTGTCATTCGATCTCAGCGATGGCGATAATCGAAATGCCGAAAAGTAAGGTAGAGATGACGTGACATTTCAATAGCGTTTTATATTTTCATACATTTTTGTCATTTTTTCAATCGCTATCGCCACGTTTTCGATGATAGAATGTCACTTGTGTAGGGCCTCTGGACATCCTTCTAAAGCAATAAGCCGGTTGCAGTGCGCTAAACCGCTTGCGATTATTAATTTATCAACACCAGGGCCAAGACTTAGTGTTATTCTTTTTTAGATATTCTAATTCTTTTTCTACAGGCAGCTCTAGCATTTCTTCTAGCACATCCATATGGACAAGCTCGGATAACAAGCAGTTATTATTTTACTAATTTCGACGAAGGCCCACCTGCTGGTACTGATGAAAGTATTACGGGAGCTGTTATCGATACAACGGTAACTTTTCAAATACTTTTTTCACTTTGAAACAGTTTTGTATAGGTACCTATTCTGTATTTCTATATATTTTTAATAGACCGAGCAGTGCACAACCGAAAGCGGTTGGGTTTGTGAACATCGCTGGCCCACCGTTTACAGAATGGTCGGATTTAGAAATGAGATCCAAAGAACTCAAGTTGCAAACTGGTGGGACAATGGCAACAATCAAATTGCATTCAGTTTGGGGAATAAAGGATTTATTGCATTCAATACAGAAGGAACTGCGCTGAACACAACATTACAGGTAGGACTTCAGAATTCGATAAAAGGGACGATTATGAAACTGAGATGAAATTAGAAACTAGATTTTGGTAAGATGAGGAGAGTTATATAAAACCAAAATTACAGACTGGACTCCCTGCTGGAACCTACTGTGACATTAGATCGGGACAAGTATCTGGAACTGCATGCACAGGGACGACAGTGACTGTATCAAGTACTGGCCAGGCACAAATAACTCTATCTGGAACTGGCGAAGAATTGTATCTTGCTATACACGTTGGAACAGAGGTACGTATAGAACTTGTGGCTAGGATTATCATAAGCAGCTGAAGTTTCTTGCTTTGAAAGAGACGATGAATTCATCCATGTGTGAAAGACTATATGGCTAGATTTTAGAGTATAGGATATGCGGATAAGGTTGTAAAGTCTCACAAACTTCATTGAAAAGGGAGGATCACCGACCACACGGGTGTTATATCGGTGGGAATAGGGAATAGCTTGGATTGCGAAATGTAGAATCTGTGTCAGGTCTTTTTGTAGTAAGCATATTGCGGCTGCCCTGGTGACTTAGACGCGTTTATGACGGATTCGTCGGAAAAGACAATACATCAGGAACAGTGAAAGGCTATGGTGATGGCTATGGTTGGTCCAGTAGTGGGACAACATCGAAAATGATACGGCTTAGAAGCCGTTACAAGATGGCGGATGGCTTCTGGGAAGACGCAAGTATAATAGAGACGTAAGGAAGAAGATGCACTTACCTCAAATGAATAGGCATAAGGAAAGAAACGATGGTGATGTTGATGATATTATTGAAATCGCTTTACAGTTAAATTGAAAATGATATTCCAGTGCTGGATTAAAACTCTATTATGCTAAAACTGATAAAGAAGTTTCTTGACACTCAAGGTTGTATCCAACTGAAATTTAGATACGATTCGATTTATTTGATTCGAAACATCATTAAAATCATAATGTTTTATACAGATTAATATTTATTTTTACTCTTTTCAGTCGTATCTTCAGGCTTAGGGATAAGAAGATTTGGCGACCCTTTCGGTGACTTCAGTTTCATGTTTTTAGTATTTATAACAACAGCAAATTTCATCAAATCTTGTAATTTGTTTTCTGGATTAACCCAATAACTTACTCTGTAATTATGTAATTTTCTGTAATAATAGTATTACTTAAATTATGTCAATTGTTTTCTTTTGCAAAAACCTTTCTTGCCTACATAAATATTCGTTAGCATTTGAGTGCGTTTTTTAACGACTTCAATTCAAGATACGTAAGTATGTAATATTGTTGGAACTGCACAATATTCATATATCTTCTTCTATGTGGGCTTCTAAACAGGTGTGCAACATTTCACAAATGTATGTATGTTTGTCCAGGCATTTCTCCGAAACTATTCATCGGAGCGTAATCATTATTTTGTGTTCGATTGAGTATCTCTCGACTTAGGGAATAGTGCACGTTTGGGGATTAGGTGGATCAGGGTGTGAAGTCCCACAAACCTCCATAGAAAAGGGAGGATCCTCCGACCAGACGGGTGTTGTGTCTGGTCCGGGCAACTGCCCAACGGTTGTTGTCGGACTGTTGTATGTGTTCTAATCGCACCGAAATCTTTACTTGCGCGATGCAGGATTTGTGTGAAGTCATGTCATTAGTTCGTAAGTGGCGGCGTCGGTGCCGCTACACACGTTTCATCAAAATCGGTCCAGAAGTTTTCAAGATATGGAGCATACAACCGAACTCCTTACGACTAATAGCACGAATGTGTAAATTTTATTATTATGGGTATTTTGTCAATCCTTTAGATTTTTTTTGATTTTTATAAAGTTCTATAGTAAGGTACCTTACTATAGAACTTTATATTTTTAGTGATGGTGTACTAAAACTAACAAGATAAAAATAAAAAGAATTTTCACAAAAAAAAACCGAGTTCAAAAGCGAAACACTAAAAAGTGCAAAATAACTTTCGTTTCAGAAGTCGGTGTCGGATAATTATAAAAACACGAGGCACCAAAGACACCGACTGCCGAAACGAACCTAATCCTGCTACATTCCATATTTTCGGATGAAGCAGATGTGGATTTTCACAGTATCAAACTGAAAATTCACACCTGCATTTTAACCTACATATCTACAGATTTAACCAAATAGATAATTGGAGGTATAGACCGCACAAAACGCACGCATACATGGCGCCGCGCGCAAAGATGTGTTGAACTGTCTTTACCTATTTGTATCTATAGATAGTATCTTTGCATTAAGTTAGTATCTGACAAAATGTATTGATTTCAGTAATCTTATTACAAATTCTATGCGCCGTGGGTGTTATTGACTTACAATGCCGTCATAAGTGATATCCTTTTTTTTTTTTAGCTTAGAGAAATGCTCATGCGTACTGCGCTACCACGGGGAGATAGCGCAGTTATGTAGGACTCTAACCCACTAAAACTCCACGGTGTCCTCCTGTGCCGCTTATGGCGGGAACACGGGTACGCGTTAGCACTCACCGCGAACCCGCCGCGGCTGTCCGTCACCGGACCCTCCTCTGGGGAGTACCCCCCATCACCGGCGCACCAGAACACACTGTGCACCGTGACCACCCCAGGGACCAAACCAGCACATGGGTGCCAGACGACCCCGTGTATGGTATGGGAGATTCCATACGACATCGCGGCCCGCCTCAGTTGCGATGTCGCCTAGGCAGCACCGCAACCTACATGTTGGCCGCTACGTCGTCGGCTTATCGGCAAAAGCCCTGACGAGCGGCCCCTCCTCGGGTTCCTCTTCGCTTCACCTTGGGTGACCAAGCCACGGTTACTGAGCCCCCCCGCATCGACAATGCGGGAACCCACCGGGGGGGATAAGTGATATCCTATCGTATGTTACGTTCAGCGCATCCTGGGTAATCTCTTTGGGGGCTGAGTCACCCACGTCCATAGGAATGTACCCCATTCTGTTACCCTACAGGTGGTCCCCGGGTGGTGCAAATCAGGTGACACCAACTGGTGGTAGGCTTCGGCCGAAGGCTTGCGACCATGCACCGGGCAAAGACGTACCGCCAAGCGACTTAGCCGTGTTCCGGTACGATGCTCGGTGAAGCCATCAGAGGAGTTGGGTCGAGATAGCTGTTCCACTGCAGGCTGACCAGCCTGACGCGCACTGTTATGGACGTATCGGGAGACTGGTTGCGGAGGGTAGCGGGATCCAAGGCACGGTGCACCGCTGGCCGACCGCAGGTAGTTGGGAGCCCAAGTAGTGTGCATTAATGGTCGAAAAATACCGCAATTCGCCATCGTGCTGGTTGGCGAATGGTGAGGGCCCGAAGGGATACGCACTAGCGACGGACAGATAGGGGGAGACGCAGATAGCGAGTCCGTCAGACTGGTCGTAAATTAAAAATAAAAACTGCCCGTGCCCGGTCGATTTCCTTTGTATTTAGGCTAGTTTAAAATATTGTCTGATAGAAAGAACTTGCTTTGCAAATTTTAACAAGGCTTAATTATTTACAAAAATATAAATATAATCAAGGTACAGCGGCTATGTTATCGCTAATAGCGAAGTCTACAACCTGACCGGAAGATAATTAACTAAATAGGAGGGTACTTCTTGGTGTAGGTATTGCAATTAGCAAATCAACAGGTAGCCTTAGATACTGCCTGTCCTTATCCTATTTAACTACCACGCCGATAAACTGCCTCGTAGTTTGTTGGGTTTGTAATTTTAAGAACAAATGTATTTTTCAAAATAAACGTTTTTTTTTTATTTTTTATTTATGGATATTATAAACTAACTACCCGTCTCGGCTTCGCACGGGCGTTCTTATGAAGATATATTTTTTTACGTTTTTACCTTTCTTACAAACCTTGTCCTGACAATTACAAACATAAAAAATACAACCGACTTCGAAATAAAAACACTACAAAGTGAAAAATAACTTCAATTTCGGTAGTCGGTGTTCTTGTTTTCGTTTCTTTGTTTTTGACACCGACCTCCGAAATTGAAGTTATTATTCACTTTGTAGTGTTTTATTTGGAAATCGGTTGTATTTTTTGTAAAAAGTTTTTTTATTTTTAATTTTTTAGTGGTGGTATATAATGGACCAGTTATATATGCTTGGTACCAATAATGCCCAAAGTAAAGTCAGAATAGATTAATCCAAATAAATGAAACATAAACAAAACCGGTGAAACATAAAAAAGAAAAGAAAGAAAAAAAAAGAAAGAAAAAGAAATAAGAATAGAATAGAGAGTATACTTTATTGTACACCAAAAAAAGAAATAACACATATAAGAGTATACCAAGGTGAACTGTTTACACCTGCGTACCCTTTTAGAGCGTACTAGTGTGATGTTATGTTATCAAATGGTGTAAATAATAAACAGAAATGCGATTGCAGCTATCCCGAGTGATATGCCGTCATTTATTGAAGAATTCTGATAATCTCTAAAGTTCTTCATATGATCTTTATGGAAATTAAATGGAACCACATGACAAACACCAGCTTTCAAATAAAAAAAGAAACATTAAAATCGGTTCACCCAAAAACAAGTTCTGAGGTAACACAAATAAAAATTTAGAAAATACTGTCGAATTGATACCTTCTCCTTTTTGGGAAGACGGTTAAAAAAAAGAATTAGTTAATAAGTGCAACCATTCTGATATGTTTGTATAATTTAGGTACTAGCGACCCGCCCCGGCTAAGCCCGTGACAAATTATATACAAAAATCTTCCCCTAAAATCTGAATCTTCCGGTGAAAACCGCATGAAAATCCATTCAGTAGTTTTTGAGTTTATCGCGTACAGACGCGGTGGGTGACTTTGCTTTTATAATATGTAGTGATATAGATGTGATAGGTTTGTACGTTTAAGTGTTTAATCAATTACCCTTCAGCGATTGAACGGATTGGAACAGGTACCCAAACCATGGCCTGGGTTGGGATATATGATATTCTTGCAACGTTGGCAAGCTGTGTTTTGATTTGAAGGGTGTATCAGTGTCATTACAGATACATGATTGCGACAATAAAGTAGAAGAAGTATGCAAGAGCGATCAAAGTGCAAATTTTAGCACCTCGAGGCGGATACGCTGGTTCTCGTATACTTTTTATATAAGGCTTTCTATATATCTAGGCTCTGGATAATGTTTTTCGAGCGTATATACTCTAAAGCCCAAACGACTTGACGGATTATGACTTATGAGCCGTTGGATTCGTCTCAATTGTGGGAGTGACATAGGCTATATAATTTTTAAATATGATGCCCCTAATAAAAAAACGATTTTATTTTCGTTTTCATACATTAGGGTATCAAATTAAGGCTACTAAATAGACCATTAAATTATATAAACCAACTAATTATATCATAACACTTTTATGTAATTATTACGGCACATATTCAAGATAAGCGTAAATATGATAGCAAAATAAATAATCATATAGGTACCACATAACTTATTTGGCGAACTCATTCATTAATAAATTATCTATCTTCTTCTCTTCTCTCTTTTCTCTTCTTCTTCTTGTTTATTTTTCTTATCTTTTGGACTTTGTCTGAAATAAAAAAGTTTTTATTAAGTGTGTTTTTTTGTTTTTTGTTTTTTTCTGAAACGGATAAATAAAAACCGGGCAGTACTTTGTTCAGATCCTGTATTCACAATCGATAAAGACAATTAAAATGAGTGGCAATCACTTATATTGACACATTCCCGAGAAGAGAGGCTTCAATATGGCGGCTTAGCTTCGGCGGGCTCGACGGGCACTGGTCGGTTCCACGTAGGCTCCGTTATAATACCGTTCCGTATCCGTTACTATTCACTCAATAACTTACCAAACTATAAATTCCACTCATGATTTACAAACTCATGATAAATTTGCATCAAAATTCCACTCATGATTTACAAACTGATGATAAATTTGCATCAGAATTAGGTATATATCGTAATTACAATCATAAAAAGGTTTTAAAGGTGATTAATTTTTAAAACAATGTTATCATTTAAGAACCTACCTATTAAAGTACCTACTTAAATTGATTGGCAAACACAGAAGTAGGTACTTTTCTTATAAGTATGTAGAATTGGAGAGGGTAGGTAGGTATTTTTATCAATAATTACTGACGCCTTTGTATTTTGCCAAGGTATCATTTATCTGAAATATTCACTTCCATACTAATCCCCACTTCAATCTTAGTACTTACATCATTGTTATATGATAATACTGCTGATTTATTTAAAAATTGTGCATTAAGTAGATATTCTTCAAAATTTCAGCCGAAAGACGACCACTGACACACACACACACACACTAGAATTCACATTTGAATTAAAACTTTTTCGCATTTGTAGTGATAGTGAACCAAAACTAAAAAGAGAGAAATAAAACTTTTTCGCAAAAAAATTAACCGACTTCAACAACAAAACACTTAAAAAAGTGCAGCATAACTTTCGTTACGGAAGGATGTGTCTTTCGTACCTCTGGCTTTTTATCGTTTTGCGACCATGATTCGCCATCACTACAAATT